>OV121117.1:24215483-26715483 GCA_921293315.2 Nemurella pictetii | reverse complement strand
AACAAAATGAACGTGAAAAAAAACATAATATTTGGTATAATGTGCATGGGTTAGTTGTTTTTTGTTATCTTGCCAATTGGTAGAAAAGTTACTTCATTATCGAGCCACAAGGTTATTATTATGCATTCATTACTATTGAGAATTGATGAGAGTAAAAATAAGTAAAATGATGAGTAAAATGATTTGCTGAAAAATTTAACCGACCTCCTACCAATGTACCAGGCGCGGTTCTATTTTCAACGTCAAACATTGGGAATTTTATTTTATTAATCAATTATTGGTTTCGTAGCTTAAACATTTACTTCCTGAGTATGTCAACTATTTGCTTGTCATAACTATTATTTGTACAGAAAATAAAAAAGCTCAATCCACAAAACCAGCTTCAAAATATTTGATTTAAAATAAGAAATTATTAGCAGAAAATCACGAAACATACTAGAAATCAGTCATCACGTAACCCGATATTAAAATCGCTAGATGAAAAATTTTCAAAAGGTAGTAGCAATCCAAATCAAAACATGACTATAAAGTACAAATATCAAAACCGTCAGCGAGAACTCGGTGGCAGTAGCATGCGACCGCCAAGTCAACCACACCCGAGAACCGCGCCTGCAAAACCCAACCTAGATAACCAAGTCTTAGGCCCAAGTATCCACCGCAAAACAAAACCCCAGCGGCCACCCAGCGTCGCTAGCGCCGACTTACGACGTAATCCGCGACACCGCCTGCGTCACGTAGTCCTTGGCCGGCTCGTAATAGTCGCGGCGCAACGTCACCATCTCGGGCCACTCGCGCACCGCGCTCCACAGGTCACAGTCCATCTCGAGCACGGCTATCGTCGCAATCGCCAGCGTCGCCGCGACAAACAGGAACGACGGCACGAACACGTGGAACAGGTTGAACCGCTTGGCGGGAGGCGGGTGGGAGGGCGAGCCCGCCGCTGCCGCCGCCGCCGACGCCGGCAGGGAGAGCTTGCCTCGCGACATCGGAGTCAGGCGGTGCGGCTTGTTGCTCGCGTCCATCGGCTGCGACTCGGACGAAGAGTGGTCGAACGAGTCGCGGAAGTAGTACTCGTCGAAGCCGTGGTGGGCGCTTTCGCTCTCTTTCAGCCCGCCTGGAATGGGGCGGGATCAGACGGGGTTAGACTTCGGAGCGGCTGCCGGTGAAGACGGGCGGCGGACACTTTGCCAGGGGACACTTTGCCAGGCAACCCTTCAAGACATGCCCCCTTAGATAGAGAATACTCTGCCTTGTAGGTACCATGTAAAAAGTTGGAGTAAAATGAAACATACAATAAAAAGATCAACGCGAAGATCCAAGTAGCCGGGGAATTGTATTTGCGATGATTTGTTTATTCTTTCCAGTCTCGAAGTCGAGATATTATTATTTTAGAAGAGATTTTAATTGAGATCGAGATTTAAGTTTCAAACGAAGTTTTTTTGGTGGGGGGGGGGGTCGGGTCGGGTAAGGTCAGGTAGGGTAGGGAAAGATTAGAGGTGGGGGAGGGGGGGGGGGGTCGGGTAAGGTTAGGTAGGGTAGGGATAGATTAGTGGTGGGGGGGGGGGGGGGTTAGGTAGGGTAGGGATAGATTAGTGGTGGGGGGGGGGTTAGGTCGGGTAAGGTTAGGTAGGGTAGGGATAGATTAGTGGGGGGGGGGTTAGGTAGGGTCGGGTAAGGTTAGGTAGGGATAGATTAGTGGTGGGGGGGGGGGGGGGGTTAGGTAGGGTCGGGTAAGGTTAGGTAGGTTAGGGATAGATTAGTGGTGGGGGGGGGGGGTTAGGTCGGGTCGGGTAAGGTTAGGTAGGGTAGGGATAGATTAGTGGGGGGGGGGGGGTTAGGTTATGTTTGGTTTAGGTTGTGTCGGGTCGGGTAAGGTCAGGTAGGGTAAGGGTAGGTTATTAAGGGGATGGTGGTCGGGGTTGGGGGGGTGTGTCAGTTTAGGTTTGGTTCGGTTTGGTTTGGTTGGGTTTGGTTCGGTTGGGTTTGGTCGGGTTAGGTAAGGTTGTATTGTATTGTATTGTATTTTTTATTTTGGTTCGTGACATGTACAGAATACAGGTGTGAACAACGTCAGGCAAGCGATAATATGATATGTAACGTATGTAAAATGAATAGTATAATATAATATTGTTAAAAGTAAACTATGGTCGTAATAATAATAGGTTTTGTTTTGAGATGTTTACATAATTACACAATTACAGGTGGCAGTTTACACAGTGCTAGATAGGAAGAATTCGTCGAGGGAGTAGAAGGGGTTGTTAAGAAGGAAAGTACGTAGGTTAGTGTCGAAATAGCTGCGGGTAGGGGAGTCCTTGATGAAGGCGGGAAGGTGCTTGTGGATTTTGGTACAGAGGTATAGGGGGCTCTGTTCGAAGAGTGTGGTTTTGTGGGGGAGGGCTCTGATTTCTTGTCTATTCCTCGTTGCGTGGGAGTGAACGGAGGAGTTAGATGGGAATAGGTCGGGGTGGGATCTAACTAGGGTACTTGCGATTTGAATGAGGGTACAGGTGAGGGTGAGGATTTTGAGGATTATGAAGAGTGGTTTGCATGTCTTACGACGGGGCGCTCCTGCGATGATACGGACCGCTTGTTTTTGAGCAATGAAGATCCTTTTTGCTTGGGTGGAGGTGCCCCAGAAAAGGAGGCCATATGATAGGTGTGAGTGTAGGTGTGCGTGGTAAACTAGTTTGACGGTGTGGAGGTTTACTATCTTTTTTAGTCGACGGAGGAGGAAGCAGGTAGTTTTGATTTTGGAAAGGGTTTTTTGAACATGTAGTGACCAGTCTAGGGTTGGGGTGATGTAGATGCCAAGGAATTTTGAAGAGGGGGCACTGGGAATACCTCTGCTGTTGACTCGGATGAGGGGGGAGTAGTCGGGGGCGTTTGCCTTGGAGTGGAAGTTGATGAAGGTGGACTTTGCTGGCTGGAGGGCTAGTTGGTTGTCAAGGCAATATGATGTGATGATTTTAGTTTGGGAGTTTGCAGTTTGGGTGAGGGAGCTCATAGGTTGGGATTTTGGGATGGTGAGGAGGTGGGTCGTGTCGTCTGCAAATTGGAAAATAGGGGGTGGTTGTGGTTTTGAGAGTTTGGGGTTGAGTTAGGTGTTGATTGATTGTATCTTTAATTCAAAGTCAAGGTCTATCATTATAGGATCATATTTTCATAATATCAAATAGGACCTGTTTTGAATAAAAGTTTATCTTCCAGCTCCCAACAGTTCCCAAACTTGGTAACCCTGCAATTGTGTGGAATTACACTTGAATCGTTATATCTACACATTAACACATCATTATGTTTGCTTCATTTTACTCTAACTTTTTACCTGGTACCTACAAGGCAGAGTATTCTCTATCTAAGGGGGCATGTCTTGAAGGGTTGCCTGGCAAAGTGTCCCCTGGCAAAGTGTCCTACGTTCGGTGAAGACATCTTTGTCTCCTGGGCCACGGCTGATTTCGGATCAAAAGCATATCGTTGACATGACATATTGGACGTTTCGGTGATGATTTCCAGAGCCGTTGGTAGATGTAGGCGATGGTTTCACGGTTTTGCTCTGATGAGATGAGTTTGGTGGTCCTGAAAAGGGCCGGTTTACTAAGGGGTATATACTCATCTCCTCAGAGCAAGGTCGTGAATCCATCAACTACAATAAATATGACGTTTATTTAGGTAGCTGGGTGGTATGGCTAAATGTGCAAACAAAAAAAAGGCATCTCCTCCTTGTATAAAGTACAGAGAGGTACAACCTATGTGGCAAAACCTGTGAGAGATTGGCACGCACCAAATAGCATTAGCTTTCCTTTGGATTACTATTTCTTTGAGCTGTTTGCGTGAGCTGTTACGTCAAAGAGTAGGTAAGCAAAGTAAAAATACCGATATTCTGCCCGGCGTTAAAAATAGAAACAGCGAGTGCTTGTGCCGAGCAGACGGGAAGAAACAAAAATAAAACGGGGACAGCTTCCCTATCTTACCTCCGCCATTGTGCGTTACGGTGGCGTTGTTAACTTGCGCCTGAACCACCTGCGGCGCTGGAATGCTATCGCTACTAATCAGCGTGTCATTCAACCCATCTCTAACCCAATCAACCTCGTCAGCTACTAAAAAACAAAAACAACACAAGAGAAAGGATAAGTAAAAAATTTCTCTAGTGGGGCATTGTAAAAAGGAAATTCAGAACAGTTTAAAAAATCAAAATTGGATCGTTAAGTTAGTTAGTGCTATCACAAATTCCAGCTCCCCCACCATTTCCCACCGTCCACAAACAGTTCAAGGAAATTTAACAAAAATTTTACTGAAAGCAAAAAGTCAACACTGTTTAGATTGCAATGCAAAGCTGTGGAGAACCAATTGACTAATGTGACCCTTCTCAAAGGGACACTGGCTCAAAGGGATTTTTTTCAATTACATGCATCAGTTATCAAACATCACTTTTAATGAGAATAAAGTAAACATGGCTTAATTAAAAGTATTCCAGTAAACACATTAATCAACCTGATCAAGGCATCAAGGGAAGTGAAAATATGTTTACTCTTGTTGATAAAATGTGACTTGCTGTAACCATGGCATAGAAAACTAGAGGTGAGATTAGTCTTGACCCATGACTCATGCATATGATGAGTATGACCATCTAATACATAATCTAATAAATGTAAACTCCCTTATTTCTGCATTTAAAATGCTCTACATCTATCAACAAAGAAAATGGTGAGGGTGCAATACAAAAATTGTTCCCAGTTCCCACCCAGTAGGGCCATTTAACAAGGCAACTGACTGTGTTTTTGCACAGTGTAAGTTCAGTTCCCCTATAAAATCTCTGCTCCAAAGACCATTCTTTTAGCAAAAAAAAGGAAGAACAAAGCAGACATACAAAAAGTACTGAACGTATATGGCTACAAAGGCGTTCCATGGCTAGATAGCAGCCAAAGACTAGTACCAACAGAATCTTCGAGGGAGACGTACCGTGCGTGCGATACTTGGACGCAATCTCCTGGTCCTCGGAGACGGTCTCCAGCAACGGCAGCGTGTTGTCGGGGCAGTAAGGCGAAGACAGCGGCACGTCGCTTAGCAGTCCTCCGTCCGAAGCCGGTGCCGAGTGGTTGGCTCGCGGCAGGCTGCCGTACCCTGCGAGTGGCGATACCACACACTCGGTTAGGCAACAAGCAACGACACCTCGACACCCGTCCTGGTCCCAGCGTTCACACGACACTACGATACCAAGGCAGAGTTGACAGTGCTCATGCAGGGAAGTGGTAACATGCTAGGTACTATCATACCAATGACAGTGCTCATGCAGGGGTCATGCAGGGGTCATGCAGGGGTCATGCAGGGGTAAAGCTTTGCAGGCTGCCGTACCCCGCGAGTTGCGACACCTAACACTGATACCCAGACTCTACGAGACCTCAAACAACAAACATTGTCTAAATAACATGGTCTTTGGGTTAGGTAGGTGAAGGAAGCAATGCTATCTTTCAATCACAAAGTTGAAATAAAGTAATGCCCATATTGATTTTACTTTGAATGAGTGTGGTAAATGGTGATTCTGACTGTGGTTTGAAACAATGGCGGTAGCAGTGATCTTAATTGTGCATGGAAAATTTGAATTACGATACTATAACTTGTTATTGATACGACAGCATTTCAATTACCAGCCAGAGGTGATGTCAAAAGAAACGACAGTATCAAAATTGTCGCAATAAAGGCCTTGAACAAAATTGCATCTTAAAACTTTGATTCGCTAACATTTGGAGCAAGCGTCACCTCCAACCTCGCCAACAGATTCCACCTTTGCGGCCGACGCCGCACCAATCCGTACCACCGCGTGCATGCAAACAAACCCAGCATGCACAACTCCGAGCTAGTATCGAGTGGGGTTTCGCTTACTGATCTCACCGAGTTCCGATCCGATGGGAGTCGACGGCGTGGCGGGAACGCTCGACGCCTTGCGCCGCAGGCTCGACGAGCGCAGCGACCGGTTGATGGCGGGCTCCTCGCGGCGCAGCGGCCCCAGGTCCTGCAGGATCTCCTTCTCCACGCGGCCCGAGTACCGGAACTTGGTGCCCCACGAGAAGAAGCTGCCGCCCGTCACCACCGACGGGGCGTCGGAGCTCGTCGGCAGGCTGAAAACGTCTCCGTTAGAAACCGACGGTCCAATCGGAAACTTTTCACCGAGGAATCTAAAGCCAGACCTTTACTGCACCAGGGGATACGGTCGTGGACTGAGCTAGCTGGGTCACCAAATCTCGGATGCTAATCCTCCTATAAGAATGATGCTAAGCTTATTTGAATTTTTGGGCTCCATTCAAAAATGATTGACCGCAGAAGGCATTGAATCTAGTGATGCTATGCTGCAATCATACACCAAACCTCAATTCTGACATCGGGTAAGATGTATTAATACAGGAATCCACACAAATTGAAAATCTTGTTGCATGCATAGGCCCTATCATGGAATTTTGATGATGGTGACACTGACATGGATTCTACCAATTTTGAACCAATGTCTGCAATCACATGATAGATTTTATTAGACTACATCACCATCACCGTATGCCCTATCGTGGAGCCAGCTGTTGTCGCGAACAAGCAATAAAGATCTGACAAAGAGACTCACGTGAAAAACAGCATCTGTTCGATGGCGCATCGCCACACGTGTCGGCAGGCAGCCCCCGTTGGACACTTGAAGCCCACCGTGTGTTTCTTCTGCAAGGCACATGGAAACGAGTTAACAATCGAATCGCGTACATCGACCAGCGTCTAGGAAAGCACGATATTGCAAGATGACGTAAATTTACTCACTTTAGTCCTCGGATCCTGTGGGAAGAATAAAACGGAATCCATTAATGACAAGGTATTGAATAGGAGCGTGTAAATTCAAACTGGTATCCTGCTATGGGATGGGAGTTATTGCAAATCTAAGCAGCTACACACTTTTCTTGCTTACGTTGGACAGGGACAACCACGCTTCCAAAAAAGGGAAGTTATTACAATCCCCTGCAGATGGGGTTTGATCTAATTTAATTTTTACTAATGAATTCTAAAACATATGCAGAGAAAACATTAAAAATCAATACAAAAAAGCCACGTGTTTGAATTAATTTCAAATCATCTTAGAGATACCAGAACATTGATTACGATGACACCTGGTAAATGAACAACCTCTCATAGAAGGGGTCATACCCCTTAGCATAGGTACTCAAATAGGTACTCTAAGCTATAAAGTATATACTGTAAACAGTTCTAGCTGGCTCAGGTAAGTACCTACCTCATTGTACGCCAAGTGAATGATGAACATCTTTCCCTCGTAGTTGATCTTCTGCACCTCGTTCCAGCGAAAGTGGTGCGTCTTGCGCGACCCTTGGAACGTGAGGATGCCGCAGTGGTTGATGCCGAGGTAGAGCTGGTTGCCGCGGTGGTCCTTCACCGGATGAGGGTCCACGCCGTACGTGTCCAGTTGGCAGGCCTGCAACACGCAACGCCCAATGCTAGCGTCACTTCTTACTTGAGACTCGCGACTTTTCCTAATGATATTGCAAATTTTGGAACAGATATTTTGTTTCTAATCATAAATACTTAACTGGGATATTGGATGCTCACCTACCAATGAAACAAAGTTAGACCCCTGATAAAACACGCAGTAGAAGCTTACAAAATATTGGTTGAACTTAAAGTTTGGATTCAATGTCACAGTTAAATAGTTTTTTTGGAAGCTAGCGTCATTTTCTGCCCGTCGCGGGTATGCTACTACAGAGCGTTTGGTAGTTTTCATCTGTCAATTTTCTGTCAAATTTATTGGATGTAATTTTCCAAGAAATTAGTAAGCTAGTTTAAACCATGTTAGGTAGATTAGTTAGACATTCCGAATTTGGATTAAGTCCAATCCAATTTTGGATCCAATTTGGATTTTCTTGAATTATTTCAATTTGTGATCAGTATATTTTCAAGTTCAATGCATATTCGGCAATTAAATTCACTCTTAAACATAAGGGACCGCAATAAATCACTGCTCGGCAAATGCGGACAGCGATAAAGACCCCGGGGGGGCTGTCCGGTGCGGCTAACAAAAGCGTGCCGCGCTCTAACCTTTCGAAGGAACGAGTTCTCCGTCTGCGCCGGCGACTGTCCCAGCAGCTGCGTCTGGTGCAGCTCCATGATCTTCTCCTCGATCTCCGTCGTCTGCTTCAGCAGGATCTTCAGCTCCGACACGTAGTTGTGCTCGTGTTCGTCCGGGTCGTAGTCGCCCAGCTCGGCTGCACAAACAGCACGGAGTAAGAGCAGCGAGTATGGACGCAACGTGCAAACGTGTACACTATTTGCAACAGAAAACCTTTGCAAATCTTGTGTGAAATGATTTTTTAGCTAATTTTGTCAGAATTGAAACTGAGCACAAGTGGAAATTTGCATAATTAATTGTTTTTCCTTAAGTTTGATGCCTTTAGGAAGGTAGTAAATTCCTCAAAGACAGCAATCTGAGAACCTGTTCTATTGAGTTTTTCTGTGATAATGGCCACTGCTAGCAATCTCCAGATCCACACCGTAACAGGAGTTTTTGTGCAAGCCCTATATTTTTGCTGGTAGATTTTAAAGATTTTTAAGCAAGTACATGGCAAGGTACAAATTATAAATTTCAACTTGCATATTCTGCAAATTACAAATTATAAATTTCAACTTAAACTGATTCAAACTTAAAGGCACTTCAATAGATTTCAGTTCTTGTGTTTATCACAGAGAAAAAGCCAGAAGCAGACAAAAAGTCCACGTGTAGGCTCACATTTTGGGGGTTGATTTAACAGTGAATGCTTCGTTTCGATGGCCTTTCGGTCCTTCATCAAACCATTCGCCGTGAAAGCGATCCCGTGACCCAGCACGGGCCACGACAACCTCCTCGGCTAGACTCACACTGCACGATGTACGCGGCAAGCAGCGCGACCTCCGTATGCGTGCAGTACAGCCGCCCGTGGAGTAGGTCTCGCTTCAGCTGCAGGTAGATCTGATATCGGGTAAACTCCTCCTTCAGCCGGAACGGGTCGGGCGGGTAGAACTTTATTCGGAAGCTGAACAAGATCGGGTCCATATCTGCCGGACACGGGACACGCAATTAGTTTATAGTTAATTTCTTCGCTACTACAAACAATTTTTTTTTAAATTAGAAATTAAATATACATTCTAAACATGTATCCATGCTGGGGGCACAGGAATGGGTTAGATTTTTGAATGGATATTTTGTTTCTAATAATGTAAATACCTACTAGGGTCTAGGTATGCATGCAACAAATAATTGCAGTTTGTTTACAATCAAATTTAGATAATAGTTGCTCCAGATTTTGTCTCTTACCTTTTATTTGCTTCATAATGGATTTACCAGGATCCAACCAATGCTGTGGACAAAAACAAGGAGTTACACTGGAGTGTTCATAGGAATAAGGGTGACAGCAACACTCGAGTGTCTCGGTACTTGGGCTGTGCTTGCAACTCTCCTATACACACTTGTAACTTTGAAACAACTGCAGGATTTCTGTGTAAGCTATAATTTTAATTGCATTTGCATAATACTTGGCATACATTTTTTTCCAGGTGCATATAATGAATGTCTGGCTTCAGGACACAGTTCCATTGTAAAGTAAGAAATGCTCTTGATTTTATTCTCGTCTGTAGGGGATGCAGATGAGATAGAAAAGATTTGTATTTTTGTACATCTGTATGTTTTTTTTTACGATTACAAAATGCGACATCGTGAGTCATCATTGTTCTGAAATAGTTGCGACACGCAATCGTAAAAAGGGAATGGCATATCAACAAGTTAGCATGGCACAAAACGAGGCAGGCGTCAGAAAGGGAAACGGGCCTCCTGCACTAAAACACAGATAAAGCAAAATCCTCTACAAACATAACATAACATCACGCGAGTCGGGAACGATGCGATAATGTCATCAAAATCTCATCAACATGATACGTTCGAGGTCAATTAACAGAGAGCCCGAGAGAACTTATTAAATAGAACATGCTAAGGGTCATGAAATTATTATGAGCCCTTCCATTCTCTGTCGAGTGGCAACATTTTACTCGCCGCAAGGCAGGTTGTACATCGTACAACAACAATAGATTGCCTCGGCACGCCTGAGGTGCTCTCAACACAGCTCTCATCTCCCATCTGTCCAAATGTCAATGACCGCCAGTGTCCAGTGGTGACTCATTTCATCTAATGACCCTTCCGAGTCCAAATTAGTTACGCCAACAGCATCGTAAGCTACGTGCGCAGACAGTGGCGGGCAGTCAGGCATGATCACGCTGCACAAAAAGAAAATACCCTCTTCAATTCTCTTTCACAACTCTTACCCTTTGTTTGGTGTGGTCTACATATCGCAACCCGAAGTGATCTTTCTCGATGAGATTCAACTGCTTGCACACGTGTTCCACGAGGTACTTGCCCTTGTGGTTCGACTGAAACACGTGAAGACATCGTCAAGTCGAGGATTAAGAGGGTCGACATGGGTTTCATTGGTTTTATGCTGCGCATGGGATGCATTAAAACACTCTCACGAGTTGCTAACACCCTTAGCATTGTGGCCATGGCAAATGTTATCGCCAAGGAAGCTATAAAACTGACGGGTTGACATCGTGGGCGACACGACTAGGATAGGCGAGCATGACAAGGTGGTAGCGAAATACGCTAACACGTGCTCTCTAATGACACGCCGCCTATTCCCCGTCTCTCTCACTCTCTCGCTCGTGTCTCCCAAATATCGATTACTTTTGACCCGGTATTGCCCCGCCGCTTTCGCCTCCAGCCACCCTAAGAACCAAATTGGCGACAGACGATGTTATCGTGCGCCGATGATTTCTTCTCGGTTTCGGCGATGGCCAGCCGTCAGATCGATTTGAATGACAAACCCTCCGCCCACGGTATTTTAGCTTGACTCTGGCCCCTCGGACCACTCAAACTACGGTCACGAACGTCTACATTTTTTATGGCAAATCGCAATAATCAGGTGAGTTTTGACGTCAATAAATCGACGTCAAGATGGTAGGGGAGGGTGTTGTTTGCCACGATCGTTTCCCACTCCAGACTTCGGGACATTTAGGGGAAAATATGACATACCCTGCCCCTCGACCAAGGTCAACACCTTCTTTCAAGGACATCTGGGGAGTCCCGAAACTGGGGAGTCCCGAAATTGGGCAGCACCGTGTGAGGAGCCTTCAAGCCTATCGAAATGATGATGGGATTTGCCAATGAATTATGCAAATCACTTCGAGCCAGCGTGAACACGTGTGTGTGTGTGTGTGGATCCGCTCGATGCACACATGGGAGGGAGGGACCCCGATTACATTTCCGACTAGGCACCTACTTATTTCCATGCATGGCCTAGTTCGACCTTTGCGACCTCACTTCCTACACGACAAAGGCTTTCATCAGTCACGATGACTCGTCTGACGTCAGCGCCGGCTGTATAACTTGCGTAATAGCTGATGATCAAGACGACAGATGATTGCCAAGCAAAGATGCTGGGTGGGACATGGAGACAAGAGTCTGCCGGTGACACGAGAGACGGCTAATCAATAGGCCACTCCGCAATATCCTATTTTAGAATAGCAATTTCCTTAACCGCAAATGGGTATCAATGCAAGAGAGCAGAACGAGGAAGAGAAATTACATATAAAATTGCATATAAAATTATTAGAGTGTTAGAAATGAACACTAAAATAAAATCGCGCTGCTGGACTAACGTCCAGTTACTGATGACCTTATAATAGGTTCAGCGTTGGTTTTAATCGTGTGAGTTTGCATTAATTAATTAACGCTCGCGAAATTTATTTGATTAATGTCATGCTTCACACTTCATAGCGTCTGCGTCCCAAAAGCGTCACTTTGACAGTTGTGAAGTTAGGTTATATACCATTCAATCAATAATTAATGCCACGCATCTAGACAATAGAATATTAAAAACCACAAAAGAATTTTCAAACGTGTTTAATTAAGGCAAGTTAAGAAACGATGAGGGTCTATATTGCGAATAATACATTACCTGAAAGTCGCATTCTAAAACTTCGGTGTCATCAAGTAGACGCACAGTACACTTGAAACTGACGTTTATGTCACTTTTGCTTCCAAATTTCAACATTGCGTAATTGTTCGAACATTAATTTCTATGTGTTAAGTCACCAATAATTTGTTTCAGGATAATAAATCACTGTAATCCACTAATATTCGGCCACGATTTCCAGCTTCCCTAGTCACACGACCATTTTGTAATTTACCAAACCGCTGGAACGAAGAACGGACCGCTGTAAATGGAACATGGTCGTGAACCATCCACCAACACAAAAAATAAGCAGATTCTGTGATAACACGAAATGACAACTTAAAATAATTGTGTATCACACTCATTTGAAACATTTCAAGTACAAGGTGCAGACTATTTCAGTTGAATATATCTGTCGCTTCATTGATAATGCCTGAAATACAACAACGGCGATAAACCTTTGCCGTAGCTCCTCTTGAAAGAGGAACAGCTGAATGCGAACCAGTATGAATCTATCTTGCATCATTTTATTTCATTCGTTAATTTACTCTTACGTAGGAAGGTTGTGCGGGATATCATTTGCGTGGAAAAAATATCAAAAAAATACTATACCATGCTATTGAGTTTAAAAAATTGCATTATGTGACATAAATTTGTTCTCTTTTTTTCAAACGCTTGACTCCGCCTTAGTAACAAAGGCTGCCGAATAGGCGGTTAGAGCTTATTAGATTCAAACATGGCAGCGGCGACGAGTGTTGTTGTTCTTGACAGGGGGAATAATACCACATGCACGATCAATTTACACGGTAAGTTCATTTCGCACTGATTCTCTTGGCAGGGCCTACTTAAGGGCTATCGATATAATTAATAATATCTGCAGTTGAGGCTTTCATTCATAAATAGGACCGAAAAGAAAGGGGTTATTGGTGCAGTCGTGCACGTTACATTAGACACCGTGCTACAGATTTCGCCCAGACGATGCTCTAGTTTTTTATGTTTTGACATTTTCTAGGCGTATTTGTACAAAAAAAAATATCTTGTTCCAGGTGCCACTGTCGTCTCCTGGCGCGTGAATAATCAGGAGCAACTATTTGTTAGGTAAGCCCTGAAAATTATTCAATTTAATCACCAATCAATGCAATCGCCGAGTTGTCTGGTTTATTATTCACAATTTGAAACTTGAGCATCGCGCTTGAAGTTGACAGACGTCTGATAGGCCTAGAAATCTTGCCCGCAGCATTTGAGTGAGTCTCCGGTCCAGCCTTGTTTTTTTACATGTCTGGAATCAACTCGCCGCCTGATGACATGCCATTCCTGGCGGTTATTTCTGCAGAATGCAAACGGACTATTTCACGAGATTGGTTCATATTTTTTTCATGAAAGCAGGATTTTTTTGATCACCATCCTACCCACTAAAACCCTTTGTTTGACAGGAATTTTTATTGGCTCTGATCAGGATTTTGGATCGGACAAGAAATAAATTTGAGAATATATTTCGACGACAAATAAATACACCCCTGCAAGTTCGAGCGCTCGAACTTTCTTTGTCTTGGCAAACTGCCCTTATCTCACACCCTCGCCCTACCCTTAATGAGCAGTCAGCTTAAAGACGAACCATTTAGAAGCACCCTGACAACACTCCGGTCGGGGGAGCGAGCCCCACGGCGAGACCCCGTCAAAGTTATTGAGCTATACAATTCTGCCGCCTACCCCTATCCCAGCCAAACGCAAAAAGTGGCGCTCGCTAGCCCGCTCGGATCCCCGTCCCCGGTCGACTAGAAATGAATACATTCCCGATTGCGGGTTGCAGAGGCAGTAAAGTAGGGGCGAGTTTTTGTGACCATCCGCCTCGCCCGTGACTAATGACTGTAGGAGGCAAGCTCTGAAACCACGACGGATGGTGGATAAAACAGGCGGCAGTCGGCGTCGCACACCATCGAACGAATCCAGCGCCATTCACCCGTGAACTGCACAGATCGCTGTGACAAACTCATCCACATACTCATTTACATATAATTAATAAATGGGAAAGTCATTTACACGAGCCTAGCTACTGCTGCTCGTAGTTTTTTTTACATAATATAACTTGCAGATCTGCGAACAAATTAATGATCTTTACCGTCGACATCCCATCCCTGCATACCCGCAGACCCATGTACCATACCCGGCTTCATACCACCTGGACCATCGCACCCCACGATGCACTACGATGATGAATTGATGAACGAGCCGCGGCGATACCCTTGAGATTAGGGTGTCACGGCCAAGACAAGACGCAGCGGGGACGGGGACGGGGACGGAGACGGGGGTAGTTCGAGCCTCTAGGTAGTACCTGGCTTTGACAAGATGCTAATTTCAGTACGTTCGCTGCTGTCTTTGTCCCGTCTTGACGCGGATGAAAAACAGACCACGCGGGGTGAAATGGACCAGGATGGATGAATGAGATTCGTTCGGCGGGTTTGTCTGCAAGCTAGCAGGGAAATGGGGATGTGTAGCTACTAGCTAGTGCGGCATGCAGCAGCAGCATCAGCGTCATCGTCACGTATCTAATGTCTCTCTTCTTTCGTCGTCCCGTTTCAGTAAGCAGGCGATATTCGATGGCAAGAAACCGATCCGAGGCGGCATCCCCTTTGTGTTCCGTAAGTCAAGCCCTCATCACACAGCGCCGTGCATTGACGTAATGCTTATAGATGCTAGACGGTGGTTGGTGGAGCGGTGGGACAGTGGCATGTCTGCTGCATGGTGACTGGCCTGACGGAATCACTCAATCTTTCACACAAAGACTGGAGGCTATCGGCTTACCAGCAAGGAAGGTCACTTTTTATCTGTGATGCACGTTAAAATTATGGCGCAATCACACAGGGGTGCCCAGACGTGGCGGTAATTAGTTGACTTGGCTGGTTATTTGATGAGTGATGAAGTTCTGGCTTGTTCTTGATTATGTTATCAATTAAGATTGTATGCTTAAAATTGGACTGAAGTTTTGTATTGAGTGGGGAAGGAGGAAACCAATGCAAGATTCTGGTTAAAACTATAGAAATATTGCAACAAATTTCCATAAGAGTAGATTGTAAATTGAAATCCACTACATCAAACAGCTATAAAAAATTTAGCTAACATTGAGCCAGATTTTTTATGTTGAAAGAATTGTAGAAATTTAAAATATTTTTCTAAGATTACCATAGCAATTAGCAATATGAAGGCAACAATAGTTTTTCAGCATGGCAAAAAGTTACATCAGCAAAAATTGGTGTTTATTTTGCAAATTTAGTGATTTCAAAATAACATTTTTGATGAGACAAAATTAGTATTTTCTAAAATTAAATCAAATATGTTGATTCTGGAGGAAATTTTTCTCAATAATGCCATATTGGTATCACCTTTTTTGATATCACTGTCCATTGCAAGACATAGACTATTTGGATTCACCTTTTTTGATATCACTGTCCATTGCAAGACATAGACTATTTGGATCCCAGCACCGATCTCGGAGAAAGTTAAAGTTGCTAAGTGTAGAAAGTAGAAACTGCAAATGACAGTGTTTATCGTCCCCCAGCGCAATTCGCCCAGTGGAGCTTTGGGCCGCAGCATGGCTTCGCCAGGATCGTTCGCTGGAACCTGGAGAAGGCTCCCGAGAGGCTGCCGAGTGGCGATGTCGAAGCCATCTTCTCCATCATGGACAGCGAGTTCACGCGATCCATGTGGAACTACCAGTGAGTCCCTACACCCTTCCGTACCTTGCACTCCCTTGATCGAAGCAAGCTTCATACTTCTGAACACCACGCGATCCATGTGGAACTACCAGTGAGTCCCTACACCCCTTCCGTACCTTGCACTCCCTTGATCGAAGCAAGCTTCATACTTCTGAACACCACGCGATCCATGTGGAACTACCAGTGAGTCCCTACACCCTTTCCGTACCTTGCACTCCCTTGATCGAAGCAAGCTTCATACTTCTGTACACCAACTCTCAATTCCAGAGGTGGAACAGCCCACAGTTAATCTATATTATTGAGTAATGAATATGTCTTACATAGGGAGGGAGACCCACCTGAAGTATCATCTGAAAAATTCAACGTAATTAATACAATTTTGTTTGTTAGGGAGAAATTCCTTATAGTTTGTGTATTGTTTAGTTTCAATTTTTAATTTAAAATTGCTGAATTCCACGCTGACTAAGAGCATCAACTTAACAGATCACACAGTATCATAAGTAAATAGAAAGCTTGAATTGGAAGGCAAGAAGTTTGTTAAGACTATCAGTCGCAGCCCCGAATAATTGCTTTGATTCCACCACCAAGCAAATCAATGCTGGAAAGTCACCCAAACTCCTTTCTCGGCAACACAAAAGAGCCGATGTTTAAACTGGCGACGACTCGTGACAGATTCCGTCTGACGTACCGCCTGATCCTCCGAGAAAAGGAGCTGCACTTCAACATCGGCGTCTACAACCCGAGCAAAGACCTGACCTTCAGCTTCAACTTGCTGCTGCACACATACTTCAAGGTGCCTGACGTCAGGCGTTGTCAGATCACCGGCTTGCATGGATGCACTTTCATAGACAAGGTTTGTTCTACCATGCATAGATCACATTGTTCGTAGCTCATCACTCAAATTGCACATCAACAACATTACCCATGGCTCAAGGTCTTCTGCATCAGCATTTTTTGCAAGCAACATTTGATTTCGTACAGGGCATGTGAATATTTTATAATTCACACATTGCTCCTAATCTAAAGTGATCATCTTCAAACATTCTACAAGCAATTTGAAAAGTGTGGACACTTTAAAAGATGAGAGCCACTCTAACGTGGCCATCTGATCACATTCTGACGCATCGACTGTGCATTTCAACTTGTCGGGTGTCTGGCTGAACTCCGAGTGTTTCTAGACGCGGGACGGAGCCGTGTTCCAAGAAGGCCGTGACGTGGTTACGATCGCAGAGTGGACAGACCGCATCTATCAGAACACGCCTCAGGAGCACATCATCACCAACGTTGTGTCCGGTCGGAAGATGAGGATACAGAAGTACAACTTCCCCGACACAGGTAATACAGCAGACAACCACGGTCATTCAAGCAAATCACCTCGGTTATCATTTCCCCTCGTCTGTTATGTGAAATTAAGCGCAATAAACGCAGACTTCAACTTATATAAATTTAGATGGAATTGCTCGTTGCATGTACAGTAACATTTCGTTTGTTAGTAAATATAGGTGGGAACAATTCAAATTTTCCCAATATGTGAACAATTTGACAGCAAAGTTGACAATATTTCAGGCATTCTACCTCCCTTCAATATTCTTGAGGTTCCTAACTATTTTTTTCCCCGTTCTTGTCAGTTGTGTGGAATCCGTGGGTGGAGAAAGCCAAAGAGATAACGGACTTTGGAGACGACGAGTTTCCGAACATGGTGTGCGTTGAATCTGGACACGTTTCGAGTCCAGTGATCCTGCTTCCAGGCACCGCATTTGAGGCCAGCCAGATATTACAGGTACGCTAATCTTGCCTAAACAATATAGTAGCTCAGTCATTTAGGCAAGTTTACATACATACTGCATACATACTGTGTTTACTCTAGGTAATGTGTGAAATTTGTATCACAAACTTAAATTCAAGTGCACCTTAAAATAAGATGCCAAATAAGTGCATAAGTTGATAACTATCAACAATCCAAGGCCACACACATTGCAAATAATTTTAAATAGAGCTGTCTATTATTAGGTACCAAACTGGCCAAACATTAGCTGTTATGTGATTGCTTTCTAGAAATTAGCACATGTTATCAGTCACATCCCCACCCCTATATTAGGAAATCATAAAAGCTATCATGTCAACCTGACATGTTGCAAAATAGATGCATGTCCACGAAACTGCCGTTTTGAAATATGCCAATGCAAGATGTGTCAAGCCCGTAGCTTTCTCTAAACGTATACAACTTGCTAAATAAAAATAGTTTGGTGGGCTTTGTCAGCTTACATTCATCTGGGATATCTAGAATGCTAGGTTTGGGAAAGTTTTAGTGTAAAGGCTGACACTCGCTGATCATTGAAGCATTTTTTTGAACACAGTAGTGTGGCCGTTGTAACTTCCAAAGTGATGCAATGCATGACAATTGAATAATTGTTAACGAGCGTATCGTAATAATCCGTGCTGTGCACAGGTGATGTGAGTGGAGGGCGGGGCTGCGGGGGGGCCAGGCGGCGGACGCAAGGGGCAGCACCGGGCAGCTGTCCCGGTGGCGGCGTCCGCCTCCCAGGCATCCGCGGGCGGCGAGATGCTCTCGTGGCCCCCATCTCCGTGGCTGGCCCTCAACAACGCGTACGTCGGCGAAATGCTGCACCACCGACACCCGCCCTGCAGTCCCCACACGTCGTGCAGCATCTGCTCGCTCAACTTGTGAATGATACCCATACTAGCCGGCCGCCCGAGACGGTAGGAACGTGTAGCGATACTCCGGGCGGCGTTTTTAAATTATTAAAGGTTTTAAATCGGCTCTAGCTTATGGTTTTAAGGCAATTGGATCGTAGAGGTTTTATATACCTTGGTGCGTAGACAATAGGTTGTCTGTAGTTTACCAAGTCGGACTGTCCGGGACGCAAACGGTTTCGATGGAAATTTGATGAATAGGTGCAAGAGTTTTGGAAAAGTTTTAACTGTGCGTGTGTTTAGTCTGGCAGTAGAGTTGCGGGTGAATTTCGGATGGAGTTGAATGAGAAATTAAAACATTGAAACTGTTCGTAAAATGTGTCTATTGTGGAAAATTTTAAATTACAAACTCTATTTTAGAACCAGACTGTACCAAATAGGTACCTGGTAATAATGTTTGCTCCATAATTAATTGATTGTTTGAGAAAGAATTTCGTTGTCAGTGGTGTCAAACCGCATGATTTTTTATGTAGTATTATTATGATAAATAGCTTTATAGATGGTATGATATTTTATATTAAGTACGGAGGTACTCATAATAAGTGCACCTAGCCTAGTTGTGACCACTGTACGAATGTATACGGTAAATATTAAACTATTAGAAAGCTGTTAGGTGCTGACTGTGTTGTAAACTCGTTTTAAATGTTTAAATTGCAAGGCTTCGGATGGAAACTATTTGGGTGGCCAATGCCATTTGTTATGATATAAATTGAATTTAAATTAAATTAGGAAGTTGGTAGAACAAAATCTAAATAATATTGTATTGTAATTTGTAATTACGTAGGAGGCTATTGTTATTGCGAGGAATACAACAGAGAAGACCGTCCTAACCTGAAAGCTAAAGATCATTTCTTTCATCGTCAACATCTGCATTAATTACCAACCTACTTCATTTTAATAATATTGTGCTTTTAGGCCATTAGATAGGTACTAGATACTACTAGATAATTTTCTTGTTACATGGTGTATACTAAAATTCAGGTTTCCAGTACAATGTTGCATGGGCTAGAGTAGATTTTGCCATAGAGAAGGTCTTCCACCCATGTATGTTTGTTCGATTCTTGGTGGATGCAATCGCAAAATGTGTGAGCATATTGTAAAATCAAGACATTTCAATTGTATGTGGGAATGGTGCAATAAAGTTACAGACTCGTAAATGTATTTAAAAATCCATTGGTATGTTTGCAATAGCTTTGAGCAATAGAAATCTACACAAACAAAAGCAGCTCCAAAAACAAGCCTTTTTATTGCCACGTATTTGAATTTTAAAAATAAGTGCAGTTTGAAGCTTCACTTAGTTGTCTCTTGATGAATTAGGCAATGAGTAATGACTATGAAATTTTTTTGGTCAACGGCGGTCCAAGGCTAAAAGCTAGCCAAGATAAGGCGGTCAATATAATGTTAAAATGTGCGGTTGTATTTTATTCATACACACATACAGGCTTGTAGCATATTATTATCTAAACATTTTCTTAACAGTAGTATGCACTTTAAAATAGCTAACTAGTACATCAAAAATGTTTTTGTCATTGCAGCAGTTCCACTATCACCAACATTGCTTAGATTCTTAAACAAGGGCATCAAAACTAAATAGAATGGGTACCTATGTTATGATGATAAGCTTGATTCAAAATAATAAACCAATCTTGACATGTAATTTCATATATTGGCGGTTAGTCAAGCAATTTGAATCTGAACAAATCAGAAGACCAATCCATTTTGTTTCTCATTTCAAATAATCTCCGGTGTTTAGGTGAAAGTTGAGTGTTATTACAGTACCGGTGGATGTGAGGTATTTAGCTAGTTGAGCTGGAAGGACCAGCACCCTCTGCTTTCTTCATCTGCTTCTGACGCATCAGATCTGCATCCCTGAAAATGAATGCAGGTAGGTACTGAGTTGCCTAGCTATTTCACTTATTACCAGAAGAAACAATACAAAATAAGGGCATTAATACAGTCAATTCCTCTGGGTATTCTCTGCATAATTTATTGCAATAACAAATCACCTAGTACCTTTGTTTACGCTGCTCTAGGCTCATTCCGTCTTTATCCCCAGCTTTTTTCTTTGCATCCTGGAGCTTCTTAAGATTTTTCTCTCGAGCAAGTTCGCGCTGATTTCCACCTGTGAGAGAAGATTATATTGTGGGCACATTTTATTTCACTCGGTGATGATTCAGCCAGAGCTTTATATACCTATGTTATATTTGGAACAAATTGAGTTCGTCTACACCTCGGTTACAGATTGGAGTGGTACATCATAGACCATAAGACCACCCACACACAAGTTAATGTGCTAGAGACCATTAACCCTATTTCAAAAAGTCTTTCTAATGCCATTACAAAATAAATAATTGTGTATTTTATCTCTGTGTTTGCCAAATTAAAATAATTTTGCAATAGGTGGCAAGCCATAAAAAACCTTTGGAATGCTTGCTTGAGGCCAATGCTTGGCCCCAAATATATTATCAGAAACAGACAAATAAAATACCAATTCTCGGGACCAATACTTACGAGTCATTGCGCAATTCTGATTCTCGCTCTCCGAAAAGCAAACCGAGTGTATGTGACTCAATGAGGAGTCGGCGTTTAATAAGCAGAGTAAAATTTGGGAGTTGATTCTGTCGATGTCAGCAGCAGTCTGTCAAAATAAATAATAATAAAACTTGCTGTCGCAAGCAGCAACTGCAGTAGTCAGCGCGGGTGACGTCTATCTGTGCCTGAGTATTGTGTGCCTGAGTATTGTGTGCTTCGAAAAACAGCAGACTGTGCCTGACCTTGAGTTTTTGACGAAACAGGATAGGGTGCCTCGTTTAAGTGTGTTTGGTATAGTCTGCCTGAAATCGATTCAAGCTGACTTCCGGATGCAAGGATCGTATTCTCAGCCTGAGTAAACTCAGCCTGAACGAAACGTCAAAGTCTGCCTGGTTTAACTGTGCTCCGTTTCGATCCCTCCCCCTTCACGCGTTTTACCGCTTGCAGCAGACTGTGCTCGAAAAATGACCTTGGTTTGTTTGGTGTGTTCGGTTTAGTGAGCCTGGGTACAGGCCGGCTAAATTAAATGGAACCTTCCCTCGATGCAAAGTCATTCTCATCTTCCTAAACTGCGCACTGGTCTATTCATAATAAATGTGGCCTCCGCACCGATGCATTGTCCTTCTAATCTTCCTCTACACTGTATTGTGATTTAAAACTATTAACATCAGTTGCATCACTAGTAATTAAAAGTCTATCGTTGACTATATCACCATGTTATAGGCCCATAGTTGACGGCTATGGAAGCTTATGTGCGGTTGTAAAATCAAATTTCATTCGTCGGTTTTATGTTCAAGATCAAGGAAAATGTGCATGTTATTTTCATTCTAATATATTTTATGCGTAATTGTCTCGAAACACTACTAAAACTTTTATTCATCCTGTTAATTTCTAGCAAAACTCACACCAAACGTTCCATAATAATAAAGTAAATAAATCACGTATTGTTTATTGTTTTTATTAAGTATTTAATTTCAAATTATATTGGTGGCGTAATTTTCTAGCAGCACATGAGTTAAGTTTTAGTTTTGTGTTGGTTGAAGATTGCAAATCATTTGATACAACATTCCACCAAAGTACATTGATGTCTATGACCTCCACATTCACCAAAATCAATAAGTGAAATAAGCAAAAAATGTGGGGTTATTCGACAAATGACGATAGCGGTCTAACTATCTATTAGCCCCCATCCCCTGCAAACTAGACCCGTTTATTTGTCATCATCCGTTTCACAAGCAAAATGTAATGTCAATTGTAGCTCGCCATGCCTTTATCTTTCAATTTACATACGAGGGAAGCAAAATGGCTACTTGACATTCGGGGAAATCTGCTCTTGTTTTTGCAGTGGAAAATTTGTCGCTATGCTATATGGCAGCTATATGCTTCTATGCTTGCATCACGATCTATTAAGCAGGCCTGCAATATAAACCAAACACAATTTTAACATGATATGATGGGATATGATGTATCGGACATTGTATCGCAATCCAGAGACGAGGATGATCGAAATAATCGATATCACAAGGGGATCATTGATGAGAGATCATCGACTAATTGCTACCCTTCCGGCGACCAAGAGTCGAACAAGATCGGCCCAACTATTTTGAAATTTTGGACGATTTTTTTTCTCGATTTCGCTTGTCAAAGCAAAGTGCTCCAATGCCCCTGGACCTAATTGTGAGCTAGCTAAAAGCCTAAAATATCCTCATGACCGATCGGAATGTATTGGGACAGGTTTGGATTAAAAACTTTCTTGGGAAAGGCAAAGATTTATTGCAGAGAATATTTCAACATGACTTTTAAAATGTTATTTTTATACTTTTGTGTGGGTGTCTTTGGATGAACCCATGACTTTCATATCAGCATGTGATATGCTATTCTGATATTCAATTCGCTTGTATAGATCTTACAAAGATAAAAACAATCCTACTTCACATTTCACACCGCAAGTGTCAATCACTGCAGGTAAACTTGTTTGCAATGTCCATGTACACTGTACAGTCGCAATATCATGTGGCCGAAACTCAGGATATGGACTTCGAGTTGTACATCTGGGCAAATCAATTATGAAATTGAATATCAATTTAATCAAGAAATGCATGCATAATTTTAATATAAATTAATCACGGGTCGGTCTTGTGTAGATGCTAAGACACTCTTGCTTTTTCCTCTTTATGAGTTGCTGATGTTGCGACATTGTAGATCGGTCGATATAATCAATCAGCAACTAAAATTATTTGGTTTAAATAATTTTAAATGTACCTAGTAGTTCGCATTGCATGCGTGTTGCATGTTAAATATGTCAGTCCTATTAGGCTGAAACCTGCAACCCGACGATGCCTTCGACACTATGTTTGCGTTAAATATAGATTTTACCGTTAGTTTTAGGGTAGGAATTGGCCGGATGCGAGCCAACTGTTTCTTGCCTCTTGATGCCTCACACCTTTTTTCTAGAATTTGTCGTTTTCGGGTAGTAGAAATAACGTCGAATGATGACATGGCTCCCGAGTATCACCACGTATAAATATTTAATATATTAATATGGATAACTTTGTTATCATTGAATATAATGCTGTTTTGGCGACACTGCAGCGTGGTTCTACCCATGGAGTGTCTCTATATGGAGCATTGGTCCCGACACCTCATTGGAAATCAATGTAATTATGATGATAATGAAAATCTAACATTCAATTTATTTGACTCGATAAGGTGACTTGGAAACTCGTTCAAGTTCGGCAATGGACATAGTTCGATATTACTTCCCATGGACGATATTGATGACGTTGCCAGCGTAATCGATGTCGATGTCGATCGAAAACATGTACAGGATGAAACAGGGGCTTCTTCTTTGTGTTACTATAATTTTAATACGTTATATAATTGATTGCAGAAGAAGTTTCAGATTTTAAATTTTATGCAACAAAAACCAAAAGGTCATCTAAATGGGGGGAGCTGAATAACGCCACATGGAATAACGCCACATCGGCCACTTTTTGTTCCACCGGAATAAAGCCATAAGACGTGTGGCGTTAATCCAGTGGATTAACTCCACGGCTTTAACGTCACGGATTAACGTAACGGCTTTGTTCCAGTGGTAGCTGCACTGTAATAACGCCATCTGAGCATATAGCGTTAATCCAGTGGATTTATGTCATATTGCAATATGGCTTTGTTCCTGTGGTAGCTGCACTGTACTAACGCCATCTGAGCATATGGCGTTAATCCAGTGATTACTGATTACTGAATTCTGATTCAAATTTCCTTAGAAATTGAAATTGAAAGAGATGTAAAGGACTTAGTTTTGCATAAATTAACATGGGCTCGAATGGGAGATGTGAGCGCGTGCGGGGTAATCGATGGTACGGGCGAAAGGGCAATCGGCGGGAGTCGAATCATATATTTATGGATAGCCCCGGTAAATGCACATCTTTTATCTCTGATTCAATTTTGCAGAGAAATTGAATTTAAGGAAGTTATTGAAGATTTTGTGTTTTCGTCGGAATTGCGGCTAAGTCAATTAACATGGGCTCTTATGGGACTACGAAAAATGTGTTAGTGCGGGCGAGATGACTTTCGGCGGGAATCGAACTACATATTTATGGATAGCCCCGGTGAATGTGCTTCTTTTATATAGTGTAGCTTTTTCCTTTGAAATTGAATTTTCAAAAGTTATAACGATTCCAAAGTACCAAAAAACTTAAAATCGCCATAAAAAGAAAAATTAATGTTAGATTTGTTTCAAATTTCTAACACAGATAACAGACCACTAGAGTTGTATGATTTTGCAATTTCCTTTAAATCCATCCTCGGGAAAAATAAAAATAAAAAAAACCGTTTTGAAGTCTCCGAAGTTTCATTACGCCTATGTTACCCCCATCATTTAACCCATGTCTTGGCGATTATCTCGATTTTACGAAAACTACTTCTAAAGTAATGAACGGATTTGAATGAAATTTTAACTGAGAGTACAGAATAGGTGGGTGAGCTTAAAAATGCTCGAGCTTGAAAATCTTTCGGAAAATTTGGCCGCAATAAAATAAAAACCACCTTATCAGTTATAACTCGATAAGTAATTGTCCGATCGAGCTGAAATTTGGAAAGTGCATCTGTATAGTGATTTGGCAGATTCTATTAGAGTTTGAACAAAATCGTTTGGAAAATGCGGAAAATATAAAGGAAAATATGTGTTATCAACTTTTTTAGTATGTTGTGATAACGGCAAGGTAGATTTGGGCATATCGGTGGATAACCCTTATCAATACGCATCTTTTATTACTGATTCAATTTTCATTTGACATTGAAATTGGAAGAGATATAAAGGATTTAGTTGTACGGTAAATTAACATGGGCGCTAATGGGAGTTGCGGGGAATTTGAAAGTGCGCGCGCAGGGACAATTTCGTGTTCATGTTTATTTTTATATTACTTAAATGCATCATCGCTATTTGATAAGCGAATTGAATGAAGTAAACTCGTATTATTTCATTGTGCCCCATGTTCCCAACCCTCCCCTACGTCCTAAAAATAATGCATGATCTGGGGGAGCAATGCCAAATAATAATTTCCCCAAATGTCGAGGGAGGATAAAACCCAATTTTTCCTCTATCAATTATCTATCTATAGATCTATCTTTTACTATGAAGATTACCCAATGAGTCTCATGTTGTATTTTGACAAGATTTGTGAATATTTGTATTGATTATTATACAATTGAAGATTGAACCCGTGTAACATTACGGCGGAATAAGTTTCCGTTTTGAGTGGTTCTTACTTTTTTCCTGTTACTTAATGAACAAAGCTATTCATTGGTGCATTTATAAATGCACCTAAATTAAAAAATGGATTTTAACTAACAAGTTTCCTGCCTTGAAATAATTTATGGTTTATAAGCTTTATAAACTTTATACTTTAAATGTATATACTTTATAAATCCATGGCTCTGAACCACTCCGTACTACCAAATAATTATATAAAAAAAAAATAATAATAATAATAATAATTAATAAATATTTAATAAAAACAATAAGCTATACGTGATTTATTTACTTTATTATTATGGAACGTTTGGTGCGAGTTTTGCTAGAAATTAACAGGATGAATAAAAGTATTAGTAGTGTTTCGAGACAATTACGCATAAAATATATTATAACGAAAATAACATGCACATGTTCCTTGATCTTATTTTAACATAAAACCGACGAATGAAATTTGATTTTACAACCGCCCATTAGCTGCCATAGCCGTCAACTATGTGGCCTATAACATGGTGATAAGGTCAACGATAGACTTTTAATTACTATAGTGATGCAACTGATGTTAATAGTTTTAAATCACAATACAGTGTAGAGGAAGATTAGAAGGACAATGCATCGGTGCGGAGGCCACATTTATTATGAATAGACCAGTGCGCAGTTTAGGAAGATGAGAATGACTTTGCATCGAGGGAAGGTTCCATTTAATTTAGCCGGCCTGTACCCAGGCTCACTAAACCGAACACACCAAACAAACCAAGGTCATTTTTCGAGCACAGTCTGCTGCAAGCGGTAAAACGCGTGAAGGGGGAGGGATCGAAACGGAGCACAGTTAAACCAGGCAGACTTTGACGTTTCGTTCAGGCTGAGTTTACTCAGGCTGAGAATACGAGCCTTGCATCCGGAAGTCAGCTTGAATCGATTTCAGGCCAAACACACTTAAACGAAGCACACTATCCTGTTTCGTCCAAAACTCAAGGTCAGGCACAGTCTGCTGTTTTTCGAGATTAGAGACTTCTGAGCACAGTATACTCAGGCAGACAATACGGTCTCCCGTCAGCGCCAGTCAGCGCAGAGTGGACACCACAGACCACGCGCTCTATCCACAAAAACGTACACGAAAATTTAAAATTATTGAGGGAATGAAAAGGACAACTTTTTCAATCTTCCCAAAAAACAAAGAATGTATTATAAATGAAGATTAATTGAGAAGAGAAGCTAAAATGGCCAGCCATCGAACCACCAGTATATCATCTTGTGGGTTTTCACAAAACATTTTCATCTCCATTAATACAATATTTATATATCATGTTAATGTTTTAAAATTAAAAAATCTAACAAACCCACTTGCATTGATATGGGAATAATTTTACTGAAGAGCACCCTCATTTCAATAAGCTTTGAGAAATCTCCCGGTAATAATCCGGTTTTCTGGACTTTCTGTTCCCGGGATAAAATTTGTGTGTGCAATTTTGTCAGGTCAATAATCATGCAACATCAAAATCCATAAACTTGGCAAATAGCCAGTCTGGTCACTGCAGCCCGATCTGGAAGGCGATTGTGTGACTTAGCGATACCGATCACTGCAACCTGATCTTAAGTGTTAACTCAAGATATTTGATATTTTTTCCACTCAATTCTCACTTTTTGTCTTCAGTAAGTACATCAGACTGGACCTCATAACTGGAAATATAATATAAGTCAAAAGGTACCTTGTAAGTAACTCGTTTATTGTATCAAAAACTTTCTGAGAAGCTGAGATAAAAAAAAGAAAATCTTTTGCTTACAAAACTATGTAACTGCATATTCACAAAAGGAAGGATTTAGGTTTGGGCGAGTCAACTCCCCAGCAATAGTTTACGCACCGAAAATGACATACATCAGTATTCATTCTTGTTCCACTTTCATCAGCATCACACATCAAGTTAACTGCAGAGCAATACGAAGAAACATATCAAATTCACATTTTGTAAATCACCTGATGTGCCAAATCAAATCATATTAAAATTATTTCAATTATTTTAATGATAATATATTGCTTAAGTTCCTAAGCTTCATGTGCAAGAAGCTTGTGATTTCGGTGACATCACTTGGCAATGTACGACTTTAGACGGGAGAGACTAAAAGATCTGTTTTGTCGGCATTTAGCAGCCTTTTATCAGTTAGTACGCATCTATGACACAGTGCGCTGCACAACCTAGAGCTCTGTTTTGCCAGATCCTTTCTTCACGTTTCCATCTCGGTCCCATCCCTTGAGTTCGTTGGTGGCTTCCTTGGCGATGTACTTGATGAAGTCGGCAACTTCTCGGCCGCCCTCGTATCTCACTGGGGACGACTTGCTGTTCTTCGGCACCCAGTAGAGCGTGGGGAAGCCTCGAACTTCGTAAGTAGCGGGCACATCGTTGTTGGACGCGTCCATTTTGACGATGGCGATGTCCTCGTCTTTCAGCTGGAACATTCAAACACATTTAGTTATTAGATAATGGGCACCTTTTGATGACACCAATTGTTGGACACCACTATGACTCGAAAAACCATTTACTGCACAAACAGCCTCCAAGGTTGGATGTATCTTGGTGCAATCAGTGTGATCATCACAAGCCACTCCCTTCTAACTTCCTTAATATCGCCACCTTAGTTAGCTAGCCTTCAATAAATACATTATATTCCTCAAAATTTTATTTTTATGGAATGTCTAACAATATTCTCTTTTACATCTTTGTTTTTTATTCAAACAATTACTTTTCTCCACAGCTACTTTATGATCAACCAGTTCAAATTTGTGTTTTTCCTTCTCAATTAAAATTACTATTTACTTAGGTTTGGCCTGAGAATCTCCACAGTTTGGTCCACTAAAGATTCACATTTCTAGGACCTGGACTGATGAGAGTTGCCAAGCCAAAATCTATGCCACCCCAATGTCAACCTACCATAAAAACACCAATAGGTACTCCTTACTCCGTCATTGGAACAATAGCTTCATCTTCAACCTTCACCAAAAGTCGATCCAAACTGAACTGACCTGCTTTCCAAAAATCTAACTGGCTAAGATTAGTCTCGAGAAAGTAATCTTGTTAACTCACCTTCTCTCCGAGATCATCGAAAATGGGGGCAAGCTTCTTGCAGTGTCCGCACCACGGTGCGTAGAACTCGATGAACGTGTCCTTGCCGTTGTCGGTGACAATCTCGTCGAAGTTCTTGCCGACGGCGACCATCACGGGGCCCAGGTTGTAGTCGGGCAGCGGCTCCGACTTCAGGTAGATCTCCAGCTCTCCAGCCTCCATGCTCTTCACAAACTTCTCCAGGTTATCAACACTGCAGAGAGAAAACAACTGTCAATATGCGGCAGCCAAGGCGGCGGAATCGAAAACATATTATCAAATCAAGTGAAATGGTGTCAACACTCGCAATAGGTTTAAGTAGGTTTAAGTAGGTTTAAGTAGGTTTAAGTAGGTTTAAGTAGGTGTAAGTAAGGAAGGTACTTGATTGCAATAGTTTGCTGGCCAGAAATCCGAGTCAATTACCCAAGTAAGTTTTGTTGAAAGTAACAATTCATATCATCTCTTAAAAGCTAAAGTCATGAAGCATGAAGCACGAATCGAGTCCTGGCTTACGGAGAGTAGAAAATTAACACTTGCCTGAATTCATCCTTCATGATGAACTTCTGGTTCTTGTCATTGCGAGCAAACACAACGGGCTTGTCGCCCTTGACATAGTCGTAGCCAAACTCATTCAGTTCATGTTGGAAGTCATCTTTGGCGCTGATGGCGAAGTTGACAGTAGCAAATCCCTTTGCGACTTTGAGAATTCGGTTCCTCCAGTAGTTGGTTCCTAAATAATTGCACATTCCATTGATTAATAGATCAATGATATTAGTATTTTACTCAAGTGAGCTAAATTCGGGTGAGCATAGCTTGACTGGAGATTAAAAACAGTACCATTATAGCAATACACTCTCGAGATAGCTCTAGGTAGGTAGGTAGGTACTCAGATTTTGGCAATTTTTTTTGCACTCTGTATGAGGGAGATGGGATGGACGAAACAGGCAGCTTACCCTTGGGGTTCTTGGTGTAGTCAACTCCGTAGTAGGCAACGACCAGCGGATTCTTGAACTCGTTGCTGTTGTCGCGCTGGCGGTGTCCTACCAGGCCGTGGCTGCAAGTAACATTCTCAATTAACACCAAAGAACAGTTATCAATTACACACTATATTGGGAAAAGGGTTGCCATAATTCATTGCACGAAAAAGAAGAAACCGGAAAAACCGGTTCCAGGGAAAACCAGACTTCTGGCAACCCTACTTGGGGAAGGACAAACGCGCACCATTGCCATTTGTCCGATTGATCCAGTTGTCAGAAACACCCAATGTGTTCAGTGGATCAATAAAGTAATGTAGGAAAAGTTTATATTTCCCATTCCCTACATTTTTTATTTAAAATGGCCAAAAAACAATTCCCATTGCATCAGCATCATCAGCAATTGGATTTGGAACAGTTTTTTTTTTTTTGTACTGGGTATCGTAACCAGAGAAAATACAAGAGAACAGATCCAATCTAAAGTGTTAAGATGTTTGGTGTTCCCAGACTTGTTTGAGTTTTGGGACTTGGCATTCATTACCCAGTTAAATAGTCTTTCTAAAAACTTACGTGCTGAGATTAGGAAAAGACACGAGTCTTAAGAAATTTATACTTGGATGTCATTTTTAAATTTGAAATTACGAACTGTAGGTAGGTATATTACCAGCTGCTTTATTTTAAAAATTGGTGCTCACTAGTTTTTGGTGATCCAGGCTTCAATTGCATCCTTGTTGCTCTCCCCCTCGTATTTCACAGATGCAGGCTCGAATTTGTTGTGCAGATGTTTCGGTTGGAACAGAACAACGGCATCCCTATAAGAATTTGAAAATTTAAATTAGTTGGTACAAACCATTTCCTTACTAAGAAATATTTCAAGAAAAGAAAACATCAAGATATCTGCATCGGGATTAAAATGTCTAATAATATTTATATTCAATCACTTGAGTAAAAATGTGTTTACTTCTCTCCTTGTTTCGCCAAAACCTTAGCATCTTCCGAGTGTCCAAATTTAACTTTCTCTCGTAGTTTGTCGGTAAGTTTGCCAAAAGCCTCCTTCAGCTCGGAGACAGCTTCAAAGAAGCCAACAACAACAACATCTTCTTTCGTGAGGAATGCTTCGAAGTCGGCAACCGAAGACAACTCTTTCGAGCTGGGCCCAACCTGAGATTGCAAGTGTTTGACAATTCCCGCTAAAAAATAAATATAAATATAAGGTTAAATAAAATTAATATTAACATAGTAGTAGGGCTTGAAAAAAACAAAATTATTACACAAGAAGAAAACTAACCGGCTTCACGGGGTCCGTTGTAGTCCTGAGACATTTCTCCATTTCTAAATATCTTCAGAGTCGGGTAGCCAGTAACTCCAAACTTGCTGCAAGTCTCCTTGCCTTCTTCAGTACAATCGACCTAAAAATTTTATAAAAATTTTAAACAAATTTGGTGGCAAAACATAGTCCTTGATTTAGATTAGCATTACCATTGCAATTTCAGCCCCAAGTATACTATTGGCTATTTCAAGCCAATATCTATCTAATAAAGATAGTTAAATAACATGTAATGTGATAACTGTATTACTGCATTACTGCAGCATTGATTAAAGCTAACAAATCCAATAAGGGACATTATAGTACTTTATCAGGTAGAAACTAATAAGTACCTACATGTGAGTGTCAAGCTCAAATTTATAATATGTGGCAAAACAAACTGCCCAAATGCCGATGCACTTTCAATGCCAACCTCTTTAACATACATTTTTACACAAAGAAGAGCAGATTCAGGATTTTGAGCCGGTAACTTTAGCTGTCATTTGAAAATTGCTAATACAATTCGACGTTTTGATGCATACCTTCACGAGGGCGACAGGCGGGTCATTGTCCTTGATGATACCAGCAGCTTTGGCATATTCGGGCTTCAGCTTTTTACAATGTCCACACCTAGGCCACAAAAAACGAAACATATTTATTGATGAACATTTACAAACTATTCCCCGGACCAAAAAACGAAATATCTCACCAAGGCGCATAAAACATCACCAATGCGGTCTCATGTTCAGCGATAACAGTTGAAAAGTCACTATCACCAAGTTGCAAGACATCAGATTCATTGGCAGACGAGCAATAAAACAGCGCCGCTAGGACAAAAAGTGCTTTACACAGAATCATTTTTGTGAATTAATGATTTTTTCTACTATTGCGAGCACAATTTGCAAGAAAGGTGAGCACAAAACAGAAACTCCGACAAAACAACTACGTGCGCCCGCAAAATCAAGAGTGACAAGATGACACCGGCTCTTGTTATAAAGGAGAGGTGCGACTTGTGTTGGCGCGCGCTGATTGGATGGAAAGAAATACGTAACATGTTTTGATTGGTGCTACTAGCAATTTGAAGCGACATCTAGCAGCAAGCAAAGAACTGACTGGTGATCAGCTAACCAAACATGGGCTGTCATGCTTTTCTGACGTGTATTTCGGCAAGTTTTTCGAGGTTTAAATCCCGGCTGACTGACCAGTGACCGGTCACGTGTATGTCTACAAAATAGCTAACGTCAAATTGCTATCGATCAAAATCTTGCCCGTAGAGCAATGATGTTACATAAAAAGCTAAAAATATCTCTAGAGTAGAAAAAGTGTTGTGACTCAAATCAACCATGTATTTGCGGGCACCATTTAAGTTAATCAGAAATCTAAAACAATATTCATCATGTCTTAGCTGTATTCAGCCTGCGAATTCGCAACTAAATGCTAGGTCTACCACAAATACCAGTTTTTCCAAAAATATATCAAATACCAACGGAGCCAGTGATTGCATCTCGAGTCCGTCAATACAAAACGGAACATCGAACTTTGTGTGGCGCCGTAATTATAGCAGTGACACTCAAAAATGTTGGAAATGTGGTTTTGATCTAAGGAAATCTTCTGTTTTTTGTAAAAAATGTGAAGTAATTCAACAGCCAGACACAAAAATCAGTTATTTTAATATTCTTGGAGTTGAACAGAAATATGAAGTTGAACTTTCAGATCTAACGTCAAATTATCGAAGACTACAGAATGTCCTGCATCCTGACCGCTTCACAAATCGCCATGACGTATGTGTTTGAAAATAACTATGCAAAACCACATTTTATTATTTGTTTTCGTTTGGATAGATGTAGGAAAAAATGTCTTATGAGCTTAAGTGAGCCAGTGAGCTTAACATTACCTTTTAGTTCAGCTTGACTAAATTGTTAAAAGTCCAATTGAAAACTAGTTCTGGAGGACAAACCAAAGCTTGTAACTGAATATGTCATGACAATGACATAGCAATGCACAATAAAGGTTAGAAGGGGAAGGGGAAAGGGGAAGAAGGTTAGATAGAAGGTTTAGAACTAGATGGTGAACAATGTCAACAGATCACAGCTATTGTCAAGTCATAAAGTCACAACAAAAAAGCCAATACAGCGGTGGGAGCCACTATACCACGGCCAAAAGCATTGTTTTACCAAATTTTTTTTAAAGGAGGTAAAACAAAGTTATTGATGGTATCTCCTAAAAAGTTCCATCAGTATTTTTTTTTTTTAGGAAGAAAAGAGATTATCCGAAGAGTACTCATCACTGCTAAACAAGGCCTATTTCACACTGGTTAACCCATTGAAGCGAGGTTTGTACCTGCTAGAACTAAGTGGGGTTTTTGTGGAGGAAGGCAAGACCCAGTCTTCTCCCGACTTTCTTATGGAAATCATGGAAAGGAATGAAGACGTTGATGATGCAAAAAGTGCCGCACAATTAGAGAAACTGAACAAGCAAAATAAAGCTAGCATTGAGAAGTTGATTGGGTATGTAGGGGTTGTTTGTAAAAAGTTGAAAAATTTATTGATAAAAAAAAATTACCGGACATACCTACTGTAGTATTTTTTTTTCCTTTTGTTGCAGAGAACTGACCAATGCCTTCAAAACTGAAAACTTGAAATTAGCTGAAGAAACGGTTATAAAAATGAAGTACTATGCCAGCATTGACTTAAAAATCAAAGAACTGAAACAGAAAGACTTGTAGGATTAGAAAGAATAGATGAATGCCAAATAAATTTCATAACCAGGGCTTTGAATACGCAAAACACCCTCCCACCATCAGCCATGGAGTAATAATAATGTACACGAGTGAAACAGTTGTTTGTAATAATATACCAATTATGGTAGCAAATGTATTGTTTGACACCTAAAATTAATGTCACCTATAATTAAAAACGTATTTGTCTACAATAATATACATAAATTGTGAAAATTCTTGAATAATAAAATTGGAAATAAATTTCTACCAGATAAACAATATTATATTTATACCATGTGGGATGAGTAATGGTAGGTATGTTTTGAAAAATAAATTATTGATCTTTACTGATTTTGCAGTCACTGAGTTTGTTTCCAGTTAGTAATCCAATCGTTAATCTTTTCCACATTGCTTTCCATTTCATCGGTATTATTGCTTGGCAATTCGTGAACAATCTCGCTCCGGTAAGACTCACGTGCTTCTTCCAAAATGGTTTGAAAAATTTCACATTCTAGGTTGTCGGATAATTTTTTACCAATGTATCCTCTGGAATCAAGAAAAACACATCAGTAAGTACAACCAAACTAGATACAAAAGAATATAAAATAGTGGTTAATGATATAGATATGAACAAAAGTTATTCAAGCATCTTACCTATTTGTCAGTCTATCATACAGTTTAGTATTATCGGTGCGCAGGACAAACACTATGTCAAACCATCGCTCGGGAAAAAAGTCACATCCGTGGTAGTCTACTATTTTACCACCCTCTGCCATGAGGTCCTCCATTTCGTCCAGGATCTAAATTAAAAGATATGTTAAAGATAATCATGTTCTGGTTCTATGCCAGAAGTCATAATCACCAACAGATTACGGAAATAAATTTGATAAAATTAGCACAGGGGAAGGTGGTAGGTACACCTCTGGACACTGAAAACCGTCCACCTGAAATTTTTACATGTCCCAATTTCGTCTTGCTTGAAAATAGTACCTCCACTGCATTTTAATAATCGAGGTCGTTTGTTATCTAATCTCCCGTACTTTATATAATATATCCGACCCACCTGGACAAGGTAGCATCAAAAAGGTCCGGTCTCTGAGCCAACCATTGACATGATCCAAAGATAAGATAAGCAATTAAAAGGAGAGAAAATTAAAACGTGCCATGGAAACAAACTTTTTCCAGAATACTGAAGAAGTGATGAGATAAACGTGTTTGCTGTACAGAGAAGAGACAGGAAGTTTTCGAATTATTTCTGCATCTTCAAAATTACGAGTTATAGGCCATTGGGGGGTGCTGAAATGGTGTGCAAGACTCACGAGATATCATATTTGTGAGCTTGGTCGATCCTCATTTCACTGGGCAGGCATTACTGATAAGGAAAACTGGTTTATCATAACGAGGTATAGGTTCAGAAAGCACATGGCATACAGCATGGTGTGTACCCGACTTACCTACACTATTTTTCAAGCCAACCTCCCTCGGGACTTGTATAATTTTCTAGTGGACGGTTTTCAGTGTCCAGGAGTGTACATGGTGGGATATTTGACATTTCTGCTTTCTGGTGATTAAGTATTAATGAACTGATTGCTGAATTACTACTCCTGGCTGTGTTTCCAATTGTATTTGAAATATTGGAAACCTACATATAGACCAAAATGTGAAAAGCAATTGTCTATGGACCCACTGGGATAGACATGGTGGTTGTGGTTCAGTCCCATTATTTCCTCTTCTAAAAACATTATAATTGCTCAAAAATTATGCAGCTCAGCTGCCATACGATCAGCAACTTCTGGCTAATATAGATTAAAAAAAAAAATTAATATCAACAACACGACTAAAAAAATAAATCCCTCGGACATTAAAATATTTAGCAAGGAGCGAGGAGGTACCTTTTCTTCGTCTAGAACAGGACACTGGTATGCATCGTCTGGATCTGTGTTGGCTTGCGTGCAGCCCGACTCTTTTGCTAACTTCCCTACTTGAATCCACGAAAGGCCTGACGACTCGGCAAGCTGTTCGCATAGTGTCGACTTCCCAACACCAGGAGTCCCTTTGATTAGAGGGAAAAAAAAACAGTGATAAATAAGTTGCTATTTAACAGTAGTAACCAGTTAAAAACCGATGGGATAACTCATCTAATTTAGTAGGTACATCTGAAAATGTGAGCACAATGCAAAAGTTGACCAAAGTTGTTGAGAGATCCAAGAAGAAGTTGCCCTTTAACAGAGGGCTTTTGTGTTTAGCACACTTTCCATGTTATTCAGAGACAAATTCACTGTTTACAAATACTAATTTAGTTGGCAACGGAGGTAAACGGTTTTGCTCTGATTGAATGTTGTGGCGGTCCTAAAAAGGACCTTGTCGATAGTCGACGTTTCCAATAACCATGGCTCTGAACCACTCCGCATTCACGCTATTTTAGTTAGTAAATCTTTTAGGTAATGCACCTTTAGAAACTAGCCGAATCTGTAAATTAACCACATCACAGTTCACAAGACGGCAATTTTAAAGCAAACTTCATTTAAGAAATTAGGCGCATTGGCTTTCAATGTGGAGATTTCCAGGGTTTGTTCCACGGCAGTATTTAAAAAATGTCTCGAGTCTTTCTTGAGGACAAGAGCGTTGCATTGATTGGGCTTCAAAATCCAATACAAGTTATGTAGTCGGAGACAGATTCCAGATGATAATGCAACAGGTCCACAAGCCTATGGGTCGACAGTTGATCAATTGTGTTTTTGATCAGGGTATGGGCATTTAGTAGAACGCAATGTAACAGACACTGAGAATTAAACGGGAAAACTCAGTGGCACGGGCACACCGGGAATGAATTCGTATAGAATTGTATGGGAAGAAGCATGAAGAAGCCACTAAAAATTTGTAAGTTAGGTTATTGTACTCAAATGTGGGTGACCCTTAGATCTATATATCCACTAAGTTAATAAACGTCCCCTCATTTTACCTGTTATCAAAATATTCGGAGATATTCTGCGTGGTGATTCCATGTTGATTTTACTTACAACTGACCACACTTACGAATTGAAAGTTTAAAATGTGATCGCAGATGACCGCACGCTCGCTTTAAAATCCTCGTTTTCAAAACATGTAAAGAATCTTGTGTCCAGTGCTGCCAAGTAGCGTAACAAATACCCAGTTTCAAGAAACTTTATTTTAATCACGTTTTCCTATTAGTAAGTCCTTGTGATTATCTTTCAGACTTTTAATGTAGAATACATTAATTCCCAGAATAAATTAAAACCGTTTAGTTCTTATTGACAAATACTTATTTTTCCGTCAGATATTCTTTCTGTGTAAGTTGACAACACTGCATCGTAACGTCAAAATGAACCATATGATTTTCCTCCCCCTTCTCTTCTTAATTGACCATTACAAGTTCTGAGCGATTTCCAGAGAGTGTTTTCGAACTCAAACTGTGGAACTCTTAAAATTTGTATGGTAGTATGTAATTTTGCGAATGCCAACAGACACAGGAAATGCTAGGCTGAAGAGGGCAGGAAAATTGATACTTCTTGGGTTTTTTCTCTACCATGGTGGCATGTACTTTGTGAAACCAAAACCTGTTACCAAAGTGGTTGATGATTTAACAAATAATAATAATACCAAAGCCAGCCAGGTAACTTATTAAGATATAATATACCTTTTGAAGTGTAGTTGTTATGACATGAGACTAATGAGCTATGAATAGCTTTAACTGCAGCACGATGTAATTGTAACTCACATACAGTGCACCAAGATACTTTTGTTTCAGAAAATAAATTATGTGCATGATATTATGGGGAAATGCAAAATAGTCATTAAAAACATAATCTGCTCTTGTTTTCCAGTGAAGTGTTGCATTAATAACTATGCGAATTCGAAAACCTAGGGGAATAACTAGTGGCCAGTTACTATTTGCTACTGCATTGGGTGTCATTGGAGGTGTATATATCTGGAGGCCTCTGCTGCTCAAGTTCAATAAGAACTCTGCAACTGCAGATACTCCTACAAGCCCCAACCCTCCACCACAATGAATAAAAGGTTACTACTTAGTACACTTCTTTCAAAAGTTTTCAATCTAATTATTAACAAACTTCTAAAAAGTCATATTTTCTTTCAGGCCGTCAATGACGCAGGCTCTGCGTAACTTGCAAGGCAACCCATTCCTTCTCTTTGCTGGTGCCGTCGCATTTACAATGGGTGGAATGCTGCTGTACAAGGCTGTCATACGACCACGAATGATAAAAAATAGCCGGGCAGAAGCGGAGATGCTTGCAGAATATTTATTCCAACAGGAATCGAAGCAAACTTCTAACGATGTTTACAAATAGCTTGTTAACCTATTGCATCAAATTTTATGGTTTACCTACTATGATAGTAAAATAAATTTCTTTTTTTAGCTGATTACTTCAAGAATTTTTATTTCCGTCAATATTATTTTCTAAATTCGTAACTTCTAAACAATCTTTTTACACAGAATTTTTTTACATAGGCTTATTTTGGTTCTTCTGTCTTGAATTTGCCGTTGTAGAATGGCAGGTATTGCAGCACCAACTTCCAGTCAGTGAAGTAAAGAAGGGCCATTCCTCCCGTGAATCCAAAAGCTGAGAGTGTAGGGACCCTTTAAGAAAATGCAGGAAAATTACCATTTCATCGCATGTTACACGATAAATTCAAATTCGGTTGGCCAATTGTGGAAATTAAAAAAGTAAAAGCTAAGTAGGGAGCCATTCATAAGAGTTTGCCAATTCAAGCAGTGAATCACTCTATACAAATTGAAACTAACAATTGAGATTCAATCTCTTGGTTTTCCTAAAGTTTAGCTCAACGTTCTTAAGTCCGATATGCCTGCTTTCAAAAGGGTAAAAGAGCAAATCTTAAAAATACCTAGTTTGAATGAACGCCTAGATTATTCGTCGTAGATGTACAAAACTAGAAGTTAAGTTGTAGACAGGTGTCTCAGAAAATGTACGCCACTCTTAACACTAAGAACTACAACTCATGGCACTCATTATGGTTTTCTCCCGATTACATCCAAATGCATTCCATTTTATTTCACAGGTTAATTCAGATCATCCAAATCGACCTCTTGGACAAATGACCCAAAATATAAACACTACCTACCATTGGGTCGCTTGCTCTATATGCTTCTTTCCCAGGTGGCTAAGTGGTCCAGGCAATCTTCCAGACATTGCTTATTTGGTTTTTAACTTGTTATTCGGTATCTTCGAGGAAAAGACAGATTTCCAAAGACGTTCGGAAACACCGAAAATAACTGCTGCGGACAGAAAATTGCACAGGAGGTTAGAGGGGGGGGGGGCTTAGTTCGTTTTTCCACCGCTGCCTCTAAAATGACGCACCTACTCAGTTTGCACACGTGATCAGTTCTGTCACTGTCAAATTATGTCAATATGTTCATAAAATCTCTGTAGTCAAATAAATTCAAAAGTTACGGTAGTGCAACAGTACTGGTAAACAATGTCGTCTCTCCAAGATCCAGAACTAGACGTAAAGGTTAAAAAAGGTGCCTATCACATCACTGCTATTAGGCCATTAATTCCATCCCTTCAGCCATAGATTTTGAAAAACCACTCCAAATTAAATGCTTCAGCCAACCAATCTTAGCGAGGATCGCCAATGCTGTCAGATTTTTTTTGAACAGATTTACTTAATATAATATCTTTATTCTTGTTTCCTTAAAAAAATACAGGGTCAAGTTTTCTTTTTTTCATCTAGGGCATCTTGGGTTGCTTTTAATCTGGCTTGCCAAGCCTGGCGATTTCCCATTATCTTCTTCACTATAACTAAATTCGCTTCCTTCCCCATCGTCAAACTCTTTGTCCTTTTCTACCAGCGCATTCCATTCTTTTACGTCTTCCCACAATTTCCCTCTGTCAACCTCCTCCCAACTCATCTTCCTTTCCTCCGAGTCTTCTTTTATCACACCACTCCACCTTTCTCTTGGTCTTCCCACTCTTCTTTCCATTTTTACTGCGTCTTCAAAATCTCTTCGTGGTATCCTCTCTTTATCCATTCTTTTTATTTGTCCAAACCACCGCGACCTTTCTCAATTTACAAATAACAATAATTGTGGGAGTAGGAAAGGTGGTTGCACCTGTTCGGTGGTAATTTGAGAAAAACCCCTGTAATCACAAACAAAACCTCTGACTGGGCTTGCCAAAACATGCACAGTTTATTTGTTTCATTTAATGGTTGCAGTTTAACCCTTGGTCGGGGGGGCTTATATATCATAATGTGGGCCTGGAACAAAGTCGACTAACAAGCTTTCAAATCTTTCAGCAACAGAAAGAATTTCGGAGAATATGCATATTGTGGCTAACGAACCATCACTTGCATTCTACCGTCTTCAAGAACACACCCGAAAAGCAATGCCACCAATGGTCGAAAAGAGAGTGGAAGTGATGAAACTTCACCATGAACTGCTTGGAAGATGTTACGACGTTGAATATGCAGTAGGGTAAGGCATATATATAATTTTAAGCTAGTGGATACAAAAAATGGAAGGGATAATTGTTCATTGTGGCCAGTAAGCAACCACTGAAGATATCTTAAAATTTGATTTTGACCCATGCGTCATCTTACGTCGACACAGTTACTCACAAGTACATAATTACAATTTATAGTGCTGTCAAATCTATGGAAGATGCAGAGGGCAGTTTCAACAACATTCAAGAACTTCTGAAAAATGCATTATTCCTAAAACAGCAGATTAAGTATGAAGAGTCTCGGAGGTAAGTTCTTTGATCCCTCATTTGTAACAGTTCAAAAAATAATAATGAAATATGAAGAAGGTTAAATAGGTTTATGTGCCTTTTAGTATGGCTAACATAAAATAGGTACCGAGCATTTGGATACCAATATTTAAAGAATCAAATCTTAATCTTGCCACTTATAATATAATATAATAATATAGCATATATATATATTTGATTATTATTTGAAACAAATAAATATATTCTATGCAGGACTCACAAGCATGCATCAAGATTTTCAGTTTGGTTCAATTCTTACATATTTCAACATTTCTCCCCTATCCTGTTTTCCAAGCAAAACAGCTGGCAGATTGAATCTAGTTAGTGAATCTCTTTCATTACAGAAACAAAAAAGAATCTTCTTCATCCGTTTACAAAAGACTTTCGGCCCACATAACTCTGGATTTGCCCGATCTACCAGAACTATCGGACGCACTCCGCGAGACGGCTAATAGAGTGGAATCGATGATGAATCATGCGCGACATTCAACAGGCTCCGAATCAAAGAGACCTGATTCAACTAGTCACTAATTGTCATAACATTCCATAAATATAAAAAATGTATCTCTGCTTTGTGTTTAATGCATCTGCTAAAATTACAACTCTGAACTCACAGTTTTTTTTTCTTTTCAGCCCTTACCATGATTCCTGATAACTAATGTGATTGTGATCTCCTTATAGTTCATGCTAGCTGTATAAATAGTATCAAATCTAAATTACATAATATAGATATATGTTATATATTAATATATTTTATAAATTTTTATATCGAATTAAAATTTCGAAGGCAGCGGTGCCAGCGGGCAAAGCCATTTTCAAAATGGCGTCACCACATGTGGTTGCCGATCTAGACTTTTTGCGAAAAATTAATGTTATTACTAAAAAGCCAGAATCGTTTCTTGGGTGAGTTATACTAAATAGTTTAGAAAGCTTAAACTCGAGTTAACTTAATAACTTTGTTAAAATGTCTAGAAAGCTTCGTTTTTCAAGCATTTTCTCAATAAACATAACCTATAAATCATGACAAGCAGGCTAGGCATAATAGAAATTATTGTAGAATATGGGATTGTTGCTGATATTTAAACTTAAATCTTTTACAGAATCCAAGAAAGTGTTGCAAAAGAAATAACATCCCTACTCAAGTCTGTGTACGACTATACAAAGGCTGCAGAGGGCGCCCAAACTACAAATGACGCTCTCCCCGAACTCATAATTCAGGATTTTGACGAAGAACAAATTTGGCAAGAGCTGGAATTACAAAATGATTTCAAAATCAATTCAATACTTTCTGATGTTGCTAAGTTGGTTGTTCAGAAAGAAAAGCTTGTGTTATCACTTATAACTCAAAATGGAAATAAAGATTCTTCTGATGAAGATGATGAAAATAATGCTGATGAATGGGGAAATGATGATAACGAATCGCCTGATAATGATGATGAAGATATGGAAATTGAAGATGAAGATGATGAAGATTTCGGACTAGAAAACGGTGAATTTTCTGACAAAAGAGCCAATATATTCAAAAATGGCAAGACCAAACTATCAAGACCTAAAAAGAGGTCAATTGTTGATGATACGTTTTTTAAACTAGACGATTTAAACACTTATCTCGAACAGGAAGACCGTAGAGCAGCAGCAGCTGAAAAGGATTTCGACAAAAGTGATGATGATGAGGCTAGCGAAAACGAATCCATCGACCTTTTCCAAAATATCGACGAGGATGATGATGATGATGGACAAGCAAAATATTCTGATTTCTTTCAAGCTCCAGAGGATATGGTTGGTGAAGATATTATTCATGATGAAATTGATTATGACAATATTGATCCTGACAATATTGATCATGAAGACGAATCTGAACAAGAAGATGTTGGTGATCAGACCAAGAAGAAGGTACGATTCGATCTCATGAATGATGATCAAGATGAGACAAGCGTACCGTCAGAGGCCAAATCTACTGAAATCAAGTCCAATTTTGAGACACGACAAGACCGACTTAAAAAGAAAATTGGACATCTTGAGTCGGAAGCAATGTCCGAGAAACCATGGCAGCTGAAAGGAGAAGTTGGTGCAACATCTCGGCCACAAAATTCTCTTCTGGAAGAGGTAGTTGAATTTGATATGACCACCAGGCCGGCACCTATCATCACGGAACAAACAACAATGAAACTGGAAGACCTGATCGTGAAACGCATCCGAGAGAACGTATGGGACGATGTAATTCGCCAAGTTAAAACTGCTAAAATCGCCGCTCAGTACAAGAAAGCTTTGGTCTTGAATCAAGAGAAAAGTAAAGAGAGTCTATCAAATATTTACGAACAAGAGTTTCTGCAGAAACGCAGTGAACTCAGTCAGAAAAAAGGAACTGTAGAGGAAATTGAGATTGAGGCGCAGCCGAAAACTCACATAGCGATCCGGGAACTGATGACTTCACTGTTTGCAAAACTTGACGCGCTGTCCAACTACCATTTTACACCGAAGCCTGCTGCGCCTGAACTACGAATTATCAGCAACATTCCCGCAATAAACATGGAGGAAGTGGCCCCGGTTGCCACAACCACTGCATCTCAATTAGCACCTGAAGAGGTCAAAGGTATGTATCCAGATTTGAGATTATGTAGGAAGTTTAAAAACTTGTAACTTGCTCGGTTAATATTTAATGTTTTGTCTTTTCAGCCAAGCCAAAGGGAGACGTAATTAGTAAGCAAGAGCGAACGGCTACCGACAAGAAGAGAGAGAGGCGTCAGAAGAAGATGATGCAACGACATGTCCTGAAACAGAAGGGGGAGAGAGAAGAACTGTCGATTATGGCTAATAAAAAGATAAACAAGAAATCGGATAAACTTAAGAATAAAAAACTGATCAAGAAAATCACCAGAAACAAAAGGGCCGAAAAGATGGTTAAGAAAAAGGGTGCCAAGACTACCAAGTCGTCCAAGGCTTTCTTCGGCGAACTACAGGACAAAGTAACGAGACAGGGAAAGTCAAAACACGAGAAAAAAAATAAAGATAGTAAGCTAGCCAAAAGCTTCAAATTATAATCATTTGTAACATGAAATGCTGGTTCTTCTAATGTCTTTGTAAACGAATATTCGATGAATAAAAATGTAAACCTCCAACATCTTAGCATTTTTCTTAGGAATAAAACTCGGAACTGCAAGGGGAAATTTTAGGAGAATTATATCTTTGATGCAATCATTTCAAAGGTGGAGCAATGAACAATGGACATAAATTTTAATTTGTATTAAAAATAAAACAAAGTGGAATTCATGCCTTTACATTATATTACGTGGGATATTCACAGAGAACCTAGCATCATTTAGCAAAGTAAATATTTATAAATAATACATTTGAAAGCCCAAGCACATTTCAGTCTGCTGACTTCAAGACGATAAATCCATATAATTCAATATATTCGATCTAATAATATGTATATTACCTATATATGTTATTTAAACTGGAAAATATATCAAATGACACAAAAAGACACAATAAACTTATCTGAATGCACACGAGTGCGCTACTGGGCTGGTACATAACATGGCATAGTTAACAAAACATGCTATATTTTTGAAATAGTAACAAAGTAGCTGTCCTGACAGCTGTAGCAAGGAGGGCTTCGGTGATGGCGTGGCAAGAACGCGATAGGCGGGCGGGAGTTCATTTCAGAACATGATCGGCTTGTCGTGGCAACGGTCGATGACGTACGACGTGAAACGCTTGAGGAACTTGGGGTACTCGCGTTTGTAGACGGCACGGAGCACTGACGCAGGCGCCCACCCGCCAGGGTTCACTGGAGAACGGACAGACACGCATCAGCAACGGCTCGGAAAGGAACGATTGATTGGTTACCGGTGTTTAATGACGCACTGGTTTGACAACTGGCTCTATAGCACTGGTCTAATGGCATCGGTGAATGAAAGGGTGATGATGAACCTAACCTATGGCTAGAAGGGAGGAGGGGAAACCCGGTGCCGGCACGTAGCCTACTCCTGTCGAAAAGCACCGAGGGGACCACCGGCTTTATGTCCCTTCCGAAAGACGGTACAACTCGAACAACAGGATTCCTCCGCTAATCCGTGCTGTCGAGAGGTTGATAAGCAAGGAGAGTGAAGTTGTCGTACTAACTTCAAACCCTCCAACCTCTCTCCCGAACAGAACTGATCATGTGCATGAAGGTCACCCATCCAACACCTAACTAGCGCAATGTTGCCGGTGTTTCCAACGTTGCCATACCGTCCGGTGGACAGGAACGAGAGGAATGGAAAGCGGCACGACATATTTACCGTCAGTAACGAAATATCCACGTTGATGTTGAAAAATTTGGCAGAAGTTTTTGAATAATATGGGCAAATACTCGATTGCCTCGGCTTTAGCGGTTTTGGGTTGTTGGAGAGGTAACGGTAGGATATCAGGGGCTAATGGGTGAAATGTGGCAACCTGTGATTTTACAACTGTATGTAAAATTATAATATTATGTCAAAAGTCATTGTTTGATTTTTGGAACAGAAAGTATACAAGTAATTCTAATTTTTAAATAGAACCTGCTTGTTTGCTAGTTCAAAGATACTCCTCTAATCAACCAAATTAATTTTGTTTTCCTATCAGTTGAAAATAACTAAGCCCGACTAGCTCCACATTTATCGTTAATTTGATGTTCATTCATATTTACTCTCCGAATCCAATTGATCAGGTCACTAGGTGACTAGAGCTTGAGTTCTTTAATCAGCATTTAAGAAGAGCACTATCACTCAGCAATCATTCAACTCTCAACTATAAATATCAATTGCTATCTCCAAGCAACAAATCACAATCTCAGAATTGGCAAGTCAAGTGCCACATAGATTGATAAGATCTGTTTTATTAGTAAATGTATTTACCTTCTATCATTTCTCAATTTAAATTTAGCAATAACTGATGTCCATAAGAGCAAACGGATTAGAAAAATGACTTAGATGTGTGGAAGTTTTAAGAGCCTAATTGAAAAAGCCAAAAATCCATCTATTGTATTATACTCAGTTGTACCTAACATATACCTGTTCGTGAAAAATCAATCGTGTATTAAAAATGTATTATCCAATCGCAAATGTGTGTCCACTGTCCAGGCTGGTACATGAACCCTTGACCATTACCGCACATATAACGAGGTGCCAAGTTTAGTCCCAATTCTACATTATCCCTCCGACCGTTAACCTCAACCTTTTGCTCCGGAGACCTTTCATAATATTCCAGGCATGCTTGAAAATTGAATGAGTTTTAGGAGGTGGACTCACCAACGGAGCAGTAAGTGATCTTGCATGTGATATCATCGCGAGTGATCTCGGCTCCGTCTTTTGGCGGGTCGATGAACGTTTGGCAGACGAGACAGACGGTGAGATAAACGCGTACGCACTTCCCAGTGTTGGCCTGCGCACAGAGCGATTACTATTATTATTACTCGTTATGGCATTACGTTTGGATGGAGAAGCAAGCCCACAATTTAGCCGCTGCAGAAGAATGGAGTCACAATGTTAGCATCAACTTGATTTGAAGGTTTGTCTCTCCAACCGTAGACTTCAAATCAACCAGGGAACATGTGAATGTATTAATTGCCTTTTCCTGATGTCTTTCAAACTAATAAATGTTTCATCTGATTACTTTTGAACTCAACATTTTAACTGCAAATCTATTGGTTACTAATATAAACACAAAAGCTATTTGCAGAGCATCACTGGCAGTGATTTTTGTTTTAAATGTATTGTATGTATCAACGTAGATTGAAAACCTCTCCACGTTCTCATTATCAGGATTTTTTACTAGCCGATGTCATTGATAAAATTAAACAAGGTTAATGCATAAGGCCAGTGACTACATTACACCTGCAAATCAGCAACATAATTATCGCCCTCGCATCTCACGCAAGCAAACGTAGCAAGCGACGGTGGCCTATGTGTGAAGCGGTCCGGACAGGAGTACCGGCTCCGGCGTCGGGTGTCGACTCACGGGAAAGTCGACGCTCTCGGTGGAGTGGTTGCACACGATCCAGATGTCGTGGGCGTCGTGGTCGCGGCTGTCTGGCACCCGTCTCATGTGCGACCAGAAGAGTGCGTCGCGCTGGGACGCCGGCCAGATGCGCTTGTGCACCTGCGGCAGTGTCGTGAGTTGCGATCGGTTTACAATGCGTTGCGTTCAATCAAAATTCTTTCTAAATGACGTCATGACACCCACTCGCTGAAGCCAGGTAGAGAAATTCGGGTTGTGGTTTCCCTGTCTTCCTTTGTTATTTAACAGAGCTAAACAGAGCAGTGGGTGTATCTGACGTCATTTGTCTCCGAGTGGTTTAGTATAGGTCGATTGAAGCAAACATTTTATTTGTGGCAGGAATTCAAATTTACAGCAAACCAAACATTTTGAAAGTAAAGAGTCCCATTTTTGAAGGAAAATAAATCTTCATACCATCCTAATCTTTTGTTTAAGAAAAATATTATATTTTTTTTGTGAGAAAATATTAAAAACCACACATGCCAATAATAATCCAAAAAGGCCAGTCTTGTCAAAAACATTGATCTTCATCTGGAATCTTGAAACAAACCAATAAAAAAGTTGTTATTATTGCCAAACGAGGCTGGAAAGCTGCCACTGGCAATCATCAACGGCAAACTGTCACAAAACCATTGCTGGCAAGCTTCTGTCGTTACCTGCAGGAACACGAGCGTGTCGTCAGAGACCGTTTCCACGACCGTCATCTGCTCGAGGGTCGCCTCCCACTCGAAGCGTACGTCCGGCGAGAAGAAGTAGTGGCACATTTCATGGCCCGTCACGCCCTGCAGGAGTTAAAAATATACAATTCAAATTCCCGGTGGAGATGGCCGTTGATATTTCCAACAAATCCATGTCATTGTGATTGAAATTGATGCGGGTGTTCTATGTCTCAAATTAATCATGTATTGATTTAGAAGAAAACCATCAATTGTATAAAGTGGAAGGACCATGTCTGACGCAACACAACATCTAGCATTTTATTGATATAGCAAAAAATTGAACACCAAACAAAAATTACGATGACTACGGCCTTTTAACATGGAAGTCAGGAAACATTACCTTGACAACATGGCAAGCTTTGAGAGGGTCGACCACCATTCCATTGACTTCCTCCTCGCGTCGATACATCTTCATCTCGCCGTCCTCGGCAAACAGCTGCCAGCCGCCCTCCCCGACGCCCAGTTGGGCGTAATGCAGCTGCTCCAGTGACACTCTCTCTATCTCCTCGGAGAGCCTGCTTGCACACAGAGACCACCGTTACGCAATGGACCACACGGCAACGGCGCGAAACAGCAAGACTGTCCTAAGGTCATTTCATTCTCAGCACTTAGGAATATAGAAAGTTAAATCTTAATTAACTTGTTGGACTGTAAAAATAATAAAAAAGGATCAGTTAAGTAAATATTTTCAATACCTGCTTTGTGTGGTAAATGAAATGAATTAATTTTGGTTGACTAAGTTGATTTTGTTATTGGTAATTGGTAATTGATAGCAAATGTAAGAATGTAGGAGACTATAGTTTGGTTCCCTACCTATGCTATCAGATCACGATCAGATTATCAAATACCAAACTAAAAGAAAATCAAATGTGCCACCCGACATTCACCTAATCACATGCCAACAAACAACATTTTTTGGCAATCGATTCAATCAATAATAAGAAACAAAATAAGAGCACGGATAAAGTTTATAACATAAAAAATTAAACCTTCATTTTGTAGAGTCATATCAATTGATTTGCTAAGGTAAAATATATGTAGGAAGTATTTAAATTATATTATCCAAAGTGAATCATGATTTCTTATAAGCTGCAAGTTTCGTTCTTGTAGTCTGGACTGTAATAAACCTTGATGGTCATAAGGTGAGATTTAAGAAATTCTGGCAAATTGTGGAGCCAGTTGACGTAGATCGATTCGGACCTGTGCTGTTGAACGTTGTGTGGCGTCGCGAGTGTCACCGACACTTGCTTCTTGAACCGATCGCGCAGGTCGGTGTCCTCGTCGAGCTTGTCCAAGCCCGTCTCCACCGCGTCGTAGAACTCCTCGTCATTCAGTGTGCTGTGTGGCCCTTCCTGTCGACAAAAAAACTCGCATTTTTTTGTCCACTCGATATTGCAGTAGTTGATTATGTGCAGAGCATTTATAACATTATACCAGTCACTGGTACATTAGGTACAATAAATTATCCTAGATAGCAAAAAGCTCTTTGTGAAAAAGATTCTGCACATTTTAACGTTCTCAAAAAAAGTTAAACGCAGATTTTTTGTTACACTCTTGGGCCTTGGCAAAGGACAGGAAAATGTCAAAGTCTAATTTATTTCCTGCAAGGGTAATATTTTCTAAAGTATTATGGTCAATTACTTATTTATTTTAACGGGAATACACATGAATAAGAAACAAAATACCTAGGGGGGGGGGGGTGATGGCCACTTCACCCTTGATTGAGAAATATTTCGGTAAGTAAAAATAGTCCGTAAATTTCAGACATTTCAAGCTAATTTTTAAGAGCTAATTTATTTGCTTAGTGTAACCATTAGCTTAGATAATTTTAGTACCTATAGCTTAGATGTGTGAAAACTGCAAATAAATATTGTACATTAAATACAGATTAGCTGCAGTCCTTCTCTGCAGTGCAATATTTCTCTGAAAAAATAATTAGCTGTCTACTTCAAAGTTCACCAACGATGAAGATGAAAGAGCAACAAACCTCATAATCGGGACTTCCGTGAGGAGCTAACCGAGCCCCAATGACTTGTTGCCTCGCCGTGCGGTACAGCTCTTCCACCTTCCGCCTCCTTTCAGTCTCCTTCTCCAGTCTGCGCCTCCACATGTCTTCCCGCTGACCGACCAGTTCCAGGCAGTACTGGAGCGTCGTAAGCACACCCGACGTCGTCGCTTTAAACGTTAGGGCTTCGCCTTTGAAGTCCAAAGCATGAACACCTTGGTTCATGGCAGTGTCCCTGGCAAGAGTGTCTCCACCGTCATTAAGGCCCAAATGATTTTCCTTCCCTAGATCTGACGATTTCGTCTTGGAATTTGCCTCGACGCAAGAATCAAAGTAGCTCTGTAGGGTTTCTATTTGTCTAACAAGTATGTCGCGAAACGTTTCCATTTCTGCAAGCTTTTCTTTCAGTCCACGTCCTTTTCGGAAGCTTGATGTCGACGCAGTTGACAGTGTGTTGGAAGTCAGGGACATCGCACTCCCATGGCGTTTCAAGTTGTTTTCGCTTCCATAGCCAGATTCCAACTGAAACATTTAATGTAGGTATTAGTTTTTATGTAATAGGTATTTCTATGTTTCTGGATGTACAAGGTGCTCTTGCATTGTATGCTGGCAAAAAACATACCTTGAATGATTCCAAAGTATTAACCCATTGCTGTTTCCAGTCAGTATTTTCGGCCCGGAGATACCAAACGCAGTCGTTTACGGAGACATCAAATCGACACTCATCAAATTCGTGAGCTTTGACAGTTGCTTGACTCAAGCCTATGGCACCTCGACAGCCAAATCCAGTCTCTTGCTCAGATTTGTAGTAAGATAACGTCCCATCTTTGAAAACAATGAATCGACTTTGCCATCCATGAATATAATTAGTCCATTTGCTGAGTGTTCCTTGCATTTCAGGAACTTGATATCCATTCTCAGAATCTTCTTCCTCATCACTAAAATTTACTCCGCGATCGTCTGACATGTTCTTAATTTTGCATAGCACGTAAGTCTCAAAACTTGATATTGGGTATTCGGCTTTGCCTTGACACTAATTAGTTAAATGAACGTGATTCAAGTGTCAAAAGGCCAAAACACGCGATGACTGTAGTGGACTGATGGTACGTGAGTGACTGTTCTTCGGCCATGCCAGAGTGATGTCCAATCAGCCAATCAGACCACAGCAGCACCACCACTATTTCAATTTTCAAAATGGCCGCGCCCTATGCAATTTACTGTCAAACGAACATAACCTTCAAACGTAGTTCTAAATCACACAAAAATAGCCCTGGAATTATTAAAATGTTAATAAATAACGTTAATTGTATTTTTTACTAAATAATATGGTACCATGGGTTCTGTGAAACTGAAGTCGTTGTTTTTCAGTCGTTTTAGTAATTATTCGGGTCTTCTTGGACTCATTCGAAGCTACAATGTGAAGGGTTATCCATCTGCTGTGAAATTAGATACATTGAACAAATATAATCATAGAAGAGAGACGAGGAATTTTTCATTTAAACCATCAGTGCAAACACCACTAAGAGTATTATTTTTTGGCACAGATGACTTCTCGGTAGCGAGCTTAAAAACGCTTTTAAATGAATTGTAAGCACTCTTTCATTCTAGTTTCTTTGAAGATCAAAGATAAAAATGAAAATAATTATATTTTAGTTAAATTATCCAACAGTCACTTCACAGTTGTGATGAGTGATGTCAGTGTTAGTGGTGGAGTGGTGCAGTGTCAATTCAATCCTACAAGAACCATTTGCACATTAATTAACTGAACTCATATGTCTCTTACAGGAAACATGGAACGCCTAGTCAATTGTGTCAGTTAGACGTTGTTTGTACAACTAAGTCGAAAATAAATCCGGTGAGAGCATTCGCTTCTACCCATAAACTGACGGTGTTAGATTGGCCACCTCGAATTCTACCTCATGAATATGATGTAGGTCTTGTGGTATCATTCGGCCAACTCATTCCAGCGCACTTGATAGAATCCTTTAAATTGTGAGTAATCTTACCAGCAGCGGCTAACATTTCTTTTGCAAAAAACATTACACACCTAACTTATAAATGGCACATTTTCTCCAGTGGCATGCTAAATGTCCACGCTAGCCTCCTCCCACGTTGGCGGGGGGCAGCTCCTATTATCTACGCGTTGCTAAATGGAGACACCGAAACTGGAATTACCATTATGCAAATACGACCTGAAAAGTTTGTACCTGTATTATTGTACTGCCGTGTTTACGGGCGATAAAATGTACCCGGTATTGGTTGTAATTTGTAAAAATTGCCGATTATTTGTTGTAGATTCGATATTGGCGGCATTGTGAGACAGGAAAGATGCTCTATTTCTCAACATGAGCTAATGCCAGATTTGTCAGCTAGGCTGTCAAAACTTGGCGCAACGCTGTTACTTGAAAGTTTGCAAGATTTACCGCAAAGTCTTCTTGAAACTAAAGACCAGCCAGAGGCTGGAGTGACATATGGTAAGTGTCAGAAGTTTAGAAAAGAACAGCAGTGCAAATTTTCCATTCTTACTTTATGTCTGAATGTGTCATTCCCCCAGAACAGCTACAATAAATTAAAAAAATGAATCTTTTTGTTTAGCTCCTCGCGTGAACTCATCTTTGTCTCGAGTAAACTGGCAAGAAATGGACTCGACTCAAGTTTACAACCTCTCTCGAGCTTTGCACGGCCTCTACTCTCTGACATCGTGGTGGCATGGACAAAATGTGAAACTATTGCAACCGAGTCTACAATCTCAAGTTTTAGAAACACAAGCCAGTGTTTTGGAGCCAGGGCGAGTGGAATTCCATCGGCAGAGCAAGACTTTACGAGTGCATTGTAGTAATCAAAGTTTTATTAGCTTCAGTTCGATTGTAGTGGCTGGTAAAAGGCCAATGAAGCCGATTGATTTTTACAACGGTTATATTTCAAAATGTGAAGAATCCGAAAGAAGGTTTAATTAGTTTTATAGCCCTTGGTCAAATGTATAGCCTGGGCTTTATAATGTTTTCAATGTTGAAAAAAATAAATTGAAGAAAATGTCTTTAAAACTGCTAATTTTGTCAGAACGGCCTTTAAAAATTGGCGCCAAGTTTCTAACAAATTCTACGTACTAGCTAGTTAATAGTTACTTGCTGTCGCCAACTCCGAGAAGCAAGATTTCAAAACTATTCTCATGCACAATCACATCTTAGGATCAGAACAATTAGAAGAAGGAACATTATAATAAAAAGTGTAAAAATCTACCTGAGCAATGCAAGTTTATTTACTGCGTTGTTACAAGTTAGCAGGCGTTTTGTTGCGTGGCTCTGGATTGGAATTTCGTTCACCGGGAGAAATACTTCGACTCAATTGTTCGTCTTCGGCATCGCTGAAGTACTCTCCAACGTCTTTGAAATCTCTGGGTAGAGTTGGATGTGCACTGAAAATAAGGCATTGATTATTGAGATATCAATAAGTCTTATAGCCACATGTGTTTGAATTTTTTTGTTATTCCTCTAGGCTGCTAGAGCCTTTCTGAAATAATACAATTACATTGCAGTGATAATTCGACTGCCAAACTCAATCTACAAAGCTACGCTAGGTCAGGCTGCTTCTGACAAGATGCAAGTAGTCACCTGTTAGAGTTGGCTTTGGTGAGCTGTGAGTAAATGGTCATCGCCTGCGACACCATGCTGGTGACGTCGCCGGCGTTGCTGGGCAAGATGAGCGTGTTGGTCGATCGCGCCAGCTTGTTGAAAGCCTGCACGTACTGTTCAGCTACGTTGAGAGAAGCGGCGTTTCTGCCGCTGCCCGATATCAGCGACTTGGCGACCACTTCCAGGCCCTTGGCGCGTGCCTCGGCTATCGCAAGGACGGCTTGCGCTTCTCCGAGCGCTCGGTTGATGTGCTCTTGTCGGTCGGCCTCTGTTGAAGCGTGGAACATAAGATTTTATTACTAGTCTCATACCAGTGCAGCAGAAGATGGAAATCTGTGGGTTTTTGGTGTTTGTATGTGTGTTTGGTCGGAAGGGGGTTTTGGGCGAGACATTAAAGATTTTCGTGTGCTCGATTGTTGACTTTTTGCGACTGGTTTTCATGAATTTATTTTTGCTGAAAATGCTTTTTTAGGGCTTTGGGGTGAAAAAAAAACTATTCTAGGAAAATTCCAACATTAAATATAAAGACACAAATCATTGCTCTAATCTATAATCATATTCATATGAAAGGCACCATGAATTTATTTGATTTTATTAATAGCAAAACTAATTAGATTTCTACCTGAGGCAAGTATCCTGGCCTGGCGTTTTCCCTCGGCAACATTGATGTCTGCTTCTCGGATTCCTTCAGACTCTAAAATAGCAGCCCTTTTCTTTCGTTCTGCTTCAACTTGCATTTGCATTGCCTCTTGAACGCGAGTAGGTAGCTTGATGTCCCCTGAAAAGATGAAGTTTATATTTGTTAGTTGTACTTGCCAGACTTGAAATTTTACAGTATTATTACTAAATTATCAGAAAAGGTGTCAGCATTTACTTATTTCGTATCGGAGACATGTGATTCCCCACGCCTCACTTGCTTTGTTTATCGATTCAACAATACCCACATTGAGATTCTCTCGTTCTCGGAATACCTTGTCCAGCGAGATCTTTCCCAGTTCTGATCTAAAACATTAAAAAGGTATATGCAAATTTGCATGTATTTGGTTATTTAATTTTACAAATACATTATCTACAGTATTTATTTATTTTATAAAACCCTTTTTTCCACTAAAGGGTGTTTCCATAATTTCATATCTACAATATGATATATTAAACTATACAACACTTTTGAAAGGACAACAATTTACCTCATGGTAGTTTGAGCAAGCTGTGTAATCGCAAACTCGGGATCCTCGACACCATAACTTGCTAAATAAGCATCATTTATTCGCAAATATAGCACCCCGTCTATGCTCAATGTCACATTGTCAGAAGTGATAGCACTCTGTTTTGGGACATCAATGGCAATTTCTTTCAAGCTCTGCACATATTTCACCCGATCCGCAATTGGAACCAAAATATTTAGACCAGGTTCGAGTATTCTGTGAAATTTTCCCATGCGCTCTACGATCCAAGCCTAAAATATCACAAAAACTTTTAATGATTATTATCTCCTTGGATTACCATGTACTATTTCATAAATATATAAATTGTATGAATACCATAAATATTAGGTAGAAAAAAGCAGTTGATTGCACCTACCTCTTGCTGGGGTACAAACATAATGACTGTGTTGATTGGTGTGGATGATTTCCAACGAACCGCAACAAAGGATCCGACACCTGCTTGACGGAATTCATGACGACCGGCAGATTTGGCTACAGTGTTCTATGAACAAAAAGTATCTATTTTACCATTCCTGAACTAAGAACGATGAACTTAGTTCAAAGCTTATGTTAATAAGTAATAACGTCATTCGAATTATAATTAAACATAAAAATGATGCAATAAAATAATGTTGAGTTGGGAACGATTCTACCTGTGGCAATCAGTGCACATACCGTAAATTGAAATAAATGTTGGGAACAGGTTCTCACTCTTGTCAGCATCGTTAATGGGTGAATAGTCCAAAGACACAGGGATTTTTGAGCTGTAAAATTGTATCAAAATATATGAACTCAATTAAAATACAAAGTAGAGAAGAAACGTAAGGTTATGTACGAATGTAACTGTAAGTACAGCAAGTGAAGTGAGCCTTCTTGAGGCAAGCACACTTGACTGGCCTGTGTGAAAGTAGCTCTCCATCCGGCGAAGCTAGACAACATATACAAATAATAATTTAAAGATTTGAGAATATATTGAGAATATTTGAGAATAATATCCACAAATATAAATTTTATATTGAATTAAGTTTTCCAATAGTGCTAAAATGTCAGAAAAAACAATCTCAGTTCTAAATTAAACATTTTATTTTTGATTGCAGCATTTGATTTTTGTTGCGGTATTTGCTGTAGATCATGGATGCACACTGCGCAGTCGCAGTTATACTCGCATCGAAATCACTTTCAGTTTCTTTCAACGAGCTGTCAGTCTGTGGATTTGGTAGTTCTTCATAACAACTGGCACTGGCATACATTGAATATCTATAATTAACATTCAAAGGAAATGAGTTTGAGTTAATTAACCTTTAAAATGGCTGGGTTTATTGGTTATTTAGTGTCTATTGATTGCAAAAACCATTTAGGGACACTGCAGGGCCAAATAAGTTCCATAGACCCCAACACACAGGCATTGACCCTTTTGAGGGTTTATCAGAATGGAGTTCCGTACTCGTCTGATAAAATAATCATCAAGTAAGTATTCTTCAAAAGTAAATAATGTGAAATTTTGATGTTGGTTTATACTCTTAGTAAAAAACTAGTTAGAATGTACAACATAACCTATAATATTATAATTCAGTACTATTATCTATTTTCATATACCTATCACTTGAATGTTATTGGGAGATTAGTGATAAAATAATGAAAATTAAAGCATGCTATATTTATTTATTTTATTTTTAGAGCAGATGAGATCTTTAACATTTCAATCATTGAAGAAGCAAAGAAAACAAATGTGGAAAATGAGTTCTCGAATGTAACAGTAAAGAAGCCAGTTCCAAAACGAGCTGGCCGTTCAGTCAGTGAAAGTCTGGCGAACAACAGAACTCGCGACTTTGCACGTGACTCGCCTAGAAAAACTGCCGAAGTTGTGCTTCCCGAAGCAATAAAGACACCAAACAAGAAAGATCGGCAGCGACAAAAGATGTTGGACAGAGACGAAGCCTGCTTTGGAACTCCCATCGATAATATTATCGAACAAGATTTTGATTTTGAAAAGAATTTGGCTTTGTTCAACAAGCAGGCAGTTTATCAGGAAATAAATGCATCGCAGAGGCCTGACGTAGTGAAGCAAACGGATGGAAGAGGGGCTCAGTATCGTCACGACGAGAATGTCATTGCTTGCGCCCCGACTGTTTGGCGACAGATTGCTCTTTCATCTCCAGACATCTCCGGAATGGAGTATGTAACTGACGATGGTCTTGTAATTCCCAGGTATTTGTAAATTTATCAACCACTCAATCCTATGGCGATATCCTCAATCCGTGCATACTTGTTTTAACAAAGTGGTATTTTTTTTAACATGCAGCATTTCAATGGAGCTGCGTCACCAACTGTTCATGACTGCCGAGCGTTTTGGCCTTGGGTTCGAGAGGCAGTATGAACTGATGGGGCGCGCTGCGACAGAGATGGCCCTACAGCTTCTTGGTGGAGGCCACCGACTCAATCCGCATAATTCCCATCAGTGGCCAACGGTTGTGGCGCTTTGCGGGTCGCACATGCAAGGAGCAGTGAGTTGCAACTCCTAACCTACCTAATAACAGATCGGGGTCATAATGGACCTAATCCACTCGGAGAAAAATGACTTCAGATACCCACTGGACGTACTTCGAGTTAGAAAAAAAAATTAATTAGCTCTGTTAAATAAACAAAGGAAGATACGGCAATCACAACCTGAATTGCTCTACCTGGCTTTAGCGAGTGGGTATTATGACGTCATTTTGATTGAATGGAAAAGGTGGATTCATTTAGATATTTTGCCTAGTAAACAAGAGTAATTTTACATTGTTGAAAATTGACAACAAATTGACAAGAGAAGAGATCTGACCTTGTTTATTAGAAACAAAATATCAATTTCAAAATTTACATCCGTACCAATTCCACAGTTGGTTGTCCGTAGCACAATTGGATATATTTTGTTTTTAATAATCATTATCTACCGTACATGCAATGAGTATTTGCATTTAGGATTAAATTCACACTAGATCTGACCTTATTTGTTGCAAGAATAGTCTGAGAGTGATATCCAAGCTATAAATGCACTAGCTATTATTTCATATCTTACAGCTGAAACACCAATAAGCTAAATTTAAATCAACTACAACCATATCAACCACAGCCTGAAGTTATGTACCGACCAAGTACCAACTCTGCCAATCTAAACTCGGATGTCTTCTAGATAGGAGTGAATACTGCTCGGCAGCTAGCAAGCCACGGCGTGAAAACTGCCGTTTTCCTCCTGGACCCAGTCAGCCTGACTCCGCAGCTCGCACATGAAGTGGCCCTTTATCGACTGACAGGCCACAAGCTTATCACCAGTGTTCAAGTAAGCATATTCTAAAGTTGACATATTATGGCCTACCTACTGAGGTTGAGTCTTGTCAATCTTGCCTTGTCCATGTTGTCCAAATGTAGGTCATGTAAAACTTCATCTCAGTGGTGGCTCAGGTTGTATATGAAGAGGGTGGCTACATGACTTGTGCAATAAACAATTAGTTATAATTTCTTTGGAGGCAATTTTTTGCATAGGAAATTTGATATTGTCAACAAATTAGCCGTTGGCTGGCGTAAAATGGCCGATTGCCGATCGTAGGTGACGGAGCTTCCATCGAGCGTGGACTTGATAGTACTGGCGTGCGCCAGCGAATCGGTGGCGCTGCCAGCCGGCTACCGAGCGGTGGCGAGCTGGGCCAACGAGAAGCGGGCGCCCGTTTTGGCGTTGGACCCGCCTCGGCAAGGATCTCCGTTTGTCGACACCAAGTTCTCGCTGGTGCCTGTCCTGCCGCTGGCACATCATCAGCAGAACGGCAAGATTTACTTGTGCAACCTGGCATTCCCGATGCAAGTGTTTAAAGAGGTCGGCATCAAGTATGTCTCCCCTTTCGGTCCCAAGTTTGTGATTGCGTTGCATCCAAACGAACCTTAGGTGTATGGTTTGGAAATTTGGTCGGAGAAAGCTATTTACAATCTTATCCTGGTGACAATCTAGACTACCCATTTGCGTTTTAAGTAAGTTGTTACGTGGCTCACTGCTCTGCTCAGGCTATGGCTAAATTGAAATCTCATTCAATTCAATGATTTCTGGAGGAAAGAAACTTCCTTAAGTTGGGTTGTGGATTGTGATCCATTTTTTAAATCTCAGATCATTGATTTAACAAAACACAATATATTTTTCAATAAGTCTGAAGAATGACTTCAGTTCAATCAATCTAGATATGAACCAGGTGAGTGTATAAATACCTGTTAGCTCATTATTTTATCATGGATTTAAATTTGGCTGGTATCAAATTTTGGTATTTGCCTTCATATTTTTGTTGTAGATTCAAATATTTAAGATTGGTTGATATGTGATGAGACTCTGTTTGTCTTACAAAAACCAATTTCTAAGAAAATGCAAAGTACCTACAATTTTCATCTCATTTTCATCTATTACAAACAGTGATATTTCAATTCTTGACAGTACAAAAATGAAAGGCTTTAACTGAGTACCTTAGTACTTAAAATAGAAGAATATTGTTAAGTAATTTGATACTTTCCAATGTAAAATTTTGAAATAAACTCCAACCATGAATGATGATGCCGAAATAATATATTATAATATTGACTGAACTTAAGAAGATCTGACCTGACCCAAGGCCAAAACTGAATCTATCTCCAAATCATATTAAATATTTTATCCCTTTATTTCCTCCCCACTGAGACTGGGGTGAAAGTGGGAGGAGCCACAGAATTAAAAACGTTTATCGTGGCTGCAAATCAAAAGGCCGAGTCTCAAAACAGACCGAGGTTGCATTAGATTGACCTGGCATTCTTTTACACTCGGACTGTGTTTGACTCCACACCAATATTGTTGTAGTTATGCCGGTGTATTCGTCTTTCCAGAAAACCCAGTAATTATTTTTATTTCATCACTCGTCAGGTTCAACTATCTTCAGCTAGTCAAGTTCTAACACAGCTTCACATTAAAACGACATGTAGGCAGGCACCTATATTAACTTTATACAAAAAGTTTTTATTTGGTTCAAGTTCCCATGAAAAGTATTTCATACAATTTATTGCAGACGGAGTTTTTTTCACATTCCCTCCTAGATTGGTATTAGTTATTTACATCTCGAAAAGATGAAGACGATGTTCCGACTCGGGAGAAACTTCATGCTGCTAATGTTTAAGTCAATTAATTAATTAACTAGGTATGTAATAATGTCAAGGATAGAAGTGAAGTAGTTCGCCGAAACCTAACGCTACAATCAATGATCAAGTGGAATGATGAGCCTTAGACAAGCGAGACCGTAAAGAGTGAAAAAACACATTGCACTGTAGAAGGGTGTACATACATATGTAGCCAGCGCACATCATGTACGTAACGTTAAGAAATTGCTATCAACATCTACATAAAAATAGAACCAATATATAATATAATAATAGGTATATCACATCATATTCACATCCCCAATTGCATTGCATAATATAAACTATATAGTAAGCCACTAGAATTCATAAACATACCGCTTGCTAGCTGCTGCTGCTGCTGCTGCTGCTGCTGCAATTGAATACAGTCTGAAAATCCTATAAAATTCACAGACCTAGGTATAAAGGTAAAATTTGTCTGTTTCGGTAATCAGTAATATGAGATAAAGATATCGAATTCAATTGGAAAATGCATCTAAAAGTATGGTTCAAATTTTAAGCAGTAGAAGAGTGTTAAATGGATAATAAATAAAATGGATTTAAACTCTTCTCCAAAAGCTGCCCTTGATAATAATGGATAGATAATATTATCCGATAGTATTAAGTCTCTGTACACTATGTATAATTCACTGATTGTTAGTCGAGTCATTCAACAATGTGAGCAAAGTCCCGAGGCCACTATATAGCCGTCACTCAAACAAAGTCAGTCCCGGCATTTCGCAAGAAGAATTCTGCAGCAAGGCAAGATAAACCCGTCATCAAGAATCAATAACAATCGGCAGCCCACCGATGACGGGATCCAGAAACTTGTTTACACTTGAACGAGGCTAGAACCTGAAGACACGTTTAGTCTACCCCCGCAAAGCCCTGCGAGCCTTCGATAGCTTTCACCAACTTATCCCTGAGCTGCTGGTAGCTCTCGTAGGGCGGCAGGTCTATCCGGTTGAAGCACGTGTGCGCACGTGGATAGTTCTCCGGCAAGCCCCACTTCTCGATGGTGAACAGCTGCGGCCCGTTGCTGCCGTAGAGCTCCTTGAAGCCGTTCATGGGGACGCGCGATGTTCCCGTCACAAACTGCAGCAGCCGCGCGCGCATCTCGTTGTTGAACGACAACACCACCCGCCAGAACCACTGCACGGTGATGTGGTTCGGGTGGTAGTCGCCTTTGTACAACGAGTTGTGTTTCCAGTCCTTGACGTCGATGTTCTGAATGCCGCACATTAACAGTTCGAGTTCGTGTTCGTCGAAGATCTTGATTAGGGCTAGAGGTACTAAGCAGTTGAAACCTTCAAGGAATGCGTTCATCTGGAACAAAGCGCGATAGAGGTGTTTAATGAAGCTCATGTATTTAGTAAATAAGTTCATTGGGGCAAGCATACAAGACATAAAATATAAGTCCACTATAACAACAGCAAATAATTCACAGAGGGAGATGCAATTGATTATTTTTGCAACATACCTGTTCCTGAACTCTGGAAACAAACCGCCATTGTATCACTAGACTGATATATTCATCTTTGTTCTCGTCCGTGAGTGGAATATTGGCGCCGTCGGGTTTCAGCTCTCTCTGCGAGAAGTGACCGAAACTCTCCTCGTCCACACAGAACGTCAGCTCCAACTCGGACGGGTCGTTCTCCTTGATCCACAGCAGCGAGTTGTAATACTCCGAGTCGACGCTCTCCATGTCTTTCAGGTCTATCGTCTTGCTCAGCATCATCTTGTAGAATGGCCGAATGAAGAAGGCTGGACAAGAAATGTACACAGATGAAGTAGAGGCCTTTCGAAGAGTATAAACGTACTTGACGTCATAATTCTCTGGCAGTTGAACAATACATGTGTTTTCTATAACAATACATGTGTCTTCCCATGGGAAGATGGGATCTTCCCATAATTCAATCATTTAGTATAAATTACCATCAAGTAGTTTTCCATGGTAAACAGCCATCCCGGCAATTCGCCCGATAAATTTGAAATAATTTAAATGTTCCTCGTTACATAGTCCAGAGAACGGGTTTATTTGCAGCGTGTAGTTGTCCCTGCAAGCACACCAAACGTGCATCAGTACTGCGGCAATGCACAAAGCACAAATCAATTCCAAATTTTGACTTGAAAGGTTTGACTCACATGGCAGAATACTCAAACAGTCCATAATAAGGGTTGAACATTTCCTTGGAAAGCAAGAAAAACCACTCGCGAGCAAGGCCACCGTAGTCAAGGCCGACCTCCCCTTCGAACTCGACCCAGAGTTTCGTCTTGAGCAGTTCCATGCGATTCACCGAGCTGATGATTCGATACGAGTCCTCCAGGATGCTCTGCCGTCGCACCTTGATCTCGAACTTGTTGGGAACGTTGTTCGGCTTGCGTAGCTGTGATTTCAGGTACTCGTACTTCCTCTTGTAGTCTCTTGAATACGGAACCGCCGGACCCGCTATCTGCGGGTTGGACAGCCGGGGATCTTCCCATTGCGTCGTGCGTGTATCTGGGGACGACGAAAAATGCTGGATGTATTAACATAACAACTGGGAGATGAGATGGGTAATTCTGGGGCAAGGGAATTCCTGCATTCATTCACCATACCTAACAAGTTTATATTCATTAATCACCTCCTATTTAAGAACAACATAAAGGAAGCAATCAGCCACAAACCCAGTAGTCAGTTGACTTTCTTTCAGATCCTAGACGACAGTTTTGTAAAACTCAGAAAAGTTGACTTCTTAGCATTAAATAACCCATTTAAAACTATGTTTTTGAAAAGTTGTTAACCAATTCACACCAATAAGCAAACAGTAGACACAAACTAGGCTCGACGCCATCCCCAGCAAGCAACGCCGCTCAACTCACTGTGGTCTATGAAGAATATCCGGCCGTCAGTGTGTATCCGCTCCTCCCACCCCTCGGGCAGCGTGCCGAGGTCGTCGGGTTCGAGCTTGCGGTTCCCGGGCGGCGCTAGACTGGCGTTGGGCATGGGACTGGCGCGGCCAGTGCGCGGGTCCACCCACGTCGTCGTGCGCAGGTTGTGGTCGATGAAGAACGCGCGGCCGTTGGGCGCGACCTGCATCGACCAGCCAGCGGGCAGACCGTCCACGGGCACAGCCGGCTGCCGGGGAGAGATCGCAGGTTAGAGGTTATGTACGGGTTAAACGTGCTAGGTTGTGGAGGGGCACTAGCAGCGGAGACCCGTGCCTCCAGCACTACTACTACTTCAGCACACAGAAATATCAAAAAGGTTAGAGATCAAACCTCTTGTAAATTATAGAAGGTTGACAAGCCGGTACCCAGCTAGTATAAGGTTGATTGTGCTAATAAAATGCAGCACATGTGATATCTTAAGTTGTCATCTGTTGTTATCTGATGACTAAATATCAAAATTTTCTCAGATCCAGAGATAGCTAAGAATTGAAAGTGCTGTTACATTCTATTTATCATTCCCAGAACAGCTGTTCTGTATCTATTTATAAAGTTCTCGGAAAAGGACACAAAAATTTGGGTTAATATTTCGACGATAAAATTTATCAAACAAAGGGAAGAAGAGGGTGGGGAAGAATATGGCGGAGAAGAAAATGGCCGGGAAGATGGAGAGAGAGAGACGGAATAATTGTTTTGGGGATTTTTTTGGGGAATGCCCATGTAAAAATTTTCTACCTATTAGTTAAATGGAATCAAGAAATAAATGGTTTAAAAATAAATTTCGACGGCTGGAAAGTGGAACGCATTGAGTTTACTGAAAGGTACTTACAGCTTCCGAGGTAGATTCTCTACGGGACTGAGATGGGCTGTCCACTACATCAGCCTGGTGGGAAACAGTCAACACGTTACCGCAATTCGCAATGCAGCATCGCACTAGAACATCACATCTCAATGCTGCTCCAATACAGGTGCACCATGAACATGGTGCATGGTGCATGGTGCATGGTGCATGGTGCATGGTGCATGAACACAATGCAATCAATGCTGTGGTAACCCTATGTCAACACCATACTAACGGTGGCTAATCTAAGTTTCTGCTCAGTCCCTTTCTCACTAGTGATTTATACATGTTGTGGACAAAAACTCATAGAAATAGGCTAGGACTGGGATCTTGCTAATCTAATGACAATGACACGCACCACTTCTGGGTCTGCATTATAGAATGCGTGTTTTCAAATTAGTATAAATTTGATTTGAGCTCCTATTTTCAGGATTCATATTTTGGTAAGGAAATATTTTTTGCAATAAACCAGCATTCTTCAATTTGGATCCAGATAAAAAATAATTCAACTTATGCCTGTTGGAATTCTAAGTAACGTGCACATTCAACATAATATTTTAGGTATGCAAATTTATGCCTAATATCTCAGATCTCTGCTCTGCTCTGCCAATCTTGATTGCACGTTTCCCCTTTCTAGTAGACATGCAATGCACCTATTACTTTGCAGATAAAATCTAAAAGAAAATCATTATTTTGCTCAACGCAATGCGGACGGCACATGCACCGCTTTTCGTACCTCATCCTCGTCTTCTTCATCGTCGCTTGATTCAAGATCATCATCCTGGAGTCAAGCAGCATGCAAGACAAAATGCCCATATGAATGACATGCTCCTTTCACCCAAGACATTGATGCATTCCATGTTTTAAAACATGTAAAACTAAAGTTATGGATTTAAATAATGATACTTAAGAGAATATCTTGTCAAAAATAGATGAAGACATTAGCATCTCAAAACAAGTTTCTGGAACTGTTCTGGAGAGCTTCTATACAAACCAGGGTGTGCTGACCAATGCTCTACTGTTTAGAACAAGTAAATATCTAATGCAAATTTGGTAACAATGTTCCAAACTAAAACTAGAATGCAATCCAATAAACCAAATAGCAAAGATAATGAAATAACTAACTATAACTAACTCCCCATCCCATACACAGACACTAATGATAACAAAAGAGAAATAAATAACTGCCGGCTCATGATGCACTAAGAATTTCACAACCTACAATGTCTCGTACCAACACTTGTTCACTACCTGTCCATTGAGCTTGAGTCATTGTGGCTGATATTTACCCTAGTTCAGTGCACTTTCTCAAGTAAACTCCCATGAGACTGAACCACAAGATCAGCTACAACAGCCATCTCTAGCAACGCAATGAACAGATCGCCAACAAGTGATACCAACAAGTTAAGTAAGTAAATTGCTAAGTCTACAGCATAAAAAAAATTTCTACATATTTTACAAAGATATGTTCAACTCTGAAGCATTCGCACCAATGCGGACAAAGTATTCAAGGTTTTAAATGCACTCACCTGCGGCCCGGTGCTATTGGTGTCCCTGTCGTCTACGCTGATATGGAAGCGCCTCTGGAATTCGGTAGCGGCTGATTCGAGAGTCCTCTCTCGCACAGATGGCTCGTTGCAGGCCCCCGCCAAGCTGCAACGGTCCACATCGATGCTTATTCTCCGCGGCCAGACAATTCTCAAGGTTATGGCTGGTGCTTTTCATTAGTAAATATCTGCAATTCGTGATTCAGGACTCGGCTGTAGAGCCACATTTTTCACACAATCATTGGACACATTATTTTTACAATAAAGTAAAATATAAAATAATCTTGTAGGTACCGTAATTTTTTTCCAAACATTTCCTTATCTTCAACAAGCTCTCTGAGCGGTGTGATCAACGTTCAGGAAGATTGGATGGACAGGATGATTCTCATTGCGGGCTACAAGTACCGAAAAACATTACCGAAATGTAACACCCTCAAGGAATTTCCTTAGACGCCTAACACAGTCAACTGGCGGTATCAGTACGCTCTGCTCGACTAAAACTGCCGTGGATGGTAGAAGGAAAGCGTAGCGGAACGACCGCCTTTAAAATGACCGCAATATTCTTTCGGTATTCCAAATCGGTAAGCCCTTTCTTCCTTCCTCGCTAGAAGCCGATGATTTAACCGAAGGCTTCCGGCAAAGATTCGAGGAGACGTGGCGGAGGACTCACTTGAACGTCGGCCGCTCCCATTGCGTGGATCTCGCGATGTGGTTCACGTAGTACGTTCGGCCGTTGGCGTCCGTCCGCTCTTCCCAGCCCGTCGGCAGCGGCGCAAGCTGCTGGCCGTCGCTCTGAGCAGAAAACACCGTCTGCCAGAGTGAGATCAGTTCCGTGCTCGCTTCTACCACCAGTTACCGCTCATCAGCGCTGCAGGGCAGGCCGACCTTCACAACTGCTAGTTACAATATGCTCACAAAACAATCGGCAAGGAATTCAAAATTGAAACATTCAGGTTGCCTCAGGAGTCAGGGTCATTTCACCAATCCAAACTTGGCGACGAATGTACAGCAGCAATGTAGAGTATCGGAACGGGCCGAATTAATCACTTAAAAACATCTCCTACGACTAGCACTACCCTCCTAAGGCGGCACACCTGACAACACACATCCTCGGCTAACAGAATTACAAGCAAAGACTTAGCAAAGACCTACACAGGTCTTAACAAAAATTAGCACCTCCGTTCGAGCCCACTTGAATACCTGCGCAGGTCCCTCGACAAGATTCAGCGACGCGATGTCGGGCTCGACGATCTCCCATTCGGTGTCCTGGTCGGGCGGCGCTGGCCGCGTGGCGGGCTCGCGCACAAACGCGTGGTACACTTCCAGGTGACCCTTGACCCGGGATCGGGCGCTGCGTGGACGCAGAATGTACTGCTTGGTCGGCACCTGTCAACCAACAGGGCATTAGCTGAGTCGGCTTGTTCATGCACACTTATAGGGATGGTTTGGTGGGATTTTTAGGTCTCCTGAAGATGACTGTCAGATTGCTATCGATTCCGGTAATGCTTTATTGGCATCTTTCAACTAACCGGGCATTAGTTGGTTTGTAACTAAAGTTCAACCTCCAAGGTAAAATTGAGAATCTCAACAATATCTTGCTCTAATTATTTACAAAATCATACAAATGTGATTTTACCTCCTTTCATCTCAGTCTGACTTTCACAGCTCTACTATTAACGGGCTCAAATGTTGTTTTTTCGCAAAAATTTAAACCGATTCGGAGGAAAGGAAAGGCAGGGCAATCTGAGGGTACCTGACGGCCTTCCTGCTCCCAGGGTAGGTTGAGGAGTGTAAGCTCGACCATCCCGAGGAAGTCGTCTCTAGTCAAACGGTTCTCATCAAACACCTGTAACACCAGCTTGTGTTCCGCTGGCTTCACCTGCAACAGCGGTCCAACGATTAGTTATACAATTCCAATTAAACGCGGTGTTCTGCAAGGTCACTTTCACTTGTCACGATGGTTCACTTACTCGAAAAACAAATTCTTCGTTCCATTGAGGGTTCAAAGTCTGCAAAGAAATAGAAGATATCAACAAAAAATCTGGCAAATCAGTTTGCATGTGAAGTAATAAAATTTAATCTTTGATCTTCTTTGGATGGACTAACAAGACCTACCTTTTTCTTAGTTTTTGTTAGGACTGAATCAACAGTTACATCCCCACTAATCGTATTCAAGTCAATTCGGACGTAAGGGTCGCTAGAAAGAAGGTAAAAATCAAAGGATTATTCAATAAATGGAGAAAATAAATTAGATCATATTATTGATACAGTTGGTATTATGAAACAGAGGGAAGCCCAGATCAATTTAGTTTTCAGAGCTATCCCATGTCATAGGTTTCACGTTGTATGTTGTATATTAAATTCCAAATGTAAATAAGTAGAATGTATATTTTTTCTTGGCCCCTCAAGAACCCATCTTGATTCCCTTGTACTAGAAGGTAGTAAGGTGCTAGTGCCTAAAGGCTGTTGGCTAATTAGGCTATCTAATTCCATAATTTGTTCATTTCTTCCAAGTTAATAATGGAAAAAGTAAGTACCAACACTGCAAATACTTCAAAAATTATCTTATTCAGTTTACCTTGCACCAAAAATGTCCTTCTTAGCTAATTGGTGACCTCCAATGACTTTCAGCCGTAGCTGGTTCATCTCTTCCTCTGCCTGAAATCACATAATGAAGTTTGATACGAGTGGCTACAAAATGTAAAAATTAATAAAAAAACAAAATGCATTGTATAATTTAGCAAAATCAAGTACCTAGTTGAGGATATGTTTCCCAAGTAACAGCAAAAACAGGGAAAATGAGGTCAAGGTATAGGTAATAAAATGTCGATGAGAAGCGTGAACGCAAACGCTGAAGTGATTACGAAGATAGAACTACATGATTTCTGAATAAACTACCTCAGATCACAAATTAAATGTTATTGTAAAATTTATAATATTTAGATATTGGAATATTATCATTGGAAGTATGGGCACATAGTGGATGGAAAAAAGTTATGAAAAAGTCCTTCAACATCAGGTATTGTCTCTTAATTCCACAAAAACTAATCAAGCTACAAGATTAAGAGCTTAATTTATTCTGAAATATATCGATAGTAATGTTATCAGTAGCCCAAATTCTTAAAAGAGATGATAACAGGGGTATAGCATAACAATTTTATAGGAATGGGAGAGGCAAAGCCATTTAGCTATAAGAGCAAATGTAGGCCTAAAATGACACTTACCATTCTCGAATCTAGTGACTATGACTAAACACTAAAGTGGTGTTTTTAGTTGAACTAAATAATCGGAACGGAGGAATAAATGATCACAAAACGTAGACCACCTTCCTCTATTAATTAATTGTCAATTAAGTTATTTCGTCACCATCAAAATCCACACTATACCCTGCTGACTGCTGTCAAATAATGTAAATTGAATGCGGGGTTGCCAGCTGAGTTTCGTACACGGTTTCAAATGATCTGTCAAGCAGAGGGCGAAAATGAAATTAATTTAGAATGGCAAAAGCGATAGAAGCCATTGAAGCTTGAAAAATGATGGCCCAAAATTAATTAAAAGATACTCATATCACTGTTGGCTAAGATCTTCGAAATTTTAAACCATTCAAAGACTTCCAGAAAAGTGAAGTTTTGCTGGAAAGTATGTGGATAGAAATAAATACAGACGAAGGTTAATTTTTGGGACCAAAAATAATAAAATTTTATTAAGACTCAACATAACTCAACAGATATCAAAGGATAGTCATAATTAAAATACTTCCCGCCAAACGTGGCAAACGACGTCAAGGGCTTACAGGATCCCAATCTGGCAACTCTGACTGACAGCTGACTTGAAGGTCGTACAGCCACATAATTTTGGGCAGTGTGCTATCTCGAATCTCGATGGAGTGGATGTAGATACTCAAAAATTGATATTGACAATCCGAGATTTGGTGGCCTAAGCCCGAAGGCTACAAATAAAATAGTAAATTTCAGCTTTATCTGATTAAATAAAAAATTTAACTACATTTTATATTGACAGGACATTAAAATCTTCGTGGGAATAATTATTTGCAAGAAATTGCAACGTTTTTGCTGCTAAAGGCGAACTTTGTCGTTTGGTAAATCCATGATTCGTCAATGGGATTTGGGACCAGCTTCATACGTGTGTCTGTCGTGCTTTCTGTTGCCTTTCTTCATTGACATTGACAGTTTGAAATATTTCGAAGATTTTTAATAAATCTCATTGCTATAATATATACATTCTATAGATGCGTTGTAATAATAGCTGAGCGTTTAGCTAAGGCTCTTCAGAAATTTTGAAAATGAAGTTTATATATTTAATTCTGCGCTAAGAAAGAAACGCCCAAAAGTTGACAAAGCCATATACATCTTTACATCTTTGGCGGTTGCGCCATCCAAGGACTTTTTTTGGCCTTTCCAACTGTGCATTTAGTTAGTAGAATACCTTCGTGTTAAATGGATTAAAACAAATGTAATTTTAAAATTGAGTCTACTGCCATGGAAGACATTCGTCTCTTGTTGCAAGAAGAAGGAAGAACTGCCAGAAATCTCGTAGCATTTCATGTGCCTATGCATGCTGGTTTGACACTTCCTGAGAATGGTAGGTGAAACACAAAACATGCCAAATTTTTTTAGGAAATTTTACCCCGTGCCTCTTTGCTACATTATTGATCAATTCATTAGATGTGGTATTCAATTTGTGTCTAAGGAGATCTATGTGTATGTATAGCCACATAGACTGCTGTTAGCTGTAACATAATCAATTTTTTTATGCAGTAATGGAGAGTCTAAGAAGATCTTAACTAATCGGGTTGACTTGCAAAATAATCCGTTTGTTATTAGGATTGGTGTGGTCCCGGAAACCTCCTACAGTGCCTCGCCCAGCCAGTGATCTAAAAAAGTCGGCAATCCCACGGCAAGGCCAAAGGATGAGCGATTCATCCAATCCTGTGACGAGAGTGAGATCAGCATCAACTGGACGAGACAAGAAATCTGGTAGGTTCACTTTTTGTTTAGTAACTATTTTCAAACGCACTGCCCAAATTGTATTTAAGCGTATTTTCCTCAATGAGTGTGTAATAAAAAACCTAACTTTAAAAAATCCTTGACTTACAAATACCTTTCTTTGTGTCTAAATATGAGAAACTGGTTACTAAAACATAACTTTGTTACAGAGTTTCAGGCAAGGTACTGGGCATTCCTGTTTGGCAACCTTCAGCGAGCAGTGGATGAAATCTATTCGACTTGTGAGTCTGACGAGAGTGTAACCGAATGCAAGGAAGCAATCTTGGTATTGGAAAACTACACGCGAGAGTTTCTTAGCCTCATCGAGTGGTTTCAGTTGAAACTTGACTATGAAAATACGGCCCCTCCCCAAAGACCAAATTCTTTGACTTGGGAGGTCCGCAAATCGTCTCCACCTGGGAAAGGGAAGGTTAGTTTGCAAAGCATTTCAAGCTCCTAATTAGATATCTTAGATTTCACTAGAGATATTCCACATCCCCAAAACAGCTAAAAGAATCATCATGGTACCTTTTATTTTATTATAGACCAAGGCCTTATGTCTTCAGTAGATTTTTCCCTTAGCTCTACAAAGTATTTGTCAGAACAGATGGTTCCAAAACTTTAGAGAAGCTATCAATAAGGAATGTGATATCCCAGATTACCTATATGTGATCAAATGTAACAGGTTACCTTGCATGTTAAAAAGATGATTTACATTCTGTTTCAGGCTCGCATGACTCAGGGCTCCAACACTGATGCTACAGTCCTTCAAGATCATGAGTCACCACCTCGGAATTCTCCAGTCCCTGTTACCGATTCACCTGGCCAATTAGAAGTGCCCGTAACCGAGTGTACTTCTTTTCCTGATGATAAGGGAACCGGAGACAGCAACATCGATAAATATGCTGCTAACTTAATTGAACGGTCAATATTAATCAACCCAGAGGCAGGCGATTGTGAGAGCACCAAATCGCATGCTGTGGAAAAAAGCAATGAGGAGATATTGGATTTGGTAGTCACAATAAATTCGGCAGAGGTCAACAGTAATATTGACATCAAAGAGCCCGAATTTGATGTAAAAAAGACAATAGAGCTTAATTCCATTGGTCTGGTAAATGAAGCACCAGCACGTGGCAATGATTTAGAGGATGCTGTTGTTATCTGCCCTGATCTGGCAGCAGAAAATTCATCACCTGACATTTTGTCGAAACTAGAGATGGTTTCACAGAATCTGGAATCGTCATTGGAGGCCTCAAGTACTGTTGACATTATAGACGTCACGGTTGAAGAAAATGCCGTAGCCGACGTCAATTCCGTAGCAGCTGAAGACAAAGCCATAGCCGAAGACAAAGTGTTAGGTGATGACAATACCATTCCCTTGATGGTAAGCGAAGCATCCCAGACCGACCTCGAACTCTGTGTGGAGGATGCGGATGGCCTGCGATTCATTCCGCCCCCCGACACGTTGACACTAAAGCCGGCAACACCGACGTCCAAGCCTGCCAAGACGATACCGTCTCCGCGAAAGCCTCAGGCTTCTCCCGTCGCTCGTAACTACGCAGCCGTGTCAAGGCTCAGCTGTCCCCGGACGGCGAGAGCAACTCTGCCCAGCGCTCAGAAACCGACAGTTACGCCGCGATCGGCAGCGTCGAATGTGGAAGCGCGCGTGAGTCATAACCAGAAGATGCCACTCTCGAGGGTTAGATCGTCGTATCCCCCTCAAATGGTGAGGTTAACTAAAGGGTCATTTTATTTTTACATTTATAGCTGATAAGGCACACATTGCACATTACACCTTTAACAATATATTGATAGTATTTCAGTATTCTTAAATCTTCTCTACTTCGTTCATTTTGTTTTTTATTGGTGTTGTCATGTGTCGTTTAGCAGGCACTCAATGATTGAGTTGTGTTTTTATATTGGATAAAAGAGAAAGCACCACAGTAGATTCATATTTTTATTGCCGTTATTTTTCCAAAGTTTTGGCAGTTTTGCAAGATTTTGGGGGAAACATGTTAGGTAATAAAAAGTGTCACAAATGTACTGTTTGGTGCAGATGAACAGTATGAGAAGGTTTTGCATATCTTATTACAATGATCCTTGTTGCAGGCGGGAAGACATCTGGAAGGCCGCAGCCTCTCCAGCTTGTCTTCGAGCTCGTGGGCCGACAAAGTGAAAGATAAGATTAAGGACAGGGTGAAAGAGAACTCGAGAGAAAACAACAGTATCAACAAAGCAACTGTGTCGGTTGAGGTGTTGCCACGAGCAGGGACCACCAATCAAGACGGTACAGTTGAACAAAATATTTTTTTTCTTCCTTTGTATTTGCACGATTATGTCAATAATATTGTGATAAATTTGGTTAACTTATTTTAATCCCCACATTGTCTACAGTAAAGTTAGTATGTTTAAAGAAATATCTGCCCGAAAATTCCGGTTTAATGCACCACCATGCACCATGCTCCATGCTCCACCATGGACTCAATATCCTCGCTATCATGCTCCCCGAGACCGGTCGTTTTCAAACCGCGTTGGCTTTCAGACGACCAGCAGGGCTGGGAGACGGTGAAAGGTCGTTCCCGCTCGCGCTGGCCGCCGTCGGGCACGATGAAGGCGAAGCTGCGCTTCAACCAGGTGAGCGCGTCGTCATCGCTGCCCGCGCTGGCGCTGTCCGACGTGGACGTCTGCCCGTCGCCGACCCCCGTCGCCGCCAAGAACAAGGCCAACGCCAAGACGCAGCAGAAGAAGGTGCCGGCGCAGGAAGTGAAGAACAACAAGGACAAGGACAACAGCCGCGAGCGGCTCAAGACGGTGGCGAACAGGAGGCCGGCCGTCGCCGGCGATTTGCTCGAGAAGAACGACGCCGTGATGGAGATGGGCGGCGACGAGAATGTGGACAGGTAGGTGGTTTGATTTCTTGGTGGCTTTTGGGGGGCGATAGGCGAGTTCGTCGTGGTTGATGCTGTGTTTTTGTGAGTGGCCCTGAATTGAGTCAGGTTATGGTCGTGGGTTTGTTTTCGAGTGTCGAATCAATCAAAACTTAGTGTCAACTGACTTTTCTGACAGTTTTGATTTACATTTTTCATTGCTTGTTTTTAGTTTTTGTGAGAGTTAAACAAATTTGGTAGGTATGCTAGAAGCAAGAAATTACACAACAGGCAGCAGGCATAAAGGAGGATTGACAAAAACGTCGGGAAAGTTATCTTCAGAACTGACGTGAACGACAAGAAGATGAATATACCTGAATGTACAAGTTTTGTACAAGCTTGTTTAAGTTTAGCTGTCGAAGCTGGTATCGGACCCAGCTGTTCTCATTAAAACAATCTTACAGGACTGACAAGTTTTTTAACAAATAACCAACTAGTATTTTATCCAACAAGACAATGTACAACTACAAACTAGTAACCGTACGTACGCACCCGGCTCCAAATAAACAACGGGCCGTCCCACCCGCAGCAGCAACATCGGCGACGCCAGCGGAGGTCTCGACGCCAAGCTGGCGCTGTTCGAAGACATCCTCGAGGAGGAACTGCGCAAGAGCCGCGAGCTGAGCTGCGAGGAGGCGAAGCTGCGACGCGAGATCCAGGAGCTGGAGACGGAGGACGCGGAGACGGAGGACGAGGAGCGCGAGAAGAGCGTCGGCGACGCCGCCGAGTCGACCGACGGCGCGGACGTCGACGACGAGTGGCCGCCGACGGACGCCGACGTCAACGACGACGAGATGAGCCTGGAGGCGCGATACGAGAAGGTGCGCGGCCAGCGGCCAAAGCATGACGACAAGTATTTTGAGAATTAGGGTTTTCTGGTTGAAGTTAAGACAAGTAAGCAATTAGTTTCAGGGTAGGGAAGCAGAAAAAATATGCAAGCAAACCGGGGATCTTTAGCTTTCTCCACCACTATGCTTTGCTTATTACTTGTATCTAGGTACGTTGCGGCATTTAGTGTCTGTTATGTTCACTGTGGAAGCACCTTCAAATTCTACCTAAGAAGCATCAAACACTTCTAGGTGCTTGAAGCCACTCTGGCCTCTCCACGGCTCGTTGCTCGCAGGTGCTGGTGGGCATGTCGTGGGCCGAGCGCGTCGACACGCTCGAACAGCTGCAGGAGTACGTCGCGCGGAACCCTGGCCGCGCCACCGAGCTGCACCAGAAGCTGTCGTCGCCATCGCGTCGCCGAACCATCGCCGAGACGCTGCGCCGGTTCCAACTGAAGCAGGCGCACGCCAAGGAGAAGCGCGAGATCCTGGCTGGCGAGCGCGCCCGACGCCTCAAGGAGCTGCACACCAAGGTCGAGGAGGTGAGCCGAACGTTTTGAGTTTCAACTCGGCCAAACTAGCCGAATTTTACTCCATCGATGAGTTATATTTACTGAAAATTTAAGGTTTTCTATCATTTGGACAAGCTTCTACGTCTTGTAACCGCAACAACCCCACCGGAAGGTTTCGCATGTTGGAAACACCGGTTCTCGTGAGATCACCGAAGCTAACCAACATCGTGCTGAGTCAGGTGTTTCAAGGGTGACCATCATGCACATGATCAGTTCTGTTCGGGAGAGAGGTTGGAGGGTTTGAAGTTAGTACGACAACTTCACTCGCCTTGCTTGTCAATCTCTCGACAGCACGGATTAGCGGAAGAATCCTGTTGTTCGAGTTGCACCGTCCTTCGGAAGGGACGTAAAGCGGGTCCCCTCGGTGCTTTTCGACAGGAGTAGGCTACGTGCCGGCACCGGGCTTCCCCTTCTCCCTTCTAGCCATAGGTTAGGTTCATCATCACCCTTTCATTATAGACCAGCGCCACAGGGCCAGTGATCAAAACAGTCAACACCAATCAATCAATCGCAACGACCCCGTTGTGTGCCAGGTGAAAGCGGCGCAGGACGCCAACATCGAGAAGCGTCGGCTGCTCCTCGAGACGAAGCACAAGCGAGCCGAGGCGAACCGGCGGCAGCACCTGAAGGGCATCGTGCGGAAGGCGCACGACGAGGACCAGAAGCTCAAGGAGATTGCGTTCATCACGGAGCTGGAGGCACAGAACAAGAGGCACGACTTCATGGCTCAGTGTCAGGAGCAGGAGGACCGGCTGCAAGGTACGCTTTAGCACGATTTCGGCCGTTGCGTTGATGGAGTAATGTGCTTACTCTTTAAATGGCCGGTGTTTCCAAGGTTAATCCAAGATTTTATTTTCTTACTAGATTTATACATTTTCATGTAACGATTTAGTCATGCTCCTGACTATTCTTTATCATGTTATCTTTCAAACACATTTATGAAACGGCTACCTATATTGAATGATAAAGACGTCCAACCCATAAACATAACTTCACTAAATACTTATGGAAAGCTCAGTAGTTACTAGATACTGCGCTGAGCGGAGTACTTTTCTTGCCCGCTAGGTATTGCCGAGGAACGCCAACGGAAGCTGGAGGAGAAAGCCGCCAAAGAGGCAGCCGTGGAAGAACGTCGCCGCATTCTCGAAGCCGAGAGGCAGGAGAAACTCGAACGAATGCAGGTCAGTGGCGTGCAAAGAAGTCTTTTCTTCTAACCTTATATGTTAGAAATGACAGAATAGTGGAGCTCGAAGAGGAACACATTGATGAACACAGATCTAGTAAAGTAGGGACTGAAAATTGATGTGGAGTCTTGGAATTTCAGCGTCATGATCAGACGACAATTCACTATTAAAATTGCCAGTTAAAAAAGTATTAATTGTTTTTTGGTAGATTTATACTAAGGAAAATAAAATATCTTTGATCTTTACCCACACCAAAGCGAAGGTCTTTTCCCCCTCAGCAATAACCATACAGATAAAATTCCAACCTGCTATCTTTTCCTTAATAAGTTAATATTTCATTCAATATTTATAATTAGAAACGTAAATATACATTCCAAAATTGTGTCCATAATGCAGGGTTGAAACTTGAAACCCCTCCCACCATGCCATCCGACCACCGACCACCGGCCACCGACCACCGACTAACGTTGTGTGTCCCCGGCGGTTCAGGAGGTACGCCGGCTGCGTGCCGAGCGAGTGGGACGCGCGCAGCAGGAGAAGGAGAAGGAGCGGCAGGAGCTGGCACGAGAGAAAGCGCGTGATCGCGAGGAACGACTGTCCGCACTCCACGCCGCCCAGCTGGCCACGCAGGTCTGTACCATGTGCGGCTTCTACCGAGCGGGGAGCATTGCCTCTAGTGAAGTTGATGTTGATGTTGTGAGGAGATTTACGGTCCTGAAAACAGCCCATCACCTAGATATTTGGGCTCGGGAGTTATCAGAGCATCACTGTAAGGCATTTCACTACATCCACCTAGGGATGCAATCAGCAACAAACCATTTTGTTGATTATGGTGAAGTGGTTTTTTTGACACGATGTTAAGAGATACACTGTCCTAACATGGGCCTACATCTCTATGATTTGACCATCTCCAGCAGTCAACACTGTTAACATCACCTTAAATAGCTCTCATAGCTGATAAGTTCTTTGCAAAGGAGAAATGAAGAGAGTGATGGATTTTTTGAAGGGTTAGACATGATTAAATGGAGTAATATTAAATACAAACGTAATATAAGAAACAAAATCAACACTCAAAGACTTTTTTGCATTTATTTTTTGCCTTTGGGTTAACAAGGCAAAGGTTTGAAGACTTATACCACGACATGGACATGCCCAGCAGTGGAAATAAATATTTAGCCATTTATCTGATGTGCAGTAGATTTTCAATCCACGCTAGTTTTTTAATGTCTGATGACCAAATAGAAACCGATGAGTTCGAGAAACCAAAAGGGAATCGGTACAGGCAAAGCCTGCGATGCTTGCGATGTTGACGCTGCGTCTCTCTGCAGGAGGAGCTCCAGAAGAAGATCCAGCAGAAGCAGGAGGAGTCTGCGCGACGGCACGAGGAGAACATGGAGCACATTCGGCAGCGCGCGCTGGAGTCGTCGATCCTGCGCACCGACGACGTGGCGCCGCGCCTCGCGCCCTACCAAGTGCAGAAGCTCTGCGAGATTTGCGGCGTGCTGGTACGTCGGGTCGCGATCAAGCGTTAAAGGAAATATAATCATGACCGGAAACTTGTTAGCTGGTTTTCTTGAGCTTAACATTTATTTTTAATTTTTCATTACTATTTCCATTTGTAAACAAGATATTTTCATTTTTAATGCAAGACATTAAGCATTAGGATTCATAGCAATGATTTGGTTTATTCCTACCTATATTTGAACACTGCCAGTGAATTCTGATTCAAGTGAGTGGAAAAAAATTCAAATCCAAACTGTCATAATTTGAATTTTTCACTTAACCACTGAAACCAGGAAGAAGGAAGTGCACAAACAGTTAGAATCACTTGAAATTTCAGTTATCAGATAAATGCAAAAACTTCAAAGAAAAACTTCACTGGAAGAATGGAAGTAAGCCCACTTTCCATCTAAATCTGATGATTCCAGTCTATGCTTAGCGTAACAATGGGATTAGGTGACATTGGGCAAGCTGACGTCTGGGGAATGTGCATTGAGCATTCACTTGTTTAACATGGTACACATTCACTTCCATTAGGCAACCATTTTCTTATGGCATTCTTTACTTCTTCAAATATTCTCTCCTATCTTGCTAGTTTTTAAGAGAAAATAGGTAGAACCGTAGAATAAGGATAAGTTGCCTTCTTACTCTATGATAGACTATCTTGAGAACATTTGAAAATCATCATTATTCTAATTACCCAACCACAGATCGGCTCGGAAGTGTACTTGCTGAGCCACCTCCGCGGCCGCAAGCACCAAGAGGCCGTTCAGAAGCTGCACGAAGGCGCCGCTCGCGAAGAGATAGCCGTGCTCAACATCCGCCACATCGTGGACGCGCCCGCCGACAAGCTCGACCCGCGGCTGGCGCTGGACAAGAAGCGGCAGAGCGGCCTCAAGAAACGCTGCAAGAAGATCCGGCAGCGCATGAACGCGCGGGGCCAGGAGTTCGAGGACCGGTACGAGACGTCGAGCAAGACGGACTCGGCCAACAAGCCGCGGCTGCAGAAGAGTCTCAAGGACGTGGACAAGCTGTTCAAGATCCAGGGGAAGGGGCAGTGGCCGAACGCCGCCATCACGGCGCTGGAACGAGCGCTGGGCGAGATGAACCGCGTGCTGGCCAAGCAGGGCTGCGCCGACGACCAGTCGCTGTTCTTGGCGCTGGCCGGGTTCGCTACGCTCGACAACATACTCAACCTGGGGCTGGACGTGCCCCCGAACATGGCGCCGTTCATTCCTTCAAAGTGAGTCGAACGCATCGTGTTGGAAATTACGTCCGGTCAGCTTTGAAATCAGTCATTTATTTTTAGTGGTACAGATTAAATTCCTCTCAGTGCTTTTTTATTTATAATATTCTGAGGTACCAGGGGACTTTGGAGATGCTTTCTGCATTTTAGAATTATAAATGTCAGTTTATTTGTTAACTTCTTCTGGTTCTAGGTTATTAATGTCAATAACCATGCAGGTTCTCATTGTATTGCTATTCTAGCAAGCTAATTGCATCAATCAATACAGGTTTAGAAAGTCAAATTGAAAAAAATTTATCGGATTGAAAAAGAAATGCAAAACTGACTAAAATAAACCCTAGAACCACACAGCACAGTTAGCGTTGTAAAGTGTCGACGTGCTTTGGAATCTTCTCGTATAGCTTATATAATAATTGTGCTGTAGCGCTCGATGAAGCCAGCTGAACGATGTCCGATTGCAGGTGCTTCGTAACTGCGTGCACCACGCTGACGCTGGCTTGCAAGGGTCATCCCGTCAACGCTCGCTACCTGCTGCTCAGCAACAAGATCAGCACCATCCTCGACTTGTTGCTCAATCGGCTGACGGTAAGCAAAGCTGCTGCCTCAACATATTGATAATTGATATGGCTTCCTCGATGACACTAGAATTGATAGTCGATGATTGATGGCGTGGGACTATGTTAGCTACTTCGATTGTTTCAAATTTCTCACATGTTACTTCTGATGAATGAGCAAAACTAGTGAAGTGAAGTCTTTCAATTAAACTCAATTTTTCATTTTTGCTTGCATGATTCTGGCCAGCCAGCGAAACTGATTTAAAGGAAGTTTTAATTTCAACTTGACCCACATGCATAAGGTATGAAACTGGGAGGGAAGATTGCTCAGTGGATAGCGGTAGTGGAAATGGGCCTGGCTTACATCCAAGCTCTTTTCTGCAGTTTTCCTGGTTTATTTCAATTGCAATAAAACAGTTAAACGAACTAGGGTTTGAATTAAAAAGTATCCTAACTATTTGGAAATATTGCAAATTCTATTTCAAATACTACTTCAAATACTATAATATATATATATATATATATAAATTTCAAATGCTCAACTGCCTCATTCTTCACATTATCTCAACCTGCTCTGGGATTGTCTGCATGTGATATCTGCTGAGACTTTGCATTTGTCCAGAGATTTATCATAAATAACAACAATTACATAATCCCATAACCAGTGACACTTTACTGTTAATTGCCATTATAAGTCTTGATTCTTGACATCATAATTTGTGGTCCTCAGTAAGTATGTAACATGTTGGTATTTTATTAGTTACCCAGAGGTCAGCTTCCAGTATAAATTTTATTCTTCTTTGTGGAATATTTGGCAGTGTACCTAGTTGACAGCATGCTACAAAGTGGTACAATGACTTTAGGGTGGTAATTTTGAGCGATTTTCCCATATCCACTTCATATTTTATTACTACTATCTGCTTGTAAAACCAGGATGGTGTAGGTACTACATAAATTTGTTCCGATTTACTGCCAACGTTCTTAGTTTGCTTAGAACATCTATTTTCCTGCTTGAATGTGGCATGTTTTCATGTATAGAGACTAGAGTGCTGATGGTTAGTGCTATAATTTGAATGTACCAGCATCACGACTGCGTGTTCACAATATTAATTGCCAATACGTTATAGTGGGTGCATGCCTTGACTCTGAATTCAAGTTATGATCCCTTTCCAGTTTGTTACTAAGCACTGATAAACAAGCTTACAAAATAGTGATATCAATTAGAAGATTGCTTGGATTGATTTGTATTAGAAAAATTACTATTAGCTACTTGGTACAGGCAGGCTATACATTATTTTTGGGGAATTAACCTATTTTTTGGAATAGTTTCCCGTTTCTAGCATGAGATATAGAAAACTATAATTGACAACTCTCAGTTCACAAATCACAGCACGCAATGTTGGTTAAGACTGAGTCCTTTAAATAAGACATCGATGTCTGAAAAAGTCACCTGCATTATTTAGGGAACCATCAATCAACGATTGCCCCCATTCATGTTATAATTCCAGCTTGCTTGACGAAGCAGTTTCCCTCGCAACCTCAAATCAATCCAACTCGTCGCCGGGTAATTGTTTTTGCTTCGTCTCCGCCGAGCAAATAAAAGATAAAAAGACTTGGGCACGATTTCCCCAATTCGAACCCAGTCAAGCCTGTTCCGCGTATATTTGCTGTTAATCTATTTCATGCCGCGCTGAGTAAATATGATTTTGATTTCTCGGTCTGGCCGTCAGTGTCGGTCCCGCAGCCGGTATCCCCGTTGCCCCCGCCGCCCCCGCCGCCCCCACCACCCCCACCACCCCCGATCAACCCCCGTACCACCGCCCGATCCGGGGCGGAACTCAGTAAGCCAGATGTTCGATGCCGACTCGCATCCGTATTTATTCTTTCGTCGAGGGTAATATTTGCTCAGGTCACTACTACATCCACGACCATTCTATCACGTCGCGTTTTTCGTGAAAAATTATATAACTTCCTTTAGTAATATAATTGATTATTTCCGCCAGCCTTACAAAAAAAAAATAATTGAAATAATTGAAAAGGCAAATTATTATATGTGCAAATTTGGTACGTGCTGCCACTTATGACTTTCTTGCAAAAATGATGAGCTAACTCTTAGCCGCTAAGGGGTGATGGCTCCCCCAGCCATGGAGCCAAGCAGGTATTCATTAATTGACCGGAAAATAAATCATTATGAGCGCTGAATTGAAGAAATCGTCGCTCGCGATTTTAACTTCGATCAAAAGTTTAATTTCTGTACGCGAGCTGCAACATTCTCTGCTGCGTTCTTTGCTGCGTTCTCTGCTGCGTTCTCTGCTGCGTTCTCTGCTGCGTTCTCTGTTGCGTTCTCTGCTGCGTTCTCTGCTGCGTTCTTTGTTGCGTTCTCACGTCCGCTCCGTGCATTGCGCTTTGTGACTGGTGATAATTCGCGAGGCGTCGCGACGCCGAACGCGCGGGCTTGGCGTCGATGTGGGGTGGCGTGTTGGGCGGGGGCGGGGGGTGGGATATCAGGGCGGGGCGAACGCTGCGGCGCCGGTCAGACAGGTACGGCGAACGACGCGTGCGTCGCGACGCCCCACGCCCCCCCCCCCCCCCCCCCCCCGCGCGCGCAAGGCTGTCGCGTAGGGCACACCGGGCAGAGCAATACATTCAAATTGGGGAGGTTCGGCTCGCATGCATATTGCTGTGTGCGGCGGGCTGGCCGAGGGATACCCTGCGCTCGATCTGGGAAATGCACGGAATACATTACGTGGTTTGCGTTGAAAGCGTGTTTTTCGTCGTGTAATTGTGCTCTTGTGGGCGCTTTTGTTGGGCCCTTATTCAACATCGTTGTTGTAAACTGGATTCAAAGCGCGTACATATTTTAACCGGGCGTTCGTCGTTGAGTCGATTCAATTTGTGGTTGGATTCCCGGAATCACCCCCCCCCCCCCCGACCGAAAACGAGTTGACTGACTGAACTATCCCCAAAAGAAAAATATTTGCTGTTCCGTCCCCTCCGTGAAAAGGGGTGGAAAATGCGGTCGTGTTCGTTCGCGAAATGGAGAATGAAATCCGTTCGGCCGCTACCTTGCCGCTATTATAAAAACTCAGCGCAAAGAGAGGCAAATTTGCAGTCAGTTGGACTACAGCCATACGCATGAAACACCTAAATGCGGGAATTGGAAAGCCAATAAACTATTGATTTTTATAAGACTCTTGGTCCAGACTCCATGCTCTCACAAAGTTACAATTTTCCTCTTCCGTCCCTTTCCATTCCATTTAATATGGTCGTGCGTCGCCCTGGCTTTCAGCAATGTCGTCATATTGCAGCCAGTCGTCATAAATGGCCCTCACTGCACGGTCCATCCCCGCATCGTCCGATCTCTCCTCCCGTGCAAAATTCATCACAGACACAATAGAAAGTTACTGTTTCCAAGATATTACGCCCGCTGGATATTTAATCAGGCGCCCCTTTATGTAAAATCGCTGACTTGTGGCTCGCATGAATTGCTCGCTGATGTATGCGAAGACGCAGAAGGCGAAGACGGAGCGCGTTTTGGGCTTGCTAAGGGCATGGTGAGCTCTTGCCGAGGGTATATGGAGGGAATCGCGGCGGTGGGAGAATCGAATCAGAAGAAGAACTGATTGACCCTTATTCAAATACCGTGATGGCGTTTAAGTGATTCCGTTGAGGTTTCCAGATCAGCTCACAATGCCTTCGGATCCCTTCGAATCCCTTCTCCGTGCTTTCGGGACGTTTATCTCTCGCTATAGGCGACCGAGCTCTTTCTTCTTCCGTCGCAGGAGGCTGCATGCAGTCAGCACGATGCTCCTTCATCTGTCTTAATGGCACGTTGCTGGCGGAGAAAACGAGGAGTTGATTGTCGTGGCATTTCGTCTGCGCCCGAAAAAAAACGTTGCTTTCCGTATTATTTTCATTTCTAAAGTACACTGCGAACTGAGTCGTTGTGGAGCATGGCACAGGATAAAGTGTAATTTTAAACTTGTAAGATATTTCTTTGAGGATCAACTTTTGGCTACTGGGCCGACCAAGGATACCTTTTTTTCCTTTAATTGTTTAAAGTTTATTAAAATCTGCCCTAGACATTAGAAAATCATTACATCATAAATTAATCGTGAGATAAATCTTTATTCCAATCAATATTTTAAACATGGATCCATCTACCCACCCCCTCCCCCAAAACACATTTACCTGCACCAAATCGTGTGCAAAATTCGTGAGTGGTATAGCATACCTCTATGGACATTCATATAATATAATATTTATCCGAAGTTACACAAATTTTCTGTGTGATATCTGTTCTCGAATACAACAAAAATCGATGCACATAGAAAAGCAGTGTAGGAAAGCAGGCAAATGAAGGTGTGTTGTTTTCCGCCCCGTGCAGGTGGTGATGCCCGAGGTGGCCGGATCGAGTCCTACCCCCTTGGCCGTCGACCCGCTGGGAGACGCGCTCATGCGTCTGCTAGCGTTGGTGCTGGGCGCCGCGACGCCCGGCGACGACCTGACCACCGACGCCTTCAACTGCCGCGTGCAAGACGTCATCAGGTGAGCATCCCTCGCAACCTCGCATCCGTGCACCTGTCTGTAGCTTTAACCGAGCGCATAATAGCCACACTGATAACGTTAACTCACATGATATCTCATTGATGGCTCTTTCGTCTAGCGAAAAAATATCACGGGGACATCCTCTCTCACCAGTAAGACCAGTGCACTAACTCTAGACTGTATATCTTACTGAAAATAATAGCGTAATGCGGTTGATGCTGTGCATTCCCTCCGCCCACTGGTAGAACTATGTAGCTCCCACCGAATCGCAATTACAGGGATACTTCATTCCTCTCACCATTAAATCTTTCAAGCGTAATATGTAAAAAAAGGGAGCTGCCATTTCTTTAATTTTTTATTTCATATGGGACCTTAGACAACTTTTCGATTCATTATTCCTTTTCATCTGAACTCTTCCACAAGTCAACTTTCTAGACGTAAATTAGGATTGGCAGCTTTCAATTCCTTCTCCCGTGTTCGCATGCAGTAGTTTGTCAACTCAGGTTTCTCATCTTGAACCTTAGCCAAACTTACCTCGTAATACACAGGAAACTCGATAGAAATATGAACCATTTTGTAGTAGAATTGCAGCTAATGATAGCCGCAATGTTGCAGATATTCTTCCCTAGGCGCTGGGCTTTTAATCTCCGAGAAAGTGCTCGCTCTTCGTGTTGTTAGGGGTTGAATTATGAGGCCATCTACAACGCAGGGTGCAGACAAGCAGGAAAACGCACTGATTTAATACAGCTTTCTGCTCGGCTCTGCGGAAGCTGTACCAAGTTCTCTCTACTCCCTAAAGTATACACACACTGCACTGCAGCAAACTTCTAAATCTAAACTAGATAATTTCATAAAAATGTCTTGTGCTTTGCTCTATGCGTGAGGCGACGAGGCCCGTCCGCTTCGCGCTTCCAGTCCCTATTCATTTTGTCTCCAATATTTATATTTGCTCGCGCGAGATCGCGGCGCACTGCGGTACTTTCGGGGGCCGGTTGCCGCTAAGGAGGCTAGATTGTTGTCGGATGTTGTCGAACAGGGTGAACGGGCTGGCTCCTCGGTTAACAATGCCGACTGGATATTTCTTGATGATGAACGTATGAAATGTGCGAAGCGAGTTCTGCGTTATCTCACACCTCTGTTACAGCAAACAAAATGCAATTGTGTTTGTTTTAATATCATATCAAAGAATACGGAGGTTGTTCGAGCTCATGCAAGCCAAATGGCCTGTCCGATCTCGAGGGAAATTTTATGGTACCTATCTTTAGTGTTTCACATCTTATATCAATTGCTATTTTCGGCACAGTCAAAATTCATTTTGTTCTTAGATTTAAATTTTAACAAAATATTTATCTGAATTTTTAAACGCCTACTTACTGAGAAAATTCAATTAAAGTCTCAAAATATTATTGTCATAACAAAAAAAAACTCTTCTAAAATTATCAATGTCATTCGTTGTGATATTCGTAATTTTCATGAGAATATTATTCTCATGAAAATTTAGTCTTTCTGACGTTCTTTGTCGGAATCTGAGTTTTTTCTCGCCATATTATACGCTATTTCTTGCGATTAGATAAACGAACCACCCTTACTCCCACCCACCACGCTGTATTACAATGAGCATTCACTAAGCCCTGAGTCGCAGCGTATTTTATAGTATTGCAACGATTGCTGTGAAAAGTCGGTGAGAATTTCCCGGTAGAATTTCCCGGTCGTTCGCGGCTGGAGCCGCACCGCAAGCACACCATCCAAGACGGTTCAAGGCATCGCACGGATCCCTCTCGCAGTGTTTGCCGCTGTAAATCTGTGGTGAAACTTTCTTGGATACCCATCCGCGCGTATATATCTACAGTTTATAATGTGTTTTTCAACAAGTTTGCTTACAAAGTGTAAGTAAGATGCCATGCTATACTATACGGAGGCAACGATACTAGATTCTCATTCTCTGGATTATATCGCAGTGCTGAGATGTTGACGCTAGCTAATTTCCAATTAACTCTCATCGCGCGACGCGACGCGACGCGAGCTGGTAGGGCTGGTAGGGCTGGTGTAGGGCGCTGTTCATGCCGATGTCGGCGCTGCTTAGACTTTTCTTGCTGTTTTCTCGCTGGATTGCGAGGGCGCAATCTTGTGAAAGCGTCGCTAATACATTCGGGAGTGTTTTGGTTTTTGGGTATACACGCTGTGTAAGCATGTGTAAGTGTATTTATCAGTGTACGACCACGGTGCACCTTTCAAGTTAAACTCGGCGATAGCGATTCGCATGTACAAGCGATCTGAGATCGGAGTCACGGGAGAGTCGGCTCACTGGAGGAGCGGGATGGGTGTTCAGATTCTAATTTCAATCAAGTTATAAACTCGACGGGGAGAGATATTTTATGTAGTACCTATATGCCTTGTGTGAGAGTTGATCGTGATACGATGAGTTTATAAAACAGGAATAATACTTCTCCTGGCAGTTTTATGCTTTTTGCCGATCAGATTCGGATACCAAACCGAATCAATATCACTTGCAATGCAAATAAAATCAACATCTCTCAGATTGACTTCGTGAAAATGGCAGACATGCCGTGGCTAAGAATGAAAACCGACCGCAAAAAATGTTGATTATATTACCTATATAAATGCCCCCCCAATTCAAATCGTCCGGCCGCAACCAACACTGGACGAACCGCACGATTCAACGCTTCTGTCCTACAAATTCAAATCTCAAGTCTCCACAGTCTCTGGCTGCATTTCAAGTAGCCCCATCTCGAGGAGCCCCATCTCGATCTTAGGAAAACAATTCTCTCGCCGCGGTATTCGGCGGCATGCTTTGCGCTGACCCGCTAGGAGGCTGACGTGGACCCCACGACGCCGGCGACGCTTCAGCTGAGGAGGCGGCGGCGGCGGCGGCGGCGGCGGCGGCGGCGGCGCACTGCTGTGTTAGTTAGTGAAGAGCAGAGTAAACGTTTTAGGCCCGAGCCCGCTGAAAGGATCAACAAGATTGTGTTTCTGAAAATGTGTACACAGTGTGCTACGGTAGCACGATGCCGGAGCGTCGCAGGCAGGCAGGATCTGCTTCATCAATCCAGATAGACTTGCTTTGCTTTCGCTGCTTTGCTTTGCTTTGCTTTGCTTTGCTTAGCTCGCGGGACCCCATGTTTACTCCGTTATTTACTCGATGCTGCCGCCGCTGCCTCTCAGCTGGTCTGAGGACGTCTTCAGATCGGAAAGCACAACACGAGCGTCTCGGTGGACAGTGCTTGTTGAAGAGCACCTAATGCGATGACTGTTCGTGTTTTTTAGGTAGCCGTGTACTTAACAACACACAATTTTTATAGCAATTAACAGTTGTTTTTACAAAATCCATTAGTTGGTTGTGTTGTTTCGTCGTTTACACGTTGCCGGTAACGATCAGCTTTGCCACCAACTTGCTGGTGCACCAACTTGCTGGTGCACCAACTTGCTGGTGCACCAACTTGCTGGTGCACCAACTTGCTGGTGTTGCTGGTGCACCGCTTGCTGGTGCACCGCTTGCTCGCACATGAGCCCGCTATCTTCTTCGCTAACATGGTTTCGTTTACCGTGGGCGCGTTCACCCCTGTGTAAAAATACGAGTCTCGATCACTTGAGGGCTGGGGGTGCAGGATAGGGGGTGGTTGCAATTTGAGACAAGATGATGCAGCCTCTTCCAGGCGCCCTCTCGTTAGGTATAATTTTTTTAATATTTAGTCTCCGATTCCTGATTATATAACCGAAACGCGACAGAAAATGATGTCAACTTATTTGCATAACTCGAGGGATGCGACTTCTGGCTGCTTGTTTAAAGCAGGAACGGCTCGGGAGGGGCGAATCTTTATTTGCACAAGGATTCTTTTCCAATTTTTTTTTCTCTCCTGCAAGTTACATCAATTTTCTTACGCGGCGCCCGTCAAACGACAATATTTTTAAACAAATTGTCTGAACAAGTAGCGATTATTTACATTAGAGAAATGACGTTAAAAGTAATTTCTGAACGCATATACGTCGCGATCGATGGCGCTTGATATAAGAAGAAACACTGCCGGATCATGTCCACCTCCTTTTATAGAAGAAACCCGCCCGGCAAAACCGCTGGAGAGCTTGCCACATACTACATACATACATTACACATTGATTTGATATTTATTATTCTCGATCGAAACCTTGCCGTACACGGCGTTCTATGAAGTGTCATGTAGGCGTCGCATGAACTGTCTGCGTGGATTGTTGCACCGCGCGCAGGTTACAGCACGGTTGCACCCGTGGGTTGCACCGCGCGCAGGTTACAGCACGGTTGCACCCATGGGTTGCATCGAGCCGCGGTACTTCATTACGACCTGCAGTTTGTCTCCGGTAACTTCGAAGTCGACTGCGGATTGCGCATTTTGCATCCGTCGTCACTGCGGCAGAGCGTTTCATGCGGTACGAGATCTTTTCGTCCCGTGGTACATTTATGGCTGGTTAAAAATTATTTACCAACAGCTAACTCCGGGGAGAGTGCAGATATATATTCGCGAGAGGAATGGCCATCGAATGCAGTGAGAATGCACATTCGCGTTATTTCTTTTTAGGCTTAAAACCCGTCAACTTTGACAAGCGACATGCTGTGTAATTGTGCACACGAAGCATTACACTGCACCAACCCCCCACTAGAAATATTAGGTAGGAAGATCTCGGATTTCCACCCCTATTGTTTACATGGCGCGCGATGTGCATGTATATTGGCGAGCAGAGGCGGTTAGACATTCGGGGAAATTATGAATGATGACGCCTGCCAAGTTGTAGTGAAATGCAGTGGCAAGTGAAATCTAATTTGCGTCTGGCTCCCGTTTTATTTCCCGGCCGCCGCCCGCGTAGATGAGCACATGTGTAGGCCGAGGCACACACGGAGTCGCATCATCTGTTTGTTCGTTATTTAACACTAATAGAGATTGACATTGTTTGCTAATTCGATTGCTAGATGGAGGGAGCTGGAACCATAGGACGTTGCGAGGCTGCTGTGCTGCACACCATGGACCATGGATGGGTTTTGTGTTACTAATGACAAAAGCGATGTATGAGGTGGACAAATTCATGAACTGATAGTCAGGTTGAAATCGCCCATGAGACAGTTGATATCACTGTAACCAAAATCAACTATTTTGCAACTAAATCGTTCAAATTTATTTCCGTTTTATTCGGGCACCCACTTTTTGGAACCGTTTGGAATTATTTTAGTAATTTAATCACTTTTTATTAAAGGATCATAGGGGTCGTCTTAATTTCAATAATTAGACGCTCAAGTTTTATCAGATCGAATTTCCAATCATACATAGAATTTAAATGTATAGTTTTTCAAAATATTAAACATTGACGCTATACACATGGTCAAGCTACCCATGGTAGCTACCCAGCTACTCACGAATCTACCCATGGCCAAGGATTAATGGAGCCAAACTCACTAAAAATCCTAAAAAACACTGAATACACCAAGCGTATTTCAACAGTGCAAGAAATCAGTGAAGCGCCATCCAGCAGCCAGCAATTGACCTCCCTCACGCACCAATCCTCCTCACACATGAAATCCGTGACGTGTGAACCGTTCATCTGGTGCACGCGCACTGCCTGCAGCCAGAGTCTAACGCATCAACAATGCACGCTCCGGCCCTCTGCACTCGATACATGTCCACGTCCGTGGGTGCACTTGTCACTCCCACCGTGTGATGATATGATTCAGATAGACATGTCTATTGAGCGTGCCTCCCTCCCCCGAGTGGCACCCTTCGCTGCCAAGCAGCGGGCCTAGCAGCTCGCAATCCTCTTAAATAAAACATACATGGAGGGTTGGGCGGGCGGGGGTGTTTGTTCAGAGGGATTGTGTTTAATTGAATCCAGTGGCTCCCCGGAGACTCACGATGGCCTGCGATGCTGGGACGTTGGGATCTGGGATCGGGTACAGATGCTGCCTCGGGAGGCGGGAGCGTGTGCAGAGTTGCAGGGAGGCGTGTGGTGAGAGACCTCGCGCTGCTTAAGATGCTTGCTGATAAGACGGGGGTTGTTAGCACGTTATAGTGGCGGGGCGACTGCTTATACAGCTAGCTACTCACTATTTTAATATATATATATAATCATTAAAAACTACCTGTTACGCTTTTTTTTTCAAATGCACTTAAATTTACGACTTGTATATGAAAAGAAACAAAGCGAAGTCACGGTGGATGCCGTGGAATGCGTGGAAAATCAAAAATCGACCGAGTGATTTCTCTGGCAGAACATTGCACAGAATGGGCGCGTTGTAAAAGTATGCTTTCAGATAAAAATCAAGAACAAATAACATTTATTTGGTGATGCAATCGTCGCGCTCAGTGCGCTATACCTCCCATTCTCCCTTACTCTCGATAGGATTCGTCATCATTCCCATAATCGTCACCCTTAGTTACCGCCATCCGCGTAGACCGCTGCTGGGCTGAGTTGTCCACTGCAGCGATCGACATTGCTTGGCATTTTGCGAGCCTGGGATTGTGTAGAAATGGCAAACTCGACCAAATCAAATCTTACGGGAACTATCTGCGCTTAAATGAAAATTACATTTTCATGGGAACTCCCGGGACCTGACCCAATGCGTCCAACCGGCCGGATTTCACAGCAGAACAGTGTTGTGCCACGCAAAACAGCGGAGTGCAACAGACAACGGAGTGCACCAAGGAAGCTGTTGAAATGGAGTGTGACACAGGAGTGTAACATATAGAAACTATTTTTTGCTTGTAGCATACTGCACGGTGAGCGTTGGAAGTTTTCTGGCGCTCTAATGCAACGTAATGTGACAGAGGAGTGTGACAACATGAAGTGTGACACAGCATGTGGCGTTTTGTTGCAGTTACACTGTGAGCGTGCGTGTTGTGGACAAGCTGGCGCTCTACTGCGGCGGAGTTCGAGACCCGATCGACGGCCAGCTGCAAGCCGCGCAGTTCCTGCTCAGCGGCGTCGAGCTGCTCTCGACTCTCACCGCCAGGTTGGCACCCCTGACACCTCCCAGCACCCCCGACCACGGCCTCCCCCACGGCGCCCCAATTCCGCGGAGCCACGTGCCATGCTAAGTCGAGCCCCGGACACACGGATTCCTAAAATTCTGTCTCCGAAATGTCAACTCGTGTAGAGCGGCTCGAAATCGAAATCGACGCCGAAACAAGTCAGCTGCTACAGGTCCAAACTACTAGCCGAACCCACATCAGTGCAAAATGCTCAGAGAAAAATCAGGGCACCCCAAAAAATGAATGTGAATTCAATGCTGAATTCAGCTCCCATGACTTCTAAATCAATCCCCAATTCCGATCTTCGAAGCCATGTTTGGTTGCCGAAATACTTCGGTACCATCGAGCTGGCGTAATAATGTAGCCAAATTTTCTCGGACGTAGGTAATCGGCGTTTTTCCTAATTCTATCTTGAGATGTGCTGCACCTTTTCCCGCCCTTAAATCCCCCCCCCCCCCCAGCAGCCCTTAATTCACCTATTCTCAAGGTATAAATCCGTACGACACCCGCATGACACTACCCCTGTGAGTCTGAGTACCCGGAACGATGAAGACACTAGGTGCCGACGCCGACGCCGACGCCGAGGTGCAGGGAAGAGCTGAAATTGCAGTTGACAGAGCAAGCGAGGGAGTTAAGCAGCTCTGCCGGCAATTAATTAGTCGACATTAGCAGCATCTACAACGTGTTAATTAGTTTCATCCGGCGCGGTGCCGCGCGGTGCTGCTAGGCGATGAGCCGAGGTGAGAAGAGCCTGGCTAATTATGACGGCGGCTCTAAGTAATAAGTGTATCGTAGTTCATTCGAGGCGTCGCGACGCCGTGCATACGTGGCGCTCGCACCCTCAGCTAGGTTTCAGACGCACGATGATGATTTACCAAGCGTTCCTACTTTCATGCGCGCTTTCGCGGTGGCTGAGATCGTATGGAGAAGCAAATTGCATGCATGTAGGTGGTTGCATAATTTAGTTCATTACCTCGGAGACATGGTCCGTGGGTCGCTCACATCTAGGACCTAGGTGGTTTAGGTATCGTCTCACAGGCTAAGCTCTAGCGTCCTGAAATGGTTGATGTGATCCCAGAAAAACCAGGGTTAGTTAGTTGGCTGTGGGCTTATCGTTGCTAGTTTTTCAGTTTTCCGACCCCAGCAGCACGAGGCTGCTCCTAACTACAGTGGGTTCGTTTTGAGTGGCCTCTACCCTCGGGGAGGAGGACGCTTACTGACGTCGACGCCACGGACTGTTCCAGATGCCGCGTGGGGGGCAAGTCGGGGGCGCGTGACCCCACGCAGCTGCTGCTGACGCTGCAGGTCACGGAGCTGGTGGGCGCCGTGTCGATGCTCTACGGGATGCTGCTGCACCAGGGGGCGCCGCCCCGCGGCACGCCGCCGCCGCCGCTGCCCAAGCACGTGACCGCCGTCGCGTTGGCCACCGTCAACTTCTTGACCCGCATCGCCGAGCTCGACCTTGACACGTTCCAAGTGAGTTGGTCACGCGGGGCCAGCGTCCCCACGGGGTCTTTGTTGGAGTCGATTGCGAATGATTCGGAGTACTGCTTGAAATCTGTGGAAATCTTTTGTTGTAATGTGCGGTGTGGTCTAGGCTGGACACAGAATGGAACACGAAAGGGAATCTGAATTTTCCTGGGGCGTGTGGGATGCTACACCCTACACTTGGCCCGATCGCCCTTTGATCCCACTTCTAGTTCTATTTAGGTACCCCTTTATGGCTCGCATATATTTTTATTTTAGATTTTTTTTCAATTTGCGCATACTTGTATTTGGTTCAGAAAGATGGCTGATGAGCACCATAATTTTGTGTCTATTTTCTGCTTTTGATAGTACAGTGTGTCTCATATGGACAAGATCCGTCAAGCACACATATCTTATCAAGTTACCGCGGTGGATTCTCCCACTACCCCTACAACCCCAATGCTAAAAACAAAGAAGCATCGAAAACCCTGGAGCCATGTGCATACTGATAAAACCCCACTTTGAAGATCCGACCCACGCGCGCAGGGATCGCGTCTTCAGAGCGCTTCAGCCCTGTCAAGGGTGAAGCAAGTCTGCCAGCTTCCCCAACATCTCTTTAGGTGTTGACTGTTTGCATGCGGCCGGAGGGAGAAGGGGGGTCGGGACGGGGACGGGGACGGGGACGGGGGGCTAACACAGACAGACAGTGCTCACACATGATTATAAATGTAACAAGTCGTCCAGCTTTTGGGTTAACTAGCCCCGGTTAGCCGCGGCCAGGACCGCCGTCGCCGCCGCCTGCTCGTATTTACCCAATCATAGTTTCAACCCGAGATGATGTTGACTCGGCCAGCATCCAGCATCCAGCAGTCAGCAGCAGGAGCAGGCACCGCGTTGTTTGCACACCGCCCACCACAATGTTTGATGGCTATAATTGAATGATTTCACAGTAGCATCATCGGGCGGTAGCAGTAGCGGCATCGCCGGTGAATTAGCCATTGTCAGTATACTATGACTGCTGTAGCATCCTAGGATAGTGGCTATCATGGTGTGTGTGTGTGTGTGTGTGTGTGTGTGTACGGGATGGCCAGTGCAGGGGTGGCTAAATTGGGGGCAGTTGGTGCAAAAGTGGGCGAGTGATGCTTTGGTTTGTCTTTCGCTGCCGCACCCTCGCATGTTTTTGTCTTTTTCAACTGGAAAGGTATTTAAATGCGGTTATCCAGATTAAAGATAACTTGAAGGGCAAGGTATTACCTTCAACAATCCATCCAGAATCATGGATAGCAAAGAAATATGGCAAAATGACGTAATGCCTCCTAAAAATTATTGATAAAAGTTATGAATGTGTAAAATCCTCGCTTATCATATACTCGCACGATCGAATCACAAATCCCTACAATTACAATGCCTTCAATCGCAAAAATCCTCGTCACTGTCCAAACACCGTCGCCATCCTAACCAATAAGCGAACCCCGGGCGACATTTTGCTCATCCCTGGGTAGTGATAGTAAATAGTATAGCCGTGCATCAACCAGTGTGGTTTAGATATGACCGGTTAATCACACAATTATTATTAAGTCAACTGGCCTGGGATGTGTGTGCTGTGGGTAGCACGGGGGTGGCACGGGGGTGGCATCGGCGCATATCGAGGGATGCTCCGTCCTCCCCTGGGAGTCGCCTGGCACAATGTTGACGTACTGATTCGCCCCGGATTAGACATTCATATCATTGCCTGCCTGATTAATTAACCACGTGCACGTGGACACAGGGGATGGGAACGGGTTGGGGGGTTGGGGGGTTGGGGGGTTCAACCCTGGCTCGCATGCTCGTGTGTGCTCGGGAAGCACGTTCTACGGAATCGCGCTCACCGTATTCCACACGGTTATATACAGGACACGAAGTTTACCGATTTTTTACATTTTCTCAACTCAGTTATGTTTGAAAGCTGTAGTTTATTTCAATTCTATCAATTACTTTGGTGCCCGTTTCACAATATTCTCGGCTCCGTTGGTTGGAGGGAAGCAGCTTTCGTGGCAACACCCATAGAGATGCAGTGCCACTACCATTAGTGAATAACTTTGACAGAACTCACAGAAACGACTGAATTCCACAGCGTGTAACATAAAACTAATGCTGTGTGCAATTATCGATCGTTCACCCTCGCTGCATTCATGCTGATAGCGTTCGTGACCTTGGTTCTCTCGAGATAACAGAAGTTAAGCAACATTACGCTGGGACAGGGACTTGGGCGGATGACCACTACACAGATGATCGCGATTAATAACGTAATAATTAAAAATATCGCTAGCGTCTGCCAATTTTCCAATTTCTGTTCCATCGAGTCCAGCGAATGGAACACATTCAGCAAAATGACCATTGACCATGGAGCCAAGTAACGAAATCGTGCTGAGAGTTGCCCGTGTGCTGTCTGTTTGTGCAGAGCGTGCTCGGTGCCGAGGGCATCTCCTTGCAGTTCCGGCACATCGCCAGCTACTTGCTGTGGTACTGTTCGCACGACCGGGAGAACGACTCCTTGCTCCTGGCCGTCGTCAAAGTTGTCGGCTTCTTCGCTGTCAAACATCACGACAATCAGGTAACCAGCAACTAACAACTAGCATTAGACGCTTTCTGACCGGTGTATTTTATTATTTTACTATTGAAACTGTTTCCCTACTGTTAATTTACCTTTTGACTTGCTACTTTTGGTACCAGGCAGGTACAAAAACGATTTTTTTATCTAATATTTCATCAATTATATCGAGGAAAATATTAACTGATCGAGCGTAACTCCTCTTTGAATACTTGGAGATCAAACATCCAAAGGCAGCAAAGTGAAAAAAAATCCTAATTTTTCCAAAATATTATTTTCAAACAACATCAACGGGCTGAAGTTTCATCTTGCCCAGTCGTTTATTGAACGTAGATTTTGTCATGCACAACAAGAATTAGTGTGGGCTTCTGTAAGTAGATGAAGATACACTGTATTTTAACTACTTTTTTCAGTCATTTACTCCACCTTGGCCTACCTTTCTGCCCCACCTTGAAGCGCAGCTATTTTCTTGTTACAGTTCGTGTGTGCTTGCAACATGCGTTGTGTTGCATTTGTTAAAGAGATGCTAATTGTTGCATATCGCCTGTGAAATGACATAATCTGTCAGTAGAAATATTCTTTGCTGGTTATTTATTGATCACGACTGAATTACAACATAGAGTGCAGATTCTATGTGTGATATTGTGTGTTTGTGTGCATGTGATAAAGCAGTAGCACAGGTAGCTCGAACAGACGTCATATTTCATGTCATAAACTTTTATTTTAATATATGAGAGGAAGAGGAATTCAGATTTAAATCTCGTTCTAGATTTATCCATAATTATGAAACTTGCAATTTTTCTACTGGACCTCTCCTCCGACGATCTGCAGCCCACTTCAGTTGCGCAGTCAACCAACTTCCTGTAACAAAGCATTTCAAGACATCATCATTGTCTCAGTCCAGGAGCATTCGTCTTCGTTTATACTTACCACACGGTCGCTGCTTTGCATGAACTGCTGCTACCTACCGTGTGATCACTTTGATCACTATCAAATTTTACATGTCATTATTTTACAGAGACGGACTAAAATTACATTCGAAATTCTATTTGGTTGACGATCTCTGACATGTCACAAATCGGTCACATATCTTTGGTTAAGTGGAGAGATTCGGAGCCGATATAGTTGAAGTATTTAATGGGTGTTGTATATCGGGTTCGATACGGCTAGGATCGATTTTTGGCCCCTAATAGAGCCCAGGTCAACGTTTCAACGACGTTGGCGTGGTCATATTCAGGGATCTACTACGAACATCATGATAACTTGTTAAATTGACTCATTTCTACGAATTGGCGATCTGAAAAGACACATTTCGGTCTTTGTCCTGAAAAATAGTAAACAATCAAGAAAATCGTATCCACGTTGTGAATTTCAACGTGAGTTACCATCTCTACCAGGCTCTAACAACATCGCCGAATGCCAGCCCAATCGCTGCCAATTGCCATCAATTGAGAGACACCTTGTCAATGACGGCGTCCTGCCGACCAGCTCCTCCATCTCCCGTATCCATCGCGTCTTGGACCAGGGCGGCGCGGCGCCTGTTTACGCACACTACGCAGTGCGTATCGCGTCGCGGCGCCCGGCAGGCTGGCCGGTATCTTAACGACACTGTCAGGAAATACCTGGCGCGAGTGTCGAGATAACGCGTGGCGCCGGCCCGGTGCCGCGGACCGGATCGGACCGGCCGCGCCGACCGGGCCCAGCCGGTCCTGGTCCTCGACCTCGCGCCTCACTCTGCCTCATCTCCAAACAATGCCATTGCCCTTGCCGCTGTTGCTGCTTGCTTGCTTGCTTGCTTGCTTGCTTGCTTGCTTCCTTGCTTGCTTGCTTGCTTGCTTGCATGCTTGCTTGCTTGCTTGCTTGCTTGCTTGCTTGCTTGCTTGCTTGCTTGCTTGCTTGCTTGCTTGCTTGCTTGCTTGCTTGCTTGCTTGCTTGCTTGCTTGCTTGCTTGCTTGCTTGCTTGCTTGCTTGCTTGCTTGCTTGCTTGCTTGCTTGCTTGCTTGCTTGCTTGCTTGCTTGCTTGCTTGCTTGCTTGCTTGCTTGCTTGCTTGCTTGCTTGCTTGCTTGCTTGCTTGCTTGCTGCTTGCTGCTTGCTTGCTTGCTTGCTTGCTTGCCTCCTTGCTGCTTGCTTGCTTGCTTGCTTGCTTGCTTGCTTGCTTGCTTCCTTGCTTGCTTGCTAGCTTGCTTGCTTGCTTGCTTGCCTGCTTGCTTGCTTGCTAGCTGCTAGCTGCTAGCTGCTAGCTGCTTGCTTGCTTGCTTGCTGCTTGCTTGCTTGCTGCTTGATGCTTGCTTGCTTGCTGCTTGCTTCCTTGCTTGCTTGCTTCCTTGCTTGCTTGCTTGCTTGCTGTATGTGGAGGTGCCGGGTCTCTTCTGGAGATGGAAATATAATCAAGCCACTTGCAATCTGGCAACTCCCATTCGTTCCTCGTGTTTTTCCTCCCGGGGCGCGCTTTGCTCTCGTGAATTTCAACCCATTTTCCTTCTTTCTCGTTTTCGTTTTTCGGAAAACGAGCAAAAAATATTTTTCTCTATGTAGATGTGATATATATACGAAGAAACGCGCCATGTTTTCTCGTTTACAGGCCTAAAATTCTCGGAAAGAGGCGTCTTTTCATCATATATGAGACTACCTCGTCCTTGTACACTTCTCATATCATTTATCAAGAAGATCCGGCGGCAAAGTCCCAAATGCGACGCCGCGCCGAGTATATCTCTGCCCATCTTAATTTCCAAACCGCAAGCTCGGCGCGACGTGCTCTTGCTCCGTGGCCCGGTTTTTAATTGTCTGCCGCCGAGCGCACGGAAATTAACGCCCGACCCTCGGCAAGGCGGGCTAGACGCTCCAGACAGACAACACATCTCATATACTTCCAAGATTTCTCCAAGTAACTTTTAAGTGGATTCTTGATGGTGTAGCCATGCTAGTTAGCAGGTTTCAAGATGTGCTTAATAATGCAAGCATTGTCCTAAAAGTTCAGCAGCTCGCTGCTGGCTGGCTCATCGCGTGGCGACCGCGCACTCCTCCAGTGCAAGCTGCGTGGTAATCGGGGTGGTTTACGCGCGGGCAGGGAGCAGGGGTGGCATTGGGGGGGAGGGCGCACTCTTATTCGGCAAACACCTGAATGCATCGGCACGAGCGTCGAGTTCCCACCGTGCGGAAAACTGCCGTCTGCAGTGTTTCCCGTGTTTCCCTTGTTTCCTGTGTGCTTCCCGTGGGCTCCAGCGTCTAGTCGCGATTCCCGTGATTTCCTGATTACTGATTTGTTGATTATTTGTTGATTTGTTGATTGCTGATTCCACGACTCACGACTCGTTCATCTCTTGGCATGGCAGGCTTTTTTCGTTTCGTGGAATCCCTTGTTAGACCAAACTTCTTCTATTACTAAGATATACTAAACTGACATCGCATGGGTATTGAAAACTTGTTGAAATTAACTTGTTGGAAAAATAATCATATATTATGTCAGATGATAAACTGTCACTTCACTGACGAAAATGCCATGAAATCATTCGTTCCTCACTTTTCTCAAATAGTGCGCTAAAACAGCTATAAAACATGCCTCCGCCGTTGAAAACTGGCGGCGTGACACACTACAACCACCGCACCACTTACAGCGCTCTACTTCCAAATAATCAAATTTACTTCGGTTTCAACCAGTGCCAGCGTGCGGCGAGACCTGACCGAACGCCACGACGCCCACACTCGTCCACCCTGCACACCCCTCGAGGTGACATTGCAAAGGCTGCAGAACCCAAACTGACACACGGCGTGCGCTTGGCATGATCATTGCAGACGATGCTGCAGTCCGGCTACATGCCCACCGTGCTCCAGCAGTTGTGCAACCTGCCGCTGCCGTTCTTCGTGAACCTCGCCCTCTCTGCAATACTCTTCCCGACGCTGCTAGCCTGCTGCGTAGACAACCTCGACAACAAGGCAATCGTCCAGCAAGAGATTTCCTTCCAGGTCAGTCACCAATGTGTCTTAGGCCCGAGTTTACAGTGTCTAGTTAAACAGCCAACCTCCAGATGGTAGCTACCTATCGGGCGCTTCTGTTTTCTTCCCTACCATGGGAGACGCCTCTTTGACTGTACATTGTACATTGTACATTGTAATACCGGCCTCTACACGGTACCAAGTGCCATTAGACACTCCAACCGCACCCACCACGCACGTCCGAAGGCATGCTCTATAAAGTCGGCAAGTAAATTAGCTAACCACCCTATATTGCACCCGCTACCTTAGCGCATCTCTTACGAAGAAGCGCTCCTCTATATTTAGTGGAGGCTGTTGGGAGGTGGCGTGGTATAGCATCTGCAGAAGATACCTGCTTTCTAATTAGATGACGGCTAAGAGCTAAGTGCTTGTAGACGTTTATTGCTGGCGGGGAACTATCTGGAGTGCGATGGTGTAACGTGCGATTCGCCGGCTACTGTATGCACTTTGGGCGCACGGCGTGTAGTGGCGTATAGAGCACGGTGTTTGTGATTGACCGTGGCTGGTGATGGTGGCAGGGTGGTTAATCTTCTCGATGTTGCAGTCTCTGGAAGAGTTCAAGAGCTCGGATGCTGCGCAAAAGAGCAGCTTGATGCAGCTTTTACCGTGCAGCTAGGTGCGGGAAGATCTCGACCAAGCCGTCCGCTTAATAAGAGTGTACTTTGGAGTTCTTGAGAACGAGATGTGATTCTTCCGATCGCCGTTCTTGTGGCGTGATGTTTCGGAGGTTTCGCCGCTTGGGCGTACGCGCGATGCCAAGTGGAGAGGAAATCGCTGGATTCCAGTCACGAATCGGTACAATTCGTGATTTAATGGGGTGGGACTGAGGCTGTGTGCTAAATGTTATGATTTGGCTGGTCCCATTCTAGTACTTGATAATTCTTTTTCTACAAAAATCTTTGCGGTCTTTTTTTTGTGTGCTGTTTGTGGAGAAATTGTTTCGAGTTTGGGTTAACTGCGATATCACGTGGTGTTCGCATCTCTGTCGTTACTTGATTCGGGTTTCGGTCATGGTTTGTTCGTGATTGAACTGACTTCGGTAAGATTTAGATGATTAGCTATTATAATATTACAATTAATTGTGATTTGTCGAGTCCACGCTGCATTAGCATCCGCGTTGGCTTGACTTGATCGCGGGAGAATCGCTTATTTCTCGCCTTAATGTTTGCCTAAACAAACTTACTCACGTTAACAGTACTAGTCCACTTCTAGTGAGAGATAATCACGCCGTGTTATCACTATTTGCTACACAACGAGCTAAATACCTGTTAATTGTTAACAACGCTCCAGCTAGATATTACTTATTGCTTGCGAGTTGTGAATCATGCAGGCGCGCACTGCAACTGCACTTATAGGTCACTGTGATTGTTGTTGTTACGTCGCGTCGCGGCGGTCAGTTGTTAATCTACTTGAAATATTAATTACACTTGTGATATAATATGATGATGATCATTCATTACCGCAGACGTGTCTATACGATGCTGATTGTTTTGATTTTCCTCCTCTCATTTCCATCTCTGAAATGGTCAAATCCGCATTCCATCCGATAATTCCATCTCCGATTGAGGTCATAATATTTCATTCAACTTTTTGCGCTGCTCTACATTTCAGCAGTGCAACTGCAAGGGTAGTTGGTTTGAAATCGTTTTCCTTCGAGCCTTACTTTCAGCTTTGAACACTTTAATTCCAGTTTATTCCGGAATACTCTTAGCATTAACATTCTATGAACTTCAAAGCCAAGTGCTGATGATATTTTTAACTTAAAAGTTAAAAGTTTTAAATTTTTCATTATTATATTTTTCTTGTTTGTCCATGGGAAACAGTTCCTCCTGTTCCTTTGCATTGCATTCTGTGAGTGTCTCGTTCTGCTCTCAAATGAACTCTGCGAGTTCTGCTCTTGTGGCAGGCAGACTGATGATGATTGACAATTGAAGTATCGCCATAGAGTCATGCCCACTTCATTGATGCATAGAGGTATCCCTCGTCTCGTGCCAGACTGCCACACACGGCTTTTCCGATACATTTTCTAGCCATCGGAGAGTGTACTCCGTCAGTGGAAATGATGGAAGGCCAGGGAGAAAGTGCGGGGAAAAGAGAGAAGAGGACGGAGATTTAAATGGTGGCTCACTCTCACCAGCTCTGAAGATTAACAGGAGCACTTAGCGCCGTAGAATTTCGAGAGGCGGTGAAGTAGGCGGCTGTGGGGCGAAGAGGGGGCGGCGGCGGCGGTGGGGGTGGATTCCCCTAGACACATGAAAAATGAAAGCTTTTCGCATCGAGGGAGATAAGTTGGGGTCCATGCCAGGCCGCACTAGCACGCATCTGCGGGCGCAACGCAACGTGGGCTCTGCGGGCATCATTGCTCGCTGATCTGCCTGCTGCACTGCTCCATCGGCACATCGGCATTCCTCGCAATCAACTTGCTTACGCCACTTTCTGTCGCTGTTTCCTCCCCACGTGTTTATCACTTCTGTCGGCTGGCGTTGCCAACGTTTGCAATTCGGACTGTCACATTTTTTTCATCATGTTATTATGTGTATTTGCGGATTGATGGTGTCCGTTGGGCGTTTTGCATGTTTACTGGTCGACTTCGTCGCGACCGTTTGACTGTTAACGCTCTGTTTCTCTGCGTCGAATTTCGTTTCGTGTGTTCAGTAGTAAGTGTCTTGATTTTCTTGCAAAGTTTTTTGGAAATCTTTCGTCGCGAGCTTCTAAGTTCTAAGCTTCCCCATCCTTCCGCCTTATTGTCAACAGACAATTCCCCGGAGGACGTCGACTGGCCAAGAGCGCGCCGAGTTTCTATGCTAGTTTCGAGTTTCTACCTCCGATATCGAAAATTATTATTCCTTCTCCGTATAGCGTTTTCATAGCAATCGAGTTAACGGTTTTGTTCACTTTTTCTTGTCCCAGTTTCCGGGGTAGTTTCCCTCTACGCTGGCAGCTCGTAATAGAGCCCGGCTACCCAGTTCTAACTTATGGACACAATAACGCGTGCCGTAGCATCGCCATCAACGGCGACGTGGCCTAGCGCTCCAGCAGAGCTCTCGCAGGCGCCGCCTTGGCAAATGGAGCCCCCCCAGCCCTCAGCCACAAGCCCCGAGAGAAGGTGTACGTAACAAGAACGTATCTATACGAAGGAGGCAAACCCTGCCCGACGAAACCCGACCAGGGGACTGGAGTAAAGCGGGAATATAAGGGAGTAAATATCGGAGGAAAGGAAGGGATCGATCCTCGAAGTGATCGTGTTACTGGCCCGAAGCTTTTAGCGCGCTGCCTCACCCCCAAACCACCCTGCGTGCACCCCTTCACCCTTGACACAACACTGGGGTAGCGGCGCTTTAAACTATACGACTCAATATTCCGAGTGACGAAAGCACGACATTCGCCGCTTTAGTCTTCGAGGAATAAATAGAATGACAATTGTTTGAGCCTTTGCGTTGAGAGTGTGGGTCCTGAACCTTTGCCAGACGTGGCGGCGTGAATGGCTGCATTTCAAGTTCCATTTGCCAGCTACGTTTATTTGAAATGTTGCCCCGGATCGCAAAGGGAATACTTGGGACGCCCGGCGATCTAGATTTATAAATGTAAATCGTCAGACTTATTTTAGGTGGATTGTTGGGAAGTTTGGTTGATTTTGACAGGTGGAGGCTGTTTCCTCGACTGAAGCAGTGCATGCTGAAATGCACAAACTGCAACAATAAAAGTTTTACTTCTCACTATACTATGTCGGGGAGCTTAGAACTTTTCTCTGGTTTATCCTCCACAATGTTTTGGCTTAAAGTGTTATTCTTGCGACTCGTGTGCGGCTTTCCATGGCTTTTCGTCTACATCTGCAAGCTGGCTGCAGCATAAAACCTTTTTTGTGTTATCGGATGCAGTTCATCGAAGATCTGATTGGTCTGGGGTGGGTGTAGCGACAGCAAGCTAATTTGTCATCAAGTTTAAATTAAGGGTGACTGTAAACCTTCGAACGCAATGATTTCACAGCTTCACGCAAATTATTCGTGGCAAGTTATTTTAGAAAAAGGGGGATTCTTTTCTTCTGCTGAGAGAGGTTAATTTCCTGATGTCAATTCAGCTGCAGTTCGTAGCGAGGTCGTCGCGTCTCGTCATCTGACAGCTGCTTCAATTGTTCTTCGAGGAAATCAGCTGAGTTTTGAATTTTCCCCGTCGTGCTTTTTTTGTTTGAAGAACTTTTCAGAGATAAATTTTCGCGACGACAATTTGATCGTCATTTCCGAAGTAAATTGCTCTCCGTCGGTTTATCATTTTCTTCCTTTTGTTCATTATTCGTATAATGAAAGGAAAGTTGATGAAGCCAACAATATTTTACGCGCGTTTATTCCTTGACATGCAACTTTTAAAACGCATTCTCTGAAACGAGATGCGTAAAAAAGAGTGGCGCTATAAATAATTTACGAGATATTTAAAAGTTGCTTCCAGGCTCGTCCAATGTCTTAATTTTTTCAGTGTTATGTTTTTTGAACATTTCCTTACATCACAAAAACATAAGTGTTTTCGTCGGTCTTCTACAAAATAATTAACTGTCTCATCTAGCCTAGACAGATGTCACCCAATCCCTCTTAGCTTGCCGACACTCTACACACACACTATATCCAATACATTTTATTTCCCTTTTCACTTCCACACATATATCAGCTGATAGTCGGCGAATAGGGGAGGCACATTGTATGTTTTTCGGCGGATTAAATCTATATATTCATGAAGTAGATACGCCAGATAATCTCTTAGATTTACATGTGTTTGTCATTTTCACTCCCTTTTGCGCAATTGATTAGGCTAGAAACCTCTATCCGCGAAATCATGCATGGCCACGACGAATATACAGCCATAGACAACATAACACTGTCAAATCACTCTCCTGGCTAATCATTACTATGCCAACTGTTGTCGCTCGAATATTACCCGCAATTCTCAGCCTCCCCCTCGTCGATATATTCGATATATCCTAATAATAAATGTAAATACCTCATCCCAAATACCACTTGTATACATTACACATAGCAAGCCATCCATACGCATACCATCCTTACCACGAGCACCCCATCACCCTAGAGACTCCTCGCAAATCGCTAGACGAGGCCCACCCAATTAATTACACCGAGTACGCGGCGAGCTAATAGCGCTAGGTTTAATGTAAGACGTGGTCTAAATTTAAGTCGCCGGCGACGCGAGCGCGTGAAGAACTGTGGCGGACGATGGAGTTGCCGAGGAGATTTCTCTGCGTTCTCTGCCGCCTGTACATCGGTAGAGAGAGAGAGATGCGTGGAGATACTAAATCGCACTTAGCAATGATTTCCCCGGGGCTCATTAGACAAGTGGCACGCAGCGCTGCGAGCTATAGCGCTATGCACGATACGCGGTCCTGCCTGATGTTAGCGCTAGGGCCCTGCATGTGCCCTGTGCGTTACGTGGCGTCCTGGGTACGTTGGGGTCGTTTGCTGCGGTCCAGAGCGCAGGGGGTACGACCAGAGGCTGGACTGACACATTCACCAGGGAGACTTATTCGTAACCATCATACTTAATGGTTGGTTTTGGTAAAGAGAAGTACATACCCTTTATTTATTAGAAAATAAATTTCCAATCGAAAATCTATGTGCATGGACATGGTAGAATGTATGTGTACATGGTAGAATGTATGTGTACATGGTAGAATGTATGTGTACATGGTAGAATGTATGTGTACATGGTAGAATGTATGTGTACATGGTAGAATGTATGTGTACATGGTAGAATGTATGTGTACATGGTAGAATGTATGTGTACATGGTAGAATGTATGTGTACATGGTAGAATGTATGTGTACATGGTAGAATGTATGTGTACATGGTAGAATGTATGTGTACATGGTAGAATGTATGTGTACATGGTAGAATGTATGTGTACATGGTAGAATGTATGTGTACATGGTAGAATGTATGTGTACATGGTAGAATGTATGTGTACATGGTAGAATGTATGTGTACATGGTAGAATGTATGTGTACATGGTAGAATGTATGTGTACATGGTAGAATGTATGTGTACATTGTAGAATGTATGTGTACATGGTAGAATGTATGTGTACATGGTAGAATGTATGTGTGGGTAAATTGTGTATGGCCACAGTGTTTGTCCTCACCGTGTGGACATACATTTTCGATTAGAAATGTAATTTCTAAAAAATTAGAATACTTTTTTCGATTCCTGCAGATTTTTGTTATTATATTGACACATTGTTGTGTACCACTATAAAATACTCTATTCTGTACATAATTACACACAACCGCGAATTGGATTTTAGTCTGCCGCGTTGTTTATTGTGTTATATTGTCCTCGATGACACAATGTCTTGGGTCGATCGTGGCTACCAATGCGAGAAGTGTTCACCCGGGGGCTGCCCTCTAAATGACTAGTTAATACAGGTGCGAGTTGTGTACAGCGGTATTCACTTGCCCATGCGGGTGCATCACTATGCACTCTGTACACTGCACGACCCGCGCGTTGTGGGAACACAGGTGCACCGGGACACCGTATAGCACCGCAACACGGGACATTTATGGTGATGAGAATTTTAATTATTTGACAATGCGGACCGCGTCGGATACGATTTAGACGGGTCGGCTCGTTATTGACTTGTTCAGCGACGCTTGCAGATAACATTTCGTGGACATTCGTCGCGATGGATTGAATTTATAGGCGGTGCATCCTTGTATAGCCTCTAATTTAGTACTTTACCCGAGCAGGTGCAGTTGCCACATGGTTATACACACTTGACTCTCAATTGCAACTGAAATGGCACCAAATTCGCCCATTCCTCACGATCGATAAGCGAAAAAAGACAGGGATAGAGAACGCCTAGCAATAATACCTATCGTACGAGAAAATAAAATGTTTTTTAATAAGGGATCTTTTGGCTGTTGTATGCAACGGTATACATGCTGTGTTGTGTGTGTGTACTATATAATATGTGTTGCATTAGCGAGATTAAACTGGGGGTCGGTAACCCTGTGGCGCGGGTAGCCCTCACCAGGTAGGCTCTAACCATCGCGTTGGAGCGCCGCGCTGTAGAAGTGAGGGAGGCATCACATTGGACACACTGGGGCTAAAAGCATCGCGCAATCAATGCTAGTGACGGGTCACAAACATCGGTCGCGCGTTGCACCCCACGCCGCCGCCGCCGCCGCCGCCGCCGCCGCCCCGTGTACACGATTGTCGTTGCATGTGTCTTTGTTTCCGTGCCCTGATTACACTGGGCAATGCAGGGAAAGGTGGGCGGTGACACGCTCGACGACATCTCCCGGACAAAAGTCATTTTCTTTGCGCTCGTTTTGCTCGTGTATTCTCTTGTCCCTGCGCCACGAGCGGGGGGTTGGGTGGGGGGTGGTTTCTAACTTGTTTGTTGTCCTTGTTGTCTCCACGTCTCTTTGCTATTGAAGCGCGATTATTTTCATTTTCCCTCGAGTGAAAAGAGGCGAAACCTACTTGATTATTGTTGTGCCGATTCAATGGGAATAATGAGGATGTGCCGGGTAGATGGGATCAGGTTGACAATCGACTTCGGGTGTGTGAGTGCACATCGCCCATCGGGATTGAAGTGGAAGGCAAATTTCATTCCACACGAGATGTGGATTTTTTTAGAGGGAAATGCACTTTTTTTTTGTCCCGACTAAACCTTTGAATCTCTTTCAATAATGCTTGTTTCCACGTTTGAAATCTTTGATCTCCGCTTCCTTGATTGTCACGGCCATCCATCGCGCTCTCATCTCTCACAAACACTTTGTCCCGCCACCGAACTGTCATCTCGAAAAGGTGTTTTAACTGCAGCCTTGTCAGAATCATTTTAACATTTCACTCTGAAACAAACTTTTTTCGACTCTCGAAAGGGCGTGAGTTACCCTACAAAGTTGAAACTTTTGTTAAAAATTGAACAGCATAACAAATTAAATCCAAGATGGCGGGCGTGGAATAAATTTATTTCGTTTAATTCACAACCATGTCCGCGTCTTAGCACTGCTTTAGAATAGATTATTGAATCGTAGACGAGATTAATGAAATCAGTGTCGTTATGGCCATATGCACTCATGGCGGTGGATTAGGGCAGTTGGCCCATGGGGGGTGCACATGGGTGCTCCCCACACCCCACACTTCGTGCACACCCCAATGCGATGTGTTGGTACTGCCAGCATTAGAATCTAATCAAGTGGAAGATACAAGCTTCAAGTTTAGATTTCAAACACATGTTCAAAAGCGTTGATTAATTTAGATGAAAGCATCGCATTTCTATTGCTTACGGCGACGACTCTTTTTGTGTCTGTTCGCTAATGAATAACTTATCGTGTGCAGGTTTGTGTAGTGGTGCAGTGCAAGTGCATTGTGCATTCGCCAAGTGGACGTGCATAGCTGCAGGCGGGGTAAACAGCGATTAAATTACCCCTCCGCGCCATGAACCCTGTCTCAAAGCAGGCTGCAGTGAGCACGCTGCCAGCCCCCGAAACCAGACCATCTAATGTTACCCTCCTCCACCTTTGCCCTTGGGCAAGATAAGTTAGAGTGATTTGCTCGATTCGCTGCTCAACTCTTCTCCATAAAACTTCGACAATCACGTGATAGGATGTTTTTATTTGCTTTGTCTCTATATCGAACAGTCGCGGATTTTTAAGGGTTCCTTCAAAAAATTGTACCCTATAACATTTAATATGGTTTGCTGGTATAATGCACAGCTTCCGTAATAGGTTCTTCGACCCATGGGTTTCATAGTTATTGACCGTTTGATGCCATCAAGTCAGAATTCGTGATTCATCCCTGCTACATTCTTCGAATCCAACTCTGGCACTTGGATGCGAGTACGTTTAGTGACCTGGGAAATTATATTACATCTATTTATTGCATTTCTATGAAATTTACTTGATAAATCGAGGTTGTCTTCAATGTATGGATGTAATTATGACCTAGATTACATGTGGAATGGACCACGACTTGCAATTGCATCATCGATACCGAAGCCGTGATATCACCGGCGACGGTTCAATCTCCGCGAATTGCCAAGGGGTTGTGCAATCGAATTATCTGGACCATCAAAGGGCGCAAAACTCTCGTAATTGATAATTAAATGTTGTGTCAGCATTGCCTGTCATTAGCTAAGTGGTTGGATGCGATATTCTGTGCTCTGTCATCATCACATAAGCTATAATAGATAGCGCTACCAGAATAAGGGATGAAGTCTGCCGGTGACTTCCTATTTTTTGGGGGTGTTGAGGCAGAGGGGGCTATTCAGTTTCAATCGTGTTTCTCCATTGGAAGCAGCACGCCTTCATTTCCACGGTTTTGTTTGATTTCTTTCGCCGATTTGGCACTGCCTTGTGCTTGCAGTTTAAATATCGGTTTCTTCCGGCGATGAGCATAAAATTTTAGCATTTTTATTTTCTAGTTTTGTTTCCCCGCGAAACAACCACAAAATCCATCGGCAGGAAATAATCCTTCTCGCCCACTCACCGCGCAGCTTATATACATCTTCGCAACATTTTCTCCCCGTGTTTTTTATCGCCAAACACACGAGCATCCTACCAACCACAGAGCAACATTTTTACACACCAGCCACAGCTGAACGAAACTGTGAATTATCACATAACAAAAAAATCTCGCTCGCCCATCCCTTTGCCTGGCGCCTCGCTAATGCACCCATCGTACTTTGAGTCGGCTACGCCGCCGCCGCCGCCGCCGACGCCGACGGAGCGAGGGCGTCGCGACGGCCCGTGCATTCATTGAAGCGCTTTCGACGTAAGCCTCGGCGAGCGGCAAGGAGCGTCGGCTGGCGTCGGGGCGCCCAACTGCATGTGTCGGCCCGCATTAGCGACGTGCACTCTGCACTTTTCATCCCCCGAGTCCCCCCCCCCACACCACCACTCCCGGCGCACAGACGTTCGGGTTATGCCATGCACCAAACGAATGCATGAGCTCTACTTACGCGGGGCCACGCGCTCGACCGTATTCCATCTGTTATTGCCGCGCGGATTATCCATTTTTACGCCGTTCGATGCTTTCGCGACCATATTTCACAAAAACCCACTCTTCTCTGAATCTCGCTAAAAGATTCCGCGAGCAGCAATCGCTCTCTCTACTTTGTATGACGTTCGTTTTTTCTTCGACGAATTAGCGCAGGAAGATCGATGTGATTGCTCCTGAAGACGTCTGCACCGACGGATCGCCGACATCAGCTATCAGATGTATTTGCTCTGTACACGTCACATCCTGCCCGCTGGCCACGTCACGACGAGGTCAATAAGTCATCGTCTTTCCTCGCTTCCGGAGCGCGAGACCAGGATTTCCCCTTGTCCTAGCAATTATATCCACACAGGCTGACGTCTCTCCGGGTCTCGCCGCGTTCCCCACGCCGATGTTCATGCAGCGCGCACGCTCCAACGGTCCAAACGTACAAATCCCAACCCCGTTATTGCAACTTTCAACCCCAATAATCGCCCGGCCGTCCGCGACTATTTAGCCACCGGATTTTATCGACGAAATCCCGAATACTCTATACACGAAATCTGGCTTATCGTGGATTAGACTGAGAAAACAGAAGGGAGTCTGGCCCGACGCTGTTCGAGCAGATGACCAGCAAGCAGGACGCGGCCGAGGGAGACCGACGCCGGCCGGGGGATGGCAGAGGAAGAGAGTGCGAGCTAGACGGCGCTATGTGGATGTGTTTGAAGCGGCGGCGGCGGCGGCGGCGGCGCCGGCAGCTCGCAGCTCGCAGCTCGTGGATAAAAGCAATGTTAAAAGCCGGCCTCTGAGTGTGGTATAAATCATCCCTGCAGCCATTAACAGCTGATGACGTCAGAGCTCGCATGCGGCGGCAAGACAGAGTGTGACAGCGTCGGCGACGGCGACGGCGGCGGCGGCGGCGGCGTTCAAGCGCAGAGGCAAAGAGTTACTCCTTGATGTGACGTCAGATTTTGGCCGGCACGCGGCCGCTCTTGTTCTATTTCGCGGTGCTCGGAACTGGACAATGGTCAGCGGTGGACCATTGTTGCGGACCGGAAGGACTCTCTCGAACGCTGGCCGGAAGGCGAGCAAGAAACGGAGATGGAGCGATCAATCATGCGCCGCTGCCGAGTGTCCATCTCGTGATTATAATCGAGCGGTGACAGTCGGACTTTTCTTATTGGTGCTCGCGTACACGTGAACTGTGTCGAAATCAGGAGTTTTTTTCGTCCTGGATTCGCGGGCTCAAAGCTTTTACAGCTAGGGGAGAGGCCGGCACATAATGAATCAAACGAAAGCCAAATGTATATTTTAAAGCAATTCTAAAGTTTGAATTGACGTCGCGACGTATAAAAGGCCAAGCGCGCGCGAATGAAATTGATGATGATTGACAACCACCACGGACGTGTACTAAACTCGCTGAATGAGCCGTAAGTCGGCGTGATGTACGTTCTATACTGCGTGTATACGTATAGAGAAAAACAAGAAAGTATATGATGAACCCCTTTTGAGCCCACCCCTCCAACCCCTGCGCCGCCGCCGCCCTTGCACGCTGTACTCCCGTTGTGTTTCATACACAAATTCACTTACGTGTTACACAGATATGCTTTTAGCGCGGAGTATTATTTTCATCTGGCCTGGGAGTTAGGCTCCGCGTCGGGGCACGGGCTAGCTGACTGCTCACATGGGGGTGGTGTGGGGGTTGCACCCTACGCGCACACATGGGGGTAGCGCCGGGGTGGCGGCCGCGTGCGCAACGCTGAGGTGGCGGAATTACGTCCGCCAATCGACTCGGGGGTTGCGTCCAAGTCAAATGGGTCGGATCGTCGCGGGTGAATGTTGGAGCTGCAGGGGTGCTTTTTAAGAAAGTGAAATTATGGCGAATTTTCTTTCGAAATCTTTAGAGGGAATAATTTTTTGTTTAAGTGGACATGGTGATGAGTTTAATTTAACATTAGTTTTAAAATTCTGTCCTGTTGGATTTTTTGAATACGGAAAGTCAAGGCATCCCTATATTTGATAGTATATTACAATTCCATGGAGTGTATTTCTTTTGATATTCAAATTTTTAATTTACAAAGTCTGAACGGAGATTGTGCATATGTGTATACTTCAAAGTAATATGCTGGAATATGTATGTTACCTTCCCGTATAACGTGTTTTTCAAAGCTAAAAGATATTTTAATTCAATCTGGGATAAGGTCCACGTATGGTCGATAGAAATGTTTACTATGGGTTCATGAATTTTGGAAAAGTAATCACAACTCTAGTATAGGGAAGAAACCAACGTCATTTAAATTATTTTAATCGATAGCTTGTTTCTTATAATAATCCGATCAACAAATCTGTTGATAAAACTAGAGCATGCTCGTGAACCTCCGCCCTGACGGCGCCATCGAAGCAATTCACTAAAACCCACCGGTCAAGCATCAAATCCGTGCCTGTCTCCTTCCTATCATAATAATCGCCCGAAGAATTCCAAGCCCTTCAAAACCCCAATCCCCATCGACGTGAAATCGATGCGCTCTCCACCACGCAGACGAAGTCTTAGTCTTCGTCTGCAGCATCGCCATAATGCTCCTGACTCCGGCCAGCGATATTACATCCGCTGCTGAGTTGTACCATGTGGCGACATGTAAAAATCAGCCAGTAATCATTTGTTCATGGCGCCATAATGTGCGCATTACAGCTGTCATCGTGATCGTTGTCAACGATTGCCGACTCGCTGTCTCACATTTTCCTTTATTTCATATTGTCAATTGACCAAAGAAACGCTGAATCACCGGAGCTGCCAGAGATCAGAATTATTTCACTCCTGCGGGAGTTATTGTTGCAATCACGTGCTAAATCAATAAATTACAAAAACCACGTCTGACTTTCAGACCGTTAGATTGCCTCCAATATTATACTGCTCGAATTGGTATATCTTTTAGACTATTATAAATATCTGACAGAAAAAGTCAATTGTTATCGTACTTATAGACTTCTGGCAAAATGGTTCTGATTTTGATGAGCGCATTGTATAAATCAGACTTCTGCTAGCCAGAAAAATGATACAAATTCTCTAATTTTAAGATAATTCAAGGCTTGATTAACAGAATCAAATTTTTTAATATGGTGTCAGGTCGGCAGCGGTCGCTATGTGGCCCCCGGACTCGCCGCTGCACGCTTAGCTCGCACGCTCGCACACAGAACACGAAGGCGATACACAGAAGCCATGCTCGCGATCAGCCAGAGAGTGGACAAACACGACAAGCTGCTACGCTGCTACCTGCTAGCTGCCTACCAGCCTAGCAACCGACATCATCTGATAAAACCTTCTTACATGGCTCGCTTGATCGTGATCTCCAGCTAACGTCACTTGAGACGCCATCGGACCATTGTGGGCGGGGAGGGTGGCTCGAGAGCCATGCTCCGGGGCGCGCAGAGTTGTCATGTCTGTATGGACCTTCTCATTCTGTCTCCATGGTTAGCCTCATCCTTGAGGACCCCGATTGATTCTCTGTGGTCGATTCGACAGCTGATAGGGTTGTAGATTTATGGCTTAGCGTCTAATTATGTTTCGATGTTTGGTTATATCAGCATGAGATTAGGGCCGGTCGATCACTCATCTGTTTGATGGATTGATATTATCGTCTCTGTATAGCTTATAGGAATTAGCCGGGGAGGTTAAGTCATTGATGGGAAGGGATTGGGTCGGTTTAATGTCCTGCATACATCATGCTATTAGCACTATTACTGGGATTTCTATCAAATATTTTTACTGTGCAGATGGTCTATTTTTGATGTGTGTATTTTTGGCGCAGCCCCTGTTGAGGTTTACTATAAATCTTCTAACGAACTCAGCATTTATATACAAAAATTAAAAATATCGTACGCCCATTTTGAAAGTGTAGTAAACTACAGGCTACAGGCAGTAAAACATAGTATTTTGACCACAACAGCACCGCCGTATACTAAGAGGAAAAGCCCTACCTTTGCGATAACATTTCCTTGCTAACCCCAACACCAACCCCAATAAGTCCGCACGATGACATTGCAAACCCGATCCATGCATGCGTCGGTTTGTGCTATCGATTAATAAATAGGACACGGTTAGCTTATGACGCCAGTCTCGGTGGGTGGGTGGTTGGGTGTGGGAAGGGCGTAACGTCCCACGAGGAAATTATTTCCACTTCCGGTGGCGGAAACTCATCGCTGCAACTCTTCCACCATGTGACTAATTTCATTGGTATCCGCTCGCCTACATAGAGTGCGTATACGCAATGTACCACCCCTGCGTACGCACCTACCCCCGCTAGCACGACGCCACGTGTACGTACACGCGACCACCCATTATTGTCCACCCCCGTTTGCAGTTCGACACATTGTTCGCGATGATGTGTTGTGCGGATCGTGATATTAGGTTGCGCTTTTTCGACCCAGGTAACCCCGGGAAGGTGGTAACCCTTACTTGCCGTTGCCGTGAGAACTTTGGCGCATTTTGGGGGAAAGGTTTGTTGTGTATAATGTTGTAGATGGCTCAATTTCGTGTGTTGTTTATACCTTAATTCACAAGCCTTGAGGGCCATTGTAAGAAAACAGCCCCGCAAAATGATTCGTGGTATCCCATGCTTCGGAAAATCTGTCCAAATTATTTGCTGTGATTTCATTCCATGTCCATGAAATTCAATGCAGGCAATTTAATATATAAAGGGCTGTTTGTTTATGAAAACCGGTATACATGTGGAATTTTGTTGAATAACTCAAATACACTGTAAATGGGTTGTGGCTTTATAAAAAAAATAGTATAGTGATATCGGGTGGAGACGTGTATCCAGATAGGGACTCGAGCCCCTAATGCAGTGGCGTAGCCAGGATTGGGAGCTTGGGGGGGCGGTCAGAAAAATAGGGGCGCCATCCTCATAAGTAATAAGGCATTAAGAAACGTGTATTAGCCAATTTTTGTCACTGTAATTTATATGACGTAGTATGCTATGGTCAAACATTATTTTTCTTGATCCCATAAAACCAATTAAATCAATAATCTGAATTAATAATAAAATGTAATAAAATTAAATGTTACGCTTACGTAACAAGATGAGTATATTATATAATTGGATGAGCGTAGCGAGTAAAGCGAATACTTTCAATTTGCACTCACTCCTAAAAAGAGTCATTCATGATTTTTTTTGTTTTTCTGTCCGTTTGTCCGCGCTCGACTGTCCAAACGGCTGAAACGATTTGGATGCAATTTTGAGAGTACTTCTGCGTTTTTCAGTTCAAAAAGTTATTTTCTCATGCTCAATTAAACGGCTTGTTTTCGTTTCACTGGCCAAATGGCTCAACCAATTTTGAGAAATAACCCTTATTTTCCAGCAATAAGTTTCTTTCGTCGAGGCTTCATTTTCGCAAAGTTGTCGGTCACATTTTCAAAAGATATTGTTTCTGTGAGTTCTCGCTCAATGTGTAAAACAGCTAAATTGGAGAAGACCTCAGTCTTTAAGTGTGGTGTCAGTGTCAAAAGTATTTATGAGTAAAAGAAACAGATACGAATTGCCTGTAAGGTGACCGCTCCACCAAAGGAAAACCCAAAGTTACACCAAAAATTGACGCATTCGCATTAACAGTTATACAGGTTCTGCATTCTGACGACTTGATGACTGACGTCTTTTTCTACCCTTTCGTTAGACAATGGCTTGTCAATGGTTTTGACAATGGTTTCACGCTGTCATTACCTCGACATGTCAACAAGCGTTTGGTCCAGCATGCCGCTAGCCCTTTTAAGCATGTATGGACAGGTGGTTCGACTAAATTGTACACCTTCTTTGGTTGAAATCAGCGTCCCCAATAGTCTTTTAATTTTTAAAATTGAGGGTCTTTAGGGGCGCCCCAATTAGACTCAATATGTCCTTACTTTTTCAGAAATTTCATATAGTTTACAGGTTTCTGGGTCCAGAGTGGTTTTTATTGTAATTTTAAATTAATAAAAATAGGGGCGCCCGGCGCTCGGCGCCGGGCGGCGCCCGGGGCGATCGCCCCCCCTGCCCCCGTGCTGGCTACGCCACTGCCCTAATGGTGCTAATTTTCTTCTGTGTCGCTCCATCTCGTTCAAAAAATATTGGCGTAGAGGAAATATACATTAGCCCTGCATCTTTTGATCCCCCCGCATCTTGCCCTGCATCTTACAGAAATACCATACCGATTTGTCATCAGCAACACACTATGAACAGGAACACTGACAATTTCTACCCAGCTTCCCATCTATGTGACATATGCAAACAGTTTGCATATGTCACATTATTTCGATGAGGGCGACCTAATAAATGACCTAACAGAATGAGAAATAATCTCCGTGGATAACAAAATCGCATGGCTGCTATCTTCGTTCGTAACCCACTTGTCAGTGATAACCTGATCAACTGGCGTTTGGCAAGGGATGGGTGCCTTAATCTCGAGTGGCGTGCACAATGACAATAATTACCAAGTACTTGGGCAACTATCTGCGATGTGTGCACACACCAAAGTGTCACAATATGTGACGGGCGAGGGGTGAATTTCAACACTTGTCACTTGTTCAATCGGCTATGCGATAGGAGACACAGTTTATCATTTTAGAGCTGATTTCATTCGACAAATGATTTGCAATTTACATTGAAACATTACAATACATTGAATTAGATTACGTTGAATTCTTTACATAGGAGCAGCTCGATCGATATGAAATTTTATTTTAAAATCAAATATTGTCCTTGCCAAAGCATGTTTCAAAGGTGGTCATTTTTTGGCAGGCCTAACGGTGTCATCTCGATGAGAAGAAAAATATTTCAATGGAGACAGGTGGATTTGAACTTATTTGAACTTGTGTCGTTAGTACAACAGATTTAAATCGCAGCCAATAATTTCCAGTCGGGAGTCCAGAGGACTATTTCAGTTTGAAAATGAAGTCATTCACTTACTACTCGTACTCGTTCCATGTACGGTACCTATCTATTATTAGAAACAAAATATCCATTCCAAATCTGTACCCGTGCCGGGGTATGAACCCGGACCTTACCAGTGCCAAGTTCGAAACGGATATTTCTTTTCAATAAAAAGAAACTTCTTAATTTCACGTTTCGTTCCCGAACTATAAGATCCACCCGCGAATTACCTAAATTATATAATTCCTAATTACCACGTTAGTATTTCTCGGGCGATTTTAATGATGTTAAACGTTAGCTACAATATCTCGAAGATAAAGGGGCAGACATAATTGAAATGAAACTATACCTCCGAAAAGACAAAGGCCTCTTAATTATTGTCGGCGTCGTTGTTGCCCCATTGTGTCACGGTTTGGTTCGTCGCATGTCACGTGTTTGGCCACGTGGCATGTGGCTGGCAAGTGCCACGTGGCTTCCTCCGCCGCCGCCGCCGCCGCCGCCGCCGTCGATTTAATGAACAATTGTTCGTGAAATTAGCGCCGATAAAATCAACCTTTCGGTTTCGGCGACCCTCCCTGCATGCTACGGCGTGCTACGGCGTGCTACGGCGTGCTACGGCGTGCTACGGCGTGCTGCGGCGAGCTGGGGTAACGCACGCGCACGCTTTCCGAAAGGCGTCGCTTTGGCGTTGACTTTGCTGCAGACGTCCATTTGGTCGGGAGCGACGTCGGTCACTTTATCAACAACCCATCTGTCACACCTGTCTCTTTTATTTTTTATTTGTATGTGTGTGAGTTGGGGGGGGGGGGGGGGGGGGAGTATTTTACAATTTCGTTATGTTGTTGATGCTGGTTGTTTTTTTAGGTGGACACGAAAGATTTATGTGCATGATTGCGAATTTGATGGTGCATAAGGCAGTTGTTTTAGAATATCCTTCCCATATCATGCACGAGACCATTAAATGGGTTTGCCGAATGCTGTATAGAAGGCTGTGGGGACGCTGGTCAACCTAACATACCTAACCATATGAGAGAAAAGAACAAATTGGATAATTTGTTGATGCTTGGGCAATATCTTCACAGAAAATCATTGTAATCAATATATTTTTACCATGTAGGTATATATTGATTACTTATTTCTATTTCTAGCCCTCAGACATGGGCATGGACTTAACTATTTTCATTATTTGATCCGCATTTTACTTCCCGGGCTTCTAAATGAGAATCTCATAATAATTACCCTCGCTAATTCTTTTTATTCCGTCGCAAACAATACTTTTTTTATTGCATTATTTAATATCTCTTTTTGATATAAGAGCAGTGGGACCGCGTATAAAATAAAACGTGATGTTTGGTTAGCAAAGAAAAGAGCGGAATGTTTTGCAGTATAATCGCATTGGCGACGGCACAAAGGATTCTCAAGTCCCTCTGGACCAGGATGAGGCACAAAGACATCATAATAGTATCACATGAGTCAAAGTGGAGCACACAAATACGCGGCCCTCTGTGGTAGAGTAATGTAAGGGGCTCAACCCCCCACGACATAAATCATAGAGAGCCAGCCCTGCGCAGCGCTGTTGCAGGCCGAGGCTCAAATCTCGATGGGCTCCTTGCATATTTAGTGCGAAGCCATTTAGAGCTGCAAAAAAAACACGAAAAAGTTTTTTCATTCAAAATATTACAATTACCCCTCCATACCTATCTCCCGTTGTGAATTTGTGTTGTTATTTGCTCGGTTGTACAAATGGATGAAAGAGCTCATCCAAAATAGCCCTTAATGTGGTAGGATTTAACTTTCAACTCATCTCTTAACTCACAAGTTTCTATGCTTCAAATCAAGCTGCTTTATAGCTTAATTTATCTGATTTATTATTATTAGTTTAAGGCGTTGTCCTAGTACGTTCCTGTTACTTTTAATTACCTAGGTTTTCTAAGAAAATCCATATCTGTCGGCAAATCCCTATTTTTGATCCGAAAATTAGAAAAATTATTTCTGACACAGAAAGACTTCCATTCACAATCTATAAAAATAAAAATAAACCAAATCTCATTACATTCAGCAAGGTAAATAGCTTCCACTTATATACCTAATATTTCGAGTTCATACTTTAAAAAATTATCTCAAATATCTCGCTGTTTCCCATGGCAAACATCTCCATCAATTGCAACCACTAAAGGACACCCTGTGACCATCGTCCACGGACCACGAGTATCATTTCATGGCACACAAGTCTATAATAACGACATAATAATCTGATCTCCCAAGAGCGTTGTGGTGGTTATTGTTTAACGCCCGCTGGGACGCCGTCAGAGGGGGTTCCGCCCTCGAACGCAGCGCATGCGACGGCAGAAGCAGCGGCAGCAGCAGCTAATCATCGAGGAGGCTCGTACCATTAACACCCCAATGGCCATCTGTGTACTATATCCAATTGCCATGCAAGATGCCGGGGAACGATATGAATATTAAGTTCGATGTGCTGTGCGCAGCGAAACACCGCGCGGCATACAGACTTGAAATGAGCAACGAGTGACGAATGTATCCGATTGAATGGCAGAGATGTGGAGTGTAGAGTTCTCGGTTGCGTTGATTTGATGATACTTTAGAAACAGTAGCAATCAATCCATCTGGCTGCTCTTCAATGGTTTGATTGCCATTGTTGTGGGTTCATTGGGCTGAAAACAATGAGTGGTATAGATGTATATATACAGCCGTCATTCGAGATGGCTTGATTATTGGATTTATTTATAGTGTCGTGGTTGTAAATTGTAATGGTCGATATTTTATTGCTTCGGAAACTTGAGTATAGTTGGGAGAGATTGTTTCGGATTTTCTGTTCCATTTTTCTCTATAGAACTATATTGCTGTGTAATATAATAATAATATAATAATTTTACCCATCACATTGTGTAACAGGCCGTATGAAAAGTCGTGACTTGTGATAATTTTCTTTTTTGATATAGTTTGTGCAGTGTACATTTAGATATTATAAGTAATGCCATAAAGCCATTAGTTCCAAATCGTAATCTTCGTGGCCTCCATTTCATCTGCCATACCTTTCCAGAAATACCTGGATGTTTTTTTCTCTTTCCCTGCAACAGATAGTCGACTGCAGGATTTGATCCCAATGCCGATGATGGAAGCCTTCTGACAATTAGTTGGCTTGCTATGGGACACGATGATTGGAATCTTGAGCTTTTGTTCGACCTTGTTTTGTGTCGCGACGCAGCCAAGAAATTGCCCCCCTATTCCCCACCCTTTGCGAATAATTGCACCCCCGCGACTAGACCGGTATTGAAAAGCAAGCACCGAATTCGCTAATCGCGGGAGGACAACGACAACTCGACGAGGGAACGGTGAAGATTGCTGATTGGGTACACCAATTATGTACCCATGACAACAAATGTGTATGGAAAGAATGGGTGATAGTGAGTAATGGTGCACACGTTGCAATTGTTCTCAACTTCTAGATATTTTCCTGTGCTTTTCAAATATTCCTCTCTGTAAATACGCTGTCTGATGGGACAAAGTTGTGAAAATGCTCGCTGCTATTTTCTCATCTTTGATTGGTGTAGGTACTAAATTGAAGCCACTCGAAATCCGACTTTATAGTTTATAGCCGTATTGGCCGATGATTCCATCGTTATTCAGACAGCCTTTAATGTTTTTTTTCATCAAATTCACTGCGTAAACAAGCGAGCTGTATATTGACATTAGAAAGTTAATTGACAAAATCAGAAATATTTGAGATTTTTTCTGGCAGCTGATACCTAAATGGTTGATTGATGTATAAACTACATCTTGTCAAATTCCGAAGCGTCTTATCATGGACATATATTATAGAAAGAGGGAGAGGGATAAAGAGAAGAGAGAGAGCCAGCAACGAGAGAGCCCAGAGGGCACATCTATGATTTGTGCAAACATTCGATCAAATATTTATTTGCCTCGCAATGCTGGTAATTAAAGTAAACAAACAACTAAACAAACAAGACATCTGACAAACAAACACATTAACAAGGAAAACAAGCTTCATGACTGTCAAAATCAAAATCAAAATCAACGCGACGACAGCGGGGCTCTAGCGTTAGAGGCCGGCACCTCCACCATCAAATAGCAAGTCGAGTCACTCTCCGCTTTGGTCCAAAACTCTCAACCGAACCTCCTTATCTTCAACAAAGAGTTCGACTGCCTGGACCCATGGTGTCCATCAGAACATAGAAGTAGCGAAACACACCACTGATCGGTGATAATAATTTGTCAGCTCTCCGCTCCGAAAGCGAACAATAAAAATCTCGACAATGACCGTGACTTCGAGCCGCATGTCGATTGTAAAACAGGGCCCACTTTGCAAATCTGTCTCATGTTTGGTCTGGTCTCGTATTGTGTGTGAGCAACTCTCAGAGCGTCTTGCCATCAATCGGAGAGAGATGGTGATCGGATGGTGTTCGCGGCGGAGCGAGAGAGCAAGTCATCGGGCTGGAGCTGGTGGCACGGCCGAAGCCGCCTTCCATTAGAGTTAATTATGCAGAGAACGGGAGAGCCGACTCGTAGGAGATAGATGGAGATGCGGTTGCTCCCAGCTCACTTTCTGCAGAGGTACTTGAGGATAGACGTCGCGTTCGCTCGCCTAGCTCGCCTTTATAACCAGCTAGCAGTGAAGCCAACAACGCGGCTGCAGCGGCTGCTAGATCTTGCTCTACCAGATCGACTGCCATCAAGTCTGCTTCGAAAACTAGCATGAAATTACATCCACATGCTTATGGATTCGCGTTTATTCCCAATTGTCTTCAAGAAATTGCTTGGATGGTTTTCAAATAAACTATTTAAGTGCGTTGAATGTTACGCTGAGAACTTAAACTTTGAGCGACTTTCCGCAATTCTATGCTGCCTGCTTTATCAAGGGCTTAAAATCAAGTCCTTGAAATCAAGACCCTTTATAAAGCAGGCAACACAGCTTTGCTAAACATCAGGAAAAGTTTGAAGTCGTCCGCTAAAATCAATGCATTTGACAAGTTGATACAGCAAGGCGGTATAACAGCTTTGCGACACATCGAGAAAACGAATTTCCAGCAAAGACAGAGCGAGTTATACAAAAATATTGTGCTCATCCCGTAAACGAGATGAAAATGCATAACATTATAAACCACACCATGGCCATCTGCGTAAGGCACGTTATTGATATTGAAATCGATACAGACTACAGCCAGAGTATAACACGGAGATGAAAGTAGATACTTGTGTGCGGCGCGTGGCTTCTGTGCACGCCGCTGCTCTTCGGGGAGTCTGCTAACATCCCCAACTTGGTGCCACCGTGGCCTGGGAACGCATGGGCGAGATCTTAGAGTCGCCCGATCGGCACCCTCTGATGACGCCGTCGGGGCAACTGCTTGCAGCATGCGGCTAGCCAATGGTTTCCGGGCTCGCTTTATCTGACAACGGAAATTAGACGTTTTATTGCCGTCATCGTCGCAGGCCGCAAGCCGGAACACTAGAGCTGCTGGCGAGGGCCCCCACACAACAAATCACTGCTTGCCAAACATGCGATACCAGCGATCACTACAGCAATGCTATTAACATGACTATAGCGCTACTAGTTGTTCATCTGCTAATGTTTTTGGGGTTAAATGATTGTTATTCCTTATGCTGTATAATTTTTGAGTCACGTCCCGTTCCCGTTCAGTTATCATCATCGATCCCCTGTACCATCTTTGTGTGTGGTTGCGATGAATATTCATATCGGTTTGCAATACGGAGGGAGTGGATATTTTCTTTTTAACCACAAACAATTGAGTATTGACCCATTTTCTATTTCAAGCCGACGAAGATTTTCTTTGTTCTTATTATATACAGAATAGTAGGCGTCGTACCATTTTCGACAGTTTATTCCGTGGTACTACGTCGAATTTTTAATAACTCGAAAAAATTTCCCACCGTAATGTAATTTTCAAGCATAAAGCGGGAAAGCACGGCGGCATGCCAGCCCTACAGGACGCCGCAGCGGACTATTGTAGTCCGTGCATTGTCCGTGCGAACAGGGCCACGGCTGGTTACGTTGGGGGTGTCTACAGTCGATCATTTATCAGCCGGCTTGCATGCGTTTATTGATATAAATTATCCGGCCAAGCGGCGAGAAAACAGGCGGCTTTGTATGAGCCAGCGGTCGGCATGTCCAGGTGAAAGATCGAGCCAGTCACCTCCGCGGTTTCCCAGACATGCAGACCAGCTACCATCGTGCTACACCTTCCATCACCTTCCCTCGCGCGTGAATCACACCATCGCACCACCCAGACGATGTTGCTCCTCTTTTGTTTGCCCGCGTCACCGCTCTGGCTCGTTTATCTCAATTATCGTGAAACATTGGGCCGCCATCGCAGAGCGCAGCGCAGCGCGGCCCGCTTGCCATTCGCTGCATGCTAGATAGGCGCGAATAAAAATTCATTAGGCTGGTGAGATTTTTGGACACAAGATTAGTATTCGTTATGTTTGTCGCGAGGTTTGCACGTTGAATTTTTAATTTTGTTTATATACATAATTATTTTGTGTCGGGATAATAAAGGTTTCATTTGTTACTTTACTTGTCACGTACTTTGCCTAAGGTTACCTCGTTGCTGTCTGTTCTTCGCTTGGAAAAACATATTAATTCTTTCATTTATGTTCCAGCGCGGGGTTTAGATACTTTCATAGCTTGTCCGTTCTCGTTGCACCAAATTGAGTGGAGACAAAGACTGATCTCCGTTTCCACACTTTTGTTCACAGCCCAGATCCTTTGACCACAAGTGGAAGAAGAAAACGTACACGCTTGGTTTTCCTTGTGGTGATCTAGTTGGAATAGTACTTTTTGTTTTCCTCTCAAACATTTGACCTTATGTGCAGTGCTATTTTGTAGGAGTGTCATTCTCCTGATTTGTCACAGCATGATGCACATTTCTAAAAATAATATAAGGGCCGACCTACGTTCGCAGAGCTTCCTCCGTGTTGACGTTCTGTCAATACTCAACACGATGCACTGACAGCGATTCCTTCGCCTCGGATTATTTCAATTTCGAAGGCGTTTGATTAGAGTGCAAGAGTTAGTCGGTTGAGTGCCAGTGTGATTGACTCCCACACTCGTCGCACACAAATTGCAGTGTTAGAGTACCGCAGCCCGCACCCCCTGCAACCCAACCACCCCCTCGCCCTCGCTGCCTTTCTGCATCCCTGGGCAAGTTCTCAATCATTCAGATTGCTTTCCAATCTGCCTTATTGACATCATCCAGGGCATGCAATTGCTTCCTTCCAGTTCCAGGGTTGTGTCATCAAGAACAATAGCTGGTTATAAACCGTGCTATGTCTCCATAGACGGATGTGGATCGGGAATGCGACAATACTAGCAGAAAAATGACTTGCGCGTTTCATGAGAAGTTGTAGAATTACAAATTGAAAACCAGGGTTTGTTCCCTGACGTTGAAGGCACATGGCTGGATTGTGTTGTGTTGATATGAACATGGACCACCAAATTGCTGATTTCAGTGAAGAATTCAATTCTGCAAATCGGCATCATTTCACCCATTTCTTGGCTTCCAAATAGCGTCTCAACACCAGATCTCATTCATGAATCATGATGTTAGCCCATACATCTGACATGTATGTCATGTGAATGGAACATTTTTCCTGCCTTCTCCTGCAGAACGTTAACATGCTACTCTACTTCAATTTCTATGCGTAAATACGACAAGAAAACAAATATACACAGAGAGTCGATATTTTCTCGTATTTTGCCGTGGCCTACATTTCCGATAAGCCAGCTGAAATGGTCATCCTGTTCAACGTGATCCTCCCGACCGACGTGGACCCTGCTGAACGCCGCCGGTGGTGGTGACTTTTACTGACTTGCTGACTTCGTGCGTGTCTAGCGTCGATGCGTGCTAGGATGCACGCTCTGACTGCAACAACCAATAATTATCGCAATGTTTGTGCGTGTGTACGACGCGCGTGGTCGGGGGTGGCTGACGAGGGGGTGGTTTGTGTGTTTTCCGAACCCATATGGCTCTGGTCGAGCTGATTAGTACGGCAGGGTGGACACATGGATTGACATGTGATCGGTTGGCTTGCGCAACTAGATTTGACACAACACTAACTGGATCTCTCATTCTATCAGAGAAATATTCAGATTGAGCCCGAAGATGCAATTGGATTCTGCTGAATAATGCACAGCGTCTGCGCTCCACACAGCATGTCGCATGCACCGTTGAATTGGATATAAAGTAATATGGGTTTGAATTGAACCAGATTTTTTTGTCATTTTGTCACGGTGGATGCGAACAGCATCAGGTGAACAGCCCACTGCTGCATGCTCCTCGCATAAAATATCTGGGTTAACGTTGCAGCATATATACATTGTACTAATGTAACACACTTTTTATATGAATCGATAAACCGACTCCACACATGTAGGAACCCAATGAAAGCATCGCATTTGCCGAACGCAGTCTGCCATCATAGCCTCTACACGCCAGATGGCATTATAGATTTACCAACAAATATTGTCATAGGCAAAGCTACGAGCTGAAGAGATGGTTCGACGTGAAGCATCGCAATTATCTCAATTTCACCATACGCAATCAAGCAATTCAATTCGTTCGCTGCCACCAAGGATTCATTTCTCAACGCGACGCCCGTGTGTAGTTAGCTCCTGCATGGGGCGGCGCGACGTCTAATCTGATTAGCAGTATAGGGAGCCATGATATTTGAGACAGATCCGATGCGATTGTGACATTACTCTGACACTGTTGGCGTGAAGTGCGTGAGATCGAGCGCGAGGGGCTTGCGGACACACATGCGTCCTCTCGCTGCCGAATATAATAACGTTTATTGAATTCGATTAGCAGTGCGCGCATGACGCTGCCTACAAACGGGAAGTTAACTAACAAACGAACGCGGGCCGCATCTGTGACTCGATCCATGGTATCTGTAAATCAAGATGGTAGAAGGGATAATGGTGATTAAGTCCGACTGTGAAGGCGATTACATAAAGATCAACTCGTCATTTCCCCCGGTAGGCATGCAACTGGCTCATCACGTGCACACGCATGTGAGCACGCACCCACCGATGCAAGCATCGCACGCAAGTCGGCGGGGCCCCGGTGATGAACATGACCATCCCTAGTGCTCCCGGCTCGAGGGGTGGGGGAGGGTGGGTTGGCTTCGTAATAGCAGACACAATGATGGTTATCATAACTTTGTGAGTTATTGCTATGGTTATAGCTATATGTGTCGGTAATTTTTCATGGAACTGTCGAAAATTACATTCTAAAAACATTTTCATCTGTCATGGGTGAAGCTTCGAAGCTTTAACCATTTTAACATTGTGATCCGTCGTCATCAGAAATCTAAAGCCTTTAAATTAGAGTTTTCAACTAATTGTTGGCCTAATTAAGGAAACGCTTGCACTTTTTGTGATTTGAAAAAGCATCTCGGGAAAATGGAAATATTTACTTCCAAGTCCGAAGAGGCACACGAGGAGAGGAGGAAAGTCGCCTACCAAATTTCAAACGATAGGCAATCACAATGGGACCCGTCATGCTAATGCATATGGTTTTTGTTCTTTTAATGTCATTGTCATTCTAAGAACCATCTGAGACATAAGTGATAGGTAGCCAGGCGTCTGCAATTAGAAGGCTATAACAATAAATTGTCGACGCATGGACGTTGATAGCGCTCGTTGATATGAAGCTGGTCTGGTGTTGGCTGGCTCCGTGGCTCTTGGTTCTCGGTGTCTTCGCCTTGGTGTCTTGTGTTGCCATGCTGAAGATGGCAGGAGGTGGAAGGAGGTGGAAGGAGGCAGCCGCCTGAGAGGCGCCAGGTGAAACACGTTATTGGCCAAGTGAGATAAGAGGGGGAGGAGTTTTATCATGCAGATATTCTGGAGAAGAAGTGACTGTGACAAAGACTGCCCATCGCGGGCTCTCTTGGTGTTGGATGAAATAATATTAGGCTGCTGGCATTGTGTGGATTGGATTCTTGGTTCGGCGCCAAGGACAGACATCAATCATAATATTATTGCGTAGCGCATGAGGTGATCGCAGGTAGACGTGATAGGAGCCGAGCCGGACTGCTAATTGATCATTAGTTCATTTGCAAAATAAATGAGAGCAAGAAAATGTTACATTCTGAAAATGTTATCAAGTTCCAATTTATCTTCATTTTAATGTATATTAATGGGGATTGAGGTAGAGACTTATCCAAACTGCAGAAAACTTTTTTGGCAGAGCACATTTTATGGTTTTTAATTGACTTCATTTAAAAAAGTCCACCACAGTGATTTGAAATTCACGAAACGAAATTATCATCTACAACTCAGGACGCAGTGTAGGGTGGTAGAGGCCCAAACCGTGTCGCAGTCATCGTAGTAGGGCGAGTGAAGCGAATCTTTCATTTGACTCCTGCAACTTCAAGTCTCCGGTGGTTTTAAAAAATTCGTGTTTATTTGAGCTCCACGGGCCAAACGCGAAAACTGATTTTTGTGAAACTTTATGGGAACCTTACAAAGGTCTACTAACGACGTCTTCTACGTTTTGTAAGAAAATCGGTTCAATGGTTTTCTTGTCTATCAGTTTTTACGAAAAGTTTCAGTTTTTCAACTTCAAGTTTCCCACTCTAGAGAGAGGCCAAACGTAAGAGTAGAGTTCGACGAAATTTCCCAGATATGTTATCCTCAATGACTTACTGACTGTATCCAATTGAATTTGTGAAAGGTATGTTTAGCACTTTTCTTGAAATCGGCACTTTTATAGCACTTGATTAATGATTCTTGCATACGAAATCAAAAACATAAGACACTGCGAGATTTTGAAGAAAACTGAACGAATGATTTTCATTAAATCGGTTATGATGATACGTTCCTTAGCATTTTTTTCTCAACTAACTTCTGCAAAATATGTTTTGACCCGCATCATGTAAAACAACACTCAAGCACAGAGTGATTGAAATGAGTGTTCGCGAAGCCCTGCATGGTCAAATATAATTGAAATCACAAACATCCTTATTCACTTGAGACGACCATGCGTCATCGACTTGATTTTCTTTTCTAGTTTCCTTACACATCAGTTGGCATCTTGGACACAATCCGGGCGTAGAAAAAGCATGTAGCAGTGGTCGAGCCATCAGTCAGCGAGACCACGAACTGATAACCCGAGAATGGGCCGCGGATGGCGCCGGCACCTGGGCCACCGCATGGCGCCAGTCGAGGTGTTTTTGGTCAACCGAAAACGCCAAGGAATTTAAATATCCCTTGACGCTCCCTAGACCAATGCTTGGCCATTCTTACCTGCGTAGAGCCGTGAGATTTTGCAACTGAAACTCAGCGATCGGTCTTCAAAGATTGGCGAACAACCCTTTTCCTTTAGCAACCCCTTTCAACAACAATAAATAATCAATTTGTCAATTTTATTTCAGTCTTTCAGGTATGCCCATGAGTGGTAACCGAAACAAAAGTCTTGGCTCAGAGTCTGACTATGTGTGATACGGAGATGAGAGAACACAGGTGCCTCTTTAGGTACTACCTGTGCAATGATGAGCAAGATGTTTTACATTCGAAAAATGTTTTCTGTGGACCAGAACTTGTCGATTTTCGAGTGTTGTATGTGTTACACACAAACACAGCATAAACGAGCTAAAAATGTATATTAAAAATCGAATTTACCCACACTTTCTAGATGTTGGACATACGCATTGTTTAACTTTAGTTTGTTCCATTAGCAAATAAAATCAACCGTCGGTGGAAATAGAATTGCATTTCAGTTCGATTCCTCCACTAGACATTGTGTCTTGATGAGATTTGGCTCGGTTCCTCTCCGGTCTGCTGAACACAATACTCACTTGTGCAGTGTGCTGATAACTGAAATCATGTAGCGATACACTTGCTCGTTGCTCGATGTAATGAAGCTATTATCCGCTACGTCGGGTTCTTCCTACTAAATATCTGCATGCCCATGCCGTTGCCCGTAGCAGTTGCCTGGTGATGGTGACGGTTAGTTGACTGCTTGCTGCTGACTGCTGACCTAACGTCGTGTTCTTCTACTTCCGCTACATCAAAACCAACTTAACCCCCGTGTTACTAGCCTCGGTGACATTTCCTGCCGTTTCCCTCGAGCTCGGGCACACAGAGACACACAATTGCAGGAGAGAAACCACCGACTGTTTGACGTCTCTCATGGCCTCCTAAATTGACATGCAAATTTTGATGAGGATGGGATCTTACAAAAAAAAGACATGTGTTGCTGAGTAGAAATATAGGGCTGCAAGCGATAAAAATCGTGAATTTAAACGCACCTTTCTCTCAATTGACATCTGACACATGCGTTAGTGTTCTTCCCCCAAAAAAGCATGACTTGACAAGACATTTTAAAGCTTTTCAATTCAAAATTGGCTCTCTTGAAATTTTGGGCTACTTATCTCATTTCGAATGCCGTCTTTTAGCCCCATCATAACGCCCCTTTCAAGAGGGCTAATATCGACAGCGATATTTTCATTGGGCCACTCTCGCCGGATCTTGCCCTCGCAATCGCCGCACCGCACCGGCGACTGTCATTGATGTAATAAGCCAGATATCGCAGATCAAGCTCTGGATCAGCCCTGCATCCCTGGCAGCGATGCTTAGAGCTCGCGTGTTGGCAGCTGACAAGCGATCGGACGCACGGAGCTAAGACCTTTCTGCTGAGTCAGTTCTAAGAGATCTGTATCATTGCAGCCACTCTTGCTGTCCGGGTCGGCTCTGAAAAGAGAGGCGGTAACGTGAACGAAGCTGTCAGTCAGAAACAAAAGACGCAGAGCAACGAAAGTAACAATCAACGCCACTTAATGATGCGAGTGCAGTGCACCAATTGCGGCCCAGGAGTGTGAACCTAGGGCCTATAGCACCGCACTCCGATAAAGAAACCAGTGTTTTCTCCTCGACAGCTAAATGGGCGATGGAAGACACAAGAAACGATTCTTCTAGAATAGACAAGATTGTAGATTCGTCTTGCGGAAACAATAAGTGCACACTCACGTCACCTTTTAGTTCGTGAAATATACAATTCTTTGACTCAAATAATGCCAATTATGAATTGAATAAGCCACTGGTAGTTTTGTTTCCAAGCATTCCCTGTCATTATGTTATTATCGCCTCACGACTGCAGCGTTAAGTCTGGATTTGCTGCTCTGCCAGTGGCCAGTATAGCTTGACTCAAAGAAGTGTGATTGACTCCTATCTCCGATCAGTATTAGCGGCGAGGAAAGCAGCAGCTTGCAGCGTGGGACGACTCCAATAAGTCATAAAATGTGGAAAAGTCTGCATTCGTGATGACAAAACAGACTTCATTCATATGTCACATGTTCAAGCCTAAAAGCGTTTCAAGTGTCGATGCAGATGGCCGATGCAGATCTGGCATCGGTAAGTTCGATGTCAGGATGGCAGGTCCATTCGGGATCGGTCTAGCCTGCCTGAGATAGTGGCTGCAGAGGCGGCGGCGGCTCGAAGCCGGCGAGCGGCGTTATTTCTTTGGGGTCGCCGCCGCCGCCGCTGCCAGAGAGTCGAGTGGCTCTGAGAGGCGTCTGCTGAGCTAGAAACAAGCACACGTGGGGATGGCGATGTCGATGGTGACTGTTGACCCAAGACAGACCTGCTTGCTCTCCACTTGACACTTGACAGCCGGCCGGCCAGGCCACGGCTCTCTAATCTCCATATCGCAGCCTGGACCGACCCCATGTGCTCGACTTCGAGTTGGTGAAACGAGCGCAATAAAAATAGTTTCTGTTTTAACAGGAAATTTTGGAGAACCACTCGAAATCTTTGAAGACTCTTGGCTGCAGTATTCGTTCAGAGTTTGGGCGCCGCGAATGCAATTTTAAAGTATCACCAGTAGTATACACTCTATATTTTGCCGATATGCGCAAAATCAAATTATATGCGCGCGCTCTGCAATATAATTTAGCGACGCTGCGTCAAATAATTCACCTCAAACTCAACTGGAAATTAGCTGCACACTAATTTTCACACTCGGCGCGCAGTCTGACGTCATACCCGTCACAAGTCAAGACTAATTTTCTCAACGAACACCCTCGCAAAGCAACACTTAACCAACATTACTTTAATTCCTCTATACATCTAAGCATTCAATTTTCCAGCAAAGTAGCCTCGCAGCACGGTGTCAAAGCATCAAAGACGTCGGCGCTGAGTGGCGGGATGGTTTATAGCGTGCAGTTCACACCGTAGGGACGCGCGCCAGCATATGACTGCTAATAATAACGCCGCATGACGCCTGTGTAGCCGCTACCATAGCCAGCACACTGCGCGAACAAGTGGCGTCTTCCGGTTTAGAGATTCGCGCCGCATGCATGTCACCCTCGCGCCGGAAAATTACACGATCGCCGACGGAAAGATGCTAAAAAACGCGCGCCCTCCCCCCCCCCCCCCCACACACGCAACACACCCCATGGAGGACCCCCGAGCCGGGCGGGGGAAGCGCGGGGCGAAAGCGTGCCCCTGTGTGGAAGTCCGCGTGCAGCTCGACCGACCGTGCTAGGGTCGCGTGTACGCACAACTCGTCAATGCAACAATTGTGCAGAGTCAGTCGAGCAAGAATTATTATTACATATTGTTTGGTGTTCGAGCCATACTTGAGATCTGTGTGTGGTGCCCGGGGGAATATAGTTTCTCATCAAGTGAACCGTGGAGCAGAATCAATAGCTCGGTGCGTAGTGCGTATATTGTGCTCGATTGAAATAACTACAAAGTATACGGACTACGGACTAACAATATGCTGTGTGCCGCGTACTTCTGTAATCCTTCGTCCATGAATATTCTAATGTCGTGTGATATTGGTACTCGGCGTCTTGTGTATGCAAATCGGACCTCTTAATTTGCATCCCTATATATTTCTGGGAGGCTGCATACACTTGAAGACTATGCATAGTTTTGTTCGCTTCTGAACAATGATCTTTCAATGGTGACTTACTCCACCAGGAATTGTTTGTTGCTCTATCGGTTTAGGTAGTACCTATACTATAGTTTTATGCTTACAAACTCCGATATTGCATCCGCTTGAATCAACTCGAAATGCACCGATTAGTGTGTGCCTATAAACTGATAGAAAGAAACAGATGAGAGCCATTCATCGGCTCATTTCCTGCATCATGTAGTGCTATACCAGCCACAACAAGTACCTTCTTGGTGGCCAGGTAAAGAGTACCATGCAGTGCACAATAAACAACAATCAATTACGATCTTGAAACAATTCTTGTCGAATTACTCACCAGGGTTCTGTATGTGTATACTTTTAAGTATTGTGGTATACACAACGTTAATGCATGGCACACAAACATTCACAGTTTGTCAAGTTTACAACAATTATTTCCAGTCCTATAATCAACGCACGTACTTATCGAAACCATGGGCTTATTTTTGAAATATTGGACCAAAATAGAACTTTCATATTACCCTGCGTTAACTTTTATTACATGTGGTGATACACACTAAACATTACATACATTAACATACATTTAATATAAATAACATAAAATTTTATTTATAGCACGGAAATTCTTTATTGGCCGATTTAAATTAAATATCTTAAATAATCAACCTTATAAATAATATCTCAACCAGGCAAGTCTGCCTGGTTGAGATATAGAGTACAGAGCATGCACTAACGCCTGATTACTATAGGTAAGCAGCATGCACTAACGCCTGATTACATATAGGTAAGCAGCATGCACTAACGCCTGATTACATATAGGTAAGCAGCATGCACTAACGCCTGATTACTATAGGTAAGCAGCATGCACTAACGCCTGATTACTATAGGTAAGCAGCATGCACTAACGCCTGATTACATATAGGTAAGCAGCATGCACTAACGCCTGATTACTATAGGTAAGCAGCATGCACTAACGCCTGATTACTATAGGTAAGCAGCATGCACTAACGCCTGATTACTATAGGTAAGCAGCATGCACTAACGCCTGATTACTATAGGTAAGCAGCATGCACTAACGCCTGATTACTATAGGTAAGCAGCATGCACTAACGCCTGATTACTATAGGTAAGCAGCATGCACTAACGCCTGATTACTATAGGTAAGCAGCATGCACTAACGCCTGATTACTATAGGTAAGCAGCATGCACTAACGCCTGATTACTATAGGTAAGCAGCATGCACTAACGCCTGATAGGTATAAGCAGCATGCACTAACGCCTGATTACATATAGGTAAGCAGCATGCACTAACGCCTGATTACTATAGGTAAGCAGCATGCACTAACGCCTGATAGGTATAAGCAGCATGCACTAACGCCTGATTACATATAGGTAAGCAGCATGCACTAACGCCTGATTACCAGGTAATCACTAATCACTCAGTGCTATTTTATCAATGCAATCAGTGCTATTAGCGACGTCACGGATAATTAGGCTTCTTCTGGTCCATGCAGATTAAGCTGCTGCTGCTTTGGTATAACAGGGTGGCTGGATTCACCCTGCGCGGCGCACGCGAAGAGGGGTGAAGTTATGGGGACAGATTGCGCCGCAGATGGCGCATCCTCGCGCCTCGCTGCCTCTCAAAACAACCCCCCCCCCCCCCCCCCCACTCCCAACCCACCCCCTAAACCCCCAACCCACCCCAAACGGTAGAAGTATAGCCGTTCGGGGCGACGCAAACCCTGGCGACACACCTAATGCAGCCCCCTTGACAGTTTTAATCATAATCATCGACGGCAATACACCCGCCGCCGCCGCCGCCGAGCAATGCAGGGAAAGACAACTGGTTGTGCAGCTCTATGAACATTTGGCTCCATCGCGGGTAGTTTCGTGCCAGCTCAAGTGTTATGCATTTGTTGCAGAATCGCGCGCTATTGTCAACCGGGATCGCGGATGAAAACCTAATCACTGTTCATGCGTTCAGGATGCGACGCGGGATCAATTGCTTTTTGCTGCTATGGGATTAGTTTCCTCGCTAAGATATTGGACATTTTCTGGAGCCTAAAGTTGATGTTTTTAGGAGTTCTTTTTTACTATTATTTTATTTTCGCAGGTCAAGTATACAAGTATGTATTTTTTAGCGGCATTGTCTGGTATCTTCCATCTGTGAGACTGAGTTTTGGATCTCCGGGCCTCCAATGGGAGCTATTCGGCCGCTTTTTTATGTGATATAACCTCCGAAGTTTAGTGGTTTTGATTTGACGTCGTCTTATATAGGTAATCACGGAAGTGACTTCTCAGGTTCCTCCACTTTCTGGCCACCTAACATCAGTGTCACAAGGGGTTGCTTTCTCACCAAGATGCCAATTATTTAATATACCCATCATCCTTTTCTTCGCAATGTCTCCCTGGGGAACTACTACACTGCTTAAGAAAGTTATTCCCAGCTCAATGAGGAGAGTGCACTCAAAATTCTCAAGTTGAAATTGACTCTAATTCTAAATGGATTCCAATAACAAGCCTATCTCTGCACGAATAACACCTATTAGCCGCATACTCTAAACAATTACATCTGATCATGGACTGCAGATGTTGACACTGTAACCCTTCCCTTACACGCATTGGGGTGGTAATGAAGGGTTGTGATTAGATTAGCCACGGCCCCAGCCGGCACGCCGGCTTTATACTGAAGACCTAATCTGCACCCACACTATGCGAAGGGTGTGGGAAGATGGCAACTAATATATCCGCACCACCCATGGCTATAAGGATTGCAGACGCCTGCTAGGTATACAGAGACCTTTAAAACAAGGACATCAGACGTAGGTAATAAAGTTGAGAAGATGTCGCGCCAGTATTGCAAACCGTGTCAATGGTTTCTGGTATTTTTTTACAAGGGTCTTCAGGTGTGGTGCTCATAAAACTACCCTTAGCAGGCTTGTAATTGTGACAACTTCCTGCCCGGTTCATTCATGGCAACACAGAGAGAGGCGCCAGCGCTTGACGCCGCTCCGGTCTGCAGTCTAGCGTGTCAGGATCGCGCCTGGTCGCCTCGGAGGCGACAGCATGGACTTCCAGATCTCACCAGGTCTCACCAGGTCTCACCACGTCTCACCGTGGTCTCACCCTGTCTCTGCCTGCCTGGCTATAATCCTCAAACGTCATAACGGTTCACACTTTTGACGCCAGTGTTGTTGATCTAAGGGAGGAGAAAATTGGTTTATTGCCGTAAGGTTCTTCTAAACTTTCAGGTAACCTCTTCATCGTATGTACCATAGTTATTGAAATTCAGTTGTGAGTTTTACAGCTGTAGTGTTGTGTTATTTATTAGCACGCGATACACTACACACCAAAACAGGCCAATACTTCCTTGAGAATTGACCAAAGAAGTACCGCCAATTTTCTCCAAACCACCCTCGCCTAGAAACAGCGAATAAATTAGCACAGTGATCAGTAAATTCATCTCTCGTATTTGCCAATATTTCGAGAATTAAAATCTACATTTCTTACAGCATGCTGACCAAGTTCACAAAGGCAGCATTCGGGTTGTCATGATATCGATTAAAACGCAATACCGTACACCGAGTATACACCGTCATAGCAAATATCGTTCCTTATCTTCCTTATTCTATGGTCATAGTTGGATCATTCGACCGCTTCGACCGCCATGTATTCTCACCAATGAATTCACATATCAGAGAATCAGTATATATACCATACAATTGGAGTACACCTTAGATATATCCGTCATGATAATAAGACTCATCTAATTAAGGGATTTAAAAAATTCCTGTCGGAACCACTTATTCTGGTCGAGATTGCATGAATCCATCTTATAGACCGATGGGTTCATCCCATTGCGGCATAGAACAGACGTTGGCACTAGTGCAGCTACTATATGAATAGGGGATGCGAAACACATGCACGGAGAAATATTACCATCACACTGCAGGCTCAGAGATCGGCTGATCGCTCAAGTGGTCCATGTGATAGGTTTACACTTAAATACCGCGCGTCTTTTCCAGCTCCTGTGTTCATCCTATTGTCCGCGGGGATGTCCCTGCGTATTCTGGCTTCAAAGCCTGTCGAGCCTTCGACACTACCCGGGCGTGAACGTAACACGTGAGATTTATACTCAACCTACCGTTGCGTATAAACACATTCATCACATCCTTATATATAACATCCTATAACAATCCTCTTTTGTCAAACTTTCCAGTTATACGCAGGCCCTCTTGGAGGATATTTCACGGCTGGTGCTGACAATTGTGGAGAACACTTGTAAAGTGTGGGAACCCGACGTCGCGGCGTTGCGTGGCGTGGCGTTGTCGGTGTTGTCGGTGTTGCTGGTGTTGTGATGCATAAGACCAGCATGCCAATCCAGTGTCTTGCTTGTAACAGGAAGAGGAGAACATGGTATTGCACCTGCACACACCTACAATTAACTGTCACTTGTGTGGAACTCTGCGTGTGTCGAGTTGCTGAAGGCAAATGAACCCGACGCCGTTTATAACTATAAACGCTCAGGTCAACATCATTCCATGCTACCGAAATATTGTTTGATGTGTATTAAATGAATGACCCGATATTTTTATAACATTCATGTTTTGGTCCATCTTTCATAAGCTCCGTACCACAGGTTAAAATGTAATTAATGCCGCACAAACTTAAGATTTTAATTTATAAAGGCTAAAAAAAATTAGAATATAATTGTGTAAAGTCTAAGCGTTATTTTAAAGATAACATTCCACAAGAACAGAACAACCACTTAACTCTACATTAAAAAGCTCAATACAATTTAATATTTCCTCGCGCATTGATTCAGAATGTCCAGCAGCTCCCCAGTATTGATCAACACGCAAAACGACACGCTCTGTTTAGAAAAATCAAGACGCCAGGCCACTCGCCGATATTCCGTCCATACCAACAGTACACACACATTCATAACGGGTGATACGCGATAAAAAGTTGATACATCCGATCGATGAGTTGCTTGCCGCCCGCTATGCCTCCCTTCAGCCATTTTCTTTCTGGCGGGCACCGCGAGATGAGTGGTGGGCTGTCCAATGGGCGCCGGCCAGAGGCGTGGTATCGCGAGATGGCCCAGCTCGCAGATGCCAGCCGCGTCGCAGTCGCTGTTCAGTCCGCTCGGCGCTCAGTGTTCGGTGTGCAGCCGCCGGGGTTCGTCAGGGTGGTGTGTGTCAGTGTGTGTCAGTGTGCGTGTCAAGCCAGCCGACGTCGCGACGCCAGCGAGGGTAGCGTCGTGCGGGTGCAGTACGCCGTGCGCTAGACGCCGAGTTGAAAACACGGGGTGCGGGGACGAGCGCCGTCAGCAAGGAATATCGAGTTTGTGCCAGTGCCGACGGCCGAATTGTAGTGTCCACACATTAAACAGTCGTTGTAGGTACATGAATTGATAAGTTTGTTATCATCAAGGTAGCTGCCGCCACATAATCATTACACCATTTACCCAAGCCGGTGTAATTAAAATATAAATAAAATTGCCGTTCGCCCAGTGATAACTTAACGAAATTTGCGCCTTTCCCTCCTCGATTAGTGCGTCCAATGTAACGACCGCGTCTCTGTGATAGCGCCGTTCGGGTTTCCACGAAAACCAGCGATAACACGCCGAAATTCACTGGAAACGTCAGCGGGCGCAGAACACCCGTGCAGCACAGATCAGCCCCACGCGCGCGTCGACGAGTGAACGAGAATTTCCACCCCGGTCAGCCACGGCCAAAGCGACGCCGCTAGCGGCGCTCCGGGCGGCGACGTCGCATCGCAGGGCCGCCGCCACCGCGGCGCTGCTGCCCTCGACGCGTGCTAGGAGCCCAACCAGGGTGCCAGGGTGCGCCCCCGGCCGGGTCATAGGCACCATCAGCGTGGAGCGGGCCACGGGCGCGCTAGCTTCGGGCCCCGCCGGCACCGACTGGGCCTGGAACAGCGCGATGGACCACCACCGCGTCGTGCCGTCGCTCGTCGTCAACCTGGGCCCGTCGCGCACCATCAAGTTGACGGCGGCGGTCAAGCAGGAGGACGGCGACCAACCGCTGAGTAAGTGCTGACAGATTGTCGCCGGTGACAGATTGCGTTGTGTTGCGCCTGTGTGTTGTAGTGTCGGTTCTCACACGGATCTCGTCGGCCGGGTCGCTTTGAGCTCGCCGCTTGAAGCGATTAGCGTGCGGCTTGGTTCACTCGGAAGGAGCACACGTGCTTGCCGCCGTGGTCGTCGTCTAGACTTACGCCTAGCAGCAGTCGGCGTCTGCAGTCCCGTAGGATGACGGTAGACGATAGGATTGAATCGCGAATGTTCGACTGCCTCTGGCCGTTAGGTTGCAACGTGCATTTAAACATTCGAATTACCCTTGCACATGACTTGTAACGGGACAAGCTACTCATGCTGCATGGCAGCTTCAGCCATGTACAAACTTCTAGGGAGTGCAGTGATCTTTCAATGACAGTTAAAGTTCTATTTTGATGAACGTGAGATAAAACCTTCTCATCAAAACAGCAGGGTCATTGCGGGATTAGTTAGATTAATTAACAAGCAGACTAAACATTGGCCGATGTATGGGTTGTGTGGTGAAATGCGATCCCAAGAAAACACGAATAGTTTGTATACATCCGTCAAAAGTGTTATAACTTTCTCACCATATATCTGAATGGCTTCATTCTAATGAAAGCATGCTTTCCACGTGTGGATTGCACTTGACTTGACAGATTTGAATGGGGGATCGAAGCGTCGAAGTTCGAACAAATATCTGTTCTGTTTGGAGTGTGGAATCAAGTCACAATTCAAATTAATGCATCATTTTCAATGTGTCAAGCTTATAGGTACTATATCAGTCCTATTCAATTAATTTCTGCATGTGTGTAGAAGTGAATCCGATTTCCGTGTTCGGACGGGAAACATTTAGTCCTGGATGTCAAAGTTACAAATATTTTACGCTTGTACAGCGTTTTTCATAACTTCCTCCGCTCCGCGTATATTGCAAGTTGAACCGTTTATAATAACATGGTCATAAATGTTAGGCGTGGAGATTCTGGATAAAGCAGGACGCAGGAAGCGTGAATCAGACACAGGCCTCATCAGACCGTAATTGCAGTGCAATATTGTGTTTTTTTTTACTCTCATCTATCTACACATATTATATGAAAGTAGTACCTACTCGAGGCTTGGCTTGTAAAATTCGCAAGGAAGTTTACACGGGAAGTTTATCGGTCAGATTTGTAATTTCAACTGTATTCTGCTGTACCACTTGATCACTAACTCTTCTTCAGAACACCGAGTATCATCAGCATTCAGCAGCTAAGATGGACGTTCTCAGGAAATTATCTATAGGCATTTCTAAATATAAACACGAGCTTAGTGAGATCTTATGAACAAAACAATTTACCTAGACTAACCATATCCAACATGCGAAATGTATGTTTAAGGTTGTATATGGGTTACGTTTGCCGTAATTTCCCATCATGCCTACCTGTCGTGTACCTGAGCAGTGAGCACTGATTGACTTGACTGATTGACTATCTGGTGAACTGTCCAATACGTGGAGACAAAATTTCTCATCTTTTGCCATCTTCTTGCACATCCTGTCTGTGAGGTGACACCAGCTCAAGCCTCGTCCGCACTTGACGCGTGCTGTTTCCAGAGAAAGCTGTCTAAAATTGGTCAACACTTTGATTTGTCGTCGGCGTCAACAATAGCCCATCTGTAGATTCACCAGACCCACCCTTGTGGTTGTGACAAAGGATCCAGGTATACTCTTCAAGTACCAACTATCAACAACTACGGCCACGAGCGAAACTAATCATGTGGAACACTGGACTCATGCAGACATAATACCTACCACCACAGGACCAACTCAACCACGCTGAGAATGCCTTGAGATGTCATTGCAATCAACATCTTGCTATCGATACTTCGTTAGAATAGACTTTGAAGTCATGCCAGTTAATATTGTAGCATGTGCCAGGTATTCTCAAGTGTGACCAAAACCGGAGATCATTTTCTTCATAATTGTTTTCTTCAAGCTATTGTAATTGATCAGGAGAAACCCTGGATTTCAAAACTTCCGTGCTCCTGCAAGTTTTCGTCTCTCGTGAACTATTTCCATGCAATAAAATATGCATCAATCCGAACCCACATAAACATGGTAGCATTTTATGGTTGTGGCGAAATGAACCGTTGATGATCGAAATAAGATGAAATGAACGGAAACTGCGATGGCAATTTTCTCCACTAGTCGGCCTTTTTACCATCGATCTTTCTTGCCTTTTTTTGGAGTTCATAATGGATTTACGCCATTATAGTGCCATTTATCAATCAAGTCACTCGGCAGTCAAATTTGTTTTACATCAAGCTGCAATCAGATTTTTATCATCGGAATCGCATGATAAATCACGTGACAGAAATCGAAATGTAACAATAAATCATAATCATACAAATAAAATACGAGTTGCTTATGCTACATTTTCTTATCTTCAGCATTACAAAGTCAAAATTTGACGTCAGTTCGCAAGTCTCAAATCGGTGTGATTATAATATACCCAGTATAGAAACATTCGGTTTCAATGTCGCACCACGCGTTTTTATTTATTTTTATTTCACCGTTATAATCATCAATGTAATCTTAATTTGCATCATACATTGGATGCAATGCAGACTCATAATTATTTGTTCGCATCCAGAACATTTTTTATTACTGAAATGGAATCACATACCACCTACGTCGCTTGTTCCTCAAAGCGAGAAGTAGGTATACGATTTCATGATAATATCAGCACCCTAACGCCCAAGTCACAGTATTCTGAGCCACAAGTGAAGAAAAATTTGTTTTTCCACCATTCAGCCAAAAGAAAATATTATCTATATCCTGAACACGGTGGGCAATGAAACGCGATACTTACAACTCGATACTGCTTGCCAGCTGAAATTCAAATTTCAAATCGCCTATTTGTGGTCAGTGTCTGCATGTTGATCCGGGTCCATGGCCGTGGTGCGTTGTTTGCCCTTCGTTTGCCCCGTCCCAAGTAAATAGGCGACCCCCGAACGTTATGCATGGCTATAAGGCAAGGGCGGACCTGGCCCTCAATCCCGATAACACATCGCCCTCCGCAGGGACCAACGACCAGATCATAATTACTAACACCGGGGATTATCGTGGTTAACTCTGTGTACATACATTCGCCGATGGGGATTATGGCTTATTAGCAGAGATGCTGCGCGGAATATTATACAGATCGGCGTTTGCGTGATGGGCATCTTTGCTCGAATCGTGGTGCAGGGAGACATGCTGGACTGTGCATTTTTAATTGACCTATACTGAGCCTAGTCTGAGTCTAGTTGAAATAATGGAACAGTTCCAATGAAAGTTTTCAAATACATTTACAGTACAATCACAGGTACAATCATAGAGCTTATGCCCAAGCCCAAGCTCAAGCTCAAGCCCAAGCTTATTCTATGGTAAAATGTCAAATGTAGTGCCTACATATTTAAAAAAAAGTTTTAATTGGTTCGTGACAGTTTCCATAATTGAATAATTAGGTACTAATAATCGTTTAGCATATACATTATATAAATATACATACACATAATAATATGGATTTCTTTCAATTGTGCTATCAACCATATAGTCATTGATTTGAACCATTTATTATACGGACTAGGTATTTATTTTGGCTAAGGAATTGCCGAGTAATTATTGTATTCTGCTTAGTGGAAGTTCTTAATATTCTTGATTCTTATTAGTATTAGTATTTATTGTAATGGCTTTGGTATAATGATCAGCTTCTTTGTGGGATTTGCTATATTTCTCATCGCACTCTAACTTCAGTTGTTACACCTATGTCCTATATACACGACTATTTCACCGGCGTGGTGCTTTCGGCCTAGGTACTAATTGCTGGTAGCTACCTCAGCCTAATTAGCACCTTGCATCGCACTCATTACATGTTTGCTTCGTAATAAACACACCCCACCCGGTTCATCTCATCTCCACTGTTACGCTGGACGATGCAAAACAACCGACTCTTTCGTCGTGGATGTTATGTGCTGTGTATTATGGATGGTCGAAGAACAATGGCCATTCACTTTGTAAACGCTCGTCGTCGTTCACTTAGAATGCAACTGGAAAATTCAGATTGTGGTGAATAAGTCTTGAAATGAGAGAACACCCGAAGTCCATAGCCAAGGGGTTGGAGAAATGATCATTGGTTCACGCTTCTAATGTCATTGCAACAAAGATTTTTAAAAATTTGTATGTAACTTATAATACCCTTAATCACCTGCTCGTGCGCGTAGGGTATAAATAAACGGACCAGCTTATAAAATTCTGTTGCAGATTAGTAACTAAATACTAACCACACAATGTATGCAGCTACGGTTGCGACTAAAAGTTCAAGATTTCACGGACGAACTTGTATCGATCGTAAATTGATGAAATTGGATTAATAGATTATAGGGTTGACAGACGCAAGACCTGAAAAAACCGCGCACCGCGAACATTATTTCCCAATCGACACCTAGATTTAAATTCCCCGTGATTGCGCCTGCAACATGGGTCGTGTAGCCGTCTCTCGATTTTATTAACGTGACCCATCCAACGGACCACATGTGTTTGCCATCGAGCTTCGGCAAGCCAGGCATGAAATGTGAACGTCTTCGATCGTCCATTCAAGTGGGTGGCTGGTTTCGTGTATCGGCAAGCTCATTAGCAAGCGGCAGGGGCTAATTGTCCCGAGGGACACGGTTCTTGTCGCCGTGAGGACTGCACGGCTTCGAGGACGCGACGACTGGACGCGGACGATGTGTTGACGCCAGCCTCACCGGCCGCTGCCGCCTCGCAGCTTGTCCCTCCTGTCTGCGCGCTACATTCCGAGATGTCTCCAGCCTCCGCTCGCTGCTCGCCGTCCGTTCAGACGCCAGGATATGTACAGCCGGCCAGCTATCTCGCCGGTCACCGGTCGCACGAAGCAGTCCGCTCATTTCTCATCGTGTTCACTCGGCAATGTTTAATGACTTGGAGACATCAGACAAGTTCGCTGACGATTAGGCTCGAGCTGAGGCTGTGCCAACATCGTCGAGTTATTGCTTCGCGATAGATTGTCCGTGCGATTAGGGATCGAGCTTCAGCTGATTTGCGGTGGATGTGATCGTCGAGATAGATTAACTTTCGATGGCTTCATAAGAGATGCAATTAATTCCAACCCCAATTTGTCATTTTCAATTCGGTCCGTTGCGATGGCTGTTCGTTTTATGGTCGTTCTCTAAAGGCCAGGTGCTCTCACGAAAAAAAAATTGCATCGCACGGCTGAGTTTTATTGCGAATTTTATTAATTGCACCTGGATGCTCATTGGTCATTACCACAAGCGAGACTTTTTGAAATAAAATCATACAGATCGCTCCGTAGGATGCGGCAAGGAGGAAAATAAACGCTGTTGGATGAGTTTATTTTCTTTTGGCTTTTCGACCAGGTATAAGAGAGATCCTAATATAAAGCGATAGCCTTCGCTGGCGCAGCCAAAGGTCCGGGTGGCTGATTAAGATCGCGCTTCTTTTTACATCTTTCACACATCATCTTGCGATCGAGCGGCATCCGCTTTATCATACGCTTTATTGACGCGTCCGACAATGTGTAATACTCGACTGACGGCTTCCAGAATGCTTACAGCCCTTTAATATATTTTATAACATCTGATACAGATTCTGATTAAGAGTTTTATGTCTTGCATGCAGCCAGCCGCTGAGACGCTTCATATTTATGGCGCTGTGTGCTGTAAAGCACCTAGGTCCTAGGAGGTGCCTCCCAAAAATATAATTAGTTCGCTTTTAATTTATGCATCGGCGATGTATGCTGCTAGATACATAGACACGGCATGTGTGTTATAATGATCTTCTCTAAAGTAAAAACGCAGTATCAAAGTTTATTTGGTGAATTAACCCTTAAAAATGGGCGAAATGTATCATTTTCGTACCCGGAGAGTTTTGTTACTCGATGGCCATGGGCCAGGTAAATTTTTGAAGCACATGCCGGCTAATGTAGGCAAATACGTAGTTATCAGTTATCATCGGAACGTGACAGAGAAATTCAATTTCACTGTTTATTTTTTGTACGTTTATTACATCTCCGTAAATATAAGTGGAACAACCTACCGAGACGACCGATATTCTATTTGTGTTGTTATTACTATTTGACGATAAAAATTTTAAATTAATAATCTGATGCTCTGGCTGTCTTCTAAGCAGACGGCCAGAGCCTTGGCGATTGCTCCTGGAGTTCGGTGGTTTGTATATCACCTTATATATTGTCCGTCATAAAGACTGCACGACCAATAAAACGTTGGTTCGCGGCTGCAGATGCTGCGGAGCGGGAGAGATGTTTTGTGGAACGTGATGTGAATATTGTGCGCTAGGCCCGAGATAAGCTGGAGCCGGCGAGGCGGCGTCTGCTCGCCGCCGCAGCGGTCATCTCCACTCGCTGATCCTTACAGCATCTTAGACCGAGCCTCGGCGACCAAGGATTGAACGAAGCGCCACGCATTTCAGCTTTCTTCTCGATACCTATAACAAGTCCTAGTGCTGCATGTTACCGCTGAGAGATGAACCTTGTGTTTGGTGAAGTTACGTCAAATAATCAGGGTAATTTTGACATCTTTAAATGTAATACATTAAATACCTGAAAAATTATAAATAATATCAATATTTAAAGAGTTTGTTCTGGAAACTAGCTTGCTAAGACAAGGAAAAGACGCGAGTCTGAAGAAAATACGAATATCAAAAGAAAATTCAATAAATTTTCCATTTTCTGTTTACCATTCGGCAGAATCGAACAATTTTCGGCCTCCAACTTTCGAGGAATTAAATAAATTTCGAAATGGAAACCTGGTTACCCCTAGTCAAAATTAGTGTCTCAGTTATGTGAATGATTTTCTTTGCTTCTCCGAATTTCCTCTACTGATGTAGAGACAAATCGAGCAAGACTGTAACTTAATTTCTCTGCTTGGATGGGAGGGAACATTTCACGAATTCAAGAGATCCATAAATAACTGAGTGGGACATGATTTTTGGTCGATATTCTATTACAATTTGAAGAAAACTTCACGTGTAACGTGAACTCGAACACGATTGGAAATTAGTGTGAATTTAATCCTAAATGCAAAGACTCGTTGCATGTACAGTAGACAATGTTGCTTAGTAACGAAATATCATTTCTAAAATTTATATCCGTACCGGGCATCGAAGCCATGCCTTTCCTGCCGGGGCACCGCACTTATCCATTATGCTACACGGACAACCAACCGTGGAATAGATGTAAGTCTCGCGGGAAGGGTGTAAATTTTGGAATTGATATTTCGTCACCAATAATCAAGATTGGATACTATTATTTTTATTTTTTAACGATTGGATATTTATACCCAGGGAACTTAGCACCGATATTTTTTTCAGAACCATTTGGAAGTTACTACATGCTTTACTTTACCTATATTATGTTATAGAACGTACTGTGCAACTTACCAATTACAATACAGATCTTGATACAGCAAACGTATATCATCTCATTACCATTTATAACCCCATTATGCCACTAATATACATTTCTGTCAGGAAGCGACAAAGTAATTTTGGGAACTATTCAAATTAGTGTTCTATATAACCCTCGGTTCCATTACATGCGTCAATATAGTATGACTTACTCCTGGGAGAACACTTCGTACCTGTGCTATCACCGTGCACACTATCAGTTTCTATCACTATCAGTAACATCCTAATAGCTCCATCTCATTATTCCCATTGCAAAATGTACAGCATTTGGCACTGTTCACTGGGATAAAGGGTTGACTGGTGTTGCAGATGTCTGCAGTTCCTACAGAGTACCTACAGACTGGAGATAAGCATCTCACAAGCACATTTTACTCACAGTTTATTTCATGGTCCATGGTATTCCTCGATTTGCCAAAATCGGAAAATTCTGCAATGGGATAGTACCTCTCTGTTACTCACTCTCCAATACCCATGTATTTTATGCCGATGCACACAACCAACCATGAGGCAGAGAACACAAAAACCCAATTGCGCGAATAATGAACCCATGCCATGAACGCAAAAGTATGATCCCCATGACATAAAGCTGATATATAAGGCTCACAAAGCAGGCGCTATTTATATTTTATAATGGACATATAGCCATACGCTTCTAGGTTTATGACAGCTAAGCCCATTAAAAATCGGCGTGTATATAATTTAGTATACGATACAGTTATGCCCGTTGTGACTTGTATGTGTGTAAACGCGGTGTAGGCAGCTCGAGGCACCCCCGAAGGAGGTGTCTGATAGGAGGAGCCGCTGTGTGTGTGCGCCAATGGGAATTGTTTGTTCCCCAGTTGAGAGCATTGATCCAGTGAGCCAATCCATGACGGCAGAGCTCGAGGCGCCGCTCGTTGCAAGCTGGTTGCATGCGTTGCCGTTCTATCGCAGCCAGAACCGCCGGACCCGATATCACCATAAACACTATCGCCATGGTTCTGGCTCTGCTCTACACGCCGCTCTTTTGCTGCGAAAAAAAGCTTTAAGTTCGGTATCCTTATCAGCGAGCAGCTGTCACTAACATGTGCTCTGTCAGAAACTGCTTGCTGCAATACCGTTGAAAGTTTCAAAAACCCACACACACAAGCACACACTTTTATAGATAACCGAAAGATATTTTAAAAATAAATCTACCCCTGCTTTTTATGCTTTCTTCTATTTAAGGCGTGCAAGTTGAATTTGACATCCACCCGATTTATAAAGACGCTTAGGTTACATAAAGTGGAAATTGGCACATGCTCGTCAGAAAGATCACCGGGAGTGTACCTTTCTCCTGATGAGCAGGACACTATCCGTGGGGCAAACAAAGAGATATGCAAACAATGTTGAACATTTCTTTATTTACAACCCACGCGTACGATGCCCCGAGATGAGAAGATGCACTCACTATGTTAGGAGATGCGCGTAGACTTGCATCACTTTTACAGACAGTAATATACAAGTACTTATACTTCTCCGTAAGCCAATTGACGTCCTTGTCTGTCTCCCATGCGGATTTTCATTACAAATTAAAGACGAGCAACGCTCGTTCGCGCTCATTGCGCGTCGAAGTATCGCTTCGATGTGCTAACGATGTCTCTTCTTCGCCAAACTGCGACCTGTGCGTTGAACTGAAGCGTCTTGTCTCTAGCCGCTGCTGCGCTCTGTGTGTTAAAGTGTCTTGTCTCTAACCGCTGCTGCGCTCTGTGTGTTAAAGCGTCTTGTCTCCAACAGCTCCTGCGGCCTGTGTGTTAAAGTGTCTTGTCTCTAACCGCTGCTGCGCTCTGTGTGTTGCAGAGAAGCGCAGGCTGAGCCTGTGTGTAGGGTGCGGGGCGCAGATTCACGACCAGTACATCCTGCGGGTGGCGCCCGACCTCGAGTGGCACGCTGCGTGTCTCAAGTGCGCGGAGTGTCACCAGTTTCTCGACGAGAACTGCACGTGCTTCGTCCGCGACGGCAAAACCTACTGCAAGAGAGATTATGTCAGGTGAGATCCTAGCTGTCGCTTATCGGAGAGCTGTAGTTGAATGTGCTAGGCAATTTTACGGCCTGTTGGTGACTTGGGTACTTTAGGTGGGTAATTGAAGCGAATGATGTCTGTCTTGACTATTGGGTCTTGACAAGTGTTGATAACTTTCCCATGTCTTGACTCGACCGTCAGTGCTGAAATGCCAACTGCAAGGGTTCACCCCCGCCCCCAGTGATTCTGGGAACGTCGAGATATTTGACAATTTGCAGCCAATTGTCGTCAATTCTGACAGGAGAGACCCATCTTTTCTTGACTGGGCTACGCGGACGCTCATGATAATTGCGTAGAGTGGAATAATTATTTATTTTGCCAAGCATTCAGATTTTATTTGAAAAATCTTGAATGACTTCACGTCAAATCAAAACAATGCTGTTCAAATTTGGGTTAGTTAGTGTGCGCATACAGTTTTGTTCACATTAATTTTTCCCGAGAGTGAATGGGTGGGTTTAATACCGAATTTGGAAATGTTCGATGCACAGCCAGGGCTGTTGGAATCTGGAAATTCCTCGTTGTAAGGTTTTACGCAAAACAAACAAGGATATGACGGTCGCGAATCGCTTCCAACCGTGTTTACTTTCGATAACAGCCTGATACGATACTCTTTATAAAATATCAACGATAAAACCACTACGATCTTTGAATCCGAGCGTATTACTAAGTTTATGGCAACGAACAAGAGAAAACTTTGCAAATTTCGTAATGTAAAACATCCCCTTGCATCTATTTCACGTTTTTGTCCCTCCCCGCATGATCTAAGATGTCACTACGGCAGAAAGCCACGAGAACAAAGCAAAGATTATAGAAAACCGCGGGGCGCGATTTAGAGTTAGACTTTCCCAGCCGCTCGAGGGTGCAAATGAAGATGAGCCTTAACATCACGCTAAGCTTGTTGTGGCTCAACTTTCTGACAGCTCCTGGCAGGCTGGCTCCCCCCCAGCTTCCATATACTCTGCTGCTTATAGCTCCCGGAGGAATAAACATGCATTCCGGGGGTCACGGGTTCGACAGATCCCGTTTCACTGCGAGGGAGACCACACACAACTCCTATAACCCACCCATCCATCCATTTTCATCCATCAGGATAGGATGACGTAATTCATGAAGGATTTGCTGCATGCTCTCAAAGCATGACAATGACATGAATTGTACATCAATGATAATGCTGGATTGATCGTTATAAATTTATCAGTATATTTTATCCACAACAAACCAAAATATAGTTATGGCGTTCTACGGGAATTAATACATAAGAAAGCTTGCAAAGTCATACCAAATGAAAACCGGTCCCTTATCAGCAGATATAGGTATATGTTGCAAAACTGCAAGAGAGTCTCTATCCCTATCCCCTTGGCTAGACAGTCCACCCGTGGAGTTGTCCATCCATCGTCCATGCCAGTCCACCTATGCACGGCAGACTAGCATTGCATCTTTGTCGTTAAAATCAATCGGCTCGATGGTGTTTGAAAATAAACTGCATTCTACACGGTGACCATTCCGTGCGAAAGCCCGTGTCACGGCTTCTGGTTATGTAAATAAAGTTGGAGTTTTGGCAAAATTACTTGCTGGTCATTTCAGGGCTGGCTCTTTCAAGAGTAAGACAAAGGTAAAAATATTCTGACCCGAAAATATATGAATACGTTCTTACAATACTACAGCTTTAGTGTAATACCAATTGTCATTCATCATTTATTATGAGAGGGTGCTTCATAATGCATTTGTAATGGTATGGACACATGGTTAGCTGGGTTAAATTATACCATTATCATCATTGTGGGGGTTTGAAGCATTAGGTCAATGTAATAGCAATTCTCAAGCGATGTGTGAAATGTTTTGTACCTTATAAAGTGTCAGAATTCCCACCAATACCATGCCTATACTAAAAGTACCCAAATAAATATCTTAACCAATGTGTTTTCTGTGTTGTTGCAGGTTGTTCGGAACCAAGTGCGACAAGTGTGGACTGAGTTTTAGCAAGAACGACTTTGTGATGCGCGCGAAGACGAAGATATATCATATCGAGTGTTTTCGATGCTGTGCTTGCGAAAGGCAGCTCGTGCCCGGCGACGAGTTCGCGCTCAGAGACGACGGACTGTTCTGCAAAGAGGACCACGAGGTGCTCGAGAAGGCCAACAACAGTGAGAATAACAACAACACGACCAACGTCAACAACAACAACAACAATTTGATCAACAACAACAACGACGGCACCAACTCTGGTGAGAAACTCTTTGTTTGGTATTTTCTGGAGGCTATTTCTGAAACTCGACAGTGTGTTGATGAGTTTCGATACTTTCCCTGTCTGTTACTGCATTTTCTTCTATACCTCTAATGGGTCATCTTCGCATCACAGAAGCATAAGCTTATTTATGTTTTCGTCATGTTCCTTACACCACTGGCATACTTAAGTCGTATATGGATAGGAAAACTACTCGAGTGCTGTACTATAAACCAATGGGGTTGATCGCATTTCATTTTCTTTTTGGCCCCTATATTTGCCAAAAAACTTTCGATCTGGATACCAAAGTACTCAAAAATCACGCATGAAAATATGATACCACTTCACAGGGAAAATATGACTTCAACCACGAATGAATATTTCATTCTTGTTGAAACAGCCACGTGGATTGTTGGTCCGGGTGCGCTAAAAAAATGTTTCTTCTTCGACTTCACGTCTTATTACTTGATATTGCTGAATTGGTTGCTTTGTATCACGTGACTTGTATGACATAACGGAGTTTCCTTCTGGGAAACATCCTCATAGGCTGTGTGCAACAGTACATTTTTGCAAAATACTTGTAGCCATAGTTAAAAAAAGTGACGAATCTCCGTCCGGGCAGATTTTGACACCGTTCAACGGTTCGCCGGCACATTTCTTGTCAAGAAGAGAAAAAAAACAGACGCGCCGGTGTCTTCCTCACTTGGTGTATCGACGCATTGTTTGCACTACGGATAGACCCGTTGCCTGTCCAAGTACACAGATTCCTCTCTTTTCATGGACCATGTGTCTGCAGCCATGGCGGCTGTAGGCAAAGGTGGCGAGACGGTGAAGATACGCGTGTGATCCCGCATTGTGTCAAGTATTTCGGCTCGACCGACAAAGCTATCGGCTAGAATGTGCTTAGATAACTTTCTCTGTGTGTTTGCCTGTCTGTGTGGTGTGGATTTGCCGCTATCAACGGTCGTGTCATCCCTGGGCAAATATCGGCACCGATTGATTTGCAGCATTCACAATAAAAATCGAGATCATTCGTGAGATTTATTGGGCGTGGGCTTTGAACGCCGAACCAATTCAGTGTAAATTGGATTGGTAAATATTGATTTGTGTTGGACAGGTGCAAAGATTCAATTTTAATATCACACAAGCCGCATTGGCACATTTCGCGCGTCTTTTTGTGCATATTTCGTGGCAATCGTGCAGATTGGGTAATTGTTTGGCAAAGAGCGAATCGTGGGTGACGTGAAATCTTTAATTTGTGCACACCCTTCACGGTGTTATTGCGCAAGCTTTACCTAATCGAAATTCGTTGAGATGAGGAACTACGCCTTTTTTAATCACGTCACATTGGCCCATCACGCAGTTCTTTTAGATCGAGTTTTAAGAGGTTTGTAATTCGATTTCAGAAACCCCGAGTTTCTGCATTATTCATTTGTATTTCTAAGCGCTTTAAAAATTACACTCATCCGTGTCGCGTTCGCATCGAATTAATGAATAGGTTTTATTAAACAATTTCTGTATTTTGAACGGCATTTTTTACGAATCACAAATAATAACATGACAAGGATAAAATGTTTGAATTAGTTTGGGTACCTGAGGCCAGCCAAGGGTCCAGTGGCCAGGGCGGTTAGGGGGAGGACACTGTGACGGGGAATACATTTAAACACTATTACAATCTCATAAAAGTAAAACGAAAGTGCCATCTTTTGTCTCGGGACACTAACAGGCTAGTAACCATTTGCAAAGATTAAAATGCATGTTTCGCTCAGAAATTAGACATTCCTAAAACATGCAAGGTCTATTCTTCGCGATCCTTTCTATACATTGTTTGAAGCGCCGATCTCGCGTATTGAAAGGCGACGGATCGCGTCATCTGGCAGGCAGATGTACAATCTATAATTACACACACCCCGGTTGTAATTTTCCTAACAATACTTTTCCGCGGTCTATTGTGCTACGAAAGATAAACCATTCAAGACGCTCTGCCCATCTCATTGTTTCAAAATCAAACTAAAATAAACTATACAATCGGAACATGGAATCCGTAGACGATAATAGCTGCAACACCTCTGCAGTTTATTATTTAATAGAAACATCATCCTTACAAAACTTAATTTTTATCATGGAGTGAGGCGAAATCTCGGTATTTTCTAAAATACCATCACCATCAGGTGAATTTTGTAAGGAACCGGAGACCGATTGTGGCGTGTATTTCTACAGGGAGGTTGCTTTCCCACGCGAATTTTCCGTGGCCCAGACACATGTGGCACAAAGCACTGGTAGAAGCTAACAGAATCTATCCTTACTTGGTAGAACTGTTCCGTGTTTAGGCGTGACAACATCCCTGTACACATCCCTGCTTTTGCTTTTGCTTGTGCTTGTGCTTGTGCTTTGCTCGTGGTGCTTCTGCTATGTGCTTTAGAATCCCGGCAAAGTTCGTTGTGTCTGCAGCCAACGCAGTCGATGGTGCGTTCGTTTCCGAGGCGTATCGATTAGTTGTCGCTGCAAGTTTCCACGGTGTATAGTTTCCCGCGGGTTTCCCACCGTGTTGCCAGCGCCACCCTACCACCCACACACCCAACCCTTCGCCGCCCCTCAATTTAATCTCGTTAAAAGCCAAGTGACCGAAAGCGAATTCAGTCCGAATTCATAACAACAAGGCGGAGAATAATGAGACAATGATCTGGACTATTCTCTGCTCGATTTCGTCGAGCCTTCCTCGGTCATAGTGGACATTGCAACAACGTGGACATCGTTCCATTGTGGACATTGTTCCATCGTGGACATCGTTTGATCGTTCCTTCGTGGACATCATTCCATCGTGAACCATGGACTATAACCCTCTTTGATTCAAGATGGACATTGTGCACTTTGAATGCTTTGGTGGATGATTTCTCCAGTCAGGGGCTTTTCATGTGTGCACTGGAAGCTGTTTAGCAGGTTTAGCAGCATGATTTTCCTGATTGGAAATAATATATAAGACGGTCAGAATATGGTAAAGTCGATGCATCTTCGTCATTGTCAACGGGTATTATGAAACATATCCTCTGTTTTGTTTATTAATTTACAAAAGTTTATGAGTTTCTCAAATTGGCCTGTTCCACATTTATAACTAACCCTCAATGACGCGCTGATCAATTATCGTAAATATGCTATATATAGAGAGAGAGAAGGTGGCATTCCTTGGAGGTATTTATTTACACCGTTTATAGACATAAAGGCAAGATGATAAATTTTCCTCGGGGGTGATCATAGTTTGTTTTGCATCAGATAAAAATGAAATGTCACTCCTAATGTTGACCTTCGGAAACAAGTTCCGCGCGCCGTGTCGAACTGCACAAGAGTTGTTTTGGCGAATCACAAAAGTCCGAAGCACACCGTCGTCCTCCAATTTGACGCAACACCCCCCGGCCCGGCCTGATATCCCAACGCCATGCCTCCATCCATGCTAGATAAACTAGCTTTACCTTCATATAATTTTCTCTTGCAAATAACAACCAATGAACATCTTTCCTCTTTTTTACTTTAAAGATGCTCCACGAAAGGGGCTTTCTCATGCAATTACACAATATATACGACGATAATTTTAATTTTTTCAATTTCAATGCAATTAAGCCAAATTGGATTATAATAAGAGCTAGCTCACACTTCCATGCACAGTGATGTGAATTCCTGTTTTCAAGCGTCGAATTATTGAGAAGCAACAAGGGATTTCCATTGTTTTGCTCGTTGGCCTAAGTGCTAGCGCACATTTCAGCCTGCTTCCAGCTAGGCCTGTCCTGCTAATCAGCTATGCACAAAGGCGTTAAGCCAGGCAGCGCCGGTCATCCCCCATTCCACCGCACCGTACTGACCAATGGCCACACAGGGTGCTAAGCTAGCTCCATGCCAGGCGACGCCACGCCATTGCCAGCTGCGAAATTACATCTTTTTCAACCCCCATTGCGCCGGGATCGCGGTGCGGTGCTCTGTAATGGTCAGCTCACAACGACGCCCCTCATTACTCTTGCATGCTTTACTCGCTCGTTACCCGATAATTACTCGCTGCTCGCTGCAGCAATACGTGCGGCACACAACTCTATGTACAGGGGAAAAAATCATGTTCATATCTGCTGGTGTAATCAGGCTGCAAAGTTCTGCATGCAGAGTGGAGTTAATCTGCATCGGGTGTTAAAATGGATGAATTGTAAATAATTCTCTAAATTCGCCACGCCGTAATTAACGGCCGGCAAGTGCACGATGGTCTTCGTCATTCATTATTGATGTAATTACGGATATTTGTGCTAAATAGCTTTATAATTACAGAGTTATGTGTCAACATATAATTATCTGCAAATTTCTGTACTTTTAAAATTTTGCTATTCTTTCAAGTTTCACCGTGCCTGTGTTTTGTTACAAGCCTAATCCATATTGTGACACGATAGCTTGTAAGTACACACAGCGCAAGAGAAACAGGTTGTTTCCTCGCTTTGAGGGGACAGGTAATGTACGAATTAGTTTATCGGTTTATGTGATAGAGAAATTAATATGATCAGAAATAACTCGTGCCTGAGAGTTTGGGAGCTCTCCATCCCCCCCCCCCCCTCCCCATAAAGCATAAGGGATGAAATTCTAAACTATTACCATCCGATGATGTGACTTGGTATATCACAAGCAAGCAAGTAAACAGTAAACTGTGTTAGGGTTGATTCGAACAAACTGCAATCTTTCCCTGCACAGTCATAGATATTTATTTTTCTTAGAAAAGAAATATTAAATTCCAAATTTTTGCGGTTAGTCGAACCAGAATCTTTCGCTATTTACCGGGGCTAGGAACATGGGTTTACTTTCGTTCTTTGATGTCTGAACATAAATAATACTATTGATCGAATTGACCCGATGAAACATTGTCCTGTCTTTATTGAACGGAACAAAATTGTAAGGTACGGATGCATTTTTGGCAAATATATGTGGTTTTAATCATAAATACTTGCTCACTGACTTTAATTGTCTTGTCTCTTTAATCCAAGGCTAGAATCTTCAATATTCATAGACTAATCGCCGTTGGCTCCCACTCATTTACGCCAAGTAAAATTAGAATTCATCTTCACGGTCCACAAAAGCTAACTCAAGACACCACATCCCGGAAGATGATTTTTCTATCCCTGTTTTCCTATGGAAACGTCCTGTTTGTGAGGTTTTTCATAAATTGAGCGAATGTCCTACAGTTTTCTCTGTTTTATGGTGAAGCACTCGCTATTTTCTCAATCGATGTTGGAGGTTTTTTCATTTTGTCCTAATTTTTAAATGATTACGTCTTGTCGAGGGTAAAATATTTATGTCAACCCTACGCCATAGAATGAGAATCTTCCTTATTCTATGCTTCTGCCGCCAACTACCAGCAAGTCACAAAGTCCGTCGCTAAGGCCACAGGTTCAGCAATAAGCAATCGCAATCGGTGAAATCAAAGCAGCGATTCGGACAGTGCGTGGTGCACGTCGCGCGTGGGGCGCGCAACCAGCAGCCCCCTCGGGCCCCCAGTCGCGGCATATGGGGTGGTTGAAAGCGGGTGACCCCAGCCGTGACCGACGAGTCACTCCTGCAGTCCGCAGCGGGGACGTCGGCATACGAAGCGTCGCGCTACGGTGACTCTTTAGTCCGCAGACAGGCATGCACATGCTGCATTCAAGCAGCTGTTGCCGTCGGCGTCGACGCCCGTCCATACAGCAAAGATGATGTTCGATTTGATGTACTTATTAAAATGTGACCATTTATGAATCAGGACAATTGTACGTCCGTTATATAGCATTTCAATTACGCGAGTTCGTTGATTTGCTTCCAGGGGCACGGGATTTCTATTGAAGAGATACAGGAATAAAAGTGTCACTTTTCGAATTGAAACTTGATGAATAGGTGCATTTAGGGGTCACACTCAAACATACACATCGATTGCATTGCTTGTCACATTATTTTTAATTATTATATTACATTCACGGATTAGAGTTTAATAGAGTCTATTAGACTTTAACACTGTGGTGTTCCATTCCCTTGATGCTGTTTCTGAATGGACTCAGCGCCGTGGTGTTCCCTCTGTACTGAGTGTAGAATATGAATCTATATAAGACCGTGCAGGCTCTCGAAAAGACCCTAACACCGTGGTGTTGTCATACGATTGGTGGTGTTTCCTATCAGCAAACTTTAACCCGTGGTGTTCCCATACCCATGGGAACATGGACCCATACATCCATACCCATGGACCCATACATCCATACCCATGCACCCATACCCATGGGTACCTATACCCATGGGTGCATACTCATACTCGTGAATATACTAACTACGTGGTGTTCCCTCGTATGCCGAGTGTAGAATATGACTCTGTAAGACCACGGTGTTCCCTCCGTGCATACTCTCGGAAAGCGCCTAACACCGTGTTCCTCCTCCTCTGCAGACTCTTCGGACGCCGGCTCCCACAAGGTGCGCGAGGGCAGCAGAAGCGGCGGCTCGGCCAAGGTGTCTTCCGACGGCAAGCCGACGCGTGTGCGCACCGTGCTCAACGAGAAGCAACTGCACACGCTGCGCACGTGCTACAACGCGAACGCCCGGCCCGACGCCCTCATGAAGGAGCAGCTCGTCGAGATGACGTCGCTCAGTCCGCGGGTGATCCGCGTCTGGTTCCAGAACAAGCGGTGTAAAGACAAGAAGAAGGCGATCTTCCTCAAGCAGCAGATGCAGCAGGAGAAGGTGAGCGCGAGCGGCGTTCTGTGCAGTGGCTGCCATCGATGTGATGGGTTGTGTCCGGGGGTCTTTTCGCTTTGGGAACATTCCAGTCGTATTCCATTCTATCATTGGGAAATCGCACCGACCCTGAAACTCAACTTTCATGGAATATTCTGACGCGCAGATGCGATTTCTTTTAGTTTCAAATAGTGAGCACAATTTGTGATGCTTGTGTAAAGTCAAGTTTTAAATATGTATCACATTTTGGTCAGCTTCAGTTTATAAAATCGACCTACTTGCTGTCAGCTACAGTTTATAATCGATCAGCATTTTAATCGATGGCGAATTAGTTCGTTAGTACATTTTTTAAGTTCCGTTTTTCTCCGATAATGGATTTTTCGGATTGTTATTGAAAGGACTGTATCAATATTTCCTTTCAATTTATTTTTTTAGAATAATTGTATAAACAATTGCCATCAGATTGTACAATTACCACGCCTGGTAACACAATGAAATGTCAAAAGAGTCAGAGACTCTAACCCGGCACCTCCACCACCGCACTAAAGCCACGACTACGAGGCCGTGTACCTCATTACAATCAAGCCACAATTACAATCAAGCCACAATTACAATCAAGCGACAATTACAATCAAGCCACAATTACAATCAAGCCACAAATACAATCGAGCCACAACCGGCCGGCAACGACAAGCCGTGTCATTGTGCGGCTCGGATGGCGATGTCACACGCACTTGGGCACTTCTTCTTCTTCTTCTGTCCGCCTGTCAGGCTGGGAAATGGACAGGCAGAGTAAACACGGGGCATGTTTGCCGGGCAAAGAGGGATACGCGCCGGGGGTATTGTGTGTCGGGTAAACAGCGCGACTCGGCGGCAATGGGAGACGGTTAGGGGGCAGTGCACCCTTGAGAGGGACCGCGCAGGGACTGTGCATAGGGAGGCTGCCGCTGCCGCCGCTGCTGCTGCTGTTTCTGTCGCTTGTGTCGCGCAAAGGGCCATTGAAGTAATGTCATCAAAAGACATTATACATCTGGACATTGCTCGAGTGGGGTATCGCATGAAAGTATCACCCTCTCGAACTGTCGTCGTCATCGTCGTCATCGTCTCCGCATGTAAATATCGTGCAACTACAATAATATTGACAATCGCGCGACGCTTGTCGAGGGAAGGGTTCCGATTTCCGAATCGGGAAGCTGCTGCTTCGCTGATTGGCCAACTTTATCGCGTTTCTGTCGCATTTCCTTTGACTTCCTTGGGGGTAGGAGAAGGAAGGGCGGCAGTGGGGGGGTGGGGGGTGATCTTCCACCGCGACTTTCTATGAGGCCAACCAGCTAGAAAACTGCGTCCACCACAAAACTTTGTTAATCTCAACTTACCCGGCGTGCTTTTTTGTGATGCTGCAGCTTTTACTATTATATATGTGATTTCACTCGACTATTATTGGTGATTGATGACGAGAAGCAGACGCTGCGAATGATAAATTGCGCCCTGATATTGATTGTTTATTGGTGTATTGCTTTTTAGCGTTTTATTGAACAATCATATCATTAGACATGGTGTAAACCTGCTCTGTTTCCCAGTAGCTATCAAAGAGCACTGCAGCGTCGACACATTGGTCACACAGCATCATTTCCTCCGTCACTATAACACTTAACTTTACCACAGCACAGATTGCTCCGACGAATATAATTCATACAGCGACAACGTGACGAACGCGCCCGACGGCGTCTCTTGTTCCCAGGATGGTCGCAAGCTCGGCTACGGCAGCATGCAAGGCATCCCGATGGTCGCTTCGAGTCCCGTGCGACACGAGAGCCCGCTAGGCATGAACCCGATCGAGGTCCAATCCTACCAGCCGCCCTGGAAGGCGCTCTCCGACTTCGCGTTGCACACAGATCTGGACCGGCTGGACCCGTCTGCGCCGCCGTTTCAGCATCTGGTAAGTCAGGTAAGTGCATGGCGGAGACGTTATTCGGTACACACATAGAATTAGCAATTAGCATGCGCCGGAAGTGTCGCTCCCGGTGTTCGCCGGCGTAACTCTTTCCTCGGTGTATATATTGTGTGACGTGTTCCCGTCACTGTCACTCAACTGCGACTGACGCTGGAGCCCACACATCTCCACCTCACATTGATAGACACTGTTTACACATGCGTCCGTCGGTCTGTCTGTCTCGCGATGGCTCCGTTCCCCGGGTCCCGGTGCCCATGGGCTGCTGTTGTGGGTAGCAAGCGGCAGGGTGGGTTTTCTCGCTAGATTGACTTGGATAAACACGGATCGGGTGACTGGACCACCGTGGATGCGAGCGCGCGGCTCGGCGCATCGGATGTGCGGGTACTTCTCATGTGCGCGCTGGCGGAGCTCTAATCATGCATCGTGATGGCATGACGGTCGCGATGCCTTGCGTCGACGGGAGATGGAACGAGGACTGATCGCCGCTTGAAGAGGCTGCGGCCGCGCTCGAGATTAATTCGCACCTGATTCGCGTGCCAAATTATCCATCACATTGCTCTTTAAGAAGCTTGGGAAGAAAAAACACCAGCGTGAAGTTCATCGTGAAACGAAGTGATCTTCTACATCGAAACGCGCATAATAACATCACAGCTAATTTGAGATTACATAGTGTTCCCGAATCCAGGAACCACTTAGCAGGAGCCTCCTGATTTATCGCCGTCTTAAAAGTGTGGATAAATGTTGTCAGGCGAAAATGTCGAATGACTTACGGCGGGCGGCAGTCCCAAAAATTTGTTTGCGAGAATGCGAGCGGCGGCGGCGGCGGCGGCGGCGGCGGCGTGGAGGGCGGGCACGGTTCCAGCAACACGGGGCCGTCGTCGTCGCCGCCGCCGTTTTGACAGCTGCGCCAATAAAGCAGCCAGCGAACATCAACATTCAACAGCCGAAAAAAATAACAGGGCTCGAAAATTCAAACCCCTTCAATTTTCATCCGGCCTATAAAAAAAACACACACACAAATGCAATAGATTATAACTTCAGATTTTGAATGGATCGGTCCGATGTTTGAAAAAATAGAGCGATATTAAAAAATATAAAAAATGCTGCCTTTATTTCGCCCGCCACCGCGAAGCAGTAACTCAAAAATGACTCGTAATTCAGCAATTTTTCACTTCTAATCACCGCGGCCAACAAATCACGAATCGCTCGTGCGCACTTCTAAAAACATTTCCATCCAATTGTTCGCACAACCACCCCGTCACCCCCGCACCCCGTGTTTTTGGCGGCAAGTCGCGAGATGCTGGCAACATAAATCTCGGCCGGCGGGCAGGCAAGACGCTAAATATGAATAAGTCTACTTATGGGCAACTTACGTGCAGCTCGCGCTCTCTCGCCATCTCTCTCTCTTCTCTTCATGTAAATAATGCAAGGCGAAGCCGCCCCGCGCGCTCGGATCGCGCCCCGACGGAACTAAGCCAGCTTACCCGACGTCGAATGTAAATCACCGTCGCGACGCCGACGCCGACGCCGACGCCGACGCCCGCCGGGGGGGCGCTCGTGGTTTGCTGCGTGCCTTGCTTTAGCGACGCCGTGTGGGAGACTTACGATCCTGCTACCCACTACCCACTACCCACTACCCACTACCCACTACCCACTGTCCCGTGGGGAGGTAGCACAGGGTTACACTAGGGTTACTATTCTCAAACGCAGCGTTGCGTGACGCCGCGTCTGAAACACGCCATCCGATACAAAACGCACGACATTGTTCCTTCAGATATTACCTCCAGATTACGGGGTCCGCATTATCATCATCATCATCATCATCAACATCATCATACGCTTTTCACACAAAGAAGACGTCAAATCAAAGAAATTTCAAACGAATTTCAAACCTCGCCTAGCCTTGTCTGGAAATCAGATTTTCTCGAGTTTCCGTTTCCGAAGTAAAACATTTTAAATAGAAAACTTTTCTGTTTTTCGTGTTGCTAATAAATTTCGAACGCCGAGAGTTCTTTTTTCCTTATTAGTTCGTTAATTTCTTACCCGAGACGCGGGAGCAAAGTAAGGAGAACACGGAGAGAAGGGGAGAAAGAGAGAGGGTACGGCCGAGAGGGAGAACTGAAGGAGATTGGGGGGATTTTTGTCTCGATAAGAGGCTTCGCAATTTGACGGCTCCCCGTGCCCGTCTTGCCGGGGGTGTGGGTGGGGGGGCCCGGGGGGGGGGGGAGCATAACGAAGGGGATACTTGTTCTTCGACCGACAAGACTTTGCCTGTAATTATGCAGATTGATCGGCTCTCTCTGTCGCTCTCGCCTCGCAGACAGAGCGACCGTCCATCTTGGATCACAGAACACGAGCTAATGTCATCCCCGAGATGGAAATGTTTGATATCATAATCTATGTTACAAAAATTCCCTGTTTCCAAATACTTTATGGATATACCTACTTTGAATTCCATCCCAATCAATTGATGGCCATGCAATTAAGGCCTCGGAATTATCATTAAATTGGACTAAGCTCGACCTTTATATGAACTCTAAATAATATGTCGCCCGGAATAAAAAAATCATTTTCAAAACCTGCTCTGTATATCACCGTCGGTTACAAAACCAAAAATACATACACATCCAATCAGAGATTCCAAAAGCCATCCTTGCAACGAGCTGACAGAAAATTAACTCTGAATCGAAATCGCCACAAATCATCCTGCACATAACTCTAACCCTTTCTTCCTCTCTGCCCGCCACAGATGCACGGCTACGACATCCACGGCGGCCCCCCGCACCACGAGCACATGGGCCAAGCGCCCCAACCCCCCCACCACGACATGCTGCACCCCGACAGCACCGACAGCTACGTCACCTACCTGGAGAGCGACGACAGCTTGCAGCAAGACACGTCGAGTCCATAACGTTGTGGCGTCGCGACGCCCAGCGTTGGCCAGCGCGAGGCCATCAACTTGTGCGTTGGCCACCACGCGGCGTTGGAGAGCTGAAATCAACAGCGGCGACGCGTGTAGCGACGAAAGGTAGCGACGAGACGCCTCGAGCACGGCGCTGTGGCACGCTGCGACCAACGGTCAGCGTTGGCGTACGGACTGCTGATGCTATTTCTTTCTGTCTCTCTTGATCACAATGTACACTTGCAAATTGCAATGCGAGACACGTGTGGCGAGGTGTTTGGCCCAGTGTGTGTGTATATTCCGGCAACTGCGACGTGTGTGCATCTTACATGATTGTATATCAAGCGGTTTACACATGCCTCGTTAGGTTCGTATTATCTGTACATATGGTTATTATAGTGTACATTTTGTTTCGGTTTATACTGTTTTAGTGAATACATCTTCGATATGAATTATCGATGAAAACAAATCTATGTGTTGCATGTGTCCCCATGTGTTGTGAGTTGACAGCTTGATGTGAATGACTTTTGTCACGGTTTTGTTTCAAGGTCGCTGGACCTAAAGGCTCTCGAAAATCAGTCTGCTGCGTGGGAAAATGTTACTACTTTCCAAAAAAGCGAGATATTAAAACGAAATTATTATATTATATGATGTAAGATAATAACTTCTCTCTATTTCTTTCTCTCTATACCTATACATATAAATAGCATTATTATTGTACACAAAATATTACACATTTCAAACGTTATGTGGGATGATTATATTATAAATAAATTATAATATCAGAATTGAGATACCAAAGATCTAAAATGTAGTATTATTTCACTGAATTGCGTGGGTCTGGTCTCCTGTCTTTTTTCCGCTGCACCATCGTTCCCCATAGTAAAGCGTCTCTGCTTCCCTGGCCGCCCCGATTTCGGCTGAACCTGGAATTGTCATCGACAGACACGTGACGCAGCATTCGCTATTCAAGATGGCGCCCGCATCTACGGTTTCCCCAGGGAAACACCATCCATCATCGCATTGCCGGCATACGCGCGAGGGAGTGAGGAGCGTGGGGATAAAAAACTCCTCCCTTTTCCACCGACACTTTTCATCATTCAAGGCTCGCACTCGGACCCCGGTTTTATTGAAATTCCTCTCTCTCTCTCTCATATTCAGCTCTCTCACGTGCAAGTCGGTTTTAGGTGAGCAAACGAGAACATTTTTTGTACCTTTTAGATATACGTGCCGTGCGTTCCGCAGTCTTACATCTTACTATTATTTGTGACGACGCAGTAGTTTGTCAAATGAACTAGTTTTCATTTATTAACTTTTTCCTCAGTACCCAGAAAATATCAGTGTGAAATTATATTTCAATCAACGGACATGAGTAAAAGTTAAAACCAAATAACCTCACTTTATTCACGTTCTCGTAAGAGATGAGCTACCGTAACGCGTAAGTATGATATTCCGCAATAAAATGTAAAATAGTTATATATAATTCCTTTTCGAATTAATTATGTGTTCATCTGAATTCCATCGTCTTGTTATTCCCCAAGCAATTAGACTGAGCTGAACTCTTTTAAATTGAATCAGAGCGGATTTCGTTAGCTGTGCAAACAATCTACATCTAGCTTGGAAGAAAAGAATGAAAAGAATCTCATTTGTAGCTCGGGAAAGATGAATATTTGCATTAAAAGATGTGGCTTTAAAAGAATGAATATTGCGCGAATTTCTTTGTGCCATTCCGTCTTATTTCAGTGGAAGTTATTATTTCAGAGCGAGACCAGGGGCCTTATAAAACTGCTTTGAAAACTAAAACGAGTAATTTTCTTTACATTCTCGAATGTAATTTCTTATGATTTCACGTCATAAGTACATCATCAGTACGTCATATCCACGTCATAAGTACATAGAATATATGTTAGTATCATTCCCACATGTAAACAACTTGATGTAATTTAAAAATGATTTGGTACAGGATAAAATATTATACAAAATACTCCGAAATGGAGACAGATAAGGCCTTACTATAGTTACTGTACAAATCATATCATAAAGGCACGTCCTTTACCACAACCATGGTCTCTAAATAATTGATACCGACGTCCCCTGCCCTGAAACAAGTCTGCGACAATAAACCCATGCGTACGATCATGGAATGGTACAGACGTCCATCGCAGACAAACGACGCCTCGGACAAGCGACGTCGTCAACGCAATGAGCGGTAAGACGCTCCATGCTATTCTTTCATTTCACCCATAAAAAATCTAGAAACCTAATCGGGTACCTCTTTATGACTTGACATTATTCAACCAGTCGCTATATAGCTACAGGTATAATATTTTAGACTTCGGCATCGCCAGAAAGTTCAAAAGAAACCACACTGGAAAATTATAACTAATCAAGGGCGTCCCAATTAGAGCCTTCTCGGCATAAATATCGCTTCGATGGGCGCACACACACACACACTCACACACATATCAGTTTTATGGTCGCGAATTGTACGCTTTAAGAACCCACAAAAAAACACCGCTACACAACAGCTCCATGTTAGCAACATCAGAAGCTCATGAAGAATATTTCTACTTAGTTGTGGATCAGACAGGGGCACGAAAGAGTATGAGCATACTGCGTAACACTATATTATGAAGCAGCATGTTACGTTTACAAGTGTGTAATTATAATTTTCATTTGACTTACTGCTGTGCTTAAAAAAGCTAAACTAGTATTACATGAAAACTGCCAGTGTATTTTTAATAATCTTGTTGAAAGAAAATAATATGCGAAGAGAACCCGATAAATGTAGCTGAAAGTGGTAAATTTATTTGTTTTCCATTTAATATTTGAGATGATTCGACTATTGAAACATATTCAGGTAAGTTGTGGAACAATATTTTTTTAAATAATCACTCACTTGAAAGCACAGTGCTTGTGAGATACGTGCCGTGTTAGATAATTCAATTCCATCCTGACTCTACCTCACTAACCGACTCGAACAGCATGGGACAGCAACGGTATTAGCGCAGAAGAAAGCCAAATCTTATCAACGAGCTGAGGTTTCTTCAGTTTCAACCAAAGCTTTCAGTGGAAATTCAATTTTCCGACCACCATGGACAAAGCAAACTCAATTCCACGAGCCTGCCGTCCCTCCATTAGTGCAACCGCGTAGAGAGGAGAGATATTGGGAGCTGGTGGCTGGCTGGCTGGCTGGCTGGCTGGCTGTGTCCCTGCTTTTACCGTGGTCCATGGCACATCACATCCGCCTCACATCCAATGACCAGAGGGAAAAATAACGCAATTAGATTTGGACATCATTTCTGAAATACGCGGCCTGTATCAACTGCTTGATATCTCTGTGAAGTCTTGAAGCATTTTGTTTGACCAGAGTTTTTGTGTATCCTTCAACATTCAACCCGGATATTGTATAATTAGATTTTGATAATCATTAATGTGAGGCATATAGACAAGGTTTTTGCTCGTCGCCTTTTCATGTACGAAAATCTCAGGTCAAAAAAAGGTATCGTTCGATCGACGCAATATATAGAAAACGCGGTGAATTGTCATAACATTAAGAAAGAATGTGAGTTTAGTGCTTATAGTTATATAGGTAGTAGGTTCGCGAATACGACTGCTGTTCCTTATAGCTTCGATGGTAGACACTAACATTGGTGAGAACTAAGTGCTCGTGGCTCGTTTTATTTCTCTATCGATTGAGAGGGCGCGGTGAGTGACGTTTGACATGTGCTTATTTAAAGGTATAACTGATTTTAGTTTTACAATCCCGACAGGACTTTCCTAACTGAGCGCCAACTATTTCCGAACGTGTTTATAGGTCATAAAGTAAAAAAAGCTTAACATAATCCATTACAGCCAGCGTAAACAATCAGTGCGGCTCATGATTGACGTGTTTGTTTCTACAATAACGATTATCATTCTTACATTTTTATACATTTTACTATATTGGTTTACTGTTAAAACAAGGAGTTGTGATTTGATGTTTAACCTGTTCTAGTGCTGAAATTATTACCAAATACTACTATATCTGTAGCTGCGGTATGATAAAGTCGGGTTTAACAAAAGTATTGAAGGTTTGACGTGGCTAATACTAGTAATAATGAGTAAAGGTGTTGGTTGTGATTCTAGTAGCGCTACATTCCATGCTGTTCAATCGACAAAGGAGCATTTAGCGCCATCTAGTAAGAAGAATAATGTTTTCAAACACTCGCCAGAGGCGCCACATGTTAGAAGCACGTGTCATAAAAGTGGAGGTGCCGTAATTAGTAGTCCCCAGTAACGAAATAATATTTTATTTTTATTTTTTATAATAAATATAAATATGTGACATATTTACATGAATGTGGTTAACGGGATGAACGGATTAACTGAAATTTTATCTTCTTTCAGAGATCATTTGATAAATATTCGATGAATTGTTTTGACGCTGCTAGCTCGGCCGTGTCGCTGTCTGTCTTTAGAGGTCGGGGCTGGTATTCTTCCTCCTGATGTATCGATTGAAATAATCCGGCCTCCAGCACTTGCAACTGCCCGGAACCAGGAACCAGTCGTAGTAGAGCCTTACCTGTGTGGACAAAAAACACGATCAGGCATTGAGGTGCATCGCTAACTTTATAATAATTGTGTTTTTTTATGAGGCTATCCAGTCACGTGTTTCTTCATTATGGAGATTAGATATTGAACCTGAGTCCCGAATCAGTTCCCTATTATTTGCTGCTTCATTCCCGTTCTCAAACAGTTTCACAGAGTGTCAATCATTGATTATGCACTCTCGATTGCAATCATTGTTATATATTTGGTTGTCATTACAATTGCCTCTGCCATAAAACCAACGTTCGATCAGGTAATAAATTTACCCATCAAAATAACCACACGAGTGGTAGTTGAGTAGCTCTCGCTGGCTAACCACATAAACAAGAGTAAATTGTGTCCAGACATTCTAAACAACTTGTAAGCTCACCTGGAAGCAACCGATTTCATCATTGCCATCGCAGTTGGTGGTCTTCTTGGCAGCGTGCTTGACCGGCGCCGGTGTCGTGGGCGCCGAGCCCGCGCGTTTCTGCAGATATTGCTGGTAGTTCTGGAAGTCGTGCACCGGAGGGGGGTTGTCGGCGTTGACCGGGTCGCGCCGACGCGTGCTCGACGGCGGCATCGGCAGGACGGTGTCCGGGTAGAAGATCTCGGCGACCAGCAGAGAGGTCCATCGCGGGGATGACAGGCAGCCGCCGTCCATGTAGTGGCATCTTGACTGGCTGTGGGGGTGGGTGGGTGGTTATGTTGCAGTCGTTGCTCGCTGGTGTCTTAGGGATGGGGAACGGGCTGGAGGGGCGTTAGTCCAAACACTACTGAGTGTGGACTGTCTACACTTTATTTCCTCTCGATGATTTCAGTGTTAGGTATCTGGAGGTGTCAGACACACATCGACCCGTTGGCCCACTAGTGGCTCGACTCGAGTATCAATTGAGTCTCATTTCGTGGAAATTTTAAACACTTTCAGTTCAGATCTATTGACATGAAGTTTATCACGAGTGATTTATTGCTCATCAATTGGATTGCATTTTTTAAATCACTGCGTAATTTGAACACTGAAGCTTTTGAGAAGCAAATTAAATGAAAGGCATTGGATAATGTATTAGATACTTGGCTATTGCAAGTGGAAAAATCTGATATTTTCAGACGTCAGACACGTCAGATACCCACTGGACGTACTACCAGTTTGGAAAAAAAAATAAGCTCTGCTAAATAACAAAGGAAGATAGTGAAATCATAACCCGAATTTCTCTACCTGTCTTTAGCGAGTGGGTATCATGACTTCATTTTGATAGCATTTAGATTGAATGGAATGGGTGTAATAGACTCACAGACACGTGGTGACTTCAATGGTCTGCGTGAAGTAGCCCTCGTAGGGGATCTGCACGACGTATCGCCAGACGCCCTGGTGGTTCCGGGCAAACACCGGCGTCGCGTAGTCGACCTTTGCGGGGCACGGCGTCGGAGGCAGACTGGCGTCGACCACGCGGACTTCCGGTTCGTCGTCGTCGCGGCGCTCGGCCATACCCGACGCCAGCGACTCGCCGTTGATTGCTTTGTACAGCAGGCACAGCCTATCGCGTCGCACACAGCGCAGCAGACGTTAACAAGTGTCGGGAATCGAACTACAGGCAGTTTTTACATGGGCCATTCAACCATTCAACGTTATTTTCTGTTTGGTTCGATTCGCACTGTCGAGGACAGGGATACAGGGATACAGGGATACATACAGGGACACAGGGAGACAGGGAGACAGGGACACAGGGAGACAGGGATACAGGGATACAGGGATACAGGGATACAGGGATACAGGGATACAGGGATACAGGGATACATGCTCTCGCTTGTGTGCACAATGCTCTCATTGTGTAACTGCTAGTGACTGTTTAGTGTTCGCACATCGATCCAACTACCAATGGAGGTACTCTGCATGATTGTCAATCACTATAGTATACCGCTAGTCGTGCATGATTGAAATGCACCGAGCCGAGCATTAGTGCTCCGTGCTCTTCGTAGAGAGCATTCATGCGCGCCTAATTCCGCAAATGCACGACGGTGTTAACAATATTCTAGCAGCTCGATGAAAGATTTTCACCAGAAAGCAAGGTTTTCTTTCTCCAAATTACTTGGTCATTGTGTCCGAAATATTGCTTAAATATTCCACTTACATTCCTCCGCCATTGTCGCAGAATTTCCTCGATTCGGTATTCCTCGAGTTTGTGTCCGCACGCTTGACCCGTTGTCTTCGAACTGGGCTCACTCTGCAAAATTAAATTTTGTTCGAATTTTATTAGAATTTTTGCACTTGTGTGTAGTTAATCGCGACTCTAGCCCGGAAGTCGGAAACTCACGTGTTTTGCTGGTAGTTTGGCTGCGTATCGGCGGGCTCTTGCACATATTGTGCGACTTTCGGCAAAGTATCGTCAGACTTCAAGATCGGCAGCGTTTTGCTGAAAAACTCCAGCGTCTTATTCTTGATTAGGTCACTGAAACAAAGCACACATTCAACATAAATATTAGTTTCATAACTACATCGGATAAATTTCTTCATTGTTTCACTTGAATGAAGCCAGATGAGAATGAGATGATATTACCATGGGAACCTGAACTTGTTTTTGTTGATCGTTCACCGACGTGACCTGTACGCGATTTAATATAATATGTGGATTGTGGAAAAGAGAACCAACGCATTCTCAGGGATCGAGTTATTTAGAAACAGAAACACGGCCCAATCCCATAAATACTCACAATGGATAGGCATATCCCAGGATGTTCTGGCCAGTGGGGTTCTGAGGAATGAACCCTTTGTTCAGGTCACCACACAGATTGTTGGCGAGCACCTTCTTGTCTCCGTAGATTCCCGGACAGGGGCTCTTCGAGTAGATGTAAGGCGGTGGCTTGACCTTCGGCGGTTCTGCATTCGGAGACTCGACGAACGCGTAGTAGCCTTCGGGAGGTTCCTCCACCCCATGGGCAGTGGCGGCCAGAAGCACACACAGCAACTGCACACAGAGGAGACACTTTAGGAGGCACTAAGATGCTACGGTTCGGGATCGGGAACATGGCTATCGATGTCGTCAGCATATTATGTTATGTTTTATAAGTTTTCTTGTTAAATTTGTTGAAAGCATTGGTTTCTTTCAAATAATATTGGGGCAGAGTTGACCATTTGAGGTGGGCGCACCGTCATCCCCCTGCTGGGTTGTTGTTGTTGTTGTTTTTATCACTTATTGTTATGAAATTTGAATTACTGCAGAAAAAAGTCTCGAGTATTTTTGTGTGTTTTAATGCCATGCTTGTTCGCGCCCTAAGACCTAACACGTCATTATTTTTTGATGAAATTTTCAGGATAGCTTTAAAAATATCTAACCTGAACAATTTTTCTCACAAATCAAATTTTAGAAAATTTACCAGACTCTAAATTCTTCAAGATTTTCCAGTATTAATTCTTATTCGTTACCGAAACAAATAATTACTTTCATTTAAAGCGCCATGCGTGATGCCCCAGTAAGTATGACAACGGACATACGGAGCCCCTGACCATTTATATTTATAGAGCAAAAGTTGACAGGCCAAGTCGCGATCTACCGCGCGATGGAATTCATCAAATCAAATCACGCGCATCACGGACACAGCACCTCGGTTACGGTGGTCACTGGCGTCATGTTCTTCCTGATGGCAAGGAATTCCATCTAGTGGCCACAGCGTGTTTTTATCACGGCGAATGCTTCCTTGGTCGTCGCATTGCGCCACTCAAGTCACAACGTACGACGACAAATGCCGTTAAACTAACAGTATACCCTAATATCTTCTCCCAGTCCCCGAGCTGACCTTGCGGTCACTGACCCACACTGGCCTGAAGCCTGAAGGACTTTCAGTTTCCGAGAAAAGACGCGCTAGCGAGGGATTCTTGGTCGAGTTTCTTTCCTGGCTCCTGTCCTATGATAGGACTTCGAGGGTGTAGATTCTAGCAGGTAGCATGTGCTTTTTTAATTGATTATGATAAATGCATTTATAGATACTACACGAATTTACTTCACACTTTTACTATCATTTAATTGGCTTTTGAGTTTCGGCAAAAAGAGGTAATTAACATTTGGCAAATATCACCATCCCCCCAGTAAAATCATGTCCCATTTAAATTTGCTGAAAATATTTATTTTGTATTCGATTTGAGCTCGAAATGTGAGGAAGTACAGTAATTTGGATACAATTAGAAATAATAATTAAGATTCACCCTATAACTACGCGCTTGTTCTCCGATCTATAGTCTAGTACAAATGAGAAACAAGGTTACGACGAGTGCAGTATTATCTCACCTCGACCAAACGGTAGTCCATCTTCCACGGGTAACTCGTCTTTCCTTTCTATTCGAGGAAGCTGGCAGTGCGAGCAAGCTGTTACGAGAACCAAGTTCAATGGGCAACTGACTTGTGAACGACCAAGCCAGCCGTCCTGGACACATAGGCCTCCCTGCATAACGCTTCCCACATACAAGTGCTAACTACTAATACATACTTGGAATAATTGGGATGTTCGATACCTCGGAATGCGGTTTTTAGCGTCCGTTCATCTTCGAGGTGTTAGTCATAAGCTCTTGCCGGAGGGGGGATGTAATTTATACTTAGGAAGTGACAGTATAGCTGTACACCGAGTATTGTAAGTGCGATCACGATTATAGCTGTTGGGAAACCTATTTTAGATTTGATGGTTGAATTTAAGCATCAAGATGAAAACAAAACTTTTGATGAACTAGGCTGACGATATTATTACGCATGAATAAGAATGAAAATGGGCCAATTGACCGTTTGATATATTATTTGGATTTTTTCACTCCCTCTCTCGTGATCAAAGAATGCGATTTCCTAATAATTGGGTTAAAATTAAAGAGTTCATTTAAATACAACCCTATGAACAAAATTAAATAAACTTGAGACTATTTCACAGCCGTGATGTACCAATCTTAGAAAAATATGACCGTTTATTTTATTTCAATTCGCTTTTTTATTGCTCTACAGAACCAAACCAATAGCCTTGGTGAACTTTTCAGATTAAAAAAATATTATAAGCATTTTCTGCTTTTGTAATCACATAATTATAATTTACTATAAATTATTTATATATTTTTTTGTATGAATAAATGTAACTACAAAGTATAGTGTAATATTGTGTAGTTCAATTTTTTTTTTTTGCCTTCCAGCAACTTGCTGTTGTTGCTCTTGCTTTTGAAATTTACCGCCTACTACAAACAAGTATCAAAATAAAACTTGGGTTGCAAATTGAAAGGAATATTTTTATCACTTTTCTCTTTTGACAAAAGAACGCTTTTACTTTTAAAAATAATTAATTAATGAAGTTATTAGATAATTTATGAGATATTAGAGCAGGGATTTGAGCAAAATTAGAGCATACAAATGAAATCAGGGTACTCTTTACAGTGCCTAGCTTGACTTATAACCATAAGTAGTCGTCGCTTAACCAATACCAGAGTCGATATTTTCGTGGCGTGGCTGTGATTGGCTGGCTGTCATTCTTCATATGTTTTGTCCCCTCGCGTCATACCTTTAAAATATCGCCAAACGCCAACGGTTATTTTCTGACTCTCTTCGCTTTCGGGTTGCGTTTTGCTAACATTGGGTCGAGATTCCATACATTTTTCTCAATATCTGAAGATTCGTTATGTCTCTCCACTTGAGGAACAAAATCAAGGTAATGAAATAATGTAATCTCGGAAGTTTGTTCGAAATATTATTTGCTTTGTTTCGACTTGGTGAAGGGTGTGCAAATGGCGTATGATCGGTCGTTGACTTTCATGGCTTGGGTTCTCGAAATAATTAACTTAATTTCTTATCTATGGTTGTGATCATTTTGTCCCAAGATTCTGTTCCTACAATGCACGCCTTAATTATGCGTTTTTATTTCTGGTAAATGATTTCAATCGTGTTGAAATATTGGACTATGCACATGTGTGTGCCGAAACCTAACTTCAAATCTTCTTAAAACCACACACTGTGTCTTCAAATGAAATTATTTCTTTGATTTATAATTACTATAATGGGCAGTAAAACAGACATTTAATGCTTCAAATGATCTTGTCTACCAGTTCGGTATTAGTACAATTTTTAACAAGCTCCGCCTTATTAACAAGCTCCATCCATAATAATTTGTCTTACTTCTTTCTGAAATAATTTCATCTTATTTGTGAATTCTATTTTTTATAGGATGAGGAAAATATCAGAGTTTTTGAAGCAGCCAAAAAGGTCGTAGTCAAGCGTGGAGCTCTTGGAGAAATTAGCAACCGTCATCCAGTGAGGACGGTTGTTCCTGGGAATGTTATCAAGAAAGACTACAAAAATGTCCAGGCCAAAGTTGTTACCCATCACGAGTGAGTCTTACTACCGAAGCATGGTCTACATAAATAAGCTGTTGCCATATACTCGTGCAGATTTCGCCACGGTGATTGTATAAAAATATATATCAGACCGTTGCCGTTGTTCTGCGCTGGCAGGTCTGGGCGGCGTTGGCGTTATATGATTTGATTTCTGTTGGCATCAAAACTTATCTCTAAGTACTGACCTACAACATGTGGTCAATAAAAATCACAAATTGAAATTTATGCCTTCCAGTAATGTTGATGGATCCATATGCTTCCTTAAGAGTCTAAAATGTTTGGAAATCAATATGCAATCGGCTGTCTATAAATTTTCAGTGTTCCACTGAGACCTGGCGAGAAGACGAAACCAACTTTGTTGCGTCGAGCTACCAGCGCTATAGCTGTTGCGAATACAACTAAAGTTCCTGTCGTTAAAACACGGTCAAATTCTCTGGTAAGAGAAGAACCAGAACCAGTTCCAACGGCCCAATCATACTCCGCTGGGTTGCTAAATGTGGAAGACATTGACAAGGATGATAGTGAACCAGTGCTTATGGGAGTTTATGCGGCTGACATCTATAAATATTTGTATGAACTGGAGGTATGTAAATCGAGTTATAATTTCACAACAAATAAAATAACATGGAAATGTTACCAATTTCTAATAGCAAGGGCTTTAATTATAGTATATTAAAATTCTCACCTACCTAAGCATTTTGAATAATTTATTTGATTTAAGGATCGAATTTGTGTAATTATTAAAGATTTCCACCATTACTAACCATAGTTTAAGAACAAAGTATGAAGTTCAATTGCCATCGGATACTTCGATATCATTATATTTTATAAAATGGCCACTAATTCCAAAGAGTTAGCCCACAATAAATGATAATAATTTGGTGCTCAAATTCTTACCTACCAATCAACTAAATATGAAGTTTTCCATCACAGCTTATTACATTGTATGTCCACCAGGCTTTGAGGGTGCTTTTCACAAAAAATTTAAGTCATTTCCTCTTTGATTTTAGAAAAAATACAAGATTCGTCCAGATTTCTTGAAAGGACAGAGCGTATCCAAGAATATGCGAAAGATACTTGTCGATTGGCTGGTCGAAGTCCACCACCAGTTCCGCCTGCTGCAAGAAACCCTGTACCTCACAATCGCCATCATTGACCGCTTCCTGCAAGACTACAAGACAATCGACAAGAAATACCTTCAGCTAGTCGGCGTAGCTTCCATGTGGATCGCCAGCAAGTACGAAGAAATGTACGCTCCTGAAATCACCGACTTTGTCTACATATCCGACAACACGTACTCGAAAGCCCAGATCCAGAAGATGGAGGTGCGGATAATGACCGTGCTCGATTTCAACCTCGGACGGCCGTTACCGCTGCATTTCCTCCGGCGGTTCTCGAAGGCGAGCGGTGCCGACGCAACGATCCACACGTTCGGCAAGTATTTCATGGAGCTTTGCATCGGCGAATACCAAATGTGCCATCTGGCTCCATCGATGATTGCTGCGGCGTGCATTTTCTTGTCGCTGTACATCCAGCCGGATGACAAGCCTGTGTGGACCGACACTCTGGTCTACTACACGACTTACCAGCTGGAAGAAGTTAGGCCCGTCGCAAAGCTTTTGGCAACGCTCGTGCTGAAAGCACCAGAGTCGAATCACCAAGCCACGCGCACCAAGTACAAGACGTCGGCGCTCTTGAAAATCAGTGCTCGCCCGGAGCTATCGGGCAAGAAACTAAAAGACTTTGCTGCTGACCCCGAATTGTAGTGCTTGTTGTTATATGGATTTTTTGATGATTTTTGATGGTTTTGATGAACCAGTATGATTGATACACTTTCTGGTCTATTTTTGTACTTGGAAGCCTAAGTTTTATTTTTAGTCGCTACTTTTACTAACAACACTGTTGCATTTTTGACTGATGTTTATATTAGTATGGTATATTGATGCAATTTTTATGGTATATATGATTTGATTAGTAATATTCAATAATGTATTCAATAATGGCCATAATGTTTCAAGGGATTAACTTTAAACATCGTGTTTGCATTATGCATTAATTATGTATTAATTATTATGTGCTATCTTGAAATAGTTTCGATTTTCTCTGTCATTTCTATATAATTATTACTTATTAGGGTTACCAGTGCAAATTGCCACTTGATGTTGCTTTCTAAATTTATTGACTAAAAATTAGAAGCTTTAATCCTTTCTGGCTATCTTCTTTATACCAGTGAATTTGCTATGGTAAATTAACATTGATTTTTAGAGTCTAGTTGATATTTACATTTTGTTACAGTTTACTAATTCAGTAAATCTTAAATAAATAACATAAAACTACCCGTGGAAATGATTGTTTGTAGCTCCGATTTACATCGATAGAATTTCATTTGATTTTGAGTAAAATATGGTAAAATGATACTTGGAAAAATGCCAAAAATTGATTCCAAATTTCCGTCGCCTCTTGGAGAAGCCAATATCGCACGAACTTGAGCTACCATCATCTCTGATCTCAACAGCGAGTAATGAGTATATTCATAATTAGGTTTTTGGGCCATAAATTTAAATTGCAAAAAACTAGCGCCAAAATTCAAGACGTAATTAAATAATAAATACAGTGCTGCCATCTGTGCAGGCAAGTTACGACGCAGATGTAGAGGTTAGGCGCATTCCGGAGATATTTTACAAGGTTTTTCCTTGAATTTGGAGTGACAAACAAGTTTTAGTAAAACTGTCTTGAATTACTCACACCTATGCTTATACACAATTAGTTAAGATATCCACGTACAGATTGACAAGACATTTATTAGGAAATAAACGTGTTGAACGCGTTCGGTGACATCCTGTGTTCATTCCATAACAAAAGTTCTACAATCTGTTCTGGGCGTATACCAGCTTCAAATATTATCAGCGTGATTTAAGTGCAGATTTTAAAATATTATTTAGATTTTTTAGCATGCCTTCCATCATCTGTTAATTAATGATAACTGCGTCGAGTTTGCCATTCCGCCCCCTGCCCGATACACCGGGGGTGGGTGGCTTTGTCAGCAAGCCGGCTAGAGGCTGGCTGCACCCCGAACAGGACATTATCAAGGAGGGTGTCAGCTATGCAGTCCGGGTTAGTAAAAAATTTGCCATAAATTTACCTTGGCCATTTGTTTCGATTCGTTTTGACTTTGACACACTTTCCCAGACTACATTCTACCACCTGTTGATTGAACATTTAAGTGTTGCCTTATAATAATCAGTTTATCCAAAGATATATTTAAGTCTAAATATAAAAAAATGCTTAGCATCTAGAATTATGATGATTATTATTTTTTTGTTGCAGTATATTGGCTGCCTGGAAGTTCATTCATCCATGAAGAGCTTAGATTTCGACACTCGTTCACAAGTAGCAAAGTAAGTGATGAAACCACCCTATAGGTGCCACAGGTACCCACAGGTACACACAATACCATTGAATTACATTAAAAATTACAAAACTTTTCTTCAACAATGGGTTACGACATACATATATTACAGATTGCTCATTTCCTTCAAGGAATGTAATTCTTACTGGAAGCTGAGCATTGAAATTTAAAATTGTACATTGCTTTGTAGAGAATGCATAACGCGAGCATGCGAAGCGGCCGGACTGAAAACGCAGGACAAGAAACGGAAGGTGGACAAGCGGGTGTGCCGCGCAATATCGGACCGTCCAATCATGGACCACGCGGGCGCCAACGTGAAGCTCGTCATCTCGAGTAGCGGCCTCAAGCTCTCCGTTCTCGAGTCTGACCAAGCCATCGCCAGGCACGAGATGCCACGGATATCATTTGCATCGGGCGGAGACACTGTAAGTGGAATATTCCGACTACTTTATTTATATATTTACTTGCCTATCAAATCTTATCCTAATCTAATTCAAACATTGCTACCTACCTCCTACCCATTCTATTGACTAAGTAATAAGGTTTCGACATCGAATTCAATTCTTTTGACAACTTCAGTCGCAAGGTCGTGCTAAAGCCCATGTTAATTGAAATTTGGATGTCTGGTGGTAGTTGGTTATGTGGACCGTGGCTTAAAAGTTAAAACCACTGCAGCAGCAGTTTGCTCGGTGGCTCCGATTTTGCGTGTTAGTGACTCCCTGAAGGAGTCTCACATGCCGACTAATCAAGCAACCATGTAAGGAGTTGCCATAATTTGGTCAATCGGTGCCACCGGGCAAACTGTGACCGACGGTGCTTCAAACAATTTTAGCATTGACCGGCTGCTGTGATCCTGTTGTCTACCATGTAAAGTGCGTTTATCATACAAATACAATTCTTATCCCTTTTGGACTAGGTACATGGTCTCTGCCTATACCTACTGCTATCTTTACTTACCAGACATGAAAAATATTTATTCTTTGTTAAATTATAATTTTACATGATTGTGGTGAGCTGGTGTGAATTGGACTGTTCAGAAAACATTCTTCCGTCCCAAATTGTGGCCTTGTAATAATCATAATAGAAACCTCCTTATTCTATGGTTATTCTAAAAGTTTAGCAACAAGCTTGCACCATTTGCAAGACCACTTGAATGATTGTAATTGCTTGTTATTGGTAACACTGCCAATAGCATTATGTAAAAAGTTAAAAAGTATTAACCAATAACCATCCCGCCTGCACAGGACACTCTGGACTTTGTTGCGTACGTCGCCAAGGATGCTAAAGATTGGCGAGCCTGCTACGTGCTTGAGTGCGGAGGTGGCCTGGCCCAGGACGTCATCATCACGATCGGCCAGGCGTTCGAGCTGCGGTTCCAGCAGTTCCTCACTCGTGCCCCTCCGGACCGGGACTATTACAACGACCTGCCGGGCAAGATCCCTCCAGAAGCCGGGCCTCCGCCTGTCCCGCCTCTTCCGACCACCAGAGGTACGTCGGTGATGAATCTTACCTGAGATGATCTTACCATGAGATGCTTGGTGGATTGTTTTTGCCACCTTTTACCCTCTCAGCACCTCTCAGCCTGGATGTGCCTTATGGGCCGGCTAATCAACCATCAACAAGATATCTACCCTTAGGAGATGTCTTTGTGGTTTTTTGTTTTGTTACAGTTTGTAGATGATACATACGGTTGAATGTTATGGGCAATGGCCAACGAGTAATTATAGCAATGATTATATTTAAAATATTCCTAAAAAACCAGACTGCAGTCACATGTGTGTATATTGTGTGTTTCAGAAGGCGTGGTGAGCAACTTGATTGACTTGAATTGCGAGGTGCAAGCGCCCGTCCCGGCTCCTCGGCGGGAAAACGACTACCAGAACGACCTGCGGGACGTGTTCGACATGCGTAAGTCTGCCCAGGGTTCGGCGGCGGCGCCGGCTTCCGTTGTCTCCATCTTTCTTTCGTTTACAAGCTCTGCTAAAGAAAAGCACATTTAAAATACATTTTTATGATTTGTTTCTCACCAGAACCGTTTGGAACGATGATGCGAGTCGAACTTCAGAAAGAAACTTGGTTTCATGGACCGGTTTCTCGTCAGCAGGCCGAGGGTCTGCTCCTCAAGGTTGGATTTTTATTTTCAGCTAACCTTTCTTCTTAAAATTTAGTTTTACAAGTTATTTGGATGTAAGTTCCATGTTATTTTACTGTAGAAAAGCCATTGCAGCTGAGTGCAAATACAAGACATATAAAATTGTAATTTTACTCAACTAAATTAGTTTTGCATTTTCTTTCCAGGACGGTGATTTCTTAGTGCGTGAATCTCAGGGATCGTGGGGCCAGTATGTTCTCACCGGTAAGAAACTGTCGACATGATCTAAGAACTAGAATCTTATTAGTCATTGTATTTAGTAAATTTGAAAGGGTAATCATCAATTGTAGATTCCGACTCGTCAATGAGATGACATTCCAATGAGATAGAAAGTAATGAGATAGCATGTTGCAAAATGCATTGCGTATAGCTTGTACTCTTGTTTTGCCAGGTATGCAAGGTGGTATAAAAAAACACCTGCTCTTGGTGGATCCTGAAGGAGTGGTCCGAACAAAAGACCGAATGTTCGAGAGTGTCAGCCATCTGATCAACTACCACTGCCAGAACGAGCTGCCGATCATCTCTGCAGAGAGCGCGCTGGTTTTGCGAAACCCAGTTCATCGGAGGGCTGAATAGAGGAATGTAAGTGCCTGCTAATTTTGGCTTATTTTTAAAGAAATGTTTTACCAGTCTGTCTAGATTTCATTGTTAATTTCTGGTCTTGCTTCCAACTAACATTGTGCTTGTTGGAAGTGCATTTTTATAATGTTGGGCATTGACACATTGACGCGATGATGCGTCAAAAATCCGTGGACTGGATCTGCGGATTGGTTGTATTTCGCAACCCGTTCAGAAGGATTGGCCAATACGTACGATTGATTGACTTCATGTTTGTATCGGCTGGACAAAATACTTGTTTCTGGCTTCCAAGCTCCATAATGTTATTATCCCCCCAGTTGAGTTCAGCGGAGACTGGCAGGGCAATCTTCCTTACCTTTCCCTTACATTTGATGGCCTATGATAGCACCTAATTTACCTCTGTGCGCTGCCCCAAGCGAGCCTAAAACTTAGCTGAGTGACATACTATAAGAAAGCAGTGGTCTGGACTAATTGTAATGACTGCTTCCTTTGAATACCTTGGCCAGAAAAGACTTTTTGCCAGCCTAACTATTAATTGTTATTTTTCTTACCTAAAAGGCTAAAATATCTGACAGATAAAACTACCTACATGATATGTGTACAACAGTCAACATTACAAATATTTTGATCTCCAGAATCTTCCAAGATGAGGCCTATAGTCTGTATGGTACTTGGAATAAAATACTTCTTGCCTTGAGAGAGTACCTATTCGAAGTTCTTCATATTATTAAATCAGTCGATACGACGTTTTATTTACCGATTTTAAGAATACATTTATAATAATAAAGATTTATGTGACACAGATTTATTTATCAATCCATTGGTTTTTAAAATATTTTGTCAATACTATTTACTTTAACATTGATGAACGTAATCATACATTCTAGATTTCTGATGTTCAAGTCAGAGTCATGATTGCCATAGGGGACAGGGTGTTTCAAAGCTATGGGAAAAGATGGTGCAAACTATAAAGACTGATGAGCTGAGCAAAAATCTATTAGTCGCTAGACGCCAAGACTAGGGTTGGAATGTAAAATTTTGAAAATAGCACCACGCTTTGAAACCGGCAGTAGAAAATCGATTGTCGATGGATCATTTGCAAGAAAGTGTAGGAAACGGTTTTAAATGTCTTGCTCTGAGACATGTTTTATGCATTGTGGGTAGTCTACCTTGACATTTTTGTTAAGATATGGGTTTAAACTACATATATCCAGGATAGGGGACATATCGCTAATCATTTCGTATCTATATCTTAGCACATTCTAATTACTGAGTATTATTTTTTTTGTACTGTGTAATCATGTTTATTATGGAATCTTGCATTTATGCATGGCATTTATGTGTGATGCTTTTTTTTTAAGTAGGATACATTTCTATGCTTGTTTCTTGATGGATCACTTTTGATATCAATTGCATATTTTCATCAATTTGAATCTTACCGATGTTAATTTTAACATTTTATTTACATTTGACCAAATAAACAAATTTAGTTTATATGTTTTATGGATTCAATGCAAACTGCATCTTCTATTCCAATTACTGTTTCAATTCCTAAAGATCCTACTGGGTTGGTTGACCTTCGATCACTGCTAGAAGTAGTGATCGAAGGGTTGACTAGCACAGAAAGTGTTGCTAATTTGACAATTATTGGGTATTTTTGTCTTCACATAAATATTTATTTAAATAAAAATTTTAATTGAAAATAATTATTGCTTTCACGTTTAAAGCACTAAAGATATTTTGATAGCATGCCAACCCGTGCAGCAAAAATTTGTAAATATATAGCTCTGAATTTACTGGAGGTGTAAGAGTTTGGGGGGGGGGGGGGGGTAAAAAATCTAACACGAACACCTGTAGAACATTATTTATTTAAGCAAAACTAAATCAAGGCTAATTTTGATTATTTTAACGAGTAACATACATTGTCAGCTGTAGCCCAACAGGTGTCACCGTTCTCTTATCATTCGAGTGCCTTTCTCAATTGATTCACAGGATGACATTAAAGTTATCAGTAAAAACTCGAGTGCTTTTGTATTATGCTGTTAGCACAACGTTATAGGCTTTTTGTTGTTGTGATTTGATGGAGGAATGTGGACTATTTGTGTCTGTCTGGGCGCGTGCCTTTAACATGGAGTGAAAGAAAATTGAATTACATTTTGAGTACAGGCTCATTGCAATCCACGAAATCGGATCGCTGATGCCAGCCTCCTGCGACATACGAAACCTGGACGTAGTATTTTGGTACTATGTATACTATCGCTTGAAGTCCGCCTACAATTGCATAGCAAAAAAACAAATGTCTATTTAGGGTGGATATAAAATAACTAGAAACTAGTAGGATAGAACCAAAGTAGGATAGCAATTTACTATTGGCTCACAAATAAATTCTTGTGTGTTACTATGTGCGTTGGCTGTAGCTTCAACTAGAAGCACATCATTGCATTTCAATGCTATTTTATCTGACTTAGTAATTCGCGATAAAAAAAATATCATAAAAAGTCCCAAAAAATCTGCATCGACACTCGACACGTGCCATCGTGAGCAGCGAATGCGTGCTGTGAACGCAGACAAGGTCTATGTTGTTTGAAAGGCCGATGGGGACGAGGACTGTTGAGATGCTTTGCTGTAAGATCGTGGCATTGAAAAGGAAATGGATAGTCGGATTGTTGGGTTCACTCCCTGGGCCACACCACGGACTAATTTTAGAGTTTGTCAAGTGTATTTTTATTGGCCATACAAACGCATCGTGTTTTAATGGATCGAGATTTGAGACCAGTTGAGACGGTTGTAAGTTGAAAGAGCTCGGAAACTTGCATCCAGCCTCCAGCGAACTTTAATGCTCTGTTCGGTGCATGACCAAATTATTCTCGATTCCCTGTCGAACCCGATGCTATACTTCATGTTACTGTTGAACTGAACGCAAGTTGATTCGCAGTTGATTCCATGCTGTGAGTTTCTAGTGAACACCGAAGAGCAGGCCCAATTTTTTGAACTCGGCAAGAAGATTTACTTGCGTCACAAGATTTTTACAATCTATAAATGTCCAATTATCATTAGCGCAAATAAGGAAGAGATAAAATAATTGGTGAAGTCGGTAATTTATACAAAATCCTCTCGTCAGGACAATGATTTGCATCAACTATAAAATTCCAGTTTTGCTTATCACACATGTATATATGTTAAATCCACCCTTTCCGGCATGCGACATGGCGCTACAACACACCACAGTGAGCTATCCATGGCCATCCCTATCCTGCAGCCCTGCTGCCAAGGACGTGTCATTATGTCACCCAAATACCGGGCATTGATGGTCAGTTCAGCTGTTCCCAACGAGACAAGTTCTTATCACAGTTTGGTCCAATGTGCACTTTTTAATCACCTTCTCCGGTAGCCGGCCATGTGTGAGTGCGCGTGAGAATGATTATTGTATAATAATACATTTTATTGTCTTGTCGTGAGGGCAAAGTCCGCGAGATTGTGAGCTACAAATTGACCACTCAACGTTAGTTCCACGATCATTGAAATCTGAATGAGAAACGATGACCTCTGCCTCCTTGCCTGCGGCAGCTCCGTTACACATTGGATTGCCGAGAGAGGAATGATTTTTCTTATCGTAGAATTTTATTTTGACCATCACAAGGGAATTCCAAGTTGGACATCTCATCACTTTTGGTGAGTTCATTCAAGTAAATAATATCTATACGCTAACAATTGAGCGTGCATTAATATTGTTACTATGTGCTACTGACTTATTATATTGACAGCATGCGAGTGAGTCATCATTATATCACTGAGTGCAATCTTGAAGCAGGATGATGCACCTTCCGTTATGAAAATGCAACCCCGTCATCTATACTCTCTTCGTTAGATTTGCTGGGACAGAAAAATCTTGTCAATTGCCATGGGTTACTCAAGGGTCTGGTCTGACAGTGATGTAACCGTATATTAATGACATTTTTATTATTTACTCTTGAAACTTGCTAGCTGTAAAGTGTAAGCGATTGCTGTCATTACCTTAGAGCTGTTAGAATGAGAAATCCTGCTTCACGTTTAATGTCGCTATCGATCGAACCAGTCTGAAAATCTCTTTGTCCGTGCCCACAGGAGCAGTATATCCGAGTGGGTGAGATCGGGGCTCTCCACAACAGTGATGGCACGCGTGCCTGAATGAAATAAGTTTTTGTGATAATACCTGCACACTTTCCTTGCTATAATTTTCCATCGTTTTTGTTCTTGGCATATTCAGCCTCTGCCTTATGACCTAGACTTGGCCTTAGACAAGTTATAATTGCAATCCAACATTAGGATGTGTTTCAACATTTCATATTTCATCATTAGGAAGCAAGGATTTGGAAGAAGAGGAAGTGAAAAAAAGAATTCGTTCAATCACTTGTTATCTAAATTAGTTTTCGATCATCACATCCATGGGTCTGTCTGTCTAAATGCTTCTTGATTCACGCTTCACCTCACATTTCGTTGCGAACGCTTAGGATATTTTTATAATAGTTAGTTGTCGTGAGTGGTTTCCACGAACGCCGTTCTTGCCCGGAAACCCAATTTTACTCACCCATTAGTACCTACCGTCAAACTCAAGTTACAGCCCCAAAAACAACATCCATCATCTCTCATATCGTTTTTTATTTTTGGGGGTTGCAGACTAAGCTATTGGTTAGTCAAATCTTATGATTATCTCTCTTGGGCTGATCTTCTTTGCAAGCTCGGAAGGTGAAAATTTTGCCTCTAGCTTGATGTGTTCGTCCGTATATGAGCACTAATACAGGGATGACTTTCGGCACTTTATGACACTGCCATAACGTGGTTTTTCAATGGGAAGGAAGAGGAATGTTTACTGGCTTAGTAGCACCATAGTAGCACCACAAGAAGCAAATATTTTTTGATTTTTCAGTCACTTTTACCGTTTTCAACGTGCAAATTTTTGTTTCATTGCGATCTTGAATTCCAGATGATCGCATGAATAGGTTATCCGTATCCCATTCCCCACACATTATTATCATCTCTCTATATATCATGTTTGCTATAGGATCTTCACATTTATTTGCCTCGGAGGTGATCTTGCATAACGTGGCTTAGGGAAGAGGATAAGAATGGCACGGCGGTGTTACGTCTATATGTGTCAAACACAGTTTCTCTTTACTATTCTCAGATAGTGCAATACAGACAAGACAAATACACCGATAAAGACATCTCACAAACGCCTCTCGCATATTGTTTTAAACGAGCATAGCCGTGTGACATTCTAAATGGACTGTACGTTGCCAATATAATAGGTTCTAGCGTCTAATGTAGTGGCGATAAGGGAGATAGGGATCGCATGACGCGCCGATCTCGCGATCGAAATTGAACATTTCGGCCGCGACGGTTAGTCGTGTTAGGAGAGGCGAGCCGCGAGGATGTGCGAGTGGAGCGGCCGTGCAAGCACACACGTCGCTGTGTGTTGAGCCGAGGCAGCGGAGGAGGCATGGCCCACGTTCATCAGCAGGCCGACGAGACTCTGCCAGTGGACCGTGTATTCTTTCCGAATGGCTTTCGCAACTCGTCGACGGGCGACCATCGTCGTTCGGGGGTGGCGACGGCGACGTCCGGCCGGGTCGTCTCCGACTACATCAGTGACTCGGAAGTGTCGGACAACATACCCAGTGGCATGTCGTACGGGTCCAAGACAGATGTCAGCTTGTTGAAAGCTGGCAAGAGTCGGAAGCGGCCCACGCAACTGACAATAGCGTCGTGCGATTCCGATGCTGGCTCCAGTGTTGTGGACGTCAGGAGCCGGAGTGTTAATATTCAGTTCAACGAATTATCTTATTGCGTGAAAGTGGGCATCTTGAAGCGAGGTGAGTGGTTTAAACATACCCCTGACGCTTACGCAAAATTTTCAGCTTCGACGCGATCGCCTTTGTTTTCGTTTTCACCCGAGCACGTGTAGGCAACATGCCATACTACACGTCACGTGATTGCGCTGGCCTCATTTAAACCTAGAAGCTCGCAGCTGCCTGTCATTCGAACCGCACAAAGGAAGGATACTCGGGCTATCGAGCTGCAGAGCTAGCAGCATCCGAGCAATCTCTGGCATCCAGGGTCGATACTTTTTGTCAGTGCTGCTGACTCAGAGGGTTGAAATGACTGGCTGCTGAGTGCTGGTGCTGGAGCTGTTGCTGCTAGCTGCTAGCTGCATCACTTGACAGTATGCGCACATGCTCCGAATACTCACGCATATACGCACAAAGGTTCTTTGTTTCCGCGACATTGTTCATGTGCGACGAGATACCATTTAGATGCGTTGAATTAATGCTTTCCTGGATAACACCCTATAACTGGCCAGTTTAGAAACGCGTGACCTTTGACACAACAACTGGGCGTCCTTGGCGAGGAAGGTGTGTGTGTGTGTATGTGTATACACAAAGAAACTAGCAACTAGGACGTGAGATATTGTACATATTCGAGATCTAGCTCTAGAATAGGCCTGCGTTGCAAACCCAAACCATTTCTTCAACGTAATTTACTATCAAATCGCAACACACGCACGATACTCGTCTTTTATTGCTAATGACTGCCACGAATGTAATATCTCGTAGATTTAAATTATTGAAACGTTAAAAAAATATCGACACAATAGTCTACACTTGAATGTTGAGATAATGTCTTCGAAGCTTTGATCAGTATCTTATTTCTTGGAGGCGTTTAGGAGGGCAATGTGCTCTGCCTGGCTGACTGATGAAGATACCGAATACGATAACGAGTATAGTGAACTGGTAGAAGCCATGGCCATCGGGATTCTTACTCATTACTGTTGTCTTCTCGTCGGCAGAATCGCGCAACATCTTGCATGGGGTGAGTGGCGAATTCCACTCCGGCGAACTGACGGCGATCATGGGGCCGTCGGGTGCTGGCAAGAGCACCCTGATGGACGTGCTAGCGGGATACACGTGAGTCTCGGGGAATTTCCGCACTCGTTGCTTTATCGAACGTTAAATTCGATGAAATTCCGTGCTCTGAATCCCTCAGCTTACCATTGGCCATGTCATTTTTCATGCTCTTCGGCTATATATTCTAAAATTGTCATCCCTTAGAGATCATGTCATGCTCCTGCTCCTTCACACGTGAAACCAAGTGGAAGCAGTAACCTCATAGGCTGCTTGATTGTTCCTTTCAAATACCCGAACCATTTTTTCTCCCGTTTCTTGCGTGCCTGTCCTAATGCACCATGCATGCACTGCAGTCAAATGGTGATGACCAAACAGGCAGTAACTGAAGTGTTTAGTGTTCATGCTAATGAGAGAGAAATGGAGAAAATAAGAATAATCTCATCGGAGATCCCTGGCACGTTACCAATGGTTTGACGAGATGAGTGTCACCTCTGAATCTCTACACCAAAGGCATATAGGCTGGCCTTGCACAGATGTGTATGTGTGTGTGTGTGTGTGTGAGTGTTTATCTGGCTGAAAACAGGTTCTTTCTTCACCCTAGCAAGCTCACCCATTAGGTAAGGTTTCTTACACTCCTTGTTATGCCAGCCCATAGTAAAGTTGATGTTGCTCTGTTTACCACTTCATACATATATATCGTGTATTTAATTATCTACATATTCATCACAAAAAGCTGCGTGAAGACTTGCCATCCCAGCAGACAGCCAGCTAGCTTCCAGAATCAAATTTGTCCAAATCACGAGGATATGATTGCCAATTTCGATTAATAGCCAGTTGCAGTAATTGCATGATAAAATCTATTAGTGCGTTGATATATTCATATCCTGAAATTTCACTTTCATTTCACAAAGTCCATGGAAGCAGTAGCTACCTACTTTTACCTCAAGTGTGCAAAGAAATCAGCATTATGGTCATTTTAATAGAGGTTCACAGTCTTTGGGCTAGGAGTACTGCTACTTGATATCGGTGTTCAAATATAAGCCATGGTCCACGCCATGCTTAAATATATTGGAATAATAAATCAACCAATTAGAACTATTGCCTTGGAGGCATGAACTGAGTTTTGTTGTTTTATATAGTTATAAACTTATATAAACTTTTAAGTAACTTTCATCGAGCAATCAAGAATAAGTGGAGTTGATCACTGCAGTGGTTTGACTGCTCTGCTAAACATACTCATCAATATTCAAGATTGATTTTTGTTATTATGGTAATAGCTATTCAATTAATGAATGAATGATGGCAGGTCAACCAATTTTACTTTATCAAAACTTGGCCCAAACATATTTTAGCTGATGTCCATGGCCTTACCTAAATGCACTATGGAAGGAGTATTATTTATTATGGGTATGTCCCCACAGCCCCAGTCCTACTTCCTACTTTATTTCATGTGAGTGGAGTAACAATATACAAAAAATCTTTACTATTATCTTATCTCATTTTTCCATTCAAGCAGAGAAGTGCAGACACCACTGTACAATGTTGGCAAACTTCCCACTCAAACAATTTTGTTTAATATTCACATGGTGTCCATCATTATTCTCCAGAGCAGTAAAGTCTGGCTAGGGTTTTGCTCAATGAATTAGATCAAAGGTCAAATTGAAAGATTCTTTGTTACACTGTCAGAATAAATTCGTGGATTGACCAATAAAGAAATTGCCACCCAGGGATGTCCACGCACCATCGTATCACACACTGCAAATTGAAATCAAAGCCTGATACTCACCACCTTTGACTTTGCAGCCGAGACGGGGTGACGGGAACCGTGAAAACGAACGGCTTCGAACGGGACATCCGGCAGTTTCGCAGGAACTCGTGCTACATCATGCAGGACGACAAGCTGCAGCCGCTGTTAACGGTGCAGGAAGCGATGATGATCGCAGCTAGTCTCAAGACGGGCTCACGGCTGCCGCACGCCCAACGACAAGAAAGGGTGAGCCAAGCGGCAGCAGCAGCCAAGTTGGAGCCAACGTTTAAAGGTGTCAACCAAAGACCCATCCTGTGTTTCAACTGACAATATGGTTGAAATGCCTAATCAATGGCTGCTATTACGGCAGTGGTAGTGAATAAACGGTTTTCTATGTAATTTTATTCCAGTAAAATCTGGTGCTTCACTGGCACCAAAGTTATGCCAGTAAAATCAGAAAAGTTAAGAATATCTGCAATGTTCTCAAAGATATTTGTCATTTTCAATTGACGATAGAAAAAGATCTTAATTTCCCTTGTTTGACTGATTAAAAAATGTGTTCATACGTTTTTAAAGGCAGCAAATGTTCGAGCAAATATTCCTAGATAATCTTCCTGGTTTTAACTGGCAGTGAAGAAGCTTCCTATGACTGGTGTAGATTTTAATTCCATAGAAGTTGATGATAATCATACTTTGTACCTTGTTTATGTTGCTTATAAACAAACAAAGGTTGCTTAGGTGATGTTATATAATATATGATACATGGCATCTGGGGTCAATCACTCTAACCACCAATGAAACATCACCCCCGATTTGAACCTGGTCTCACAATTAGAGCTGTTGGGTAAAGTCCTTGTCTTTAAATACAATTCTGTCAATAGACTGGGACCGATTTCTAAAAAATGTGTCTCCTTCTGATGAGTGGCGAACCAGGGTGTTAAAAGCTGCCAACAATGTTATTCCTTATCAGAAGAATATGCTGCATCTGAAAACCATTGTTGGCAGTTTCAAAATTGGGTTTTTACCCCCCAAAATCGCCAAAAACACGGTTTTTACCATATTTTTTTAAATGCTGTATACGCACGAAGATAACTGTCCTAAAATTAATTTAAAAAATGTATGTTGTTAAGGAAAGTATTTTTCATGGTTTGAATTATTCTGAGTTTAGATTTTCATAACAATTAACCACGAAATAGGCCCTCAAACACAAAAGTTTGAGTTTTTGCTTTGGACCAAAAAAACATACCACGTCATTGTAAGCAAACGGTAAAAGATAGAGATTTGAAATTTTCCCCAAAACATCGCTGATAATTTGTGCCCATGATGCCGTCAACATATTTACTTTACCTAGTTTAGTTTTAGTTTTATAACAGAAACAAGACGGCGCCGTGTAATACGGCGAGTGTCGGGCGATGCCGCGGAACCAATCACAGCGCGCATACGCATCACGTGGCCCTGCTAATCTTGCGTGTGAGCGCTTGTCCACGGAGCTGGCAGCCCTGGCAGCATGCTTTCTCAGTTCGTTGAGTTTGCTGAGTTTAATTTTTGTACTTCTCTTTGCCGACAGGGGTGGGACTGGGAACCAAATATTCACTTTCACCCACATATTGCTCTAACTGTGACTTGAAACATACTTATTAAAGTAGTTAATGCAGTGGTGCGAATCACAGTTTACTGTCAAAGCCCACTTTACCCGTATACAATACTTCAGAGTAGATTCCACTTTAAGTCTTCACTATCGTTTTGTCTTTGACAGACTGACCAGACCGAAATCCAATGCATACAGGAATGCAAATCAGGATTACATTAAAAATGTCTCTTTTTAGGAGAAGAGAATGTTGGAGATTGCTTGCAACTCAGGCAAGCAGCGCCGATATCAAATATTTATCGTTTTTTTATCAAGTCAAAAATTATCTGTAAGAACTAAGAGGCAACTCTTTTTTGGCATGGAGGGCGCTACTCTTATTTCACTAACAAAACGAACATTCAACGCAAAACAGAAGCAGGTTCCCCCGCCCATCGGATAACCCTGGGAGGAATAGGCGTAGAAATAGTTGAGAATCGCGGTTTTCAATAAACCACGGTCTGTATTGCAGACAAGATTTGAAAACATGATAACCATGGATCAAATCCACGAGCGAGTTTTAAAAGATGCAAAGCACACATCGTGCGATTTGTGTTAGTTTGTAAAACAGTTTTATGGTTTAAATTGCCTTCGAGACAAAAAATCTCTTCAAGAGCTCAGTAATCGAGATCAAAAGTGTATCCGTTCTTCTAAAGTCTGAATGAAGAGGACCACGCTACTTATTTTGTGCCACGAAATAATAATGTGATGCAGGTCGACCGATTGGATACCGCCGAAGATGTATCACCTCTCCTATCTAAACCAGTCGACAAAGATCTGATGCACATGGTTCACGATCACGTTGCTACTCGAATAAGCTCAGATCACTTGATAATCGTCACTCATTGGTAGTTAGCCAATATGAAGTTTAAAAGTGCATTCCAGAACCTTTTTCATCTTGTTCATGGGTGGCTCTCTCAAGACACAGAGGAGTTGTCAACAACTCTCCAATATTGAGTTCAGCTCAAGACGTTGTGCATAACGTCAGAATGTCAATTTTTGGACTCCGAAACACATTTGATTGGCATGCACATTACACCAAGCTACGTGATCTAAAATCCTTGTTAAAATTTTCCATTCGGCGGAAAACACTATTGGGCTATGAATTTTTTTAGCATATCAGATCCGGTGGCATTTAAGATAAAACTGGTGCCACTCATAGTATCCCAAAATGTATAGCGATTGTCCCAAATAATACGTAGGTACGGATAAATAATGCAATGTCTCCATTGCGATATAGTTGTCACAAATCTAAATTGCTCTGCACTGACGAATTCAGATGTTTTGTTGGGAATCTGTCTGTTGTAATGTGGTATTAGATTATCAAGACGAAGATAATAATAATATGTTGAAACTTGAAACACACAAAAGCTTGGATCAATATCATCAATATAGGGTTTCATTTGCAATTGTAGGCATGGTACAACATTAAATAAGATATAAACTGTCAATATAAGTGTCGTGTGTGAATGAATGTGACTTGTCCCAAAGACTCCGTACGGGTAAATAGCTTCATGCGTATTACTAACATCAAGTACCTATCTCTGGTAACAATGCACAATGCTTACCTCGTCATTATTTTAGTTATAGTACCGATAAAGAAGAAATAGCTGTGAAATGTTGCGTTTGAACCACAAGCGCGCGCTGATTCCACATGGCTAAATGCGAGACCAGCAGCCAACTGACCAATCAGCGGAGCGCGTTCGTCGCTGGCGACACGGCTAGCCTCTCGGCCGGGCTCGTATCTGTTGTCTTTCGGAATTAATTGTGATCAAAATATTTACGCGATTCTTTGTGGGAAAACTTCATTGCCTTCTACACGCATTGACCTAACAAAGTCTATATTTATTATTTATTTTCGTTGATTAGATCTCGTAATACGGCAATGCTAATATTTTTTCTCGCGCCGTCTCAATTTTGCATCCCTGTTTTCACCCCAAATTATAACTTATGTCGCATATTTGAATGATTAGTTACACTTATTAGTCTTTTCTGAATATTTCCACTTTTTTGTTTTTTTTCTAGTGTTCATATTGCAGGTTCTGTGAATTATTTTCTTTGTACCAGCCGCTTTCTACCCTTATTGGGTTTTAAGGGTAAAATAGTGGAAATGGTGATTGCCAACAATGTTTTTCGGATTCAGCATTAAAAAATCTATTAGAATCACTTTGTTGGCAGCTTTTAACAGGCCGGGCCCCAAAGTTGAAAAATTTCAATTTCGGGCCTAGTCTACAATAAGAAATGGCATTCTTTGCGCCAAAAATAAAAGATTTTGGTTTAAAATTGATATTTTTCATGATTTTGGAATAATGGATTAAGGGTGTTGTAGCATTCAAATAGACACACAGTTTTTAAAATAATATTAATAATGATTCAAACAAGTCCCACACCTTTTTTTAGCATTTTTTATCTGGCAGAAAGACATGAACACAGAGAACAATGGCTGGGAATGTACTTTGCACCGATTTGTGTAAATATTGGAGAATTTACACCTGCTGCCTATCTCACATGAATCCGTGTCAATGTCTCGGCTCTTGAATCATCATTACTTTGTGCAAACACATCTTGAGACATGCTCAAGATATCAATAAAAGTCAGCAGCTGCAACTAATGCCTCGTAATCTTATTTCTCGCTCGCTGAACATCTGCTTTCCAAAAATAATTGGGTCCGTAGGTCCACATTTTTTTTTTTTACATGACCAATGCTTAGATTTCAAACGGAAGTTACCTATTTATATTTGACGGGTTCTTCTCCTTAGTCCCGATCCTATGCCCAGGATTTGTCCACAAGTTTTTCAATCTTAAAAAACCAACATTTCAAAATATCTGTCTGTGTCTTTTAGGTGGAGGAGATCCTACGAGCCCTTGGTCTGCTGGAATCGCGGAAAACAATGACAGGCTGTCTCTCAGGTGGACAGAGGAAGCGGCTAGCCATCGCTCAGGAACTAGTCAATAACCCGCCCGTCATGTTCTTCGACGAGCCCACCAGGTAAGAGGCAAGAAGCTAGTTCACGGATGGACAGATTCCAGACCGCTTCAGATTCATTCAGATGGGACACTTAACTAGTAGGTCAGAATCTATCTTCACTAGGTCATTCATTAATAATAACATGACCTCTACTGTAAATGAACCAGTTACTTACTTAGCACATACTAATATTTTTTATCAATTTTGCTATCAGCGTTTAGTGTGATCTGTGACCACTTAACTATCATTCGGCCGTTCACTTTTATTTCGGACAACGAAGTTTAATTAAAATACAAAGTTGGTTTTAAAACTTTCAATAGAACTTGGCAGTGATTGATAGCAACGTTATCTACTATTCAGTTCATATTCCATTCATATGATGCAAATCAATTCTTATTGTAATTTTTTTCTCTGGTCTTCAAATCATTTCAACAGACCAGCACTGGGCTATTAGCCCAGATTGGCAGCCTTGCCTCGTGTCAAGACTCTGATTGCGTGTGGGTTCCTCTGGCTAACAAACCATTTGTCGTTTCTTCCAGTGGCCTGGACAGTTCAACGACCAAGCAATGCGTGTCCGTACTAAAGCTGCTTGCCAAAGAGGGCCGAACGATCGTCTGCACGATCCACCAGCCGTCCGCGCTGCTGTTCGAGATGTTCGACCATCTGTACTCGCTGACGGAGGGCCGATGTGTCTACCAGGGCTCGGTGCAGCGGGTGATCCCCTACCTGGACATGCTCGGGCTCAAGTGCCCAGCGTATCACAACCCAGCAGATTTCCGTGAGTCACAATCGCTTGCTAAGATTGAATGAGAAATTAATTTGTAACTTTTATATATCTTTTTATGGCTATAAGCTACGTGTAGTTCAACAAAGAAATTTTTATTACTTTGACCCTTGATCAAATCATTTTTAATTGGCTATCAATGAATACTTAATTGATTAATAGCTATTATTTTGTCTGTCGTTCACGAATGTCAAGTTCGACTTGGCCAAAACTGCAAGTAATTATCATATTATATGCATGCAGAAAGTAAAAAAATGATGATATCAGATATCATGCATTCTTGTTTTTACTCATGCACCAATCATTTAAATTGCATTTATCTCTAGGCATGACTTATGAGCTATGAATATGATGAGTCATGAGTAAACACTTTGTAAGGTTTATTTTATAAAAATATATTCAAAGCTAATTAACTTAATTCAACCTAACATATTTTGTCTGTACCTGTGTTTTCCAGTACTAGAAGTTTCAACGGGAGAATATGGAGCGAAAACTGTCGACTCGTTAGTTGCTGCAATAAACAACGGCAAGAGCAACACCTGGAGAAGGAAAACGAGCGAGCCAACTTTTCTGCCTGCTCATATAAGTAAGCCTGAGTTTAATCCCACGCACTTGGGAATTCACCCAAACCCAATTCACCAAAACTTGTATGGTTTCTTTCCCAGGTTATTCTTTGTCCTAGACCCAAACTACATGTGCCATATTTGGGAAAGTAGCAAAAACATCAGAAAACAAATGGGGATTTGCTCATTTTAGCTACCTGGACCATAGCCAGAAGCATTTGCTTAATTGTACATGTATGGATAACATTGGACACATCGGTGGAATATTGAACAGGACAAATATTGAAAGGAATTTTTAGATTTTTTATTCATCCATAGCTTCAAGTATCCACGGGCAGTTTCAGGCGTTGGATCTCGGAGGAACTTCCCATGTATCGGACTACCCGATTACCTGCCTGCCAATGTCCTTTCTTAATTTTTTGTCACCCATTCAACACCCAGCCTGACTAAATATTGTTTAACTTTTGTGATTTTTCAGAATCGGTGTGCCCAACATGCCAAAGCCCGGCCACGGTCGAACCATTCATCTAATTTCTTCTGACACGTTATGATTTGCAGCTCAGGCGATGGAGAGCGGGCAAATGACACCGGTGAGAGCTCCGCAGATTCCTCCAACTCCGCACCCGCCGCAGGAAAACAACGACAAAATGTCGGAAATGTCCGACCACTCTAACAGGGTGTACCAAGCAAGCTTCTGGTCACAGTTCACCATCCTACTGAGACGCACCTTCCTTCTACTTACCAGGGACAAGGTAAGCTTTACCCAAGTCATTGCAAAATTGATATAGCTGTATTGGGATTTATTTTAATGTCTCACAATTTTGATGGGGCTGTAGTAAATCAGCTTTCCATACTACATGGTTTTGTTTGAGTAATCCTTGCAATGTACTCCAACACGCAGCAGCTTCAACTCGCCAGCTGCAATTTTATTGTTTAACCCACGTCACTGTGAAACTTCTCGATATCACCACTTTGATCGCAGCTCTCAATGGAACAATATATGTGATACAAAGTAACTAATTGCATTTGAATTCTGATATTGACTTGTTTGCGGGTCAGTTCTGTTCAATGTTCTAAAAGTAAATTAACAAGCTTGGATTTTCTCTCCGAGAAGTTCAGACTAAGCGAAGTTATTATTTTCCTTCGTGAAACAATTGTTTTTATTTCAGTCCCTGACTCAGACTCGGATGCTGATGCACGTTCTGATCGGAGTTTTAATTGGCACGCTTTATTTCCGTATCGGAAACGAAGCGTCCCACGTTTTTGACAACTTCAGTCTCCTTTACTTCTGCGTCATGTTCCTCATGTTCACGTCTTTCTCTTCTATGATACTCACATGTAAGTGCCCGAGAGGGATTTACCACATTACAATAACTTAAGTAGGATGAAGTGTTTTAGAAATAACACGATTTTTCTTGCGTTTCAGTTCCATATGAGATTCCTATAATTGCGCGTGAATACTTCAACCGTTGGTATTCTCTCAAGTCGTATTACTTAGCAGTGACGTTAGCAGACACTCCAATACAGGTGAATATGCTTTGAAATACTTTCCAATTAGGGATAAAAAGGCTCTCTGGAATAATCCTTGATAGTGCATTCAAGCACAATCACCTGATATTTAATGAAACCATTTAACCACAAAGTTTAACATTCAAAACTTGAGGAGAGTGTAGGGATAATTTGTAAGATTTAACCAAAATCCAATAGCAACTAAATGAAACCTAAATATCTTTTTAAATGAGATGTTTGTGTGATAAAGCAAAAACGTACTATCAAGGTTTCCTACCAAGCTACAAATACTGCTGCATTTCATTGTGAAAAATAACTGTTAAAGCATTCGTTTGGGTGAGCTTTTTTTATTGTTTATTACTTATAGTTTAAAAATCACTGCATCACAATTCCCATCACTAATTGATTGTTCAACCTGAGCAGAAATCTGCAGTACTGTAAGAAATAACCATAATGCAAGATAAATGCTCCACGTGCAATGTTATCATCAGATGCAACTAATTGAATATGGAGACTAACTGGCATGTACTTTTAGGTCCTCTGCACCATAGGCTACTCGTTGGTGGTTTACTTCATGACTGCTCAGCCTCCCGAGCTCGGCCGTTTTGTTTTGTTCGTAATCATGTGCGTGTTGGTATCCCTCGTGGCTCAGAGCATCGGCCTCCTTGTCGGAGTCTCCATGTCGGTGCAGGTTGGTACAACTGCTTGATTTTTAAACACTTTATTTGACTATTTGAATCAGAAAAGGCAGTGGCAAAACCAAAGCTTGCCTTCATTTTTTTTGTTAGTTCACAAAAATTCAAATCAAGCCCGGTATATCTTCAATAGCCGGGGAATACTGTTTTGAATTTAAATTAAAGAAATTATGAATTTTTATTCCAACAGGCATATTGAACTTAAATTCTCTCCATTTCAGAATGGCATGGTGTTTGGTCCATTGGCAATCATGCCTTTCACAATCTTCTCTGGATTTTTCGTGCACATGAAAGACGCCCCGTCCTATTTCCAATGGCTGTTCCACGTGAGCTACCTGAAGTACGGCCTCGAAGGCGTCATGATCGCCGTCTACGGCTACAAGCGCGCTCGGCTCGAATGCAATGCCGACTACTGCCATTTCATGTCGCCGATACGCTTCCTGCAAGAACTAGACATGGCCGACGCCGATTATCTGTTCAACGTGGTTTTCCTGTTCATGCTGAATCTTGCGCTACGATTCATTAGCTACTTGGTGTTGCTCTACCAGCTGAATCACAAGAGATGACAGGGCCGACGGAAATCGTGCGGTTTTGTTTCCACGCTGCGGTGGGCTCTCGTTTAGACGGCCGTCGATGTCAATCGGCTGCGAGTGCGAGGCGAATAAGTCGCCTGACTTCGGTCTTGATGATCTCGCTATTGTACAAAGAAGTCGTTATCGTAACACGTCCAGTGCTTCGAGCACGATCTTGGAGAATATAACAATATTTTGGTTACTTTTTGTATTTGAAAGTACTCTCTGTCGATTGCAAGTTTCCATCTTGCCTGCCACGGCAAGGTCTTGCAATGGGATGCCATTATTTTTGTATCATAACGTTACGCCATAATATAAAATATAACGATAAAATATAACGAGGTAAGTCCGTACACCTGCCCTTTGTGCATCAGTATTGTGTTATATATATTATTTACTTTAGCTTTTAATTGAGCTCTGTTTTGTAGGAATATGCTTAGTATCTCAAAAGAAAAATGGAAATAATCTTGATAAGATTTTGAAAAGCATTTATTGTTACAGCTGTGCGTGTTTGTTTAAACTTTAATTTAAGTACTGTCAGTAGTTGAGTTATTAGTTCAAATATTTGTCATTATTTTTTGGCTGTTGTATTGTGAATTGTGCAAGAAAAAAACTTTGCTGTCCCTTACAAAATTAAACTATAATTATATTGCAATTGCTTCATATCTTTTTGAGTTTGATTGATTGAGTTTGTGAGATAATAGAGGCCAACTGTAGCATGTACCTACACCTATAATAGATCTATTTTTACCTTATCTGTGCCTTCCCATAGAACATATGAGATACGTGGCGACTGCTTTATTCTTTAATCCTAAAAACTGGTTCCTTTAATAGTTAGATTTCTTTTCTAGATAGCCAAAATTACCAGATGAAAATGTGCAGGCTCACTCCACCTTTTTTGTCTTTCCAAAGCAATTTGGGTCAACTATTTTTCAAACGCAAATTTCGCTTCTCGCAATAATTCTAAACAATATTTAGCCTGACACATCATCCCACATGTGTTGTGAATGATAAAATGCCCCCGACCCCCACTTGAAAGAACATGGGCGCGTGACGCACGTGACAAATTGTACAAAAAACAGGGTAAGCACAAGCCTAGGTCGTCTCAAAGCTGGCGCTTCAGTGGCTTCAGCTGCTTGAAATCACGTTTTCTCTGTTTTTGGTTGTCAATTGTCTGCAACTCTACTCTCTTTCCTCGATCGAAATCCTCCTATTATCGTCATTTGATTATATAACATGGTTGTTTTTCCTAAGTCAAGACTGATAGGCCTAATCAAGATAGCTTGAAACATGCAGTACAGGATAAAGCTAGTAGCTAAGCTACCGATGAATCGTGTTCGAGAATATACCCATAATCATCTGGTGGGGAAGAAAGTCACTGATTATTATTATGTTTCTCCTCGTTTTGTCGATTACTAGATGTACTATCTTAAAGTACGTAGAATATACTTTACTTGACCTTCGATTTATGACTTGACCCTTAGAGGGGCTTATCAATAAACTTACGTTTTTTCGGACATCTTTCATACGTCTGGGATTACGCTATTGGTATCAAGTCACCACAGGGGTCGGTTGTCTTTGTCTCCTACAATCTTGCTCTGCATTACTGGCGGCGTGCAGTGGGTGTAATTACTTTAAATTAGATAATGTCGATTGGCGAGTGTTCAGTAGAAAGACCAACTTGCGCTTGTCTATGATCTCTCCGCCGATGGCAGCTGGAGGCGATCGGAGTTGTTAGTGTGCCAGTGGTGTTTGCGTGAAGCGGACGTGATAGTGCTCGCTGGGTCCTGTCATCCTACAGCTAACCGGTGATCGGACGGTAGGTAGGTAACTGCGCTTCGTTTATGCTGATTCGAACGTCCATTCGCCACACGTTTCTTTGGTTCGACGACTGACTGCCAAGTGAACGTTAACTTTCTTCTATGGCTACGATATGAGCTATACGATACACTAACTAATACAATCAAAGATATTGGTACCTAGCATCTTTATCAGCTTGTCTGGCTTATTGAGACCATGCCTTAAATGAGTGCCTTAAATATGTAAACAGATAACTTGTTCGTGTGTAATTTTAATATGTACTTTATGATAGTTCATTGCGGTCAGTTTGTAGAAGACGACTACCCGAATTGGGGTGTCTTCTCTCTATGGAGGGAACTTGCAAACATTTAAATTGAATTGAATCACCATTCGTGTTATTTATTCCAGGAAGGAAGTTTCAAATCGTATTGTAGGTAAATTTGTGTTTTCGAAATATTGGCTCGCTTGGCTCCTAATTGGACAGAGGAACTGTTTTTTGCACATTAAACAGAGCGTTTCTTTCGGTAATGCGACAAATAACTTTATATCACGAGAATTCAGCGAGTTATATTAAGTTAGGGAACTGTTTTGAGCTTTGACTGTTGAACCTAGCATTTTAGCAACCCCTATTCATAAGACATAACGTTCGCTATAGACAAGCTTCTCGAGAACTGGTACACCGTCACTTACAATCTATACATTCCTGATTGATGATTGACTAGCTTATTAATAGCATTCGATAGTTTGATGAATCTAGTTGCCATCAGCCCAGATTTAAAAATATATCTATAGCTTAAACCTTTTTTTGCCGACTGTAGGAATGTTGTATATTTTATTTTTGAACCTTAAAGTAAGTTTCTCAATTCGATCGCTATTATTTGGGGGGTTTCAATAGCTAATCAAGTTAAGCTAGGAGTAAAGACTAGATTGGAATGTTCGTGGTTCCCAGTGAAGCCCGCAGGCGGCATGGTTCGTGAGAGCGTAGAACAGCACCACATGGTGGGTACATTGTTATTGTCTAAATGATGCGCTCGGGTCATAGTCAGCATAACCCACTATTATTCGCTTAGCTCCCTGAAGGAAAGTGTCCTCGACGACCATATTATTAACTCTGTCCCACCTCCAAACGTAAACCGTTTAATTATTCTGGTGGATCAAACAGGTTTTTTTTTGTAACAATTCGACCTTGAAAAAATATATATATATTATGTAAATTTAAATTTTACTCGTGATGAAAACACTGCTTGACCGGTTGTGATCTCCAAAAATATGGGTTTGAAGACGTTCAAACAAACGTTTTGTCTGTAATTCAGACAAACAGATTATTCAGAGATATAAATGCAGGCAAATGAACATTCAACGGTTTCAATGGTTCGTGCCACTGTTTCTCGCATAGTTTATGTCATCACGCGACGCAGCATCCGCAAGGGCACGGGTCAGGGTAATCCTTTACTCATCGTCATCAACACAATGTGAACGCCTTCCATACAAATAGATCGGATCGGATCTTTTAAATGCAGATACGAAAACCACCGGTCATCGTTGAAGTCGAAAGCCACAAACCAGTTGACGGGAATACATTTTTTTGTAATTTATTTGCGACGTTGCGCTTTCAGATCATGTGAAACTTTCCCCGGTAATTTTTTAAAATTGATTTTTATCAATTCTCCACTCAATAAAATATGAATTGAAAAAACAATTGTCCAATCCCAACAAGTAAATACCATGGTCTTAATCCATCATCGGCTATGCTTGCTGTACCTAGTTGGCACTTCACTAAACCACAACATTTAGTGAGTATTGTACCGTACAGTGCGTGCCATAGATGTAAAGCAAGAAAATAGTGAGAGTTGCAAATATGTCGAGCCAAGCGTTAGAATGAATGTGCTCGAAGTAATGGCCTGCAAGTTGCAAGTAAAAAGTACAGATCCTATTAAAGCCAAGAATCCTTACAAAATTACAATCACTGGGTATAGCTATCTACCATTTATAACAGCCACGGATCTGTTAGGGCTTCATTGCACTAGTACATATTGTATAATGCAAACAAATTACCACACACCAACTGACCGCTGTCAACTGTCAAGAGACAATTATCGCATTTAGTTGTTGTTCTCCGTTCTAGATAATGGAGATACCACCCGAGCATGGACCATTAGATGTGTGCCAACGTGCTCTGAGCCTGCAATTTAAAGATGTTTCCTATGTCGTGGCGGACAAGAAAGGTAATCATAATCACCTCTGGTCTTGATGATTTGATTTCTGATCGCGCGTTTTCACGTGTGTATACACATCTAATAATGCAGGGCAGGATGTATTATATCTCAGCACGTAGATATAATTGGATATCTAATAAACGTGGGCTGGGAACGCCTGCAATTTAAGCATGCTTTGTATAACGTAGTGTGTTTGTACGTATAACGTCAGTCAAGATTCAAGACGGAATCACGATTTAATGGCAATAATGATTGAATCAGTTTCCTGTGAGTTCCACCGTGAGTATAATATAAGAGAAAAGATATTACATGAATAATGTGTACCCATTAAATGAACATTCTTCTGGGGACAAAACCGATGGTGCGAGTGTCTTCATTTTCTTAGAGGATTTTTCAGTTTTTACAAACTTGCTTTGTTTGAGTATAATAAATTAAGAGTGACGGAGATACGCTAAAAAAATATAAATTTTAGGAATCCCCTTATCCGCAAAATTTGCCAGTCATTCTAAGATCAAAAAAGATAATTGATGCTAATGATTCCAAGTTTTGGCTTGGCCAGAAAAAAAATTCCCTGGGATATTCACACTGTGTACAAAGAAGGGACATCTTTGTGTTCTCATGCCAGGCTATTGACATGCAGACCTTGACTGAGTGATAACCCACGCATCAATTGCTAAAAAGTCGATGAAGTAAATGAGAAACTGTAAAGTGCTAATTTTAGTTGTCGTGTGCTTTAGATGGCAGAGCTAAAGAGGTTCTGCACGGGGTGAGTGGGCAGTTCAGCAGTGGTCGTCTAACTGCCATCCTTGGCCCATCGGGGGCTGGAAAATCCTCCCTCCTCAATGTTCTCTCCGGCTTCAAGTGAGAATTCAGCTTGGGGAAATTCTAACTATGGATGAACCAAGTTTTGTGATATTATGGATTTTTTTCAGTTGCCAAATAAATAAATAGAAATAATAAAAAAATAAAAATAAAATCATTGATGCCAATTTTTTTGAAGAAAATTGTTCAGTTCGTTTTTTTTGTAAAACGATTTTACAATAATTTTAATATACCATTATACCTAGATACCTATATTTTTTCTCCAATGGGCCAATTTTAAGGATATTAAATTTTAAGCAAGTTAAAAATTGGCTGAGATTGTTTAGTATGCCATTGAAACATCTCAAAATAGAAAAATCTTGGTCTGAATTCTTCAACAAAGGATATGCCAATTACATACATTTTTACTTTGAAAATATTCCATTCCATTCAGAATTATGAACAAATTTAATTAAAAGAAAACAATTACTAATGATTTGCAAATGAATTGTTTATTGGCGTTGCTCCCACAGAACGAAAGGGGTGACGGGATTGGTGCAAGTGAACGGAGTGGAGCGGAACGCGGCCGAGTTCCGAACGCAAAGTTGCTACATCACGCAAGACCAGTCGATGCTGCCGCAGTTGACGATGAAAGAGACGCTCACCATTGCAGCCAACCTCAAGCTCAAGCCGGGATGGGAGAAACGGAGTGCAACCAGGTATCTCAAAATATACCTACGAGGCTACGTGGCTGACTAAGACTAATGTCTTAAATAGAGAAAGACGCAACTAAACCTTTAAAAAAAAATGGAACATGTTCGCTATAATATTATAATAAGGTTGAATCAAGGTTAGTTGACTATCCTGACAGACTTGTTTGGTAGTAAAAAAAGCAAAACTATCCTGCTCAATTTTTTAGATCTATGATCATAGGCAAGGCGTTTCCCTTGAGGGGTTGAGCAGGCTGGAAGTAATTGCTACCAAATCCTATAAAAAAAACCTACCTAATATAGTAAAAAATTAACATAGTCCAGAATAAAAATAGATGCCTGAAGAAAAATACTATCTCAAAATGTAGCACAATAATAATTGCACATTTATAAAATATAATATTTTCTGTTTCTCTGTTCCAGTGCAGTGGTGTCAAATATATTTGACTTGCTCGGATTGACGAACAGCGAAAACACGTGGGTGCAGTATTTATCAGGTGGTGAACGGAAACGGCTCTCTATTGGTCTTGAACTCATCACCAATCCTCCAATTATGTTCTTCGATGAACCAACAAGGTATGATTAACACGAACCATTTCTGACATTAGGAGTGTATAGCCGCTTTTACACGGTCACATGTTTTGTCAAACCCTTGTACAGCAGTCTTGTATACATCTTGATCAAAGATTGTATAAAAACTGTCCTGTAATCCGACTACGTGCGATTGACGAGTAATGTTCCTCCGTGCCCGGCTCCAGTGGTTTGGACAGTTCGTCGTCGGTCCAGGTTATCGCTCACCTGCGAGCCCTGAGTGCCAGCGGGCACGCAGTTGTCTGCGTCATCCACCAGCCGAGCTCGCGCGTCTTCCACATGTTCGACGACTTGTACCTGGTCTCGGAGGGAAACTGCCTCTACTCGGGCTCGACGCAGGAAATGGTCGGCGTGTTCGAGGACGCCGGCTTCAAGTGTCCCGAATATTACAACAGAGCTGATTTCGGTAAGTTCATTCATTTTATTTATTTATTTTGGTTTAGTGTGTGATTAGATTCGTAAATTTTTTTTCAGCTAACTTTGTATCTGCCGATACCACTGTCTTACATAATGTGCCATGTTAAATGTATGGATGGAATTGACAAAAAGCTTGTAACTATAGGAGTTCATCAAGGAAAGCAGTGCGACGTATTTCCGACTTAAAAAAAGTACAGTTTTCTATATATCGTCTGCCCCTTCCTCGTCCTCCACAAAAATAAACACGATGTTACTAGTTACTGAGATAGCAAACTTTAGCAACACCTCTTTTATCACAGCTTGTCAATTTATTCTTGTTAGTTCATGTGCACTTACCTTGGTTTCTGACTGCAAAGTTATGTGGTCACTTAGCATAAAAATCATTTGATCATAATCTAATAGAACAATGGCAATAGAAATCGATTATTATTTGTCTTATTTCTTTAGCTATTGAAGTTGCTTGCCGAGAGCGAGGAGATGATCTAAGCAGCCTTCTGAAATTGTTCAAGTCAAATACAGCCATTGTCAGCACCCGTCTCGAGCTATCAACAATTAGTGAAACATGTAAGTTTTGCACCAGCACCGCAGAATCATCCTCCAGGAGTTCTTCAGAATTGTCTAATAATTGTGTAATGATTACAGCGCAGATGTTGCCGTCTAAGTCAATATCAATAACAGTCAATGCATCGGTAGCTATGAAAAACGGGAAACCAGACAAGACTACATTCCAGAGATATCCTACTTCTCAACTGCAACAGTTTGGTGTTCTGTTCAATCGGTCTATCAGGTGTACGCTCCGTGATCTGGTAAACAATCCATTACCATTCAAATCCATTACAATCCAAATCCATTATCATTACCGCATATAACATTGAAATTTAGAAGTTGCAAAATTGATACATATTTTTTCTCTTTCCAGCACATGGCCCAGATTCGGTATGGCTGCCACATCGCAGTTGGCCTCCTCTTGGGAATTATTTACTACGGCATTGGCAATGAAGCATCCAAAGTTGACAGCAATTCGGCGTGCTTGTTTTTCTTTCTCATGTTCCTCTTCTTCAGCAATGCAATGCCCACCGTTCAAACATGTGAGATTATTTATTTCAAATCAAATTCTTCTATATGGTGATTTAAAAATGTATGTATTTTTCTATTTTTCAAAATTTATTTCAGTTCCTTCTGAGATGTCAGTTTTCTTGAGAGAACATCTCAACAACTGGTATTCCTTACCGCCTTATTACTTCTCGAAGCTGTTAGCTAACCTACCGTTGCAGGTAAAAAAATTTCAATAGAGAGACACTTCGACAAGACTTCATGCTGGTATCTAGTATTAATGTGTGCTTCATTTTAGGTGATGTGCCCAGTGACATTTATCTTAATTGGCTACTTTCTTACCGACCAGCCTGCTGACATTTCAAGGGTCTTGATGACTCTTTTAACATGCGAACTTCTAACGATGCTTGCACAAGCTCTAGGACTCGTGCTTGGGGCTGCGTGCGATATGAAGGTAATCAATCAAAATCTATCTAAACGGAAAGGAATTTGAGTCTTGTACCACTGAATAGGACAAATATTGTTTGATGACTCACTTAGAAAGAGTTAATATAAATCAATTTGATTGTACGGACCATTCTGTTCCAAAATCCAGCCACTCTTGCCCCGATTTTATTCAGTTTTTATTTTGCTTTATCTTTTATTTAGCTGTTGTTTTTGTTTTATTTTGAAGCTCGGTGTGTTCTTGGTTCCTGTGACAACAATTCCGATGTTCTTATTCTCTGGATTTTTCCTACGACTGCAAGACATTCCGTTTTATCTTCGATGGATAGCAGATATCAGCTACTTTAAGCATGCATTTGAGGCAACTATAATAGCTATTTATGGGTTTGATCGCCCAAATCTTGTATGCTCACAACCTTATTGTCAATATAAAAATCCAAAAAAGTTTTTAGAAGACTTGGGTATGAGTGACGATCTCTTTTGGTACGATATAATTGGGCTAGCAATTTGGACGGTTGGTTTGCATGCTGTCCTTTACATTGTACTTAAATGGAGAATACACACATCAAAATAAGTTTTGCGCCACAACAAAAACTAAAAATTAAGCAATGGGGTTTCAATTTTAACTGTGATATATTGTATTTTAGAATTGGATTTAATATTTTGTAAATTTACACCAAAACTTGAAATAAGTTCATGGCATGGTCGCCGGCCACCCTCGGCGAAAAGATGTGCAATTAATGTTTTATTCCTGTTATTTTTAATGAATTCGACAAGAGTTTGTTTCTTGTAGTATTTTATAATAAAACCGAGAGTAAAGTTATAAACTACCATTGAATCATTATCTATTCTTTATTGGCGCCATTATGTTTCAGCAAAGCATGTGACTTATCTCCGGTAGCCAATCAGAGGAGCGCTCACGTGACTGAGTGGGCGAGGTGGTCAGCTGACATGCCAGTCTGCTGACAATCGATTCACGTAGTTTTGTTCGGCGACTGAACAGGTTTCACACTTGCAGGAATTGTTTTCAATACCCTGCGATGGGGTCGTTATTTAGGAGTGAGGAAATGACCTTATGTCAGCTTTTCTTACAAAGTGAAGCTGCCTATGCTTGTGTTTCTGAACTGGGAGAACTCGGACTTGTGCAGTTCCGAGATGTAAGTAGTTAGCCTCCGCCTATGCTATCTATGCTCTGCAGAACGGCCGATCGATTATGAGCAATTTATAGGGCTTATCGGTCGATTTCTGTGACCTTATCTTATCTTATTTGCTAGTTTAAAGTGTCCTCAGAACCAATCAGGTCTCTATTTTTGCCTTAATGATGAGAAAATGTTAATTTATTTACTTAACATGCAGTAGGTCAAATGGCCTTCCTAGGTCGTAACTTATTGATTTTCTCCTACACCTTATGGTGGGCCATCTTAGGGAGAATCCTTCAATATTTTTACATTTGTCAAGTTACAATTATTAGTTTTAGTTTCGTAAATCGATCTAAAACTTTTGTTTCATTCTAGCTAAATCCTGACGTCAACGCTTTCCAACGTAAGTTTGTCAATGAAGTGCGACGTTGCGATGAAATGGAACGGAAACTACGTTACTTGGAAAAGGAGATCAAGAAGGATGGAATTCCAATGCTGGACACAGGCGAGAATCCGGAAGCCCCGCAGCCAAGGGAGATGATTGATCTTGAAGTGAGTTCCTAAATTATTGATATCATTAGTACCAGCAGATTTTTCTGTACCCTAGGTATAGCTAGGTACAGATAAACTAACTTTAGATGAAATTCTGGAGAGTGTACTTTGCCGTAGAGTATAGCCTACACGAGGCTTATCGCTTACAGCGAGCAGTTTGCTCGGTGATAATGGTGAACGCCAACTGGTGAGTATACGGCGCCGAGTGAGATACCACCGATCCTGGTGTTGACCATTGTCTCCGAGAAACCTGCTTGCAATTGGGGCTACGACTCTACCCTTATATATTCAATGATTCAGGTGTTCTCATTACTTCCTGTTGCATTTTAACTAAAATTTTTATATAATCCTATAGGTACTACTAACTAACAATGTTGACTTCTGACTAATATTGCAAAATTTATCCTAGGCCACTTTCGAGAAACTGGAAAATGAGTTGCGTGAAGTTAACCAAAACGCCGAAGCTTTGAAAAGGAACTTTCTTGAGCTGACCGAATTGAAACACATTTTAAGGAAGACGCAGGTCTTCTTTGACGAGGTATGGCTCTCAAAATATTACTTAACATTTTGATTTTTAATAATAAATTGTACTCATAATTCATACTGAAAGTCTGGAAGTACTTTATAGCAATCTAATGAAATGAGCTCCTAAATGACATAATTTCATTTAGCCCCTTGCATTGCTGGAAAAAAGAAACCATTGGACATAAAAAGCTTTTTCAGTCACAATTCCCAATTCATGCCCAATTCACATAAATCTGAAAAATAATATTACAAATTCATTTATTAAAGGTTCAATTGACACTTTAAAATACTATAGGTACAAAGGTTTGCAACCAAATTGGTGCTCATTGTAAGGTGTAGGTAACAAACAATTAAATTTTCCACCTACTACCCTATTCTTAATGTCTTAATTAACACAACTATTCTTCATCATGTTGTTGTGGCAGATTTATCTTTATATGAAATCTCTGGTGTTAACTGGTGTTAACACCAGAGATAAAATGTGATTACTGATTCCTATAAAAATGGCTGGTTCGGAGTTTGTCAAATGGTTAATGAGCTTGATTCTGATGGGTCTGTGTAAGTATAAACTGAGGAAATATAGTAAATGAGTGTTTAAATCTGAACACACTGCTCAACTGCAAAGGAATTTTAAAACTTTAAATTCTTACTCATTACGCCTTATGACCTCCATGAACCTGTCGTATAGGGACATGAACTGTACTAACCAAATGTTTTTAAATTCACCAGCCTGGCAAAACTAACTAATCAAAGTTGAAGACAAAACAGTTTCCACACCTTGATATCCTTGATTATTTTAATTTTAGTAAATTGTTGGCCTAGTATTTTTGTATATTTTTTTTATTTCTAGATTTTAGGCCCAAGTATTGACTGTTGCTAATGATGAACAAATAATTAATTTTATTCTTTTTTAGCTGACAATCCTGGCGTTGTTATGTCTATATTTCCTCGAAACTTATCGAGACGTATGGTTGTATCATGCACTTAACCCCTGTCCTTGTGTTTGTGTTTACCTTGTGGAAACGTGTGACACATTTCTAGCTAACATGCAATGCAATTATGCACACTAGTAAACAATACATTCCATATAGATGATGATTACAGCTAACTGTAAATAATCTAGATTGGTTTTGGATGTCATATTTGGCTTAATAACACGGAATCATTCAATGAGAAATGGGATTTCTCAATTCAAACCGATAAACTGTGTAGGAGGTTTAGTCATGGTTTGCATAACAGAATTCTATTGAAGCATAATTAACAATGTATCTTGTGGGGAAATGGATAATTCTCCGATAACTAGATTATTAACCAATCATCGATCATTCAAATTAGAAAGGCAATCAATCAATTCATTTTAATTTGAACAAATAATGCATTAACAAAGCTCTTCAGAGTAAAAGATTATCTGTAGTATCATTAAATATCAATATTTATTTCTGATGGTGAATGCAAATTAGTTAGTAGTACTAAACGCTTTTTTTGTAGGCAAAAATTTAGTTACCTTTGAGAGGTTTTTTTCTTTGTCATGTTCTGACAGCATGCGTGTGTGTCTGTCCTGTTCCCGTATTGCATGTGCTCCTATCCCTGCCGTCGACTAGCGAGCGATTGTTTTGCCAGGCTGACAATCGCTACCCCTCGCAGATGGCTGACCCCAGCAGAGAAGATGAGCAAGTCACGTTGCTAGGCGAGGAAGGCCTCAGGGCTGGAGGGCAAGCCTTGAAGTTGGGGTAAACAACACTCGCTTTTATTACTGTCTTGAGAACACGATTGAGATGCAATAGTTTGGCCGGGCTCGAGATTCTGCCTTCAATGATAGCGGCATGTTTACCGAAGTTCATGTTATTGGTAAATGATAAGTTAACGAAAATAAAACAGGATAGACAAGAAGAGGAAATGTAATCTAAATTGATGGTCGAAAATGAATATTTTTGAAATCTTAACCTTTTATTAACAGATTGTAGTAGTGACTAGAACTTTATTTTCCATCAACATAAAACAAAGAGTAGGGTACACCAAACTAGCCAACCGTTACGAAACGAACCTCGGTGAATATATCAATCATTGAAGCCAAAGTTATGTGTCTGCCCTTGCCAAACCAGAGACAAAGTTAGCTTATCAGATTTGATTATGTAGTACATCCATACTTTAAATTTTTTAATTTGTCTAATCAGTAACAGATTATTATTATATTTAAGTACATTCATCAATCATTGTCAAGCTGCTGCTTTAACGAATGCAGAATGACATGTAAGCTGCAATTTGTCCCACCATGGCTTACCTACCTGGCTTTTTACATATCACCAATTGGTTACGGAATTGCTTTACTATTGCGCTGTGAAATCACATTTTAATTTTCCCGAATATGTCACTCAAATGCATTTTTCTTACAATCGGTTATGGTGAAATCTTTTCCATTCCCATCTTTACCATTGATCACATTTCATGTCGCATAATCTGGGTCTGTTATTTGGCATTGGTTTTATTAATATGGGTTAACGGTAGTTGTACCACTTTGTACAGTAGTTTAGAAACGCACTGCTTTCTCTGCATATGCATTAACAATTGCACTGGTGTCTGAGGGTAATAATTAATGATTGTTTGTTTACATACACTATATAAACTGATGTAACAAAAGGAAGGATGATTAAGATAATGTACTTTGTCTGTAATGCTTACTTGAATCGTTTTATTACCAACTTAATTCCAGATTAGTTTCGAGCAAGCTAGAGTTACTTTCCGGTGCCAGCTTTTACTGTGCAGTAAAACAGTTTTACAGTTCTACAGTTGTCGTGAAGCATGTTGTGATGGTTGTTGTTGTTGTTGTTGTTGTCGCATAGCAAGAGGGCCTCAACCCTACCGAATCAATGACAAGAGCCCTGATTAGTTCGGACGATTCAGTGGCCAGACAAGTTCCGTCGGGTCCCATACAGCTGGGGTATGTATTCACGGTCGACTTGACTAGCTTAGGGTCTTACTAACTCGGGTACGTAATCGATATTCTCCAGTTGGCTACATGCATGGATTGGTAACGATTTTTGTGTTCAGTATTTCGAGAAGTAATGTTCTAATTATTTTACCACACACGTTTGTAGTTTCTTGATGTGCGAGTCTATGGGTTTAGGTTCGATTGGTTTTTGCATCTTATGTTTATGGAAAACATTTGGGACTTTTGTGGCAACTTTCAACAAAGTTTACCTGATCGAGTAAGCTCTCGGCCTACAATATTTTTGCAGCCTGTGGAAGTCGTCACACAATCTTTTACGATAGAATTTTCTCTGAGTTTTCTTAGCACTGGTGCGCTAAAACTCTGGAATATTACCAGCATGCTACTAAAAGGAATACCGACAAAATAAAAATTCTAGCTTACGTAATCTGCATCTTAAAGCTGCATATTTTCCAGTTTTCATCCATGCTTTGCTCGATGAGCTGGGATATTAATTTTCCTCGAATATAACTTAATAATGATTCCCTCCCTCTATACTATTGGTATGCTGAGAAAGAGCTGCAGATTTTTAAACAGCATGTTGCTAAGTATTGTTTTTCGCTTGGTATGTTTTGCTGACTGACGAAGCCTCATCATTACGGCAATGTTTTGTACCTACATGCATTTTGTATTAATTCATTATCATTGGTTCTTAAACATATAAACTTTAATTAATGCCAAATAAACAGACTATATTCTTAATCAAAGTGATATGAGTAAAGAGATTCACAATGTGTATGTATTTATGTGGCTAGTTTCGGTAAATTAAGCTAGTTCCGAGGTGGATTTCCCTGGGAACGGAGGGTAACACGGCTGTCCTGCGTGTAGCTTTGTGGCGGGCGTTATTCTGCGCGAACGGATCCCGCCGTTTGAGCGAATGCTGTGGCGAGCGTGCCGCGGCAACGTCTTCTTGCGCCAAGCCGAGATCGAGACCCCGCTGGAAGATCCGGCCACGGTGAGTTACTCGGCCAGAGTTTGTCACCAGCTCAGTGTTCAATGAGCTGAGCTGAGACGTTCTTGTACTGGCTAAAAGCATGGTCTGTGAGAGTTTATTGTTTGTTTCTTCATAGTGCCTATGTTTATCTGCAGTTTTGAAACCTACATAAAATGTGGTTAAATGTGGTTAAATGTCTAAATGTATTGAATGATTTTGCATTTGGGCCAGTTATTTTTGCGACAATACATTTTACTTGCAAGCATTAATCGGAATATAATGGGTTCAAAATTTTGTTTGCATCAATTCAATCATCGAAATAGCGTGTCTGTCGGCTACGCTATGAGAATCCGGTTCCCGCCGCTCGGAACGTGATTTCGATGGACGTTTGCGAGCCGCGCGCGTCGCCTGTGGTTGACACGGCCGTTGCTTGCAGGGCGACCAAGTGTACAAGTCGGTGTTCATCATCTTCTTCCAAGGCGATCAGCTGAAGACTCGCGTGAAAAAGATATGCGAGGGATTCCGCGCGACCTTGTACCCATGCCCGGAGGCCCCGGCTGACCGCCGCGAGATGGCCATGGGCGTGATGACGCGCATCGAAGACCTCAACACCGTGAGCACTCACATTCCAACTCGGCGTTCAACGATAAACAACCACACTCTTTGTGTTGTTTCGATCCTAAATACTCGTTGCATGTCCCGACAAGTTGGTAGTGATGTGCGGGGTCTTAACGCGGCGACGTTGTTTTGCAGGTCCTGGGGCAAACGCAGGACCATCGGCACCGCGTGCTGGTGGCCGCCGCCAAGAACATCCTGAACTGGTTCGTGAAGGTGCGCAAGATCAAGGCCATCTACCACACGCTCAACTTCTTCAACCTGGACGTCACGCAGAAGTGCCTGATCGCAGAGTGCTGGGTGCCCGTTCTGGACATCGAGATGATTCAACTCTCCTTGCGCAGGGGCACGGTGAGTCGCGGCCCATTCGGACGCTGCGTTCGTAGGGTTTGACAAGTGTCGTGCTGTGTTTGTCGACAGCCGCAACGTAGCCAACTGATGTATAAAATTGGATGACTTTTGTGGTTTTTTGCAATTTTTAACTAAATTTCCAATTGATTGTGTGTGTTCAGAGCGTTACGTTGCCGGATTAAGGCTCGACCATCAATTCATAGTTATTGTTATTACTTTCAAAGCTTACAAAAATAAGAATAGCTTTGATCCAACTGCGGATCGGCCCTTGATATGTATATTCAATGCTAAATCCATACAAAAAATTTCTATTTGGATCCAAATGAAATATTACATACCAAGATTCAAGAAACGAATACCGGAAGACCGAGGTACGAACCAAGTTTTGGGCCGCCAGAGGCTCATGTTTTTACTGTTGCCCTTGCAGGAAAAGAGCGGGAGCTCCGTGCCGCCGATTCTGAATCGCATGGAGACTTTCGAAGATCCGCCTACGTACAACCGAACCAACAAGTTTACCAACGCATTCCAAGTACTTATCGACTCTTATGGAGTGGCAAGCTACCGAGAGGTTAACCCTGGTATGTTGGATACTTTTTCTTTGTTGAACTGCTTTGTTAAACTGATTTATGACTCAAGCTACTTGTTTTAAATTTTAACTTACCCTAGGTTTATAAGATAATTATTCATTTCTTACTAATTTGAAATGAAAACTTTTCAGCTCCATACACAATCATTACATTCCCGTTCCTGTTTGCCGTGATGTTTGGTGACACGGGCCACGGCTTGATCATGACACTGTTCGGTGCTTGGATGGTTCTGCGTGAAAAGCCCCTAGCCGCGAAGAAAATTGACAGCGAGGTACATCACCTATTTTAGTTAAGCTTAAAATCAATTGTCTTCAATAATTTATGTTACTAGAGCTTATATTATGCATTGTAAAACCTAATTTAATTTCAGATCTGGGCCATATTCTTTGGAGGTCGCTACATCATTCTCCTGATGGGACTATTCTCTATGTACACCGGGCTGATTTATAATGATGTGTTCTCAAAGTCGCTCAACATATTTGGATCATATTGGTCAAACAATTACGATCTATCTACGTTGATGGCCAATAAAGATCTGCAGCTAAATCCTAGCACCAAGGATTACTTACAACATCCTTATCCAATTGGTTTGGATCCCATCTGGCAGGTGAGTGCCAGGCCAAGCGACTCAAACTGAGCACTTTGCCTGGTCAGAAGCATGGAAAATTTAGCCTTTGTCTAAGATTGACTAAGTCTCTATCTCTTTCGATTTTTTAGGTTGCTGAAAATAAGATCATTTTTATGAATGGCTATAAGATGAAGATATCCATCATCATTGGTGTGCTTCACATGTTGTTTGGAGTCATCCTGAGCATGTGGAACTACGTGTAAGTTGAAAACATGTTGGATTCCTGGCTGCCACTTATGTTCTCAAATCGCTTTTAATTGATTCGGCTCCACCGTGAATACATGCATTTCTTCCCCGGAAACCTAGCTACTTCAACAAGCGCATGAGCATCTTCTGCGAGTTCATTCCACAAATCATCTTCTTGGTATTCCTCTTCATGTACATGACGCTGCTCATGTTCATCAAGTGGGTGGCTTACAGCCCGATCAACCGTAAGTTCACATCTTGGATTTGTTCACTTCACTGATTAAATCAAATTTATCAGAGTGACACCATTGTTGAGGTAAAACTAATCTTGTTCCCATGTTCCAACCAGTTTTGACTTCAGCTGAATCCCATGCAGTTCATATTTATTTCTAGCTTGCCTGACATTGTTTGCCCAAACAAATTTGTCTGTTTATCTTTATTAACACATCCTCATTCTCGTTATTCACTACGCATTTGTCATTGGATCGTGTTGTCATGCGTTCCTTCTCCCTTGATAAGTTTTTTTTTTGTGTTTAGCTGTGGAATCGGGACCTTACTGTGCTCCGTCTATCCTGATCACATTCATCAACATGGTGCTTTTCAAGACTAGTGACCACCCAGCTGTTTGCTCTCCGTACATGTTTGCTGGTCAGGTAAGTCATCGACTCTAAATTCCAAAACGCCTCCACCCCTTGGTTTTGTTCTTGTTACCCCCACATATGGTACTCTGTTCACTAACTAACTAATCACTCTGCTTTATAGGAATTCTTGCAAAAGGCGTTGGTGATTCTAGCCCTACTGTGTATTCCGTGGATGTTGTTGGCCAAACCGATTATGATCATGCGTGAGCAGAAGCGTCAAGCATTGCTGGTGAGTTGGCAAAGCAATGCAGTGAATTACTTCTGTGCAAGACAGCAAAACATTGAATGATGTTTGCCAAGCTTGCTATTTCTAAGAAAAGGTGCCCACTGCCACCTGTTTCAGCTGCAAAGCAACGGCATCCACCAGCAGGAGAATGGAGATGCTGAGGCTGCCATGGCCCCTGCCCCTCCTCCGCCCCGACAGGGTGGCCACCACGAGGAGACGGACATCACCGAGATCTTCATCCACCAGGTCGGTGTTAATGCGAAGCAGATCTTTTGTTTCAACTATTTTTTTTAAATTAATAATGGCCCGAGTGATGAAAGAATGTTCCTAAATTCTCATGATCATGTAGGTGCAACTGTTGACAACAAATTATAGTGATTGGCTAACATCTTTATGTTTAAAATAGTCTGTTCTAACTTATTGGCACAAAACTTCTCATATCTCCCATTGTTTTCACATATTTTAAAAATATATGTAAGGGGTTTGCTAGCAATGCCAGTAAGGAAATACAAACATGTCTCAACGGAATTAAACTATCGGGGCAGAGGCGATGAAGTGCGTACTATTTTTCTGCAGGGCATCCATACCATCGAGTATGTGCTGGGATCGGTGTCGCACACAGCATCCTACCTCCGACTCTGGGCTCTATCGCTTGCTCACGCCCGTAAGTGTTTCAGAAATCACCAGCACATTGAAACCCGACAACTCCTGAAATTGATCCATCCTACTTAATTAACTATGTAAATGTATTTCCATAGTTGTTGATTGCTCTAGAATTACATTCTTGTTGATTTGCTTTGCTGAGATTGCATTTATTTGATGGCGTACTTTTTTTCGCCAGTCCTTTCTTTTGTCGTATCCACCCCGTGACGTGATATTGTCAAAACCCGGCCGAGATTTCACTCAAGCGACTAATTGCTGTCGTTGCAGAGCTGTCCGAGGTGCTGTGGAACATGGTGATGCGAAACGGACTGATCTTCGACGGCTGGGTGGGCGGAATCGCGCTCTGGATCATCTTCTCGTTCTGGGCGGTGCTCACGGTCGGCATCCTGGTGCTCATGGAGGGGCTCTCCGCGTTCCTCCACACGCTCCGTCTGCACTGGGTCGAGTTCCAGAGCAAGTTCTACTCGGGCCTCGGCTACAATTTCCAGCCGTTCTCGTTTGAAGCTATTCTAGATCTGGCTAACCAAGTGACGGAGGAATAACTCCTGGCTGGAAGGCAACGGAGGTTGAATTATTATGCAGGTAATATAATACTGTTCTTATTCTAATGCTGGTAGTTTATATTATGATATATTTAAAACTAATCAATTTGTTAGCAAATGTATTAGAAGTCAATTTAAGGGCTGGTCTTTTAGCACATCCATTCCAAAACGTGTTGTGTGGAATTGCAAGTAACTTCAATTAAAAATGCATTCCTTTCACAGCAATACAAGTTGGTTGATACTTAATGTTCACTTGCGCATTCTTTCTAATGTACCTAATTCATATATGTAAAACTGCTTAAACCACAAGTGGTTGCCGACCGATTTCTAGTGATCCTGTGAACTAAAATTAGAAAAGGTGGGTAGAAAAGGTATGCTAACCTTTTTCATCTGCCACAACTCTTAAATTAATAGCCAACAGTTCTAAGTTCTTACTCCAGTTGTATTTGTGATCTAGTGTATTAGGTGACACAAAATCGAGTACAGGATCATTCGTAATTTGTAAGTACAATCTTGCAGGCATTGGGGGCACTTATTTGCAAAATTCGAAATTTTCATCAGTGATGTCAAATCATACATATACCTAGATCATGTAATCATTGTAGTGAATTCAAACCTGCGAGTTTCTAGTAGAAAACCATAGTTGGAGATGTGTCCAATCGTATTTAAATACTATCAAATCTTAATAAATGTTGCAACAATAAAGATATTTGTGTTCTTTCTTGACATTTTCGAGATTTTCCAGAAATGTGTCCAATCACCACAATGGAATGAAAGTAGGACCTACTCAAAGATGAACTACACGAATAAGACTAATGTTTTGAAATGTTCACGTCACGGCTTATAGTGATACCTTTTATTTCCACTCGTGGGTCACAACCTATTACACAGACAGCCCAGCCGCGACTGCCAACCCGCTCATGCTCGGGCTGGTTCCCTCTCACCTTACAGGTAGCGCGCTCTCCCGCTACGCCGCATAACTCATACATATCATCTTCCTCCCTTTCAATGTATGTCCTGGTCTCAGGTCCATTCACGATACTTAATTAAATCATAATCTACATACATCCATTACAATTTTCCAATGATACAATTAGTACATAGTAATGAAAACAAAAGATAAGAGAATAATACTAATACATAATTATATTAATACAAAAGAATACTACTATTACATAATTATAATAATACCAATTTATTTAATAATAATAGTCAGCTGGCTCACAGGTCTAACCTTACGGGTGCCTTTCGCTCCCTTTGTGATTGGCGTACTGGCCTCTCCTCAATTGGTATCGATGGGGAACTAAGTTGCTGTGCGCAGACTTGTGGGTTTGGCCGGGGACTTGTTCCTCTCTCTCCGATAAGATTGGGACTTGCCGGGGGTGCCGCTTCTGGATGTGGCGGTATCCTATCTGCTAGATGGTCCAAGTTTGGGAAGTTTGGGTTTGGGAGTTTGTTGCTCTCTCCCTCTGTCAGTGAAGAGTGTCTGATATGGTCTGCGTGATACCTTCTAACTCGTCCTGACACTTCCACCAGATAAGTTACCGCACTTATTACGGATTTAATGACCCCCATACTCCATCGTCTATTTTGTAGCCCCTTTTCTCTCACTAATACTTTTTCCCCTACCGCAAATCTGTTCCACCTATGATGGGGTTTTCCCCCGTTCTTACCCTTTCGAGCCTGAATTGCCTTCCCCAAGTTGGGTTTCAACAGCCCAAGCATGGTCTGGGGTTTTATCTTGAGCAGTATTTCAGCTGGTGTTAAATTTGTCACCGTGGTGGGGGTGTTTCTATAGTGGAAAAGAAAATTATCTATCCGGTGTTGTATAGACCGTTTTTGGTTATCGTCCTGCTTCCCTAACGCTTCTTTCACTGTCCGTACAGCTCGCTCGGCTATGCCGTTGGATTGGGGGTGGTATGGTGGGCTGTGCATTAAATGTATTCCATTCGCTCCACAAAATGCGCTAAACTCCGCCGACTGGAAAGGTGGGCCGTTATCGGTCACGATACATTCGGGTACCCCGAATACCGCGAAAGCACCTCTTAATTTTTCAGCCACCTTTTCGGACGATGTGCCAGACATGTCCCACACCTCCAGCCACTTTGAAAAACTATCGACTGCAATTAGTAAGGTTGTATCTTCCAATTTGGCGAAATCTAAATGTACCCTTTGCCACGCCTTGTGGGGAGTCGGCCAACTGATTGCCGGACTCTGTCTTGAAACCGCGTAACGTGTTTGGCATGGTTCACATGTAAGCGCTGTGCGTTCTATGTCCTCATCCAAACTTGGCCACCACACGTAGCTGCGAGCCAGCATTTTCATCCTTACTATGCCAGGGTGTTGTTCGTGCAGCAAATTTAAAACGCGACCACGTAACGCCATAGGTATGATCACTCTTCCAGCCCAAGTGAGGCATCGTTCGTCTACTGATAACTCCTGACGTCGTCTAAAATAGGGGAGCAGATTTTGCTGCGTCACGGAATCAGGCCACCCACGCAAGGTGAGGTCTCTAACCCGGGCTAGTAGTATGTCTTTGTCAGTTTGATTGGCTATCTCCTTGGCTGTACATGGATTGCCGGTACCCTCTCCCACGAATCTAGAAGTTAAGAAATTCACGGTGGATCCCGCGTCGCCCGACTCGCCTGTTGGCACTTGAAGCGGTAGCCGAGACATTGCATCTGCGTGCCTAATCTCTGTGCCTTTTCGGTATACTATTTCGTACTGGTATGACGACAGAATGATCGCCCACCTTTGTAGACGGGCGGCCGCCATTGTGGGTATACCTTTTTTGCTACCCAAGATGGCTTTCAGGGGCAAATGATCACTTACTAGCATAAATTTCCTCCCCATCAGAAATTTATGGAAATGTTTCACCGAAAATATGATGGCCAGGGCTTCTTTTTCTACCTGTGCATATCCCCGCTCGTGGGTATCTAAGGTAGAAGATGCGAACATAATTGGTTTCTCGACCCCTTCTACAACGTGTGCTAGGACCCCCCCTACCCCATATGCCGACGCATCACAGGTAAGTACTAAGGGTTTGTCTGGGTCATACGGAGTCAAGACTTGGTGCGACAATAGTAATTGCTTACTTTTACTGAATGCCTCCGTGCAGCTGTTGTCCCAAAGCCAACGAGCGTTTTTCTCGAGTAACCGGTGGAGAGGTTTTAAGAGTGTCGACACATTTGGCAAAAATTTGTGATAAAAGTTCAGTAACCCCAGGTATGACTGTAATTGGCTTACATTCTCCGGCGCGGGGGCTTCGGTCACCGCTTTGACCTTTTCGGGATCCGGATGTATTCCTTCACCATCGAGTATATGCCCTAAATAACTCACTTTTTGGTTGAAAAAAGTACACTTATCAAAGTTTATTCGTATATTATGTTCCTGCAGGCGTCCCAACACTGTGTTTACCGTGTTTATATTCTCCTCGCGCGTTTTCCCCACCACTAGAATATCGTCTAGATAACAGTGCACTCCCGAAAGTCCCTTCATGACCTGGTCGATTACTGCTTGGAAAATCATGGGAGCGCTGGAAACTCCAAACGGTAGCCTGTTGAACCGGAAGAGCCCCATATGAGTGTTGGCCGTCAAAACCTCTTTTGATCGGTGTGATACTCTCAATTGTTGATAAGCGTTGGACAAATCTAAAACGGTAAAAAACTTATTATTAGCCAAGGAAGCAAAAATATCGGTAATATTTGGCAACGGGTAGTGCTCCGTTTCCACTGCCCGATTTACCGTAGATTTGAAATCTACACACAGCCGTATGCCCCCATCTCGCTTTCGAACCACTACAACGGGTGATGCCCACTCACTATGTTTGATTGGCTCTACCACCCCCCGCTCTATGAGCCTGTGGATCTCGGATTCCACAGCGTCTCGCAAGGCATAGGGGACCTCGTAGGATTTGTGGAACACCGGAGTGCAATTTTCCTTCAAGACTATGTCAGCTTCATATCCTTCGATATCCCCAATGTTACCCTTATCGAACACCCTCGGGTATTTCGCCTTCATATCGCTTACAATGGTGGAATCTGGAGTTACAATCCTACCCACCTGGGATGAGGTAAATGACTGGCGCCACGCCGGTGCCAGTCGGTCCAACCATGATCGTCCCATTAGAGGGGTCAGGTTGTCCCGGACTATAATTAGAGGTAATTGATGATTCTCACAATGGACAGAAATCTGACCCATGACTTCCAGTTTCGACCCCGTGACTGAACGCAATTGCTCGCCACAACGTTTTAATGGGAATCCATTAAATATCTTGCCATACGTGGCCTTGGAAATTAGACTAACTGGCGATCCGCTATCAACTTCCATGACTAGTTCTTGCCCGTCAATGATAATTTTCTGCACCAGTGGGCCTTCGCCCGCTCGGACCCTTCCGACGCGCTGAATGTTGTTCAGCATGTAGGGCGTCTCCGCCCCGGACTCGCTGTCTTCTTTCTCCGAGTCGTCGGTCCCGACTTCTTCTTCTATGACTCCCTTCACCTTTTCCCGGCGTCGGCACATCCTTGATGTGTGCCCCCTTGAGTTGCACGTGAAGCACAACCAAGACTTGGCCGGGCAGTTGACTTCGTCGTGTTGCCTACCGCAGCGCCGACACTGGGTAACTTCTCGCTGGAAGCTCTCTTCACGCTTACTCGGTCCCCGACTCAGACCCGTCCGGAACCCATCGCTAGCCTGAGATGGTCTTCTTTCTCGTTTGCGTTCGAACTTCTTAACTACGTTTTCTTCCTCGCACACCGCCGACGCGTTGTCCCTTGCGGCCTCCAAACCCCGGGCCATGTGGCACGCCTTGGCAAACGTTAGGTCTTCAGTGCAGTTTAACAATGCTTGACGTATCTCTTCCGACCTGACTCCGCACACGAATCGATCTCTCAGTGCACGGTTTAAATAGTCCCCAAAGTCGCAAGAGGTCGCCAACCTCTGAAGCTCTGCTGAGTAACTACTGATCGTTTCGCCTTCCACCTGGTTTCGTTTGTTGAACCTGTAGCACTCGACCACTACCGATTTTACCGGTGCGTAATGTTCCTTTAGTTTTGTAATAATTTCACTGTAAGTTTTAGTTTTTGGTACCTGGGGGTGCAGCAATGATTTCACCGTTTTATACACGCTTGTGCCGATGAACTGTAACAACAGCATCGATTTCTTCTCTTCTTTGACGTCGTTCACATCAAAGTAGAGATCTAACCGTTCCAAGTACGACTCCAAGTCCTCTTCCGCGGGAATAAATTCACTCATTTTCCCTATATACGCCATGACTAGCGCACTCGATAATAGCTTGCAGTTGGAAGAATAGGTTCGTTTCCCTCGTCGCCAAATGAAATGTTCACGTCACGGCTTATAGTGATACCTTTTATTTCCACTCGTGGGTCACAACCTATTACACAGACAGCCCAGCCGCGACTGCCAACCCGCTCATGCTCGGGCTGGTTCCCTCTCACCTTACAGGTAGCGCGCTCTCCCGCTACGCCGCATAACTCATACATATCATGTTTGTTTTAATATAATAACTAAGTGTGAAATGCAAGTTCATTATATTTTCAAATAAATCCTCCACATCTGTTTGCTATTCTTTCTCTTTCTTTCATTCTTTCTGCTGACCAATCTCGTTGTCTGATCAACCGATTGAGTACATTTTGCAAAGCTTGGTTCGGGAACTGCTCAAAGTAATTAACCACTCCATGAATGGATATAGAATCTTTCATAACAACATTGTTGACCTTGACTATGTCGGAGGGGTCGATCACTACCCCAAGCTCTAAGCGGAATATCTGACCACAAGCACAGAACGTCAGGTTCACTGTTGCCTGGTCTATGATCCTCAGCGACATGTATTGATTTAGTTTTCTGAAGATAGGCTTGATTGGAGCACATACTACAGCAGGATGGCTCTTCTTTATATTTTTCATATGTTTAAAATAAGGGAGAAAGTCTTCATCTGAGCAATCTGGCGTAGTTATTAACATTTCTGAAGTGGATCCGACTTTGCTTTTCTCGTGATCTTCTAAAGCATCTTCTTCGGTTGGCGGCTCGAGTCGGGATGTTTCATATAGAACAGTCAGGCTATGCATGGCTGTTCTGGTCTGTTTACTTTTATCTTTCTTGTTTTGTGCTATTGCTTCAGGTGTTGGTTCGTTGGTGGTGTTTTCTTCCACGCAAGGCACTTCTTCATTGCTAGCCCTTGCGATGCTCTCATCTAAATATTGTGATTTCTGGCATTCAGGAATAATAACTATGTCATCTTCTTTGATCTTTACCGGCCAGCTCCACTTCATTGGTAACCCGCTCTTGGTATCATCGTAGACCCCGTGCCGTTGCGTGTAGTTAATAACAACGCGTCCCTCATTATCGTAAACAACCCCATTTCCCATAGTGTCGAAGAGTGCAGTGACCACTTGCGCTCGAATATATCCTGTGAGAGGATCCTTCCCGCCAGGACTCAATACTATATATGTCTTATTCTGGTAGTGGATGGCAATTCTTCCATCGGGATAGTATATGCTTCCTGTGCCATTGGCTTTGAAAACAGCCGCACGTGATCGATCGGGATAGAACTTGGTCTCATCGCCATGCCGTCTCTTAAACAATAGCATGTGTTGCTTTGAAGAAAATGTTCTGTAGGTTGTCATTTTCTGTATAACAACATTTGTTGGAAGCTTTGTCCAACCCAGTTTGACAAATTCCTTATCAGACAAGCGGTACTTTATGTGGGCTTCGTGATTCCACGTGACATTCAATTTGGCGCCTTGTTTTCCTTTTGATTCTGCAATCAAATAAAATTTTCAGTCCTTGTGTGAAGGGTGCAAAGTGCACACTTAGTGACTGATTGTAACTTTATAAAGCCTTTGTAAAGTAGGACTTCTCATTATTTCAACTCTTGTTTCTGAGGCAATGATAACACTATTTAGTATTTACCCAAAGACTTACCATCATTTGTTCCTTTAGTATCTTTTGATTTTGATCCTGTCTTCTTGCCCATTGCTGCTAGATAACTTTCAGATTTAATGTAAAGCTAGATATTGATATATAGATTTGTATTATCAGTATATAAATAGGGAGCTTAAAAGATATAAAATCTTTATTGGGGTTTATAATGTTTCACGCACATACTGACTCATTCAATTTTGGATCCTACTGCCAGTGCTTGCTTGTTTCCAAGGAAAACAAAATGTTATGCAGTGAGACAGCTTTATCCTTTTCATGATATTTATTGTTGTGATCAATAGTAGTAGTTACATAGGTTGATGAACATGATTTATACTTACAAAATATAAGATGATTAATTGATGCCCATGTTTAAATATAATATTTACAGCTATTTTCAATTGAACATAAATTGTACGTATAGTATTATTCATGTATAATGGAACGTAGGTCGAGTTCTCTGAACAGTGGGTAAGGTCTAGTTTAATACATGGAATTTATATGAATGCACTTTGTACATTGCCAATCAAAATTACTTTGCTTGAAACAATAACATTTTTGGCCAATGCTATAGATCTTCCTAGATGTCACTTGTTTTTCACAGCCTGCCTGTGCAAAGGCATAGGCTCCGAAGGACAAAGAGATTGACGCTTCAAATGACAATGCAATGGGCGTGTTGTGAATAACTAGCAAAAGCAGTGGAGATTTTGTAGATGAGATATCGGTATCAATTGAAAAAAATAAAAATAAAAGTAAGCTTTCCTACTGACAAAAACCTAATCTTGACATTTTTTATAGTAATAAATGGAAGTGAGTGCCAGCAAAACCTAATGTCATATTTTTGAGAATTATGCCTTGACCTTTAATTTTTTCAGACAATTTGCTCAGGATGTTGGCATCAATAAATGTAAAACTATGCCTACAGATGGTTTGGAGTCCAATCACACTGCAGGAACTGCTTCACTGGTGTCCTTCATTTCGGAGTTATCTTCGCTGTCGCTGCTTGAGCTGCATGACGAGTCCGTGCTGTCACTCTCCGAGTCGACCGAAGACACTGATGGAACTTTTTCGTAAAGAAGCCGGAGTCTTGCATTTTCTTTGTTCAGCCGTTCATTTTCAAGGACAAGTATGTGCATATTTTCCTCCATGCTTTTCTGGGCATCTGAATTCAGCCTTTTCTCAAGCATGTCAACCTTTCCTTCCAGCTGAACGTAATCCTGGATTAGTTGCGATTTGGTAAGTGTGCCCAACCGCTCTGCATGTAGATCTTCATAGGTGTTGGAAAATTCACGGGTAAGAAATTCACCTTCATCAGATGGAGACGAGTAAAAATAATCGTCATCGGAATCCAAGCTGAAACTCGAGTCACGTGCTCTTGGCGGCTTTTGAAGTATGGAAACCCCGACGCGTGGTCCTTCAGCATTATTTGTTGCGGCTTGAAGCTTGACATCCAGATCCTTCAAATCATTGTGATCCTCCATCAGGAATTGGGTAGTGTTGTACGGAGCTTCTGGCAATCCATAAGAAAACATTTTTGCTCTCACGTTGTCATCCTCGTTATTTTCTGCTTTATCTTCCCACGACAACTTGCTGTAAGGCTTACGCTTGTTCGCTCTAGGTTTGCGAGCACGTCTCGTCTTCTTTCTTCGCTGATCGTCACGTGTCGTTGCGATACTTTTGTTCTGACAGCTCTTATTAATAACGCTATCAGATTTTACCATTTTCAATTGTCCGCCATGACCATCGTTGACGTCATCTTCGATCCCTTTCACAGGAGGCCCTAATGGGCCCACTTTTTCCGTAGAAATATTTGACATTATTTCTTCACACAGAAAGATTTAATTGTCTCAAACTTGGTTTAGTTTTAGAGATTGTTCACTTAACTACCACAAAAAAATTAAACAAAATTATATTGTTTGATATTTGTGAAGTACAGCTTGCAAACACTCGACAGAAATGAGACGATTTACCAGCATTCGCCATTTTATATATAATATGCTTGCGCTGTGCGATGTCGTCTTGTGAAGCAACAACAACCAACGACAACGGTCGTAACTGGACCCATTCGACCAATCGTGTCGTCGGAACGGAAAAGTTGCATTGCACTGCTGGGGCAAGTTTCGCGCCTGAATTGTTTGAGTCATTTGTGGACAAAAGAGAGACAAATTACAGAAAAAAATATCTTAATTAACAAAACAGGTACTATTCGGTACTATTAGCCAGTCACTTCAATTGTTTAATATTATTTTGTGTGGGGTGAAATAGCTGCAGGGAAATTTCCTCTTCTAACCTATAATTTCCTTCAACAAATTGAGGCAAGATCAACATATTTTTATTTATCCAATTAAATTCTATTAGGGAGCAATTCTAATGAACATATTTCTTTCTCAGAATGTCTCTCTTTAAGGCCGACGATTTTGTCATCGACAGCAACGATGCTCTTGAGTTCAAGCTTGTCCGCAAACTATCCGACCTCGATGATGATGACATTAGCTTCAAGCCAGAAATGTCTCATCAGGTGTTTGGAGAAAGGTAAGAAACAATTCCTTGTTGCATAGTTGGATTATTGAACTTGGATTAAATGGGTGCTACTGGAATGATGCTTTGATGTCCCACATGGGGCCGGAACTGGATTATTGTAGAATATGACAGCTTCATTAATGAATATCTACCTAGTACCTACCTATTCAATTTAACCGATGATGCTCAAAAGTGTTCAAATATTTGGACATTGGCTGTCAGCCATGTTCGGCAGCAGTCCAGAATAGTTGAAGCCCAGGGTATGACGACGGCTTGCCCACATTTAATTAATATACTAAATCATAATACGTTATTTTCCTCGGCAGTGAAAGCATATTTGGATATAAAAACTTGAAGATAAAGCTCTACTACAGTGCTGCCAGACTGACTACTTACTTGGGAACAACTTACAGCCGCAAAGTTGATCCAAAGATCCATGACGGTTGCGAAGTAATAATATATTGTAAATATTGTGTTGGTTTTGCAAAATTCGTAATTTGATGATATGCTAATTGTCATTTAAATATGTTATTTACAGCCAGATGATGTTGTAAAGAAGCTCACTCCTGTCTTGCAACAAGGTTTTTGCACCAATTTGGATGACTTCTGCACTGATCTTGAAAAGGATGCTGGTTTTAAACCATGCGGAGAATTACAACATTCCTTCTCTGTCGAAGGTAGATTGCAATTTACCACTTGTGAAATTTCTTTTCTTATGAATTGCTCTTACTTGTCGAGTGTAAATTGAATCAAACGGTGTTTCAAATTGCAGGCGACAATTCTGTGAAGCGGACGTATGAAATATATTCATGCGATGTCACGACTCCCGGGTTTTTGTCTTACCATGAACGGGTGCAGACATTTATACTCTGGTACATTGATGCTGCCAGCTTCATAGATGTTGATGATGAAGGCTGGCGCTTCTTTTTCATGTACGTTTCATACCTTCCAGAATTTTATAAAGCCAAAAGTTTTGACGAAACTTGAAAGTATATAATCTTCATACTTCCTATTAAAATAGATTGGTTTTAAATCATGTTTGCCCCCTCTAGGTATGAGAAATACTCTCTTGAGGGCTCAAGTATGTATGCGTTTACTGGCTATGCAACTACGTATGAGTATTACGCATACCCTCGTAACATTCGGCCACGCATCAGCCAGATGCTGGTTTTACCGCCATTCCAGCGACAAGGGCTGGCTGCAGAACTGTTGCGCTCTATCTACCAGCACTACAAGGGAAATGATAAAATTATTGACATAACTGGTAAGACAGTGAGTAAACATCCGATTCTGTGAATGGCATTTACAAGTGTAACTTGAAATAAGCTTTTTTATCATGGTAATTATATCAAACAAAAAGTTACGTTCGCCGGTGTCAAAATGAATGTGCACGTGGAATAAATACAAGTTCAAGAATTGCTTGTTAGTAAATAAATATAATTTTTGTGACGTTTATGTGATGTTTCTAATACATTTGTTTCTTTTGTCTAGTTGAAGATCCCTCCGTAGACTTCCAGAGGTTACGAGATTTTGTGGACGTGCAGAATTGTTCCACTCTGGACTGCTTTCAAAAGGATCATCTACTTAAAGGTTTCACTAATGCTATGGCAGACGAAACCAAGTCCAAACTGATGCTTTCGAAGGTGAGTGACCTGTTGTTTGATCGTTGATCAAAACTACAAGCTTGCACAAATGATCATGCTCTTATTGTGTAATATTTTCACACAGATTTCTCTGTGGTATAATAGATATTATAGATTGGGTTTAAAGTGTTTCTTTATGCCTGATATAGGTAGAAAATAGATATGATATGAAATATGAAATAGATAGGATAGATATAGATGTGTACGTAATGTAGAATTGATTCTGCAGAAGCAATCTCGTCGCATCTACGAGATATTACGACTGAAGGCTACTAATTTATCCAATAAAGAAGAGTATCGCAACTACCGTCTGAACATTAAACAGCGGCTTAATGCTCCCCACCAGGTAAATAAATTTAGAAATTTTGGTTTTTAATTCCTATTAATTCCTATTTGTACTAATTGGTGCTACAATTCTTGAATCCTACAGAAACAGAAATCCATACTGGAAAAATTGCAGTTGATCCTCAAACCACAAGAGTACCAAGCAGCCCTTTCAGTCACGGTGGCCAGCGATGAACAACGTCAGGACAATTTAGAGCAAGATTATCAGGAACTGCTAACTCAATACCGCCAAGTACTGGAGCGCATCTCGAATACTTAGTTTGCATCTGGATGGGCCATGTCAAGATATTTACGATTAAGGAAGAGTCTATTAATATCTGTAGACTTAAAATATAACCTAAATAATGTTGATTTATAATACCTACTATGGTTTTTTTCTGATTTTGTTCTCAATTTTCATATCTGTTCTTCAATGTAAAATTGGCTCCTCCTTACCAAGCCACCGTTGCCACATTTGCCACAAACCAATGGCCAAGGGGGAACAGTTCTGTTGCTTACTATAAAACTGCGGCAAACTCTAAAATAAATTTATAAATTTGAATAAAATAATTGAAATACGATTGCGCGTTGACTCGGACTAAATTTTTCTCATACTCGACGTGGAACGTGCATAAATAATGACCGGGCAGTGTTGCCATTCGCGAGAAAAGTAGCCGACGTGACTCCTGAAACTAGTCCTCTTGTGAAGCCATAGTGACGCTTCGGTTGACGACATTCAGGGGTGTGGGCCACACTTCGTTCACCTGCATCGCTTCGTAAGTGCACCTCCTTCTCGTCCACCTAAACGCCATTCAGCTGTTATTTAGATATTGGCACAATGTTTTGTCGAGTTTAATGTGCGATGGAATTATTCGCGATGCTGCTTCTTGCATCTCATGCCCCTCTCGCCCCACTTGGCATTATCCATCCTTGTTGGCCTGTTGCATTCACATTACCTGGCATCTGCCATCATGTGAATGTGATGATACATTTGATGAATATTTACTTGTGTTGTGAATAATTGTTTCTATATTTCAGTTCATTAATCCTATTTTCGATCACCTTTAACCTATGGCAATGTATGGATGAATGATAACGGATTTATAAGCCTATTCCAGAATCATTGTTACAAGCTTATTGTTTACTGTACCAACTCTTAGCACTTGTCATAATAACACTCACAATTTAAGTCCATGTATGATGTCTAAGATGTTGTTATTCATATCCAGGGCTGAACGGAACTTGTGCGAAGGAGGCAAAGAAGATGGGCGATGTCGATGGTCGTATCGTGCTTGAGGAGAGTGTTTCAGATGAGGAAGCTGTTGATAGAGCAATAAAAGGTACATCATATTGATGGCAGTGCAAAAATCCACATGATATGCTAAGCTATGTAAAGGTAATAGTAAAACTAACTCCAAGTAAAAATTAATTTCAAATTATGAATTTATTTCATTTCTAGGTACAGTAATAAAAGCCGAACCTGCTAAGTATCGTGCTAGTACATCGAAAAAGACTCAGGCAAAAATTGTGCCTCCAAACACCACCATTTCCACCACTGTCGTAACGGTGGGAGACTATTTCTGCGACATCTGCCACAAGACATTTAATAATGTTTCGGTAAGTTCTGGAAAGTAATCGAAGCTCACTTCTTGATGGCGTGTATAAAATATTTAAAATTCAAATTGGAAAATGTTTCTGCAGACCTTTCGGCGCCACCGTAAAGGCTGTGAGGTTCAACCGGAAGAACCACAGGCAGAAGTTACGGTTACAAGCGTTACGGTTGTAAAAGACGTGTATGATTTGCCATCTGACGACGAAGAAGAAATTGGAGGACTTCAGAATTTAAAATTGAAAGGTGGGTAATTTAACTGTTACCTATGTGAATAATTTGTGAAATAAGTCAATTTCTCTGCCTTCAAATTTATGTGTTTTTGGCGTGTGGCATCATCATGTCAATTTCTCAAAGCAGTAATTTTCTTTCAGGTGTTGGTGTGATGATGGGAAAGATGAGCGAGCTGCTTGATGACTCGTCCGCAGTTGCGCCTGGGAAGTGTCACTGCTGCGGAGAGGATTTGGAAACGGCCCACACGGTATGAACAGTTGTTTAGAATTCAGATCGATAAAAGAGATCTAAAAGATGATTACCTATGTTAGGTCCATTTACAATACCATTAAGGCTAGGTTGATAAATGAGCTGATTGCTTTTAAGGTGAAAATAATTTTTTGCTTCATTTTCCCATTAAAGTATGTTACTTTAAAAAAAATGCTTAAACTTGAGAAGCAAATTAAATTATTTTGAGATCTGCTACTAGAGAGACTTCTAGGTAAAAGACCCACCCCGTGAAATGTGAATTCTGGATAGCATCTGGCATTAAATTCCCTTGGGATTAAAAAAGAAGAGCTTGAAATTCTTACCATACATGATTTTCATGTGTACTTTCCGCGACCACGCTCGTGCTCCAGGGCGGCGACTTCACGTGCGACGACTGCGGCAAGCTGTTCAAGCTGAAGTCCAGCCTGGAGCGTCACCGCCGCGTGATCCACGCCGAGGGCGATGCGTTTGCTTGCCCCGAGTGCACGGCCCGGTGCCCCGACAAGGGCACGCTCGCACGGCACATGTACACGCACACCGGGCTCAAGCCGTACTCTTGCGATCGCTGCAACAAGGAGTTCAGCCGCAAGTACCACCTCGAGAGGCACATCGTGCAGACCGGCTGCAACGGCAAGCCGCGGCCGATACATCCTTGCCAGGTAGGCTTCACGATCTGTTATTATTATTATATGCAAAATATCCATTCAAAATTTTTTATCCGTACCAGGATTTGAACCCAGATTTTACACCTGTCTGGGATTAATCATTGTCCAATGCTCTACGCCATACGGAAAACCGACTGTGGAATCGATATTAAGTTTATTGAGTTTATTGAGTTCAAGTTGTTAGGTTGAAATCCTGGTACAAAAACGAATTTTGGGATGGAGATTTTGTTTCTAAAAATATACATCTACGGTACATGCACTTGAATTTAGGTTCGAATCAACACTAAGGCTTAATTACTGCCCATTGGGCTAGTGGTACTTTTTCTCCTGATCTGTGTGAATACCCCCATTGCTAAAAATAATAAATTGATATTAACTATGATAGGTATTTTTTTAAATCAAGTTATTGCTAAAAATTTTGCTGATAATTCATTGCCTGTGCAAATGCATTGACTGACACAATCTTGTTAGTGATGGGCCATGCAAAGGAATGCATAGTATTTTGTGCTGGAAAAGATGAGGTTTATGGGAAATGAAAAGCACTTAACAAGTTTTTCTTAATTTTTATTTTTTTATTTTGACCTTTACATTCAACTTCCTGAAACCCAGTCATTTCAACTTCCAATCCGAGCCAATCTGTCGTGTCTGGAAGAATGTGTGACGAGCAACCAAGAAACGCGGAAAGGCGGACAGCCTATTAACGCACAGTGTTTTGCCGGCAGGTGTGCGGCCGTATGTTCAGCCGCAAAGACAATCTACGAGAGCACCTGCGTGCCCACGCGGGCCAGGTGAAACGCAAGAAGAAGTACAACTGCATACACTGCAACCGCGAGTTCCACGGGACCACGTTGATGCAGATCCATATGCGAACGCACACAGGTGCATATTGCGTTGCGTTCTTTTTTGGTTCTATAGTCGTAGCTCTCTGGCTGGGTTACAATATATTTATTTTGTTTACATACCTAGCAAAAATTTTCGATGGAAAGATTCCATTAACTGACAATTCTTGTCTGTCCAATCTTGATATTTTGAGCTGGCAGTTTCCTTTACGATTGAATGCGGCTTTTTTGAGACAATTTTCTGATCATTTCCTAGCACTCCTTTGTTTAGTAAACATTGAAATAATTGCTGTGTTTTGATTAATTTTAGGTGAGAAGCCATATTCATGTGAGTTCTGCCCGAAGCATTTTCCTTCGAGCGGAGCAATGAAGAAGCACCGCAGAATGCACACTGGCGAAAGGCCGTACCAATGCAAAGAGGTTCGTCTACTTGGTTCATGTCAATGCCTTGTTTGCCTAACATTTGACAGGTTCACCAATTTTCTCTAAATATTTCAATTGGCTATGGCTATATAGCTAACATAAACAAATATTTAAAAATACTCTCCTTATAAATTCCTAAAATGCATGTATCTTCTTCTTACATCTAATCTAATCTATCTAATGAATAATGATCTTATGTGATGATGATTGATGAAGTGCATAGCCCTTTTTACATTGTGCTAACTCTGTTCTTTTCTCTTTGCTGCTATATTAAGATGTGGATCTGGTGGTGGTGGTAGGTTGACTGCTCTAACTATTGCACTTTGTGGTTCTGGTTACTGATTTAGATTGAAGCAAAATTTAAAAAATTATAATTTATATGTTAAATTGTGACGGTTTAGACAAATTTTTACAATTAAGCCCTGGTTCTTTGCTGAAATGAGATGTACGCTACATACATTTTCAATGCATATGTTTTCTTGAGTTTTCTCCTCAGCCTAGCATTAAAATACTTGTTAAAACCAGCAAAAAAATTGGGTTTTTAATTGTGATTTTTGTACTGCGAATCGAATCTAACTTGCACATTGTTGTATCGCAGTGTCAAGCAACGTTTGCCGCCAAGGAGACTCTGAACAGACACGTAAGAACGCACACGGGCCTCAAGCCGCACTCGTGCAAGTTCTGCGGGAAGTGCTTCATCCAAGCGTCCCAGTTGCGAGCACACATATTCCACCACACCGGTATGTACCGCAGTCACGACCTTCTGGTGTCGATGCTCACGATGCCGCTGTTGTCAATGGATGCAGAGGTTAGGGCCGTTCAAAAAGAAGTGGTGGCAATATCTACTGTTTTAATGTTGAGTTACATAGTGCTGATTACTTAAAGTGAGTTAATTCCCCTTTTGAAAACATTCTATCTATCCCAATAAGGTAGTATCTTCTGTTGTTGCTTTTCTTAGACTTACCTTATCTTTCTCATATTACAATAAAAATGCTTAACTGGGTTTATCACTAAATCGGTAACTTTTAAAGTTTCTAATTCTGCGGAATTAGGTAAATTTGGGTTTTGTTTCCGAAGTAGGTACTGGAACCAAATGCGGAAATTAATCCAATTCTGCAGAATTAAATTCAGAAAAAGTTAGCATATGGCCAGGAGTACAATTTTGTAAAAAAAATTGTTAGAGAAGTAACTGGTCTTCACGATGACAGCGTTCATTTGTTCCATTAAAAACACTGACAAAAATGGAGATCTCATTTCATTTCACCGTGATAAAAGTTACAAAATTGCCTCCCCGGTTTTGTTGATCCTGTTGAATAAATTTTAGAAAATATTCTGTTGTATTTGAAGCATTTAAGAGATAAGATTACTGATTGACATTAATAAAATAATATTTCAAATTCAATATTATTTAATATCTCGTGGCGGAATAGAACGCGGTGATGATAGGCGAGGTACTGACTGGAGCCAATGTCGCAGGGGAGAACGGCTTCACGTGCGAACATTGCAACAAGTCGTTCAACCGTCGCTCTCGGCTGGTGATGCACGTCAAGTACATCCACGAGGGTGCCAAGCCGTTTGAATGCGACCAGTGCTCCAAGACGTTCGTTCGCAAGGAGGACATGGCGCGCCACAACATCCTGCACTCGGGCCTCAAAGGTAACGTCGAACGCTACGTAGCTTCCTTGTTTACCTGAGCCTATGGAAGTGGGCTTCAAAGTGAACCAAGTTGTGTGACTTGTCTTGTTCAAGTCTTAATCTTTGACTTTGCTTACAGAACACCAGTGCCCTGTGTGTAAAAAGATGTTTGCCATGAAATCGTCGTTGAAAATCCATTCCCTGACGCACACAAAAGTAAGTTTCTTATTTTATTTACTCGGGGCTAAACATTTTTCGGATACACAACAAAACTTCACGAGTCAAAACCCTACTGTATGCTACTGTTAATAATTGTCTCGGAGAGCTTAAATACTCAATGAACTTCCCTGTAAATCACTGCCACTGATAAATGGTAAGTGATAACTTGATAAGCCACATGGCAACTCCTTATCCACAACAAATTTGAAGAACGGTGCAGCCAGCAGCCAGCCACCGTTTTAAGTTGCTTACAGTTGGCGTTCCTGAAGTACACTTAACGAGCTAGCGGTTCATTGCCAAGTTAACAGCCAGGTTAATGGCCGAGCATAGAGATGTAGAAAATGTAAAAAAGATTGTAATAACCAATATTGGTAATATTTGTAATTTATAAGAAAAAATAGTTCTGTTTATTTAAAGAGTTTTCTTTTTGTCTTTTTTTAGATTTTTCTTAGGCTAATGAACTTTATGGGTTGCTAAGTCATTAAAATTCATCAATCTTGCTTGGTTCAATTAGTAAATGTAAGATACATAATTTCACCCAAAAGGAGAAAATGACATCAAACAACCGCGTTCGGCCCACTCTGCCCGTCAAACATTTGCAAAATGAAGACGACCGGACGTAACCGCATTCCGCCCTCGTTTCCAGGAGCCGCCGCAGTCTTGCGACGAGTGCGGCCGCGCGTTCATCCGGCAGGACTGCCTGCTGCGTCACATGCGCACCAAGCACCGCGACATGCTGGAGGAGATCCTCGCCGACGCCGAGAAGAAGAAGCTGCACCAGGCGCTGCTGCTGGTGGCCAGCGAGCAGGCCGACTCGGCCGACGGGGACGACTCGCATGTCGTAGCGCCGATGGACGACGAGGTGGGTGCCGGCGGTGCCGGGGGAACAGATCCCCGTCGGAACACTTGCCCAAAATGCCTTCTTGGTTTTAGAAGCAGCAGTTGCTACTGGTCAATTGTCAATTCACTCACTTTCTGCTTCTAATTCTGCCAATTGGGGCCAGTTTCTGCTTTTGTTTCCTAACAAAAGCAGAAATTTAAGCTAATCCTCAGGGCCCCAACTCAGTGCCACCCATGGCTACACTGGTGTTACTAACGTAAAACGGGGCTTCTATTGCCCATCCATAGAAATATAATTAAGTAGAAGTAAAAAGAGTTAGTTCATAGGTAGCCAGGGCTTCTTGGAGATGAGAAACCATGGACTCAGTTTTCGAGTCCATGGGTGAAACAAGTGGTGATATTATAAAAAATGCATAACTAATGGGAATCTAGTCAATGTATTACTGTGGTATTACTGGCTGGTGAAACTATTTTTCCTATCCTTCTAAGTTAAAAACTTGTTATACCTAGTACAATCACAATAGAGTAAAAGGCCCCGATACCACATTCAGAAATCTATTCCAGAGATTTTAAATATAGCGGGCGAACAATAACGATGTATAGCAACTCATCCGAATGCCAAACGGCTTCGGAGCTGCCGACGCTGCTAAACGTCCAACGCTTGTCCCCGCAGGCCCTGACGGAAGCGGTGAAAGAGCTGCTGACGCTGCTTGTGGACGAAGCGACGCTGAAGTCGTTCGGCTGGCCAGAGGCGACGGTGGACGCAGTGCTGGAGGCGGTGATCCGCCGCTGCGGCCAGCTGCAGCCGAAGCACGAGGAGACGGGCTACGCCGACCAGCTGCGCGAGAACACGAAGCTGCTCTTCACGGTGGTCATCGACGATACTGCCGTCCGCTCGCTGCTCAACAACCAGACCGTCGACGAGGTCATCCAGCACGTGCTCAAGCTGGCGCGGTCGTGAGCGATGCACCGAACGGGGCTATCGTAGAAACGGCAGCCAATAGACGCTTTGCACTCGGAGAAAAATGACGTAGGATATCCACTGGACGTACTAGGTACCAGTTTGGAAAAATATATTAATTAGCTCTGCTAAATAACAAAGAGTGATTGGGAAATTACAACCCGAATTGCTCTACCGGGCTCTAGCGAGCAGGTATCATGATGTCATTATGATAGAATTTCGATTGAATGGGATAGGTGTTTGAATTGTACTGGAGGTGCCTTGCGATTGGCTCTTAGAAACGTTTGATACTCCTGCTTTGTGAATTCTGTGCGTTTCGGCTGCGGGGAATGAGGCGACGTGTAATATTTTGTAGAAAGATGAAGTGTGCATTGCTTGCAAACCAAACTTGGCATCGCGAGAACCTACGATCCTGCGGCCAACCAGCTTATGTACGTGTATTTCATGTTTTGCGCGTCAGATGTTGCTTCTTGGTAAGTGGCAATTAATGTAAACATGATTATATTCAAAGGGGTATTAATAATGGCTAGTTGGAGCAAATTAATCTTTGAAAGCTGTTTGGTTATCTGTTGAGAAATGGAGTAGGTTTTCTCATGTTTGCCTTTCTTATCTTACTGGCTGGTATTGTTTCAGTTTTGGCACAAGGTAGCTGTAGAAAATACTCTATGTTTATTTTTGCTATTTTATGATGGCAGTACACAATTAGAAACATAGATATTTTGTAGTTATTAAAATAATTTGGCAGTTTTTGGGAGGGCTTCAGTCTTTGTTGCAGTACGATCAATTGTTAAGTGATCATTAATTGAAAGATCTTCAATGTCAAAGATCAAGATGTTCTTTTGATGCATTGCTCGGAAAGAATTAATATTCTTACGTTACATTTCGGGTAAAACGAGATTTATCGAATATCTTTATACTGTCTCATAGACATCTGATTTCACTGGAGATCTCTTATTCCTTTTTAGCTGGATTGCCTGGATTTTGGATGCCCTGGTGTCCTGGCTTTGGTGTTAGGACATTCGGATCCTAGGACCAAAGGCCTATGTCGTTCAATCCAAAGCAATGCCAGATACCCACTAAGAAGAGCCAGGTCCGTTGTTTTTGACAAAACAGAATTGGTTACATCATTACCCAAACAATAGCATCAACACTCTAAGGACGTGTCACCAAGGAAAATAAGGAAATCAAAACCACCTGGCTTTCCTAAATGGGGATGCATCAGACATATTGCACCATTTTTACTTTCACGAAATAAATGTTTTCACTGATTGATTTTAGGAACTTATCACTTATCATCATTTTTTAAATCGTTGTTAAATGGTGGTTATTATTTTTAAATTCTCTGCATGATGTAAAATAATAATTTGATATTGTCTTTGATATTACATTTTGATGTATTTTCAGCAGGAGTTTTTGTAGGGGCATGAACAATAACATTCCCCGCAGACTTTGCTTTGATTCATAGATGAACAACTCGGGATCACTATATCAGGATACCTACAGAACAAGATCATGAAACAAATCAATGTTGTTTTTTGTCCAAATATAAATGATTTGACAATAATTTTGTGAGCTTAACAAGCAAGACAAGTGATGCAAATTTTCAATTATGCAAGTTATGAAATTAGGCAAGTAATACTGCAAAACCCAAGTTAAAATTTTTAATTTCTTCAAGAGGCATAAGTGTGGCTATCGATGGCCATTGAGTATCTCAGATTCGGACTTACAATCGGACAATTGAAGAGTCACACTAAATTTAGTAGATTGATCATGGGCGTTACAAGTATTGGCAGACACATTTAAGCTGTAATAATTAATGTAACTGTGTGTAAATAATTTTTGAATTCATGGTGCATTGGACCGTGGTGCATTGTATCGGAAAAACATATGGTTATAACTTATAAATGCCGATAAATTAATGTATAGGTGCCATACATTGAATTGAAATACCGCTATACACGATAATAAAAATAAACCAAGTTAAAAGATGGTAACAGAAATTATATAGGAAAAATTTCGCCTCCACATCAACTGACGTCGTAGCGCAGCGGTTAGCGCTCCTAGACGACATTCCAGGGGACGGCGGATCGTACCCGCTGGGAGGTCAAAGTTTTGTCCAATGTGTAATTCGTGACTCGCGAATCAATTAAAAAATTGCCAGCTAAGCAATCTGTGGTTACCGGTATGGCTTAGTTAATAATCTGACTAGATGTTAGAAAGCTCGGATGGAAATAGAATACTCGAGTTGTCATAGCGGTACAGCTAGAAGAACCGTAGCAATTGAATGGGAGAAAAGTAGTGGGTACTTGTAAGGAAATTATTAACGTTGTCGCATCTGTAGAGTGGGTCTCAAAGTTTCACTGTGTGATACATATATGATAAATTCCTCATTTTCTCTCATCGGCAGTGTAGCCCAGTGTATAGAGTGCGCACCTGGTAACGGTGGGGACCAAGGTTCGATCCCGGCGTCAGCAGTAGTTTTTGGTCAAAGTAAAGCCTGAATAAAAATAAAAAAACATTTTCCCAATCCAGGCAAAAATATTCCAGAATTTAAAAAGTTCAAATTTAGCAGATAGATGGCGCTGGCGTCTTCCCTTGCATTCGGCGGAAGATTTTAGTTGATATTTATACGGTACAGCTAGAAGAACCGTGGAAATTGAATGGGAGAAAAGAAGTGGGTACCTATAAGGAAATTATTAACATTGTCGCATCTGTAGAGTGAGTCTCAAAGTTTCACTGTATGATACATATACGATAAATTCCTCATATTCTTTTATCAGCAGTATAGCCAGTGGAAAGAGTGCGCACCTGGTAACGGTGGGGACCAAGGTTCGATCCCGGCGCCAGGAGTACTTTTTGGTCAAAGTAAAGCCTGAATAAAAATAAAAAACATTTTCCCAATCCAAGCAAAAATATTCCAGAATTTAAACAGTTCAATTTCAGCAGATAGATGGCGCTGGCGTCATCCCATGCATTTGGCGAGAGTTTTTAGTTGAAATTTAGCTACTAGATGGCGTAAAATCGCAGCGATGCAAATTTGTCCATTAAAAGTTCAAATTGTAAGACAATTGCGTCATCACCATGATTTGGCGGGAGATTTAAGTTCAAATTTTGTCACCAAATACGATTCATACCCAATTTTTTTTTAAATAACTGATGTACGATTGGTTCAAATTGATGACGTATAGGAAGAATTCCCATATTAAACATGCGCCCGTGTCTTTGCCGCGGTGTCCCTGCACCTTGCTCAATCAAAAAATGGGCCTAAGGATTTGTTAGCGCAATCAATTTACTGACAATGCACCACCATTTACAAGCCCCGATATCGAACAAATTATTGCAAATGACTTGTCTAGTTCGTAATTTTGTTTGGAACTGAAAGGAGTGATGGACGAATCAACGGTTTTGGACAATAGCGCACTCAGGCGGCAATCAAGGACATTATTGCGTCGATAAAATGCGTTGTTGCTGGATCGGTCACCGGTCCAATGCAGAAAAGAAAAATTTTAACCACACACCTGCGTTCAGCAGCTTGTTTCAGTGGACGGCATTGGCAGCTTGGGTAAAGTCGTAAGTTCCTGGCAGGCGTGGAAATTGAGTAAATAGCTCAATGGTGGAGTCTTTTCCATCTCCATTTAAAGATTGGTGGGGATATAAAAATCAATGGCGGCTTTGGTGAATTTTTGAATAATTGATTAGAAAAAATAAGCTGCAGACAATCTTGCCAAAAGTAATAGGAAGTTGAATTGCCCCACACCAACAAACGAAAAATGCCTCGGGTTGCTTTCTTTAAACTTCATATCCAAAGTTTGAGACTTTGCGACTCCTCGCGAACTCGGCCGCGAGAGTGGAGCCGGGGGGGGGGGGGGGGGGATAGAGGCTTGTGGCGGGTAGAGCCCCACCAATCCCTTCTAAATTTCATTGAAAATCTGGAGGGTAGATAAAATTCTCTCATTGGACTGTCAATTAGTGCTGTGTTTTCAACGAAGTTTATTCAATAACGAACTCTATCGGTCAATTAATACTTGATCGAAGACAATCACATCATAATGTCGATAAAAGTTGGTCGTTATACCGGCGCTGCTTCATTATCAGGCACGGCAAAAGACGATTGTCATGCTCAGTTAATGGAGACTGAGATATGCAATGAAATGCTGGCTATTGTTGAGCGTAATGAGTGAAGCGAGTGAAGCGAACCTTCAATTTTACTACCGAAAAAAGCTTTGCTATGATTTTATCAATGGTCTAGTGGCAGTATAAACCTTGGTCTAGTGGTCTAAACTCGAGTGCCAAATAGCAACAAATCGAAACAAAAGAACCAAACCCTAAGCCTCCTAATCCAAAAAATACACAGAAACCAATCCAATATATTAACCTTGCTTTTCGAAAAACCAAATTCCGAAAAACGTATTTGACTCTCACCACCAACTATTTCCAACCTGCTTATAAATTCCTCTTTCCTTTTTTCTATCTCAACGTCTTCTACTCTCTTTTCTATTATATTTTTCTGTTTCAAAAATGTAAGCCAAGTCCATATCCAGTGGATAACTATCATCCTTGTTAAAATGATTCGGTTGCTTTCTAATTTCTATTGCTTCCCTAACCTTTCGTGTGTACTTCCTATCATCCTTACAAAGCACCCTGACACAACCTATGTCTATTTTGTGTTGAAACTCATCCCCGTGAATAAAAAATTGGAGAAACGTCATGGAAGTAACATAAACATAAGAAGATTCAGCTTACACATGTACATGAGATTCTGAGTAACACTCAGATGTTAGGAGCTTCGAAGTATACCACCGATGACAAGCAAAAAAAAGGGCAAAGTCTGCTGGAAGATACTGTCATAAGTATCCCCTTAGCTGGATGTACGACCGAGATTTTTGTTCAAATCTTGAGTCCTTGTTCTGACTGAGAAGGCTGCAGCCAAACTTTGCGCGGAGCTGCGTACAGCGATTCCTGTTAAAAATATAAACGTTTGTTTTTACTATAAGAAACGAAACACAATCATTGGATTGGATCATTCGTATCGCTACTAATAACCTGTCTACCGTATATTCAACGAGTATTTGCATTTCGGTTCGAATCGATGCGAATATGTATATTTTAATTTTTCTCTGCGTTCGTGCTCTTTCGACCAAAAGCCAGAAACGATTCGATGAAAATTTCTGAGAACCTTCGAAATCTCTGAACTTCGATCTGCAAAGTTTTTGAATAAGTTCGGTCGAGTAGCGGTCAAAGTAAATTAGTTTTCATGCAGTATATGATCAGGTTATATGCATGGTCAAGATGCACAACAGCACAACGCAACGCGAATTAGCCACAACGGCTCTACCTTTAAAATGTCAAGGAAATAACCGATGGGAAATTGGCCTAAACACATGGCAGAGCATCCGAACCTCAGCTAGTAAGTTACCCACCTCCAACCAGCGCCAACAACACCACGAGAACGATAGGACCTCGTGGGGCAGAGAGGGGTTGGCCCGACCAATCAAGGTAACTATGTCAATCAATTCAAAGGGTGCTAGCAGATTTTTTGGTTGGAACTCAAATTAGTGCTGACTGATAAGAATATTTGGTCGATTAATTAACAGTCAGCATACTCTGTCGGCAAATTGGAACTTGATACCTTTACACTGGTACACTTGGGTCGGTAAAATTCACCTACCTTATTATCTCATGACTTCACATTGATAGAGCAGCGAGCGATGTGATTTTTCAATTTCACCACCTGCAGAATTGAGTAGGTATACCTCCATAGAACACGGTTCCTCGTGTTTACGGAGGGTTTCTTTTACGCTTTCGAGGGCTAAGGCAAACCCCAGTTTGCTTAAGATAGTTATGTCAGCTCGAAATCACTGAACATTTGAACGTATTTGAACAAATCGGCCAAGTAGTTTTTTGATACCTATATAGCTTTCACTTCTTATACGAAGTTTAGGTCTTTCAACATCTTCTCAATATCCAGACTTTACAGATTTTACCATTTATGTTTAGTAATTTTTTTGAAAATGGTACATTTTTATCACTTGCAATAAAATTTTTGCAGTTATTATCTAAATTTAAAATGTCTAAAATCAGCCGATCGAAAGAAATGATAAGATTGTGAAGCATAAATATCGAAAAGTTTTTGTTTTAGTCGGATTTTACGTATTTAAATATTTTTTCCGCATCGAAATTCTAAGAAGCAAATAATCGTGGGTATTATTAAAACAACACGATTAAAATGTACGTGTGCGGATCACTTAGGCTCCACTTTAAGTGTCCACTTGTTTCGACTCGCAAGTTTATGCGAACCCCTCCCCCAAAAAGGGGCACATTATGAAATTCGAATGTGATGGGATGATGGACGCTTACACAAGCGAAAGTCTTCAATACTTCAGGTAAAATTTGACGTACAGACCCCCACAAAAATGGCATTAACTTATAGAATGCCCAAATTTGCAATATTCACCTATAGGAGCAGCGCAGCCAGCAATATTTGTAGATATCATGGGGATAGACCCCGATAATCCCACTCTCAACTTTATATTAGAGTTTCGAGGAAGTAGACTTAAGTTTCTGGTTGGACTGTCATTTAGTGCCGTGTTTTCCGACGTAATTATTTGATAGCGAACTCTGTTGATCAATTAGTATTTGATCGACCTCAATCACATCTTTATGTCGATAAATTGCGACTGTTTTATCATCTCGCCTCGGGCATGTCTATAGTAATACCATGGCCACATGTATAACATGTATTGTATAACAGTAGGCCATGGCTATAGCAAATAGGAAAGCTATTAATACATAAATACAATGTAATATCCCCATGTAAGGTGGGTGGGTATTAAAAAAATGAATGACTGAAAATTGGTGTAACATTATTTATTTAATATTTAAATTTATCTGTTTTCCCACGAGGCATTGTATAATATATTATATCAAATAGACTTTGGGTTCATTTTTGAGACAATCGCCAAATGTGGCATTGAACAAGATTTTGTATTCTGGTATTTTCTTAAATCCCTTTATAATCTGAACTTTATTTATGTGTTATGATTCACGGTTAGCTGAGAAAAAAAAAAATCGACAACCAAATCAACATGGAAAATCCCTGGGAGTTGGAAAGTGTAGTTTCCATCAGGGCAAGACAATTGCAAGACCATTGAATTCAATGGCAAGACATAGAACAACCATCAAAATTCAAAACCTCTACTTAAAAAATTATTGAAATAGATTCCAGTTCTGCCTCAAACTCAAAGCCCCCAGTTATTTATTATAATTATTAAATAAAGTTGACAATGGTTTTGATTGAGTTATTGGATTAAAGGGGTAAAAAGGGGAGGGCTTCAAATTATTTTGTTATATGACCACAAAATAGGTGTCAATAGTCCTCAGGACCAAAATGCTTTAGGTATAAGCTTATAATTTTAATAAGTAGTAATAAAGATAAATGGTAAATTGCTGATGCATTTACAAGTTGCTTTGCGAGAGGAACTCCTCGAGGGTGTAGAAGGGGAATTGTTGAGGAGGAAGGTTAAAAAGGCTGGCTTCTGGAGGTGGGACAAAAGAAGTGAAATAGTACATCTGAAGTAGGTCCTGAGGATCATTGATCCTGAAAGTTTCATTGATGTACCCATCTCGTTATCCGTAATTAAATAAAACATCTTGGAGTTAAGCAACTCCGTGCTAGAAAATTGTGGATGGGTGACCGCTACTGCACGAAATGTGCGAATACATTTTTCCTGGCAATTTGTGCTAGGTTAAAAGTGGGACTAGGAGTTTTATCGATGTATCTCAGGTAATGTGCATTTCAAGAATTTACTTCAATCATTTGGTTTTATAAAGAATATAATATAGAATAAAGAATAATATAAAGAAAGAGGAAATAGGTGTATCACTATCGGGATTAACTTTTATGGTACATTTTTGCTTTATCTTTTGCCTTGGTTCCTCCGTTCATTCCGTGCTACGTTCCGTGCCAAGTTATGACTAGTGATCACACGTGTTGCAGGAAAGTAGTTGTGAATATGGCAGATCTCAAACAAATATCTTTGTCGGAAAGAATTGCCGAGCCGACGATCGAGCAGAGTGGTGAGTTCTTTAAATGTATTATATAAGCATGTTAATACATTTTCTGTTTTAAAATGGGTTTTTTCATTTACTGGGTAATGTAAACGCTTATGAATATCCTAGCACAATTAGGTTATGTTATTATTTCTTCATGCATATTCGCATTTTAAGTAGAAAAAGTATGAAGCGCCATAATTTTCCGCGAAATGTTGGATCATGTTTAAATAAAAACTCATTACATTTTATCGCAGGTTATTGCTCAGACGATAGCAGTGATCACGAAATAAGTGGCGACGAGGGCGGACTAGATTCCGAGGACAACATTTCAGATGAAGAAATCAATGAAGACATGGATAGCGATGAAGAAGTTGACGAATCAAGAGCCAACCCAGGATGGGCAGATGCAATGGCAAAGATTCTCAAAACTAATAAACCTAAAAGAAAAAAATCAATTGTATTATCAAAGGCAAAGAAACTGGGTGACGTTATAAAAAAGGAAACCACAGCAGATGCAGGGTTCGAAATTGTTGGCGATGTTAAAGAAGAGAAGCCAAATGTTGATGATATTAAAGTTGAGCCAAAGTTGGAGGCAGAGTCAGCAGAATCGAAGCAAAAAGCTAAGATAAAAGTAAATTCTAAAGAGATATTTGTAAACCTAGAGATTATATATTTCTTTGGTGACTACAATTTTCAACTAACTTTAACCCTGATACTCTGCCTAATTAAAAACAATTATTTTTCCACAGAGACTGGAGTGGCATTCAAAGGGTAGACAACAACCCAATATCTTAGACAAAGACCGCGAAAGAATGCTGTCCAAAATCGGAACCAAGTGAGTACTCAGTTTGTCATATTAATAATTCAGTTCCTAGAACACAGACCTTTGTTTACTATGGTGGTGGTAGTTCACACCTAGATTTTTTATACATACTGACTTTACATGAAATTATTTTGTTTATTTAACCAATTTATCTACTCTTTTCAGAGGTGTGGTTCAACTATTCAATGCTCTTCAGAAGCAAAGAGGATTCCTCGATTCTAAACTAAAAGATGTTGGAAAGGAATCTTCAAAAAGGGAGAAAATTTTAAAAACAATAGATAAACGGGCCTTTTTGGATGTTGTTATGGGGTCTGCCAAAAGCCAACTGGTCGACAATCCAGTCAAAGAAGAAAAACACTTTGGCGTAAGTTTTAAATGCTAAATTTGACCTAGAGTATCGAGCTTAGAAAGTAATATCGAGACTTCAAATAGTGACCAACTGAATTGGGATTTCAGGAAGAAGAAAAGAAACCCGTCTCGTGGCAGGTTTTGCGCGATGACTTTATGATGGGAGGTGGCTACAAGGACTGGGACCGGGAGGAATCTAAACCGGACGTTAGCGACGCGATGGAGGAAGATTCTGACACGAGCAGTGACGAAGCATAAGACTTATCTTGTTGACACTTCAATGGTTCAGCACCGTCTTTTTGTCTCTTCAAATTCAATGCTGAAAGACAGAACTACTGAGGAACAAATTTCATTATAAACATGGAAAGTTAGAGTCTTGGAACCAACTATAGCAAATATTCATATGTAAATATTAATTAATGTTAGTTGGACAGGAGAGTAGGACTGTTGGAGGATCAGATTGTGTGCACAACTCTGTACACAACAATCAAGAATATTAGATGGACGTCCAAGAATCTGTAAGAATATGAAATACAAAGGAAATTTATAAAAACATTGAGCTCTTTTCTTACTATTTACATTCATTCAGAAGCAAGCCATCCTTTATTGGTTTCACCTGTGTAGGTACTGTCAATGCATAATACTCAAATATTTTCAACAATTAACCATCTGCAAACCTATTTACACCCTACTTTCTCTTATTTCCCCAAGTTGGTATTCGTCTACAGCCATTACATTTTCCTGCGAAGCCGTCCTATTCACATCGTTCAATCGATACTCGTGACAAGGCTCACGCATCGCCACTCGCCCGTTCTCTTCCAAGTCCACAGTTCCGTTCGTAACCGCAACCGAAACCTGTTGGCGAATAGTCAATATCTCGTCGTACCGCGGCGGCAAGTCCTCGATGTACGCCGAACCGAATATCTCGTTGTACGTCGGCGGAAGACCACTCGACGGCGACAAGCATCCGTCTTTACTCGTTGTCTCCGAGTCGATCTCCAAAACACTCGGCAAACTACCGGCGATGCTGTCCAGAGTCGGTGTCGAACGTCTGCCCGCTCGCTGCTGCGCCCGCACCACGTTTTCGCCGAGCTCGATGAGATCGAGGCCCGAGCTGTCCGCTTGGAGCTGCGCGAACACGGTGCCGTCGACGACCAGCATACGGCCGTACGGCAGCAGGATGACCGTCGGGGTGGCGCCCATGCCTTGGTCGACGCTCAGCCCGATGTCCGACGGGGAAGACTCGAGGTCTTGGTGACCGAGGCAGCAGCAGCAGCGGCGGCGGCGGCAGAACGAGCGGCAGAACGGCGCGCCCCAGCAGCAGTAGGCAACGATGAAGCAGAGCACCGCGACCATCACGAGCAGAGCGATGCCCTGGCTTGGCGAGGTGGTGGCCTTGGTGTCTGTAGGAAAACAAGAGAAGCGGTCAGGAGGTTGTTGGAGTCAGTCACTTAAATAATTACCTCGATGAGCCAATGCAATCGAAAATACTCCGAAATTACTCACATATTTTATGACCATCTACTCTACTATCTCTGGCAGACGTAATGCGCCTGCTGCTCCCACACCAAAACCACCACAGTACCAACAATGCTAGCATCATCACTGACTACAAACGCATCGAGGCATCAAGGTTTCAACAATCGTCTAACGCCATCGATAAACCATCTATTGTGTATTGTGGTGAAACCTGGTGCTACAGTGACAATACCAGCATCGCAGTAGGCTGGCATCGGTAGTTGGATGGCATCAGGCAATGCCCTAGAGTTTTTTCGCCCGGTCTGCCTTTGCTAGAAGCACCTATCACGGGGTAATAAATGTCCATACGCTCCTATGGCACCTTAGTGCTTCACTATCTCATTTAACAATTGCTTCTTTATGGCCCATGAACACATGAAATATCGACTGCAGCTTGACGTGGTCTCGTGAGATACACCATGCAGGGCCGATTTTGATTTTTGACCAGGTCTATTTACGACCCCCACAAATATTAAACGTTAACGTTGAGTGCTTTCTGCGAATTGCGAAGACATATCCAAACACGTGTGGGGGTTTTCAATCGATAATATTCTTGAAGCACGCGTGTGAATAATGAAGGCAAATTTATGTCAGTATTTGATTTTAAAAAAATGATAATTACTTCGGTTGCAAGTGAAAATAATAATTGAATTTGGATACCTGTAGGCTTGACTAAATCGAATAGACAAATAAATTAGAAGCCCGAGTCTTTGAACTTTGACATATTGCATGCAAGTAGAGTGCCATCCACCCCCTCACCCCCCTCCCCACGTAAAGTGAATTCAACACGTGCATGTTCACACAACTCATGACTTCAAACTTCCGAAGTTCAACACCCAAGTTGCTCAGAGTACAAAGAAATTTTCCTCGAAAAATGACCCCTTCAAAACAAACAAGAATTTAGTCGCATGCTTTCGTTTCTCCTCCCGCAGCAAGTAGCTTGTCTGACGAGATATCACCTTGTGGAATTGTCGAGCGAAGAGCCTCCGCCGCCTCCATGGTGGTCGGGGAAGGGCCCGTGTGCCTGTCCTGGCCCCTGGGCTGGCCCCGGGGCGGCTAGGGCCCTTCACGTCGGGGCCCCAACGGTACCGCTGGGTCGCCGTCCAGCCTGCACCAAAAACTCCAAGTCAACACACCGGCAACACATCATACTCATGAAACAAAACTTCCGAGAAAAATCCGCGGAATATTTGTTTGTATCTGTTGGCGCTCCACAGGCCAAACGACTCGAATGATTTTGATGAGATTTTCAGAGTATACAGTTTTCTTCTTGCAACTTAAAATAGGTATCCTAAACAATTTTCAGCGAAATTTTTTAAGTTTTTTAAATTCGGGGTTTTCACTCTAGAGGCTACACGATTTTCCATATTTCAACTAAACGTTCTAGAATTGTTAACCTGTTACATAAGTTGATGTTGCTTTCGTTTTTTTCCACTAATTCAATTGTGACACAACTTATCGAACCTTGAAGATTGTTCAATCAGCATAATTCAATTGACACACCACGATTAAAATAAGCGTAGGCAATGACCCTAGTTCCACTTCACAAACCTCATACTCCTTGTGGAAAACTGCTGCTTAACTTCGTTTTATTTGTTGGAATACCTGAAATGGACCAATCCAAATCACCAATTGCCAATTACTTCTGTCCATGTATGTCGGGTTTCATACCTCTACATGGGCAGAGAGGTCGATACATCAAATAACTAATTTATTAATGAAGTTCTGACCTAACTAAAGTGAGATTGGCTGATTTCATTAAATTTTTAATGTCCCACTACAGTTTAATTCTGGTGCCACCACGGTCTAGCGTTGCTGTGCCAAGAAAGACCCGTTACATGCTGGCACTCGAGGGTTCCCCCAAACCCACCCACTTCAAGTCCAAGGGGTCACAGCACAGCACGATAACAAAATTCTACGTAACCACATAAATACAGGGTGTGCAAAATCACCAAATTTCGGAAGAACCTGTTCAAGAAATACAAATAGCCCCACCCCACTTGATAATAGCAAGGCCGATAAATCATTAGTTTAAGTATGCACGGCAAACGGAAGCCACTAGGAATGATTATGGCATATTGATATCATGATGTGATGCTAATTTCCACACCAAGCTCGGAGTCTCTCGCAGTCTGAACAAGTGGAATTAATTACGCGTCTCAATCTTGACCCCTGGTGTTGGTGCCCCCTGCCCCCCGCCAACCTCCCCGTCGGCGGTGGGCGGCATGCAACCGTGCAATTAGTGTAATGCGCTTTCCGAGGGTCTCTTTGCGTAACTAATGCACCGGACGGCAATCGGAGCCGATTGAAATCGAACACCTTGAATTTAGCGCCGCTGCGTTGCGGTTCGCGGTTCGGTGTTGGGACAGCCACAGGGTCGGGCAGGGGGGTGGTGTGGGTGGGAAATTGTGGTGGAGTGGGCGGATCAACATCAGCTCATCCGAGTTCGCAATGCGTTTTTATCTATAAACTAATAAAGCAGCGCTTTGAAGAGAAAAAAAACGCTGATTGCGGGAAATATCGCGGATATTTTGTGAAAATATTGCTGGCTGCTTTTGAAACTCAACATTTGGACTTGACGCTAATGGTTTGGCGATGTTCTAAAGCATAAAAAGCACATCAAAGCAGAAGCACATACACGTTGTATTTCTGTAGGTGTGTATATTATAGCCCTCCCCCCCCCCCACACTCTTTCCCATATTTTAACAATATTTTCGTGGTTGAAAACGAGGCAATATCACAACACGAATATAATCATAGAGATGTTTTAATAATGTGCCTTCTTTGCTCGTCTTCCCACTCCCCAGCAGATGTCCGCCGTAGATAGCATCAAATTAAGGTATTTGATAAAGTTAAAGTATAAGTCATCGTATCCGCCGCCGAGTTTTGTCAATATAGCAATTTGGGAGGGGTTTTCTGACTTTCTTGTAGCACCAAGCGATCGAGTATTGAAAGGTATTGACGCATGTGCCTTAGATGTATCATAGAATATTCTAGGCACGAAACGGATTCAGATCGGGTGAATCAAGCGTCAGGAGTGAAAAAGTTTCCACATATTTGATGTTATCCGTGGGCGTTGAGCGGTGTCGCGCCGGGTCGCTCGGTGGGCGGCGGAAAATCGAGGGAAATTTCGGGAAAAAACATCGCGATGGTGCAATAATAACTCGGCTGACATGGCATCACATCACATCACACACGGACATATCGTGTTTTCTCGTCATGTTTTCACCGACGCATAATAATGATTGATGATGTTTATGAATATTAAAATATGGCCTGCGAAGCTATTTGGTGCGGCTGGCTAAAAGGCTCAGGCAAAAACCACAAAAAATGTCTTAAAATGCATAAAAAAATAAGTAGTAGTACAATGTAAAGAGGTATAAGCACGTATAAGTAAAGCATAAATAGTTTTTTAGCATATTATATGCCGCGAATTCACAGATAATTAATCATGATGAAGATATCTTCGAGATTTCTCAACTTAGCAAAACGTCGTCAGGTCCTAAACCTTCTAGGCAATTACTCCAAGTTAACACATTCGCTCCTTGTGAGTTTTTTCCTTGCAAGTTGCAACATAAGTAATTTGTCGCAACGATTTGGAAATCGTGGTTTAATAAAAACACGAGAAACGTATAACTTCTTGTTCGAGCATAAAAGTTTGAAATCATTTTCTCCTCTGCGGAAAATTTATTCCCACACTCCGGATGCATCTCTCCTTGTTTATACTCTTGGCTGCATGCACTTTACCGGTTAACCCTTGCCAACACTCCCGAGATCGGACAAGGCAAGCATCGGCACGATGCATTCAACCCAGTTGCACTCCAGTGCAGATGCAACTAATGGCGCAGATTGCGCAAAGTGCACTGTGGGGTCTTAGAGCTCGTGCCTCGTGGCAAGCAGGCTCCTATTTTTATGAAGATTTGGGTCGAAGGGTTTGATGTTAGATGCAGAATGGAAGGGTGATATATTGACCCGACCCATGCGTTTGCATGTCCGGTAGGATACACAGAGTTACGAACAGCGTGCCACCATCACGATTGACAATTCTTGAATGTTAATTTAATATTAAAAGTAAACATTTCTGTTGGCCGACTAGCACGTACTATACGGATCTGAATTATTTATTTATATATGATATTAGTAATAGTATGTAAATATCGCCACCCGTATTTTGGATCGATATTCGGTTTTATATTCATCGTACATATTAATGAGCTGCCGATATGATTAAAGAATTTTCAATTCTCTATAAACAAGGTCCGTGTGAGTTAACTTTTTAGCCAGACTCATCGAGCGTCGTCAGGGCATTCACGGCGTTCAACTTAGCCGTATAACATTATGGCGATGGTGCCGGCACATAAAAGCAGCTCGAGCATGCATGCGCACACGTATTTTAACAAAGATTCAGGAGTATACAGATGAGCATACTCAGAGCCTCGGAAAATTGTTCCACATCCGATTCACGCTGATATAGAAAATGTGAAATGGGCCATCGTAGCAGCAGCCAGCAGTAATGTGCCAGTACTGATAGCTGGCAAAAAGCATGCATATAGAAAAGCTTGCGAAAGGCATATTTATCATGACGCGAGCTGAACATATTTGTCGTGTGAAAATAGAAATGACACCCTTTTGTCTTCTCCAGAAAAGTCACAGTGCATGTTCGAGTTTCAGGCTTGATTGGCCTCTTGCCTAATATCTAACTTTACAAGTTCTCTGTTTTTGATAATATATATATATATATTTAAAAGAACAAGCTCATTAATTTCAAGTGCCATCGAGCTATTCACCTTGCACCGTGGCTGCAGGGTGCATCTGATGTTTCGGGGCAGCGAAGGCATGAATGACACACAACGAAGCGGCTTGAATCAAGCGCGGCTCCGATCGGGTTTTATTCCTTGCACCGTGGCAGGGTGCATCTGATGTTTCGGGGCAGCGAAGGCATGAATGACACACAACGAAGCGGCTTGAATCAAGCGCGGCTCCGATCGGGTTTTATTCCTTGCACCGTGGCTGCAGGGTGCATCTGATGTTTCGGGGCAGCGAAGGCATGAATGACACACAACGAAGCGGCTTGAATCAAGCGCAGCTCCGATCGGGTTTTATTCCTTGCACCGTGGCTGCAGGGTGCATCTGATGTTTCGGGGCAGCGAAGGCATGAATGACACACAACGAAGCGGCTTGAATCAAGCGCAGCTCCGATCGGGTTTTATTCCTTGCACCGTGGCTGCAGGGTGCATCTGATGTTTCGGGGCAGCGAAGGCATGAATGACACACAACGAAGCGGCTTGAATCAAGCGCAGCTCCGATCGGGTTTTATTCCTTGCACCGTGGCTGCAGGGTGCATCTGATGTTTCGGGGCAGCGAAGGCATGAATGACACACAACGAAGCGGCTTGAATCAAGCGCGGCTCCGATCGGGTTTTATTCCTTGCACCGTGGCTGCAGGGTGCATCTGATGTTTCGGGGCAGCGAAGGCATGAATGACACACAACGAAGCGGCTTGAATCAAGCGCGGCTCCGATCGGGTTTTATTCCTTGCACCGTGGCTGCAGGGTGCATCTGATGTTTCGGGGCAGCGAAGGCATGAATGACACACAACGAAGCGGCTTGAATCAAGCGCGGCTCCGATCGGGTTTTATTCCTTGCACCGTGGCTGCAGGGTGCATCTGATGTTTCGGGGCAGCGAAGGCATGAATGACACACAACGAAGCGGCTTGAATCAAGCGCAGCTCCGATCGGGTTTTATTCCTTGCACCGTGGCTGCAGGGTGCATCTGATGTTTCGGGGCAGCGAAGGCATGAATGACACACAACGAAGCGGCTTGAATCAAGCGCGGCTCCGATCGGGTTTTATTCCTTGCACCGTGGCTGCAGGGTGCATCTGATGTTTCGGGGCAGCGAAGGCATGAATGACACACAACGAAGCGGCTTGAATCAAGCGCAGCTCCGATCGGGTTTTATTCCTTGCACCGTGGCTGCAGGGTGCATCTGATGTTTCGGGGCAGCGAAGGCATGAATGACACACAACGAAGCGGCTTGAATCAAGCGCGGCTCCGATCGGGTTTTATTCCTTGCACCGTGGCTGCAGGGTGCATCTGATGTTTCGGGGCAGCGAAGGCATGAATGACACACAACGAAGCGGCTTGAATCAAGCGCGGCTCCGATCGGGTTTTATTCCTTGCACCGTGGCTGCAGGGTGCATCTGATGTTTCGGGGCAGCGAAGGCATGAATGACACACAACGAAGCGGCTTGAATCAAGCGCGGCTCCGATCGGGTTTTATTCCTTGCACCGTGGCAGGGTGCATCTGATGTTTCGGGGCAGCGAAGGCATGAATGACACACAACGAAGCGGCTTGAATCAAGCGCGGCTCCGATCGGGTTTTATTCCTTGCACCGTGGCTGCAGAGTGCATCTGATGTTTCGGGGCAGCGAAGGCATGAATGACACACAACGAAGCGGCTTGAATCAAGCGCGGCTCCGATCGGGTTTTATTCCTTGCACCGTGGCTGCAGGGTGCATCTGATGTTTCGGGGCAGCGAAGGCATGAATGACACACAACGAAGCGGCTTGAATCAAGCGCAGCTCCGATCGGGTTTTATTCCTTGCACCGTGGCTGCAGGGTGCATCTGATGTTTCGGGGCAGCGAAGGCATGAATGACACACAACGAAGCGGCTTGAATCAAGCGCGGCTCCGATCGGGTTTTATTCCTTGCACCGTGGCTGCAGGGTGCATCTGATGTTTCGGGGCAGCGAAGGCATGAATGACACACAACGAAGCGGCTTGAATCAAGCGCGGCTCCGATCGGGTTTTATTCCCTGCACCGTGGCTGCAGGGTGCATCTGATGTTTCGGGGCAGCGAAGGCATGAATGACACACAACGAAGCGGCTTGAATCAAGCGCGGCTCCGATCGGGTTTTATTCCTTGCACCGTGGCTGCAGGGTGCATCTGATGTTTCGGGGCAGCGAAGGCATGAATGACACACAACGAAGCGGCTTGAATCAAGCGCGGCTCCGATCGGGTTTTATTCCTTGCACCGTGGCTGCAGGGTGCATCTGATGTTTCGGGGCAGCGAAGGCATGAATGACACACAACGAAGCGGCTTGAATCAAGCGCGGCTCCGATCGGGTTTTATTCCTTGCTCCGTGGCAGGGTGCATCTGATGTTTCGGGGCAGCGAAGGCATGAATGACACACAACGAAGCGGCTTGAATCAAGCGCGGCTCCGATCGGGTTTTATTCCCTGCACCGTGGCTGCAGGGTGCATCTGATGTTTCGGGGCAGCGAAGGCATGAATGACACACAACGAAGCGGCTTGAATCAAGCGCAGCTCCGATCGGGTTTTATTCCCTGCACCGTGGCTGCAGGGTGCATCTGATGTTTCGGGGCAGCGAAGGCATGAATGACACACAACGAAGCGGCTTGAATCAAGCGCGGCTCCGATCGGGTTTTATTCCTTGCACCGTGGCTGCAGGGTGCATCTGATGTTTCGGGGCAGCGAAGGCATGAATGACACACAACGAAGCGGCTTGAATCAAGCGCAGCTCCGATCGGGTTTTATTCCTTGCACCGTGGCTGCAGGGTGCATCTGATGTTTCGGGGCAGCGAAGGCATGAATGACACACAACGAAGCGGCTTGAATCAAGCGCGGCTCCGATCGGGTTTTATTCCTTGCACCGTGGCTGCAGGGTGCATCTGATGTTTCGGGGCAGCGAAGGCATGAATGACACACAACGAAGCGGCTTGAATCAAGCGCGGCTCCGATCGGGTTTTATTCCTTGCACCGTGGCTGCAGGGTGCATCTGATGTTTCGGGGCAGCGAAGGCATGAATGACACACAACGAAGCGGCTTGAATCAAGCGCGGCTCCGATCGGGTTTTATTCCTTGCACCGTGGCTGCAGGGTGCATCTGATGTTTCGGGGCAGCGAAGGCATGAATGACACACAACGAAGCGGCTTGAATCAAGCGCGGCTCCGATCGGGTTTTATTCCTTGCACCGTGGCTGCAGGGTGCATCTGATGTTTCGGGGCAGCGAAGGCATGAATGACACACAACGAAGCGGCTTGAATCAAGCGCAGCTCCGATCGGGTTTTATTCCTTGCACCGTGGCTGCAGGGTGCATCTGATGTTTCGGGGCAGCGAAGGCATGAATGACACACAACGAAGCGGCTTGAATCAAGCGCGGCTCCGATCGGGTTTTATTCCCTGCACCGTGGCATGGTGCATCTGATGTTTCGGGGCAGCGAAGGCATGAATGACACACAACGAAGCGGCTTGAATCAAGCGCGGCTCCGATCGGGTTTTATTCCTTGCACCGTGGCTGCAGGGTGCATCTGATGTTTCGGGGCAGCGAAGGCATGAATGACACACAACGAAGCGGCTTGAATCAAGCGCGGCTCCGATCGGGTTTTATTCCTTGCACCGTGGCTGCAGGGTGCATCTGATGTTTCGGGGCAGCGAAGGCATGAATGACACACAACGAAGCGGCTTGAATCAAGCGCGGCTCCGATCGGGTTTTATTCCTTGCACCGTGGCTGCATGGTGCATCTGATGTTTCGGGGCAGCGAAGGCATGAATGACACACAACGAAGCGGCTTGAATCAAGCGCGGCTCCGATCGGGTTTTATTCCTTGCACCGTGGCTGCAGGGTGCATCTGATGTTTCGGGGCAGCGAAGGCATGAATGACACACAACGAAGCGGCTTGAATCAAGCGCGGCTCCGATCGGGTTTTATTCCTTGCACCGTGGCTGCAGGGTGCATCTGATGTTTCGGGGCAGCGAAGGCATGAATGACACACAACGAAGCGGCTTGAATCAAGCGCGGCTCCGATCGGGTTTTATTCCTTGCACCGTGGCAGGGTGCATCTGATGTTTCGGGGCAGCGAAGGCATGAATGACACACAACGAAGCGGCTTGAATCAAGCGCAGCTCCGATCGGGTTTTATTCCCTGCACCGTGGCTGCAGGGTGCATCTGATGTTTCGGGGCAGCGAAGGCATGAATGACACACAACGAAGCGGCTTGAATCAAGCGCGGCTCCGATCGGGTTTTATTCCTTGCACCGTGGCAGGGTGCATCTGATGTTTCGGGGCAGCGAAGGCATGAATGACACACAACGAAGCGGCTTGAATCAAGCGCAGCTCCGATCGGGTTTTATTCCTTGCACCGTGGCTGCAGGGTGCATCTGATGTTTCGGGGCAGCGAAGGCATGAATGACACACAACGAAGCGGCTTGAATCAAGCGCAGCTCCGATCGGGTTTTATTCCTTGCACCGTGGCTGCAGGGTGCATCTGATGTTTCGGGGCAGCGAAGGCATGAATGACACACAACGAAGCGGCTTGAATCAAGCGCGGCTCCGATCGGGTTTTATTCCTTGCACCGTGGCTGCAGGGTGCATCTGATGTTTCGGGGCAGCGAAGGCATGAATGACACACAACGAAGCGGCTTGAATCAAGCGCGGCTCCGATCGGGTTTTATTCCTTGCTCCGTGGCTGCAGGGTGCATCTGATGTTTCGGGGCAGCGAAGGCATGAATGACACACAACGAAGCGGCTTGAATCAAGCGCAGCTCCGATCGGGTTTTATTCCTTGCACCGTGGCTGCAGGGTGCATCTGATGTTTCGGGGCAGCGAAGGCATGAATGACACACAACGAAGCGGCTTGAATCAAGCGCGGCTCCGATCGGGTTTTATTCCTTGCTCCGTGGCTGCAGGGTGCATCTGATGTTTCGGGGCAGCGAAGGCATGAATGACACACAACGAAGCGGCTTGAATCAAGCGCAGCTCCGATCGGGTTTTATTCCTTGCACCGTGGCTGCAGGGTGCATCTGATGTTTCGGGGCAGCGAAGGCATGAATGACACACAACGAAGCGGCTTGAATCAAGCGCAGCTCCGATCGGGTTTTATTCCTTGCACCGTGGCTGCAGGGTGCATCTGATGTTTCGGGGCAGCGAAGGCATGAATGACACACAACGAAGCGGCTTGAATCAAGCGCAGCTCCGATCGGGTTTTATTCCTTGCACCGTGGCTGCAGGGTGCATCTGATGTTTCGGGGCAGCGAAGGCATGAATGACACACAACGAAGCGGCTTGAATCAAGCGCAGCTCCGATCGGGTTTTATTCCTTGCACCGTGGCTGCAGGGTGCATCTGATGTTTCGGGGCAGCGAAGGCATGAATGACACACAACGAAGCGGCTTGAATCAAGCGCGGCTCCGATCGGGTTTTATTCCTTGCACCGTGGCTGCAGGGTGCATCTGATGTTTCGGGGCAGCGAAGGCATGAATGACACACAACGAAGCGGCTTGAATCAAGCGCGGCTCCGATCGGGTTTTATTCCTTGCACCGTGGCAGGGTGCATCTGATGTTTCGGGGCAGCGAAGGCATGAATGACACACAACGAAGCGGCTTGAATCAAGCGCGGCTCCGATCGGGTTTTATTCCTTGCACCGTGGCTGCAGGGTGCATCTGATGTTTCGGGGCAGCGAAGGCATGAATGACACACAACGAAGCGGCTTGAATCAAGCGCGGCTCCGATCGGGTTTTATTCCTTGCACCGTGGCTGCAGGGTGCATCTGATGTTTCGGGGCAGCGAAGGCATGAATGACACACAACGAAGCGGCTTGAATCAAGCGCAGCTCCGATCGGGTTTTATTCCTTGCACCGTGGCTGCAGGGTGCATCTGATGTTTCGGGGCAGCGAAGGCATGAATGACACACAACGAAGCGGCTTGAATCAAGCGCGGCTCCGATCGGGTTTTATTCCTTGCACCGTGGCTGCAGGGTGCATCTGATGTTTCGGGGCAGCGAAGGCATGAATGACACACAACGAAGCGGCTTGAATCAAGCGCAGCTCCGATCGGGTTTTATTCCTTGCACCGTGGCTGCAGGGTGCATCTGATGTTTCGGGGCAGCGAAGGCATGAATGACACACAACGAAGCGGCTTGAATCAAGCGCAGCTCCGATCGGGTTTTATTCCTTGCACCGTGGCTGCAGGGTGCATCTGATGTTTCGGGGCAGCGAAGGCATGAATGACACACAACGAAGCGGCTTGAATCAAGCGCGGCTCCGATCGGGTTTTATTCCTTGCACCGTGGCTGCAGGGTGCATCTGATGTTTCGGGGCAGCGAAGGCATGAATGACACACAACGAAGCGGCTTGAATCAAGCGCAGCTCCGATCGGGTTTTATTCCTTGCACCGTGGCTGCAGGGTGCATCTGATGTTTCGGGGCAGCGAAGGCATGAATGACACACAACGAAGCGGCTTGAATCAAGCGCAGCTCCGATCGGGTTTTATTCCTTGCACCGTGGCTGCAGGGTGCATCTGATGTTTCGGGGCAGCGAAGGCATGAATGACACACAACGAAGCGGCTTGAATCAAGCGCGGCTCCGATCGGGTTTTATTCCTTGCACCGTGGCTGCAGGGTGCATCTGATGTTTCGGGGCAGCGAAGGCATGAATGACACACAACGAAGCGGCTTGAATCAAGCGCGGCTCCGATCGGGTTTTATTCCTTGCACCGTGGCTGCAGGGTGCATCTGATGTTTCGGGGCAGCGAAGGCATGAATGACACACAACGAAGCGGCTTGAATCAAGCGCGGCTCCGATCGGGTTTTATTCCTTGCACCGTGGCTGCAGGGTGCATCTGATGTTTCGGGGCAGCGAAGGCATGAATGACACACAACGAAGCGGCTTGAATCAAGCGCAGCTCCGATCGGGTTTTATTCCTTGCACCGTGGCTGCAGGGTGCATCTGATGTTTCGGGGCAGCGAAGGCATGAATGACACACAACGAAGCGGCTTGAATCAAGCGCAGCTCCGATCGGGTTTTATTCCTTGCACCGTGGCTGCAGGGTGCATCTGATGTTTCGGGGCAGCGAAGGCATGAATGACACACAACGAAGCGGCTTGAATCAAGCGCGGCTCCGATCGGGTTTTATTCCTTGCACCGTGGCTGCAGGGTGCATCTGATGTTTCGGGGCAGCGAAGGCATGAATGACACACAACGAAGCGGCTTGAATCAAGCGCAGCTCCGATCGGGTTTTATTCCTTGCACCGTGGCTGCAGGGTGCATCTGATGTTTCGGGGCAGCGAAGGCATGAATGACACACAACGAAGCGGCTTGAATCAAGCGCAGCTCCGATCGGGTTTTATTCCTTGCACCGTGGCTGCAGGGTGCATCTGATGTTTCGGGGCAGCGAAGGCATGAATGACACACAACGAAGCGGCTTGAATCAAGCGCGGCTCCGATCGGGTTTTATTCCTTGCACCGTGGCTGCAGGGTGCATCTGATGTTTCGGGGCAGCGAAGGCATGAATGACACACAACGAAGCGGCTTGAATCAAGCGCAGCTCCGATCGGGTTTTATTCCTTGCACCGTGGCTGCAGGGTGCATCTGATGTTTCGGGGCAGCGAAGGCATGAATGACACACAACGAAGCGGCTTGAATCAAGCGCGGCTCCGATCGGGTTTTATTCCTTGCACCGTGGCTGCAGGGTGCATCTGATGTTTCGGGGCAGCGAAGGCATGAATGACACACAACGAAGCGGCTTGAATCAAGCGCAGCTCCGATCGGGTTTTATTCCTTGCACCGTGGCTGCAGGGTGCATCTGATGTTTCGGGGCAGCGAAGGCATGAATGACACACAACGAAGCGGCTTGAATCAAGCGCGGCTCCGATCGGGTTTTATTCCTTGCACCGTGGCTGCAGGGTGCATCTGATGTTTCGGGGCAGCGAAGGCATGAATGACACACAACGAAGCGGCTTGAATCAAGCGCAGCTCCGATCGGGTTTTATTCCCTGCACCGTGGCAGGGTGCATCTGATGTTTCGGGGCAGCGAAGGCATGAATGACACACAACGAAGCGGCTTGAATCAAGCGCGGCTCCGATCGGGTTTTATTCCTTGCACCGTGGCTGCAGGGTGCATCTGATGTTTCGGGGCAGCGAAGGCATGAATGACACACAACGAAGCGGCTTGAATCAAGCGCGGCTCCGATCGGGTTTTATTCCTTGCACCGTGGCTGCAGGGTGCATCTGATGTTTCGGGGCAGCGAAGGCATGAATGACACACAACGAAGCGGCTTGAATCAAGCGCAGCTCCGATCGGGTTTTATTCCTTGCACCGTGGCTGCAGGGTGCATCTGATGTTTCGGGGCAGCGAAGGCATGAATGACACACAACGAAGCGGCTTGAATCAAGCGCGGCTCCGATCGGGTTTTATTCCTTGCACCGTGGCTGCAGGGTGCATCTGATGTTTCGGGGCAGCGAAGGCATGAATGACACACAACGAAGCGGCTTGAATCAAGCGCAGCTCCGATCGGGTTTTATTCCTTGCACCGTGGCTGCAGGGTGCATCTGATGTTTCGGGGCAGCGAAGGCATGAATGACACACAACGAAGCGGCTTGAATCAAGCGCGGCTCCGATCGGGTTTTATTCCTTGCACCGTGGCTGCAGGGTGCATCTGATGTTTCGGGGCAGCGAAGGCATGAATGACACACAACGAAGCGGCTTGAATCAAGCGCAGCTCCGATCGGGTTTTATTCCTTGCACCGTGGCTGCAGGGTGCATCTGATGTTTCGGGGCAGCGAAGGCATGAATGACACACAACGAAGCGGCTTGAATCAAGCGCGGCTCCGATCGGGTTTTATTCCTTGCACCGTGGCTGCAGGGTGCATCTGATGTTTCGGGGCAGCGAAGGCATGAATGACACACAACGAAGCGGCTTGAATCAAGCGCGGCTCCGATCGGGTTTTATTCCTTGCACCGTGGCTGCAGGGTGCATCTGATGTTTCGGGGCAGCGAAGGCATGAATGACACACAACGAAGCGGCTTGAATCAAGCGCAGCTCCGATCGGGTTTTATTCCTTGCACCGTGGCTGCAGGGTGCATCTGATGTTTCGGGGCAGCGAAGGCATGAATGACACACAACGAAGCGGCTTGAATCAAGCGCGGCTCCGATCGGGTTTTATTCCTTGCACCGTGGCTGCAGGGTGCATCTGATGTTTCGGGGCAGCGAAGGCATGAATGACACACAACGAAGCGGCTTGAATCAAGCGCGGCTCCGATCGGGTTTTATTCCTTGCACCGTGGCTGCAGGGTGCATCTGATGTTTCGGGGCAGCGAAGGCATGAATGACACACAACGAAGCGGCTTGAATCAAGCGCGGCTCCGATCGGGTTTTATTCCTTGCACCGTGGCAGGGTGCATCTGATGTTTCGGGGCAGCGAAGGCATGAATGACACACAACGAAGCGGCTTGAATCAAGCGCAGCTCCGATCGGGTTTTATTCCTTGCACCGTGGCTGCAGGGTGCATCTGATGTTTCGGGGCAGCGAAGGCATGAATGACACACAACGAAGCGGCTTGAATCAAGCGCGGCTCCGATCGGGTTTTATTCCTTGCACCGTGGCTGCAGGGTGCATCTGATGTTTCGGGGCAGCGAAGGCATGAATGACACACAACGAAGCGGCTTGAATCAAGCGCGGCTCCGATCGGGTTTTATTCCTTGCACCGTGGCTGCAGGGTGCATCTGATGTTTCGGGGCAGCGAAGGCATGAATGACACACAACGAAGCGGCTTGAATCAAGCGCGGCTCCGATCGGGTTTTATTCCTTGCACCGTGGCTGCAGGGTGCATCTGATGTTTCGGGGCAGCGAAGGCATGAATGACACACAACGAAGCGGCTTGAATCAAGCGCGGCTCCGATCGGGTTTTATTCCTTGCACCGTGGCTGCAGGGTGCATCTGATGTTTCGGGGCAGCGAAGGCATGAATGACACACAACGAAGCGGCGTGAATCAAGCGCGGCTCCGATCGGGTTTTATTCGTCACACAATCAACGCTTCAGTAACTCCATTCAGCCGCGCACGAAGAAAATGAAACATGCTCGCCACTCAGCATTTTGGCCAAATCCCAACTTTCATACAATTTGCCTCGAAAAGTGCATGCACTGGTGATTGCATTGGCTGTTCTATTCGTTTTGCCAGTTGGCAAGTATATCCTTTCAAGTTTTAAGATTCATTGCAATTTGCAACAATGGCGCCCCAATTTCCACTAATTACGCGTAATTTGCGGCATAATGAAGCAGCGTCAACCATCACGCGACGAGGTCCAATCGATTAGTAATTAGAGATATCAACCGGAGTTCTTTTCTCAATGCTAACTCAACATTCTAGATCCGTGTAAAGAGTCACACTGGGTCTCATCGCAATTCAAACTGAAGTAAGTACTTTCCTCATTTTCTACTCCATGCGCTGCGCATTCACACAGGAGTCGAGCCGAGCGCCTCTCAAGTTTCCTTTCCTTATCAAAGTGTGCTTTAAACGAAAGAATCTTTCTCGTGCAATGCACGGAGTAAAGCTCGCAGCTTCCCAGAGCAGCCTGTCTGCAAATGAGAAAGAAAGGGGAAAAGCGTTGCCGGGATTTAAGTCCTTACTCACGCTTCCTTAGACCTACATGGATAGACGTTCCTCGCTGCCAATACAACGGTGACTTCCTGCCCGCAGGCGGCGTGGGAAATAGCATACGATTCCCTCAAGCCCACCACAACTCATTTTACATCCTGAATTCGACCCGGGAGTCCGGGTAAACACATGCTCAATGCACAACCAAATAACCCGTCCGCCCGCCCGCCCGCTCTACCCCGCTGGCTTGATTTTCCAATTTCCTCGCGACTGCTTCGAGGCCTCAAGTCTGCCGCGTTCATCTTGCAAACGATTCAACACATTGCTGTATTATTATGCTCACACGGACATTCGCGAGGATTGTCTTCGCAGATTAAAATATCAGTTAGCGAATGACATAAATGGTCGACATAATCTCGTAGGAGCAGGCTTTACTGGCTCGTTGCGTAATTAGTAGCGCAGAGATTAATCACAGAGATTGTAACACGCATTTTGAGATGACACGTGAAAAGATAAAGTTAAACATTTAGGCCGGCTTTGGTTGAAGTTAGCGCGACACTTTGTATAACTGAACACCGTGCGAAGGCATGAACTTTTATGAACTTATTTAAAGGTAAACATATTTTACCTTGGCAAATGACGACAGCATGAAGCGATGTCTACATTTTCAAGGATATCGTCTCTTAAAAATTATGTCCGCGGGCGCGCTATCGATTAAACGTTTCTGCTTACCCCACTAATTTCCTTCCATAATGTAGCTACCCGTAATTGGTCTGTGGCTGCGGCCCAATCTGATTTCAGGACAGCAGGAAAAAATTTGTTCGCAAACTGAGCGCGTGTCAAAATATTGTTAGAACGTCTTTGGTAAAGTGTGTTGGCTGGCATTTCTGTGGCGCATTGCGGCGCGCACGCCAACCTTAGCGGCGTAATGTAATTTAGTTTCATCTCTGTATATAATCAAAGTTATATACGAACATAACTCACACCATTGACCGGTGTATCGTTCGGGTTCGCAGTCGTGGGAAAGAGAGCCCACACAAAGCGTACAGTAGCCAACTAAATTATTTTATTTTCTCTTCAAAACACGCAAGCGTTTGCAAGAATTCGGTCAAATGCACGTACAGTGTACACTCTTATCAGTGATTGAAAACCGGGAAAACAGAATAAAAGTGGAAAATCACGATATTTATTTATACGCAAGCGTGGATATATGTATACACAAAAAGCAATCCTCCGAAAATGACCTTAATAAAGGTTAATGGTGTCGTGGCGTTCAAATCCGCAAGGCACGGTGCTGTTAGCACCTGCCGCTGTACACAGCATGGTGGTAAATAGGCATTTTCATTATTGTACAACTCTATACTCGATTGAATCGAACTTTTTTGTCGAACACACTTTTGTGTAACGAGCATGTGTATATTTCCCGATGCAACATGCTCGATCTTCTATAGATTTGGGTCAATTCACGTATATAATATGACTGTTTGCGATCAAGGCCGCGGTCTATACGGAATCACAAGTTTTCGCTGAATAAAACAACCGCGCTGGGGCATACTTGAAAATAAACCGCAGTGCACGTGATTTGAATTGATCCGCGCATGTGTCGATGAATACAAATGTCCAGACGAAGGACCGCATTTCGCTAAGACTAACACTAGAGCACTAAAACAAATTCGCAACTATAATGTGTGAACATCAACGAAAATCGCTGTATGCTGTGAAAACATGTGTTAGCAGGTGGCTGCTAGCTAAAACCCAATGTTCTGTAAGAAACGACTACTGACAAGGCACAAGTGCAACCCTTCTCACAGAGTACACATTAAATTAGTTACCGGTATTCATTAATTAGCTGGCGGCGAATAGATCGATATGGTGGTTAGATTGCATGGTCGAAGCCATGCACACCCTCCCCACCCGTTCATTGTGGGGGTGATAATTTGGGCTAATTGCATTTCTTTGGCGCTCTGATGGGATTTGGTCGCCTGGCCCACCGCACAGTTTCCCGCAGTGTCCCGCAGTATCCCCGCAAACTTCCCGGAGCAGCTTTCCGCACCGGGAACTGGGAGACGAGGAGACGCACGTTACGATATGAAACCCGGGGATCGCGTTTAAATCCCGAGACTTTTTAATTTCACTCTGACAAAGAACTGAGAACGCAGAGTGCTGCATTAATTACAAAATTATAATATCCATCTGAATGGCTTCGGCCGCGATTCAGTTTTAAAACGCGGCAAAGGAGCACTTAAAAGAGCAATTAAGATAAGAAATGTGCGATTTTATACGCGGATAGTATTCTTATTTTAAAAGTTGGAGATGCTTTCCTTCGATATGTTTTCAGGCTGAATTTTAATCTTGAAAGCTTTGTATTTTTAGAGTAAATCGCTAAATAAAAAATAAGAAATAATATAGAAATGATCCTACTTTGTGTAATATTCACTCCTGAATCGGGTTATTTTCACAGCCTCATCTACGTATTTTCTTTGCTCAGTGCAAAAGAAAACAGAAAAACATTGGTGTATAGAGGAAGAAAATGTAAGGCATGTATAATTCAAAGTGTGCAATGTACTTTATGATGGGCTTAGGATTTTAACAAAGGTATAGGAAAAACCTCACGTCAGGTTTGGTTAGCAAATGCCTACCCGCTCGTGAAAGATTTAACGTATTTTTCTGGAAAAACCCGAACGAGTAAATGGTGATAAATGGTGTGGCATGACAATCACTTCCTTGACCACGCGAAGGGGTTATAAAAAAACGATTTTCCCAATATTTGAGAGTGAAATATCAGTGGGGAACATCTAAGCGGAAAATTCAAAGTGATAAAGTGAACGGGCTGAACCAAGGCTGAACCGAACCACTAATCGATCAGGACAGCGCCATAGGCATATTGAAAATTGAAACATAGAAGGATTATAATAACTGAACGATCCTGATTAAGCCAGCACGGAAATCGAATCATTTAGGAATGCTTTGAAATTAATAATTGGAAATATTATACGGTACAATATATACCGAAGCCGGATTAAAGCTACGAGTCAATTTTACCCAGTGCCTTTTCAACTCTCGCATTTTATATATTCGGAACTAGTGATTTGAACATGCTATTCGAACAACTGTTGCCACCGGATCGCCATGAATACCGTAGAAAATCACAGGTCTGGTCGACAGCTTTAGGATATAACCCACCATCACAAATATACCCCCCGGGTATTGCAAGGCAGCTCTCTACCACCCACCACCCCCGCCACCCACAACAGTTGACTTGACGGATACTGAACATTATGCCGAATAGTATATTCCGAAGGCAATACAACGTAATAGCATATTTGAAAAAATATCGAGCCTGGCGTATCGTTCGATGTTTGATTGGAAAAAAAGCGTCAGTTTGCCAGGGCAGCAGTCGGGAACGTGCGCTGTTCAATACCATTAGGCCGGCACTAGCGGGTTCTGTCGGGACATGGGCTTGGCAGACAGGGAAATGTATTATATTAGCTCCATACGCCCATAGAAAAGGCAATATCAAGCGATTGAGCGCGGCTAGCGGCCAGCTGCAAGCTACATCCACTTTTTACTGAGTCGTATAAACGTAGAGCTTTGTATATTATGATACGGAAGAACCCTATGCGGAAGTGACATGTTTTCATTTCCCAGCTACTAGAATAATACGCTCACTCGATATGAAAATATCGACTACAATTAATTGTAGTCAGAATATGAACGCTCCATGTCGCCTTTATGTGGTCGGAAAACGCTATGTTAATGCCATTTCTACGAACAAAGTACCTACGGCGCGGGGCCGCAGCAACTCGTCGATCTTCCGCTGCTTCCGTTGGAAATTTCAAATGAAGAAACGAAACTAATTTTCAAAAACGGATTAAATTAAAATTTTCACTTAGCAGTCACGGAACAAACTGCGCGACGTCGTTTAATTTCCCTCGTCAAACGAATTCGCAGAAAAGCAATACCATCTTTGCATGAGTTTGTAGACAAGCAGGCAGTATCATTGGAGTTGTTGTCATCGTGTGCGACAGCTAAACGGCTGAGAGGCGATCCTCTGCTTGCTGCTGGCGTGGTGCGTGGAGGCGCCGGGTTCTGGCGAAGATCGTTACGCTGGCGCGCCGCGATGTCGGCCCTTTGTTTGGGTAGGACATCTAGGGGTTGAAACTCCTAGGGGTGGTTGGTCGCCGACGCATCAAATAATCGCCGGCAATCACTTAGCGGCGCGTGCGGGCAAAAAAAACCAAACATTACGCAGACACATAGATCAACAGACGTATATACACGGGCGCGTTGTCAAATAATTCTGCAAATTTTATCGCGCCACAATAGAAAGCGAATCGTATCGAATAACACTCGCTAAATTACTAAGTTGTAAAGCTTCGATTGTCGAGTGAAATGCAAACAAATCAACCCCGTTCTCGCGAGCTGTACGATGCTTGGCAAATTCCTCGTGTGTCTTATAGCCGAAAGCAATAACGAGAATTACCCTCTACCTTAGTGGCTCGTCTTGAAGGGTTCTAGAGCGTTCTAGCTTAGCCTATTAGTAGTTCACCCCCCTGGCGCCGTGTCGTACCGGTAAACAAAGTCTTGTGTATTATCGCGCGGTTAACGACGACGACGGGACGGGGTGTAAGGTTGTGAAGTAATGCGCATCGTCTATCTTTGCCGTAGGGTGTGTCTGTCTATACACGGCGGTCGGCTGATATCGTTTTTGTACTCTGCGCTAATTAATTTATGCAAATTATTCCCACGGGGAGATACGCGGCAAACAAGAGCATAAGGCGCATTAATCTGTTCGTTTCCAATTCCGACCCGGTTCGAGTGGTCTGCAATTAAAGCCGACTAATATTTGCTTTATTTCGCGTCGCGCACGCCCGAGATAAACGCACCCCGCACGATACATACATTTATCAATTCGCAAGCTCAGCGGGACTGCGGTTTTTCCCGTCTTCCCAATGGCGTGACCTTTTTTCAACAGACATTAATCGTCAACAAATTACTCGCACCGGGGATTTCTTTCAAAAATAGAAACTTCGTTTCAAGTGCTACACAACACGTTGTTTTGAACGCGGGGTCGACGTGAGATATGCATCGCAGCGTGCGCCGGGGCGACCGTGCGAAAGCGCGGGACGTAAATCTCATTACTTGTCCACCACAACGGTGACAGCGGCGGTGGGATATTTTACGGCATATTTATACGCAGTCAATAAGGGCGAAACAACGGCACCGGCCACTGGGGATGCTTCAAATTCCTCCCCTTGATGCATAATAAAATGTTAATGTCCGTCCTGCAGCCTCCAGTCATATACGCATAGTTGGGCGAATTATTTATGGTCAAGTGGAGGAGGAGGAAAGGCGAGGCGATTCAACCCTTTGAGCTCCAGACAGTTTTTTGTTTGGCTCGAGAGTGGCGCGGAGCCAAAAGGTTAATGAATAAACAATGTGGCAGCATTGACATCGGCACGAAGTCTGTATTATGTAGAGTTTGAAATGTCTCTCTCTACGCACTTGCGCGTACGCATAATGATGAATGAATCATCGCGGGAGCTTTGTCGTTAATTGACAGTGAATTGTTAAAGGGGATGAACATTCAACGTGGTGGCGATATAATTACTGCCTATGCATGTCTGCGTGTCATGTTTTAATGGGTACAAAAGAAGTTTTAGTATGTACTCCACAGGTCCTATAGACTGCATTGTGTATGGTGCCTGGAATCCAGTCGATATGTCGATTGATGAATGCGTTGGATTTTAAATTAATTAATCAAATTAGAGCTTACCAACAAACTGAAAAGGGACACGAATTTATGCGACAACATCGAGTGTGGGTCGCGTTTGAACGTTAGTCATTGTTAACGCAATATTCACATGCAATTTGCATTTTAAATCTAGTTAGTGCGATATAATGACGACTCTTATGGGCAACTTCATTTGGAGTTAGGTCCCTGGCTGTCAGCTAACTCCAAAGTCCTGTATATAATTTGCATTGTAAATTATTAAAATTATTGGACTGTTGACAGGAGTGTTGAAAAAGAGTGCTCGCAATTATCCATTCCCCGGACTAATTAGCAGAAAATTGTTTAAAACTCGGCGATAAACGAGAAATAAACGAGGAAAAGATATGATGCGAAAGGAAGGAATGGCGGACATAAAATGCAAATCCATTCAAATTCCCATTCTTCTGGGATATAGGAAAAGTGTTGGAAGCCAGGGATTAGGGATTATAGGGGACGCCAGAAGACTACGAACTTGATAGAGGGAAACCCTCCCGGAAAAACGTAATATTTTATAAAAAGAAAGAAATGAAGTGAATATAGACCCGCAATGCCGTAAATCCATGAGCGTGAGCGCTTCGTTACACGACAGACCGTAAGATTGTTCCAAGGTTGCGAAGGATGCCCTGCAATTGTCTGGTCATATTTTATTCACTTTATGGCCGAGTATAAAGAAGAAACTTTGGCGACTGATTCGAGGTAAAAGCATGTTAAAGTTTAGAGCGTGTGAAAAAAGAGGCACAGTAACGGGTGCTCGCTGTGTAGCTTTTCGACGCCGACGTCTTGGCTAAGGTATAAGAAGGTATGAGGTAAATGAATGGCGCAACGATAAGAGCTAAAACCGGTCCCAATATTTCGGTGAGAGAACCGAACAACGGCACAGTTTCTCGAAGTATAGAAAGTGAAACGGTCGGTCTGCTTCCGAAGTTCAAACGCCACCTTCTATCAAATCATACGCGGCTCACGCGTCACCAATCTGATATCACGTTTTGTTTTTTAACCAGCACACAAGATGGCAAAAGTTGGAAAGATATTGAGATTCGCGCTATTTAGTGGGGCGAACAGAAATTTTGCAAAACGAGATGGAAGTGCCCCTATTTCATTTAGATCCGTAACTTGACAATTCTTGCCATCTAAAACTAAACATATAGATAATTTACGCACGAAACGGGGTAATTTTATAACGCAAGACACATGCCAAAACCACTGTATATTATAGGTTAACCTTGTTTCCGTACACCCGTAATTTGGTATTTCATTACAATGGGAGATTGTGAGGGGTGTATATGTAAAGTAATTGGGATAATTGGGATTCATGAAACCGTATAAACAATTATCTTAGCCAAAAACGGGGTGCGAGATGGTATTCTCTCTGCAGCGGTCTAGTCTCGACACTGTAGACACAGTAACTGGATCGGAGAAGCGAGGGCGAATGCACTTCATCTAATGCAAGTTGGTGGCATGCACGGAGCGTCGCATGATAATATCATCTTGGCAGGGAGAGCGACCCGCGAGGAATAATAACGGGGATAATAAGAGAAAATAATAAATCTTAAAAAGTCTCGTTGAGATCTCGAGAGCTGGAACTCCATTCCAGGCCATTCATTGCTGGATGAATATTAGAGGGCCCTGCAGCCGCCTGCGCCACGGTATATAGCAGCAACTTAGACTTCGATGATGATAGATCCGATAGATTAAGCTATAATGATTGATTCACGGTCGCGTGATGGAGAAGAAAGGAGCTCCAGCGTCCCATTATTCCATTCTACGCAAGTGAAATGGGCTGATAAACACGAAAGATTGATGAAAACTCAAAATCTCTAGTTTGCTGTCTGACTCGTTCAATGACATTGACAGGTACACGCGGTATACACTCTCCTCTGTCTTCGCTTTGTATTTACCGATGGTGCGAAGCGATCTTCTGAATAACTCCTTTAGATTTGCAGCTCGAAGGCATGTTCTTCGTACGAGAATGGAAGAATGCTTGGGGAAATTGTGACCATGCGGTGAAGAAGGTGCTTACCGCTAAGATTGTGCGAATCATTTAGAGATAGGACAGAAAACTTGAACTTTATGTGAAGTCTAGATAAAAGTAACATTTCTTATTCAGGGATTGTATGTATTTTCATCTTCTCCGAGGACTCGCAGGTGAACCACGAAGGCGTTGGAGGAGCAATAAAACAAAGGATCAACGCGAGAGAAGGAATCTAACGCGAAGCGACTTGCATATCCACCATTCGCAAGCGAGACATCGTTTCGCGTATTGCGGCGATTAATCTCAACTTTGCCGTAAACCTCCTGTCCGGGTATTGATTCTGCAGGCCTAACTAATTTTCGGTGCACGACGATTCAATTAAAAGATGGGCCGATAAAACTAATATTAGTCTCGAGATTAATTTCTGTCTAATGAGTGGGCTGTAATCACGTAAGTACCTTTAGGGCTACTAACAATTATTAACCAATTCTGTCAGAGAAGGCAATTTTTATGTTTGAACTATAGAACAAGTCCAAACACGCTCGCTAGGAAAACTGTTTTATAAATGTCACTGCCATAAAGAAAGGAAACTGTGCCTTTATACGACGGTATATACAAGCCATTCTTTTTTTTGCGAGCTCACGAATTATTTTTTAAATGGCGTTGTAAAATTTTATGAAAAGTATTAAAATATTTTTTAAATGCCGGCTTTCGCAGAATTCTCTGAGAGGCGTTGCAACACTTGATTGTCGTGTAGGATTGAAATTCAAAATATAAAAAACGCATTTTTTCCTTATAAGCTTCTTCTGTAGTTTGTTGCATCTATACTCTCAAGCTGCAGTCTAATGTATAGTCCATAACAGCATTTTATATTAGAGATTCAAGCAATATGATGGTTTACTGTAATATTCTTCATTCGAGCTGTATAATGTACTTTTTTACTGAAATCATCTGGCGGCTAAAGCATAAAAGTCTCAAATGTCATGCAAGTTTTAACACGTTTATTCTGACGGAAAGCAAGAGCAATAAGGGACGTATGAAAGTCCTCGGGGTAAAATTCGCTTTTAACGGCTTCTCACAATAACACAGAAGAATAATGAAAAAAGAATTTCAAACCTCCGAGCGAAACCCATTAGAAGTTCAAGCTATAATCCCTATGATCAAAGAAAATGTTGAGATTACGTTTTTCGTTCAGGCAACGACAAACCCCTCACAGTCACAGTTCAAATAAAGGTATTCGATTTGTTCATATATCTACATTTTTACATTTGTATTGGTGGTGATATTTAAAAAAATACTGTATTAACAATTTAGTCCTACAATTAACAGCATGCTTCTCTTCAACCTCATTCTTTTCCAATCCATTCCAGTCCATTCCAACCTCTTCCTGTTCTGTTCTGTTCCTTTCAACATAACGGTATTTTCATGGTCTCTTCTAAATCTGTTGTTTTGATCAGCCATTCCAATAATTTTATTTTATCCTTCCATCCTACATTTCCTCCCAATACTATTTAAATATTGCCTAGTCTACCGAATTTCCTTCTCTGCTCAAGGTCCCTCATCCTAATTCTTTCACCTTGACTGAATGTTGGCCCAGAGTTCTACACTCTCTCTATTACTGTATGTAATTAAAAATAAGAGTGGGAAGACCAACCAAAAGAGAGGTAGAGTAGTGTGATAAATGAAGACTTGGAGGAAAGGAAGATGAGTTGGGAGGAGGTTGACGGAGGAAGATTGTGGGACGACGTGAAATGGAATGAGCTGGAACGGACGAAGAGTTGAAGATGAAGAAGGCGCTGCTAGGAAATCGCCAGGCTTGGCATGAGCAGGATAAAAACTAACCTGAGATGCCCTAGTTCGGTTTGTTTATATGATTTAATCTAAAACTTGACCCTGTATCAAAGGAAACAAGAATATATAATAATACTTCGCGAAAAGAAAAACAAAATCTATCATTTTCTTTAATAATAGGTATTATAGCTCAAACTACGATTTGTTTGTGTGGCTTTGCGGATAAGAGGATTGAGTGTTATCTTGAGCAACAACATGGTTATATACGAAACATAGTTATACATGGGTTTACTTTCAACGGATCACTGACTCGCTAGCCGTGGGCCACTTTCTCATGATGTCATTCAATCTCACACAGAGCTAATTAGCCATCAAATACCACGCGAAATTGATAGTGAGTTATTTTAACGAGCACCTCACATGACCTTTGATCACGTTAATGCATCAAAACGTTAATTTGATGCTTGAAACCAAATACAATTCGTCAAAACAAATATCGTTTTTCGACCTAGCATGCGGTACAACATGAATTTGTGTAACGGCTCAAACCTAGATAAATAATACATTACATTACATCGATCGGAAATTGCTCTCCACTGTACCTACCCTATCTGAGTCATGCCGAGAAATTGCATTCGAGGGTGGCATGGTTAGTCGCCAATCCACGGTATCGAACTTATACACCCTCCCTCCCCCATACCGATTCACATGGGCTCTTGACTGTCACACATGCCTTAACCGTCTCCGCTTCCTTCCTACCCTACTCCATCGATTTGCGGGAGGTAATAATAACAAAGACAACCGAACTGCACTTAATACCAACCAGAACACTCATTGTCTTTTCATTTGAATGGACAAATCCGCGTGCGTACACGAGTTCACTTACCTTCAGAAATAACTGTCGTCTAGCGAGACCTTTCAACGACTCGACACATGTCACGTTTCCATTTCGATTGCTATTGTAAGGATGCATCGTTCAAAGCACATCGTCGCCAATCAATTAACTACCAGCAACACACAATATCACTAATTAACAAAATTCAATTTAGAGTTTGTTTCATAAAAACATTTAAACTTGTCAAGTCGTTGTGTAGATATCGTCGCGTGCGCGAACACTTTACAGCTAGACGGAGGGAACGCAGGCGAGCACGTCGAAGGGTGGACGTTTTCTGCCCTTTATATTTTCGCCGACGCCGCGTTTGTCCGTTGACTACTGGCGCATGCGTGCGTCCCGAACGTTCATTTCACTCTGAGGTTGCGCGTTGCATGGCAAAGTACGCTCACATGCAAACGCGCCGTAGCGGTTATTGGCCTGGCGGTGTAGGCAAATTGTCACGCGCAAGCGGCGAGCGGGATGCGTTTTACAAAGCCAGGGGCGACAAGGATATTATTTTCACTTAGTTATCCCTACGTACGGTTCGGTGAATGCGAAATAACTAGCTCTTGGATCCTTTATGAAGCTGGCGTTGTAGATTTGCGACACGTTGGGAATGTGTTAGTGGATAGCTTAGCCTTCAAAACCCCTTCATAACGTAGAACAACATTGTTGACTTCACAGAGGCATTCACAATTTAATTGTTTATAATAGCTCTCTTTCGAGCAATGCGATGTCATTTTTGGGTTACAGTGTAAAAAAATAAAATAATGCTGCCTTACATATTTTACAAAGCACACATCAAATTGGACAACTATAACTAATCTAAGAACTAACTAACAAGGCACCAGTAGAATAGAGCTGACGAGTATTGGCAAGTCGTTTGTACAGAATTATGTTTCCAGCAACAATGTCAACAGTCCGATTTAATAACAATGCTAAAACTGGCAGTCATTTAAATTATCTCTATATTACTTGTTGAACAGGAGTGGTGAAGGCAATTGAGACTCTTTGCTAAAAGTAAAATGTAAACAGACTAGCAACCCTTAATTAATCAACTAGATATTGTAGGCAGTTCAGTCAGTACTCATTCGTCAGTAAAAATAGGTAATAAATTGTTTTCAACAAAAATAAAATAGCCTACAGATTCTCATAGGAAAATACTAAATCTAAAACCAGTGACACCCCTTTGTGTATATAACTAAGACGTTAGCTTTGCTAGTATCCGCCTAATGACTTTCCATATATCCACCGCCCCATTATCAAACTTTCTGTGGAATGCATTTGTTGATCCAATCGTACAGTTTTAACAATTCGTGTTTCTTGAGTTCGTGAAATGTATTTTTCAGTGTATGAAATTCGCCTTTAACGCCAAGACTCTCAAGGGTTTTGAATGTCTCTTCGCCCCATTTGTGCAGTACTAAAGAATCACGGTCGCCGTGGCACATGAAAAATGGAGGGCCCTTTTTCGCATCCATTGTGTTGTTCAATTTCTGTACGCAGAAAATGAAGCAAATTATGAATTTAAAGTCTTCTTTAATTATTCAAGTAGGGTACTCTAAGCATTTCTTTGTTCCATACCTCAATAACTGCAGACTTCCGACTGAGAAAAGATGACAAAGCAAATGTTCCTCCAATCTGAGGGAGATGTCTGAACCCCATGTGCATTGCCATTGCTCCACCCATTGAGAATCCACCTGTATGAAAATTACCATTAAATTTTTACTTTGAACCGCACAATTAATAATTTGAATAAAATGTTAAGTTTAATTTGTACCTATCACTATACGGTCGTAAGGAATGCCGGATTTAACTTCTTCTTCTACCAGGATCTTTATTTCATTTGCCATTGCATCAATCGATACAATATTTTCCTTGGCATCAGGACTGATGCTATCTCGATCAAACCATACGTTACTAGGCTGTATAGAGATCGAATTTGTTAGAAAGACAGTCGGAAACTATTACATGTTTGGAAACTAAACATGACTTACTTCTCCATCAAGAGGTGTGTATGGCATTAATGGAGCAGTCGGGAACAGAACACGCAAGTGTGGAAATATAAATTCCTTGTCCAAGCAGAGTTTTATCCACGCTCTTATGCCATGACCGGTGTCTCCTACAATTTTTGAAAAGTATGTTGAGCGTTGGATAATAAGTTGAAAAAGTACACCAAGATTATAGGTTATGTCATTGAGGTGTAATGAATTATGTCGTTCTCACCTGATCCATGTAAGAATATCAGCGTTCCGGTATGAACGTTGGAGGCTGGAGGAAGAATTTTGATTTTACCCAGCCTGTGAGCCATGTTATTAGGTATTACAATCCAAAAAATACAAGAAAATACAACTATCGTACCCTTCATCTACCACTTGTTACCACGAGGTGGTCCTCAAAGAGCACTGACAAGTAGGCCACAACATTAAAACAGCTGTTCGCGGCAGGAAAATTTGAAAACATGCTATGCTTATTTCAGCTATTTTCAAATTTAGCATATCATTTTGGAAAGTTATTACAAATAATAAAAAATTAGATCTCAGCAAAAAATAGTTGTTTTTATTTTCGGATGCATATCATATTATTATTATTTTTAATTCCACACAGCTGACAGTTCTTTTCGACCAATGATAGTGGCCCGATTTGACGTTTAGAGAGCACAAGTCTAGAAACTTATTGAACTATCACAATCAGAGAAAAGTAGCGCACTAGAATACAACCGATGTCGGAAGAATTATACGATACATTCCATTTCAATCCCAATTAAAATGTGAGTAGAAAAATGGGTTTCCTTTCTTGGGGCGCGCTTGCTGTCACATCACAAAACACGTGTTGGAGGCCATTGAACGTCGGGACAGAAATTTCGCGGGAAAACGCAGCAGCTGAACGATTTTGGCTTTGTGGCAGTGTTCCTTTCAGTTATTGGTGTTTTTGCGATAATATTATGAAAACCATACTTGCACAGTTGATATTTCGAAGAGTAATATTATAAGAGAGGTGAATTTAGCTTAAATAGAGCAGTTATTTTCATGAATTCTCGGGATATTTAATATCCATTATAATGGTAGGTATAAGTAACCTTGCCTCACGAATCGACACCAATGACCATTTAATTGGCAATTTAATGTACCATTCACGAAGTTTTAATATTATTTATTTTATATAATTGTTCTACTTTACATTGCAGTGATTCTGAGTGATGATGCAGTAAGCTTTCGACTTACAACATTAATTGTGGGCACCTATATTACGATGCCTTCCAAGGAAAAATCATATGCCGTGGGCAGTCCAAGCTCATGTGGATTAAATAATTCTCACATGAGTTCATCTCAAACATCAAACAGTAGTAACAGATCAATAAAAAAAAAAAAAAAATCAACGAGTTCAAGTGGCAGCGATTCAGAAAAAGATTCAAATGCTTCTATCAGTCAACGATCTACAAATAACTCTCAAATCACCAATTCACAACAATCTAACAGAAGTAATAGTTCAGTCGGATCAGAAAAAGGTCATTCGCAGTCTCAAATGTCAAACAAAAGTGGTTCCGACAATGACTCTAGTTCAGATTCTCTGCAGAAAGCTGGAAACTCTCAGAGATCTAATGCCACCAATTCCCAAAGATCAAACAAAAGTACTAGTTCTGTTAGGTCAGAGAAGACACAATCGCAGTCACAAAATTCAAACAATAGTGGTTCTGACAGTGACCCTAACTCCGATCAGTTCCAAGAATTGTCTCCCAATCATTCAAATGTCACCAATTCTCAAAAGTCAAAAAAATTGGGCCATTTTAGTGACTCGGATGATTCTGCACAAAATGACATTATTAAAACCGTCAAGCCTCTAGAGGAGAGCGACTCTGATTCAATTATAAACTCAAATAAAAAGTCAGCAATGTCAAAAAGTTCAATAAGAAAACTGTTAGAAGATGATTCCAGTTCTGCAAGCGATTCTAAAAATTCTACGTTAAAGCTAACCGAACTGTGTGGAAGTGATGATTCTAATAAGAGTTCATCTGGCACATTAAAAAAGAAAGAAAAGAAAATTAAAATTAAAAGGCGCATAGTCAAACATGCCGAGAGTGGCTCGTCTGACGAGGAGTCATCTGTTCGGAAAACTCGTCCGTCCAAATCGAGTGCGACATTTTTAACGGAACCTAGCACCGTACCCACAGTACCCGATTGGAAGAAGGTAAGCACCTTTAATTCTCTTACATAAGAATTGTGTCTTGATGTAAAAATTTGTAACCTCTTTCAATTCATTTCAGAGTATGGGAACTGGTCTGCTAGACGATTCGAGTTCGGAAGATGAGCGTGGTCTTGTTCAGAGCCCTGTCCAATCATCAGATAATGAGACTATAGAGTCACCAAAGCCACAAATTAAAAAGTCTCGAAAAACTAAAGAGAACTCTACTAACAATGCATCCAAAAAGGTAAAGTACCTATATAAAGTTCAATCATAAAAAGTCTTTTTAAGCAAAAAAAAAATACTTGTCATGCTAAGAATCTACAGTGAATGGAAATCACCCATGACTGCAACCCATGTCTTTGTTGCAGTCATACAAGGTAGCAAAACAAGACGTCGAAGAGATCCACAGCGAATCTCAGCGACACCGGAGAGTGGAGAGAGCGGAGTTGCCTTACCACGTTCCTCGACAGCGTTCGCTGGCTGAGTTCATGGCTCGTCGGCCAATTCTACCTGCGGCCACAAGCAAGTCACTCAAAATGCCTGCTTGGCAGCTCAAAGCTCACTGGTAAGCAAGAGCTGCTTTTCAACAATATAATCAGACTGCAAATGAGTGTGCATATCATATACTATATAATAATATATTACATGAAACTTAAATAAAATGTAGCTGGGTGATCTAGAGGAGCACCTACGCTAGATGAAGATAGGGATTTGACACTCTGACTTGGTTTTGAGATGAAATACTTTTCAAGTTTAAATCAGCCAGTTAAATAGTTGTCTTTTCAAACTGTTGCAGAGGATAATTTTAGGTTTGGAAGCAGGTTGGAGAGTTTAGATTATTGAGGGAAGAGTTGCGGTAGAGTTAATGTTTATTGTTTGGGTCAAAGGGCTTGTTTGGGTTTTATACTGCTTTTCCCTGTGAACAAGGTTTCACATAGCAATAAAAATATGTATTACCTATTTATCATTGCATTCATTTTGAATGGAATTAATTTAAAAGTTTGTCATCAATCACATTCATCAGTGGTTGGTGAGCTATGAAAAAATCTCTCTAAATTCCACATATTGAATAGATGTATTTTTTGTGGTTTTTAGGAAGCAAATGGCTGAGCAAGAAAAGGAAGCAACAGAATTTTTCAAGTCTGAGTCCGACCATTCCGAAGATGAAACTGAGAAGAGCTTATCGCAGGTGTCTGCTATTTTGAGCAAAACATTGCAAGATACACCTACAGAGCAAGAAAAAAGTGCCGAAAAGAGTATTATTGACAAAAAATCTCCTGAAAAATCTAAAGACGCTCCTTATTCAGCAGACAGTATTGCTGCTACCAGCATTGAAATTGAAAAGATAACTGAGGTAGTTGACAATGCTTCAGTTGACAAATCCTTAGAAAGTGCCAGCAATAAAAAGATAACAGAAGCTGTTACTAAAGATTTTCCTCCAAAGAATGATTTGCATTCTTTTGATGAAAAAATCATGATAAATTCAGAAATAAATTGCTGTGAGACTTCTAGCTCCAAGCAAGTACCATTGAGTGCGGAAACTAACAAATTAAATGGCAAAGAAGATCCTGCTGTAGAGAAACATGAAAACATCTCTGAATTGTGTAAGGATGATAAAGTTAATGATTATTCTAGTGATAGTGATGTTGAGTTAAGGCTTTCCGATTCCGAAGACGAAAAAGAAAAGGAAAGACCAACAAGTAAAATAGAAAGAGGACGTGCTTCATCGACAGATTTGAAAGTGAAGAAAGAATCCGGGTTAGCAAAGCCGGCTTTTGGTGCCGGATTCAGTGATGTGATCTCATCTGACAGTGAAAATGAAACTGCCGGTAATAAGAATCCAGCCAATGAATCAGATAAGAACAAAGACCACTTGGGTGATAAAAAGCTGGCAATGTTACGTCGACGTGGCCTCATGGACATTGCTAACATCAAGCCTCGACTCAGCGGAAGCCAAAACGACATCATAGACTTGGACGAAGATGTCGCCTCCAAACGGGAAGGAGTCATGGATCTCATGCAGAGGTTTCTCAAGCATTCGTCAAAGAAAAAGCCAAAAGTGGAAAAAACCGAAGTCGAACTCAGGTACCTTACCTACTTAACTATTTCAATATACATTACTCGTGATGTATTTTCTGTTTTCCGTTCATAGTGGCCATTATATGCATTCACTTTTTTGATTAAAAATTTCAAGAGAAAGATCAGCAAAGGAAATGTTTTCTGTTGCGGCCAGACACACTTGGCTTGCGACCCAACGCATTGTGACTTCCATGCCCATTACTAAAATCTGATTTGTAAAGATCAATGTTCTAGCAGTTGGATGAGGGTTGAACTTAATTCCTTGATAAAAACATTAATACGCTATCATTCCTTAAGTAAGTCCTCAAAAATTAATTGTAAAATGTATCTTAAACGTAATTGTCAACGTTTGATTCCCCAGCATTGTGAGCGCAGAGAAGGGCGCTGACGGGATCGAGACCGTCTCGAAGGAACTCATGACGATCATGCTGGGAGAAGAAGAAGAGTCGAGGGACCCGGTGCCGGGTGCAAAGCTGCAGCGGCTGAGGCAAACCCTGCAGAAGCAGATGGCGATGAAGCGGAACGCGGAGTGGGAGCGGAAGATGGAGGAGAAGAGGATCAACAGCGAAGTTCTGGGCGATGCCGATGGTGAGATATTTCTTTCAAATGTCTCAAGTTGATTTGAATGGTTTATTTACCTGGCATTGTGTTATATAGTAGTGAATTTGACGTAATAACACCCCGCTTACACCACCTCACACCAAATCTGGCGAGCTTTACTTGGAATGAATGCTTATCTTTTCCTAGACTGTAGAATATGGGAAAGTTTGCCGAAATAGCATCGTTGAGCTGGCGATAGAATCGTCACCATTGGTTTATAATAAAAGCACCACACCCATCTAAGTAAAATTTAACATAACATTACTCTATGCCATTTACGGAGCTTTTTTTGCCACCGATGCTCAAACTCATCTGTCATGACAGTGTTCATTTAAACGAGTATCTTTTCAAGTGATAATTGCACTTATTTACTTTAGCTTCAACCCAGTCTGCCAGGTTTGCTGCCAGTGATTTGTCGCCTGATTTCAGTATTCAGTATTCAGTATTCAATAACCTGCTTATATTTGCTTGCAGCCGATCTGAAATACAAAGTGTCATCAGTGCCTTCTGTGCTGTACGATTTAAAACTTCGGAATCATCACTCTTACATTTATATAAAATTTAGCTTTTTATAAAATTCACCAGAGAGCTGAGGTATTAATATTAATATGAATGTCAGTTTTATATTTTGAACTTTCCTTCTCAGGAGAGACGTCAGACTGCGGAATGCTCGACGAAGAAACCGAAATGACCGACTCAGAAGATGATGCTGATGAAGGCGTTGATGATGAAGAAGTTGATAACGAAGATGCTGATGATGAGGAAGCTGATGATGAAGAGGAAGAAGAGGAGATCGATGGACCAACGAAAGAAAAGAAACGGCCTCAAAGCGAGTTCTTAGACGACGAAGCTGATGAGTCTGATGAAGGAGATGAAGGAGATGCAGACGGTTCTGGTAATGAGTCTGGTGATGAGGACGAAGAGGAAACTAAAGAAGATGGCAAGGACAGCGACGTTGAAAAAGAGAAAGAGGCCAAAACAATTGACGATCCAATAGATAAAGGTGCTTCAAAAAGCTCGCAATCAAAATCGAAATTCAAACGTCTCCAAACATTTGACATGTTTGATTCTGAAGATGATCTGGAAACTTCCATTGTTGATAAATGTAAGCCAAAATTTAGCATTATTTTGTTCCCACCTGTAATTGTGGTGAGACCTTTGGTGAGACAGTAGATAAAATGTAGTCTAGCATAGATCTCTAAACGTGAACCCACCCAAAATTTCTTTGTACCATTGATTGATTGATCTCACCTACAGGGGCGGCGATGGAGACCAACGCAGCGACGACTCCGACCAGTCCAGTGATCCCAGCCGGTCAGGGCACAGAGAGCCCCGCCGAGAGCCAGTTCCTCGTTTCACCGATGATATTCAACCGGAGGTCAGGTCCAACACAGGAGGTGAGTACCAGCTGACAGCCTTCTAGCCCTGTTGGGAAAAGCATTTCTCTAGGGACACTTTCTGTGTTTAGCAGTTGTACCAAAATAAATCTTTCTAATTTTTGCTTACTAAAACTAACAATTAGTAAATTTTGAGAATTGAGTTTAAAAAACCCTGAGTTTTTTCTTCCGTCCCCTGATATCTGCCTCGTGAGTCGAAATTGTAAACCACCTTTCTTGATTTCAGTCTCCCAGCGGGTCTCCGCTGGTAAAAACGTCATCCAAAACTGACGACGAAAACTGCTTCTCAAGCACACAGGATTTTCTCAATGAGATCATGAAAGGAACAACAGTAAAACCCAAAGGTATGCAAATGAGCTTAACAGTTATTAGCTTTACTAGTAATTAGCTTTACTGTTCTGGGCGTAATGCGAATTAATGCGGCTAACTGGCTGGTATTACGGCGGTGCTAGTGAAACACAGTTTTTCCTCTATCCTTTAATCCGGTGATACTTGGTGCTACACTAGCGTTGCCGTAACACCGCAAATACGGCTTACGGCTTAATACGACTTACCACATTAGGTAAATTACAATGCCAAGTTTTGTGATCTCTGCATTCTGCATTCTGCATTTTACCTTTGAAGTTAATTAATTATATCAATCCCTCAAAAACAAAGTTGATTAAAATTCGTGCTTTTCACTTTCTCGTTTTAATTGATCGAGACTTGGTGATTGCTTGCAGAGACCGGCCGTGTATCGACGCTGAGCAAGTTCCTCTTCAAAGCGAACTCGCAGAGTACGCAAGCGGACGAAGACGAACTCCTCAGCTTGTGCTCGGGGAAGTTTGACACCCAGGTGGACAGGTCGGCTGATGACGAACTGGCCGAGCTCTGTTCCGGCCGGTTCTCAACGCAAACCCAGGCTCAATTAGAGAACGGCAACGAGTCGCAAGGGAGGTCACAGGCGGAGCCAGATGTCGACGACTTTTCCCAGGACGCCCAAGATGTGAATGTGTCCAGCCAAAAAAAGTGAGAATAGTGATGTGACGGAACTAGTTCTCCCAAATCCCAATCGCAAAAAAAAACTTACAAGATTTTTCCTGATTTTTGTAAATAGAACCTTTGAGAAGAATGTTTACGAAGGGGAAAACACAAGTAACCAGTCAATCAAGGACACGGACTGGATAGAATCAATTCATATTTCATATCATAGATGACAAGAATTAGTTGTTTTGCTAACAACAATTTTTCTTTCAAGGCCTGTGTCCACCGTGAAAGCAACAGTGAAGCCCTGGGTTGATCTCGTCATAGCATCTTCCGACGATGAGGATGAAAAGAAAATTAACCGCTCCGATGGGAATGTGAAGAAGAAAACTCAAAAGAAATTAAACTTCTCAGGTAAACTAGACAAGAAAACCAAATAACCATTGCAAATAAATATGTCATGGTAGATTTTGGAGCCAATCTGTAAAACAATGATATTCTTTTGGTTTTGAGTAACAATACATTCTACTCACGGTGAACTCTCCGAGTGACCGATGCAAAAAGCAAAGTAACAAAACAAAAGTCAAAGAGCAAATATAAAAATTTAGAGCCAGCTTGATTCAAATCCAATAATAACGTACCTTCCCAGACGACGACGACGATGAGGATGAAGCCGCCGAAGCCGCAGTTTCTGAAGACGAAGGCCCTGAAGACGAAGAAGCCGATTCAGCCGAGGAAGCCGAACCCGAGCTGGTCGACTACGATTCGGAGGAGAACGAAGTGCCGGCGAACGGAGAGAAGAAGCGGCTGGCGGCCAAGGAGTTCTTCGACGCCGAGGCCGAGCTGACCGAGTCCGAGTGGGGCAGCGCTGACGAAGACGAGAAGGACCTCGACAAGCTCGACTACGCGGCGGCCGACGAGGAACAATTCGACCAGGAACAGATGAAGGAGCAGCTCGATAAGATTCACATGTGAGCAGCCGTGCTATCTTTGTTATTTGGGTCGTGTGGTTTTTAGGTGGTGGTTTGGGTACGGGGGTCTGTTACGTTTACGTCTACTATCAAATGCCTCTTTGATTCTTTATCAATTTAAGTGAATTTAAGGCGACGCCATTAGACCAGTGCCAAAGAGCCAGTTGTCAAAACAGTGCGTCGTTAAGCACCAATAATCAATCCAATGTGAGCTCATACCTTCATTTGTGACAGCGGTAAAGCGGTTTAGGCAGGTTTCGAGAATTTTTGGATTTACTATCAAATGCCTCTTCAATATTGTAGCAATCAAACTAACTTATTTTAGAATTTATTTGCTTTTTTATTTGTGAGAAGGAATTTTCATATGGCCAGAAAACTTCCTGGGTAGGAGGAGAGAAGAGAACAGAGCGCTTGAGATAGTTGGGCGGAGTTTGAAAAGTTGAGTACCTACGTGCACTTCTCATGAAAGTAATATGAATTTTTGGCATGTCTTTTCTTCCCCAAAGAATTCATTACAATTTATCAATTACTTAGTTGGGTTTCATCAGACATTTGCACTTGAACTTTGAAGTGAAAATCCACGTTGAACATCAGGTTGAGACGTAGCCGTTGGCTGGTGGTTTGCTTGCAGGCGGCAAGTCCTGGATGCAGACAAGCGGGAAGTGCGGATGCTGCAGGAAATGCTGTTCGAGGATGGCGACCTCCACACGGATGGCGGTGGACGCGAGCGAAAGTTCCGATGGAAGAACACCGGTCAGTAAATGATGCAATTTTAATTAATATCTTTCTGGAAAGTTTGGTGGAGTTCCAACTGAAAGTCTGTTTGAAAACAAGAAATACATTTTATTTCAATTAAACTCAATTGACAGGTTGCATTCTTCTCTATAATCGGTGAAAACTGAAAATACAACAGAGAGAGGTGCTCTTTTTGCCCGCTCTCGGTAGTTGGTACCCAACTCTGCACTTATTATCTGTTCAAAATGTGTGAGTAACCGAGAAACCGATGTTTGGGATGGGAGCGTTCATGGTGCAAGGTCTCAGCGTGCTGATTGAAACAATGCTTTTGCCGGTTGCAGACAACGATGACATGAACGTTGGCCTGAGGGGAGACTCGGGAGACGAAGGGGCGGCACAGGAAGAGGAAGCGGAAGACGAAGAGAAGTGGAGAATTATGCGGCACGAGAGAGAAACATTCCTACGAGAGCAAAAGGTTCCGAGATTTACTCTGTTTTAGATTAAAATACTCCTTATTGATTAGCCATATAGGTTTTGCAAACTGATCATTTGAATTTTCAATTGTTGGCTATAGTTTCAAAATAAAAGTCAAATTAATGACTTAAAGTTTTTGAAGCATTGAAGTTGTTTGATTCAGATGAATCTGAATGATAGGACAATGGATAGACAGTTGCTCTCAAAGTAAAATAACGGTAATTTGTGCCTGGTGCAATAATATAGTGGTACTCACTTTCTAAATCTTGAATGGTGACTTCTTAATATTCTCCTTAGCCCAGCATTCAATTCAAAAGCTTATTATTCTACATTTTCCAAAAACTTACATATCTGTCGTTGTCATTGTAGGAAAAGGCCGAGGCAGCTGGGAAGGAAGACCAAGGGATCCTGGAAGATGAAGACAGCCAATTCTTGAAGTTGGGTAAAGCAGCGTTGAAAAGGATCCGAAGCGTGCACTCGCAAGAACAAGTTGCCATTGAACGGAAGATTACGCTGAGGAAATCCGTATCAGACGCCTTGTTGTCTCCTGATGCCAAAAGAATGTGCAATCCAGTGGTAAGCTCAACTTAGATAATTGAACCTAGATCAAATTAGTTCATTATGATGTCAGTCAGGTACAAATTTGACTCGGAGCAAAGTGCAGGTCAAGTTAATTGGCCAAAAAAATTGTTCCTCTGAACCTCTGTTAATGAGTGGGAATGTGGAAGAGAGGTAACACAAAGCTGAGGTTTACTGGAGTACAGTCACGGTAACTGTGATATTCAACGAGTGGTAACTGAGTTACCAATGAAAGCACGCTGTTGGCAGTGAGACACCTACAACTAACTAGACAAACTCTATTTGAAATTATTTTAGAAGCATATTTTGGCAAATTGCGCATCACCGAAAAAATCCCACAAAAAAATAACATTTTTTAATAGAATATCTAGAAATTGCCATTCAATTAATGATTTCTTGACATTGCAAATAAAAATGTGCTGCCAAATTCAAAGACACGCTTCAATTGATAATTTCAGGTTCAACGGGGGTCGTTTCTGGCTCGTGGGGAAAGTGCCCTCGCTAGGATAGCTGCGATAACGCGGGGAACTGCAGGCAAGGTCGTGCTCAACGCAAAGAACTCGCGAAACTTTGTCTTTGCCACGATCAGCCCAAAAGAGGAGGAGGTAGACATACCGGTGAACGTGGTAAGTCATTTATTTGTTCGTTTTCAACTAGGAAATTGCTTGGAATAGGTGACAGTGGTAAATAAATGCTTCATCCCACCATTTGTTTACTTTGCTAGAAAGCAGGAATTAAAAAAATTGGAATGTTCATGTAGAGAATGTACATGTACTATGTCCATTGTCCATGTCCCACTGTGTACCAACTTCCCCTACTAGAGCCAAGTTTTGTCAATGGTTGTTTGACTGGGTCCTAGTTTGACTGGGTCCTAGTATTAGTATATAGGGACTAGTGGTAGTGGTACTAGTGGTAATCAGTGTTTCTGGTGTTTCAAGATTTCTAATCTTGTTCCATTTCAGCCAGGGAAGAGGAAGGCATCAGCGGTCACACCTACGTTGGTCAAGAAAGTTAAAGTGACTGATGACAAGTCGAAAGGTCGGAGATTATTCGACCATCTCAAGTAACTCCCTTCATTTGTCAGCTTTTTATTTAATTGTGAATACCTAGTTAATTATTTTGCAAGGAGAGAGATAGTGAAAAATACATCTATGTTCTTATATAATTGAATTTTATATTTGAAACAAACAAATAGAACTGTACATTAATTTAATTAATACCAGGGCTCTAAATATCATATGTTTTAAAATAAAGTTAAGAGGGAATAATTTCTAAGAAATTTGTGGTAATTATTTTTAGTTCTAGTTGTATTATTTAAATACTAGGTAAACGATCAGTAGAGCCTACACTCGTTGCAGGATGAGCGAGCCGTAATCTCCACGAGGAAATCCAAACGGAAACATTTGAAAATCATATTGTTGAAAACGGTGCTTTACTAATGACCAAGTATATTTTATTATTATTAAGTAATTTTATTTTTCTGATTAGCAGAATACTTCATGCACGAAGCTGAAACTTAGGCAATTCGTTAACCTTGTTATCATATATATTCAATCCAAATTTGGTGCGGATCGGTTAATTAGTTACGAAGCTAGTACCAAAAAGCTGAAAAATTTACGGGTTTTTGCTCATTAAAAAAAAATGGCTGACCAGATTTTGCTCAAAAACCATACAGCACCTCACTGAGTCACCACGAACGTTTTTGCCAAATTTCGTAACGATCTGTGACCTTTAAGTAGGGCTGCTCGTTTTTGTTACAAACAAAAAAAAAAAAATCCAAATGCTTTTCTTTCCCCTTTGTTGTGAAATTGAAGGATTTCGCTCGCTTCGCTCGCTCATCCAAAAAGTATAGACTATCCTATTTTTAAATATTTATCTGGCTTGTTTAGGAGAATGCAGAGTTGTTCTATGAAACCACATATTATTGATATTATTTTAGTTTTTATTTATTTGATCTGGATGAAATTACGACGATTTCGCTGAGATACCACCAGCCGAAATGTTACTTTCCTTTGCTTCAACTGACAAAAACAAAACGTTGTCAGTGAAATTTCAACAATTTTTAAATCTCCCTTGCGAGTTTCTCGTCTGTCAATATTGCGACCTGCGAATCATTGAATGAACTGGCCGACTTCCCAACCCCGGCACTTGCTGATTGTTTACCAAGCACGCCGGTTGCGAACGAGCCATCCCCTTGACAAACTCTAATTGAGAAGGCCCCCCCGCGGTGACGGGGCGGCTCTGGGTGTTCAACGTTGTCGCGATTAGACCCCCCGCTAAACCCGCTGCTGACTATAACTACAACGAGCGAGACCACTAGGCGCATTGTCGCCGGCCGAGGTATATAATTACTAATTAGGTTCCATCAGCTGCAGCCGCATTAACACTCCCTAGAGGGTGGCGACCGAAACAGGCAAAAGATAAGTCGAATTGGGAACAAGCTCGGGATGATCTCAGATTACGCGATCTTATTTATGATGTGATAAAAAGACTCTTTCACTGACTGTGGCTGGAAACTGAAAAGAGAATCCCTCGCAACGAAAATGTGGAGTAGCCAAAAGTGTGTGAATTTGCTCTCCGTTTCTCGAGTAGATGCACGAGGAGTGTGATCGTTTCTGCGTTAGTAGGTAATTGCTTAATTGGACCGTTTGTGCGTGAATGTAATAATGAGAAAGCGACATTGTGTCGGAGTGAAGAATGCAAAGACTTTGACGTCGTCGACAGAGAGCGTGGTTCAGCCAGTTGAAGTTTGACTTGGTCAAATAACGAGGTGGTCAGACACACGGTAAACATCACAGCAGACTGCACATTTAGCAAAGCCGTGACTCGATTGCTTTGAATGTTAGTTCAGTCAGGCTCGTAGAATATTTCGTCAAATAGATATGATGTACTACATTTATGCCAAATTACTTCACTTTTTCCTTAGGTCGGTCAACCAGTTTTTTAAGCGTATGTTAATTATCTCTGTCACCGAAACGTGTAGCATTGACATCAAGTGTGGTTGTCTTTGTTCTGTGACAATTCTGAATCAGAGAGCAAGAAATAGACTATGGCTATATAGTGTATAGCTGTAGTACAACACGACATAATGTGCGATCTCTAATGTAGGTATTTTTAAAACAGTGAGATGTTGCTGTGGGTTTTGGTAGGTATAGGGAGAGGGGACTCGAGTGATGAGCTCCCACACAATTCACTTTGATCAACTCCAGAGACCACTTATCACAACAACCATCTCTAGATTCCACGATCTCACGCTTCTGCCAGCTCGTGCTACCTACTCGTATCAACAACTTGGTAGCTGGCTTTGACCACCAAGTATACTTTATTGGGCATGACCTATTAAAACTCAAAATGAGTTTCGTTTAAAATTAAGTTTTTTTTTGCAACTAGGAACAGATTGGAAATCATTGTTCCATTTTAAGCAGTCTTTCGTGAGTCAATGTATAAATTTAGAGTTTATTTTAGACTGAATCTAAATATAAGAAATTACGTTATATTTTCATTTACAAACACAAAAAACGTTGATGGCAAGCACTAAAATTGTCGAAACGGACGCAGGGCTTTGAACTTTTTAACAGGGTGGCAATTTAGCTCCATTTGAAATGTAGCAATTAAAATTGCCAGCTTTTTGCTGCTCCTATTTCGCACTTTTCGGGTTTCAATCAAACTTTTCGACACTAGCAATAAAAGCGCGATGATATGACATACAATTTCCAGCTTCGAAGAGAACTTAATTGAATAATAATAAATGGGAACTCATCGATACCTATTCGTCCTATATCACAAAGTTGTCAAACGTTCGTTCCCGAACTGCCAGCAAACTATGCAGCAGTGTAATTTTAATATAATAGCAATATTGTGTATCGTCGCAGCCATGCACGAAAATGTGAGGAAATCGACTGGAATGGAATGCTATACATTCGCTTGCTAATTTAGTTTCCATCAATTACCTACTGTGTATAGCGTGTTGTAATGTGTGATAATGAGATGAGTTGGAGAATGCTTTGTGCTCGTGCATATTGAAGCATAGTTTATTGTATGGCGCTACACGTCTGCCAAGCATGCGAACGTAATATCTATGATAATATCCTATCTTATCGCTGTCTACATAAGGGAATGTGCTTCGTAGATGGATGGAATGCCAAAGTTTACTGCACAGGTACGATGCCCGATCGATTTTATTTGTTTTAAACACAAAATGAGGAAAGTAATAAAAAAATTACATCGATGCGAATAAATTTCACATGCCCATTTAGTGTTACAACATTCCCTGCTACATTTACCGATATTTTTTGCAATGCGGATGTAAGAAAACTCATGCCTTTGTCTGTCTCAAACATTTTCGCATGTGGGCGCTTATGTACTTCGTGTTCGGTCAAAACAAGCTAGGGTCAAAGGTGTAGGATAGGATTTGGAATAAACCCTCTGCGGCATGTGAACACAAAAAGCCTTCTGTCGAGGGGTGGTAGGATATCCACGTAGAACGAGGCATTCTCGTGTCGTTTGGTAGCTGTTCTGCAATGTTTTTAAATGTGTAGGGGATGCATTGCATTCAAGGTACATACTAATATGGAAACAAAAACAAATAGCTAGTATTTTATTACATGTGGCATGAAAACATAATATTCTCTTACCGTTAACTTCTCTCCATGAGTTTAGTATACTGTTAGAGTTTATGTACTGCATGGAATAATGTATCACAATTCAAATATTATGTAACTTTTAGCTAAATCTGTAAATTTTAAATCCGTTGTTTAATTTTTCACCACAGCTAGAGTTTTCCAAACGATTTTTAAATGCCAACTGTGGAAGGCTGTGGGGACAGTGGTTGTTTAAAAATCCTGTAGTGTGTTTGAGTCATGTTTCATAGGGAACAAAGTTTGGCCTAAGGAATACAGATGGTCAGGAATAGTGAACACTGTAGCCGTGCCTTTATTTAGCCGAATATTATTTTGATTCCAACCAGATAACTAGCGAGTTCCCAGCGTTCGTACAAGTCTAAATATCGGTATTTCATAAATGTTACAAAACTAACCTCCGAAGGTCAAAACACAATGAACGTATTTTTTTCGAATCCCAGTCGACCGTTAGAGGCGAACGACGAAGTGTAACACACAGTGTCCGACTCCGAGTCGTCGAGAGGTCGTGTCGTGTGTTGAATCTTTGCACAGCGTGTAACAATTACTCACTCACCCGCTACGGCGTCGGCGTCGGTGTCGACGTCGGCGTCGCGGCGGCGGCGACCTGCTAGACGTCGCCACGTCAAAGGTAAGCCAGAGGGCTCATCAACGAGCGAGGGTCCAGGAAAAACCCCTGATCCCGTGCATGTCCCTTGAGAGATGCAATGGGCGACACAAAACCAAATCCGCGACTCTATTCGACGGCGAACATGTCTTTTATGCGAGGATAATTCGATTGGGATAAATCCTCTGGCTTTCTATATACTTTTGAAAAGAGGTAATCATAAATCAGCTTCGAAATATTAGACTTGTGAAGTTGCTGGAATATTATGTCGAGTACTTTCTAGCAAAATTCCAGCACAGACTGTGTCAACAATTCAATAATTCCATTTTTGTGCCATTTCAGTTGTAACGGCTATGATATTGAAACTAAATAGTTAATTTTTCGTATAGACAAGCAAATCTGATTGAAAATTATATTAAGATCTGTATCTCAATGTGAATTGGTTCTCTCAAAAACCAGTCACTCTTACACATATATACTTCTTTTTGAACACAAGTAATTTACATGCCATCCGTTTCATGCTATACCCAAGATGTTGCGTAAAATCTTTGCTTCATGAGCGAAAGATACCCAACAAAAGACATATCGCTACTTAGAAGCAGTTATATTTATTCTGAAGAGTAATATTGTCATCCTGAAGATGTGGCCTTTTCTCTTGACTGCACCATATCGGATAGAGACTAGACTTTATCCTGATATTTCCTCTCTCTTTCCATCGTCACCCATTTCTCCTCCTCCTCCTCCCCCTCCTCATTCTTCTTCTCTTGCCGTCGCGTCCCAACCCCAGTCCCTGGGGTGAAGCATCATTCTGTACTCAATGATCGAACGGAAAATTGAAAAGTGGTCGAACGAAACTAACAAAGTGCTGCCTAAAAATACGGCCACCAGGGAGGACTAAAGATACAGTAAAATACTGCGTGCGACAAGCAGTATTTCTTGAGAAATATCACGACTCGTTTGCCTCGTGAGGAGAACACATAAAAATGTTTCCATAAATGTGGGCATTGCAAGAGCAAATAGTTTTTGCTTTTTAGCATTTAATGTATGTCTATTACCATTAGGTGGACCTTGATACTACCTATGTAAAAGTATAAAATAATGAATCCTTCTCAAAACAGGCCGTTTTCGCATGCTTTTCTGCTCATGGATTCAAAAGATTATGTGAAAGTTTCGCTCAAATAAGTTATCTGCAACTGAAAGTTGGTCCCATAAATGACACTGGCTACAGCATGGTCATATTCTTATTCCAAAATTCCAATTTTATCACACCAGAAAATGATCAACGTTGTCAACGTCGGTCGCGAACGTTCGACGTCGAGTCTTCATTCTTCCTGAGCCGTCTTTTATCCCCTAAAATCTTCGGAATTGGTTTTGACCTATTTAGGTTTCCGTTATTGTTCCGGAAAGCCTAGAAATTGGATTTGAATTGAATTTTTCGCGACGACACCATGGCTCTTACTGCAGGTGTCTCCTGTGCAGAGCAGAGAATCTTCGCGTTCGCTTTGTAGCCGGTGTTCTCTAAGAAGATTGCTTCCACGTAGCAGACTCGACTTGAACCATATACCTCCACCATGCATCTTACCAATCCCAGCGATGTCATTCACTATAGGATTTATTACCGGAAAATGTCAACGCGATATAAAATTTTCTCGTTCAAAATTCTATACTCTCGTGACTGGTTATCACCAAATTCTACATTTTACACTTTTATTTATTTATGAATGGATTCGAAAGTCTCTTTGTCCTTTTTTTCTGGTCACAATATTGATAGTAATTTCAGGTGTGGTACAGGTAATGGCATACCATGGTGCTGTGTTGGGATTTCATGGGTAAGAATTTGTAGCTCACATGATGGTATGATATAACTCATGTTAGTGGTATGCCGAAATACAAGTGATATTGTATCACAGTGATGGATGATGGGGCATATGATTTATTACACGGAAATGCTTCGTTTATCGGCATTCTTTCAAACTTTATAGGTATCTTTAAAAGAGCTTCAAGCCAAAGTCTACGAATACCTGAATTTAGTCACATATGCACTTACAAATGCATCATTCAATTAGCAGTTCATCCTTGACAAATGAAGGCAAGGGTGGAACGGGAAAGTGCTCGTGCTCTCACCAACCCCTCTGTTTGCCCCTTCAGCTATATAGTCTAGTAAAACAGTCTTGCAATTGGCTACTTGTTGATGAAGGACCAGTTAAAAGTTAAACAATCTGCTGCCTTATAGTTTGTCACCCCTCTTTCCTCTCTGTGATTACTCGTTGAACATCATTTAAACGCAAAACACATCACACGAGCCAATTTAAATATTAATAATCTCACGATCAAATATTCATAGACTTGCAGTCGATCAATTGCTTCAATGGAGCGATGTTGGGGATGTTGCGACGAGAGGGGATGTTTTGAGATTTTTTCATAAACTTTCTGGTTATAATTGAAAGGGCGAATACGGTGTTGGCGAATTCTTGATAGACAACACAAACGTGGCACTGACAAATATTATAACAGATAATGGACCTGGGGAGATCGTAGCAGTGTTAGTAGGATTTTTGAACCTATGGGTGAATGCTATCAAAGTTTACGATTGCTATACTATTTATCAAATGGTATTATCGTTCGTACTGTGATTATTCGTACACAGCTTTAGGTGACACAAAATAGGACTTGGGGTGCTCATTGCTCCCAATTCAGAGCTAGCAGCTCACAGCATCGATACAGAACGCTCGTGCCGCGGACGAACGTTGATGCAATTAAATTACAAATTTACGATATATTGTTTGCTCGCGTAACTTGATCAAATGAAGTGACACCATTCAACGTGTCTCAGCCAATGCAACTGTACACTTTTCATAAAACTTGTATGTACTAATTTGATTATCGTTCGCAGTCGAAATGATAACGAAATCATCCCAGCTCTGTTTCAATATGCAATTAATTGCTATGCTTGGAACTGTATTAATATCTATGTAATTGGATTATACACAGAATGTATCACGCATTGAATTTCGTCTCCGGGATTCGAAGATCAAAAATATGTGACATTTCAAAAAATCTCCCGTGGCTAACATCATTTTATTTGTTCTTGTTTTATTTCCTATGAAGCGAAGGCACTTATCAAGGAGAACAATACTCATTCGTGTTGTTTCTGCGAAACCACCCTCTCTCTCTTGCGTTAGGTCGCTGGTGCAGAATCCGTATTGGTTTTATTGTTATGTGTTTTGCCTCGTATAAAATATGGTATAGCTGGATTGAGTGCACCGTGTTTACCAATCTCTTGAAAGTATTAATGGACATCCGAACGTCCCTTTGAGAACTAATTCTCTGGTAGTGGTCACCGCATGGTCACTCTCCTCTCCCCCTCTTTGCAGTGATGTGATTTGTTCAAAGATTTAGGATGCTGTTCGGATCAAATCATAGCTCGCTCAACAATGCAATATAGATGTAACAATATTGGCGGATGCTTTTATCGGTGGACTCTTTGTGTACTCAGAATTTATGAGACAGAAACAGGATAACAAAGAGTAGGTTATGAAAATCGTATGAAAATCGTGACCAGATGAAAATCTTACAGAAAACTTTCAATGGGTGCGATGCAGTGAAAAGAAGTACCTACATTAAACAATTGTATGAAAAGATTTCTTTTTGGGCGCATGTCTTATCTGTTTGAATAATAGACACTGAGGTCGGCAATGAAGTCAAATTTGAATATATAGGTACACATGTGAAACGCATTTGCTTCGAAATGGAAATATCAAAAAAGTCGAACAACTCATCCGCCGAAATAGCTCAGTTGGGAGAGCGTTAGACTGAAGATCTAAAGGTCCCTGGTTCGATCCCTGGTTTCGGCAGTATACCTTTTGCAAATATTGTAGATAAAGTTCCAAAAGAACACATGTTCTTAACAAATTCGAAGTGAATGGACTATTTCTTACCTGTGGCCAACGATTGAGAGAGAAACTATGATGCTAAAAACAAAGCTTTTTTGGTAGATCGTATACCTATTTAGTCTTAAAGGGCACTACTGGGAAATCAAAATTTTGACTTTCCACACTGCCGAAATATTTCAGTTGGGAGGGCGTTTGACTCCCTGGTTCGATCCCTGGTTTCGGCAGCTTACTTGTTGCGAACATTGGTAAAACACGTAAAACTCCAAAATGCCGCATATGATTCAAAAAACAGATTGTTACAAGTTCAAGGGATATTTGATGCTGCGGTCTAATGAAACAAACACTTTGCTGATACTCCTCGCATTTGCTCCTAATGTAGAATCACCTACAAGTAAATATTAAATTAAAATAACTCACCATCAACTCACCCTCGAATTTACATCCGATAATGGAAATACGATTACAATAAATTTTTAAATAATTCACTTTCGTCTCATCGGCCGAAATAGCTCAGTTGGGAGAGCGTTAGACTGAAGATCTAAAGGTCCCTGGTTCGATCCCTGGTTTCGGCAGCAGACTTTTTGCAGATGTTGGAAATAAATCGAAAAATTCGTACGTTTCAAAAAGCAGATAGAGATGATACTTGCTTCGTACTGAGGTCAAAGATTAAGTCGGGATCCATAATACTGTACTGATAAAACTTTCGTTTTTACTTTTCATAAAAATAAATATAATAAAAATTAGGACATTAATTACTTCTACATAGATCATCGGCCGAAATAGCTCAGTTGGGAGAGCGTTAGACTGAAGATCTAAAGGTCCCTGGTTCGATCCCTGGTTTCGGCAGTCTTTTTTACTACCATCCATGCGGAACATTTCGTCAAAGCGTCCACGATTCTTGAAGCAGAATCTAACAATCTGACAAGTTATCGCATCGACATAGCGTCATGGACGAAGATATTTGCACCTTTTGATCTCGACATCTTCGCTGATCTCCGCTGAACGAATACGATGCAATGCAGGTGGGGAAATTTCCCAAGGAGATTATGAACTTGTGCGCTGTGATATTTGTTCAGATATCTCCACGACTCTTATCCATGGTGGAGAGGATACAGATCGCGTGGATACGGAAGGGAAGACATCGAGCTTATGTAGGCTCACAGATTACCACTTCTTACAAAACCGCGTGGTATCTAATTTATAGCTCACCGCATTTCCTCGTTGGGACAACGGAAGAATACATCTGTCGAGAGGAGAAATATTTCTTCTCTATCGTCATGATTGTATAAACCTTCTGCACGGAAGTAATATCACAATAGTATTCAAAAAAACTATTTAGCTGGATTATTGAATGCTATAAGCGATATAATTCCAACTTTTCCCGGCGTTTCGCCAAGCTATATGGTGACTGCTTTATCAATTGGGTTCCAGAAAAAACCAAAAGTAACCCGTTTAGATAGATTTTATTAAAGCTAACGTAAAGCTAAGCTAACGTAACGAAAAGACGATGTATCTAAAATATATCATAAGACTAATCATTGCTCGATAGTTTTCAGAAAGTTAATTTAACTGCAGGGTACAGAATGCTAAGACCCTAACTCGACCTCAAACTCAATAAGTTATAAAAAGATAATAATATTGTATATTTTCTTCAAAATTCGGGCGTTGACAAAGAATTTTTCTAAGCTGGTCAAAACTTATAACCCCGCCACCAATTAACAATAAAATGACGGGCTATAAAATCGCTATTTCCTCAAAAATGTCGAACCTGCCAGAATTCGAACCTGGAATCTTCTGCTCCGTAGGCAGACGCGTTATCCATTGCGCCACAGGTCCTCATGTCAGTGCTGGGGATACTGAAAATTTATTTGAATTTTCAACTGTAAATAATGTCAAACCATGAGTAAGCACCCCATTGGCAAAATATTGATGGAGCAGGTCAGTGATTTTATTGCCTTGCAAGCGGCAGTCATCTTGGGAGAAGAACTGATACGCCGCTGATTTAATCTGGAAACTTTTTCAGTGTCAATCATAAATTATCCTGTTCCTTCTGTCAAAAGCTTCCAACTTGAAAAAAACTGTTTCAAAAGGCAATTGCTGTGATACGGATGGCTATTTATGGGACTAGGTATTGCTAGTTACGCAAGGTAGTCTTTTGCATCAAATTGCCCTAATCCATCAAAAATGTCGACCCTGCCAGGATTCGAACATGGAATATTCTACTCCGTAGGCAGACGCGTTATCCATTATCCATTATTTGCTTAATTGATTGTAAAATTTTATTTTAAATTCACAACTGAAAGAATAATTCTATATAACAATCATGGGAACATTGATTGGACATTCAACATCATAGGACATTTATTGAGCCGGCCAGTAATTTTTGTCATTTTTGGAGAAACGCAGTTATACGCGGCATTGGCATTTTATCTGGAAAAAATTGCCAACATGTCACCCTTATTAGAAGCCTTAAAATGTACTGCTATCAAAGCGAGCAATGGCTATTAATATTTTATTTTATATTTTAATATTTTATACCGGTAACAAATTAGGTATCCTTGGCCCAAAATACTACTCAAAAACCCAAAAGGTTTCGAACCTGCCAGGATTCGAACCTGGAATCTTCTGCTCCGTAGGCAGACGCGTTATCCATTGCGCCACAGGTCCTGTGTGTTGAAGGGTAAATGTAACATTTATTTTGGATTAACAAACACAATTGACTAAAATCATATCACTAACATTTGTTTCCAAACGACAGTAATTTTGATAGAAACGCTGTTACGCAATTGACACTTCACCTGGATACCACATCAAGTTATCAAAATTTTCAATCACGGTAGTACCATGTAGTACCTACACAAACAACGCACCAATGCACATCGCTGATCCATTTCAACACAAATGTATAATAAGCCCATTCAAATACACACACTGTGACACGAAACGATATATCGAGCAATTGACAATATGTGCTCGAAATTTTTAGTCATGAAAAATATTCCCATTACATATTTTCGAAATATAAGAGGGAAAAAAATTCGAACCTGCCAGGATTCGAACCTGGAATCTTCTGCTCCGTAGGCAGACGCGTTATCCATTGCGCCACAGGTCCCGTTGGGAAGGAGCGACGAGTATCAAAAATACAAAATTTTACCTTTCACTGCATAGGGCTCCAAACCAAAGTCCAAACTGCAAATAATGTACCAACATTTATCCAACATTCACTCAATCATACTTATTTTTACCCTCAACTCTAATCGTTCACAGATAAAACGAGAATCACAGCTGTAAGCGCGAGAAATCTTTGCGAGCAAAACGTTTATACAATTCAGAACGCACTCAAGTGAAGTGGCGTCGCCGGCGTCGCTTTGATAGACGACGTCGTTTCATCCCTGAGCAGACGGGCGGGGGCGGGGTGGCCGGGGGTTAAGAATCTAGCTAGGTAGGGGTAGTTTCTCATGGTTTCTCAATGCTTTATACGACACGATGGCTCTCAGCGTAATACCTCGCCATGTCGGCAGGCGGCGGTGAGACGGAATCCGCGAGCTACAGATTTATAAGCAGATTACGTTTAGCCTGCCATTAAAATCGCATGAAATATGCACAATGGTTGGTTTGGCCCCCACCGAGTACCGACGCCCGAAGCCCGAAGCATTTTGCGCGGGGCAACGCACAGAGGGCTTATATGTTTATGTTTATGCCGGGTACGGTTACGTTCCTTGTTCATCCAATACAGGTTTGTATCGATCGGTTGGCTAAGATGCATTTCCCTCCGCTTGAAAGTTTCCGGCACAGAATAAGAATATGTGATTTATAAACCACGAGAAGCGTATAGGAGTAAAATGTGGAGTATTTTTCCAGAGATATGGTTGGGTTAGCGAATCTTTTGATTTCACTGCGGGAATTATTTACCTCATTTTCTTATGCCCAAGTTTTCAGTGGCCCGTTAATTTCTTAACGCTTCGTTAGTGTGTTTTTACCATGGGAACAGCCAATGAGTTGCCGGGATATTGATATTGCTGACGAGTAATTAAAAAAAGGGCATAATACACCTATTCCATTCAATCAAAATTCAATCAAAATCACTTCATGATATACCCACTCGCTAAAGCCAGGTAGAGCAATTCGGGTTTTGATTTCCCCAACTTCACTTGTAAGTTAGTAGAGCTAATTAAAATTTTCCACGCTGGTAGTACGTCCAGTGGGTATCTACGTCATTTTTCTCTGAGTGGAATATGTCTATTGTTATATTTCGGGCATGAATAACCGGGGCATCGCCCCAAAAGGTTGAATGTCCTTAAACAAAAATCATCATCCTTGTTATATTTCTTCATACGTAGTATACCTCTAGTTGAAATTAATTTTTGAATTAGCAAAACGGGCGATAATTTTTTTAATGAACATTAAAACTTATTTCAAACACACTTTTAACTGTTGTTAGTCTAATCCGCCAAATAATTTAAAAAGCACCTTCAAGTATATTATAATTTTTATGTAGGTCACTGAAGTTGGCAAAAATTCAATATCATAAAATAAACAATATAGTTGCTAGTTCAAAAATAAATCAAAATTTAGTGGAATCTCATGAAGACAATTTAAATCCTGGCAATTGTTGTCCATAAAAGTATCGGCGATACAAAGGCACCCTATAAGGAATCCCTAGTTCCTTGTCTCGCGTTATCAGTCACATCTCCACTCCGATTATCTGTCGATTTAACCTCCGATGCCGCCATCAATCAGCAAAGCCTTATCAACTTCCCCTAAATGTTCATTCATCCCTTTCTCTCTATGTCTCTCTGTCGCCCGGCATCCCTTCCACGCAGCTTCCATCCACGACTGCAACCCTTTCGCCATGCGCCAGACTTGCTCCAATGTCTGCATCGGAATTCATCGCTTCGTTTTCATCCCCCTGCACGCCTGGACCAATCGCATGGCTCTGCGGTGGAAATCTAGCAATCCCATTTCCCATTTCCCTCGCGTCGACGTTTGTGTTACAGACGCGTGGTGCATTTTCTTTACAGACGGTCAAAATGTCTGTTTCAATGGGTGTAGACAGAATTCGCGAAAATCTGATTGGATTTGAAGAATTGTGGAATATCAACGATTTATCCGCATTTAACACATTTAATTGCTATAAGCTCTATTTCATACCAGCTTTGCAATTCTTGTAGTGATAAACTTGAGGAATAGATCGAGTTTTACTCGAATTTCACTCGAATTTAACCATCATCTGCGTTAATCGAAGAGTTTTACCAAACCACTTCATTTTATCAACAAAATAATTTCAACCACGTAATTTCAACATTGTAAATTTTAATTTCAACCGAAATAACACCAAAGACCGATCTCAAGAACGGAACGGAATCTTTATCGGATACATTTCCTAATCAGCTGTCTTTTTTTACAAAACCACCCCTAGAAGAACTTAATAAATGCACGTGTCATCTTTCGCCCTTGCATTTCAACGAGACATAATTCACCATCAGTTTCACATGACACGCCACGCTTCGTTCGTAAATTAATACAAAAAACAACATCCATTCGCTTAAATACAAACTCCACGAGCCGGCGCCGATGCATAGGCTGTAGCACGTGACCGACACGTGGTCCACAGAGCGTCTCGTCGCTAGTTCTGCATCCACCTGACCCGAGGTTCCCAGTCCCACGCGCTACGAGAGAGCGTTCTCATCGACAGCCTGCTAGTCGGGACTTCCCATCGGAAAAGCGACGCACGACCACCAGCCGAGGGTGTTGCTAGGGTGCTATAGGGCTTGGGGTGCGCAAATGCGTTCACTTAATTACTGTGCGTATAGTGGGTATACCCTGTGTGCGTAATTGGGGGGTTTTGTTAGATGCTTAGCTCGGTGAATGGTGTGCTTTTACCACTTTTACTAAGGACGGCAATTGAGTGGCCCATATTTGATAATTGTTATTGATTTTATTTGCCAACTATTTGCCTATTGTTGCAATAATGCAATAGGTATGTAGATAGGTGACAATGACTTATACACGTATGAAGCAACGTGTGGGGATGGTTACTTCATCGACTTGAGTTAAATACTTATAGAATGAAAATCGGAGGGTTGACTTTTTGTTAATTTAAGATTTGAGATTTGTAATAAAACATGCAACGATAAACTGCTACCTGATTAAGGGCCGGTTTCACGATGTGGTTTACCTCCGTATATATACCCATCGCCATGCTGACATCCTATCGGTCTCTTCTGGTGGAAGATTAATAATTGCATAGGTATGAATTTTAAATAAGTAACCCGTACTTAGATATTGATACTACTGATCAATACTTGATCATCATTCTTGAATCACTACTTGATACTCTATGATGATGATATTCATCATAAAGAAACGAAATTAAATTTTAATCACGTTCCAGTTGATAAATATATTCGCAAATTAATCCAGCTCATAGACCACTAGTGAATTCAACGCACACCAACACAAATAAAAAAACAACTCACATAAATCCAACTTATAGTAACGCTAAGTGGTGACGTGCGTATTTAATTCGATTGTTGCGATCGCCCCCTCGCCGAAGGGTGTGTACAGAGCGGGGTAGTGAATCGAGGAGGTAATCACGCGGTAAGCCGTGTGGTCACACGACGAACGCGTGTCGCCGCCGCGTGGAGGTCGCGTCTGCTGGGAGGTCCTGATGGGTGCGAGGACAGCTCCCGAAGCACTCACCTGGACGTGCTTCCCAGTCCCACGGTCGAGCTCCAGAGAGTCTCACGGGAACGCGGCGGCAGCAGAGACACCCGACCGCTGGAAATGGATTTGGAAGTAGTTTGTGAGAGGTGTTGTGCTGCGGATGTGTGACATGATTGTGCGATTGGGTGTAGAAAGTGATTTGTGTTGAACACATCAACAGGGGGCGTAGCTCAGATGGTAGAGCACTTGCTTAGCATGCAAGGGGTACCAGGATCGATACCTGGCGCCTCCAGAGATCCCGTTTTGTTTTTGGCAAATATCAAACTTGTCAACTTTGATTTTCCGAAAAAGGTTTGATGTATGTTGAATTTCGCTCCAATAATTTATCATTTTCAAGGAACAATTTGTCATTTGATGGACATTGCAACTGTTCTTTGTCAGTTCCGTGTCAGTGCACCTAAATGTCGGCGTCTTCGAAAGCTTGCTGACTTCGTCATCAAAAGGAATTTAATATAGCAAGTGATGAGAAGGAAAATAAATATCTTCTTGTTCTAATTGTAAATATTTGAACTGGTTTATATAATTTTGTATGTAGATGGTCAAACCTCATATAAAAAAGTACATTTAAACACAAGCCCTCATTGGGGGCGTAGCTCAGATGGTAGAGCACTTGCTTAGCATGCAAGGGGTACCAGGATCGATACCTGGCGCCTCCAGTGGGTTAATTTTTGGTTTTTGGCGGAGAATGATCGGCTAGAGGTCTTGGGTTAATCTATCGCTTAGGTGGACACATTCAGTTCTGTCTGCGTATGGCCTGTTTCTCTCTGCACATCCAAGACATTTTCTTTTCTTCATCATATTGTAAAGAAGTTTTAAATGGGAGTCAGTAGGTAGGGAGGAAAATTGGGGTCTAATCCTTGTAGAAATTTGTGGGTTTTTTGTGTTGGTTGATGCGTATTGGTGTGGAAATTGGTTGTATGTTCTTTGGATATCTCTATACATATTTCATAATTCATTACAATTTCTGGTTTTGTTAATGTTAGGATTTCTTACTTCTCATTGCTCATATAAATAAAAAAGTACCAACAAGTCCCACATTTCATCGGGGGCGTAGCTCAGACGGTAGAGCACTTGCTTAGCATGCAAGGGGTACCAGGATCGATACCTGGCGCCTCCAGGGGCTGATTTTTGCAAATTGTGCGTCGCAGACCAGGTGTGTTTTGACTTTCCCAAACATAGAGCGATTGGGTTAGCATGATGCACGCCAAACGAATTTTTGACTACCACCAATATTTTAAAAGAATTATCTATCATTAAGATGGTCCATTGCGTTTTTATCATCGCTTGTGAGAGCATGACGTTAATGTCTGCAGATCTGAAATTTTGATTTCTTCATCATAGAAAGTTAAAAAATAAGGAAAGTTAAACACTAATTAAAATATTGACTTTCGGCTCTCTGTTCTCGCTGGAACCTTTTCCCGGGATGTTTTTGGGTTCGAGGATCAGATTCTTAAAAATATTTTACAAATTCAAATAACAATTGAAATATAATTGGATTCTCCTTGTAAATTTGGGCCCACAGCGTCTACATAATATTTTAAGCAAATTGAGGAAATTCTTGAAAGTGATTATAAGTAACTTACATCAATGACTTTATTGGCCTGTCCACGTACATTAAAATCAATCATGCATCCCCACCCCGACACCCACCCCGCCCGACGAGATTCCCAGAGATAACGTTGAACCCCCATAACCCATGGTCCCAACCCAGCCAACCCAGCCAACCCACCCACCGTGCAGCCGCCGATTCCTATGGGCATTTCGCCGTGAAGACCATGCGAAAGTGCGTCGACTTAATCACGCGGTTTCCAACCAGGGGGTTGTTGCGACCACGACGTCGTGTGTATGGGGGGTGGGGGTCGGGGGTGGCCAATGAATTGTTTACGCCGCGCTATTAGGAGGGTGCTCCCTAGGGCTCGGCGTTGGGTTGTGTGTGTGGGGGGGGGGGGAGGGGGTGCAGTGCGTGGGAACGGAGAGACGCCGAGTTGCCCACGTGGATTTCAACACACCGTGCCGACGCCGCGTGGCCCGACGTCGCGACGCCGGGCGTCTGTTTGCGAACGGCGGTACGCTAGTTCGGGGCACAAGGGAATTTACAACAATAGCCATTCAAGGGACGCTTTTGCTTACACGTTACGCGGTGATGATTTCTTGTTAGGTGGATTCTCATGATGACTCGAGAGTGATGTATAGCCTGCAGTTTCGTGGATGGTTTTATCGCATGTGAGATTTAGTTCACTTGGCATGGTTGAATTAGGCGTGCAGTGCGCATGCCAGCATGTCAAGTATTGCTGTGGGAAACTAAATATATTTGTTGGGACGCTAAAAAAACACGACGTGAAACCAGAAACACAGAGGAAATATAGACAAATGAAAAAGGCTACAATTTCAATGATGATGAAGCGAAATTATTATGGTATTAAGTTTGTCAACAGCGTGTGTTGACTGCGACCGCTAAAGAAAATGAATAACGTCTCCAGCATCAGCATCAATAATTATTTCGATCCACCGCCGAACCGATGGGCAAAGCTCTGAGATGAAATAGAAAGATATTTTAACTCGCCTTTAGCACAGATGCATCCTATACCTTCGTATTCTGAGCTAAAACTTTGTCAGAAGTGGGATTCGAACCCACGCCCTCCGAGGAGGACTGCGACCTGAACGCAGCGCCTTGGACCGCTCGGCCATCCTGACTGATAGACACATGGATAATTCTTAATCCAAATTTCGTGATTCTAACCCATTCTGATTTCATGTTGTATGCGATCCGGGAGTAAACAACGCGGGGCTTAGTTCATTGTATTTCCTCCATTTATCAAGTCTTGAGTTGGGTGCAGCTATTTTATTAGCGACTGACCGTTGTGAAAAGCAATAACATTAATGTCAGCACTGTCACAATGACTGCTCATTTTGGGGTTGAACGGGATCATTATACAATCAAGGGCGTCGAAGTCAAAGCAATTTCCATCCACATTTGCAACCGCAAATAGCTAGTCGATATAGAGTACTCATTGTACCTAACTCTTAGGAATCTATAATACACGTCCTCGCTGTCTCACCCTATACTCGACAGATGGCCTCAATGTAATTCCTGGCGACAAATCGGATTATAGTTGCCAATTTATTACGGCCACAGTGTCAAATCTGCATTAACCGGCCATTGATATGGAAAATGGTGAAAACTAATCAATGCTGCTCCATGTGAGAAAAGCAATCCATTGGAAATGGCCAGCTCAAATGCAGAAAATCTATTATAATGGCGAGAGAAAGGTCGCTATATAAATTATTAGCAGACAGGCAAAATTAGCTTTTCTTGTTTTCTACGAGACGGTGGAATCGTATTAAAAATTTCAACGAAATGGTCGAGGACAGCGCGGGCGCGTTGTTGGAGACCACATCGAATGTGCATTAAATTGCAACTTGGATGTCAATTCGCTCCTTATGAGAGTAGACACTGTATCTAATTCTGATATCGACGCTGAACTGGGCGATAACGCATCTGATAGCAACACTCGTTGTAGTTGTACTTCACAGGAACTTACTTGCGGTCTAGTATGTCAATTAATCAAGACCTAAGAATAAAACTTAGTGCCTGGCTGAGATTAAAATAGGAGTCGCGCTAAGAACACGCAGACCTGCGATGTGTGCTGCTCGCCTGATCAAGTAACTTGTTAAACGTTACTTCCGTTCCTTTCCCGTTCCTTTGCGTCCCTGGTCGATGACGTACATGATGTCTTGGTTTCAGAAGCACCTGCGACGGAAAGCAAGTTGAGAAGCATTAGACCTTAGACCCTACCTCTATAGTCAAAATTGTGGAGCTGTTTTCTAAATGTTTTCCGAAATCCCTCCTGAACAATGAGAGCAAAAGATATTTTTTCACTGACGATTGACGAACCGCAGTGTCTCTACTTTTCTCCTCCTTAAATAATGCTTTTTTTTTCATAAAAGGATAAGGGAAGGATCCTTGATAATACTTGCATTATAGGTTTGATTCAGGGACGACCAAGATATTGCCCTTGATAACTGACAATTTAAATGCACACATTTCTTTTCTTAAAATGCATTTCTGCATTAATTTTCTTATCATATTCTGTTAGAGCATAGGCAAAATAATGCGTTTTGTTTGCGCTCTGTATTCTGTGGCTCAATAGCAGTCTGTTTTTTAAGCGATTAGGACGAGACGTGCACGTACGGGGGGCTCCCAGCCCAAAAGCTTAGGAGAGCATAATTTAGGGACCGGGAGTCCAAAAAAATTGTTCTTCGTTTGAGCCCAGCAATAATATAGAAAAATCTATAAAATCTGAGTCGGTCACTTCCCAAATCCACGTTGGTTTTCATTTGATTTTACCAATTTATAATTGACCAAAAAGGCTATAAAATATAAACGAATCATGAAAACTCCTAGCCTAAGCAGGAAAATATTCCACACCCTCAGAAACTAACCCACTGACAAATCTTCACGATGCTCGATGATCGCGATGCTTCCACGGCGACCATCCCCAAGGACCACGGCCGAAAGAAAGTGAAAACTGAACAGATCTCTGCCAGATGCTTGGATCGAGCGTACATCAGAAGTCAACAAAGGCCGGATCGGCAATCGGTGGTTTATCGGCTTCCCGCGGTCTCAAGCTGTGCAGGCAGCTTCGCGAAGTCGCGGGGCTTCCCAGCAATTAGAGCGTTGCGTGGTGGCTCGGTGGTTGCTCGCTAGGGGATGCTCGTCCTCTCCGCCGCTGGAGAAACAATCCCAAAGAAGCGGGTACAAAAGCTCGTGGTGGGGACGATTGATGCGAGGGGGCCGCGACCGGCGTTCCGTTTGCACAAAAGTGTGTATTGACTTTTTGTTGCTTGCTTAGAGATTGGTTTGATTATTGTTTTGATTATAAGGGATTAAATGAGATTAAAGAGAGGGAAATTATTAAATGCCTGGCTGGGTATTGCGGAATGGAAAGGAATTGAGAAGAAGGGCTTTGTAGTTGATGCAGTCATCAGAAATGATGAAGCATGTAATAAATTATCAATTATGTAATTAGAAATCAGGTTTATTAGGTACATTGCACCGTTCATGTTTCTTTGTCGATACTCCTACTTACTTTCACATAATTTTTCTCACTTCAACAAAGCCAGGTTCAATACGATCTGAAACAACTAATTTGACAAGATTCTATTAGAACCACAGATAAAATCTACAAATTTCGTGCCCTTAACTTTGTCAAATCCAATCAGCTTCGATTTCACAGGCTCGCTACAGTCCCAAGGGTTGTTCGCGAGATCCAATTTGTACGTCACATCTTTCTTTTGCTTATCCAAAATCGGAAACAAATCTTCAACCGTGGCACGAGTCAACGTCGTCAACAGATTCGAGTTCAAATTGAGTCGCCTCAAGCCAGTAATCGGCTTGAACACCTCGTCCTTGAGGTCGGTCAGCTTGTTGTGGGACAAATCAATCGCTTCGATGTCCGGCAGCCGCTTGAACGCGTCCAGCGGCAGGTCTCCGATGTTGCAGCGGGACAGGGCGAGCGTGTGGAGCGCAGTCGCAGCGCTGATGCCCCCGATGGACCCGAGATTGTTGCTGGAAGCGTTCAGGAACAGCAGGCTAGGCGTCGATTCGAACAGCAGCGCGCTGAGAGAACGCAGATTATTGCTGGCCACATTCAGACGATTGAGCGACGAGAGACCGAAGAACGCCTCCGGTTCGATCTCAGGAATCTGATTGTTTTCCAAGTTAAGCATGCTCAGTTCGGTTAGACCGGCAAAGGTGGGGCTGCCGAGAGGTGTGTGCAGATTGTTGCGCGACAGATCCAAGATGAAGAGCTGGCTCAGACCTTTTAAATAATTGTCCACTGTTGTGATCCTGTTGTTGTACAGAACTAGATGTTTCAGATCTGTCAAGCGTTTGAACGCCTCATCGTCAATCGTCAATATTTTGTTGTTTTCTAACGATAGTTTTTGCAATTTCTCTGCTCCTACGAACGTTCCCTTCCCAATCTTTGTCAGCTCGTTGTTGTTGAGATACAAGACTGTCAGATTGGTGGAGGCGTTGCGGAAGGCTCCATCTTCGATGGTCGCGATGTCGTTGAATTGCATCGATATTCTGCTCACTTTGGACAGGGCGGGGTTGCTGAAGGCACCTTGCCGCAAGATAGGAATCGTGCTCAGCGACACGCTTATCTCTGACCAGGGATTTGGACCCGCGTTCAGATTTGAAAGGAAATCTAAGTTTTCCAGGTCGAAAATGCAGCGGAGGGTGCAGTCCCCAGCGCACTTTTTCGTGCATGATTCGGGTAGTGGCACTTCCCCGTCTGCATTCGCTGCAGCCAAGAAGATGGCCAGTAACACGAATGTAGTTTTCATGATGTGCTGCAGATCTAAACAGAACACACATAGGTCGTGTTATCTTTGTTTACTCATTTGTTTCTTATTCTTTTGGTTACACTGGGCAAGTTATAGATCTAATCCACCTACCGAATAAATTCTATAAATTTCAATATTTAAGTTGTCTTAAATCTAATTTTAATTAGGTTATAGTAGTTGGTAAAGTTTAAGTTATACACACCTCTTTGTGGAGAACGATCCCAAGTGTTCGGCTGCACTATGACAACTGTTCACAAAATTGCACACATTTCTTGATATACATTTTTATACCAAACTGATTGCCTTTGACCTTTTACAACATGCCCTTCTCCGTGTCAGAAGGCTATCTTTTCTTGTTCTCGCTAATCAATCAGTCAGCATCCGCGCAATATACGGGGAAATATTTCAGATATGTCATTCTTAGAATTGTTGTCGATTTCCATCATTAAACTATGTTTTTAATCAATTACCATAACAGAGAAGGGAAAATCCAGTCAATTTTGATGTGATCTAGAATTGCCAACTCTCTCATATCTCTATTGGAACTTAGAACAGTGTCATCCGTTCGGTGTCCTTTGGGATAAAGTCCTCTAGTCTGTTGCTAACATAATTAAGTATATTAGTGCCTGGATCACTCAGTATGCGAAACCGATTTCCATTCTGGCTTTATACTGTCGAAACTCAAAGTGTTGGCAACAATTCCTTGCAATCAGAGAGACGGGGATTTGAAAACTAACGGGATTTGTGCTCTCTCCTCGTGTGAGACAAAAAGGGTGTCGTCCAGAATCGTAGCACCCCTGTCAGCATTCGGCACGCATCAGTCGAAAGTAGTAATGGAAGCTGGATGCGAGGAGATCAACAAATGATGAAATCCCATTTTCCAGCAAAACAATTCGCGCAGCACGAGCTACAGCGTTGTAGATGGTTGTAGGTGTTACAGTAAAATGTCGTGACATATCACATCCCATTACCGTGGAGTTGGAATACTTTCAATGCGATGTTTTCACAACAACTCCAGAATATGTGGACTCGGATTGATCGGATTCAGCCTTGCTCCTATCCCATTATAGAGCATTGCTACCGGCGCGAAACCCATGATGATTGATGCGTACTAACTTTATATGAACTATAGGTACTCCGTGCCTACTCCAAACAAATACCTCTCAACTTGTTTAGATACTTTCGATAACATGTTAATTAAAGATTAATTATTTGCTCTCCAAAATAATTCATTATAAGCAATATATTTTACACTGCGTTTAAAAATATCTTACGTGGGCAATATAAAATCATCTTTTTCGGAATAAAATAATTTAAATGTTATTCTTAAGAGAAATATATCCAATAAACTTCTGTAGTCTTCCCAGTCACTGATCTATGGTCCCAGATAAAATGCATCTTAAAATTCAGTACATCGTCATTGTTGCAAATTGCATATGACTCTCAAAAAGTCATTGAAAAGCAAAAATTGATCATTGACATCGTGAAAAACGACCACCCCCTAGTCCGCATAGTGATGTTCGAAATTTTCAAGCCTCATTAGAGCCGGTAAAATATTCCACTTGTCTCGTTTGAAGGGCTGCTACCGACAGATGTCCTGGTTGAGCGGGGATCTCTCGAGCCCGGGCGACGATGGGAACAAAGAGTTGCTTTTCCCACAGCAGCCAGCGCCGATGAGGCCCCATCTGTCACCAGCAGATCGCTTTCAGGCCAATTAGCGAATAGTTACATCATTATCGAATCGAATATCATCGCCCGACAATATGCAAGTGCGACCTAACAGCAAAGATGAAAATGTGGAAAACATCTGAAATAATGCACGAACAGCGCTGAGGGCTTAGTTTAGGCTGGGATTGATCCTGAGATTGAGAATAAAGCCGAATTGAATTTAAGACGTCCCTACAGCATTTGTGTGTTCACAGTTCACAATCATATTCTCAACAAACACATATCCAAACTTCGTCCTATAATCTCGTGAAGAAATTTTAAGTGAAAATACATAAGTCCCTAGAGAATACAAGCTATGGTACCCTATTCGGTCAGTGGCCCTGTGGCCCATCTCATACGCCCCGTTCCCTGTTAGCGAATTTGTCCCCAATAAAGTTTTTAGCAAACTTGATAAGCTCTCTCCCCACCCAAAAGCATGTGAAATGGAATAAGCTTTTTTACACTAGCACCCCTCTGTACCCCCCCCCCCCCCTAACTATATTGCATTGGCTGATGGGTAATAAGTGAGAAATTGCCTCTCTCTAATGGCATTTACTAACTCTATTAGCGGCGATTTCCCATCTCAGTTTCTTCCACACACTCATCGGGATTCGGGGGAACCCCTTTCTATGAGTCCGCCCAAAGTCACCAGGTCGTGTGCCTCGCAATGCGTCATCGCTGTCGACGCATGCAGATTAAATATTTCACCGAAGAAGCTCCAAAAGACTCGATTAAAGACAGTTCAGTGTGAGTTTTGAGTTATTTTGTACGTATGCACAGACCAAGATCATAGGTGGCATAGGTGAAGGTATTGGTATTGGGATGTAAGGCGTTGATTGGAAATTGAAATGATATCGAGGAAGTAACATTCTTAAAATGTTCAGCCATCATAATTAAGTTTAAAAATAGCGAAATAAAATCATGACTTGAGCCCATTGTCGCTTCTGACCTAAATGATAATGATTCGAAATTCGGGACAGGGTGGTTTGTACATAGAAAATAATGATCGAATACTAAGACAAGACACGCTCACAAAGCTATTTTAGCTTTATTACAAACCGGTAAACACGTTTCGTAAAAAGGTAAAAGTCAGAGCAGATCGACGCTCCGTACAACGGAATTGGCGTCGACTTTTCCAGCCGTTGCCCTAGGGCCTCGCGCGCACGGCAACACGCTATAGGTGCACAACTGTTGAATCACAGACCGTCGCGACGCCGCCCCCCCCCCCCCCCCCAGGACGGCGGTGGCGTCGGTGGCGTCGGTGGCGTCGGAGTGGTTTCACAATAAATGATGAGTCAACGCACGCGACGCTCGCCGCGGCCGGCGACGGCGACGCCGAGCGTTCCGACGCTAGTCTCGGCGTCGGCACACGGCATTCCCTCACGGCTGCATGCTATGTCGACGTCGCGACGCCACCGACGCCGCCGCGTTACCTGGCGGCTAGCATGCACGGCGGCGTCGCGGCGATACGGGCGTCGGTATAACGGAACAGCTCACATAAAAGCCTGCGCTCGGAAAATTACTTCCGGTCGGAATGTATTAGCGGGCGATCGTGTTGTGGCGCGTGGAAAGCAAAGAAATTAGCTAAACGGGAAATGTTAGTGAGATACGAAAGGAATAATTCGTGCGAGGGTGATTTTTGTTTTTTTTGATACTCGGTCGGGATATGAATTGCGTTGATTTCATTTCCGTATGACCGTGTATGATCATAGCATGTTGATGCAGCATGATATCAACTCAAGTTCCTTTTATTATCTTAATTTTGTCAACTCATGCGACAACTGTTTAAATATTCCTGAATTAAAAAATTCGTGTGGTGGTTTGGCGATTCTAAACCCTAGAGCAAAGTATCGGAAAGCAGAAAGTAAACTTTTCTAACTAACCTAGCTCTGGTCTAGTGTATTGAACCTCAAGTTCCAAAAACACGTTTTTTTTATTTACCATCATTATAGATGTCATGCAATGTCTTCAATATCACAATTGAAAGGCCGGGATGTGGTCATGTTTCTCAACTTTCACCCGGCCATTGCAAATGTCTGTGTATACGTTGCGTGCGGGGGAGTGCACGAGCGACTCTTTGGCGCCCATTCTTGCACCCCTTTCTACTTGCCGCCACCCCACCCCCCCCCCATATTTGCTCTGCTATGTTCTAATTCCACCCAGAATGCTTATAACTTAGACTGGTGCGTACCTGGGGTTTAATAATTGCTACACACGAACAAATGCAATGAGTCAGCTCATTGGAAGGGAGTGGAGAGGGCGTCGTTGTCTGATGTGATCAGTCACCCTCGCTCACATCCTCGCATGACGCTCAGAGACGCGAAATACCCGTCGTAGAGGCTTCTGTGTGACTCGAGCATACGAGCACTTAACTTCTGCTGGGAGCCAAGTTCGAACGCGATGATTCTATTTGGCCAAATGATCCGATTAAATTCGTATTGATACCAAATGGAATGCCGCTGTGCGCCTATCACAAAGCCGATCTGCATTCATCGACTCCGGGTCCACAACGAACTCACTGCTAACGGAGACATCGCACAAAAGTTGACTTTTATTTACCACGTTTTGTTTCCAGTCTTTAGGTGTCAGTAGGGTTCAATAGGTCGCACATGTTTAGATATTTTTTGATATTTTCGCTCGTTGATTTCGTTTTTGTTAAGATTTTGTTCTTTTGCTAATCGTAAGTAGATTATTTCAGTTATTTTTATAGCCGAGGAACGAAATAATTAATCTTGAACTTGATAAGAATTCGTTGGATTGGTCTGCGATGGTTAGACGATCGCGATCATCATCTCCTGACTCGAAGACCAGCACCTCAGCAGCAAGTGGGTTGTGTCCACCCTTCCGACCAAAGCCCAAAAAATCTACACCGGAAATCACACAACTCGATGACACCAACTCGGAGATAAGTACTACAGCAAATACACCTCCACCCCAGAATGTTTCCAGCCAGCAGAGCTTGCGGTCGATGCCCAAGAAACAAGAAGCGTACGAAACGGTCGCCGAAACTGATTCGAGTGACTTGCCGATGAAATCTCTCGCCGTCATTCGCCAGAGTTTGCAGAGTCTAACCTCACAGTGTGAAGCTCCTTGCAATCAGAGTGCTGCTCCACCCCCACCGCTTCCGATACAAAGAAATTGCGACCCTTCTAATTCATTCAGACGCTGTCCACCAAAGAATACACAGCCGCTTTCAGAATGCATGGAAGCGCCAAAACCGACAAGTAGGCAAGCTCTTCCACAACTCGAAAAGACATATCCTGCAGCATTGAATCCTATGGACGACGGTGGTAAGAACCTTCGACCGAAGCACAGGAAAATACGCACGGATAGAAAAACACGCTACGACACGAGCATCGAATCCTCGCCAGTCGAAACTCAGCCGCGATCGCTAGAATATATGCGTCAGAATATGCAGAGCATCATTGACAGTTCATTGGGCGATGTAGCTCTCGATTATGATCCCTCTTGCACTTGTGAAAAGTCAAGACTGGCGTCGTTTTCGCCAGTAGAGACCTCGAATTTCGATTGCAAACCCACCTCTTGGCCAGCAACTATAGAAAAAGGGTATCCGGCGCCCCCTTATGAAACGTATGTTCAATCCACGTACCCCGTAAAGCTAGAAGAAAGTTATCCACGAGGGCCGTCCAATTGCATTTGCGATCCGACACAATGCCCAGTTCCACCTGTGTCATATTCAGAGCCATACGTGAGTGACGCGGTGTATCCTCCACCGGCACCGCTCGAAGCAAATTGCGGTTGTAACCACCAGTTCCCCGAAGACGACTGTCCGTGTGCTTGCGCTTCTGGTCCAGACAGCACATGCATTACGAAGCGAACCGCATTCCAGCGATTCAGAGGCATCGTCAGTCGAGTTGTGGAACCGATGCGTGCCTCCTTGACCGGTCAATCCCAGTACCAGAATCAGATGTACACTTATCAGCAAGACTGCCCGCCAGACTGTTCTCCCAATCCCATCCCTCGTCAGCTGGTGTTTAAATTGGTCGAATCAATGCCCGCGCGACCACCGCCCCGCAAACCCCCGCCGCCACCGAGGAAGATGCTGCGCAGAGAGGGTAAGTCGACTTGTGGTCGGCGGTTTGAGCAATTGCACGGAGCACGTTGCTGAATATTGAAACTTTGTTTGCAGAAAAAGTTGAAAGATTGGCGACCGTTACGCCCAACAAGAGTTCCTACGACAGATACGTAAATAATGTCGAAGTTTACTATTTTGACCACGGCAACAGCGGGTAAGATCTTGAAAACTAACGGGAAAAACACGAGTCTTTATACAAAGAAAAGTAACCATTTTCATCATTATTACCTACATAAATTTACTTTTACATGACTGCAGATATTATCGCACCACAGATAACCCACCTCCCCTCATAACAGACGAGTTTCTTGAAAGATCTGACAGATACGCCACCGAATTCTGGGCCAATATCTTCGGCGTTTTGCACGTAGGCATTTCATATCTAACGATCTTCTTTATCCAGCTGTTCAGGTATGCGCACATTTGCTTTACAGTCACTTCTTTGACTAAAACAAGAACCATAACTAAAATTCGAACCGTCCACAGATTCGTGTGTTATTCGTTGATTCGGGCGCCGATTGTCGGTTTCATCCAGATCGTCGCCGACTATCTCATCAAGCCAATTCTGTCCATTTTCTTCAACGGCATTTTCCAGCCGATTTTCATCTTCTTCTTCAACGTAGCAACGTCGTTCCGAGACTTTTGCGAGCCGCTGGCTCGCGCAATTGGCTACTTCTTCAGGGAATTTGCTCAAATCTGCAGGGCCTTCCGGCTGGTCGAAATGAATACAGTGCACTCGCCTTGCACCGGAAGCCAAGCCAAAATAAGCAAGCGAGTTTCCACTCAAACCAAGTGTGAGCCGTGTGGCGAGATCATTTGAAGGGAAGTTTTAGGGCTTGCAACAATTATTCACGCTTTGCCATGTGGTTGTTGTATGAAATATTCGCTGCTCTTTATTTGGATAGAGATTTATTGTTTAGCTTAGTGGTTTTCAAACTTTAAAAAATAAATACGAGATTCTCTGATTGGATATGTGTTGTCTTTTGTCAAACGTTGTTAAACGTAGGTTAACGAGTCAACGGGTTTTTTTCGCTGGTAGGAATCTTTAAAATTCTAAAATCATCATAAAATGTCAGAAACATTAATTTCGTGTCGTAAATACGACTTAAAAAGTGGCCCAGTTTATTGAGAGTCACGTACAGGCACTACTTTGAATTAAATCGCATGTCGCTTACATTTCTTTCCGAGGCGTTACTCTATTTAAAAAACAAAACCCCTCGGTAAAAACATTTCACAATTTACGCGAATAACATTAAAATCATTTTGTATATATTAATGCATTTTAAGCGTCACGAAAATACGTCCTGTGATAGCGCTCCCTCAAATATATTATAATTCGTATATATTATTTTCTCTGTGTGTAATTACGGCGGACAGACTCGCAAGTATAGTATCAAGTCGCAAGTGCCATGCATCTTGTCTGCTGCTGCTGCTGCAGTGTCGTGCTGCGATTCTCATGCGAGCTGTTAATTTCCAGGTGCGCGTGAGGTTGAGGAGCCGCTAGCGTCGGCGTCGGCGTCGGTAATGAGCCAGCGTCGTGTCCGGCGAACAGAGAGACGCGATTGCAGAATGGAGAACAGCGGAGCGACAAGTAGGTGCAGCGGAAAATACGCTATACTTAACTGTCTCCATTTTCAGCAGATTTAACAAAATCGCCACTCGTCAAAATCCGTGCCATTCGTAATGCTCTACTTTACAAGACTCTGACCCTAGCCATCAGCTACCTTGACTTTTGCTAACTATAAGCTGGGCTCATGGATTGGACATGGTGTTCGGTAAACCAAAGGGGTAAACTAGCCAGCGAAGAGCCGTTTGTTTTTCTTGACACATTGTCAGCGCATTCGATTAGCAGCTGTGAATCAGCGTATTTATACGGACAGTTGATTGATTCTAACCAACCATTGAAAGCCACCTGCAGAGCGCTGGGAACCTTCTGGGAACACTTCTGACCCGATGTTGTTATGGCTGAAATTTTGTTAATATTTTCATTTTTTCTCAAATTCCTCCATCACAAATTATTAAGTGAGCTATTTCATAATTGTAATATAGCCAACAATATGATATTTTACAGATAGTATCTATACTTATTTTGCGAAAATGTGTTAACTCTGAGGGATATAGAGGCGCTTAATAATGCTTGGAGTTGGCCACTCTTGCGACTACGAAGGCTGTCGGGACTAGCAGACATGGCATAGATGGCGTGTGCAGCCAAATCTTACCACAACATTCTCACCTAGGTGTCGGCCTACACGGACACGGTATCAGTTTGTTGTGTGCGTACACCTTCATGTGTGTGTGGCACTCGACCATTTTCCGGCTTGCATTAAGGAAAAAATGGAAATTGAGTTCAGAAATCCGCGTGCATTGGTCTTATTTTGTTAGTTTTACGTTGCTACAAATGTTCAATCCCGTTATGGCTTGTAGTGTACGATTTCCCGCCAAATTGAAAGTGAAAATTTTCTTTTATTTTGTAATGCCAATGCTTGGGTTGGACTTAGTTCGGAAAACATGTCAAACCTTGATACGTCCCTTACATAAAACGATATGCAAGGTTAATTTTCCAATTTTATTTTTTAGAATACATTTCCATGTTTTATAAACCGTTTACTCGTATACCAGATTATAAAATGACAATTCCAAGAGCTATTTCATACATTGTGATCTGCATAAACCTCCATTAAGTGTCATTATACCTGTGTCCAGTATTCAGCAATCAATTTGATTGTAACACCTTTCCAATGACGTGATGGCAGTTAATGGTGGAACTGTGATAGAAGAGGGCACGCAAAGGGGGCTGTCACACAACTGTCTTGAAATCACGCATTCGGTAATTTACATACTGGGTGTCGTTAAAAAGTAACTCGTCACTTATATACAATAATTAACTGGGAACAATTACACGTTTGACACCCCGTCGATGACATGCATTCATTGTGTTTTCTATCGGGCTGGTTCACACGAGGTAGAAATAGGTGTGAATTTTATTTTACGGCATTATGGATGTGCTTCGTCCTGGAAATGGCATCAATCTTATAAACTAGATGCCTGAATTTGGCGTACGAAAGCTAAGTTAAAGAACGGTACTGCGTGTTTTTCTTTAAATATCCAGCATTTAGGACACAAAAAAAAATATATAACATGAAACGTGATAATTATTTCTCGCACCTCTTAAATGTCGTGATACGTAATTTATTTTTACTAAATAATAATCCGTGACATATGCGTCAAGGATAATAATAATTACATAATTGTTATTTACAAAGGTTCCACCGAAAATAAACGGATAGCTCTGATTTTTCACTTCATATCGCTTTCACTTCGGCAGACCCACGGAGTATTTTAGCAACCCTTATATTTCAATCATTTTTACAGACCATAAATGGTTGCTGGGAGCCCAACTTGGCGCGGGAAATCCGGGCGAAGTACCTAAAGGGCGGGATATTTGGATGAAAGTTGGCAAAGTGTGTGATTGATGCTCTGCCATTTAGTTATGCGCCAATTTCTGCTGGATAAAATAATGTTTCACATTTAATATTAGAAAAGAAATTTCAAATCGTCTTTACTGGCATTTTCGATTTGATATTTATTCCGAACACAACCATCCAGTATGGTTCGCTTCGTACGATTTTTCCAAGTATTCCCAAAAAACCTGCACCCATGCATTGAAATCTCCGTATATACCTCCGCGGCTCCCAAAGCGTCTAACTATGTCTAACATTCATCACACCTCCAACCAGAACTTTAGTAGCTACCCTAAATTAGCACGCGAATCGACCGAGATTAAGATTTTGCCAACGCGACCACCGCCAGAACAAGGTGACGTCACGCCAGTGACTCAGGGGGTGTGAGGGCAGGTGATAGCTGATCTAGGTAGCCGGGCACGAGCCGACACGACGCCCGAATCAGGGGGTGGTTGGGATGACGGACAACAATATCAGCCAGGCAGGCAGGCAGGGAGGCAGGGAGGCAGGCAGGCGGCGTCATGCATGGGTAGCTAGCTGCCTGCGGAGGGTGCAATCTCTACACATGCACCTAGACGTGTTCAGCTGCAATACCAGTCCACCCATTGTCTCGGCGGCGGGTGCCGCTCCGTTGTCATACAGCTTTGCCCCCCCGAGTTAGGGGTGAATAGCGGCACGATTGCACGCCAGCACAGCTGAAAATGCCCCTACCCTCCGCGTGCTTTGGGGCAGACAGATTGGCGCGCGGACAAGGGTGGTTTTATAGTTAGGTTTAAGTATGGCATAGTGTTTTTCGGTTTTGATTTTTTCCAAGTGGTGCGATGCTTGGTTTTATAATATGGTTGAATGGTTTGGCATCGTAACTTTTCATGGAGAACGTTACGTAGGATTGCACAGCGGCATTGTAATTCGCTAAAGTTTAACGATTTGCTAAATAAGAGGAGACGACACAATGAATATTGAATGAAATCGCGAGTCACTGCGAAATTGGGTCGTCTCTGCTGCAGCCAAGTATTCGCTACTCAACTGGTGATGCTGTCTAGAGGAGACCAGGAGGTGACGGTATCAACGTTACCTTCTATGCGCTAGAGTTCACGAGCTCCGTCAGAGACAGAAGCAACTTTCTAGTAAAGTAAGGATCTTCTTAAAGATGAGACCTTCTTCGCACTACCAGCAGCATCGGTGGTTCAGTGGTAGAATGCTCGCCTGCCACGCGGGCGGCCCGGGTTCGATTCCCGGCCGATGCAACATTTTGACAATTTATAATTTTTAATGATCGGAAGTGGTTGAGGTTTGCTTCGCCCAGCTTTCAGCAATATTGAAAATCATCGCTTCTATTTTTTTATCATTTTCACATTGATATTTTGGTACTATTTTCAGAGATTACTGCATTCGGAAGCAGCACTAAACTCAAGCAAAAATATTGTCACATCCTATAAGCAGACAGTTACTCAGCAAAATATAATAAAAACTGAAATTACTGTAAGAAAATTTTAACCCAACGGCTTCCCTAAGTGGATAAATTATTTCGTGCTTTAATCGAATTTACTCGTCAATTACCGAGCAGATCATCATCCGACCTATTTATATTTTATACGCAATTTATTCGCCACCTCTTGGGTCCCGGGTCAGGTGTCTTCAGCTCACTCCAAGACGCCCCGAACCCTCTCTGCAACCTCGGCCCATTGACCTACATCTCACCCTGCCTCAACGCTCAAGGACTTTCTTCCATCTTTAAAGAACCTTTTCTTTACAAGTCTGCCGAACGCTGATCAATGGAGTAACCTTGAGGGAAGCCCGGAAGTGTTTACGACGTTGTAGGTCTCGGCAGCATCGGCCTTCTGCTTAGCAGTCAGGTGTGGAATCTTAGGCAGTAGCAGCAGCTGCAAAGATCTCTGTCTCCCCCTCAACCACTTCCTTGTGTGCACTTGGTAGATGCGTTTGTATCGTAAAGACGAAGGGGAAGCGCTATGCTGCAAGAAGTGCATTGAAGGTGAGGTGGGCATCAATGAGCCATGACGTATAAACTCATTCATGATCAATACGCCTTCGTCTTTGTGTTTTGAAAGGCGTCTAGCAAGGTGGATTCTTATTTCTTTGTATCGAAGATGGCATCGTTTTGCCGGTGCAATGCACTGCTTGCATTCGCACAATCTCTACATTAGATTTCAGCAATAGACTGGGTTTATGAGGAGCGTTGTGTATTCCTCTAAACCTACGCCGCTAACCACTGTTACTGTAAAATCACAGCATGAATAGCAACACAAATCCCTAAAATTGTCAATTTCTGTCACTTTTTCACAAAACCATAGCCACATTTCGCCCTCTCAAACAGTCCTAATCTTCGATAGCAGAGATTAGACGGCGACAATCCCCCTAAAATTCACTCGCCACGCTCGCCGATTGCATGCACATTATCATTATTCTGCGCAAGATAATAATCCAAGAGCTATACGCTATACATATGAGCACATATTATTATCTGACGTATATGCAGTGTGTGTACGGCGTCCCCCCCGGCGGCAGCTGTGGACGCGCACACCTGGCTTGAAGGGTTACTATGCAGTGTGTGTAGTTTTGGGTGGTACCACCTGGTAAAGGGGATGAGGTCGGGGGGTACTTGCATCTGCAGGGTCGCGTGCGGGTCGTTGAGGGTTGGGGGACGGATGATTGGGCTTTGAGGGGTGGGGGGGACATCAGGCGTCGCCTCACACCACCGACCATAGGACCATTGAACGATCTGCTGCAGCTATACATCACATAAGTGCACATGCCTTGCACGTATATGTTGTTGCTAAGGCCATAGGTATATAGTTAAATTGTATAAGGCACGGTTTTTAATAAATGATGTTAGAGCTTGGGTATATAATCTGGGAGTTTTTTGGATGAAGGGCTTGAAGTTTGGATGCAGCTTGACGAGCCTTTGAACTTTATTGATGAGAAGAAATCAAAGTTATTTGGTTAACAGTGGCTGTCTACTTGTGGCTTCGTTACTCCTAAATAATTCTTCTCCGATAAGAAGATGGTCGAGGAGATAAAATAGTTGTGACTGTCGCCATGTGACTGCCGCGGGCGCATGTTCCGAATGCTAGGGGCGATCTTTCTTTTCATCTCTTTGAAGTAAACGCACGACAAGAAAGCCGGGCGAAGTGCCATTCAGATCGGGCGTACCCTCTAAATCACATATCACGTGATCATTTTGTTATCCTCGGCTCCTTTCTTGAAGCCCGGCGTCTCGCCTGCTTCGGCGAGGGGAACTCTCGTAGAATGATACGGAGTAATAATAAGTATCAGGTGGATTACCTTCCCTGGCCCTGGAATCTTGAAAGTAATATTTTACACAATAGAAATGTTATCTCCTTACGGAATCGAACGAGAGATTCTCGATGCCAATTATCTGCTGAGACGTTGTCACAGATCCGCTCCCGTTCGCGTTGTGCGATAATAAGCTAAGCAATGTCCTCAGATTTCATGTAGAAATACCGTGATGCCTCCAAAAACTCTACAAAAAGTAAAAGTAATCACATTCACATTGGAAATTGATCACCGCTGGAGCAAGAAATTAAATCGTGGGTACGATAAGATGCATTTTTGATAATTATTGGTATTATTAGTCCTTTTGGGGCAAATAGGGACTATCAAAAATTTTCGGCCTAAAATTTCAAAAATGAAATAACATAAATGTAGCGTACATCTTAGCTAACACCACGGTGATCTCAAGTATACTTGGAGTTTCATATCATCCCTTGGTGATCCAGTATCGTATGTTCAAATTACTGCAAAACAGTTGCATCGGCCGGGAATCGAACCCGGGCCGCCCGCGTGGCAGGCGAGCATTCTACCACTGAACCACCGATGCTGATGGATGGTAGGACAAGCAGACTGCATTAACAAAAAGATCCATTGTCTCCTAATCGAAGATTCACGCCAAGTGCAATGACTGTAACGCGTGAAAAACACCTTTAACTTAAAGCCAGGTAAAGCCATACCAATCAACAGCATCGGTGGTTCAGTGGTAGAATGCTCGCCTGCCACGCGGGCGGCCCGGGTTCGATTCCCGGCCGATGCAACTTTTGGTATTTTCATCTGTGTTGCTGGAGGATGAATTGACAAGTGCATCTTAGAGGAATTTGTACAAGTGTCCACTCCAATCAGCATTAGAATTACAATTGTGAAATGAGAAATTTCCGTCATATGAAACTATAATAGAAATCAGATTTCAAATAAAATTTTGGGGATTAATTCATTACTCGTCCCATCTCTGCTGCGTTAAGATTTTATATGATAGGTATAATCCTACAATTCATAGAATTAAATGACGTATTGAAAGTAATATCACGTTAACATTTATGGATCCTTATATGGATCCTGATGGTCAAACGGAAACTTGACAAAATAATAATCAAGAGCCAACACAACGTATACGTTTGTATGCTGGTACATTATCACGTCCTAGAATTCGAAAGCTCTCGAACCCTAAAGTGTTGATAAACCCGTGTTAATTACCCTTGTTTTCTGTGCTGGTTTTCCTGTCGAACTCAGGGCTTGGGGTCGACACATGCCCCAACAAAACCAAAGCAAACCTAGCAGATTGAATTTTATACTTCCACAGGCGAGTAGAGCACACAACATAATGTAAATATGCCGTGGGGGGCCATTATGGTTTCGAATTTCAACGAAGCCAGGGATGCGATATAGGTATATAGACGTTTGTCGCGGAATCTATATCAAGATTTTAATAATGAACCGCCACCGACGTGAAAACGTGAAAAGCTTGGTTAGAACATGCGAAAATTGAAAATACGACACTAAAAGTTTTTGGCTTCTGGCGTTTTTGAGCGTGGAATTGGAAACCGACCAAGTTTGGGTCTCGATTAATCACGGTAATTCTCATTCAAGGGTGGTATTTGATGATAATTGAATTCGGACAGCATGCTGTTCGACAATCAGATGGAAGATAATTTATATCTATAGCTTTGCTTAAATACTGGTTACTGTGTGATCCATGAATCATTGCTGACCATTTGAATTTCGACATTTGAAATGTTAAATACAAAGGATGCTATAGGTTACTCAGCTATCAAGTGGGTATTGCTTATAATAGCTACCTTTATAAATATCACCTCTAAATAACGTTCTTAGAAATATGTAGCTCCATTTAATACCAATTCAATACGGGTAATCAATTTTCACTCCACACAACAAGTGTTCTGAGAGTTCCGATGTAAAGCTATGCACAAACTCGCATGCTATACAGCAACACATCCTTGAAATACTTGAGTCCACTCTCAGGCCCACTAGCCCCATAGAAACTATATGCCAGCAAGATGACGTTTTGTCCACGGCAATGCATCAGGCCAAGCTTCAATGGGCATCCGTCAAGTATACGGGATATGTGTTCATGATGAAATTGGTGTGACCAATATTCTCTAATGAAAAAGATGGCACTCAGATTCTGCTTAATGATAAAAGCATCCTTCCGATTGTTAAAATTGTTGAACATATAAAAGGTTATTATACATGCATGTGTTCTTGAATGAATTTTAACCACTTTGTAAAAATGATTGTATCCCATACCAATTCGAGCCCTTACTGACAATGTATGCATTGTCATACCCATACCGGCATATTAGGCGTATGTGAAAATATTTCAACTAGATGCAGGCTATTAAAATCGCAAGGGCGTAGGCATTTTGACGATACTTCATTACAATATATTTAAAAAATATAATATTCAATTTCCTTGTTGGGGCCCACCGAATATATCTTTTGTAGACCATCCTCATCTAGTTTTGGTATACTTTCATTATCACCAATTAAAATATAGCATCTAATTGCCATCAGACGTAGTACAATTCACTTATATAACGAGGAATTTCTTATTTCGATCCCCAACATCCATCTTCTTCAGTTAGCAACGTAATTAAAAAGCCAGAACGTTCCTGCGATGTTCAGGGTTGGACTTCAGGCCAAGAACGAATAGATGTTAACCAAATTAACTCGCCCTAGCTTCTCGCATTTAACTAATTAACTCTTATAAACGTCGAAAGAATGTATGATTCCACTTTATTAAAAAGTTAAATGTTCGCTTTTTGTTGTGCTAATTTAATATGAAGAAAAGGGCCGCATTCCTTTCTTTTGATTGCAGGGTTATAATTGCTTTTTAATTGAAAATGAGTTTGATCAAGACATGTGTATCATTTTTTATTGTTCTCTCGGGTGTTTAAGCTCTTGAATCATCGTATTTCATCTGAGACGAGCTGATTTTCGACAACGATGTTAAGCAATGACAAATGCGGAACTTTGAATCGTGCATTGAACTCACCCCACGCATTCCGATAGATCGGCGGTTGACCGAATGAGAACACAAAGTTAATAAAATCATAAAACAGACTTCACTCGCTAAGAAAGCTTTTTATCAAAACTTATCAGTCGGTGCACTAGTTCAATTTCCCGTCGATTCGATCGAATTGCATTTCCCATACTGTATTTCTATTATTTCGTGCTTGCTTCTCGAAGCCTCTCATTAACACGGTCCCTTCTCGTATAAAGGCGCAAATTATTCGCAAATGAACACAGGAACCTCCACAAAGTGCAGCTTTCACGTTTTCATTTAAACATGTCAATTAAGTTCGCAGAGCAGCGTCTGGTTGCTTGAAGGCACAAACCATTGGCCGTTGGGTGAAATCTTTGCTGTGAAACGCCCATGGTGGTGATGCCGAGGTGGGAGGGTCGTTTCGCCGTGCTGAAATATGCCGGCCATAGAGGGTGCTGTTGTAAAAACAAACGGATTCTCGGTGTCAGCAAACAATGGGAGAGCATTAGTGTTTTGGGTGATGCCCATTTTGCCACAATGCGGAATTAATGAGATTATCCAGGGGGTGGGGTTGAAAATCAATGCCATTTTCTTTAGTGCACCAGAAGGGTGGGTTTTATGTTAAAGGGTTGTGTTATATTTAATATAGATGTTATACTACATATGCACGCTGTTAATTAGGTGATATCAAGATCATCATAAAATTAATTACACAGTCATTACACTCAGTACATTACACTAAAACAGCAAAAGTGATTTAATTTTTTGTGATTTGAATTTGATCATTTAATCATTTAATTTGATTTCTTGATTTCATAATATGGCGCCTTAATTCCCTTTCAAATGAGAAAATTGGATTTGAAATAATTAAAAAGGACGTGGTAATATTTTTGCCCCCATTTTATTAAATATAAAGCTTATGATTACATTATACACAAAGTTTTTAAATTAAATTGGTTTAAAGTTTCCTTTATTCACAGATACCACAAATATCAGGACGAATATATTTTTTATCTCTTCCTCATTAATTTGTGAAACTATCAACCCTCGTTGGTGTTTCTCTTCAGTTATTTTTTCCATATTATTTTCCCCGCTAGGCCCAGTTTTCCGGGGGATGGTTATTAATGTGACGGTCTGTTAACACAATATCAGGCATCTCATTGGCAGTCGCAAATTTCACACTAACGGGCCGTTAAGGACTTCACGGACCAATGAAAAACTTGGCTTAAGTACCATTATTTCGAAAATTGCTCCGCCAAAATTTTGCTCGTTCGTTCATGCTATCGCGTTACATTGACAAAGTGACAAATTGCAGCAAATGCAAGTGCGTCTACATACGCTCTGTAAATATTAAGTGTGCGGATTTGAATTGCTAATGCCGGTATAAGCTGCTGTAAAACTGCATGTTTCGCGTGCCCCACCGACCTACCCTTATCGCACAACAGTGCAGGTATTCCGGTATAATCGCGAAGCATATTCATTAGTCCTGGTGCTATAATTGTGTTTGTGTTGTATATTATGCAAATTTTACTGCCGAAGGCGCAAGAGGTTTTCACGACCATTTCCACTCAACAATAACTCACGAGTGGGGATAAAAATCAGAAAATAAATTAGTATGCGTTTAATGTTACTTTAGATATCTTAATAGATTTGAAGACTGCGGTTGAATAAAAGTATGATAATCCTCTAATTCATTGCAATGTGAAAAATAACATAGTTTTAAAGACAATGCTTGCATGAATTCCACAAGTCGGAATCAACCGACTTGTGGAAGAACTTCAAACGACGAGAGATATAACAACAAAACAATACGTACAAACCAACATTATTATCATAAATTATATGTATTGCACATTTTAAAAAGTCATGAAAAGGATTTAAATAATTCCATGCATTTCATATTGTTGTTTATACGAGGAAGAGGTTGATCGTGGCATGCATTTGAAGCAATGTTTTATCAATTTGAAACAGTAAACATGCTCCCCAGGTGAGTTATTTCGAAAAGCACTGATACCGCTGTACAGCCGCAAAGAGTTTAATATGGTTTTATTCTTGGCCGGTATTTGAACTATTTCTGCGTTATCTACACGCACTCGGACACAACCGGCCGGACGGAAAGAGTTGAGCAATGAGTTTCCACCTTCTTGGCTGATAATAGCTGCCACAGCGCCTTGTTACACAGGCCACTGTACCTAATATCAGTACTTACTCCCACCCGTGTTCTGCCAATATGCAGCAAATATTTATTTGCTTTTTTTATGGTGGTTAGAAAAAAGGTATTTATAAAGTAAATTATGTGATATTTCGCGCAAACAGGTCGTGTGGAGTAACTATAACCATAGAATAAGAATGTTTTTATCTATAAATCTCAGAAGAATTCTTCCATGGGGACAAAGAACGATCGCTTGGTTTTAGATCTGTGGATCTGAGATATTGTAGATACAGCAAACAATTCTTGATTATTAAACAATTATTGAACCAGCGGAATCTACATTAGATCACATTCAAAATTCAATCCCGGAGACGAAAGTGATTTTTGTGGCATTGCTTTTTTATGGGAATAGATTTGTTGTAATCATTTATTGACCCGGGAATGGGAAATTTCGAATGAGATCTATTCCACGAGCAGAAAAATCGTGGACGTCAAATCACGTCCATGGAAAAATGTCTCTCGTGATTTTTTTAAGTGCCTTGATTTTTGCTCAAACAGCCCCATTTTTATGGCAATTTCAGGGAACCTCCGAAATCTCTAACCGGAGAGCTTTTACTCTGAGCCAATACAAAATCAAAAACATAAATAACTGCGAGAGTTTGAAGCATATTAAACGAATAGTTTTCATTTAAATCTGATTTTACCTTATTAAATACTTTTTTCGCCGCTAAATTCTCAGATTATTTTTAAACGCATGATTCAAAACAATGCTTCCACAACGAGGTAAGAAATTAGCGTTTGAATAAATTTTTATAATTTGATGTTGAACTAGAAATTACATACCCAATCCGTACATGCACCGTGCTAGAAACTCATGACATGTATAAGCAATGAGATCCTACTCACAGCTCCCTAAATAGAGAGTTGATATTAATATGACTGCAAAGTGAACATGCGATAATCGTATCATTCTCGAGAAGGCTGAAGCTGTCGGCATTAAACTGAAGTATGGGTTGCAATCAGATCCACACCTATTAACGCACAGCCAAACGTCTCGGATGTCGACTTTTGTTATAGCCACCAGAGTCCCCCCTATATTTTTCGTGGAAAATACACTTTCTTAATTTTCTGACTGTCTATTTAAAGAGCTGAAAGCCTCAAGCATGTCGCAACCCAGGGGGTTGATTATTTAATTATAAAGCTCTCGTTATAATTGTCTTATATATTTCGATGGTTCTTCAATATCGGTAAATATGTACTTAGCCGTATGGCATTATAAGAACCAACCAGCAGTAATGACCTAACATTTGAAGTTGAAAATGTACGGCTTGGCGTATATACCATTAAATTGATACACTAGTAACCTAGCGAAGCACGAAAATAATGCACAATGATGACTATCCATTATAAATGATTTCACGCCAAGTAATTATGCTGGGATGCTAATTAATTGTGTTTTTAATAAATTTGTGTGGATACGAAACGCAGTAGAAACGCAGGAGCGTGTAATTCGTGTGGCGGTGCTGCTACGCGCGTAGATTGCCGACGATAGGAACAAGCTGGGTGGGTGGTTTTGGAATGGGGGGAAAAGCCATTGTGGTCACTCCATACTTCTGCATCTGTCTGCTCGGCACGAGACACCGCACCAGACAGCCAGAATCACCGGCAAAGGGGAGCCCAACTTTGTTGATACCTGAAGGGGGTGGTTTTAGTTTATAGTTTATATACCATGGTAGCTGACTCATCTTCATGACTCAAAAACCAATCATGGCTGATGGCATATCGAGCCGAGAGGGCGCAAATTTCAATTAAAACAAACAAAAAATATACTCAAACGTTATAAAAACAAGATGCTATATCGTCTTATTGTTTGCATGGCAGACTTGAATACACTGGGGCACACGTTGTGGCTGTGGTCTCGTCTCGGGTTGCTATGCCCATAGAATGACAGTAGTTATAGAGTTACCTATTCACAGCTGGTGAGGGGGTGGTCTGGGCTGGCTTCGGTTGTCACAAAGGATGTCGGGACCGAGTTTGAAATTGGAATTGAAGAATTCCTTCAAGTATCACGGAAGTAGTGTGTGAACATGCCATGTGACTGGGCGGACTGAGAAGTTGGAAGTGAGCGGATTGTGTGACTGAGTTCGAGAATATTTCACTCAATTGGAAATATCACGTTTGGATGTTCGGTTCCGACAAGAAAATATTAAAATTAGCAACCGATTAATCTAAATTACATTTTGTATCATCATCAACCGCTCCAAATTCATGACTATCATCTACATAGATACTCTCGCGTGTATTCTTGCTTTGTAAAAATGTTCATCTGTCTCTGCCTCAACAACAATAAATCCACACAAACACATTTTTAACTCGCATGTAGTGTATATGTTTGCAACATCGTTGTTATGTGTGTAACCACAGACAATCCTCCAATCACCACTCATGTGCACCGCAATCCACAGCTGACAGGAAGAACCTCTTAAGTTATCCGGAAATGGCACCCTTCGGCATCGGTGTTCATTATACCTACCCTCCGTTCGTAGATATCACCTGCATTGTCTAGATGCCACTCATTGGTGTTCTACGGCCTCATCTCAATGTCAACCGAATTTCAGTCTCAATCACACCATCATTGTGATAGATTTCCGAAATAGAAGCATGCTTCCACATTTTTCCCAAAATGTGGAAGCATTCACATCCACATTTTGATTCTTTACCTAGACACAAAGTGTTAACTAAATTAATTTTTCTGACGGCTCGATTTTGGCATATATTTCTCTTCTTGTCGTTGATAATGGACCATTTTGTCAGTTGTTTCTTGTATCGACTTCATCTAAAATTATAATGCCGTTTAATAATCATAAGTACTTAAAGATATCAGGAGACACCTTTAATTGTCATGCTAAGATGTAATCACTACTTCAACGTGCATCGCAATTGTATTTGCGCGGTCTTGCGTCATATAGTCTGATATTCGACCTTCCTCTCGTGGGGGGGCGTAGCTCAGATGGTAGAGCACTTGCTTAGCATGCAAGGGGTACCAGGATCGATACCTGGCGCCTCCAACCATTTTTACAATCTAAATAATTGGGAAATCATATCCATTAACCACCTTCCTCACGAATCCTCAACTCGTCACCAATTCGAACGAAGTAGCACCTTTCAAAATCGCGAAAACGACTCCAATCTAGGGCCAAGTATAGAATTCTCTCTCAAGTTCCGGTTAAAGTGAGCTCATCATACTAATTTGGATGACTTCTTATTTTACGACCTGTGGTCAGTGTTACCCCTACGCACGAATTTCGCATGTTTATATTTAGCTCGGGTTTCGTGATTTGGCCGGTGCCACATGGCACCTACGGGGCAACACGTGTGTGCTTCACATGGGTGCCACAGCGACAACCCTGAAACTATAAAGAAATAGTTGACCATTGACCAGGAATTTGCAAAGCAAACAGTTTGATACAATAAATTTAGCTCGCGTGTCGTTTCAGTATCCAGATGGGTTGATTCATCGCTAGCAATAACTAACCCTGAGGAGCGCCAGCAAGTATTTTGGACAAAAAGTGTAGGAAGAAATCCTAGAGATTTACGACGACTTTTCTTTGATACTTTTTAAAGCAAACAGTTTAATTTCACTTTCTGGTCGCTGTAAATCATTAGCCGTGTACTAATTAATATGTTCGCATTATATTTGTTACATTGATTTATTTGGATATTTTCTGAAAAATAAAAATGTAATTTTAAATTCTTCATCTGGACGCGCATTCTAAAAACGTTTGTAAAATAGTTTTCATTAAATATGTATTGTGTGGTGTATGCAAGCTACGTGGTGGTAGCATCGGGCTTCGCGCACTTCGTGTGCTGTTCTTCTGGAATTCCATGCTAAACGGAAGCAATTCATGGCATTCGAAACTCTACCCTGCAACGTTACAACTTGCTGCATCGAACGCGTTGCATGCAGCGACATGAGAAGCCCTATAGCGCAGCAGCGGTCGAGCTAATTGCACGCTCGTGGACCCTTTACTCGGCACCTTACACCATCCTTCCGACACTCGCCGTGTAAGATGATTCATTAATCCATGGTAATCGATCAGAAATTCGTTCAACTGGACAAAAAACCGTTGCCACTAATCGGCATTACACACAAGTGTTCTGATGTATAAGCAATATTGGGTTTCTTGGCGCCTAACTCCGGAATGTTTCACAGTTGAAAATTGAAACACAGTGCGATGCAAGAAATTGACAATCTCTCTCAGTTGACATATGGGGTGGAGGTTAGAATATTTCAAAAATAATTACAAACGACTTGCTCTATAATCTCCATGGAAAAAAAAAATATTTTTAAATTCTATTATCTACAATGCACCAAACTCCAAAATACCCCCCGCTTTGTGCTTCATCGTTCCCTCAACATTATTACACCAAAAGTCTCCGAGAGTCCCCAATTCTCAATCACCAAATCATTGCTAAATCCTCCCGGTCACAGCTCCTCGCAGCGTCCCTTAATGACAAGGCATGGCCATTGATCTCTCCATGTGCAGCAAAATAAGGGCAAGTATCGCGATAGAATCATTATCCCCCATTTCATATGGCTGGCACAATGTCGCTTGCAAAATGCAGCTGCACACATGGGCTTCATCCTAGTTCGTAGCAGTGCGCTTCACAATGCATCCGTACTGTCACCCTATCACCCACACCATCGGCCGATGTGACCCCCTCCTCCACCCCCTGCAAAAGCACGCGTCTCCTGTCACTTTTGACACTAATACCAACCTGTTCATGTTACACCCAGTGCCTTGTTCACCATGCCCACGGTTTTTTGAATATCTCGCACCCTCGGGGCGGATCGTCAGGCGACGACATATGGTCGTTGGATTTTTTGATATCAAATTCTATGAGGATTCAACTGATGGTAATTTTGTCCCCGTGCCTGCAGACCATCGAGATTACTATAAGCACGCCAAATGTCATACGGATTGAAGAAACAGCATTTCTAATTTTGATCATTAGCGGGCTAAATTTCCGAACCAAATAAACAGCTGCATTCACGAAAACCAAAAACTTAAATATTAAAATATGTATATAATTACTGAACGCAAATAAATTTAGTGTGATTATGTAACCCAACTATTTAACATAACTTATTATGAGTTTTAACAACTGTACCCTTACAGTTGTAAAAATGCCTTCATTATTCCACACTCTATGCTGTTGCTCTTTCAGGCAGCTCGTCAAACCATTCTGCACAAAGAATCTACATAACACACTGTATAATAGGGACTTCTGGCACATCTAATAAGAAAGCATGGCCTGTCCATGGCCCGTGGCCACAAGCACCGCTGGGCTCGGAGGGAAGGGGGAATAAATAAAGACCCGTATCTATTGACAGTAAATACTGTAGCGTAACGCAACGCGCGGGGGGCTAAGGGGCCGCTACTATCAACACGACGCACACAAATAAGCCAACTCAAAACGCAGCCAGCTGAATTGTTGACGCCGTTCGATTAACCATTCTGTTTTACTGGGCACATAAAGTATTGCCAACTATACAGACACATTCAATGCAGCTGAAAATGAATTTCTAGACAGATGATTTTCGTTGGAAAGTTAATTTTGATTAAATGCTAGCACACGGAGTAATGTGTTTTAACAACGGCGCTAATTTATTGTTTGACGAAGACACGCGTTATTTTATTGTTCTCTTGTTGTCCTCCGCTGTTTTGTGATACGTGATGGGCAACAGTTTGCTTGACTGTGGATGGGGGCGTTTCGTTTTAATTAGCTGCCAAGCGTGTCATCCAATTTAATTGAAACTCGTGGAATCTGCAAATCTTTTGGCCGGTTAGCTTTTAGTGCTGCATGGCTAAGCAATCTGAAAAGATGACGATGAAGGGAAACATTCATATCCCATGGGCTCTCGGCTTCGTAAAGAGATGTGATCAAAAATGCGAATTTAAAACATCCACGGCCAATACCTGAATTTCTTATAGGATTCTTAGTTCATGATTTCAATAGAAAATAATTTCACAGCCAATTCTTTATTTGTGAAAGTAAAAATATGTGTAAATCAGCGAAGGGTGTATTATGTCGGATCGCATTGCGCCCAAGATTTAATCATTATATTATATTATATAAAGGCAACCCGTCTACAGATAAAATTACCCGGAGAAAATTGAACGCGATCTTCTCTAGAAAATGCCGTTTCCTGCAGCACTTTGATGGGATCACGTCTTTCATCCATTATGAAGTCGGGGACAATGGAGCCAGCAGCCAATTTAAGAATCCGCATTCACATGCTCCAAATTTTATCTCAGTCAAGGCAGACTTAGGCCCTCCATAGGAGAAATCTTATTAAATATTAATGTCACTTCTTAAATATTCTCACTCTCATATCATTCTCAAATAATACTATAAATAAAATACATATACATCCGTTTAGTACGTTGTTACAGAATCTGTATCCGACGATAGTTTAACGCTTTTGTTTAAAATCTCAAAATCGATATCTTATACCTTTTCTATCAAGGGTACCGAAATTCGCTATGCCAAATGCGAATGCGCGAAAAAACACACAAACCCATTCGCAATGTCCATGAGTACTAATGTACCACCGACAGACATCATGAAGCAAAGAACAAGTTATCCCGGTGGTCCGGCTTTGCTTGGATAATCTTGGCGCGCACCCTCAGCGAATGCCGACGCACGTGCGTGCAGCCACTGTGCGCATGACGCATGACGCGCAACGCGTGACACGAGCAGCACGTGTTCGCTGCCAGGTGCGTCGGAGAAACGCGCGAAGACGCGCCAGGGCGTCCATCGAGCCCTAGCTCGAGCTACCAGCCCCAGGACCCCGTGCTCATTAAATATGTGATCTTGGCAGGTCTGCAGACAGGCTTGAGACTCGCGTTGCAAGGAAAAGGAAACCCCTTCCCTGTCGTCGCTCCTTGCTAAATTCATTGACAAGCCAAGATCGTAAACATAAGAACTCGATAATTTCTTGTGATAAAAGATTAAATATATAGTCATGAGCTCGGTGAGCCTAGCAAGCGATATTGGAATTTAATATATTATACATTATCAAATTTTAAAATTAAGATAAAAAAATCATTGTCAAATTTTAAGAAGGCAGTCCTACCTGGACGCTATAAGAGAAGTAATGTAACATAAAATTTTAGCACAGCGCTACTGATAATTCTTGCTAAGATCAACAAAATGATTTCTAAAATTTGACTTGGGACGAGCGTCGCGTTTACTACCAACCCCTTGCGATTTTCTGCAAAATGGAAAAATTCCGATTCAGGACGCCCCTGGCTCATTTACGCTTCAAGTTCTTAAATCTGTTCACCGTAGTTGCATTGTTGCAAGCAATGATAATAGAATGAATCTTGTAAACTTTCGGATGAAAAAAAAAGCGAGAACCGGATTTTGTGTAGGGCGTCGTCGCTGCTTGCCGGGGACGTAGCTAGACGGGGACGTAGCTAGCCCAGCAGCTGTTCCCGACGCAAGATCAAGGAACCTTGTCGACCGCGGCTGACAGTCACACCTGCATCGCTCCACGGAGGGTGCGCTAAAGCCGCGTCGAGGCTTCGGAGAGGGATTAGGTTTAGGACACCTGCATTCTGCCGGGGGTAACGAGACGAAATTGGGCGGGAAATGTGTTTGGTTACGCGGTCGGGTCAAGTATTCGTTCGAGGACGTCGCGCGGTGGAGGTGCCGCGAGCTTGTCCCGTGGTTGATACTGCTGTCGGTAAATCATGGAAGGCAGTCAAATACCTAGACATGTTACAGCGTGAGCGAGCCGATGCTGTTACATATTCGAGCTCAAATCAAAGAAATACAAATTTTTACTCAACCCTGCCGAGAACACGCTCAAAGAAACATGATTTGTGTAAACTATTAGTAACGAATTATCAAGTGGTATCAAAATCTCGGTGCGGTTACAAATTTTAGAATTGTTTTTAAATTACCAATTATAAGTATCTACGGTACCTACATGCACAGAGTATTTGCATTAATGTTTGAATCACACTAATTTATTTATTTTTATTTATTTGTCATTACTTACAAATTGTACATATATGTGCAGGTGGTAAGTGATTATATGTCTAACGTAATATTTTATTGTTTTTGTTTTCCCTAAATTTCCTTTTAAAATCTTTAATTTCTATATCTTTAATTTCCATTATTTCTCTGTCCATATTGTTCCAGTCTTCTCCCGTTCGGTTCATAAAGGAAAATTTTCCAGTATCTTTCTTTGAAGTTTTGATGTTTACTTGCATATCGTGCATTTTTCTGTATTTTTCTGTATTTTAATAATTTGTGTGTTTTTTCTCACTCTGGAGTAAAAGTTTGTCAGAAGTGGGATTCGAACCCACGCCCTCCGAGGAGGATGCGACCTGAACGCAGCGCCTTGGACCGCTCGGCCATCCTGACTGATGATATCTTTACTATTCCTTATTTTACTAAACATAATTAATCCAGATGATTACAAATAATGCAAATTTCTCTGCAAAACCAAAACGAAAGACGAAGACGAAGTAGAGAACCATCTATATTTAGGTCTGATAATTGACAGCACTTTCTCATGGAAAGCACACATCTCTACACTCGCATCTCGGTTGAGAACATCCGTATTTTATCTGTATAATCTCAAATCAATTGTACCGTATAACACATTGCGATCAATATATTCGGCAATCGTAGAATCCTTGTTGACATATGGTATATTGGCATGGGGCAATGCAACGAAAGGTCATTTACGCAAGCTATCTTCTTTGCAAAACAAAATAATATCAGTTATTACTCCCAGGTTCGAAGGTGATCAAAATGAAAACATAAACAGAAAATACAGCCATATTAAACTACTCCCGTTATCCCAACTTTACAAGTATCGTTTCATTCTAAAACATTACTTTAACAACGAATATAAAATATTAAAACCGCATACAGCAAATACACGTTTACAAACATTGCCAACTTACAACGTTCCGAGGGACAACAATAAATACGGTAAACGTCAGCTATCTTATGAAATTCCTTCAATCTTTAATCAAATATCAGAACTAAACCAAAATCTAACTAATTACAAAAATGTAAAAAGATTGTTCAAAAACCTGTTATTAGACGAAATGATGTAACTATTTCCTATAGCTTATCTTGTATCTATTATATTTTATTACAAATTATCTTGCTTATCTTATGTTATATTATGTTATCTTATATTATCTTATATTATATTATATTATTATTTGTCCACTCATTACCCACTCGTAGGTATGCAAAAAAAAATGAAAATGTCATAAAAGAGCACATGAAATTACAAAAAAAAAAAAAAAATGTAGGTAATAACTTTAAATCCACATAAAAGCCCACTAGTGGCTTAGTGGAACATGCCAGAAAAGCGACTAGCAAAGCAATGATGTAATTATGATTGATTATTAATAAAAAAAAAAAAAAAAAAAAAAAAAAAAGCATGCATGCAATCCGTTTTAAGCTGTATGTTATAGGAGATCAAAATCATAAATGATGCAATATTTAAAATTGATATTTTAACGTGCAAATCGGTTTGATAGACACATTATTTCTTCCTGTTCTGAGCCAAAAGTTTGTCAGAAGTGGGATTCGAACCCACGCCCTCCGAGGAGGACTGCGACCTGAACGCAGCGCCTTAGACCGCTCGGCCATCCTGACTGATGATATCTATACTATTCCTTATTTTACTAAACATAAATAATCCAGATGATTACAAATAATGCAAATTTCTGTGCAAAACCAAAACGAAAAGCATGCATGCAATCCGTTTTAAGCTGTATGTTATAGGAGATCAAAATCATAAATGATGCCATATTTAAAATTGATATTTTAACGTGCAAATCGGTTTGATAGACACATTATTTCTTCCTGTTCTGAGCTAAAAGTTTGTCAGAAGTGGGATTCGAACCCACGCCCTCCGAGGAGGACTGCGACCTGAACGCAGCGCCTTAGACCGCTCGGCCATCCTGACTGATGGGAGACGATCTTTTACAGCCTCTCAAAAAAATTGTAACTTGACAATTCCGTTCAAAACTGAGTAATTTCCAGGTCAACGGCAGGTCATCTTAGGGTCATCCACCCCGAAATATAAAGTATAGATGACGATTGCTAACATGTTCTACAATTTCCATCAGCGAAAAATTTACAGCTCGCGATAAAAAAAAATACCGTCATTATCAGTCAAATTATAGCCGATTTCCGTAGATGTGGCTCATTACTAGGAACCCTCTTCAAACAAAGCATACCATCAGATGCCAATTTTAATTAACATCGCTCGCAGATAAGCCATGGTGCTCGCGTGTGGAATCTAGAGCTGCTAGCATTACGATAAAGTTGATAACAGAACCGCGTGATAATGTGCCACATTGTTGATGAGTGTTATCGCAACATCCAGCCCCCCACCCCCTCGTGTTTGGCGGGGCTGCCTAGCCGGGGTGGATGACGGGGGGTTGATAAGTGTCGGAAGTAATTAGTGGTGTGTGACTGCCATCTGGACCGCGACAAGCCGTCACTCCAGACGCTGACAACTGCCAAAGTGGAGCAAATACTCTTACTGGATGTCTGATGGCAGGCCTACGATGTCGTGGAGCTCGATAGGTGACCGATCGATGTTTTATTGCCGGTGAAAGCTTTCGTGGGATGTGCACAGAGCGTGGGATGACAATCATCGTACTTCTGTCTCGACCTCGTGGTCGTGTATAATGGCTCATAATGGGGATTATCTCTTTCCTTTTCCACATTCCACCGTTAGCGGAGCAAGACAGTATATCAATATATTATATTTAATTATTTGATTCTTTGGTTTTTTATTCAATTCTTTGATCGTTGAAGGTATAATAATGATACTAATAACAGTTTTATTCTTCATTTTCTATCTAAGACTAACTAAGAAAGCTAACTTAGTCAACCAACTTTATAGTAAACTGGGAAATCATAGTGGAAGGATGCAGAGCAAGCAAGCTATCACAGATTTCCGAAGTATTCCCCATCAGAAAATTATTAACTCCACACAAATTGTATTACTCTCTAAAGCAACAAGTGTCGGCTTCTCTAAACCAAGCTTGCATTATCAAAATTTCTGAGTGAAATTCAAAAAGTTAAGAGCATGGTGAATCAATCACTTATTGACTGGGCGCTGAAGACGCAAATGTAGCTAGAATCTAAAGCTATTAGATGACGACCGCCTCCCAAGACCAGCATCTTCTCAATATGCAATAAGATTTAGAATCTTTAAGAAATTCGACCAAAATAACCTTTCTTGTTTCCGTGCGAGTCATGACTCTTTGTACATTCCAATCGCACTTTTGGCTAATTATTTATAATATCGTTTCCCTTTGAGATCGATTTACGAAAACCAAACAAAGATCAACGCATAGCATGCACAAGGTTTTTCTTTCGCTTTTGCATGATTTTGGATCAATTTCATCAGTTATCGTTTGTGGAATGTGGAAATCTGGAAGTGACAACAGTCAGGATGGCCGAGCGGTCTAAGGCGCTGCGTTCAGGTCGCAGTCCTCCTCGGAGGGCGTGGGTTCGAATCCCACTTCTGACAAACTTTTAGCTCAGAATAGGAAGAAATAATGTGTCTATCAAACCTATTTGCCCGTTAAAGTATCAATTTTAAATATTGCATCATTTTGATTTTTACTTCCTATATCATACAGCTTAAAACGGATTCCATGCATGCGTTTCGTTTTGGTTTTGCAGAGAAATTTGCATTATTTACAATCATCTGGATTAATTATTTTTAGTAAAAAGTGGAATATGCAATATTCATCTGTCAGGATTGCCGAGCGGTCCAAGGCGCTGCGTTCAGGTCGCAGGCTTCCACGGAGGGCGTGGTATCGAATCCCACTTCTGACAAACTTTTGCCAGTTTTGGCCTGAGATACATTTTTTGTCAAAAGATATTTGTATATTTTGTATTATTGTTGTGTGTGAGCTAAAAGCTTATAATATACAAATCATTTTTGTACATTACCTACCTAAAGGCACACTGGCAGTCAAGGCAAATACAATGTATGCAATCGAAAGTGAAACCCTGTGCGTTGATTTTTCCAGTCAGCTTACATTTCGGTTCGTTTCCTAAATACGTTCAAGACCATCTTTTTAGGATACGGAAATGGAATTTAATTTAATCACGAAAAGGCAGCGAAAATAAATAATCGGCTTCGTATGGTAACCACGGACTCCACGCATGTTACATATTTGATCTGGACTTAATATCCTACACGTGACCTCACACATATGTCTATACTAATTTATTTTTTATCTCCTTTTTGCTAATCCCCACGCGCATACCATTCGCAGCCGCGGGGCATTATTGATGAAGTGCACTTAACACTATACACCGCCATTATTACAATATCACGTGTGCCAGCCTCGGCGAATACGAGACAGATGTTAGAAAGAACAAATGATTTTATCTCCTTGGATAACGTGTCCGGTGATACGTGCGAACTGCACAGGCTCGAGTAAAGCGGACAGACACCGGATTGCTGCTGCAGCTGTGATTGTTTTATCGCTGTCGGTGTCGGTGTTGGTGGAACGATCGGCGCGTGATAGGGGGTAGCTCTGAGGGGTGCATACTGGGGTAATTGAATAAACCTACATTCTTATCAACACGAGCAATTTTTGTCTCAATATCATTGGGGACAAATGAAATGAAATGGAAATTTATTGCTTATATCCTCTTCATCGTAGTTTGCGCATATGTTGATGCAATTTACTTAAAATCTGAAAAATAGCAACAGACCGACTGTACCGTGTGGTAAAATAATGTTTCCTGACAAATAAGAAATGGCCCACTGATATTAAATGTAAAATTATCAAACTAAAACGTTAAGGACATAGCTGTAAAATTACATTCTATAGTGGAATTATCTCCAAAAACATCAAAAAGATGGGGAAATCGAAATCGGCAAGTGTTCTTATATCCAATGTTTGTAATTATAGTTTCCCTTGTAGGTAAGAGATGGGAAAGAAAACTCGCCCCACCAATATTGTTGGCTCTGGTTCACTGGCAGGACAGGGGTTGAACGAGAGGAACGGTAGGGTTGTTTTTCGGCTCCATTCGGGGATGAAAGTCATGCACTCCGACGGCACGTGCCGATCTGCCCATCGCGGCACAGCCACCCTTCCCCCACGCTGCAGGCCATGGGCTAGTTATTCATTAAAAGACTGCATCTGTATTCTGTATACTGTAAATAGTCATGTAATTAACTGTTTCTAGTGCAGAGTTGACAAAAATTAGACCCATTTGCTGCATTTATTGGAGCCAATTTACAATTTCGGTCCTCAGAATCAGTGACTGCATCTCTCTATCATCCTTTGCCACTTTAGTGACACAATTATTTTCATCCTCCGTTCCCATACGAACAGATAAATTGGTAATTATCTCAGTGAATTCAATTTCTACATCCACAAAGCTGTCTAAATCGAATTTCGTCACATGGGTGTATAGAGCTCTAAACATTTTAGCCACTTCCTCGCCCTCAGCTCGCGTCTCGACCATCGGGCATTGGGGTGGCAAATCGCGGGCTTTCAGTGGAGACAGCGAAGCCAAGGGGTCATACCGTCACTGCATCCCCTTCCTCCCCGATTCAGGGCATTTATCATAACAATCGACCCCCCTTGCTAGACTCACACCCCGGCCGAGTGTGCAGCTTGCATATTTCCATCCCTTCTGTAGTTGTAGCGTCTCTGTGGAGTGTCGAGCAGCTGACATGGTAAAATGCCGAACGAAGGCGAAAGATGCCAAGTCGTATACTTGCCGCGTAGACTGGGGGAGGGAGGGGGAGAGACTTGTTGAGCAAATTACTTGCGTTGCTCGTCTTTTCAAGACTGTGATTTCGATGCATCGGGAAAGAAACAGAAATTAAACGGATTTAATGACTTTCACAGGTGGTTTTCTGTACTTTTGTACTCTAATTAATTAGTTTTGGGTTGTAAAAGGAAGGAAACAGGTTTGAAATTATACGCTCAAACCTATATATTTTAATTAGTAAGTGATTTGATTATTGTATATTATGATTGTACAAAGATCTTGCCGCATCAGATTGCTGATATACATATATCCTAATCTGGCTCAGACATGCACTACACCAAAGTTTCGTCATCAGCATCGGTGGTTCAGTGGTAGAATGCTCGCCTGCCACGCGGGCGGCCCGGGTTCGATTCCCGGCCGATGCAACTTTTTGATTTTTAATCTTCACTTCAAAATTAAATGTTACGGTTAATTTGAGATTGCCTTCCCAAATTTACTTCAAAAAAAGCCGTTTATAGCTTTTGAACAGTGTAATTTTTGAAATGTTTTTAGCTCCGTGGTTTATTTATGGATGCATATAAACGTCATTTTCACAACGTTAGAAATTTTGTTATCGCACTACGTTCATCAGTCAGGATGGCCGAGCGGTCTAAGGCGCTGCGTTCAGGTCGCAGTCCTCCTCGGAGGGCGTGGGTTCGAATCCCACTTCTGACAAACTTTTTTCCTCTCTCCAAACCAATCACTAACACAACGCCAACTATCTTTAAACGCAAACTTTTACAATGCCCGTTATATAACCATTGTTCAGAGACATAATCACTTCCGAGTTCCGACACATCGAATCGGAAACAGATCGGCATATACATTTTGTGATCAAGGAAGTGATATTTGCTGTAGCAGCATATCGAAGTGTCGGCATTCGGTCTGCTTCGTCGGATACATATCCTGGCATCTGCGCGATTCGGTCGTGGTCCATGGGTCATGCATCTAAGGGTTGGTAGCTCCCGCACTTTGGGGGTGTTTATCAGGAAGTGCGTGAATGCAGCAGCCGCACATACGGAGGGTGACAATACGCATCGAGACATGGCACGCACGAACAGTCTGCTCAATCTGCACCAACGCACTTTATTCTCTGTAATGATAGATTGCGCGCGAGAGCATACCGCCTGTAATTGTGTTTGTTGTGAGGTATTTCCTGGCAGTGCCATATGGCAGAGCTGTGGAATTATCGTTAATCACGAGGATCCCATCCCATGGAATCTTGTGTCTCTGTGTGTTGCTTTTCTTTTTTAACTCAGATCGATGGATGTGGAACCGGAAGTCAGCCAAACATGTTTCCAATACAGCGAATAAAATTATAATTCAGTAATTAATAATAATATGCTCCAATTGCCGACCTCTGTATTAGTTAATCCACTGGGACCCATAAGCATCAACCAGCATTTCCACGAGTAAAAACACAATAAAAAAATACCTTGAAGCCCAATAGCTTGAAAAACTAACCCCGAGGGCAATGCCCAATGTTCATGAATGTGCTTCCAGCATTTTTGCTATGCACAAAGATAAGGCAACGGTCCCGCATACGCAAGACAACCCCGGAATGCACCGGCATATGAACAACGTCAGTGTCCATGTTGGATGTTGGGTGTTCGCTTGTATCGCTGCTCGTCAGGTGTAAGTAATCGCCGTTCATACTTCATACACGTCCATAGGCGATATCGTAGCAAGCACGTGACGTAACGAGACCCGCATCTTTGCTCTTTCGATCGAGACGAAATGGAATTATTCTAGTAGTTAGCAGGCCGGTGTTAATTAGAATAAAGTGCTTTGTTATGCATGTTTGGTCGGCAGGTGGGACACGGCATGGTATCTTATCGAGGGATTGCAGCGCATTGACTGGGCGCGTGCCTGCAGGGTCTTTTTGCCAAGATATCGTTAAAGAACATACGTGCGATGGAGCTCATATCACATTTGACAAGTTTTTTGATTGCAAAGCTATTCTGCCTCAATCCTGCCTTTGTCTAAATTTAAGTCCCAAATATGACCAAAAATCGAGCAATCGAAGCAACAATGACATTAGTCAAGACACTAGGCTATATGAGCCCCTGAGAATACAAGTGGTCTAAGTCACTTTTTTCAAATTTTGGGATAAGTCTCGTTTTGTGTTAACAGAACTCACTTTTGTTCACTAGTGTAGTGGTTTAAGTCTTAGTTCGTTTTTTTGCCACTATATGTGGCTGTATATAATATACTTGCAAATAGAATCGGACATCTGTTAACATTGCAAGTGGTCTAAGTCGGCTGTCTTTCGTTTTGCTTTTCCTATCATGGATTTCTTATCAGATTCCATGATAGCTGATGATATTTTACAACTCTGATGATTCAGACATTGACCCGGACTACAGTGAAAGTAAAGTTTTATCCGAAGAAGGTATGTAAACACACCTATTCTTATTTGAAATTCAAGGAAAAAAAGTATGGTTATGTTCAACAATATCCTTCATTTTGATCGTTTTTGATTATTGTAATATTTTTATTGACTGTAGATGGAAGTGAAGAAGAGCATTTTCTTCTGGAAACTGATCAGGAGCTAATTGTCGAACTACTACAAGAAGCAACTTCAAGTTGATGCTGCAGTCAACGACCAAGGGCCACTATCCAGTGACGAGTCTGATGTCCATAATGTCGAGTAACTTAATATGTATAAACAGGCTGTAAATAATTATATCCAAAAATTCTTTAAAATAAAGTGAAAAATTTACCATTTGCAGTCATTGATGTATGTTAATTGACAAGTTTAATTAAAATTTGGAAAAAAATTACATGAGTCTAAGTCACTTGGCTACCCTTATCTCTTTTTTGTTCACAATACAAGTGGTGTATCCAAACAAATAATTTAATTACTCAGTGATTTTTTTTTAAATTTTGGTTTTAAATAGTTTTTAAGTTGAGTCAAGCATTTATCTACATACCAAAAATTATTCACTTAGAAAGAGCTACCATAGATTTTTCCATAAGCATTTGACTTTGCATCCAATTATCTCAAAATAAAAATCTGTGACTTAGACCACTTGTATTCTCAGGGGCTCATATGCGAACTCGATTATATTGTGTATACGCGCAGAGCCTATAGTAGGGTGTAAGGTAAATTTTAAATGTTACCTGCAAATATCACGATTTGGCTCTTAACGACGATAAAATTTTTACTCATTATTGTCACACTGTCTTACATACATGTTGTAAATTAATGTTCAACAAAAACATATCATTTCATGACGATATCATGTCATCATGAGATTATTTGAATATTTCAAAACGTAAAAATCGATGAAACGTAAAAATATTGAATAGATTTACTTCAAAATAAGTAATAACACATTGTCTTCACGACGACACGACACGATCCACAATACGATAATATGAGTGTTCGCATAGCCTTGTTACTAGAATTTAATTACAGCCAGTTAGGCTGCTTATTATAATGTATGCTACCTCTGTGAATATAATGTTGAGTCCGTGGTCTTCTTGAATTCTCTAGAAATAATTATCCGCAATGAGATTCGCCAGATGGGATAATTATTATTCCAACAGCTTTGGCCAAGAAATAGACATCGAGTCGTCTCTTGTCTGTCTCTAAGTATGATTCCTCGTTGGGACGAAAGTGAATTTTAGCAACCTGCTCCAGCCCAACTATACCTACCGAAGCGTGGACCTTGGTTCGCCATATGGCATGATGACCGAACAGCGTGAAGATTTTCGAAAAGGGATAGTAGCACTTACCAAAATGCGGGCACATGCTCGCCAGACATATTTTAATGAATGGAAACATGCATTTTGTGCATCCTTGCGGAACCCCGAACGATTTGGTAAACCTGTCTCGGGACATTTGTCATGTTTTTAACTGTGTCACCTGCTTGTATATCTCGCGAAACCTTAATCTATATAAACTGGAATGTGAATTATCCACTCTAGGATAAGTTTGTAATATTCCTGATGATGAAGATCACCTGATGATGAAAACACCTAAAGAATGGACCATGCTTTAATCCGGTGGAATTCATTTATTATATTAATTACATTTTTAAATGAAAATCATTTTTTCGGGGATTTTCAAATCAAACGATCACAAATTCAAATCGATTTGCCCGCAGTTTCACCTGGATTAGATTTCATCGGCGGTAGACTTCTGCTGGCTTATCAAATTTTTTCACACAATTGTTTGCCTTGTGTCTGATCCACGCTACGAATAATTACTCTGTGTAAAGTCTAGCCCCCGGTTATTAATCACGGAAACTTTCGTAATAACTATATTATATCCAGTTAATATTGGAACAGTTTAATCTGAAAGTGAACACTTACACATGCGAGCACCTGAACATTGCACCCAAACGTTTGTAATGTTGATATACTTTAGCCGCACATACCAGTCCTTTTGATCAACCTAATTGACTTGCATTATGATCCACCCACGTGATGTCTACGTCTCGTGATGAAGCGAAGATATCAAAAAATAACAATTTCCATCGACGTCGAGGTTATCAGAAGCATCACGTCATACAAACACAGATTATCATCACGACGTCATGAATATTAGATATGAACCCCACCGCCAAAGATGTCCATTACATGACTCAAATGTTCGTGCGGTCAAAGCTACACCTCAAGATTAGTTTTGGGAAATTCCTATTGGTTTATCTATACGGCATTTCTCTATGGGTCTTGTACCATAGCAACATGATTTTGGCTTTCTCACCAATCTGCTATTACCCACCAATCCCAACTAAGTACTATACATTCCAGATCAGATTGAATGACCCAAAAATATTTGCTCTTATAATCGAGTGTGCAGATGGTTGGATTCCAGGGATTGCTCACTTCTCGTTGCGTGAGGCGAAAGTAATCAAATCAATTATGGGAATGTCCATCCTCCGTTGTAACGGCCGTCGCTGTGGGATGAAGAGATTAAGGGAATTAATCGACAGGCCTGGGGACTTTGGAGAAGGCAGAGCTATTATCTTGATGCAGCAATAACGCAGCGAAAAAACATTCACTGGATTTGCTCAGTAAACAGTGTATGAAAATCGCAGTATTCAATTTCGCATGACTTCCGTACAAATTTCTGAAATGACCTTCGCTTTCCCGTTTTCTTTGGTTTGGGAAAGAATGAGAAATGCATATTTACGGCGCCCCTATTTTTCTTTGCAATGCACTTGCCATTTGCTCGATCCTGTATTGCAAGGAAGGAGCACAATACACAATACACAATAGGTCTCGCAGCATGCATGAGGCCTTGTAGAAGGTGTGGCGGTCTTATCGACTCCTTGCAGAGCCAAGGAGTAGGGACCTGCAGGGTGCAAGAGGGCTGACGTAGTGTCTGGGTCATGGCAAGGGGCTGTGGAAGGGGGTTGCCGCATCGGGGGAGAGTTGATCAAGGGATCGGGCAAACGTGTCATCTTACGCCCGACCGCCGAGATGACAAACCAATTCCGGAAATTGACTGTGACCCCCCCCCCACATGTCGTCCCCCCCCCTGGCCATCCCTTCGTAACCCACTGGTGCACCCTACGAAGCTTTGACACAACAAGTGAAAAGTGGGACCACATGCCACCAACTATAGCTTAGATCTTATGATTTGGATGTCCGTTTATTGAAGGAGATTTGAGACTATAGACATTTCGATAGATTTTGATTGTATATAGAGATAGTGGGCCATTCATTCACTGGGGAGGGGTGTCTATTGGTATTAGCAGAAAACCACTAAAGCTTACTCTAATTGACTATCTGGTGACCGAACGAGCGCACAGAGCATCAGAATTGTTCGGTTATCAATCGATAACGTCTGTTCAGCTGACAAAAAACCATTAAAAAAACTCCACATTTGACCGTTACGCGAAGTAATTGCTTTTCAGCGTGGTTGTAGGCGACAATAAAAATTGTCCGTTATTTGTATAACAAAGTGAGAAAAGCGCGCGTACCGCCGCACCGGGATGAGATCTGCAGGCAGCAGCACGCGCGGCCGCCACCGCGAGCGCACGGAGCCAGAGGTTCGCCTCCTGCTCGCCGTCCAGGGGTTGATTTCCGACCAATGGGCGCAACTGGCGCGCTTTCCGCCGCGAATCGCGGCACGGCGTCGCACGCGACGGGAACATGCGCCCGCCGCTGCCGGGGGAGGCGCTTCTCTCACCATTGGCAGCGGCGATGTTATAAAACGCCTCGCACCCTCCGACACCCCAGCCACTCTACGCGCACGACGAGCGGGGAGAGTGCAGAGTGCGACGCTGCCCGGTAGATGTAGCTGCTGCTGCTGGGAGATGTCACCTGCGTGCCGCCGGTAGACGGGCAGACGGTGGTTGGGAGCGCTGCTGAGCGGACGTGTGTTCTCACTGGCGGCGAACCAAGTGACAGTACCACATCCTACCGCGACACTCGGCATGCCTCGTGGGTTTCTCGTGAAGCGGCAATACGTGCCCGTCCACCATCACCATCATCAAGAAAATCTGCGCTACCGCGACGAGGACGAAGAAAACATTCAACATCAAGCTTTCGGTATGTTCCATCCATCATTACACCAGTATGAGTCGTCGTTTTCGAATTCCCTGTACTCGTCCCACCAAAATCCTCTGCACAGTCTCGTCGAGAGGCTGGGCTTCGATCCTCACCCACTCTACCTCTACTCGGAACCGCTCTCCCTGGCCACCCCGCCACCCTTAGACTTGTCCATCAAAGCCTCCGTTCCCATCACGCCGCCGGCCACCCCGACCCCGTCTTCCCCCGTCCGCAAACGCGCGTACTCGGAGCCGGAACCCAGCCTGAACGCGACGCCCCGCACGCCGGTCACCAAGTACGACACCGCCGTCAAAAAGTCGGCCGCGAAGTCGCCGTCGAAGAAGACCAAAGCCGTGCGCCGCCTGAACTTCGACGAGGACAAGTCGTCGCCCGTGTCCGGCACGATCATCCGCGAGCTGCGCGACGACGAGGCGCCGCTGGTCGTCCGCAAGGGCGACATCGACCCCGCGTTCAACGTGGTCGAGGTGACCGACGAGGCGAAGGCCGAACTGGCGAAGATCGAGAACCGCATCGGCGATTACATCTGCCGGCTGTGCAAGGAGATGTACGAGGACGCGTTCACGCTGGCTCAGCACCGGTGTTCGCGCATCGTGCACGTCGAGTACCGGTGTCCGGAGTGCGACAAGGTGTTCAACTGCCCCGCGAACCTCGCGTCGCACCGCCGATGGCACAAGCCCAGGCCGGCGACTTCCGGCGCTGGTGGCGTCGGCGTCGCCGGGGACGACCACCAGCCCGTCGATCTCGTGCGCAAGCTCTTCATCGCCTCCGACGACGGCGACGGCGACAGCAACAGCGCGTCCGAAGACCTGCCGACGACGCTGTTTCCGTGTCCGGTGTGCCAGAAGCAGTTCCGGCGGCAGGCGTATCTGAGGAAGCATCTCACGATCCATCAGAGCGGTGCGGACGAGCACGTGGCGACGCACTACCCGCAAATGTCACCTCGGTATGTCTCGCCGCCGACGTTGTTGCCGCTGGCGTCGGCGTCGTCGTCGCCGACGTCGTCGTCGTCGTCGCTGCTGTCGCCGACGCTGTCGCTGTCGCCTGACCGGCTGTCGCTGGCGCTGCACCACCAGCACCAGCACCAGCACCAGCATCAGCATCAGCACCAAGTGTCGGCCAACTGACAGCAACTTCGTCTGGCGGCGCTGCATTGGCCGCCGAACCATCCCTTGCCGCAGAGGCCCGTGCCGCTGCCTCCGCCGCCGTTCTGGCGACTCAATCTCATGTGAAAGCGACGGTGAGTGCAGAAAGCAATCAAAACGAATTATTTATACTTCTACAGAGAGTTGGCTAAAAATTATTATAGTGTATTCAGATTTATGGGATAAATGTTAAGTGTCGGAATCAATCTAGTCATGTGATCCTACTCTAGTCTACAATCTAGTCAGATTCGTAAAGAGATATATATATGTAATGGTTTGTTAAGTTGGAGAATTTTTTATATAGACATTTTATTTCACCGTCTGGAATTATTCAGTCAATTTTATCAGCCAATCTGTTGGCTCAATTAAATTGGCTAATAATTTCAAACGGAGGTTATTAGCAGAGTTTTCGTGAATATACGTACACTTTTATTAATATGAAAAATATCTCTAATAGAGCCAATGCCCGAATCAAATTATTCTAGTCGACGAATCTAGTCAATTACATTTTAGATTATAATTAAAATCTAGTCAAAAGTGGAAATCAATCTAGTCTAATCTAGTCTTCAAAGTGTCATTTAGTCAATTTTTTTCTAGTCACATTTCGTGTATCAAAATTCTAGTCAGAACCTAGTCGTTACTCGGTATCAATCCAATATCTAGTCTTCAAAGTGTCATTTAGTCAATTTTGTTCTAGTCACATTTCGTGTATCAAAATTCTAGTCAGAAACTAGTCGTTACTCGGTATCAATCCAATATCTAGTCTTTTCAGTTCTAGACAGAATGTCATACACCTAGTCATGTAGCATTGTCTATAGTCATTTCCAATTCTAGTCTTTTTAACAGCTCTAGTCAAGGGTCTCTTTCTAGTCCAGGTTTATTTCTAGTCACGTCAAATATAACGTTCATCCTCTGAAATGATCTCGAGCAATGGTCGAAGATGCATCTTAATATGCACTCGCAAGGAACTTTTGTGCAATTATTTGGCATGTTATAGCTTTGGTTAACCTACTACGTAGGAAAGCGACTTTTATTTCATTATGTTTTTTCATCGGATGAATTTTGCGAATATATAATCATATTCCGTGGATTATATGTTGCCATTCAAGTTGCAGCTTCTTGATCTCATTAAATGATAGGTTATCTATAGTATTTATGATTGTAAATGCTTCTCTATAGTATTTTATAAGAGCTGGGATTGATGCCAGTTGTAATTCTTAGAGCGAAAAAAGCGGTATATGTTTTGAGTACTAAATTCTTATAATCCTTCAAAATTATCGAGTTTCGCTGTGTATCTAATCCATATAGCTTGGAAATAAATCTAGAATTGTATTTAGATAATAGAAGTGTATGTATGTATTAAAAATTGTAATTACCTTATAGCTATAATTAAATTATTTATAACAAATATTAAAATTTAACATTGATATTTCTGGGCGAAACAGGGTAACTACTTTAATATAATACGATTTTATCCAAAATCTTTATAGTACCTATCAAATGTATCCAGCGCTGAGCGCACGTCATGAGGTGTCGAAAAAATTAAGGGCTGCTCTGGTTTTCCGATAAAATAAGAACCGTGAGCCAAAAGCTATACTGAAATTTTATGAAACAAAAATATATGTAAGCGAAAATTGGTATATCAGAGTTGCTAGTCCTGCATGGCCGGCGTCACATAGGTAGCTCCACTTATATATTTATTCCATGCCGAGCAGTTTGTGGATACTAGATATTATATACCTGCTTCATTTATCCGTGACTAACCAACCTTTCTGCTATTGAGAAATTTCTCCGAATCCAGGATTCCATCATTGAAATTATTTATACACTCGTGCCGGTATTTTTACAGGGAATACTTCCGATTTAAACGATATTTTGACCATCATCTTCCTTTTTCACCGTTTTTGTTGTCTACTCTTTGTCAATTTATCCTGGAATCGTTTTATTTTGCTCATATCTGTTGATTTCAGTAACTAGACCAGTCTAGTTCGACATGCAAGCTGCTACTTGAAATACCAAAAAAAAAATAGAGTAATTCATAGACATGTACAACAATGCGTCGCCTCACGCCACTCATTTCAAACACGCCACCTTCAACGCATTCGAGGCCAGGCTGGCCTCTAGTAGCCAAAGTCGCAACTAAACCATCGCGCGCCAGAATATATTCAATTTTAATTTTAATATGTCATCAAAACTATAGTATTACTATTTATTAATAACTTGTAACTTTCACGGCTTCTAAAAAAAGTGGTACTTGCTACTTAAACCAGTCAGCCTTAGCATAAAGAGAGATTTTGCATAGATGTTGCATAATCTTTATTAAGATATTATACGTATATTTAACCCAATGTGTCTTTCAAACTGTGTTGTGGTCTGTCCCTGTCTATTTAAGCATTTTATGAATTGCTTTTAATTGGGAACGGACTCAAAGTCGGATCGAGTGAGATCTAGTCAATCAGTAGTGAGCCACAAGCAAAATCGATGAGAACCCAATGATGTAGTGTCATTGGGCAATCTCTTCTAGTCTGATCTCTGCTTGTGGATATAGAAGCTTATCTTACAAAAAACGAATGGAAGTTTTTTTTTTAAATTGATTTAAAGTGTATAAGAATGAATGAATCGAAACGGGCATTACTAATACTTGTAATAATTGCTAAAATAGTGTTCGGCTAATATATATTTATTTCTGTATTTTGTAAATTGTAAGGAAATAGGAATGAGAACCAAATGTAAGATCTATGTCTGAGAGATGATGCTAATGAAGAGCTAATGATTGTAGGATATTGATTGTGTACTTATAGCAAGTTGACCTGTGCTCTCTCCTGAAGGTTGTCAGTATTCCTCTACATGGATTGAAGTATTTGTAAAGTTGGGCATATTATGCCATCACCATAATTTTATTTCTGTAAATCAATTGTGTAAAATAGTACAACCTTCTAAACTAGGGGTGTTAAAGACTTGTAAATATGTTGTATAGTAAAATTTTAATTTCTTATGCTAACCTTACAAGTTTGAGTAAAAACTACACCCATTTACGGAAAAAAAAACTACACTAGATCACAACCAAACCATTGACCAAACCAATAAAACGTTTTGAAGTCAGAATTTGGTACAATATCTTTAATCACACGAAGTTGTTCACTATCATACATCATACAATGAAAATAAGAACTATCAAGTTTCTTTGAAAATTAAAAATTAACAGGTCTTTAGTTAAGGATTTTCATTGTGTTATGAAATAATATTTGTATTTGAAGAAAAGTGTCATTACCTATTCAAAATGTAATATATCTGTGTGGAAATACATAATTAAATAAATTGTTCTTCCAAATAATGGCACAAATATTTTGTTTACCTATACTCCTGTTTCCAAACTTTTCCTTGAATTATTCCTTGAGTTGAGCCTCAGAAACTGTCCACTCTGTTCCTGTATCTAAAGCACCTAACACAATGGATAAAACTAAAATCTAATTGACAGTAGGCAATGAATCTTTTGGTCTCACCAGACTGATCCAGGAAGTTAAATAACCTTTTTTCCTTCATATTAGGACCTAGTTTGCAGTAAGTAATTGTTAGAACAGCCAACAAATAATAAAAAAAACTTCAATTATCCATTGCTCAGGCAAAAATAGCATAACACATCAAAATAGAACTAGAGTTTCAGGTAAACTAGTTTGTATTGTTGTGTAATATATTGGTGCTAGTAATTAATTTTATAAGAATCCAATTTATTTACTATTTTGCATCCAATAAATAACACTTCTGAGGCTCATCTTTAACCACAATTAAAAGGGCATTCGCAAACTCTATTGACTATAAATCATTAGATTTTGGTTAATGCAAGAATGGTACTGTATTTGTCCTTTTAAAACCTGTTCCTGTTCCCATACCAATAAGTAGCAACATCATACAGACCAAACATTATTTCACACATTGGATGTGCAGGAGAATTTCACTCGTTGCTTAATTTCAGTACACCACAATTGTACAGAATACATTATGACGCACACATACAGGATGTGCGTCGAAAATCTAAAGTTTAGGCGCAGTCTCACATTTAGGCAATCAACGTACAAATTAATTGTAGGTAGGTATGTGTAAATGAAAACTTTGATAGACAGGTATTAGATATCACAATTGACAATTCAACATTTTATTTGTTGGTAAAGAAATATCAAAATGCATAATTACATATTATAAACAAGACCTTCGATTATTGCAAGCCGAGGGTAAACACAGCTCTGAGTTATCCGTTGTTCTCAATTCAGGGCAAAGTCAAAATATAGCGTGCCATGTCCTTAATGTGTTGAATTTCTCCACTTAGAAGGATCTTATCTGTATTGAACCAAAAGTAACTTTTTAAAAGGTAAACCAATGGCATAAGAAATATTACTATCATATAATTAATCAATATTACTTTCTTACTGCTGGAAGTGGGCACTTTCTATAACTCGAAAACAAAATTAGTGTGATATTTAAAACAGAAAATTAGTTTCAGCCTAGTTATATAAGCCAAGACATACAACACATAACCAACGCATACATTATTGTACTACACACAGGACAGGAGGGATGCCACATTGATTACAAATACCCTAAACTAGCTTGCATTGTTTGAATAGACAACAGAAGAATATAACAATAATAATTACCTATCAATTTTGATTTTTAACATGAATTTCTTAAACATTTTTAGTGATTCTCGATCTATATTTATTGACATACTTTCAGGAAAAATTCGTACCACTTACACTTCAGTCAATGGGAACCCCAAGCGCTCTCAGGCATGCAGTAGCTGCCTCGGCTTTCGCAAGTTTCTTGTTGGGGCTAGTATTAGTCGGTCCGTAGGCCACACCATTCACTTGCACTTTGAAAAGAAAGTTCTTTTTATGATCCGGACCGCTTTCATGAGTTATTTCAAAATGAGGCGGCCTCCATTTCCTACGAGTACAAAATTCAATTAGCAGTGATATCGGATGTTTATCGGACAACGATTTGTTGTTAGCGTTCATCCTACCGCCACCTCTAGCGTTCGGCACGTGCTTCAAGTCCTCCCGCGTCACTAATCCCTTCTTGTCCATTTTTATCTCCAAACTAAGCGGCTCGAGAGAGCCACCCTTGTTCTTCCCCAGACCCTCGCCCGGCCGCCACCCCATTTTCTGCAACAAGGACATGCCCATCCCCCCGGTTACGGGCGCCGCCGTCACAAACTGGTCTTTGCGAACGTACGCTTGCGCGCCCCCCGACAACTCGGAGACGGACAACATGCGGACGTCCGTGCTGCCCGTGAACTGACCCGGCAACTGCTTCGACTCGGCCCACGTCTTCATCTCTTGGTTGGCGTTGTACATCGCGGACAGCGCTTGGACGTCGTTTGGGTTCTCCTGCAGCTTCCTCATGGCCCGCAGTCTCTGCGATACGATGTTGCCGATGTCTTTCGGAGGGTCTTCGGACGGCTCGGGGAACACAGTGGGAGGGGCGACGGGAGCTGGCAGGGAGAGAGGCACTTCGGAAGCGGTGATGGCTAGTAGTTGTCTGGGAGCGAGCGTTTTCGGTTCGACGGGAACCCACTCGCTCTCCGTCTTTCTGTGCTGGCTGCCACTGGAAACGGGGAACTGAACTCGGAGCGTTTGATCTGATGCTTTGTTTAGCAAGGCGTTAGCTGGCACGGGGACTGAATTTCTGATGTTCATAACTATGTTCAGAGGTCGCTCTTTGATTTGGAATGGATGGTGGAAGGGTCGCTTCTCTACTTCGCTGTCACCGCTATCGTCGTTTTCACCTTCCGAGCCACTGACTCTTGTTTCTCGTTTTGAAAGTCTCTTGCAAAAGTCTGTTAGTTCTGCTACACTTTTCCCCCCCGCTTTGATGTTTACTATTTTCTCCTGCACAATTGGCCCTGGCAACGCTCCTTGCTCCAAAAGAAGCAGTGCATTTTTACGAGCAATTGCCATCAACTTCTTTTTGTCAATAGGTGATGTTGAATGCTGTCTTCTACGTTTACGATGATCACGTTTATCATCACTACGTTTACTATGATCATGTTTATCATCATTACGTTTACCATGATCATGTTTATCATTACTTTGTTTTCCGTGATCTTGCTTATCTTCACTATGTTTCCCATTATCTTGCTTATCTTCATTACGTTTAACATGATCTTGCTTATCTTCACTACGTTTAACATCTTGCTTATCTTCACTATGTTTTCTATGAGAGTGTCCATTCTTACGTTTCTCTGAAAGCTTTTCTCTCAAGTCGTGAGATTTATTCTTCTTTCGATCATCATTAGTACTCGTCCTGTCTCGGCTGTGACTCTTGTGTCCATTTTCAATTTTTCTTTTAGATCTGGAATCTCTACTCCGACTTCTCGAGGTCCGTTTGCTTAAACGGTGATGGCGACTGCGATGGCGAGAGTCTTCTGAAGAACGGTGCGAGTGCCTGGTGCTTTCCCGTTTAGACTCCTTTAGACGCTTACTAGACGAGCTTTTTTTATCTGGACTTCTTGACTGATTCCGCTTAGATTTCGATTTACTTTCAATAGTTATTTCCTGGGCTGAAGAGATTACATTTATTCTTGACACAGAGATCGGGTCATCTGACTGGTGGCCATTTTTTTCTGATTGCACTTCTTCGCTTGAATTTGATATTTCCCCCTCTTCATACATTTCTGCTTTAGCCTTTGCTTGTTCTTCAACTTCCTTTATCGTAGCTTCAAATACAGAGCTGAACTTGAGGTTCTTGATGGAAATTTTACTTGTGGTTTTAGAACTAGTATCACTGCCTTTAAAAGTGCTGAATGGTTCATCCTTATTAGTAGAATTTACACTTTTTGCATCAATTGTGATTATAAGATTACTGTCCGCACCAGCACCACTATTAGTAGTAGACACAACTCTTGAAGTAATATCTTCAGACTGACTTTGATTCTCATCACTGGATATTAAAACACATTCGTCGGCCGGTTCTTGAAACATTTTTCTTTCTTCTTTTCGCATGTCACTAGATGTTATAGAGTGATCATCCATACTCTTAAGTTTTACACTTGCAAGCTTGCTGCGGGCTTTTGAATCCTTTTCGCTCTTCGATCGCTTTTTACGTTTCTTACTTTTATTTTTGTGTTTCTTTTTACTTGACTTTCGTACAGACGAGAGAGCATTTTCTGGCGATTCCTCTGAGCTATTAGAAATCAAGATTTTATTGTTGTCATTAGCACACTCAAGAAACGTGTCAGTTAGAATTGGTGGTTCTGCATTAAATGCACCAAATAGCTCAGAGATTATTTCTGTTGAAGATTTTGATATGGATGAAGTGTTTGTTTCACAAACGGAAATGTTTTCTGACGTGGTTGATCTATTTGAAAGTTTATGCAATACATCTTTAATGTCTGCAATTGGTTTAATTTTAACATTTGAACCGGCAATTACTGTGTTTTCATTTGTTTGATCACTACTTGATGCAGCCATAACGTCCTTAACCAAAAACTACTTGATTCGATGGCCATCCATTACAAATACCTCCACAGCCTTCGTGTCTCGTGATTTCTGTTACTGTCAGTTTCTGTCATCTGCGGCTCAAATTCACAGCTGATCGCGGCGAAGTATGACAGCGCGGGGACTGCGTCTAGAATTGTTGTACATGCCGTTCGATTCTCACACATGACCATTGGTTTGGATTCACATATCATAACAACAAAGTAAAAAATGCTACGGCATGTTTAAGCTCTTAAGAAAAACGTGTCTCATTATCATTTGAAATGGATGTGACAGGGAACGTTTCTCTGATCTCAAATATAACTTCTGAGTCAGTGCAACGCATAGATTTGAAACGGAAATTTCAAGAAGAGCAGCAGTGTGCACTTCGAAGTCTTGCAAATGTAAGCTTTTACCCAATTTAAATTTGAAAAGTTAGAGAAACTTGTGATTGATTGATTGATAAAATTACCTATGCACGTTTTATATCGGCACTTTGAGGTCAGGCAATCAATGACTTTGGAACTGGTCAAAGGCCTTAAGAATTAATGCCAAAAAATGTTCTTGACGGTGCACTCATATTTATATGAAAAGCTTTTATAAACCTACTGTTAAGTAACTATGGTATAAGTGTATAGGCGTAACTAGGCAGTATCCTCATTAGTTTTCTCCAATGTCTACGGGATACTTGGTTGTAGAACCCGCCATAAATGTTTCCAAATCTTGGCGACATTTATAACTTTGTAAGAGTGGTTACAAATGATGGTCTATTTCATACCTAAAGTAAATTAATTGTAATTTTGTTGCGCACTGTGTGCAGGAAAGATCAGGGAAATCTGCAGAGTATTTATTCCATAAAAAATGCATGGGTTTTAGCAAATCTTAGTTGAACAGTATTTTTTCAAAAACTGAGATGTGAAATCTAACTCAAAATTCAGTTTCATTTCCTACACGGATGCATAGCAAGCAGATATTTGCTATTAGAACACATAAAATTACAGCTAAACACGGATAGCTAATAGTCAGTATTTTTGGAATTTTTGTAAGAGTCCGTGAATATTCCTTGGTTCTGTACCGGACTTGCCATCCAGACTTGCCAACTGCCCGAGCCACAGTTATCATTTCATTCTGTGAAATTCTTCAGTGTAAGGTGAGAAAGTATTTAAATATGGATTTAAATGCATGTTTCTCTTCTGCTTTCAGTGGCAACAAGAAGCTTATGAATCCTTTTCCTCGTACAGTGTTTCATTAATTGAATCATCTGACACAATTCAAGATGACACAATCACCAATGTTGTGGTAACTATAATAATATAATCACTGTGATATAACTGTGGTATAAATATAAAACTTAATTTTGAGCTTATCATGTTCAGTTTTAGTCGAGGCGCTTTTGACGCTTTTTTAGAGTTATTGCAGTTTTCTATGACTAAATCTATTTTAGGTTCTCAGATCTTGACAAAATTTACAGTGTGCATTATAAATATACCTAAACTATTAAATACCAAAACTTGAAAAATCAAGTTTTTCTATCAGGGTATCAGGAAAATTTTCAGTTTTACTAAAAAAAATAATTTTCTGAAACGCATTATATTCACTTATCGGTAGTAAAATTGAACCCCCGTCGCAATGAACAAGTTTAAGATGCAGAAAAACTGCAACTTTTTTATGCAGACCGAATCTTCAAAAATCAAGTTTTTCAATGGAAAAATCTCAGTTTTTCATAAAAATTTCAAAGTTTTTGAAACGCATTATATTCAATTATCGGCTTTTAAAATGTACCCCCTTCACTTTGAAAAGAAACCCCACCTTTATTGTGCTTTTAAAAAGTTTTCTTTACAAGATAAGTGAAAGCTTCACATCCCCAGAAATTGCAAAAAAATTGATGATCGAACCTCGTGTATATTATATCAGGTTGAAAAGAAGGCATTTTTATTTTGAATCAAAATTGAATGAATAATTTTATTTTAACTGATTGTTAGATTTTTTTTCATCTTTAAATTACCTACTGAAAGATTTTAGTTCCCCATCGATTAAATGATTCTCATCCACGAGTCAAATAAAATAAGCATTTGCAAAGCCCTAGAAGGTAGTACCTATAGGTATATTTAACATCCGCTCCCTAACGTTCTTGATTGCGTAGGACCCCAGCATCGCTGCTGCAATTTTAGCTAAGAAACGTGTCTTAAAATGGCAAGAAGTATTCTCAACTACTGCGAAAAATAGTAAGTAAATTAATTGTAACCTAATGGTAAAAATGGTTGAGGAACTGTTGGACAATTATTTGGACAATTCCTGGTTCTAAAGCAATATCATTCAATATAATTATTCAGTATTTGTTTTGGAAAAAATGTAGGTTTTGTTTTAACTGATTATAGAGTACCTACTGTGCTTGATAAACACTGACCAGTTTCTTTCCTTGCAGATAGGAAAAATACCCACGTAGATGGGAAAAATACCCCTGTAGATGGGAAGAAAATTGCTCAAGATGGAGTTTTTAAAGTTCCACTCCCAAAAACACAGTTACCGACCAATACTGAAAAGCAAGTGGTGAGTTATAATCACTTACATTGATCAGTTAATTAGGCAAGCAAGCTAAGCATCTCAATCAGTTTAGATATGCAAGGGAGTTAAACAAGGTCCGAAGGTGGTGCAATTTTTTTGTGAACATGTTTTTTAACGACCAACCAAAGATGTTCACAGATGTTGACAGAATTTACAGTGTGCATTATAAATCTTTAAAAATAATGGTATTATGTTAACTTATTTCAAAGCAAATCAATTAAATAGTTTTCTTTTCTTTGATTTTTATGTTTTTAAATATTTTTACCATAGCTTAATTAGGTACTGAATATTTTGAAATCGTTCAATTAAAATTTTTAAAATCCTCATCCAAAATGCAAAAAAAAACATCTGCGAGGCCCTAGTAGAATTTAATTATAATGTTATTTTTTTCAGGCTGTTGTTCTACACGATTGGTTTTTTTCATTTAAGTCGAGAACCTGGGTGATTATCGGAAAGATAATCGACGACAGAGGGTAAATGGGGCTAATTTAGTCAACCGAAACCAAACCGTTTTGTAGCCTATTTCTTATGCTTATTTATTTTTTATTTTAGGAAAACAAAGAAGTACACCAGCAAAAGTTTATTTTTACATTATCATAGAAACAAAGCTCGAGAGTTAACATCTGCAGATGGAGAGAGAACAATAATTCTTAATGGATTATGCTCATCGTCCGGTAGTAAGTAATTAAATCATTCAACAAAATTAAAATTCCAGTGTCTTTTTCTCTAGTTCATATGATTTTCCCTCTGGACTCAAGGTTACTTTATTCTTATCCTTTTTCTCATTTTATTCCGCAGACAATTCTAAGCCTTCCGAATATGTTGATCATCCCGAATTTATCAAGCTTAAATTCCGGCACGGATTTCCCAAGGATTGGAAGGAAGCGCTGCAGATTTGGGAAGATTTCAACCTCTGTGGTAGGTTTAGAATAGATATCAAATATTTACTAACTTATCATATTATTGCCACGGACCCGAACCAACACCGATAAGAACTGGTAATATTCATGGGACCAGAAACGGAATCATAATCGTAATTTGTAATTAAAATACTTTTTCAATTCTGTTAGAGAGAAAAAGTCAAACTCATTTGGAATTAAGCCACTGATTTAAATACCTGGAACCGATATTTCGATCAACATTATATCTGGAATTAAGATGGATTTGAAATTTTAGCCAATCCAATTAAGGATCAAAATTTTACTTGGGACCGATTTGAGAACCGAAATTGAGACGGTAAAAAAATGGAAGTGGAACTTTTGGGTATTTATTAGTTGTAGAAACAGGAACAGGAACCGGAAACCTTATTTACTAAAATGAAGATCCGGAACTGGAACCAAAATTCATTTATGTTCAGGTCCCTGCCATAGATTATCAGCAAATATGGATTTACTGATGATAATAACCATGTTATTATTAGTTACCAATAATAGCAAACGTCTCTTTGTTTAACAGGCCAGCCAGTCGACTATCAGTGGCCATTGCGCGACTGTTCTCTTCACACATCCTGTAGCACAGTTGTTTCCAATTTCACCTCGGTAACCAATCGAGTAGCGCCAGTTGTCAACCTGGACAAAGGCCTGGAATCGGGTGCCGCCATCGAAATATCCCGGAATATTGGCGTTGAAGTTGACCCTTCATTTTCCATGAAGAAATTTTTAAATTCGAGTGAAGTTGGACTGCCCTCCATGTCCGGCATTACTGACTTAACAAAGCTTCGTCCCTGCAAACTACCGTCAAACGTTGCTGAATCTTTGAATCTCAGTCCTCAGAAATCGGTGGGGAAAGCTGCTGAAACTTCTAAGCCTGTTTCTAGCAAAATATGTCAGTCAAACACCGCAAAATATTCGACCTCCTGTCGTTCGAAATTGTTTTCAAATGTTAAATCTCCAACCCCACTTACTGGCAAATTTCGGTCGTTGTCGAAATCATCGACCAAAGGTCTTGAGGTACGGAAAATTGAGAAGATGTTAACTGAACCAAATTCAAATTCAATTCTTCAAAACCACAAGTCTTCCAAAGATGCAAGGGAAGCCAGGTTGCATTCCATGATGGGTGATGCTGATCTTTCAAGCACCAAAACTTCTAATTCAAAGTATACTTTTGAAGCAAAGAATTCTAAATTCAGATTTTTGGACACAAGTAAAAATTTGAATACCAGTGACAATAGTGCATCGAAACCGGCCTCCGATAGATGCGTTCACCAAACGAAACAACCCCGACAAGCCAAGCAAGATTTAGTGGTCGAACCTAGATCAAAAGAGGCACAACCGACACCAAGCCCTGATTTGGAAGAGGAACATAGCAAATATGACCACATACAAGTGCAACCAACATCTTTGCCCATAAAACATACTCTTCCAACTAGTAATGGTAAGGAGATGAATCTGCTGTGTTCTGTTGATAAATGTTACTGTGGGAAATGTCCAAATCTTTATATGGTGGTGAAACTAATAAGAATATCAGGTGCAGTTGTACAGAATACGCTGGTTGACTCAAGTCTGCAATTGGAAGTATCGCAGACAACTCCTGGTGGGACTTCTCGCCCTCAACCAGCAACAGGGGTACGTAATTTAATTGGTGTAGCACGACAGCAATTGCGCAGACTACCTATAGGCACAGTATAAACATTTGATGGATTACTCTTCCCTTCTTCCCTTTCTTATTCTTGACCAAAATCAAACTAGGAATTAATAGTATACTTTGGATTTAGGGGGCACGGCCCCCAAGACATATTGGATATTTATGGTAATTTTTTGAGTAAATCTATACGTTTTAGATGGAAGTCCAGACTAGCGGCTTTGAGAGAGTGATCTTGCAACTGGATGTTAATAGGGAAGGTTGGAGAGAACTTTTGTTACAGGCCTCAACGCTGCATGCTCCTACGTAGCATTTTACCATCTCGCGTAGATATACATGCTTCATGCATTAGCTATCATTGAGAATTGGGATAATTTTTCTTTGGTTTCAGAACCGTGCTCGATCCGCAATAACGTTACTCTCGAACTGGGGACCCGTTTTATCTGGAGTGGACTTGCTGCTTGCTGGAGACATCGTCAAGTATGTGAAAAATGTTGCTTCTTTTCTCGATTGAATGGGTATTTTCCGGTGAATTAAGCTGCTTAACATGCTTTCACATGCCTGAGGGTTTTCCTTATGAGTTATGGGCATATTGTTTTGCCATTTGGGCTTAGGGTTTGATTATGTCTTGTTATAAGCTAATAATTAAATTTAAAAAGAATTTATATTAAAATTAAAAGGCTTATTTTCCATAATGAAAAATTGGTTTCACTGGTGGAGGCTTACACCAGAAACACCAGAACACCTTACACCAGAACCGCAGACACGTACTGTACAGTGATCCTGCCACTTGATAGTGATACGTGGTGATACCAGGCATTAGTCCAAGGCCAAAGGACAGGCAACCCTGCAGCCAACAGCACTCGTTAACATCCATGAAAATTAGAGAAGAGAATAATCAAGGGGTGTAGAGTGGTGACAGGAAAGAGTGTGGACATCTGATGAAACAAATCTTATTCATAAAAATTTAGCAGTCTACATATCGGGACCGTTTCTGTCATCATAATTTAGTACAAATTTCAAAATTCGGAAATTCGGAAAACCCGGTACCCGGTTCCTATTTGAATATTTGAATGTTTCCAACTTAGCAATTTGTGACCGCTTTCCTTGCATTCTTGCAGTGCCAATGGCCGTGTCTTGTGCTCGGGTCATCTTTCCCATCCAGTGGCGGTGGCATCAAGATCATCAACCATCACTACAATTGATGGGATGCAATACTCTCTGTTGGGGTTGATCTCTGCAGCGGCCAAGAAAGGTGAGTGGAGTGACTTTTTAAAATTAAATTGCGCAATAATCGAAAGCTGGCCACACTAAAAATAAGCAACTTTTATTTTTAACAACATTAAAACACCACCAATCTTTTTAATATCACCACTCTAGTTTTCACTTTAGTAAAATGGACTAAAACTCGAGAATTGGGCACCTGGCTGTTTAAAACTCCTGATCGATCATTAGTTGATTAGTTTCTTCTCAAGTCTCAAGTCATGTCATGTCCTTATCTATCAGTTCCCTTAAAGTCAATTTTAAATTTTTCCTAGTAAAGGAATTGTTTCTCTCTTTCAAAAGAAACTAACAAACATACCACTACTACTATTTTTCTATTTCAGATCTACCCAAACATATTGCCATGAAATATTTCAATAAAAATCTATTCCCATGTCATTGGAGGAAAATGGTTGGTGATTGGATATGTTTTCTGCCTGAGAAATTTGAAAGTAAGTACCTTTAAGCCTTTTAAGTTTAAGGACATGAATTTTAAATTGGATATTAGGATTGGAGACGCAATTTACGAACATGTCCACGCCCTGGAGACGCAATTTACGAACACGTCCACGCCCAGTGGCTATTCAGATTTTGTATGATAATTTTCAGTAGGTTGTGGTTCAAGGACAAACATTATATATATTTCAGCTGAAAAAAATTGGATCAGCCCTTGTTTCCGATGTTCTTATGATTATTTAATCTCAACATTGAAACACAAAAACCAGACCCTTCCTCGGGGGCTTAACTTTTATATTTTAATAGGAATCTTTCTTTCAGGACGCGTAGGCTTGCGGCAACGAAGGAACCCGATCTCGTATTGGAACGGTAAGCAGCGATTTTGGAAGTAAAATTGTTGACTTTGGCCGTTTGATTGCCGATTTGAAAGCTTCAAGTGTTGTTATGTGTATGCTCTCCTTGCTATAGTTGGAGATGATGGATCTGAGTTAGCATGGGACAATGCTAGTTCAAAAAATGTGCTCCTGAATCATTCTCGTAATGCTGTAAGTCTTTTACGCAAAATTAATTTTATATTCTTGGCCTTCTATTTTTTTAAATATATATTCATCTCATCTGTATTCTTTTCAGCACAAAGAGAAGATAACAAATATATCTAAAAAAGTTGCAACTGTGCATACTAGTAAATCAAGGACGAATAGTTTTACTAAAAGGTTGAGGAAGCGTACGACCCGCCGGATATCCTCGACTAGTGAAGATTCAAGTGAGGATGATTCAATTTCTCATGGACACCAATTAAAATCAATGAAGTTGAAGTCTTTGCAGGCCGACAATCATCATCTGGAAGAAATGCCATTAATAGAATTATCAAGTAACCAATGTGCCAGGCTTCAGCAGTCAGTTCATAAGAAGCAAAATCAAACCTCCAAATTGGCAGAGAGCTGTCCTGGGGACAGAACACATTATCGGAGATCATGCTCCAAAGATATTAATAGCTCTAATAAATCTGCCTACCACGTTGATAGTGACAATTCTACTAGCTCAGATTCCGGTCAACATTCTGGATGCTTAGAAAGAGCTGCAAGGTGCCAAGTGTATCACAAAAAAAGTTTGGCCTCTAATAATGAGATTTGTGCACGTTCAATAAATTCCATTCAAAACGATGCTAATAAGAATGTGCAGAAGTTACCTCAGAGTCTAAATAAAAGTGGGCTATCACCAAAAGTACAAGATGTGAAATCCAACAAAGTAGTTGTAGCGAAAACTGTCTCCGACAAATCCGTGTCAAAGGCTCGGTATCTGCCCTGGATGAATGATGGCAGTGATTCGGAGAGTTCCTCTGATGCAGATTATTGTGGCCCTGAAGTGAATGTGACAGTCCGCCAACATTCACCTATGTCTGTTTCGTCGGATAAAGAAGAAAGTGTCTATCCCAACGGTGCAATCTGCGATTTTGCTAAAAGTGTTGGGACAGGTACCCAGCTTCTTTCAGGCTCTGATAGTTTAGCATCGATGTCAACTTTAATACTTGGTGAATCACTGATCTTGAAGCAGGGAAGTAACGTGAAGTCATCTACGATAGTCGGTCTACACAAAAATGTTGGAGACTCTAGTATTTTAAATTCAAGTTTTTCCATAATTTTTTCAGAGACTGATCCTAGACTAAGAGGTGGACAATAGACTGTTAAATGGGGTTTAATTATTATGTTTAATGACTGAAAATATCTGAAAGTTAAAGGCTCCTGCTACTAATTTTTATGCAGTTTTTTTTATTAAGAAGCCCACAAGTTAAAATACAAAGTTAATTGTTTGAATCTGCATAATAAATATAATAATTATTAAATATTTTGAAATGTTTTGATATTTTCAGGCTAGTCTTAGCCATATAAGTTGGAATTTGTGTCAAAAATTATAATTTTATGATTATGAAAGCAGAGTTGCACAAATAACTGGTGTCAAAGAACAGACAAATACCATGTAGGATAATATAATTTGGTACTGAGTAGGCTACAGTAACAACCTTCATTCTTCATTGGTGTAGGGAAAATAGCTTTTGCAACAGTTATTGAATTGGAATCTCAATAAATTAATAATTGGAATATTTGATTGGAATGTCAATATTTCTGACAAATCTACATCATGAATCCTCCATAAATAAATTTTATGTAATTGGACCTTTAGCTCCATGATCAGGCCAACAGTTTAAATCTAAGCTTGATTTTTTAATATAAAGTCTCTGTGAATGTTGTAGGAAAGGGTTGGTACTATCGTGATTCGTGTGGGATAAATAATTATTCAAGTGAATCGAACGATTTAAACATCTGTAACAGGTACCGCCATCTCGTTATTATTTGACCTTGAAGTTTGAAGGCTGCTTGCTGCTGTGCTGTGGATGCGATAACAACATAATCGTGTTGAACGAAGTCCTAATAAATGCAATTTATTGCATAAAAATATGGTAAGCTGTTATTTTATCTCTCTTATATGTATATCTGATAAAAAGGCATCGTAAGGAGATGTTATTTCGTTCATCTTAATTCTTTGGGAGATTTGTTTCAGCGTTTTAGGTTGCACCCTGACATTCAGCCTAGCCTAGTGTTAATTTCTCGTTATATTGCGGTGGTATTGACATTTCTTCAAATACAATCAGATTGTCTTCGCGTCGAATTTTGAATATCTGTTGTATATCTTTAGTGTGTCCAACTTAAATATTATCTGCCTTTACAGATGTGTATCTGCTATTGCTCTCATTCATGGCTAAACATAACCCAAAAATTCAGATGACTGAGCTATGCTCCCCGCAGAAACAAATCCATCTTCGGACAACTACACGTCAGCCTCCTATTATATCAACAAAATCTGGTAAGTAAAATTATAACGTGACAAATATGACTATATTTCCACCTGAAAATAATGCGCCTGGCGTAAACAGAGGCCTCGTTGCAACTTCCATTTTTACGTTTTATAGTATTAACAATATTTACATGCTAAGATAAGAGGAGCTTTCAAAATTAAAGTTATTATTAAATTGAATAATTAATTAATTGATAGTTGGATTAGTAATATGTTCTACGTGTGAAGTGGAAAATTTTGGTTACATGAGGTTAGTTAAAAGTTTGCATCTTCTTAAATGATAAAATGGAATTGAAACCTTGTGCAAATAGTGTGCGACTAGGTTTTGCTAATAATAGTTTCCATGGGCATCTGATTCCAAAACGAAATTATCTAGTCTGGTGCCATCTACCAGCAAAATAAGTTTTGTGTTGATTCATTAAAAAAAAAAAAATGTTGAGATGAACGGGCATGGCACCAAAAATATCGAGAAGATGTTTCAGGAACAAAATTCAGAATACTCCTACTTTACATTTTCTTTAATATTGTACCCAATCGTCTATTCATATATTTAAAAAAAATTAAGTAGGTTTAGTTGCATAACAACTTTTTGCAAATAAGTACCTTGTGACGCTGGATACTTAAAATCATGTTAGTGTTTGACTGTTAGTGTACGTTAGTGTATAGAATGTTCACTTTAAGATTTCTGTTTGTGTCTAATATGTAGAATACAGTTAGTTTGCATTTGAAACATGTAACTTACAATTCCATTTCAGGAAATCTCATGTACCAATATGATATGGGATATTCCAATTTCCAACTACCAAAAGGAAAACAAGAACGACTGAAATCTGCTTTAAAAATGTCTGTATTCCGGCCTTGTATTTGAATATTTGACGTGTAACATTCGACGTGCATAATCATTTCAGTTTTACTTTTAAACGTCAAGTATTATACCTTCCCCAGTCTGACAACTGTCTGCATGGTCTGTGATACCGATCATAAGTTATCTTTCTTATGTTTTAGGGAGCGAAGCGGCCATCCACATCGATGTAGCCGACAAGGAATTCGACCCGCCGGCGGAGATGATGGTAAATGATTTCGATGATGAAAGAACATTAGATGAAGAAGAAGCTTTGGAAGGAACTGAAGACCCAGAAGTAGAGTTAAACAGCCTGCAAAAAGAGGGTGATATGCCATTAGATGAATTGCTTGCAATGTATGGATACAGTGGAGACGGCACATCAGAAACTGTGAAATCGAGCAGTTCAGAAGTATCCAACCACGATTCAGTTATGGAGGCTGACGAGATTTGTCCCGAGGTGGAGGAGTGTAATGTCAAGAGGAGCCCGACGGAACTGGAACAGTTGTACAACTTACCCGAGAAGGAGACGGAGGGGAATGCCGGCACGTCGCGGCTGCTGCGCTTGTCCCGGCCGCAGAGCGAAGAAGAGGAGGAGGATTACGACTACAGTCCCGACGAGGAGGACTGGGGCAAGACCATCATGGTCGGTAGCGACTACCAGGCAGGCATTCCCGAGGGCCTGTGCAAATACGACGACGCGCTGCCCTACGAAAACGAGGACAAGCTGCTCTGGAATCCGATCTCGATGACGGAAGACAACGTCGAGCGGTTCCTGATCAAGGCGCAAGAGCCTCTGGTGAACAACTCGCAGAGCCTGGACACCATCCCCACGGGCGTCCACACGCGCGACGACGAGCAGGCGCTCTACCTGCTGCTGCAGTGCGGCTTCAACTTCGACGAGGCCCTGCGGCGTCGGCGCATGAACGTGGTGCCGCCCGCCGACACGATGAGTCTGTGGTCGGAGGAGGAGTGCCGCAACTTTGAGAACGGCTTGCGCAGCTACGGCAAAGACTTCCACATGATCCATCAGAACAAGGTGCGCACTCGGTCCGTCGGCGAGCTCGTTCAGTTCTACTACCTGTGGAAGAAAACCGAGCGCCACGACATCTTCGCGAACAAGGCGAAGTTGGAGAAGAAGAAATACACCCTGCATCCGGGAATCACCGACTACATGGACAGATTCTTGGAAGAGCAGGACAATAGTGGGGGAGTGGTGAATAGGGATCGCAGCTCGTCGCCAAACGTCCAGTGCTTAATATATTGCGACCCGAAGCGACACCGGGCCAGCGAGAGTGCGGTGGCAGATGCGACGCCCCCGCCGGTGCCGAAGGGCTCGTCGCAGGACGAACCGCCGATTGGACTGCCGAGCCAGCCGGACAAGGACACGGGCGAGGCGAAGGTGAACGTTACGGCCACCGCCGCGGGCAGTGCGAGTGCGGACAAGGCTCCGGTTAGCAACCTCGAAGTGGCGTTCGCCAGTGCGGGAGTTTCCGCGACGATAATCGTGCCGAATCCGGGGGATTCGGATGTCGGCCACGCTGCCGAACCGGTCGCTCTGTGAATGCTCGGCCTTTTTTGGAAACGGTCAATTCGTTACGTCTATCGGGGACTTGGTAGAATTTGCGGCGCACGCTACCACTATCATCTGAACGTCGTTTTAAATTATAACATATTGACATCTTTTTTGTCTTTAAGTTTGATAATAGTTGGAATATTTGCCACGTGTAACCGTGGCAAACTTGATGTGCAGTGAATTCCAACGAATCATAAAAACTCTTAAAATCTCTACTTCAAATAAATAAAATATTGGGCAAATGGGTTGGGGCCATTCAACTATCAAAGAAACACTGTTCGGAGAAAAGTGCGTTGGAGAACTAAATACCTACGTGCGCCGGATTGACCAATCTCCCGAATTGCGGTGGTCGTTATTTTTGTGTCACTGTTTTGCAAAGAGGAAAGCATGGACAATAAATTGAAGTCGAAGAACCTGTCCAGGTGGTTGTTGCAAGCTGTGAATTCTATAAACTGAATGTCAAATGAAAATTGGCAGTGAGGTGAAGTTTAATATTAATAGTTCCTGTTGTAACTTTTGCAAACCTCGACTTATATTTTGGTCAAAACAAATGTTCTTGGTCCTTTTGCTTTTTATTGGCACTACATAACAATCGATGTGGATGCTGTCAAATATATACTACATTCTGTATGTGGCCCAGTACAAAAATATGATTTTATTCTGTGTGTGCCTAGCTGTTTTCTACGACAGAACACAAGTAGGTAGCAGGTATATTTAGTTAATAATTCCATTGATAGTTTCTTACATCTCATTAATATTTTTGTAAATTAAAATGAACTAGGCTAGAATATGCAAAGAAAAACAGGAGAGTCCTCTTAATTATGTGTTTCCAGATCTTTTGCTATAAATTACAGGAATATGTATTGATTTTTATTAATTTTATCAATTGTTGAGTCTGGCAATTTTTTTTAAATATGACGATAGTTAAAGGAAGGTACAAGAAGCTAAATGTAAGGACTCGGATCAATTTCAAGTTCTATGTTGTAATATTGTGTTGTCAATGAAAATTTTACATGTGGTTAGAAAAACATAATTAAATTGTGCTTCTGTCTTGTAAGCACCCCACCAATGTTGAGTGAACCACGCTTATATATTATATATATCTATATGTACCGTAGTAAAGCAAAAACAAAATAAACTGCAAGTAACTTTGATAAACCCTTGGCATAAAATTTGTTTTGATTTTCCTCCTTGGGGATATTTGCTGCGGAATTATGTAAAAATGTTATTGCTTGTTTTGGGCTCTTTTTAAATGTATAAAACATTCCAACAAAGCCTTCAAGCATTTAATTTAGAGTACTAAATATTTCGATGCTCTAATAATTGATAACCATGATTGAGATCAAACCGTTAATCATTGATTAAATATCAGTGAATGAGGTAATTCAATTATATGGTGCCAACCTATGTTAAATCTTTGGTTAGGAAAGGATTGTAGCAGTCCTAATTTCCCTGTAAGATTTGCACATCTACTGAACAAATTCCTAGGAACTCTCGCATTTGTTGTTGATGTTATTATTTGTTGGTATTTTTTTTGCTGTTATTCAACAATATTGGTATTGCAAGTGCAAGCGATATTAGACTTCTTACTCAATGGCGATATCAATTCGAAGATAACATAAGTGGAATGAGTTGAAATGAATACAAGTAGAAATTAAGTGAGTATTTTAATTCTTATGGCCTTTTCTTATGTGCTGAGCTGAAAGACACATATTCCTCATGAAATATCTAAATGGAAAAAACCACTAACATTTTATTGTTCTGAGCTGATAAAATACTTGACTGTTTAGCTTAATAGATGGATATATATTTTTGCAACTTTCCTCGTGTTTTTAAGAAATTCGCGCCAGAAGCGGCCATTAAAGCGATTCATTACGTAAAAAAACCTGTTGCAGCTGGTTGTTGTGTTGATCGAAGTGTATGTACGTTACTTTTTTTAATAATATACCCAGATAAATCTACGATATTTGAGATTTGTGCGAGTATTACAGGTGAGCTAACTGACATTTTACGACAATATGTTATTGTGAGGTTACTTTTGATATAAATTTTGGAGATATCGTACCAATTGTACAAGGAACCTAACCTGCAATAAATTCTCAGTTAAATGAATATTGGAACCAAACAGTAAACAAATAATACTTAAACGAAAGTTCTATGACAAGATATAATGATTATCAGATAATGATTACTTTAATGAACATGTTTAATATTTTGTTGACAGGGAAAAGAAAATGGATCCATCAGATCTCTCCGCAGATTTGACGTCATCTCTCAAACACAAGCGAACCATAATACACATTGATGTAGATTGTTTCTACGCACAAGTGGAAATGATAAAGAACCCAGTGCTCCGACTTAAGCCACTCGGTATAAAACAGAAGAATATTGTTGTTACAAGTAACTATATTGCAAGAGATTATGGCATTCAGAAATGCATGCTTGTCTCGGATGCATTGAAAAAATGCCCGGAACTAGTGCTTGTGTCTGGGGAAGATTTGTATGACTACCGGAAAACATCCGCCAAAATAACCAGTGTCCTTCAAACATTTAGTCCTAACGTGGAAAAACTAGGTCTCGACGAAAACTTTATCGACGTCACTCAGCTGGCAAATGAACGCCTTTTAAAATGTACGACCCCTGTTGACAACACACGTTTAGTGGGGAATAAATTTGGCGAAGGCAGTGAAGAACAGTGTGTTTGTGAGTGTGGTTGCCATCCCAGGCTTTGCATTGGATCTCAGATTGCCAGTGAAATGAGGAAAAAGATTTTTGATGAACTGTCAATCACTACGTGTGCTGGAATTAGTTATAACAAGTTACTTGCCAAATTGGTTTGCTCTACCCACAAACCAAATCAACAGACAACCTCATTTCCATCTGAGGCACCGTCACTAGTTCACAGTCTGGTAACTGTCAGAGGTATTCCTGGCATCGGACATTGCATGCAGGGATTCTTAGAATCTCAAAGTATATCGTCCATCTCTGATCTCCAAAATGCTCCAATGGAAACACTTCAACAAGCAATTGGTCAAGATACAGCACTGCGCATAAAAAAATTAAGCTTTGGAATCGACGATTCGCCTGTTAAGCAGACTGGTAAACCGCTGACCATAGGCTTAGAAGATGGGTTTCAGAAGATTGGCCTGGAGAGTGAAGTGAAGGAAAAGTTTGTAGTACTTTTGCAAAGACTGATGAAACTCCTCTTGGAAGATGGACGGATACCAGGCTCAGTGAAAATTACCGTTCGAAAGTATGACAACAGTGCAAAACACAGTCACAGAGAAAGTCGCCAGTGTAATATTTCTCCCTCTCTATTCTCGCCAAACTCTAATGGGGAATTAACACTATTGGCCAGTCAAAAACTCATCTCCTCAATTATGCAATTGTTTCATAAAGTAGTAGACATTCGAAAGCCATTTCATTTGACTCTCCTCGGTGTCGCATTTACAAAGTTCCAGGAAAGAAATACTGGAAAGAATTCGATAGCATCCTTCCTCCAAAAAGACTTGAGTGTACAATCTGTGACAGACTTGAAAAACACAACTCCAGATCTGAAAGACGGAGATTCGTTGCATTCATCGATCTCGGCTATCAGAACGTCCAGCTCTCGATTCAGCACCGACAAGTCGGGATCCGAGTCGGAAGTGGAACCGTCGCCGAAGAAAACTCGCAAGTGTCTGTGGGTGAACACGCGGAAACGTCTGGCGGATGAGATGGACCAAGAAGATTCTCCGAGCAAACTTCGCGTGTCTGAAATGCGGCTCTCCTCTCCGGGCCAGACAAGAGGCAACTGTTCGAAGCATGACCCAGTGATCGATGCTGGGGCGAGCGGCACCGGCCAACCGAAGATATCGGACAGATGGCAGTGCGAAGGCCTGCTCCAGCCGGGGGTCAACGAGACCGTCTTCAGGGAGCTACCACTGGAAATGCAACAGGAACTCATCGCGGAATGGAGCAGGACTTCAAACGGCAAGGCAAAAACAGTTCCCGAAGTGCAACCCAACACAATTTTAAATTATTTTATTCCAAATACAAAGTCTTGACTTGACAATCCGACATTGTTGAATTATATTCTTTTCTCCGATGAAAAATATTGTGGTTAACACAGTGGCATAGCGCTAAATCCTAGGATCATTAATTTGGGTGCCCCCAAAGTAATAAGTAATAAAAATGTATTGGTTTGAATACTTTTGACCAGTATTCACTCTACATATTCTAGCCTATTTAGCAAAGTTCTTTCTTGAATGCATTCTTGAAGTTAATAAACCCAAATATCAGTCAATTACATCGGCTTGGCTTGGGCCTTTGCTGCGCCACTGGGTATAAAGCATAGCAGTAACATTATCATTTGGATGCACATTTCACTTTCTGTGTTTTTGGCAATTGACATTTACCTATAATAAGATTGAACATCTACATTACCATATTAATTCTAGGCTACAAATATTAATGCTTATTCATTTTTTTACGCAGAATTTGTATCATATCTCACAAAAGGTGACTAACTATTTTCTGTACGTACCTAGTTACAATTCTTGACTGTCCATTTAGTATGAATAAAATGCTCTGCCTTCATATTCTCTGATATTACCTTCATTTTTATGAGGAACACTAATTTAACTAAGAAATGGAATCAAATCTAAAAATAACTTACAAATAGCCAATAGCCAATAGCTACAAATAGCTATTAGCAAATATTAAAAGTATTCCATTGCATGGAGGTAAATGTTTGATCATCAAAGAGCAATTATGATTAGAAAATTATGTCATCAGGTGTGGGTATGTCTAATAATATTTAGGGGATGGTGCATAATACTGGACCACCATCATCCCAACAGTCTCGAAAGTGTTACCTACCTCCAAATATTCACTGTCAGTATTTTTAAAACTTGCATACAAATTAATCTGCTCTCTATTTTATACTTTTGATAGCTAACCCAGTGTAATAAACAATGAATTCAGGATAAAATTCATCGTCGCAAAACTTTACTGAAACTTGACCATTCTCCTTTGCCGCAGTATCAAAACCATTTGGAGGCAAAATCGTTGACTTTGAGCCTTGGAAGGACTTTGTAACCAGGACCCGAGCTACAAACATGGTGTTTTCGCTGGTGGGTCTATTGTCACAGTAATGACTCGAATAATTTGCAATGGGAGAAAACGAAACGCCTTGGCCAAATCTGTTGCCTAAACTGTCTCCGTGCAACCTCCAGTTGAAGTTATTTGAGCAAATCGCTTCAACATTTTTGTATTTTGTACCATGAAACTGTTCCGTCTCACGAGTTTGGTTGCCATACCTTGATTTTAACTCTTCTCGTTTCAAGATGTAAGACGCAAAAAGAAACGGATTTTCAACCCTGACGATTTTCGTAATTTTTAACTGCCTTTGAGCAGTTTCTCGAAACAGGGTGTAGACTTTCTGGTAGTCAGCACTTTCTCTATCCAGTGTGACTAGTGTGTAGCCTTTTTGTGGTATATTCAATGAATTTGATTGCCAGTTGTCCACATCTTGCATATTGTATAGAGTAGCAGTCAGGTTTTGACCCCTCGAATTGAATCCTGGTTGTTCGTAATCGTAGCTGCGATGTGCTGCGAGCTGCGAATTTGCCGGTGTATTCCATTGGAATTTTGCGGTGGGATTCGTTGTAGTTGTCGTTCTTGGTTGAGGTCGGGGTTCAACATATTGGTCTCTATAGGAAGTTGATGACACATACGGGCTTCGTGCAGGCACTGGTCTTGCTGGCTCGCTGCTAAACAAACCTCCCATGGTGAAGTCTGCGGATCTGTGACAGTGATAATCATTGGAGCAATTGAAGTGACTCACAAATTAATATAAATTAATTCACAAGTTAATTAACTTACTGTGATGCAGTCCGATTGTTGAAATTCCCTTCTTCCTTTTTTTTCTTTAAACGTTTTAGGAATGATGTTCACCTGAACGAATTGCTGGTGCAAGTGCAAAGACGCTCGATCTCACTCACAATAATAGCAATTGCTATCATAAGAAAGAGTTGGGGGATTCCCACTTTCCTAGGTATTAAAATGCTTGTTAACTACTTTTAGTTTCAACAAAAATCCCGTGACTTAAAACATTAAACGGGCGTACAAAGCTGTTCATACAGCTTACTCATATTACTCATATCAATCAACAAATTATTTTTAATGAATTTAAGGGGTGTAATATCGTGTTTCTCCCATCGAGGACGTCTGACTGATTTGAATGAGGCGCTAAAAGAAGAGGGCAGCACTGAGAGTGGGAGCCCATAAATGACTTTGCCGCAATGATCCTATTATCACAGCTATAATTGAATATCTCGCCCCAAACCAGCTTCCGACAAAAAAAAAACTCAACGGATTTCATTATTTCACACCACTACGCATCAATCAACACCAAAAAACCCACAAATTTTGACCATACGCTCTACAAGGATTTTCCCCCTGAATGTCAAGTGAAGTGTCAACTTTGATTTCGAACAATGGCGCAGGTTGCATAGGCGTCGGCGTCTTCCCGTTTTGTTTTATGTTATTTTCTTTAGACTAGACAAAATCAATAACTTGTATTAGTGCCGGTGTCTTCACCTAGAATTTATAATGGGATCGAAGAAACACAAAAAACATAAATCAGAGAGGAGAGATCGATACGAAGGTAATCTTGAGAAATTGGCATTTGGCATTAGGATTATTTTGTTGGGGTTATGTCGAGGTAGCATTCTATTGATTGTTCCGTCTTTGACGATGGGAAATTGATATTAACTTACGACAATTTCACATTTACTGTTGGATTTTCACAGACAAGCAGTTTGGCGTGGATAAACCCCCTGCACTGAAGCTTATTTTCAAGGTAGGTAGTTCATCAACACCAGAGCACAGTAGCGATTCGCCTGGCCCAGCAACAATTCCACTCGTCCACTCGAGCATTAACTACAGCGTCGCACCAACAACGGGTGACGAGGAGTCCAGGCACTCCACTGCCTCATTCCATGCAAGAGATGAACTCCATCTGGAAAGACAGCATAAGAAAGCAAAGAAGAAAAAGAAAAAGAAGGAAAAGGATAAAGATAGGGACAAACATGAGAAAAAACACAAGCATCATCATAAGGAGAAACGCAAACGTCCTCGTGAAGAATCTAGCCAAGACGATGTGAGCATGGGCGAAGAGTCTTTGTCTGAACCACCACTGCCCAAGCGTGGAATGATAGAGGGAAGTAATGTGCTCCTTAAAACTGCATTGGCAGGAGATTCTTTACCCATTCATGTGTCTACTGGAACACCTGGACAAGGACATCTTCCTTCTTCTCACGTATCGCCAACAGGATCGGGAGGATCTAGGGAACCCCGGTCATGTGTATTACGGCAACGACAGGAACGCTCGCCATTACAGAAGCTATTGGATTATTTACTGAAGGGTTTAGAGAAGAAAGATCCACAGCAATTTTTTGCATGGCCTGTAACTGACAACATCGCTCCTGGATATTCTCAAATAATCAGCCAACCTATGGATTTCAGCTCAATGAAACAAAAAGTTGATGAGAATCAATATCCTGTTCTTAATGACTTCATTGTGAGTACCTACCCTTTCACTCTTTCAGCATGTGTCAATATTTAGAATCCAAATTGACTGATGTTTCCTTTTTTATCCACTCTTTGTTCATACTTTATGCTGTGGATATGTAGTTTTATCTTCCAAAATTCATGGCCAGTTGGTGAGTTTGTTGTAATATAAGACCATGTCTTTCAGGACGACTTCAAATTAATGTGCAGCAATGCAATGGCATACAACCACCCTGAAACCATCTACTACAAAGCAGCCAAGAAACTGCTGCACGTGGGTGTGAAAGCAATGACGCCTGACAAGCTGAAACTCCTACGTCCAGTCATCACATACATGGTGGAGATAAGTCGAGATGAGCTGGGCTTCGATCTCGGCTACGAGGAGATGGTGCCAGTCCCCCAGACCAGCATCAAGGTTGAACCAATGGAAGAGGCTTCCATCGCCGAAGTGACGGAGGAAATGGCAGAGGTTCATCGAGAGCACAGGAAGAAGAACCGAGAGGCGAGCCGTCCGCTGTGAGTTTGAGTTTAATGATACTTACTGTCCCCATTTTCAAAAATTTCACTCACTTAGAAAATATAATATTTAAATTGTTGTGTTTAATAAGTGGTTGGTGATGTACATTGCGTCACAAACATTACTTCCGTGCACTCACTCGTCAAGTGTTGTTGCAGTACATCACAAGTCTAATGGTGAATTTGTGTGAAGTTGTGACATAGGTATCCTTGACAAATTTTAACCTGTAACCCAATTGGTAAATTTACCTAACGATTTTTTGAAGATTCTAGTTGCACATTGTACGACTGCAGACATTAAAAACAAGAACAAGTGATATCGGCGTCAAATAGACCTATTCCACTCAGAGAAAAATGACTTTAGATACCCACTGGCCTTGGTACCAGTTTGTAAAAAAAAATAATCTCCACTAATTAAGCAAACAATATAGATCAATCACAATCCGAATTTCTTCACCTGGCTTTACCGAGTGGGTATCATGACGTCATTTTGATTGAATGGAAAAGGTGAATTGTTTTGTGAGTTGCTCAAATTGTTTGAATATAGATAGCAAAACCATTTAGTTTTAGCTACTTCTGTTAACTGGCTTCAAATCGTTCCACCATCCAAACCATAATCAGTACAACCACAGAGGCTTGCGTTACCAACCCACTGTACACTAACGGAGCGTCGGACTCGGACTGCGCGTGTTCACAGAGGCCGTTTCGAGGCGATACCCGACGACCTGTCGCCCAACGAGATCCTGGTGCAGGCACAGCGTGCGGCCAAGGCTGCCGCCGACCGGCTCTCGCTGAAGCAGGCCAACAGCAAGATGGGCTTCTTGCGGCAGCGCAAGGACGGCAGCACGTCGCTGGCCATCCTGATCCCCGGCAACGGAGTCACGCCCGGCACCAACGAGCAGCCCGTATCGCTGGGCGTGCTCACCGGGAAGCTGGCGCACGGCACCGGCCAGCTGCAGGGCTTCCGCGAGGACCGCAGGAACCTGGCCAAGGCGGTGAAGCCGCTGTACTACGGCGCATTCGGCTCGTACGCCCCCTCGTACGACTCGACGTTTGCCAACCTGACGAAGGAGGAGTCGGACCTCGTCTACCAGACGTACGGCGACGAGACGGCGGTGCAGTACGCGGAGAGGTGCGTCGAACGGCGGGTCGGCCGCAACCCGGCGGAGGCGGTGGCGGATGCTGAGTCCGGCTCTTAAATTTCTACTGACCTCTTGCGAAGGTTGTTTATCGAGGACGTTCTAATTATCAAAAAAGAAAAATCAAAAGTGGATGAAATTGAAATGAACAGTTTTACATGGTTTTACCCTAAATATAAGATTTATCGTTGTGATTTTGAGGCGTAGTTTCTTTTAAATCAATTTTTACTTCTTTCAGTTTATTTTTCATCTCGATAATTCTGAGCAAATTCATACAGTGCAATTAAAATGAGTATTTTCAAGCCGTATTGATGGTTAGGCACAGACTACTTAGGACAGCTTTGTATACAAACAAAAAAAATAAGCAGTGATAAGCAACTTGCAATCCTTTTTCCCCTTCGGCACGGGAAGATTTGACAAAGTAGCTAATGCACGCAGGTTGCAGGCCAATCAATTCACCTCCCATCAGAAGCAAAGCAGTGTGAGCGGTGTTGTCTAACGTAATCTCATCTACGATGACGTTGTGTTTGTTGGCGCAGCATCCTGGACTTCTCCAAGGACTGCGACTACACGCTGACCATGGTGGACAATCTGCTGGACTTGCTCACTGGCGGAGAACACAGGCGCAGCAAGAAGGTACGCATGCTTTACGCAAGGCCTGTGAAATGTCAGATGTTTTTCAGGAAATATTGGTGCATTTGTCTTTGTATTTTATTTTTTATTTGTAAGGATAGTTGCCTTACCAGGGAATTTAGGGAAAATTTGGCATATTTAGTAAATTTGCTGCTGTAAATCAATTCAATAAAATTGAACAAATCTGATCTTTTATTTTTGAATCAAAATCAAAAATCTTACCAACCCTGGGTGGCAATTTTTTTTAAATTTCGTTAGAGATGTCATTTGTCTTCTTCATGACAAAATGCCCCCCCCCAGTTCATGACATACATAGTAAGCCGGTGAGTCACGTGATGCTTTGGCCCCCGTCCAGGTGCTTGACGAGCGGCGGCGAATGCGAGAGGAGGAGCAGCGTGTGCAGCAGCTGATGGAGGTGAAGCCGGCCGCCGCCCCCTCCGCCAACCTGACCGACCAGCCGTCCGCGCCCGAGGTCAAGATCGACCTTGATTCCCTCCGCAGTCTCGCAGATCTCGGCCTCGACATGAGCTTCATCGACGGGCTGGGTGAGTGGCCGCCGCTGCCCGCTGAGAAGGAGTTTGCATTGACTTCACGATTGCGTTAGTTGCATTAGACTAGGTCTGGAACGGTGCTTTGGGGTTTGTTTCGGTGAGTGAACGTGTGGCTGTTGATAGTGGTTGATTCATGGTTGCTTTGTGGACTGTAACTGACTTGATGTGGATTTCATCCAAATCTGGCCGTAGATTATAAAATGGGTATCGGTCCTAAACGAAATCGATGCGGATTTAATCTAACAGACATTTAATGTAAATCTGGCCTTTGATAATAAAATGGGTATTGTCCATGGGGTTTAGTCATTGAGTTTTGATGATAAGTTGTCGGGGTTAGCACTCATTGAGACTTGGGAGGAATTCAAAAGAAAATATAACCAATTTATTGGTTCATTACTGACACAAATGAATACAGTTAAATAGAGACAGTTAAATAGATAACCACTTCATTGGAGACACCATACCATGGAGATTAGTTTTGATTTGTAGGTCAGCCACATAACTGGGCATTGCCAAACCAGCCTTTTAGACAAAGGCTAGCTATCTGAACTTACTACAACAATCAAATTTAAACAGGATTCGCCCGTGGAAACGTGCGTGTGCATGATTTTGTGCGAGCCTGAACGACGGTGACGTTTTGACCGCTCTGCTTTCCAGCCGCGGAGAACGCGATGCAGGAGGAGGCAGGCGCTGCGTCGCTGGCAGCCACCGAGGACATGCAGTCGCAGCTGAACCAGACGTCGGAGCTGCTGCAGAAGCTGCAGCAGGTCCAGAGCGACCGACTCAGCCTGCCGCCACCGCCGCACCTCTCCCTGGTGCCCCACCCGTCGGACGGCGAACTGCAGCTGGGTGAGTTGGCGCGCCGCCGCCGCTGCCGTTTCGGGCGCTGGAAAGCATGGCCGGCGCTTGGCGCACTGAAGGCCGAGGTGTCAAGTGCCTAGGCGTTGCTTAACATTGAAATGTTAACGTTGAAATGTAATGTAACATAATGGTAATGAACAAAGGAACAATTAACAAGAACAAGTTTACACAAGTAACAAAGAAATCCATCCTTGATGTGGGATTCAAACCAAACCGAAAATTTCACTGCACGCACGATAGATATTAAAAAAAAACAGGAATATCAATTGAGATCTTGTCTCCATACCGGGAATTGAAAGTCGGTGTGTCCGTATAGTTTGGAGGAAAGAGCATTGCGCCGATAGTGTTGAGGACCTGTGTTCCATTCCCGGACTAGATATAATTTTTAAATTGCTTTTTTGTTTCTATCAAGAAAACTACCCACTTCTCTAAAAAATAAAAATGTTAGGTATTTTGAAGTAAAAATTTGGCAATCTGGATGCCACTGCCAAAACGCAAAACAAAAAAAAACTCTGGTAGGTCTCTCTGTCTCCTTGTCTAGTCATACACTCACTTTTCAGTTCACGCCATTCCTCACAAATCAGAAACACAACAGTCGCTCTCGGCGACATGGTCAGCGACACAATCTATAATATTCACCCCAGAAAGCCGCCATTAATAACGCACGCCCTCCGCCCCTCATTCCAGCCGAGAAGATCACCGCCAGCCTGAAAGACATGAGCAAGAAGGTGCCGCCGGGCGCGATCGCTTCCATGCCGGCCATACGCAAGGCAATGGGCATCATCGCGGAGCCCGCTGCAAGCGTCGGGCGTGCGGCAGACGAGGAGGCTTCCGACTCTGCCGCCGCCGCCGCCGCCGCCGCCGCCGCCGCCTCCAGCCCTGCGGTGGAAGACGTCGACGTCGAGGCCGAGCGCGACGAAGACGATGTCGCTGCCGCCGACCTCGTGCCCGACCTCGAGTCGGAGCTGCGCGAGTTCCTCGAAAGCGAGCCGGCGCTGAGTAACTCGCCGTTGCACGACGACAAGACCATCGAGGAGATCCTGTCCGAGTCGTGAGTGCTAGTTGTGCCGATTTGCGGCCGTTGGGTGTTTTCGGCGATTGCTTTGCAGGGATCGGGGAAGAATCAGTTGTGAAAGTCGTGAAGGTGTCATTGGCAGTTAAAATTTGACGTCAATTTTTCTAAACCTTGTGTCTCTGAATTATCTTAGCACTAGTTTCAAGAAATAATTTACCACTCCTGAAATTGAGGGCAAATCATTCATATTGTGTCCTCAGATGTTTCCAAAAGCTGAGCTATCTGTTCCTTATCATAATGATCCCAACAATGATGCTGCTTTGGAAAACTCCAAGGGAGCATTGAAAGATTTACAGTTCAGTCCCAGCTTGTATTTTTTTTTTGAAAGCTATTGAGTGAATCAGCCAAAGAAAACTGACACATTACTCTGATACCACTTGAAGGGATCTCTATGCTCGTCCTTTTTGCTATCAAAGTCCTTCAGCTATAAAGTTTGAGGATGACTGGTTACACACTCTGGGAGAGAAATTCATATTAAATGCATTGGTACGTAAATAAAATAAAAATATAATATTTCACTATGCATAAAAAATTTAATTATATAATATCTAAAACCTAAAGTTGCAATTGACTTTAATTAATGTTGTTTGGACACATGGATTTATGGAAAAATGTAAATATTTTTATTTTTACTAGGTGGCCTAGGTTAGTGGGCTATTTTAATTTATGGCGAATGTAGGTTGTGTGTAACATAATATATATGTCAAATATAAAAATAGTGCTGATTTTATTATAAATTAAAACATCATTTCAATGTACATCAATTTATTGTTCTGTTCCTTTTCCTATTATTCCTATATAACCACAAAAAAAAACATTTGTTTTTAAAAAACCATATGAGGTCTATCACATCCCCCACCCCCTTCAAAAAAATAATGTAAGAAATGTCTGCTTTCAAAATTTGTGAAATCGGTTAGTAGCTGAGGTCTTCTCGGGACATGCGAAGTCAAGTAATTGTCAAGTATTGTCGTCGCAATGGTTTGGCAAAAAAGCGGTGCCGACAGGATTCGATCCGTCGATCTTTGAATTACCAGTCTTGCACCTTCACCGCCCGGCTACGCTGCCGATATAAATATGTCATGCATTTGATGTACTTATATCACATGATTCACCCAACCTCCTCGACAGATGCAATCACTTAAATATTAATTTTGTGAGCAGTAGCTCAGTCATTTTTCTGTTTGCAGTTGCAACACTGATAGATTATTCCTCACTGAACATCCCCACAACAGCACATCAAATTATTTAATGCCTTGGTGGTTTTTCTCTGCCATACTAGGGTCTACTCACTATTGAGTTGTATCGCACCGATAGGAGTGGAGGATTTAGCATAAATTGAATTATCTATCATTCAAGTCGGAGAGCTACAAGGGCATTTTGCTATAAAAGCACCACGCAGCTCGGTAAAAAGGACAGTGTAGATATAAACATCATCTGCATCGCACTGAGCACCAGGACTGAAGCACTGGATGAGCCCACAGCTCATGCTTCGCGTGCAGATTTCCATGACGATGCCTTCTATTTAGGAGCTAGGAACTTTCGAGCGTCTCGAAGTGATAAGGGGCGTCCTTCGAAGCCAGTGCTATCACTAAGGCATTATTGGAACTAAACCCGACAAGATTTATTTTTAATCACCAAAGATGGCGCTGTAATCGAAACCCGTAGATTTTTTGACCACTATATGCGACTCCAACCAAAATATTTGCTCAGATCGAGTAATTTTGCGTGTTTCTGTTACGTGGTGAGCGTGGTAGACGCTCGTGCCGCCGGGACGATCGCTCTTCCTATCGTCCTGCATTTTTGAAAGGTTGTGGAAATGGCCAGTGTCATACAATGGTCTCATGATAGGCCGTTTAGGACATGCCGTGCTGGGCCCAACGAATCGTAGTGTGACACGAGCGGTTCAAAATTTGCAAACTTTTTGGATAATTTTAATAATAGTCGGCAAAGATTACGAAAATGAAACTTATTTGTAAATTTTCGATTCAATTACATTTCTTGATAATTTCTCAAAAATTACCCAAAATTTTTAAATATCGCACTGCGATTTTATTTTTAAATTTTTGACCAAAAGTAACGCCATCTGGTTGAGAAAGTTGAACTTTTTGAACGCCATCTGGTAGCTAAATATGAACTATGCATCGTTTTCTCGAATATCAAAATATTTTGATCCCGAGCATAAAATGCTTAAAATAAAATATTTTATTGTCGTCGGAACGGTTTGGCAAAAAAGCGGTGCCGACAGGATTCGATCCGTCGATCTTTGGATTACCAGTCTTGCACCTTCACCGCTCGGCTACACTGCCGATTGAAATATGTCATGCATTTGATGTACTTATATCACATGATTCACCCAACCTCCTCGACCGATGCAATCACTTAAATATTAATTTTGTGAGCAGTAGCTCAGTCATTTTTCTGTTTGCAGTTGCAACACTGATAGATTATTCCTCGCTGAACATCCCCACAACAGCACATCAAATTATTTACTGCCTTGGTGGTTTTTCTCTGCCATACTAGGGTCTACTCACTATTGAGTTGTATCGCACCGATACGAGTGGAGGATTTAGCATAAATTGAATTATCTATCATTCAAGTCGGAGAGCTACAAGGGCATTTTGCTATAAAAGCACCACGCAGCTAGGTAAAAAGGACAGTGTAGATGTAAACATCATCTGCATCGCACTGAGCACCAGGACTGAAGCACTGGATGAGCCCACAGCTCATGCTTCGCGTGCAGATTTCCATGACGATGCCTCCTATTTACGAGCTAGGAACTTTCGAGCGTCTCGAAGTGATAAGGGGCGTCCTTCGAAGCCAGTGCTATCACTAAGGCATTATTGGAACTAAACCCAACAAAATTTATTTTTAATCACCAAAGATGGCGCTGTAATCGAAACCCGTAGATTTTTTGACCACTATATGCGACTCCAACCAAAATATTTGCTCAGATCGAGTAATTTTACCTGTTTCTGTTGGGTGGTGAGCGTGGTAGACGCTCGTGCCGCCGGGACGATCGCTCTTCCTATCGTCCTGCATTTTAGAAAGGATGTGGAAATGGCCTGTGTCATACAATGGTCTCATGATAGGCCATTTAGGACATGCCGTGCTGGGCCCAACGAATCGTGGTGTGACACGAGCGGTTCAAAATTTGCAAACTTGGGTAATTTTAATAATAGTCGGCAAAGATTACGAAAATGAAACTTATTTGTAAATTTCCGATTCAATTACATTTCTTGATATTTTCTCAAAAATTACCCAAAATTTTGAAATATCGCGCTGCGATTTTATTTTTAAATTTTTGACCAAAAGTAACGCCATCTGGTTGAGAAAGTTGAACTTTTTGAACGCCATCTGGTAGCTAAATATGAACTATGCATCGTTTTCTCGAATATCAAAATATTTCGATCCCGAGCATAAAAAGGATTTAATGAAAAATATATTGCTGTTGAAATGTTTTGGCAAAAAAGCGGTAGCGGCAGGATTCGATCCGACGATCTTCTGATTACTACTCCTGCACCTTAGCCATTGGGCTATGAAGCTGATGAGTAAAGAACACGTTTTTAATGTACTTGTATCACATGATTCACCCAAATCTTCGATAGATTCAATCACTTGAACCTAAATTTAATGAGCAGTAGCTCAGTCCTTTTTTCTGCTTTTAAAAAGTCCATTCCCTTCAATGAATATCTGGCTTGCGCAATTAACCTTGCTGCTGACACTACAAATCATCACTCCTCTTTTCCTACCGCGCTTTCTGCTGATTACACTGATTGGTTATTGCTCACATTGGCACATAGTATTATATACCTAGTTAGTGTTAGTTTTATTTTGCGACTTGGACTTGCTTCAAAAATTTTATCATCGTACTTGGGCAGATTCGATCTCGGGACTTTCGTCACACGAAGCGCTGACTCTACCCACTGAACTGTCACATTACGCTGTATAAGTTTACTTTTAAAATTCTATATTAGTTGCAGCTGACTCAATTCCAGGGCGAATGATGAACCGCTAGTCCTTACTTTGAAAAGATTGAACTTTTATTTGTAGCATATTCGTATTCTTTATTGTATCAATAACTATAATTATGAATGATTGTGGGCTGTGGTCATATCAAAATCATCTCGAGCGCCTACTGCATTGCATGGTGTAGGTACGTAGTCCACAGAGCACAATTAGCAATCAAGGCACTTAGTGACTTCGTAGCTCATTCCTTGCGAGTATGTTTCTTGCCTGTAAGCCTCGGCGACGATCGAACTTGTCAGCAAATAACTTTCCCTTGACTTCAGCGTTATCACCCTTACGATTTTAACTCGATCAGCTCGATCAACTCGCAATTAAAGAATGAGTTTCAACATTGAATGCGTGAATTTACACTAGGCACAGTGGCGGCTCGTGGCGGTTGTTTTGGGAGGGTCTGCTAAAAAAAATATATAGTATATAATGCATGTATCCCCCACCCCCCCTTCAAATAAACGAAAATTCGTCCAATTGTTTGTATGGCAATATTTTGGTTTAATGTTAGAGTTCGGAAGGAACAACTCTTCAGCCCCGTCACGGTGTTAGTCTCCATAATGACTGACGAGGTGACGATACCATGGCGGGCCGTGGAGCGTTATCGCTAGTCTAGCTAGTTAATTCGTCAGCCGGGGACTCCCGGTCGGAGACACCCAATCGAGCTGCAGTGAGCTGCCTTGCGAGCAGCCCGAAGATTCGTTATAGCATCGCGCAACAAGCAAGCAGAGTGTGACCTTGGCAAACTTCGTAGCTCCGCGAGTCTCCCGGCTTTACCGTATAGAATGGTAGCTAGCTCGGGCTGCATTCGCTCCAGCCCGCGCGCTTGCTCGTATGAAGTGTGCTGCTGCCATGGCGCGCGGCATTTCGCTCGCTATTCAATTGCAACGCCGCGCGTTCCGTAGCAAATACCGCTGATTCAATACAATAAAATACTAAATAGTAAATATTTTTCTGGTTTAATTTAAATGTATGTATGATACGTCTATAAAATAAATATGTAAATGTAATAAATATTATATTTAAAAATTAAATTCCATGAAAAAATATTAAGAAAGAGATTATTTGACACCGGAAAGCTAGGGAGGGCTGCAGCCCTGCAGACCTCCCTCACGAGCCGCCCCTGACTAGGCATTAAATCCATTAGTAGGTAGTAGCTGTTACATAGATTGGATCTCGTGGAGTTGCCGGTTTGAACACACGAAGACAATTTTAATAATATGACAGTTCAGAATATGTTCAAGCGATCTTGTTTTTGTTTTTTTGTTTATCATATAATCAAGAGATTTTTAAAAATTGTTTAATTGAAGTGAATTTTGAATCATTTTTTTTTTCAATCCTATAAATGCACCTACCATATTGGTCGGTATTGAGTATCGTAAGACTTCATCATCATCATCATCATGTATATCATATCAAATAATTTTATCTTTGTTGTAGGTAGTGATAAATTTATAAAATATATTCGACAAAACAACTAACTCCCAAGCAACACCAGTTGTGCCAGACGGGCTTTATCGATGACAACAGCACAGTAAGCTACTTGAATGAGGGTGCAGAATTTTACAGGCAGCAGTTGCAATAAATATTCTGGAAACACTGACACCTTCTGCTCCCCTCCACATCCCTCTGCAAATGTATAAGACCTGCAATTATTTTTTCACAATGCATCAAAGGCCTACCCCCAAAGTAGGCATCCATTAGACCTAAGGATTTTATTTTCTAATACCCTTGTATTTTTGTTGTTTTGTGTTCTTGTGTGTTGCATTACAATTACGAGCAAGCTAGCTAGCCAGTATTTACCATTACAGAAAATGTGTTGAAAATACAAATATTTAATTTCAATTTTTTGTTGACATTATGACTTTAATGATTTGATAGAGAAGTGCTTTAATTAAGGAGGAATTGAACCAATCTGCAAATCACATTACATTTACAGCAGTAGGTATAGGTAAACATTAATTATAAAATTGGAATAAATAAAAATAACTATCACAGTTTCTCCAAATATGCTTAGTTATAAGTAATTTTATTTTATTTTATTTTAATAGTTTATTGACAGATACAATGCTTTGTAGAGCAATAAACAGGTAGTTGCACCCACAAAACTGCCAAAGGCCGTTTAACTGTGGGATTAAAAAAAGACAAGAAAACAATAAATATGGTAGCTGTGCAAACAAATTTACAGACATATGCATCCATGCCTCCTTATACGTAAACAGACTCACCAAAAAACAGGGAGGAAAATAAAAATAAACTCGATTGTTCAAACACAGTTAATCACACTTTTGCAGGAATCATCAATAGAAAATAAAACATACAAAAAAAAATATATATATATATAAAATAAAAATACAACATATTACAGCAGTTAATACAATTTCATCAGTTCAAGGCATTTAAAAAGTATATTTGTAGAGCTTTCTTCATTTCACGATATCTTTCAATTTTTCTTAGATTTTTTGGAATTTTGTTAAAATTTACAGGGATCTGATACCTCAATGTTCTTTTTCCATATTTATTTGCATGAGAAGGAATACTAAAAATGCCTGCTCTTCTAGCTCTTGTATCAATATTGGGGTCTTCCAATATTTTGTGTTCGTTATTATAGTAGTGTTTTAATGACAGCCTATATTTATACAATTTATTTATGGAGAGGGCATTGCAAAACTTAAAAATATCATTGTCATCCTTTACGAATTGTTTTTTTTCTTCAGGAATAATTAGATATAATATTCGTTTTTGTAATTTGTAAATCAGAGAGATGTACGAAGAGGAGGCATTCCCCCAGGATAATAGTCCGTATAGTAAGATTGATTCAGCGAGTGCAGTGTACACTAAGCGTAAAGTAGAAAATGGAACCATGAACTTTAAAATAAACATTTGGAAGGCGCAAGCGCGAAGTCTGTTGCACACCAAGGTTATGTGATTTTTCCAAGAAAAGAATCGATCTATTGTAATACCCAGATATTTGAAGCTACTTGAGACACTCACATAAGAGCAGCAACTACATTCATACTTTTCTAAGTCTGTTACATTAAAAAGTTTTTGGAAGTGCATACATTTATGTGAATGGTTTCGAATTTTTACCTGCGTGTTTCTTAATACGTTATTTGGTGAACAGATGTGAATAATAGTTGTTTTATTTTCGTTTATAACTAAATTTTTGTCATGGCACCATTTTTGTATTGATGTGTAGTCCTGCTGCATCATACTTTCTGCCTTACTAATGTTTTTATTAATTGCCAGCAACACTGTGTCATCTGCATATTGGTAGACTTTACAATGTGTTACGTAATTAGACATATAATTCACATATATAAGATAAAGCAATGGGCCTAGAATCGATCCTTGAGGAACACCTGAAGTGGATTCACATATTTTGCTCTGTTCTTTACCAATTGTGACAAAAAATTTCCTATTTTCCAGATAGCTCTCAAACCATTTGAGCAAATTTCCTCTGATGCCAATTAGTTCTAGCGATTCTAATAATTTTCCAAAATTGATGGTATCAAATGCCTTTGTAAAGTCAATGAAAAGAGCAATTACGTGACACTTTTCGTTGAGTTTATTGTTTATAAGGTCCGAGAAATGAAGAAGCAAATCTGTTGTGCTTTTACCTTTTTGAAAGCCATATTGTTTTTCTGAAAATATACCATATTCTTTCATATACTCTGTTAGCTTTTGGGCAACACATCGTTCCATAATTTTATCTAAAGTAGACAATATTGATATAGGCCTATAGTTAGAGTACATGAGATGGCTACCTTTTTTATAAATTGGTCGTACAATAGATTTCTTAAAGACTCTAAATTAGTTGTGAAAATCATCTATTAAATTGTCTTTGATTTCACACTGTTTTTTAAAGTAAAATTTAAATAAAATTTAAATTTAAAAAATAATTTTATTTGCAAACATAAAGTCAAGCTAATTTTCGGGGAGAGAAATCATTACAACTGCTAAATAAGAAAATCTTCTATCTCCTTCCTCATAGTGTGAAACACTGACCGCTTGCGAATTAACTCACTAAGGCGTGGGGGCACGTGATTCACAGTTTTGCTGATTTCTTTGGTGATGTGACGACAAGCATAGCAAACAAATTCTTCGGCATCTGCCCACGAAACACTCGCTAGTTGATTTCCTCCAGTTTTCTTACAGCCACATTCTTCCTTCTTCACGCAACATTCTGTTGTGGATGGACCCGGAGTAGTGATGTCTGCTTCTGCTATAGATTCTGAGCCCAAGTTGCCTGCCAAGCAAACAAGAGAAACATTTAAAATTTAATACAAAGTTTTATATTTTCATGCAAAAAAACACCAATTTGCATGCCTATATCTCACATACTTATCTTAAAATCTCTTACAAATCAGAATGTTTGAATCATCCAGATGGATAAAATTAATTTAATTACACAAACCTATCGATCTGCTGTCGAAACTTGAAGGTCCCAGATTTGAAATCATACTCGAAAACTGGGTGGCTTGCAGTGCAGACGATTCGAAATTCTCCGTATCCAACGGACCTTGACACAGAATGCACGATTCTTCGGATGGAATCGGAACAGCCGATGTCGGTCGGAGTTTTTCTCCAGTGCGAAATATTGTGGCGACGGTTTGTGGGAATTCGTTCATCAGGCCAAAGACAAACGACTCGGTTAATCTTTGAATGCTCGAGTCGACAGTTTGCTGCGTGGAGACGGAGGTTGGCACGTGAGTCTCTTGGAGCTTGAGAAATTTGTTGTAAAAGACCACTTCTTTCTTCATGAAATTACGCATAGGACGGAGGACTTCCACTTCAGCATCCCTTTCGTCGCAAAATCCCTGGATGGCAGAGTAAGGAAATACGTTAAAAATATGAACTAAAAATTTAGCATATAGAAAATAATAAGTCTGGCATATTGAATGACAAAACTTGGCATCTGCCATACAATAATGTGCTTCATTTGTGTTTTTTCTTGTTTCATTTCAATTTCAATCCTCTTCCACACGAGTTATGCAGTGATGTAGTCGTACATTTTATAGTGGGGGTACGCAATAAAACCAACGTTTTTTGTATAGTGACATTGGTTGGTGGTGGTGGTGGTGGTGGGGGGGGGGGGGGCAAACCTTCTCTGGCTTAGGTAGCCCCAATAAAAAATTTGATTTCAAGCTTTTATTTTTTAGCAAATCTAATGCCTAATGTCAAATTGGGCTTGAGAATGCTTTGTCAGAACTGCGTTTTTATGTACGCTATGATTTTGAGAAAATGAAATAAGAGCAGTCCACTCATATTTAACTATCAATCCACCCCTTCCCACAGTGCTGTAGTCTTCTGACAGATAAACACCAATTGCTTGGAAAATGCGAGTATGGTATTATCACGTATTATCCGTTGCCATGTTTATTTGGCTGCACTGTGCACATCCTGCAAAAATATCAAGCCCGAATATAAGCTACACGTAGTTTTTAATATAACTATCAGCAAGCTACTATTTTATGATACTTTGTGATCGATCGGTTCGGAAACCTTAAAATTAAACGTATTTATGAATTTAGCTCGCCAAGATATCCATTCTTGCAACTGATCCAAGGATATTTTTCCTTGAATTCTAAAAATGTTATTTCGGTCCATATATATATTGGCCAGTCACGGCAATTTGCAGTTGCCTTAGCGTCGTGAACACTTCCACCATCCGACGTCGACGTGCCTCCTTCCAAACCAGAAACGTCGACGTTGAGGTTGGCGTCGACTTGAACTTCTCCTAAAGCGTTTTGACTTTCGTCGCTTTTTGGTTTTTTTTTCGGAGGAGGAATCCTCCAAAGGGAACGTAAATCTGCTTGTTTCTTCCTCTGCATCTTGAATTGAACTAACTCCCAGTGTGATACATGCGTGGCATTATGGGTATTGTTATTGCTTTTGTCTTTACTGCGAATTCTATTTATTGGAAGCGGGTTTGCTTCTCAGGGTTTGATTTGCACCGTGGTGCAAGTGCGTAAAAGCGCTACCGACTTCCAAAAGTGTTAACTTAACAGTAATGTGATTTTTATTATTATCATTCTCGTAAGCGGCTTGGTTAGACTAACCCCTTTGTCGCGAGTCGCGACGCCGACAAAGAAATATCCTACTCATACACTAAACATACAAGTTCATTATGGGTAGGTTACGTGGATTATTTGGAATGGAACCCTGAAATTGGATATTTTTGTCTCGAAAATAAAGAATTGCATGACATTTCGAATAATTATAATTTAATACAGGGTACCCGTGTGTACACCCGTGTTCCTTCGATATCTTAAAGTGGGGGTACGGACAAACATTAAAATAATAGTGGGTGGACTGCGTACACCCGCGTGTATATACGACTACATCACTGGAGTTATGTGATTCATTTTGCGAGTAGAAAAGTTATGAACCTGCATGCATAGTTCAGGCAAAATATATTTATAAAAATTCTTACCACATCTAAGGGCAGTTGAGCACCTCTTCCTAAGGAAATGTTGCTCAACAGCTTGACAGCCAGGTCCGTTTCAACGTCCGCCAAAAATATCTTTGGACATTTCAATTGTTTTGCTATCTCTAAGAGCAATGTATTCCGTAATTTTTCCACGAGGTCCTGCTTGGATGTCAAACTAGATGTTGCGTTGACAATGTCTTGTATTTTCGAATCATTGTCGTCAATAATATTGTACGAAACGTCAGTGTTCAAGGGCATGTACAATGCGTGGACATTATCTGAACTTGCAAGAAGAACTTTGTCCAAAGAAGATAAATAAGCTTCAAAGCTGTATTTTTTCATTGTTTCTGCAATTAAGAAACTGATTTGCTGTCGGTTTTCTTTTGTCTGTTTCAGCACAGCACCTTCTGCAATAGAAACATACAGATATTCAGAACAGATATTTAAAAAAAGTTAAGGTAGGTATCCCAGCTAAAAGCTAATAAATCAAACAGATAGCAAAAGAGTTCCAAGAAAATATGTTTCCTTTTAAGGACTTGCAAAATCAGAGATTTGCTGTAGTGATGGCAATAGCCCAAATTCTTGAAGTACGTAAAATTTGGGTAAATTTGTAATCTTACAAAAAAAAATCACGGATATCAAAACTTGCAAAAATCTCACCATCAATGTATACAAATATTGGTTGAAAAACAAATCTTTTTGATAAAACTTTATCATTGAGGCCATCATACAGCAAGTGGAGGAGCGCCATTGAGGCCTTGCTTCCAGAGTAAGCAACCAGCGCCCTGTCATTTGGCTTCATTTTCTTAGATTTTCCCAGGGTTGATCTAAACTTCTTCATTTCATACATAAGGAAGCAATCCCTACAAAAAAATAGAAGAGATTATTGAAAATTTTCACAGCAATTAATAGCACACGGCCTTTATTCTGGCTCAATGCTGGTAGGGATTTGCCGTTTCTTCCGTACAAAACGTAACCATTCCTAACCAACAACAAATTGATACTGGAACAGTAGTCTCTACCATTACATTAGTGCAATAATGTGCAATAAATAGAGTAAGTACTACAATTTATTTAATATACGCTCACATTAAATATTGAAGTATTAATCTACTCTGAGACTTTTTTTTACTAATACTTGTTGCCTTAAATATATTTTTGGTTGGAAGAGGAACCCATTATTAATCATGAATTATATCCATACCAAGATGAACTCTGTATTTACTCACCTACAATAAACATCAGACACTTGGAGCACAACCTCGGCGAATTTGAGTTTGCATTTTCTACACAGTTTATCAGATCTGAAAGCAATCGTATGAAAATGTAAATACAGAAAATGTGAAATAAATTTGAGGTTAGGTGCGCAAGAAATACTTACTCGCTTATTTTAGCAGTTTTCCGTATCATTAAAACATCCTCTAACGCATCAGCGTCATTTAAGCTACACATTTTATCACCTTAAAATAGTAGAATCAACATATATTTACTAAGAAACAAGTAAAATCTTTAGTAATTTGACGTGACGACCACGCACCTCTGATCGAAGCGAACTTTGCTGTTAGCCAATAGCCGCTAGAGGGGCACACTTGTCTTGCCTCTGGCGGGGGAATTTCAAACGGAAAGAAAAACCAAAAGAACACCTGTTGCCGCCCACTGAAAACAAAGGCTCCTGAAAGTAGCACTTTCATCAAGGCCGCCTTATTTATTCACAGAAAAATTATCTGCCAAATTGTTTTTGTCCATGTCAAATGTCAATGTCTCACATTTCAGACAATTGAGCTTAAAATGAGCGTAGGATGCCTTCCTCTACATATTGACAGCAACCGAAAATGCAAATTCAAAATAGTTCTTCTGGGTGAACAAAACGTAGGGAAGTCTAGTATCATCACAAGATTCGTCTACGACCGTTTTGAAGTGGCATACGACGCCACTATAGGCATAGACTTTGTCGCAAGAACATTCTACTACGAAGGAATCAAGACGAGACTACAAATTTGGGATACTGCAGGCCAAGAAAAATATGCCAGTCTTATCCCTTCATACATTCGAGACTGCTCTATCGCAATAGTCGTCTATGACATAACCGACCTAAGGTCATTCACACTCGCTACGAAGTGGGTGGAGAAGATTAGGGTGGAAAGGGATGATAATGCAGTTATAATGCTAGTCGGTAACAAGACGGATTTGGAGCTGAAAAGAAAGGTTTCGATGGAAGATGGGGAAAAGAAAGCTGACGATTTGAATGTATTGTTTATCGAGGCAAGCGCGAAAGAGGGGTACAACGTGAAGATGTTGTTCAAGAGGTTGATTGCCAACATGCCAGGGTGGGAGGCGTTTGACTGTATTGGCGAAAAGATAGAATTGGAGGAAGTCAAGCTGAGAGTGAATGACGAATTGACGACGAAGTCTCAGAGTTACGCTGCCGAAAGTAAGTGTGCATGCTGAAATTAGTGTGACAATGTATTAGTGTAATTAGTGTAATGGAGACATTGAACACATAAAACTTGATTCAGCTTACAGTGTTCCATGGCCCTAAGTTTTAGCTTAAAAAATATTATACTGTTATTACAATACAAATGCGTTTTAGCAAAATTCTGTATCATTATGTTCTTTATTTTGCACATTATTCTGATAAGAAACACTTAAATAAAAAAAAACAAACTATAAAGCTTACTGGAGGTTTCCATAATAATAGCTGAACATCAATAGACAAAATGTATTATAAGTATTACTAGCATTATATTATACGATATATTTTGCTCTAGCAATAATCTCATTTCCGGGCAAATTTCTTTATACTTTAAATGATCTTAATAATACAATAATAGCAGTATTAATTACTATTATAATCTTATTTTTATCATTAGAGACCTATCTCTCAAATGAAACTAATGAGTATTTACACAATTACCACATTTCAACATTCTAACTCAAACAATGTGATCTGATGGATATAATTTTTTTTTAAATTCCTTCATTAATGTGGACCCACTTCTTCACAAGTATTTTTCTGTCCACAATTTATAATAATATATTTGATATATTACTTTTATCACAATATTACAATATTATATCTTGCTCCAGCAGGAGTCAGCTTTGCGGCAGTTCTACTTAGAGTGCGATAACTTTATCCACTGGAAGATTTTGGCAATTGTCACCTCGTACAAATTACATGAAGCAAAAAAGAATGAATTGAAAGAGAGGTACATTTTCCAAACTATACTCCAGTGATAAATTGAATTGCATTTTAAACATTTGCATATAAATTAAAAGCCGGTTGGTAGATTGATTGCCATTATGAGAGATAATGTTACACGAATACACACTACTATCATTATTTTGTGATGTTTTTGATAACATATTGTTTAAAAACGGGCACTCTCACCCACCATCAGTGTAAGGGACCAATCATTTGAGTATCACAAGTACCTATCTGATATAATTGGGTTGTTAATTAGATATTACTCTTTGCCAAGTAATATCCATTGCTGATGCAAAGAAAGCAAGATTTAGAAACGTGAGCAGATTGTTGTAGTGATTTCGAGGTCAGTTTTGGTTGATGATGGACGTTGACCACTGATGTTGGCTGATTGAGTAGGTTCTAATAATATACGATGCATGTTCTGCCAATAAATTAACGTCTACAAGAGGAGGCTACATGGCATTACAAATACATTAGATCTTTGTGCACATAGAAACATCTACCCAAGAGTGAAACCAAATTAAACAATAAATGAGCAGATATTTCTGTCCTATTTCGTCTGCAGGAGCTATGCCCTGAGAATTACTATTTTTGTGTGGTCTGCTTGTAATATTTTAATCTATCCTATAAAATTTCATCGTATTCATAAAGGTAATGTACAATATTCTACAAAAATATGTAATATGGCAAAACTTTTTGTTGTTGTTATTATTAAGCAATAAACACGCAATTGACAAGAAAGCTAAATTAGCAGATTTTTAGTACAAATAATTAATAACCTAGAAATTGAGCATATTTTACCAATTTCAAAATTTATGGAAAAAAAATCTTGAAATGACGGCATCTGGAGAGTGAAAGTGAAAGAACTCCTCTTCCGTTTTAAATAATTATTTTGGCTGATAACTTATTATTGTAACTATTTCAAATTAACAACAGAGTTGTTATTTGCTTTTAGAGAGATATGGGTGCTCAAAGAGAATTATTACAATAATAACAACTGTATAATTAAAGTAATGTTAATATAATATAACAATTTTTTGTAACTTTAATGTATGCTTACATTTTGAGATCATATTATAACCCTGAAATGAGGATTTTTGTAACCAAACTGACATTCAAGTAAGTTTTTATATTTTTGTATCTGATTCTGACACAACGCTATCTTTTCATTTACAAAAGATTTAGGTACATATAAAAAGATGATCATTGTTCAGTAAGGCATACCTGTGAAAATTAAACTATGGCCGCAATGAACGCTATGTCTTCGTTGTCGCGCGAAAGACTCGAAAGAAACAATAGTGTTAATAAAACAAGGAAAGCTACACATTTCCTTTCTAATAGATAGATTACTGGCTATAAGCGTTCAGCTGATATTTGCACACAAATTCTTCACAAATCCTTCACACGAATCTTCTCTCACGCCGTTTTCTTCTTCTATCAAAATTGTAAAAAATAATTTGTCTTGCAATACAAAAATAAATATAAATTATTAAAGTTTTCAATATAAAATCACTTTTCATCTATATATAGGTAAACATTACAACTAGCCATCAGTGCACCTCACTTCTGAAATGCGTTTGTTGTGAACGCTGCTTGCGGATGCTTCACACAAATCGCAACACCTCATATTTCGAATAAAATTATAATAACAAAGATTGCAGTTTTATATTCAACTGTCCTTGGCACTTGTCCATAAATATGACTGTTTTTGAAACCGATTGGCGAATAGTGAATAATGTTTTTTTCGCTCACAACTTGTGGTCTTCGAGTTCCACTAACGTCACTTCGTAAGCGTCGTCTCCGTCGTCAACTTGTCTTATTTCCATTAAGAAGAGGTCCTCATTGCAGTAGTACTTCAACATGTCATCGTCAATTTTGGCTATAATCCTGGAACAAACAAAGTGGCACGTGGTTTAGTTATAGGTCCGATTGTCAATCGGCTATCGTCTGAGATGCATGCAAGAAAAGAAGAGAGATGTGGCGATTGTTGTGTGTGTTAATGATCGAATGATTCAAGTAAATTAATGATAATCGTTAGAAAAGAGTGTTGAAGCGTTGTTATAGTTAAAAATGTTAGTATTATTTGAGTGTTAATTGTTTCCTGTAAATAGTAATAATAATAATAAGATATGGAATTGTATCCATATTGTATTTTGTAGCTCGATTACTTTTTCATTCATAGTTGTCCAAAATTTCTACTTGAAGGATAGTACTTTTCCGTATTGAAGGTTGAAACCGCATTGCGCGTAAGCTTGTCAAATTGAAAAAAGTGGTAACGACTTTGACTTAAGGAGCAAACCACTAAACTTACCCTTTTCTGTTTTTTCGAAACAAGTTACTAATGCTTGAAGTAGAAATTTTGTACTTATTCTCAATCTGGAAAACAAGGAAAACAGATTAATAGTTACTGTTTTCGAGAGAATAGGAAATAGAGAGAATTTAGGATGGATTTCCCTGCCGCTTCAATCTACCGCCCTTGTTCGGATATGTGAAAATGCAGTCACCTATTTCCGTGCAGACTTGCTGATGGTGGTTAGTGACGCGAATCGATTGCATGCAGAAGGCGACTTACCAGATATTCTTGCTGGCAGGACAACTGAGAAAAACACAAACACGCAATACATTTTCAATTTCATATTTATTTTTTTTAACTTCTAGACAATGATCACAAAAGTATTGAGAATGATTGGTGTTTTTCCAAGTACATCTGTCAGCTAAAATATACGGTAGAAAATAGATACCACAAATCAATCACATTTTTTTCGTTTAGCCTGCTATTTAGTTATAAAATTGTATGTATAAAAAATATTTGTACAGTATTCCAGCAAACAGTTCCTTTTGGGCAGGAGAGCACAATCAACATTGTAAACCTACAATTTAAATGTTCAAAACATACTAATATCTCAAAATAATTTATAATACATTAAAAAGTCAAAAGCGTCGTTGACGATTCTTCCGAAATTACGGGAACTTGAGGACCTCTATCACACTTCGATTCGAACGTATAAAAACACTTGAGCACATGCGTGGGTTAGTCGGACATACCAACACTTCACACCACCAATTTCTACCTTTCCCCAAACCCATCAATGGCCACACAGAAATTGTTTTAGTTCAACCAACCCCTCCTGGTTTTCACCTCCTGCCTCCATTAACAACGCAAATTCAACCTCGCGAAGAAAGAAACGATTGGTATAACCACGTCCCCACCAGACGCGTCTTAGCGCGCACCAAAGCCGAGTTAATCCATCGCGAGGGTTGGCAGGACGCAGAAGAGTGATCTTCAAACTGGCCAAGCGTACGAGGAGTTACTCACGGCATTGACAAGTCCCTGCGTGGTTGGCGGGGCTACGTGCAGCGGAGTGTACACCTCGTCGGCGTCTTGTCGCACGTAGAGCATCACCCGTTCGTTCAGCGTCGGCGGAGCCATCATCTTCGGCCTCTTCAGCGGTGGACTCGAGAACACGTTGCCGTCCGTCGTCATGCCGTTGTCCAGTATGCTCTCCTTCTTGTCACTGTAGGACAAACCGTGCGTTAATGCAATTGCTTTTGGAATTTTACGCAGCACATCGCTGATTTTAAATGATTACATGATTTTAAATGTTGAATTGTGGCTGGTGGTACGCATTACATAATGAACCTTTATAAAGATGATTTTTATGTTTCCCAAAGCATTCGAAAAAGGATTTGTTGCTTTTGTTCCTTATAGAATCTGTGATGCCAAGTTGAAAAACCTTGCACCAAAGCTTGTATTCATGCAAAATGGTTAATCCAAATAACCACAGAAAATGCCCAGATGCTAACGCGACTGCTAACAGATTCTAAGCCACCCTTCTTCCCAACATGAAAGCTCTAATGAAGATCTTCCCAAGATGAAAGCTTCGGGGATATGAGCAAACAGAGCCGTGCAATTCGTGCAAGCTTGCATGGCGATGGCAAAGCGTCGCCACGTCGGCGACGCCCCTGGCGCTCGGATGCTTACCCAGGCGCGTCCGGCGGGAAGTGGTTGTGGAACTTGAGCGTCGGCGTCGTGCTGGGTTTGCTGGAGTGGAGGAGGAAGGGCGAGCCCTGCTTGACGAGGCTGCCGTGCTGAGATCCCGAGCCGGCGTCCCCGTTCGACAAGCTGCGCACACACCAAATCGGCCCAGTTGCAATCACATGCGCCAGCTTATACTTTGTGTATTTAATCCGCAAAGCGGGGGGGTGAAGCGAGGGGGTAGGTTTCCAAGCGGGAATTCGGTGCTTACCTAGAGTTGTCGCCGTCTTGGCCGTAGAATCCTTGCAGTTCCATTGAGGTAAGCTGTTGGCAAAAGAACAATTGAAAGTTAGATTAAATGAATTCTGGAGCCGCTAAGGAGGAACCATCCTAATAAAACTGATATAATGTCTTCTACCCTCAGGGGTGAGATATCTTGGTCGCTAATTTAAGTGGTAATTCATCTATGTAACCGACCACAAGACAGTTGTTTCAGCAAAATTTGTGCGATATTCGAGGCAAAATGTCGCCAAATATGCAGTGTTTGCCTTTCGGCACATTTCAAACGCTCCGACTCTCCTAGATCTTGCCAATGGTTGTCGTCTCGGCATTCAACGCACCTTGTCGATGTCCTCGGCGGGCGTGAAGAGCACCGGCGACTTGACGAGGTCGCTCATCGCGTAGAACTCGGACCGCTCAGCTACCGGATGGTAGAGTTCATCCAGCTTCTTCCTGCCGGTCGCCGTCATCTTCCTCTTGGCCGCGCGCCGCTCCTCGTCTCGCGTCTTGCGCTCGGCACCCTGAGGGAACATCGACACAAACATCAGCCTTGCTTCCAGATTCGAGAGGCACACGGACGACGCCGACGCATGGCACTGAGTCACGAACTGTGCAGACGCGCCACACGCTACTTAGAGGAAAAAAGTGTATAAATATTGTAAGCTGATCTACGATGTCACGAAGACATGACGGCTGATCGAAATCCCGAATGGATGACCTCTCGTCTGGATTCGTCCAGCTGCTTTATTGTCTTAAAGAACGAAACAAAGCTTGTCAAAATGACGATGATTGAAATGGACTGGACCGTGGTAGCCGGGCAACGTCCATCATGAATCACGATGCATCATTTCATGCGAGCGAGGCTTGCATCAGATGATGCGATATAATACCGTATGCCAACGGGACGCAATATAGGTACTACACACGTTATCTGCGATCTGATAATGGGCTATGCATCCATCATGTCAGATATCTCTTGACGGCCGCGTCTACACAATACGGCTTGAGATAGATTGGTATTTTAGTTTTTTTTCCAATCCATGCCCGCTCGGTGTTCGGTGATCGTTGTGGTCTTTATCGGTCTTGTTTCAAGTAAGATACAGCACCCATGGGCGAATGGGTAATGTTCCAAACTTCGGAACGGATTAGACTGACATCAGTTCACATGGGTGCAGGTGTTGGGAAGAGTTGAAATCTTCGGCGCATGGAAGATCGTGCAGAAGAAATCGGCAGTGCCATGGGGTCGGAAATTGTGGTTTTTGAAACGGCCATTTGGACGGCGATAGAGAAAAATCATCGAAGATTTAAATTCGCATCATATTTAAGTTAAACTGGGAGATTGTTCCTGGAAAATGACAGTTCTGTCAAATAACTTCATGTGTTTATTGGCATTTATACTGCTTTTCTTCGGTTTCATTTAATATGAAATTTTAAAGTTGCAACTCGCCTATGAATATAAAGTTGCATTGCCTGCGCCGTCTTTTTCCGTCAAATGGACAGGAATGTCTTATAAAACAGCGTAGATTGTTTTCTAGAACGCGCAGCGAGCGGCGTTTGAGACCAACAGAGAACCATTAAATTAATTGCATTCTCTCATGAGCGGAATTCAAACATAGGAATTAAATCAAACTCGAATTCTTTACATTGTATGCGGAGCGGCAAAACGTACCGAGTAGAAATAGGTATGTCTAGACAATTTTAAGACGACTATAGACGATAGCGTTCTCAATTCTACACAAGCTTTGGTCTATACGCTGCTTGAAAAAAACAAACGATGCATTCCTATTTTATGAAATCACAGCAACGAAAAAACGCTGCTCCGTGACAACCCCTTTTAATAAATGTATCAAAATTGCATGTAAATTTGATTCGGGCATAAATCGTGAATTCAGTTTGACGTGAGTGCTTTGCGATGCAAATCAGCTGCGAGAGAAAACGTTTTCCACGAGACTTTTTAGCTGACACTGTTCATTATATCAGACACAGTTTAGATACGCATTACGTATTATTATCATTATTATTACTATTATGAATGAGTGCCGGCCACTGACATAATGTGGCCATCTAAATTCAGCCGGCGTCCTCGCCGACCAAGGCACACAATGCTCGCTAGAAGAAGCTGGAAACCACGAGCTAATTGTAGACAAGGGTCTCCATCAATTCGAGGATCACAGGAAACAAACGGTTATAATTACAGATACCGCCGCGCTACCATGCAGAATATGTTATCTAACGCCACGCCGGAGAAAATAATGGAGAAGCCTATAGCCACACGAAGTACAACAACTGTCATCATGATATTCGCAGCGCCAGTGTCTGTGAGCGAATGTTTTAAATGCATAGCTTTGGCAAATTAAATATGGCGAACCCGCCGAGCGGGAACCAACAATCCGCGAGCCTTCAACCACCTCAACGTCCAAAACTCGAGATTCTCTCATTTTAATTTTGCTATTTTAGACATTCAAAGCAAACAAACAGGCGAGCGTACGCATCAAAAAACCTATACAGCTACACACATGACTAGCAATTCAAACATAGCATCCAATTAAGTTGAGCCTTTTGGCGTCGCCATCCGTATGAGCCATCGTATCGAAGCATTCAGATTTCCATGTCGGCAATACAGCTCTGGGGCTAACGGCCAGCCACCCCCCCGAGGGCCACGTCTATCTGTCTAACACAATGTTCTACACGGGCACTGTCCATCAACGTCCTCCGAAGCCATGTTGGGCACTGACTGCACAATCAACCACCGCCGCCGCCGCTGCTGCTGCCATGCTGCTGCATGCTGCTGCTGCATGCTAAACAAGCCAGGACCCCGACTAGGAGGAAGGTTAGTGGTGTGCCGGCAAAAACAAACACACGAACCACGAAAGTAATGTACGTCTGCTGAGACAGCCGGCGATCGGATATTTGCAGTCAATATTGCGGCAGTCTTTGTGGTGCTATTCACACATCAATAATACAGATCTCATGCCTGGCTGCAATCATATCGGTGGCGTATAGGGGGATCTGTTCACCGAGCTTGATAATTATTGATGCCGGCTAGGTATTTATGAGAGCCCATGGAGTTATCAGGTACTGTTCTTTAATGTTTATTGATTGTCGGTGGAAATTTTGAAACAAAACACGCATGGTCTGGAATCTGGACGGATTTTGTGAGTAATGGTTCTTCGGCGGCGGCTGAAGTCTGTAACCAGCCTCCGCGGTATTCTATTCATAAATTGTTGGTAAATTAAATTGTTATCCGCATAGATTAAACATTAATTCGCTCTCCATAGGAAGTTCATCTATATGAAATCTGATCAAATAATTACTTTATTACCTCAATAATTCTCTTCAGAGAAATTCGTCCGTAAATGCAAACCACCGTCGTTTTATAAGAACCATAACTAGTATCGAATGAAAGGGCCCCGAGTCCATAATGTAGAAAATCGTAAACGTCGCTGGAGCACAAAAACACGTGTTAAAAAGCGTGTTGGCGTATCCCATCTTGTGTGTAACTTGCTGCTATATATTATTATAAAATATAAAATATAAGTCTTTCATAATACTCGATAATAATTCGTGAATCGCTGTTCGGGGCGATTTACAACCCAATTAAGGAGACATTGAAATTGCAGGAACCGCATGAGGATAACCCCCTCCAGAGACATCACCCGAATTTATGGTTCAAACGAAACTTGGATGCCCATAGGAAGAGCTCTTCGTTCGTGAATACATCAAGCACTTTAATCTGCGCTGGATGGATGCTATTCACATCATAGTGCTCTAATAGTTTACGATCTATTCATCATTACCTCTGGCTTCAAACTTTTGGTACTAAATTTCCCAAGGGATCAGTTTATGACTTCCAGATTCTCAGGTGAATACAAGCAGAAGCCTGTTAGTGTTCTTCCACGATGCTATTTTCATCAGACCCGATAATTGTGCTACTAGAAAATTGCTTTCACGACAAGGATTTTATCGCTGTACGAAATTTTTATCGCCAATGGCGATGGCCCTTACGCAAATATTAAAAGTTTGCGAGGCGCAATTAAGTATCGAGCAAAATGTCTCGATCGATAGAGATTGCTCTTGAATGCTTTGTTAGATTCAAATTAACAATGTGGGTGGTTCATTTTCGTGGGCACTGAAACAGTGCACGTTATAGTTTTTCCTGTTTGTTTTTTTGCCTCGTGGCTCACATGGGTGTACCTGTACTAAAAATATTGGTCAGCCTCAAATCAATCTGTTTTTCTTTGCATCGCCCTCCCACCTAGATCCATTCGAACATAAACCGTACTTGCAATTTGCAAACTAATTTGTACCCGACATGCTAGGTTAAACCCTACTCATCGTACATCTTAAATAAACGTGGCTATAAACAACGGATTGTAATTGTTTAACGCAGTCCTATGCAGCAGACATCTGCTTCACATCGTATTCAAATGAAGGACGAAGTTATTCGTGGATTACAAATTAATATTCAGCTCTCGAATCGAGTAGGTGCGAGCGGAAAGATCCGAAAGAGATGAGTTCCTCGTTTCGTACGTCAAATGTCAGGGTGTCACGTGTCAGGGTGTCACGCGTGTCAGGGTGTCACGCGTGTCAGCGAAGGCGCCACAACCGCCTTCGTGCGCGTGTCTCAGAATGACACGCAGCGTTCAGAATCACGATTCACGACCAGACTGACATTTGGCCCGCTTTTATTTGGAAACCAGGTAACGTTACATGCGGCTTATGGGGATTTTATAAGAAGGGAGTTTAGAATGGGACTGTGTCTCTCCATCTGAGAGCTGACAGCTGGAAAGTATGTAGTAAAGTTACATCTCAATTTGTGAATAGACCCGAGTGGTTTTTGATATCAGAGATTTGCTGAATTCAAAAGCGAACGATTAAAAGACATCGCACGCTAAGAACTCGAGAGCAATGGAGTAGCTGGTGCATAAGTATAAATCTCGAACAGAATGCAATAACCGTGCTCTAAAGTCTAAAGTGCTGTTTGATATCGGTCTGTACAGGGCTCAGAGAAATATCGTTGGAAAAACGAGGAGTGAAATTAATTACTAGAGTAGCGTTTAGTTATAAATTAGAAATAAACAATAAAGTTTATGATCCGTATCTTTTAAATTACTTGGTCATCTCGCCTTCTAAATCATACAATTCGTGTTCTTTTGTCACGACCCTGGCAGGGCGGCGAAGGTGAGGAGGTTGCCATACCTGGACTTTGTCACGGTATAACTTCTGTACACGTCCACGTCCATAATGAACTGGAGGCTTCTGTGCGTCAGAAGAAAGATAACTACTGAAATCTTTTCTCTCCCGTGCCTTTATCGGCTCCTTTGGTATACGTTCGCTTCGACTCGATCTTCACAATCATCGTTGTAAATCCGAGCCGCAGAAGCTGGGACAGTTTGACAGACGAAAAACTTACGAGTCATTTGAACATGATCCGAGTTATTTATATGTATTGATTATGTATGCCTGTATGCGATGGCTGTTAATAGGCTGTTGTACGTCTCACTGCCGAGGCGGCCGCTGGTTGCGTGAACAACGGAGGACGCTACACTACCACCAACAAAAATCAAGCGCACGCAACACATATCTCGCTGCAAACACGCGATCAATCGAATAGGGATCACAAGCAAATTGCCTTTTGTCTCCGCCATCCGACGGAATCACGACGAGTGAATTAGCTGCAGGTGGAATTGCACCGGCACCGGCACCGGCACCGGCACCGGCACCGCCGCGCAGCGATGTTTACGATGCCCCCCAAGCTGTCCTGATTTCTACTGCGAGCCGGATGACCCAAAGACCTGCGCATCGCGGGTCACCGCCGGCCATCAGACAACACCAGATGATCATCAAGATATAATCGAGGAAACATCGCCCATCCATCCATTTACAGCCGTGTCCGCGTAAAGCCGTTCGTCTCGCATGCAAATCAGATGCAGCAAACAAGTTTGACCCGCCGCTCAGCAATAATTAAGCTACTTAACGCGATAATCACTTTAGGTGATTAGTGAAATTAATTTCGAGACTATACACACACACACACACACACACACAAAGAGAGACAGGGTTTGTCGAATGCATCCTTCGAAAGTCTCTGAACAAGATTTCGAGTTTTTCCCGCGTCGGCTAATCTCAGTCAGTGTCAGCGCCAGGTGACAAGACACTCGATCAGCTGCGCGAGGCTGACAGCGAACATGACTTGCCCATTACCTGCTAACTAACTCCCAGCAGCGTCGCCGGCCTGAGCTCCAGCCTCCCGAGTCGGGGCACACGAGCCTTCCTCATGGAGCGCTACGTTCACGTGAGGTAGAAAAGTCGACGTCGCCGACGCAACACAGCCAACGCAACGCAACGCAACGCAACGCAATGTGTCCCCGGAGGACATTGATCAGTCGGCTATTTGGTTAAAAGTCTTCAACTTGAATGCAAACCATGTGTGTGAAAATAAGGCGATTTATCAGAATCAGACAAAGATGCCTCGCAGAGTTTGAAATTAGGATCCCACCGCTAAATGTTACTCGAAACAAGCGTCGTTGGGGGTGCAAAACGGCGCTCGGGTTTCCAGGGGTGGCGTGGTGGGCTTGCTCTTACCTTATCACAGAAGACTTTCAGTTGGCAGTACGCTCTGTGGAAGACCGACGTGTCACGTGGATCCTCGTAGGTGTCGATTTGGATGTGCAGAGGAAGACCCTGAGGACACGAGCGAAAAGAGATGTCAGAAGTGAACCTGGTGCGAAAATAGCTGCATTGCAATTTATTAGCGGAAAATTTCCGCATATTTATTAAAGTACAGTAGCGTAAAGGTATGTAATGAATATAATTGGTCATTTATTAATTGCATTCCATGCTTTATTATACTAGATGGAATGCGAATTGCTTGTCAATGAATTGAACTTATCTTCAATGAGTAAACTTTATTAAATCTAATGTTTCGGATTCAGGAAATATATTTTCTTAGAAAATGTGCAGATGAGAATGTGATATCAAATGTTCCCACCGTTTTTATTTGCAAACCGTAAATTTATGTCGTAATTCATTTTTGACATGGCAAGAATGGAAGATGACATCCCGCTATATTCCTTAAGTCATTTCCGTTCACTATAAAAATCCCTTTAAAAGTGACTCGAAGAAGCCACCTGAAATTCGATTCGGCTAGAAATGATAATGTGTGGGGGAGGCATCTTCTATCGAGTTTAACATTTCGTTTCTACGCTGGCTCGGTCCCACGTTCTGTGTTAGCCCCGGCATGGGTGCACCTGTCAGGGTTTATGCCCTCCCTCTGGCTCAACGTGATCCGAGGGAAGAATCACGCAAGCATCCAGACTCACAAAAAGCCATACCTTAAATTCATTCACGAACACAAAGGCCGAATTCTCAGAGCGTAAGTTATTTCAGACTTCAGAGTCATATTTCTATGGACAGCTAGGTTTATGAGTTATGATATTATTCCATTCTCCAAATAGGTGGAATAAAATGGAAACTAGCTGTCGCTGTCGGTGATTACGAGTGGAGGATAGTTCGGGTGTGAGGGCGACGAATAATTTGATACCGAAGACCAGACACTTTTACCGTCGTGAAAAAGTTTCACCTCTCACACCCGATCGATTTCAACCAACGAGCAACGAGGTGGCAGCAGGACCCACGGATGTGATCGTTCGATTTCAATCAACGAGCAACGAGGTGGCAGCAGGACACACGGATGTGATCAAACGAATCTAGATGTCGTTTCTGAATATTGGCCTGACAAGTGAAAACATTTTCATGTTCACTTTCAAAGTTACGATCGCAACAGTTTCCGATTTCAATAAGGCCCGGGCAGGTCTCCGATCGCGACTCGCTCGGAGAGCCAATTGGCCAAACTTTTCAGACAATCTCCTCTAATTTTGGCCTGAGCTTTTCGCAAAACATTACGGGCTAGTACTTTTTATGCGACATGATCGAAATAAATCACATGATTCAAGTGCATTACCTTAACACCTTTCTGACTGCTGAAGTCCGTGCTGAGGCACTGCACGGCAACGTTAATCTGCAAACAAAAGCACAAAGACATGTCATGAATATGATAGTGAATTGAAACGAAAATACGGTACAACTCTGCGATGTCTATAAATTTCAGCTATGTGTAACTACATTATGCCTATTGTATGAATGGCAAAGATAGGATAATAGATCATACAGGAATACGCAAGAAAGGAAATATGCTCATGCACAGCTTCTAGCGTACAAGATTCAGCATGGCACCTACACACAATGCGATACTCAGTCATAAACCACGGAGTTACTCGAAACGTCCATCCACGCGCGTTTTGGTAAACAGCGCACAGACAAGCTATAAATTGAGATTGTAAAGGGATAGATTTCTCTTTCAAACTGTACGCATTAAAAGAGTTAAATGCAGTTAGCGAATGGCGCGCTGCCGGTGGGGCGATGCTTTGGAGATGTCAATGCGCGTGACGGGAGGAAATTGCGTGCAACTAAAGCGGCAATTGAAAGATATGCTGTGCTGTGCATGGTATCTATACCTACTTCACTATTATAAGGAGTAAATCCACCTCTCAGTCAAAATACAGATTAGCTTTTCTTAATAGCTTCTTCCACCCATAATGCCCGTAATGTGGGGATTGATTCAAGTCGTGACTACCGCACGGTAATTACTATGGCGTTACTGTTAATTTCACCTTTTGATAGAAAACGTGTGCATTTTTAACAACCGTGAATAATAAAATACTTTACAATGATGTATTATAGGGGTTTATGCTGAAATCGTTTAGCCTTTTTAATATGTTTATCATTATCATTATTTAATGAACAGGCCACATCATAATAGATGTTCAGAGCCATGCACACTGCAGCCTGCTGCTAATAGATACTTGGGGTATCAAAGACGTACAATGGGGGGTCTTGCATGTATATGCATACAGCAAAGAGAATAGATGAAGTATTAATGTCCTGGCAGTCAATCTAGCCAGCTAGTGGAGACAGGAAGAAAAATGATGGACTGTTGTTAACTAACAGACTCATGTCAATCTATCATTTTTCTCGAGTCTGAGTCTTTAGTTGATTATTTTTTAAACTTCCGCTCCTCTGCCTACACAGTCGATGATCTGTTTGCTGCTAGGTAACATTCGTTCAATCATGCGTCAAAGCGGGTCCAGGATTCGGTAGCTGAATCTAGTTCAAGAGATATATAAGCATTGCTATCTGCGTTTCCAAAGTGTTCCATTGTTAAGGATTCGTTACGCGTTCTTACGATAGATTCAAATCAATGCGCTTTTGAGGTTAAATACGAATAAGTTATTATTTTGGGTGCGGTTTTTTTCCAGCTAAGTAATGTGAGCACTAAATCATTTGTCTCGGACACCCTAATGGCGTTAACCCAAATGGAAAAAAGCAGCCAGAGATTTACTGTACCCCGCGCGTTATTATTTCCGCAATTATTTTTGGTGCCGAGGTGAAAGTTCACATAGAATTCGTATTAGTTCCACTCAACACAGGCCATCGCATTTCTATGCGCGTATAGCACTCATTCTGCGTTTCCGAGCCGACCGAGTTTTGGGCGGAGTTTTCGCTCGGGGTTTTCTATACGATATTGGCTGCGTGTAAAAGCCAGGAGCTTTTTTCTAGCTTCTCCGTCGTGACTACCACTGCCTTGGCCTTAACGTCTGAGCGGCCGTATCTTCTACTTGATCATAAACAGCTGCAGGAGGAAGACTTTTAATTAGTTTCGAGATTGTTGTGTTGTAGTCTACTTCAACTTGGTCTCGCGACGAGGTACAGAATACCTGCAACGCAAACACATACACTCTCGATACTTGAACGCTGCGAAGCTAGGGTGTGATTTGTGTTACAAGTCGTTTGTCTCGTGCATGGACAAAATGATAACAATGCCAGCCAAATGCAATCTGACTTGAGCATCTCAAGAAGCCAATCACAACCATTGTTCGCTAATCAGTCCCGTGCGCCATCAACTGCGAAGATCAAGATCTCTGCTTCGAACTTGCGTACGAACCGCGTGCCGCGAGAAGCTTAAATGCGCAAAGCTGTGTTTTATTATCTCATCCCAATTAGAATCTTTTACATGATTTCTGCCGACCGAATTAGACCCATTCACGCAGGCTTAGTTTTTTATTTATTAATGCGAACATGAATTTTCTAGTACTTTTCATGCTCATTGATGAGCCGGGCAATGTTGATTACTTTTAATAACTCTATAATCTTTCTTTATTATATTTTTATTAAAATATATTCTGTGTTCGTTGTTGGATCAGGCCTTGGCGATTGCCATTGAACAGTGTCGTCACGCAAGTAGCGAGTAATTAGGTGGCTCTATTGTCGGTAGATGTGGGATGCTCGCACAATAAAACGAGCAATAATTGCTGTAATAAATCGTTCGAGCAGCAGCAGCGCGCACCAATGGCTACCACTGCACCATCCATCGCGGCTCACAAATTGCACACACTTCTTGACCATAATTACACTTTTGAATATTATGCTATTTATAAAAAGATTGATTGAGGGGATTGTATATAAACGATTCGGGGCATCAAAAGCTTACTGTGATTATCCTACATCATCCATATCGAATGCGGCCGATCGTCTATAAGTGCAAGCCATGTGCTTATTGGCAAGTGATGTATTAGCTGCTTGCGATTCCTCCTCGAGACACCAGCGCTGCCGAGTTAGAACTCACCTTCGCCGAACTCTCGAGGGGATTCCAGTAGACGGCGATCGCATTGTGGGACACCTCCTCGATGCAGCCGACCAGACCGACGCTGTTTTTCGTATCTGGAAAACGAGAAAATGTGCTTGTTCAGGAAAAATTCTATCCTGCAAAAAGCGATCATTTAGAGCGAATGAATTGAGAACGTCAAAATGCATAATAAAAGCTGAAGACCACGATCGCATCACGCTGCAAGTTCTAACTCACCCAGGTTACAGTCCGTGTCATGTTAAGCTTGGAAAAAAGTAAGAGTGTTAATTAGAGCAATTATTCGAAGAATTAATCGTGACCATCGGTTCACGAGATGGTTATACAATTATTCTCCCATCAGCGTTTCAAAATCGGTTTGCCCCATGACCCTCTCATAAAAGCTGGCGTTTTTCGTACATGTTTTATATCGTGTTTTTGTTTGGCCAGTGCCAATTGGGATTGAGAAGTTGAAAGGCAACATCCGTACGACAGGTCCAGAGAACGAAATAAACAATCTTCTAAAATGAGAGGGAGGAGGCGGGGCCGCTTGATAGACTTTCAATCACACAAAGTAATTTGGACAAACGTCAAAACCAAAAGCGTATTTTACGATATTATTAACAGATCAGAGAAAAGTTAAAAGGCCAATAAAAAACCAACAACCAGACACTCAAGGCATAATCGATAGAAAAAAAAACTGGTTCATATTGAATGAAATGTATTGTATAACACAGATCTCCGAGTGTGAGAATCAAAAGTAGAATTCGTATTGGATGATTCGAGCTGTCACAGGAGCATTGATAACTTTAGTTGCCTCCTAATAGCTAACTTGCCGCCCACTCAGCCTCTAATGGTGAGTCGAGCAAACCTGTTGAGTCACTATGTTATAATGAATGAATGGTTATCCTGAGCAGCGCAGGGCGCGTGCCACCGGTCTCTGCCATTGTGAGGATTCGCCGTCGGTTGCAGCACGAAAAAACACCCGAATAAGCCGCGTCCATCGTACGAAAATGTGTTCTGTCGATGTCGACACCATGCGCCGACAGTTTTCTGCTTCCGATGGCCACTTTTTCGTGGCTGCCCGCGCGCGCGCGAGTCCCAAGTCCCAACGCTCGATGCTTTTGCGCTGGAGACTTCAATGCACTATACGCTCCGGATGATCACTGTGCACTGCGATTACAACTGATTTCTAGCGGCAATTATCAGTCTTGAGAGGAAATTCCTATAATCTTTTATTATATCTGGCCACCGTTCGTTCGAGATTAATCAATTTTCTTTTATTTACCTTTTTTTAATACCAAACATGTACCCATGTGCCATGGGATGAGTTTTATATCTCAAACAGAAAAAGTAAAGATGATTATTATTAAGTGGTATTCAATGTATTCACGGTGTATATTTATATGGGCGTAACATGCATGCGCGCTTCGAAAATTGTTCTCAAGTAGGTGTGGCTTTTGGTTTCTAATCTAAGAGTTTAAAGCATTACGTGAAACAAAAGAAAGAGGGATTGCATCCGTTGTTCAATAATACGAGGTTTGCCCCTGGATATTACATTTTCTCGAGCCTCAACTTTAATTATCGTGCTATTTTTCCGTGCGGCCACACATATGTGTGTGTGTGTGCAGTTGAGGCTACACACAGATATGGCATTCGCCAAGCGCCAAGCGCCGTACGCTACGGCAGCGCCGTACGCGCAATCTCGGGCCATCTCCCCTGCAACCGGCCAGCCACCAGCCGCCGCGGCGGCCTCTGCAGCCAGCATCCATCTCATGTGGAAAGGTCAGCCGAGGTAGACGACCTGGACCACATCTCCTAAATGCACGCATCACCGTTTACACACATTTTATTCCGAAGGGAGAATATTAATTAAATTGTAGACACTGGCGAGTGCAGCATGTTTCGATCTGTATATATATAGTGGCCATTATATGCGAAAAAGTATGATTACACACTTGGTAGATTAATGCGTCTAATATCGGTGGAATTACGCAGGGATGGCTTGCCAGCCTACTTGCGATGCACATTGAAGAGAGGTATGACTCGAAGGTGGCCGACTTTACCCACTTTGTATTCTGCCAGCTAGCCATATATGTAAGTATTTAGCCTACAGGTCTGTAATTAAATGCTCCCTCCGAAGATTGGAATCAAATTATCGATCCACGTTTGAGCGAAGCAGACAAGAATGCTCAATTTCTGTCGGGCTAAACGATAATTGAAGGTGATATGCACCTAAAGAACCACCTGGACATATGAAATTATCCAAGTCGCCGATTACAATAAGTTTCATACGGTCGCCCCATTCAGGACCCATGGGTCTCTAATCTGTGCAATGGTGTTTTTACACTTGAATGGCTTGCTATGGAATTAGCATCGAATGCGATTGAATGATCTAATGGCCCAGTGGCAATGTTGCCTCGTGATGCGATCGACTGAACAGACTTACGAGCACGTCTAACTTTTTCAAGCTCAAGGGAGATTTGAATCGAAACTTTGTCCTAGTGATCGAGCTCTTGCATTCGAGAACATTTGCCCCCGAGAAATCGGCTGCTATAGTCGAGCAAATATCGCGAATGAAACTGCAGCTCGAAAAGTTTAGTGGTTGACAAAGGGTGGGTCCGGTGCTCCAAACACGAGATGGAATCAAATACAGGAACCCGATACTCTACCCTAGAGGCTACAGGTGGATTATGGCTTCAGGTTGAGAAGTACATTCCTTTTATACACAATCACTGGTTTTTTTCACTGTGGCTAAACGAAATCGGCACACACATTTCGTTACTTGATACTGATTATGTCTCAATCTCATGTATTTTTTTCTGTGCTCTAGAAGCCAACAAAATATGAATCGTAATGTATTGTGTTTCGGGGGCTTTGGCCACTCCAGGGTTGAGTGCATGACTGGTGTAGCATGAGTCCCGAAGACACGCGGGATCTTACCACGGTAAGGCGGTAAGACGATGCCAAGTAAGCAACTCGAGCTCTGTGATGCTGGCTAGGGTTACATCTTGTGTTGCTGTTTATTTTTCCTCACGTATCTCGTATATAATACATATATACGAACGCGATGTGTCTTCATTGTAACAAGTGAGCTCTGCAACAACCACCACGTATTTGATTCCAATTCATCGCAGGACATTCGCTGGAAATTGGTATTGAATGATAGTAATAACAGCCGATTCGTGGGGATGCTGAGGCTCGTTTCGATTCTTCTTAAATCCTGTGCGTTGATCGTTATCTGGTATACGCTTTATACATTGCCTGCAATCTTGCTATTGTTACCTGTGCATGCAAACAACTACAAGAAATTTATTTGAAACAAAAAAATTGAATCCATCTGAGATAGGTATATTAAAGACGCTATTTTCTACGGTGGAAGAATAATAATAAAAAACGCTGAAAAGTATATCCAATTAAAATATCCAGGGGATTTTTTGTTGCCTTTTTTCCGTTCCCCGCGTGATGTAGCTAAGGTGGTTCGTTCGGCGGCTCTTCGAACCGCGCACCTTCGTCATTGTGGCTCGTATCGCCAGCTTCCATCTCGGGGAAACATTAAACGTCGTTTTGACGGATATCGTGGATGAAAAGACGCGATTAAGCGGATGGAAATAAGAATGCGGAGAGAGAAGTGTCTCGCAGAGAAGACAACGCGTGAAGAGAAACATAGAAACAGAGCTGATGGCTTAAAAACGTACCGCGAGTTAATAGATGATTTGCGTGGTCGATACCACGAGGCGCGGATGGATTGCTAGTGTTGTACAATGTTACCAATGAAGTTAGTGTGGTGCTGGGCTTACCTGCATCCAATATTCTCTGCTTGACACTGTGTTGTCTCCCGTGCCAAAACTGCCACGCTTTGATCTCGTCTTCTGGACTCTTTTCTTCCCGGAACATTAGCATAACGACACTCTGAAACAGAAGAGAAACGGATCGTGTTAAAAACAACTCTGGCTGCTCGCTGGAAAACACCACGCATCGAAATCACCGCGGCCGCTCGACCGAGCAGGGACTCGCGTGCTCCGACAGCGACAGGAGTGGGATTTACGTACTTTTATTTGTAATAGCCCTGCAATGCAACAGATTTGCTACAAGTTATTCAAGATACGTAATTTAATCATTAATAGCTTCACGACTCAATTATAAGCCATTGATTTCTTTGCTATATCGCGAAGAAGTGAAAAAACAATACGAGGCTTTAGAACAACGTCTGCAGCCATTAAAAATCCTTCTGTTTTCCTTTGAACAGTTACGCGCCTTGTCGGAGGGAAGTCATCTGTTAGCAAGCCAATTAGGGGCGAACGTCGAAAGACCAGTTATATGTCGGGGCTAGTTTTTGCTTGGAGATAATTCCTTCTGCACTTGTCACATAGACGGATGGCAGTGCCTATTTTTACAAATATAGCGCAGTGCAATGCAAGAGAGAAAAAAACGCAATTTCATGGAATAATATGGCTTGTGAACTTGTTGGTATAACAGATCTTAAATACGCACAACGTGCACGAAGATTGCTCTTGTCGTACAACTTATGGACAAAGCCAAATGATGTCCTAAGCAATATTACCCATCAATCTCATGTTCTTTCAGTTATTCTGAATCTTTAGTCTAAATATGGCACTTGATTACCCATTAGTAATGAGTTGCAGCTGTGAAACTGTTGATGGCTCTTAGATGAACTCGAGAACGGCTGGTGGAGATTAAGTAAATCTCTCGATGGGCTTACTTGAGACATGGTATTACTGTAATAAAGCCCACGTAATTCGATCTGATTTTGGCGGCTGTATTCACGGCCGGCAAATCTGTACCCGAAACGAATCTCTTGACCGCGAATCTTGGGTGAGCAGGAAGTTCTCTGCGTGGCTAACAGGCTGACGTATCACATGGTATCACATGGTATCACATGGTATCACATGGTATCACATGGTATCACATGGTATCACGGCGGTATCACCGCGCGCGAGCACATGACCAACGGGAACATGGTGGGAGGACAAAGACTCGGATGCAGCCGACCCGAAGACATTCGAAAAGCCCCGCCTCACGTGTCCTATCAAGTGACGACCTGTCCGCATTTTTTTTTGGCTACTCATTAAAAACTCATACATATTCATAACGTGTTGCGCCTCCCGCCAAAAAAGTCCCACGAAATAACCGAAAAACTAAACTCATCGCAGCTGATGTGTAATCATGGCTAGCTTAAATTTCAGCATGTGAAAAAACGCATGCTTCGTGTCGTGTTACTCTTGGAGAGAGTAACGCCTTATGTTTGAACGTAATCAATCTCCCGTGGTTTGTGTGTCGCCGCTCAAATTATTACTATGGCCGGCCAGTTCGACAGGTTGAATTAGAGTATGTTGTTAATTAGCTGCAACTTAAGCTGCATCATATTATGACGACGGGAGTTGCACCTGCAATCAGCAAATTAGGGTTGGCCCGTTGAATACGAAATGTGAAGAGTGCATGCCCATTTGCAAACACCCTCTCGCAAGAAGTTATTCGACTTGGCGAATTAGCGAACATGATTCGACGAGCGCGCCGTGTTTATGCCGTGTTTATGCTGATTTTATTGACGTTGGATTGATGAAGATTCCGCCAGAGTAGAATCGCAATTCGCAACCCGTAAAATAATCCACAAACGAGTTTCTGGAAAACTAAATTTACATAAAAAACGCATCGAATGCATTTACGGATCATAACTTTGGCGATTGTCTGGAGAATTGTACAAAAAAAACTTTGGGAACAAATTGCATCTGAAATGCAAAACAGCATATCTTATAAAGTTCATTCACTCAGGTCGCCCGACTCCTTTTGATTCGTTGATATGATTAATTTAATTGGCTTGCCCATTGGCAGTGGTATAAAGTGCTAATCACACTTTCCTATATTTTTTACTCGTAACAAGCTGAGAAAAAGATGGAACATTGCTTTCCATCGGACATCGGCGAACCCCGAAGGTTTTTCCACGCAGCAGCGTGCGGCCGATTTGTGAGCCAATTCCTCGGCAACACGCCGAAAGAAAACCGCGACCGACGGGCAAAAGGTGAGCCCCTCTTTTCGCCAAGCGAAACACTTACTTTATTACTCAGCACGCCGCGCAATTTCATCTTCAACTTCGGAGGGTATAAAATGTAATTAAATAATAAAACTTTTGGCTCTTATAGTAATTAAAAACATGTTCCGCACGTTTCAGTCCCTCTCTCTCTGTATCTCTCTCTCTTTCTCCGTGGAACGCGGGTCGCGACCAGCACTAAAAAAATAATACATTTTACGAAGCCGCAGTTTTAAGGATGTGTGTTTCATAAAGTGGTCGGCAGCGCCAGGAAATCAACGGCGAGGTGGTAAGGTGCTGCCGACAGGTGAAGTCTGATGATGAAGCTAGCACAACCAGCGCAACCCTGTTTTATTTTCATAGAAGTCGGAAGATTCAGATTGCTCCTGATCTGACGGGAAAGCAACAAAAAACAAAAACAAAAAACACGGAACGTCAATCCGACTCCATCTCTCGTTTCCACCAAGATCCGTGGAGAGGCAACCGGTGCGGAGTCTTCGACCACCGCTACTTGCTGCCCACGTGCAAAATTCGCTCGCTCGATCGGCTGTGTGTATGAGTAGCAGCACGTAGCAGCCCACGGTATTAACTCCCATATGCAAATCGAGTACGCCGACTGCGGAGTCATCTTGGAAGAAGCGTACCGCGGCGGCGCGGCGTCCCATCGATTGCGTGAGAATAGTGAAGAAGAAGCGAATCGCTGGCGATCGCCGGTGATTGATGCAGAGTCGAGGCCCCGTGCGAGCCCCGACAAGCACACATCAGAGATCACGCTCACGAACACACGCTTCTCATTTATGCATTTCACATTTTTAATAATATTTCTCATCATCATCTCCATCGTTCTGCCCGTTTTTCTTCGGCGCTTTTATTTATCTCCGTCTCTCTCCGTCTCGCTCGGTCACTCTCCGTGCATCTCGCACGTTGCAATTGTTGTACACTACGTGGAGAAAATCAAAATATCCATCCCACGATTCAATAAACTTGTAATTATATTGTCTTAAAGCGCAGCAGGGCGGCAATAAAGAACAGATGAGCGCCTAATTGACGCAGCATGGCTTAGCCCGTGATCAGACGATCTGTGCATGTTGTAAAGTTTAGGCACGTGAGCAGATTGGTAAAACTGGCTGGCGTGGCCTAACCTAACACCGTTGCACCTCCATAAGCTCACTTCTTGCGATACTGGGAAAGGTCCGTCACTCGTAAATATTAAGGGAAATCTCAAAAGGGAAAGTACAAGAAAAAAATATTAATTATACACTGTTGATAAACATTGTTAGGTAATTCACCGGGCGATAAACAGCTCATCGTTCTCAATAAAATCACATTTGCCAACTTTCGTGCGTTGTGGACGTGATGGGTGAATGTGGTGGTGCCGGGATCGTGACTTGTCTGGTCAGTTTCGGATCGATCTGGCACCGCGACACCGGATGGTTTGGATGGACCGCGTCTGCATCTGGCACCGCGACACCGGATGGTTTGGATGGACCGCGTCTGCATCATGCATATAACTACCAAAATGTTGGACCTGGCTGGCACGCGAGGCCGCGCGGGGCTTTCTTAGCGGAATGTCCTGCAGACACATTGTTCTGGGTCGACCACCCAGCGTGCGGGGGTGGCATTGCGGGGTCGGCGGCAGGGGGGCGGCAGGGGGGCGGCAGGGGGGCGGCAGGGGGGCGGCAGGGGGGCGGCAGGGGGGCGGCAGGGGGGCGGCAGGGGGGCGGCAGGGGGGCGGCAGGGGGGCGGCAGGGGGGCGGCAGGGGGGCGGCAGAACATGCAAATATTGTACGAGCAGGAAGGTATTGGATGTTCACCTCAGGACATAATATGCTCCATGAACACGATTGACAACAAAATGCTATTAGCATTTGTATTCCAATAGCCTTACAACATTGATCTGGTCTCAACAGCAGATATCGCCATTTTCGTTATTGGTCTTTCAGGTTCATTTGTCATGCACCGATGGGCATTCGTTTTATTGAGTGAAAACTTGATTATTGATAATTAATGATGGAGTGTTAATTGGAAATCGTAATTCATCATTCTATAAATAATTCATGTTTGGATATCTGCATGAAATGAGATTACCAACGCTATTCATTCTCGCCGTGTAAAAATATTTCCATGTAAGATCGTGATTTGAATATTATATTATTATAATTATTCGTTATGTGGCCTTCACGATATTTTCAAGTTGCTATTGAGACGATGGAATTTGATCGAAAGTCGAAATAAGTCGAGAAAAATCGTAAGCTTTCAAACCGAGGGTATGGTGACTCGACTCGCGAGCCGAGACAAAAATACAACCATGATGTCATTCCAAATCCTGTCCTAGGGCAGGGAATCCAATGTTTCATCCAATGTTTCATCCAATGTTTCATCCAATGTTTCATCCAATGTTTCATCGCCGAAAACGAATGTCTACATTTCGCAAATTTACGAGCTGAATGCTGCGGCGGCCACGAAATATCCATCGCGAAGAAGGAAAATGCACACGTTTGCGAATGGCTTCCAGAAAATTCGATCATAAATCTCCAGATGAAATAGTAATGCACTAAGCATTACAATATTCAACCATAGCGCACGTTGCTGCTTGGTCATTGAAAGCAATTTATACCTTTCCCTTGAAACCATGCTAAGGTTTATTTACATAATGAGGTGTTTCTCTGGTTTACATTGGTGTCCTCTGGCCCCTTGATGGCTGATTTACGAACGGTGCACTACTGCCAAGAATATTGCTAATAATTCCTCCAGTGTCTACCTAATTAAAACATGGTGTTGTTGCGTGCAAAACCGCGCGCGAACATTGCGTAAAACAGATTGCGATGGGATGATTATCAACGACAAGCCACTTGCCCTTTTGAACTTTCATAATATCCAATTAATTGCTCCTCAAGATGGCCATCATTGATCTGTCGGACGATTGATTATGAGGTTTCCCGTTTCATCAGATTGTATAAGGCACGTGATGATGGAAAGTCGGCTGCGTATTTTATTGACGAGCACCTCCTCTGGCAGTGTTTCTCTCTCCCGATGGTGATAATGATGATGACGATGACGATGAGGTGTTGGTGACGAAGAGGGAAATACGTGGGATTTTACTCGAACAGTCGGTGACTTAAATCGTTTTGATAGATGACCATCGCTTGAAAATGTTAATTTATTCTTGTGTTCCCAGCGGAATTCAAGAGATAGAAAATTGAAATTCGCTGAACTGGAGATCCCGATATCGGTTAAAAATTCAAAAAGATACAGTAAAAGAAACATTCGACACCGGATCCTAGTCTGAATTGCAATTGAACCTGATGAAGCTTAAAAGCAATTAAAAGCAATGACTCTATATTTGCCAATTAACACTTAATTGCTTAATATTTGTTTATTGGCGCAGTTATAACGCTGGCTCCAACTTGCTTATCACAAAAAACCAATGAAAACGCAACAGCAACGCATCGCACTGCAATCTATGGTAAAAGAGTTCAACAGCGTTCTGAGATTGCATGGCCAAAAAAGGCAAGCCGAATATGAGAACTGCGTTTGGGAGACGGGCATAGCTTTCGGCCTGATTTACTTTCGCGAATGGTTTTAAGGGTCAATCTATGAATTTAAATGTGGTGGATGAAAGACATATACGTTACAGAATTTCGCTACTCGAAAGAAAATAAAAAAAAGTACGACAGAGAAATCAAGTTTATTGTCGTCGTCGGACAAAGATCTGAAACCTACTGACCATTGATCTAACCAACGTCCAACCGACATGCAATCGAATACGCTTGTGCTCAATTTGGCCCGATAAAGTATCACTTTTTTGGTTTCAATATACCTCGGAAGACAAATAATGTACCAATGTAGGAAATTAAATCGTAAATGATTCAATGCATCAGAGACCACAATGATGTACGAACAGTACATTATGAAGCGTACGCCGATAAGATTCATCTCGTGATCGAAGAAGAACATCACTTCTTTATTTAAAAGACGAAGAAAACACCATTAGCACAATTGAATTAATAAAACGTGTGCTGTTGAGTAATGTTCGCTGTCTGCGAGGACGCTACGACACAGCGAGCAGCGTTTCAACTGCAGCCTGCTGATGATTATATGATGATGATTACACAAATGCCGGATAATATCCATGTGGTCAAGCGGTCGACGTCGATTGATGCTAAGACCATAAGACCCCATCAATTATATCAGTACACTCCCAGCCAGCGGAGATCGTGATCAACCAGAACTCCGTATTAGGAACAGCGACAAACGGCTCGCGAATGCACCGGGCAGAATTTTATGCGATTGACTTTTGACCGCGAGTGTATCTCGGCGAGATGCATTAGTATGTGCATCGCCGACATACATTGCATGCACCTTCACTGACCTCACATTGCGAAAGAGAAAAGTGCGATATAGCTTTTATAATATTTGCATAAAATAATTATTAGTTTGCTTCGTTAAGTAAAGTTGACAGTGTGGCTCAAGCAAGGCAGTTGCAACTTGAACATGGGGGTAAACGCTGGGACGTGCCGAGATGAATCTAGGCTTCTCGAACCTGTCGCCGGGTCCAGATTGTTGCCATCAGTGTGAAAGCCTCGACAGGGATGAGTTATATTTTAATCGCGAGAAACATTGCCGTTTTAAATAATACGCGTGGTAATATATAGTACACATAGGCGCTTGGAAAGTGAAGTCATGAATTTGCAAATAATGAATTTTCTTACCTTGACTGTCTGACTCTTGAGCGGTTTATCAGGATCAGGGATGTATTCCAATGTGATGCCATAGAATTGTCCCTTGTTTATGTACGTGATTCGGTCGTCTTCTCTCCGTTGGCTCGTCGAGATCGGCGTCTCCAAATTGTATTTGAATCCGTATTGTGAGTATCTGGAACGAATAAATCAGCAAATTGTCATGGCGATATCTCGACAAGCTGCAAGCGCACGACTTTCGCGTGTGTGGCAACTGGCGAGTTTCAAAACGAACGGGCCAAAGGAAAATTGGAACCAAATCCATGACATTTCAGCGGGCCGTGGGTTCGAGCGACATGGAGACTTCAACGCACGACTGTACGCTCGTGTGTCCGCTCACACCACCATACCGATACGCTTTTATCTGCACGTGAGGACAGAGGACTCATTGAGGTGTGGTCAAAATAAGTGCAAATGTAACGCGGGACTCGGTGTCTATAGATTGCTTATCGAAGTCAGTTCGGCGCGACTTAACGAATGCTGGCTGCTACACGAGAGCGTGTTTTAATTGGGCGCATGGATCCTTTTGGTCGCCGAAATCTCGCTCATTTGGGACAGACAACACCCGTTCGGTTCGTCGAGCTTGCTTTCTATTATTATCCACCAACTCGTGGATTTGGGCACGGCACTTGTTAATGCCACTCTCACAAATCCATGTCAATTAAAATCCACGCTTCATTAGTTAAATTTAAATACTTGTTAATTATTGACGGATCGAATTTTCTTTTAAAACTGTCGTCACATAATCAGACCGACAATTATTAATTTGAAATGAAACTCGAGTTCCGAGGTCTTTATATAATCAACTATCAACGGTTTATACACACATTTTAATAAAATGCGCTTTTGCCTTTAGTCTGGTTGCCCGGAAAGGATATGTCGGCACTTCTTTCTAGCCTAAACATCGACATCGCGTTCTCCATACCAGCGGCAGTGATTGCATTCGCGGCTCGTGCATTCTGCAGCAATTATACTCTTTTTACCCTCGGTTTGACTGATTCGTGGCTGCATCGCAGCTTTCTCAGATTGGAATCGAAGCCTGCACTCTACGTGCACTTATGCATCGCTCCATCGTATTCGTCATTGTCTTATGAAAAATCACAGAATTAGCAGCAATAAATCAGTGGATATAATTGCAGCGATTGTCCATATTTAATCATGTAATGGAGTGGCGTCAAAGGTCAAAGGCGGTCATCGCAGACTCAAAGCATGAGTAAAATCAGTTTGCGGACCGGAAGGGCCGAAGAAGATGATGTTCTGAAGTGAGCGCGAATGCTACAGAAGAACTGCAGAAGAACTCGATTTTCCCGTTTTCATCGCGGCGAAAAAACGAACACAACGGCGGAGCGGGGAGTTGGTGACTGAATCGTTCGACCGCGTTTGACAGTTTGCCGGCCGAACATTAGTCGAATCATTCGGCAACAATTTATGGCAATAATTTCATGAAAATGTCTTGTGTGCAGGTAGAAGTTGTGTAGGCGTTTGCACATAATTGCCTTGTAGCGTTGATTCTACAAACACTCTCAACATTGTTAATCAATCAAAGATTTTTTTCATCGAGTCACATATAATCTTTGAAATATCAAATTTATGGCCAGCTGAATGTGATGTCTGCAACGCTGAAACTTTTTGTATAATTTGAACTCGTTCCGTTCAGTGCATCGCTAAAGTATCTCTCGATCGTATTATAAGCTTCGGACTGACACATCGAACGTGTGATTAAATATATTTTACTATCGATAATCGATCAGGCCGAGCGCTCTGTGACCGGCAAGTCTAATGAAATATGGACATCGTTATTATGTTGACCACTCCCTAAACAACAATTTCGTCTTATTAAATTCAGAGTGATAAAAAAAAACACATTCGAGATAACTGTATTTGGGCTAGATTTGCCAGATCACCGAGCCTAGTGACAGGGTGTTTGTAAAAGGAAATTAGTTTTACTGCATTTAACCTGGTGTGTTTATTTACGAGATTGATTCACAGGCAGAGGTAATCAAATTTGAGACCACCTTCATCGGAGCCGCACAGAGCTTGTCTGTAAAAATTCCGAAATCAAACAATTCCATACGCACTGGTAAAACAAAGAGCCCACAAGATTTTACGAAGTTCTATCGAACGCGAGTAACAAGCGGCAGCACTTTTCCCCGTATTGTCACTTGCAAAGCTTGCAAAGCTTGCAAAGCTTACAATCAAGCGTTTCACACAAGTCACACGATGAGCCCAGCAAGACAGCACAAAAAACTCACACTTTCGCGATTTGTATTTTGTCCGCGTCGTTCTGTCTACCGAAGTCGTGCCACGGTCTCGACCTCACGCCGTTGCTGCCTTGACCCGGCGACTGACCCGCCGCCCTTTGGGCAGCCAGCGCCGCAGGGTCGCCGCCCAGCATGGGCGCTTGGCACAGGTCGGTGTAGTCGAAGTTCTGAAACACAACGCACACATCTGGTCAGTCCGGGTTACCACGCAGTCCACGAACACACACATCAACGCTGGACGCTACACACAGTTTACACGTCCGAAGTCAAAGCACATGTTTTATTGTCTCGTGTAGGGATAGCATTAATTTGTTAAGACAAGACCACGAATTGATGGATGCTGTATCAGTTTTTTCTTATGTTGACTTGAAATGAGAGCCATTTCTTTCCCACACACAACCGATCAGTACGGGTCGGGTCAGACACCTCGCCAGGGAATCTTCAAATGTTAATTGCTAAACGATTCCACGTCATAAACACTATTCTGTCAACAATCTTGTCCGTGCCATTTGGGTTAACTGATGAGCCCGCATCCTTGCAAATCTCGCTGCACCCATGTGAAATCGAGCTAAATCCCGCGCGAGGTTTCGAATGCTCCGGTGTCCATCGGGTCAAGCGATTACACGTAGCTCAGGTGTGGGTTTCTCATCACGTAGACTATACGCGACGTGCAACGCCATGAATTATGGTTATTATTACAGTAATTTTAAAAGTCGAGACTTATATACATCAGGCGGGCTCGCATCAACTGGTGTATATTTAATAAATATTATATGAATGTAATCTGCGAGATGACCTATGCACATGGCATGATGCGCTTGGCGAGCGTTTACCGCACACGAGTGCGGGGGCGTGCTTTTGTGTTGATGCGATTCGGTGCGCCGGGGGTTGCTACGTGCCCGAGTCGCCGATGGTGATCACGGGCACTGGACCCCCGCGTGTCCTCGGCGTCTTCTGGCCCATGCCGAAGTGCAGATAAACCCGTGATACCAATCCTCATACAGCGGTGTGCGCTATGCGTATCATGCATGCATCAACTGGCAGATCTTACATGCGCCGCTGCACTTTCGGATTGAACCGGCTTCGTATTGATATGCAGGAATGTCACATGCTTTTTATTGCATATTAATTAGGTTTTATAAGCGAGGGCTATTTATATGAGATAGAATGTCGTGATTGCTATATTTATTCTGGATGGTCTTGCGGTGGCTATATGGATATTTTATGGCTAGCGATGCTCGAGACGGATAAAGGCAAGATAATACTTGCATGGGCTCAATAAATATTAATTGTAGACAAATCATATATTCTTGTATATAATTTAATTATTTTACGACTTTTCCATATTTAAATGCAAGTATATAAACGAAATTTATCTATGCACTTATAAACAGGCAAATCTAGCTGGGTGTATGAAATCAATAAAGCAGCCAATCCCATCTTGAAAATTCCATTTTTGTTGTTTTTTAAAATTAGTATAATAATTGTATGTCTCGCCGTAAACGCAAAACTTCTCATTATCCCATTATCTTGTTCAAAACGTTTCATAAAATGATTTATATTAGCTATAATTTCGGTCTGAAAATATCTACATTCGATTTCTCAAATCGATTTTAATGGCATACACTTAAGAGGTTTTTCACCAGTCGGAAGTAAAAAATGGAATTATGGTTTGAAAAAACTCGGTGAATCACGCACGAAACTTGCCCACAACCTTTGAGATCGCCAAAAATTCCTCGGTTTTAGCAGAAGCAAAAAAATACATCTTGAACACGAAATCGCAGAAAGAAATTCTCAAAATAGCCCCAGCTTCTTTTAATACGGTGCATGACATGTTACAGCGGTCAAGGAAGATGAAGACGAAGATGAAGACGAAAACAAGTCGGTCTCGTGCACGCCTAAATTGATTCTCGATTTAGCTAGCTATTCGAATCGACAGCGACCGCGATTGATATAATTAATTTCTAACAATACAGCTTCTCCGACGGTTTCATTACAACGCATAGGGCCAGCAGTCCTAATTACCAATTAGGATGTTAATTATGCTTCTCTTAACAAGGTTGGGCGAAGTATTAAACCGGAATAATAGTATGTTAGATAACACATCTTTATATGCAAAGGGAACTGGTTTCAAATTATATTTATTGTTATTGTTAGTGAAAAGAATTACGCGGCTAGATATAAGTTAATATTTACAAATTTTTACTCCAAGGGTTCTTTTATCCCATAAAAAAGTACCGAAATTTTGTGAACACGTTCGATATTTGTGGTACCTACATATCTGGTGGCGTCAAAACCACAGGGCTACACAGCTAATACATACTCAGTGCAACAAACACGGCACCTCCACCATGAAAATTAACCAGCAGAAAACGCATTTTCTGCATCTTCTCGTTTCCGAGTTCGGAAGGCCGGTAAGCGGTAATGACGGTAATGCTTAGTGCTTGCATCAGCCAGCTACGTATGGCAGGCTCTGATGCGGGATGCTGAATCGTTCGCAGCTCCAGAAACGGCGTCTGATATATTTATATTGCAGTGGAGATATCTTACGCAGCAAGCACGTAAGGAATTAGGAATGTCTCGTTGTTTAGGTCTAAGTGGGCAGCAGTGAGGTCATTTTTAAACCGTTAGCGGCGGCCACGGAGAAAGGGGAGGCCACGCTTTGCCAGCTTTGATGCAGGTTTGCCACTGCAGCAGCGCAGCAGCAGCAGAAACAGCCAAAGCTTTATTTATAGCTCAATCAGATGCTTAGAATGGGATCGCGCCACAATTGCCACTCAGACGGCCAGACAGAATTATCTGGCTGGTGGAAATCTATCCAATTAACGGGCATTAAACATTTTGCCGGCAGGAAATTTGGTGTGGTGAACTTGATGCTATAATAATATTACCTTTAATAATACCACCAGCCAAGATGGTTACCATGTTGGTTTGTTTAATTGACCTCAAATTGTAGACCATATTCGCTGTAATTTAGCTACCGAGCTAATTTGTCGTGGACCATAACGCTTTAAATAATTTTATGGTTTTAATTTTTATGATTAATTATTTTGCCTAAGGTGTAAAGATTATGCAAATTGGCGTTAAGAAAAAGTCGAATTCATATCTTGCAGGGCAGAATTGGGGAAGTGTACGAACACCATGGCCGATCGTTAATCTTGAGGCTTACATTAAAATAATGCCAACTTCCTTACATGGATCTATGATTTCCTCGCAAATAGAAACTTGCTCCCTTTTCCCATTTTAATAAATGTAGCAGACCCCAAGAATGCAGACAGACGATACCGACGCGGTGCCCTTTAACCTCTCAAAATTTAGGGTAAGCAGGTGCGTAGGACTTGTTTTCAAAATACCCGCTTATCCTGCTAGAATGCTTGTAGACACGTTATTTTTTCCCCTCGACTCACCCAGCTTGAGAGGTTGGGAGCAGAGATGGGTCGAAATGGAAACGAGCCGAAGAGCTTAGCAGTTCATTTGCCATCCTTGAGCTACCAAAAATGAATAACCGAGACTAAAAGTGGATAATGATATGATAATTATTCGTGTGCGTGATAAGGCTACATCAAAATGACTGACACATCTACTATTAAGTGTGAGGAAAGAAATAGTTATTCTTGTTAATTAAAATGAACAGTTTTTGGATGGTCTTATAATTGTGTATTGTACACAGGACTATAATTGGTGGGCGAAGCAACAGAGACAAAAGCACGGTGATGGCTTCAGCCTTGTTTGTTTATCTTGACGAGTATTGCGTGGTAATTAACGCAATTTGAGGCTACCCATGCCGAGAACGTAGAAGCGTGGCGCGGTGGAGGTGCCGGGTTCACGTGGTGAAGGATAGTGTCGGGATCGGGAAGTTAGGCTCAGGTGCGAGCACCGACTTCCGAAGGTGCCGATCTTATCACACTTTTAATTCGTAGATCTGTTACCGAATTTGCATATCATACACCTAAAGGCATGGACCATAGACAGATTAATGAAACGCATGGTTCTAAAATGGGAGATTTGGTGTTGGTATCTATTTTATCCATTTATTTTTATGGTTCAACCATAGAATAAAGACCTTTATAAGAGAGGTCTTTATTCTATGGTTCAACTATGGTCAACTATAATTATTTCACCCATAAACTAACTATTAAGTTTTATGTCAAATATTTACCCTGCTACTTCTCAAACGATACTTTCTTCCACTAGCTACAATATTAATACCAATAACCTAGACAGCATCCACGTCATAATCAAGTAATCTGTTCACAGTTTAAACAGTGCTGAGAATGCATTTTTTGCTCATGTACAGTTATATTTTTCAAAAGTTATTGCTCATAAATTGTGAACAACATTAAACGTCTAAATAATGAAATGAACGAAGTAATCCCATATCCTACAATTGATTTGAAAACAACCGGTAGGCATAATCATTCCAGTGAATAAATTCTCGTCGTAATGATCAGAGTGGCAGAAGATGTCGGTACTTGAAGGCGAGACTGAAACCTTTCTAGTCGCGGTTTACGATTGTGGATATAATGCATGTGTGTTCGCAAACACTCGAGTCAGAGGTAGGTTTTATTGTCGTTCTTTACGAGCCAATGAGTACCGAGGTACTCGTCGAGTGAAAAGCAATAGAGCTCCGCTTAGAGCTGGAAACTGCAGGTCGGATATGGCGCCCGTATATCTACCTCAAAGATGCAAGGCATGTGTATGCGAGTCTGAGAGATTGTAAGATAAAACATGAATAGTTATTATAAAGATTTCGCATGACAGCCAGATCTGATACGATCTTCAGCAAATTAAAGCAAAAAAAAATTCAACGAAAAACACCGCATGGTGTGCTCATGGGCCATTATAAGCGCGAAAACCGTTTTCATAAATCAGATTTATTGTTTTATGTTTATTATTTATATTATTATGGGGTTCCGAAAACGGAAGCATGCTTCCATGGCTGCGTCGCCTTCGTGGCCACAGAGACGGCGCGGCGTTCCCGCACCCGGGGCGCTTTCCTGCGCATGCTGCGACGTGCGACCAACAGGTCGGGATCAGCACGTGACAAGAGTGTCTCGACTCACCTGTTGATGGATGGCTGTCTGGTCGCGTGGAGTGATGGCGTCCGCACCGATCCCGCTGTCCGGCGAAGGCAGGTCCACGGTTAATCCAGCCGCCGTCGCCGCCGACACGACCCCCTTGCTGTTGTGGTACGCCGTGCTCTGTCGCACGTACCTCTCCATCAACGACGCCGTCGACGTCGCACCGCCCCCACCCCCCGGCCCCTCGGGGCTGTCCACATACGCGGGGATCGGCTGTTGCCGCAGCTGACTCGCGTACTGATCCGTCGTGAAATATTCCCGATAATACGGATCCGAGGTGACCGCGAACGAGTTTCCCGTCGCACTTCCGCCGCGGACGTTCGTGGACGTCGTGATGTATCCGCCGCCGCCGCCGCTGAGTCCGCTGCCTTGCGACACCGACGTCGCGTACTGCGACACGTGGTCGTTGTAGGGGATCGGCGACGGCGACCCGCTGCCGCCGTGGTGCTGCGCGTTGTTCATCGACGCGAAGATCTGCGAGTTGTAGGCCATCGCGGCGGGCTTCAAGCCGTCGGCGGTGGCGATCAGCTCGATGGGTCCGTTGCCGTCATTCAGCAGCGACGAGCTGGACGACGTGGGGGTGCCGTTGATCGAGCGGCTGCCGTGCTGCGGCGAGTTGAGACCGCGGCCCGCGTGCGCGTGCAGCTCCTCTTTGATGCTGTTGTTGTTGTTCACGATGTCGACGACCAGGTCGCCCTGACTTCCCGGACCTCCATTGCCGGACGAGACGAGCACCACCTTGTGTCTTCCCAGTCCCTTGTTGCTGATTATGATGCCGCTATTGTTGTTGTCGAGACCGGGCGACGAGGTTGACTTGTGGCGGTGATGGCTCAGATCTTCCGGTTCTCGCTTGACGATCAGTTGCTGCTGGGTGTGGTGGAGATGTGGATGGTGCAGTTGCTGGTGGTGGTGCAAGAACAGGCCTGGCAGGTCTGAAGAAGCCACCGATTGCGGAGAGGCGGCGCCGCTGAGCGAAGACGCCGAGGTAGGTGGAGCTATCAGCTCGAGACCGGTCCCACCGCCGAGACCATTGGCTTGCTTAGCGAGCAGCACGCCGCCGCCAGCGCTGGAAGTGGCACTGAAACGAATGCAAAGTATCGTTTTAGATTGCGCGTCGAGCGGTGAACGGGAGGAGTCTTGTCCGGCGTGTGTACAGAATTCAGTAAGTTGGCATGGGACGGCAAAAAAGAGACAACACTCTTCCTGTTTGGAGAGTAACCAATCATCGAGTTTTGTGACTCGGCGCTGAAAAGCGGTTGGCGTGTTGCATAATATTATGCGCACTCTCTCGGCGAGAGCGTCGCGGTTTTCCTGACTGTCCTCGCTCGCCGCCGGTGAAAATGATAACCCCGAGTCAATTATTTTCGGTTCAGACACCGCGAAGTGCTCAGCGCTGACAATGGCCCGATGCACCGTGACTAAGGTGCAGCGGGTGACAGTGCATGAGAGTCGGGAGTTGTTTATGAGCCGTGGCCAGTTACTGCGTCTTTCTGCACTGCACGTGGTTCCAGGGAAATGCAGTTTCAGGACGACATTAATAATCGAGCACATTGTTGAGGACGGCTATACTTTGTGCTGGAGCAACTGGCATTCACATGGTTTTATGATTTATACTTTCCTAGATCTGGCTGCAGTTTTGCTCGTAACAAATCTGCTGGCATTGTCTGCATGGGTGCACGAGTGTGAAAAAAAAATAGATATTTCATTAAACCACTCGTACATTAATGAAGCTATGAATACATGTGTAGACATGGAATACATTTTGAGCAGTTTAAACAGGAAACTCTCCCTCCTTTTATCAAAAAGCTAAAGCTAAACTGGTAGGTTACGGCCCTATCCGAAAGAAGGAGGAAAAGCTATAGGCAAAAATAAGTTTGCTCATTACGATCTGTATCTGTTAATTAAGAGAGGTGCACTCTATAATTTAGACTTGATTATCATGTATTTCCGCCCGTTTGTCTACAGTTATCGTTGACAGTATCAAATTCGTGCGAGCTAAAAGACAGCTTATGAATAATTCCAAGCAAGTGTGGCCTGCTTAAAATATGAAATTCACGTGCGCATCTTAAATTTGCAAAACTATATGTGCACAAGGTAATCTGATTATTGTTGGCGTGAGTCTATCTTTGACTTGGTAGAGACAAAGTCTAACTAGAGAATAGAGATAATATTAATGACATATGAAAAGGATCTGACATCGATGAATTGGTGGTATTTTGAAAAATTTAGTTTTTTATTGCAATTAGAATGTATTTTATTTTTCACCGAAACATGTTTTTGTCTAAGAGACATCTCGTGTATCTGATTTACACAAATTACACGGCTATTTTATCAGAGTTGTATCATCAGCGAGTTTATTGGCTAAAAGTATTTCCAATTCTCTCGAGGGTATCTTATTCCTGTAATAGATGAAACTAATGCGCCAAATAAAATACGTCCGAACTTTACGACCATGTTTCGGACATAAAAGCCGCATTTCCCCATTCCATTTCCAGCCCATCATCTCCCAAAAGATGTATCGCCCATTAAAGAAAATCCTAGTTCGGGTTCCGCTGACCTCATGCATTATTGATGGGAACGTTCTTACAAGGAAACTACAGTTAACGCAATTTCGGATACCAGCAGTTATATTTTTATTTATTATCGAAAACCAATCGTTAAATGACCATCGCCAAGAAATGCTTTCACAGAAATAACATATTTTCAAGAAACTGGTATGGGCGAATCGAATTAAAACTCCTGGCTTTATATTTAGATAACGTAATTTATAATGGCTTCCCGCATTTTCTTCTCCTCGCGAGAGATGTGTGTACAATAATTGATGGCTTGTGGCCAAATTTACGAGACTGGGATCTTTGACAGTTGGTCCAGCCCAGCCACTTATCGCGTCCGAGCACAATTAAAACTGACATCCACTTGACTACCAATGGCTCGAAGAGGAAGGGAAACCGAGAAAAAAGTTACTATACTTTAGTATCTACGCGATGACCGTTGATGATCGAGATTATTTATGCAGGCTTAGAGAGAAAGGAGAAAGCTACCTCTTAAATGATGACCACTGACTAGACCTTACGAGGTATCCATCGTGAGGTACATTATACATTTTCTGTGTTCCTCGTAAAACCATGGCCCTTCGTCAAACTTTGGCACAGGAGTTTTAAATCACTAATGATGTGTCCACCACATTATAGGCACCAGATGCCAAAAGCATGTTTAAGGAATTCGATTGCCAAACAAAATGTCCAAGGAAATGCTGCCGATGCCAGGGTGGAGGTGCCAGGTTTACGAAGCCGATTTCTCATATTTGTACAAGGTGGAGGTGCCGGGTTATGCTTTAATCGCTGTAAATCTGGAAGCTTGATTTCTTCAGAGATGCATTCCAAGGAGAGCAAAAACAATCTGCCGCAGGTTTCTCACTAATTTCCTCCCAGCATCTCCTGCCGGTCGCAACATGACATTCCGTCATTTGATTTATTTAATGAACATTAATCACTTTTAAATTGGACTCAAGTTGACAACGGCACGCAACGCCGGCCTAATTGAAGCAGATCTCGTGTAAACAACTGATTACAGAGATCGGTAACTCGGTGACTATCGTCTTGAATGCATTACTCAAGCTCGGCCAACAGCTATCTGCCCCTAATGAAGCGGTTAGCATGAAGACAATGAACAAATTTCTCGTGAACATCCGAACAAACATGCATATTTAAAGCCACGAGCTACTTTAATTGAAATGTTCATCCACGAATAATTGATTTATCTTGCCTGCCATTTACTGACGATATAAAAATGAATTTAAATTATGCATCATCGACGAATGAAAACATAAACTATGTGTGTGCCATTCACCAAACACGAATGGAAGACGAACGCATAATATAAATATTTCTGCTGACCAGAGGCGTACACAGACATAGACATTTGCCAATTATTCCATCTACCACGCGCACATATCGCATGGGCGAAACAAAAATCAGCAAAACCTAACGAGAATCTTAATGAAATTTTATGGCGCCAATAAATATATATATATATTTCAGCATCGAATAGTAGCGATGCAATATGTTTTGATTGGTCCAATCGACGTATGCAAGAGCCTATAATATTACAGGCCATTTTGCAAAGCACCGTTTCACACGTGGCATGTTATCATCACATCTTAGAATCAGATTGCTGCCTTGAGGTCAGAGGTAAAGGTCAAGCTGAACGGTATCCACAAGGATGGCTGCATGGCTGCATGTGCAGTTTACAACGAGCACATGCTCACTATACGGCATCTAGGACACATGTGTATGCAGAGATAAAACGCAAGTACACTCCATAAAGAATTAAATGTAGGTATGTGAATCATTCGTATATACACTCCTTGGCCGAAAGAAAGAAAAAAAGAGCCTCCACTGTGTATTACTGTACAGTACAGTTAATATGTTAGGGTTGTCCTTCTCTTTTTTTATAGGCACGAGTAGGATAAAGCTGATGCCCCTACCATGCCTGAGCCATGCATTATAGCTGTACTACTAAACAATGTGTGCTACAGGGTCGCAACTTGCACCAGGGATTTTCAAATACTATAATACTGTTCTTATGCGTTTCTTATTGTAAGAATTCATCTGACCGGTTTGCGAACCTCTTCAGAAGTTCAGCCATTTTATTCAACGGGAGTGCATTCGAAACGCTCAATGGTAATATTCAAAGTTCAAACTGCTGCCTACACCGTATTCAAATCTCAGTGGGCTAACGTAGATAGACATTGAAACAGAGGCGTTTTCCGTATGGGTTATCTGTAACTAACGCGTAGCAAATAACAATATGAAAAATACTACTGGCATGGGACTTGACCACGACAGAGAAAAACAAACGATAAGAAACGATAAGCAAAACATATTTAGTAGGGTTCCAATGTAAAGTATATAGTCTTGATGGATGAATAATTGGAACTGCTTCTGATATAAAACAAAAAAATGTCACTTCTCCCAAATATATATGTAGCTAAAGCATCCAAAGTGTGCAAAATATATGACAACGCAATTCGAAACATATAAGTATGCATACTGCTTGAGCTAACAATGGAAAAAAGAGTTCTGCCAGCATTCGTGCATCTGTTTAGCAGGGAGAACAAGGTCAAAACGAGGCGTCTTCGCCGATCGAGAAACAGCACACATTTCTGAAGTAGCTGCGGTTCTGGACGCAACAAGGGCGAATCCTCGAACTGCATTATGATAATATATCGAAGATTATAATACCACCTATCGTTGCTCGATGTGCACGAAACTTGGCTACACCCGAAATAGACCTGGCGGGACCTCCGTCTGCTTTTAGCACGGAATAAGTTTTATTGCTGACGTTTCAACTATTTACACCCTCTAGTACAACTATCCTCCTCGCCGATATTGATGGTAATTTATGAATCGCATGGGCTGGGTTGCAATCTTCTTGTATCGATACAAATATATTACCTTATAGAAGAAGTGGTTGCATGTTAGATCGGTCGAGTCGTATGGCATAAACCGTGAAGAAATCAAATTAAATTTAGGCATTATGCAAAGCCATAACACTAAAGGCAGAGCCAACGTTAAAAACGCTTCGACACCGGCTACCAAATATGGCGAGCACTCGATATAAATCAATTGGCTTCGAGATGAATCTCATTCGCACCAGCAGTCGTTCGAGTGAAGCTGGGCAAGACTGGACTGTAAGAGTATGACCGCACGACAATCAGCCATGATGGGTGTTGGCCGGGATCTCGTCAAGTAAGCGGAGACCCTTGCTTCCCGATTCACTTGCTCCGGCTTCTCAGGGAGATCAATGGATTAATAATACATCCGACTCCGCTGTGTAGTAGGTATACCTACCATGATGTGCGCCACCGTGCGGTGATCAAGTCGCCCCCGGGGCAGATTCTGACTTGCTTGCCACCGCTTTTCAATGCTATAGATCCGCCGTGGATCTGTTCATCCGTTGCACTCCGCAGCCAAGTGCTGACAACTATTGCGATCTCCGCGACCTTTCCCCCAAACCACTTCTTCGTCGGCGCTCTTCGAGCTGTTGTCTAACTCACTCATCCCTTTCATTCAAATTCTATTGCGCTCGGATTCTGTCTCCGTCTTCCTTTGTGCTCGCCTGATGTTAATGTCATTTATAAAGTTCTCCCCGCGTGATTTGAGATTTAGAGGGTAGAAAAAAATTAGGGTACACAGGCTTTTTGATATATTGTTCGTTTGTTCAGGCGACGATAGGGATCAGTATCAAATTACAACGATCTAAAGATAAAGTTAAGGTATATACGCTTTATGTATGGGATTGGGGATGAACTACTCCAGTAGCAACAGATTAGTATATATTCAGCCACTGCAATATGCTAAATCCTACGCTTGAGAACATCCGTAAGCTATCCTCGATATTAGCAACGATAACGCAAAGTGCATCAACCCATGAAAAGAGCGATCAAAGCAATTGCATCCACGATTAAAACATATCAGACGATCGAGCTTCAGCACCAAATTCGACTTACGGCCAGATATCGGCGAGCTTGTCCTTGTCGCCGATAGCCATCTGCGGCATCTTGTAGTACTCGTAGATGAAGCCCATCGACTGTCCCTGGTCTTCGGCGCCGCCGGTGCTGATGTTCATCATCGCCGAGGTGGCGGCGGTCAGGGGGTGCTCGTAGTACGCCCGCCACCCCCCGTCCTCGGCGCCGCCGCCGCCACCGCCGCCACCTCCCTGCTCGGAGGGTGGCATGTCCCCCATGCGAGCCAGCGGCGTCCCCGAGCGTGAGCCCAGGGGCGAAGGGGACAAGTATTCGTCGCCCACCTCTTTCCGCTTCCTGGATGGAGGAACAGGAAGAGAATTCACGGTTAGAACAAGTGTGTCACGTGTGGCGACAGGCGCGGGCAAAAGCGCCGCGCGGCGCACCGCACTGCTATACTAATATAGGGGATCAGGATCGGCATTTCATCACTTCCAGTCAAACGAGTTAGTTGAGTGCACAGCTCTCGGGCAGCGAGCCGGGTAGGTAGGCAATCATATTTAAATAAAGTTTCAGAGTGGGTATCATTTCTTACAATACATCACTTTCCTGCGTGTGCAACACTCTTGGTAGTTTTAATTGAAACAGTTACCTTTGAAAACAAACACGTGAACAATAGCAGAAAATAGAAATAATTACATAGCATAAACTGTGTTTGTTGGTGTTCGAAGTGATAATGTTAAATTTATTAAAAATGCATCCCATGAACAGTGTGTACGGACGGGGCGGTCTAATTTATGCATATCGTGCATCGCACAAGATAGTAATAACTATACGTAGGCCTCAAGTAATATAATAATCACGAGAGTAATGCACAAGTGTCACGCAATACAGACGGTAACAATGGACATGATTGACCATTTCCTTGGATAGAGTGGTGGAAAACATTGCTAACATCTAAGATATCTTCGACCATGGAGGCGAGATAGAAGGTTAATCAGAGACATTTTTTAACCACAAGAAATTGTGTGCGATTTCTCGAGCAGCACCGAAAACGATATCGTATTTATTATTACAATAAAACATGCGTGTTGAGATAGGTAATTGATGCGGTTTTTAATTAAGCTTTATATTTACGCACACTACTCTGTGCAAATGGCGAAGGTAACCATATTCCTACAGCAACGCCATACTATCCAAGATTCCAGGAGCATGTCTTACAATTTACACCGAGTAAACCCATAAGCAATTACCAATTAATTGTTTAAACGTGGTTGATGAATGGCGTTTAAAAACTAATTTCATTGACAGCAAAGGTCGATATCAGAATTACTTGTCCACAATATAATTACAAATTGCAAGTACCCAAGCCACTGCAAATGCTAAAAATGAACGAGAGATTATTAAAACGCTGCGTTTTAGCATTTAGCATTTAAATTGTAATCAGTATGCAAATGTTTGAATTGAAAAACTAAAATTGCTCTTCAAATTACAAGCTGCACTCAAATTACAAGACTCCATATTTAAATACGAGGCAATATAAATAAAAACAAAATTTAATTGTTTGTGCCTTGTAAATTGTAATAAAGGTCTCATCATGTAATCTTTGATGAAGAAGATTCCACAGCAATGCAATAAAGCTCTCAAACCCCCCGAGGGGATCATACACTTGTGATCACGAACGCAAAATATGCTAATTCATCCAAATCATTGAACCAAGTGAGAAAATAGCCCGATGATTTCACTCATTAAAATGCCAAAATCGAACCCAAATCACAATAATCATTTTTCCATTTCCTCGACGGCCATATGCCGGCGTGCTCCATGAATACCACGTGAGGCAGACTTGCTGAGTGCAGACTGGCAAGTCCCAACCGATACAGGATGCTGATGATCATGATCGAGGGACCACCGATGGCCTACAGATATCTGCATATTATGGGTCTGCTTCACGACATGCCGTGACCAGACCGTTTACCGGCTGGATGCAGACTGTTTTGAGGAAAGCACCGACTCGGCCAGAAAACACCTGCAGCTGGCCAGCCGACATCCGAAATGGCTGTTGCAGTGCACGAGGGTTGGCCCGCTAGACTAGCGGTTATTAAGCCTTGTCATTAAATACGACATGGATTCGAAATGTGTGTTTGTGGATGTTTATTATACAAATGTTTTCCACACTCGAAAAGTGTACGTTTTTAGCACCAATTTGATTTTAGATAACGAATTCGGATGATTCTTCGCATCCGGAAATCTACGACTGCGTTTGTAACTGTTAAAAGTGGTCAATCGTTGCAGGGGTGCGCCGATTTGCAGTTTCAGCTTTGATGTGTTATTATATTGTCGGTATAGGTGCTTTCTTCGGCGCTGCGTTTCGAAACCGTGCGCATTGCAATTATTTACCATGTAATTTGAGGAAGATTTTGACCGCTCAATAAACGCGTAATACATTTTCTTCGGAAGGGAGACAATTTGTGGCTTGACCCAATTAACGGTTATTTTTCTGAGAAACAAATTACGGGTTATATCGCGACAAACAAAGGTTATTTCACGATGAAGGAGGCAGTGCAGCCCAGGTATAATTCGTGAAATTGTGGCTAACTATGCTGCAAGAGGAAAAGACGTATACTTTATCGAAATTAGAAATCACCAAATGCATCTCCGAGGATAAATAAAATAAAAATACACTGGCTTTTATTACAAATTATGTGTGGTGCCGTTTCACACGAGCAAAGCGATTCTCTTTGTGAATCCACGTTAAAAATTATAGTACATCCAAAGAAATGTGTTCGTGTAATGCACAACAATTTAAACGTTATACAACACAACTTCCTCTCGATTATTATGCATCACCAATTTAAAAAGTGTTGCTTGTATATAATAGGTAAAGATAGAAGGTTTGACCATATTATAATTATTAAAAAATTAAAAAATTAATATCGGTGCAAAGGAAATGCGCTATAAATGTAAATATGAGAATAAATATTTTTAATCATGTGTATATCACGCGCAAAAAATTACCTTCGCTGCATTCGTGTGGATAATAGAGCAGACCCAATTTAAATGTTATTATTATTATTATTATTATTATGATTTAAGTGAATATTAGTTTAAGTCATAGGCACAGCTATGTAATGTTACCTTACCATAATATACAGCCTCCAACAAAATCATGCTGGCAAAACATTTAAACTCGTTATTTTTCCAATGAGTGTGAGAGGGGATGCGGAAAAATGCGGGTGACCCCTGATTAGCTTCCCGGTAGATGCAAAATGACCCTCCCGTCGCAACACACACCTATACAATCATCACCTGGAGCGATTAGAATCATGCCGTATAGAGCGATGCTGCATGCATGAGCAAAGATGAAAATAAAAACAGCGAAAACGTCCGATACGTCACAACATTCTGTGCAAGTTACGTTTCGCAAATAGATATTTAATCATCTAGCCGAAAGAAACCGAGTGTTGGCTGATGATGATGCCAATAACCGTACACTCTAAATTTGAAACAGTGAAAAACCACTCGAAAAGAGTTAAAATTCACTCTTTCAAAATTAGGAAAACGACGCACTCTCAAAGAGTGCAAATCGCTCTTTCAGAAGAGTGAATCCACTTCACTCGTTGGTCGAGTTAAATATATTCGCTCGTTCTTGGAGCGAATATCACTCGTTTGGGAGCGGTTGTCACTCTCAAAAAGGTAAATTTCCTGAATCTTAAAAAAGAGTGAAATCGGCTGTTTCACTCTTCCACGGGAGTGAATTTTAACCACTCTCAAATGAGCGGAAAAAGGAAAAGAAATTATAGAGCTTGCTATAATATGTTAGTAACCATCATCCACTGGAATTAAAAATAATTTATTATGTTAGGCTCCCGGTTGTATAACATAACATTACACCTATATTGCTGATTTGAATGATGGCCTATGATTGTATCAAGCTCATAAAATCTTTTATGAGGAAAATATAGGGGCAAGAATAGATTGTCACCACGAATTGATTGTCATGTGTCACTTTTATATTAAGACCGAAAAAAGGGTACATCCAAAGTTATTTTTTAATCCATTTTCATATTTCTAAGAGCAGCATCTAACCCTGCCGTCCCGGTGAGATCACACGATTTTAATTTAAGGTCGTAAACCCGTGTTTCTAAAAAGTTAAAAACATTGAAAACGAAGAAAGATTTGAAAAGTTTGTCGATCGCCTGGACAGAACACTTCCCTACCGCGATGAGCAGTTTGTCGCCGACCAAAGAAGATTGTCCATCCTCCTCTTGTGTCCCGACGCAGATGATGTAGGGTTGGGTATTTTGGTCTGTCCTCGACTGAATGAGCAGCAACACGTCAGTTCCTGGCTGAAAGTATAAAAATGGATAAGATTACATGATATTTCAAATTCACTCACATCAGAGATCAGATTCACACATATTATTTCTCTATCTGTGCGTTTTACTTATAAAAAAAATGCAAGTTTAGATTAGATTACTGTCCATCTGAAAATAAATGGACCCCTTCTTACTGAATGCAATGCGGATAAACTGTGACAGAAACAATATAGTTGGGGTAAAATAATTCGCTTACCTTTCATTACATCCGCCAATTCCTCGGTAATTCCGTTGTCCAAGAGGAAATCCTTCAAACCGGCGATATTCAGATTCTTGATTGAATCTTCCATTTCCAAATCACTTGCAAAACAGTAAACGACCACTCACTTGGACACAATCAGAGACACTGGTTCGAAGACAGCTGTACGCTAATATACCGAATGCGTATCACACAGCTGCAGGCTGCAACATGACTAGCGTCTAACTAGAAGGGTTTCGTTGTTTTTAAGTTTTGCGTTGCTTGGGTTGCCTCGAGCATTTTCGAGTTCTTTTGTCAAAGGATGCCGCCGGCTTGGCGGCGTGGGACCCGAGGCGGTGTCAGTCAGTAGACTCGGCCACTCTTTTGAAAGTGCTGGTATTTGATAAACTCTTCTGAAAGTGCTAATATGATTAGCTCTTTTAAAAGAGTGGTCAAATCCACTGTACATAGAGTCAAATTCCCTAAAAACCACTCTCTAGAGTGTCAAACCCAACAGTGCTCGTTGAAAGAGTGAAAGATTCACTCTTTCAAATTTAGCGTGTAAAATGCAATTTGTGACGACGGATATTACCGTTATAAAACGAGCATCAAACATAAAGTGAATTTTCTTTTGTCTAGACATCGACGAAAATTTGACTGGCTCTGCTTGCACCGCGCGCGTAATTACGATGCGGCGAGCCGGCGAGAATGATATTATAATGATTATATTGCACTATCGTGAGTTTCATCAACTATATCTTATAATGCAGGCTTTTGGGAGAAATGTAGCCCGTGATTATTTCGCTGCGCTATCATGATCTCCAGGCAGGTTTAATTATAAAGCAATTGAATTTATTCTTACACAATTAAAAAATCTCTGGACTAATTGAAACATATAACAATAAGAGTGGGTTGTGCTAACTTCAAGATAATACATTCTTGACTCAAATCTTTCATCAACAATTTAGTAAAAAAATTAAGAATTTACTTGAACTAGTTCTTAGTGCGCCCGAAATTTACAAGTAGAAGCAAAACAAAAATAATTCACCTGACCTTAATGCCGTTGACATAGAGTCCATCCAGGATAAAATCACACTCAAAGAATGGCCGCCATTTCACAAATCCATTAAACAAAATCCCTATGCCGCTATCAAAATCAAATACTAGAACACTGCCTAAACGTTGTATTTACTACTCGCATTTATGTTCTAGCTTTTTACTAGTAACTTTATTCTTTCAGTTACATACTAAAATAAACATAAATTGGTGACTGCAAATCTATTGCCCACCATTTTGACTACTAGCGCTGCTAGCGGACAAGGTTACTCTTAAATAAAATACACTTCATTCACTATCTCTCTCACACCTCATATAAAACAATTACTCAAAACCACGAGACCAATTCGCAACGAGCGAGCACAAGTCTCCGGGTACACAGCACAGGTGCTCCTGGGATGGGGCGCAGCCCGCCTAAAGTGTCCTTGACGCTAACGTTTGCGCAGATTCGCGCAGATTCGCGCAAAGGGTGTCGCTGCCGCTATCGCAAGCCATCTGTGCGAGCGCCTACACCGACAACAGACTCCAAGCCGACACCTCTAGCCAGACGCCCGCTGCAGCATTCTAGTGTCGCGTGCCCCTGGTGGGTGGCTGCGCGCACAGCCGCTGTCCGTGCGCAGTGAATGATGACATCGGCCGCAGCATATCGTTGTGCCCACTTCACGGCGTCAAGACGCGAGATCTCATCTCACGCGTACGCGAACGTGCGCGCACGATCGCGTGCGCGTGCGCTGGCTGTGGCTAGAGTCGGTGCATGCTTAGCCTTGCGTTTTCTAATGATGTTAACTTGATAATGTAATAACTGACAGCAAATAGTTACAAAAAAATGCTGACTGGGACTAGGACTAGGTGGAGGGCAGTATTATCAAAGGGGATTTTGAAAATTTTAATTACCTCTCTATTTATGGAGTTGACACCTGATAAAAGAGTTTTTTGACTCTACTTTCTGTGGCTTTCCGCTGCGCAGCCGGTTTTTATTTGATTGTCGGTCAATTCTTTAACTTAGTCCAAAAACAATTTAAAAATCACAATTGTGTGTTAGTTCAGATTACAAGATCGAGAGCTCAAATCATCTATTTTATTTGGTCCACACTGGTTTGCATCTTGCCTATACTATAGAACTTGAGATTTTTTATTCTTGGCATAGAATAATTCGTTGCTCATTTTGTTAGACAGAATCTAATTTACAAAAATCTAATGAATGAAACTGACGTGATATAGTATCACACGCAAGCGTCTCATGCCGATTAATTACGTGGTATGCTAATACGCTGATATACCCCTGGCCTGAGAGATCATATAAATTCAGCAAGTCGTGCCGTCAAACGGTTTCTGTGGAATATGATTTTTTTCTCGGGCTTGCGCCGGCCACACGAAACGGAATCAGTATGCGCAATGCGAGTCATCTGCCAAACGGACGGCATTTCTATTTGTACAATGCGGGCTTCTATTTAATATTCTCACAAACGTTTAAACCGTATTCCCAACACAATTAATTTCGTTGTCAAGCTCAAGTGTCAGAGACATTTAAATTTAAATAAAGGATTGTTTAATTAAAAATGCGTTTAGGAAGCATAATGTGTCCATCTACCTAAACAAAATTTAAATAAAAATGCGTTATGCCTATTTTCTATTCAATACTTTACAAGCAATAATTTGAATGAAATGTAATTATTTTGTCAGACACATTGCGTAAGTGACGTCTTATCTGAAACGATCTATGCCGGATGATCACTCAACTTATTCAAACGCGACAGTTTCACAATCGGAAGACACCTCAATTAATGTTTCAAGTAGATAACTGTCCATCTGGGTGCATTGTCGCAATTGTCTGCAACATTCGCTCGGCAACAATTCGCCGAAGGGGTCGTGACCAGTATGAAGGGTTGTCGCGACATTGCATTGTCCCGATGTGGGGAGGCTGCGGGGACCACTGCTGGGTCGCGCTAAACGCTCGTCATTTGTCAACGTCTCGTCCAGAGGTAGGTGACAAAAGGAGACAGCAATCATATCTGCACACCTCATCTGCGTACCCATAGGTTCCGGCATGTACCACCACCGTTGTAACGCGACCCACCATACCTAGGTACACACACATCACTATCTGAGTGCCGTATACCCTTCATTTTTTAGCACGTACTTTGCAGTGCAAACAAACCGTTCGGTCGCTTATTCAGAATGTGACGGAATTAAGAAATCGTCGCTGTCAGCTGGCGGGAAATTAATTTCGTTTCAAGGTTTAGAAAAAAAACAGGGCTGGTTTTAATATTCTGCATACGAGCGCGACGAGTCGGTCGCAACAAGATGCCAGGGAAGGTGTTCGTTTCGGTGCAAAGCTACGGCCACCGTGATGTTCGCTGCATTTTTCTAACATTTAAAATTATTGTCTTTCTCGGCACGTCTCACCTGTGGTCTCACTTGGTGTTTGTCATTACTATATGCTATAAGATAAATACCATTTGACCCACGACATTTTACGCTTGTTTACATTTTCAAAACTGCGCCCAAAATTTGTTGATAGTTTGACCCCATACCAATACGTGCCTGACATTCTTCCATCGGAGTTTTCGTTTAGCATTAGAATCACATCTTTGGATGAATCTTTCTGGAATATTAACTAGACATTATAGCGATGAACGAGTTTGAGGTTCAGACACGCTACAAAGATGCTTTGCGTGTTGGTCGTTCTTCGTGTCACGATGGGTAAGCAATCAGGAATCAGGAATCAAGCTGGTGATATCTCAGAAAATATCGCAGCGATGTTGCTGCTACCACAGGTCTTCGAATCCAATCGGAGTTTAGAGGGTTGTTTGTGATGCGGAGGGCTTGGCAGCGAGGAAGGAACGCCTTGGAGACGCGATCCGCCGCGCGGTCAAGTCACTCAGGTTGCATAACTCTTCGTAGGAAAAAAGGGAAGGCTTCGACATTAGAAGATCATCAGGGTCGGAAATCTTCGGCGATGGATTTTCCACTTACATCGACGGCAAACCGCCAACCGACTGGGCAAATAAGAGGTAAAAAACGTTAACATGCCAGTCACTCACTTGAGCAAGGAGATTTTATTTATTTTTGGGCCAGCAGCTTTCGAAGTAAAGAGGTAAGTTTAAAAAAACGTATCTTTCCTCTGTGGTGTTGGGTGTCGCGAGTTCAGAATGTGTGCACTGTATTGGAACAATGCTCTACATCGGGGTTCGGTGTAGTAATAAAAATTTTGAAATAGAAAAAAACATGTGCGGCAAAACGAACGAGGAATTTTATTCGATACTTCTCACTTCGAAGTTCAAACAAGAGCCGAAATATTCAGTGCCTTCTGGTATTGAGATTATAAAGTGCAAGACCTTTAGGTCTCGGAGTGGTGAACATCGTAAGGCGGAGGGAAAAAATCAAATGGGGGTGACTTTGACATGGGGTGGTTTCCATCAATATTGTTAATAAGCATTATACTCGTACTCTATATATATTCATGGTGGTAAAAAAGGCAAACTCTCCCTCACCTATAATTGCCAGGTTATAGTTCCTACCTACATGGGGTCCCCACACTAAAGGTTATACCGATCAATGGTAGGTAAGCATCCCCATATACACCACCTCGGGCCTAAGATCGCTGCATACAACAAAGGAGTGATCGTTATCCAGCTTTTCGGAAAACTTTAACATCTTTTAAGTGAACAAAAGGTCGCGTTTTACCCCAAATTTTTATGCCATTGTTTGTTTTGATGCCCAGAGGGAAAACTGTTTTACATTTTTTACCGTTTTCTCGTCCGAAACACGTCAAAGTTCAAAATCTATTCAACGCCGCATTAAAAAACTTTTGTGTATATTTTATTCGTTTGAAAATTAAATAAGAGTAACCTTCCTCTCTCAGCCCTAGTTTCCTTCCCAGCATCCGATCGACTATAACACCGCACGAGGACGGGGAGGTGCTCGCTGTCGTTCAAACACGGCCCGATACGTCTTGTTCAGCCCACCTGCCAGCCAAACGCCTAACCAAATAAATCGTATCTCGCAGAATGTGCTAGTTGCTACAGTCAAGTAACAACACCGCTTAAATGTCACGACCTCCAATAATCGATTAATTGATCTATTTCATCTGCGCAAGGCAAACTGCTTGGTCGGTGCGGAGTTGACCCGATGGTAGCATGTTCGTGACTTATCTGTACCGGTTGCACTCGGCTATGCAGCATCCAGTCGCAGACACAACCACCTTCACAAACGTTAGATAATCGCACGATTTCGAGCTAGCCATCTTCCTAGACACGAGCGTACACTCAGAATGCAAATAGTTTCGGTGTATAAGAAGATCACGAGCGATGCCTGTACACTGTTTCGCACAATTTACATAGTATGTACCTGCGCGCAAGACCTCGCGATTTACACGGAGGTGTTTGGAGGACAAATTGCAGATGAGGACTCGGCGCTATTACCGAGGCCTATCCGAAAGAAAAAAATAATCATGTTGTTTATATCGGTCGTTTCGAGCGCAAATCGAACAAAAAGTGTTTCGCAATCTAACTTTCATCTTGCGTCGCGAGCGGACAGCACACACCTCTCCAGCGTCTATCCGCACTGAACACTAATGCGGATTTACCCCAAATCTGTCATCAGAACTGACCATTACACCGACTCCGCTCGAACATGCATAGGTGTAGTAGTGTATATAAAATAAGTGTATGGCATATAAGTTATGGGTGTGGTTATTACGATTTACAAGTGGCACACATCGAATCTCTCCAACACCATCTTTCAGACAACCCCGTACATGATCCAATGGTGAAGGGAAAGTTGCAGGGCCTACTTCATATCAAATAAACCCTGCCAATTTACAAGAGAGCCAGCTATGAGTTATAGACTTGTTCTTATAGTTTCTTTTCCTTGTTCCTCTCCACCGATGTCTTGCGGCAAGAATAAAGACTGCGCTGCAAAGCAAGCTACCGATGTCGAAAAGCTACTGAAAGCTGACGGGGGGGGGGTATGGGGGGGGGGAGATTATTTTCGAGAAAAAGACGCGTATAAAAATTCACACGTGAATTTATAATTTATGTACATTTATCCTCGGTGGTGATACACGGCCAGTGATTAAAGGTTGGTAAAAGAGATATATATTATCGTATTCATCTTGCTTCACTGGTCACTGCACCATTATTTAGACTGAACACAATCTTGACTATCCATGGCCTAACCTCACAGCAAACCTTTGACCAAAACTGACTACGTGCTCCCCACGTGCATGCTCCGAGATTCTACATATTTTATTCGTTTCAATCTACAAACTCGATGATAGCCATTAGTTTTCAAAGCGTCCAGCGTCCAACAATTGTAGTACCAGCCCATGAAATTTCCACGACGGGCTAATATATTAGGACATTGGTTATTATTTCTGACAAGGCACGAATGCTCCTGGCTACATCAATCATACGAGATCGCTGAACGTAACTCATCGTTTCTCAGATGATGTTGATTACGGCAAAGTTAAACAGCATCGATTTGTAGTTGTCATTGTTGAAATAACAACGCGGTGAAATAAACGCTACTTTGTGGTCTTCGTATTCGCATTTCGCATGGATAAAAGCTTTTATACGAACGAATTGTATGAAATGAAAAATAATGAACCACGTACAGAGCCCAAGTTATAAAAGAACATTTAAAGCAATTAATTTTTGTACGGGGATCGTTGCTAACTAGTCTACTTATTTTAAAGACCACCATAAAATTTAAAACCTATTCAAATTTTTACCGACACCTTTGGGCAGTGACAGCCTCAAAAATAGTCTCGAGACAATTTTGAAATACTTTATGACCAACGTTACATTTTTTCCTGACCGAGATAAGTGGCAGTGTGTTTCCGTGGTGCTGTCTTAGCCCAAATATTTGTGTCTTGGGTCAAAGCAAATAGGATTGGGTTTAAATTCGCCATGAATACCGTCGAATTGCTCTCGCCAAGGCTGATATTGCAATTTCCAGACATTTTAAGTGTGTATTATAGCCGAAGGGTTCACATATAGAATCTTCTATGAATCTAGACTTGTAACAATTTAATGTATGTGTTTATAGGAGAGATTAAGCAATGCCCTCGAGAAGAAAACTGTTTTCCATCTTTGATAAGTGTTGTGTTGGGGAAGTAACCCAGAATTATCAAAATTAGCTTGATTATGAATGATTATATCTATCCCTTCCATTCGTTTCATCAGCATGTTAGACAAGCGAAGGGAAAATACTGCAAAAAACCCAGTTTTTATGTTCTTGGTTAAAATAGGCGTTAAAAAAAACTCTTACGAACAGTATTCATCGTGTGGTCAAGATGTGAGCGTGCGATTATAAACGCGCAACATCCACTCTATGAAGGAAGGACCTGACACGGACGGACATACCTCAAGCGATGGTCCTATTTCAGGATCAGCTCCCTGCTCCGACAAGATCCGTCGCACTTACTAATAATAAGTTATCAATTGTGCACGTTTTTTCCAGTCTCTTGATTATTTATTTCATTTTTATTGCACATAATTACTATGTAGTAGATTTTAATACCAAGATGTTGGAGAATCACCCGCCGGTAGCAGAAATGCAGTCGATTTCACTTGCAAGTGCGATTCGAATAAGAATATCATTTGCTCTGTCGAGGAGCACGTTGCTACGTTTCCATTGCGGCAATGCCCATGTTGTTGGCATGACCTCTTAATTATAACACTGTCCAGTTTACAAGCCTTGAGCCGCTTCATCGATGTCTGTCCACATTTCCATTATTTTTCCATCGAACTCTACCGGGAAGGGGCTCAAAGAAATGTTCCAACTTCGAAGACAAGTCTCTACGTTGATTCTACCACTGGACTAATCATCCCCGCAAATCCCATGCAAACGACAAGGGTGTTCGAACACTAAACGGCCTTCCCAGCGTTCAGGGGGCAACGTTTTATAACATAAGTAGCAAGGATGAATAGTTTCAAAATTAATTAGATGTAGAAGATGGCTAGAATGAATTAATAGTTAAGGTTTTGTCTTCCCAAACCGGTTCGAACTATATTTAAACGGGAGCGTTATTGAAGAGTTACCGGTTTCTGCCTCCTCGGCTTCTCAATGGAAGTAACTTAGTTATAAGGGTGAGAATCAACAGAATGTGCAACACATTTTTCTGCCACGCCTATTTCGGAACTATTATTCAGCCCTAACCTTAAACTACGCCACAATACAAGATTGTTATATTATTAACAATTCAATTCAATTGAGTTGAGTATGAGTTTCGTTGAGTCCATGTGCGCGTAGGTACTTTTTAACAACTTGCCTCCAATACTAATCATGACTTCGAGTACAACTACACACAGCTAATAAGTACCTCGCTAAAATGTGTGTCACATTTTAAGTATCATTTAGGTAACCATTTTGTTATGACACGAGAATTAGTTTGTGTTTCGCTGCGCGGTTACCACGCCGATGAAAAGATTTGCATGACTCATAAAAATACGCAGAAAAGGCGCCGTAAGATCCTTGCGAACCGGTGGATAAATGCATTACTGCGAATACCGTGTGTTTCGGTATGCATAAAATAGTAATCGGCGACGACACCGCCGCCGCCGCCGCTCGGCCGGCATATAAATCTGTCTATTGACAACGAGCCACAGCGGATGCTGCAAGACCACGTACATAATGAACACATGCTCATATTAATTATAAAAGTGCAATAAAAAAATAATGGCGCGACGGAAAATACGAAACGTCTACCTATAATTTAACTGAAATCTTTTACAAACTACGTGCTACTGATATGATAGATCATTATCATTGCACGCAAAGCGGCCGGCTGCACTATGCCGCTTTCTACCTTGAAGCTAAAGCAAGCTGCAATATCCGCAGAAACACTCATTCGATCGGTCCGAACGTCTGATGACTCCGCAGCGTCTTCTCCTTCAGTGCACTTCACAGTGCAAGGCAGGCCGCCTGGTTCGCTCCTTCGGTCTCACAGCTTCCACAATGCATCTCGCATGATGTTTGTACAGGTGAGGACGGCCAGAGAATGCAGTCGATCCTATTGTAACACAATGCTCGCACCAACACTGATCATTTCACGCTTCTGTTAATTTTGACCATGCAGCCCTTTTCACGTGCTAGTGATACTCTGTATAGACGTATTGCCACTTCCTCAACCTTCTTCGCATGTCCTTCTGCCGAACGAAAGGGGCAACGTTTACTGCAGCCACCCTTCTAATCGAATTCACAGCATCCGTTTTATAACCAACATTTCCTGGTGATGGCACTTTAGCTAAAATCACTTCCAGTGAGTATCAAATGTTGACGGCTGACGAAAGGAATTAACCTACATTTCCATGCAGAAAAAGTGTCGACGGAGCGATGCATTCGCACCCCAAAGAATTTTGACTGCGTCCTTTTTTTAATTGTAAGCCCACCTATAGGTTACCATGTAAGTTATGACAACGTGCTTTAACAGAAGGGGTTGCTCCGAGGAGATGCTTGTTGGAAATATTGAAAGATATCCGTGCGCGCATCAAGAGATAGGGGATGTTGCATCTCCGACCGGGCACAGATTATTATATTATGAAGGGTTGATAAATATATTGCCGCGAGTCCATCAAGCGAAAGGGGAAAAATAACACCCTTGGCAAACACAATCGACTTAACCCTTCCGATATCACGCCGCATGTTTTGTGACAAGTAAATAAGCAAAATCGGAAACGCCACTTTCTATATCTGTCAATATTCAATCGAGTGGCTGTGTGAACGCCTCGCTGCGTCGAGACAGAGGCAAATGTAGCGCCTAGTTAGTAATTCATTGCATTACAATAAATGATAATTCGCTAGTCCTATGGTTCGCCATGCACCAGGTGAAGCGCACGACGACACGGACCATCATCGCAATTGCAGTGCAGATGGAATTATGCGGACGAGAACAAATTCAGAAGTCGTAACTCAGAGCCAAACGACGATATGCCATACGGGCATCGCAAGAAGTAGGAACTATTACATTACATTGTTTTAACTTTGCACGTCTTACAAAAAAACAAACAATTATATGAACTTCAATGGTTAAGTGCGCCATAAACCCGCTCATAAACTCTCCGTGTAATTAACAAGTACTTCACGATACATAATTGGCTAAGAAGCATAAAACAAAACCGCCAGGCAATTCACCATTGTATACTTCATGTCACTGTTTATATTTCAATCACCTATTGTGAAAGAATGCTTCTACAGACGCATCTTCACCTGCTTCGGCTAGAGCATAGTGTGTAGTGTATGAGATTTAACCAGCGCAATATCAAAGCATCAAGGCGCTCCGTGGTCAAACACAGCATCACAGCATCACTGACCTCACCCCCACCCACCCACCGCCGAGATCAAATGTTGACTGAGTCCGGTGCAGCATTTCGGTGCTTCCCCGCGCTCAAACCCTGTCGAACCTGTCGAATGATGCAGGGACATGCTGGGCTGAGACCACTGAGACGCCATTCCGTTGCTCTCCTTGTGGACAGAGCGTCAATATTTGACCAATAGTTTGCATAGGAACACGACGGCGTACATGGAAGCTCGCCGTGGCTGTGGGCCGCCTTGAAATGTCAACAGAGTAGCATCACTTGGAGCTGAGCTGAGACTGAGACACTGTTGTCTGTTATCGCGTTTTGAAATTTCCATCTCGTTGGCTATTATTCTTTTGATGAAGTCATTTTTATACATCTATGTGTTTTTCTGAAAAATCTGCTTCTGCCCAGCGTTAGATGTTTCCGATTCCCTGGAATTCAAATGCTATTTTCTGATCGCTTAGTCACGAAATGCTGGTTACGAGCGCTGTCCCGTGCACAATTTCTTGCAGTTGTCATGAAATTATTCAGTTTGAAATTCGTGGCCGCACGACAATAATTCTAAAGTAAGAGCTTCGCGTTTACTGCAGATTAGACTTTTCGCGTGCATTTCTTCTCGTTCACAGAATTATTTTTCTTTTATTTGGCATCCTGAATTATCCGAGGGACTTCAAAGAACTCCAATTAAACTGTTGCCTGGATTATGTCAATTAAACTTCACTTTGCTTCGTCATTTATTTCAATATTATTACTTCTAGTCAATTTTTAACACCCTCGTCAGATAAAAATTCAACACGTATAGGTACATTTTATTTTCTAGTTGGCTGCCAAATTATACACCTAAAATATAAAGAAAATCTCGCGTTTTTTCAAAAAAATCCTCTAGCGACTTGGTAACAAAGTGGACAGATAAAATTTCATGAAGCTATGAGAGTTAAAGATTTGAAAGTCTTCTGAACATTCAGCAGAACCCAAATTTTCAATTTTACACACAGCCGGACTAAAGACTCGGACCCAAGTGCCGAGTGCACCATTGGAAGCAAGTCAATTAAAACACATCGATGCTTTCGTGTGTGTTGACCATAGAGCCTGTTGTTTCCCGCATTCACGCGACGTTCTCGAGCGAAAGGACGAGCGTTCCATGGGAAAACACGGTCTAGACGATTCTACAGGAAGAAGCATTACGCTCCGCCGCGGCGGTCCCAGGTCCGAGACAACGATGTCATTCGGTAAGCAGATAAGTGTTTTGCGTTGCGGCGTCGTTCGTCGAGCCGCTTCGCCAAGACCAATGTTTGGCGAGCGCGTCAAACGCGTCCAGAGAGCAATTAGAACGTGAGTTTCAGAAGGTGTACCAAAAGAGTTGAAATCTCTCCAGCACACGGTCTGCACGGCTCATAAATCAACGCACAGAACGCTCTTTGGGCAGAAAAAAAATATGGAAGTTAAATTCTAACACTTCCAATGCCACCAGAGGAACTTCTCAACGCCGAAACTGGCTAAGTGATTTTCCGTCCAAGATTGATTGCAGGCGTTGAAAAATGGCTGGCCATTACCAACTCATCATAATTATTCAAAAAATTTAAAATGAACTCCTTCTAGAATGTGACACGAGGCAATTATGCGTAGTCGATTCGTCCATCTTTAAACGAGCGGCGATTATAATTATAATATACCTTCTTATAATATGAATATAATCATAGTTCATTTTAAAGTTAAGCTCTAGTATGCTGTAAAAACAACCGCGACCATTAACTACTACGCTTATCCTTCCTGTCTTTGATTATTTATCGTCCCTTTGTGTCCGCCCACGAGCGCCTTGGTCCAAACATTTTCGTTCGGTTGACAATCCGAATCGTGGGTCGTTTCCGAAGGCTCCAGATCTCCACTCGAACTGCACGCTCTCGGCTGCTACGGTTCAGCCTACGGTTCAGCCTGAGGTTCAGCGTTGCTCACGAAGCGATGCGCTCCGGCCCGCACGAGACCCCGCCAGGGACACGGTCGGGGTGGAGGAGATCTCATTACCGAATCCACATCTCTTACACAACACGCCGGCGAGCCTTGTATGGAGAAATATTTTTGGGGAGTTGTCAACGAACAGAGAACATGCGGTTCACGTTTTAGAATGCATCATGAATAAATAAATGCTGGTGCTGAGAACCATGGTTGTTATCTCTGCAAGAAGCAGTCACGGAACTTATTAAAGCGACATCGAGAAACCCTTATATTTATTGTCGCAGTTCCTTGTTCTCGTCATAAAATAAGATACGTTGTAGTTCTGACGGAGCGTCAGCGTAAGTATTCGTGCTTTCCTAGACTCGAACCGAGTCCTTGCGTCCTACGATCGTGATATTAGAACTAAAACTTTTTATTTCCATTTAGTTTCGTCGCAATTGCAAGCACATTTTCTTGTACAATAATATCTCAGACAATAATCATATTTCTGCTATGAATTATGTATCGAACTCGTTGCAAGATATAGACGGTTGTATTAATATTCCAGCGCTTAGCCCACCCTCCTACCCTCCGAGGTGTCATCCCTCCCATTCCACCAGTGCATGCATAATGAGTGCACATTAGCGCTGCCACCCTGCATTGAAAGGTATGGGAAAATCGTGCAGCGTACCAGCGTTGCCCGCATAAATGCAGCACCAGCAGCGAGCGAGGCGCATCCTTTCCGCAGAGCTACCAAATGCAGAGGCAGTTGTTGTAGGTGGATGACACGCATGACATGAGGTCAAGACACGCAATTATCTTAACACCAGCCAGGCTAATTAGCGGAAGGCTACCTCGCAAAATACTCCCACTTATAAAATGCTACGCACATAGTTACAATTGATTGAAATTCGCTGTTTAACGGAGTAGGAGTAAACGTATATGGCAAAGCCGAAACCAACCGAAAGGACTCATCTTGAAGAGCTGGGAACGGGATATGAAACGCGCGTCCTCCTTACGTAAGAAATATTTTAGTGCTGCTTAAAGTGTTTCTCAATTTGGATGGCCGGTGACCAGGTGACCAGTCCCACCGAATTTAAGGCTGTTTGCGTCGAGTGTTTGGTCGCTTTGCGCTGCTGAGAGTGGGTTATAACTTTATTAGCAAAGTCGCGAGACGATCTTGTGGAGTGTTACCCCCAAAGGCCATACAGTCGTCTGCAAAGTCAGCGTGTTTGTGTGTGCGAGGTGACTCCGACCAAGAGCTCGCCCGTAGGTATGGTAAAGGTGTTCCTATGGTGAACTGGTTTCTATCTATAATACTAGAATACCTAACTACTCGACTTTATGAATGGTATATTTACTACAAGATCGGAACTGCAAGGAACCGGCTTCTAAATACTGACCCGACCACATTATAGTGTTTACTGTTGTTGTTATATAATGAAATTAAAAACTGGTCGAAACGACGGAAGGTGCTTGTGTGGGGGAGGTGTTGGCTTCCTCAATGGGAATAAATGACTGGTTGCAGCGAAACTGGAAAAACATCTCGGCGGCAGGTGAATTCTAATAGAAGATCTGGAATATCTCGTTTTATGCTAGACCTAACTTATTATTATAATAATAATGTGGTTTGTGCACTTATTAGAATGGTCTAGGTTTGCATGGGAGACCTTCAAAAAGTGTTATAGGCTAACGGGTTATGGTATGCAATTGACGAACGTGTTGCAAAGGTGCATTAGCACGTAGTTTGTTGATCGACACTCCTGCAAAATGCAACGCACCGCGGCTGTGGCTGGTAGAGTGTTTTGGAAGTGCCAAGAGCAACGGGGAGCGAACGTCTTGCATTGAAATCACCAGCCGCCTAAGCGCTGCTCTCGCATGCTACGGACGCATTCGTTCGCAGTTTCAAAGAACTTTTTGCATGCGATACACTGACCACCCAGGCTTTAAATTAAGGGAAAAATTAGATAATTCATCTTTAAGAATAAAAAGTGAACATTTTTTTAATTAGCCAAGCCCAGGCGCAACTATAAATACACGGAGACTCGAGCGGAGGTATCGCAGCGATGGTCGAGCTGAGCCTTGCTTCCAAGATCAAAGGATGTTTATTGCTATGCTCTGCACGTTACTCAGATACACTATTTAACCATATATTAAATAAATGGTCTCTTTATAATGTGCATGGCGAGCATAGTTGATCGGATTGGTTGGCTACAGTCCAAAAGAGGATGGTAGAACTTTCCCAACTGGCCACTATCTCGCACAGAATGTCCATTATATTACAGACGATCGTCTGAAGATGAAAACTTTTGCCGGAATTTTTTCACTATGGCGCTGTGATGAATGTTTGGGCGTGCAGATTGGACACGGCGGAGTGAAATTGATCAGCGCGACTCGGTGCCCACAATCCGCCGTGCCGTGCGGCTACCTCACACCGAACTGGACGGAGATCCATGCGATTAAAATTGCTCCTGTGGTCTGAAGACTGTAGGTTTATTGGTATCGTTGCCCGTATGACAAAGCAGTGCTTTATTGACTTCACGAAGGTAGCACGTAGCTAGCGCGATAGACTACCTATTTTACCGCGTATCGTGAAAATATCTGCTCGTTTTCTCGCAATGGAGCTAATCGAGCGACATTCATAAAAGTGCATTTATCATTAGATTTAATTAGTGCTCGCATGCTCGACTTGAGCAATGGCACTGATTTTCTGAGAAGCTTGGTGAAGAAAGAAAATTGCAAAAGCTTTATAAATCATATACCAATAGGTTTAAGTGTATATCGAATTGTTACATCTACTATATAAAAGCCCCGAGCAGAATTCCGCGCCGTACACGGCAGGAAAACAAGATAGAAAATCTAACACCGTGTAAACAAAAATCTATTCGCACACGCGACAGCCTAATAATTCATAGCACGTTGTTATTAATTACACATAATATTGGCCCGAAAACAAATTATCGCACGATTAGAAGCGGTGTGTGTATAGCTTGCAGTAAAACAGGTGAACACGAGAGCTAAATCGGGCTCTAGGGGTCATGTTATTCTAATACTTCACAGCGCTCATTTGGCATTACAAAATTACGAGTTGGTTAAATATTCAATCTCATGATCTCTGCTAAAAGCGCTTTATTAAAACTCTTTTATCGGTTCGATACTTTCGAACGCGTAGGAACGCGTGATGTTTGCTTCACTCAGCTGCCCAACCAAGCGCGCAGTCGCACTGCAATTCGTCCTGATCAGGTATTCGGTCATGGGTGAAACCAACGACCATATCATCAAGTCGCCATCGAAATGTCGACTTCATTGATTGAAAGTTAAAATCATACCGCAGAGTAGAACTACTTAGTAAGTTTGCATAAATTCAGCAATTAGGAAAATCATGGTCGTGATACGTGATTATAGACAATCCGTTTAGCAGTAATTGCCTCCGAATAGAAGTATGTAATCACTGGATGATGAGCAGTGGCTTTTAGCAGTCTTTGTGTGATGGATAATAACAACAACACATTCGCAACAAAGTGCATTATTACACATTACAGAAGCGTACACCGGCGCAAATCTTAACATTGCCAAGCACAAAGATTCGCTACATATAATCCCGTCAAGGATAGAGCATAAACAATGTATATCTTATTTTATAACGCGTAAACAGTATATTATTAATGATTATAATTAGTATATTGATGAGTTCACAGCATAATTATTTATTTTAAATGGATATATTCTTATAATTACCCAATGAAATCACTTCGCATGACCTTTCAATGTCCTTCCATTAGAAGGGTATTTATTTCAACGAGCACATCAGACGGAAGGTGTAGGTAGAATTCCCGTGCGCTACCAACGACGATCGTCGGGTACACGCCGGCATCAAATAATGCAAGGCTTGTCGGTGGCGAGTGTGAGATTGTTCGAGCATGGTTTGAGTGCTCGACGCGGCGACCCTTGGGCGGCCACCTCGGACCTGAATGCATCGGACTCTGGGCCCATTGTGTGCAGCACTCACCCCATGCGCAAGTACGCAATACCTCCCGGCCCTAGCAGCTCTTTCAATAATGCCATTGCCCATCGGTGAATAGCTGGACGACCGGGGGACGAAAATACGGTTCGGACGGGTCGAGCTTGTAAGAAGTAAGAACTAAGATTGTCATTGCAGCATGACTTCGCACCGCGGTGCTTTTATGCCGGGTAAATCGTGTTCGGCAAGTCCCGTTGCAGACGCGTATGAAATGCACACTGTGTCGGCTGGATGTAGTATGTGTAATGAGATATTGCTTCTCAGGATTCTGAAATTCGCTCGGCAGGCTGAAGGACCGTAATTGTCGATTGTTGGGGCAATAAAACAAAAGATGCGCACGCAATGTGCATTGAAGAAGCAACCGAAAACGATCTCGTCTGATTTTATTTAATGCCACATGAATAAAATTCGCGAGATTTGCTAAGAGAATCGCCGCGGTCACTGACGCGTTCGGCGTGTTGTTCCCCCTGCTAGGATTCAGTTCGGGTTGCACTTGCACTTGCCGTGACATAGCGGCAGTTGGTTTCAGGTTGAAAAAGCTCAAAATTAATAACCGGCCATAAAACCAAGTATTTTTATCTTGCCAGATAAAAATCCGGACAAGGTTCTTCGCTGAGGATGATAACAAAGGCGCCGGAATCGGAAGACTTAACACCGCTAATTAGCCCAGCGTTATTTATTTATTATGGTACGAATTTTTGTTCAAAACCTTCGAATTAGATTTCATTAGTGCGCGCTCGTCTAATTGGCAGAGCTAACTATCTTGATAATCGCTTACCTATATTCCGTGACTCCGGTTTCACCGAACTCTCCCAAGTAGGGATACACGATTAAGCTGTCTTTCAACTCCACAGAAAAATAACTGCCCAAAGGCCCCGTCACTCACTGACCGAATCACAGAAACAATCCCAACAGCACTTGGTAATTGTACACATTGGCGATCACTGCCAAGTGTCCGGCGAAGAATCCGCAGCTATCTCACACGCGACGCAACGTCAAAAATATTTACAACAAAATATGAACTCAAAAAAAAACTATTTCACTAAGTCACCAAAACAAACATCCAATCAAAAACACAAAGTCATAAAAATAAAACTGGTCCACTGCGTTCACAGAAACTCGTCGCACATTAGCCCGAGCGCACGCTCGCTGCAATGTTGATGTCTAAACCCGTGTGGGGTTTGTCGCATGTGGCCGGTGGTATCGCAAGCCAGGCGAGCTTGGCACTGTCTCGCTAGCCGTCGCGTCTGGTAGTATCGCCTGTACGAGCCGAGCACTGGCACACACCGCTGTCGCACCTGTGCAATTGCTTGGACCAGCGAGCAGACTGCAGTCGTCCATGATTTCCAACCGGGCCCAGGCCGGGCCGACCCATCGGCAAACAGCCGGTCGCATGCTTACTAGCGCCCTCTATCGGCAGCCCGGCGCGCCACGACATGCATTCACCTATCACACACACTTGCCCCCTTCATTACGCACAATATAAGAATCTGCATCCCCTCCTCGTGGCCGTCTTACCCCCTCTCTTGAGATTATTACTGCAGACTTGAGATCCCCTCAAGCCCCTAGTTGAAATCAGTGTTTCTCCTCTAGCCCCCCAAGAGCTGACTTCGCGTGGCTGCCTCAACAAATGGTTGCAGGTCATTTGATAAGGGTCAAACTATAGCAAGTTGATACGTTTTATAGAAATACGAATGACTCAAATGGACATCGAGTTGCGGATAAGAGAAATATAAATAGCAATAAATAATATTACGATTTGGGAACGAGTTTTTGGCTTGCCAGAAATTGATGTGCAAGTTAGGATATGTCAAAGCTGTCGATTGTTGTCACTGTCAGTAGAACCACGTAGAACTACTAAGTCAATGTGCACAGGATAATGGTTCGAATCTTGTTATAGCAAGTGAATAATTGTTGATGTCTTGAATTACTTGCGAACACAAGCGTATAACGAGGTAAACAGCAAGAACCGTCATCATGACACAGCGCATGGGCCCGTGAAAATGGTCTCGTCTAATTATTGTAGTTAGCGACGAGTGTTTTGAGAGAGGCGAGTGGAGGCATCACGGATGTCGAGCACATCACTCAAAGCGTGCAGTTTCCCAGATGTCCCACTCTTGCGATGGCGAGGCGCCGAATTCGGCTCCTTCCCCCCTGCAAGGAGTCGTCGCCGCTCATCGTCTGAGACTCACTTTGTAGTTCATAACAAACAACGGTGGCTAACTCTTACACAACTTTTCAAAATACTCGATGCGAGTTGCATTCTAAAAGTTTCTTGTCGGCTGTATTTATCACACAGGCATACACACATGGATTCAACGACACAAATTTAACTTTCTTTTTATAATTCATGAAAATAGCCTTGAAGCATTTATATATACTTGGTCTAAATAACAAACAATTTAGAGTCTCGCTTGTCTCGTAGGAATACAAAGTTTATCGCTGTTAATTATGATTATGATAATTCATCGATCTTTCGAATATGCCTACCTATATGCCCATTAAATAGCTCCTGCACTATGCTGCTGCCTATTTTCTCAATGTGTATCTCTTATCTGCTCGACCTTGTGTACGTCGTCCTTGCTCTTTTCACGTGTGCGCCCCGCGACCGACACAAAGTACATGCATAACTTAATCTCAGCTCACATTTTTTGGTCATTTTATCCAGCCTAAAAAAAATGCGAACAAAAACGCAATGAACCAAAGATTATTATTCTAAATCGCAGATAGGATAAGCAATCCACATTCAATTTAAAAATAAAAATCTTATATCATATATCAAACTCCACTTGTATTGTCATTCTGTATCCATAAACAATCTAAGGAATTACAAGAACTTAATAGATAGGAAGATTTTCGTTAGAGCGTTTGCTACCTTAAAAATGCATTCCTCTCCCACGGTTGTTTCTAGTGAGTAACTTTAGGCCTATTCTACGTATTGTCTTTAAAAAAATCGGTATTAAATCTACTTCTTATGTCGTCATTATCTGGCTGGCCTATTGTGATCGCTAACGGCTGACTCACACGTTAAATCATCTGATTAAACGCTCCGTCAAACACGAGGTTCGCCATGCTTAATTGTTTCAACAATTTGCTATCTAAGCGCCGAGCATTAGCAAGCCGACGATATGAGTCCGACGAAGCTATAGACACGAGACAGATTTGCTCCGAGCTCCTTTCGATGCTACCAAAGCGGGCTCGAACCCGGATACCTTTTTCTTACGGGCGTGGTGTCCGCTGAATATGTTGACTGCATCTGGAGTAATTTAGCTATAGGCCGATAGCCGATTTAGACCTATTCTATAGATGCGTCTAGCATTGTACCAGTGCGGCGGCGGTGGCACTGGATTAGAATGACGGCGTAATAAATAATTCATCGTGATTTGATAGATTGAAATCATGCGCAAATTCAGTCAGCTCATACTGTTAATCATAAAATTTAAATCAGTTATTATTATGATTAGGTCTTTACAGCGCCATGACCTATGGGTCGGCTTCGCATGTGCACGCTTTACAGCTCAAACGCAGCATGCTAATTGATTTCGGTCCTGCCAGACATCAGAAAGTGGTAGGTTGTAAAAAAGTATACATCCATCCATTCTATCCGCAGCATGAATTCAGACTCCCAAATAATAACAGTGTAACACGTAGCGTACTGCAATTACTTGATTCGTGGGACACGACTAGCTAAAAATAAGAGACGAAGTGCGTGAAAGAAGAGCCATTTGTTTAAGACTTTTGTTGAGTGAAAATAAAAGAGTCGTCCGCACGGTGCGATTGAAGCCCCAATCATTTCTCAGCATGCGCTGCGAGTGTGATCTGGTCGAGTGGTACGCGGCGGCGAGTGGAGGCTGGAGACTTGAACGCGCGGCGCGCTCGATCGCTCGAGCCGTCCTGCGTAAAAACTCACCGACACCAAACAATGCTCGCGTCGGATGCTTTTATGGTTTACTTAGCTCGTAAAACGAAACAAATTGGTAATTCAGACGCCTGTATCATCCGCCCTTGGCTCGGGGAATTTTATTGCAGCTCAAGAGCAACGAAATGTTAGAGTAATTTTGGTCTTATCATTACGAACAAACATTGGTGAAAAAGGAACCAATTTAAAGATATAGCAAAGCAAAGGTTTAAAAAATGAATTAGGTATATTGCAACAGGCGAGGAAATCTTATTCAATATGTGTGTTGATATTTTTTGTTCAAAACCACCAATCATTTTTTCAGTTGCATTTAATGCTTCGTTGCTTCTACCATTGCTCTAATGTTGAGGCAGGTATTACGAACACATATGTATTTTATCTGATTCCCTATATATTTCTTTATCTTTTATATATATCATTATGTTGTTATTGGTATACCTCTCCACCCAGTTCTGTTTGCTGGATGCAGGATGGCTTTCTTCGACCACAATTCATAGTGCTATCATAGTGGAATCTCAGATTCAGAGAGTACTCCAACGAAACCACACAGTGAAGTAATTTGAGTTTGAGGATTATTGATGCCCGAAAGGTATACTTTCTGTGGTTATGGAGGAAGTTGACAAATAAAATATAACGTTCTTGCCATCGTGATGTCTTATCCATTTGCAATCGCTTTTCCTTTCGACTATGATCCTCCTCGAATGTTCATCCGTGTATGACCCATCGAAACTAATCCGATTATCAATACCTTGGCTTAGATCTAAACAGACAGGACAGGGGTCTTACCTTCGCAAGTTTTCTCTCATCTTATGTTCAAAATCTTTTTTTTGACCTGCCATTTCAAGCTAAACTCCATTTACACATTTACATGCATCTCTACATTTATTATCGTACAACGCGATGTAAATAAAATTATGCTAGAAAATTTTTGTATGTGCTCTGCAATTATAATAATATATTCGTATCTTATTTTAATAATTTCCACTTATAGGAAAAACTGAAATGATTTGCCATAAAAATCGAACGTGTAATAAAACGAAAATCCGCCCACAAAACTGGATTGAACGCTCCCTAAGTTTATATTTGGGGCACGCATTTAGATAAAAGTATGCCGTTGGACATTGGATAAAAACGAATTTCTACAATTAAGTAATTCAGTTTTACGATTCAATACAAATCTATACAAATTGCTACTGACTGTTATTCACGCCCCTGCTATCATCTCTAGTTTTTTTCGGCGTAGGTCTTCTTTTAATAACGAACCGAGCATCGAAAATAAAATAAACTTTTTCATGTTGTGCAATATTTTTTTACACAATAGAAGAATAATTGTAGCAATAAACAGTGCACGAACAACTTGTTTTTAGCCACAATGTAATTCTGCTCATCGTGTTCTCAGGCAAGTCTAGTCGTGAAATACGCGAAATGTGTTTTCCTTGTTATGCTAACTAAACGTGGTCTTAACATTGGTAGCACAAGGTGTTAGATTCAAGATTACAATACCATTAAATGTGTTGGTGCATTGGATCGATTTTAATGCATTGTGCACAGGACAGTGCAGCATATTCGCGCAGTGTAACGATATACAACTAACAAGAACTCGATACCAGCTCGAATGTATTGTATTCACTTTCTCTGTGGTTTTCAAAACATCGTTTTACACTATAGCTCATATTATGGAATCGTGAGGATCAATAACGTACTCAGAATGCAATCCAGGAACTTTTGAATTTGCCATATAGTTGGAATCGATTATGCTTTCAGTATGTCATGTCAAATAGATTGTCAAATGCACGACTAGGCGACTGGACGTTGAGATGTTTTGATAAGCTTTCTCAAAATCACTGACCCAAGAAGTGTATGACTCAATAAAAATATAGTTATGAACCATGCGGCGTTTATGTATATTTATGAAAATTAGAAATAACTTTTTATACAGCATTAACTTTAAATATATAAATAAAAAAAAACACCCACTTAACGCATGGTTCCCATTGTGATACACTGATGTATCTTCCATAGCAATAATTAACCTCGGAAAGTTTTCATTTAAAATTTTTGATAACTTGACAGCCCATCTCTGTAATTTTGTACGACTTTTTCCATTACGAAGCACTTCACTTCACTCTAGAGGGAAAATCTACTCCTATATGCCGCATTTCCTGCGCCCAAACAACAGCAACGCAATACCTCGCCTCATCTAAGACAAAGATAAATTTAATTACAATCTCGGCATAAGAAAGATGATAAGTTAACGAGACGGTAAAAAAGACAAACCCACCTGGGCATGACGATATGCGAACATTGCATAACGTCTCTACTCGCGCGCTGGGTCATCGGTCAAACTTTTAGGTCTAAATGCTCATAACACACAACACTGGGAGGTCACATGATGCTTGTAGTTACGATGATATATGCTCAACTAACTAATAATTTATTGTCTCCGTCACAAAATATATAAAATATAAAATGGACATCAACAATTTATTGCCGCGATTATACATAGTTATTTTCTTTTATATGCTATACGCAACATTGTTAATATTTATAGATCTTACGCTATCACGATGGTAAGAACGAATTGTTCTCGTTAAGGGCAGTAATGGTCTGACCACCGCCTGCGGACATGATTCTTCTGGTCCAGCGATTCGTCCGCTCGGCTTGCTCTCACTCTGTGTTATTCAACGACGTGCTGGTCATGGGGGGTGTCCACGTTTGCAGGGGCGAGCAGCTTGTACAAATGTTGCACAGTTGCACTCAAAAGTCCACACGTGGGCTAGGCCCCGAAAATGTAGGTGCCGTTACGAGTGATTTGTTTTCCGCGGTGTTAGCAAATCGCACGGTTTCAACGCATGTCACGCTGGTTTCATTGAAACACACACAGGTAAATAAAATTTTATAGTCTGGGTTTCGGTAAAAAAATAAATTTATATCATTACCACCAAGCTGTTACGGACAAACGTGTTCTAATTTTGATGAGATTCGAAAGTAACGGATAGAAAGATGTGAATTCGCAAAGATGATTTATATGTCTGGATTTGATTATCGACGTTATTTTATATACATAGAGATCTAGCAAATTGCAAAACTTCTGGCAAAACTTCAGGCATAATTAAATATAAAGCAAGTTTAATATAAGACAGTAGAAATCTTGTTATTCTTGTATTTAATTGATGTTGTATTCATTATTTTTCATCTGACTGAGATTTTTAGCTTTGCCCATGTTATGTGAACTTGCAATAAAATCACATGTTAATGTTCCAGTGCGAGCTAATAAATATAGGTATACACAAGTGCGAGAGCCAATGCAAACGGACTTGGACTGTCATTAAAGCAAACAGCGCAAGATATAGCCGTAGTCATACCGAACGGTAAGACGCCGCCGCCGCCGCCGCCGCCGCCGCCGCCGCTGTTCCCCAGCTCTTTTCCATCCACACATCCTCAATGGCATCGAGCTGGGCATCTGTTCGATTTTGTCGACTCCACTACATACGCATGTAAGAATATGCACAAGTTCGGGCCGCACACATAGCCTTAAGACATTCTAAAACACAAGCAAAAAGTGTGTGTGCATGTCGTCAACAGGAATTAGCATGTGAAAGGGTTTTGCGAGGGGTTGGAAACGGGAGAAGCGCACGGAGTCCTCCAGCTCCCTCCTGGCCGCGGCAAATAGCAAACACCTTCCACTATCAAAGTAGAATGCGACCTTTCAGAGGCCTGCGAAGCGGCTAGTTTAACTTATGCGTGTGGTCAACTCGTCTCCTGCAGCCGGGAATAACAATTACGCATTTCCAAGTCTTTGAATAATTATTTGATTTCTTCTTGCAGAATTCATAATGAATTATTCATTTATATCTTAAAGTAACGCAATACTTTAGAACCTTTTTAATTGCTTACACACATAAGAGTCAAAGAAAACTATGCATATTTTTTGTTGATTATAAATTGGTAACATAATCGATCGTGTTAGGTCTTAATAAATAACGGTATTTGCAGTCTTGGACGGATTCCTCCGGTCTCATTTTCGTCGGTCATCTGATAAATGTCAAAAATGATTTATTCCTCGAGATGTTGCTGGTAAAATTCGACCTACAATCCTACATAGCGAAACCCAAAGCGGAAACAATTCGATATTACTTGTTCGATTTTGTGTTCAACACATCTATAAATCTCGACAAACAACGCAATGCATGTCCATTTGCTAGCTGAAGTTGGCCATGTTTTAGGATGAAAACGACCGGCTAGAGGGCTCGAGGGCCCATGGGAGAATCAGCCCGATGAAACTGCGACGAGACCTGTGGGCTTGCTAAGGAAGGCAGTCGTTGACGGGACGTTTACCAGTGTCCAGTGCCCACCGCTTTGTCTTCTCTGCCTTATTACTTAGATCCATTGCACCGAATAATGCAAGTCCAGCAGTGTCCGGCACATTTCGGGGGGCCAGTTCTTTACAAGTTTCAAAGGATAATTCCCCTAATAGGACGGCTATCCATCACCCCTTATAGAATTAGGGGTCAACAAAAACCCTTGAAAAACTACGTGCATTAGGATAATAACTCTTCCGATGGAAAATGTGGGAAGCCTATAATATTATCATAGTCGTAATAATGACCAGTGCCAAAAACTGAAAAGGTTATCGACGCTGGTGGTGACCCCAGCGTTCCGTTGGTATAGACGTCGTAAAAATAACATTCGTTAAAACTTGGTTAAAAAAAATGGTTCCACAGCACTTTCTTCTACACACCGGCAATTACGATAAATTACTAACTCTAAACATTTTGTTTATTGCTTTATTAAGAAACCAATTCGAACTTGTGGTAAAGATTTATCTCACTAAAAAGTAATCAGAGTTTCATTAGGTTTTATGGTTCTGCTCATTTCGTTGGAATTGGTCGATGAAGTCGATTGCCCCGGCAATAATCAGGTGCTGCACTGCACCATCGGCTTTACCAAAACCTGCCAGCGACTCAAAGTTATCACCGATAATTGTTACTTGCCAATAATTATTCACGGATAGGTGTCAAAAGTGCGCGTTAATTACTGAGCCACTCAACTGGTGAGTGCAAGCCATAACATTCCTGGCCGAACTGCCCAAATAAACCCGTACAAGGAATGAGTTCGACTCACCCAACCATCGGTGCCCAAAAATCAAAGATACAGGGAAGATCATCTCTGAAAGTGCGTACCTGTAAATAAAAAAACAAACAACAGTAAATAATTTGCCGATTTGACCAAATCGGGACACAAGTTTTCTTGTAAACGAAGCATTACGAGTTACGAGGTCGGTAAAGGGTGAAAAGGTTGCACATTGGTACCCCATGCACAAGCACACACAGCTCATGAGCAGTGTTTGTTTAGGATATTCCCTGCTTGTCTCTGTATTAATGAACATCATTCATCTTCAAGATTGATGAGTTTAGAGAATATAGAGTACACTCGGATGCAAAATTCAGTACACAATGGGTCCATTAATGACGTTCGCTCATTTGCAAACACGTACGAATACCTTTACCTGTAGTACTATGCCTATGTGGGCTGCAATACGCTTATACCTTTCACAGACCGTGGTGATGCGAGAGACCACCGCAAGCACCTTTAGCTCTACAGGTAAAGGATTTGCATATCCATTGCGCGGCGATTTACGTGATTTCTGTTTAGATTAAACATGAGCAGTCATAGGTTTCCCACGATTAGACGAATTAACGCACCGAAGGGGGGAAAATCATGAAACTCAGGCCAATAAAATTTTGAATTTTGAGGTAAACGCTTTTGGCTGTAGGTTATGAGTATGCATTATCTTGGTGTAGTAATCGGCTCAAGCGCAGACAGTCCCTTCACTAATGAAATACTATAAAAACCATTGATTATTAATGATGGTCAGCGAGAAGCGATGGTTGCTAAGTCTAGTGAACAGGCTCGGACAAACCATAAACCGATTCCATGCCCAACTGCCATTAAACTTTATCCACCAGAAAAGCCTCATAGATATATATATAATCCCCTGTGGAAGTTCGATACATATATATATATATATATATGTATTATATATCGAACTTCCATGGGGGATTAATTAAAATATCTTCACGTGTCAGCGTTAAGTTGATGTGAAATGAAAACTGCGCTTATAAACAAGCTTCGATCAAGATGATCCATTATTGATTCGAACTACTAAAGTGGTCTTTGTGAGATAGCCCACGTAATTTCGTTTCCCGACGCGTCCAGTGGATCGAACCGCGCGCGGTGTATATACGTATCCATACCTATCTCTCTACACACCCCAGCATTCGAACCGAGTCGAAGCCCAACTCCGATGTTATCGACGCTTCTTGCGCACCATTAAAAACCATCGGGGCCACACCTTAAAGCCAGAGGGGCTTATTCCCATGTTGTGTCGGGGCTTGGCATATTACTATATGGACGCAATGCAAGCGGAGGGGCGCTAAATTCTGATGCTAACACCCACCACTATCATATAAACAGCGGGACGGTCGCTTTAGAAAGCTATAGTGATAGATAACGGTGTGACATCACTTGACAACAATAATGTATGCGTGCAGTGTTTTGGTTTCGAAGCTAATCCTCAGTGCGGCGTGTGTGGAACCTTCCAGTGCATGTTGAATCGCATGATATTCACGCGTGGCCCATTCTGCAGTTGACCGATTGATTATGATAATCATCAGTCGTGAACAATAAGAATAAATAGGCTGATGAAAAACTCAGATGTCACTGGCGATAGGAGGCCTGTTTGGTAATGGATTGTTGACAAATAAAAGTTGTGGCGAAATAATAGTGCATTGTGCAATTATATTACATGCAGTTATAGGAGGCATAGTTATGTGTTTGTTTTGGTCTAACGAATCAGATAAAATCGGACAGTAAATAATAATTGTTCAAATCCCTTGTCATGCCATTTCCTCCGTGACTTCAGTGCACGATATTTTCACAGTGAGGTGATTTCTTTATCAATTTAATTTACAGAACGATTAGTCGATCAAGTTTTTTTTTATACCATTCTGAAATTGAATTGGAAGATAAATGATTTGGCAGCACGTTTTGACCGCAAGATGTAACCCGTGTGGTTTCGTGATATTCACGGTCATTATCCAACCCGAAGTTTGCACTTATACCTGACGTCGATTATTTGACCTGTTATTCAATCAGTGTACTTTCAGTTTTATACTCGCGTCTCGTTCCACGACGACGCCATGGCTGCCAGAGATGTCCGGCATCAAGAAACGTGCTTTAATCGCGTCGGAGTCAAAGTGCACAATAATTCTTCTCTCTCTCTCTCTCTCTCCCTCTCTCTCTCTCTCTCTCTCTCTCTTTCTCTCTCAAGCGAGCATGAGAGGAAGCCACCGACAAAGACTCCTCGCGATGCAAAGAGATTCGAACCCGAGACCCCGTAACACATCGAAACGGGATTTCAATATCCGAATCTTTTAAAAGTAAACAGCAGTAGCGGAAATTTTTTAAAAACATGCGCAATAAAATTATACAACAGACAAAGACACAAACACCAGGGTCTCGCAACCAATTTTGTTTGAATAGCAAATGAGCGTGGCAATCGACAAGTGCAAGGTAAAACAAAAGTGTTAATATTTGCCAAGATGACCATGAACCTCGTCGATGAATGATAGCGTCATTATGCACATCACTCACCTATCATTAACTTGATGTGAGGAAGTAACACAAACTCATACCTATTATTTACATTTCATCCACTGAAATCTTTCCACACAACTTGAACAATCGTTGACTTGCCTGCAATTACGCTTCTGAGGACCAACAGCATTGTCATCGAGCTCTGGATAACCACCGAATTGTCATTCCAGAAGAACAAGGTAAAATGATACCACACGCCACGAAGAAAATTATGTCTCAGAAACTCGGGAGTAAGTCAGCGAATCCTGTTACTTGCTTGCACGCGTGCACCTATAGAATATTTCCAGAAGTAGACTTCTGGACTTCGGTACCTGGTAGATATCGTCAGCGGCCGGGTAATTGCAAAGTGCTGAATCAATCTTAGGAATCGATTGGCTCTGTGAAAAGCAGCAATTAGAGTGTGATTGATGGCGTCAGAGCAACGGTATTGCGAGAGGTAAATCATTTTGTTATGAAGGACCACCATTTGTGGCCGGCACGACCATGTTAATAAAGGAGCATATTTTCAAGTAGCTCATGCGCCAATAAATTAAAAGCGTGGACTGTGCGAAATTGTTTTTAATTTTAACGAGATAGCACACTGGGCGCCCTACAGACATTTACTGATACATTTTCTAAGCGGACGCGCCAGTCGACAGACGTGAAAGAGGAGTGCAAAAATTGCACAAAAGATATTTACCACTTTGACCCATGAAAACGGTAAATCGAGGACATGATCCTTTTTCTAGATCCTCCTCAGCAATTTAAATCCAATGCTGTTAGCAAAAGCATAACGAAAAAAGGTTGCTGCACTGGCGAAATTATTGTTATTGTATTTCTTGAGAGCATTAAAAAAATACACCACCTTTCCTACCTGATGATCTTTAACACCACATTTATTTTCAGGCCCGCTGGTATGCATCAAATTGTCACGAGTTTCGATCTACCCCGCGAGATACACCTCTCGAAGAATAACAGTCCGCCACAGCACCCACTTAAAAATCTAATAGTATTATTGTTAAAGAATGGTTCATTGAAAGTTTTTATCTGCTAGGAAACAATTCTGGCGTCTCCGCTGAGAAAGGCTGCTGGGAGTTGTATTGTACAATTGCGTAGGGTCATCGTGACGGGGTGGAAAATGCGAGTGAACGTCGGCGGTGCCGAGCAACGGTGGCCTGCGCATCGCGTCGGGACCAGACTGGGCCAGAGATCATCCTGCACGGCTTCAACACCGCTGGACCAAACCAGACCCGATGTGTGCTTGGTGGAGAAGCGTATGATGCCCAAGAAGACACACAGGTGAGCTCTAACAGACATATTCCACTCAGAAAAAGATGACGTCAGATACCCACTGGACGTACTACCAGTTTGGAAAAAAATTAATTAGTTCAGCTAAATAACAAGTGAAGATAGGGAAATCACAACCCGAATTGCTCTGCCTGGCTTTAGCGAGTGGGTATCATGACGTCCTTTTAATTAAATTTTTATTGGGTGGAATAGGTTTATTTCTCCAATATGCTACACTGATTCAAAGTTCAAACGTTTGCCAGACAGTTGATAATGGATACAAAATTTAACAGCAAATAAACACAAAAGATGAGTGCATGATTTTGGCTGCATTACTGTTTGCGTTATCGAAGCTGTTGAATTTCGCGAAGGATATGCAACGGTATAGTTATTATTTTCAGATGTCGCTTTGCAGCCCCGCACTGAGAATCATGCGTACCTTCTTTATAGCACACCTTGCAACGCATTGCGTGCAATCGACAATCCGAGCCACTTATAGCTGGAAGATGGCAGCTTCACTTAAAAGTAGATTTCGTCTGATTGCACGTTTAATTAATGCCTTTCAGGAGCAAGAACACAGCTCGCGAGAGTGATGTTTCGGTTGATGGAATGTTAAGATAAGAATATGGCATTTTGAGTGACTCATTAGTTACGATGATAAAATTGCTAAGATATGACAGTTGATACCGATTTCATTAAATATGACCTGACCGCACAGAGATTGCATGAGAATGTTTTGAATAAATTAAGAAATAAAAGATAGCATGGTCAATGTTTTCTTCGCGGTGAATTAAAACGGAAGAGCTTCTACAACAGTTTTAACTCTCAACAGCCTGCGGCGAACATCGACATCAAAATTTGATCAATTTTCCAAGAAGTAATTAACTTTGATTTGAGGGAATATTTTATAGCCAATGATTACATTTGATTCTGTCATCTCTCGGTTGTATAAGCAAGCGTCTGTGTGATAATTCACGTCGCGTGAATCCCGCCTATTTCCGTTGGCATGTGCCGAACTTTTGCTGAGAACCGTGTAAATTTGGGAAGAGATAATTGATCACGACTGCAAGGTTTGCAAGCAGTTTTACTTTTCTCTCGCAGAATCCAGCATGGCAAGCGGTAACAATCTGCTTGCACTTTGCAGGATCCCCAAGGTATGGCCATGTTCTTAGCATTCGTCTGAGTCGTGCGTTCAAGTCTCCGCCGGTTCGGCCTTGAAAGCGCGCTCGCTAGCAAGCAAAATTCACAACCAAAATGCAGACTTTCGGCGATTTCTGTGATTATTTAGGACTTGTGGCTGGATTTCATACACTAGCCACGATGAGAGTGCTTATAGCAGAATGTTAAGCGATATTTTCGATAAAAATTATTTAAAATCAAATGAATATTTTAAATGAATTTAGTTTCTCTTCAAGAAAAAGCCCCATATCTAAACCAAATTACACCCACTGCTCAGAGAAATCAACGTGCACTAACAAAATAGTCATCATACTTATTAGAAATGAGATCATAAGCATTAGTAAATAAAACAAATCCGGCCCAGCGTTCACAATAGACGTGCGTGTACTCATTTCGCCGAGTTAAAATCGGTTAAAACGTCTGCGCCGGACTATTTGTAGTTAGGTAGACATGCATCGCCGACACATGTGAGCCAGGGCCCTTAGTTCGCACCCCGGGGCGCAACGTTAGATGCCATTGCATGCAGCTAGCAGCCTCTCGTCGCAGAACAGCGAAGCCATTTAATTACCTTGTCCAGTCCAACCTAGATTGAAAATATAGCGAGTATGTTCGTATTTCATCCCAAGGGTGCGGCATGTATGGCTGCATGGCTCTACACTCAGCAGGCTAAGAGTCTACAGCATCATTGTGGCCAGGCAGAGGTGAATACCTATACGGTAAGAATGAATTCCTCTCACCAGCGCATGACGCGGAAAGGTCAAACGGTCAACGGTGCGAAGATTGGCGAAGGCACAGTTACAAGGCGGCTGTATATTAGATACCTATACGCGTTGTGAAACGAAGTTCAGCCATCATTTATTTTTTTTGTTTGCTCAGTTTAATGCAAGTAAATATGTGGTGTGGAGGCCGTATAAATGGATTTTATTGCTTCGTTAAATGTGTGCGCTTTTATATCGAGCTAATTAAAATTATAAGTGATGCAGGAAATTGGCGAGTGCGAATTTAGGAGGTAGGGCAGTAATCGAAAAACTGAAAATCAATTTATACCCATAGCGATTAAAGCCTTGAGAACAAAAATAAATTACATGGTTTTACATAATTAAAAATGAAAATGCATCCTACATGGAATCGTGCATGGAGCGAGCACGCAACACCTTCGCTGGATAAACAATAAACTAATAAAGCATCTACAAATGAGCACTTGTCACAGCGCTCGATGATTGATCGAGGGAAATTATATTTCCTCGACGAACCCATTTACTTTATCACATTTGCGTAGGAAAAGCGTGAAATTTCTCTTTTGATTTGCGTGGTACGCTTGGAGTGCACACATAAACATTTAATGGTATTTATATACCGCATACTATTGTGATTGTAACAATTCAAGCAAAAGTGGCATAAATCACAAGTAATTTGATGCAATTCTCTCTACGACTTTCTCGTATGGGTGCACATTTATTCTCCAAATCTGTAAGGAGCCGCCGCCAGCGCGCCTGCAGGACGAGGAAAGTCTGAGTGCAACACACATCATGCCAGTGCCAATGCAAGCGTCGAGAGCAGCGGCAATTCTTCAGGCGGCGTCCAGTTGCCGCCCATGCAAGCGTTCTGTCGATTGCATTGTATTGCAGGTAATCGCTGCATATTTTCACGCCAAAGCCCCAGCGCTTTTATCGCACAAAGCCGATCTTTTTGTGTTAAAACTCACACTGGCGCCATTACTTTGTGATTGTGCCCGAAGAGACTTTTAATTCACATATTATTATCTTTACATATTCTGACGGCTGACTGTAATAAAGTAAATGATAGTAAAACTGTTCATTAATTTTCATACTTCGCATTTACCTGCAAAGTAACGGCATATCACAACATGCTTGTAAATGCCATCTTGTATAAATGAAAATTATCATGCCAACTATAAAGCAATAAAACTCCACAAATAACTATTGTGCTCTTGCAATAAAACAATCCATGTGACTTATTTCATCGTCCTTACACAACCAAGAAAAAAAATCAAAGGACGAATGCAAAGTATATAAGATCTGCATCTTGCACTCGGCCACAACGCAACTCATAACTCATAAGTGAGCAAATGCAGTCTCTGCCCATGCAACGGATGCGTGGTCAACGAATTGCCAGGTCGAGCCGACCTCCGCACGACCAGAGCACCTCGATACCGAAGTCGACGCTGCAGCGATGATCTAATAGATGCTGGAGGCCAGGAAGTGTTATGTTATGCTAATTGTAAACGAGGGTAATTGCATTGTAGGCGTGGTTCTTGCCAATGACACTAAAAACCGTTTCACTCAGCGGCAGACGCGCAGTGCGCACGTGAACGCGAACGCATCGCGCACAACAATCCGATGTCTCCTCGCGTCACTTCGAGCCACTTCGTGTCGCGCCGTCGAAATTTGAAAGTTAAATCTGTGTTCGAAACTCAAGCGTCACACATGGCACACAATATGAATGAATGTATACTAGCGACATAAACAAACTTGCTTCCGAACGCCGTCGCGAACTCGTTTCGCCGCCGCGGTCGTCGCTGGGGCAGTGCGGCGCCTCGGCAAGTGCCGGTGCGGTTTGGTGGAGTGCTGGGAGTGCTGCTGGGAGTGCTGCTAGAGGAGTGTGCCTAGACGCGACGCGTGGCCGCGACCGGGTACAGGAACTAGATCGCCAGACGAGAACCAGACAAGTGCTGAGCGCACGTCGCACGGAGGTGGATTCGGAATTCCCGCAACTAGAATTGTAGGAGTCACCACCGCACGTTTCTATTCGTTCTCTCACATCGCACACCGACTTGGGTAGGGGGATCAAGCTAGCTAACAACGCAAGAAAAAGACGGGAAGAAAAAATTCAAAAAGTTGATCGTGTTCACCTTCACAAGGTCCTTCTTGCTCCTTTTCCTTGTTGTGGTATTGGTAGCGCAGCGCGGGCTATCGTGAGGCGTCAGCGGCGGCGGCCGCGGCGTTAGCGGCTGCGGCAGCGGCAGCGGCGGGCGCTCTGCTTGGTTGGGGGCGGTAAAAGCGGGATAACAGGTTGAACTCCCTGATACACCACGGCGGCGATGACGTGTGTTTGTGTTTGTGTGAGTGTGCGTGTGTGTGGCAGAGATCGCGAGACTCATGCAGCAGCGAGCAGTCGTCACACAGATACAGGTTACCTACCGGCCGGCCGGCCTACCGACCAACGTACCAACGACGATTCATAACTGCCTCGTTAGATGCGAAATCGCATTCACACTTTGCCGACTAGTTTTGCGTGGGTCGCGGTTTTTGTTCTCGTTTCAATGCGCGATTAATTGTTTAATGATAATAATCGCGGGCGATAGCTCGCTGATTGATCACGATTCTCGGCCATGTTTTGACTCGGGGGAAATGATTGATCTAATGCAGCGCACTTGCCAACAGCACATGAGAAACTACTTTTTGTTTTACATACGACGCACACGGCTAGTAAACGCAGTTGTATGATATTATGTGAATGTGAATGTGCGCGCAGGGCATAGTGCAGATACCTTTCGGCTAACTTCCACATCGTGTAAACGATACCGCCGCACTTCCCTGTCAATTAGAGTCGCCGGTACTTGTGGTGGCGTCGGGATTGTTGCGAGTGTGGTCCATTTCTCGGCTGCGTAGCTGGAGGCTGCTGGTGGCATCGGGAGTGGAGGACACTTGGGCAGCGTTGCCGCAGGAGCGATGGCTGGTCATCATTAGCGGTGCAGACGCATTAAAATGATAGCGCCATTGGCATTAATGAAGTTCCTATGTCTCGAACTAACCGTGATTATAGTGATTACTCTTGTTCTACACTATAGACAGGACGTGCACCCATGAGGCAGCGGCAGCGGCGGCAGCGGCAGCAGCAGCAGACAGCTACGCATTCTGGTTCTCTCAATGGCATCGAGATAGTCCAACAGGGACCTGATGCCTGCCTGACCCAACTCGGGTATCATACGCTAGCTACCGGGGAGTCATCGCTACACATAACTTTGTGAAACAAAGTCTCAGGGGGGAAAAAAAGTTAATTATATTATTCGACGAGCGGTAATTAATGCTGTAGTGTCTGTGAAAATACGTTGTTAGCGAATTCCCTCCAAAGGCAATTAAAAATCCGAGATGCATTGTTTTTGTGCATAGGACATCGGACATCGCTTTAGTCTTTGAGATATCCCGATATGGCGAAACTTTGCAAGAAAACACGCCATGCAAGATGGCAAACAAACACAAAAAAAACACGTCGATACTTCGGTAGGCAATCGAATCCAATTGGCTAACAACTAAGCTGAACCTGATTGTTATTGGCTTATAAGCCTGCTTGTGCATTGCCATCTGAACGTGACTGGGGTAAAACGGCGTGTCTAAACTCCGACAGACAATAATCAGTAATCAAGAGCCGTGCAAGTGCGTGCCATTGTTTCACCTGCAAAGTTGGCAACTGTGCTGGCCGGGGCCTCGGTCGTGATCTTCTCCTCCTCGCGCTGCGGCGATGCTGGTGCTGATGCCGCACCACCGACCAACATGGCCGCTCATCTCGCGGTCTATCGTGATGAAGGTCAATACCATTTGGTGGTTCAGCCTTTAGGGAGTCAGCCACGGATTGAAGATACCATCTGAGATTTATAACGCCATCAATGTTCGAGGAGAGCCATTGGTAATGACGATTGTTTTTCTAAAAGGATTTGCCTTCACGCAATAATGTGTTCGCATGGCGTTTTCTTAGGGCAGAGTGCAGCCGACAGCACTGCGATTGCACAATCTCTGGGTTATGTTCGAAGATAATTGCCGAGGAATGATCCAGGGATAGATACGTCTGTTAAGTACCTACGTAGCTGCTAGCGGCCGCAGAGCCGCGGAGACGTCGCTTGAAACATGTGAGAATGCATTTTCAAGCACGCTATTATGATGATTCATGAATAAATATTATATAGGGGCATGCCAAGAGGTAAACAATTATCAGAGGTATCATGGTAGAGAAAACAATATAATTGAAGATAATTAATAATACTTTGTTATAAAGAAGCAGTAGTTATCTTTATAAGGCTTTAAAGCAGACCATCAGAATTGACTTCCCTGAGACAGAAAGACCAAAGAGAGAAGAAAATGAAATGCAGTTTTCTCTGTGACTGACTTGCGTGGATAATTGTAGCGCATAGCAATCAAATAGTTGGTAATATTCTTCATGATTCATGATTCATGATCCAATATTGTTGAGTTTCTGTAGAAATGTCACGAACAATTATTATTCCTGCTCGTTTCGTCAGCCTGCTTGTTATTCTCATTATGGCCGATCGAGGAGCGAAGAGATTTTAAATGCAGCAGCGGCTCACGACAACCAACGGCTGAACAGATTGTTCATTGTAATTATAGCAATCGCTGCGCTGCGCTGCTGCAGTTGAAGGTGAAGAAAGGTTTGCGCTCCGTCCAGTCCAGAAACTCCGTGATTATTTTATTGCGTGTGCAATCCATGTTTTAAAACGCCTGTTTTCACCTCCTTATCAGTGTGAGATTTATGTATCAGCAAGAAGTTATGATAATCACTTGCCACTCGGCTTTACACAGCCAGATACCGTTTACTTAATCAATTAAATCTATTTTCTGGTTTGACAAGAATAAAATTTTGTGTCCAGCGTGGCCCACTTTCGTGCGCCAACCAAAATCAGGCGGACAATTTTGAACCAGCCATCTTTCCTAGCAGACAGACTGAGTTCAACGACCCACCTAACAAGCCAAAGAGACAAAACACCGATAAAACAATCTGGCCAAAAATGGGCATGTTTGAATTGAGGTTTGTGCAAGTTGCAAAAAAGTATCGCGGAAATTGACGGCGTGCACAAGTCGCTTCTTGGGAGAATGCAACTTTTCAATTTTCCGCCACTTGTCAGAGCTTTGTGCTTGTGACAGACGCGGGCATTCGAAAACCTACACCACGCGCGCTTCGAAGATTTAATCCGCCCGATTTGTACATTCGAAATTCAATCACTTTCACATGCAGCGCTGACCACCAGACTAGTGTCAAGTTTTTGACATCTATCCACATCTGGAAACCTGAGCCAGACCAATCAAAATTATCACTATTTAGAACTACACTTACACCTCAACTTTAATCCGCAACGAGATTTAATTTGAAGCCGCATCGTGCAGATGAAATTCACATCAGATCACCGATGCTCGCTCCACGGAAGGGTTAACCCATCACATCACACATGTTCCACCTTAGACAGGTATGCGACGCGACGCGACGCGGCCAACGTCGCAATGCCACACAATGCATTGCAATCCGTACAAGTATCCAATTTCATTCATTCAATACTACATATTTCATTATCAAATAAAATTAGTCTCCTAGTCCCCGAGGCACACCATATAAAGCATCAACACCATCATCATCTCCGATTCCTTCTCGGTCGCATAAGAATCATCACGATGAAAAGTGTTATTCTTATGTAAATATGGGTGCACTCGTCGAGTGGAGCACCGCTCTCAGATGATGAATGAGTGATGATCTTCATCGCCGCTCAGAATCCGGGCTACCGCGCGCAAGGCCCGCGGTGCACCAAGCATCATCCGTCGCGAAGGGGCTGGGGATTGACACGGGGTCTCACCTCCCCCCGTACCCGATACACGGCCAGCTCGCATTTCCCTGATTCCTTCCGTCGGGGCGCCTTTCACAACCCCGTTCATCCACTCGATCTCATTATATACACACGTCGTCAAATGAAGCACACATTTCCTACCGATTGAGTGTAAAAATCTAATGATGTTCAGCGTGTTCCGCTCTGTCGCAATCCACCTCCGACCTTCTCAATTCATCACGCATTGTCTCAAGAGCAAATAATCTCCACCGGCGCATATCATCTATCAAGTACGACCGAGAACCACTCTCTATAAATAACGCACGCAAACACGTGACGTAGGTGCTGCGCCAGCTGCGGCCAGGCGTCGAGCTGCGAAGACACCTTCAGCTAGCAGAGAATAGAGATGGAGATAGATATATAGATTTACCTAATAATGTGTTATTAAATAATTTCACGTTCTGCGAGCGCGCGCGGCGTTGGCGAGCGCCACCAATCGATGAGGCGCTTGCGTCGAGCGACTAGACTTGCAGACTGCTGCCAGCAACTTTTTGGAAGTTGTACTTGACTTACTAGATATAGGAAGTTATGTCTTATAATAGAGATCCATCCTTCTATAGGAAACCAGTTCTAAAGAGTCGAGTATTATAGAGTGTATATACCTTAGTTGAGGAAGGTATAGGTACGATCTTTTAGTCTAGTCTTCATTTCCGTCTAGTCATGGCCGAGAGTGGACCAAGAAGAGGTCGCTGCATTGGTCCACGCGGAGGATGCTGCGCTGTGCGACGCATGTCCGTCGGTGCATCGCGATTTGGTCGCGCATGATCGTACATTAGATCGAATTATAACACTTGTTGAGGCTGTAGAAGGGCGGCCAGGGAGCTAAGAGTAGGCGATCATTCAGTGACCACTAAAAGGGGACGAGCTCGCTGCAGTGCCGTCGGTTCACGCACAGCGTGTGGTCTCGTGGGGTCATTAAGACTTAATTAAGAATTAGTATTTAGATTAATTAGCTATTGTTGGCCTCATGTGTGATTAGGATGGAATGAAGTCGCATGTGGTTCTGTTAAAAATAAATAATTCATTCTAATAATTAAATTTGTATTGAAGACTTTATAGTTGATATATACGTAAGGTCAGTTCCTTTGTGAGATGGCATAAAAACGATTTCCCACAGTAATGAACCTGGCGGTGGCAGGGCGCCTCCACCCTGGCTTGGGTGGAGCTGGCATGAAGTATTATAGGAGGTGCATAATTGGCCGCGATTATAGATGTGCCATCGATGTCTCACACACGGTACAGCGCTGGGTGTATTGACAATAATTGGCTCAAGTAATAGGTTCGCTTTCAGGGTCTGCTGCTGAGTGCTGGGCTGAGAGACAGACCAACTAATTCGGCGACCACAGACCAGCTAGTTGCGGTCGTTGAAAAATCGTCTGGACGACTTTTCACAAATTAACTTTTTTGACCAATCACCAGTGAGCTATTTGTTCAACTAAATCGTCGTTTTTTTTCTGCAGTCGTCATATATGCGTAACACTAACAGCTTTTCTGAACCAAACCCAAAAGACACATAAAATATGCACCTCAGTTGGGTACGACTCTATCAATAAATCAGACGACATTACGTAATGCATTAAATGTCACTAAACTTTCCAAACTTAGATGTAGGCTCACTGATTAAAAGAGCAAGAGCATACCCATTCCATTATATAATACCATGTGATGAAACCGAATAAGGAATTTGCCATCGCGCTTTTCTTTCGTTCAAAAATAAAACGAAATTCACTACAGTAATGGATAAATCGTGCATGTTTACAAATTTATTTGCCTATTGTTTTTCACAGTTCCGCCCACCCGAATTTGACCTTTGATTGTACTGTGGGTCAGGGGTAATGATATCCTCAGAATGCCACGTCTAGAATGGAGTCTCGGTCTTGGCCATGGATGGCAATGGCATGCAACAAGAGAAGATCCACTGCATTAGCACCGTCAGCTCGCCAGACGTTACAGCCAAAGTGCAAGGCTTCGAAACTTCTCTTTATGCAGGGCCCAGGGAGACATCGTATACAGGAACCAAGGAAAGTTCCTTCTTCACTCGTATGTAATGATTTTGTTTGCTTTGGGATACGAGGCGATCACGTGGATACCAAATCTTTGTAACATGGGCAATTTTATTTTTGGAAATTTATTAAAACGCACTTTTGTTTAAAAAACAAGTTAGATCTCTAAAACAAATTACAGAAACTTTAGTATCACTACCACTGTAGCTTACTGTATAAATGCAAGAAAGTTTTGATGAAGAATCGAATTTTTATCTTTATTCAGTAGCTGTATAGCTAATCCAACATACTTAATAGTTGATTTCAACTATATATTGCTAATCGTCTCATATATCGTACAGTATGTAATTAGCAGTATCAAAGATTTATAGATTAAAAGTCGTTATTATTCATTGTGTTCTAACCAGTGTTACAAAATTAATTGCTATTTTGTACGTGAAAATAATAGTGGCCACGATATGGCAACTGGTACACAGCTCTGCATGCTACAGACACCACTTTTCCAGAATTTGTGCGCTGTGCGCTTTCAGCATTGTCGAGTTGCCGTGATTACATCTGCAGTGCATTGAGACACGTAGAAAGAGTAAAGACCCGCTCGCAGTGCCGCGTGCAAACAGCATGCTGCAGATTGTTCAGACTCGGAGGCTGCGAGCGAAATTATTTCATCCATGCTTTCGGCACTGAGAGGAAAAATGATGCTGTGGCCAGCTGCAAGAGTCTGATTACCATGGGTGCAATTTAAATATCTCATTCGCTTGGTTCGGTGTGCTGGTGGTGGGGTGGGGGGGGGGGGGGGGGGGGGAGGAAGAATTGAAACTCTCCGATCTTTCAGAGATGGTAAAGCTCCACGGGCATGACAATTTATTTTAACATTACCCATTGGAAACAAAAGATAATTCAACTAAGATAAAAATAAGAATACGATGGAAAAATTATTGCCTGAAGATAAATGTGATGCATCCAAATAAAAAATCGGTATATAATTATCTGGTCGCTCTTTTTGTGTATGGAGGTTCAAGTTCCAATTTAAAATGCATCAAAATGTGGTAAATTTCTTTACTTATACTTCTGAAGGTCTCGCTCAAATAAAAATCATGGCGTAATAGAATTTCTGGAAAAATGTATCTGTCATCTAATAATAATATTTACGAAAAACGCGCAGTGTTATTTGACTGCAGCTGCAACCGAACATTCACTTGGTGTCGCAGGTTCGAAAACAAGTCAACAAAAATATTTGTTTTGCCAATAGCACTGTGTATACTGCGGCAAACAAACAGAATTCTCTAGCGAAATAGGAATTCGCAGTTGACAATGAAATAGTTGCAGAATATGTATTTTGAAGTTCATGATCCATTCATGACGAGTGCACCACGAGAAAGTACACATGTGAACTCGAGGCATCACGTGTCTCATGTCCGATAGCAGTAAATTCGGACTAAAATTAGTAACGATGATTCCATCGCATGCGAAGGCTCTGCTGCACACCATTCCCTCTATATTTTCCGTAAGATGACACCACATCGCTCATTTTAACGTCCGCCATGAATATCCACGAGCAGATCTGCATGCTTAATTGGAATACCGTGTATGATAGGCTCCACAGGCTCTACCTGCATGCAGCAGAACGTGTGTATCCTGCATAAAAGGGCATCTACATTTCTGCAATAACCTATCGACCTCTCACTCTTCTTCTCTATCTTTCAACACTCACGACATCTCATTTCTCTTTCCTTCATTCATACATTTTCGCATAGCACTAACTCTGTTCTTATAGAGATTTTTTCTTGTCGCTTTTTGGTGTCTTGAACATTACATAATCCTCTCTCCTTAGTTCTCTATTCTATACTCAAGGTTACTTAGCGATAAATAATCTAAGTGCGCGAAATTATTAAAAAAAATTGATGGGCCGAAAAAGATGGGCCGGCAGCTCGCGGGTGTGTATCTCGACACGTGAGACGCTCGGATCTCGTGTCTTGTGATTTAATTAGGCAAGATTAAAGCGAATTGCGCATCAACCATTGCTCATTAGCTGTCATTTTGTTTACTACTCGTAAATCAAACGGAAAGGGGAAAAACAATTTCATAAGAAATTATAGAGCGTGGTTGTGAATTTGCAATTTCGCGGCGTCGAATTCAATTTCTACCCGGCACAAAAGCTAATAAATAATAAGCGCGCATCTTTCGATGCATAAAACTGCAACAAACAGGCCATTAATTAGCATCATTACGCGATGTTTGCATATGCGTTGCTATTTTCCGAAGTCGAAAACGGCTTGCACATGATATTAACGCGCGGGGAATGATATAGCTGCGTTTCTCGCGATGAAATGGTGGAAATCACTTTGCTCCGTGTGTTTTACAAGGTAATAATTCTGCTTCATAACTTGCTGTTGCTTCATAAAATTCATTTGAACAAATTCCATATAGATATACACTGTGTGCCTGTGTGCCTGTGTGTATGTGTGCGGCGCTGGGTATAGAAATCGTGCGCTGAAGTTCTCTCTCACGCATGTAACCATCGTAAGTTTTCTTTTAGGCAGTTGGTTGAGGAGATTTCAACAGCCTCCGCTGCTGGTGGAAGTGACATGAAGGATGGCGCGGAGCCGTTTGGTGTAAAATACTCCGTGTGTTAGCTTTTATCGTATCTTATACATGCCAACAAAAGCTACACAATCATAACTTACCGAGGAAATATTCCAAGGTTTTTCGTTGTGCGCCGAGGTCAAAAGAACGTATTATACATTATGGGATCTTATATAAAAGCTTTTGAGGCCCCGATAGCTTCTGAAATCCATCTTCATTTAATAACTAATAAACTTTCTCAATTAAGTTACGATATTTTCGAATACAACTCAGGGTAGGAGAGTTAGCGTTGGGAGTGGTTTTTCTCCCGAGATTCTGGACAGCTAAGCTCACGTTTACTGCAACGTGTTGCTTTGCTCGGAGTCGGAGTCTGTGATGATTGTTTTTTTTTTGCAGTAGGAGGCAGGAACAAATTTGTTCGTGACATCAACAAAGTCATAAGTGAATAAAGACACCCTTCTGTCTCAAAACAATTCTCCTTATAAGACATTGTCGAATCATTCTCATCTGCACCAGCGCGGCTCGCAATTGTTTGCATAAAACCTCGCCCATGTACCTACTATGACAAAGGTGGAGGGTTACCTCCGTGGTAATATATTGCCATATTACAAATATGGCCCACCCTGTATTCTAATGGTACAAGCCGTCTTAAGACGCCTCATATTATTATAATAAAATGGTTGCAGCATATTTTATGACCCGGATCCTAAGATGAGAAGCACTTTAGTGCGTTTAGTTGGAAACTTTGCGAACATTTTGTGTGCATGATCGTCTTACAAGCTTCACACATGGAAAAGCGTCGCTAAAACTCAGATGGATTCTAGCAATCATAGGAAATCCGTGAAATGGTTGGTAGAAAACGGCACGATTGCACGCATTGACACTTCCGCCCGTTAGGTCGTTACAATGAATTATATTCGGTGCGTTCCGACGACATAATACACCCAGATGTGTGCAAATCTATGAAGCTTTTCGTGCTGCTGAGGTCACGAATTGCAAAAACGATGCAAAACGTTGACACGGAGTCCGCAGCCTGCCACTTGCCAGTCCAGATTCAGTAATTCGAAGCTCACAGAAACGATGCAAGCATATTTCTGAATGAGATTTACATCTCTTAAAATTTCATTGACAATTTATGTCTGGCGCGGGCTTCCAATGACGCTCTGAGTATAATATGCAGAAACGCGGGGACTGAAATTTGAATTACGAAATGCGTGCGAATAGATAAAACTTGAAAGTGTTATCATTCTAGAGCATGTAGCACATGCATCAGTTTGATTGGGTCATTAGACACTTTGTTTTAATGACTTAGAAAGTCTCGTTTATTGGCGACGACATTTGTCGCCGGCGACGTAGCGCCTTGGTAACTGCAAGCGGAGATCACGTATTAAATGGGCTGTTTTTTTAAATCATTAATCAGGTGTTTGTTAAACCACTGGACATTGAAACGACGCGGAAATCATTGGCTGCGCGGCGAAACGAAAGATTCCGATGAGGTCCAAATAGTGTCTAATGAAATCCATTATGCACCGTGTTCAAATGTCAAAGTTTGGCCGGTGGTAGGCAGAGCTCGTTAGGATTGAAACCGCCGACTGATTGAAACGATTAATCAGAAACACGTGCTTCAGGTATTACTTTCGGTCAGAAGTCTTGTACATGCAAACAATTAGGATGGTGTAAGAAATAGGTATCTTTAAAATATAAATGTGAATTTTTTAGTTTTGACATTTATAATTTCAAGTTCTTAGCAACTACCTAAAGTACCTACGTGCTTTAAAAAAGTCAATTAGTTAATGTCAGTGTTGATTTTATTTTTGCAATCTTAACTTTAAAAAAAAATGTCGCCACAGCTAAAAACGAACTGGTGGTCATTCCAGTACCAGTCCCAAGCCTAACCCAGAACGACAAAATATTTTCTTCTTTCCCTCCCGACTCAGAGGCCCCCCGTGCCCGCCCGCTATCCCGCATCACGATGACGCGCACACCAGCATTGAAGAGTGCAAGATGCTGCAGCGCACAGACTGCAGTGCCTACACACAGTAACACACACACCACACAACTTGCGTAATTGTTCAAAAGACACAATAGAATGTGTTAAAAATCCACCACTCCCTCGTAGCTAGCTGGCAGCTCGCAACACGACACGCTACACACACGACACGGCACGACACATTTCTATCGGCACGTCTTGATTGCAGCCAGCGTGTGTGGATGCATGTGCGCGGCACCCGAGTGCAATCTAGCCAATTGCAATGCTGCACTTTGCGTGATGCATCCTACGATCTGGCGAGTGTGTTTGCTAAAGTATAAAATGTACGCGGTAGAGGCCGAATGATTACATCAAGAAATACATTACATGGAAAACTAATAAAGATATCACATTTACCGTTTCGCTTCACCCTGTTATGGTGTAGGTAAATCAGCGTTGGTTTTGCCAGTTTATGATTGTCGATTGGTTTCTTTTGTAAAGTGGTTTCTCTATGGTTGGTTCGATCCAGGTGGCAAGGGTTCACATCCCGGAAACTGAGGGTAGGTGGGATTATATTTTCTAGACAAATGGGTGAATGGGAATCAACCCTTAGACGTCAACGCCATGTGGAAGTGTGATTGAATAGGCTTGATCGCGTAGGAAACAACTGCTATTGTGTTTGGAATTTTTACGCATTTCCCTGGAAAAGACACTCATACTGAACGACAACGGAAAAACAAGCAATCCGACATTTCATTGACGTCCAACTGTGTAATGTGATTTGCAAATTGCAAACTTGATGTAACACTGACAGATCAAGTCAGCTCCCAGGCCTGACACAGAAAATTACCGCAGCCTCACCTTGCTATTGGAGGTGGTAGGCACTAGGCAGTATAGACACTTATATAGGCAGTAGGCACTTCAATTGCATTGTCTGATAACTGTAATAACATTCCAAATGACATAGCAGAATACATTGCATTTTGTTTCATTTGTTTAGATAAATGCTGTTCGCCAAGAAAATTGTCACTCGGTTGGTAGTCAGAATTGCCTCAAGAGAGGAAAATTTTTCGAAGATCGAGGACCAAATCCACTTGCATGTAACTGCTTTCAATTGATAGGCAACCATGCGTGTAGTTTCATTGATGTAGGAGGAGGTTCATGGATGCAGAATGACTACAAGCCTCCACCTTCAATTATTCTGCCCAAACGATAGTTTATGAAACGCAAATTATTTATAGTGTCGTCTATAAAAAAGTTAGGCCTCCTGGAACCAGGATTCCTCGAAGCCCATGACTAAATTTAGTGGCGATTCAGACATCAAAACAGCGTGATATTTTTTATATCACTATCAAACCGTGGCAGATATAATTATCGAGCGAAGTTGTTTATGGAATACATAAACCAAAGAAGCATTTCAGACGAGAAGGATGAAATTTTGGTGTATTTTATACGTGAAGTAATACTAGACAGTAAAACGATACGAGAACATGACTGCAAGAAGAAATAACGTTTTTTTTATAGAATTGTTTACCGTTAAGCCGATGCATTATAAAGAATTGATTATTAATTAAGATAAATTCTGTGCGCGAACGACATGTCTGAAGACCTCTTCGCAGTGTCCACTCCATTTATGGGTATAGAGGCAAATTAAACGAGGCGACACACAACCAATCAAAGAAGAGGAAGGAGAATATATTCGCTCATGAAATTGCGCAAGAGTCCGCTTACCATGTGGGCTGTTGCGTTGATTCGCAATTTGGCATACGGTCAACACGCGATTTCTCCACACTGTCAATTCACCATTTGTTTTCTGACAATCATCGATTGATCTTGCGGTGATTTGAACATTTTTAACGGTCATGCGAGCGATGATTACAGCGGGTTAAGTGTCTCAAGCTACGATGTTGGATGGATGGCTCATATTCTCACGATGTGCCCTGAATCATTCACCTGGAGACTGACTCCGCCGATCTGTCACTACCTCCAGATTGATTAATTGCTCCCGAAGACTGCAGCTATCGCATTTAAAAGCAGCGAAAAAGTCATCAGTGGTGGCCGACAGCGTTTACAAAAGGTTGTTGTGTTATGATTCGTGCTGCTCCCCAAAGAAGCTTCCTCGAACGTTACAGTTTTTTTCCAGCGCTGCACACCTCAATGTAAATTAATTCATAGAGGAACGTATCGGTAGGTTTTTTTACGCTGTCATAACAAAATGCATTACATTTTAATTAGTGTGCACTGTATGGCTGGCCATTCTTTCTGTGGCTCTTTTCTAGCAGCGTCTGACGTCTATAGCCTAGGCTCGCGCCATTTCGATCTGGGAAATGATAATAGCAATCTATATAAAGATTTTTTTTTGCATCCCATTTTTAATGGAACAACACATCCGCAGGGCTTGACATTTTTGCCATGAACTAATAATCATTTCGTGAGTAATTATTATTGGAATACTAATTATGCAATCACAGGATGAGAATGCTAATCATGAATATCGTGATGGTGTACCGAGATCCACTTAATACAAGGAAGCGACGCCGATAATATATTTATGAAGTACTCGAGAAAATAAAAACTCTTGGAAATGCTTATACTTTTGCACAAGTATAGAAAGCACAGTTATTGACCATTCTCCTTTTCCGAGTGTCCATCATTTTGTCTGGACTCCGTGGACCAACGAATAGCTTGATACCAACCATGTGAGCAAAAAGTCGCGGCGCAGCGACGAGAAGCGTTCCTTGCAACTAAACAAAGACAACTGTCTGATTGTTTTATTTGTTAGCAAACTTTAAGTTATGTCTATCCCATTGTCTGGATAGTTTATTTATAATAGTACAGCCAGGCCCAAACGCTGGTGACTGACTCGAAAAACGCCGTGCATTTTCGCACAGCCCATGGATGTCCGCGAATCCATACGATTCACTTGTGAAGCAATAAGTGGAGGAGACTTGAACGCGCGGGCCGCGGTCACTGCATTCGGCCGGGGCTAGAAGAAAGTTGCGGATTGTGGAGTCACACCAGTTGAGGGTGGAATCTCCGAATGAAGGTATTTTTTTTTTCCTGCTAAGCCCACCTGTAGTTTCCAAGGCAGACACGCAGGTAGTGTTAGATATTTTCGCAAAGATTCACCTGAATTGTTGTTCCCAATAAACGGTGGTGATAAACCCCGGCTCTCAGCAGTCCTCGCGTTTGTCGTATTTTACAGCAAACTATTAATACAAGTCATCCACGAACTTGATTTATAGTTTATATAATCCTGTTTTTTTCTTCTCAGCGTGCTGCGATTAACAAAATAAAATTTGAATTTTTCACAGGTCTAAAAATATTTCTCGACAGCCACGGTAGGAGTGAACACGAACAGAACATGATAATCTGAAGACAATGTTCTGTGCTTTTGATTCGTTCAGAGCGCTTGAAGGACGCCTTCCCAACAACGCGAGGTTGTTTCCCTCCGATGATGGCTGCACAGTTCACGCAAACACAGTTTCAAATCACCGCGGACACGATCAATAGCGATCAATAAAACCAGGGTGGTGTTGAGACAAAGAGGTAGCCGAGAAGACAAGAGCAGGCGAGAAAGGTTACCTGAACGAGAGGCCGGGAGTCATCTCGTCGACCAACTCCGACAAGACGAGCACAGTGCCCGGATTTCCTTGGTGGTGGTAGACTGACCCTAGCAAGGGCTGCGGGATCTGCACCAGGGACACGGTGCCGTTCTTTCCCGTCTCGATCAGGATCTGCTGATGCTGCTGCTGCTGCTGATGCTGATGCTGCTGCTGATCGATCAGATCGTGGCCGTTGGGATCGATATGCTCGTAAAGAGGCTTCGAAACGTCGTCCTCGTACTGCTGATGCATCGACTTCTGTTCAATTTCGCCAAACTCATTCTTGACAATGTGCCCGTGGTCGGGAGCAATGTTCAGGTCGACGTCGTCAAAGTCTTTCTGCAACTCCAGGACGTTGACAGGCGTCATGGTGGCCAGCATGGGCGCAGGACTCTGCGAGCCGTCGTGCTGCTGCGGCGCCGGCGACGCCGACGGCGACGACGTGCTCGGAGGCAAGGGGGACTGGATGGCAGTGTCATCTGACGCCTCCACCGGCTCGGCCAAGCCGCGGCGAGTCATTGCGAGCGATTCGCCGGTCACCAAGTGCGCATCAAGTGCGAAAAGAAGGAATTCGGAAGTGATGATACCGGTTGAGTGTGACGCGGAGCGGAGCGGAGGTGACACCCCCGGTTGTTAGGATGAGGAAGGCGTGCTTAGCAGCAGAGGGCGCGTGCCAGAACAATCAACAAATACCGGTTCACGATTTACAGAAGAGTCGTCTCCGAGTGTAAACCGGCTGGTTATGTGTAAAATGGAGTAGTAAGTGACTCGGTGATTATGATGAACCTGTTTCTGTTTTGGGTAATGGTGGTGGGGCTGGGCACGCGGGGAGGGGGAGGGTTTATGGAGAGCCGCGGGCACCACCTTCAGCAATCCAGGTACACGCGAGTCTCGGATCGCACACTGGCTGCTGCATCGACCACCACGCCGAATAACCTGCTGTATGAAACACCGGTTTCAACCAACAACACCATTCTCTGCACTAGAATATTCGAACCAGTTTATCTCTTCTAGCAGCCGCTAAACAGTATTTAGTCGGTGGATCGGTCGCCAAGTCTGCTATTTCTGTATCATAACGCGTATCGACACCACTCTAGATGAGAGTTTCGGGGGAGATCACAGCACGGCACGACACGGCGCGAAACGTCAGTTTTCTCGAGCGTCAACCGGCGAGTCTACATAGTCGAGTGTCTTCGCGAAGACGTTCGCAGATTCGCACGCACTTTCGCCGCCGGCGGTCACTCGACACCCGTCTCGAAGTGGCACTCGCAGTTCCAGACTGGCTGCACTCACTCGCGAGTCGCGACGCACTCGCGGGCACCCGGGAAACTTGCAATCGCCGCCGAAATAAGCAACAGCCGCGCACGACGAAAAAATCACCGTCTGTCAACTACCCGATGATGGTTTGCGCGAAAATACACGCAAATTTGAGCCTGTCGACACGGCCAGCACTGAGAGCACACACGAGACGACACGACGAAGAACCAGGCCGGACCACCTGCTCTATTCGATCTGTTAACTACAGCTCTACTGGTGGCGGAGCCGGACGCTGGCTTACCTTGCTTCACTTCACTGGGTCTACGGCACGGCTCGGCCAGTAATGGCGTCTGCTGTTCTGTTGTCATGAGCCCTGCCGAGGAGGCGAGGCCAACCCGAGATGCAGCATCCGAGCAAACTTCAAACCAAAGTCGCCTTCAGGCCTTCGCCAGCTAACATTCTCCTGCTCGGCTAGCACGATCGTGCCGTCTCGCTCCCTCCTCCGGTTGCCGAACGCACGCCACTCTGAACACAGACAAAGACAAACAATCAGTATTTATTAGACAACAGGTAAAGAGTGAAAGAGTCGGCCGATGGCGACGCGATGCGGCCAGGAGAGAGACGGAGCGGCGAGCTGGTCAGAGAGAGACGGAGCTAGTCGAAGCCCACGTGGGCGCGACCGCGGAGAAGTGATGCTAAAATATGCTGAAAGGATTTAGAACTTCTTCTAACGTATAAAAGCTAAGGCGGTCGGGGGAAAGAAAATGAAATTGCTTATGCATGCTAAACTTTGGCGAACTGTCCCATCAATCATGAGCTACCTGCGTATAGCCACGCAATGAAAAGAACGCAATGAAATGGTGAAAAAACCGCTGAAATTGCACAATTTGATGGGAATTTGTTGTTAAAAGCACGCATCTGAATGTCACGCAAATGGCTTTTGGGAATTGTTGGACGTTGCAAGCGTTTTAGTGCACCTAGTTGTCAATCGTGTGGCCGGCTAATCCGCTGGGTGCATTTAATAGTGTACGCCGTCGCCGCCGCCGCAGCAGCCGCAGCAGCCGCAGCAGCGGCAGTGTGGTCAATGCCAAAGGAGCGTTGCCATGGCAAGACACAGCGAGTGGGTACCATGCAGCATCTACAGTGGATCCAACAGAAGAATGCTTGCCGGCAGCGCCGCATGAGTAGACTGCGCGATGGCACGTCACTCGCATCAAGCAGATACCTATAGCTGATCCAGCGCGATAAAACGAGGATTATCCTCACATCACCAAATAATGGACACCACTTTTACCACGTCAATTAGGATTTAAATTAAATTATACTCTTGACATCGGATCAGATCCGTATACATAAAGAGGAAATAAAACGAAAACAAGAAAGAAAAGAAACTAAAATCTCTTTCATTCGTGTTCCCTGGGTTGAGTTTCATTAGCCTGCGAGACAAAGGGATCGTTTTCCATGCGAACTGGATGGAATAAATGTCGAGACAGGAAATATGAATGGGTAATTCGTGAGGATGTAATGTTAGGCACTTCTGTATTTCACGTCCGAGCTGTTGTCGCGGCTGCTGCTAAGTAAATTATGCCCTCTTCTCGCGGGGCCAGTGAAAATATAGCGCACTATTTGCAAAGTGATTACGGCTACAGCGAAAGAATTGTAGGCACATCTCGTGTCAGCAAAGAATTGAAAAAAGGCGAGACGCTTACAAGAAAGTGTCGATGGATTTTACACCTCTGCCGCCTACCCGTTTCGTGGTTGCAGTCGGTTTTGGTCAGAGGTCGTATACACCACAGCCAAGACCAAGGTTTTTTGTTCTAAAGTCTAACTCTAAGCCATTCCCTGATACTGATTGCGCGCAGCAGTGCAGGTAATAGTTGATGCCCACTCGGAAACCGTAAGACATCCTACAAATCTTGACGACAAATCATTTGACCGGCCACATTAGTATCAGAGTTTTCTCCCAACCCATCCTTGACAATAAGATGCTGTAGAAGAGATGTCAAGAGACCGACCAATGTTCCGGAGGGAATAAATAACGTCTGTTTGAACGCAACTTCATTGAAATCTTGTTGCGATTACAGCAAAGATGTCTAGTAAACCGTGGGACTGTGATTTGTAGTGAGTTGACGATCAATCGTGTCCTACGTTATATTGATGATAACGAATCCATTTGAAAGTAAACACAGCCGATGCCAATTCCGACTCACAACTGGCTAAAGAATCGGATGTCGTCACTGCGATAATTAATTGGTCAAAGAAACTTTTTCGGATGAAAATAGAAAGGTGCAAATTTCATCGCGCGTAGGCAATATGACTCACATAATCGCATGTGCTATAAGAACTCTCTCACGCACATCTGCAAACATATCGGAATAAATTTCTGTCGTTATATTACCCAACAGATTAAATGCACCCACTGCAGGTAACGAAAGTTCAATAAGCCGATATATTAGTATTGGTTACTTGGCACTAAGCTCATGAGCTCATTTCTCATCGCCCAGCCCACGCATCAGCCATTGAAGTAACCCGTGCAGCTATCGGACGCGGCTCATGCTGATGGGATCATAATAATAAGTTGCAGTACCACCCATGCGGCTTACAGCACTGGCTCTAGCACTTCATGGGCTCTCATACTCAGTCCTCCCTCTCATACTCTCCATCCTGGCGCTGGGAGTCGGGGAGTCGACGGTCTGTGCACTAGGCGACCACTTGCTAACATAATCTCTGAGATTGCGCCTTTTTAGCAATATCACGTGGCATTATTAGGAAACAATGCAGTATTGAGGCTGCCCAAAACTGTCCACCAACCGTGGCATGTATGATGTTATTCAGTTGAATTTGCTTGGATATATCTAAGGGTTGTCCATGAAACAGTTGCATTAAAATCAATCTAAAATATCTAGCAAGCAATACCGGTGGGCTCTTGAATTCGCAATGGGGACGCATGATTTGGGGGAAATAACGTGATTTGTGTGAAAAGATGTTTGAAGGGCACATAGCATGTTTCTGAATATTTTTCAGAAGAAAATAAATTATGTGTGTGGCCTTCACCCGCTCTCTGTGTACGGCACCCCTAAAACGTCCCTGGGATTTGGAGGAACAATTGGGGTGGAAACACATACCCCAGGATTAGAGGCTAAATTATAATACCATCATCGAAGTAAACCACAGCGAACACACGTGTTTGCAAATATTCACTCGCAACATTCAAAATGAAATGCGCAAGATGTGAGCGCAAGAGAATCGTAAAAACGCAATCCTTCTCATAAGTTATCCGATATCACTCCCCTCATTCAATTTACGATCCGGCGAACAATAGTATTTCAATTATAGTAGATGCTTGGCTGGTGTAAGTTATAAAGTAATTGTCATAGTAGTAGTACCCATATTTCCGAACAACGCGCAAGCCACATGCCTCAGCTGTTGAATAATATTCAAAAGTAATTTCATTGTAAACTAGCGAAGGGAACGCCCATCACGAACTTAGTTTTTTTTTAATCGAATATCTTCTTAATTTATACACAGTTTATCCATAGACTCAAACGGATTGAAATCGCGACGTTCAGACATCTAGTTCTAGATCATTGGTCGCCAGCTTCATTTTTTAAGTCACGGGCCTAATTGCGATTCCAAGTTTTCATCGCGGGTCACTAGATATTAAACTATTCATGGTGATGAATGTCTCGATAGATTAATAAGCCTACTATAGACTCCTCTCGCCCGGTTATAAGGTAGCAGACAGGTTTGGCTAGAGTAGAGCACCGATGAAATACCTATGGTTTCTCAACCTTGATTTTGAATATCAGCAAATCACGTTGGATCGTCATGGTTTTGCTTGAATATTACAGGAAAATTGGATTTTCAGTGGCATTAAGATGATATATTCTTCTCTTTGGCCTGAAAGTCTCTTCTTTCTTGGCAATCAATATACCTATGCACATAACACCATATTAAGCAACAACGCATATGCCTATTGATCACTTATTTGTAATATCAATCACAGTTTGCATAATATAAAAATGAACATTACGCTTATCATATATACATTAGATGAGAAATACCACGGCTGATTTATATGCCAATTAATTATTATTTTCATAACCATATATTCACTTTAAGGTTAGGGTAGCATCTGAAAGAACTTACGTAATTAGTCAAAGCACTGATAATCGCTTGAAGTTTATATTGGAACAGAAAGTGTCACCTATCTATCTACTAGCACCATAACTGTGTGAAACCAAGTGGATGGATGCCAATAAACCTTTTCGGGATTTTTCAAATATTTAAATCTCTATAGTTGTTTATTTTTTAAGATGAATGAAACTGCATAAATTTTGGCTTAAATGTAAAATATATAGGCATTGAATCAATAATGATAGCTGTATATTTGCAGAGTCAATCTTAAATGGGCTCATGACAAAATAAAACCTACATGCTCTTTCTGTATTTTCCCCACATTAGCAAACATTTCGATTTAATGCTGATTGGCACATATTATAGCGAATCAATATACTCTCTCGAGTGTCTGTCTCTAACTGTACCAAGAGTATACACGATAATTGTTGTAAAAAATAGGGAAATTTGTAACGATCTATACCTCAATCCTGGCTCGAAGCCATATCATTCTTTGTAAAGTGAGTAGTTGTAAATTGTAAATTTCTCTTCGATGTTCTGAGGCGATCAAGGCTATCAACCTGTTCGATTCTTTATTTCGATCTTTTATGGATCAAATGTGTCTGTCATTATTTAAGCCAACGGCAGTGAAGAATTCTGCTAACCAATTAATTCGCCATAGTATTATTTATCAGCCAGCAGTTCGCAGGTAAATGGCAAGCGTCTCATTGATGATACCCTCTAGATTTCCAATCGCCGATCACCTACGTTTTAATATCGACAACTGATTCGTGTCAAAGAACATCATGTGATTAAATTCACGGATTAAATGGCGTTCTAAGAAAAATCTCTATCAATTGCCGCTTTAAATTACGTGAATTGGGATATAGCTTTTGTACCTTAGTATACACAACTTGCCCTTGGCAAAGTTAATAAGAACGCCTAATCAGACGTGGATAATAAAATCAATGCACTTCAAAATTTGTCACGTCCACATTTTTCTTTCTCGCACGCTCCCGCGGCCTTGCCTGTCGTCCGGAAGTCGCTGGTTCGATCCCAGGCGACGACAATTACCCCTGCGGGCATCTCGGTCACGACTGCAGTCCGTGCCAAGCCCTCGACGATCGACACACAAGCTACACGATGAGGAAACATTTTTCCAAACCAAGTAAAAACTCCAAATGCTAGGACTTTTTGTAAAAGAACAGAATTCAAACAGGGCTTTCATTTAAAACACCGACGGTGGTATGGTGACGTTGAAATTGAAGTGAATGCAAAATGCGAATTTAATAGCCTGGTGATTTCTTTACAATAGGCTACATGGGTGATCCAATGCGAGTGTTTATGCGCAGCATCTTCAAGAACGCTGTAATGGTCATGACTCTTGATGTACGTACACAAGAAGAAGGAATGCGCTTATAATCGATTCTGTATAAACGATTTTTCCAAGTAGTTTGTCCGCGTTTATTTCACAATAATGCATTCAGAATCGATGCATTTACTTAAAGCGTTTACCTCCGCGTAGCAAGCTTCCTATACGTCAGGAAACTGCAGTCTTCGTTAAGGACCAGAGCAGCGCCAACAGTTGAAAGAAAAGTCAACTAAGCGTTATGATTGGTCACGCCCGTGGCCTTGGCTTTGAGCATATTCGAAGGAACCGCGTTCGAGAGTCGAGAAGGAAAAAAAAACAATGGCGGAGACGAAAACGTCCAGTTGGAATTTTTTTCTTCGTTTAATCAAAGTGTTATTTTTATCCCATGGGCAATAATGCTGTACCTAATGGCTAATAGTATAGACACAAGCGAAGACGATCAGGAGAATGTTAATGGATTCGTCCGTTCGCTGTCACTTAAAATGAACACGTTACAAACAAAAAGCGTACGGAGAGAAAGGATGTTTTTCTGGCCGACACGTGAGTCAAGTGAAAAATTTCAATTCCACGGTGTAAACGTGCGGCACGCTGCGATGCGCGGTTCGAGCTCAGAGCGGTGAGCGGTGGGCAGTGAGCGCTATCGATGCAAAGAAACGCGAGAAATCGCAGAGACGCATGTTCAAGTGCAAGCATGTTAAGACCGTTCAGAGAGGGTTGCTATTGTTCAAGTAGATTGTTCACTGGTTGCGGAGATACAAGATTGGTAAATGAACAAGTTAAGCATTATTGCGCTGCGCCAGGTGTTGGGTGGGTGACCATAAGGCGTCGAACTGTGAGGTTTGAAAGTTGGTGTAGCTTCACTCTCCAGCATTGCACTGGATAAGGATTATTTTGCACCATCATGCAACTGACGAGCATGAAGATGATCAGTTCTGATTAGACCAAGGTTTATTTTTGGATGGTGAAATAGCCACTACCTTGCTTGAACCGATCAATTTTAGGCCTACCTAAACCTAGACCTTAAGCTAGGATCTTAGTTTAAGCATAGAGAAGTACATGTTTGAATAAAAAAAATGGTGTTATGTACACACAAATGAGTAAATCATTAAATAACACATTAAAAAGAGGAGAAAAGAATCTATTTTTGAAGTATGCCTATTGTTGAGTCCAGACAGTGACCGTAAATACTTTGTGCAGTCAGACCAAAAACGAGACTACAATCATCGTATCAACTCAAATTTTTCTTCAGCGTGGTCGCTCCACGTCAAGTGTAAGGAATGGTGTAAGAAACCGTCCCGATGGCGCTAGAGTATAACAAACGAAGCGGAGAAACAACTTCAAGCGAAAGCCGACGGTGAAGTCGGTCGGAACAAGTCGGAACAAGTCGGATTATATTTGTGTGAAGACCAGTTCAGCGGCGAGGCGGCCGTGGCCGGTGCTCGGAGAACTATCCACGAAGGAAACCCATGTAATACTGTGAAACGTAGGTCATCCAGAGCACCTACCAAGCTTGGTGCAGCTTGTAACCAAGAAAACGCACAAGCAAGGGCACACGCATAACAATAAAATGGACGTGCGCTTATTTTTCATAACAATGATGAAGATTTATTGATCTGATTAATGTCCTTTAACTTAATGGAGAGGAGCACGAATGGTGGGAGAACTTTAATATCACGATCAATGTAATAGTTACAGTAGCTTTTGGCCACTGAATTTTATAACTATCGAATTTTGAAGTTGATATGGATACGTTTAGCTAAAGTTAGCTTAAAGGTTATTTCGTCGATGAGAATCAATTGATATCTATATTCCAAGATCATGTGCGATATGTGCAATATGCTTTTAAACCAAATCACATGTTATTTCGAACGCCTCGACGTTTTGTGATATACGTTAGGAATACGGCCTCTGCAGGGGTTAGAGCTGCCGTGTGAATCTAAGTTGAACATATTTTTTTATGGTCTAGTTTTATAGCCATTAATCTGCGTTGCGAACTTAGTACATAAGTGGAATAATCTCAGATATTCAAAATGGGTGCTGACTAACTTGCGACGCCTCAATATTGTCTAACGCTTGTGTACCATCTGATATATGGGGCGTTATCCTTGCAGCATTATTTTTTATCATTGAACCAATGATAAAAGAAGAAATGGATGCATTAAAGCGTAAGCTTTCAGACAATCTCATTGTATGTGTTAAATGTAATAAAATAGCAATTAAGAAATATAATGTTTCTCTGTCAGATATAAAATCCTATAGCTCTGCGTGTTAATTTTTACGTTTCTTCTTCACTGTGACGTACTTATTTGAAAGACATAAAATTTGCACAATAAAGAGTGGTTTTATATCTCGCTTTCGCAGCATGCATATAAAAGGGATGTTTATTTTTTCTCAAAGAAATTGATAGCGAACAAGTGTATTTGCGTGGTGCTGTGTTCAACACATACGAGAATTTGCTTGATCTTCGAGATGAAGAAAATATATAAAACATTAACTGCCTAGTAAATCAGGACGAGAAAAAGTATATATTAACGCATATTTATAAGGCGGTCGCTTTGTATTTTATAGCTGCGAACAATGTTGCACTTTGATATTATTTAATTTGCCTGGTTAAAATTACAAAAAACATATAGAAACGCATACAATTTAGAGTGCCTATATAAAATGGCTTTACCTATTTCCGTTTTATTGTCGTCATCAGAATAGTGGAGTGTCGTGTTAAATGGCAATAAACCTATATTTAGTATCATTGGCTACATGCATAAGAACGTATTGGCATATTGCAACAAAGAAGATCATTTATTGGTAACAATTTTTCCATCGCACCAGGTAACATGCTCTGGGGGCAATCAGTTGATTATTGCCATTTTAATAGTTACAAGCACCGGGACATAAAATGTCTTCACTCCCTTGACTAGGCCATCTTAATATTATAAATAAAGCATAATAATAATAAAATAACTTCAATGGTAAGTCTGGTTCGGTCGCATTAAATTTTAAAACTCCTAGCCTTCGAGTCGTAGCAGGAGATTGTTTAAGACCCCTCCCAATTTTAATGAATCGTTACGAACAAAACTACAGTACGAGAAAAACGAATCTACGCACATGTTTCGATAGTAAAGATTTTTATAGATCTTATACACACTAAGACAGCCGAGTACACGATTAGTAGATTACCAATGACAGCACACATGTTTTTTTTTTCAAACTCATAACATTCGAGAATTTACGATCGAAGCAGACATATTTTTAGGGAGAATTTAATAATTTAATAAAAATATCTTTCGTGGTTCTTGCCTCGCATGGTTTGGTCTGGTTTGGTCTTGCTATAGAAACAACATGGTTATATGAGGTGTCTATTCAACAAACGATAATGTTTGTAATTTGCACACCTCGGGTCAAAGGTCAGACGAAGATCACGTGATAGTGAATAGGTCTCGGAGGAAAAGAAAACGCCAAGGAGCCAACGACCTTCCGACCCGTATGTCTGTTGCCAGATTTGATTTCGACATTACGTTATGTTAATATTGTAGTTAACAGAGTGTACACTGTTTGTGCGTTTGAACGCACGAAGGGATGAGATTCATAATGCATATTTGTGTCTAACGAGACGCAATTTGCATAGCCAAACAAGCGTATAAATCAGTAGTGACATTCAAATTTGGCGTTTCGGATCGGATTATAATCAGGGTATCCGAGCGGTATTCTTTGAGCATGCATCGGCTGTCCGACGAAAAATCACACATAATTACCGTCATGAATAAACCGAAGGCACCACCGAGGCGAGCGATGGTCAAATTATAACGTATTGCATCAGTGTCGAACATTGTTTCAAGTAGCCGAATGCCATTAGAGGAGAATGCCATAATAAAGCGGAGATAATTTGGTCCCTCGTTGACATCGGTTGATCTCCAGCGAAAACACACCCCGAGGCCGCGCAAAGGGGGGTAATCGTCTCGGTAATGTGCGATCGCCGTTCTCAGATGCTTCAGCCATCGGACTTGCCTGCAATGATTAGGCGATATGATCGCTAAACGCAAAAATCTTTGCCAACAGTTTTGCTCTATTAGACGATCGCCAGACTAAACGGTACATCAGAGAATTTTATCGTGACGATCGGGCAGTCGTGATATGGTAATTCTATAGCTAGGTGTCATGCTTGTCAGGCCCTGGGACTTGTTATCACCATTGTGGCAGTAATTGAATTGTGTTGGTGTGTTAATGCCGATTGCTGCGATTGAGTGGCTGTCAAAAATTTACCCTGGCGCCTAGAGGTGGTTGTAATTTCACTTTGTGGATCTTAGCGGACCGCTGGTCGCCAAATGTAACGAATTGCAGATCAGTGCAATCACATCAGAGTCAATTTGCTAAATGATAATGATGAGAGATATTAATAGATGAAAGCAGTAGTCAGATATAAGTTTCTGATCATGGGGTTATATGTGTGGCAACTGTAGGTATATGGAAGAATATATATTTATAAATGGTTTTCCCATTTCGGAAAATCGGTTGATTTTTTAATTTTTATTAGAAAAACTACCAATAGGTACGCTTGTGCTGGTAGATTGAAGAAAGCTCAAGAAAACTGTATTTTGCTAGACATTCAGCTTGCAATCTGCATGGATCATCGCAGTCAAAAGGTCACTATCAGTCTCTCTTTCTCCACTTCTAGTCTTACATAGTTCCTACTTATTTTCAATAGCACAAGAACAATATCAACAGACAGTCATGCATACCGAGTAACAGGTAGCTCGTATAGTCTTAGCAGGTAGCTAACAGAATTGATATCAGAAACAACACACAGAACACAGAGCCTAAGCAGCAACAGCAGCAACAGCAGCAGCAGCAGCAGCAACGGCAGCAACGGCGGCAGCAACAGCAGTCAAATCCACATGCATTGTGGATGGTGGACGTGAGTTAGCAGCTGTGGCTGGCGACTGTCTTCACTAATTGACTGTGATGAATGGCATCATCATCTCATGTACTACACTCCTGGATCTTGGACCCAATTAGGGAAGGCCTCACGAGGTTAGCCCCTCACCATGGCCGACCAAACAAGCGGCATTTATTGAGAGATTTATAGGAACACGAGTATTGAGTACATATACCATCGATTGAATACCATTAGGTCTATTATTAATTCCGAATTTAACTGAATATCGGAGTATGGCTTGCCGTCGGAATCGTATAATTTGAGGAATAACACCATGGAGCGTGATAGAAAATTTTGATGCGTAACAAATGTATCTTATTATACTACTTATGCGTATCCCAGGATCGCTGTATGTGGCCATTGGCCGGAGCAAAGGGTGTTAAAAAAGTTACCCGCTATACGCGTTGAGACACAGACAATTTCTAGTGCCTCCAGAACGACCTACCAATCTGGAAAACCCATGCCGTTTTATGACGACAGGCCGCGTATTTGCAAAGGAATATGCAATTTTAATTTCCCGATTAATTTGATTTATAGCGCAATAACCGCGTGGATATACAAAAATTGATAATACCTTCACGATTGCGACACGAGAGGCAAAGTTAAGGAAACGTTACAAAATGTTATTTCCATATTATGAAGTGCGCGCGCGCGAAAATGTTACGATGTTGCGATGTTACGATGCATGCCAAGCGCTGGCAAGGGTTCGCATGCTGCCCATGCGCCTCTTGCGGGATCTTGGCATTTCGCCTTTGCATAACTTATCATACTCACAATCTACGTGACATAGAAATAGCAGAGAATCTATATTTTTTTCTATTTTTTTTTTATAATTAATTGATATAAAAATAAAACAAGCTATGGTCATCATCGCGTGATATTATGTTTAATGACCATAAAGGTACACGGAGGTGGCATCCCGGCGATTATCGTACAGTGAAAACCGTGGCCGTCGCCTGGCTGTCGTGTCGATGATCATGATGCAGATCGATGCTGCTGTCGAATTTTTACCAAGCTGCACGTTTCCTGGTGCAGTCCTTGTGTACAAGACAGTTGTGGAACGTCATATTACAGAAGAAAAGCACAAAAAAGTGTTATTATAACGATGTGTTGAGAGTGTATGAGAGTAGAGACAATTAAAGATGTGTGTTCACGATAGTTTTGACGCTGTCTGTATCAGCACGCGGTCATCATAGCCATTGTTGAGATGTTTATCGATGGTTCTTATCCAAGTGTCTGCAGGAAGATAATCAATCGATATCTGCGTGATCGTAACCGCCGTAGTGGATGGCGGTATGTTCATGGTTGACTCTACAACGCTTGTAAATAGCGGTGGAGGTGCCGGATCTCATTTCATTAGCTCGAACGTCACGAGAACATAACGTAATCTATTGCGTCTGAAACGTTGTAGATGTGAAGTTGAATACAAAAAAAAATATCGACATTAGAATTGTTTGACTTTCAGTGATTCTTGCGGTGCACCTGTTTTGAAGCACATAGCTGCAGCGCACGATCAAATTCAATGCGATACCTATACGCAAGTCTAACTTTTAATGGTACTATTTCATATACAGAAACATATGAATATGAATCTGTATGGCAGACAGCGGCGGATGAAAATACAGACAGAAAGTGCAGTGAATTGAATTGTGATTGAAAATCTCTTTGTGTGTAAAATAATAGCAACGTCTGTGGCGGGCGAGGAAAATGGCTTGGGGCATTGCAGCTTAGAGCTTGGCGCAGCGCAATGCACACAGTATGAATAATTCAGTCTCCGTACAGTGGGGACGACAACTGTCACATGGACGTACTTTATATCCATGTCTTAGCCCACATATAGCTGCTTTGCCATTTTACTTTTTTCGCTGTTATTTATTTTGGAAATGGACGCAATGCATGCCACCAGCGGTGAAACGAAACGGGCTGCTTTTTGGGTCTCGAGCGCGTCGCTTCGATGAGATGTTGTGTATAACGCAGCGTGAGCGCATGGTGATGATTGCATCTGCTATGGCTTTCTAGACACACAGATTTAGTGGGCGAAATTTCTGACTTGACGTTTTGAGCGGAAAAAATGAATTGAATACGTTTTGTTTGGGACATGGTCGTTTCGCCTGCGGGAGTGAGGTGAAGTGAGTATTATATCTATACGCGATGTCTTCGCTTTGTATAAAACGGCAAGACGCCAAACATTGGGACAACATTATTTTAGAATTAAACTCCAGCTGTAATAAATCTCCGAAATTCAGAAAATGATTCTCTACTTATGCAGCATCCCGTATTGCAGGAAAAAACTGCACGTCGAGAGATGGATTGGAAATCGCTATGGGCATTCTTTTCAGTTCTCAGTTCATTATTCCAGTTTTACTTGTTTTTTTTTGTTTTTTTTGGGGTGATTGCTCTATTAAAAAACTTATGAAACGCGCTTCTCTTATAAAACGACCTATGACTTTAAAAGAGTGAATGCCAGTGACCAGAGAGATGAATTTAATAATTGATTACTAAGCCAAGGTAAGCTGCAGCGTTTAATTCCGAATGATTATGGATTATTGGAGTCGTTGACCACCACGATATGATTTGCAGCATGTTTTTTTTTGTGTCCGACTCCAAATTACTAATGAAAAGGACTCCTTAATCTGCAATAAATAATGCCTCAAAGAAATAGCGCATTGATAATATTTTCAAACACGACACCAGAACCTAATGAAGCTGTTGAACACTATTCACGATAAATTTTCTTGGGCGGAATTGCCAAGTAAGTTTTTTCTCGCTTGCATGGAATAATTTTTCTTTCATATTCACCATGAGAATCCATAAAGAACAAAACTTAAAGTATTAGGCACGATATGTATGCATCTCGTCGAGCGAGCTGATTGCTTGGAAGAAATTAACATAGATATGACACTTTCTGGTGTACGAACCGATCTGAATTTGGATGTGTCGGTCGTCAATCGTACAGTTTAGTGCAATTCTTGACGTTTGTGTCGCCAACTGCAGACCAATAAACCTCGTGTTTCACACATTTTCTCGTCTAGACTGACATAAGACTTGATTCAGATTTTCTCTTTTACGTGTTATTATCCCTGGACCTTATACTATAGTTTATTTTTCTCATTAGTTTACAAGTGCTTCTAACTTAACCGTAAGATCCGAATGAAAATAAAATAATAAACAAAGTGGATTGCAGATAAAAAAATAACTTTTGAATTATAAACCGGCGGCGACTTTCGAATGCATACCCACCATCCCAGATAATGATGCATCATCAGCATTCTGCTTAATTTCCCACCGATTTAACTGCAGTTTTAGCCATACCAGGCAGCCCACCATAAAAAAAATACCGCATGAAATTTCTGAAATTTCGAACATCGTGTGTGGTTGGAGGTACTCGCTGATGCACAACCTGCGACAGCAGCAGCGCTCCGTGCACGTGACAATAAAACATAAGGACACATTTGTATCTTCTGCCCTTTTCATTCCACGAATAAATATTTTAACGAGGAGTCCCGGGGTTGAGTCTCGGTTCTTGTATACGCCGTGTACGAAGAGTTAAAATATTGACTCTTGTCGCGCTTTAAATCACCGGCCGGCGGGCCGTGCGGGCCAGCAAAGGTCACCACCAGGAACTTACGAAACGAATTATCAGCTGGGTTCATCCATCTGTCAAAACGGTCACCTATCGTTGCGAGCGTTCATGGAAATAACAATGACCACATGGTTATTGTCGGGAGGAATGCGTTCGCTTCTTCTGAAATTATTTATAGGGAATTGTAATCATTGCCATCGAGCCATAAGCTGGGTTTTCTCCACGGGTCGGTCATCGCATACGAAGCGGTTGATTGAATGTTCTTCCATTCTCTGTTTTGTTCGTTCCCCATTTTCCCAAATTTTTATTTATTTTTGATGCTGACTAAACGACGAAAATCAAACGAAGGGAAGATATATTTTTCTGAAAAACTATTTTACCGGGTATAGAAGTCGCAAACTCAAACTTTTGGTAAGGACGATTGAATTGTACATACATTCATTCAGATCGATGGCATTGCATGAAGGAGTTTTCTTTTATATTCTGAAAAAATAAAAAGCCTTGAAATTTCAAAAGGATAGTTGTGTTCCACCGAACGCGGCCGACTCCTTTCCAGATCTCGTCTCCTTATCTTGTCTCCGCTTATTTGCTCGTGCTTCTATACTTTTGCTAATAAATACTTAATCAACACTTACCAAACGTCTAACTTTTTTTTTGCAATGAGTTTATAATTTTCCAAACAGTCAAGAAAATCAAGGCGCAGATTCGATTACCTTACTTTCTTATTTCCTGAATTATTTGACTCAAAAGTCCTTGCATCACTTCGCTACCAGAGCTGTGCCCTGCAAATTTTCACAGTAAAAAGTTTCCATTTCCTTTCTGCGCGGCGCGCAATTCCTCTGCTGCTCATGCGCACCACGATCACCAGAATCTCTGGCCGCGGTTCTTTCCCAGGCGGCGCCATCTGGTGAGGAGGCTGCTAGGCTGGACCGGTCGGTGGTGATCTCAGCGTCGAGCGCCACTTGCCAAGATCTAACGACCGGCTGGCAGGCCGGCAGCAATTAATCGCTAATCAGTTCTCGCCTCACGGCCACTATCGGAAAATGCGTCGCCGTGCAGCTCGTGAGAGAACCGTCTTGAAAAGCAGTGACCCTTTACATGCCCATAAATAGAATGGCGGCAAAACTGAGCGACCGCCGACTATCCGTGTGATTTTTTAAATGTGTCGCTTTCAAGTTGCGGATCGTTTATTTATGTGAGACTCCAGATGATTTTATCGTGTCTTGAAGTCGATTTACCCTCAAACTGGGGATAAGAAATTTCTGGATTTTATCGGAAAACTCACTGAGGGTTTCCTTGGCTGCCAATAAAAATATGACAGGCTGATCAAAATTTTGCCTCTGGAGGTTGTAATAACTCGCCTTTGCAATGGAGCATATACCCATTGGCACCCTTCAGAACGAAATTTTACTGGTGTTCGGCTATTTCACTATTTTTTCTTTGGATGATTCCAGTATTATCAACCATTGTGGGAGTAATCTTAAATTCAAACTAGGGGGTTCGTCTGTTTGACTCTTAGAGTGATGAGAAATAAAGGTACAGCAACCTATAATCAATAAAATACCGAACGCTTCCACCATAAACTCACAAATGGATCCTAAGAGCATGAGCAGATGATCGTGTCGAAAATGCGAGTCACACATTCACAGCACGCCCTTTGATCATCAAATCGTCAAATCGGAAATCTCTGCTCTGCCATTAGCGTGGAGATGAACAACAGATTGCTATCTACCAGGCGTAATAAATAGTAAAGAACGGATACTTGTAAATCACGTGAAATATCTTGCCCACTTCCTATTTCGTAAGCGCACAATCTGTTTTAAATTTGGAAGCCGACGTTCAGGATTAGGAAAGATTCCAAAAATGTCCGCGTCTTGATGGTTGCGGCAATGGAAATCGTTGTGTATTCAACATTTGGTCTTCAAAGTACTGCTGGTTTTAAGCAACGACAGCGACAAGCCCGCACTGCATTTAATTGCATGACGTGGCCCATCAGCTTATAACTACCGCACATAGAAGTGAAACCTCGTTTTATTGAGCTATAAAATCAACCTAAAATTTCGGCGTTTCAGCCTTGCAGCTACGTCTATGGCCATTTCTGCCTATGCATATAATACACCTTGGTCGATGGTATCATCATACTTTTAACTTTTTATGTTCATTACGTGTAAAAATCTATATTGCCTAAAGAACGCAATTAACTGGCTGGTATGGATGTCAGATTTTCAAAACATTAAAAGCGAGGCATAATTTAAAATTTATATAAAAACATCCTGTATAGCGGCAGCACCGCATATAGGAATAGCCGTACTTGAGCTGCACATTATTATTTTTGTCTCCTAATGCAACGATGCGATTAATTTAATGCATAGAGTCATAAATGTCCCGCCTTACTTGACCTTACTGTATTAAGTTACTGTTAACTATTGGCATTAGAATAATAATTATTCTGATAATTCTCAAACGAAGAGACAAATTTTCGTTAATCGAATCCTTAATCGATTGAAGGCAAAGTAATATTAGCCATAATTTTATGCAAATCACCTCCGTAATGAAGCCTGAAGGACTTAATCCTTGAGAGATAATGGACAAAACATTCAGATGGCGGTTTGCTGAATTCGCTTTTTTAGACAGAAGCAATTTTCAAGAAAGAATGACCCATACGAATGTGTTTAAATGAGTTGAAATCATTCTTTATGAGGCTGACACTTGAGTCTCGACTAACCCGTTTACTCCGAATTTGTAGAGTGCGAATAAGTATAGTAAAACGATGCAGACACAAACTCATTGACTGTGGTCTAGATAAAAATATGTCCTGCTGCTTTTAGAATTAAAAAAAATAAAAAAAATACTCGAAATATACTGAATAACATACTTTCTCTAAATAAATCAGACGACATCTCAATGCAATCAGACTCATTTATTAATCTATAGACACTACAGCAGAACACTTATAATATCACTGGGTGGAGTTTGGGCGAAACTTTTTTTGCAAATTGAATTCCCAGCCGTTTCTAGCCCTGCCCAATTGTGCCGTGAGTTTGAAGCAACGTTTAAATTTCGTTGCTGTTCCAGCGTTGAAGTCCCTCGGCAAGCCACTATATTCCCAGCCACGGCCAATTCTTCTAAACTGCACCACGTTACCTGATACATCCATCGAATCGCTCGTAAACATTTCGTGATGATAATGGAAAATCCGTGTTACTCATTAGCCGTTGTAAGGCTCATTGAAATATTAATACAATTTATCTGAAGTGATTATATACTAAAGATGGTGGCGTAATTAAACTTCAAAACGAGTTTTGATATGCTTTTTTTATTTATATATGAAACCTGCACTTTAGCCGCATAGTCGACTACAAAAGCTGCAATTACAAAGACTCGTAAACTTTCTCATTCAAAAACGATGCATTTATATCAATCATAAATCAATCAACATGTAAAAGAGCATTTTGTGAGATGAACATAAAATATCTGATATACTTATACGGGATCTAATCCGTTCCTTGCTGCTCGCTGATTCAGAATGGCGACTGCAGCAGGAGGACATTGAAAATCTTCAACCAAAAAACATCTTCTTTCAGCTTCTATTAGTGTATGCTTGTTAATTTAATTGACATAATGATTGATCGGCTAGAACCATTAAACACATGTATATTCCATTTCCACGTATCAGTAAGATATGTTCCATCTTTTGATTCATGACGAGTATAAGGTAAGAGTACATTTAGTACCTTTTCGCGTATAAATTACTAATTAGAACAAGATCAGTTCATTGCATTCATTAATTCAATTCATGCTCTGATGCACTGAAAAAAAACTAAAATAAAGACACAAATGAAATAATTTCTAGAATTTTCTGCAAACTTCTCAAATGTTACATTTCGCCAAAATAACAGAGAAATACGATAAATGCTCCTTTGCACAATATGGGTGCAAACTCATGCAAACTCGAAAATTTCACCACCTAAATTTCAATATTCTTGTAAATACAACTTTAATTGACAATGTGTTTGGGTTGGGATAAGCTTAATTGTAAATTCAATGTAGCAACGAGTGATGGCATTTCCTGTCCATCTTACGTTCATCATTCGATCGAGGCAAGTCTCAGCATCAGAAACCTCGGCAGGAGAGCACGCTGAGACCAGCGTGGGGCATCGAGAGTTTCCAATCCCGCAACACACGTGAATGTACTAACTTACACTCGCCAGCTCTGCCCATTCGGACTCGACAAAAGCGATATGTGCCCATATATCCATCGAGTATCTATAAGGGATTATTTATACTAGCGCGCCGCTCTTAGTTTCGTAGAAATAAAAATGTCTTAGATAATGTAGCAGCATTAATAAGTAATATCGAATGTATGAGCCATGTATAAGTTCATGATGAATAATAGCACCACGTATGCTACATAGATTCTGACCAAATATCTTACTTTGAAACATGGTTGAAATTATTGTATAATTTATCTTCGAGATCTTAAGAAAAGTTCACAATTTATCTCGCTGTGAATTCAAAAAGTACAATCGACTATTGTAGAGTCGGAATTTTCAGATGGTCTTGCCGATGCTATTTCAGATGGGATGCGCTTTTTTACCTCATGGGACAACTTGAAAGCATGCTCCGCAAGTCACACGGGCGAAGCACTATCAGGCGCCTACCCAAAATGATGCATTGTAACTAGGCATTAGTCACGCTCACGCTGCAATATAGATGGAAATTACTAGATTACTTTTAAATGTCTTCCATATAAGCCGATAAATAAGTCATCCTACTGTGAAATGTGTTTATATTAATATTAATTATCACATTGAAATTTTTAAATGCGATTTTTTAAGCTCTTAGCTCAAATAAACATTCTTGCATCTGTAGAGCTACTGGACTTGGTTGCATATTATCCTATCAGGCTCTGGAATCGTTGGATGCAAAGCACAAGAAATTGTCAGATTACAGGAAAACAAGCCTGGCAATCCACGCTTGTGCACCGAAAATACTCTACGCGGTCATGATGATTCAGGTCTTGCAAGAAGATCGCACGGATTATAGTATCCACACTCGACGCATATTCATTTGCATTCAGATAATTAATATTATTATAAACAACTAATTAGCAAAATTAACTATAAATGGCGCCCATTGAAAATTATTAGGCATTATGAGGGATTAGCATTTTGGTAATATCAATGCTAGTAAAGTGGGATGTGTAGTTTTACTGCACAATTAGAATGATTTGAATGGTACGTAGAGCATTCTAGCGTTTCTAATCGTGATTGGCAACTATTTCACTTATCCAAAATTAATTAATTTGGTCAAATAAATTATGATCATGGGTATTTTCTTTGTTTTCCTTAAAGGATGTCATGACAATATGTCATATCCTTTTCACAAGGTGATTTTTTTTTTCTCTCAGCTAATTGGTTACTATTTCCATCTACAAGCTAGAGAGTCTAATTGACACAAGTTTCCGGAAGATAAGAAATATACATTTCACGTTTCACGCAATAAACCAGAGAAATCCTCACATAGTTTGGAGGAAAACCTTCAAATTATATGTCCAGTGCCTCTTTTTTTCATCGCGTTAACGCTCATCTATAAAATTCGAGCATGAGATCCTAGATAAAAATGTCTCGAAAGAATTTTATTCCAGACCAAGAGTGCATTCTATCATTCTTTAATGACCGTTACCAACCAGCATCTATCTTCTGAAATAATGCGACACAGTTCGTGCATGCAACCTTTTGGCCTTTCCCATTAGAGATTTGGTCCTTTCACATTAATTGCTTGTTTTAATGGCTTTAATTTGCTATACGCTTCTCCGCCTCTTATTTCACTTGTTCTCCAGCCGTGGATTCATCACGATTTCGTCCCTCATGTACCATTATCATGATAGTCCGTAAATCCACTGGCATGTACACTTTCGCCCAACTGGCGATCGGGACATTTAACTCTTTCTTCGACAACACCTACAGACTGTCAATTAAGATAGGGAGACGACTCTGCCGGAGACATCGGTGCGGAACACTGCACAGCACAAACAACGGCGTCGTGGCGAAACACGAGACCAAAATCCCCGAGAAACCAGGCTCGAATTGAATCGAAGAATCAGTTTGGGTCATTGAATTGTTGTATGCACGTAGTAACGTCCCCTCTTATCCTACAAAAAAACTTTTTTCGAGCTCTAACTTTACAAAAATGTCTGCGAAATATGCGCAAGGATAAAAACGGGATGGCATGATGTTTTGCATTGTTTTCAACGTATAATTGCCTTAAAATTTAAGTATCTACAGTGAATTTCAATTGTCCTAACTAATTGAATACAAATGCAAAAGTTATGTATTTACATTTTTTACCATGAAGCACACATTATGTAAACCAATAGAACTGTAACTGAGAAAGAATGCGTTTGTCATTTTCTGGAACTAATTAATGTTGTCGGCACACCGTCTCTGATTTTAATGAAACCTTTGATGGGCCCCGTATATTTTTAAAGAATTCCTAGCTCTGTACTCTAAATGTCTGCATGTATGCAGGCTTTACCTTGGCGTACCCTCAGCATACGAAAAGTTGAAAACAATGAAATGACAGAGTTGTGGAACCATGCAGTTTCCCAAAGAATAATTCCAGTCAAAATGTGATGATATGTGTGAAATGTGTCCCATGATATTTCTCACTGAGTGTATAACGGCTGAATTTCGGAAAACCGTGTGGGCCGAACTGTCTCGGCGCAAGTCACCCCCGCAAAGAGCGCCTAGCGCCCACATTACTGTCAATATAGCGTACGCTTAAATCAACGGCAACGATATGTGCCCGACATCTCGCCAGTGCACTTCGCCTCCAGTTGCACTGATGCTGCATAAATCAGGGTATTACCTTTAATTGTCAACGCTTGCATTTATAATGTGCATTGTGACATACCATTTATAACAAAAAATATGTGCTGATAATAAAGATGTCAGGACGCTTAAAATTAATGGTGAATTATTAACACGCACGGTCTTATAATGCAGAATTATATTGTGATCAAACATTTAAAAAATTATGCTTGTCTCATGGGGATGTGATTCATTGCACAATTTGTAGGCTTGATTTATTTTATGGGCATAAGATGCATCCGTTTTAATGCTTCAATTCTTCCTGTGTCTTCTCCCCGTATGAAACTTTATCAGACTTGTAATTTTTGTTCATGATACCATTGACTCCGTAGTAATAAGGCCTTTGACCTTTTGATACCAATGTGCGAACTGACAGGTAAGAAAATATAGCAAATCAAGTAGCATCAGCATTTGAAGACTTTTCTGTACATTTTCATCGTGAATCCCTCCCATGCTATATCCAACATGTTGCCACAGGGAAAAGGGATCACTCCAGCAAAAGCTGTTTAGAATTAGAAGATTTAAAAAATCGCCCATAAAGAATTGTTTAATGGCATTCTGCAAGTACCTATACGCGACGTCATGAGAACACCGCCGAAAGGCAATGTGCAACTGAATGTGCAACTGAATGTGGAACTGAATGTGGAACTGAATGTGGAACTGAATGTGGAACTGAATTATAAAATAGAATCATGTATATATTATTGCAGAATCTTCTGTTAACGTCCCGTTAACAAATGAAGTTCGCAGTTTGAAAAAGTAAAAAAGCGACTTCAAATTCCATGAAGTCACAAGGAAATACGGATAGCAGTTCTTTCGATCGAGTAGATTTAGGGCCGAAGATTTTTTTTTAAAAATTAAATCAGAACAACTTTTTTTCCAAAAGATTTTTTGCTTTGTCAAGCGTCAAACTTGAAGGGAGTTCAGAAATTCCATTCCAAAGGAGTCACCGGGCGCTCCGAAAAACAAACATGCTTAGAAACCAACGAATTATATTAATAATTGTAATTAAGAAGATATTTCCATCCAAATTATACGAGATGCCGTGCGTTTGGGGCCCGGCTCTGTCAAAATCTCAAACAGGAGCCGATTAAATGAGCCAAAAGAGAAAACAAAGCACCGTTGTCAAGTTTTGTTGGCATCATTTGTTAGCGGTAAAGATTTACAAAGATTTCTTCACTTTGCCAGTGGCCCATGTGATCAGATGTCACTTAGTCGATGTTTCTTGGGCCAGGGGAAATTCAGGTGATAATTAACCATGAGATAGCAAAGAGTTATTCTTTTAGCAGCCAGTCGTCATCTGATTAATTGTCTTGGATTTAGCACATTGAAGAATTATACTATTAGTAAAGACTAAAGACATCATTATAGCAAAGGCCAGAGGAAAAAACAGTTTTACTCGGTTATTTATTCGGTAAGCCGCAATCAGACCATTTGCCATTTTCTGCTACAGCCCATGTTTTGCTTTGCCTCCAAATTTCGCATATTATATAAGTTTTATAGCAAGGACAGTTGTTAAACTATTTAGGGATTAAGAGCAAATTAATTACCCACGTGATATCTATCATAAAACTTAATTTTGTTATTCGTAAAACCTGTTGGAACTGCCTGGGGTGTGTGTCACCAAAGTGATAGTAAAAAGGATCAGAATAATATCAAGTGGTCACTGAGTAGAAATGCAAGGTGTCTTTGCATATATTATTAATTATATTTGATTTTTTTGTTGCATATGATCACGGAGACATGACAATGCAGCATTGAAATGCGAAACACTTTTGAAAACCACCCGCTTGAGGATAAGGGTAGTTCCTGACCGGTTGAGCATTTTCGACATGGGAAATTAATGTAGGCATGAAAGAGAATATGCAACCCTTGTCTGCTTGTGATGACATTGACCGCTCATGCACCCCATGTGCAGGGATGGGTTGTACTCAGGTCCAACATGTTGAATCACGTGATATAGGCGCAGGTCGGGTGCGTGAACACAGTATTTGAATAACATGCGCACCCCTAAAGTGTTTGCCAGCAACGAAGGTTACACCGCAAATAACATCGCTAACATGCATTTATAGCGCAGCATTTATGTCATATTTTATCCATAATTTTTCAGTCTTGGGATACATTGGTTCAACGAAACGGGGCGAGGTTTTAGATAATGAACTCGTTATGGCTTAACGGCAAAAAAAGATTCAATCGGTTTTTTATATGATCGTAGGTATAGGTACAAACAGCGATTTTCCCCAATTCAGTAATCAGAAAATATATCTACTAGAACTTAAGAGGCATAAAAAATAAAATATAAAGCGTGTAATTTATTCATGTTATGTATATCGAAACTAACATCTTGCAAAAAAAAACAATTCTCTCAACGAAATTAATTTCGACTCTTATCATCAACAACGATCACTTCTCATTGAAAACTCGGCCCTAACGATGAACCTACGCAAACTCCGAGATGTGATACCGACACAACTAACTGAAGTCTACGCCGGCATCACGTCGCCGACCATTAGCAAGGCAGCAGACGCGATATGTGACTGATAAGAGAAGCAATGGCCGCTGCCGCCGCCGGTGACAGAGGCGTGTGCCCCAGGGGACATTTCGTGCCCCACGAGCGACGCATGCAAATGGCACTCTAGGCCCAAGTCACGTGTCACGCCGCTTCCCGACACTTCCGAGCAGAACGTGTCCAATAGACCCGTGTCCCGGCAGAATTGTCCCAGCTCTGAGTTTTCCTTGTTCCCCGAGGCCCGGGCATGGGTTCGCTGTGTCCAATAGATCCGAGGCCCGGGCATGGGTTCGCTGTGTCCAATAGATCCGAGGCCCGGGCATGGGTTCGCTGTGTCCAATAGATCCGAGGCCCGGACATGGGTTCGCTGTGTCCAATAGATCCGAGGCCCGGGCATGGGTTCGCTGTGTCCAATAGATCCGAGGCCCGGGCATGGGTTCGCTGTGTCCAATAGATCCGAGGCCCGGGCATGGGTTCGCTGTGTCCAATAGACCCGAGGCCCGGGCATGGGTTCGCTGTGTCCAATAGATCCGAGGCCCGGGCATGGGTTCGCTGTGTCCAATAGATCCGAGGCCCGGACATGGGTTCGCTGTGTCCAATAGATCCGAGGCCCGGGCATGGGTTCGCTGTGTCCAATAGATCCGAGGCCCGGGCATGGGTTCGCTTTGTCCAATAGATCCGAGGGCCGGGCATGGGTTTGTAATATCCGTTAAATTCTAGGCCCGGCCATGGGTTCGCTTTGTACGAGGCCCGGGTCGAAGTTCACCGCGTCACCCGGAAAATTGAATGCTGTAAGTGAGTTGAATGCGCGTGGTAAGTTGAATGCGCGTGGAGAGTTGAATGCGCGGTGCGCAGGCGCACGGAAGCCGCAACCGCTCCTGGTGGCAACACCCGATAATAACATCGGTAATGGTCGAGACAAAAGCACAACATGTGATTACCGGGTAATTGTAGGGCAGTCGCACTCGTCGAGCACACGTATCGGCCATCTATAGCTCGATGGCGACTCTTTCTACAGCGGCCAGACACTTTAATACTACGCATTTTATAGTCGTTCACTGGTCACTAGTCACTAGACAGTAGACTGTAAGTAGGCACGCATTCGTGGCTCTGCCACTAGCTTGCTTGAGTTTATCAACAACGAACAAAATGGTCAGCTTCAGGTGAAATGCGTTCATTCTTCAAATAATAGCAGGTTGACTGTTTAGGATTACTGACATTAAGCCAGGTACGAGCGGTATTCGGATGCTGGGGATGGCACAGAATGGCTCATTGATTTCCGATGTCAAATTAAAATGGATGGTGTGTGTTTTGTTTAATACCAACCATCTGATTCTCATTAAATCTAAAAAGATGTGTGTTCTGTCGGCATGAGAAGTCGGAATTTGAACTTAACACTTTTTTATGGCGAATCCCACGATACAATGGTTATATTTCTTTATTCTAGCTATATTTTTGCTATGTAATAAATTGTGAACAAAGGTTCAAATTTTAGCTATAAAATAAAAACTTATACAAACACTAAACCGCCTTAATTATTTGAAAAAAAAGCTTAAGACGTAAACATATTTAAGTACTGAATCCAATTTACGTTAATTGTGCTACCTTGGCTATAAACGGGCAAATGATGAGAAAAAAGATCATATCGCCTAGACAAAATGTAGAACCCGGTGATTTACACGAAACAAGAGCATCGTACGACGTAGAATCTATTGTAAGACTGTGCATTTGTAGCTACTTGTAGCTAGACACCAGTATGCAAAATTCATGAACAATAGAAAATTAATTAGGATAGGTCCGGGTTATTTAATGATATGTGAAACTGATTTCAATAACTACATACTGAAGGGATGATTCTGCAACTGTGATAAGGATAACAGCCGATCGCTGATAGCGAGCAACAAAAGCTAATGTTACCTGTTAAAGGCGTACAAGATTTATGAAGACAATTTTTACGATTTGCACTGGTTTGCTTAGCAAAATGGCACTTTTTGGTATTCACGAGACTTGATCGAATCAATGATCGAAGTGAGTGAATTTACAAAACATTCTCTTAAAATATCCCTGTTAAAAGAATGTATTAACCAACTGAGAAGAAAAACTCTTTCGACTCAATGAAAGCATAATGTAGCTAAGTTCCTATAGAAATCATTAAGATTTCAATAAATATCTCTACTGAGATAATTCGAACTACAGCGTAGGATGACGTTGTATTAAAACATCCAGCAACTAGTTTTGAGCGCGCTCAGACACACAGCGTGCTCACAGCTTCTGAATCTCATGCACTCTCACAGTCCGATCCCACGTACTAAAGTTCGGTGTGGCTCCATTCTTGTGTTTGGTTCCATTACCAAAGGCGGCCGTCCATTGTTTTAAAACACTGCTGCTCTGCTCGTATCACTGGCATATCAAACGCACTGATTTCAATCGCGAGCACAATGGAAATCGAGAGAGACGGAACACATATTCGGAATAATGTGCACTCAGGAGTTAGGATAGGCACGAGGTGGTACGGTAGATAGGTATACAGATGACAGACGTCAGAATAAGATGACATATTATACTTGTCATTTCTTAACAGACGAAGAGATTAATATAAAGAGATTAATGAAAATGATAACACAAAAATGTAGTAGCTTCAAAGATGACGGAAGAGGTTTTTTTTTGGTTTTTTCGTTGCTGATACAAATGTTGGGAGATGCGGAGTTTGGAGCGATGACCAAAGGAGATTCTTTCTGGACATCATACATCGTTGGTATGGTAATCATGGCATCATGGTAACGTGGTTGGTATCATGGCGATATCGTAAATTATTTGATTTATAGGAGGGTGTAATTGATTTGTACTTTACTTTCTGTTTTCTGACTTTCATACATTAAAGCCAGCTTCAAATAAATCGAAAATCCCCAAAAGCAAAAATATACAAGATAATAATTTGAACAAACAATGCCACACGAGTTATAAATCATGGCGGCGTCTTACAACGCATCTAGTAAAGGAACACCAAAAGAGACCATATTATACCTCTCGTGCAACTGCAAGAAAAACACCCCTTCTGACTTGTCTGTATTGTTAGTAGATCCTAGAACCCCCCCAAAAAACGCCTGAATAATACGCAACCATGCCTTTTCGTGTTCAGCCCAGCTGATTTATTCCCCGAGTGTTCCGTTGTTCGCGATTATGTCCAGTATTCCACGCAGTATGGTGTGTATTCTTCATTAACTTCTTCGTTAGTAGCAATCAAGCATTCTCATTCCATGTAAGGTTTCGCCCGCTGAGCATTATGCAAAATTAAGCACTTCTTCTTGCCATTTTGACACTCGCAAAGGCCACGAGCACTCGCCCGGCCATGGATGCTCGCCGAATAATCAAGTATTCAAGGAATTACTTCTGCACCGCCGCTCGGAATGCCGAAGTCCACACCGAAGCCGGGGAGAAACGGCGTCGACTTTCCATGTTTTGCACTTATGTCGACGCCGAACAACCTCAAGCCGTCAATACCACGAGAGCCCCAAACGAGCTCGTCGATCGACCAATATGCTCTGTATCCTCTGTATCCTCTGTATCCTCTGTATAGGAATCTGCTGGATGGTGGATAACCGACGGTGCCAGCCGTTGCTCATTAGCGGCAATTTGTATGCAGGTGTTGTAGCGATACGAAGTCAGATCGCGCCTCCGAGGGGCTCTTGGTCCATGAGACGCCCCGGGACGATGGAGATTCGTCTCTAACAGGACGCCACTGCCGCTGCCCGTGAACCCGGCCGCGTACTCCGCCCTGAAACACATGCATTAAATATCGTAAATTGATTTTTGATTATTAAGTCATCTATCATGCGCTTAATTGCAGACCGGTCATCTTGACTTTTATGGCATTTATAATAAATTTAGAAACGACGATAATAATTTCCATGATATCGATGCACATGTTTGCTGTGTTTTGGTAGTTCGTTTAAATTAAAAAAAGGGTAGCTCGTGATCTGATCAATCTTCGATTGCGAATAGAGCCCACCTCTCTCGGACAAGAAACAGAGATCAGTTCAGATGCAATTAAAAGGAAGCTGTTAGTTGAGTCTCCAGACTTTTCGAAGCTTTGATAATCACCGAAAAGAGATTCAAATCTGCGTGCCATACCCATGAACATACTACACGGCGTTACCATTTTACACGACTAGCCATTACTTAGAAACACAAGAAATTATTCAAACTTAAAAAAGAGAAGTGTGTAACGGGACTCAAGATAGCTATATGCAAATTCCAACTTTGGGTTTGATATTGAGCAATATAAATGATACGTATACGCATGGAATTGTAAACCATTTCCTAGGAGATTATACCATATATTTAACGCCTTCGTGCACTCTTGAAAATTATGTTACTCGATAACATTACGATGCTCATAGGAAAGCGTTGCACTGGTTGTTTCGGTTTCACGGCATTTATTTCCATCCTTGCCTACATATTTTCTTTGTACACATCACAAAACCCCCCTAAATGGACATTATATTCCTCCTGGTGGCTCAAAAGTGTTTTTAAAACCAAACAGAAGTATACTTCGCGACCCGAACGCAATGCGATACACAATTACAAATTCAAATCAGCTTAGTTCGCACCTCCGAACGGTGGTAGCGGCTCCATTGTTAACCAATTGGACGGAAGAGTTTTGCGTAAGCAAATGCATTATTCGAAGATGCAGACTGCTGCATCCATCGCCGGGCTCACGCTGAGATCCCGACCTTAATGCACCCCTAGGCTTTGATCTCGCAGCCTCCCGTGTTTTTATCTGCTCTAAGTGCTATGCAATGTGACAAGTGCAGTGATTTACGAGATCGAATGGTAAAATAACGGGATCGCGTAGAGAACAGTCGGTGGACAACGAGTGTAGGAACTGGAACTGGAGCAGCCGGAGACCAGGATTCTGGATATATAAATCAATTCGAAATGATTTCAATTGAGATTGACTACAGGTGATAAAGTTGGGTGCACAGAATGGTGTGTAGGAGCCGAATAAGATATTGAATGCGTTAGGTTTACGTTAGGTTGTATGAGCTGAGAATGTCTCGATGCAAGGAAGAAAAACATTGAATTATAAAAATTAAAAATGGTTATAAAAATGAGCCCCTTTGCGGCAAACGATCGCAAGCTCCCAGCCCAAGTCCGATCACACATTGGGACTGATGATTGTAAAAAGACGAACATTAGGATTGTATCACTTCATTTGGAAACTTGGTCTCTTTTGAATTGCATTTCCAATTTTTTTTTTTAAATTTTGACTGGATTTTATGTTTTCTCCTCGAACATATGAAAGGCAGTACACTAAAAGCGTGATGCAGAACATGAAATACACGAATAGACTGCGGTCGAATCGCGTTGTTGTAAGTTTGACAACGCATTATATATAAGCACAAAATAAGACAGGGGTCCTGCATTCCAATGGGCGGATTATCTCTTGGTAAATTGGGTAAATTATTTTCAGACGGGAATAGCTCAAAATGCAGCTCTCCCAGCAATTATTGTTCTCTACAAGTATCTTGTTCGTGGTGGTCTTTTGTTATTATTTATTGCGTCTCAAAATTTCCGAACATAAAGGACGTCATTTGTAATATATGGATGGATTAGAATGTATAAGAGCTCTTATAATGAATTGTAATTGGTAGATTATATCAATGATATCAGCTTAATTTATCATTTTCATGTTTGGATAGTATGCAAATGATTCAAATTTGAAGGCTAGCGGCAAAAGGGAGACAGACAAATGTTTGCAGGAAATGAAATTACGTTATATAATAATATAAAAAATAACAAAAAGTGTACCCCTGGTGGGACTCGAACCCACAATCCCCGGCTTAGGAGGCCGATGCCTTATCCATTAGGCCACAGGGGCGGATATACACTTTGCTCTTATCTCTTGTTTTTACTCATCGTGTTTTGGATTGATTCCAATTTGCAATGTCTCTAATTAATCTTGCTGATCGGCTCGGAAAGCTCAGATCAGAGAAATCGTCACTGTAAATTGCATCAGTGTTTCTCGAAGACCCCAGCTGCAGAAACAACTCGGCAACTTCCATGAAAAGTCCAAGGAAAATGTAGACTCGTGTTCAAGCTATAGTCTATCCAGAATAAGGTAATACTAAAAAAATGACAATCATTTACATTTCACCAAGAAAACTGTATAATTACAGTGATTTACAAATTCAGTTAGAAATTAAGGTAAATCGGTGACTGCAAGTTTGTCTGGCATCGTGTTGGTATTAATACTATAGCGCTGAGCGGACAGGGTTGTTCTTGAACTAAATGTACTCTAAGCCAACCGATTCACACAGCGAAGATCTAGTCGAACGAATCGTTACAGATTCCCTGCAACAAGTTTCCTCCAACGGTTTATTGCGAACGATGTCCGTTAAGAAGCGAGTAAATCTCTCGGCCGTTCCACAGCGGAGTCTGGACAACGGTCAAGACTCGCGAAAGAATACCTGATTATGTTTAATCCCTGGGAGAGACCTTTGACACCGCCCCAGCAATGTAATGCAATGCCGGGATCCTTGATTCATCTAACAGATTATTCATGTTCATCGGACGCCGAACGAGTTATTAGGGACTTACGACGCGGATTACAATTCTAAAAACCATTAGCTACAAATAAAGTACTTGCACACGTCCTCGTAAGTTTCGAATTCGCCAACCCATTTCCTCAAGGATTTTGAAAAAAGTAAGCGATATTGTCTGTTGGGTGATGCTGTAAGTAACGAGTGAGTCAGTAATCGCGTCGGTGATTGCAAAAGAAACATACTTGCAAGCTGGCATGAAAGTAAATTTGATGAAGAGTTTCTATTTAATCGTAAATAATTCCTGTGTTCAAAGACTAAAAGAATATCCTCCCATTTACCTTATTATATCCTATGCTTTATGTTAAGTCCGAGATATAAGTTAGCATTCACCTTGATGGCAAAGAGGAGCTGCTGCATCTCTCGACACAGCTGGTCGACCTATATCCGAAAATCTCGCAATAATTAGTCTGTCCTCACGTCGACTTATTTTTCGCGGGCCCGCCGCCACCACCGTGGTTCGAAACCGCATGTGGTATTAATAGACCAATTTTGCATTTTAGCTACTACATGTTTAAACGTCTAACGAGATGAATTATTACCTGGCATCTACTTTGATATTGCACATAAACCATGTTTTAACGCTATTTCGTGCGAGCGTGCGATTCGGCTCCAGCCGTGAGCCGGGAGGATAATAATTAATGTGCCATCGTAATTTCTAGCGGCTGGAAATATTACCGAATTATAATAATGATCTTGGTTTTTTTAAGGACGAGAAGAAAAGCGCGTAGCTTTCTAGAAACGGAAGATGAATAGTCTATGTGTCCAGGTGCTGGTAAAACGCGATTGTAGGCTGTCTCTCTTAAGCCTTCGCTACGTGATGGGGATGAACCTCTCAAGACTTGGATGGAAATAATCCAACAGTCTCTCGAGTCTTCTTCGGAAACTCGTCGCAACACAATTCCCACCGAAAATCACCGGGTTCAGTTACTGCAATTATTTCCTCTCGGCATACACAGACTGACCATCACAATTTTTCCATACACCAAACAACTATCGGCTGAACAAAACGGAAATTAGAATAACAAAGCTGGTGTCCTGAGATCTAGCGAGTTGCGCACGACTGTCTGTGTAAACTGGAGAGCAAGTATCACGTCGTCTCTTTCTAATCACCGAGGGAAAAGTCCACCGACTGGTCAGCTTGGTCATCAGCGGGTTTTTTTAGGGGATGACATCGGTGATCGGCCCGCTAGGAACTTGTTCCGCCCGACCAAAGGGTGGCTACTCCGTGAGGTGAGTCCTCGCACTAAAGTGGTCTACAATTGATACTGACCATCAATTGCACCGAGCCCATTATTTAAGGGTTGAATTTGTATATTTCGTTGAATCCCTCTCACTGGCAACTGGACAGTCCGGTTTATGTCCGTGAGAAAATCGTCTTTTCGTTGCGATAGTTCAGCTGAGGTAGTACTGGACATTTTTACGACGATAGCCAGTTCATGCCTTCCGACGCTCTATGTGAAGGGGTGGCTGATGACCATTTTGTAGAAGAAAAAAAAGCACATCGACATGAGAACTGGACAGGCCGGTTCGGATGTACGTGTGAAAACAGCATCTCGGATTGTTAGAAGCAAGTAAATAGATAAAAGGGATATTCTATGCAAGATCTAAACATCGTGCTATTGCAAAATGTTTATACAGCATTCGTTTATCTTGTCGGCAATCGTCCTTCGATTGAGAAATCTTAAACTGCAGACCAAGATTTACCCAGGTGACTGTCTAATACGTGACATCGTCTGATACGCGTGTCCACTTGTGAAGGGTGAATGGGCGGCTTGCTTGTTCTTTCCACTGCCTATCGCTACATGCAACCCTTATATGAACCTGTTTCTCGCGGCTACCCTAGCACGGCGAGGAAGCCGCTTGACCGGTCTGTCCTCGCACAGAGGTCCACCCTCCTAGCGGTGCTCCTAGCGCGATTCGGTCACAGACAGGCCATGGCCACTAACCTGAAGATTCCGGCTTGACCACCCCATCCCCGGGAACACAGACCCGGGCACTCAAGACCCGGGCACAGCTCACGGACGACTGTCCGTGAGAAGCGACACACCAAAATATAGATAAAGAAATTTAGAAGATTTTTATTTCTATGGACATCCAGTTCAAACGGACTGACCATAAGTTGAAAGTCCAGTTTGGAATTTTTTATTTTTTTATTTTTTCGGCAAAATAAAAAATTATCCTCGTAAAATACAAGTTTGTTGAATGGAGGTTAAAACTAGAATGACCGGCGTATAGGTAATTTTGGATTCATACTAGTATAGCGTTATCGTATAACGTCTGACGTGCCTTTATGTTTTTCTTCAATGGGATTTCGAAACATCTTTTTTAAAAATCTCTGAGAGTTCTGGTTTAACGATCTTTACCATTTTTAAAGACCCATAATTTTGGCTAGCGATGGCCCGGGTCATCGCCGCGCACGTTACGCAAGCCCATAAAGACAGTGGAAACATTTTCAAAAACAGACACTTAACGACTCTCGAGACTTCAAAACTTCAAAACTCTAAGATTCAAATAAATTATCGGGATCTCTCTCCCGAGTACTCGACGGTTGAAATCTTTCAGCCGACAATGAAAATAAACGGTGCAGCGATCAAGAAGCTGCATGGCCAAGCCGTCAACAGTTTAAATTTTATTAGAAACGTCTGATCCAACTTTTTATAACGTCTACGAAAAGTTGTAGAAGAATTCCGCTTCCAGTTGGATTTAATTGCACTGTGATTTGAATCTGTAATAAGCTTCACGAAACGAATTAACCGCGGTGGTAAGAAAACATAAGAAGAGACAAGGATGGATCCAATTTTGCTTTTGGACTCTAAGAAGCTCTAAGAAGCCCGAGATTACTCCTTAACATGTGGCCAGATAGACTCGAAAAAAATAGCATTCGGTGTAGAGCTAACATTCTTTCTGCTGACAAACGGCGTTGGTTCGGACAAGTAAGATCTGCGACTAATTACGACCATTATACTGTCGCTGGAGTGTAATAAAGCTAACTACCGCTTTCCCTGCGTATTGATGCGAAATGCTGCACCTATATTTGCATATCAATACAAAAAATATTATAGAATATTTTGCAAGGAGTTAAAGAGCAATACATTCATAAATTATAATAATTACGTGGATTAATGTCGCAAACAAAAATAAAAACGCTTTGCAGCATTATAGAAGCGTGGCGAGCCTGTGTGCTAAAAGTGCCTAGATGGAAATAAGGTTAATGGTAGGTGGGACCGAAAATAAAGTTTCCAAACGGTCCTAAATTGGCAGCATTAAAAAAAACGTACAAAAGTCTAAACAAATGAGACCGAATGCCAGTTAGTTTTCGTTTCACTGTGATTGATAAATAGGCCCATCCAAAATGGGTCAAATTCCAAAAAAAAAACTCATAGGTATACGTCGAGCTGAATGTGAGGTTGGCTTAGATTCTCCTCGGATTAAAATTAAGCAATGCGAATTCAATCACAGGCGATGCACATGCATCGGACAAGTGAAGTATACAGTTATTATTTTTTAAGTAACATTTCTAACTTACCTTGAAGTCCATTCTTCAAAATATGTGCCAAGAATCTTGATCTGCAAAAAGTATCCAATGGAATTCACAATGTCTTCAGTCTTCAATCTTCGTCTTCACCAATAATCACTTAAAATCAGTTTCTTTTTTCACGTTGGCATAGTATTATTTTTAATTTTAACTTTCATGTTATCTGGTCCAATTACTTTATTTTTCTAATCTCACTAATGAGTTGCGTTTACTGATCGCCAGCGAGATAGATCGCGAATTAACGATGCACCTCGCACGCTCAAGCATGCAGGCCTCATGCCCAGAAGACGCATCAAAAATATTAAGACGAGCCAGGCTGACTTCTTGCCGACGCCGAATAAAATCTCGAACTGATGCTGGATGCAACGAAAAAAGATGAGCCAACAATCTTCTCTCGAAGTAGAATTGTTGTAAATCTCGTCTCGTGGTTCAGGTTCCAGAAAGATGATTAGGGATGCTGCACAGATCTCGCGCATCCAATCAGATGGAAGGGTTGGGCGGGGGTGAAAACAAGGGCAACAAGTTGGGCGAGATCGCGGTGGACAATGCCGGCGAGATGCTGCAGGACCACGGCATGGACCACGACAGGTTTTCGATTTAGGGGACGCTGATCACGGGAAATTATGCATGCACTGCAATGCAACAGGGAGCGCGATGCACCCAAAGCCATGCAGCATCAAGATGTTGGTCCCGCGATGCTAGATTCTCCCCCAGTGGTTTCTTTTCTGTACAAGTTTAACCAGCTTTCGTGAAATAAAAATTGTTGAAAACACTTAGACGTCATGGTATCAAATGCTGGAAATGTTGGTCTCGCTCAACATTCATCTGATGAAAAGCACGAAAATGCATATAAATTTGTAGGCAGAGCGCGAATTGCTGTCACATGAAAATAATGGCACAGAACATGGCGTTAATAATGATAAAGTGAACAAAAAAAAATTGACAAATCTTGCGCAAAATTATTCTTATGCCAAATTAGGGAATTTTGATTGTGAATTTTCCAACCCCAGCCCCCACCCCCCACCCCACATTCCTGAAGCAACTGGTGTTATCCTCCGGAGTGAGATAGTAGTGTTGGTATATCTGAATTCTTTGGCAGATTTTCCCGACGTAGCTTTGAAATCGACACTTGTGCTGTGATGACTTCGTGCGCTCCCGCGCGCTAGCAAAATCACCCGCGATTTGATGCCCCGTGCATTTGCGACTGAACTGACCAGAAAATGAAGCCGATAACTACCACAATTCATCAGGAAAAAAAAGAAACGTGACTGCCTCTATTTATCGAAAGATGTTTTAGCTGCTTCCAGCTAGCGATCGCTATTTTATTAAATAACTGGTTCGGCAACCAGCCTTACAGTCATTTTTCTGTAATATCTGATATTTTTAACTGATAGGAAAAGGCAAGTGAAAATCAAGAGCTTCCTTTTGTTTACGGCTGTCCATTCTCGACATGCCACTGAGACGAACTTGCTGGAGGTGAACACAAAGTAAATCATCTATTGAATCATTACTCGTTTCGTACGTTTCGGGCCACGATCTAATACACTTGTCACAGACATGATACGATGACACGATGCCTGAACAGAAAACTGGACTGAACGTGGAACCATAGTGGAACTTGGAAGACAGGTTAGAACTGTAAACAAGACTCCGTGATTTGTTCTTCCTTCAAGGCGACCTATAGCTGCCTGTGTCCAGCGTAGCTCCGTCGAGGTCCAGACTGCAGCAGCCGGCCCGCCATTGGCAATCAACAGACTCACGATCTCCATCGCTCAAGCACGTCGAGAAGCCGTTGTCCTCACAAATTATAGCCCTGATCTAAACGGCTCCAAACGTTATAACCTATAATAATAAGTAAAATGGTAATTTCACCAAATTATCGGACTACTGCACGTTACTTAATGATCCGTGCGACGGAACACATTTCATTAAAAAAAAGCTTTATAGCGTGGTTTGAAACATGGTTTAAAATGTTTGAAAATCATCCGTAGGCATCCAGACAAATTGGCTTTGTAATAGTATGAGAATAGTTTTAAAAAAAATTACACACATTTTCAAAATGCATGTGTATGGGCGATTAAAATAATGAAAGAGCATTCGGTTTGTACGGCGATAATTGGGAAAACACACAAACCGTTTACGATGATTTATAATGGCCAAGATTTTCGGGAGGCAGACCGCGTCATCAGATGTCAAACCCGGCGCCTCCACCGTCACACTCTCCGTGGCTCGAGTAACTCATTTGCATGTTCTTCTCGCATGATTGAGGGTCGTCGGGTCGTCTGCTCGCGTGGTTTCAATAACTTGTGAGTGCAGCTCTCTGCCAGCAACTACGGCTTGGGAAACCCATGTGGTGAAGTGAAAATTCTGCTTATCAATTATCTCGTCTCCCTAAGTGCGGATGGGCACGCACGCCTATGTGCGTGGTAATAGCCCCGTGTTTATGGAAATTGAAGGAAAAAAAATGCTTCTTCAAACTATTAATTATCTGTTTTAACAACATTAATTACTATTTTTTATGAGATTTTCACGATCAACATAGTTATAAATACGCAAGCCGCGAAGAATTCAAACAGTGCTTCTCAACTTTAAGATTATTTTTACTATTTCACTCACTGCTTTCGTGAAAAATAAAATTTCATACCAGGCAAACCCATGCAGCCTCAATGCATATTGTATAGTATTCGAATTCCAATCACAAAAAAAGACTTCTTCTTCGCAAATATCCATGAGTCCTTCACAGCTGCCGATAAATATTTCAATTTTTGATCGAAAAAGCTTTATTTTTATTTTATCTCCGCATATATGCCGGGGATTCTGCTCTTTCTTTTACTCCGACCAAGGTCTTGTATATTTAAAACCAAACCAAACGCTAGATGAAGAAAAAAAGAAATCGAAGACTTATGTTTTAAGCTTGCTTTAATTTAGTCTTAAATTTAATCTTTGACATGCGGCGTCCTTGGTGGAAAAGCATTCCTTCGTCCAGCGCGACCTTCCTGTACCAGCGATCAACATCAATTCTGTCCTCGGTCATTATCCAGCGCCAAGTTCCACAAACCGTGTCCGCGTAAACAAACAAGTGTTTGTGACGTTCCCGGGTCCATGGGAACTCTCGACGGTATTAGAAGGTGTGAGTCGTTGCCGACCAAGATTGATTGGTTGTCGCTTAACGATCTCGACACGCACTGTCACACTGTCGAACCGAGAAAACAAGTCATTTGTTGATTGGTTTTCGGCAGATCGTCGGGTGTCTGGTTTCGTCGCGATTGAGTTTCGAGTCATAAGCCAACTGAGCGAAACTTCAGAGAATATACCTATCTATCTACCATCAGTTTTGTGTAAAATATTGAGATGGGATTGAGTTCACACTGCTCTCTTAATGACAGTATATTGGGCCATGGCTAATGAAAACATAGCACTAAAATTTAAATAAATCCTCATGGCTTTATCATTTATCAAAAGAAATCAATTTTCGATCCAAAAGCCATGACAGTCGTGACCTTTTTTGTGTGGGGCAAAAGTGATGAGTTCAGAACTCGCTTTGCTCGTCGCGCTCTGCTAGAAGTTGTTTCTATATAGCTTCTGTTCCTGTTTCGCTATCAAGAATGCCATTAAACACCTCCAAATTGTCTTCCGGCTTGCCTTTGAGTTGTAACTAAATTTTAACTCCACTATAAAAGTAGTGAGACATCTAAAAACTACGCCGATTTTTGGCCAATGTGCTTCTATCTTTCATCGCGCCTTTCACAGAAACAACAGATTAGAAATTTGCAGTCAATACCCGATGACATTGAGATTCGAAAGATGCTTAAGTCTATATCCTGGAATTGTGTTCAGAAATGTGCGTGTTCGGAACGAAGCCAACTTCGATTCAGTTATTAATTGGTTATAATGATAATTGAGTTTGTCATCAACACATCATCGCGCGGTATCTGATCGATCAGGACGCACGCAGTTGACGCGCTGAGAGCAAAACTCAGAAGACAGAAGGCCAGGTGGAGGGACCCGTCCGTAGATCATCGAAGCATCCCTGATGGACAATAAAGGTCATCCTTCGTTATAAATAGCAAATTACTCCCAGCTTTCCTACGATTATGATAATTTGTATTGAAAAGATAGTGTACAGTAACGTAAGAATCATGGCCAGAATACGTAAAGGTGTTTAATTATATTGCCAAGAGCGAAGCGTAATAAGCGAATACGTATAACATAGAGCAAATTACCGTCTTTAAAACGTGATTAAAATAAGTGAACTTATAAATGATTTATGCAAATTAACTGTATATTTTTCACACGTCTTGTAAAAACAACGCCATCGCTAATGGTATTGGTAAAAATCGCGTGAAAATCTTCATACTGTAAGTTGCCATGCAGCTTCCACGTCAATTTCCATCTGAATTTCAAATCAGCAATGATTGAATGATATGATGAGTTAGGCTTGTCGAATTTCCTCGTTATAAATGACGGCGGGTCGCTTTGGGATCGTTTTGCCAACACACCTATAATTTGGCTAAAATTGATTATTGATCCCATCAAAGCGAGGCACACAGCTTGTGCATGGACCACATGGATTCGAGACGTCGCTCGAAGATCTACAGGTTAACAATCGATTACTTGAGGTCACAGTATTAACTGACAAACTGCTGATAAAATTGGTGGAAATTACGATAAAATCCTCCATGCATTGGCTACCAATTTAATTGGCATCGTTGGTCGTCTTGCGATCCGTTTCCAAAACGAAATGGAAGCGTTTGAATTATTCATTGCGTTCTCACATCCGCCCGTTTTCAAAGTGTATTTTCACCACCCAATTTCAGCTATCAGCATTATAAATACATGCTATAATTTAGCTTCGGGATAAAACGAAACAAAAAGTGTCGAAAAATGGAGCGATTTGGAAATGCAGCTGGTGAAACGACCAGTGCAGGTACATCTATAACGCGACATTTATTCTGGACTTTTGTTCATTAGCATACGAAAGAAATGAAGATAGGACAACCTGCGTGTTTTTTTTTATCGCTGAAAAGGTAATTTCTTCCGAATGGTTATGAAGTCAATTTCCAAGTATGGCTGGCCTAAGTCCAAGGCTGTGAGAAGAACACACAGGGCATAACCGATATCTACGCAGGTTTACAGCGAGAATGATCATCCTATCTCAAGCCTAATTAAAAAGCCATCGCTTTCAAAGTCACTATCAAATTAAATGACAAGATAACTTTTCGATTAAATTTCAACCGTAGAACCATGATGACTCTCCTGCAACCTTCCAAAATATCATACACTTTCACGTATACTCTACACTGTATAGTGTTTTTAATTAATTTTTTGTTATAATTTAATGTAAATAGTGAATAATTTGGCCGAGGCGTGATTGATTCAAGTTAATTTCTTTGAGCCACGGAAAGGCTGGTCTCGTTAAGAAATAAATTAATACTCGTGGCTCTGGTCGAACAGAAGTTTGAAGATGGCTGAATTTGATAAAATTTCTCTCATTCTGACAGATTTACTGTGTTCATTAATTACGTGCATGCAATAATAAATTTTAGCTTCTGAGAGACACGGTCACTTCCAAGTATAATGGATGTTTTTTTTGCCAGTACCACCCTTCGAAATGTGATCGGGACAATCAACAAATGAAGCACAGAAATTGACACAAAGTACACTCTCACCATTATACATTGTCTTGTCTCCAAACTGCACCGGCAAATTCGACCGGCAATAAAATGTAAATATCAATATTGGTAAAGTAGGTGTCAAGAGAAACGCACTTTTCGTTTTCGAGCTCGGTCCACATTTTGAGCCGTCCTTCCCATGGACGCGCAGCGTTGATTATTTCCTGTTTCGGTCGGTTCCCACCCGACCTCTCGCCTCTAACCGTTATGGAAGACTTCGTCTCGATCACAGTCCGAAACCTGGCCAAATTCAAATCCGTTGACACCTGATAACTCGTTCGATCGATTGGCTGCCTCGCTCGTTAACACCTGTTGCATTGAATGCTTTGGAGCGGCCACGGAACTGAGAACTCATTTGGCTTTAAGTGGTTTTAAGCCTTATTAATTTGAAATCTAGACCAATCACTCATGTGGAATTATATTCTTCAACTTGTCTTCTTTAACCTCAAAACGCCTGTATTTATTTAGTCGGCTAGATTTTTTATAAGCTTGGTGAAAAAATGGAAACGCACGAGGCCCAGGCCACGGGGCTATCAAGCCAATCATGAGCCAAGTGCCATCTGATATTCGCACGCCGAAAATTAGCAGACGCAATCAATAAAACTCTCCAAGGTTAAATTCTTTGGTACAGGTTAATATTCCAATCTGTCACACTCTAAGAAATCACAGTAGAGAAAAAGCTTTTACGGAAAAAAAAATATGTTGTGCACAGGTTCGTTAGTAAAAAAAATCATATTTAAAAGAAAAAATTAAATTATTCTACACTAATTAATAACGCCTTCGTGCCAACATTCTTTCCAATTTTTTAGGCCATAACAAACTATATCACAAACTGACAGACACTAAATAAAATGCTTAGAATTAATATCCAGTTCGAAAAATTAGAATAATTAACATTTCCTGCTAGATTTTCTCGACTTCAGGATAGAGTATAATATGAACCTGGTATTCACAGAGCGGCGCCCCCTGGGAGAGTGGAATATGTGCGGTGTTCTAGACACATTAATGCTGCCTGCAAGATCTTCGCTTTCACAAAACAAGCTGCAGTCTAGGATTCTTACTGCGGCTTGTTTCTGAATGGTCAAGAGAATGTGTGCATCGACGAAATGGTACAGACAACCTCGGCCTCTGCCCCAACAGTAACTGCTGCGTTTGCACTCGTAGGAAGATCATTATCAATTAACATGTCTCTTGATTAATTTTCTTAGCTACACTCGTACGCTCGTATAACGAAGATGAATTTATTAACAAACGATTCGGATTGGTTGCTTCTCAATTAACAAGATAAAATTACTTACTGATTCCCATATTTATTGTGATTGTGAATGATTTTACGACAGGATATAATATCTTGCATGAAGGGTATATATACTTAAAATCAATGTAAATCAATATAAATTTACAGTCGTTACGTTGTATATGTGATAGTTATTGGTCATTTGTGCTGATAAGTTATGAGTCGTCGTCTTGTGATGTGGGGACAACGCAATGGTGGAGCACAAGATTGAAAAGATGGAACTGGGGTCATTGCAGGAGGAGACCATTGCAATTGAGCTTGTACCATACTATGCACGTCTAGAACGAGTCTATCACAATATGTTTACTGGCACGAATATTTAAAAATCATTCGATGCATGCATTAGTTTAATTAAATCGAATATTACTAACGCTTTGTTAAGTATCTTTCAAGCTAATCTCTATAATCAACCTAATTAGATCTAGCTCGTTACACATGGCGAATACATGGCGAATCAAGGAGTGCTATACACACGTGTTATAGTAAAATACCTGTCAATATATAAACCACTTCAATTTATTGCTTATTCAAAGCAATCTGATGAATGGATTTAAATGCTTCGCCATCAAGTCGTTATTTAATAAAAATTTGTTCGGCGACTTTTTATGGTATGATATTTTTGTTTATGGCCACGTTATGTGCCAAAAAACACTTTCTCATCACGTGGTCTCTGTTTTCATTGCTGATTGGCACGGCATTTAGCATTTGAGTTATTTGTAGCTGACAGTTCGGTATGCAATGTAGGCAATCAATACGAGGCATTAAAAATGGAGCCGTCTCCGATACCCCACTCTCCGATGGCCCACCTACCCTTTTTTCAGCCGAAGTACCTGCGTCGGCAAGGCCCGGTTACACAACACCACTTTACTCACTACGACGACCAAACTGCCTGCTACGCGGTGAATTCAAATGCTAAAACTAGCAGGGCAACCAATAAATTGCAAATGTATTATTTAGGATATCGGTCACGAATTAGCCCAATCTAGTAGTTACTGAACATCACATGAACTGAACTTACATTCACAGGAACTGTCCTGAAAGTTTCCTGATGGGGTGCGCAGTTCGTAACTGCTCGATATAAAGTATTTTGTCACGTTTAATTCTGTGAGCGTTTGCTGCAGCGCTCAGCATTTACTGGCATCGAATAGCTGAGCTCAATAATTTGAGTTTGTCTATTCTTTGGTATTAAATGTGAATTGGTATATTCTTGCAATTTTGGGAGGGATCCAATATTTTTTTGTTTTTGAAGTAAAAAATTAAAATGCTATCAACGGTCCTGATTTTTAGCTGTTGCCTTTACTGATTTCAATAAGACATACTTCATATCCTTTAAAATTATGAACTAAGGATAAATGATCAACTATATCCCTTACAGATTCCTGGTGATACGTAAATCGGCGTGTTCCATTTATTTGCGAGATTATATACAATATTTGGGATTGTAGTAAAATGCGGCCACAGGCAAAGATAATTTTGCAGTAAGCTGCAAGGAGCTTCGATTGAGTTTTCCTTGCATGTTTGGGGAATGAATTTTGTACATTATATTTCTTCTCTGAGGTAATTTCAAATTTCAATAACTATAGTTACGTTTTGAGAGTCAAATGGCTTCCAATTTTACCGATCAATTGAGATTAAAGCTATGGGTATTTTCACTAAAGTGGGGAATGCCTCCTTTGACGGCAAATTAGAGGAATATCCAAAAAGGGTGACCCCAGAACGATGTTGAAAGCAAATAATTAATCGGTATACCGTCAAATAATTCACTTATTCACGAGCTTGCAACTCGTTGAAAATAAATGTCCAAGGAAGCCCCGAATTTCTCAGTTTATACCGGGAGCGATAAAGACAGCGAAACAAGAAATCAAATGTGATTTGTGTTATAAGTTTTAACCATAATAGATTATTATAGGTAAAGATTATATTTATAATAGATAGATTATAGATAGCAACTCGCAATCAGAATAGTTTGGAAGTTCTTGTCATTGTTCTAGTCAATTATATTTGTAGAAATGTACATTTATGGTATTAGTAATGTTTTAATGAGTTTTTCTAATTCTCATTCAGGTACGTTGTTCCCTATAACATAAGTATTATATTAAATAAATGGATTGGTTGCCCTGCTCGCTTATAGCATTTGAATTAACCGCGTAGGAGGCATTTTGGTCGTCGTATTGAGGAGTGTGGTGTTGTGTAACCGGGCCTTGCCGGCGCAGGTAAAACGGCTGCAAAAAGGGTACATGGGCCATCGGAGAGTGGGGTATCGGAGAGTCCACCTTAAAAATATGGCCAAATAACGAATCTATTTTTTTTTACGTTTTTTCCCCGCAGACTTGCGATGTCGCTGACCCGAATGCAATGAAACTCGCGAATGGGTCAATTATTTGTGATTGTCATCTTAATAAAGCTGCAAACCTGCGCACGTAGTGAAGAGAATCATACTGGAACATCATCGCATTTGTAAAAGTAAAAATATCGACAAGAAATCGCTATGGAGACATTAAAAAAAAATCTATGTCACATTTCAGTTTAAAAACGCCCCAACTGCATCCTTTACATCGATGTCCTTGAAGTGGAGTGGGTACGGACGATTTATTTCACCGATTTCGGATGTATGCGTGCATTTATCCTTCAATCCTTGAGCCAAGCCGATCTCTTTTCACGTGTCAATACATCGAGCGGGAACTAGCATTAGCATAATCTCTTATAAATAAGGTGGGGCTGCAGCTTGGATTTGAAGACAGTAAATCTGTATCTTATATTGTCAGCATCCTTCACGGGAACTGGCGATCACATGTGAACCATTCAAATATGGCGAGAACTAAATGCAGAGGGTGGGTGAAGAGAATATAAATGACCACTCATGCATTCACTGTTATTTCACTTTTAGTTTAATACACTTCTTATGCTAATGATTCTAAAATGCCAGGCAGTTGCATTGGAAGTAATCTCGTCTGCACTCGAACTTAAATATACCTCAGTAGAACTCGTGTATAAAGGTATAATTGAACATATCTTTAGTTTGTAATTTATGTACTATAATTACATCGCAAATCAGTGACATTACCGATATTATGGTCAGTGTCTTACGGTAAGTGCGCAAATTGATTGCAAATGGTTAATATTGTAAGTTATTCAAGCATTTTTAACTGCAGGGAAAACTGCAATGAAATCATGTTGATACACTTATATCGCAAACCAATATGATACGATCATAATAATAATATGTAATGTGTGTTTTTATGTTACTAGCACACACAGCCCTATATCACATGAAGCAATACGTGTCGCTTTTCCGGAAAAAACGCAAATTTTCTGCACATAAGCCTGGGTCCGATTCAGGGCACAAAAGACGAAGACTGTAAAGAGTATTTGGCTTTTGGCGGCGAATCTTTCGGAAGGAAACAAGGTGTACATCTCCTTAGTACGCTGTGGCACTGAGTGAATCAGGTATTTTTGAGTGGCGTATAACAACTGATTAAATCAATCATGATCCTCAAGCGTTCAACACGCCTTCTGACGTGTCGATCATTATCCAAAAGCGAACGCATCAAAATGATTAAAAAACAATAATTGCCGCATCAGAATATGAACTACTCAGATATACGCAACGAAGTAAAGGCCATAATATTTAATAATCCTAGTAGCCCTGCACCTATGTTATCAATCTGGGGTCGTAAAATTTTATGTCTTAATGTAAAGTCTTCGGAAACTAGCGTCTAATTGACTGATATAACACTATAGGGCTCTTTTTGAAATGGCGGTGAATTTGGTTGTCGAGTGATGTAGTTTCTATAATGTCTACGAGTTATTGCACCTGGAGTCTTCTAGATTCATGGGTCCATTGCATCCAATAGAAAAGAACGTTACGTGAACTTGTAGCACCGCGGCTTGTTATAATCGCAGCACAAAGAGCTTGATATCAAGTAAATGGAAAAACTGTCTTCTTATTCAGCAAGATGAATTCACTGGGGCAGCTAAATTTGTTCGTTACCAAATTACTAAAATGGCGAAAGGAAAGTTTTGAAGGTCGTTCGTTCCAAGGGGAATTTCAATTCATCTTAAAGTATGGGGTAAATTTTCCAGAATATTCCAGGAGAGGAGCAATCAGTTTTATGCATGCATGGTCTTCAAGGAATCAAAAATAAAAGCCGCGAAATAAAACTAAAAAAAAATTCAATCCCGACAGGTAGGTTCATAATATATTGAGGGCAAAATGGCACGGAAAGAAAATTAATTTGTAATCATATGATAATTAAACCTGCAGCAAAACTGGTTCATATAGAAATTACTAAGATACTTACCATGTATAAGCTTGTATGACAATTTGAATTTGGTTGATTACCAGTCATGATTTATAGATTGTAACCTATTTATAGCATATACGCGAACGTTTTTTTCCGTCGTAATTGTCAACGTCCAAGCAACACTGCCCAAGTACGAGATAAAACACACACAAAGTTCATGATAAACGGCAGAAAATGATTACTTTCAATTAAAAGTGCGAAGTTAATTATTTTACAGGCCGGTAGTCGGACGTGTAACCGTGCAACACTAGATCGTTTAGGACGTGTGATTTATTCGTTCCATGCTTGATTGCTTGCTTTAATGAGAGCCACGGAAATCTTCGCATCAGCTTCCAGCTCATCAGGGCACCACGTTCGCCGCACACCGCAACAAAATATGCATGCTCCTTCCAGCTATACACTCACCCCTAGAGAAATCTGCAATACATTTTCCCCACCTTTAACTATAATATCTCAAAATACATGAATCAAGTAATTGATATTTGATTGTTTCTAAGAATGTCTGCGAAAATGCAAAAACTTTTATCCAAGTCTTATTAACCATTCTGTAATGCGTCTAAAAGTTCGATAATTGCCTAAAATGCGACGTTTTAGTTCCATTCCGCGTAAGCGATCAATCCTTTCTCTGTCTTGAGACTCAAGGGAACCTTTTTCTTTTTCCCTATGGAACCTTTTTTCCCAAGGTGCTAAGGCCAAGGGGCAGCTCTGGACATTTGCTGCAGTGAAAAGGGTTCGTGTAAGAGCTTCTTTATCCTTCAGAATAAACCAAGTGCGATCCGTTGAATATATCTCATTCTCATGCAAGTCCATACAATTAGAAAATCAACCAGGTTTTTACTCAATCTCAATTAATATGACAACAGAGTGCCAAAAGCTAGTTCATATTAGGCTATACGTTTCCAAATATGGCGCAATGAATGGAAGTTCAACAATAAGCAAATACGCTCAACGCATGAAATGCTGGACGCGCAGTTCAATATTCACCATGGATCAGTAGCCAGAGAATTGATTAATGATCATGATGGTATTTAGTATCATGCGTTGAGGCGGAGCGTTCACAAGTCATTTGTCACTTAAATGACGGATAAGAAGAGTGGGAGAAATGGGCGTCAGACGGAGGAGCGTCTTGTCCAATCGCAAGACTCGTTACACGCAATGAGTACGTATAATGAGAAGCCAGAACGTGGTGCGAATAGAATGAAGTCTGCCGGAGATTATGCTCAGTGGTGTGAGAGCAGATGACGAAACGTTCGGCGGTAAATTTATTCTTTTGATCAAGATTTGCACATTGTTTGGGAGATTATTGGACGCTGTCTTGTGTTGCGTAAGAGGCGTCGCTTGACCATGGTCGGAGATTTTGCAATCTTTTCGATGGGGAGCAAGGGATGCGACTCACGAGACTCTGTAGCAGGGTGCACGCTGCGAAGATGATATTACCACCGTTTTTTTGTTCAAATATTCTCAGATGTTTTATCTTTTTGGACTTAGTTGCATACAGATCATTGATCGATAATATTAATTAAAGTTTCTTAAAATTGTTGATCGATCTTCCAAGTTATCTTTAGAAAAGTGATGCGAGTACGTTGCAAGCAATAGATTGCATGAGAGCCGGCGTATGTCAGAGTATAATTGAAAATCTGCGAGCTTAATATACGAGCTTGGGATATAACCTAGATAATTAACAACTTTTAAAACGCAATTCCACTGGAAAATTGACTGATTGATTTGATTGCAAGCACATTCTAATTTTCTCCTCATATGTCTAGTTTATATAATAAGAAAAAATTGTTAAACTTTATTATTTGCTATCACGAATCAGATGCATGAAACAAACATGAATACATATATTCAACCTCAATATTTCCCCGCATCTCTGCATTTCAGCAGAACAATAGCACAAAACGGACACATCTATCGATTAAAGACCACATCTAACAATACATCTCAGGCATTCTGCTTTTGACATGCCTTTGGGTCTCTCTTATAACAGCCACAGAGTTCAGAGCAAACACGAGCAGTGTCGTGAGCTAGTATGTGCCAAAGTGTGTGTAATTGTTTGTGATTTCAGTATGAAACTTCTTGTTATACCCTCGCATCGAGCAGTCAATAAAGTACACCTCAAGATATAGGAAGAGACAACCGGCTGGCAATCATGGCTTTACATGTTCAATTGCGCCATTACCAGAGATGCTTTCGATAGTGGCTGCGTACATGGACGAAGCGACTACAGAGGCGGCAACGAATGCTGTTGTCGCGGACGCGATTGCGGTAAAGCTAACAGACCGCAAGATCACAACGCAACGCCGCGTATTGTTGCATTCACGTGGTCAGAATTTGCATGAACATTTGCGCCAAGTTTGGGTGTGAGCTCTCGTTACACCGATAGAGTACACGCGGTATCGGAGACTCGAGTGACCTGCGGGAAAAGTTTAGATAAGTTTCATTTGAAACTGAAATTTTACGTTCAAATGATCTCGCATCTTTATTTCATTGCTATGCAGGTTTGGTCATGTTCACTATTGAAAATGCATTTGTCACTTATTTTCCATGTCCCTTATCACTCCTTGTGCCACTATCTCATTACTGCCTCACTAGCCGCAGAACATAAGAACAATCAGCATGAATCTGTAATTTAAATACAAAAAATATGGAAAACAAAAATAATACTACAGTACAAATTGTATGTATGGTTGAAAAAATGGCTTTATCATGTATCAAAAAGTTTTTGATTCTCTCACGTAGATCAAAACGTCCTAAGGAATTTCTATATAAACATTTGGAGACATTTAATTAATTAAATCCAATTGTTCGAATTTAAGCCGTCTACAATAAGTATTTGTAAACATAATACCAACGTTGGTATCTCGTTCAGAAGTTTGTAATCCCACTCAGTAGAGAGTATTAGTTATAAAAAATAAATAACAAATCCGAAACAATCTCAGGTTATAATAATATGTTCTCTCAAGGAAGCAAACATATTATATCAGAGAAAGAGGGCAACAACCATATTAAAGCAACATAAAAAGCTCATATATCTATGTAATCGCTTTTGAAAATCCATCCACACGGAAGAAACTATTCAGAAAATCTCAGGCGTTTTATATACAAGAAGACATGCATAAATAATTTGTCTATTTCCGACGAAGGAACGTTTTATTATCATACGATGATATATTTTTTTGATAGACTCTTTTATAGGTAGACAATGCATTCTTGGTGCATGTCACCCTGCAATGGGCAGCGGCCTCCGTTAACTAGCTGTACAAGGGTAAAAGGTGTTTGGGTTCGATTGATTTCATGTCACGTTTCTTATAAATCACGGAAATCTTCAAAGAGGACCTACACTCACGTCTTATAGCAGTCGACTGCGTATACGCGCTAACATCATACATGGCCGAAAATTAAATGAAAATAAATGTTTATAGTTTTTCTTCTCCGAGGGATCACCCCATGATCTTTAAGCTCCTAACCGTCTACACGTTAAGTCACACAACATGAGCGATCTACGATGGCCATAGCAAACTTGATACAACCTTAACATCAGCTTCACATACTACGTGATTTCAAACGATAAACTGTTTCCCTTGTTAATTATTTTTTAAACCGCATCGTAAAATATAATAACATATACGACCGCCGCCAAGCATTTATTAATCACAAGTAGTACACGTTGATGCCGAATCTCAAGATGATGAGCTTCTGATAGAGCACGATAAAGATAAAACGAATGTCAAGAAATTATTAGCTTCTGATGGGCATGCGATAAAGATAAAACGAATGTCAAAAAAATGATTGGCATCGGAGTTAAGAGCGATCGTGGATACACGTTTCTGGAAAATATATTTTCGAATGACGAAAAAATTCGAAATTATTATCGTGATGCATGGAAATGTCTTGAGATTGTGAAAACGATAAGCGTGGTCGGTTTATTATAAGTAACATGGTTATATATTATATACGGTATGCAAATTTGCTAATTGTAAAATTGATTGCAAGGCTAGTAAATTTCTAAGTAATAATAGTCTTATGTATGCCTCAGTCATCACGTCTGCCTTCTTTCTGATGTGAGTCAATCAATTATTTCTGGCGCTTTCGATTTCAATTTCATCCTACCCCGATGGTCGCGGTCTGCTGGCGATCTGGCGATGGTCGTGGGAGAAGTTCCCGCGTTGCTACTAGCTTTTGTAGGGGCGCCACTGGCTAGGTCTCCGCACAGCCTGCGGGGTATGCATCCTGCAGGACGATGTCCTAGGCAAGCCATGGACTTTCTTCTATTTACACTACGTTTTTGTGTGATTTTACTCAGATTATACAACTGTTATCAATACAGATGACAATATGAAAAATATCAGTAAATGAAGCACGTTTTACTCTATTGCATTGTTGGTGTTATGTTCGTATACTTTTAACTTTCATGATCCTTCGATCGATTCGAGTATACGCTTCATTGTTACAGACAATCAATTAAATATGTCGACAAAAAAGTCACGCAAGTTATCTGTGTAAATCGTGATTAATCAATATATTTTTAGTTGAGATACAATTTCCACCATCTGCCTTTTAAGAATAATAATTCCATTTTCCAACTATAATGCAAAAATATTTCGGCACCTACGGCAGAATCGTGCAAGTGTGATTTATTTCAATCAATATCTTAATGACAATTATACATGTATCGATTGAAATAAATTTGGTGGACCTGCAGGTAATGCTTACGATGACAATTCCTATGAATTCGTTGTGGTGGAGGAGCCACAATAGAGTATGCATGAACAATTTATTCGTAATACGACAGGAAAGAATAATGTTTATGTTATCCGCAGATTTCAACAAGCTCATTTGGCAACTATAACACTAACTTTAAATTCGTTGACGACCAATATTCTTAATGTGCATCATTACAGCCCATCGACTGTCATGTAATTTACGTACTTGCATGGGCTAACTCGCAAGATCCGGAGCCCTGTGGCTGATTCTCAAGAGTTTATCACCGGAGCACATTGTTCGTGTACTTTATGCTCGGCATAGATGACGTTAATCGATGCAATGATGTCTGCTCCGGTGTAATAAGCAATTGCCCAATTCACGTGGTGTGTGTAGGTATATATAGAGTGTGTATTGGGGCAGCTATACGAAGCATGTCTCGACCATCCGCCCAGCATCTTGCTTTCATCATTCTCCATGCCGTGCACATCGCGAGGACTAATTACAACCAGCAGACCAGCCCATAAACTCTTCTCATATAGATTAGGTTGGTTAGGAACAGACTCATATGCTGCCTACGGTATAGCGGTGCTCGCAGGCTGTCGCAGGCTCTACCACGGGCTTCTTTACCATCTACCAACTTACTATGTATCCCAATCCCGTCCCACTTGCGAGTCAAGCTGTGAAACACTTGATGGATGTCTGCGCTGAAAGTCACTGCTGCTTTACACAAAGACACAATTTATCTCGAGACTTTAATGAGATGAAAATACAAGAATTTAGACTCATTATTTTCGATCAAATTATTTCACAGACGAAAAATATAACTGGTGGAAGCATTTTGTGATTAGAGACCTCAGCCCAGATGTCGAAAAATATCTCATTAGCTTCAAAGGCGAATTAAAATTTTTGTTAAGAGAGAAAAAGTGCTTGGGTATATTTTTTGAGAATGATTTATCCTTTTTAGAAGTCAGTTCGAAGAGCTTAGTGTAATGATGGCGTGGTTTTGCCTGTAGCCTGCATGACTGAGACTGCTGATACTTTTAATTGTCCAGTGGGTTGTTTTGTTCTGAAACACATTGATGCGAATCGGTAGCACGTCCACCCAAGAACTACCAATATCCGATTATTTATCCCCAATTCTGAGCAGGACCACTTGCTTGGCTATACAGTCTCAGCACGACAACATAGACCCGATCGATTATCTATTATCTTATTATACTATCTACATTTCATCTACTTTTTCTTGTTTGAAATTAAAAGAAAAATAAAGACAGTGTTGATAAGTGAATGCAACATAAATATTTTTAAAATTATGAAATCGTAAACCTGTAATTAAAATTTGAATTTCATCGCTACAAGGGTCCATGATTTTTATGCCTCGTTCTTTCAAGATCCACTTGATGATAGCATGAATAACACGGATGTTTCAAAAAATAACTCCTCATTAAGTTCAATAACTTATTTTTCCCGTCTTGGGACATAAACTCGAAAACCGAGAACGCGCGAGTTTACGGAGGAAAACCAAAGAAACAGACACAGACAAATTTCACTCGAGCAATATTTGAACCTGACACGTCATTGTTTCTCAAATAATTGAAGCTTTTTGAGATTGATAACTAATTCAAACTTTGAAAAGTGCTTCCAGTTCGCATCACTCTAGTCCCAAGAAAACTGTTCGAAAAGCTCAGAGAAAATCGATGCCACGTGACTAAACATTACCCTCCAAATAAGGCATATCACAAACCATTTTAATAATCTAAAAAACAGCAGGCAATTTCCCGCGCATAGCACGGCGCATTGCATTGCGATCGCGCGTTTTGGCGTTCGCTAAGTCAGGTATTCAAGACAAAAATGGACATGATTGCAGCAAAGCGGCAAGAAGACCAACAACGTCAGACAACAATTGCTGTATTTTAAATGTAAGACAGAAAAAGTGAACAAAGGCCAATCTAATATATATTTCATTCATTCATTCAACGTTGGATATACATTGTAGACAATGGCACAGGGAATGCATTCAAGTGCATTCTCCGGCATATTATTAGTAGTAACGATCAGTATATATGGTCGGTGATATAATTAATTAAACGAATTTGATGTGCAATGCATTGTTAATCGAATGTAAAACTATGTAAAACAATGGATAAACTAACTACTCACGTAGGTAATAGGTTTGGGAGCCGAGCGAAAATAAACGAACAAATTGAAACTAAACACAAAAACGTTTGTTTGTGTTCTTGTAATTTATTTGTGTTCTGCTAATGATGCCTGTAATATTATATCACTGGCCAGTTATGGACAAAAGCCGTAAATATACCTATTTTTGCAGTTTATTTGTTTTTTAATCGGTATAGTTTCAGTTTTTACCGAGAGTGCCCAAACAATAAACTTCACCTACAAATTACTAAGCCTTTAGTTTTGTTCTTACAAAATAAATTTGTGTTCAACAATCTCAAGATAGAACACAAAAAACCAAAAATCGTATTCACAAGTACTCGCATGGAGCCGGCAAATTTGCTTGGATTCTCACAAAGTGCAACCCCATGTGGCATTCACAGCCAGACACAGCCAGACGGTTTGATCGCGTCGCAAGTCATGGCACTTTGATCGCGCTCACCGATCATGATGGACAAGAAACAATGCGCGACACACAGCTATTGATGGCTGCTGCATGCGTCGATCTTTCTCTCATCGTGCATGCAGCACGCATTCGCTCGCCAAGACGTGCACTTCGTATAACACAAGACTGTGCTGCAGCATCCAAATAGATTGCAGTACACATGCTGCATCTATTCTCGAATCGCAACTCTCATTCCTTCGAATAAATACTGATCTTCATGACTCACAAATGTACCAAACGTCACAGTATACAATCGGCGATGGATATAGGAGATAAACTGTTTCTTTTTCTCAACTGATGCCTGGACTGAAATTATTTGTGATCTCTACAGGTAATCTGTGGTCCTGGTCATATGGTATAAGATGGAATCAGATGTTAAGCACTTTACTGAACTGCTATGCGCAAGAATTCGATTAATTAATGCCAGCATTAAATGGATCTTACGTTGAAAAGGAGCGAATGTCTGGCGACCAATACTTTTTTCGACAGACCGTTATATGAACGTGATTGAAATTCGCAATCGCAGAGAAAAGTCGCCGTTCTTTTCACTGGCTATCAGATTATTTGAAGTTTAGTATAATTTCATGAGGTTACTGTCATGACTTCGATTCGTTACGAATTTTTATTAGTTATAGTATATTTTTCTCATAGACATTTCGTTGCTGCACCTTTTATATATAGGTATATAATTTAACGGTTATTTACCGCCAAATTTAGTTTGAGGCTTTAATAAAAATAAAATTGAAGCTTCTTGTAAGTTATTAATTGCCGAATCGTTATGACTCCATCATATAGCAAGTCGTAAAAGATAATGGTTTTAGAACGCCTCACAGAATGACGTAGTTTTCAAGTATTTATTATAAATTGTTAACTTTTCAGTTTTTTCTCCTGTGTGACGTCGGTACCTTTATCAATTTAACCACCTACCATCATCTAAATATCTTTATTATTTCCTACTTTAATGCAAAATTCGCATAATAATGTGAATGCGTAACAAAGTGGCATGAATACTTGCTGGTATCATATTTTATAATGTCAATTTTAACATGGTTAATAACGTTCTGTCGCTTTCGGCGTAGTCGCAGTGCACTTAAAAGTAAAAACATGCAAATAATAACGATGTGTATTATGAGCAGCCACAACGGATATACGCGTATGGATAGCTCGCAAAGAGCACCTTGGCCATGGCTGACTATAATATGACGGTGATCGATAAGTTAATTAGAACCGAGAAGCAGACCATGGACTGTACACAGTGTTCATGATGTTCGTGGTGTTCAGCGATCCGGCCAGCGGCGTTTTCATTGGTTGGACGGCGTACGCCAAGTGGATATGAATTGTTGTTAATTACGCCGACCGACTTCCGGTCTTGTTTCCAAGGCGGTCTCTAGCTCGAGTTCCTATGATGATTGGCTGACTAATTAAAAGCGGGATACCGCGAGAGCTCTATTATTTTGCACTGGGTGTTCTTACTGAATTTCGACGTCAGGTCTATCTCGGGATCGCGGTATGCATCCAATCGCTTTCCTCGCTTAGATGTTTGCACGCAAGGGAGATGCGACAAAAGTCGTCGCTTTTCCTTGCATACTACATCGAGCATGAGCCAGACTTTTGGCTCGCCCATGGGCGCCATTTCATCCCAGGCATATCCCTCATCTGCAAGCATATGCTCGAAAAAAATAACACAGCAAAAGAAGAATATTTGAAGCAAAAAAGAGACAAATCTCCAGACGAAGGAGTTATTCGTCTGCACAGCAGTGATTTCGCCTTATGTCCGTGTATCTGCGCGTAATGCTTCTTATGGTTTGGGTGTCGCTCGTTAAAGTCGTTCTCCTATGAATTGATGACAACTGATGGCTGTCACGAGCAAGTTAATTAAGTAATTTGTAAAGTAATCCGCATCAAGAATTTAACCGTGGAGACATCTCGACTGGAGACTGGAGAGGTTGGGTTCATGCACAGTGCATTGCACCTGTATAGCTGTTTACCTGCAGCAGCGCCGCTCAATTCTTTTAGCAGAGGGCACTGGGAGATGATTTAATCGTATCTCAGTTTAATTCTTGAAATTTGCAGATCAAAGTAAGCTGACATGTCAAACTAATCTAAATCTTGACACTGTATGTCTGCCCGTAAAAAATTAAGTACATATATATTCTAATGGTTAATACCTTGCAGACCCAATCATTTCCTTGTGCTTTTTCTTTTTTGGCCGCCCATACCACTTAAACGCAAGTCCAGGAAACCACTGATAAACGAATACAGTTAGCTTTAAAATGCACGAATCTCCATAACAGGACTCATTAGTCATTTGATTGTCCATTTTGAGACGGACAGCCATCCTCGTAAAAGGACAGATTCATTGGTAAATCTGTGCACGCCGCAACATATTATACCTTAAACAAAAAAGTTATCTTCTGGGCGTTTTACAGTGCCAAAAAGAATACTGTCTTCTTCGGGCAAAATAACGGAGCAATTAAGGGAAAGCTTCCTGGATTACTTATAGATACATTGGGACAGCAAACTGCACAAATTTTGACAAACTCCTATCAATCCACAAATTTAGAAACACTTTTACAAAAAGTTCGACTCATTCCATTTTCAGATTCGTATCCTCGGTGAGAAAATGATAGCGACGACCAATATTCAACTAGAAGTATTGATCCGATTCGCCTTTTGCCGTCGTATTGTTGTTTAGCCGCATGGAAATTTTGACTGTGCAATGTGACCCAAAGTTATTTTGTTATGGACGAAAATATTGGCGACTCCATCATTTTTGCATTAGGAACACTGTTTCACGTATCGAAAATAAAATAAAATATAGGTATATTGACACTTAAGGCTATACGGAATTTTCACGACACATTTTGGCCGTAATTTTTAAAATAGATTTTCCACCATAAAAAACCGTAAAACAGAACACGCCAAAAAATAAAATAAAACCCAAAAAGCAGGACATGTCCTGCGGTGAAACACGACGGATGGCAACCCTAAACTAGCACATAAACTTCGTACCAGTCATTTCCACGAGTGCAAAATGAAGCATAGGATAGGCACGATACGTGTGCGTTTATCGTGTGTCCAGCCACACGTTCATGTCGGCTGGCAAAAAACAAAATGCAGCCAGTACACAAGTGTAGCAGTGTCACATAAGGAAGGATACAGGGCAGCCATGACTCGTGAGAAGCTTTCAGATACCAGTTTGAAAAATGCCATCCTATATCGTCTGCACGCAGAAAATGTCACCGTCTCAACAGACATTCCTGCTGAACTCTTCGCCGGATCAAACTGTAAAATGAATACTCATTTTTATCAAGCTTTATGAGTATGGATCTAAGCTCAGTATTTGTTTCCACTGTCATGCGATCTCACACAAGCACCAAGCTTATAACAAGGCGATATGCATTTAAAATATACGCAATTTCTTTTTATGTTCCAATAAACTTGGTTCTCGGCATCGTGAAAGCTGATGAATCGCAGATAAAGCATCAGAGAGGAATAAAGGCTTGACACAGCTTGGCACCATCAATTTATAGTTCGTATCAGATGGCCTTTGCCTATACGGTTGTGGAACTGTTGAAAGGATAAAACGCTTATTAAAAATCAGAAAAAGGTAATAGGTAAATAATTTACAGATTTTTATATTTAGTATATAAAATGGTGCAATACTCTGTTGTAAAGTGTTTATTGGCTTTTTAATATCGACGCTTGTTTTGCATAGTACCTACTTCAAAAAGCATCCGAAAAACCGCAGGCAAAGTTCAACATTGTGCGTAGCGAAATATCCAGAGCGGTGCTTATCCATTGAAACATAACTTTGCAAATATAACTTATAACTGCACGTGGTTTATAAGTTTATAACACATCGAATCGGAACCAGCCATCGCTGTTTGATAAATAATTGCAGCATGTACCAACTCCTGCATCTGCCTACATGGTAGTGAGCACCGACCTAGCAGAAGTAATTAATGTTTTGTAAATTGTATTGCTATATAGATCGCAAATGCATTAATTTAAATACGACCCATAATTTAAATTCCAATACTTTTTTCAACGAGCAATTCTTCGGAGGGTATAGATACGAATTCAGTCTTCATTTCCTTGATATTAATCAATTAAAAAAAATTAACATGCTATTAAGGATGGTCAAAAAGTTGACCACCGCCAGCCGGATTAATGTACTTCAGCTGCCGATCTTTCGAACCTTTTTTGGATTTCAACGTTTTATTTAAATGATATCATGGGATGCTATCACTGTCGAAAATGTCCAACCAGCCCGTTAATTTCCTTTTCACAAAATACTTCACTCGCTGCGTGTCAGAAGCCCATGGCAACCATGCATTCATACTTCAATCAATTTAATTTCAGGTGGCACTCACATTACACATATTAAGGTAGACACTATGACAGACAGCATCAGGAGTAAATATTCTCACCACATCTGCTCATCAAGTCACATTGCTGTATATCGAATCAACTATAACTCCATCGTTACTGACTCCTACAAGTATACTGACTCATAAAGTTGACAATTTAACTTTGATGATGAAATTTGGCAAATGGATTAGCGCTGATCTTGTTAAAGGACCACCAAACCGCAACGCATAGCCGTTAAAATTAAAATACATCATGTATCGATGGCCTATGCATAAATGTCAGCGATTTTAATATAGTTACTGGCCCATCCTTATCGTTAATTCCACAGAGCATCGCCGTAGTCAAAATAGTGCATCCTACTTAAGTCGACCACCGATGTCTTGGAAAAAATGGTCACCAATACCGGTGGAGGCGCCGGCACCGCGTCCACTGAAACCACACCGGTCTGCCGTCCGGGTTTCACCATGGTTTCACACTGATTGTTTACAAGGTGCTCGCTCTTGCACCTTGTCCAAATGACTTGTTAAGTGTCACTGTGTATCGCATTCGAATGACCGCCAGGGGTCACAGGGGTGGTCGACTAAATGTCGTGTGTTCGATGAACCGAGCTCACGGATGTATGCACACGGCAATCTGTGTAGACTATTGTAAGGAGTTCAAACGAGGCATTGCCGCGAGATGCTGTGTCGCGACCACCGGCACGGAGGTTTTGACTCCCAACTGGTTATTAGGGAATATCTTTTGTCGTCATTTAGACGCGGCTATAGATTATCACTGCATATAATAACTATTTACTGAAGTAATTAATTGTCTACCTACCAACACTAATGTTGCTTTCTAATGAAAAATGTCCTGACCATGAAGTGTGTGAAGCAAATTTTTGATAGATGTACAAAAAGTCGCCGCAAATGAGTGTTTATGGTATGGTTATAAAACTCGTGGCGATTTCAAATTTTATAGATGCATGGATGTAAAATTTTTTAAGTAGCCAAAACATCTTTAGATCAAAAAACACCGTTTTTTTCTGTGATATCATTAAAGTGGCCCATACAAAAACATAATAAAATGTCCGTCACAATTTTTTTAACGGTGATTCCAAAAATTAATTCCATTAAAATGCGGGCTGGAAAGAAAACTGCATCAAAAACATTGTTGAGAAAACACTGGGTGTCCCGCATCTGAAGCATCGGAGAACCATTTCACGTGTTGCAAGTAACAACCAGCTGCAGATAAATCAAACAGTTTGTGAAATTATACCCTTGGTGTAATCACGCGTGGCATTGTTATTAGTCGTTAGCAGTGATAAAAGTTCATGAGGTGTCCGTGTGTTTTCCACAAAGAATCCGTCGTAGATCGTCGTCGATGCATCTTATCCAGCGCTTATTACATAGAATTACAGACAGCGCGTATGCCCTATTAATCATTACTAACATCGGGTGAACCTACGTGTTAAATCGTGATTACGATGCAAGCCGAATAGTCGGAGATGATGGGAAAAGTTCGAATGTTCTTGCTCACGACCGAACATAAACTGTGCAACGCATACGTTGTCATTTACCTAAGCGAGGTCAATTTTCTGTTTAGCGGTCATGTTTAGCGTGGTCATCTTCAGAACTGTGGCGAGGGAGGAGATACAACACGGTCGACAAAGGTATCGAAATTAGTGATCCTCTAATTGCATCCAAATTTTAATTGTCTGATCAGAAAGAATAAGAAATACGAATACGAATTGAGTTATAACTGTTATCCATGCAGAAATTCCATTCCGATTACTGATCAAAATTCGACCAGTTTTCTTTCAGCGAAGGGTTATACTATGACTTTTTAATGTAGTTTCATTTTATTTTATTTTATTTTAATCATCATTTAAACAAATTAGTATATTTGCATGTCAGTTTTAGCCTCCATCCCATCCCATTCTCAAGTAAAGTGCAAGTCTTACGTATGAAAGGCGTAAGACGATCGAATTCATCATCTCATCAGCAAACAATAGAAAAATATTAAAACAAACAACAGTTGAATTTAATTTGACATCGCTGATTAAATTTGCTGCCTATGATTTGTGTTCTACGGTTAAAAAACCCAGCATAACATAAAGCGTCAATTAAGGTTTCAAGAAATGTCTTGTTCGATATAGCTGCCATTCGTTTGCAGTTCGACACACGAACTGATCAAGATACGTTTGTTTAATTACTAAAAATATAACACTTCGTTGGAAAACACACCAGCGATTGGTTGCATGCACTGTTACAAGTCGATTGCTTCTTGATTACCATTCTATCGGCCATTAAATTTTATGAATTTGTGGCTTCAAACACCTACCGGTATAGGGCGGATAAATCTTACAGCCGCTATGCGAGCAGGTGTCCTCAACGAAAGATGCAAGCGAGATTACAAGAAAAAGAGTATGGGTATAACGGATATGTATGGACACATCCAAACCCATCAAAATAATGTTCGAATAAATTCTATCAGTATATATAATTAGTTCTCTAAATGTCGTTAATATGGGCAAAGGTATGAAACTTAGTAATTTTTAATATACGTATCGCCTTGTGTTTTATCCCTAAACTTGATTCCAGGAGCAATAAACTACGGCAATGTCTTAATATGCTGCTCCGTGGCGGTTCCTCACCCTATTATACTATCCCATTAAAATGATACTCGCCGATCGTTATAAAGAGTTATATATATCGCTTACACTTGCAGCCGATTGGTAACTCAATTTACTACATAACACAGAAACCAAAAAATAACCGATGCAGTGTAATTTAGTTTTGTTTTAGTATGATATAAGCTGAGGCAACGCTTTGCCGCCAGTAAATTGGTGTACCGATTTTTAACGAGGGAGGTCCTTAAATCGAGAATGTTTTTATTAAGTCTGTTGTTGAAAAACAAAAAGGGAGTTCCAATTGCACTTTAAATAGAAAATGCACGATGGTGTCTGCTGAAAGAATTATTGGTTTTATAGCAATATGCCTTATAAGTACTTTACTTCGTGGTCATTGCCTGATAGTAGAAAATAGCTATGGTCCTGGTAACCCTGCATGTTTCAATGCATTTCTTTGTAGATAATGCAAAGTAAAAATAACCATGTGACTGTATTGAAAATTAAGGAAACACATCCAAATTCTCTTGCAAAAGGGATATCATTTTTAGCGTGAAAGATGTGCCAGTGCCTCTGGCCCAAAGTAAAGCAGCTCCATAGTTTATGTGTGCACAAATATCAACTATAACAAGAGAGATGAGGAGAGATGAAAGTAGTTTCAGTTTTATACCCATTCCAAAAGCAGACAATTCAATTTGGATCAGTGTCAGAATTAAATACACTCACGTGATCCAGCCTGACACCAGACTCCGAACGTTCACATTAATTATGACGTCATTGAATAAATAGACACCTGACACTCGTGTCATCGGCATACAGCACTGACTTGCCGTCCAAAAAGAAATCTTTCCTTCTGTTCTTGAGCGATTTGAAATTTTAGTGGTTACTCTAAGCCAATATACCATTGAACAATGAATGTCTCACAAGACTATGGCAAGAAAAGCATGGCTGTCATGTTCAAATTTCTTTTGGGAACATAATATGTTTGTTATCATTATGACTACGGCATGCGTTATAAGAAATAATAAGAACTGACTTTGACAGGTGAATAAATTATACAGTTGGTAAATTTCAATTCACTTCAAAGAAAGGAATGAACGAGGACTGCCACTGAATGTAATAGTGTCGTGTTCTATGTTACTGATGTTACTGCATTTCACAAATGGTTGAATACTGTTATCAACTCTTTTTATTATCAAGAGATGCCACTAAACTATAGACGCCTGGATATTTTCACTTATAGTAGCAGCATCGCCCAGATACTACAAGTTGGAGGATAAATCGATGGCGGCATTGCATTTAGGCGTATCAAGTTCGAGTAGGTATGCCTATTACCTATCTCCTCAGGTTGGAGACCATAGATGTCTTGGAGATGATTGTTACTTGAAAACTTTATGCTCGTCTCGGAAAATAAATGTCAATTGGGTTGCATTTTGTTTATCACATCTCTTAAGAAATGCTCTTAAAATCCTTGTGTGTCAGATTTCCATTTCATTCCGTAGAGTCAAAGTTAATTTCAACTTTTATAAATATGGCCAGTTTTCTCAATGTTACTATAGTATAAATGTTGACAAGTCACTGGACATGGGCAGCATCAAACAATTATTCTGATATAATGTCGTCACAGTTTCTGAACTTAAAATCTCGTTGCAAATATTTTGAAACGATAAGATCATACCTAAGCTATTTCCAGCCGATCTTGCACATAAATGTGCATATGCACCTCAGGTTTCTAGTAATTAACTATGCTGTTTAGTGGAATAATAAAAAGTGAATATAATGCGACACACACTGACAATGGCATTTTAGTCCAGTTTAATGTGTCTTCTGGCGATTACTGCATGCGTTTGCAGCGGTGTGACAGTAATCGTTTGTTATCTGTGCTTTTATGCCGCGCGCACCAATCGGCACAGGGCTCGATAATAAGTGTACCGTATTTTAAATTAAGTACATACCTACTGACCAAGTAGCTAGTCTTGGTATGTTTACATCGGGGTAGGTAAAACAGAAAATACCTATCTACGATATTTTATGGGACACATTTTAACGTTCACTGGTTTAGATACAAAAGTCCCCTAAAGCACCTAAAGTGCATTGCGTGATATCGGATTCCCTTCACAGTTACATAATATTTTTTATAAGGACCAATGAGGTTATATAATCCTCCGAGATCGAAGAATCTGACAAAGGCGGTTTTTTAGACGGTGTTTAGACTTAAGATTACTAGCTATAATTGATACGTTAAAAGAATTTTGTCTAAATAAATTGAATATTTAGAGTGGATCTGTGGCGGTTGGTAACTCTTGCGATTATTAATACTCTAAATGAAATTTTAACCTTTCTTGCAATTAACAAGTATTTTTTGCACCTGTCTACAAAATAAATGAAAGATATATTTTCGAATTCGTACGCGATTATAAGCAGGCAATCATAATTACTATATGAATGCATGCACATCGTCTTATGGCGCTTGGATTTCCATTTCCTACTGTAAAAATAGACAACATTTCCTTAGATCAGCCTTGAATTTAGGTATGATTCATAGCCAATCTCATAGCTAAGAATTTTACAACTCCAGGACGTATATTTCCCGATAAATTATTTCGCTACTATCATCTTTGACCTAACGAAGAATGTATCATGATTTTTATGGGGGGTTGTTTAGAATCGCACGACTACACAATATAAAATTATAATCTGTAATTAATTATGATGACCTTTCTTGTCTACACTCTACAAGTTGTTGAAGGCATCAGGAGGCTGTAGGATCGTGATGACGAGATCAAAATATTTTTTACCTATGACCTCTATTTACGTAGCTCCAGGGACTTTAATGTACGTACCTACTTAACCTATTGTGAAGGCAATCGTACTTATAGTTTCATATATCGATTGAATTAGATCATTGATAGAGAAATACATAAAGTATACATAAAACTTATACTAAATGAAATGATTAATATAATATTACATAGTATAATGTACTTGTATAGGTAGTACTTCAAAACATACCAATTGTAGCCGAACACCGGGTCAACACAAACTGTAATAATGGATCCATTTTTGCGGTATCTCGGATGGGTTCAAATGCTTGCTAATGGCACTGGGCACTTTTTCACTGGGTTTAACTAATCACGGATGCTACACGGTATTAGAATACAGAAATACGCAAAATACGACCAATAAAAGAAGCAATCAGCCTGCGCACAGATCACCAATCAATCTGCGAATACCGCCGCCTGCCAGCTACTACCTCCTCCATGTTGGTGGACTCAATCAATGACTGTTATCACATATCACTATCAGCGCGGTTACGGAGACTTGTTGAGACTTAAGTATGTGGTTCAAAAAAAATAACATGGTTTACCTATGGGGTCAGCAAAGACCGTTGAAATTGGCTATGGAGATCCATTTGAAAAATAAGTAAGTCTATGCAGCAGGTATATAAAGATAACAGATGATATTTTTAATGGTACCTGTAAAAATAAAACCTTTTTAAACTTTTAGTATTCCAAGAATTCTCTGCCATACTTTATAAAATCGGGGTTGATCTATTAGGCCTGTAAAACATGCAAATGTGGGAAAATGGTAAAGTAGTTGGAAATTGGAAAAAATAACAGAGTTAAAAGTCAACTGTGTAAAAATTTGGGGGGTTTTGAAAAAAGGGTTTTGATAGATTCTTGATATGGTCAACATTGGGCAGTTAATTGATCCCAATTTCAGAACGCGTAATTATGCTGTGTGAAGTATAGATAGAAATGAAAATGATTGAAAATACTTCTAAGCCAGCACCTTGTTTTAATGCAGGTGCTGAAAATTCTGTAATCAGGCTGCCAGGCAGCAATAAAAGACTTAACTAAGACTTAACTAAGACTTAACTGGGTCTTTCTAAGGTACTTTTGAAAAAGTTTTCCCTTGGCTTAGTGGTAAAGCATTAGGTAAAGCATAGGTAAATCAGCAAGTTCAAGTATTTATACAGTAGCAATAAAAGACTTAACTGGGTCTTTCTAAGGTACTTTTGAAAAAGTTTTCCCTTGGCTTAGTGGTAAAGCATTAGGTAAAGCATAGGTAAATCAGCAAGTACAAGTATTTATACAGTAGCAATAAAAGACTTAACTGGGTCTTTCTAAGGTACTTTTGAAAAAGTTTTCCCTTGGCTTAGTGGTAAAGCATTAGGTAAAGCATAGGTAAATCAGCAAGTACAAGTATTTATACAGTAGCAATAAAAGACTTAACTGGGTCTTTCTAAGGTACTTTTGAAAAAGTTTTCCCTTGGCTTAGTGGTAAAGCATTAGGTAAAGCATAGGTAAATCAGCAAGTACAAGTATTTATACAGTAGCAATAAAAGACTTAACTGGGTCTTTCTAAGGTACTTTTGAAAAAGTTTTCCCTTGGCTTAGTGGTAAAGCATTAGGTAAAGCATAGGTAAATCAGCAAGTACAAGTATTTATACAGTAGCAATAAAAGACTTAACTGGGTCTTTCTAAGGTACTTTTGAAAAAGTTTTCCCTTGGCTTAGTGGTAAAGCATTAGGTAAAGCATAGGTAAATCAGCAAGTACAAGTATTTATACAGTAGCAATAAAAGACTTAACTGGGTCTTTCTAAGGTACTTTTGAAAAAGTTTTCCCTTGGCTTAGTGGTAAAGCATTAGGTAAAGCATAGGTAAATCAGCAAGTACAAGTATTTATACAGTAGCAATAAAAGACTTAACTGGGTCTTTCTAAGGTACTTTTGAAAAAGTTTTCCCTTGGCTTAGTGGTAAAGCATTAGGTAAAGCATAGGTAAATCAGCAAGTACAAGTATTTATACAGTAGCAATAAAAGACTTAACTGGGTCTTTCTAAGGTACTTTTGAAAAAGTTTTCCCTTGGCTTAGTGGTAAAGCATAGGTAAAGCATAGGTAAATCAGCAAGTACAAGTATTTATACAGTAGCAATAAAAGACTTAACTGGGTCTTTCTAAGGTACTTTTGAAAAAGTTTTCCCTTGGCTTAGTGGTAAAGCATTAGGTAAAGCATAGGTAAATCAGCAAGTACAAGTATTTATACAGTAGCAATAAAAGACTTAACTGGGTCTTTCTAAGCTACTTTTGAAAAAGTTTTCCTTTGGCTTAGTGGTAAAGCATTAGGTAAAGCATAGGTAAATCAGCAAGTACAAGTATTTATACAGTAGCAATAAAAGACTTAACTGGGTCTTTCTAAGGTACTTTTGAAAAAGTTTTCCCTTGGCTTAGTGGTAAAGCATTAGGTAAAGCATAGGTAAATCAGCAAGTACAAGTATTTATACAGTAGCAATAAAAGACTTAACTGGGTCTTTCTAATGTACTTTTGAAAAAGTTTTCCCTTGGCTTAGTGGTAAAGCATTAGGTAAAGCATAGGTAAATCAGCAAGTACAAGTATTTATACAGTAGCAATAAAAGACTTAACTGGGTCTTTCTAAGGTACTTTTGAAAAAGTTTTCCCTTGGCTTAGTGGTAAAGCATTAGGTAAAGCATAGGTAAATCAGCAAGTACAAGTATTTATACAGTAGCAATAAAAGACTTAACTGGGTCTTTCTAAGGTACTTTTGAAAAAGTTTTCCCTTGGCTTAGTGGTAAAGCATTAGGTAAAGCATAGGTAAATCAGCAAGTACAAGTATTTATACAGTAGCAATAAAAGACTTAACTGGGTCTTTCTAAGGTACTTTTGAAAAAGTTTTCCCTTGGCTTAGTGGTAAAGCATTAGGTAAAGCATAGGTAAATCAGCAAGTACAAGTATTTATACAGTAGCAATAAAAGACTTAACTGGGTCTTTCTAAGGTACTTTTGAAAAAGTTTTCCCTTGGCTTAGTGGTAAAGCATTAGGTAAAGCATAGGTAAATCAGCAAGTACAAGTATTTATACAGTAGCAATAAAAGACTTAACTGGGTCTTTCTAAGGTACTTTTGAAAAAGTTTTCCCTTGGCTTAGTGGTAAAGCATTAGGTAAAGCATAGGTAAATCAGCAAGTACAAGTATTTATACAGTAGCAATAAAAGACTTAACTGGGTCTTTCTAAGGTACTTTTGAAAAAGTTTTCCCTTGGCTTAGTGGTAAAGCATTAGGTAAAGCATAGGTAAATCAGCAAGTACAAGTATTTATACAGTAGCAATAAAAGACTTAACTGGGTCTTTCTAAGGTACTTTTGAAAAAGTTTTCCCTTGGCTTAGTGGTAAAGCATAGGTAAAGCATAGGTAAATCAGCAAGTACAAGTATTTATACAGTAGCAATAAAAGACTTAACTGGGTCTTTCTAAGGTACTTTTGAAAAAGTTTTCCCTTGGCTTAGTGGTAAAGCATTAGGTAAAGCATAGGTAAATCAGCAAGTACAAGTATTTATACAGTAGCAATAAAAGACTTAACTGGGTCTTTCTAAGCTACTTTTGAAAAAGTTTTCCTTTGGCTTAGTGGTAAAGCATTAGGTAAAGCATAGGTAAATCAGCAAGTACAAGTATTTATACAGTAGCAATAAAAGACTTAACTGGGTCTTTCTAAGGTACTTTTGAAAAAGTTTTCCCTTGGCTTAGTGGTAAAGCATTAGGTAAAGCATAGGTAAATCAGCAAGTACAAGTATTTATACAGTAGCAATAAAAGACTTAACTGGGTCTTTCTAAGGTACTTTTGAAAAAGTTTTCCCTTGGCTTAGTGGTAAAGCATTAGGTAAAGCATAGGTAAATCAGCAAGTACAAGTATTTATACAGTAGCAATAAAAGACTTAACTGGGTCTTTCTAAGGTACTTTTGAAAAAGTTTTCCCTTGGCTTAGTGGTAAAGCATTAGGTAAAGCATAGGTAAATCAGCAAGTACAAGTATTTATACAGTAGCAATAAAAGACTTAACTGGGTCTTTCTAAGGTACTTTTGAAAAAGTTTTCCCTTGGCTTAGTGGTAAAGCATTAGGTAAAGCATAGGTAAATCAGCAAGTACAAGTATTTATACAGTAGCAATAAAAGACTTAACTGGGTCTTTCTAAGGTACTTTTGAAAAAGTTTTCCTTTGGCTTAGTGGTAAAGCATTAGGTAAAGCATAGGTAAATCAGCAAGTACAAGTATTTATACAGTAGCAATAAAAGACTTAACTGGGTCTTTCTAAGGTACTTTTGAAAAAGTTTTCCTTTGGCTTAGTGGTAAAGCATTAGGTAAAGCATAGGTAAATCAGCAAGTACAAGTATTTATACAGTAGCAATAAAAGACTTAACTGGGTCTTTCTAAGGTACTTTTGAAAAAGTTTTCCCTTGGCTTAGTGGTAAAGCATAGGTAAAGCATAGGTAAATCAGCAAGTATAAGTATTTATACAGTAGCAATAAAAGACTTAACTGGGTCTTTCTAAGGTACTTTTGAAAAAGTTTTCCCTTGGCTTAGTGGTAAAGCATAGGTAAAGCATAGGTAAATCAGCAAGTATAAGTATTTATACAGTAGCAATAAAAGACTTAACTGGGTCTTTCTAAGGTACTTTTGAAAAAGTTTTCCCTTGGCTTAGTGGTAAAGCATAGGTAAAGCATAGGTAAATCAGCAAGTATAAGTATTTATACAGTAGCAATAAAAGACTTAACTGGGTCTTTCTAAGGTACTTTTGAAAAAGTTTTCCTTTGGCTTAGTGGTAAAGCATTAGGTAAAGCATAGGTAAATCAGCAAGTATAAGTATTTATACAGTGCGGGGTAAGCTACTTTTTAAAAGTAGCCCTGCTACCGCTGCCGCTACTCGGTTTTTAAAGTAGCTAACGCTACTTTTGCGCTACTCACAAGGGAAAGTAGCTAGCTAAATGCTCGCTAGTCTTAAAAAAGAAGCGCGCTTTTTGTTACCTACTTCCAATTTGCAACACTAAATCGGCGAGCGTGCACGCGTATGCAGCAAGTGCAATCAGCGCAATTCGCCACCACGCGGCCAAGGCGCGTGGTGGCATATTTTTTTTTCGAAATATCTATCGCACGCAGGCCAGGGTAACGGCTGCGTCTCGGTTAATTCACTTTGTACTAAATCATGACCACACGATTCTTTCTCCCTATCGTCATCACTAGTATCATCACTACCCGCATTTTCACTTTCCACCTCAAACAATAATTGTATGTATATGATACGCCTAGAACGAACTACGACAACCAAAACGTGCACACAATCGCTTCACACTAGAATGGGACTCCCCCAACGTCGCAAACAGGCGATGGCCTCGAACAGGCTAGGGGATTAATGCTGATACTTTCCACTTTCTTGCATTCCATCCCGACAGCGTCACCAGAGGCCTGGCGTGGGGGCGAAATTTAAGGGATTGATTACAAACATACTTTTCGGCGATTGTTTTTCAAAATTATAAACTGCAAAACATATTTTTGCAAGTATTCATGGTAAAAGAGCGCGATAATTTCCGCTACTATTCGCTAACGCTACTCAATAAAATCAGCTAGCTTCTCGCTACGGGACTTAGACAGGACTTAGACAGAGTATGCACATGGATCACCAATTCGCAAATGGAGCTGAACGTGGACAAATGCAAGACAGTGCGATTCAGCAGGAGACAAAACGGAGAAGAGAAGAAATATAAACTCCAAGGAAAGGAACTCACAGCTACAAAGGAGTACAAATACCTAGGAATCTGGCTAGACAGCACCATGAGCTGGAAGACTCAACATGAAAAAAACACAGGGAAAACGACAAGTAACCTAAACTTCGTGATGAGGGCACTCAAAGGAGCCACCACGACCACAAAGGAAAAAGCCTACCTCACCCTTATCCGACCAATAATTGAATATGCAGGTGCTGTATGGGATCCCCATAAGATGAAAGACATTACCAATTTAGAAAAAGTCCAAAGAATTGCTGCCCGGAGGGTGACTGGCAGAAACAGAAAGTGGAGGATGGTGCAGGACTTGGGTGGGGAACTAACTAAAGAATGGGAAAGCCCCTCAGAAATCATAAAGATGCTGGGGTGGGAGACGCTACAGAAAAGAACAGAAACGGCGAGACTCTGCAACCTCAAACGGGCGATAGAAGGACACCCGGGATGGGCAGAGTGGAAGACAAAACTAGTCCCCTCAAGGAAAGAAAATAAAATAAGAGAGAGAGGGGCTAGATGTGACATCGGGAAATTCTCCCAGGTCAACAGGACCATAAGGGAGTGGAATGCCCTAAAGACTGACAGAACCAAAGGGCATTCCATTGCTAGACTTAATCAATCAATTTCTAGCCAAACCTAATTCCTAGCCAAAGATGTATGATAGTTCCTAAAATATTATTCTAGCTACTATGTTAAACCTAAACTTATATCTATACTACCTATGTTAAACTTATTATTATTAATATTATTTTATTATTTTTAGTCAGTACCCTAAAATAGTCCCTTACCACGTACCATACCATGTACAATTGTAAGACGAAAATAAAAATACAAATACAAATACCTAGTTTTAAAAAGCAGCGCGCTTTTAACCACGCTACCAGAAAAAGTAGCTAGCTTCGAGTAGCGCGCTACTTTTAGCGCGCTACTACCCAGCACTGAATTTATAGAATACTGTCTTCTGAATCTTGGCATACTCTCCCTTAGAAAGTCAAGGCCTTGCACTCTGAGAAAGCATTTGGCACCTTTGGGGGCCAATATTTAGTTTGCTATAAAATCAATCAACAATTTACGTTAGTTAATGACTATATTTGGGTAACAATCTTATTTTCTTCTCAACAATTATATTTCACTTGATGGTGTACAAAAGCCTAAGACAAAACTAAGCTATTTAACAGCGGGCTCACATTCAAATATGATCTATTTCGAAACATTAAACTCTAGCTAGGTACTGGTGGTACCAGGTACCGATGTATGAATTCGCAGACCATGCATGTCCTTTATCTGCTCCTTCAGTGCCTGAAACAAATTTAGCATAATTACAGTTCAATTGTGGTTTTGTGTGAACATTTTAAGGTAATAAACCTACTAAGAATAAAATAAAATAGAACTGAGAGAAATAAGTGTCAGAAAACAAACTGGAATAGACTTATATCCATGGACTGTATGGCCAGTATTCCCAACATTGCCTGCATCTGAGAAGAAAATGGTCCACAGGTACCGAGTATTGATATTTTATTACAATACTGCATATTTTGTATCCTACGCAATGCATTCTCATAGAACCCTACTTTAAATCTTCCCGTATATACTTCTAATTTTAGTGCAATATTGGTTTCCACATTTCTCACAGATCCTGCAGTCGGACAACAACTTCTCCAATTAAATGTCGTAGTTTTTTATGCTCTAACTTCTAATTAATATGCCACTTTAGAATTGTCTAGCCAAACTGACGTACAAAGTTAAATAAGTTGTCTCAATTGCCATGTAGGATCATCCTCATCAGCCAAAAATATATTGAGAATTCAACAGCAAAAATCAGGTGGTTTCTAGCTGATTGTTTTTCGACCAAAATTTCAGGTCTTAATTTTTCATCAAAAATCTTTTCTCAGTTTAAGTATTGTTGTACAATGTGCTTTTTCAGGAAGCGATTAGTCCACTTCTAGCAACTTAGCCTACTAAAAAGCTGTTTTCAAGTTAATAAATCAAATGGAAAAGTCTATTACTCCATCAATGTGCATTAGACTTGCTGGAAGCTATAACAAGCTTTAATTAAAGCCCTTTTCCATGTCTTTGGCTAAATAAAAATTTTTGCTAATTTTTATGTGGCAATTCAGATTAACTGGGCCTTCAATGATTCAAGCAAAGTGGCAGAGAAATAAACACAATTAATATGTAAAACATATAATACCATTTCCATATAGTTCTGGGTAAATCTGAACTCATAAAATAGTAGGAAGCTACATTACTGTACATTACAGTACAACCTACTGTACCTACTGTAGAATGGTACTATCATGCCTTTGGAATTCTCTTACCTATTAGACTATAAAAATTATTGTATTGAAAAATAAATATAATATTCAGGATACCTCATTTATCAGCTGATGTTGCTTTACCATCTTCAGCCCTTTGAATTCTAGCGTTTCTACCATCACCTCGTACATTGCACCACAGCCACCTAAAAGAAGATGTCACATCAATGATGAAAATCAATTCATTTGCAAATTACTTTATCCAAGTGATTCATATTTGGCAAGATGAATGGTGTTGGTAAAAAAGAATTGTTATTGGATTGAGTGTGAGCAACAAGTTTGCATAAGTCTAGACTCTTAAGTCTAGATCTGCTTGTCTGTTTTTCCACGCTTTATGCGAAAAACGGTTTTAAAGAAAAATAAAGCTTTCACAAAACCTTAGCTGCATTGAAACTTGTGTTTGCTATGTTTTTGAGAAAATTCGTAGGATTATTTTCTTAAGAAACTACAAAACCAATCCAAATAATATGATCAATTAAGAAAACACACTGGAACACTAGGAAACAATTAATTAAATCAATTGCTTTACTCGTCAGCCATTGGCCATCCATCAGCGTAACTAGAAATCCATTCATGAACTCCACGAGGATTTTCAGATCATGGAGTCAGTAAAGAAACCACCTATTTTAATTGAAAACATCCACGAGATACTTCCATGTCATACCTGTCAAGGCTACGTTCTAGAAATGAAACATGATCCTAGATTCAAATATTGCGGTAACATTGTAGCACGAATCACGATGAGATAGTTTGCAATTATTACCTGAGATATCATTTACTTCAATTAAGCTTGCTTTTGGAAACTGTTGTTTCAAAATATCTCGAATTTTTTTCTCACCAACAGCATTTGTTTGCTTTTCTGCACTCCATAGGCGAGAAACTAACTGAAAAGTTGAGGACAAAATTTCAAAATTTCAAAAATAACAATACACTTCAATACAGAGTTACTTTATATCTTACCGAAAATGATCGCATACTCTTCAGATTTATAAACCGTTCTAGCATGATTAGTCGATTACGTAAAAGATTAAGTTGATAATTTTGTCAGTAAAACAAAATCACTGACAGACTCATGCTAATTTTGAGGTTAGTGAGGCTGGAGTAAACAGTAGATACTGACATTTGTTAAGCCCCGCCATTGACAACAAAAATTGAATATTACCGCAAAAAAAAAGATTATTGAATTCCTTGGGAATATAAGAATAACCAGTGGAATCGGGGAATAGAGGCAATGTCTTTGTGTGAAGCAGTTTTCCAGATAGACTTATTGGTGATAAATTGGTGGAGACAAATATAGGAAGTCCATTAAAATACAAACAAATTTGTACAAGACCCCTCCATGCCGCTGATATGTTTTTGATAATTTCTGCTGCTATTGTGAATGGCTATTAGCTAAACAGTTATTTAACACCTAATAAGAATATGCAAAAAACCAATTACACACTAGGTCACAGAGTGTTAGATGGTACTTTGAAACAATATTTTTGATTTAAAAAAAACTATTCCGTTATTTGTTACCTTTGTAGGCCCTCACAAACAAACACACAGATATTATATAATTACAAAATTTTAAGCGGTAGCATTATTTTTTTATCTAATCAAGATTTATTATAGATTATTAATTCAGTACATCATGTTTACAAAAAAATGTACAATAGTGACATATTGTAATTATACATAGGCATTATTCTTATAATGTAATATTGATAATAATTATAATAATTCTGTCATAATTGTTATCTTATCCACAATCATGTAACAAAACAATACAATTTCACTCTAAGCTAATAACTGGAGCAGGGAGCATACAATCAAATCACATCAGCATATTAATATTTCTCTTTTAAAATAGTTATCTGATGTACCTAGCTTCATTCAAAGCATCAAAATAATCTAGGTGTTCACCATCTCAAATGCTAGCTGTTGTACCTACACAGTTTATCGACTAACGCAAAGTAATTTGACTAATCTTGCAGACTGAGTAGCTTCCTTAATTAGGTACCAATGGGATTTCTTAACAAGTCGAGAGGTAATCGTAAATGAGATCTGCAGTACACTCTAGTATTTACTTTCAATGTATATACAGTACAGTAGAAAGAAAATATTACAAATCAACACAGCCTGTACAATGTGCAGAGGCTTCCAAAATCAATTTCCTCACATTTTGTCTTATCTTAGTTCCCACTGGCCATTCTACTAGCTACCATACTAATAATAAAAAACGTAGGTACATGAAGATAATAATAACTGATTCTGATATCAGAATACTACAGGCACACACTCCACAAGAGGCTAGTTAATAATGACTGTGTCAAGCTGTCACAATTTTCAGCTCTTATCATTATTTTTAATTAACATAATATTGGTACACCATAATGATTTCAATGTTTAATAGTAATAGGCCTATTATCATGATCATGACCGTATCAGTAAATAGATGTGAATTTGACAAGTAGAAGGTAAACATGTCGGAAGAAACTGGCAGAGCTTTTACAAAGTTTAAACGAGGTGTGAAATCGGAATAAATGCCGCATTGTTCCAAGAACGTTTAAATATGCTAAATTTTGGAGGAACTACCTATTTAGAGTTCTTCTTAATCTTCCAAGGAATGTTATCTTTGAAGAAAATGTCTTCATTTCCATCGTTTAAGTTACGTACAACAGAAATGCAATTTATATCTGCTTGCCAGGATAAATTGTTTGATGACTCCAACCAAAGGGAATCAACCGAAACATAAAAACAGAAAAAGTGTTTGGAAATAACCGATTTGTATCTGAAATACTGGCTCATGAAGAAACGTACGATCACGGCATAAAAACTGCAAATTTCTAGTTTCTATCAATCTTGTATTACTTCTCATGGAATGCTCTTCTTTTCTTATATTTATAGTCATAATATGGTGTGAATCAATGTCATACAATGTTGCCATACAAATCTATTGTTAGCTTTTAGTGTTCTATGTAGAGTTTCTTTCCAAGACCTAAGTTGGCAGGGAACTTTTCAAATTCTAACTGCAGCCAGACAATTAATTCAAAAAACATAATTCAACTTCTTAGAAAAACTATAACTGGGTAATGGATGCTAAGTCCCAAGAACTCAAACTTTCCCAAAGTATCGCGAAGCTGGCTGCCTGCTTTATCAGGGGTCTAAACTCGAGTGCCAAATCCCAACAAATTCAAACTTCGTTTTGTCAGCTGTCCTAGCTACCGCCAATACAAATGTGTTTTCTTTCGAGGGCTTTAAGAAAGCAAACATATCTTTGTGTTACTGTTTACAATTTGAGATATTGTGTCCACTGACCGATGAGCCAATGAGTTAAGTTCTGAATTGTAAAGCCTGCACCTCTGAATATAAAACTGTTAATATTGTTTTACAGTACAAAATATCATCGACAGATAGAACTGGCATTAGGAAGAAGCAGAATTCATAGTATTAGGCATTGATATATGTACAGTAAATAAAATAAATGAATTATAAATAATTAAAGCAATAGAGACTTTTTTATATATATATAATATATATTTTATATTATATGCATATATATTAGACATGCCTACACAATTATTAAAAAATAAGATTTCTTTTAGCAAAATAAAAATAAAATTTGTGTTTACAATATCTTATTGAACTGAAAAAGAAGTATGTACATGAATGTAATATGAAGAGAATAGTGGTTATATAGGTTTATGTTTATATTCACAAACAACATTCACATGATGAATTTTTTCGTATTTTTTTCTAGATAGGTAGGTAGGTAGGTATTTTGCATTTTCAATACCAAAATAAATTGAGCTGTATTATAATTTATCATCGATGCGCATAAAACTATATGCACAGAATTGAAGAAGGAATAATTAAAAACTAAAATTTCAAATTAAAAACTACTAACCATTCATTAATAGTAATGTAGTTTTTTTAGTTTGTGCAAAATACAGTAAGCTAGCAAATCTACCTAATATAAAATTTTACTTTCCGTCTAGTTAAAATTTAAGAACACATGACTATGTATCATTTTTTCAGCGGCACAAACAAGGAACGTCACTGTACAAGCGATGCTAGGCGGGCTATCGTGGCCGCACACACGGAAAAACCCAAACGAGCCTTCCGTTCATTTAGCTCAACACGTGCCGGACAGTCAAACGTCAGAGTCGCACTCATAAAAATTGTCATCATGACATAACAATGACATAAAATCTTCTTTATTTCCATGTAGTCTATTTTTAATTCTCATTTCACTGCTAAATTCTAGTTCCACTGGACATTCCATCACTTCTGGCCGCAGCAACGTTGCGTGATGGCAGGGAGACCGCCTGCTTGCGTGTCGAGACGCGTAGAGTCTCCTGCGGCGGTGTTCGAGTGTCATGTCCGTTATTCCGACTGGCTAAGGTTTGCACACGGTTCAATCGCAGCACAGGTTTCACCTGCATCTATGCACGACATCAAGCAGATGATTAAGTTTCTTTGGTTTAAGCCTGAGTAAAAAACTTGTTCACTTCGTCTCGCCTACGCAAACCTAGTGGCTACCGAAAGAAACTGTTAATTACAGCGTCATAAAAATTACGAAGGTCACTAAATTTTTCACGAACTTGTTGCTAAAGCAATCCACCTAAATATTCCTCTTTACTCCATATAAATCGACGACGACATTGAAACTAAATATTACTATGCCATAAATTGAAAAGTGGTATAACTAGTATGAATCACTGTTCAAATCTAACATGGACTTACTTTCAGTCTTTATAGGCGTGGATATTTGTATCGTTACTTCTCAGTTGCTAAGCTAGTGTCATTACAATAAAAAGTATTCACATCTCGTCGAATCCAGCACCTTCGCACCGATCGCCATTCGAAAATCATCCGCACGACGGCAGGCGGCTGCCGTGACCGCCGAAACACGCAACGTCCAACTCAGAAAAAACCGCTCCGGATCCAAAAACCCACAAACTCCCAAACAAACAAGCCGGACAAAGTTCCCGCAAACGGCCGGGTACGACCGACGCCCGGCCCGCCGCCCCCGCGATCCCGCGGACGACGGCGACCGCGCGCTCCCGGCCCGATCTCTCGACGGTCTTGCGCGCCGCACGCTAAGTCCGGTAGATGTAGCTGCAGGGCGGCGGCGAGTGCATCGAGACGAGCGGCGGCGAAGGGGAGGAGGAAGGGGGCGACGGCGACGACGACGAACGGCTCGACGGAGGCGTCGAGGCCAGCGGGTGCGAGCCGGCGCCCGCGGGCTGGCGCCTCCGCGGCCGAGACAGGCTCCGATGGCCCCTCCCTTCCTCCCCTGGCTCTCAGAGGTACACCTTCTTGACGCTGCGCGTCGTGCCGAAACCGTCCGCAGCCAGCTGGCTGCCGGGCATGGCGCCGCGACCGCCGCGGAAGTTGTCGCCCTGGTGCGAGCGCAGCGTGCCGAAGTTGTCGCGGCCGCGCTGGTGGGCGTAGGGGTCGCGCGGGGGAGGCGTGTAGTTCTCCGAGAACTGGAAGAGCGACTCGGCGGCGGGGTTGGCGTTGTGCGCCTTGCGCAGCGTGCTCTTCGGCGAGTTGAGCTTGTTGGGCGGCTGCGGGACGAGCACCGGCTCCGCATACGTCACCTCCTCCTGGTGCAGCAGCTTGGGCTCGGCGGCCATGCGGCTGGAAACGGGGGCGAGGGGAACGTTTTAGGCGGGGTACGCTTGCGTCGTCGTACACGGGGGATGGCTTACACCGGTGGCCAGGTCTACAACTATATTCCAAGCTTCTTATATTACTTATCGTTAACTTAAGCCACCTTCTGTTTTTCTTCTTAAGTTTTTACTACTAATCTTAGTGGTAAAACAAAACTAATTATCAAGCTGGGAATAAATGCAAAGCAGTTCTATTACTTCTTCCGTTTTGTTACAAAACTTGAGCCCGTTTAATACTTCCCATCTAGTTAACTGACAATTTGCTAATTCAAATCGAATTATACCGTTATTCAGCAAAATTTGAATATTCTCCGAATTGAGGTCACAACTTCTAATTGTCGCTGATTCCATTATATCTCAACGTTGAATTGATTTAGAAGCCAATGGGGAACTGGTAAACCAGTTAAAACCAATTGCATCCACGGGACAATGCGACGGCAACCCACTGCAATCTGCGGAGCATTGTCAAAGTGTCCTACCTGTTGACCGTCTGCCGCTGCTCGAAGTATTCGTACTCGGTGTCCGGATAGGGCAGGTTGTCCTCCTCGTCCTTGTGGCACTTCCGGCCGCAGTAGTAGCCCATGACGAAGCCGACGATGAGCCCGGTGACGACGCAAGCCACAACCGTCATCACCAGCGTCTCCATCGAGTACTGGGAGGGCGCCGCGTCTGCCGCGTGCACCACCGGACCTGCAAGCACACGCCATCGTCAGGGAAGTGGGCGGCACGGCCAGGAAAACGTAAGCTACGCTCTTGGAAACTTACAAGGTGGTCAGGCAATGTCATGGTGAGCTAACGGTAAGTTATAGTTACGGAAACAACGCCATCGTTAGGCAAGTGCAAGCGTATGCAATGGTCAGGAAAATGCGACGGACAGGCCAACTCAAGCAACGGTCTCAAACGTAAGCCACGTTTTCAGAAACACATGTTGCGGTCAAAGATGCCTTTTATACAACGGGTTTTATATGTTCTAGTATTGCAATATCCGATTCTAACAAGATTCAATACAATGTCGTTGTTCTCCTTTGTGGAGGTTTCAACAGTTTTGTGAATTTGTTTAGTTTCTAGTTTTGACTTTGAAAGTTTTAGTTGAATTTTGCAGATATATAGGATTTAGGAACAAGGGTACCTATGTATTACAGCTGTGGCATTAGTGTTAATCCTGAAAAGCAATTAATATGAATCACTAATACATGACTGAGTCATGACTACTATAGGTGAGATAAAATTTAATTAGCATACTGTCTTGTATGCATTTTTGCATCTATTTGCATACGTAATTGGGCACAAAATAAATGACAAGCGTTTATCATGGTTTTCTCGTTTTCGACAAAGTGAGGTGTCAGTAGCTAACCGTTGCTCTCCTCCCCGTCGCCTTGCATGATGTTGATGATCTGGCCGTCGGGAATCTCCTTGCTGCCGCGGCTGGGGTCGTGGCTCGAGTACTTGGGATACGATGAGAGGCCGCCGGTGCCCGGACTCTTGTTGTCGCCTTGATGTTTCGCTGCAACAAACAGCCATGTAGCTCAATGACAAAAGGAAACGAAACAAAGGCATGGAAATGCATCCGGGCTGACAGTTGTAACTTCCACGTCATCTCTTGCACACAGTATGTTAAGTACTATTTAAAATCTTCTGAGGGCTGTTAATATTCTGATATTACGGCTGTGCTTATGTTGCACCTGCTGTTGCAGGATAGAGAAAACTTATTTTTAACTAACACTGCCATTAAACAAGACAGTTATGCTTTCTTAAATAGTCACACAGATAAATAAAATTTACAATCTTGGTTCAAGTCATTACAAGTCCAATAAGCATGTTTTAAGTATATTCTATAAACTTCAAACATTAGGTTCAAGTTGTTAAACTGCACTCGTCAACCATGTGATGAACTATTTTGAATGATGTAGGAACTAAGTTTGGTCCGGCCAGACCAAAGTTGCATGTAAACGTAATACTCTAGCTTTTGGACAGAATTTGGGCCAATAAAAATTAAGTTAGTATGGCCAAGAAACCGTAACAATCAAGGAATTCAGAGCAACGTACTTGGAGGGGGACACGACGCGTGCACTCCTGTCGCGATGCTCTGGTAGAAATACTTCTCGTCGTTCCAGCGCTGCACTCCCAGCGAAATGCACTTCTGTTTCTGCTTGTCCCAGGCACAGTACGGGTCTTGCAAGGCAACACACTCGCTGAGAAACAAAAACGCATTGTTACGACCTAGTAGTTTGGCGAGGGAGTCAGGTTGATGCTAAGTAGGTCCATTCCAGGAAACATCACTGAAACCAGGGCCATATCTATGATAGAAAGCCTCATGGATTTATTTCCCAGATGACACAAAAATTCATCGTAACCTAACATAACTCAACTGCACAGTGCAATAGTTACAGTAGCTTGAGGTAGCTTGAATCTCTAAGTGAGTGGATACTTTTCAATTGAGGTAGGTAATTTTGATACAGAAAATGTCGCAGTGTTATTCATGCTAACTTCACACTAGCTCTAGCCACTTGTCTTTTCCTGACTGAATATTTTTTTATCAAGTTATATTCTGAACTATGATATCTTTTCCAATGTCTAGTGTCTTATTCGATCTGGCCACATAACAAAACTGGCCATGGCAAACATGAAAAACATCCACCTCTGTCCACACATCAACTCCACTTGTAACGCACCTGCACGACAGGATCTTGTCGCTGTAGCACCGATTGAGCCGCAGAGCCTGCACCTCGTTGTCGGCGACGACGACCAGCCGGCCTTCGGGCAGTGCGGCATCGCGCACGACCTTGAGCGTCCGCACCGGCACGTGCGTGCTGAACACTTGGATCTCCTCGATGACGACGGGACTGACCCGCTGGGTAGTGTCGGCCGAGTCGGCGTTCACCGCCTTGATCACCTTGCCGTTGTCGGTGCCGATGTAGAGCACGTCGTACGCCTTGCCGCCCGGCGTCTTGATCTGCGGGTCCACTGCGATCTGCGTGAACCGGTAGCTGGAACGAGGGTGGAAGGGAGGCGCGGTTAGAACGTGCCGAAGTTTGCTGCAGCGGGCTACGTGCTGACGCTGCAGCGGCTTGCTGCTTTTATTTGGTAAGTTACGGAATTTTACGAACCATTCTAGAGAGGAATGTGGAAGCTATTGAAGTGCTTGTGCAGTATTTTAATAGGTTGTTCACATAAAGGTTTCTGACAGCGTTAAATGAAATTTCACCAAAAGTTATGCTTTTTTGTTTTATATATTGGCAATAATGGATAAGAAATGATTGATTTCATTGATATTAAAATAAATTTCCGTTCATAACTATGTGCCAAGGAATTGAATGCAGGTCTTCATCTTTTGCTAGTGATTCTCTTACTATGTGAGCTCCAGGGACACTTTTGAAAGTAAATTGCCATTCCTACAAAAGTCACTATTTAGCTATCTCAATGATAGTCACAAAATCGCTGGAATAAATAACACCATCGTAGGCCGCAACGAAGGATTCCCTCCTTTGCCGCCGCCGCCGCCGCCGCGGTAAACTCACTGGAAGCTGGTGCGAATCACGATGGGCTGGCCGAAGAACGACGGCACCGACTCGTCCATCAGCGAGTGCGTCTTGATGAAGTTGAGCGTGAGGTCGGGCAAGGTGCGCGAGTCGTTGACACACTGTCCCGGCCGGGGGTCGGGCACCTGTAACAAGGTTACGAGTAGATAATATTATTCTATTATAAAGCTTTCAATGAAAGGTTATCAGTAGATATTAATTGATTATACAACATTCAATGATATCCTTGACAATAGCAGCAAGTATCACTGTAGGCAGAAGCTTGCAACTGCCAATATTGTGGTTCTCAAACTCTACTCAATTGATTTTGATCTAGATCTTGATCCTTACACCTGTGGGAACACCAATCTAGCCCTCGTCATGTACAGTTGCTTATTTCAGTTATTTTTTTATGTTCATTTATCATAGCCAGTTTAATACATTACTCAGCATAACAATATATTTAACATTCTGTAACCCAATCTTAACACTAAAGTCTCTGACATCTCGATTCTTTTTTATTTTATCAAATATTGCAATACCAATATAATATGGTTTTATGCAGAACTGCAGCTATTATTAAATCTACTTTGACTACTACTAATATTCGCACCCCCAAGAGCTTATATTCACTCACTTTCTCATTTTCCGATTCTGCGGAAACGGGTAAAAATCGGCTTTTGTTTCTGAAGGAAAGATAGGAAACAACAGCGAAATTTACCCAATTCTGCAGAATTAGAAACAGAGAAAGATAGCAAATAGGGGCCCTGGAAGAGTAGAAACCCAGTGCTTTATCAAAATGCAATTTCTTCATACATCCAGCACCCTTTGTTGACAATTTCAGTACCTACCTACTGAAATTAATTTTACACCTATCCTTGTTACCTCATGAGCATATATCAAGAATAGTGGAAACCCAGAGCTATATGGAATCTCTTCACACACCAGCGCCCCTTGCGGACAGTTTCAGTACCTACTGTAAGGAATTCCACGGCCATCCTTATTACCACCCCCATAGCGTATCCAGTACTAAGGCCCACCCCTTCCCCGCTACGCACCTTGACGCTTGGCACCGGCAGCCAGTTGGCGTTGAGCTGCGTCTGCTCCTTGAAGTTTCCCTCGAACGTGTCGGCGATGTCCTGCAGCGAGAACGCGCACACAGCCGAGCCGCTGATGCTGTTGGGCGGCGTCGTGAACACGCCGTAGATGAGTTGCGCGCTCGACGAGCCGTACGTGCCCTCGATCAGCTCTGTCGTCGACTCTGCAGGGCGGACGCTTACGGTTAGGTTGTGGTGTGATTTGTTTTGCTTGGAGTGTAGTGTGGCAGGTGGACAGGGCAAGAGATATCCTGGTGGAGTAGATTTAATAGACAATAATAAGTAATAACTATAGGTATTATATAGGTAGGCACCTATATATATATATACTCCAAACACGGGAAAACTGAGCAGGAAAACTCTCAGCAGAAGGTGAAACCCAAGAAAATGTATACCAAGAAAGCCACCGGCCACTTAAAGCGGCTTGCTTTGGTCCAGGGAGGATTCAAGGTATAGGTACGTGCTTGCTCCTCACTACAGCATGCCATGGATGAAAATAAACCACAGAGAAAATTACTGAAAATGCTCGGACTCGCTGAACTGTTCAGGAAAAACTTTCTTTAATTGCCTTCTTAAGAGTTCGATGTAGAATAGATATCTTGAGATATAAAACGTGAGAAGGCAATTAGCTCGTCTGGGTGATCGAAAATTTCATTTCCGTCGCAATTGAACTTCCATTTCAAAACACAGTGAGCGCGTTTTTTAAGTAATACAATAAAATTAGATTTCTGCTTCCATTTCTTGATCTCTCTTTTTTTTGCTTTCGTAAATTTGTTAAGTACAGAATTCACTAGCTATAAGGTAATATGATAATTGCATCCGGCATAGCAAAAAAGTTCCTAGCATCTGCGAATAATTGAGTTTGTTTGCATATTTCTGGCTGTTTCAATTCTGCTGTCTCAATGCCAGCCTCGACTTTCGTTCCAAAACTCACTTACACTAATTAGAAGTCAATTAAGTTACCGACACTAATCCAATTAGCGAGGGATTTCCATATTCTTCAATCTATCCTGAACATTTCTAGCTGTTGGGAGTCTTAAGTAAACACTCACTAAAAAGATGGAAACCTATCACGAGTTCACGCTAATAATTCGGCAAATTAATTGAAAAATTATTGATCATCCATTCCCTCTAGGGTGTGAGATTTCACATTTCAGGGCGTGGTAGGAAATCCTAGAGTTTTCCCAAAGGGGAGGGTAAAATTATAACAATAACTTACGTATTTCATTAAAGTAGAAGGGAAAGTCGCCCTCCATCGAACAATTGAGTCGCGACTTGAGGAACGAAGTCCACCGATTTCGGAATCGATGGGGTCCTCCGCGATCGTACTTGCACACCCTTGCTACCCGCGAGTACACAGACTGAAAGACAACGAAATGCACGATTAGACAATCTCAGAGACAGTTTCAACTCCATCTGTCGACATCTTCACCGTAGACTGGATACACGGTTAGACACTCTCAGAAACAGTCTTATTCACTGTAGACCACGGTTAGACACGTTTAGACACAGTTATACACAGTTATACACGGTAAGACACTATCAGAAACAGTCTTATTCACTCTAGACCACGGTTAGACACGGTAAGTCACTCGGAGATACAGTGATATCTTCACTGTAGGCACGGTAAGATAAGGTAGCTAGCGAGAGCCAATGATCTTCACTGCAGATTGCAAATGGTATACACAGAAAAGTTAGAAAATAAATAGTTTAATTATCGTTGAAAATTGTTGGCAGACAACGAAATTCACGCACCCTGAGCCAATTAAAGACAATATTTTGTGATCGTAAATCGTGAAACGTAAGTCCTCCTAAAACGCGACTTGGGGTTGTTTGAGCACAATAGTACAACTGGATTTGCTGCTGTATAAAACGAGTACATGCATCCGTAATGTTTCTCGTGTACAATTTTAATGGTGAACATGCATAATGCGTCGGTGGGATCGGCTAAGAGATGAGATTTGTCTGGGGCAACCGCATATTGTTATCATTAGTGTGGTACGAAAGAGCGTGTACGAAATCGCAGGAACAATTGCAGAATCCATCTCACAATGGAAGCAAGTCAGCTCGGGAGGATCTGGCAAAAATAGAAGGAGAACATGATAGTCAATTAGAAGATAAGACTGGGAGAATGCTGGGAGAAGAAAGTCAAAAGGATTTCGAGCGTGAGGCCGAGAAACAGTTTAAAAGAAAAGAAAATGGGCAAAGGAAGAAGAAACATTTATGGGATGAGATGAAGAGAGAAAAAACGTGAATTACAATAAGCGGGACAAAGATATGAAAGGTGGTTGTAGATTTCCGAGGTGAATGAGGTCTCTATGCGATATTTTAGAGGTAAAAAGAATAAAAAAAACGGGTCTGGCGAATGGGGAAAATGATAATGGCGAAAAGCCAGCAGCTGCTGGATATAATCATGCCGTCTGCGCGCGGTCGGGAAATTACGGTCTGTCGCTTGACTTCGCGATGCCTACGCGCTGGATATCAGAATATCTCGAAGTGAAATCTCAATCTCACATATTATAATAATGCCCCGATATCCCCCCGTAATGGTGCTTAGTTCCATGGCCATCAGCTGCCATTGCACACACACCGGCTCGCAAAGAAGGGTTAGGTACCCCCACTGCACATGAGCTCAGCAGAAGGCCATGTACCCGACTTGGCTATAGAAAAACACATGGAAATGCAATCAGAATTCATAATTGCATATTATGCCTCAGAGGTATAAGAAGTGCAGCGTAGGGAAGCCGTACGTTGCCCTAAGTCTTGAGTTACAACATACCCCCCAGGGTAAACATTAAGAATAAGATGCACATTTTTTGAAGTGCAGAATTTTAGTGTGCGACGCCACGGCAATGGGGGGTGTTGAATACTTGAACGAAAAAAGCTGACTAAATTAAGAAAACACGTGATAAACAAGAAGTTGTCTGTTATTTCAGTGGCGATCTCGCCACGATAGCTTGGCTGCTGGCTGTACCAAAGCGTCTAATTCCCTCCGGTTTTCCGACTTTCTCTGTCACGTCGACCGAGTCTCGGGCTTAATCAACAGTGCAGCTTTCCATAAAATACTTTAATTCTCCTCCTTTGCGCGGGGGGCGGGATTTAATTACAACAAGAAATGTACACTTTCCTCGAAATAGCGTCCGGGAAAGCGATAGATTATAACGTGGCAGCGTAAGTTATGGCACAGTTCATTATTTTATTAAATTCATCGCATACATCACAGTGCACTTGCAGCTTCTTATATACTTGATATTTTTGTTGCGTAAAAAATTCAGACCGTTTGTTCTCCATTTCGCGAATGGGCAGAGGATATAAATTCTTGGGGACGACGAACGAAGATAGCCCCGAAACCAAACAGGCAATTAAGAAGCGGGGTTTGCTGCTTAATTAAAGCGTTTTGTTTCCGTATTTTATCGTATACATCTGAACGAATTTATTCTCATCATTATGAGCTGTGAGTATTATGAGCATTATCATTTCTAAAATAATTGGATCGGGCGAGTTAGTAGGGACGAACCTATTTATTGTTTTGTTGGTTATGTCACGTATATTCCAGCTATCTGCTATCGAGCAAAATACGCCAGCCGCCATGCGAGGCACTCAATTTCATTTAATCCCGATGGTACAATTTTTTTTATATCGCGCACCCGCCAGCTGTAATTCAATGTATTTGTTTCACTCACTCTCTCACACACACTAGGTTTTGTTAGGGCAGCAACGCCAGGGGAAATTGCAGCGCTGTGGGCTAATAGTATAATAAGACCAGTCACATGACCACCCGATGCACTCCGACAATTCAATTGGACAAATCAACAATCCATATTTTATCCACATTCTCACAGAGCCGCATTCGAATCAATTACACCCGAACGAATCACAGCAAACTAGGCTACCTCATTGGCAGTCTGTTGTCGAAACAATTGTCAAAAGAACACGGCCGAGTTTCCCGGGGGCGCTGAAAGGAAAGTTAACGAAGAAACTTGGAAGTTCGCCTTCTTACCTTGCCGCAGTTGATGAATTCGACTGCAGTCTCGCGGAAGAAAAAGTAGACAAAGTCACCTTGGGTCATAGAGCTGACGAAGTTCGGAGCTGGAAAAGAGCAAAAGCGTTGATTATTTCCAGCGCCCCAAACCTGCTCATTATCGCCGTCCTCTTCGCGCGCGACTCGAACATGAAAGAGCTGCCTCGATCTCCCAACGATTTTAATTTCACATAAACGCTTTCAATAGAATTATGAAATGCCGCCGTGCACTCTAGACCTTCGAGATCTGAGCCAGCCGCGGACGTTTTTAGATGCGTAGCTCTCAAGCAGCGCGCACGCATTAACGTGTGGCAATGTGCGTGTGCGTGTGTTTCGCTTTGCTGTCGCGTCTTCTCGACCGGAAGGGCAATCTGATTATCGCTAATGACGACGGAATAAGGGTTGCGGCGACGGCGGCGACGGCGACGTTAGACGTTACAGCTGCTCGCAGGGAAGTCGGATGCTGTTCACTAGTAGTATGCCAACTACTCACTACTCACCGTTCAAGCTCATAGAGTCATACTGCTCGGTCTGCAGAGGCTCGCGGTAGATGATTGGGTCCATGCCCGAAAAGTCGGCAACTGTCCCAGTGTAAAGCTCGCCATCTGTAACGACAAAGAATGACGCACAAAATTTAGTAAACAATATGAAAAAGAAATAGGGTGCGGTGCGTCATGAAAAAATCGATGCAAATGCGATGCGTTATCGCACTGTATATAACGGATCCGATGACGCCAACCGCTGTACAACGCAGTGCCGTTGCGAATTTCAAGCTGATTTTTGCACGCGCAAAATTCGTGAATCATGAAGCGAAGGTAAACTAACAGTTTGTGAATTAAACACGGTGTTACCGCCACACGTAGCACACCTGTGCGCGTGTATACGTTGCGGTGGGAAGTTGATCTACAAACAGCAAGTCAAACAAGAAATTTACATATCGTATAATAGGCATGCAATAAGAACAGCCGAGTCTAGCGCCCACTATTATCCACGCTACAGAGATCCACCTAATTTAATAAGAAAGAAGTGCAAAGTGGTGTTTGACTTGGCGGCACTATTGTGTGCCGTGCGGCATTCTGTTCGACACAGTTTCTCTGCTAACACACACACAACGGTGGGTGGGAACGGCTCATCCTCGAGGTATTCAGTCCCAGAGCCGGCGCGCGCTTTTACGAAATTGGAATGCTGTGCCGCGTTCGTGCCAAATGCAGCTCGATGCGAGATATTATAGAGTTCACAAAGCGGCTACGTTTAATAACGATTAATATTATGATGGAAATTAATATCAGAAAGTATTGCTTCAAGACTGGCTCATTGTAGGAACGATTTCAGTGTCGGCGTGACTTTCATATATAGGACTTGTATAGATGCGATTAAAAATGTAGACTGATGCCCTAAAGCTGCGGGTCAAAGTGCATAACTGAACCGTATCCGTCTCATCTGCATATTGTATCAGATTGCAGATTGTTTTAGTAAAAAAGTATCAAAAGTATGTAAAAATCCCCGCGGGCAATGAAATATATTCGCCGTTTGTCTGGTGGTAGGTATGCTTTTGTATTTGCAAACTGGGCGAGATCGGGAAAACCACGGCGAGTCGTCGGGGGTGGGAAATAATAACAAGATGGTTTCACAAAGCTAAACACGGGATGAGTTGGATGGCGACCAAGAGGCGACCAAGAGGGTGGGTGGGGTGGGAGTGGGTGGGGGTGATCGACGTCGCGATCGCGGACGTGACGAACTAACGAAATCAATTAGATCCTTGCTGCGATCGGCTGGGCACGATTCTCTCTCTTTCACCCTCGACCTCCTCGGCTATCGCGGCTTGTACACACGAGTGCGACTTGAATAAATACGCATCTTAAAGGATTATCTTTAAATAAACTGAGCAGCGAGGGATATATTTTGGCGGACAATGAACTTGGGGAGTCTTGTTACTTCCGAGCAGGAGTGAAAACTTAGAGGGTTGTTATTTTAAATGGTGCAAGGGTCGCGTTTATTAATTCGTTCAGAAAATGGACAATTTTCCAATCCGGAAGATTTACACACGATGCATAGCTTAGGGTTTGCAATCTCCTATTCTTGAAGATATATTTTCGTATCAACGGGATTGGTATAGCTAAACTGTTCGTGTTGCTAACACTTAAGGAAAGTAGTAGAAAATAATTCATTTTTGCGTGCACTTAAAAATACTTCCTGGCTCCCAAATCCTACTCTCTTAAAGTCGCCTACTTTATAAAAGCAAATCATAGTAGCAGATAAGCCCAGCGTAGTAGAAGCAATCGTTTATAAAATGCAAATTTCTGTGCTTTATACCGCAAATCAAAAGAGAAAAAATAAACAAAACGCTAAAGTATAATGGTATAGATACAATGACGTGGGCACCGCTTTTCCTAATGCAAAACCGCGCGGAGTGAATTGTAGCTGAAAAATTGCATTAACATTAGTTTTAAAAACTCACTGTGTACCAGGATGATACAGGATTGGAGAAGGGGAGGAGGGGGGTGATGGAAATTCATCCATTGTGGGCTGTGGCCAGCTCAGATTACAGGAACTTGGAAATTAAAATCAAACAACATGACCAGAATAAATGAGTTACTACAGCGTAGTTAGAGGATAGTTATACGGAGCAACGATATATACGATATCACGATACAAGCTGCATACGATAACTTGATCATGGACGGACCACGTATTTACGCCAAACAGAAGTTAGTTTAATGAACTCGATTACTTAGGAGGACCACGAATAATGCTGTGGCCACGGTATTACCGAACTGATCGCCCAAGTGAGCAAGGGATCAGTGGCTAGTTTTTCCGAAGCGTTTTCCGACAAGTTAAGTTGCTGGCAAAGATGGTACTTGAAAAAAGTATCTGAGATACCTACTAGATAAAAAGACACAAGAAACATCCGCTAGCAGTTATACCTCAAGAAACAAGATCAAAAAGATAGATTATATTTGCAAATGACAAGTTAAAACTTAAAAATCAAAAAATTCTGACATGTCGAAGTCGAATCGATTCATTGAAACAGCATGCTTATTTGCTGCTGTTAATATTTAAACAACTATCATCTACCGACTTGCTGGTCTGAATTAACTTTGCACACCAAACGACAACAATCAGCCGAGATGCGGATAGAACGTAATTTACTTTGCCTTTTGCAATAGAATATGCAAAGCATCAGGAAAATATCTTATCTACCCAAGTATGCTAAAATACTTTCCAATAAATCTTAAATACAAAAGCAAGAAACTAGCGCACAACACAATGCAGATACAAGTATCCATCCCTGGGTTATCTTACCAACATAGACGGCTGTGCTGTTGTGCTGGGGGTCGTACGGACAGAGCGCCTGTCCAGGCTTTTCCTTCTCCATCGTGTAGCCGCCCGTCTGCAAACGAGGAACGCTCACTATGATTTTCCGGGTTTTTTACATTGAACATTTGCTCTCCTGTCTCTCCCAGAGCTTGCACGGCGGCGGATGTGGTTCGGTGGTTGGTGTTTTAACAACAGGCAAACCTAACAATGAACACGGGCTGGAATAAATAAATAAACTTTCTGTTCGCGGGTTTTAAAAGGAAATTGATTTTTTAATCACAATATTTATCTGGTATAAATATTGGTACAGTGTGGTTGTCTATAACGAAGGGGGATATAACTTGTCGACAAAATACGGTGCACCAGCCAAAGAGGGGTGGTTATTTCGACAGGTCAACAAAGCGTAATGTATTGACATAACCACCTACAAAATTTTAGGTTATATAAAACCGATTAACAAGAAAGGCGATATCCATGTGTCAACAGATTTTGGTACAACTATAGTAGACATCTGAAAATGAACTGACACAAGGGGAAAGTAACTCACATTAAAATTAAATAGGACTAGACACAAAAGAATTTTGCAGCTGAATATGAAGATATTACTGTGGAGAATCCATCGTTTCCGCTACAATTCAAAGAGAACTTGACTCAAAGAGAAAATGGAACGCGTCATCTCGCTCGCTGCGCTATGAGTGAGATTTGATATGGCATCATTAAAATAGTAATGATGTAAATTATACACAAATGATTAGCAAATAATGTACTACTATTTGAAGTTCGAGTAATTACAGAGCAATATTGGTTTTCAAATTTTACCCCGGTAAGATCTAGTCCTGAAAGACGTAACCTGAAACCGCCCGGCGATCATTAGTAGAGCTTACGCTTTCCTAGACGGTATTCAATCGTTGAATAGCGGAATCCTGGCTCAAGTTATCAAAAATAAAATTACTGGAGAGAAGTGAATGTCTTGCAAGCTGTGATTTGAATATTTCTTTCTCATTTTATAGACTAGTCTAGCGGATCTTGTAACTCCCAATGAAAATACCTACGGGAGAGAAATTCCCTGAAGCGGTCATTATGCAACGCAACGTAACGTATCACATCGTAACTATGAACCTAGCTAAAAAGATTTTATGAATACATTTCCTTCAATCAATTTCATATCGGTGGATGATATCCCCCCCAGCGATTTTCACGGCGAGAAGTTGCAATGCTAGTGAAACAAAAAATCCCCATTGCCACATTGAACCAAAGAATACGATCGCATCAGATGACAGTTATTGACCTCATCCATGATTCAATCTAGCTTATTGCACATTTCATGTAGGTCACATTTGAGAAAAAATTGCAAAGATCAAAAGAATTCGAACGCGGCGGATTTTATATGCGATCGGTACTGCATGCCCTTCCCAAATGACATTGGAAGTCCAGCGTCCTTTTATTATATATTTATTATTCTATGGTTGACACGTGGACAAGTAGCCTTTCATACACCAGCAACACCATCAACCTACGTCATTGCAATCAACTAGCAACAAGGCGACGCCAATGCTATGTTTAACCCAATCGCACACAGCACTACAAAAAAGTGTGCTCATTATGTAAAAGAACTTAGCTTGATTAACCTGGAAGTATAGCGCAAATCAAAATTTAATACTAGAAACAGCAGAGTATGCAAAGTAAAATGTGCATCTTCAAACAGTTGAGAAAGAAATAAATATAGGAGGAATTGTAAAACTACAATTTAAAAATACATTTATAGGGCGTAGAAACGGAAGAACCAATTCCTATTGCAAGCTGTTTTGAGAGTTTTATTGCTAGTATCAGCGTAATAACAGATTTAATTAAAGGCAAATAGCTATTTGGGTCTCTATAAACCTACTCCTGCAAGGTTGCAGTAAAAAGAAAATTATTTGCAGGTAAGACGGGAAGAATAGAGCACCCGATTTACCTTAGCGACTATTTTGTGAAACCGAGATACATAAAAGTGTCTGCATCAATACGATTCTTCGGTGTAAGTACCGAAGACCACGTGCTTACCTGAACCGAGTATTCCCTGCAAATTGGCTTGAACGAGTTCGTCCCACAGACGATCAGCTTGCCGGGGGCGGTCCGCACCAAAATGCGGATGTAATTTTGACAATTTTCCTGCAAAACAAACAGACGCGAGTTGATTAACGCCGTGTTTTGGCGGCGTCGGAGGGTGGGGGGCGGCGTCGGTAGCAACACATTGTTTTTATCGATCGCTTCCGGCGCCGGTCCAACCGAGGTGGTACAACGCGCTCCTTGCGAACTTCCGGTCGACGCCGCGCGGCCACATCCGCATTTCCGGCGTCCGCGAGCACCGAGTTAATGTTTCATGAGCGCCGAGCTGAGGTATAAGCCTCTTGCATGTGCTAGCGTCGTCATCATCATCAGTGTCGTCATCGGCAACGTCAGCGTCAGCAAATCGCTTCCTCTAACCAGCAGCTCGAAGACTTATCGCAACTCTGAATTTGTAATTACTTTGGTAAACATCGCGGAAAAGTCAGACTTTAACGTGTCGTTTCGTTTGCTTTTTTTATTTTATCGTACAAATTATGTATGCTTCGGTAGATTTTCAAATTAATTTGTTACTAAGTTTGTTATCGTCGTCTGGTTAATGTCGTTGGAACAGGAATTATTCTGAAGAGCGGGCAAAGTTTCGTGTGTTGCTGGCAGCGTTTGCTGACACTTGTATTAGCACAGCCCTGTCTGACAAAGGGGTGAATGTGCACACAACTGCATAGGATGTCGCCAGTGAAGTCAAAACTAGGAAAAGAACATGCATGGCATAATTGAATGAACATTTAGAGCAGATTAAAACATCATCTTCTCACAAGAGTTTAGACGTCTGCGCATATAAAGCTTAGTTTACAAAGTAAAACACTAACTTAATATCCTGTGAAATGTCGAGAAGTTAGAATTTTCTGAGAAATTCTACTGCAGAGAAAATGGTTATTGTTTGCATTCAAATAATATCTACGGCGGTTTTATTTTGCCATACAAGAGTTGGTTTAATTTTATACCCTTTTATATGTGACTGCTCTTTTAGAGGAATTTGTATCCACTGCTCTGTGCATTCATCAAGACCCGAGTCAAAAGCACTTCTAAAATTATGTAAACAGGAGAGAAAGGCGAATATGTAGAAATTTAATTCGTTTTAATTAATTCAAATAAATGAGATGAACCGAAGAAAACCGCAATGCAATTCACGGAGGAAAAACAACAACAAATTTGCTTTCCCATCATAGATTCTGAACAGGAAATGTCATTACGTTATAATGGGTTGAATGCAGGTGCACGACAACAAATAAAACGTCGTATTCGTTAAAAAAATAGACTTTAACCGCTGCAATACACTTTTAATGCACATGAAATGATTATGAAATTCAAAATTCGCCTCCCCCACCCCCACCTTTCCACCTAAAACAGCTGGAATACTTCTCGCAAAAAAACCACCCCGTAATCACCCATCTCTTCCTAAGCACGCTCATTTCCCGATGCTTTCGCAAAAGCATGCAGATGACATATTTTTAATTATAAAGAGCTATTTTATATATAGCAGTGATTGGCAAAAAATGGTTGTTTGCCGGAGCTGGCTTCGAGACTGGAATGGGATAGCGGCGCATGGGGAACGAGGATCGGGGAACGGAAGGGGTTGCATCTGGCGCCAACTGATAGGGGCAGCTATAGCCGCGTGGTCATACAGTAACTACCCACGAGTACTCGATGCTCGTACAGCAGAGGGCTCTCATGGGACGCCCGACCGGGGGGGCATTACGCCCGAGCACAGGACGCCGGCCAGAGTGAATTGTGAATACATTCCAACGGTGGTTAAGGGTAATTGTGTGTATCATGCCAGCACGACGTTCATAGATTAACCCCCATGTCTCAATATTCAACAGCCACTCGATGATAGAGCTACACTGGCCTAATGAGCCTCTTCATGTTGCTTGATGGATGGATGTGGATTAACATGACGCTATTCGCCATTTTATTTTATGCCAGGACCATCTCTATATATGATAATACCATGCTTTAGGAATTTTATTTAAATTTATAATTATCAATTTTAGCAGTTGTGTAGGATGCATACGACTCTTATCTGAAGTCTAAACCAAATGTTCGAATACATGTTCATTAATACGGGGAAGGAGTAATTGAGAAGCTAATGATGTGTGTTGAACTACTTCATGATATTCGCATTCATTTAGTGCTGCATTTCCTGCAAAGAGCTCATGTATAATAAGCGTTCACTGCAACTCATCAGCATTTCATTCTCATTTAATATGAGATACAATATCAGCACTTCCTTGTTCAGATCAAGGGTAACTGTGACTGCGACACGACCCCAGAGTCAAATGCGATAAAAAGAATCCGCGAAAAAATCTTCTCAAATGAGAAATAGAACAGCGAGGGCGGAAAGGCGAATGGAAAGCGACGAAGGATAGGGACGAAGTGATTGAATCCGATCCGGTGCGCACGCGAAGAGTCAAAAGTGACAAGGTCCAATCTGAAGAGAGCGCGTTATTGGATTGAATATCATTAGCAGCACTCAAGTCTCGGGTGGCGGGCGACGCAACCGGCTGGCGACAAGACACTTTGTCATGCACTGTCAATATCATATGCAGATTCCGGGAAGCGCAGAGGGCAGACGGAGGCGACGAGGTCACGGGATTATCTCCACCAGACACTTGAGAAATAATGCACCGAATCAAGTCGACCTCGTCGAATGGAAGTGCCGAGTCCTCTGCTCTGCGGGCTGCGTTTGCTTGACGCTTGAAAAGGGTCTGTATTTGTCTCAAAACGCCTAACGTATGTATCTAACATGGTAAGGGCTCAGCGCAGATGAGATATTCACTGTAAGCGTTATCAGAAAGCGAGCAACATCAATTGTAGTCGTTAAGAGTGGTGGTGCCGGGTTCGGGATTGCTCTGCGGGCTGCGTCCAGGGGCGAAGCACCGCCGGGCATTCTTGGCTCGAGACGAGAAGCGATGCAATGCGGTACTACGCGTAACTGCTTCAAGCGAGAAAGGCGGGACACAGATTGCTGACGGAGTCTCTGTTTGAGTGCCAGGTTCGGTATTGCTCTGCGGGTGGCGTCCAGGGGCAATGCTATAAATCCGCTATTTTGCCTCGTAACGCTCGCGTGTGGTTGATAATGGTAGGTATAGTGATTTTTTGGCCGGTTTCCAGCGAATAAACGGAGACAATCGATCGAATCAAGTATCCCCTGGTCTGTATGATGTTATAAGTCTCCTTATCCACACTTCATCTTGTTCGAGAGGAGAAAAAAATTGCATCGTCCCTAAAGAGTTTTTTTTTCTAGCAGATTTCGCAGCGGCATGGATAGACGATGACGGGCATCGCGAGGGCGGAAAAAAGATTATTCATCGCTTCATCAAATCATCCCTATCACGAGGCGAGTTTTTCATCGCCCATCACTCATCAGTTATCACTCACACGGTGCACCGGGCGACACCCGAGACAGCTAATTCTTCATCATCAATTAATATTCACTTTCACCGACGACACTCGACCGTGGCAAACTATTCAACAACCATTTTTTGCCGAGTGAACATCATTAATAACCAGCGATTTCAAAAATAGTTCCTAGCGTCGACGTTACATGAATTCGAAACGCCGGTGGACGAATACAACCGATGTTAATCACTCGCATTTAAAACGAAAAGTCAAAGCAACCTTTGATTCGCAGTATTCCTAAGAGCGATCACTTTGATATTACATCACATCTGAAATTTGTTTGAAATCTATTCACGAATTCTGCTTGAAGAAAGCTGCAGAGGTCGCCCTCAATGCAGCCAGGGCCTGTTTCAATTCATAAAGACTTATTATTTTCCTTTGACTGTCGCCACCAATTGAAGTGAACAAAGCCCTGCTAAAATGACGGGTAATGTGACGTAGCTAAAACCTTCAAACCCCAGGTAACAAATATCGCGGCCTCAAAATATCCGTAGTCTACTAGCATTTCTCGCAACCTAGTTAGCATCTTCTTTAACTCAATTATGAATGGCTACCTATAAATTTGAGATAACTCGTCATAATGATCATCATATTGTGAAGGTGCTACCCCTTTGCAGCCCGGCTTCGAGATGAAGCAACGATCTCTCACAGCATGGCGAGAGCTTGCTGCTCAAAGGTGGACCAGACTCGGCCGAGACGCGAGTACAAACGAGGTGATTGCATTAGCTCTGTCAACGGCGCAGAGGGGTAATTAGTTTATTGCGACACAATAATATTGTCTCGACGATCTCGTTGTGTGTTTATCACTACAAAGAAGGTCGGTAACGCAACACAACTATCGAGGAAGCCAGTCTTTGTTGAGTAAGGCGATCAAGTCGAGTTTGAGAAAAAAACTACAGCAGACGGCTGAAAATGTGGATGCATCACGGACTGAGTGACAGCTAGTAGCTATAGTTGCATCCAACACAAGCTTGTTGCAGATTCCGTAATTTATCTCGGACGAAATAAAAAAGTGCACCAATTTCCATGAACAAATTGAATAGTAAAATTCGCAAAATTCTCGGTGGCGTACGAGCTTTTAACCGAATAATTCGTTGGCGCCACGAATGAAATGTATTGCACTTTGCGGGGGATACCATAAGCTGTGTCAGGTCGAAAATCTGTCCAGGCTGGACGCATTCCAGGCTGAAAATTTATCAACATGGCCGCATTTCCATCAGAGGCAAATAATTACACGACATTGCTTCCAGCTGTTTCGAGCTGGGAAAGCGATTGGACAGAATCTGGTCCATATCGATCACCCGAATTCCGCGCCTCGCCATTCGTCACCAGCCGAGCTCGCTGCTCGTTCAATGCACGAGGCTTTTAATCATCCCGGTCTCATCTGTGTAACCAAAGATGACACAAAACCTCAGACCATTTCATTTTCACACACCACGCACGGTGTCTAACCGTATGTTTATCATGCAGCGATCTGCCCGTCTTTGTCACCACTCACGAGCCGATGTGATAGTTTCGATTTGACGAAACCATTAAACCGCCCCTTTATATGATTGCTGTCGGAGATGACGGGATGGGGTGTGGTGGGTGTTAAAATTTCCGAGCCTTGGCGCGCGTTGCATGCACTCGAACACTGCTGCCGAGTGGGCTATCAAATTAAGAAGTGTACAGAGCGGCGGGTACTCGACAATCCACGTTGGTGCACGAACATCAACAAGCTACGTGTCATGGATTCACGAATCGACATTTCTTTTAGTCTGCTACAACGCAGGCAGGTTAAGTTTTTCCTTGGGAAGGAGACAGACTTCTGAATGCTTTTATGCATCGACACGTGGCCGAATTTGCCCGTAGCGTCCAATCGTGTCAAGGGATGAAACTGTTATTGCATTTGATGCAGTATTGATAGAAGTAGCATGGAACATGACTCGAATGCGGAGAGATGCATCCGTACTAGAAGCTTGTAAACGAACGCTCAACATGGCACTACGCCATTTCCAGAATTGCACTCGATGGAAATCTGAATATGAAATTTAACCCCAGAGGAGAGTAATTTCAATTTCACATCTGGATTTCTACGAATTCTCCGTCGCTCGAAATGAAAAGACTGGCAACTTCGCACGAAGCCCGCGTCGCTTTTCATTCGTATATTGATGGCGTTTGCACATTTTAGGTTCCATCGCAACTCGAAAGTTAAAAGCCCTCGAATTTACACGCACGTAAAGTTGCGCCATTGATCTGAATTTATTTACTCTTAAAACATTTTCAGAGTGTTCCAAGTAAATAATGCATGACTTCTAACCAATCCGCCGTAAGCGCACGCCTGAAACATGACGTAAATGTTTAGCTTAATCAAAGCTTGATGACGTTACGACGTGCTTTGGGGAATATACGATCGAGTTTGAACCTTGGCTCGGCAGTCGGTCGCCCACCCCGCGCGGTGCCCGACGCATTTGCCGCGCCCGTCGCCGAGAGTGGAAGTGAATTCCATTCATTAGCCGAGGCCCGCGCTCCGGCGCTGCGGCAGACGAGCCTGGATGGAATATATACCTACTAATAAATCAAATGGCTTGTGATAAGCGTCAACCCACTCGCTGTTGGTTTTTCCCGAATTCGAATTAAGCACTTTCCCATGCTCCCGCCTCCCCCTCCACCCATCCCGCACCTCCCCGAGAGCGGCGAGAGTTCAATGAATAGTTTGCGAGGTTTCGGGCAAGTGAAAAGCCCGACGCAGCGACTTGCTTGTGCGTGAGCGTGCGTGTGTGTGCGTGCGCGTGTGTGTAAGGAGCCGATACGTCGCGGGGGCGCGCGTGGAAAATTGCGAGGAAAATGCAGGACACAGTCGGGGTAAAGCCAGATGGAGACGGATATAAGGATTGGAGCCGCGGCTCAGGACTCTACCGCTATAGCTATAGCAGCTGTACGTTCGTATAGCTTTATTAACGAGACGCAATGCCTTATACTAAACACACAAAACGTTTCAACGGCTCAGCTTCAAGTGGCGTTCGCTCCGCTGGCATCGTATCGACCGAGTACGCGAGCCCGACGGCCTGCATTGCGGCCGTACGACGCCCTCGGCACGACGCCCTTGTGCACGGCGCCCTGGTACGAAACCCTGGAAAGACCCCCTGGTTCACTATGCCCTGGTGCACTACGCCCTGGTGCACTACGCCCTGGTTCACTACGCCCTGGTGCACTACGCCCTGGTTGACTATGCCCTGGTTCACTACGCCCTGGTACGAACGGTATGGTTCACTACGCCCTGGTTCACTACGCCCTGGTACGAACGGTAAGGTTGCGCGGTAAGCAACGAGTAATAAGGAAATTGAACCTGCGGGCGAATAACAAAAAAAGAGCGGTGGTGGCACTTTCGTGTAACTACCAGCGCTAAAATGGATAACATCCAATCTTCCAATTAAAGTAATGTAAGTGGCGTCGGATTGTCCGATGCGATAGGCTCGGCTTGCCGCCTAATTTTCAATTTTCTTAATTGTCATTATCGTCACGGATACGTAAGCCCTGCGCATGGCCTTTGGCGCCGCGGTCGCACGCGAGACGAACGTAAATAATCCACTGCGGGATTAAGTTCCAGCGGCGGCAGTTAAGGAACCAGGAGCAGCAGCAGCAGTGAAGGAAGCAGCAGCAGCAGCAGCAGCAGCAGCAGCAGCAGCAGCAGCAGCAGCAGCAGCAGCAGCAGCAGCAGCAGCAGCAGCAGCAGCAGCAAGCAGCAGCAGCAAGCAGCAAGCAGCAAGCAGCAGCAGCAGCAGCAGCAGCAGCAGCAGCAGCAGCAGCAGCAGCAGCAGCAGCAGCAGCAGCAGCAGCAGCAGCAGCAGCAGCAGCAGCAAGCAGCAGCAGCAGCAGCAGCAGCAGCAGTGAAGGAAGCAGCAGCAGTGAAGGAAGCAGCATCATTGTCCGCGGACTTCCGTCCTCTTCACAGAGTCGATCGCTAGGCCCGATGGCTTGGGGCAGGCCACCCACAACTTTATACGTGCCTATTTCGCCTACTTTATGGCCGATGAATAGGCGGAGTAGTAAAGCTATCGCGCGTCTGAATTATTACTGCTCTAACCATTTGGGCATGGGATGTGAGTTATGCTCGGGACGGGTCAGTTTTTAGGCACCATCTCAAGGCGAGTTACTCGAGTTTGCAAACGCCTTGCAAGGGAGCAAATGGGGTACATGGTCATGCGCAAAGGATTACAGAATCGTGACAGTACCGCGTTCGGAATCTGGATCACTCTGCCGTTGCCAGGAAACAGTGGCCATCTTCGAGTTGTTTTAGAACAGATGAAGCAGTGGTGGAGGTGCCAATTATTTAATTTGAGCAGCGGAGTTTGGAAAGTTTTGCGGATTATAGGGATCAGAATATTGCTATCGGGGCTAACATTTAAATTTGAATTTAATCAGATCTTTCCACAGAGCAAAATCTGCACGGATAAGCTCGCGATTGAAATTAGTAAGAATTCCAATAATTAGTGAACGTAGGAAAATTTCGCACTATCATTATAAGACTTAATTATTTAATTGAATTTAAGGCAAATCTTTCCACTTGTTTGAAACTTTCTAATTTCAAATCCTCCATTTAAAACATTTATGTTATTATATCATTATCTTTGACATTCTCTGACATTTGGAATGGTTGGAAAAGCTGGTAGGAACTCCATGACATTTCATTTCGGCGAATGAAAGAAAATGTAAAGCAGATTGCCGGAAGCGTGTAATATTCTTGAGTCGAGCCAGGCAGCTGCAGCCAGCCAGCCAGTCAGCCAGCCAGCCAGCCAGCCAGGCAGCCAGCCAGCCAGCCAGGCAGGCAGCCACGCTATTTTGCCTGCTACCCGGCGGGTCCTGGTGAATTCTGCAAGGATGTGGTGTGGACGGTGTTGCTTACCTCGTTGGTTCCCTTGATGACGCACATCTTGACGTCTTCTTCCGGCGAGAACCAGGTCAGTCTCTGCAAACAAAAGCAGGCGCGCGGGTTAATTGCAATCCTCGGCGGCCATTCATCACCAGCCGCTACAAAACACCATTGTCTCCGCTAAACAATTGTGTAAACGCACAGAGCGCCGTTATTGCAGGCTACTTTTCCACCATCTCAAAAGTATGCTCGTGGAAATTTATGCGAAACAAATAATCCTATTGCCGACTCGAAACGTAATTAGTGGGCATCACCGTTCCGTTAATTTCTTGCTTTTACAAAGTGAAATTAAAATAAATAAACTCACTGCTATAGAGAATAAGTTCCACTGATAGCCGCTTAGTTCATTCATTTCATACCTCGCGCAATTCGGCGACATCCAAGAAAGCAGAATTGATATTCTTCTAAGCACAGAAAATATATCTTTTCCAAAGGAAAATGTCAACATAAAATGCAGCGATGTGAATTACAGAGTTCCCGTTTGCCAGACAAAAAAGGAGAAAAAAAAACTATGGCTTTTCATAAAACAATTTCCATTTCATCTTTTCAAAAATCGACCCCATACTTCCTTCCTCACATAATTCCTCGGCAACCATGCCACACTCTGAATACTATATTCACGCAGCAAAATTTATCTCTTCGAAAATAGTCTGCGCCAGTTATTCCCACGCCGACGCTACCACTTCTCGACCTATGCGCCGTCGCTATATATCCTAGAGATACTTCATAGACAGCACCGACGCTTGCTGCTGCTGCTGCTGCTGCGGCGTTGCTAGGGAGACGCTCTCCATCTGCCTGAACACTCGTCCTTTGACGCCACTAACCACATTTGTTTGCTTATAATATTTCTACAAGGGTTGAGACGACGCAGCCGACGCCGCCGACGCCACCGACGCCGCTCGCTCACTGACACTCGAAGAGTCAAAGAGAAGAAGCGTCAGTCTAATTTCATTGTCGGGCCCCGGTCCCTTCTTCTGAGGGATGGTGCAGAAGCTTTGAGCAGGGTAGACGACTACGAGCGTCGATGTCCATACGAAGGTAGCAAATCATTCGGCGCAATGCCTGCAGCGGTCGAGGCGCCGGGTTCGTCAACGCTCAAAGTGACCGCCCTCATTCTGTATGCAGACTCTAGTTTTAACGGATAGTTTTGTTTTTTTTTGTTGTTGGCGCGCAATTGACATCGGTAATGAGGTAGGGAAAAAAACCAATGATAATTTGCATGGAAAGTGTCACATTTGTGCGCTGATTATATGAATGTAAATTTTAAGATAAAAATCAAATAAACGTGTGTTCGCCATGTACTTCACGAGCTGAACAGATTGGGTGCACATCAAACCAAATGAATCGTATAAATAAACAACGCGAGGCACAAAAAAAACCCGTTCCGGTGTAAAAATACGAAATAGAACGTTGAGGCCTCGAGCTATAGCGCAATGCTACACGGTCTGCAATCACGCATTGCAATGATTTATAGATTAGCCAAAGTAAACGAGAATTGTGATAGAAACAGCGAGAGACAAATAATTCACACCGGCCTACGTCTCTGCTTGTGATGCTGCTATCATCGTTGGAACAATAGTGCGAGGGATGAAGCATGAACCGCGTGTATAACTACGGCTTCTCCAAGTTTCTGTATCATCTTGCCCACACTCGCATTGTTTCCTTTGCCACGTGGCAATTAATTACACGTTCCCTAGAAACTAAGGAAATTCACTTTTCTTGTATCGTTGTTTAAAAGTCCGTACACGAATCTCAATCACGATTTCTTGGAATGGTTGCCACTGAAAACTTTGTCCCACACTCAAAATCCTGGCGGCAGTGGCAAAAAATGGCAATGCTGCAAAATCTCAGAGCGAAAACAATTAGTTAGACAACTTCATTAAGAGCGTCTCGTTCACTCTCCACTTCCTCGGTGGGTGTCAATTACCAGCATCACTCTGCATTAGTCTTGTTCCGAAATCCGCAGTCGGCGCGTTCAGAAGTCAGGGGAGCGGCGCTGGGTCGCTGGGCCCCGCGCGGGGCTTGACGCTGCTGCTGCCGCCCCGGCCGCACACAATTGCAATTCGGCGGGAATCATTTATCACGGGGGGGTGCAGACTTGGTAGGGAATCGCACGGATATTTCACTCGTTCAGTCGAACGGCGCTCTTTGCAGCCGGTCAGGCGGGCGGGTTTTCGGAACACAACGGGTGAAAGCCGGGCGTTGCAGCGGCGAGTTACCATGGGAGACATGTGTGCGTGTATGAGGGGGGGAGGGGGGCTGTTTGAACTATTTGACCCCCGGACGGTCTTTGTGGGCGCACGATTTACTGCAAATGACACACTTTTGTCCGTGTGCCGTACGTTCAGGGTATGGACTATAGTTTGCGCCGCCGCCGTGACTTTTCGACTGGGCCACAATATTTCGGCCATTGTCTAATTTTAATCAGGGTAAAAAACACGTTCGGTTTTTTTTATCGCGAACCACATGCCATGGCTGCCATAGAAGCAAAACGCTCAAGTCACCATGCCACACTGACTCTAAATAAATAAACTATTCGGAAGCCACAACTCTGCTATTTCAAACTGGTTAAAAGTTACACAGAAGCTTCTGTTGCCATTTCCTCTCTGTTTCATTTTCTTTCAAAACTAGTTTGTCCTCTGCTGTCTAATCTAAAGCGAACAAATATTTTCCAAGCTCCGGTTAAAAAAAAAAATTAAAAGATCGCTGAATACGTGCCAAGCGAGAGAACACATTATGCTTACATAAATTATGTAAGTATGCACCCAAACGCTTAAAGAAAACTTAAAACACTAGACCCCAGACATAAATGAACACCATACATTATACACAGCGATAGCGAAAATTTCTTACCTGATTTTCCTTGAGATCGGTAAGGCTGAGATTGTGTACGAGATTCCTGAAACAGACAGAAACAAAGTGGCGTCAGTGATTGCGTCCATCAGCCTCCCCCTAAACCACCCCTAAACCACCCTCGGCCCAATCACGCCGCAGTCCGGCCACCGGACACAGATAATAATGTTAGCGCGACGAAACAGAGCCCCTGATTCAATTCCACGCACAATCTATTTGCAATGAACGGGAATTACGGGCAGACAATCCCGCGCAGGACAACGTGAGAAAGCGCTGCAGCGGTATCTGTTTGCTGGCGCTGGGAATCTGAAGGAGCTCTCCACTCGGGTGGGTCGTTAGTGGAGAGCGCCGACGAGACAGACGAGGGCCCACTGCAAAGTGCGCGAAACAAAATGCGTTGATCAACCGCCATCTAGTTTGTGTGGGAGCAAAGAGTTTGGACAGAAATGTACGACATCATTACATGCAGTCAGAACATCTCTCGACTTTCAGATCTTTGCGGTAGCCTCTCGGATTGATCTACTTGGAGAACGCAATTGAAATTCGCGGTCAGAGCAACAGCTGGAGGTAGGGACACTTGTGCTGGAGGGCACAGAAATAGTTGAGATGGAATTCATTTACACCAGCACTCGCCACTAACTTTGGCTATTATAATTTGTCATTTGATTTCGCATACTGTTCGTAACAAAGCGGCTATTACTTAAAATCCGAGCGATGAAAATCGCAGGAGGTATATTCTGCGAGTTTGCTTAAAATCAATGCGCCTCCAGCCACAGCAATCTGCAATCGAGTCGTAATATCGGTATTAATCTAGCGCAGTCCCAATGTGCCTGGACGCATGCCGTTGTAGACATAACGTAGCCAATTCAAGGCTCGCGATAAACAAGAAATCGAATCGATGCTCCTCGGACCATGGGGGATGCCGAACCTGAACCCGAAGAACAGATTGGTTCCCTTTTATCGACTCGGTGGCAGCGGCGGAGGCTGGCCGAACACATTGATTCCTGGCGGGCCTAATGGGCCTGCCATCGACTGGACGCTCTGCCCAAAACCAATACAAACGCCGCGCGTTGGGTAGCAGGAAGACATCCTGCTTCCGCACGCCAGAGACAATGTCTACCAAAATACACATCCGTGCGAGCCAATGGCTCAACGAACTGCGGACCGGACGGCCTCGGAACACAATAGCGATGGAATATAACGAGATATTTCTTTACAAAGAGTAGCTCAATATCTGATATTGGTTCATGGAATTGTGGACGGAATGAGAAACGCCAGCTATGCGTCACAGCACATTAATATACTTTCGTCGAAAAGGTATATGCCATTAGAGAAATTTGAAATTTCATATCGGCTGAGCATATTGAGGTTACAATAATGTTATCGCTAAAAAGGAATGAATTGTCAGGCGCACTGCTCTCACCGACAAAGAAAACGTCATCATCGGTTTCCGAAACTATGCAGCGGTCGCGCGTGGCTTTTGCTTTTCGTATTGTCTGGGACAACGTGTTTTTCTAAGGCGCACGTGCGACGTATTTCTGCGCAGTGAATATTGAGCGCGCACGTGGCTCAGCATATGAGGTGCACGTGAGCAGGTTGTCGAAGAACGAAAACAATCGGCGGTGATGGGAGAGAAGATTGGCTCGAGGAATTGGCCAGGCGTCGGCGTCGGCGTCGGCGTCGGCGTCGGCGTCGCGGCGATGCCATGTTGTTCGTTTTGTGCGTTATAGTCTCTGTCAATACGGCGAGTTGATCGCGTCGTATATACGGTCACTCGGATGGCTGGCTTCAAATCTCCGGGTCCACTCGGCGTAATTGGGTCTCGGGAGAGCCACTGCCGCTGCCGCTGCTGCTGCTGCTGCTGCTGCTGCTGCTGCTGCTGCTGCTGCTGCTGCTGCTGCTGCTGCTGCTGCTGCTGCTGCTGCTGCTGCTGCTGCTGCTGCTGCTGCTGCTGCTGCTGCTGCTGCTGCTGCTGCTGCTACGCTGCTGCTGCTGCTGCTGCTGCTGCTGCTGCTGCTGCTGCTGCTGCTGCTGCTGCTGCTGCTGCTGCTGCTGCTGCTGCTGCTGCTGCTGCTGCTGCTGCTGCTGCTTGCAGAGGACGTCGCCGCCGTTTCTCGAATTCACCCTGCTTGCCTGGAGCCACCGAGCGAAGTCACAGCCTCCCCCCCGCCCCCCGCCGCCACAGGGCAGGCGTACAATCTAACACTCTCTCGGCCCTCATCGACACAAATCAAATCACTGACAACTGGGCAAAGGTGACGGCCGGATCCGGCCCGTCAGTTGTCTAAGACTACGGGATAAAACGATCAATACACTGGGTCAAAGTTTCAATAACAGTTTCATACTTTGATCAAAATGTTTTGAAGCAGTTCCGCGACGACACTCGCGGAAAAGTTGCAAACAAACTTTTGATGCTCGAAACTTATCAAATCATTCCTTTATTAAATAAAAACCCGCGTCATAAGCACCCTCCAAGTACTGATGAGTAATGACGTCATACCGATTCCATCCCTTACTCCACGCCCCTCCCCCACCATTCCGGCAAGCCATGGAACAACGAGAGGTAATTGCAGCAATTAGTCGTTACTCGACTTCAGCGAGGCGTCCAGAAACTTTTGTCATAAAGAATGGATCATACAGCATTGTTTTCCTCGTCTGGTGAAAACAGTGTGCTTACATGTAGCCAGCGATACGCCAGGTATTTACCACGTGGTTTTATCACCGTGCTATCGACCAAGCGATGGCCACGAAGCAACGCCATGGACAGCGGCCGTTATGCCTCGTCTGACAACTACAAGCTACGCTGCCACTCGCAAATAGGCTTTCATCTGGACAAGAGCCCGTCGGCGTCCTCCTTTACGGCTTGCTTCTTCAGATTTCAGTACCCATCACAGAGCCTATTAAGTTATATAGGCCGGAAGGGTCATGTGATTGCATTTTTCCAGCTAGAGCGGAGATCAGTAATGGCTCTCTTCGGGACGAGCCAGATAATCCTGGAGCGGGTGAATCTCTAACAAGTAGCAAGTGCATGTTAATCCTGGTCCAGTTGTGCTCTGGTGCGACGATGTCTGGCTGGAGGCAGAGGAGATGTGGGAGGATGGTGCAGTTGTCGCAGCGGTGAGCTGGGGTAGTGGGATCTGGGTGTGACCCGGGGAGGGCGACGCGAACTTACAAGCCTGTCACCGGATTAGCTGCATGTCAGGCTGACATGTCAGGCCGGGTCGGTGTCGGTGTTGGCTGGTGTTCATTTGCCATTCCACAGCTCACTGTTTCTCAGCTCTTCGAGGTCGATGCTTGATACTACCGAACTCTAACACTTTCATCTGTATAATATTACTGTGGTTCGCAACGTCATCTATATAAACGAAATTAAGTTTTCAAGTTAAGGGAAGTGGAAGGAAATTGAATCATCTTTGCAGTTCAAAGGCAAAAGTTTTTTGATCTAGAATATATATACACGGCTTTGAAGTTATGTCGTTAACCTGATATGTTAAGAAAAGTGCGGACCGAAGTTGGTAGTTGGTAGGTGCGGCGCCGGGTTGTAGCTCACATGAAGAATTGCAGCGTCTAGCGGTCCGGGGAGGAGAACTTGCGAGGAGAAGAAAGATGCACATTTGCGGGTTGACGGTTCAACAGTCTCGAGAAAGTTCGCAAGAAGAGGGGCAATAAATTTGCTCAAATTATGCTTCAAACTTTGCTAAATCTTGGTCACTATTCACTGGTCTGGATGTGGAGCGTTGCAAAAAACAAAAGAACGCACGGAATCGAGTGCAAGAAAACACTCTACGAAGAAATTGGCATGGAAAAGTTGGGTAATAAAATTACAGATATACGCAAACTTTACGTGCATAAGCGTATGCTGAAAGATGAAAGTGATGGCTACCACTTTGATTCCAAAAAAAAAAAAAAATAGATCTCTGGAAAATTCGTTCTGAGCCGGTGAGCACATTGAAGTTTTCAATATTTTCCGTCGAAGGATTTTTTCGTTTTAGTTCGAAATTGATATTTCTGAGGCCAAGTCATCGAGAGAAGGCTTATCCCATTTCCCCTGACGAGCAAATTTGCATTCGGCCAGCCGTTCACTTTGTCGATCTCAATTTGGTGCGCTGCAAAACATCAAAAACACTTTGCGCATTTTCTCATCTCGCCACAACATGAATCACTCGGAAATTTCGCCGGCCGCCGCACCAGACGACGTAGCAAGAAAATGCACACACCCCACGAAGAGAAAATAAAGTACAGATGGGGACTGAAAGAAAATCAGCTTAGCCCCATATTAAATTGCAGGCTCCGTGCAATTTCCGCACCGAGCACGACGAGTTTAAAAAAGGTTGAAAGAAGACGCGGACTTTCCAGGGGGGCACCATCGTAGAGCGAGGACCCCAGAAAAAGCACCGGCACAATAATTTCACGGCAGCGTGCAGCCTGGCAGGAAGAAAAGCCGAGAGCCAAGGTAGGAAAAGTTTCAAATACAATTATAGATAATTTTGCTTTATCTTCACAAAGCTTTGTTCACGTTTGATTCTGGAAATGTGCACAGCACTCAACGTAAACGAAATACGCGGGGAGCGACGTTGCCAGCGGAATTATTCGTATCAATTATGAAGCGCGCGCGGCCCACGAGCGCTCCATCGTCAGATCTTAGATGTTTCCACGGAACCGCGCACACAACATCTTGATCCGACCACGAGCAAAGGATCCATATCGCCCTCGCTGCCGTCGTCTTCTTCTTCTTCTTCTTCTTCTTCTTGTTGTTGCCTCGTCCTCTGACATCGTCTATACGATAATCACGCAGCCACTAAAGTGCACTGAAATGAAAATCCTATAAGAAAATACGATTTTCCGCTGGAAAATTCACCAGCTGTGTAGAATTCGCAGTTCGCAGAACACAGGTCACGTGAATTAGGTTCATTAAAAGAATATATACCTACCATTCTATAGCCTGGCGCTATCGAGAATTCGCGAGGCGGCTAAATCCATACACGGCAAATTTATTGCAATGGTTGTGCCCCCGTATATATATTTCCAAGAAGAGGGCCTCTCTAACGCATATCCTACCTACACGGGGTATGGATTAATGTGGGGCACGTAACTTGTTCCCCGGCGCCGTGCACCCGGCCAGGGCAGGCTGCAGAGGGGAGGCCATGGGGAGGCCAGGGCAGCGCCAGGACCCAGGGCAGGATTATCGCACCAAGAGGAAAGTCGGCCAGCAGCGGACAAATTGCTCGAGTAATGGACCTACCATTGCCACTAACCGGCTCAAATGGCGTCTTAATTACTGTCTTACCTCGCGATGCCTCGCCGGAGACTAAGCGGAAATTACGATCCATCTCGACGAGAAAATAATGAGTTCCTCCCCCTCCTTCAAGAGAAAATGTTGTCGAGAAAGGTCTTGCGAAAAACAGTCGCGGAAAAATATAAGTCACAGACACAGAAGACATGGATGGTTGTCGATAAATAACACTGTGTTGAAGTTATGGCGAGGATATGGAGTGGGTATATCGTTGGTTAAAGTATCGGTCCGTGTATATGGGGTGCGGGGCAGTAAACCGTGGTGGTGAAACAAGAATGAATAGCAATTGCGTTATGACTTGACGTGATGGCAACCGCTCAGAATGTAGATGATTATTTTAATGTATGCGCGTTGCAGCAGCAGCGATTACTTTAATGACGATGTAAAACTAATGAATCCTTTAACAATTTCACGATAATTGTACAACCCGTAGCGATCCGGCGCTGCCTACTGGAGCAGAGAAAATGCTAAACAGCGTCGGAATTATTTCGCTGGCCATTATGAAAGAGCGAGCCGGAGCCTACAATTAAAACGGATTTTAATTTAATGCCGCTTGCCACGATTCGCGCAATATAGATAAAACTAAAGAAGAAAATTCGCCTAGGAGAGAAAGAAAATAAAATTCTTGGCCCGCGGAATGATAATCCGCAGCGATAACTCCCACGGGGACGTCATGCCTTATAAATTTGCCAGGATTTACCGATTTACATATCCGCACGAATTACAAATGAGGTGAAATTGCGCACCGTCGTGCGTCTTCGCATCCAGAAAGACTATAACAGCTACGCGCTGCGATCTGCGACTATACAGAGCCAGAGCCAAAGATGTATTTTTTTGCGTGGCCAAAGGGCACCCTGAACCTCGAGCGTACACCTCGCATTGCAGTGGCTGGTTGATGAACTCACGTGCCCGGGATACGACTCCCCAGATGATCACAAAATGGCGACTCGTCATCGAGTACTGTTGCGAACAGCCTCCGCCCGAGTTATCTCCATCGCCAGACGCCATATCCCGAGGAACGAGACGTCGCGTCGAACCCCAAATTGTTCCTCGGCTAGCAGGCAATATGCAATAAGGAGGGCCTCGCCGCGGCCTTCCTCCACATACCTGGACGTAATAAGGAGATATCGGATTTTTCCACTCGGTCGTGACTCGTGACTGGCGAATGGAAACTGCTTAACAAGGGGGAGGAGAGGCGGGGACCGAAGCACAAAAGAGGAGACGCCAATGGGAACTGTATTGACGCGGGCACGCGGGAAATTCATCTCAGTTGTATTCTGATATATTTGCGATGCGGAATGCTGCAATATGAAATAGATATCGGAAGCCGTGTCTACAACGGGAAGTCAATCACGACGGTTTGGACGCATCGCAGAATTTAATTAAAAATATATCAAATATCATTCGGTGTTTGGTTACACTGAGAGCGCAAACGAATTCGAGCAAATGTCTAAATTAAACTGCAAAATTAAGGTCGATTTTCCAATATTTCCCCCTCCGGAGTTAATATAGTAATGATTGAAACCAATAAATGTTCACCATGAAACTGATTGGCTGTTAACATGGCATCTAACTTGGCTCGGACAATGAACCAGGTTTGAAAAAGTAGTAAAATCCAGAATAAAGTGATTACACATTTTCATTCGCAAACACGGCACCTCCACCACCGAACACGGTCAACGTTAAATTGCATTACGGGCATGTATTTATCTACAAATACGATCCATAGCCCTTTACACGGCAGGTTACACGGCAGGTTACACGGCGAATCACTATCAGTATGTTGCACAGTGTATCACTATACAGTACTGTACACACACTCACTATACAGATCGAGTATGTACAAAGCCGCAACCTATGCTCTGGCACACACGGACACAGGCATGTGCTTTGCTCTCATATAGGGGCGGTCGCATAGGATATGCAGAGAGCGTCATGGTGGAGCATCGTCGGGGTGGCGTCGCCACGCGCGTACGACGGGCATGTTGAAATTTAATAGGGCATGGTTTCGCGGTGCGTAATGTGGCAATGGTAACGTGAAACGGGCGAAGGAGAACAGGTGTTCGAGACGCGCATGCATCACTATGTCTGGCCACGTGAATTATGCACAAACATGCGTCTCACTTCTCACCGGATGAAAACGTGCGTCGGCGTCGGCGTCGGCGTCGGCGTCGGCGTCGGCGTCGGCGTCGCGGCGGTGTCGGGCTCGGAAGGTGAATTGACCGCCACGTGACTCTAGCAGATCGATGTAGCGACGAAGAATGGGAGCTGGGGTGGGGGTGGCTCGCGATGAAAGAAACACGTGTTGGGGCACGTGGTGCGATTCTCATGGCTTTATATTGAGAAAGTTTGTCGGTATTTTTTTTTAAAGATACATAAAAGCGACGCAGCGTGTGCAGGTTGTTGGTGTGGATGGGAAATATAATGTATTTTATCATGCCTGCCTGCGTGGACGAGTGATATAAAAGTGTGCGGGATTTGTTCGGATAAATAATGAAAAAAGCTGTTAAGTAGATTTAGTTTTAAATCTCTACACAGCCGGTGAAGGCGATAAAGATTTGTGTGCGATGCGATCGCGCGTTATTCTAAACGATTCAACGCACACGCTCGGAACTCACACATAAGCGACGTCGAATAAAATCGGTAATCTGCCAATAGTTTATTATGGTCGTGATTATTGAATAACGACAGATGGTAAATCAATTTTTACCGTCGACGTTTTACCAGACTTTATGGCCTGGCAGTCAGAGCCATCAATAGCGAGGGCGTCGCGGCGGCGGCGGCGGCGGCGGCAAACGCGACGCGACGCCGGCCTGTCATTGTCTAATTAAAACCCGTCGAATTTGCATCACGGGCGACAAAACTTACGGCCGCAATTGATCGCCGAGAAGTGGGCCAACTCGATTTATTCGATGTCTTTCTTGAGTGACATGCGATCCTCGCCATGACCGCGCTTCAATTCTGCTCAGCGGGCTTTTCCATTTTATTGGACAAGTTTTCCACTTTCCATAACTTCTAACGAGGTAAAACTAAATTTTCTGGAAACTGCATGAAATGCACTCGTGTCCGACGCCGTGTTTCCATCTCGCACTATAAAATATACGTTCATTAAAATGCATAACTAGCAATAAATTCGAATTCGAAGCGAATCCGTTCCATGAGAAGCGACCGATTTTGTTTTACTATGACGTCAGTGCGTTAATTAACTGTGAAACATTTATTTCAAGCCGGCGAACTTTTTACTGTGTATGTAAATTGGTTTCAATGAATACAAGAGTATTTGGCCAACATTGTACTAGCGGGGCTTAGCGCTCCAGCCTCGGCGCAGGGCTGGCTCGTATTTGCATAGGACGGGCGTCGATGACGGGGATCTGCATACAGCAACCGCGCGCATGCAATCACCATGCGCCTCACCAATTAGTCACCAAACAGTCACCACTCACCGATGGTAATTTTACAAAAAAACTATACGCTTTATCTGACCTGAGAAAATTCTCACAGCTCTCGCTAAAAGTGCTTTAATTTTGCTCTATCGCAATCTGGATATATTTGTATACCAAACACATAATTTAACATCAATCGGCATTTGATCGATTTACCATGCATAACTAGTAATTACTTCGGCGTTCCGCGAAACCATCAGTGCGACACACACATATAGAACTAACAGCGCGAAAATTAGTTTATAATCTTAATTAGTGTCGCATTAATATAGTCAGCAGCAATCAGCACATCATTGCATGAATACAATATCACTAGTTTCTACTGGCATCACCGCAGACCACGTCGCAAGTACACATAACTCCTGATGCTCCTTACGGCTGTATTTCCAGAATACGTTGATATTACCTATGTGATTTCGTCCATTCGTCTAGCCGTAGTTCACGCTCATTAATCTCTAACGATGACCTACATTGGCTGTTATGAACGTGTATTATTAACTAGGTACTCGTAAGTTTTATGGGTAAATCTCAGGAGCGATGCGAGTAGATCTATGGAGGCAGGGAACGGAATGCCCCATAACATTGTATGATCCGGTATTCTTACGGTTTTATGGGGACGTGCACAGTTTGTGTTCAAAATTACAACCCTTGGCGTTGGAAAAATGTCCGTGAGGTACACATTAAATCCATTAGCAAATTGTAGTTGTGTTTAGTTTGGCCAGGTTTGCATAAATCTGCATATGGCATGTGTGGATGGCGTCGTGTGGAAGCACGTCGAAAAATAACAACCCTCAAGTTCTAATTACGATGATTAAAAGGTGTAATCATCACGGCGTTATTGATTTCAAAATGACAGGTTTGTTAAAGTTTGTAGCTAGTACTCTGCTAATGTCCAGTGGAAAAGTTATGGAAATGTGAATATACCACCTTCGAAATATGTTAAGCTGCAGCTACTATCGTAGAAGATGTAAACCAATCTATAAAGTTATGTTAACAGTACCTATATCATGATGTTATTTTTAGCATTAGGATATCTTTTGATGGCCACAACAATATCTACACAATACAGAATCCGCCATCGCCGAAAAAAGAGAAGATGGCGTATGACTGTGCTATTCAGAAGTTTGTTTAAACTTTAATTCCTCGGTAGGATAAGAGTTCTCATGACGAGTTACGCAGATGAAAGCATGCCGGAGGTATATTTCACCACCTCAGAGGCATCCCGTTAGTTGCATGACGCAGAAATGAATTACAAAGTGCACTTTCAAAAAAGCGAATGAGAAAAGTTTCGTTTTGCATCAAGTTAGTTATAATAGTGGCAAGGAACCGAGCATACTGCATTTCGAATGCGAAAAACTAATACATATTTCCACAAGTAATCTACATAACTCGTGGCAATTTTCACACGGCACATAAAACATATTTTCTCGCAGCATTTACTAAATCTAAAATGGCGATTACGGCACACCCCCTTTTTTATAAATAGCAGGCCTTAATGCGGGGTAATTTAGGTCAAAACAAGAATATTTTAAAGAAGTTGAGGCCGCTGGTGGAGGCAAGATGTTGCTACAATTCTGTCCTGAGCTCGCGAAAAGTTTAGTTTACTGGTTAGCAGTGCAGCCAATTATGTCGGACAGAAACGCTGTTTACTTAAATACATCTCCACGCCCTTTTCTTCTGCACAAACTTCGCACATGGAATAATTTCTAGAGCGCGCTCACTTGAAAATTAGAGTGAATAATGCATTTAAGTGTTGAGCAGACAAAATTAAATAAATAAAGATCGTAAAGCACATTTATAAACATTATTATATATACAGCATTGGAAATGAATTGCTCCCAAACGAGTTTAAAATTTCGACAGGAACGTGCAAAAGCTTTAAAATCTTAAATAGCACGGTTATATGGCACAAAATAATGAAAACAATTATTAATCGCTTCAGAAATAATGAGCTTGCTGTAAAAACCCGTGCACCTACAGAGAACAAATAACGACACATTAAATTACAAGCACGCTATATTTTAAAAATAAAAACATTAATTAAATTTCGTTATAAAAGACACAGATATGAGCGTCGCATGTTGAAAATAGAGCAGATAACCCTGTGAAGATTTGAAACAAAGTTCACTAGAAATCTTTCGCGAGAAATTACCCTGCCCCCCACCCCCCAATTACCATGTGAATGCAGTAGAGCTAGTGTTCAATATTCCCTCCGCCTCCCGTGCAGCTCTTCACAATAGGACTGCGAATAAAAGTGGAACATATCCATTTTCTCAAGAAAAATAAAAACCAGCGTCCATTTCCGCTTCCTGGAAAAGCCACGGCGTAGACCCCGGTCGACACATAGAACTCAATATCGTCGCCACCCTGTCGCATTCCATGAAAGAAAACAATCACGTATTATTTCAAATGGCTTTTTACCCGGATCTTCACAACTCACACCCTCTAAGATGAATATGAATAAAACACAGCAACGTGCTGAATACGACACCTAAGCACTGGCCCAGTTTCCATTCTCTGTTCATTGACCAAGTTATGTCCGATACCTTGCACTAAACCACATTGCAATATCAAAAAGTGTCTTTATTTCTAATCTCGCTTCACACAGCATGACTTTGCCAGACAAAATATCGCGTTGCAGCAGATTCTCACTCACAGCGCCAAGACAATTCCGCATATCAATAAAACAAATCACGTATATAATACTTGAAACACACGAAACACCAAGACTCTCATTGGTGCAGTGTTCCAACATCCACTCGTCGCCCACACTTCCTAAAAACCATCCGACAAATCAAAACCTGTCGTCGCCAGCGCTTAAATTCTGTACCCGTTGTCTCCGCGTCACACCAGCGTCAACGCATTCCTGTCTCGAGTCGCGACGACGCCGGCGACGGCGACGCCTGATCGGACGGATGCAAGCAGCGCGAGCGTCGCGCACCCTTAACACACTGCACACACCCTTTGAATACCTAATGAGATGCCTCTTATCACTCCTGTCGCGAGCGCTCCTGCGATGCCACGTGCTTGTGCGAAGGAAAAACAGTAGCGGAATTCCATTATTGTGTGGCAGTGAACGCGACAAAGAAGCTGGGGTTATATTCCTAACAGCATGGCAGACGTAAAACAATGCGTTATGTGTGGGTGTGGGTGTGTGTGGTAAGTATACGGCGAGGATGTGGGATTTGGTTGCCCGTTGGCGTATTGTCGCAGGGTTGTTCACGACGTTGGCTGGACTCGTGGGTGATGGGATGAAAAGGACATACGGGATGGAGCTCAAGGTATAAATGGACACCTGGACAAGATGAGCGTGAAAAATTGCATGGTACACACAGGACTGTCAAATAATAGGGGCATTACTGCTTGGTTATCAATCGAATGACTTTTGGAATCATAAAATATTTCGGAAATTTCACACGTTTATGAAGTCAGAACAGAAATGGCTGCTATGAATGTCAGTTTAGAGCTATTGAAAAAAAAAACACTCTGGGTAGATCAACTAAAACTTCAGTGAAGTAAAGTTACACGGGATACTATTCAAGTTTGATGCAACACTGTTATTTAGAGTTTTCTGGATAAGTCGAGTTTTCTGTGGCAAATTGAAAAGTGGAAGAAGTTGGCGGAAAGTTCAACGCTTGTTTATAAGCTCAACACGAAAATATGCTGAGTGTATATCGGTAAATAGAAATTTGATAGCTGTAACAAAGCGAAATAGTTCGGTGTAATTGTATTACTTGAGAAAGCGGCATCGCGGGCCAACTAACGATCTTCTTATTGAACTAGCGAGGAGGAGAGAGAGTGGTTCGATGCACCCGGCTATTGTACACATGCCGACCCCGTTCATGATGCCGCAGCCGTGCCTGCCTTTCATTCACCGTGAATTAATTACACGAATATCAACAAATTAAGCTCTGATATATATACGGGCATAACGCAATTACTAGCAGTCCATGAACTTTACTCTAAGCTTTCAATTTAGCCAGAAAGTCTTGTGTATACATAATCAATTAGGTAGGAGCCCGCTGTTAAACATTTCCAGCAGTCAAAATATCTCTTGGGTTCTATAGGATGCTGAAAAAGTTGGTTTCAACTCTCAAGATGAGATGAAAGAAAAAAATCAAATCAGAGAGGTTGTGTAACCAAAAATAAAATATATATATTGCTAAAGATACACTTTCTCGGAGTCTAAGCATTTCCAAGCCAAAGTAACAGCTTCATCATGAAGAAAATTGAATCAAACAAATTGAGATAAATTTAATCGTATAGGAAATGAAAAATAAAAATCTTCTAGGAGATCTGAAGGCGAAAATCAAGTGTATAACTAGGTAATTGGCGCAAATTGAGCGTCGTTTTCGCGACGTCGGGGTTTTTCCGGGTGTAGAACGTCGAGCAAACAATGTCCATGGCGTTCTGCACACTTTCTCTGTCGCGTTTCTCGGGATTTTCCGGCTTTCCCGGCAGCAGACAGCACATTTCCTGCACGCTCGATCGCTTTTACTTTGCTAAGCTTATACCTATCATCCCCCCCCCACCCCCACCCACACACACCATCCCAAAAGTTAATCTACGAAAATTGCACACTATTATACACGCGAACGATCAACTCATTTCCGAGATGATTATTAGACAGTTTATGGTACACCTTGTATTGTTTCATGATAATTTCGAAGCCTTCGGAACTATTTTGTATGCACATGCAAATTTTAAGGATCTTGGCTATTATGAATTTCATCGAGCCGCTCCGACGGGGTAATCTCATTTCGCAGCATAGTTAAGATTCTCTTTGTTGTAAGATGTATGCAATGATATTGAATATATGATAAGGAAGATGCTAGGAAAATTGGGATGATTAATGGCAAATTGAACCTTAATTAATATAACAAGAAGGGTATGTTATAAATCATAGTATACACCTTTTCCACCCCCACGTAAAGCTAGACATAACGAGGTTAACTAACGATGTATTTTCAAGTTACTTTCTGGTTTCAGGAATCGTTGGAACATTGCAGAATAAATTTCCGAAAATTCCTGAAAAAGATGCAGAAAAAACCGTGGGAAGGGACTTGTAAAAAATCACTACACAAAAGGGGAGACGCTGAGATAAAATTGAGGGGAATTCGAATGGAGCCATCAGAAACAATCGGTGGCCATGCGGAGAGGCGAAACGTGAGCCATCGCTAGGTGAGATGCTCGGAGTTAATGCACCTCTTAGCAGTGTCTTCCTCTTGCCGCCTGTTTCCTATTGATTCGGCTTCGTGTGTGTATCACGGCAGCCTCCATCTCTACACACACCACGCACTTCTTGCGTGCGTCACCGACGCGCCAATGAATGCACGCACTCGAGCGATCTCACGAGGAACGCAGTCCGCCATTCGGTAGGATGCCAATTAATTTTAATAAGCGTACAATCGTCGATTTCCGAGAGGAGTGTTTCTTTGTCAAGTTTCAGTGAATGAGAATCACAAGTCGAAAAAAAGACGCGTGCGAATTTTTACGTAGGCGTCTTCGCAAGGGACGTTGATATTAGTGCAAAGCGTGTAAGGGATGTTTAATGCAACCCCAAGCGTGCCAAAACCATTAACGGGTTGCTTTGCAGACGAAGTCGACCATAAGTTTAAATATGGTGATGAAAATTTAGAGAAGCACTTAGCCTAGTTCAGCTTTTGCTTGTCATCTAAATTCTAATAACAAGTTCCCCACCCTCGACCCCCCCCCCCATAACCACCATACCCACGCTGCCTTCACGATACATCGATCAGCAAACTTTCCGCGTATTGCAAATATTTTTAGCTCATAACTCTAAGAAACACGGTTCCCATTTCTTTGCGCTCTCGCATAAGTTGGCTCCAAAAAGCTACCAGCATCAGACCATTTATATATTTCAAACGTATTACATACATGACTAACTGGACATGATGCCAAGAAGAAAAAACACACTTTACTTTAACTTAAAATTTAGACAGTCGATAAAACACGGCTTTATTTTTTAACGGAATCGCCGAGAGCAAATTGCAAAGAAACCCGTGAAAATAATCTGTCAAAATTGCCGAGAAAAACTATGAATTCTCTGGATGATAAAAGAGAGCAAAGAAGAAGTCGGAAACGCGGAGAGTGGTGTCATCTCGGCAGATGGGAATTGGCCCTAAGCGTCATAATATCCAGCTGCGAATGACTTCTTTCCCGAACAAAATGAAGACAAATCTTAAACAAACTCCGCACTATGTTTAAAACATATAGAAATAAAGAATATCTCCTGAGAGCGAGTAGAAAGGAGTGTCATCGTGTAAACAAGCCAGTGATTTATGTCTTGAAACTATATTAAGCTCAAAGATAACCGCTTTCCTCGAAGTAACCTTCGTACGCGTTATGAAGAACAAGCGGAAAACACTATCTTCTTCAGCGTACATTGTTAGAGAGAATTTCATCAACTGTAAGCTTTATCATTGCATTTCTTTTGACGGATTGGTATAATTAGTGACTGCAATCATTTACGCATACTCCACATAACCAGGATTAAAGCAGGATAATCCCCGCTTAAAAACGGGGAAACTCAATGAAACGAGACTGTGTTGACAGTGTTCTATGTTGACCAAGGTCGTTGTCGAGGTCAGGGACCTGTAAATGCACTCAAAAAGAAATCAGTTCGTTCAAAAAGTTTCCCGGTGGTGGTAAAGACAAGAAAATGTCCCCATACCCCCGTCTTAGAAAGAACCTCACCTTCGTACGGTGACGCCAGTGAAGTTGGAGTGTCAAAAAGTTAGCGCGTGACGTCAATTTCACGCATCAGAAAAGAAAACACATTAGACTTTTATTACTGCTCGGCAAGATCACTTATTATGATTGATTGTGGTCCGCAAACTGTCCGCTCCAGGTTGCTACAAGTTTTCGGGTAAATTTCTCCCAAGGTTTCTGTATTGTCAAAAAGTTACTACAAGTGATCTCTTTAGCAAGAAGACACAATAATATCACAGTTATGAAAGAGCCGAGAAGAAACTTGGGACAACTACCGCTTTAAAATCAAGCACCTAAAAAACCCGTTGAAAGTTTACCGTTCTGCACAACTTTACCCAGCAAGTAATTTTCCACTGACCATAAAAGGATTTCGTAAATTTCATAAAAATTTGTAACTGGATTCAGAACTAGACATTTACTTTTTATACTCTTCTCGTGCTCTAAAACAGGAGTCTCATAACAGCGAGAGATGCGAACAGAGCGATGCCCGAAATAAAACCCCAAAAAACGCGCGCCCATGTTTAGTTGAACAAAATAGAGAACACACTTCTCATACAGAAACTAAATATAATTGCAATTTATAGCCGCATGTTGCACGTTGTTCTCGAAGTCGGCTAACAGCATGTAAAACTTGCTGGTAGATCCCCGCCGCACACGGCCGAGGCTCAACATATTTGCACCCAGCAGATATGACGTGTGCACGGGCGCATGCAGGGCTCAAGCCGGGGTACACACATGTACATGCAGGGCTAACCGACCAGCGAGCTATCAAGCCCCCCGCTATCAAGGATGATGCATTAGGGTTGAAGGTGATTTATGCTCGACCGCCCCAGCATAAACTAGGTCATGTGGATGCATACGGCTTGTATATATGAGATGGCAGAGCCACAACTGATGTTTTGCTACCTATACACACCTTGACTTTATTTTAGCAAGTGAGATGTATATGAAAATCACGTACCACTAGTGTTATTTTGCATGATCATTATGTCGACAGGTTCGAATTAGGGTTGCAACAATTTTATAAAGTAAACAACACATGATTGTGAATTAGGATAAATGAGACAGCCGTTCTCCGTTCGCCCTTGATTGTGCACTGTGCAGAGCATTCTGGCGACAGTAAATTCAGAAATTTGTTGCTTGGCCATTGGATAATTTCGCGTTGGCACGAGTTTGTCATTACAAATCTGCGGAATCGATGAAAATATAAATCACACACCGAACAAGGCTCTTAATGAACATTTCGACAAACGGACTGGCTTAATCGGGATAAATAACATGCCAAATGCGAGACAATTGTGACTATTGAGAGAGAATATTTATCAGTGCCGATTCGAAGTCATCACAAAAGCTATCCATTGATGAAAAGAATCGCCATGTTGTTAAAGTGTCAATACATTTCGGCCCGTCATCAAATTTCAAAACAAATGTTTCGGCAAGCCACGGCAAGGCACCTTCACCGAACCAAAAGATTAAAATTTCACGGCACCTCCAGTTATTTAAACTTTAAATGTTCCAAAGAATGGTTCTTGGCGAGAGAGAGAATTCGAAGCCGATAGAGAACGCGAAATAAGTGATTCAGAGCTACGTAATTAATGATAGCTCAAGATTATTTCTGTAGAATCGGTAATTGATTTTTTTGTTACGTCTAAAACAATGGCCAGCGAGCGGAGCGCAAAGTTCTACAAAACCGCAGGCCCTCGTTCGGGCGCATTGTATAAAAGTTGTGGTCTATCGGGGATGATAGTAAACAATGAAACAATTAAACGCCGCTCTCTGCTCGGGCATTAGGAGCAATTTCAGCGGCTGCAATACCTTGAGGTATTCACGGCACAATTAGTCGACTCAAATGAAATAGATGAATAATTGAGACGACCGGTTGTTATCCTCGTTGAAAGCTAACTGCTGGGTGAACTGACTGCTGGGCTGACTTACCGTCCCCCGACCAGCAGGGAATTGCCGTCTCGCACGACCAGTCTGAAGAAGTCGGTGTAGGTCTCGTTTCCCACGAACCGGAAAACATCTTCAGCGCCTGAAAAACAGAACGACGCTGCGGTTAGTTTTATGCTTTGGACGCTTGGTGACGCTTGTTTACTTTGAAAGCCGATGGCCGCTGTGAGGGAAGAGAGGAAGCGGCGCCGAGAAACACACAGCACTTGGCTTGTTAAGGCATGTAATAGGAAACACTGTATGTGTACCACTAAAATAGCTGAAAATATTCACTTCATTATGGGAAGACAGTTAAAAATCGTAAACTATTGGAAACCTGTGTGTTTGGGGCGATTAATTTGGACTGGAAAAGTGTGACACCTACTCCCAAATAAATGATCTCCAATTTAGAAACATTGTACGTTACTGCAACAAATGCATTTATCAGATTAACCATCACAATACCAACCCACCCAAAGAGCAGCATTTTCTTCGTTATCCAGCAATATTTCACAAGTCACAACTCGGTCAAAGAATCATATTCAGCCATCAATGCCGTAGCAGTAATGTCGTCATCAAGTCGATAATAAAACCACAAGCACCTGATCCCAAGAATAGAATTTTCTTTCAATTTCATTGCTGTCAAGATTTTCCAGGCACAGAAAATAAAGGCTAAGCTACACCGTCTCTGAGATTGCAGCCGTAAATCGACCCCCCTGTTATTATATCACACCCTGCATGTTCATGTCAAAATACGTTTACGCCACGAGAGATTCAAGTGTAAAGTTCCTGAAAGAAATAGCCGACTCCAACCACAAATATACGTTTTTTTTTTGGTAAACGACACGCGACAAATCGAGATATAAACCGACCACAAATCTTAAGCCACCGGCTTTGTGAAATCCCTTTCGATATAAAAAATAAATAAAATCTTGGCATGATATTTAGTACAGTCGAGTGCCCGCCGTAAAACGAGGGATGCAAGCGGGCAGAGCACACGAACGAACGAAATTCAACGTGAGATATTCCTAGTTCCTCCAATAACGAAAAGACGAATTTTCTCACAGATTACGGTCTTCCAGCTTGCAAACAGTAAAACATCCACCTCGTAGTTTGAAAAGATTTGGCTTCTGCTTATGGAATATCTGCTCGAGAGAGCGTAACATTTATTGATAAAGTAGTTCGAGAGTCAGTTAAATTTTGAGAGAATAACTGATTTAAAATCCTCACAATCCCATAATAGTTTTTTGCTCGGATGGCAAGAAAAAAACCCAGCAGCGCCCGAGGATAAGTGGCAACTGGTTCGTCGCCATTACGTGGCTGCTACAGGGAAAATGAATTGTTACGCGATCGAGAATCAAATTTGCATACGATGGAAATTGGCTGTTTAGTGAAGTGAGGGGTGGACCGACGAGGAGTACGGAGTACACGGACTGGTTGGTCTGCAATCAAGGAAGCTGGCAGACGTCTCTCTCCATCTCGCTCGAAGCTGCCGTCCGTACCAGTTTCTAGACATCGCTTTACGATCAGGATAGGTAAAGAAGAGCGATCCACTTGGGCATGGGGTGGAAGCCCGTCGAAGGGTTGTTCTGTGCATCGAGGGAGGCGGTGTGCCAACAAGCATGGAAAGAGAAGAGTCAAGACAAGGGGACATTTCCATTGCCCTCGACATAGGTTAAGAGCTTTTTAAGTGGCTCCGGACAAATCTAGATATTTAAAGATCGTTAAATCTACAGGCTGCGAATTTAGAGGGACATTTTTAATTTAGGATCGCATTACATGATTGCCCGATATGAGCCTTTAACCTAATTAAATACATAGGTACTTCATGGGATTAAATTATTTCTGATGCATGAGGCTGGCAATTAGGATGGATGACATGCACTCATCAGAGTTAATATAATGAAAGAGGATCTCGTAATTTCTTTTGGACACCTGGGAACACGCGATGCCCTGTAAAGGGTATGCCAGCTCAGCGAGCCTCAACCGCCAGCTTTCACCACGTCGATCGGGATGGCTTTTATTTGTATGTGACAGACACTGCGTCCACGGTGTGCCGCGCTTCATAATTTCCCCGGCTGGCGCCGAGCCCGAAGCGCTAAATCCGTCGATATGGGCATGATGGTCGGCCAAAGGAACGTTCTTAAAAATACGATTTTCATCAACGCTCGTCCAGGGCCAGGGTGCCGGGGTTTGGGGGGAAGGGGGTGGAACAACGGACAATGTTCACACGGGAATAGCAGCAGGGAAATAACTCACCGCCAGCGCAGTATTGGCGGCGTGGGCACGCTGTGAATGAAGTGTGATAAGCAGACAGAAGGAAATGGCGCCTCCAGAGGAGCAGAGGAGCAGAGGAGAATGATGACGCCGAGCGTGAGTGACAGTCGAAGAAATAAATATTAAAATTAAATCGAATGGACGATGGGAATGAATGGAGGGAAATAGTACGACAAAGTCACAATGTGCTTGTGCCCCGGGTTTTACCTTCCATTTCATTATTAACCAATGAAGAAAATTTTTTTGGCACATCGAAAATAGACTTACGAATAATTGTGTGCAGGAATGAAATGACATATCCGAGGCAAAGAAAGACTCAAGTTTCGAAGCGTGGGAATACCTAAAGAAGTTTGTCAAAAGAGAATATGTCGAATGGGCTGAGCTTTGACCTTCTTGAGTAAGTGGCGAAGAAACGCGAATAGAACGGAGTGAGGCAACAAAAGCCGTGCATCTAGTGGAGGTTTAGAAGCGCAAGGTGTTTTTCTGGCACGAAAAGGTGTCTGTTGTTTGGAAGCTCGTGCGACCAAATGTTAAAGTTTTTTTTCCGAGCATGTTTGGAGAGTGCATGACTGTTTGAAGCACGAAATTAGTATGTCACGTCTGAGGTTTCGAACTGTCTCGGTGTCTGGAGCTACGACACACGACGATCCTCTGTGTGCAATCTGAATTGGCACTAATTGCGAGGAAAATGTACTGCAGAAAATTACAACAAAGAGAAATCCTGTCATTATAAAGACCAGTGTAACGAGAAAAGGAAGCGCATACATTTTCACAAAAAAAACGGAAACACGATACAGTTTTTGTAACATCGTCTTCTCGCTTCTATATAGCCGGCATAATAAATAGCTTCGAAACTATAATTCAAACGAAGAAGTTTCTGACATTTTTTTTTGAGGGGGTAGGGTTTAGACGAGGGAAGGGTTGGTTGAAAATTCTTTGAAGCACGCACTACATTCGATATCAGCAAGGGCGCAACTTCTTTTTTTTCTTTTCTTTTCGAGTTACAACTTTATGCAAGACTACGATCGAGCCAGAAAACTCCGTTTTATTTTCTAGCTCGCTGTACTATAACCCTCTCGATCGACGAAGGAATATTATCAATAGTCCGTTTATTTGCACACCGCATGGCTTCTGACTTGCCACCGCTTGTAACCAAACAAACGCTATCGTGATCTTTAACACGGCCAGTAGAAACACTCGAGCTACGTCTGATACGCCAATTCGAAAAAATTATCGACATAACGACGACGCCGAGCCGATCTGAGAAATAAACCACATGGCAGTTCTGAGAGTAAAGTTTCTATGCGGCGACGGGGGGAAAAACCTTGGGGGAAAACTATCCACGACGCAGCGCCAAGCTTTTCCGGACAAACATCCTTTCATCGTCGCGCTCGCTTCCGCGAATAAGCTGGCCGTATCGTTCATCTCGCTCTCTACTCGCGTGACACGTATTACGGAACTTATCTCAATTGAAATCGCTTCCAATACTCCTCCGAACATGTATTAGGATAAGACCGGTACCCGGACGGCTGGCAACCATGAACGAATAAATATGGCACTGGCAAGATTGCAGATAGCGCACTGCTCACGGAGTCGAGAGTAGTTCGCAGATTGCAAAAATAATATGCGCCGGTATTTCACTGGGGACCTGATGAACTATGACGCAAAGCGAATCGTTATTATCGAAGCACATGACATATGAAAATCCAGCCGAGCACAATAAAGTCCCCGCACTGCACTGCGCGACGCTAAATATTGCAATGAATAGAAAATTATATTAAATCCCTGCCATACAACACAAAAAGGCACTAGCCAAAAATAAACGGGGATTTATGAATATTGCGTGAAGCAATTCCTCACAGCGGCAACTATAGCTGTCTGGGAGTTCAAGTAACAATAAATGATTTACCGTGTCATTACTATTCTCGAAGTGCAATAGCTCGAGATGGCGGATATTTTTTTTATTCCCCTCTCGGTCGCGCGACAAGTCGATGTAATTTATCACCGCGCGTAAAATGTTATCTCAGAAGATGTAAATGTGAGTGGAACCGACATGAACCGACGTGAACCGACGTGAACCAGCAGCCAGGGCACGTGTAAACAAGGCCCACCCGGATTTCCTCCAGTACAAGAGATTTGCGTGGTGCGCGCAGACGCAGCGTTGGCGGCGTTGGCTCGGTTAACGTGCCTGCACTGTCGCTTATTTCGCAGGCACCGTCATTCGCTGCCAACACTGTCCGACACGTCTTGCTTCACACACGGCGCCGCTTTCGTAGACAATCGGGTGTCATAAGTTGGTGTCAAAAACTAAAAATCGAGTTATGGGTGTGGCTCCCGATGCCAGGAGCGAAACTAGCGGCGATTTAGGCTGCTGTGGCGCGGGAAAGGACGTCTGCCGTCGAAGCACGTTGTTTATATTCCGCCCTAACGGATTGCTGCACCGAAATCGAACGACGAACCGACTTGAAACCAATTCAGTGATTGCATTTGTCAATCTTGTTTCGCCATACCTCCACCAATCGTGTACAGAATCGAAGAAATATATGCCACGGACGATTTGTCTCAATCAGTTTTCGAGATACAAATCTAAACTCTCGTTGATTTTCTTTTAAAACATTTCTTTCGTTCCAACAGTGAGATTTTGTAGTTTTCCATCTATAGCCGTTGGCGTATCTAAGTGCAGCAAAGAAGATTTGAAACCAAGGGAGGTAATAAAATGTTTTCCTTACAAGAGGAAAAATGTACAAGAACAAAATAAGGAGCAGCAAGTATGTAACTTGTTTCATTATTTTCCCTTCGCAATTCTCCTCCGTGTCTTCGGGCTCGAAGCATGGCGTTCTGAAGACAGCAAACAAAAATATACACAATATTCTGTCGTCGTCGGGACTTAATGATGTTTAAAGTTTATTAATAAAGTAGACATTTCTCATATTTCCCGCAAGTCCGCAGCGACATCTTCAATGACGTGCTTAGCTTATCCGCTGCAACATTGTCAGCGACATAGTCAAGTGTCCCCAAGCTCGCAACGCTTTATCATCCCTTCACTCGGTCAAACAAACTGACAAGCCCCGCTCGACAAACAGCGTACGGCTAATTATTGAAATGCGATCATTCCTCTCGAGCAGCCTGACTCCGGCCGGCAATCAAGTACCAGCTCTAATCACCACGAATATCTCCCGCCAGCGGCCGTCATCGAAACTCAAGCCAAGTCTGCGTAACATGCGTAATCGTATCTACGCCTCTCGTTTCCCGGGCACAAATCTGCACGGACCACGACGTCATGTTCAATAAAGGAGTCTACCGAACAGCACCGATGTCAAATGTCCCAGCACCCGGCCACCTTTCACCACCATCGAGGCGTCGGCGTCGGCGTCGGCCTCCCCTATACGCTCTAGAAATACGAGCCCCACCGCATACGACGGACCGCCTGCGAAACTAATCCCCGATGCAGCCTGTCCGACGGTATTCCAAATTCAAATGTGCTTCTGGGAGCGGTGGGATTTCGAATAAGATACGCGCGGGGTCGAAGAAGACGCAGCATGGTGACATCACGTGACACTAGGATCCTGTGGGATTCGCCGGGTCGGATACCCGGATACCGCATTCGTCCGACGCCGACGCCGACGCCAACGCCGACGCCTGTGGATAACAGGTGGACGACGACGCCGCGTCGCGTCGTGCCGCTTCCTGGGGGACGTCGACGTCGAACATTAGAGTGTGTGGGTCCTACTTCACACTCTCCCTAGATTCGTTTATTTGCACCGCGTGTACCACAGTACACCAGTTCCATCGTTTCTCTTTTATTATTATTTTTATTTGCACCACGTGTGCGACAGTGCCATTTTTCTTCGCTTAGCAATGGCCTGGACATTGTATAATGGAGAGCGATGAAAATGGTTTTGACGCAGATGGGTCCACGGTTAACGGGTTTAAACTTAACTTCAGGTTTTATTTGGTGAGCATCATATAAAAAAAGGATCATATAGCTCATGAGGATCATATAGCTCATGGGGTTTGATGGAAATTGAATCATCAACACCACGATCTATGTACTATCGTGGCTCATCCCACATCTTTTGTTGGTGAGTTTACTGTAATGGATAAGTTTGTGGTGCTGAGTTATGGGCTATCGCGGGATAGACCGCATTTTTTACTTTATATAATATATAGGTAAAACATATATTTGTCAATATTTATAAAATGTATTTGTTGAATTCAGTTCGATGGGTTGTTTTGGGCGAGACGTGTCGTCATTTATCAACAGAAGTCGGACTTTCGAGACGGCGAGACCGACTCTATCCAGCAAAACGAACGAGCAGCGAGCAGCGAGCAGCGAGCAAAAACAAAGTCCACGCCGAATTCACCCGCACTGTTTACCAAGTCCCGCGACCCGACGCCGGACCTCACGCCCGACAAAACGCCCTCACCCATCACCCCACCCCCCACGACTTGTACCCACCCAAGCACCCACCTTCTGCCCCCTGACGGCAAACTGCACTGGCCAATGCATCACACATCCAATGTCTTTTTATAATTTCCAAGTAGGTTATGAAGGCAACGAGGGACAACCCCTGGCGCAAACCGGAGGGGTGGAAAATATTGAACGAGTTTAATCTGAAAATGTTTGCTCGTTCCACCCCCGCCCCCGCCCCCGCCCCTAGTCAGGGTAGATTCGGGTGCTCGGGGAGCGCTAGTCAACCCCTATCCGCTAAACCACGTCAATCCCAACCGAGACTGCATCTGTATCACGAGAAGCTCAAGCTTATTTCCGCTTAACAGGACGCGCGGCAAAGGGGGGTTGGTCGGAACGGGGGTGGGTAGAGGAAAAAACATTTTCGCGTGAGATCGCACGTTTTTTTACTCTGCATGTTGACACGCTCGTTGATACGAGTGAAATTTCGGTGGCGCAGGTAAAGCAACCAACTGTCAGCCACGAGAAATTAGCTGGGAAAGTGCGCTTCTATCAGATTGCGTGAGTGGGAAATGGTGCAAGGTTACACTTTTCATTTTTACAGCTGTAACGTTTTAAGGCCAGGAATAAGAAAGTTAAGAATGGTTCAAAATTCAGAGCTTTCGTAATAATTTCGTATGCATATCTCGTCCTATTATAATACAGTTCTTTGTTAGAATTTGTAAGGGTTGTCCAACTTTTGCATTTACCCGCTCCGGAAGAGGAGCCGGGTTCAATGACCCGAAGCAAATAAAGGCAAGTCGCATATGAAGAGCGGCCGGTCGCCATTTTCCATACATTAATACACACGGACAGCAATTTCAACCAAATTTTCCGCAAAAAAGAAGCGCCCATTATTTCCCCCGAAACACGAGGGGTGCGCCCAGCGACGCCCGAATACCACTGGCCAAGTCCGAACGAAGCGGTGAATTGTGTCGCTCAAATTGCTCGCTTTGAGCGCTTCGCTTTGACTGGCACAAATTGCTTGCCGACCACTGATATGTCGGAATGTCTCATATGGCGGCACGTGCTCGCACCGTATCGCACAGTGCACGAGCCACGCGAAATCCCATCCTAGCCAACGCCATTCATTCGCGCGTCTCACGCCCCGACGCCCAACGCCGACGCCGACGCCGACGCACTCGGGCATTGCCCACTACGCTCGGACAAGTACAAAGTGCATGTGTTCAACAGATAATTACTGGAAAATGGTGTAATTAAAGCAGGTGATAATTTCCATCGAGTGCGCCCGTCCTATCAGGACTACGTCGTTGATAAATGAGCTCGACCGAACGGGCCAGCCGTCGGTATGACCCTGAATGGAGCTGGCGTGGGATTGCGGGGGTGCAATTCAGCCAGTGGCCGCATCGCCGTCTGCGAATCAAGCTGTATGGAAATTTGCAACACAGAGAGAGGGATAGCTTCGTACGCTTATAGCGCGACGTGGATGCCGGACGCGAAATATTTCATTAACGGCACGATTGAAGATACTTGAAGATGGCATTCTTGCAGGCTCGAGTAAGCCTCTCGAAGGCTCAGCCAATTATTTCAATCTGCTGCGAACACAAGTCACGACTAATTGCTTTTTGCTGTAATTAAAATTAGGAAAGCATTGTCAACGTAAAAAAATATATAAATAGAATATATAATCGCAACAATTATATTTGCCTCATTTTCAATTAAAATTCTTGTCCGGATATTTTTTCCAGCGCAGTCGGCGTCGTGTTTTCATTGCCGGGGCGTCGTGAAAATAATCATCGCCGGCATTGTTTCGCCGTTAATGTAGTGGGCCTCGTGTGGCCTGTTTATGAATGCTGGAGGCAGACAAATCCAGGGTGTGGGTGGGGTGGGGTGGGTGGGTGGGGGGTCCGACACCGAGCATCGATCCGACGGCTCGACTAGCAGTGCCGAGCGCGGCTGGAAAAGCGACGCCGACGCCGACGCCGACGCCGACGCCGACGCCACGTTACCGGGGATGAGGGATGTGCGAAGCAAGCGACAATTACCACAAGACAGCACGAGAAGAAAGGATTGGGCCCTTCAACCCCCCCCCCCCCACCACCACCACGTTCCGTTCGGTTTGAGATGTGGGAAATAATTAATTGCTCAGACCGCCACTGAAATTATTCTTGCCACATCTGAAGATGGAAATAGAATTTCGGGCGACGGGGCATGGCCGGGTCGGCTGGGGAGGGGGGGGGGGTATACACTGTCCCAACAAATTACCGCCGGCTAATGAAATCCCATAAGCGCCACCAGGAGAGGAAGATTGTTCGTTATGCGCGAGCGTAGCAGGAAAATGGCTACTGAAAAATTAACAAGACTCGCTGATTATACCGCGTTAGCGATAAGATTTGCGAGCGAGTATATAATGCGGGGGGGCCGGTGCTATAAGAAGCTGCAAAAGAAGCCTGCATGCAGACTCGGAGATAGCGTCGAGACGGACTTTGCCAAATGTCATCATCTCTAAAACGGAAAGCCAATAACATATGACGATCTAATCTTGACTTAAGGCCGGCGACAAAAGCGACAGGAGAGACGAAGAATGTTGACTTTAGACGATAATCAGAAAATATATCAACATTCCAAAAGCGATCGTTGTTATAGACAGAGGGACAGAGAGACAGAGAATAGAGATCGGGCAATATTTTAGACGAGATCGCGATTTGATATGTTCCCTCCACAAAGGAGTTTGTAGGTCACGCCAACGAAGAGATGGAAGAAAAGAAAATCAGGTATGGAAAATGCTTTGGATAACGATGTCACGATCTTTACCAGGACCCTGGTTGCAATCGTCCTTAAAAGAAACACGTCTTGAATGCAAACGTGAACTTAGCTCAAGCATCAATTCATGCCCAATAGCGTTAAAATCCTTCCGTATATGAATGGGATTACCGCTAAATGTCAACTACTCGCGTTTGAAATCCTCCGCCGATCTCACGCGGCATTGTATTACAGAAGCCAGCAAGTAAACCGTCAAGTGAGTAATGACAAAGCGACATGCAAAAGACAACGACTACCTAGTTTGATGTAGCTGAGAATGACAACTCTCTCGGAAAAGCTCGACAGCTTGAACACTGTGGGAATGATCCCTGCTCCGGGATATCATGTGATGTTATATGTGATATCACATCGAGGCACACTGACAAATTCAAACTGTGACACCGTGTGTTGGCAACTAAGATTCATGACACTTTCTGATGACACCGAGTAAAATAATATACGTGCATTGCGTCAAGTGTAATAAAGGTGAACATCAATCATGGGTTGAACATTTTCAATAGTCAACATCTCGAATATTGTGATAGTGTTTGTATGCCGATGGCTTTCAGCTGCTGAACCGTTGGTGGCTTGATTCATGTGTGAAATGGGGTAGTATGTCTTTGTCAGAAAAGTACCTAGAATCGTCGCCATTAATTCCGTAGGGGGTAGCAGCGGTGATCACAATATTGTTGGGCCAACGGATTTAATAAAGGTTAGCAGCTTAAAAACTTTACACGCAGTTTCAAGTGAAAATATATTTTTCATTCGTCCATGTATAGAATGTAAATATACTTTCTAAAAACATATAATCTGTGATACTTTAAATCAAGATGATTTCGCTGCTTTTATTGAGGTTTCTTGAGCCTATATCTGTGATCGTATACTTTATTAGGAAGGGAAGATGCATCAGTTCTTCGAATACTTTTTCTCGAATTTCATCTTTGATATATTTTTTGTTCCGAGTTTCCTGGTTGAGTTTCTTGTGGCTTTCTTTTTATGTATTTTTCATGTTTTCTATTTCTTTTTCACAAAAAATATTCTCCTGACGAAAGTAGACGAGTAATTTGAAACTAAAATACCCATCTCGTTCGTTCATATTATTTTCCAGGAAATAGCCGCGACTTCTTAACGGTTTGATGCCGAGGTAACAATAATATACCAATAAAAACTACTTGTCTGAAAGTAAGAGAGAAGCTACGCTATACGCGAGCAGTAAATGGCATGTGCTGAAAGCTAATCAAAAACCCGTCCGACGAAATCACGCACTTTTACCCAAAAAGCCAAAATTTACCTCTCGCATCTCAATTTAAAGCAGGCAGCTCCACGCTGCCGACTTAATGACCCTTCATATCTGATACCTTTGACGTGTTTTCTTTAATGATCCTCCATGAGCCATATGACGACACAAAATGAGCTGACTGTCATCCCCATCACAGATTGCTTGGGGGGTGCACAGAACTAATTAAGTCTCATCTTCCACCAGGCTACGATATTCCCTGCAATCAGTCGTTTGCACCTTGCACGACCTGCCCCTGCCCCCTGCCCTTAACCTTTTACCTCATTATGGTTCCACCCAGGATTCATTGGCGCTTCATACCTAAAAACACGATATCTCCCAGGAATATAGCGGCCTTGTCCCATGCTCGAGTGCAAAAGCTTGATCTACTCACCCGGATTTGTTCACTGAAATGTGGAATACGATTAGATTTTGCTAGATTGATTTGCACGGCCGATAGGCAAAGTTTCTGCCTAGGTTATGGCGGATGTACCTAAATATAGGGTTGACGGAGATGTAAATGATTGCTAATTGTCGAGGAGGGTGCACGCTTGCTTGCTAGTCAAGTGCCACTTATGCAAGGACATGGTCATGCGGGCGTTTGATTTGATTTTCTTTTTTGGAATAACTTTTGTCTGATTGGAAATCTGATAAATCTGCGCGTAAGCAGTCTTGACCATCGAATGTTCGATGTGGTGATGGTCAGAGCAACTTTTTGACAGGCGCTCAAATCGCGGTTCGATGAGGGTGTGCGAATGCTGATTCGTTAATCTCTCCAACCTCTTTCGGACGTGGGTTTATTTCCTTGGCTCAAAACAAGCGGCCTGCGAAAGGCGTAATCAAAGTTACAACGGCGTAAAGATTCATTTCATAAAATGTCACTAGCATCTTTCTTTCTGTTTGCATAAAATTATGTAAAATTCGAGTGAACTTCTAAGAAGCAATTTCGTGCAATGTTTAATAATCCATATGTAAATTGTGAATTCAGCGAAAACTGGGAGATGCCTGTTTGTGCTTAATTGAATGGGTATAAAGGGACTTTCAAAAACATCCCTCTGCTCCATTCGACCAACGAAAAAACACGTGAGTTATTTTGTAAGTATTATTTCAGAAACAATACGTTCGGCCGGAATCTCATTCTTTTCATTGGCGAACAAAAGAAAATATTTAAAAAAATGTTGGGAAAGTGAACCAGAACTTGCGAATTATCCCAGTGAGAGTAAAGCATTGAGCTAAGCTGCATTGAAAGAAGATAATGTAAGAAGTAAGAACCACGCAGACGACTCGCCGTCTTGAACCTATATAGCCTTAAGTTTTAATTGCGAAAATAATTTCCTTAGAAATTCGACCGAAGTTTTATTCACTTTTATTAACACGACCAAATATTCTTACAAATTTTTTCGGCACACAAAGGGGAAAGAAAAATAAACCAAATTCTCCACGAAGAACTTCCGAGAAATAACAAGCATTATTCGTAACACAAACCAAAGGAAACCATCACTTCTCTACACCAAAGAATATACTTATTTTCCCAATGCCCATTTCGTGCGAACGATTTCCATTCCCAATTTCCAGCCCCCGAGAATACTGCAGCCACAGACGGCCGTAAGTCCACATCAAAAGCTCGGAGGGTGTAAAACATCAACATCATTAATGGACAAGGTTATTTAACGTCTTAGCGTTGCGCTACGCATGCGCACAGCCGTATCCAGCCTTCTAAGGAAGGAAAACATGGAGCACTTAGCGACCGTATCCACAAGTATCGAGTTTCCCGACGGCACGGGGCAGGAAAAGCCTTGCGTCACACACCTTGAGATTAATTCCACGAATTTCCACGCATTCCCATGTGCGAGGAGGGCAGGGCACGCGAGAAAAGCGCGAGGGTGAGCTTTTGCAATTAAAGCAGATAGAAACATGGCTGCATAGCAAATGGCAGGAGGCGGCGTGAGGGGCGGAAGGTAAGACGAACACATTTGAAATGGATCATGTTAAATATCTATGAGGGGTACATATTTTCCCAAGGAGCTAAAGAAAGAACCGAAGGGAGCAAGAAGAGAAGAACGAAGGTAAGAAATTCTTGCTAAACTTGCGAACGATGTTACAAGAGATAGAGAGCATCTCTCCGAATACCAACCGAAATGAACACAATTTTTTTATACCTATGATACGAACCGAACCCATACACAACATAACGTACAACGTTTTCTCAAATTCAACATTGCATTGAAAAAAAGTTTTATTGCGACGGTATTATGCTTAGCGAATAGCGATACATAAATCAAAATGAGAAATTGGAGTCTTGCGAAACGAACGATGGCCGATCAATACTTTCGCCTCGAGTGCGGCCGCAATTTCGCGTAGGGAGCAACCATAACCACCAACGGCGGTTGCCGCTGTGTATTCCTATTATTGTTTTTGTTAATGATTCGCTGAGCTGAGATAGCGGTTTATTAACAGGGTCATTAGTAAGGTGTCCCGTGGAATAACGAAGATGCATCACGCCACATCCGAGCATTATGCGATATCGCGATATCGCCGGGAGCGCAGTGAACAACTTTGTGAGGGGGGGAAAAATTAATTACACGTTAATTGACTCTAAAAATAGAGAGATTATTGCATTGAGTTACACGCCGAAAATAAAAACTTTATCAGGCGTAGCTGTTGTGAAGCACAAATAGAATAATGTTCACGGAAAAAGATATAACGCGTCTGACTATAACTTCAAATGTCAACACCACCGAAATCCATTAGCAAAAAAAAGGAGTCTGCCCTTTGCCATCGCAACCTTTCTCCCGCTTTTCTCGTTGCGGGAAAATAAAACGTTTTGTTCCACATTCCATCACAGGTCGTGTACAAAGTCAGGTCTTATAAGATGGTCCATCAGTATCAAAGTTAAACTCGTTATCTGAGAACGGCAGAGCTTTGCAGCGGGAGAGATGCGAGAGATGCTGGGCAATCCTCGTCTCTTTCCACCCCCACCGCCACCCTGTTTGATGGACGCTTAACCCACTTTCCGTGCACCGATGTCCTGATAAGAACTACCACGTGAGGCAGTCACACGAGTGGGAAAGAAGACGAGATAACAGAAAGGAAATAGGTGATCACTTAAGGAGTATTGGAGAAAAGGTCGGAGGCCCAATTAAGTGCCTTGTCAGATTGGTAAGCTTAGGTAAACACGACTGGGACGGAATTTTGTATTATAGAAGTGAGCAATGAATGATGTAGTAAAACACAACTTTTAAAAGTGTTTTTGTATTATTAAATTTCTTAGAATCATGACTTGTTATTATAGTTAGAATAAAAACTAGGGATGTGATGCTAATTGCTAAGCAGTTTTTTTAATTATAATGGACTAATGTTACTCTTTTCTCTCTAAAAAAAAAACAGTGTTTTTAATTTTCTTCTGAGAATTAAACTGCAAGAAAGAAAAAAATAGGTCGAACCTCGCTGTTGGTTTTCATCAGTATTTCAGGGAAAATGGAAAAGCAGTATTAATGTCAGCAGTGCACGTCATCGACGGGGCCTAATGGAAGGCAACATGTCTGATGAAGAATATGAACCATTCCATGCGAGCAGCGAGATAACGACCGAAGAAAATACGATTCACTAAAAGACGCGCGCGCGTGTGTGTGTGTGTGTGTGTGTGTGTGTGTGTTCTATTGATCGTCAAGTTGGCGTCGAAAAGTTGCACGGTTGGGGGAATTGGGAAGAAAATGCGAGATGTTACGTATCGTTTGCGGTCTGCTAAAGTAGCGGAGAAAAGCCTGAAGCAACTTTTTCGCATCCAACGAGAGAAATGATACACACACACACGTACGTCATGGTAGTAGAAATGGGTTTGATGCTCGTTACATGAAGTAATTTACAGAGTTTTAAATATTAAGGTTGAAGAAATACCAGAGCTATTTTTATTGCTCAGAGAAAGCTCGAGGAAGGTACTTTGTGATACAAATAACATTTATGCAAATCTAAAAATTTTGTTCCATGATTTATTGGCGCCAATTACAAGCAAGTTGTCCATTATGTAGCAGTTATTTGTGGTTAGACATCGATCATACTCTTAACGGCAATGATACCGTAGAAGAACCTCGAAATAAAATCATACCCATCAACGATTTGGAACATTAATTGTGAGTTATGATATCCATAAAGGGCAGAGCTTTTGTCGAAACAGTGCTGTGAGATGGTGGAGGTGCCGGTGTCGGATTCGTGCTTTTCTTGCGACACATCGCTGTGAAAATACGGCGCTTTCTCTTGGGAACTTTAGAACAAACAGATGCCAAGAAAATGTCAAGCGTAAGCTGGTTTTGCAAGTAAGGATTTCCATATTGATTTAGATTTTCAGCCTCAACCCTTGATATATATATTTGATTCGGGGGTAGTTGTACCAAGACGTAATAAATCATCAAAGGACAGTCATTCTAAAAGTTGAATCCTATGGCCACTGATAAAAGCGGATCTTCTAGAATTTTGTGTATTAATTTTAAATCAACTGAGATTTATTTGAACGTTTTTCGTGGAAAAATCCGCTAATAAATTTGCGGTTTTCGCAGCGTAACTCATTTTGGTTGGTTTGGGCTATAAAATATTACTTCAATTTCAAGTTTATTTGAACCACATGACTTGAAAAGTGTGAAAACTTGCCAATATGTGTTCCTATTTAATCTCAGCATGTCTCATTTCTGCGATTGTCTTCCTACTTGCATAACTTTTCTACAGATCAATTGGGAAAAGTACTCACAACACTACTTTGCTGGAAAATAATGTCCAAGGTATCATTATTAAGAGGGGGTTACATGCGTGTCCCAGCAAGGGGAGCAATCTTTTTCAAGCCCAATCAAGCTGTCTAACAATATCCGAGTGGTATGATAATCAGAATACCTTCATCCCGAACTTGCCAGGAGTGGACCGAGTTATTGACTTCCATCAGCACACTTTCTGTTGCATTTGCTTGTGAAAAAAGCTCGCAAAAAATTTCACAAAGCAATCAGCCAGACGCACACAGACGAGTATGTTTTTAATTTTCACTCGCGTAGATTTGGCGCCGATGAAAATCAAAATGAAAAGCTGGGCGCGGGCTGTAAAATTAGGACACCTTAACAAAGTGTTAGATTTTCTATTGCAGCTGCTTGATTGTCCGGCATCTATCTATTACACCGTGCATAAAAGTGATTAATCGTGAAAAGGATAGCGATGTTCCGTTTAATTCCATTTAAATGTTCTAGAGCGGAAATGTAGAAAGTTTGAATTTGCTTGCATTAATACCATACAAATAGGTAGACTGAAACAAAATATAAAAAATGTTTAAAATGTAATAAACATCTAATTAAAACAGAATATTGTTCATTTGATTGGAGTCTGGCGAGTCGTCGTCCGAAACGTTTCAGTCGACAGATTTCCTACACCTCTACATAGCTTTTCTAGAGCATCATTAAAATACGATCGCAGATGTGAACAATATTGTGCAATATCGCAATATCCAGCTTCAATCATTTCTGGTCGTGAAGCTCGTTTTACGGGCATTGAATAGAAGAGTAGGCGTGCATAAAATGCAGTGCAGACACACGAAGGAGACGCATACGTTCCCACACTGCGAGCTATGTGCGACCAGATCAACAAGCAACAAGCAACGCCGACACAATTTTACGGCCACTGCTTTTTATTGGGCTTCAATAACAGCCGTTGACAAACAGCGACCGTAAAGGTTACCATGCACACGAGAAGCGCCTTGCTATTTTACATATAATAATTGCAATTTTCCACAGGTTAACGTGACTTTTCATCCCATTTTGTTTCCTAAAAGAGAGGCGAGACAGATTTCGCAGAGTTGCATTATATTGACCGTGTTAAGTGAGTCGCGACACGTTGATCGAAAAGAGCGTCGGCGTCGGCGTCGGCGTCGGCGTCGCTTCGTTTACTAGCCAGGGCTACACGGAGAATTAACTCGGCGAGTGCAGAGGACATCGAGAACGCTAACGAGTATTTTAACACACGGCAATTACAAAACTGGAAGCGTTGGCGGCGTCGAGGACGCTTTTTTAGACCAGCGCCGGCGTCGGCGTCGGCGTCGGCGTCGGCGTCGGCGTCGGCCATGGGAAGCGAGGAAGATACAGCGTTGCGAGGCTGCTTTCTCCACGCTGCTAACTGTGCGGACGTGACACGATAACAATCACCGGGCTGCGTCTTCGGCGCGGCTAAGAGGCTTGGATCGACTCATAGTTTTCGGAAAGGTGGCTGGCTGGTGGTGGCTTAGTATACGAAAATCATAGTCCAAATTCTCACGAATAGTTGACTAAATCAATCGATTTTCTTTGGTGAAATGCACAGGTGCTTGTTTCATTGGCACCAGTGAAGCAATGGGAAAATATTTTGGAAATTATGAAGGTATCTTGGGATCGGCCTCTACTGGGCACGACTTAGATATTTTTCAAAAGACCCAAGGCTGATTAGTAGTATCACAATTATTTTGTCCAAAAGTCCATGGTTAATCAATGTAAAACCTAGGAGTTAGTGTAGTAAGGTAGAAGTAGGGTTAGTGTAGTAAGGTACATATTTATTATAAGAAAAAAATTATCCATTCCAAAGTTAGTATCTGCACCGGGATTTTAATTTTGGAATGGATATTCCATTTCTAATAATAAATGTAAGTTCCCTCAAAACGAAAGAGAATTTGAGACGTGGCATGTCTGAGAACAGCGGCTTTGGAGATTGTCCAATGTATGGAGCGAAACAAGCGGACGTCTAGGCACCCCACGCGACCCGAAGAGCTCTTCTTCGGGCGAACACAGAAACTTACTTGAGTCGACTGTGTTTCGGTGGCACAGCCCTACGCATTAATTTATAGCCCAGAAGTAATGTGTTCTATGATTAAAAATAGGCAAGACAACCGGATGACTAAAGAGATATCGAGATTTTATCATTCCACGCGCAGTTTTAAATTGAGTTGCACCATCGCACGCCAAATGTAATTGTAAGACGGGATATGAGGTGGTGCGAAATTTCGTTTTAGAACGTTTATTGGATTAAGACTTCCAATATCCGCAAGTTTAGCTGTCTGAAAGATGTTTTTTTCGATTTCATTTCGACCAGAACGGGGCGGTGTTTTGCGGGGAACTAGCACGAGCACACCGACCCCGTGTTACTGCACTACAAAGAGTGACTTTTATATAAATTAGACGACAAAAAAGCAAACGAAAAAAGGGTTTCCATTCCTCGCATGCATGATTTGAAAGCCGATCCCGCGTTTCGCAAGAATTATAATAATGAGGTGCTTACTTTTAATTAAAAACTGCGCTGCAATAGATTGCGCTTTTCATGTTAGACTATAGATCAGTAGACACTTCGTTATAAATTATTTTTTAAAAAAACTACACCCTTATAAAGGAAATAATTGAAAGCGCTGGTGATTCAATTTGGTATGGATTGAATTGTGTTTTAATTAACTTACGCCGCTTTCAGAACAAAATTATACGAAGCAAAAGAAAAATGCGCGTTTCAGCTGGAATTTTACGAACTCAACATAATATATTGTTGTTGAGCTGATGGCTGCAGCTAAAAATCTCAAAAATATTCTTGACAGATTGAAACAACGCTAAGAATCTTTCAACAGAGCTCGTGACAAATTTCATCGAGAACGATTCTTCTTTTCCCTCAAACCAACACAATTTGTTTACCCTTCTACACGCACTGCGCAAGCTGGAACCCTTTTTTCCCTGTTTTTCCAACGTAAAATTGAATTTAAAATTGATAGCCATGTTGTGCAAGAAGATTGTTTCCATGCATGTTTGTAACAACGTCAAAGCTGGAGCGCAAACTAGATTGACTACTATTCGATCAGCCAATGAAAAGCTGCAAAACAACCAAGTTCTCGCGAGAAGCTCCGCAATCGAAAAACCAGCTGTCAGTCGACCGTGATACTCATTCATAAGTGATTGGAGCAAATCAATCAATGGAAATCGCTTTCTTGAACCGAATAAACTCGACTAATTTATCTTATTCATCCCTAAACAATGCGTTGCTAATGCTTTATTCCCCTACAGCATTGATTCTAAATCCACATTGAATGCGACGACTTTATCCCAGCAGATTTATGGCAAATCTCTGAAACGTTAAGAATAAATTGGCTCTTTAAGATATTGCACTATTAATTGGTGCCATTAGCGGCAATTGTTACAATTCGCTTAAAGAGTGTGCGATTCTGATGTCAGCAGTAATAATCACTTATTTATTCATTGCGTGAATCACTTCAATCAGTCTAGGGTTTTATTATGTTGAACTCGATCACCCCGTCGGATAAATCACTCACATAAAAGATTTAATTAAACTGAGTCAATCAATTTGTGCTCGGAATTCCACAGAGACGACGCATTTAATGTGTGTCCCAGTATGCGAAGGGCCAGTCATAATTTTCACAAGAACAAAAAACAGGTATCATTAGAGCAATTGTTTGTAGATAAGAAACTATCGAGAGATCACCGTTTGATCCCGATAAAGATGTTCGCCGCTAGGATAAAGGAGAGCAGAGCGAAGGGGTGTAGCAGGGCTACGAACCGCTCGTTAAATCCGTGGCGCTGGGTCGCTCGTCGACTCTTTGATGGGCGAAAGATTCAGCCTGGTAATTGATACCTCTCTCTTTCTCTCAAAAGTTCACTCTCGCCCCCAGATTTATCAACGTGCAACTTTCCCAAAAAACTTGATGCCGCATACAGTGCGCACGCGCGGCAAGGGTAGGAAAAGTAAAATGGCGAATTGAAGCTTTGATATCATCTATTTCATTCAAGTCGGAAATAAATTAGAGATACTAATCGAATAACGATGGAACGCGGTGAATCGTAGGCTTTACGATGAAGGTAGACGGAAAACTGATGTAAAGAATCGGTTATAAGCTCTAACTGGAGTTGGTGATGCTTCGTTTGTCGTCTGGCTTGTTTATAATGACACCCCTGAACGCAACCCGCAGAGCACTGAACTCGGCGCTTCCACTGTTCAGAAGAGAAAGGCAGCGGACGGGTTTTCCAGTCCGTCTGCACAAGGAACATCATGTATTCTTCAGTTTCCAACCGCAACACGCAAGGATTTGACGAGATGGGCCCCAGGCGACCGAACTTTACAGACTAGCGCCCGAACGCAGCCCGCAAAGCAAAGTACGGCACTTCCACCCGCCAAAATATACAATTTCTTTGCTCTAAAACGCAAATAATTAATTAAACTTAAAACAACGCCTCTGGATCCGAAACGAACACGAAGAGAGCGAGACGTCGAAGCCCTAGCAGGTTTCCCGTCCGTTCAAATAGCTTTATTTTCAGAGCTAAGTGTATGGTGTGGTGGAATGCCAATGTGCAGGTCTAACTTATTCATGACACGTGACACAGTTCGCCCGCTCCATTCGCAGACAGCTAATTAATTAATTCGCCTTTTTCGCTCGGGTTAAGTGCAGTCGATGCAGTTGATTCGGCGAGCAACGGAGCGTGACGATGCTTTACGAAGCTGATCTATATTTATTGTACGTTTCAAAGTAATCGCAGACTACCCACGCACGAATTTCATCGCTTTGTCATAGATTGGCCAGTGCGCTTTGAAAGCTTACGTGTGATTAGAATTTAAGGAGGAAAATTAAAGAGACAATAGTTTGTTAGCTCGGTGACATTTAGGTCATGGTTGAGACCGCCTTTTCAGCTGTGGTACAACTATAATAAGCATACAGATCGTTCTCATAAATATATCGTTAGTAGATAGTTACTAGTAAGTGTAAAACTTCGATTATAAGGCACAAGCATTCACACAGAGCAGGTATCGGCTTTATGCATGCAATCCTGATTATAAAATTCCCCGAGGGTACGGGCATTGGCTCTGTCTTGATCAAAACGCTCTTGAAAATGACTCATAAAACGTAACGTTTCATTATAATTCAATCTAAATGATTTCTCCATTGATGAGAAGTAGATTTATTGAAGATTGTCAATTCCAGACTTTAAAATTGAGTGTCGCGGTTTCAAGTCTGGTAGGCAGCCAAAGTAGACGCGAGCAAAAAGAGTGTTTTTTTGCAATAATGAAATATATGCGTGTCATACCCTAATAATTCACTCAATTAATTTCTAAAAAGCAATCACGATAATGTTATGAAATAACCACGAATTAAATTGGCATCCAACCGGGCAGATTGATTGCACGACGAATTCGGCGCGATTGGGGCGACGAACAAAATAAAGTGGGAAATCAAATTTGCAAAGCAAGAGAAAGAGAGAGAGAGAGAGAGAGAGAGAGAGAGAGAGAGAAAAGCGACGCCAAATTATCTCGAAACCCATTTAATTTTGGCTGTAGGGCGCAAGGCCAAAGTTCGCCTCGATAATGTTATTTAAAACAAGGCCAAGCTTCGAAATATTTGGATGGGACTCAGAAGCGTCGAGGAAGATCTCAAGTTGCTCGTGTCTATCGCCGTCGAGTACGTTACGGTAATAGCGTCGCAAAATAAAAGATAGGAAACGAGTGCGCTCCTCTGTCGATGCCATCCATAGATTCTCAATTCCCCGCGAAGTACAGCAGTTATCGTAGAGTGTGCAAGGGTCACTCTGCGCTCTGCACTGCAGGCCACGTATTGGCATGTTGTACATCACCCCGGCTGCGCCCCGGCTGCACCCGGCTGCGCTTCGAGCTGCAGATGGAACGAGATAGCGCGCGCCGGCGGCGATCAAGACGGTGCCCTGCACAATGCTGCATAACTTCAATCCTACACCAAGACTCACCTGAAAAAGAAGAAAACACGTCGATAAGATTTATGAGTATTGAAAAGAATCAAGAAAAGAATTTTCTTTACTATGACACGCCGTTCATTTCTCTTGGGCACCCGGAGATTTATGGCGCTCGAGTGAAATATATTTACCACCGCGATGCAATATTTTACTGTTTAATTTACTTTTTTTTATAAGTTGAAGAGAATAAAGTGCATTCAGAGAATAGCACCAACACATCTTTCATTTCAACCTCTCATTTGTTTAAACACTACCAAATGTTAGAAAATGTTTTTCTAATAAAAATAAACCAGTGTGGCTCTAGGAGCGTTGTTTATTTGCTCAGCTAGGACTTGAGCATTGTCTGACTCAATTTGGACCGCGCAATTCATTGTCTCACAGGGTAAGTGTGGATCGTTAACCAGCCCTGATACGGGGCTGGTGTACAGGATAATGCAGTCTGCATATCCCTTATCTAATTCCGCCAGCCACTGTCCCGAGACGATATAGTTTGTATGTAAATACGCCGGCTTAAGCGAACGCCAACCCTGCAGTAATGTTGCAGCCCGTGAACCAGAGAAGAAAACAAGTAACAAGGCGAACCCAAATCGTCGTCTCGTCGTGTCCAAATGGAAACGAACTAATTACCACTCAAATATGCTTAATTAGCAACAATTTGTTTGGAACGCAATCTTTATCAACAGAAATATCTCAATAGGAGAATGTCGAGATACAGTGTTTTGAAAATGTGAAACAATACAGACGAAAAACCCTTTCATTATGAAATTTAAAAAACTCGGTTCACAGAAATCCGAGCAATTCGTTTTTTCAACGCATAAAATTAAATTTTCAATAACCCAGCGTTGCGTGAACGCATTCTGGCCATCGCGTCAGAGGACAGAATGCTTTTGTCGTCGCCATCCGCTCGACGAGTTCGACCCCGCGCCGAAAACGAGCTAGAGCGCATTACGCGCGATCTAAATGTCAAAGCGTCATCATCCCCGATGATTTTAACGATATTATTCAAATATTAACACATTTGACTGACAACCCTTTGCTCGTACATCCCTCGCTGCGTACGCTGAAACCCTTTGTGAGGAATGCGTACGGAGTGTAATTCAGTTTCGCTGCGGTGCTCGGTACCGCGAGCCAGCGATTCGGGACGCGACCGAGATCGGTAGGCACGTCACGTGGTGTTCATCAGGACGTGGATTGATCGACTGATCAGGGCTGTGGGATGCTGGGGATGCTGTGTAGTGCTGTGCGAGCAGGGAAAATCTGACGGCGGAGCTGGTTGGCTACCTATACCTACCCCGTGATCATCCCGATTTACTAGATTTTGAACGGGAAGATAATTGGAAGGGTGGATATAAGGTATACAGCTGGTTAATGGATGTCGGGGTCAAAACAGTGAGTGTGGAAATCTGTTAAATAAAGCGAGAGTCGCACCGAAATGGTCGCACATAAAGATGTCGATTGCAATAAACAAAATACACTAACATTTAATTGTTATTTTACAGCTGATGGTGGGAGACGTCCCTGTAGGGTGGTTGTGGTTGTGGTTGTGGTTGTGGTATGCAAAGGTTACTGCGAGTTCAACTTAAAAAAAGAAACATGGGACTAGGAAGCTGGGTGCATAACTTGCGCGTTGTAAGGAAATAATCTCAAAATTGATTGGCGAATATAACCAGTAACTAGAGGAGCGAATCAAAACTTGGTCGAAAGAAATTAGAGACTCGTTTCCACTGTAATGACTTTTCCGTCGGAAGGAAATAAGACGAAGCATCGGAGAAAGAAAATAAAACGTACGAAGAGGGAAACGAGTGGCTGGAAAGGAAACGGCCGAAAAAAGGGAATTAATCAAATTGGCCAACATTATCTGAACATTCATACTCATGTAAAGTTGTGCCAAGTATAACTCTCCAAGGGAGTCGCCAATTTAGCGTCCTTTTCCGCCCCCGCTCCCGCACCCGCACGATCTGGGGGAGTTTCTTCCCTCGTTTCAATCATTAATATCGATTTCACATTAAAATATACGCCACTTTTGTAGGGGTGCGTGCACCGAAAGAAGAAATCATAAAACTTGTTGTCTGGCTGGCGGGGGAAAATCTAGAAGGTCGACCTCGCGGTGATCCCGGAAAGGGAAGCTACCCTGTGACAAGGCGAGGGAGTCGGCGGGATAGACTGCTGCTTCAAAAGAATCAGTGTAGAAGGGAATTTATTCTATAAATTCTATAAATTCTTTGAAATTTTCCGGCTTCTTTGTCAATATCGCTATTACACGTATTAAACACCACAAAGATATCTCCCCCTTCACCCCAATGAGCTAAGACTTTTAATGTTTACTTAGTTTTCCTGAACGACGTAGCGCCATATAATAATTATTATTATCCATCGATACGAGACGTAAATCAAAGTTCTAACCATCTGACATAAGAACAGACGTGTCAGGAAACGCAATTAGGTGTACAGGGAAGTTTATAGTTTGCTTTACAGTTTGCGTTATTAGCTGGGAGGATATGTCAGCGAATCGGTGTCCGGTATCGCATGAATATTGAGTGGTGCATTGTGTAGGTGAACAGATACTGCATGTATGTCTTCTCCGTGTGCACACTCTGCTGCCGTATCTCTCGGCCAGATGCATTAAGCCACGATTAGCACCAGCACTGCAAGGTATCGATTTACAGACACACCATAATTTATAGATCGATTTATGAATGACTACCAATCCACGCGCTGATGCTAATCACCAGTGTTAATTAGGCACGACTAATCTCTCCATTCGCTCCGAAACCACATCTGTAAATGTTGGCTGGCTCCCAGACATTACCAAGTCAGTCTGGTGTGCCAATATGGAGGCCGGGACAGCAAGAGACATCTCATCTTGTCATGACCTCTCAGGTCAATCGAGCGACTACCAGTCTCGTCCTCGGTTTATATCGTCTGGCCCAAACCGAATCATTATTTTTATGGGTGCCACATGCTGTTTGCAAAATGAGAGAAGGAGAGGAGGAGATAAATAAGGGAAAACTCTAGGAACAGTAATGCGAAATGGCAAATGTCGTGCCGAAAATTTACAACAAATGTTTGGCAATATATATTTTTTATATTTGATTTATAAACCGATACGTCAGATTACTTTCCAATACAAAATATCGATGATGGATAACGACAAAAAGAACATGGTGTCAATTTATCTAGTCGATCGCGTCATGTCACAAAAAAAATCACGGAAATTGTGTAAGTAATTTACACCAACAGACACAATAACCGTTCATTCACAACTCCTTCCCAACTTCGACATGGCCTCGCGGACGGCGAGTCTACAACGACATTGTAATCCATCAATTTGTACACGTACACTGTGCGCCGCGACGTAATTAATAAAACCACTGAAACGAGCTGATAAAATGGCACACAATAATATGATCAATCGGCTTATCCCTCGGCGGCGGTGAAGGCGACGTGACAATGTGTATCACCAGTCATGTCGCCCCGCGTGAAACCGCGTCGCCTCGCACTCAGGATCGTTCAGGATCGTTCAGGATCGATCAGGATCGTCGTGGAACCTCTCCCCCCCCACATCGCCCACGGTGTCTGTCCCCGGGAGCATCAGTCGCGACGGCGGCGACGAAAAACTGTTTTTCCCAGACGTCTGAGTGTACCGAGACAACACACGGACGTCTTCCTTTTAGCACTTAGCTGCAGACACGAAGTTCGCTTGTCATTAAGTTAATATGATACCTGACGATACTTCGAAACGAGTTAATAGTGTAATAAATATAACAAGGCAAGTCCGCGGAGACAGCTATCCAATAGCAATGTTTTTGTTCGTGGAAGATCTGGACCGGCGGTGGGTTCACGAAAAGTTCAGCGGGCTGGGACATTCTGTATGCCACCTCTGCAGCCACTCCGAAGAATTGGAATAACGTGGGTGAATCATTCAGCACTTGTGTCGTTGTCGGGTGACAATGGACAGCATCGGGGTTCGGACCCGCCATGTGAAAGGAGCTGACATTGCAAAACCCCGATCTCAATCAGCTAGCATTGCGACGATTGGATAAAAGCTACACACATGCAGAGCATACATTCATGGATTGGTACAACCAAAATGACATTCACGAAAATTCTCGTTAACGTTTACAATCACGATCCGGTATTATTATTTAATCGCGATTGTTTAGCGCGGCACAATGGACCAACTTGATTTCGTGCAGAACTCATCTGTCACTAGACACAATGGCTACATTCTACAGTGGTATTGTGTTGTTAAAGTACGCAATAACAAGGGCTTGTTATCACTTGAACTTCTCCAGAATAACGCTCGAGTAATTTGTCTGTTTTGCATTCGGTTATAGGGGTGGGAGAAAAAGTGCGGCGCCTGTCCTGTACACCGCAAATTCATAATAACAAATGAGATGATGATGATAAAACTAAAAGTAATTTGCAACTAGCAAGTCTCGCCAAATGCATCGGCAACAGTATAATACAATGCAACTGTAAGTTATATAAGAAAATGTGTTGTTTCTTGCAACAAAGTCGGACGATGTTTACAGAAAAGCGTGCGCAGGTTTTTGTGATTTTTTTTTTTTCGCTGAGTGCAGCGTCTGAAGCCAAGTGGCATCGCGACGCTCATTTTCCCATGAGCGTCGAGGTCTTTGTCAGCAGTTTTTCAATCAATTTGTCCGCGAGAGGCGCTCCGCCATCGCCCACGTCGACGCCGACGCCGACGCCGACGCCGACGCTTGGCGCGCCCCGCTCGTATGACGTTGTTATTTACGCCGGAGCTCGTCCGTGAAAATTAATTAAGAAGATTAATTGCGACGGCAAAACGTCATAATAAACGTCTCGGTTGTTGAATCGCGCGGATTGTTGAACGAGTTCGCGAAGACGTTGCAATGCGCAGCGAAAGTAATTCGACGAGCAAATAGAAATGTTTCCTCGTGTTGTGCACAGATCAATCACGAGGAATGTGAATTGTAAACAACAGAGCACATACTTTCGTTCTCTTTGAACTTTCAAGTCCGAGGGAACACCATGAAACTGGTTTTAGCATTTGTTTCAAGAGTAATTTATGCGATGTTCTAAACCGTGCTCTGTACTTCTTGAAGTACACTTGATACATAGCGTGCGTGAAATAGCTTCGGAAGTCTCTCATCTCATCGTTACACACACAGAAGATTATGCGTTTGGAAGATGGTCAAGTGCAGATTAGAAAGGGTCGTTCCTTTTAGTGCGAAGAACTTTTCTTATTCGGCTCATGCGTTGCGTCCTTAGAGATGGCTCCCGAGATCCCAACCGAAACGTGGTCAGATCCCTACTATTTGTCATTCTCATTCACAAACGAATCTAGAGCAGAAATCTCCGAGCCCCTACCCTCCGCATGTACGCAAGACCGTTGCCGCACAATTCAAACGTCATCTCTTCTCACATGCTATTGATTTACTAAATTATTTCACATTCCTATGCGCAACACAGTACGCGAATGTAAGACGCGCAAAGACCATATACAAGATTAATAGATACGCGTTATAGGCGAAGGATTTAGGCAAGGGGTGTTGGTAGTGGGGCAGGGAGTGGGGGGGGGGTGTGGATGGGCGCAAATATTTCTCCATGAGCCAGATGAAGAGCAATCTCATCGCCGAGTAAATTCAGAGTGGAAAGGTTGAAGTGGCAGTTATGATACAGCAAGGGCATAGCACTAGTCAGGGATTCTCCACGATTGAAATTCTGGTTTAGCAGGAATATCCAGACGCAGCCAGGGAACACATAAAAGAGGCGCGCAGGTACAGCTAGGTATAGATATATATACACAACAGCCGCGGTACCTTCATCTGGATTCTGAAATTCCACTTCAGATCCCGCCCGACTTTTTACACCCTAATATGAAAGAAACCAAATAAAGGAATGTATATGTGTACACGGATATCCACTCTGCACAAGTCTAAAGCGGAAAGGAACTAGGAATAAGGGAAGAATACCCAGCGGCAGAAAACGCGAGCGGTGGGAAAACTAGCGAGGCGCTAATACAAACTCTTAGTTGTGCTTACTGCACAATCGAGTTCGCGGCAGCACAGAGATGCTCGACTACATGGATCGATCCACAACTCTTGGGTTTTTGTTTCAAATAAGAAGCATTGAATCTAGCCGCGACGAGTATCTTGTTTTTTCCAACACGCACCACCGCCACCTCCAGTGTGAAATAGTACACGGCTCCAGTTCTCTAGACAATCATCGCAAGCAGGGGAGCAAGTCGAGCTAGCAACTAGCAACCGCGCTCCAATCCATAAATCCCCTCGGAGGTAATGGAGGATTCGTTTGTCTTGTTCCATTAAAGCTTGTAGCTCCGATGATACGAGCTAGCTGCGACGTGTAATCAACAATCAGACCCCCACCCCGCGCGCCACCCACTCGCCCGACGGAAAAACCACCCTCGAGCGAGCAGAAGAAAAGAAACCCTGGCGACAATGTCTGGCGACAAAAACCAGACATTAGCTGCGTGGAAAAAAGGCGTTATCTGCGAAATAAACCAATAAACGAGAGTCCCGATGGTGGTGCATGCATTAAGGTGCACAATGACAGCGGCGGGTGTTATTTTTGAATTTTGTGGATAAGACGAGGGGGAACGAAGTACGTTTTTGACATGTGCCAAAAATTTACCGAAAATATCGTCACAAAAGGGATTTTTAAAATAATTCGACATCTTTTGATGGCAATATACATTTTTTTACTGTTCACTGGAGCTTTAATGCTGTAGAGACATTCGTTTTATTTTATATTGTCTTCCAATGTAATTTTCGTGGAGGTACTCATCTTTGTTAAGCCAGTTATTGAAGTGAGTAACAACCATTGGCATAGTAAGCTGGTATTAGAAAGCAAGCTAGCTTTCCCGCTCGGGAAATCGGACTTACCCGATCAAATGTAGACTTGTACTCAACCAACAACAGAGAAGAACCAGAGAAGAAAGTGTAGTATATTTGGAAGCATACGCAGCGGCACCGAAATGTTTTAGGGACGTAGGGCCAAGTTAGGCAGCGAGTTCAGAGTCATGAAAAGCACATGTTCGTGGAAATAGTTCCAGGTGAATACTCATCCCCACTTTGGCGAAACAATTGATTGTGTATAATTGGAAAGTGGTGCACTAATTTGTCAAAGCGCACATCTATAGATCGTGTGTACTACAGCAACTGTATTCACATTGACACACACATCCACCGGTACCACTATGCAGCAGCAGCAGCTGCTGCTGTTGGTAAATTGGCTCGAATCGCTACTAATTCGTACCGGCTATGTCGTCTAATTAAACTTGACGAACAATTTATGATAAAGCAGATTAAGACAATTGGCATGTTGTGTCAACATAGAGAGGTGCCGACATGCAATTAGAGTTAGAGAGAGAGGGGGAATACGGACGCCCCGATCAGACGGATAGGTAAACATTGAAGACGCCATACGAGCGTGATTTGTCTTTGAAATGTCTTCACCACGAGATATTGTTTGGCGCGTCAAGTCGACCGAAGTTTTCTTCTGAAAGATATTTATTTTAATTTCCGTCTCAATTCGTTCGGAACGAGTTAAGCTATAGATGGAAATGTGGATGATTAAAAAGTATTATAAGATCTCTCGTATTTCTTAATTAAAAATCAAGTTTTGATTCGTTTTTATTTTTAATTTATCTTCATTATCGCGTACAGAGCGTGAGTACTCGCGGATTAATTAGTAGAGCCAGGCGATACGGGGAAGTTTTCTAGTGGCTGGAAACCACTTGCCCTCTTTTCTCTACCGGACAAGTACGGATAAAGGAAGGCAAGAATGCAGTTAGCACCAACGTTATAGAAAACAGTAAAATGCAACGCGTATAAAATAGCTTCAAATAAAACAAATTCAAAGAGATAATGTAGCAGGACAATCACTTAAAGAAATATGTAGTGGTTGGTGGAGGAGCCAGGTTTGCTAGTGTAATAGTGTTGCTAGTGTAACATGGTATCTCACGCAGCTAGTTTAGTACATCGGCAGTGTGCACCTAATATCCTGGGTGTCTAGAATATACCCCTACTCCGCAATGTATGTACTAAGTGCTGGGTGAGATGTACTTCACCTTGGATTCCAGTCTAGCCGACCATTGAGTTCTAGTTTCTAGGGAAATAAGCTTGATGGGAGAAACGCAGACGCGACTCAGCAACCTTCGGTGGTCTGTTCTGCGGGCTGCATCCAGGGGTAAAATAAATTCTTGGAATTCTAGTTTCCGGGATGCTGGCAGTGGAACTAATAACTAACGCTCAGCTGAATCGGAGATCGAAGCGCGTGTGAGCGAGTATGTGTTCCTTTCATCCCGTGTAGGGGGATGTAAGATTGCCAGGTATGTTGGTAGCTGGGCAGGGATGTGTAATTGATGCGCGAACCCGAGGAAAATTTCAAATGAATAGTAACGCCTATTAGGTACTACGAGGAAGAAATGTTACCTGGAAAATGGGAAAATCTTGAAATACGCGGATCATTCTCAGAACTGAAGCGGTGAAAACCAAACATCTTTTCTTTTTCATCTTTTCCTTTTCGAGACGTTCTCAATTTCGTAGGAAACATCTCTATTGCATCCTCCAACGCAAATACAAAAAGCGTAGTCGAAGCCATAAAGAGATTTTCATTGCATGGTTAGATACCAAGAAGTCAGACAAATTAACCATCAATGCGATATTTTTCTTGACAAATTCCCAATTCTGTTAAATTTGCGACAAAAACGCCAACCAGGTTCGAATACATCATTTTAAGGAGTTGAAAAGAGTGACGGTAGCGAGAAAAACTCTGCGCAGACCGCGTATAACATTTCAGCTTAAAGTCATAACATTGTATCAATGTCATCCGAAAAGGTTCCTTCGCTGGCTCCTTAAGCACCAGAGACGCCCCCTTCCCTCTCGCGGGGGCAGTCTCGTGCGAATTATTTAGGTATTTGCTTTTAAAAATCGCATAAAATTAAATTATTTTCTCGTACCAAAAGTTTGTGATATGAGCCTAGGAATTTTCCGAACTATTACGAACTGCGAGCAGAACAATTTTTCATGGCTGCGTGAAGAAGCTGGCAAAGTAGCGCCGGAAATGTTAGAATCGGATTAAAGTTGCGCGTTGCGCACTGAACTTTGATGCCAATTTAATGGCTAATACAGTCATAAGCTGTTTCGCGGTTGGCGAAAGCGAAACCGACGAGGAAAGCTTATGCTTTAATAAAGAAGACCGAAAACAAAACGAATTGCACAGTACACCAAACGCTGTACTGTAAATTAACTATTCCTCACAAAATTACATTCCAAACTTTCTCCATTGTCTCGCATAAAATCGAAATCGCTCGCACTGCGGGGTGCACGAAAAAGTTATATCACAGTAATGCCAAACGATTCCAGCATCGACGCAAAATCTGAAAAGTTTCCGACATGTCACGCGATATTCTGCAGCTTCGCGGGTCCATTGACTGAGAGATCAGCCGAAGATATTTCATTCACCGTTTGTATCCGAAAGGGTTGTGCTCTATATACGCTAAGCCCACCGTGAATTGCTTCGCACGTTCGAACACCATACAGAACGCAATGAAAGATGAGCGTACGCATTCTCAATAGGAAATCGTATCGGAATACACCTTCCTTCCTGTGGGCCCGAGCGAGGGAAGGAAGGACGTTATATTCCCGCACCGAAATGAGTTATGGACTTGGGCCACATTACATCGTTTTGTGTCGGCGTTTACCGATACAGGGTCATACCCACAGATAGTTAGCGAGCACGGAATTTTGATAGGTGAATTATTCGCCGAGTGGGCGGGAAAATTGGATGGGTTGGATGGGGGAGGTAAGAAATCGCGCGGGAGTTTGTAACGAATTTCTATTTGCTCGGAGGCGAGCGCAGCTATTCTGGCGATGTGCGGAGTTGGAGCGTACCACCCTTCTAATTGTACAGGGTATCCCGCAGGGGAGTATACTGGGCCCGTTATTATTTCTAATCTACATTAATGATTTACCAAAAAACATAAAAAATGCCCAATTAACCATGTTTGCAGACGACACTAGTCTCTTAATTTTAGAAGATTCAATTGAAAGGGCAATAGAAAAAGCAAATAAAGCAATGTGTGAGCTCTGTGATTGGTTAAAATTAAACCAATTGACATTAAATGCTAAAAAAACTAAAGTAATTAAATTTAGGACAAATTGTAATAACCGCCCCCAAACTAATCCTATCATAATGGCAGATAACGAAAGGCTAGAGCTGATGGAACGGGTTCCATTTCTAGGAATTGAACTCGATGAACTACTTAATTGGAAACACCAAATTAAGTCAATTCAAAACAAGTTATCTAAACAATTTTATGCAATTAGGGTGATTAAAAACATTGTATCTAAACAAACCCTAAAAATTACTTATCATGGGTTGTTTGAATCATACATGAGCTACGGGATAATTTTCTGGGGCAATTCTCAACACTATAAAAAAATATTCAATCTCCAAAAGAGAGTAATCCGTACAATGCAAAATCTAAAATCAAATAAATCATGCCGTAAACACTTTCAAACGCTAAAAATATTAACGATGCCAAATTTATATATTTATAAGCTATTAGTATTCATTAAAAATAACCAAGATAATTTTCAAACTCATACACATCATCATAGTACTAGGAATAAAAAGGACTTTAAATTATCACTAGAAAAATTAACACAAATCAAAAACCAGGTAAAATCAACGGGGTTATATTTATTTAATCTACTCCCCCATGACATGAAACTAAAAGAAATAGATGTAAATGAATTCAAGACTAGATTAAAAAAATTCCTTGTAAAAAATGTATGTTATACCATAGACGAATTTAAATTAGCTCTTAGAAATCCTAAGTTAGAAATGTAAAGACTATATTTATTTTGTTATTAGTATTATAAAAAATATGATCATTATTATATTATTACTATTATTTTTGCTGTCAGTATGATTTTGTTTTTGATTATTATAAATATTATTCCTATTCCTATTCTTATAATTAGTACTACAATTATTATAATTATAATAATAATAATTATTATTATTATATTATTATTAGTCTACACATTCCGCTGTATCCCACAGCATGGGAATTAATTGACTTAAAAAAAAATAAATAAAAAATAAATAATACATGCTCGTGATTAACCCGAACGATGAGTTTGACCCTTAGGAAAGCCTATAAATATACGACAATGAGTATTAAACTCTGTCGCGACGGCAAGGGCAACGGCGGAGGAGGCAGCGGCGGCGGCGGCGACGGCGGCACGGAATTATGAAAGCAATTTTGCATCGTTTCGTGCCACTATGCATTCAAATTAGATTTTAATATTAGAAAATGGCTTGTATACTTTTTCCATTAAAGAAGCGAAATTAAAGTTTGAATTAACATAGTGAGCCATATGAAAATAAGAACAACAATATTATTAAAATATATTCTTTTGTCGAAAACTTTCGTTCTCGACAGATCTGCGTATACATAAGGGAAAACAAAGACGCTCATTTGCATGTGCTATTGTTTCACGCAATAGGAAGTCACTCAAGAACGTTAAAATTATATTTCTTACATTTTAGCCGCGTGCACTTCCAGCACTTAACCCTGGCTCAGTACGCATGTCCAGACAACGGAAGGTCAGGCCACGCGGAAAACACAAGCGACAGCTCATCGTATACCTATTGCGACACAATCAATAAAACATTTCGCCCGGTGGTGCAATCAAATTCCCACGATAGTTTAACAAGTGCAGTTAACCTCTCACCCTGTCTGCGAAAGCCCTTAAGGTAACAAATAAGGGTGTCCCCGAGTGACCTACGACCCTCGCCCTCGTGTCCCCTCTTGCCACCACATCGCATGCTCTGCAACGCTGGTGACAGGCCTACACGCAGTTGACTTGGCTGTCCTGGTGTAAATGTAATTCTAGCCGGTGTAAAGCTGGTGTAACGCTGGTGATACGGGCATACGGAGATTCAGAGAACCGGGACGCATAGAAGCAGAGCTAGCTAGATCCACTAACGGAGCTGCTACACGGAAACTCGTAAATAATACACAACACTGTACACAGGGCAATTATTTTCACACGCAAGTGGTACTGCTACTTTGTGTGTTGCTCGAATTTAATATGCAGCGCGGCTAATAAAAGAAACTTATGAGATAAAAATGCGTGACATTGTGGAAGGATAGGGGGCATATCCACCTACTTATGGTGGCGTATAAACTGTAATTATAAGTCGCTTAAACTTCTGATGAGGAGAGAGATGTGGGGTAGGACCTGGACATGGGACATGGGAATCGTGACGGGTTACGCGCGGTTTTGACACAAAATCGTCCGCGTTTTGAACATGGTGTAGAGACAGGGATTTTTTTTTTAGCCTCGGGTTACGTTCTTTTCACAGCAAGTTCGGAAATTTGAATTGTTAATTTCGGTTGTAATATGCAAATCGCAAGCTACAGGTAAATGCGATAAAAATTGGCAGGTTCCGCTTAGCACGATGGCAATATGTCAATTTTTTAAGCACATGCACCGCGCCAGTGCATTAGAGCGACGGCTTTGTTCCATGCCACGTCACTGCTGATACGAATCGAGCGCGAAATTAAGAATGCTTTTCTCGGCAGGTCCTAGGGAAATGCACGACGGTTAGAGCAAGACCAATATACAGAACATTTGCAGCTGAAAATCAACTCGAACACGGGATACATTGGGAAATTCAGTAATGATAAATGAAAGAACCATGTTCGAGAAAAATCCAACTCCCAAGGAAGACGGGCCGCTTTGCTTTCTTCATTTTCTAACAATTTGTCAAACGTGTAGCTAAAACGAAAGCGTCGCTGCTCGTCCAAATAATCGTGAAAACAATAAATAAATTCCTCTCCTACGACGAGGCCCCACGTCGAGATGGCTTTTCAGACTCGAGTATAATGAGAAAATATTCCTGCCATTTGTTTAATCAAATTATTCGATTTGCTCGACGCTGCAGCAGTAACTACCCCCGGACTCAGGAGACTCATTGAACCACGAGCACAAGGAAAGCATTGCAAACGCTAAGAAATTGAATTCACTCTGTGGTTTTTCCAGAACGAGCGCGACGGGTCTTTTTCCTTTGTACATAAATTAATTAAGGTCGTCTGCATGGAAGGTCCAGCTAGCCAAGAAACTCCTAGGAACAAGGAAATAGGAATCTAATGAATCGAGCGACGGAGTCAGTTGGCACGGAAAAGTCGCATAGCGACGCCATCCTACAACGCTGTCTCTGTTTAAGGGTTGTCTGCTTGTGCTGAGAGTGAAGTAGGTTAGCTCCGGAGACTGGAGGCTGGAGAGGCGCGAGCTGGCATGGCGTGGAGCAGGGAATATTGATCTGGAACCATGACAATTGCCAGCCGGATCAGCGGCAGCAGCAGCAGCAGCAGCGGCGGCAGCGGCAGCTGAAAAACCAGCGAGAGGAAAACATTCAAAGAGTGTGTTTTCCGAGCACGCCAAGTGCGAGTTACGTCTACGCACATTGTGCGCTATGATATCCCCGCGTCAGACGCACGCAAATGTAGATATAGGGCGCAATACGCACACAGCTCAATAGAACCAGACGTAGAAAAGCGAATCTTATCAAAAGACTCGACTTTGTATGGAATATGAAAATAATAGAGAGCCGAATCTCCCTCTCCCTCTCTCTCTGCCTCTCTCTCTGCCTCTCTCTATCTCTATCGCTGTGTATGTACCTATCTACACAAATTGAATTTATCCCAGTTCGAAGTTCCAGGCAGCGTCGCCAGCAGAATAATTCGCATATATTTTATATATGTATAGACCTATGATGCTACCCCGAGTCTAAGTAATTTTACCGAGGAATATTGTGGTCTACGGCATTATATTAAGAGAATGTACTACGATGTATATACCTACGTATATATTTCATCTCTCTGGGACATAAAAGTCTAAAATATTCCATTACGTTTGCAAAGTTTCGCATGGTTTCGCTGCTCGATGCGTGCACGCGGCTCGCGCACTTGAGAAAACAGAAAAAAGGTGCAGAGGAGGGCAGAGAGACGTCCAAGCCGTTTGATCTATGCTGCGATGTTTGCATCGGAGATCATACATAAAAATATGTAGGCCATTATTCTTACAAAAGCGTTCTTCTCGATCGAGTCGCACTATACATTTTCTATATCTGTTTCACTGAGCTTGCTTTTTATATATATTTATACGTACGTAAAATACGAATTAGAGCGGGATGGATTTGGGTGATAAGCTTGGCAGCGTTTGATCTCGATTTGATACCGATGAATTCACAATATCAAATAAAAAAATGAAAAGCGCGTATATGAAATGTAAATAATGTGCGATAACACAACGCGGTGTTCAGTTGGCTTGTTTCTCTTTGAACGTCGCATGTTTTTTCTAACAAACAGCTTTACTAAACAGATAATATATATCTATATGTTTATGAAAGTTGTGTGTAATCCGCTGTATTTAAACCCTTTCATTCCCATAGGATGGTCGTTATGGGCGGAGGTGGTATCGTATTTGTACGCTATGGTATATATCACCTATAATTTTTATAGCACACTAATTCCACGGGAATGTTAGGTGAGATCCTTCTAGGAAAACTAACCGGCGAGCCACCTCCCGATGACTTCCAAGTAAACGACATCAATCACAGAAGTGTCGCGAAGGAAAAAAAAGTGTCAATAAGAAGCGATATATCGCATTCAATCAATTCGGCTGTAATGAATGAACGTGAATAGCGGTGTGACGACGCGAGGAGAAGCAATCTGAGCGTTGACGGCGACGGCGGCGGCGGCGGCGGCGGCAGCGACGGTTGCTATTCACCCCAATTGGCTCGGAAAACCAGGCAAACCGGGAAACTGTGTCCTTGCAGTGAGCGTTTCCTCCGCGAAGCGTCCGAGCGCCGAGCAGCGCAGAGGTGAAGGTTCGCGACAACTGACATCTGACAAAGACAGATCACCTCCGGGACGGATTTGTTTGCCATGCCATCCGACGTTGAGGGAGCAAAACCATTGCAAAGCCGAATAATCATTAATCAAATCTAATCACTTATGCTAAAGAGTTTATTTAAATGGCGAGCTAGAGAAAGGGTCGCGGGGGGGAAACCAAATGACAAAAGTTTCCACAATTGTGCAGCGGTTTAGCAAAGTTTTAAGCCAAAAAGTGTATGTGTGTGTGTGTGGGTGCAGACGAAAAGTAAAGTAAAAACTGGGGGAAAAAATGCTTTTCATAAACTTTCCTCGAGCCTTGATTATGATACCTGTTCGAGGGTAGCTATTTCAAGAGTTTAACTTAGAAATGCTACCTCGAGAAATGCTACGTGCCCTTTTATATGTACTAGTAAAAAGAAGAAAACTCCAAACATTAATTTTTCAGTTCTGTTTCAAACAGGACGCCATCAATTAAAATTCAAACTATATTCGCGAAAGAGTAAGAATCTCACGCGGTGGGTTTATTCAAAATGAACATCTGGCAATATTATGCAATACGGCAGCGGAACACGCTCGCTCCGGATTATGCCCCGCGTCGAGATATTGCCCATATCCGCCATGTTCACCCAGCTACACCTTGGCTTTCGAGTTTTGACACGAACGGCGCACAGCAGTCTTAATTAGACCTCCTTGTAGCCGTAGACGCGGGTGTAACACTACTAGTTGAATCACTCTGGCCTCTGCTTCATTTAAACTTGGAACAATATGTAATTAGTGCTGAGCAATGCAAAACCACGGTGCACCACTGTGCTGTGCTGGCAGCGTTTTATACCACCAATGCCAACATGCTGATAAGGCATCATTACCTATGCTGTAATGGGTCGCATAAAATTTGTAAAGGTCTAGCCTGTATGTATATATACACTGATGCTGTCGGGAAAAGTAAGTGCTGGGATAAACGAAAAGCTTTATGTGTGCCTATATAGACTTGTTCTGCAAAGCGAACTTGTGGAATTTTACAGCTAAAGTGTATGAAACATTCCTGTTTTACTACAAGTCGTCGCCATCTAGGTTTGAAACGTGGAATAAACGAGAACTAATTGCAAATAGCTTGTTTTATTACCTTCCATGTTAGTTATATCTGAAGAAAGTATTGTTAAGTTTCAACTTTAACTTTGACTGTGTCAGCATCGCCCATAAATCGTCGGTTATGGAAATGTGGAGGTGCCGGGTTTCTGCTTTTAGCTAGCTACTAATCGTTCTCATCTTTAAGCGGATAGATCCGATAAAGTGGCCATTACTTTCCCTTGCAATTTATATAATCGTTCAGCTTATCACATTCTCTGTTTGGTTTATTTTTCGTGTGATTTTGAACTAATTTAAACTAGGAAGACTGCTTCGGGCGAGGAAACTTTCGTAAATAACACTTCTTGCACTACTTCAGACCCAGTGATGTCAGCGCCGAGAGAGTCTCCGGGCTCTTATCATGAATAACATTTGATAGGAAGGAAATTCACACAAATCTCGGTTGAAATTTGACGCTGTAAACGCCGGGGGCAGCTGCCGGCCTCGGTCCATTTCGTCGCAACCGAACAAGCAGCATACGGCCGGGCAAGTTTCTAATTTGGCCAATCTTGCAATTTGGACGCGCGACCATGCACCTGGCCAGAATGCGGCCGGCCAATTTGGTCAGAGCATTAGATAACATATGGTCAAGTTTTGGATTGGCTTCACCACCAGCCTCCCCGAACCATCTAGTTAGAGGCAGAGCACGTACGACATAGTTCAGAATATTAAGCAGCATATAATATGATACAGTCTGGTGAATTTGCATCTGTTATGCATATAGTCATACGATACTCGAAATCTTTGTGAATCTTAAAGTTCACTACCCTCACGGTATTGATTTGCCAAAAAAATAAGTCGCAACCACCTTTATACGAGTGAATTTAGGCCAGCGTTGCGTGTTGAAAAAAAACAGCGAAATAGCAACGGAGCCAATCAAGATTGCGTATACAGCGCTCGGTCACAAACAGAAAGCCACTGCGGAAAAAGAGAGCGCGACATGAACGCAGCACGCCGGTTCGGCACCGGCCCCGGGAAAGCGCAGGGAAAGCGTTGGGGAAAAGCGTCGGGAAACATTTATGAGGTGCGGGGCGCCGTGATCGACTGGCGCGGCTTCTCGAGAGCATTTCCTCGAGACGGCGACCCCTACGCGAGGAGCTATCAAGCACTCTCGACGAATACACGTTCGAGTACACGCGCGGTGTCTCCCCCTGTGTACACCGCGTCTTTATTGTGGTGTGGGGGGCGACCGAAAGGCCATCGACCAACCGGTCTGTTGATGGCTCGTTCTCTTCTTCTTTCAACGGGGCCAGGTGAGAAACGACTTGCCAGACTGCAACTTGATAGGTTGCCACCGTATTTTTTTAATAGGGTATTTAAAACGAGTGCGCATTGCCTTTGCAGGCTTAGCTTGGCTTCTTTTTAAAGCTGCGCCAAATACACAATTTAAAATTTTGTTCATCATACATTGTTAAAAATTAACAAACGGCTTTGTGTTAAATTGAAAAAAAAAAAACATGCATGCCTCGGAAATCTCACGTGTGTGTTTTTTGTTACCTCGTCAAATTCGTGTTGAGAGCTAATTTGTGGGCTTAACAGCATCAATGATGCATGACGCCGGCGTGCGGGGTAGCATCACGTGCGTCATGTGCGCCATTGCGTAAGACGCGGCACGGCGGCATGGCGTCATATGCGTCATGGCGTCAGATGCGGCTTCGCGGAGTCCTGTCAGATGGCGAACGAATCCCGTCGCACCCTAGGGATCTTCGACAAGACGTGACTGGACTATACAGCAGGACATACAGCGCGGTCCATTGCTCTCGGGAACCGCGACGGCATGGAAATTAGGACAATTCGTCACTCGGTTCACATGGACACGGTGTGCGATGCGCTGTCGATCACCTGTCTATCACAACGCGTTTCTCAATATTCCACGTTAACTGACGACGCGCCATTAGAGGTAATATGGTGACTGTTTGGTGCGATAACTTGGTTTAAATTTTTGATCGATGGCAACCGATTGTGTTGTTATATAATTTGGTTTATTTATGCGCTCTGCTGTGACACTGATGACAACACAACAATAATATATTATGATATGTCTGGGCTAGGACGGTTGTAACCGTTATTATTGCTTTTAGGGAAATAAGTGCAGAGCAAATACAAATGTGTAACATGCAGCATGAGATAATATTGTTCGAATTGAGTACAACAGTCGTACTTCGGAGTAAAATAACTAAAACGTATGAATGAGAGCTGTGTATTGTATTCGTAGTGTTATCGACGCAGACATCCAGTAAACAATCCACTTCAAATGCAAATATGAAGATTGCGTTTCGAGTGACCCTGTTATACCACATGGTTATACCATGCCAACCTGCATCAAAAATAGGTGATTCATTACATTGTATAAGATTGGAAGAACAAAAGATCTACACCACTGCATCACACACCACCGCAATTCTCGTGCAAAAAACGAGGCGACCCTGCACCTAAACCACACAAAAACCGGCAAACCGGACAGGTGCATCATTCCGCCAAGGTTGTGTCCAAAGTAAACGCAGCCACTTCGACCGCAAATCCAATCCAATCTTTATGCGCGCGGATAACCCAACTCGGAGATGTGCCCCCGGTTGGCGTTAGATAGACTGTCCGTGGAGCCAATTCCCCAGAGCCGTGGTTCACATTCGACGAGATGCAGGTCCATGGCAGGTGTCGGCCACTGCGCTAGTCATGTCTTTCTAATCGGAGGCTGCCCAAGGACACGTGCCGATGGGTGTGCAGCTTTGCATACATTATCACGCCGACTTCACTGTGAATGCAGAGAGATGTGCTGGCCGGCTTGGGGCGAGGGGATGACTACGTTCCGACTCCAGAGTCCTGTGATGGCAGGACGTCGTGTAGCCGCGTTGCATGCATCGATTTGATGGCTTGAGGTTTACGATAGGAATGCATGTGTGCCGCAAAAATCACGAGCCCGAACCTGGTATATTAGAAAAAAAGAGAAACGTACAACATGCACAAGATTGTAAAAACAATTTTGAGGATTATTTTATTAAAGCTGAACAGCCCTAAAAGAGAGATGTTTTGCATTGCAAAATGTTTTTTTTTTCGCCCAGATAAGCGTGCAAATATTTGCATAAATTTATAGCAGATTATTTTTTAGTGAAAGAGGAACGGAGTTTTTTTCTCTAGCAGTGGGTCTCGTGTCCTGCGGTGATTCTGGAATGAACGAGGCAGAAGTCAGTTGCTGATCGCGCGGCTTTAGCACCTCATTAGACAATCAAAACGCTGGCGGAATATCGGGTGGGGAGGGGTGGGGGGAGTGCGAAGGTGTGCACGGAGATTTCGTAGACGAATCGTAAACTCGGCTCCGTCGGCCTCTGCGCTCGTTGCTCGCAGATTTATAGACGTTGGTTCTGAAGCCGCCACGCTACAATTTATTTGTGCACCGAAAAGAAAATGCGCTCGGAGCTTTTCACATTTTACACCAGTGTTTATGCTGATGACGAAAATGGAGTGGGGTCCTATCAGTTCACTACCTCTAGCTTAAGAGTTTTGATATGGAACCTTCTTTCATTGTTTTTTTTTTCTTCTGAAATTTATATATTTGCAATGGAGAGCATTATTTTGAAATTAGATTTCAGCTAAGTGTCTACGAATGCAAACGAAGTTTCTATGAAGCTCTTCTATTTTAGCGTAACGAGTAATTTTTGCATACATTTGCCTCCAAATGAAGTACCTACTTTTGCAAGTATACTATCATTGCCGCACAGAATCAAAGTTTTAAGGGGGTTGTTAGACTACAAAAGTTTTAATTTTTTGCCAGTATGATAATGTTTTGGAGAATGTTAAATATTAATTGGACGAGGAAACTCTGAACAGAAATTAAACGCTCGTTCACACACTCTTTCCAGGAAATAAACGAAAACGCTGCACAGCGCAATCAAAATATTAATTAGCATCTTCATAGGAAAAAGGGTTCTTAATTGTTTAATTGAGTTGAGTTTAAAAACTGCACAAAACACGAGGAAAGCAAGACAAAAGCGACCTAAATTCGGGGTCGGCCATGGAGTGGAATATAATAGTTATGAGCGCACCCCAAGAGAACTTTCCATTTCAAACAGTTTTTACATATTTGGAGGCTGTGGAATGCCCGATGGAATTTCCGATGCTTCAATCCGCGTGTAGTGCTTGGGGGCGCTGGCTGTCAATCCCACCAACCAGCGACATGGAAATTTAAAAGCAAACATTTAAAAAAAATGGAAAATGGATTTACCTTGCATAGAATTATACAGCTCGGCCAAAATGCGTTTTGTATTAAAGTATCATTTTCACAAATTCACTGGTAATTTCTGATGGAAATTTAATATTCGCCAGATATCTTACAAAGTCACGTATTATTTATGCAAAAAAGAACACATAGGCAGCAAAGCATGGAAAGGAATTGCGAATGTATATGGTATTCGGAAAGTTCTGATCCCTTTTGAGTTTCGCAATGAAGCTAATACAAATTATATTTACAAAGTTGCAAGGAATCAATTGAAATGCAAGTCATACCAGCAATTGTAATTACTATACCGCAGCTTACAGTTGAGGAAAGTTTAAAAGCATTGATGTAAGAGTCACAGAAGAGTCGAAACTAACAATTCACGTTAGTTTCTCATTCAATAGCAACGAACAAAAAACACGGTTTTGCTGCAAAGGAAACCAAGATGTGCTTCGTAAAGTAAACCTCGAAGCAACGACGTCTGAGGAATAGGCTGAAGAAAATTCCACGATACATATTTCATCAGCAACTTTGCCGAATCGAACACAATGGAATACCGACACAAGAATCTCCACATTACTTTTTAATAAACCTTGGCAAGAATAACCGAAAAGCTCGTGAAAATCTCGAGAACGGTATAGATTTGATCTTCTGTTAACAAGGGTGTTACCGCGAAACCACAGCCCTCTGCAACTACGCTACCAGCTCCTAGCAGTATAAAGAACGAAGCCGCCACACTACAAAACGAATTCAAAAGATGTGGGTGGTGGTAAAATAAATATCAAGAGATATGTAGACATACACAGCACACAAACAGTTGCCCCTCGCTAAGCAAACTCGAGAGACTTTATATATATAAGAAGCTTCGAGGGTGGGGTGCTGGTGGAAATGCAATGAATGGCGCAAGCATCGCAAGTCAACAAAGTGGCTGTACCATATTTGTGGATATCCTTGGGCTCAAAATGTGCTGGCGATTTTGAATAGTATAATATATATGTGTGTGGTGGAGACACCAAAACTTTCTTGGTGAAAACCGAACAGTGAACACAACTGGAAAGCAATCATTTTTTGTAGGAAGCGTTACTAGTGGCAGACACTAAAAGAGAGCTGGGAAGTTTTTACATTGTTCAAATATATTGGCATGCTGCGTGCATTTTTGTTCATTTTGTTTACATTTGAATGGCAATATCCTATTGAAAAGAAGTGGGTATAAATAAAGGGAATAAATAAGATGTGTTATTTGGGCGAGGGCAAGGCACCTCCACCCTAGCAGCTGTGTCACTGAAGCAGAAAAAGCACCGAGGCAACCTCCCAGACACGCACATTGATTATCACTCCTACGATATTAACGCATGCTCACGAGAAAAAATATGGATTTTAAAGTGAATTCAATCAGTCTTCTAACAAGCCCTACACTTAATTTCATACAATTTCCCAAAAATTTCATCATGGTGCTAAGTTATAGTGATGAAAACGAGCAAGAGGACGAGACGTTATGAACTAGAAGCGGGGGCGAGCTCACTGAGTGTAAGTGACTAATTAATCAATCCTAATAAAGGTGTAATTAGCTAAAAACGCATAATATCCAGCGCTCTCGAGTCCTGGGCACGAACGAGATGGGCGAGACGGCCAGAAATGTGAACTCGTGCTTAACGCGTTTCCACTCCTAAAAGTCAAGAGAGGCCACAAATTCAAACACACGAAAAAAATCCTATCAATTAAGCTAATTATTTTGTAACATCAGGGCAGACAAGTCTCTTAATTGCTCGCATTAAAAACTGAAACGATGATTTATCCGAGCAGAGGTGGGTATTAGTAATAGCGGCCGGTCCCGGCGCTGCCCGCGTTTGGAATTGGATCAATGCGGAGGGCTGCGTTCGGTGGGCCTGGTCCAAAATTCTGACACCGGCCTCGACGTTGTGCTAGCGTCGAGCGGCGTCGGTGTACCAACTACCCTAAAATACCTGTACACACAGAAAAGCAGCCGCATATCTGGACCGTCGCCGACGAAGATAATGCTCATGGGCGATTCCACAACCCACGTCGAAGTACTTGAGAACTGAATAGCTAATTAAAAGTTAGCAATCGTGCGGCATTTTCGATTCAAAGTTAGACTCGGTATTCCGCTGGATATTTTGGAAACGGCGATGATTTCTCGATGTGGCTGAGTGTTAGTAAATTTTGTTCACTTGCAGACGAAGTACATCCTAACTAGGGTCATTTTTGTTTGCCGAGTTGCACGCAAAACTAAAAGAGCAGTGAATGTATAAGTACTTAGTTGACAGACTGTGCATTGCTCGAAACGGACTCAAATTTTAATTACAAATTAGAGAAAACTCTGCGCCAAGTGGAAATGCTCTAGATGTACTACGTCAGCAGCCATCCAAGTCATGTGGAAACACTGAGCAATCAAACAGTTTGAACAATGGCATAAAACGCCCAATCAAATATTCTGCAGTTGATCGAGCGATTCTGATTCGAAGTGCACCTGCTCTGCTGGTCTTCATGTGTTCCAGACAGCATCAAATGAGTACCAGAGAGTACCAGAGCGTAATAGATTCAAGAGTGACAGAGTATAGAGTATTAAAAGTCACAGTGAGTCACATTGAGTAACCGAGAGTATCATCGAGTAATACAGAGTAATGCAGAGTATAACAGGGATGGGTATCACACTATAGATTTTAACATCAGGTGCGTGCTGAGCAGTATCGCTCGTCGGGATGCGATGTCAAGATAAATGATTAATGTGGTCCCTTTGGTCACAGGCAAAGCACGAGAGCCGGGTGGCACGGGGGGCGTGGGGAGCGGGTGGGTGGCCAAAACGCCCATAGCACCTTCAGCCGAGCATAATATGCACATGCCATCAAACATGCACGCCGTCTATTCAATAATCCCCGGCTCTACACAGTTGCATGAGCAGGTTACTGGCAGTTTGTAACGGCCAGTGGCCATTGGCCGGGACAACCTGACAGAGTATCGACTGAATTATCATAATCAGACGTAGCTGAGCATGGTAATTTATATATCGGACAAGTGACATTATTGAGCATGATCAGATTGAGTGGGACAAAGAAATCATGTGATAATTTTATGATGATTTGGGGCGGTTAGGGATCAATCGTGTATCAAATGTGATGTGTGATAATAAGGGTATGTTGTGTGTTATGGAAGAAAGAAAGAAAGGCAAGGTTTTGAATCGTAATTAGTGTCATGACACGAGTATAAAGAATCACGAAGTGAACAGTGGAAATTTGATTTTTTACTATCATTAAAATTAGTTTTAATAGTTCAAAAGTGTATAAAGTTCTGGAGTGAAATAATCAGTCTATAGAAGTGTTATTATTTGTTTAACTTTGATAGTTTATAGATCTCCCATTTATGAAGCTTTTATTAAATAAATTGTTGATAATCTTCAGATGCTCAAGCTTGAGTACCCGTGACATGGTAATAAGGTTGTGTATGTATATGGTAAGGTGCCGACGATGTAAACAAGAAAATAATCAGGAGAGAAGAAGGATCGAAGTGTCTTGTATTGAGTTTCCCAGACAAATACTGTTATGAAATATGCATTGTGCTAAACTAGAACGCGGAATCTTCACTTGGTTTCAGCGCTTGTCGGCGAATTCAAAACACGTTGAATAGCAAAGTAAATTCTTAAAAATCAATCCGATTGTACAGCGGCGTGTACAAATCACAATAAACGTGTCGAATCCTTTTCACACCAAGTGTATAAAATATAAACTTGCGAGGCTTGCGGATGTATCCAGCGAGACGCGAAGAGTCGAGACGATCCAGTATCGCATCGCATGAAGAATATTCGGGCGGAGTTTCATATAGGTCACTTCCTCGGGGACATTCACTGCCGCCGCTTTATTGAAATCCATGACGCTCGATCCTCCGTCAAAGATACGGAAAAGAAGATCAACCCGAGCGATTTTTGACAAGGACACTTTTATTTTGATTGGGAGCCCGCCATGGCTTCAACCACTGGGCTGAAACCGCTGAAACTTTCAAGGAATGCAGAGGAAATTTGGCACATTGCAAGCGTGAAAATGAACTTTGGAGGCATTCCTTTTTCAAGTTTTTGGCAGTGTTACCCTGAGAAACTCGCAGCAAGTATATGCTTATGACACTGCGATAAAATTCCAGCGATCGGGATCGGGTACCAGCATTGTTTTAACTGCTTGAACAAAACAGGGACAATGGACTGTTTGCTTTGCACCAGCCTCTATCCATCAACCAAGCTGCGATTCCATCCCAGCTGGATTGTGGTGTCATCGTGCGAATCATTTGCATACCGATATGTAATCAATCTGCAAAATATCTGCTCCATTAACGCGTTAGGCCTTTACACAGACTGATCTGAACGTTTGGTTTGCCGAGTTGAAAACACCCCAGCTTCGATGTAATAATCAACACGACACGGGGATGAAAATCAATGGGAGACAAAAATAGGGGCGGATTAAAAAAATGCAATCTAAAACTTTAGAAATTGAATTTATAAATATACTTATTTATATATAGCTCCTACATATAAATATATGTTAAAATTATCTAGTGAACAAAGTCCCTCGCTTTAGAATCTAGACTTATAATATTTGAAAACGAAGAGGAAATTACACTCATAAATACAAGCGCCTATAATTTCACCGTCAAACCCCACAATAATTAAATTCGGTTAATCAACAAGATCCCATCAAGACACCGAAACGGGTTACAGTTGCGGTCCAGACTGGTAGCTGCCAATGTCTGGCGTCCACCTCCCCTGCTTCCGCCCTCATACACGTTTATCAGCAGCGTTCGAAGGCACTTCGGCTGCACAATATACTGACGCTTGCCGGCATCCACGTGCCGCAGAGTTGCAAACCACTATTCGTTGCAATTTCTGGCCGCCGACATTAAGAGTAGCAATTATTGCATGAGAAACTGGATCATGTGTTCGTAATGCGAACAATTTCATTAATGCACGCGAGGGAAGTGAAATAGGTCAGAGAAACGTGCCGACCGGACGAACATGGCTGGATAAAGCCACAAGTGGATATAGGTAGTATAAATCTAGATGCACTTACATTTTTAGCTTATCTCCGTTAAGGAATCGATGTGGAGCTACTATTCAAAGAACACAACTGTAAGGTAAAGAAAGATTGAAACTCCCCAAACGTTATTTATGTGCAACAAACAATAAATCGTATTTGTGGCACGTGGATTTTCCGCTCGAACCGTTGCTTCGCAAGACAGTTTACGCGCGAAAATTTGCGTGCGAAATTTCCGCGCCGCGCGAGTCTGCGTGCCACAAAGAACGCAGTGATGGAATAAGTTAATCAAAGCAACACGCGAAACTTTTTTCCCGCAGTTTCCACCGACGCCAGCGTTAGCGAGCGCACAGCGTGCACGGGTTGCCGGGAAACAAAGTTTAGAGTCGGCGCGGAGGCGGCCGACGCCCGTTAGCAGCACGGAAAACCGACATCAGAATACGCATTATTTTTAACAGTTTGTGTATGACTGTTAATGGAAATGTCCCGTGGAAATTATCGCGCACATTATGGGATTCGCGGAATGCATTCAGCATTTATAGGGCGCGTCGTATTATGTCCGCAAAGTAGAAACAGAACTGGGTTATTGAACTGTAAAATATATATATTTTTTAATTTGCTATGCGCGATTAGCAATGATATATCTCTTACAGAGTTGGAATATTTCTGTCAATAAGGTGAGCATTTCATTTAGCTGGCAAGTGACAATAAGATTCAATAAGAACTTCTCACAATTCAAGTGAGAAATAAGTATTAATTTCCGATATTGAGCTGCCAAACCCTATCCCGTTGGATTTGAACTCGAACACGGCGTCTAATGACAGCGCAAGTTGGCTATTTGTCAGGTGCCAGCGAAGAACACTTGGTTGCTTGCAGCGTCACCGTCGCCGTCGCCGTCGCCGTCGCCGTCGCGACGTCGGTGCCAGAACACGCGACGCGTCGCGACGGCGATTCATGCGCCGGGAGACATTCCATGAGACAGAATTTTGCTTTGAATCGAGTCATTGATGGTTGCAGTTCGCTGCATGAGAATGCGTTTGATACACTGGCGCACTGTGTTCAATCAAAAGGATTTAATCGAAAGAATTCATTGAACATATCGTCGAAATTTGGGATAAAAATAACAGAGTGACTCCAGAATTCATTCGCGAATCTAAGAACGATTTTATAAAATCTTTTGATGTTTTACAAAGTGACCGACAGGAGATTTTTTGAGTGAAAGTATAATATTCCACTCGTTTAATTCATCATGAATGATCTCGGCGAGAAGAATGTGACGTAATTCTTGAAATTGAAAGTTGTTTAAGGAATTTGTGTATACTGTGTTCTTAAAAGAATGTTATCAAACATTTTGTGACTTTAGAAACAGATTTTCTTTGCGGAAAAGTTGAGATAAAAAAGATTGCTTCCAGATGAAATACGCTGTAGGTAAAGGGATTTCCTTTCATTCTTTTAAAGCATAAAGTTGACTGGTTGGATCGTTGGAGGTACTTACTAAACCTGTCATCTTACACAACTCTTGACTAGCATCCCCCCGATATATTTTATAAATAACAAACGAATGACGAATGGCGAATATGATACGAATATTTAAAGCCAACACAGATACCCGTTTGTTTATAATTCAATTGTCCTGGACATCTCGTCATCAACCATCATTTATGAGTACAGCAGTAGCACAGCACTCGACAATATGCTGATAAATTACTTACTGCCACGGCGATTGCACTCAGCATGTTCAGGGCAAACATGCGCCATCGATCAGAATGTCACCCAGCCACGACTTACCTGGAAAAACAAGAACACACCAATTGAAATCATACGTCGATCACAGCTAACTCAAACTCACGACATCTTTTCAGTAAAATCAGGCGCGAAAAAAGCCACAGCCCACACTGCAACTGACTCACAATGAAATAACTGCACGAACACAATCAACATTTCCCAAAATGACAATTAGAACATAAACACAATCACACAAAATGTTTTCATTGCAAAGTTTGCGCAAATAGTAATTGCGTTGAAATGGGACGGAACGCGCCGTGCAATAATACGTTTTGCAATTGGACGTTTACAAAATGGACGCCGACAGTGCCAGCACATAAATCAGCAGCGAAACGATAATAAGAACTGACGGGTATTAGTTGGAATCTAGGTTAGACCGTTCGATGTTGTTCACTATTTCATGTTGTATACCGAGAGAATATGTGTGCTCTTTTTTATTTTTAACAACACTCATCCGTGATTGGTGAAGATTGGAAAGCAGCTTACGCTTGCATAGCGACATTTTGCATGGTATTACTCTTTTCATGGCGGCATTATGGTGTAATAGTTTTTTCGTTGATTTTATCAGACAATGGAGCCACTACTTTCTATGCTAAAATATCAACGGTGGGAGAACGATAAGCGAGGGGTTAAGGAGAAAAATCTTAAATATCAGACCAAAAAGAAAGTTACGCTCGGGTTGTCTCAACGATAGAGTGATAAGGTTTGGGAATCGGGTGCGGAAATTTCCGAAGAAAAAAACTAGGTCAATACACTGAAACGCTCAAACGATTCTTCCCGGGGAAAACCTGGCACCTCCACCAAAATTATCTCCAAAATGATTGAACACTAAGTTTCACATCGAAGGAAGGGTGACCCCGGCCGACTGAAACAGCCGCTGCACGTGTCATCACGCGTGTCTCGTCGCCGAGTTTCGTGACGCAAGTCGCTCGCAAGTACTTGAACAAATCGACCATCTGTCGTACAGTTTGGGAAGTGTAAGAAAAGTACGTAAGGACGCCGGCGATGTTATCTAATAGCTTGTGACAGTTCCATCTGGCGTGGCTACAACTGTTGAGGACATGTCCAGCCAACTGTCCTCGGGTAGTCGGTTATAGTCGGTTATAGTCGGTGTATTCCGACCAGCATCGCAATGTGCGCAAGCCGCAAAATTGGAGCACGTGAATTTGTGCGTGAGTCCAGCAAAGTGACCCGTTAACAAGCATACTCAAGCGGATGGTTTAGGAAACTGTCTGAAACAGAATAACTATTTCGAGTAAACAAATCGAATTTTCTTTGACAGTTTTTCTTTTCTTTCATGTGTGTGTGTGCGCGTGGGATGATACTTTAGGGTACGCGTTTTTGTCGATTGTGAGATGAAGCAAGCCTCCGGTCACGAAAGCTCTCATCCTTATTACACTTTTCAAGCGAAAGAAATGTTGACGGCATAACAAGAAACAGCATGGAAAAGTTTGCGTTCCAAAAATATTTTTCGGAAAATGAAACTCTCCAGAAACACGGAACGAATCAAACGGAAAGAAAAAAATAACCTATATATTTGAGATCGGACTTCGGACTTCAAGTAAAGCAATAAACAAAGAGGACTGAGTTCCCATTTTCCCCAGATTAAAGCGGCGGAACAGGTAAGCTGGTCGTATTATTATTGTCAGCAAGGAATGAAGAAATAGTGTACACCTACGAACGCCCCCTAGGCGGGCTTGAAACCCCGGTGCACGTGGCGCATCCAGGAAACGGAGGGATGAAATCGGTCGCCGACACCACTTAGACCTACTTAGACGATTAACTTCGCAAAGCTGCTTGTATAGAATTCCAGCAAATATTTTAAGAGGATTACGGTTTTACTATATTAGAATAGTATTTCATGACAAAAAAGAACGATTCAATCTTATTGCTAACTTTTAAGTATAACTTTCGAGGGGAAGAAATTCTATTTTTAATTTTAGACTTTGATCTTCAGAAAGTTAAAATGAACAAACCTACAAAACTAATATTTTAATGCTTTGTTCGTTCCTTGACCACGGAACGGATTTTTCCCAGTCGGAGAGGTTGCCTTCTTTGGGCGAAGTCTATTTGTTTTAAAATACTTGTCATGAGACGAATGATCAAAATGATGACACACATTCGAGGCAATACTGTTTTCTCCGCAAGTTACCACTGGGAAATTTCATCAAGTACAAATTGATACGCGAAATGTTTCCCCTAGCAGTCACATTCAACAATATTATACGAGCACCGTACAAAAATGATTCCCATTTTATGGACACGAAGACGCAAACATAAACTGTGCATTTTTATCAAAGGATGTTGATAAGTTGTGTCTATTGTCGTGGAAAGAACCGAAATGAAAAATATCCGACAGAGATTGAAGAAAATTCACTAGAAAATGCGTCTCGCTCTTGGAGCCGGTAGGCTTGAAGAATAATGTATTGTGAAAGAAAATGCCCACAAAAAAAACATCGCCATCGCAAAGAAGCAGAGAAAGAAATCAAGGGAATTACTCTATCTTTGGGCCTCATTTGACAAGAGGTCTTCCCTAATACCGAGCCTACGCAATGATTCTTGAACAGAAATGAGAAAATCACTGCGCTCTATATTTTTATCTACCTCATGAGACATAACAAGAGATTGAAAGACATAATACGCTATAACACAACATAATTCCCTCGCAATCGGCTCAAACATAACAAAAAAAAACACTCGTGTAATCCATTTCCACAAAAAAAGCGGAAATACAGATCTAAAAGCGTTGTATTCGTTTCCAATTTCCCGGAACAATTTCATCACAAATTGGGACCAGTTAGGAGGCCCACATCCCCTCACAGACGTCGTGAATCTTGGTGGTCCAAAGGCGTTGGCAAGCAAGCAAGCAAGCGAGGGGAGAGCATCAAATCCAGGCCATAGGTGTTCCATAAAGACAATCGGGATGGCTAGAGAGAGAGCAAGCAACGAATGAAAGACAAGGCCTGAAGGGGTGTACGTCTTCGAGCAAGACAGCCATGTGCCGCTGTGAATTTCTCCAAAACATCTCGAGAGGCGACGAGCTTTGCTGTGAGCAACGTGCAAAGCGTCGCTGTCTCATCATTAGACGGTAGCCATTGAAACGGTAGCAGTATAATTCCAATCTCAGGTAATTAATCAAATTCTATGGAGTGATATTGCAAAAAGTGAAAATTGTTTCCTAACGTATGCCAATCTTCACTCTGACTTTCATGCTCCAGAAAATTCGAAGTGTCGTGATTTTATAACGAATACACGGTGAATTGTAATTGGTGATTAATGTCGCTCTACCTATAGGTATAATAGATGGATGTTTTCTCATCAGAGGTAAATGCAATATATTTAGTGCACGTTTTGCATCAATTAACCCAATTAGCCGGCGCGTGGCGTAAATGGAGCAATTGGAATAACCAGGTATCACAGTTTACACAAAATGTATCCACAAAATGCGGCGGCTACGTATTTGAGTACAGCAATTCGTTTAGTCAAGTTAATTATTGTAAGTGAGCAGTGCATTGCATGCACCATACACTTTATAGCGCATCGAAACAAAACCAGACTTTTGCCAATCGTTGATCTATAAAATATCGACCACACGTGCTATATTATTGTTTATTCGACTATTAATTTTCCAGTCTAGTAATTTATATAAATTTTATTAACTTCAGCTTTATTGCAGGTACGGTGCAGCGCCATTTGGTTAACATGGAATCTTTATTTATGATCAGAGAGCGGGATGCAAATGATGCTGCTGCTGTTTCGCATAGTTTGTGGCCTGCTCACAGCCAATACAGGGTAACACCGGGGGGGTAGGGACATCCGGGGCAAGCACGTACTTCATGCGATCAAAATTGTGCAAGCCATGTTAACAAGAAAGCCGGCAGATGGCGGATGCAAACGCTGCAAGTTGCAGTCGAAGCAGCAGTCGCGGCGGATGTTACATATCTGAACTCGCTGGTAAACTGTTTCGTGACAAAGCAATATTCGATGGGTATCGCATGACAGCGTCAGTGCTTGATGATCTTAATGCCTTCCATGTAATGCTGGCAAGTGTAAGTTCTTGCTGCATGCAACACTCAAGCGCCATTATGGCTCATTTACCTCCCCGTTTACTTCTATACAAGACAATGTTTGTATGCTGAGAAATGCCAGGATATTGCAAGGCAGAGTCAACAATGGCTCTCTGTGGAGAAACTGGAAAGTTTCTCGATACCAGAATGCACGGCGTCTTGCAACACACTGTCAATACCTTACGACAATTAACAATTCAGGGTAGTATATAAAAGCTCCAAGAGAATGAGAAAAACGTTTTACTTTAAAGAGCGTCTCGCGCGTGGACGGTGGAAGAAGCTGTGGGATGTTGAATGGTTTCCTATTTTCCCGGTCGGGGAATTGTAACGATTTCTTCACGAATTTCCGATCGCGATGCGCGAATTGACGCGCTGGCACGGGGTCAAATTGGAACCTTTCGCCAGCAACTCTCGATCGAATGCTCAGACCATCTCCAAATGTCACTCGGCCGAAATGAAGGCGACTGATTTATTCCGGGGCTTTGCGACCTAAACAATCATTCAATGTAACAATTCAAATCAAACTTGTAACGGAAAGTTAATCCCAGCCAATAAATTTTCATGGAAAAGTCAACCTTCCTTCTCGGCGGGTTCCCAGTTTCCTGTCCTTAAACTTAACATAAACTACATCTGAGAAAAAATGAATGGAATTGATTTGAATTTCGACTGCGCTGCTTGCAAGCCACAGGATAAATCCATGGGAAAATGATGCAGCGAAGCTTTCTGTTACGGCAAGAGCCAATTCCGCTCGAAGTATTTTCTGGGTCAATTATTAATTTAAACTTTGTTTGATTTTCTTTCAACTATTTTAGAACAAAAAAAACAGTGCAAATTCAATTAGTTCAATGAAAACACTAATATGTGTGCACTGTTTCAAGAATCCGCTTTACAAAACATATATATAGTAATTAAATACCTTAAGGCACGAAAACATTAAAGTTAACCAATTCAATTCCATAGAGGGTGTGTGGTAGCTGGTAGTGTATACTAAATTAACCACACAACGTCTGGGAAACTTGCGATCCAATAATCCAATCAGGGGCATTAGGAAAACTTAGACAATTGTGCAGAAGTAAATACAACGAGAGAGCAGGCCCTATATACACCAGAGCCAGCACTTGTCTAGTTCACCCCGCATAATGTATACAGCGACCAGAAATAGCGGCATTTCATTGCAGATGTAATCAAGCGGAAAATGCATCCCTCGGTGGCGCCGTCAACATAGCGCCGTGCATAAGTGCAACTGCAGAGTCACGTGTGAAGATAAAACCCATTCAAAAAGCTCTTGGAAAGTTAAGTTGTCGACAGGCATGCAACTCCAGTGCTAAGTTTTGCAAGTTAACACTTAATTAGCGCACGATCGATCACTCGTTCCCGGTGTAATCCATTTTGGCAGGTGCTGGTTGCTAATCTCGGCCGTGAATCAACGCGGCTAGCGATTCTAAACGGGGATGTTTCAGGGTGTACATCCTTTATACGAACACTTCCCGTATCACGCGAATAAATTGATACAATGAGCGGAGGATGCAATTTGTGTCCGCACACAATGCTACTAAAAGTTCAGAAGAGAAAAATTATTTATGAAAGGCCGTGCAAAATGAAGCAAAATGTTTGCAAAAGATGCATGCGGCCGTAAATTTTAATGATAATGACAATTACAAATGGTGGTATACAACGAAAATAGCGCAGTGGCAAACGCCATGCTAAAATAAAACTATGTGCTGTGCATGGGAGCACCGCCAAGATAAGGAGGAAAATGCGCTACATTCAAACTCTATAAATATTCATACGCTCGGATAGGATACGGCCGGGGATTGAGCTGGCCGTGCGACGCCCGCGATATTTCCTGCGTTTGCAAGAAATAAATGTAAAAGCTTCGGCAAAGTGTTATTGTCGCGATAGGCAGCTTGTCGTTTAACCGTCCTGCGTCTGCAGATGGCCGGAGGACGTTCCACGCCGATAAAGCGAGAGCCACCCTCGGAACGGAGCTCGTAGCCCGTCGGACGATACCGTCATTGTACGGACCGACACCACCTCGAAATGTTGCAAGCGGAAGACTCATTCGCGACGAGAATCGACGAAAAAATATAGACTGTTGCAGATGTAAGTTACTTTTCTTTGCAGTATTTACTACATGTGATATTTCGGAGGCTAGTTCACATGGCATTGGCGCTATCTTCGCTTGATACGGACGTGACTGAAATATCGGAGATGTTTTACGACTAAAAGCCAAGGCAAGCCACCGCGAATGGATCGAAAACACGAGAAACGAAAGACTTAAAAAAAAACGATTCAATTACTGGCCAGGCGCGGCAACTCGGTGAAATCGAATAAAAATGTCTGCGAAATTCTACGTCTCTGATCGCCTCTTTGAGGTGGGTTTGCAAACCGTGCCGTGTTGCCGAAAGATTTCCAGCATGTTTTCAAATTTCGATTAGATTAAGACCATGTCGATGTGGCTGGCAGCTTTGAAACGAATGACCTTTAGTGGATGCCAGAGTTTTTTAAACACAATAATTAGATTCGGAAATTTCGACAAAAATTGTGAACATATTTTTAGGTAAATTTTCGTAATGAGCATCGAACTTCTTATCGCGTCAAGAATTCTGAAAACTGGTAGATTGGGACAGGAATAAAAAGCGAGGACTCAAGTGGACGAGTTCTAGCTTTACAAAAAGCCGTGAAGCAGAGCGCAGCTTTCTCGAGCGAACCCGGCACCTCCACAGACGAAGTCTTTAAGCGTTTCTGTGTGGTAATCTACCCACACTGCTGAAAGCAGACAACTCGGATACTGAAACTCACGCTCCCCGACTCGACTACATTGTCCAAACTCGAAGCCACACTACAGCAAAGCAGATAGTGTGGTACCTAATATTGTTTCCTAGAGTAGGATAGTGTATAGGTAATACTTAGCACTACCATTGTCATCTGAATTCTAGACCAAATGAGACTGAATGCACGGTGTGTGATCATTTGACCTGCACGGGGCCATTATGAGCACAGAAATTATTCACCTAACTAATGATAAGTTCATTTGTGGAATGTAACAATATAACTATCATGGCAAGCAATATGTGTTTACGCCTGGAGCATGTGTCACTGTACATTTTGGACAATGACTTTACAGTAAATCACGATAAGTTTGATGTCATGATAATAATTCGCTGTTATATAAATCACAATACGATTAATACCATTCACAATTAGCAATGTCAACGAACTTGCGCAAATATGACGATGATGATTTCACGCAATTTCGATTCGTCGAGAGCATAGTTACAATTTCTCGGAAGATACGTCGATTACAATAACTCCTCGTCAAATAAATGCCTCGCAAATATGGCACGATTTTCACAATGAATTCTGCGCCGCTCTGGGCCCATAACCACTTTGCACAATGCAATATTCCATTTATTTCCGAGTAATTAGAGCCAGGCGAGCCTGGCGCACCCGTATAGATAGAATCGAAGAACAATAGGCCTTCATCACTGCACAGCCTCCGTCTGCTGCGACTGGAGCAACGTCAACGACGTCGTGATTACAATGCGGGTCGGCGATACCACGTCCGGACCAGACGAACAAAAGACTACCAGAGATTCGGGTTAGGCCTCGGTCCATCGTCCTCTACACCAATAGCTTCATCACCGTATCAGCAATAAGCCAGTACATTGTTTGAGGGCATCATGTTTATTGCTGATATGTAACAAGCAACACATCATCAATTTTAATCATATACGACATTTCGGTCAATCAATATGCAGATTCGAATTTAAATTTGATAGAAATTTGAATGATCTTTTTAAGCCAACCACGTGTTTAATTACAGAGATAGGGGCGGATTGAACAGAACATCCCCTTCGTATATAAGGTAGAGTTATAAGCAAATTTATAATAGATTAATTATTCGAGGGGAGGATTACGAATTTGAATAACTTCGTTACCGGCGAACAATAAAAAACATGGCGATGTCCAAAAATGTAGCGGCGAGGTTGAAGACCCAGCGAAAGATCGGCGGTGCGATCATCGACAGAGCAACCGCTGCTGAGCAAAAAAACCCACCCGGCAATTCTTATCCGAAACGAGCCCCAAGTCCACAAATCTCGAGCAAGCGTAAAATAAACCCACCCTTATCTATAAATCCAGTTTACGCTCTTCAAGGGTCTTACAACTGTGTATATAAAAACTTCATCGTTGCATCCACAAGAGGCTAATATACAAATAGTATACATTCATTCTAAGCTATCTTTCTTCCCAATTCCAATGTATTTTTCATCTTCTAATCCTGGCCGCTGTATCCCCCTCGACCGTGGCGTATAGCAGGCAGAACTATGTCTACACTCATTCAGCTCAGAACTCGCAGCATGCATCCCCCTAACCCTGGACGTTGTACACGTAGCATCCTGAACAATTAATGAACTCGCCCGGCCATGCGCTCTCCCTAATTCTCCCCCTCAAAGCCAGGCAGGCCTGGTATACATATCCGGGACCCACCGGGCCGTCGGGACCCACTCCCTGTGCAACAACTTAAAGGTTACCGAGAGGGAGCTTATTCGGCTCCCTGAAGACTTGCCGTTGCGTGGTCATTGCGGTTACGCCCCCCCGAAAAACCCTGCCGACTCCCGGGGCAGTTTTAAGTCAAGACTCGGGCGGTATTATATTCGGCGAGATTTAGTTCGATGAAACCCGGCGATTTCAAGCCCCGCACCCCACATACACACCCATAAAAGCATGGCCACGTGTTTGAATTCAACTCCAACATCGATCGCATCTCGCCGGCAAGTTAATTAACTCCACGATCCAAATGATAAATAATTTTGTTTCCGAGTGAGGTATAAGTAAATAAATAAATACCCACTTAGTGCTTTTTGTGAAGATAGCATCATGTACGGCCCGTAAAAGAGTACGAACTGGCGAAGGTACCAATCTTTGACCACCTCCACTAATACAATAATTGCATTCACGTGACTGCTCTGTATAGTTTATTTTCAGCTGCAAGTTTATTGGTGTTTTAATCTGAATAATAGTTGAGATTGGCGTCCCCCAAGGATCGCATGGAGTGCACGGTGGCAGCACGCGAGGCATGGGGGTCGGTGCTCGCGACGCGATATTCCCATATGCGACGCCGACGCCGACGCCGACGCCGACGCCGACGGGCGTTGTCGGCGACGCGGCGTTCCGACATGCATTCGGGCGACGTCTCTTGCACGCACTTGCACGACGCCGACGCCGACGCCGACGCCGACGTCGGCTCTCACTGGCTACTAGGACGCAGGAGAAGCTAAACAAAGAACTAAACGAGGCAAGGCAATTAAACAACCTCGTGAATATTCAGTTATGCTAAGTGTTTCACGCCGAAGTACAAGGGAAAACTTGCGAGGGTATATAGAGCAACTGAGAGAGAGGGAGCGAAACCGGGAGAAAAAAATCTTTTAATCGATAGCCGGGGCGTAGGCAATCTTTTGATCAAGGAACGTATTTACGTCCAGTAATGAAAAGGCGATTAAATGGCCACTGTGTGCAGGCGATCTTATCGTTTGTACTTCGCAATCGGAAACCGTTTAACTTTCTTACGTGTTTCCGGACGTTTTTTTTTGGTGACTTTGTTTCAATTTGCATGCTGCCATCATTGCGCAGACAAAAAAAATAATTGGCATAATCACCCGACAGACCAATGAGAACAGAGACACGGACTAATTTACTTTTGTTTTGTACACGTCCAAACAGTCAAATTTCAGAACATTAGAGCTATATTCGTTTTGTCTTCAGGTAAAATTTCCCAACATAATTTTAGGAAACGAAGCGGTGACATTTTCTTGTGTGTTCGTGGAAATTCCGGGGTCACTTCCACGTTTCCCACCATCGAAATCATGAAGCCGCAGCAGCAGCAGCAGCAGCAGCAGCAGCAGCAGCAGCAGCAGCAGCAGCAGCAGCAGCAGCAGCAGCAGCAGCAGCAGCCGCAGCAGCAGCAGCTTTGCAAGCGAGTACCTACACTGGCGGTATTTCATCCGTCGTGATTGGATCGGCTTGTATGGATTGTGCGCGATTTATTGATCGGCGGGCAGTGCATCTGGTTTTGTTCACGCAGTGGAAATTGTTTCCACGGACGCTCGCGGCAAGAATACAAATGTATGCAACCCGGCGCGCAGCCGGCGCGTGGATAGCGTACGACGGACTAAGATGTACACACAGGCCGCAAGGCTCGCGGCGACCGACATGACGGAGACGGGGTTTTATATCTTAAGTTTCCTTACAAATCCAAGCGCTAGTTTTAGTTGTCAAATAGTTGCCACACTTGGAATTCATGAAGACTTGCTTGCTCAAGGCATGGCACTAAAATATAAGACAAATTTTAAGAAATGAACAATTGCCAAGCTATTTGAATTAATGTAAATATTTTTGTGTCTATAGAGCTTGGAAAGAAGCTTGATGGCAAAGGCTTCAGGTTCAATTTCCCGTATGAATATAACATTGGAAATAATATTTTGTTTAAAATTAAAGTAAATATCTATCATCCAGGCAAGGGATTAGCAGTTTCTTTCGATCTACCTCCATGCAAGTCAACTTTTAATATTTCAAGTCAATATATTTGCTTTAGTGGGTAAAAATTCGATCCAAATGTGAACAACACGTGGCAGCTGTAAAAATCAGTACCAAAAAAGTGTCATTTTTCTATTAAATAATATTTCTACGAAATCATAATGATTTTCCCTTATCTTGGATGAAAGTTTCCAACCAACGAGCGATGCGAACGGTTTTCCAATCAAAGAATAAGATATGTAGAAATCGTTTGAAAACTTTCATAACCACACCACAGCCGATGTAGGTCCGAGGGTAACTATTTTCCGAAACTTGAAGGTTACACAACACACCAAGTGAAAAGAGAGTCCGAGCCGTGGAAATGCGGGTTTTGCTGCTAGTCCGACGTACGCTGCTCTACCTGGTCGAGACGCGCGAGCAAAACAGACCAACACCACACAACAAACTTGTGGAAAGCGCGGAGAAAGCGCGGGGAAAGCGGGGAAAGCGGGGCGCGCACGCAACGTGCGGGGGAAATCACGATAGAACGGCGGGTAATACGTACGTGACCGAATCGGCTGGAACGAATTACCTAAGCAGAAACCGAAAACCAAGGAATTGAATTATGATTGCTGTTGCTGCGGCCGACCAAAGAGTTGGTGAGGGGGGGGGGGGGGGGGGGCAGTCAATAGAGAAACGGATTTTCTTCCGTTTGGCGTTTGGAAGTGAAATTATGTAAAAAAATCTCGCCTTGTTCATAGGTTCCCAGAACACATGGCTAGGAAAATAGGTGAAATTATTTGCAAAAAGTGTTTGATCGAATATTTCAATGGTGTATTTTGAATTAAATTTTCAATAAACACACAATGCTGGTTTGCAGAGTTAACTGGCATGCACGATTCACGTTTTGCAAATGTAATTTTATGCTCTATATAAAATATCGCGTGTTATATAAATTGTAACGTTTCATTAGCGTCCACAAAACAATTATAATCAAAAATGCGATGAAGTCCAATATTCCATAATATGAAAATTAACAATATTTTGAAAATTATACAATGCAGAAACGTGCTATTCCGCATCAATGTTATCGTTGGTACGAACAAATATTTGTTTTTCAACTTTCAATCCCACTGCCGCCGCTGCCATTGTACAAATCGATCAAAACCCTCTCGTCTCGACTACGCACTATGTACGCAATTAACGCGTGCAATTTGTGCTGGTCGGAAGTTAATTAAGAAGCAACATTATCGGCCCGACATCCCCACATTAGTGGTGCGTATAAGATGTGCGTAACAGCGTCAATTAAATACTAATTACGGTCGTAGTAATATAGAACCTTGCAAATGCATCGAACTAACCAATAAAGCGATACTATTTGGAGGTAGTGTGCCATATTTTAAGTTTTACTTAGTTGGCTCGCATTCTCTTCTAAACCCTCTCCGAACTATGTAACGAAATTTTAGCGTTTCCAAGAAAAAAATGAACACTCTAGGTCAATTTTAGGTAACAGCGCTTGGGCCAGAACATGCGTCCAGTTTTAATAGGGCGTTAGTGCAGCTCTTGCAGCTGTAGGCTTTGAGCGAAGCGTGGAAAATTTGCATCACGCATGAGTGGAACGCGTTGCGTGAACGGCGATTCGTAAGCTGACGTGATGTACGCAATGCAGCCGACATCGCCCACGCGCCACGCCATATCTCGCTTAGGACAAGTCAACCCTTCATTATACAAGCATCCAAGATCAAAGACAAAGCCCCCAAAAAAGAAAAAAAAATACACCCAGCGTATATAGCTTGAGCTCCGCCATTCAATTTCATTTCGGTTCACTGTTTGATAGTGCACTATCAAATCCACTTTACTAATTTAAAAAAAAAGAGTGCCTGATGTACGATGGAATTTTTGTCAAGTGCTTTTGATGATGAAGGACAATGGTCTGGCGCGCTATGATATGTGATTTCATTTTAATAATTCAAATTCCTTTGTCGTGCGCTTTATTATGCCATTAATTCTCGGGGCGCTCCATGGCTCTCTTGCAGGGAGGCCGGTCCCCACGGTGTCGGCAACGCAGCCACGGCACTGCCGAGGGCCCGAGGACCGGCGAGAAGCGTGGAACGCGCGGAGCTATCGATTGCTTCACCTCCTAGGCCTAAAAACAATGGGCAGCGAGCTTGCCACGGCGCTACTAAGCTTGCGACAGTCGACGCGCTCACACTTTTACTGCGACGCCTATGTTCATCAGGGTAGCCGAGGCGCTTGTTTTCGTCTGTTGGGGTACTTTCCCTTTTGCAGTTTGTTGGTGGAGGTGCCGGGTTCAAGCGTGAGACATGGGTTCAGATGCTTTGCTTCACTAACGTGATGTTTGTATTTTGTCTTTGTATTTCACAAAGACTCCTGCTCCACAATAGAATACTCTCATGCAACCAGCCTTCAGCTTCAATAATTAATTCACAAACTTTTCTTCGTCATCCCCCATCCCCTTGCAAACTATTGATAAAAGGAAGGATAAACATCTCCCGAAATTTCTTCGCGCAAGAACCATTATAACTTTCCGATATCAGTAGACCATTATCGTAACATTATCTCTGATGGTAATATATTTAGCATGTAAGTTGTTCACTTAGCCGAGGCGATAAGCGTGCGTCGCGACGCCGAGCCTAGCGTCGGCGTCGGCGTCGGCGTCGGCGTCTTGATCGCTTTCCACGTTCCATGTAAACTCTATGCTACCGTCGAGCGACTGTGACGACCCCCATGGCGGTGTGCACCCCGCGAGAACTCCATTAGGTCATCCCCTATCCATCCCTGCCAGCCCCCCTGCCTCCACCGCCGCCGCCACCGCCCCTGCAGCCACCCCCTGGCTGATGTGATATATGCATGGGTGGTGATTCAAGGCGACCCCGGGTGCACGATGATGTAACAGGATTTGATGACGATCATTGCTGCTCGAACTATAGATAGTCGATCCCCAGAGCAAACTCTTCGTCAGCTTTCGCTTCGTATTATATTAAAGTTGGGAGAGCTCCTAATGGGGGAAATGGAAACTGCGCCGTCTCTCTTGTCGCGTCGTCGTATATGCAAATACATTTTGACCAAGTTAGCTGTGTGTATCCCTTGTTGTAGAAATTGTATTGCCCCGTCAACGTATATATTCAATTTATATATTGCAAGATAAGTATGCTTCTCTGAGACTGTTGGCTACGGGCTGCGCTTTTGCCCACCGTTGAAAGTCCACAAGAACCACTGGATATAATTTACGATACTGCGCTTATGTAATCAGGACGAAAAGTTTCACAAAAATCTCGTGCTGGTGATGAATGAACGTCGCTAAGCAAAAAACGAAGTAACTTCGAAAAGCGTCTGCATCCGCGTTCTGCAGAAGCAGACATGAGAACGGGCAAGGAAATAAAGCAGTCGAGCGTAGCCATTTCGCTCTGGCTGGCGGGAATGCAAATGCTCGACACACAAAATGGTGTCTCGTATCGCGAACACACACACACACCTATACACACACGCGCAAGCAGGTATACATGTGGAAGCAGGCAGCGAGTTGGCAGCTCGCTGGTTCCGCTGCTCATTTGTATCAATCCGGGACACGAATCGAACGTGATACATTATCTTGCCATGCCACAGCGAACATTCGAGCTTGCACGGAAACACTGCTGCATGTTTGTATGCAGCACAAGTTTCGCAGCCAGCTAAAGCGTCGGTGACGTTCCGAGCATGGTTAGGAACGTTTTGGAAGTGCGATATGTCAACGCAAAACTTAATTATTTACGGTGCGCCCGATGGCACGACGGCGAGTGATAGGACCCTTGGGCATTTCACGTAAAAACACGGCCTGCGATATCAAAAAGTGATGACGAACACTGAGGTAAACACATATAAGATGGTAGAGAGAGAGAGCGGATGGAAATTGGTAGCCTGGGAGGGTGTGAATGTGATCTCGAACATTAGCTCGCAGGAGCGGAAAGCTCGTTCTCTTTCGTTCGGTGCGAAGTTATGGATGGCTATTGGCCGACCTGAGGCTATCCAGACGCTCCCAGCACCCTCGCACCCCCGCCCGCCCGCCCGACTATTGGCAACCAAAGTACAGGAAATAATCAGCGAATGCATAGGGCAAAGTGAATTAATTGTCACGCGTTGTATATATCGGTCCACGGGATGGAAGAACATGTCATGATTAAGCTTTCACATTTACATATACACACTGCGAGCCCAGCGCCAAACTAATTCGAGCTGACAACTCGAAATTACTAGTAATCAGGATGAATTATATGTATGCAAATCCTCTGTATATTGCAAGCCGGTCTTACACATTAGATGTATCGATTTCATTGCAAAGAGAGTTTTAGTATCGTGCTTCGACGTGTTTGCAAAACGCCAGCCTACTGCGGAAATGGGAGCAGTTAGCATCGCGTTTGCAGCGTCTAAGGGGGGTTTTCGAATAAGACTTGATAAATGAATCTTGGATGCCTAACCATCGTGGGTCAGGATGTCACGTGCGTCAGCGTGTTCTCCACCTTGAAAATGGCAGCTAAGAAAGGACTACTATATTGCTTGCGCTTGCATGCTGATATTGGCTTGGCTGACATGCAACGGCAGAATGCGTTCAGTAAGATATTGCCGACCGGAATTGAGTTTTCCCGTCTGCATTATGGAGCTAGGCGCAGATATCGATTTCGATTATTGTGCGATCTGTTTATGGGCTCAGTTCTTTGGCGGGCCAAGGATGGGCAAAATGTAATTACGACCCGGCTCTTATAGTGGAAAATCATTGAAAATGGACTATAGTGAAATTAAAAGCTGGAAATAAGATTGCAAAACGTTACGAGTTCCAATAGCAAAATAAATGTATCTGTCATTCGTAGAAAAAAGCGTGTTCTTTTCAACAAAACCAAAAGGGCTTGCAGTACAGTTGACTTGTTTACTTAGTACATATGGCCTGTTTACGAAAGGAGCTTTTGTGCAGTTATTGTTGTCGTTGATGTCTACAATATTTATTCACCGTTTCCTATGTTTGCGCCTGTTTTTCGGTGGAATTAGTTTCCTTGGCAATAAAACCGAATCGAGCCCGGAGCCAGAATCTGAAATATAAATGAGTCGCCGCGCAGTTTAGCAGTTGCAAACATAATTATTATAGTTCGATGCAGCACAAGCTACTTTGCAATTAATATTTATCACTAACTATTTTCAAGGAAAACAACAAAGCTAATTTCCGATCGGGAGCTATAGACGTTGAATGCTCGACTGCACGTTACATGCAGAAACGCGATGGTCATACATTTCTACCAAAGTTCCACCCCTGGTATATGAATCCACACCTACGTCGATAACAAAGGCATTAAACCCCTCGCATCCGAAATTCGTTCGGATCCTCTCGCTAAGTGTAACAAATGTGTCTGCTTTCCTCTTTTTGATAGGAAATTTGTTGAAATATCTCCAGCTAACTAACGTTTCCGGACGCTGCGATCCCTTTTCCTTTTTATCAGTGAACGTCGGACGCGATCAGATGAACAAATTTTATGAAAGCAAATCAATGAAGATGTAATTCATGAAGCGATCTCTTGCCTGTAATGCTATAGTTATTCGAGCAGATTTCAGCAAAGCGTATTCTCTGTTACCCTCGTGCTATAATTTATATCACCCGAATGAGTCATTTTGATCGAGGTACATGGAATGGGCTTTGACACTCAGTGTGCGTCGTAAAGCGTTACGACTAGCGACACTTCATTTGAGTGTGCATGCACAAAAGAATAGATCACTTGCTCGCTTCTAATTTAAGTGCAGGAGCTAGATAATATAGAACTGGCAAATAAAAGATTTGCTAAACTTTCATTGGGAACCGTTTTTCTTCGCAACGGCGTTGGCGCCAAGCATTCAGGATGCCGCTGATAGAAAAACCAACTCGAGACTGAGTTCCTTAGTATCGCATTTCCCGACATCAAGAAAGCAGCAAGAGCAGGGCAAAAACACATTACCAAGCCGGCAGACAGATAATTCGTCGAGATGGACGAGTATTCCAGTGCCAACTGCCCGGATTATTAGTGTTAATAAAATGGAATGCAGCCGCACTATGTTGCTTGCACATAACAATGTGCAAGCATAAGTAGAATTCCTGCTACATGGGTGTCATTTCGAGAAGGGGCGTTGACTTCGAAAAAGTTTAACTTCGCAGGGAACCAAATATTATACGCAGTTCAGCACACAAAGCACTGACACGTATTCAAAATATGTATTTTTTTGTTTTGAACAGGAGTAGATTTCAGATTGGAGCCAATGAGCACGAGGAAAAAAAACTATGAAAAATCTGTTACAATGGATTTAGTAATCAGCGAAGCTTTTAGAGAAACGATTTGTACACGACAGAATCAGGGATTCAACTTTTTCTACATGAAATGATATCATTTATAGCAACGCATGGAAATGCCAAGATGAAAAAACGAGTTTTTTAAAATAAAGGAAACAAAGAATAACGAAGTATAAACAAAACTAAACCTAACATAAGAATGTGTTATGCTGCGTGTCAGCCATTTTGCACGTCCAAGAAACTGTTTATTTCATTTTCATCGCGTCCTTCGCGAATATATTTGCAAGTTTCTAGCGTTGGTAATTAACTTTTCCCATCTTTTGCACGCTAAGCTTAAATATATTGTAACTCAGTCTGCTGTCACCTAGACCCAAAGCGTCCCCAACTACAGAATTTAAATAGTATTATTCCTCAAAGCAATGCATCATCACGCAAAACATAGCACTTGGTGAAAATGTGACCATTCATTCATCAAGCAGCCCTACCCCTGGCCCTAAAGATTCATCAAATGAAATTTATTTGAAATAGTGGCATCATCATGTCTAAAGGGGATTTCCCGCAGCCATTCTGGCCTCATTTTCGCCACGAATGAAAAGCAACAAGAATTATAATTAAAACTATAGAAAAAACAAATGTGCACGTCATATACAACTTTTTCAACCGTTGTGTAGGTAGACTTTTTGACGTCATTTGCGGCCATTATTGAAAAAAAAACCGCTTTTTTCCCCATGAAACTTGCTCGTTATCCCGCACGAGCACAAGAAGATTAATACCCTCGGCGCGTCATCAGCGCGCATAAAAGACGCAATGCGATTAACTCGCCACTCGCGGAATAATCAAACGGATTATAATGAAAAGCTGGGGATAAATCTCGGTCTCCAGCGGCAGCGACGATGACCCGTGCGCAGCGTCCTGCGTGTCGCCCCAGCGCGCGCGTGATACGCATGTTCGCGATGAGCAATAATCAATCTAGCGGCGGCGGCGGCGACGGCGTGCATTGTGCTGTGTGCAGGGGACGCGTGCAGCGTGCAGCAGCTACGCGCTCTGGCCGTCGACGTCCATGCTCCGACGAGCGGCGACCGGGGCCATGAGTCACGACGACGGCGATTCATTGAAACCCGGCGCGCGTACGGGCCGGACAGTGGCGGAACGAGATGACCGACGCCGACGCCGACGCCGACGCCGACGCCGACGCCGTGGAGCGCGAGTCACGAGGTGCGGTGATTCATTGGAATTCGGCGCGCGTGCGGGGCGGGCAGTGGCGGAACCAGGATAACCAAGGTAACATGCATGAGCACGCAACGGGATGGAACGGTCGGCGAGGAAAAATGGATTCAAGAATATTCAAGCATCCGCGTCTGTCTTGCTTGACATACGCACAGTCGAACTCCAAGACGATTGAAATTCTTTATGAGTCCTCGGGACCAACAGACAAGGGAGAAAGCAAGTTTTGTTTTTGAAATTTATTATCAATGTTAATAAAAACGCCTACAGGTTACACAATTGCCCACAGAAAACTTTTAAATTTTCTGTGTTGGGCACCATGTTTAAATGACCACGACTCACTATCATCCCTTTGTAGAGCCAAGGTGCGGATGAAATGTGAACGATAAGGGAAGGACGGAAATCTAGTGAACACGTGTCGACGCCACTGGCGGCGTAGTTCGATACTCCTAGAACAGGAGCTGGCCCAGCACCCTCCCCCTCGCACCCCACCCGGCTACATCACGCTCAATTTCCACAGGAAAATCCCTGGGAAAATCAACATCGATGACCACCCAATTATAGGGAGGATGTGTAATCAGACCATGGCCAGCCATTGACGAATCTATACGCTTATCTCTAATCCCGCCTCGCGGCATAATGCAATCCGAAATCGGGCACCTCCACTCGCTCCACAATGCAACAAAGAAGCCGAGCCAACAACAACAATGACAACGGCTGTCAGTGAAAAAAAGAACACACTCGATACACAGAAATGCACTCAAACATTTTATCCGTTTTCAATTTCAAAGTGGCTGCGTACGCGCAAAGTTTAGAAGTGGTTCTAGTTCCTAGCCTCCAATTCCCCAGCGATTTTATTGTTATGGGCTGTTCTTGATTCCGAGTGGCGATACGACAGCATGTATTATTACACCTCCTCAATAATATAATAATACGTCTAATCATGTAGAATCTTATCAAGAGACGCGTGTCAAGCGGCGATTTGTCGAGACGTAATACGCGACTCGATAATTTGGGCGTCTTGGGTCCCCCTCCGGCCGCCCCGAGCGCCGTTCTTCCCCTATTTTCACCACCCATGCAGCAGTTCCGGTCAGAATAGGGTAGTACGCACTAGGCACTGGGTTAAATTTCATAATTGCTAGAGCCAAGGACAGGAAGGTGACGCATCGCTACGAAAAACGAGTTTGATGTAGAACGAAGCAGAAAATTGCGAATGTTTATTCAAAAAATATTTCAAAAAATATAAATAATAATAAAGAGTATAGAAGATCTCGAGTGAGCGTTGTGTATATATTTATTCATAATGTGAGAAGCATGGGATATATTTGAAATTCAAATCAGCAAGTCTGGATGCTGTACCTACTGGTGCATGGAATAGGTTACGTTAACTCTTTGGGTAAGATCGTGAGCATCGTCATTACGACCTCTTGAGCGCCAGACGGAGATGGAGAAAACAGGCAGCAAACTCCCAAAAATTTCCGACCATCTCAGTGTCGCGTCGCGCGCGACAAACGAGTTATAAATTCGCGAAACAAGATGCTTAATGACGGGAGACGAGAAAATTGAGCCACACAAATTAAACTCGGTGCGATCAATACCCAATTTATTATACTAGACGCGCGGGAAAAAACCAACCCTCTTGTTCAAGAACAGAAGTTCTGGCAGGAACCATCGCGCTCGGCCGTAGAGCGCGAAAAGCGTTATTTTGGTTTATTGCTTTTCAAATGCAGTGCACCCTGAGCAGCAGTGAAACACATCAAGCAAAAAATAAAAAATTACGGAGCATTGCATTATCAGAGAGGTTTATTTTTCAGTTAGGGTGCCTCCAATTTTCCGAGTTTTATGGTTGGTGGTGGCGCCATGTATATAATTGGTTTTTCCACTCGACAGATTCTTCAAAACTAGTTCGTTTAAAATGCTGAAGTGATGCTTGACGCCAAGTTTGCTGGAGGAGTGGGGAACAGCGATAGCCAGCGCTTGGTAAACACAGCAATATAATAGCAAACACACTTGATAATGGATACTACCTTCGTGACGCCCATATCACCCATCGGGAGTTGGAGAGACTCATTATGAGCGACTTACCTGCAACAAAGAAAAACTTGGTTAGGTATTGAAATTTCATCCTCAAACTTAAGCATACAAGATCGATGTTTGATATTCAACATTGTTGAAACGGTATGAACGTGGTAGAACTAGGTTAGACGGATTCAATCATGAACCATGTCGGAACATGCACAGTTTACGAAAGATATAGCTACATAATAATTAGCAAGCGACTTACGCATAGGTATTACCTAATACGAAAAAGGTCTTGATAAAGAAAAAGAAAATGAAATACCGTAGGTATATACGCTACGTTCCGTGTTATCTTTAAATTAATTTCTAACAACACTTTGAGCTCGAATATAGAGGCCCGTGCGTTTTCCAAATAACTTTCCCTCGGCTGTATAGTACAAGAAAAGCTTATGAAGCAATGTAAGAAAAAAAAGATAAAACGGTATTTATGGTCTGTGGTGATAATGGCAAGATGAAAATTGGAAACTTATCGAAAAGAAGGACGCATGGGGTGGTGGGGAGGAGGAGGGGCGTAATGCTTCGCGCTATCGTCGAGTAGGCAGAAAGTCGTGAAAAGTCGTGAAACTAGACGTGTCTTTTGATACGAAATGGAGCCAATACACCCTCATCACACCCACGCGATAAGGCGCACCGCTGCACCACCTACATAACCGAAGCAAAACGGCGGTCTGTCGCTAAGATCGCAATCGAACACATACACACAACGTCGTCAAAACAGCATTAAAGGACATGCCGAAAGACATGTTAAAGAGACGCAGTGCTTGCATGAGAAATCAATACTTGTTCTTCGTCCGCGCCCTTCCGTGCCACTTGTATTCGGTACGAACTTCGGACACAGCGTATCACCCTCATCCTTCCGTCCGATAGGCTTATATATATATATATATATAAAAAGGAGGCTGCTGGCTTTGATTGACCACTTTACAGATTCACGCAATAAAAATCGACGCATCAGCAGGACGAAATTGCCCCACGATTGCCAGTGGCTTCGGATTTTGAACGCCAATATATACGAGATGAAAAATAAAACTCGAATAACAAAGTTTCGGTTTTACTTTTTTGTGCCATCGCGTGCGTTATATAGCCGAACGAGACTTGCATCTATTTGTGTGCTTTAGGGGTGGCATCCATGCAGATATAACGCAAAGCCGATACGAAACACAATTCCCTCGAGAGTGGTCCTTTCGCTTGTTCAATAACAGCGCGAAACGCGTCGGTCAAGTCATCCACGCCTGAACGGCACGGCTGAGAGTGATCTCGCTTCGCTGCCAGAGGCAAAATATACAAGAAGAGTGACGAAATCGCATCTCCCTGCATATAGTGCACCTGGGCATATGTGTACGTATGGATAAAATAGATACGGTCATTATAATATTGCTCTCAGCGGAAGCAAGTGCATGTCAGATAACTATATTCATTCCCGAAGGGACCATGTATACGAGCCTTGGCGCTCTCCTATTAAATGACAAGGTATAATTAGTCCAGCCATATTAATTACTTGATTGCAGTAATGCAGTAATGCAGTTCGACCTGTCTCTCACATCGCTCAGACGGCATGATTAAATTCCCTCCCAGCACACCCAAACATCTTGCGGCGCAATGTGGCCTAACATGGCTAATTACTTGAAGCGTGTACTTAGCATCTTTGTGTGCGCGCGCGGCGTCGTGGCAACGACAGACGCGCCTTCCCCGCGCCGGTTTTAACGAGCTAGGTGTCAGAAGAACAATAATAATCCCCGCGCTGTGTACGCCTGTGATCGTCCAGACGGGTCCACGGCTGCTGGCGAGATGCGCCGCTGGGCGACCCCGTGTGGTGTTTGTTTACCCGGCTCGTTGCATCGCTCATGACAAGCGTGAACCCCGGGGTGGGCGGGGGGTTGAGAGGGTCGGGGCGCCCCGCTAAGGGAAGACTTGCGTCTGACAGGCGAGTTCCTTCAAATTAGCAGAATGCGCGATGTTTAGCGATCGATATCAGAGCGTAGCACGCGGCATGAGTTTTTCTTTTCCGTGTCTGGTTTGAATAGTTTGCAGAGATGGGTGCGTTTCTACTCTATAGCATAGGGGAAAATGTGTGCGTGTGTGTGTGTGTGTGTGTGTGTGTGTGTGTGTGTGTGTGTGTGTGTGTGTGTGTGTGTGTGTGTGTGTGTGTGTGTGTGTGTGTGTGTGTGAAATAAAGTTGGTAAAAGGATTTTTTGTGGTTAGTTTGTGCGCTTGGCACTGATAGCGCTGACTTCCTCTCATTTCATCCGAATGTAATTCATAATTCCAACCGTTGGCTATTAGATTGTGTATAATCAGACGTGGAATTTAGTTTAGAACTTTTTTTTCGAGCTTAATAAAGCTATAATTCTTGCCGCCAAGCGGAATGATATGAAATATTTGGACTCTTATTTTATTAAAAGCCAGAGGGAAGGAGATGGAGAGTGTTAGTTGGCGCTCTAGGGTAAAATGCCTGCTTTTGAAGTTAGTTTTGCTAGATGTTAGATGCAGCACAGTAGCAGATGAAACAAGCCCACATTTCTAATTAAAATATAATAAAGTGCAGGCGAAGCCCTGATGAGTCAGAATAGACTGCACGACTACACAAGTACGACGAAGCTGTACAAAGTAAATTACACAAGAGAAATTACTTTTGACGACGATAGGAGTCTGTATATATTATTTAATTATATTATATCTCTATATAATATATTATTTAATAATATATAAATCTCTCTTATATGTGCTCGGTGTTCAAAAAGTTGTAAGAGTGGAATTTCAGAATTTCACTCGCGCTATTTTACAGAAAACCATTTCTTGTGCGCAAAACTTGAAGAAGAATCCATAACTTCTTAATTAATATTTCAACCTCCGACTCCTGATCGCATTATTAAGATTTCATTAGCCCCAATCTTGTATGAAAGTCACGATGCGAAACCTTTTACCATCTTTGGATGTTTAAATAAATATTGAAAATATACGTATAGCTGCAGGCATAATCTGTTAAAACCAATTAGAAAAAAATCGCGTTCGTTGTGTTGACTGCAGCACGGGATTTGATTAAACCCTACACAGGGAACGAGAAGATTACATTTCTGATTAGCTTCGGATCTCGACGATCGGCAAAGTTGCGAACAGAATACCGAGCATCGGGCATTCGAAGAATCGAGTAAACAATGCGATTAGGCCATTATTTTCCGCGCGCCCTACCCACGCGGAATATTTGGCGGATAACGCCACTGAGCACACAAACTAAGTCGGAAAATTATACAAAATATTGTAACAAAACGTAGAGGGTCATCCGCGAGGTAAGCCGACGCAATGATTAACGAATTCCGCCGGTCAGCATCAGCATTATCGCAGAGCCTACGCGAGACTCGAAATTTGGTTGCAGTGAGAGAGAACTCGACCAGCACCCGGGCCCCTGAGCAGCACCCTTGTTTCAGGGGGTGCTAGCACATATTTAAGCGCGCAATTTGGGTCCCTAATAACCGTCAAAATTCGTATTAACCACGTGTTTTGCTCGCCGAAAACGACGCCCCCTCGTCGTTACTAGCGTTAACTCATTTCGCCCTCACGAATATCGAAACGTAAAAAAATTAACCTTATAACCGCATCGCACACCAAGCGTACACTGCTGCAGCAAATCCAACGTCTCAATTTCACATCGAATAAAGAAATTTCCTTTTAATGAACTTCACTCACGCGGCCCTCCCCCTTCGCATTTCGGAAAATAAAATAAATATACAGAGAGCTATCAGAATTTCTTTGAAGATTTGTTGGGCGAAAATAATTGATGTCGACAGCCTTTTCTCTTTTTAGCGAAGGCAATCTTTTGAGACGGTCTGCCGGGCGAGCTGAGGCAGTAGAGAGTTAGTCCCCCTCCTCGAGCCGGCTTTCGGGACTGATTTCGTCGGGACGGCTGCCGCTAAATGACTGACTTGACTGGCTTGACTGGCTGACAGACACGTGATACGCGAATAAAGGAAATGAGCTTTTCTTCTTGCACGCCGCCTCCATAGCCGTCTGCGTTCGACGGGCTGCGCCGCAGCGAAGCGCGCCTAATAACGGGGAGCGCCGCGACGCCGACGCCGACGCCGACGCCGACGTCCGCTGCTTGATATGCAATGTAAGCGGGTCTTACGCTGACGATCATCATACGAGCGTTAATTACATGACAATTTCCAGCTGACTGACATCATGACACCGATAGTGAAAACTTGTGAACAAGATGGAAATAGTCTGGTCATTTTCTCAGATCCGTTGTAACCCTGAGTTAAGTTGAAGTTGGACTGAATTCAAATCTGCAATCGGGTCTTCAACTGTTACATTGTTACTTATCTCTTAAAGAAGTTGAAATTTTGTCAAACAACTCCTAAATAAATTATGAAATTATAATATGCTACGGGCCTCACTGTCCCAAATGTTATCGGCTTGAGACAGAATGTAGAATCTCGTCACAAATATTTGAAAATTCTTACATTTTTAACTAACTGAATGTAAACAGATAGAAGAAAAATACAAGGGTACCTTGTCATACAAAAAAGCTTTCGATTTTTCATGTTGTTTCTTCCCACATCTAGAAAAAAAGCTTGGGTGTTGGTGTTTGGGTGTTGAAATCCCGAGAAAACTCAGCGTGGGTCAGGGTTCGAGAGGTTGGGGATATGGGGGTGGGAACCCTACTGACCCCACGGTCCACCCCCCGCCCCCCACCCACCTCGAAGCGGACGCTATTCGGAATGAGTTATGTCCTCAGGTAACCCCGCGCTCCTGTATTTTGATATGCTCCTCGTTATGTTCAGGGGTGTGGGCGGAAGTGGGGGTGGTGGGCGGTGGGGGAGGCAGTACAACTAATTAACTACCATGTCTAATCAATACAACATGCACATGGACTGTCTGCCAGGGCGAAAAGTAAAATGCATCATCGGATTGATCGCCAACAGCAATACCGAATTCATTCACATAGGTAAGCGGTTAAGCAGAAAAGCAGCTCTGAAGACTGGCCATGTTCGCTAATGGAATAGTTGTGTGTACGTGGTACAAGTAAACCATTTTAGAGTACAGTGTGTTCTAGAAATAATAATACTCTCTACTCGGCTGGTATGGTCACAATGAGATCATTGCGAAAAGTCCAATTTCCTTGAGTGCGCTCTGGCTTATTATAAATGAAAGAATACGAACATTTTTATTCCATTATGATTGAAAGTCGATCGTATCATATCTATGCGGCAGTAAAAAGCTTATAAAGTTGTCGTAAGTGTTAACCAGTAAGTATGACTATATATTTTAATATTTTAAGTAACAAAAATAATTTACAATGTCCTACGCCATCGGTGTAGATATTCCCGCTGGATGCGTCTTGGCCGGAGCACTATTTCACAATAAGTGTTTACAATTTACTACTTTATTTACGTCTCTAAGTAATCGGCAATGGATGGGGGTGCCGCTTTTTGAGCAAAAATTCGCTGCAGCAAATTTGCATTCGAATAAAACTTGACACAAAAGTGAGATAAATGTGACAATAAAACTTGGGCCATTGGCAGCTGAAATGAGAATGGGTACCTACTATAATAACATAAAAATATCACAATGAAAATATAAAGTTTGCATTATCATCAACAGATAACGAAACCTCTGGTAAAGTGGGTTTTAATTTAATATATTTGATTTATATGACCCATTATAAACAAAATGTGACTAGTCATCCATTTAACAGTGGCTGAAAAATTATTTGAATGCACCCTTATTGATGCGTCCTTGACCATAGATCGTTTCAAATCGAGGGTATCAATTCTCAATTTTTCAGCGTTATCAGTGAAAAGATTCTGGCAAAGAAAATATGGACCATTAATCCCAATTTTGTGTGCAATACAAGTGTTGCCTTCTGATGTCATACTAAACAGTTGCATTTATAATTCCAAAATGCACTAAAGTAAATTTAAATTGCAAAGTGCATTTTACAAACATAACTAAAATGCATAATATGAAATATGAGATCTACCTACTCACAGATTCAAATGACATTTTTCACTCGAGTCCATTTAATTAAAACACTCATTACCATATATTAATAATATGGAAACTCAAAAATAGTATATAGCTAAAAAAAGCTCTCGGTCAAATAAGCGTTGCTTTACGAGCGGCTATTAATTAACAAGATACACGTGACGTATCTAAATCTAGTGGATACTGGCCTGGCGGACGGACATTTAAATAAACCAGGCAAATTAGACAAAGAGCGCAAAATTTATAGACAGCATAAAAATACTTGGAAACTACATTAAAAATTATTGATGAGCGTAACGAGCGTAGCGAGTGAAGCGAAATCTTCAATTTCACTTTACTGCTAAAAAAATCCGGAATGTTTTTTTTTTTGTTTTTTTGTTTGTTTTTTTTTTTTGTTTTTTTTTTGTTTTTTTGTGTGTTTGTTCGCACGATTCCGGCCAAACGCCAAAACGGATTTTGATGAAAATTTCGGTGGACCTTCGTTTTCTCTGAACTTGGATCTGCCACGTTTTTGAAGCAATTCGGACGAGTAAATTTTATGTTATTAAGTTTTTACGAAATTTTTCAGTTTTTCCAAAACACGTTTTCCACTCTAGAGGCCGAGGATCTCAATATAATTTGACGAAACTTTCCAGATATGTTGGCCCCTACGATTTAATGTTTGTGTACAAATTTCATTGTTGTATGTTTAGCGCTTTTCTTGGAAATAGCGCTTTTATGACGCTTTTTTAGCGATTTTGCAGTTTTTTGCAACTAAATCAACTTTATCTTCAACCGATTTTGACAAAATTTACTGTGTGCATTATACACCATAAAAGTAAGATACTGTGTTAATTTCAAGCAAATCATTTAAATGGTTTTTCTTTAAATCGGGTTTTTCGTTTTGAAATATTCAATGTCATTGAGAAAGCTGATAAATTAACGCCGAACACTTATAATTGATCATAAAAGCCTCTAGGCTATGCGCACACGCAATATAATTGCGTTGTGGGTGAGCGTAAAAATTACGCTCATCCACAACACGATTATATGAGTGTTCGCATAGCCTAGTTTAATCAAAATGAAAATTATCCCCACGAGGAAAATCTTAAGCCAGTAATTGATGAGCGTAACGAGCGTAGCGAGTGAAGCGAAATCTTCAATTACACTTACTGCAGAAAAAAGTCTCCGATGTTTTTTTTTTTGTTTGTTTGTTTGTTTTTTTGTTTTTTTTTTTTTGTGTTTGTTTTTTTGTGTGTTTGTTCGCGCTCTACAGGCCAAACGCCACAACCGATTTTGATGAAAATTTATTTGGACCTTTGTTTTCTCTGAACTTAGATCTGCCACGTTTTTGAAGCAAATCGGACGAGTAAATTTTATGTTATTAAGTTTTTACGAAATTTTTCAGTTTTTCCAAAACACGTTTTGCACTCTAGAGGCCAAGCATCTGAATATAATTTAACGAAACTTTCAGGATATGTTAACTCTCACGATTTAATGTTTGTGTAAAAATTTCATTGTTGTATGTTAAGCACTTTTCTTGAAAATGGCGCTTTTATGACGTTTTTTTGCGATTTTTGAGCGTTTTTTTAGTTTTTTGCCACTAAAGCAACTTTATCTTCAAACGATGTTCACAATATTCACTACGTGCATTATAAATCGTAAAAAGAAGATACTGTGTTAATTTCAAGCAAATCTGTTGAATAGTTTTTCTTTAAATCGATTTTTACGTTTTGAAATATTCAAATGTCATTGAGAATTTCTGCTAAATTCTTACTGGACATGTTAAATTGATCATATAAGCCTCTAGGCTATGCGCACACGCAATATAATTGCGTTGAGGGTGAGCGTAAATATTACGCTCATCCACAACACGATTATATGAGTGTTCGCATAGCCTAGTAAATACTAAAAGGATGGTTATAGTCATGATAGTGCGGGACCTTTTATATCTATTACCGAAACGAAATTTCCATCGAAAATTGTAAGCCAATGTGAGAAAACTTTTATTTCCTGTTAAAACACACGGAAAATTATTTTCTGATTCAATCTGCGAGCCGTCAATGCTACGAGATTTGCAGTTTACCTATTTCAGCACCTATTTCACTCGCTTTAGCACCACCAAAGATTAAAGATGTACTAGGCTATGCGAACACTCATATAATCGTGTTGTGGATGAGCGTAATATTTACGCTCACCCTCAACGCGATTATATTGCGCGTGCGCATAGCCTAGAGGCTTTTATGATCAATTTAACATGTCCAGTGATAATTTAGCAGCTTTCTCAATGAGATTCGTTACCTGGAAATATCATGATGTAGTCGTCGTGAAATTATTTGAATATTTCAAAACGTAAAAATCGATTTAAAGAAAAACTGTTCAATTGATTTGGTTCAAATTAACACAGTATCTTATTCTTACGACACACAGTAAATTTTGTGAACATCGGTTGAAGATAAAGTTGCTTTAGTTGCAAAAAACTGAAAAAACGCTAAAAAATCGCAAAAAAACGTCATCAAAGCGCAATTTTCAAGAAAAGTGCTTAACATACAACAATGAAATTTTCACACAAACATTAAATCGTGAGGGCCAACATATCCTGAAAGTTTCGTCAAATCATATTGAAATCCTTGGCCTCTAGAGCGCAAAACGTGTTTTGGTAAAACTGAAAAATTTCGTAAAAACTTAATAACATAAAATTTACTCGTCCGAATTGCTTCAAAAACGTGGCAGATCTAAGTTCAGAGAAAACGAAGGTTCACAGAAATTTTCATCAAAATCGGTATTGGCGTTTGGCCTGTAGAGCGCGAACAAACACACAAAAAAACAAACACAAAAAAAAAAAAAAAAAAAAAAAAAAAAAAAAAAAAAAACAAAAAAACATTGGAGACTTTTTTCTGCAGTAAGTGTAATTGAAGATTTCGCTTCACTCGCTACGCTCGTTACGCTCATCAATAAAAAATAACTGCCAACTCTTGACTCATCGTCTCGATCGTCTTATTCGGATGATTGAAGGCTAGCCAATCCGCCACAAATCGTAACAGAAATCAGCCCTTTCTACGCGAAACATATAAAAACCTTCATCCCTGCCAGAACAAATGAAAACAAACAAATCGACAGATGAAAATTCAAAAACCAACCCCGAGGTGTCAACTGCTGCTACAAATGCATTCGCATCGCATCGCAAAACACAGATTAACATTTAAATTAGTGTTGCGAGTTGCAAGTACCAACTCTGCGATGAAGTACACTATACGCATTACGCAATGCACCGGGGTTGCGTTTCGGCCAGCGTCGTCTAATTGCAGACATGCGGCTAACGTGCATGACAAACACGTCCACGCCATGCAGCGCTACGACTGTGTCATCTCGTCTGGACCACGGAGAGAGTTGGTGCTGGCCGGAGAGAGGTGTTTTGCACTCGGTCAGGCGAAGACGCCATGACGGCCAAAGATGGTGTGGTAAATTTGGTGTGAATAAATGTATTACATATTTTCTAAAATGAGGGCTTTCCTGGTTTTGCCAGCTTGTCTGCAGGATAAATTGGTATGTTTAACAGGATCATTTGAATGGAGGCTGTCTTGTATTGTCTGACAATAGCTAAGACACTTAAATATGACAGTTGCTATCACTAGGCGTATTGTCTTTGTCAATGTATTAAACAACTTGTTAATGGTTGGATTCCAACATACGAGATAAGAGCATATATATTTGACTATAGGTACATGGTTACATGTTGTTTTGTTCCTACACCATATATTTTGGACAATTTATTTTTTGTTCAACCAAATTGGGCTGGCAAAGAGTTGGCCTCTACAACTCAGTCCATGGCTCTCATATAGCACTGTCTGTCTGGGCCACTCAACTCAAATAACACACACGCACACGCACACATTCGCAGCAGAACAGCGCGCTGGCTTCACGCACACCGCGCTAGATTGCTGCGAGCTTTTGTTTTGCGGAAAATGTAAATAGTTTTTTGCTCTGTACACTGTGTGTATGTTGTCGGCTAATTAGTTTTCGCTTTCTGACAGCTTTGCAAGCTGTTGCTCGTGATATTATGTACATGGGAGCGGCGAGTTTCCCGGCATCATCCCCCTGTAGTATAGGCGAAAGTCTGCTGCAAGAGCCTACCCCATGTGCCCACGGCTCACCCTGCTGCAATAAAGCTACAGGAACGAAATTGATCATTACTGATCGAGCTAATGCTATTTGCTTGATGCTGATCGGAGTTGCCGGAAATTTCCCCCATTCCGGGGAAATAGAGCTCATCTAATTTCATGGTAAAATTGTCTGCGATCTTCGTGCATAATTAGCGTGGTGGTAAAATTAGCGAGCGCGAGTTTGAGGCAATCGCCAGCTATGCAATCAGTTTGTTAAGTTCATGTTTGCAACATTTGACGTCGAACATTTCGCCCGACCAAGTAATCGGTGACTGAAAACATGTAGCATGTGTTATTATTAGTATTTGGCTTTCATGCTCTCCATTAAAGCAAGGACAAAAAAACAAGACTCCTGAAATAACAGTACTAATAAAAGAAAATGTACTCTATATAAGACACGCCAAATGATTATTGCTTTTCAAAACGCGATACTGGCATCACCATTGATTTCTTGTGCCCGCCGAATGTTCACCATAAATAGCTTTATCGTCGCTCGTAAGTAACGCGTGTTGACAATCTTTCTTCTAAGATGGCATTTTCCAGTTTCTATACCCACCGGCATCGGCAGAGGGAAATGGCGATATTTATTTCGAGGAGAGTATGTAAACGAAATCGCACGATGCATCGTCTCGGCCCTGCAAGCCACTGGGAGCGCCGTGTGGTATGCGAAAAATATATCTAAAGCTTGATATAGAAAGTTTATATCATCATCTTTTAGATTATATAGCTCCCCTGAGCGCCATTTGCAGTAAGATTGAAGACTTTCACTTAAGCTCAATCCCCGTGGAAAAGTCACAGCGAACCGAGAAATATAATAATAAATAAAAAAGATAAAAAAAAGTTGAGTTTTTGCCTAGACACGCCGCGCGGAAACTCCGGTGCTGATGGTGTAAAAGGAAAATCATTATCATCTTCTACGCACTGAGAAGAAGCATACGAATCCACTCCCAAAATACGGCCGGTCATAATAATTTCAGATTAACGACATCAAGACCACCCTAAACGAAAGAAACAACCCCCTAGTTTTACCTCAACACAAACCAGGAAGAACGTTATACGAAGTAGCACGAATTTCAAAAAGACTGCAACTAAATACCAACTCATCACACCACGTCTCTACCCGCATAAACTATCTCGCTCACCTGCCTCGCATGTGCATCATCAGAACTCACAATCACATGTACAATATCACACAATGGCACATTCCCTCGCGGATCCCCCCCCCACCCCCAACCCCCACCCTTCACTCAGATTACGTGATAGGAAACAATTAAGGTGTCGGTCGTGGTGCCAAATTAGAGACTGCCAGCCACCGTGTATGTGAGCATTGCCGTGCAAGGGAGGGGCACGGCGTGGGCGGGTGGGGGGGGGGGGGGTAACGCACTTTGATGTATACATGAATATGCCCGGTGATTAGCCATCTCAACTTGACCCCTTTCTAACTGCACCCCCGCGGGCGCTAGGCGGGCATTGCAGCCCTTTGAGGGTTGTTTTCGTAATGGGATGTCGAATTCTGCAGGGCATACATGTCACGCAGGGCCGAAATGAAAGGACTGATCGCGGCCAACAGCTGATTTTGTAATAACACCGTTTTAAAGGAGCTATCTTTATCGCGCGCGCGAAACAGGGCAGTGGTGCTATGTTGGTGTTAGATTTGAACGTAAACAGGAGTTTGGCGGAGTGAAATATTCCTGTAATTTATGCAGCGTGGATTACACCCAGGCCTGTTTGCACCCAGGCTAATAATCAGGTTAACACTTTATATTTTATGTTGCACGATCTACACGACTATATTATTCTATATTATATTCAGATTTACGTCAACTAGAGCTTAGAAGCTCTGAATAATGTATAACCATAACTTCTAATTAAAGTTAGTTTCGCCGTGCAAAGTTCATAAAAAAGGTGGTAATTTTCTCGTGGCGATGCGATTTTTTCATCCTTGCTCCACACTTGACCGAGGCATTCGACACACCGCCAAACGATCACAGATCGCTGCACGCACAATTGCCCACGTGACGCTCCCGCCCGCAACCATAATTGAACGTCGCGACCGTCCAATTCCACTTCCCTGATTGTTTTATAAGTTGTCCGGCCAATTTACAATTACATAAGCGTGGCGGTCAGTAGGCATGTCACGTAGCCACCACCGCCGTCGCCGCCGCCGCCGCTGCGGCTGCCATGCTCATCTCTAAGAGCTAGCTGCGCCTGGCTGCGACCACCTCTCTACGCTATGTGCAACGTGGATGTGTTAAATCTACCTCTGCATTGTCCGGGATCAATAGTGTCCCCGAGAGACCGCCGTAGTGCGTGCACAGACGTCTACGACGCCGACGACGACGCCGACGGTGGAAGCATGGAGATTTCTCATGGATTACATTGAGACGACATGTCTTACTGATGGTCGCCGCGTTTATGGATTTGTTATAACGTATCGGACAACGCGGTGTTTGTGTTTGTGTGAGCGTTGCTGTAGGTATCTTTATCTTTCGCCGATATTTGCAAGGTCTTAGTTCGGTCGTCGTAATTGATGTGAATTCGACGCAGGAATTTTGCGTCAGGTATACGCAAAACACCTTTCGGTGCAGACGATAATTTGTGGGTGTGGTACACCGACAGAATCATTGTGCATATGAATGTCTGATCATTGCTGTTGTCTCTCAATATCGTATCTGTTATTTAACACACGGTTCCGTTGTAATTAACTCGCGTTTCTTCTTCCTTTTTTTTCTCAATCGACAAAATGATTCTCCGAAGTGAAGGCGTGGTCGTGTGCGTCGTCTGATCCCGCGGCGGAGGCGGTGAAGAGACGAGCCTGCAGGGTGGATTACTCGAGTGACAATGGAAGTTATCATCCCAACCACGGTGTTAGCACGGCAAAGCACGCGCGACCAACGACCGAGATACGAGATCTAGGATCACAGTTGCCTAGGGAACAATAAGGCGGTGGACGCGGAGGCTGGGGCGTTGTTGAGACAACAAGTCAGCCGGGGTGGACCCGGTGATGATGCTCGTGGCGTGGGCAATGATCGGACAGTCGACGCGGGACGACGGGGATAAGGCGGGAGATGGGCCAAGGAGGCTGCAGCGGTGTTTACTTCGACCATAGGCGACGTCAATGGAGCAATGTCACTGAATGTCGTCTCGCGGTCGTCTCGAGTGTCGAGTGCCGCCGCTGTACTTTGGCGAGACGGTGCTTTTGTAGAAGCGAGCTACTCAGACGCTCGGGCGCTCCACAATCGATGTGCAGACAACGCAAAAAAATCAACACTCGACACTGAAAAGAATATGTTTGCAATGAATATAAAATGAATTTTTGCATTCATTCTAGTTTCTATAACTGCAGGATGGTACGCGAAACTCGAATGGCAAGTCTGAACTGCAGGATGGTACGCGAAACTCGAATGGCACAGTCTGAAGTGCAGGATGGTACGCGAAACTCGAATGGCACAGTCTGAAGTGCAGGATGGTACGCGAAACTCGAATGGCACAGTCTGAAGTGCAGGATGGTACGCGAAACTCGAATGGCACAGTCTGAAGTGCAGGATGGTACGCGAAACTCGAATGGCACAGTCTGAAGTGCAGGATGGTACGCGAAACTCGAATGGCACAGTCTGAAGTGCAGGATGGTACGCGAAACTCGAATGGCACAGTCTGAAGTGCAGGATGGTACGCGAAACTCGAATGGCACAGTCTGAAGTGAATAGTATATAAGTGGCAGAGCGTACGGGATTATGCACGTTATGAAATTTACAACAAACTTCGTGTGATAAAATGCATAAATATGAGATATCGCTCGAACATGGCGGCGGTATAACATGACGTATAACATGCAACGTATCTATATCTGGTACGACGACGACGAAGAGGCGAAGTGGAGTTGCAAACTTCTCGTCTCTACAAAACGCTGAAAAGCTCTCCGCGGCGTCCGTCGGGCAATAAAATCGTCACGTGACCCGACGACGCGATGCATCGAGCAGACAATGCATCTGTAACGAGCGTCGACAGGCAGGAAGACGCCAAAAAACCCGAGCGTCGGCATCAATTCTTCGACCTGATTCCCGTCCCGATCGCGACGAGGAAAAAGCACGCCGACGGAGCGATTTCCACGTGCTACGGGGTGCTACACTCTGTGTGTCAATACTTTAGATCGTACACAAGATCTCGACGCTCGTCTACCAGCAGTCGACGAAGACGAACTCAAGTAGTACTACTGGATGGAGTATAGACGCTGTGGTCTTGACGAGACGAGCTTTCCCACTAACCTTATAGAGCACTTGATTACAGACACAATGGGTGCTATTCTCGAGACCCACGTCTCGACAGACCGTTCCTTTCTTGCTGGTTGCATTCTAGCAATCAGAGGCATCCGAAATGAGTATGGACTGCAGGCTATAAGACATCGAGAAGACTCGATCGGCATTGATTATGTACTTGAGACTTCCGCGTAGCAAGTCAATGTCCCTGCAGACGACATTTTACGGGTCGCAGACAGCGAAGGAGTTACTAAGTACAAACTTGTGATAAAAGTGGTTAACTGCATCGGAGCCATCACGACTGCAGCGATGTAATAAAACATAAAAATTACACTCCACTCAGCTCGAAGCCCTTGGATGGGCCAAGAAGGAGGAAGCCGAACACGAAACAGGATTCTGGGTGGCTGATGTAATATTCAACCGGAAGTTAATGGTGCGTATGAACTTGTGAATAAGGAAGGGTCGTATTATATAAGGCTCGAGAGGGTTGAACAGAGAAATGAGGGAGACCAAGCGAGTTCGAGTTCGAGGACTTGCGTATACACGAGATTTTTGGTACAATACAAAACAAATGACATAATGATTGTCGGGGATGTCATCTGCACAATAAGGTTATGAGAAAGGGAGACGGGAAGGAAGGAGATGACCGGATGATGAGAATAATGGTTCCAGCTTCAGCGCATCTTATTAATTAGCCTCCTGTCCCTGAAACGCAATTCCGCTCCGGAGTTAGTCGAGTGAGAAACTCGGGTAAAGGAATTAAACTGTCCAACTATGTTCGGCCTCGACCAGGAACTTGACAATGCCATCGGTTCAATTGAAAACATTGGTGGATGAGAGACTCTATGGAGGCATGGAGTCACGAAGGTTGTGACATCTCTATCCTCCATCCTTGGGACAAGATTAGTGCCCTGAATTCTGTGTAAACAGAAATGAAACGCATTTAATTAATTGGAACGACGTCATGAGATATGTCAGAAATGGTCATTAGAGTACGCCGTGAAATTAGATATCGCTTCGCCTAGAAGCGATGGAAATGCAGTTTAAAACAGCGCATACATTCAGTGCACTCCATGCACGACAGCAAAACAGCTATTTCATTTTATATCAAATTAAAAATAGTTCAAACGCGGAGCACGCAATTCGATTTCAAAGTGATATCGATACCCCTGGCACATAGTGCATGGCGGGCAATGCATCTATCAGGTATCAAACCACAAGAAGATTTACACCACCCATGTTATAATGTCACCCTACGTTCATGTCTCTGCCATTATGTGAAACCACAAAGTTGCCGGAATTAGAGTGACTTCGGTTTCATTAGATGCACGCCAAGTATGGTTACAGGTGGAATAGTGACAATCAATCTTGACAGCTCTCTCGGCTAGCCGTTTCACTTCCTCTGCTATGCATAGAAGGGAACAGGTACGCCAGAATAGGGCGCTGTATTTTGCATGCCACATGTTGGGGCATAGGTAGAGAATTATTATTATTCCGCGTTGCATTGTGCGCTGGCATGTGAAATAATCTACGAATTCTCGTGGCAGTGTTAAATTGTTGTTTAGAAACAGGATATGCATGTCAAAATAAAATAAAAATAATGGTTGGGCTCAATGTCATTGAGCTTGATACAATGCTTATCAAATGTGATCGGATACTATATATACGGAGTCTACAAATCTAGATAATACCAGGTTAATCCATAAATAATAAAAATATCACACAAGAGGTACCGGCCACACGTATACCGACATGTACGAAATGTGCTTTTTATCGCGCATTCGCACGCGAATTTCTTTCTTTCTTCATAATATATAATTAAATCTCTCGTATCTTTTAGGGCACCGAAAATGGCATTTTTTACTACTTTCAATTTAACGTTTCTAGATAGCAGTCCTGTATCTATAAGCAGCGATAAAATAATATAGCTTTAGGTACAGACTTTATAAAAATTTTGTTCCATCGAGGTCGACTGTCAAACCAACCCATTGTGGTCAAAAAACATGCAAAACGTACATGACAGCTGCCAGTATCTTCGGCACTCAAAACAAAAAAAACGAAAATTGAAGATCAATTTGATCTGACATTGAATCTATAATTCCTAGACACCAACTGTTATGCATCAATACAAACCAACGCGGCAATAAGCAGCCAACGCCTCACCCAACGATAAGATTTGACGACACAATCCTTATCAGTATTTCTAAGAACCAATATGTGCGTTGAGTGTCACACATTATACTGCTCTCCACAGTAAAATACCATATTGTCGGTCACACAGAGTTTGCAGAAAGGCTGCAGCTTGGCCGGGGATCTACAAGACAATGATCTTAGCAGCGTCGACAACGGGAAGCGAATGACAGGCATGTTGTTCGCGCCAACATCGATTTCCTTCGCCTGTCGATGGCACTTTGGCACGGCGATCAGGACGAAGTGATAATACGAGCTGCAGGCTAATATCGATCATCCCAGGCAGCTCCATTGTCTTCGCCGGCTCCTAATGCTGTTAATCTAGCAGGGCCAACGCTGTCACGCCAGATTATGACAAGGCAAGCAAACATTGGGAAACCTCCGATGTGCGCGTTGGCGTCGGTGCTTGTGTCTACACCTTCTCACTTCTCGGATTTCAATAATTAACCATTGGGGCGAATTCGCATAATGAGCAGTGCTCGATTATTGTGGCCCGTCTGCAAATTGGCTGTAAAGTAACGACTAAGTACTTTAAATAGGTAATTAGTCTCGGCATTGTTTTCCTCGAAAACGATGCAATGCTGTTCATTATTTTAATGGACCACGAAAAGGTTGATTCCGACGCGAAATGAGGAAAGCATGCGACGGTTTCGTTAAACATCCGAAAAACCAAACCAGAAACCAAGCCTAGCCAAAAAAGCGTGGATTTTCCCGTTCGCCTTGACGTTTTCGCTAGTTTCCATGCCAGAAGCCGGGAATTCAGACAACAACGACCGATGAAATGAAGCATCTCGAAGCTAGACGGTCAGTTCGGTTCGTTGAGGGTGTTGAGTTACCATCAAATATAACGACCAGTCATAAAAGTACACAAAAACTATCAAAAAACAGACAGATACTTCGCACTCGACTGGCCATGACGAAATAGTTGCAAATTATTGGTGAAGTTTAGCGCAAACAATATAAAAAAACGCAATTATCACGAATCACAGACAGAAATGGGGGCGGGGGCGGGATGGGTATTGACCACCGGGATGGGCATCGACCTTCCATGACCTCTGGCAATTGGTAATTGAATGTCATTGGAATTGTTGGGTAAGGCTCGATGATATCATATAAGGTGCAGTGACAGTTCATATATCGTGTCTCACAGACACGTCATTCGTTGGTAGATGCAGGCATTAGGAAAAGATCGTGGCTAGACACATTCCCAATTACACATGAAGATTTTAATAAATGATAGCAGAAATCAAGTTTCACTTCTGTTTCGAGCATTGAAATGGCTGGATTCTCGCTGGATTCGCTGTAATCACGGTGGCGTGGGTCGTGCTTGCGATGAACTCTCTTGACAAAAGCAGACACGACGACGATGAATCGTCTCGCCGCAATATGCTGGCGTCAGACGTTCTTACTGACATCTTCGCATCGGCAAACGATAATCAATTATTGGCTATAGATTATTGCATGGCTTGCGTGTACAATAACCTTCAATGCCGCGTATTGCAGAGCCAAAGTGTGACATGTTCGAGGGACTGAAACATACTAACGCGGCTGTAAGCCAATTAGTTTCTATCAAGTTTACTCATTATTGGAATGGACCAGTCGATAAAAATTAAAAAAAGTAATTTCGGTCCATTCGAAACCGGATTGTCTGTCGTTTGATAGCATGTTAAAAACACAACAGAATCGTTGCCTATTGTGCTGGGATTAGTGTGGCTAAGCTTTACGAGCAGCATTTCGGAAGTTCGCAGATTCCTGCCAGTCAAAAGCCATGGCTTTACTCTTCTATAAAATATGCGGTAGATAATTGAAATTTTTTCATTTTTCAGTGTATTTTTTCCTCGAATCAGCAACGTGAGCAGGCAATGCTAAACTGGGGTAGTTTACTGATGCGCCACTAATCATACGCGCGGGTGATTTGGATTCTTTTCGCGAGGAGAAAGGCTGGAAATTTTCACTTTACTTGTTTTTCGCAATTTTGTACATTAATTGGCCAATCAAGTGAAGAGACCCTGAATTATTTTTAATGCTGCTTAATCTTCAGGCGATCTTGCGTAATACTATATATCCATACACATTTATCCAAAACTGAGGTAAAACAATATTGGTACAACCATTAGTACAAATAACATTATTAGAAAGGGGATGTCTATCCATACACTCGAGATCCATAATCAAGATCAATCAACCCTTATAACTACGGGTACCAGCACTCAACCCGCGCTTCTGATTTTCCTGCATGGAAAACCTCCAATATGAAGGTGAAGAAATAAAATTCTCGGCAGACAATTGAAAAGCTCGTACACCTTGTTTTCTGCAGGCAAGTTTCAGATATTCTTTCTGTCTACAACCTCGCGCTCGCTGCTATCTTCTCGTGGCTCACAGTTGAAATATTAATTCTCCTCTGGAGCAGCGCGTGCTCTGCGCGTCCGCACTTGGAACTTGCTACCTTGTAACTTGTAACTTGTAACTTGTAACTTCTATTACGCATGACACTCCACTCTTCCAGAGGATTGGATACGCACGTTTTCCGTGGGTTATATCAGCTGTTTTCCTCGCAATTCTTCCACGGGACTTAATTTCCCATACATGCACAACATTCTCATAGCGGAAAAGAATGCGGCACAGTATATTTAAAATGCAGGGGCAAAGCACTCTCCATGCTGCTTTCAGACGATGCAATCTACTTGCCAAGCGATTAGATTCTGTGCTATCGCACGTTTACATGGCAATCATTTACGTTTATACATGTCTTGCCCAATAAACTGAACGATATTTGAATTTTGGGTATGTAACAACGTTGGGCAAAGGACAACCAGTGAAATAAGATGGCTTTATAAAGCAGGAAAGGACGTAGGAATTCATACCAAACTTAAAAAAACGTTGCATTGCGGTGTTTTTATTTATCTCAACTAGACTTTCAGATGGATTTTCGAACGTAAATATAAAGTTTCTTATGTTCGTCGTTACTCATCGAAATGACCTCTCAGGCTTCTTAAAACGAACCTTCGCGTAGAATATTTTCAAATCCTTGCAGCCAGCTCGAACAGACACCTATTAAATGGATGCGAAGAAAATTGACAAGTTTGTAAGATCTTCGCGATTTTAATCGCAGAGAAAATGTCAAAGCGATTCCGATTTTAAAAAAGGCAAACTGGCGCACGTTAAACGACAGGAACACTTGCATAGATCCAATATAAAGACTGCATCGCAAGACGAGACGAGTCGCAATCCTACACCGCTGAAATATGTATCGGAGGAGATCTCTCTATATATCTCATGCGCAAATTGTGCAGTACGCTTTCCACTTTTCCGACGGTGTTCTTTCATCGCCAGCTTTTCATCGTTCAACCGTTCAACTCTTCCTGTCGCATCAAATCGGCTTTCAGAGCCAGACAATCTTGTGTTCAGAGTTCAGACAGCAGCAGGCCTGCTATCCTCTGTACAAAACGCGGAAAAAAAAATAAGAAAAAAACCACCGTGAAGTAAATATCGGATTTATACTTTCAGAGTACTGAGCTTGCGATTTTATGTCTCGCTACAGATCTTTCATGTCCTATAGTTTAGCTGCTTTTATTTTCAGTCTATGCACGAATTATTCTCTTTACTTTATAGCGTCGCTCATAGTCATTTCTTAGCGAAACTGAACCACGTCAACGTTGAACCATTGAACGAGTTTCATTAGCAGCCAGTAATTAATTAGAAGATGTTACGATTCGTTAAACATTCAATTGTGTCTTAGTGAACGATGGTGAGCTGCAAACAGCGCAAGATATGAAAATAAATCACTCTTTTTCAACAAAGTTGTGCGAGGAAAAAAGGCAGCAAATTAAATAAAATGTTATGTTCATGCATGTGCAGAGCAGAGGCATTGGCTCGCAACAACTTTGTTGGCATGCAAACGGATAGAAAGGCTTTTCGTGATTCAATATCGCGTACAAAATATATAATCATAGATTCGCCAGCGTTTTTTTGAGCCAATTCCAAGTGGCAGGCGACCAGTATGACTTGCGGTTACAATAATGCCGGACTTGGTGCAAGGTGAAGGAATGCTTTCGCGCACGTTGATAAAAAAACAAAACATGATTTACCGAAAGTAAATTGGTGGAAAAAATTAACAAACTCATAGGTTGGCATTGGCAGCAGCAACGGCAGCAGCAACGGCAGCAGCAGCAGCAGCAGCAGTAGCGGCGGCAGCTGCATCAGGGGCTGACATGGAGCGATGAAACCATTTCGAAGAGCAAGCAAAGCAAAACACAGACGCAAGACCGATGTCATTTCCACGACGTGAAGCCTGATGGTCAGCAAGACTCTTGATGAAGTACCGAAAGCAATTTCACCAAAAAATAGTGTGATTAATTTTAGGTGTAAAACGACACTCTATTTTGACAGCGTCGTGGCACAGGTCTAATGGCGTTTGTGAATGATAGGGTGATGAAAACATAACTGCCTAACGAACGCGGGAAAAACCAATGAAGGCAGCCATGTGTAATAATTGTCGAAGGTCACTGTCGTTCTAGAAGTGAGTGGCTCAACTTCATCCGAACAAAACCGATCTTTAGCAGTGGTCACCCAGCCAGTACCTAACTCAGAGCAAAGTAACTTAACTTAAGGCGATTAAAAGAGAGCCATTGTGCGTCCAATACGCAAAATGTGCACCGAAATTTTATCGAATTGCTCACACTTATGTACCTTCTAATGTCACTTCCGGTGGGGATGAGGCAATGGCAACGTTCCTCAATTTGGTGCAAGGGTGTGGATGGACATTTATAGTGATTCATTCATTATAAAGCAAGGAATTATCATGAACAGTATGTCATTGTTCTTGCTTAATATATTCTACTCAATACATTAACATGACATTTCTGTCTCATAATAAAGCTTGAATAAACTTCAATGAAACACACTGTAAAAGCTGCTTCATGTATCAACCAAAAAACTGTGTGGCTTACATGAAAAAAAAATCAATTAACTTGAGGAAAGGGAGGAAACATTAATTTAAGGCGGCAGCTGAGATGATTTGGAACAAAGATGTATGACATGTCTCGATGCCGTGTTGAAGAACAAGAACTAATTCATCAGTCCGTGTCCCGATCGCAGAGATGGGACCGGGAGTAGATTCGTGGACGTCCCTGAGGATGGCAGCTAGCTAATGAGTGGTATCATTAACCCAGATTCGCAGGGTATAATCTTCTAGCCGAGATAACCGAGGCCATTTTCAAGCGATTTTTATCCCAACAAACTGGACAATTCCCACTGGAATTTGTTCAAGTGAGCGAATATCGGTCGATAAGGTCGTCCCTCAAAACTCTGTGACCCGAGAAATCGTCTGAAAGCGATTTGAGAGATACAATCTTATACATAAAGGCCATTCTCATTCGCAGTCTTAAATTGAAAGACTCGAAGGGGAATGTTTTCGCAAATCAATCTAAAGGTTTATGAATTGAAATAATAGAATAGCTGGATTCTCCGACAAGTTCAATTAGTCTCCTTCCACTCGCTTTCATCCGCGCCCTCCTTTATTATTATAATAATATCCCAATCGTCAGTCTGCCCTAAAGTACACATCTCGGCTTCAATTCATATTATCTTTGGCTCCATCTTGTCACCTCTCTCCTTCTCCCTCCCTCCCTCCCTCTCTCTCTCTCCTCTCGCTTGATCCTCAACGGCGCTGCACGCCGCGGCTATATTGAATTTCCACCAATGAAACTTTGTTCACGGAGGGATGCTGTTTGAGAAAAACCTCGAGTTGACATCATTTCAAAAGTTCATCCGCCCATCTTTTAAGGCAAACTTTCGGTTGAAGAAACAAAAGTTCGTATAACCTTATCAAGGCAATTTCCCTATATAAGAATAAAAGTTACGACCGCGGCGCGGGGCAGGCGTAGCCGCCCCCGAGGCCATAGCCGAGCTCTGCGCTCGCTGCGTTCGGCGGAGAGACCGCGAATCCGACCAGGTCCCTCAACCCGAGTCCTCAACCCGAGCCGTCAACCTCTCCACCTCTTCCCCGCGTTGCCCATGCCCCCATGCCCATGCCCATGCCCATGCCCATGCCATGCATATACATCAAGCGATTGCCGCGCCAGCAACGAGGCAATCAGCAATCAGGGAATCAATCATTGGTGTCGTGAATTCCAAATCAGTCCTTTTCAGAATGTGTTTCGAAGCGCTCGACAAAATAGACGACGAATTGTGCGACTCGTAAGCAGAATCGGGCATCGAGAGATGGCGAACCAACGTTTGCGGACATTTTAAAGAAAAGGGAACAGAAATAGCAAAAAAAATATATATGAAATGAATTAATGCTCTGGCGTCCTAGTACGAGGAAAAAACGGCGAGCACGCCCTGCCAAATTGGAATGATAAAGTGTAGTTTGGTGTATAAAAAGAGTGTTCTGCGAAAAAAACCGGGAACACACACAGGCGTTCGGTTGAGAAAACCTCAGGGGAGTGCGTCTCCCAGACACCTAACCGAGTCGCCCAGGCGAAACGTCAGCCGAGGAGCTATATTTTATAGATTAATCCCTCATCTTCTATCAAATACCTCGCGCAGAATGTATCTGTAACGATATAATACATAAAGCCGGAGAGTCAAGATTCCTACACGGAACTTTTTCCCCTCCTTGTCCGGGAAAAAAAGCGCGCGTTTCTTTGGTCTTCCCGAAACTTTTCTCATTTTCGTCGGGCACACGCTTTTTACATTAACCACGGATCTATTGAATGAAGAAGACTCGTGACGGACGGTCGGCGGAGATGCCCGCTAGCTGGGCGCCCCACACACGTTGCACTGCCCATGCTAGCTGCCGGTTTGACGGCGCATTTACCCACAACACTTTGGATGGTGATTTGTACCTGACCTAGCTTTATAGATGTAATCACAGTGATCTACTGTTTAGGACGGACGCCTCAATAACCAGACCTTCCGAAGATTTAGGACAACTCAGACGTCGGGATTTCGCATCACAACCATGACATATATAGAGAGTATGACAAGCAAGGCGGTCACGCAATTGCTTCAAGCCCTCATCCCTAAAATTAAGTGTTAGAGTTGTCCATCCAATATCAGACGTACCGCTAAGTTGCTTACCGTCCAAAATTTCGGGATTTAATTTTTTATCATGTGCCATGTGCCACTACTTTAGCCACCCCAACTTTGCTAAATGTGCAAGTGCACACTGCACTCTGCTCGCGTCTCGATTGATGCATCAATCTGCATCAGAGAGCGACGTGTAAAGTGGTTTCACGAATCATTTCAACCGGCGCCTAATTGCGCTATCAAAACAGACTGCCAGCTGAAAGCAGGACGCCGAATGAAACGAACCAATCCCCACAAAAAAAACTGTGATATGTTTACTGTTTATTCAAGTAAATTGGAACTATTTGTCAGCTGTGAAAAAAAAATCTCCGAGCCAAAAGCAACAAATTCGATGGGCCGTCGGGTCACACTTGCCATTTGGTAATCCCTCGTGCTGGGGCAAGATAGCCATCGGCCTCTGCCCGGCCCCGCGGCACCCAAAGCTTGGCAGACGGAAAAATGACCGCCAAAGCCCGCTAGCACGGACATCCCTCCTAATATCATGTTGATTTAGTGAAATTTATGCTCAGATGCAAGTGACAAAATATCCTGGATCACAATAAAAGAATTAATTAATCTTTTGTGCCGGCACAACGCGGAGTGAAGCGCGCGCCTATTTTACATCGCCGAGGCCGAAACAGAACGGGGGGGGGGGGGGGGGTGACAGCTGAAAATAACTCCCACCGCGCCACAAACTGATTTCCTCTGCAAGCTTGCGTCGATGGAGATAATCCCCGCAACTAACCCCGCGTCAAACACTAATCGCGCAAGCAAACACGATCTATCAACGATCTGCAACGCGAAAAAAATCACATAGGTGCTCTTATAAAACTAACGAAATCAGGGAAAAAAATAATTGCTCAGTTAACTCAAATGAAAATCCACTCACACAAAACCCGAGAGTGCACACCGCCGTCTATATTTGAAAGCGTCCGCACAACGTGGAATTACGATTCACAAAAATTGTCTACTGCTCTCATCTACACTAAATTAGTCGGAATTATTCGCATGAAAAAATACGCTCTCCCTTTTTTCTCTCCCATGCACATACATACGCGGTGCGTATTCGCATCCGACGCACATCCAACACGACATGGGGTGGGCATGGCATCGGGGGGCGTGGGGGGCGGCGGGGGGGACATTAATGAACGTATTCACTCGACTAGTAAATAAATCAAGCCACATGAGGTCACGACGCGCCCAGCGCCGATAGTCCGATGTATCAAGATGCATTGTGTGTGTAAACCCGACGCATGTGATCGCCGTCAAGCCCTGGCGTGCGCAGCAGCAGCAGCGGCTATCTCTGGGATGTCACACGGTGCACGGACACGGCGACGGGGACGCTGGCTACATCGGATGGGATGGGACACGACTGTTGGCTGGGTATACGTGGGACGTCGGGACGCTGACAATAACAAATCGGCCGGCGTCACCCGGCACTCACTCAGCGCGCGTACACGCCGAAATCATCCGCCGCGGCGATGCACCGTGTCCCCTGGCATCACAATTCGGATCTATTACATTATTTAGCCCGTCGACGTGATGAAATTGAGCGACGTTGACCGTGTGGCCCGTCCTCGTTGGTCACGCGGTGATGTTTTTGCTGTTGTTTTTTTGCTTGCGTGCGCTAGAGCATCGCTTGATTACTTAATGGTGCATTACTTCGGGCGCTGCATGCACGACTTGCAATTATGTGTCAAATTACTGTTAAATATTCACGGGCGCGTTGACGTCGGTGGGGCGCATGGCGACGCCGCCCGGTCGCGGAAAATGAACCGCAAACAATCGCGAAACGCGTCGGTTTTTCGGCGGATATATATTTTTATTACCGAGCAGCGAAATCGTATTATTTGTTGGTAGATAACGATTTTCGCAAATACAATTTCATCAACAGGAGGCGCCGGCCGTATGTATGACATCTAACAAAGTTGATGGATAATCTCATAGGGCACATTAGCTCCGTCCATTTCTCGTATTGAGCAAACAGAGCGTACGGCGTGCAGACATTACCGGACAGATATCAATTATGTCAACATCCCTGTCGAATTACCGACAATATTCGCATTCCACAAAATACAACGACACTATACTCGCAATGGTAACTGGCAAATTAACGTCAGCCAATGTTTCGCCGTGTTGGTTTAGTGTTATAGGTATGGAAGAGGTACACCGCTGGCTACACGGCACACGGTGGTGTGTGTAGAGAACTATCTGTACTACCAACTGTAACACGTTAATGCGAACAACTTCGAATAGCTAAACCAAACTCAATGGCTGCAGTGCACAGCGAACTTGTGCGCGTATAACTTTAACCACATAACTTCGCAAAGTTTAGCATATTATTATCATAGCTATGTCTCTGTGTGTTCTCTCGTCATCCTACTCACACATTTTATACATGCCGATGTACATTGTAATAACTTGCTGGCGATGCGACGAAACTTGGCCCATGGTATTAGAGAAATTGGAGTTTTTTTGGCCCGCTGGGAGGCGTAAAAATATTGTCATTATTAATCTGTCTTCCGATGTGAAGCACTATAGAGGGTGGTGGTGACGTCTTAGCTCCAGACATAGTTGACAAAGGCGACTTTGCGCGAGTTTTCGCGCTGGTAATATTGGTCTGAAACTGCACAAGTTATAGTTTTGCTAGTTTACAAGAAATATATCAAATAAACGCAGACTTGCTAATTAAAACAGAGTCTCCGAGCAGTTAATTACACGAGTTTTTACGATTTTTTCATTTGTCTTCAGTTTCAGAGACGCTGTTCACAGAGGCAGGTAACACTATAATGCCAGCTACTAAATGGGGTAGAAACTAGAAAGTTATTTCCACTTCCCTGATAGTACATGTAATTGCGCTGCTTCAAAACTTTTCCAAAAATAAAGAAAATCAAACGATATAGCATCGTCGGTACATTTTCTGTGGTATACGGTATAATTATTTATTCAGCAAATACTGGAGCTGATTGGGAAACTCTGGAAGCTGGGTCCTTCTTACGCTGGCCAAGCAAGTTTTGAGCGAAAGGGGGACGTCGATCAAAAGATTGCAGACGACGCCACTCCTACGAGCGTCGGCGTCGGCGTCGGCGTCGGCGTCGGCGTCGCCGGCGAAAACACTTTTCCGACGCGACGCCAAAAAACTATTGTTCCAAACTCCAGTCAATATCGCGCCAACTTTCGACAGTCATCAGACAAGAAGGGGCAGGGCGGACGAAATTGTATATATCCTCTGCGGATTGCTAATGTCGATTAGTGCAGATCTATGTTAAATGCAAATGCCTACTCAAGTGATGTGTAAATAGAAATTTACTGGAGCACTGTTTCAGTTGATGGCAAAAGTGTGGGGAGCGTGCACTTGACGGCAGGAGATCGTTCCGGGCAAGTAAAAGTTTGTAATTAAGAGCGGATATTTTGGATGAGATTAGCAAGTACAATCTTCGCACTAACTACACCCTGCAGGGCCGTCAGGTGCGATCTTTCGCCAGCCGTTCCTTCCCAATCTTTCCACTTTCGGTGTAACACCAAGATGGGCGAGTCGAAATAAATTTTGTAGAAGGAAAAGGCCAGACATTCGATTTTTTTAATAGCTAACCTAACATAATTTACCTCCTGTAGAGATACAAAAAGCTTTCAGAATATACAAGTGTTTAGAAATCATTGCATATTGCGTCACCTGTGCAGATTTAGTCATAGGATTCTTTTCTTGACGCATCTAAGTGCTTCTTGACTTGGTGAAACAACGAGCAATGGACGTAACGTCATGCAAAGCATCTCTTATAGATGGCAAACAGAAGAGGAAGACAATATGATGCAGAGGTCCTGCGGAACGTCGTAATCTTCGTCCGTTGGCGCGACGTCCGATACGGATTCGAATCAATTTCTAACGTTCGAACGGCGTCCCTCTATTTTTGGAGATTTACTGCATTCTCGGAAGCAATAAACAATAATTCTCACACGCAGACACGCGAAACACAACAGCTGTCTTTACATTTAAAATGTTTATACCCCGAATACATGGAAAGAGGCATAAAAAGTTTATGTCCGAATGTCTTGGAAGGCCTATTGGACGCCACTCACTTCTAAATCATCAATTCTGATATAAACTATAAATTCACAACGTATATACAGGTCATGTACACTACTGGGGTGAATGGATTCATATAACGCGTAAGGTGCTCAGGATTTTCAACATTTCCGTCTCCGGTTAGGGTGACAAATGTTGTATTCGATTGTGGGGACAGTGGGGCGAGAACAATGTTGCGCTGAGGGTGGGGGGAGCCAGGATCCAATATCATCCGTTACACTAATTAGTTCAACATTTTGCTGCGGGCTTTTCATTTTTGGGAAACCTGATAGCGCTAACAGCGGACATTTTGACCTATTACCACGGCCATCACTAGAAATATGTATATGTCCGAACGAAAATTCGTTTTTTGCTTGTTTAATGAGCTCGCGGAACGCTTCATTGTTGCACGTCAGCAACAAACTTGCACAGAAACTGCGACTAATGATGTGAAAGGTGTGCGTATTAATCTGCTTGTAAAGCATACAGTCTCAAGACATTCAGGAGATGAAATATCTCATCCGATAATTCATATACGACCTTCAGGCGTTCAGCCTTGGTCGGTGCGGGAAAGGGTGCAGGGTTGGGGATTGTGATGGGGAAGGAGCTTCGGCGCCATGTTGTCTGTGTGTCAAGATGAAAAATGCGGCAGGGCCTCAAGTTGACCAACATTCCTGCTTTTCATTTCACCGGGCAGGCGGGCCGAGCTCGAAAGAGTTACCGAAACTTGCCTTCGCGCTTTTCCACGCCTTCGCAATTGTTTTCATATCCTCGGATGCTTTTCGGGAGACAAAAACGGAACATTAACAACACGGCATTTTAAGCGAGGGCGGGCGTAATATTCACACCCTTTTATTTCCACGGGAAGTTCGCTTACAAACGCGATAAGCGTTCCTTCACGCCAGATCTAACAAGGCCAAATGTTTCTAGGCTAACTTTTACTGTTCTGATAAAAAAAAATGTTGTTTCATTTTAATTCATCACTTGAAGCGTTATGGAGGTCCATTTTATGCAGAACAAATGCGTGCTCTACAGCGAATGTTTTTTTAGTCTTCATTTGAAGTATCCGCTAGCCAAGAGTAAAGTTATGGCGCCATCTCATTACCTATTCAAAATACATCAAATTTCATTAGATCAATTGATAATTGGGCAAATGTAATACGAGGCAACACAGCGAGGTGTAGTCAATACCAGCAAAGCAATGCGACGAAATGGAGGGTAAATAATCATAACATGACCTAGTTCACATATGGCCAGTAACGTTCACATTCACAAAAGCATGGTGAAGGGGTTTAATTACATTTCAGTTGATAAATTCAACCTATAGAGACGATCAAAATTTCCACGAAAGTTCTTTGAAAACGCAACCCCATGGGGGTATAGCGAGTGACAAACTGTATACCTATACGTTTCCAGTGACATATTTGTTTAGATAAATTATATTGGATCGAGCTTTTACGTGGAAAAACAAAAAATGCGCCGATAATAGGCAATCTGCGCTAATGGCAGATGTGACAGCATCCCTGTGGACTGGCGAGCGCTTGGAGGGGCAGAGGAAATCTCTTTTCCAGTATAAGAAGGCTCGCGAGCGATGAGGCAATGTCTCTCCAAGTTTAAATCATCCATGTTTGGGGTTCCCATCCCGACCCCACTATATGGTAAATGTTTCATGCCAGCGACATCGGGGAGACAAACATTTTTTCCGCACCAGCAAACATTCGCACAAAAAGCTAACAAAACCAACCCCTTTTTTCGGAACACATAGACGGGGCGCATAGCCGGCATAGTTTATGTCTTCCGTGATCATCACGGGACAAATATGGGAGTGCAGGGACTCAACATGCATTCAAAATTCAAGCTCATTGTTTAATGCCAGTTAAGTTCTCAAGTGCGCTGTTACAGCAGCCACCAACTTGTAGCAAACAAAAAAATCTCGACTTGTAATTAGCAATTCATCATTTTGCCTATTTATAAAGATCAATATCACGGATGGGGGATGACGATGTGGCCCATGTAATTACGCCCGCCCTTAGAGTAACAATCGCTTCGCGGCTGCTGCTGCTGCTGCCGCTGCTGCCGCTGCTGCTGCTGCTGCTGCTGCTGCCGCTGCTGCTGCTGCTGCCGCTGCTGCTGCTGCTGCTGCTGCTGCTGCTGCTGCTGCTGCTGCTGCTGCTGCTGCCGCCGCTGCTGCTGCAGTGCGCTGGAAGAGCTTGGAAAAGCAAGCAGGGCGTCCCTCGCCGAGGAGTTTCACAGTGTTTTATTAACTAATTGACTATTGTACGCGGCAGCGGCGGCGGCGGCGGCGGCGGTTAGTGTTGATCACTTACCAAAATGAGAGGGTGCCTCAGCGCGGCAGGCTTCAAGCTATGCTTCAAGTACAAAGGGTTTTGCCAGGCAAGGGGGTGGCTTGATCTATCGTGATGCCTCGCGGGCATTATATACGTGCTGCTGCACTTTAGGGAGGACGTTTCCATACAGATTTTCCATGCGGGAACGAAGCAATCTAAAAAAATGTATATACATAGTTTATGTATACTATGTATACGCGCAGTTCAGTCCCAAGTGGAAAATGTGTCTCGTGTATACATAAACGTCGTGTGCAGCGCGAGAAAATTGGTGTGTGTGTGTGCACGACGTATAACTTTCCTCGCGGTCGACCAGAAAATTTTACTTTTTTTTAATTGCGAAAATTTCCGTTGATGTTTCCGCCGTTTTAATAACGTGTCCGTGGATATAGCACAAGAATCTAAATTGCACATAGTTTGTTTCCTTCTCCCTCTGCAAGTTGAGCAATTTGTTCCAAAACGACGAGCTAAAAAATGCAAGTTCTTAGAAATTTTACACTTACAAAACGTACCAGCAAAGGACCAATGGACGTCTTACCCCAGTACAAGTGTCAAATTTATTTTCTTTGCATCGCAATTGATGTCAACGACAAACTCGGTAGCGAACTGTTTGCATCGATCATTTCCAACTTATCGCACCGAAGCAACCGAAGTACGCTCTTCACCAAGTTCGGTTATAAATTGCACGCCAATGCAATTGAAGTTTCTAACCTAGCAGAAGAAACTATAATCAAAACCTAATATCGAAACTTTTTTATTCCGTCATTACCATGTCACCACAGCGAAGTAAAATAAGCGATCCAACATTTGAAATTCTTATATGAGATCGCGAGTCGCCGTATAAATTTTCAAAATGATCCCATAATTAATCTTTCAATTGAATATAACACTCCGACATTAAACTCCAATATCTTATCGCCGAGTTCAATAAGTTTCCAGCAAATAGAACCGTCACGACCTCGCAGCCGAAACCACTGCGATTCACAGCGCACAGCACCGCAGGCCGCCACCCCCATCATCCCTTAAAAAACACGCTCGCGCCGGGTGCAATGTGTCACTGCACCCGGCCAACAACCAGATGCCACCGACCCGTTCCGCCCGCCAAGAAACTCGAAGCAGCATTTCATTTTGACCACGTTTGCAATAAGCGACGTCGACTAAATCGACGCCGGCCGCCGCCGCCGCCCCCCCCCCCCCCCCACGCACACAAGCGCCCCAAGATCGCGTCGAATCGCGCATCCTTGCCCAGGGCCCGCCACGATAAACGCACGACGAAACCGACGCGAGCACAGACTCCGCCAGATGATACGTCTCTCTCCCCAAACGTCCCCAACTTGATCCCTCCACGACGCCGCCGACGCCGTTGCTACACCCAGCTACACAGAACCCCGTAACGCGTACAAAAACATTCCCCGGCGAACTCATTTATCAACGCTCGGTACTTTATTCTCGACAGCGCCGTCGCCCCCTCGACGCCGCCCGTGCCACCCCCTCGATGCACGATGCATGCGTCGCGACGCTGCTCGCCGGCCGAGAATCGAGTGGCCGCGTTACATCATGTGAAACTGGCTCCAGTGCTCGGGTCGGCGGCATGCTTAACTCGCGCATTGAGATGTCGCATTCCTCAGGAATTAACTTGCGCGCGCGCGGGCGGGGGCGGGGGCGGGCGGCGACGCAGCGAAGGGTGCTTTACGTGGCTCTCAGCATCCCTTGCTTCATCTATGTGTGACTTGCGAGGCGACGCGGCCTGTCTCTATGCAGTGCGGTGCGTGGAAGAGTCAAATGATGGGGTTAACCGGAATAATTTCAATTCTCGCGATTAAAGCGGCGCGTCAGCGGGAATGAAACAACGAGAGGTTTTTAGTGCGTGGGATCCAATTGTGTGGCATGGTTGCAACGGCCAAACGAACGACATGTGGACTTGACAACAGTAGTTAGTCTTGTTTGGCGTCCACTGAAGATAGAAATTGATTGCACGCGGTCGTTTTAGTTGTTCAACAACTAGTGCAGTACCTTTTCGTAAAGGGTTCGAAACTAGGCATGCATTAATATGTTTCACACAAAAGATTGACTGGTGGGGCAGACTCAAATAATCATATTCATTTGTATTTACATAGAATGCAAGGGGGTGCATAATATCAACATATCCAGCCAACATATTTACGACAGGGTCATATATTATAATAATTATACAAATTGTGTTACATTGGTGTTGTACAGCAGTTGTTTACTGAATGCCCGCCCGAGGAAGTTTGCGTTGCCTCGCGGGCGTGTTGTGTCAGTGTTTCTAAAATATTAATTATCAATAGTTTATTATTATATTCTACAACAATAATAGAGGTGATGATTTATTGTGACACAGCGCGCGTTGCATTAATTGGTAAAGCGAACTTTTGGCGGTGCCAGCGGCTCTGGGCAAGCGCAGAGCATGCAGCATCCTCCGGTGCCCGATTCAGAGCATGAAAGGTGCATGTGTATTTTATGGAAAGTCGCGACATGAATTATGATGTTTTATAGAGCGCCGAGCGCATTGCAAACGATTGTTGGAGCAACACAGAGAAACGTTACGAATCGGTCATATCCACAGAGTGTAACAAGAACAGTGTACCACACGACCGACAAATTACTTTTTTTCTTCTAAGGGTAGACCTAGAAGCCCATATAGACATTTACGCGAATGCAAAAAAGAACGACAAGAAAATTACTCCCCTTGAAACAAGACAGAGTAATTAAATTAATTAAAAACAACAAAGAGAATGAAATAACGACTTACTCCCATCCCGTTCTAATGACCTAATGTCCAAGCTTGTTCGCTATCTCCCCGGAAAATATAAAAAACAACAGTGGTCAAAATTCCGCCCTCAAGACAGCATTAACCCAAATTTGATACGCGACAAGCGACACGATACACACAAAACAGTGCGTTTCAAAATTATAATCTCACACACGCACAAGCACACATCTAGGCGTAGAAAGCCCCCCCCCCCCCTCGCACGCACGCACGCACCCTGTCGCAACGTGTGCCGCGTCCTTCTCCGATAACGCACAATCCATGCCACATGCAGCGCTCGGAGCCGACCGCTGCCGACCGCTGCCGACCGCTGCCGATCTCTCGCGGGCGACTTTTCGGGGGTGGTTTTCCAAAGGGGTGGCTGACTGGCTGGCAGGCGGGGGGGTTGGATCTGTGACGTCGCGCCGCGGAAACGAGCGAGAGAGCGTGGGAGAAGCTGGATCAATACTAGGACCAGTATGCACCCCTAACACACCCAGCGCTGCAACCCACTCGCCCCCCGAAAACCACCCGGTCACCCACCCCCAACCTCGAAGAGTGCGCGGCGAAGAGCGGGGAGCGGTGACGGGGTGCAATGTGTATATATAAGCAAAGGTTATGCCAACCGCATCTGAGTAACATGGAACGGGTACACGCGCCTGCTTCGGGGGTGGGCGCGGAGAGCGGGGGGCAGGGGGGCAGGGTGGGTGGTGATGACGCGTGGTACGCGTTTATGTGTGGTGTACAATGTCAGACACACTGCCGAGAGAACACACAGAGCTAAGGTTGTGTTGTTCGCTTTGATAACATGTTATTTCTCGGCAAAGATCACTATATACGATAGAACACCGCGGTGCGATACGCCTGGGGATGTTACTGCTTCTATATTAGTTACTGTGAGCAGAAGTCGCAATATTTCGGGGCGGATAATGAATTGGAGATCGTGGGTTGATGCCGGGGGTTGATGCCGGGGGTTGATGCACCCGCTATCCACGATCTTCGAGCAAACAAACTGTCTTGAGTAATTCGTTGCGAAGCTGAAGAAATCAGTGTTATTTCGGTAGCTGTGTGTCCAGCATGGATTTCACAATAGAAAAATCGCAACGATTTCGACAGCGATTTCCACGCCTCCGCCGACGTCCAGCCAGCCGACGGCGAATTTCGCGGCGGCGAAACGCTCGCTCGCTCGCACGCACGCACGCACGCACGCAAATTCCGCGCGTCAGTCGCGGGGTGCATAAAAACAAGAGTTCGTCGATTCCGCGCGGCCGCCGGCGTCGGAATGAATGTGCGGTCGATACGTTTTATATCGGGTACACGTTTACACCCCCACACCCCCACACCCCCACACCCCCGCCGACTAGCAGACGCGGCCGGCGCTCTGTCCCTCCCCCCATCCCCTCGCCAAAAACCAGCCACTCCCGACGAAAAGAAAAAATAGAACTCTTCGGCACCCAGTGAAAGTGAGATAAGTGTGATCAAAGATTCGGGACATTATTCTCCATATTAAAGCTTAGAGATGCGTCGTCATACGCGCGATCCTAGATGCGCGGCAGGTTGAGAAACAGCTGACACATTTTGTTGCCAGCGTGGTTGTGGGGTGGGTGGGGTGGGTGGAAGGGTAGGCGGATATACGCTTCCTTCCAAGTCACCAATGTTTAAATTTAGCGTGACTTACTGTTTGCGGCGGTCAAAATACACGAAAGAGCATGCAGTCATCAATATTACATGAAATTCAAGTTGTATTACGTTCGGAATCCAGGCGAGGAGAATAATATATATATAAAATAACCCAATCTGTTCGAGATTGCATGTCCCGGAACAAAAAGCCTTGGATGTTTTTCAAAGCATTTCTTACGATGAAGTTATATCTGTGAGAAAGTTTCTGTCGCACTTGCGCACCACAAAAAAAAGAGCCGCATCCTATTGAAGTTTACATCCTATGTAGCATCGCCACTTCATTCACAAGAATAACAAGCAAGTTCCATGTGAAAATATAGGCTAAACCAGTTTAGATATCGCCCTCGTAATCTGTACCTTCACACAGTGCCCAATTAGCCTCGCTTGCACCTCGCGCCTATTTGCCAAAAACCTACTGTAAAAACACCCCGTGTTAATGAAGTCGACCCCCACCCTCCCCAACACCCACCCACCCCACGCGTCGTGCGTACGCAGCGAGGAAACACGGGAGACGGCCACGCAGCGGGGGGAGGGCCACGGGCGCCCCAATTGCACCCCCATCCTGTAATTAAGCCCGGGCACGAACGAGCACACGTGTATTTTGAATCAGAGACCCGGCGTCCGCGCGTCGTATATATACACCTATTTACAATGCCTACAGGGGCAAACTCGATACCCACAGCTCGGCTTCCGTAGCGTCGTGTCGCAGTGTCCGGGTAAGTAACCTCAGAAAGCTTTTAGCTTCGCTGATCGTGGATTAGCAGCGACGCTGGCGCCGCCACGGTATTGTCAGAGCAACCCTTGTGAGCTGGCTGCGAGGCGGAGTGTAGGACGTGTGTGCGCTCGGACGGACGCAAGTAACTAGATGATGCGATTATAATCAGGATTATTTTATCAAGGTTTTATATACGATGCTAATTCTGGCTGGCTTTGTCGACTGCACGTGTGTCGCGCAGACAAATAGGGGTTGTTTTTCGCGCACGTGGACCGTCCACGTGCGTTACACGTTATGACAGACCGCGAATGTGCAACCAAGTGCAAAACGTGTTGCGTTAGTAAACACAAAAATACTTTTCGTTTCTCCGTCGCTGAAATTTGCCACGAAGCGCAAAAAAAAACATAAACTTGCAGCTGTGTACACGCCGTTTTTGAGTTCCACACATGTTGTCGACAGGGAATTTTGACATATTTTGCCACAGAAACACGAAGCAATCGGCAAGCGTCTGCAAAATTAGCTCGGAAATTCTCTCACGTCTGCCGCGACTGACTCATGTTTGCTGATTTCCGAACAAATGAGCACCATTGCAGAGTCCATTGTTTGCCGCCCCTCCCCGGGGCCATTTCGCACCTACCCCGCATTGACAGACCCGCCGAAAGGCCCGTCTCTAATGGACCATGCCGCACCATTCACAAGCGCGCATATCGAGTGCGTCAGCCCCACACATCGCCCGTCATTAAACACCTCGAGATGGGTGCGTTCAGAGATAGGTTCACCATCACCACGCCATTGAGGTGTACAGATAGGTCCTCAGGCAACTTTGCGTATTATACGCGTGTACTTTGTAGTATGCCGAGCTTTGTATGCTAATACTAACTGGAAACAATTCCTGGCAAATCGGTTCGCGCGCATTAGATGCGAATGCGATGCGCTGCGTTGCGATGCGTCGCGATGCGATGCGTTGCTAATCCCATCAGATTGTATACATGGCCGCAACAGCGAGCCATTCGGTGCAATTACTAGCGAATGCTAACCGCACTAATCATACAAACGGTAAACAGTGCAGGGTCCGATGATGATGTTTGCGGCTGTGTACGCAACGCATCGCATTATTGCAATTCAGGGAAATGATGTCGCACACACAGACACACACACCCGCAAACGCATGGATGTGTTTAAGTTCGATATCAATGTCGCTCGCGGGCACGGTTTTCGGAACCGATAAATGGTCAACTCACAACCGATTAATCACGGTTTTTGATGAAATTTTCAAATGTCAATGGCGCGTCGCTGTCCACGCTGCCGACTCGGATTAGGTTTGTGAGACTTTTATTTCCGGAATTTATGGCTGCGTCGAAACAATGATGAATAATTCGTAGACTTGATCCATTGGACATGAGTACGCGCGGGGATGACAAAGCGAGGAAATCAATTATAAATAGCTACTAAAATATTAATTAAAATCGCATTAGCACTAATGACAGAAAAAATAAATATGTCGTGCGGAAAACAATAGAGCCTGATTAAATTTCAGGGATTTCGTAATAAAAACAGGGCAAATTGCGCTGCCGGTTGTCGATTATGTACATAAATGATTAAAATTACCACATTGTTTGGGATTTCATGCTCATGGCAAAGTGTACATTGTGCAGGCTATCACCGAGAAAAAAGTGAAAAAAAGCTTGTCTTAACGCTTTGCGTACAAATTCGCATAAAGCGCTGCATTCTTTACATATAATTAAATTAAAAATACAGCAAATTAATATGTCGTATCACGCCATTTCTATCCTATATCCAAGTCTCGAAGTCACAAAATCACCGAAAAAATCGAGGAACAAGATCACGGCAAGCCGCCTGAGCGAAAAAACAGTCAGCTAACCAATTGCTCCAACACCACAATCCTTGATCTTTCGCCATCGCGAGCTGAGCAAGACGCGTATGCAGAGCACGTCCATGATCTGTCCATCACCGGCCACTGATTGTAGTATTTGTATTAGCCAACATCCGTCAGCCGCACAGCCGAGCTAATGGCGAGATTACGTTGACCAAAGCAATCATTCCCATCGGCATAGGCATCGGCCACTGGAGCACGAACCCAGTGCCACAGCGGCCGCAATGCTTACATATCGGTAACGAGATCATTTTCAGATCACACGCCGCGATATACGAGATTGCCCTCTGAACGGCCGGCAGCGAGATACTAATATCGTATCGGTCAACGACCAAATTATATATTGGAAAGTACAGACTAACAATCTATTGTTGTCTGTATAGTCATTATTGTTTGCTATCAAATGCGGAAAATCGTAGCAGATTATTGAGGGTGACGAGCAATGCCATGGCGCGTGGGTTCTATCGACAACGGATAGTATTACTCACAACTACCCAAAGTCAGAAGAATCCTTCTAAGCGTCAGCGAGCTAAATCAAGCGTTCGAATTACCAGACTCGCAACCGCATGGGCTAAACGCGTGTGGCTTGTTTGCGGCTTACCGGGGGAAACGTCTTCCATCTACAATACAGTTGGTACAGGTAATAATTAAAGTAATATTCACACTGTCGCGTGACGTACTCACCTAATTCGACGTACATCTTCGGCCTGACGTTCTCCTGCCAGACCGCGTTCGTGGACATGGCCACGCCGAACGCGGCCAGCCACCACACGCCAAACGTGGCGAACGACATCATCCTCGGCCACCTCCTCCTCCTCGCTCGCGCGCAACGTAAATCCCCGTGATGTGCGCCAAGCTCAGACTTCCACGCGGAATGACATCGCCACTATTACAATCGAGCGTCCCGTCCGCTTGCAGCCCAAACCGCAAAAACCCGCGACAAAAAAAAAAACTATCGCAGCGAAATTACGACAAGTAAAACACTGAAGAAATGCGCGTAATTACAAACAAAAACGCGTCGGCGTCAACTGTCCGTCGGTATGACGGATCGCGCGCGCACTTCGCTTGTGCTGCAGGCGCGGCGTGAACGCGACGCTGACCGTTGAGGAGCCCGGTGGGTCGTGTGTGGAAACAGAGACGTCGCCACGTGTGCACGACGGGCGAGACCGACGTCGGGCGGGTTCACTCGGCAGAGTGGCGCTCGTCGACGTCGTCGAGTGTCCGACGTCCGGCGGTCGCGGCGTCGCGGCGCCTCGGCGCAGCCGCGTCGGGCCACGGGGTGGGATGGGGGAGGGAGGGTGAAGGTGGGGCGCAGGCGTCGCTGGGCAGTCGGCCGAACGGCGTTGCGTCGCGTTGCGTTGCGTCGCGTCGTGATCTGGGGATGTAATAATGGTAGCGAATAAATATTCCTTCTGAAAAAAAACTATGTCTTTTATTATTTTTTTTCGTTTAATTGGCAAGTGGAGAATAGCATGCGTGTGCGGGTGTGTGTGAGTGTACGGCGTCGTAAACTAGAACTGGGAGAGTGCGTGGCGCAGGGGGGGCAGGAAAAAAAGAGAAATGAAAGGAATGGACTCAGACGGGGAAGGGCGTTTGCACACATCGGGATAAAAGTGTTATTTATGTAATTTCTGGTGTTCTTTTCATATCCGATCGTTTGGCGCATGCCGCCCCAAAACCACATAAAACTGACCACACGCGCGCTCTCGCGCGTTCATTTCAAAAGTCCCAGCTATTAAATTAATTTTAATCAGATATGTTTATGGTTCGAATAAAAGCGGCGAAGAACAGAACTGCGTTTAGTAATGGGAGGGGAAAGGGGTGATTATTCAAGCGTTCAAATAGGGAGCTGGTATGAACGCACGAATGCGTTATATTATAATATCATGGTTGGTATAAAGGTATATTATATATAATGCTCAACTTACGAAATAAATAGGTAATAAAAGTCTGAGACCAAAATGAGATTCGTCTAGTTTTTACCGAGGGAAATTTGGGCAGATCCCTTCTAGACGTCGGAAGTAGAAAAGGTTGGATATCTTTACGAAGATAATGCTGCTAGTGGTATAGTGGTTATATAGCGGTGGTCTTGGTCTTGTAAAGTAGCGTCCAGTCATCGAAGACGGACTGTCCTCATGCTTACACCAGCATGACTCACACACACTCACATATGGCGGCTATAGGAGTACATGCATAACTTTATTAGAACACAAATTTACATAATCTTAAAATCCTTGATCCTTTTTATACAACAGCTGCAGTTGTGCCAGCCTCACAAAAAGCCGTTCAAATCTGACAAAATATTAGTATCCATAGCATGCAGGTATGTTGGGTAAGCGGGTACCTGGACCATAAGATCAATTGCTATACTTGATTATGAATGAGCATGAATGCGGAGAGCTAAGATGACGCAGAATTCAGAAAGGAATCTGGAACATGCGTATATTCTTCGGCTGCTTGAGATACAGATCAAACGGATGCTGGCAGCGAGGAATAGAAGACCACCAACCAACCAACCCCATCGCGTTGCATTCCAAGGAGCTTGATAGCGAAAACCCCAGCGTCAGTCCCTTCCGAAAGATGAGACCCTTAACAGGTTCAACTAGAAGATTTGGATTTCCCAAGCCAGCAAGTTATCTAATTATTTATAGAGACAAACCCTCTAAAACCCTCTACTCTGTCCACAGGAAAGCTACGTGAACAGCTGGATGTAGGATGCTCAACTTTGTCCCCTGACCTTCTTTCGCTGGAGCCCACCTTAACAAAAATATTCGCTTTTTGAGAGGAAAAATATCTAGCAATGGTTCGGTTAAAGATTTATTGAGCTTTGCCTCCCCGTTTCCCACCATTTGCAAAAATGAATAAATTATTAATCGATCGCTGGGAGAATAAATTAAGGATTGGTCGCCGACAAAATGGTATTACGCCGCGGGCGTCCAACTTCCGTTCGCCCCACCAGAATTCTGCGCGAGTCAATTCGAATAAAGATGGCAGGTCTAGGGGTCAGCCCGATATCTATTACGAATCTCCGGCTCTCACAGTCTGACGAAATTTATTAAATCAATTTCCTCGATATCTGATTCGACAGCAGAAAAAAAAATCTGTGTAATCTATCTTTCGCTGACAATGGCAGCAGTCTGAATGGCCGGATCGGAGAAATTCATCGCGCATGGCTATGGAGGGCAGAATGTGCCTGCATCTCGTGGGGTTGCACGCAGTAACGCAACAGCACGCAACTGTGTGCTGCAAGCACATACCAATAATCGTTTAAACATGTTTTCCTCTGCAGATCGATACGTTTGAAATTAAATTAAACGTGCATCAAAGTATAATGACATGCATTAAGCTGCCAGAATTAGTATTATGATGGAAGGGATCATTCAAGTTTAAATTGAACAAACGTAAGTCCATTTAAATTAAATTGCATTCGCATGTAAATAGAGAAGTTGCAAAAGTACCTGTCCTACCATAACACGAGAAACATTTATTATAACCCACGATTACAGAATGTCTAGGATGAATATTTGATTGTGTTTTGTTAGAGTTGGTAGAGCTGTTGGAATATTATGAAGGATATTACAGGATTCAACGATGCAGCGCTCATACTTTTACTCCTTGACCCCATCTGGCCATTAACCATTTGCCACTGTGAATTATGCACTCGCAAGTATCATTAGTTCAACTTCATTCACTAATTATAAGTAGGTGCAGACTTTAAAATGCTTTAGATACATCAGCAGAGGGGCTTACCTACACATAATAGTAATGGCTTGTGTAAAGGACGGATCAAACATAAGATAACATCTCTATCTGCCATATGGCATGAGAATAAGAGGTATTTTTTTTTCATAATTGGTCTCACTGACAATACAATTTTCATTGTTTACCTACTCCAAAAAAAGATTAATTCGCATTCTGCATGAATTATTCATGTTTTTCTTTCCTCCGGCAAATAGGCGGTACCTACCGGATCAATTAATCTGACTAGGGCATTACAGAGCAGTAGGTTCCTACTCTATGCCAAGCCGAATTCTTGAGTTCAGATATTGAAACAGAAATTGCGCTTTGGTGCGTATGGCTTACATAAATTTGGAACAGTGTTATTTCAAGGGGGTGCCGAAAGCAGATCAATAGTTTAAACTTTCACCCTTTGAGTACTGACAATGATATTAAATCCTAGCGACTGGAAAACAAATTCGTTTCGGGATGGCAGAGCACCAAAAATATATTTTTATAAAGAGGTTTCGTGGTAGGTATATAGGAGATTTTCGGACGGTCTAAAAATAAATATTTTGTGTGACAGCACCGCTACGCTACGAAAACGCCTGCTGACTTGACAACCCAACTGACATTTGCTTTCACTCTCTCTGCACCCTGCTCTGTGTAATACGAACGAAGATTTAATAGCCTTTCTTTAGGGCTACTGACTTAGGTCTAAAATAAATATACTACATTTTAAGTCCTCCGTATACTATTTACGTGGGATAGCCAACCTCAGTTTAGTTCGTTTCATGTAGACGATTATCCATGAATATTATTTAAATTCGTTTTGGTACATTCACCCCAAAACACAAGGAATGTTTCTATGCAAGGTTAAAATGAACGAATTATACTCTAAAAACAATTAATATGTCTAATAATTTTACCGGTACACGTTACGGTTATAAAATTTAAAAATTCTGGTACTTTTGTAGCATCTTCAAATATTCAGATATTATTCAGAGGCCCAAGCAACTGGCGGTTGCAAACAGTGTTTTTTTTCAAATCGAACCTCTATTTAGATAATCTTTTTAACTACCGTTCGAAATTTAAAGATATACTAACTTTGCCTTCCAGCAAAGCCACAACAATTCTTAGAAATAAAACAAATTTTAAAATTAATATTATAAGTTAATCCAACCAAGATCTCACCCTTATTGAGAGAGACGTTCAACGACCCAGCCTTAGATTTTCGTTGCAGGAGTACATTCAGATGACAACAGAGTTTGCGTACAGACTAATACGATAATAACACACCGCGCACGCAATTCCGATAAATGAAGCACACTTTAATTTTGCGTTTGCTAGTGAAATCGGTCACAAGCACACCCCTAAACAGTCACTTGAATAACATTTTTGTTGACAATCTCTCACACACACACGTCCAATCGATGCACTACACAGACAATGGCTGCCTCGGATTTTATGACGAGGAGAAGCAGATGTTCAGCGCTAGTGCTGCCATCAGCCAGCTAGTACGAAACTAACCACCCATTTTCAAAAGTTTTTTTATACAATTATGACAATTTTAAGTTGTTGCAGATTTCTGGCCGGTCTAACCATTGGTTTATTTACTACTTAATAATTAAAATCGAAACTTACACAAGGCACCACGCAATTACAGCAAAAATAAAAATAAACTAATTATTTCTTTTATCGTTTTATAGAAAATTAAATTAAATCTATTTATCTGAAAAATTCTAATTTTGAAACACTTCTATGGGAAGGTCAACAATCAACATAAATTAATTAGGATTATGCCTATGCCGGTCCTGTGTGAGATCAAGCGCTACCTAGTAGCGTTATACAGCAGTTAGCTGCACAAAGAAATGACACCAATTTCTGAACACGTTTTCATTTTTAACCCATTTTACAGGGTAAGGAGAAACTGTTTTATTTACCATGTAGATTTGGAAGCAATTTTAGAGACACATTTAGCTCTTCGAAAAGGGAGAGTCTGACGGGTAAGGACATTGAGTCGTTTCGAGTCGTATCGAGTTATTCCGAACCATATTACATGCTAAAACGGCGTAAAATTTCAAACCTCTTTTCAAGAGGCAATTAAAATAAAGGGGGCATGCCGTAATTCATTCACAACAATTCCGTTAAAATTTAGGAATCGATTTAGCATTTGCATTCCCAAAAGATATTTCCTACCTATTTACCTTTTTTTTTTTTGAGTCGCTAAAAGGCAAACTTTGAACAGCTATATTCACATTTTGTAGAAATATTACCTGTTTTTATGTTTCGAGTCTACTTTATTTTAAATTACAGCATTGACTATTATTGTCCATTGGCTTCAGTCAAGAAGTCAAGTGCTGTTGTTAAATCTAAACAAACCTAACTTGCCACTCAATTTCTAGCATATGCCAGACAATTCATAACGTTTCCAATTTTAATTAAGTTAAATTCCCATGTTCTTGTTTTTGACTAAAGTTTCCCAAGTTTAATTTTGCGTCACTAAAATAAATTTGAAAAAAATTCCCCTCGAATATTGGAACAAATAAGGAAACATTGAGTACTAGGTATTACAAATGGGATATTGATACAGAGGAATGTAAAAGGTAACCAAGTATTCACAGGAAAATAACATTTTCACTTTTTTGTATTTGAAGTAACGCTTCCCTCCTTCTTCTTCGGGCTCTTTGTCCGTACCTTAAATATGGACGGATCGATATGATTGTGAGGAATCTCAGACCAGTCAACACCGGAGGATGCACCACTAGTTGGTCCAGCATGCAGAAGGTGAGGAGCGATCAACATGAACATGTTCTCAGCCCACGGAGTCAGCCCCATGTCGGTGAAATTGAACTGCCACTGCGGCAAACCCTGGTGCGCAAGCATCATCCGAAAGTACTGCGTGAATGTATCGGCCAGGAAGTGCCAGTCAAAACTTCGGTCTAACAGCCAGATCTTTGGGTCTTCTCGCCGCAGATCGGATTCACCTTCGTTTTTGTCGAGGTAGACGAGACAAACTTTGCCGTTGCCTTGACAAGCGTCCATTTCAAATATTTTACATTTGACCCCGAAGTTTGGTCGTTGCCGGTTTGGATGCAGATTGTTCTGCGCTTGGCTGCATATTTCAATGTCGAGTAGATTTGGGCAGTCGGGATCACCGGTGTTCTTCACCCCTGCTAGCCTGCGTAGCTCAGAGATTGAATTTATTTTCATGTTTCCAACTGGAAGTATTTCATCTAGAAGAAAAACAGAATCATTTGAATACATAAATGTGTTTTTGTCGAAACCTTGTCTCGGTACAAAATAACTAATACGTGCATCGGCTAGATTACAAATTAAGATTGTAATAGAAAAATTATGCACACCTCCATATTCATAATTCCAAATAAGCCGAAATCCATCTGTTGACAGGTAAAACTGGCGCATGTCCTCGGGTAAGGTGCAGCAATGTCTTTGCTCCCATGTCGATAAAAGCATTCGCTCACAGGGCAGCCTCTTTTCAAGCTCTACGTCCTGCACTCGAGGAGTGTTTTCTGGAAACCGTTATCAATCATAAATCTCTCATAAAATATTTTGATGTCCAAAGAGTTATTTGAAAACAAATACACAACTGGAGGAATAGCAAAGCAGGACAATATATTTTGCCAACTTCAGGATCTAAAGGTTTTCCTACTTTGCTATCTCTCCAACCATTGCTTACTGGACTTGTAAGCTTCCACAAGAAAAAAATATTTCTGAAAGCCATTCCTCTTGTGTGGTTTCTAATCTTACCAAGCAATTGTCGAAGACCAATAGTTAAATTATCGTAGAATGAATCCTCTGTTACTACATCAACTATGTAAGCCATTTCGAAACGAAATTAAGCCCGCGATTTCAAGGTGAAGTTGATAGTGTATTGCTGGTTTGTTAATGAATTTCTCGATTTTATACGGTTCTTTTAGTCAATATTTCAATCTTGGAGAAAAAAAGGTGTAAAGATCAAACATTTTGTTCCTATGGAAACGCTATCATATTTTGTATTTCGTAGTTCGTACCATAAAGTGACAGTTCAGCGATCAAGCGCGCATGTGCGAAGGCAAGAAAATGGGTGTTGTCAGTTCGTATCTTGTCTTGTCCAGAGACCGAGACACTTGGCACGATGTCAAATGAGTAATCTGTGACTAACAGCGCGATGGAACATGGGAAGAATTACCTGTAATTTTATTTGAAAACACCTGGAGAAAATGGTTCGTGATAAATACTTTTATCTAAGTTAGTTAAGGGTCCTTCTGTGGTTATGTTGCACCCAATGGCACTGCTTAACAGTATGCAGCTATTTTTTTTATAATTAATAATCAACGCATTGATCTAGATCAGTGCTTCTCAACAGGTGTGCTATAGATAATTTTCATGTGAGTCACTTGATGTCAAACCTTAAATTCTATATTATAAAGTAAAATCCATCATTTGGATAAAGGAGTCTGCAACAACTTGTCGCAGATACATTTATTTGCAATTTTACTGAATAAAGAGTTAATTGTACATTCAGCACCTACTCAAACAAATAGTAATAACGACCCTGTCAATATTTTGGATAAATCTTTATGCAGAGTATAAAACTCTAAATGTAACTTTTAAAGCAACGGCTTCTTGCCATTTCTTTCATACTATTTCACCAGTCTCGACTCAAGTAAAAATTAAATTTTAGTATTTCCTTGCCATTAGTATATATGCCTCGGGCATTTCCTTTCAAACATGGGCAATCATCTTCATAAAAACAACAATTGGAACATAATATTTTTTGAAATTTGTCTACAGTGGCCAGTGGGTCATGTTGAGAAAAAGCAATGTGTGGTATTCAGTCGCAAGGAAATTCCTCTGGCAATTCCTTCCACATATCTTCATCTTTATTATTTATTTTTTAGTATATTACTAGTTGTATTTCCTTATGTTGCACCCAATGGCACTGCCAATTTTTTTTTAATTATTAATTTTCAATTGCTCAATGTGGTTGGGCATCATGATACCTGCAGGCTGCAAGTATCAAATAAAACCTGAATTTGGTGAATTGAATCGTATTCACACCAGACATTTTTTTAAATGTTGATTGTCAATTAATCTATTAAATTTTATACCTCTTGTTAGTAATATAATTTTAGGACAATTTATGGGATATGAACTTCATTAAGACTACCCACAATATTAAATATAGGTAGGTAGGTAGGTACTTGTTCTGTGGTTCATTTTGATGTAGAGGTTGAACACATTGATCTAGATAAGCTTCCTGTGGTGTGAAAGCTGCAATGAATATGCCTCGGGCATATCCTTTCTAACACGGGCAATCATCTTCCTAAAAATCACCAATTGGAACACAACATATTTTGAAAATTTTTCATTGGGTCATGTTGAGATAAAGATTGAGTAAAGCATTGTGGTGGTAGTCCGTTGCAAGAAAATTCCTCTGGCATTTCCTTCCACATATCTTCATCTTTATTCTGCCAAATAGTTGGTTAATAATTTATATTATTTTCATCAGGTGTACCATTGGCAGTCACACGATGTCAAACTCTCCGGAGTGGATGACATGGTCCTCCTATCAAAGATCACGGAGGATGCGATTGTCGAGAATCTCAAGAAACGATACATGGATGACTACATATTTGTATCCTTTTACTATTTTCATTCAACATCATGTTCTAAGTACCTGTTGCATGGGCTACAGAGACAGAATCAATTCTAAATTCTTATTGATTCCAGGTTGCATACTCTTTGTTTTAGTGAAGTTGTTTAATACTTTTGATGGTACGTAGTAAGATGTATTTATTAATTCGTAATGTTGTCACTTGCCAGGAAACAAACTCATCAAGAAATGGAAGTTGGGTTTGTAAACAGATTAAGTACCTCAAGTTCAATGCACAAGAAACTTGTTAAGACAATAATAAATTAGCACTCACCATTCCATGTTGGCATGCGTGTGTTTTTAGTAGTTTCCCTTTTGTCGACTTGTGGACTAGTCCTTAGCAGGACCACAAATGCCACAAAAGTCAAAACAGAACAAAACCATAACCACCTGCAATATTCAACTACAGCTGTGAATAACTCTGCTTTACCCCTCTGCGGAAATGGATTGTATTGTCTTACTCTGTTGTGAACGATATTTATCCTAAAGGGCAACCCTTAACGATTACAAATTGTTCACACAGAGGAAAGCCGTTAAATCCCTCGGAGCCATCGCCATTCTACGTTCTCTAAATCTTTCCTCAACGAGTCGTCAGACATGCATCGGTCCCGTCCTGGTCTCTGTGAACCCGTTCAAGCAGATGCCGTACTTCGGCGAGAAAGAGATCGAGCTGTACCAAGGCGCGGCGTCGTACGAGAACCCGCCGCACGTGTACGCCCTGGCCGACAGCATGTACCGCAACATGCTGATCGACAACGAGAGCCAGTGCGTGATCATCAGCGGGGAGTCGGGCGCGGGGAAGACGGTGGCGGCCAAGTACATCATGGCTTACATCGCGCGCGTGTCGGGCGGCGGGAGCCGCGTGCAGCACATCAAGGACATCATCCTCGAGTCGAATCCGCTGCTGGAGGCGTTCGGCAACGCCAAGACGGCTAGGAACAACAACTCGAGTCGATTTGTGAGTTGGTTTTCGTTGGTTGATCGACTGTTCTTTATTTTAGCGAATTGATATTTCATTAGAGTATTGATTACATTTCACACATAATTTACAATAATATACCTATTCCACTCAGAGAAAAATGACCACTGGACGTACTACCAGTTTGGAAAAAATATTAATTGGCTCTGCTAAAATTACAAAGGAAGGTAGGGAACTCACAACCCGAATTGCTCTACCTGGATTTACCGAGTGGGTATCATGACATAATTCTGATAGAATTTTGATTGAATGGAATAATAGGTGTATTATTTTTCAATAGGTGTAGTTTCCAAATCATGCTTGGTGCCACTTCACAATACATCATCCAACATACCATATTTAAAGTAATTTACACATGCATGGTGTGATTTGCTTGGGTTTCTATGGTGGGTTTAAATTTCTGGTGGGTGACTGAAAGCTGTTTTCTTGAAAGATATACACTGGCCATAAATGTCAATAGTTTTTTAAACTCTTGACCCAATTGTAATCTCTTTAAATTGCCATTTATAAAAAAAATTCTTAAACTTGAGACGTTAATGAATAAATTGTCTAAAAATATTATTTCACAACATTTTTTGTGTACAATCATACTAAATACCATTCTGCCAGACCCTGAAGATTGTTTTGGTATTTGAGGTCAATATTTGTAATAAATATAGGGGACATCATAATATCTCGTTGATTGAAACAATCAATCAACAGATCACATCAGAAATTGATTATGTGAATGGAGATAACAAAGAACTGTTGCTGTTATTATGTTATACTTAAACAATAGAATTCTTAATATTTCCTCACAGCAGTAGTAATCCTATTTATTTCTTAACTCAAGAGATTACTTCCCTTGCTTTGCTTTGGCTTCCCTGTTTTATTTGTTGTGTCTGCTCGATGTTTTTTTGATGACATCTAGAACACTATAATCACATGGAAGCCTCATGAACAGCTAAAGAATAACTTTTTCTGTCAAATATCATATTTTCCTTTGGATGCCCGTCGGCAAGCTTCCTCTTCGGCATTTGTCTTGGCTTCCGCTTAACGAATGTATGATATGATACCTTCCTGCTTTATTAAAGGGAATCTTGTGCAAAAGTATCTAAATCAGATATAATGAAGGTACCTACTTGATATTCAACTGACAATTGGGCTATCTATAAAACATAATATTGAAATCTTTATAACTCTATATAACGATTGACTACTTGACTGAACTCTATGTAATAGCCCTGTTTCCACGATTCACAGGGTAAATACGTGGAGATCTTGTTCGGAACGGGCGGCCAGCCAGAGGGTGGACGCATCTCGAACTTCCTGCTCGAGAAGTCACGCGTCACCACGCAGAACTCTGGAGAAAGAAACTTCCACATCTTCTACCAGCTAGTTACTGGAGCAAACGCGGCCATGACAGGTTTCTGTTCATTTCTACTCTAGTCTATAACTTAGCAAAATTCATGGGAGCAGGGAAAGAGCACATTTAAAAAACAACTTGAAGGTAATGCACTTATTGCCAAGTGTTGATTCGAACCAACCTGCAATTATTCGTTCACTCCCAAGTTTGGCAAATAACTTTGCCCAACTCTAAGAATAGAAGCAGGTTTTAAAAACGCCTTGTCTGATATGACTCCAGAAGCAAAACTCACTATGAAAATTTTTGCATATTATTATTATTTATTTTTGGATAATACAGTGGTACATTGAAATATACGTAGCATCCGCTGGCAGTGGGAAAAGAGCAAGCCCCGTAACTACGTGGGCCCCGCTGCCAGCTGTCGATGTGTTTAAATGAACTACTGTCAATGACACTGTTGGTACATAACTGTGTAATTTCTTGCAGAGCAATTGGGAATAACGGACCTGGACTACTACGCATACCTTCGGGATGGCGGCAACCACAAGGTCGACGGAATGAACGACGCTCACGATTTCCAAGAGACTCAGAAAGCGATGAGCGTCATGGGGATGTCTGACGAAGAGCAGTCGGACATCATGAAGGTCGTCGCCGGCGTTCTGCACCTTGGCAACGTGTCATTCGTCGAGAAGGGGAACTACTCGGAAATCGAAAACACCGCCTGTAAGTTGCATTTTTTGTTGTTACAGGCTAAGTATGTTTCCACTTCTATCCTGATTGGAAATATAAAGAATGTAGTGCTAGATTTACATGTGCCTAGTAGGAAATAGAAATGGCGTAGGAGCTTAAAGTTGATTCTTTTGTTGGGAATTATAAATATAATTGTTTCTTGGTGTGTTTTTCGGTTTTGCTCTGATGAGAGAAAATTTTCGGTACAAAAGAAGGCATTAAAACTTGGTGTTTCAACTTTCAATGGAGCATGGTCTGCCATCATCAGCAGCAAAGATACTGTTATTGTTATTAGTAGCCTTGATCGGCAGTCTACTCACTACGACAATCTTTGTACTGCATTGTAAACCCGTGAAAACACTTCAAACATACAACAAAAATACTTTTTTCTTTCTAAATTACTTAAATTTGACTTTGACCACCAACCTTACAATATTATTAAGCGCATTTTTTGTTCAGTCCTGGAATTCCCCGCGGTGCTTTTCGACATCGAAGCCGACCAGCTGCAGAACAAGCTGAAGAGCCGGGTGTTTGACAGCAAGTGGGGCAAGAACTCAGAGAAGATTGACTTGACGCTGAACAAGGAGCAGGCGGTTTACACGCGCAACGCGCTGGCCAAGGCCGTCTACACCCGTCTCTTCGACTACCTAGTCATGGTAAGAACTGCGCTGATTCTATTGTGCAAGGACAAAGGTGGGCACAACCTACCTAAGAATGGCGAGTCCAAATGTAGACATTGTCGGTCTACGTTACGGCTTCAATGAAATCCTTTTTAAGCTTCCTTAAGATTTTCTTGACAAAGGCCTTATTTACTTACAGTATGGCAATAGTTGCTAGTTGGTTCAAAACTATGGTTATCTTCATAGGAAATGGTGAAAGTTAGTTTATTACCGGACTATTATGCTAGTTTTACATCCAGACATGTCAATGTGCCTCAAAAATTAAGATGTCAATTCCGAATATCAAAGGAATGTCCTATGAAAAAAGTGGTTTAGATTATGTATTATTAGAAACGAAATATCCGGTACAAAATTGTATCCATACCGGGTGTTAACATCAAAGTCAAATAATCAAATAAATATTTGCAGTTTGATTGGAATAAACTCAAGTGATTTAGATTATCCTTATTTTAAATATATTACTTGGTTATTGGAAAGTATGAAATATTTGTGTTGGTCAGGAGCTGATGTTTGTGACTATTGATGAGTTAGTGGTGACATCATAACCAATTGGTGAACCAGAATTAGTATAGTGGTCCTTGTGGATCCTTGTTATAAGGACGTGCGATTTTCCTGGTAATTCAAGGAAAGTGAATTGGTACCAATACTACTCTCCGATTTTTTGACGCAGCGCAGTCTACCATTGTTCAAAAACCATTTCTTTTCTTCCAGCGTGTGAACAGTGCGATGGAGACCAACCTGCAAGGAAACAACACGGGAATCCTGGACATCTACGGATTCGAAATCTTCGAACAGAACGGCTTTGAACAGTTTTGCATCAATTTTGTCAATGAGAAACTGCAGCAGATATTCATCGAGCTCACTCTCAAGGCTGAACAGGTAAGACTCGACTTGCATTAAAATTTAAAACTATCGAAATCTTTGGGAAAGCCGACCGTTTTGTACCTGTGCACGTTTAATGGAATGATTTGACCGCACTTAAATAGGAAAAAGGAAAGAGCCGTCGAATTGACATAGGAATCAAACCACAGGGCTTAGTCGAGCTGTTGGTGTGTTGATTGCAGTATTGCATATCTAGATTTAGCACCTTCTATGTTCATCATTCATCATTGTCCCATCCATACCCAAGCAAGGAACGGTCTGGGTTATGAACACACATTTTTGATTGGATATTTCGTTTCTAATAATAAATATATAGACGCACTTCTTACCTAGTAGAAAATTCTGGGCCACAGCAAACTGGGACGTACTGCAGGTCTCCACAATTTTCTACTCTGGTTGCAAATAGCGATACAACTTTGACAGGTACCTGAATTGAAACATGTAGAAGGTAATTCACTGTGAAATCGTCACTTATCATAAAAAAAGCAACCTATATGTCAGGAAGAGTGCACTTTTCACATGAAGATCGTACTTTTTATTTTATATTGTTATCTCCATCGACATAAAATCACCACGTACATAGCTTTCAATACATTGCAAATGTAGAGACCACATTCCTGGAATAATGTTAATTATAACCTTGGACACAAATAACATCAACGTATGATGGACAACTCCAGTTTATATAAGTGTAAATTATCAATCTTATCGTTTTGCATCAGTTTGTTTCCTCGGACAAAAACACCTTTCCCGTTCTTTCCGAAACGATAGACCAAGAATCGACTCTATACAATACAAAGTTGTAACTCGTAGAATTTTCTAATTGAACACTTACTAGATATACATTTACTTTGTCTCCGTACCTCACACACTACATGAATAATTGGTAACATTCTCAGTAGGAATAGTTGACAATAAAGCTAAAATATAAGTTACATATCACTAGACAATTAATACACAGTACAAGACGCACCAAACATTTATCTACGACCCAAGCGCGACATAAACACGAAAATTTATTCACTACTCTTCATCAGTCGTGCTTACTCCTCGCTAAACAAGTTCCGCACGACGTCGAAAGCCGCCGTGAAACACCTCACCTCAAACCATGTTCGGCATCAGATCTGTCCTCTGTTCGTTGTGCTTATAAAGCCTGGTGGTCTGAATGGGCGCGCTCGTTCCCATTTCCTGCGTGACCAAGACCAGACGCAGCTGGGCGGTACCTGGTATCTGCTCCTCTTCCTCCAAGTATTGCGGCGTAGAGCTCTGGTGGGGCGGCTGCGAAGGCGCCGGGATTTGCTTCGGTAGCTCGCTGGAGGTGACGACGAAGAGTTGCCGTCGGTGCGGCATCGGTTGGTAGCCGAGGCCGGACGGCGGGCGCGGTATGACCACGCAATCGGTGGCCGATAGGAGGACGCCCGTGGCTAGCAGCAGACACAGCACGTAGACTGCCATCTGAGACAGAAATGAGTGGATTGTGGCGATTGATGGGTGATGGGTGTCAGAAACGTTTATATGATGATTCTGTGGAGGAGAGAAAGTATGGTTTTGATCAGTGTGGTTTCGTTCAATTAAACTTGTTTTCTTATGATAATTTTCGGGATTAGCATATTAAATTATTAGTTTATTGGATGGATTGTGGGTGTGGAATGATGAGTTAATTTCTTGAAGAAATATTTGCTTGTTGTGGCAGCTATATAGCAAAGAGATAAATGCTTTTTAAAATATTTTATTCAGCTATCAATTAAAGTTTTCCAATATTGTATGCTTCTGTAATTAAGTTTAATAATGGTATTTACATACCTATAATTATCAATCAATGGTGACTACCTTTTCTGAGTGAATGCTCTACTAGTTTTTCGAACGAATGAATGGTACAAGACTTTCATCCACTACTTTCAACAATAATTGCACTGTGATTAGTTTATTTATCGAAGAAAGAAATCTAACTGGAACTAGACACATTCGAGGCAGCATTCAGTCAGTCAGTCAGTCACTAGCATATCCACATCACTATCAGGGGATAATAACAGCCAGGCATGTGGATATCTCGCCACAGCAGCACGTAATGTTTAATACTTTTTTTACGGTGCCCTCTCTACCACTTCCTAGTTTAATTGCAGCCTCCGTTTCTCTGGCTCGAGCTTGCATTCGTTTTTCATAACAAAAACTGAGAAAATATATAGTGCGGTTACGTCGGTGTACATGGCTACTTCGAATTCTCATGCCAATTTGATATTTTATTGACCCGATCTTAATAATAAATAAGAAATCTGAACACGGCGTGATCGTGTTTTTCAGATAATTTGTTTATTGTTATAGTGTTTTATAGCATTGCTATAGTTTTATACTAAGGCTAACTGAGCCAGGCACCCTGTGCCATAATTGCTGCAACAAATGCTTTATCACTAATCATAAGAGTTGACTTCGATTGGTATCCAACGGTATGCTATTTCTAGTTTTCTGCTCGGTTATCTGATGCAATTTAGTAAAAATTTAAAACCATAATACCTGTTTAGCTCGGGGATGTTTCTCGTCGATGCTCAACTGTGCTATTTCCTAATAACTAATAGCTACCGTAAACGTTAAATAAAGTGTAAAATGTTCTTCATATCCTCACCTCATAACTGTGCTCCACCTATCTTCGTTACGAATCGCGAAAGCTGCCATTGTATAATGTACGGCGTTCGGTAACGCGTCGAAAATAATCACACAATTTCGTTTTAATTAATTCCTGGCGTACATCGATATAATTATACACTTTGTAGATCATGTATCTGGCATCGACAAAATCTGACTCGCGTGCGGCTTGCGTATGGATATGGCCATATACTTTCCAAAAGCCGCCGAAAAATCGTGCCAATTTATTACCCTCTGCTTCCAGCCTAACAATTTATAGTTCCGTACCTCTAAGGTAATGATTTCTCTCGATAACTATATTAAAAATAAAGAGCGAAGTTTGCAAAGCTCACGTTTTCAAGCGTTATAGTTTGTTTTATTCTAAGAGCGCGGCCACGTGTCGCCATTGCTTAATGATTGTTACATATTATTTAAAAGCGTATAATGAATGGATCATGACTTGGGGTCGCTGTAAGATTGCACGGCTCCGTCGGGTCGTAACCCGTGCTTGGATTATTACCGGGCAGAAATCGTGACGCGGCCTGGCCACCGTGGTTTACTTTCGTTTTACCAAATTAGGCGATGCCGCCGAATGCCGAACCGTCCGCGCGATTTCGGTTTACGCGAAACGCGGAAAAAAAATTGAAAAAAATAACGGCGGTTGGTTGCAATCAACCGCGAGCAACGATTGGAATAGATTTTTTTTCGCACCGGTTTAAAAATTTAACGTGGTTTTCACTTTCATAGGAAATCGGAAGTATATAAAATATAAGTTGCGATTTCTTTCGGCGTGCACTTCTTACAATGCACTTTCGTGTACGCGCTCGCATTTCCTGCAGATGCATGCTAATTTTGACATGACTTTAATTATTCAGCCGAATTAATTAAACGTCTCGACTCTATACCAGTTTTTATGCTAAACTGCATCATTCAATTAGCAGGTTAACAAAGAACGTAATTAGCATGGCTTGCCGCGATCTGATACTGGCGTTGTTGCTATTTGAGAATTGATCTGGAGCGCGATTAGCGAAATTTTAGTGCATTTTAATGATGCTCTTAAAGTTGTCAGTTGTGGTAAGTTTGTGATGGACCGGCTTCGGTTTACTTCTCTCAGAATTTCAATGTCCTAAATGTTCCTGGGCTCAGTTTGATAAGGAACCGGAATTCGTTGAGACTTGAAAGGAGAGCGTTTTTTTTTTACCAGGATCAAGGAATCGATTCTTGTAGACTCCGAGCTGTTTCCACAGCACATTTCATTCAACACATTTAGAATTCGCTCAATCTAGAATTTTAAGAGTATATGTAATTTTATCTTCAGATGGTAGGTAATGAAATTTAATGCCATTCGAAGATGCATTATCATCACTCGAGTGCTGCATTTTCGCATGCAAGTGAAATTTGTAAGATAAAAATGCATCGCCACGTATGCTGTCATTCGCAGTTTCATTTGGCTCCTAAAGCCAATAGAAATGTTTCTGAGCGAAAATACATTGAAAATTAAAAAAAATTGAATGATCCAAGTTATTACAATCCGTAATAATAATTGAGTGACTTCCATATTATATTTCAGAACCCGTTTCATGTCATCTTGACATGGATCTAGTTAAAATATTTAAGAGTCTACATAGCTTGTAACCCGATACGATAACGAAAAACTTAATAATCTGTGGCAGTAGTCATAAGAAGCCACGGATTATAAACGCTGGCACTTATCCGCGACTCTTGCATAACCAAGATTAATCATCAAAATGAAAAAAATCTGCTTTTTCTCGATTTTCGTGATTTAAATGACACGGCTGGATTCATATTTGTCAGCAGATTGTATGATACTTTGAATCAAAGTTCTAGTGCACTTATTGGCTTTACTGCAGCACATTTTCAATCACGGCAAAGAATTGGTAGTACGTCACGTTATAAGCCGCTCTAATCCTGTGTCGAGTTTGTTGTAAACATTGCTGAACAGCATTCCGCAAGCAAACTTTCATTGAGTAGTAGATGCCGAGAATACAAATCAATCAGTATTTGTTTGCGATTAATTTTATTGATACCATCGTGTTTTTGATGGACAGTACATGGAACACATTTTTTTATTCGATCTTCTGGCGTGATTTTTACCCATAACATTATGAAAATTATTTTTTTCCACCATGGTTGAAATCACATTCTTGTGACGAACACTAAGAAATAACATGGTTGTTGCTTCAAAAAAGTCTGCCCAAAGAGCATAACTAGACTTTAGTATGCAGTCATCGATGCGTCGTTTCACAATGCTTGAACGCAGACGAACATTTTAACGCCACAAAAGTGTCATTTTGAAACTTATCTGATTCCGAACAAAGTAACGAAATAATAATCATATTTTTGAATACGTACTACATATTAGTTTCAATTAATATACATCGATTGCATGGAGCCATGGATCGGAAACACTCCGTTGCCGATTTATTTGTTGGCTGTTTGCGCCTTCGCACTTTTCCTCTGCAATTTCGCGGCGGCTTTCATGTCTTTGGCGTTTTGAGCCGCAGCACGGGCTTCAACAACGCATCGCGGATCTCGGATGTCTGTCTTCAACATTCGTTTACTGTACTGCGGGTTGCAAATTTCAATGACTAGGCACTTGTTATAAAATCTAGAACAAACAAAAATTATAGATTCATCAGCGTCTACCAATAGTCACTCCCAGCAGAGATCGAGCATATATTTTTTCTCACTCACCAACAAAGGCGCGCTTCCATCTTCTCACGCCAGAAGTCCTCGTTCCTTTCAACACGTTCGAATGTGAACCACTTCGTAGTGTATATAACAAAATAGCACAAAGACTAACGGGTTCGCATGTCTGTGCTGTATGAACTGTTCAATTAGTTATGAGTGTTACGCGGGCTTCTGCTATTTTCATTTTTTTTCTACCCTGTATGTATGCTTGTGATGCAGAATAAAATGAAGATGAAATTGAAATTGAAATTGAATTGAATACAAACGATGGTGGTTAGTTTAATGATTGATTGATTATTGGTGCTTAACGACGCACTGTTTTGACAACTGGCCCTTTGGCACTGGTCTAATGGCGTCGGTGAATGAAATGGTGATGATGAGGGTGATGATGAACCTAACCTAGCCTAGAAGGGAGGAGGGGAAACCCGGTGCCGGCACGTAGCCTACTCCTGTCGAAAAGCACCAAGGGGACCACCGGCTTTACGTCCCTTCCGAAGGACGGTACAACTCGAACAACAGAATTCCTCCACTAATCCGTGCTGTCGAGAGGTTGATAAGCAAGGCGAGTAAAGTTGTTGTACTAACTTCAAACCCTCCAACCTCTCTCCCGAACAGATCTGATCATGTGCATGATGGTCACCCATCAAACACCTGGCTCAGCGCGATGTTGCTTACCTTCGGTGATCTCACGAGAACCGGTGTTTCCAACATGCCAAACCATGTGGTTAGTTTAAGAGCCATGACTACCTCGGCCGTAATCCTGTTTTCAAAGAGTGCGAAAACGTTGGACACCTTGGAGGTTGTCCTTTTCATTCCACGCGGAGCAAATAAGTGCAAGGATTGGCTGGTAAAAAGTTAAGAAGCTGAGGTTATTATTCGCGTAGAATGGTCGCTTGGATTTGAACCTAATCTCTTCATAATCTTTCAAACAGTAGAAGTCAGCATTTCAAGGGTAGAGACTAAGAGAGCGATCAGAAAATGGATATCGGTTATGGTTTCATCTTGATCAATCTTACCTTCAAGTAAAATTCACAATACTTTTTGAATTGATTTCCTAGTGCCAAAATCAACGATTTCAGAAAAATTATTGATCGCTGTCATGCAAATCGCGATCGTCTACAAAACCTTCAATTTTCAACTTAGAACTTCATTTAAAAAACGATTGAAACCTACGTTCGATTATCTATCCAAATATATAAATTATTATCACAAGACTCAAAAACTTCTCATTGTTTCAATTTTGTTTCTACTTATCTTTTCTTGGAAACAGACGCATGAAAGAGATTAGTCTGGCGAGTCGAGGATGTTGGCACCAGCAGGACTGTCTTAGTGTGAGTGAGTGGTGGAGGGAGGGGGGTGGCAGCTATAAGATAAAGCCGTGATATGTGATCCGTCTATGAAAAATGTGTTTAGCTGGTTTGGCTGTGTACGAAAGTACGCAGAGCAAGTTGCAAATTTGGGCCAAAAATCATGACACTTACCACGACGGCGCGACGTGTAGCGGCTGTATCGTTAGAGGAAGCAAATGATTGTAAACGAGAGAGTTGTAGACGAAAGATTTACCTATGCTTCAACAAAGAGTTCTTTTCGATATCTCATTCGGTGTGGCGTACAAGGCATTCTAAAAACAACACTAACATTTTCATACTCCAACCATCGTTTTAGCAGTTGGGGTTAAAATTTCGAAAAAAGGGCTATTTTGCGGCATAGATGAACATTTCGTCAACAAATTCCTCGTTTACTATCATGTGCTATCTCCAACGGTATAGCCAGGACACGTCGCCATATATGCGTCTGAAAACAGCTTCCACACTTTTTTTCGTTTTGTTCAAACACCATTGGACCACCTTCCAAATTATATGCATCAGAACCGAACTGCAAGTGCCATATTTAAGAAATCAATTTGTTGAATATCTGCATCGCGTCTGCATTTTTGTTGTTGCTACCATCTACGAAACTTGTCCAAACGATTGATAAAAAATAAATCGTTTTATTCAATTCGTTATCAATGAAATACGAAATGTTTTAAAATTTGTAAATATGATTCTGTTTTTTTTATGAGATCAGCCGTAAATTTATTTCAAACTTTCGCAATTGGGGAATTCCGGGATAATTTTGACAAACAGCTACAAGAGCAAAAGTTAAAAGATGGTTGTGTTTGTACTTCGTAATAAAAGAGTGTTTTATTTTATAACCGAAAGGTTTTGTTATTGACAAATGCTTGTCCTGTCAACACTATTCCTTGCGTATTGTCACACCGGTATCAACACTATTCCTTGCGTATTGTCACACCGGTATCAACACTATTCCTTGCGTATTGTCACACCGGATTGGATTTATTCTTTTACGTGCTTTTACTGCTTTTCGCGCTTTCTGTTCTCGCGATAAATGTTCCCCTGCATTCAACTTGCATGGTGTAACGACGCATCGATAATAATTACAAACAATGTACTACCTACTATGTGTCTCGTAATCGCCTTTTAGGCATTCGGCTTCGAAGCAACAACCCACAATATTTCTTAGAGTATTTGACACACGAATATCATAACTATACCGATTTGAAAAAACGGTGAAAAAACTGCATTTTTTTTGGGTGGGGTGAAAATCACTCTAGACGATTGATTAAAATGGTGTTCAAATTGAAAAAATGACACCGATTAAAAACGCCGATGTAATCAATGATAGCACACACACATACTGATTGATTTGTCTTCTTGGTTTCTAGAATTAAATTATACTTAGCTTGCAAAATGCTGATAGAATGCTGTTTAGAATAAACTCGACACACGATAAGAGCGGCTTAAAACATGACATACTACCAATTCTTTGCCGTGATTGAAATGTGCTATAAAATAGCCAATAATCCAACTAGAACTTTTATTCAAAGTGACTTACAATCTGCTAATAGAGATGAATCCAACCATATCAATTAAAACACGAAAAGCGGGAAATAGCATGTTTTTTTCATTTTGATTGTTAATCTTTGTGATGCAAGATTCACAGCTGCCTGCCTTCTTTCATAATCCATGATAACTTATTACTACGTGCTACAAATTATTTTTCTTTCCGTAATCTCTCAACATCCTTCTTTGGTAGATTCAGAGGTACTCTATGATTGGTCGCTGTAAAAACGGGGTGTGATGTGTCGACGCTAATGTAGACCAAAGTTGAAAATTTGGGTCGAAACATTTTGCGACAGACCAAAAATTCGCGACGCCTGATGGTTCTATCGTTAATGTTAGCATATGATAGTAAGCGAGAGAGTTCTAGACGAAAGATTTATCTATGCTTCAACAAAGAGTTCTTTTCGATATCTCATTTGGTTTGGCGCACAAGGCTTTCCGAAAACAGCATAAAATGTGCATTTTCAAACCCTTATATTAGCAGTTGGGGAGAAAATTTCGAAAAAAGAACTTTGTTGAAGCATAGACTTACATTTTTTCTACAACTTTGTTCCTTACTCTCATGCGCTATCTCCAACGGTCTAGTCAAGAAACGTCGCGAATTATGGGTCTAAAATCGGTTTGTAGACATTCCTCTTAAGCAACATTGCTTTGTTTAGTGAATAAAATATACTTTTTGATCTATAAAAACACTCTGTCTCCACGGAACGAGCCGTCATCGGCCATATCTTACGCCGACTAAATTTTATCGCTAACTAGCGTCAGCATGCCGAGTGCCGACTTCCTAGAATCTCTTCTCTTCCGACATGACAATCATGCAATTCCGAAAATTACACAATAATACAAAATAACTATATTTGTTAGACCCAAGCAAGCAATGAAAAATATCGGACACTATCGGATTTCCTTCTAAGATCAATACAAACGTGCGTAACACAAGTTTCAGTTTTAGAGCACTGATAGATTGAGTAAAGTTGAGTAGTAAAGTTGAGTGAGACCCACCCAACTAGGTTTACAGAGCAGTGGGTGAAGGAATGATGCATATTAATCGGTAATTTTCGTCGGATTTTTTCATTTCAACATTGCTTTTGATCTGCAAACAGAGACGAATCCAGTCGTATCGATAAAACAGTATGAAACACGGATTTGTATCGATATCCTTTTTTATTAACTTTCTATTGAACTCGGTGTCGGGTTGTGCAAGTATAATCTCCACGAGTGTTTTTATTTCTCATACTGATAACGAGGCAGTAAAACTGGAAGATTATTTCCATCGGGTCTAATCCGTGAAAGATTAGCTTTCTCACACGGAAATTTTTGGTAGTGCAGAGGTCCACGTGGTTACTTTTCCTGCCCCCTAAAATGTTCCCTATATTTATGAAAAAAATCAGTGGATAGTTGAAAAAATTTCTAACACGCGATGTAAAGGCTCGTGTCGATCGGACGTTTACTTTGTTCACAAATAAATCTTGAATTTGGGACTTTTTGTGGGTGTTTTTTAAACGAAAACACCACTTTTCTTTCTTCTCTGGTTGTTTTATTTTCCATCCGATCTCAATTAAAATTTACTAGGCGGGTCGGAGTACTCTTCCTCTACACACTGATTTTTTTTCAAAAATATTGGGATCAATTTAGGGGGCAGGAAAAGTAATTACGTGGACCTCTGCATTTTAGGCTTTTAAGCTGCCTTTAGCTGGCTCTTAACCAAGAAAAATGCTGGGAATGGGACATATTCTCTAAAAATAAGCCTCATTGTTTAAACAAGATGTATCTGCAAAACTTTAAAGAATAGCGAAGCCTGCTTTTCGTGCAGCTGTTTGTTTACATTTGTTAATGTTATAGTTTCTTACATTTGCAATCCAAGTTACAACAGCAAATTTCAAAATATATTGTGAAGAACCCATTAATCATAGTAAATGTAATTCAATCTTCATCCGAAAGACTGACCAAATCGTGACACGGTATCAGATTATAAAAAAAGCTAATTACAAACCCAAATAAGTCTTTGTGTGCATTATACGTCGAGCTGCAGTGCACACTTTGACTCGACCTTTGTACAAACTGAAGTGCTCATGAAGTGAAAGTAGATCATGTCCTCCAGTCAAACACCGGCTGGCCAACTCAAGACAGCAAAATGGCAATGGACGACGTAATCTTATATAATGACAATTGCTCTCAAACGCTATAGCACATGTTTATTTCTGTAACAAGGTGAAATGATAGGGAAATGACCAACGCCCACAATCATACCCCGGCGCCTTACAATCTGATCGAGCGTTTGCCGCGGCGTTTCTCAGCGATGAATCGGTTCTGAATCACAAAGCTGAAACTCGATTTGCGAAATCGACGATGTTGCAGTGCGGGGCTCGAAGGCCGGACCAGTTCCGTCCATCAATCTGTCCGAACTGTCCAATTGCATGTTCCCAACAGGCACCGTTTGATGATGGAATACATTTTATTTGCGCCCTCTGGTGCAGCCCTTTGTTCGCATAGAGTACATTTATTTTCGAATTCGATCATCATCCGATTTTACAAACACATGTCACTATTTACTATTTGCTGTCGTCGTCTGTTATTTTCGCTCGTTTCGAATGAAACACGCGGTGTCTGAATAAAATTTGGCTTCCGAAAGTACGCTAACATCAGAATTTTTAGTTTTAAGTGACATGCAAATGTTCACTCCGCTTAAGAGTGTTAGCCATGTCAATGACACGCGACAAATTTAATTCCAGTCAAGTTCCTTAACAGATTCTATCCAGCTTTTATAGCGCCATTCGATGTGATAATTGTAACAAACTTTCCATCACTTTGCGTTACGCAATCGGTAAAACACACATTAGCCCGTTTTACTTTGAGTTTTTCGTGTTTTAAATAACCAAAGAAAAATTTGTCACTGAAAGCATTTCCATGTTTTCCCCTCTGGGGTTAATTGTAAACTTTTCGCATTGCACAAAATTGTAAACTGTCGCTATAAATCTGCTTGTAACAGCTCGTCTGGCCCGAAACCGTTTTAGCATCAGCTGATGCTGACAGACATGCTATACTGACAGACCGCTATATAGAACACCACTTCCACAATTCCTACACTTCCCATAACTCTCCCCGGCTGGAACAATTCTTCACGACGTCAGCCGTCCGTATCGATGACATATACACCTATGCGAAGAGTATTTGCTGTAGGATGCCATGCAATATAGGGATCCATAAATATATTTATCACTTTTTTTTACAACACCACATCTAAACTTCAACTATCCAATAGCAACCACTATACCCTTTTCTGTATATCCTCCCCAGCGGCAAAATTACGTCGTATACTTCACAATGAAATCGGTGCAGGTCTTGAGCAATTTTTTATTTCTTAATATTCGCATGTTCGATGCGAATTAAATTAAATTTGAAATAAATATTTAGCAATGATCAATCAGTTTGATTTGCCTGACAGATTACTCTCAGCAATCAAAGCTCCATGCCCCACAAGCTCCATATCATGGCTAGCATAACATCACATATCCATTCCTTTCCCGTTCACGATTAATGAAGGGGGTGCAGGGTGTGCATCCCTCAAAAAAATACGGCATTTTCGCAATGTTTATCGCCGTGCTGCATCAATTGAACCGATCGCATTGTTCTTTATGATGCATTGCACGAAGCATGTCATTCGCCGAATGATTGACAAGTGCATTGCAGCGGACAGCTGCAGTCAAGTCGGGACAGTGAATGATTTCTATTCATCGATGAATTCAACATTCACCACCGTCGCGGCGGCGGCGGCAGCGGTGGCAGCGTCGAATATGCATAAAAGTCTGCTGGTCTTATTAAAGCCACTCGGCGTAATCATCTTTGAATTTAATCGCACGGAAACAAAGTCATCACACTCCCAAGTACCACACCAGTTGTTTATTATGCATGCAGGACACACAGCAGCAGTACTTGACTTCAATTCAACAATTGCTATCACCGCATTGTTTTCCATCCAGGCACACTTACGCTACAAATTAGTGGGCCGCTGTCGCTTTGTTTTGAGAAATGACTACTTTCAAATGTAATTTATGTAATTGTTAATCGTTTATGCGACGCTATTATGAACGGAAGATAAGTTAATAAGCTCGACCCACCCGCATTGCATGAGATTGTACAGCTACCCGTATTTTTATTTTGAACTTGAGCAGGTTATCGTTTATTTGGCAGATGGCGTGTGTATGGATATGATAGGACATGATAGGACACACATTTAAAGTTTTGACAACTGTGTTAGATGACGGTGGCTTTTGGGCTTTTTGGCTTCTTGCTAGGCATAAGCTTTTAAAGCTCTAAACTGTTGTAGGAACTGTTGTAGATGGCATGCCAGTTTTGGTCGATATTTACATAGCGTTCTCTTTGGCTTGAGCCAATGGAACGCGAAACCGTAAACTTTGTAAACCGCACCGCCAACCACTAAACGAAGCACAAAATATGCTAAGTAGCGAAATCCGAAATATTCTTGTTTGTATATATCTTTTATTCTGCATTTATCTCTCGATTTGCAGACTTGAATGAAAAACTAGTGGAATATGAAGCGTACATGGATACATTTTCATCGCAAATTTTCTGCACATGATAAAAAGTATATACGTCCATACATTCTGCTGTGCTGTGAGTTGGAATGGTGCTTACTCAATGACCGGCAGTGGTACATAAGTTGACTATAAGTTTGACCCTTTTATAAAATTAAACTCGTGTGCCATCTATAAATTATCGGCTCGCCTTCTCGGTACATCGGGCGCGGAATTTTAATCATCTCCATGCACGAGTGTTCTTTAGCAAACACTTCTCCGAGTCCGTTCTCACTCGGTAATGCTGACCACACCTGAACCCTTCGACAAGTCCAATGTTCCTCGCGCGTCGAAATAAACCGCCAAGTCATAGCAAGTGTAAATTGTAAGTTGCGACAGTTTAAATTGGTCTGCAATCGATTCGTTTCCCTGGGGCAATTAGTCCGGTGCAGTGCAAACCGATTGCTCTGCGAATCAAGCTCGTCGATGTGGCTTGGCGTGCCACAAGACTGTTTCCCATCCCTCACGTAGATGTAGCAAAGGGGCTTTCCTCCCCTGGACCGACAAGATAAAGGTTACGTTGGAAGTTTATAATACCAAAAGCGCAACGGGCTTAAAAGAGTTTGATGACATGTACTAAATCTAAATCTGGTCCATCCAAAAGAGTAATTAAACGATAAGGGTAGCGTACCGATTATGAGCAATGCACCCTGAGCACATTTACAGTTTAATCTTTACCGCTTCTACGCAAAATAGTATTACATTTTTTTTTTTTAATTCTTGGAGTATTACTTACATATTTCTCTACTGAATTCACAAATTTCCTTGATTTTAGAGTGACTAGTTTGGCGGAAATGAAAAATCGAGGTCATCTTTGAAATGACAGACGTCAAAATTAGGCCCATTCTTTTTCGCGCCGCTCGGAAATTGGCGTTTTTTTTTCAGAAAATAATGTCAGATTTCCATTTTTTCATTCTTTCATCAAGTGAACAATCATTTCCTGACACCACGGAGCAAAAATTTCATTTGTGTAATGTGAAACTAGCAAGATATCTATCTATGTATAGGCGCGAGTCGCTCAAATCTGTAATTGTACCCATAGCTAATTGTAATCGTTGAAATGAGAACAATTAGAAATTATTCACCACAAAAATAATTCGTGCGGACAATGGCTCACATGGAATGCCATGCATTGGCGTGTCAAGCGACCGTTCCTTACGCCGCTTTATACTTGCAGATTTCTGATAGCAAATGCACTAAATATAACTTATTGCCTCGCGTCGCAATTGCGAGCATGGAGATAAGAGTCCATAAGCTGTCAATTGTCAATTCGTGTGACATGGAACGGGCTGCAGCCGACGTAATTGGTATCGATCCGTGTGTCCATTGTCTTACTCTTAACACCCCAATGGCACGGGTGTCGTGGCAGGTGGCACATCTAGGTGACAACATCCGACGCCGAGGCCACATCTCGAAATATCGATCGTAATTTTATGCTCTTTTAATTACAGGCTACACGCTTAAATTACCATTGTTTTGGATAATGTTGATGAAAGTATTTAAATTTCTTGTTTATACCGTGGACGAAGTTTTGACTTGAATTCACTCACACATTCGGCCTAGTATGGAAACTTGATTGAAAAATGAGAGTCGCCTGCTTTTGGGTGAGATTTGTTGTTATTTTATCATTATTGTTTCAAATCGGAACAATTAAATAGCACATGCAGCAAGTGATGGGACGGTGTACTTCGCTTGAATCCCATTTCAACAAGAGTGTTGGGAAAATTGAAAACATGTCACCAAGTATTAAAAAAACGACTGTTGTGGCTCACCTTTACAGGAAATGTATCCGTTCGATGCGTGAATACCGAATGCCAAGACGGTAACAACCCAACTAAGACCGCGGCCGTGATGTCATTTCAATGATTCTCGCCAATTTTCTTCAACTGTCAACTCATTAAAATCGTCCACCCGAGAATATCAAATTTAAAAATAAATTAATGACTGCAGCAATTAGTCGACGAAGCTTAATTTCTGCTGCACGCTGACATTTCCGCACATGTGCCTTGTGTCGAGTGCAAGTCAGACGAGCTGGTTCCGAGAGTCGAGCACACCTTCGAAGCGAAGAGCGGACGTGGTTTCCGGAGACTGAGGTCCTCACCAGCTGACGGCCTGTCGTGCACTGATCGCCATTCTCAGTTTTGCTTTTGCCCTAGTCTCTGTGCAGCGCGCTCAAACACGCCGGCGGTGAAACAATGGCCAGCTGCTTTTCCTCTTTAGCACTCGCGAAGCACCGCGAACTCGAGAGATTCGACTCGTTCTCGGAGATTTCGACTATATCCTCTCATGGGCAATTTACTCCTCCATACAATCTGCTTCGAATGGAACGCTGTCTATATCGCTTCTTATTACTTCCTTAACCAACTGCTGCCCCAGTTTGAAAACACTCGGAAGAAAAGCTCGCCGAGCGAAGAAAAAAAATACACAGATACTGTACAGGACCGATACGGAATTTTCATTTTTCTATTTTCTTTTTTGTTCCCCCGCGAGTTCGCTTTTCCCTTGCGCTGTATAATAGTCGGTATCGCGACCCAATTTGTAAACTTACCTCTATATCTAGTCGCGTTTTCCACTTAGCCGCGCTGTCCAGAAAAGCTCTTTCCTACGTCGGCGTCGTGGGATAAAGCCTCGTTCATCGTACATCTGTCCGATTTTCACGTCTTGGTCTCGACGCTGTGAGGCCTGGAGCAGCCGCAGCCGCAGCAAACGTGTTTGTGCAGCCGCCCACTGTTTATGTATCCAGTAATTTATTCCTTATTCTATCGAGCGCCGCTCGCACTCATATATGCCGGGCCGGATATTTTCGCAATGTTTTTCTTAGCTCCCTTCTGTTCCTTCTTCCCGTTCGCTAAGGGCTTAGATTCACGCAATGACCCTGTTGGGATTCGAAGCGGCTACTTCCATGCACCATCCGTGCAAGCTTGTTAGACCAGAGCACGGCACGCGACTCTGTCTGCACTCTGCAGCGTCGTCGTTTTTTAGCTGCTGTAGTATGAGATGCACTTCACGATTTATGTCGACAATACCTTCTAAATGAAGCGTCATTGTCTCTATCGGCCTCTACGCTACGTTGAAATACATATTTCTTCTGTTCTGACTCTTGACTTCTGTTGCGTATTACAAATAATTGGTCGTCCGGCGATTTCTTTCCTTTTCCTGCGTCGAAGGATGCATCAAGATTTGAGGTTTATTAATTGGTTCACATTCTTTAGTGGCTAGAAAATTAGACATGGTATATCGCAAATAATCGTAGTTCATGTTTGGACTCGTTGAATTGATCCAATTTCAAAGTCTATACGTGGAAGTACGAGCCACTAAAACCACGTCCATCGTGTAGAAACAAAACTACTTAATCTCTGCCAGGTCCAATAAAATCACGATCACTTCCTAATCAAGTTGAAGTTTAACATGGTAAGATTCTGACGTGGAGTCTAGAACAATCATGTTGGCTACACGCTGCCCCGTGAAGCTGTGAGACGTAATGATGCGGCAGCGGCAGCATCTTTCTAGGGCCAGACCGGGGCTTGCATTGTCAGGAGCAGGATACTATGTGAAAATTCACGTGCACTTATAATTGGGGCACTAATCGTCTGTGGTAGGTAGGTAATTGTGGCCTTTAACGATTTAGTATTCTGTGTATCCCGAATGAACTGCAGTTTCAGATTTCTACTTGATATAGAAGATAATCAGTAATCAGCTTAGCAGAACGGGAAGTGGACTAGAAATTCATTACGTGTTTAGGTGGTCATGAGGTGGACAATGGAAATTGCGATTGCCATTGCTGTATTGGCTCGCGTAGGCGGGCGGACACATTGATTGGATATGCAGCTTGGGCTACTCGATCCTGAAATGTGAAGAGAAATTTCGAGTCTGTTTTTTGAATTACTATGTGAAGTAACATATTTCGATAACATCGGATAGACACTAGACAGATAATTAATATTCTGACATGCAGATTTTATTGAACTCAAATTAGAAGAGGTTTTAAAGAGAGCAAAATTGATTGTTTTACGAGATAAAATTCGCAACACCTTCTATATAGCTTACGGTGTTGAAAGAAACTGGATCTAATAAATCGCTTCGCTCGTCGATCTTAAACTATAGCAAAGAAAACCAGCGAAGCATCAGCAATCTTAACATTGAAATAAAAAAAAAACATTGTCGGAAGATGAACGACCTGATGTGAAATCGAATTCGGGCTTCCCAAAATGACAGTTCACTTTTTAAATGTCGTCGCATCTGAAGGAGTCCACTGGTGGAACTAATTTCATGCTTGTTTCGACCGATAATAAACTATCATCAAATCCCTTGCTGTTCATTACACTGCAATAGCACGCCGGCTCCACCACAAAGCAGCGTGTATTTGAGTCTCGTAAATTATAGGAGCACATCGAAATGCAAAAATGGCAAACATTGACTGATCGACATTGACGTCGTTAGCACGTGTAGAAAGTGTAGTACGCGGTCGTGTCAAGTCACATTCGACAAACTTTTCAATCCCTTGCGAATCAATCGAACGTTTCAGCTCGTGCGTTGGCAGCCGGCTTACGGGTTCAAGAAATTGAGCTAATGTTCTCTCACCAACAGGCCACCGCTGCAGTTTCTTTCAGTTTAGAGACTTCACCGATTCGCACCACGTGCAATCGAAACTATCACTTTCTGCAATCATCACGTCGTTGTGTGGACGTGTTATCTCAATGGAATGGCTGGTCTGCCCGCCTGGCCGCAACAATGGCTCTATGTTGGATGTAGAGACATCAATGCCAAGTTTTCTGTATTCTATTTTGGCTGCATCTGTCGGCAGCCATGCGTTAAGCCGACGCTTTTGGTGAGGGCTTTTATTTGCTTTTTAATTGACAATAGTGATGGGGTTTGAGTGAAAGGCTTGCACGGAAAATGTTTACCAGAATACACACAGAAAGAGAGATGGCGTAATGATGAAAAGGACAACGCTTATAAGAAATCAGGAAACGTGATGATCATGGTGACGGATAATGGTGACAGCGAAAGAACTCGCGTGAAATGGTGTAGTACATGAAAACTGACTGGCGAAGCAATTATTGCCAGCGCTTTTTCAAAGAAGCAAAGCTAAACTGAATTGTTAAAACGTGAATGCATTGAGGTCGATATTCGTTCTTTTTGACAGTTAGTGCATTTTTTCACAGACGATATAACACCAATTGTAATCCCCGGGGCATAACAAACAGGCTAACAGCGGGAGGTGTTTCTACGTCCATTTCTTGTTTCAAACTGCCAGCGCCATAATTTGCTGCGAGTGGCAAGGTAATTAAATCTTTAATGGTGTTATTCTTGTACACCGAAAGCCGTCATCTTGGGAAATGTAAACAAGCAGCGAGCAATTTTCCGGGTGACCTCTTCGGCGGAGGCCAGGGTTCATTGGCGGCCTGCAATGTTCAAGTGGATGTACCCGGTAACGTGCATTCGCGGACTTCCGCTCACTGCCCGAAGATAAGGATGTTCATATTTCTTGGCCGCTTGGCCGCTTGGGAACTCTCGGCCGCCGAGGAGGGAAACTGAACATGTAGCTTGTCAGATTATCTGTCTGGCGTTACACAAGTCGGGTATCGTACTTGAAAAGTGCTATAAAAACTAACAAAGCAAACAATTTTAATGAGAAAACAATATTTTGTTTACAACTGACGTTGTGCCACAGTCGTGTCTCGTCGGAGTCGGAGTGGAAAGAGTCAAGCTTATTGTGAATTAATATTTCGTGCGGTTTTATAATTTTATCTTCTTGCAGTGCCATGTCGTAATAGTCCGTGGTGGCTGTATCAAATGGCCACCCAAATAGATCGTAAAACTTCATTTTCAACAAGTTTATGATTTGGTGAAAAGATAATTATGCAAAATATTTACAAACTAAAGCAATTATTGTTGCCTTGAAAGAATATTAATGAGTTCCATGATTGCATGCAGAAGTGATTTATGAAACCACTCTATAAACAAAATAACTGACAAAATGACCACGTGCTGCAATCGATGTAAATTCTGGACATCCTGGCATGGCTTCAGAAAATATTCCCAACATCGCAAATATCCAACTTTCATTAGCTATTTTTATTGGAAAATTTCGCGTGAAGCAATTCACTCGGCTCGTTGCTAAATGTGAACTAAGCACTCTTTGTGGATTGTGGAGGCGGTCGTGCGTACACTTCTCTCTCTCTCTCTCTCTCTCTCGCTTGCGTAGCAATTGTTCTTAATGACCCAGAAATGACCCAAACTGCTCTAGATAGCTCCGATGCGATGGCTACAGCCATGAGGAACGCGCGTCACACGCGACTTGCCCCGCAGACCATGGACATCTTCGAGTCCGTGATTATCTAGTTCTAGACGCCATTTTACGGTTCATACGCATCTTAAAGACTTGCCGATCGATGTCGTTTGATAACAATTATGAATTGTGTTGTCAATTTGAGACGAGAGAGAATAATGTGGTCCAGTATGACATGTTCAATCACTTTGGCACTTTCGTTGCAAAATTTCGTTGAAATCTGACAATTGGAATTTTTTTAACTTTTCCACATTTTTCCGGACTATTTTTATTAAAAAATGTATATTAGTATAGGTAATTGTACTATTTTCTTCTTTTTCTATTTTCAAATTCAACCATTTTGTTCATAAGCTTCCGGTATTCAACAAGTCCTATGCTAATACAGGGCTATAACCCCGCCATTGGTCGTGTACGAAAATACGAAATCGATTAATTTTTTTCATTTTGTAACCCGACCGGTTCACACGCAACTTAAAGCCATGCCGATGTCGCTTGATAAGAACTAAGAATTGTCTTGCCAATATTTGATGCGAGAGAAAAATGCGACTCAGAACGCATCTCACGTGACAGCCTCCAATCTCCGCGCTTGAGACGTGTTGGGAGAGTGCGTGGTCAATGCGATGCGAAGAGTGGGAAAAAACCTGCGTTCCGAGGTGACAGAACTTACGCATGTCATCGTGCTTAATCTCCAATCGAATTTCCGATATCTGGATCGAATGATCGAATCACATGGTTTGCGGCGTAATCTTCTTGGACGGCGCCTCAGAAAAGCCCCCTTCTCCACATCATGGACTGGTGTGATGCTGTTTTGCTTTCGCAATATCATGGGGTGTAAGAAGGATGCGTACAGGAATGTGCTTAGGGCATGGCGATTCTTGGATAGAATGGATTATTCCTGCTCTTCATTTTGATATTTTCTTCGGGATACATGGTTCCTTTGGTTCCATATCTTCCCCGAATGGAAGGTTCTTGTTTCAACTTAAATCTACACTATATATTAGGTAAAGATGCATATTATCACACACCGACACCTTCAGACTAGGTATCAAGGTCATAAAATGACGAACATCAAAATTAAAACGATGTTTGCTGGGTCATCGGGACTAGAACGAAGTGCTCGAGTGTCAAAAAAGTTTGTTTGAAAGATTTTTTTTCTTCTCTGTGTTACAGCCTTTCTCGAACAACCTCTCGTCAGACAATTCGCTAATCGATCAGATCTCTTATAAATCATGCACCGCGATAATTACGGATGCTGGCGGAGATTTGTGAACAGTGAAAGTAAAGCGAGACGACAATTGGTGACCGTGTGCTGTCTCGTACATCATTATGCTTAGAAGTTCGTGATGATCATTCGATTCGAAATCCGGGCAGTTCGCGTCACGCATCTGAGAGCACAAGTCGCTTTTGTGCGTGCTGATGTCATTTTCGCATCAATAATGTAGGTCCATGGGCTGTAGTACGTAAGCTTTTGATGTATTGTCTCGTGTACGTGCACGACTTTTCGAAAGGGAGTCTGGTCCCGTGCCATGTTCGCTCTTTTCTCCGATGTTTGATGTGCTCAACATGCTTCGAATATCAATTCTTGGATTCGTCGGTTTCTTGCGCCTAGTTTGTTTGTGTTACAAATGTAAATAATTTTCGTGTTTTTTTTATTCTCTTCGCCTTTTAATCAACAAAGAAAATTAATGCAAGCAGGCAAGAAAGTGGTCCATTTGTAAAATTATACTTGTAAGGTTGTTGTATATCTATAGTTGTAGTAGGTATAAGAAATTATTATACAATGAAATATCATATTTTGTGCACTAGACCGTGGGTCATGTTTTATGCTGCAGTTTTTTTTACTTTAAAATATTATTATGCATTTCCGAATTCTGCTTTCTCCGAAAATCTGTAAGCTATAAGCTCCCTTTCACTTGATTCGGCAGGAAACGGCAGCAGATACAGATCTTGTCGCGAAAAAATGAAGCATTGAAATATTCGCAACACACTGGCTTCGAAATAATAATGATATAAAATTTCATGGGTATCGAATGTTATTTTTTTCTTATTGTAGAACTACCTGAAGATTTCACTACAAAGTTTCACTCGATCAAACATGGCCAATAGACCGGTCACCTCAAAGTCAATTAAAATGTTCGTGTTAGCACTTGCCTACTTTATATACATGTGCAGAATTGGTGGGCCTAAAATGTTCTTGAATTATGCACGCCCTACAATAAATGCTATGCACAACACGAGATGACTTGTATATTTCATTAGGCGGGCATTAATGGGCATTGACTACCGCCTGATCAAATCGCCACAAAAGGTGTTGCATTATTGCGCACAATCGAATCACTAAAATTACAATGTTTTTGTGATAGTATGACAGCCATTTGGATATATATTTATAGCCAATTGCGCACGGAGCATTTTATTTCTACACAGTCAGCAGCTTCCTAACAACTATAAATCGATTTGCCATCTCAATTTTCCTCCTACCACGCGTCCAACGATTCCATGCGTATGTAGATGCAAAGTAAGCAATTGTCGAAAAGTTCGCACACGGCCAAACATTCAACCAGTGCGATTTCTTCAACTGCATTGTCACGCGATCGCGTATCTATTAGCGCATCTGACAGCCGGCAACTCAACGATACCGCGGACATTGTGGTTTTTCTTGCTTGCCGCGCGCTAAACGCACCAAACTACAAACGCCGCGAACCACAAACCACCACAAACCACACCTTGACGCCTTAGCGCGATCATTCATGGGTTAAAACACACACTTTCACCACCTGCAAATTGGTGTGGCGGGTGACTTCAACCCTGACCGCAAGTCTTAAGTGAATTTTACTGGCCGCGCTCCGTTTCGATCGCACTCAATCTGTTCCGTACTCCATTATTAAAGTGCACTTAAATTGTCTTACTCTTTTTGTTCGACTATATCGGGCTAAAAACCATACTATCTCTGCATCAGCCAACTTACAGGTTTTATTTAATTTTTTAAATTTATACAGTTTTCCTACTCGTTGCTATAAACTTGAATTAGACACTTAGTTATGTAAAAGACCGTTGTTCAAGTCGTAAAACGATGCTCTAATTGTGCCATCCTTTAATTGCTATACGCGAGCACGGTGCAAAATGCTCTCCACACCCCAATTAACCTGATAATTTCGCAAAGTCTTATGCGTGATATCACGTGCCACAGCGTCGCTGATCTCTTGAAGATGGTTGACATGTTTCGTCGGCTTGCATCTCATAATCACTACAATTTCACGTTCTTATTGTTGCGTATACGCGCGCATTTGCTGTAATGCTCTCTGCTCTGCTCTGCTCTGCTCTGGGATAATTCAAGCAGTCATCCGTCCTATTCTCTCTCAAGCGTCGTTTTCGTTGTCTCTTGTGCATCATCTCATCTTCGTCCTAAAACTGTTATCTTCGCGATTCGACGCGAGCATTACATAAGTAGATCATATTTTCTTTCAATGTCGTGTATATTTTTATGAAACAATCACAATGTCCATTCTTATCAAAGGAATAGTATCTCACGCATTAGAATTATAACATTTTTTAAAGTTAGATATTAAAACTTAGTGTATAAATTGAAGCATACAGATGCACTCGGCTATTGTGAAATGAGAAGAACACGAAACATTTATGAATTGTGGTTATTAAGTAGGTTAAACGTTAGAATAATCTAATTAACAAGAGGCGAAGTACTTTTTTTCTTAGTGTTGACTGTATAATTATGTACTACCTCTGCGCTTCAAAGATATCGGGCTGTAAAAGCAATTCTGCCACGCTGCGTGCTTGCTCACTTAATTTCCATCTTGCACCGATGCACTTAGGCATCTAGAATCATGTCGAATCCGAGAATAAATTATCGGGATGTAGGTATATAGGTTCGATTGATCGATGGCTCCTGGTGTAATTCGTTGCTCCACGGTCTGCTACCGCAATCCAAACAATTGCTTTAGTCAAGTCGGTCATGTCACTTATTTATAGACATGTCCATTTCTTAGGCTTGACATCCTATTATGAGACATCTCGGACGTTATGGGAAAATATGTGGATACCACGCTTGAACGATTATAGGTAAAGCTTACATCTTATACCACGGAAATATATGAATAGATATGATAACTAATAGCTATAGTAAAACTGAAACTGCGATAATATTTTCTTATATCACTTATAAAGGCGAATCAGTGATAAGGCACATGCTTTTCACAGTTCAAATATTGAATTAGATTTGAAAGATTCAATGATATACACATTCAGATCAATGACTCACTAGTTTCATTCGCATGCCCTTTTCAATAACGCAATTACCAATACCGATTTGAATAATACCGATTCACAACCTAGTCTACATATTTTAAATTATTAATTACTATACGCTATAATTACCGAGATTTACATTGATGCACGATACACTTAGTAACGGCCGGCTCCCACGATCAGCATCATTGGGAAGCCACAGAAGTTTGATGTTCATCCAGATATCAAACAGGAGACGTTATTCCACTGACTTTGTCCTCTCCTCTCAAATTTCATTTGCCAATATAATCTATACCAACAAAGACCCATCCAGATTTCCAACATGGAGAAGTTCTTCGGCTGACATCTCTAATGAGCTTTGACTAAGATGACTATAGATTCAATTCAATTCAACCCTCTGTATTTGCAAAAATAAAATCTACCTACGAAGACCCATCAGCAGTGGATGCTCATCCGGGAATCCAACAGGAGAATTTCTTCCCCCGCCCGGCGTCCTATCCAACGGATACCCCCTCGATCCCGAAAACTGACCATCCCCACTCCGTCTCGAATCCTGATAATTCGGCGCATATCCGTTGCCGCGATCTCGGTCATTAAGATTGTAATAATTCGCATCGTCTCTCTGCTGCTCGCGGTTGGGATAATATCCCGATCGATCCCGGCCGTCCTCGCGGATATCGTTGTTGCGATATCTCATTTGCCTGCCGTTTCGGTCGAGATCTGTGCTCATGAACGGTCTGCCGGTCACGAAGTTATCCTGTTGGCGCAACGGGAAGCTGTCTTGCTGATTCGGAAAGTGGTCATCGTGGTTCATCGGGTTGTAGCCGTCCTGCTGTCTCCTGGGGTAGTTTTCGTTGTGGTTCAGCTGATAGTTATCCTGTTGTCGCACTGGGTAGTCGTCGCGCTGTCTGTTGGGGTAGGAGTCTTGGCGCCGCATGTAGAAACTGTCTTGGCGCAGGGGTAGGTGAGAACCGAGGATGTTGCGTTGGGGGTAGGGGCGGCGTCGCAGGGGCTGGCCGTCGTAGGATGTGACGAGAGGCGGCGGTTGATTGTAGTAGGCTGGATCTGCCGTCATAGCCTTCGCCGTTGCTTGCCCCGATAAGACCGCGCCCATGATAACAGCGATTACCTGGAAATTGTACAGGTGAAATGTGAGGTGCGGATGGATATGGTGGTATTGATTTTTGAATGTGTACTTTGTCGATAGCAATGTCGGAGCGTGCGAAGTTTTACTGTTAAACCTACCGACTGTGATCTCTTTTCGTTGCGTGCTGACCCTGATCATGATTTTAAAACAATATGCCAGAGGGCGAACCTCTCATTGTTGATTAATGCAACACATTGTCAGCCCGTTTTTAGAGTTGGAATAATAACTTTCTTTAATTGATTTGACCACGGGCTCAACGTGATCCCGTCAGACAGAAATAAATATCTTCAAGGATGAAACGGATAAGATTCACAGATAGTGTGTTCGTCGGATTGTTCGTGATTTTTAGCTCTTTTAGGTTTTTAAAGAACATGGGAACCATAATTAGTTGTAAACGTGTAAACATTTACCTACATCCATTACGGTATTGTTCATGAAAACATTGTTCATGCAAGTTAGCTGTATAAACATGTTGAACCTCGAACATTCTTCTTAATTTTATATTTACACAGTCGCACAAAAATAACAGATTCCGTGCATAAATTTGACACAGATTTTTCGAAAAGTTTATTCAAATCCAACACAGCTAACCTTACCTGCAGGGGAATCATGATGAACTGGATTGCTGCACAAAAAAGTCAATTTCGAAATAATGAAATATCACCGAAAGATAGATTGTAAATTTTTAACACCAGCACTTAAAGTGAATGATTGATGATGCTCCGGCGATTGTATAATAATGGCCGATATTAATGATTTGTCATTATTTATAGGCTTGGGCCGTTGGATTGGCGCAGGTGGGGGTGTGTAACCTTCGAAATGTCGCGACGTAGGCGACTAAAATGCCAAACAATTGACTGTGATAGTTCACGCTTCATTTTCTATCTTGCCATTGAATATTGGAGGAGCTGGTTACTCGCCATGGCAGAGTGCAGCGTACATTTGCGCAATTCTCCGATTTAACGACCAGCCTTTCCATGATTCCGCACAGGGTCGTAGAGCGCCACCGCGAATGTCGTATCGCCACCCGGCAATTAATACGTAATTACTAATTAGTAGCTACAAGTTATTCTTGCGTCAATTGTTAATGAGAAGGATTTCGCAAATGCAAAGACATTTTCACTTGACTGCTGAAGATCATGCATGATCTTATACTTTCTCGATTGTTTACAATTCTACGTGCTTGACGACACTCTGCATGATGAATTGAAAGCGGATTTACCGCCATGCTAGTTTATAGGGTGAGGTTCATTAACCTCCCTTATCTTATCTAGTCTAAACGTAAAAGAGGAAATCCACAATCTGATGGCAAAGACTAATTTGCTTTCCACACGCATTGAATCAACTTTAGTCAATGAAAGATGTAAACGCTAACGCCAGCTATCGGATCTATTCTATCCCGATATAGCACGAGATTATACAACTGTAACAGTAACACGGGGTTGACCTTGGATGCAGACATAGCTACTCTCAAGATCTTTTGTCTAGCTTTGCCCTGGAGCTGTGTTACGCTCAATTAATTCCAAGGCCAATAAGTGGTCTGCTATATTTATAGTGTCGGGAAAAAAGCAGAACCTTACTTCCGTGAGACTCGTGCATAGTTTGTTGTTAGTTACCTTTTTTATTTATAGATTTACCTATTTTCCTACACACAGTCATTTTATTAATTTTCCACCTGAATTAGTTTCTTGATTGGTTTGTCTTTTGGTCGCATTAAAACTAAATCGATATCGTCTTCCTTTGCGAGGACCTACTTACCCAGTTTGTGCTTGTCACTCCGTTTTATTTCTCTTTCAACGGCATGGTAAAAAGCAATCGAAATTTATGATTCGAAACCTATATTTATTTATTGCGAATTTTAGTAGAAAATCGTTCGCTGTTTTTAACCTTTGGCAGATCGTTTTTGAGGGTAATAATATGCAAGACGATGGAAAATAATATTAGCCAATTTCATCTATAGCATGGATCCGATAAAAAACTAGAAACCATGACCATGACTTTGCCCGAGGGATGAGAGATTGGGGAGAAAATAAAAATCTTCTGCTCGCAGCTCGATCAAGGGTTTCACTATATAGTTTGACAGTGCCAAAAGAGATAAAATATGAATTACTAAGGAATTTCATTAATTTCAAAGGGAGCTATTCGATTTTTTCATTTCCAGGTTATGACTAGGTGCTAAGTGGTCACCCATCCGACGCCTGATCAAAATTGTTGCTTAACCTCAGCGAACCCACAAGAACTAGTGATTCCATAACGCCAAATTGAGTTACAAACAGTCTCAATATATTATTTTTAGTATGCGGTCACCCACCCCAAGTCACCTCAGTGTAACTCGTTGTTCAAAGCATCAAGGGGATGCCTGTCAACTCCACTCCACCCTCAAGCCAACTCAGTCCCAGTACCAACAAAGAACCATCATGACACAAACCCGTCGCCGAAACAACCGTGTTTCCAGGAGGAGTAGGTTACCAAGAACATCAAGGGGATGTTCTGTCCTTTAATACACCTATTCCCTTCAATCAAAATTCTATCAAAGTGACGTCATGAAACTCACTTGCTAAAGCCAGGTAGAGCAATTTGGGCTGTGATTTACCTATCTTCCTTTGTTATTTAGCAGAGATAATTAATATTTTTTTCTAACTGGTAGTATTGGTATCCGAAGACATTTTTCTCTGACTGGAATAGGTCTATTGCCGGCCATTCCCAGCTCAAGCCATCGGTCCCGGTACCAAGATAGTACCATCATGACTCTAATCCGTCGACTAACAACCCTGTTTCCAAGCGGAGTTGGTTGCAAGAACATCAAGTGGGTGTCTCTCCACTAACTACCGGCCATTCCCAGCTCAAGCCATCGGTCCCGGTACCAAGAAAGTACCATCATGACACTAATCCGTCGCCTAACCGATTGTGTTTGCAGGAGGAGTACGTGGCAGAGAACATCAAGTGGACACCGATCGACTACTTCAACAACAAGGTGGTGTGCGACCTGGTCGAGAGCAAGAAGCCGCCGGGCCTGTTCTCGGTGCTGGACGACGTGTGCGCCACGATGCACGCGGTGTCGGACGGCGTCGATCAGGACCTGCAGAAGAAGCTGAACACGGCGCAGGGCGGGCACCAGCACTACAACGCTAGCAGCGAAGGCTTCATCATCCACCACTACGCCGGCATCGTCAAGTACAACGTCGAGGGGTTCTGCGAGCGGAACCGCGACGTGCTCTTCCCCGACCTGGTCGAGCTGATGCAGAGCAGCGGGAAGTGAGTGGAAGGGGCCGTTTTGATTGGGAATTCTGTATCTAATTAAAATTTTCTAGTAGCTATACCAGCCATGTAAGGAGGTTAGGAGTTTGGTTTCATTTGAACATATATTTTTTGTTGGTGGAACTTAATGGTGAGGAAAAGTGGAATTTGAACTTCTGCAAATATCCTTTCAACTGCAAGGACAATATATTTATTATTATATGTGAAATATCCAAGTCACTGCTGCTTTTTCAACTCGGTAATATTTGCCGCTCTGCTTTCCACCTGCGTGGAAGATTCACCAGTCTATAGCAAATAATAAAATAACTGACGTAGTATTGGGGCTTGAAGACCCTGCTGATGCTGGGTAGTTTTTGGTCTGCGGTAAGTCCCCTGCAATGAACAGACTCAAAGTGAATTTTCTTGTACCAATCTGCTAACTGATGGCAATAATTTGCCTAGTGTTCATTCAATGTCTTTATAGAATAGATTTTTAATTTATTGATAGAATTTGTAATAGAATGCGTGCAACATCCGATTAATAGATCATTTACGTGACCGAGGAAACTTTCAAATGAATAGCAAGGGGTAGAATCACATCGACATGCTCGTAGCATTGAGTATTTTAAAGCAGCTAATACAAGATAAAGATATTGCTGCCTTCCGACCACGACTGTTCTGCAGCACTCGTCAATTACCTGACTTAATCCTCTCTCCCCGCAACGTTATTCGGAGCCATATTCCCCGAACACATCAGCCCGAGCAACGAGTCTCACATTTAAAACAAGCTAATTTACAAGATATTTATACCTTCAGAGTTCAGACACGGACTCTTTTCTGCATCAATTTTCACGTAAATATGACACCAACTTCATTTGGAGCCCATTCTCCAAACAGCTCATCAATGAGCAATTTACAAGATTGTTTCTTCCTTCATTGATGCACCGAATCCATTCCGCTGCACTCGTCACTCACACAACCTCGTTCTCTCTCGCCAGCAACTTCATCCGGAGCCTTTTCCCCGAGCAGCTGAGCGCCACGAGCAAGTCGCGACCGACGACGGTCGGCAGCAAGATCCGCTCGCAAGCCAACAAGCTGGTCGAGGAGCTGATGAAGTGCACGCCGCACTACATCCGCTGCATCAAGCCGAACGAGACGAAGCGGCCTAAGGATTGGGAGGAGATGCGCGTCAAGCACCAGGTCGAGTACCTCGGGCTGAAGGAGAACATCCGCGTGCGACGTGCGGGCTTCGCGTACCGCCGCCCGTTCGGCAAGTTCCTGTTCCGCTACGCGCTGCTGACGAAGGAGTCGTGGCCGAGGTGGCAGGGCGATCCGAAGAAAGGCATCGAGTGGATTATGAACAGTGTCAACATGGAGAAAAGCCAGTATCAGCTTGGTTCGACCAAGATATTCATTAAAGCACCGGAGTCGGTAGGTGTGCTTGTTGTTTCAGATTTTTATTTTATTTATTTGCTCGGTAGTATCAACTTTCAATTTATTTTGAAATGCATTTTTCCGTTAAACATTAATCTCCCAAATTACTGATCAGATATATGTTTTCTACCAAATCAAGTCTTGAATTATTGACAATAATAATGTAGAAGTACAATAATTTCTCTATATCTTACCAAAACCTATGCCCGAATATTATTTTTTTTTTGGCGACACATTTATTATTTTCTATTTGATATATGTGATCTAAAACCCGTCTCTTATTTTCAGCTGTTCATGCTAGAGGAACAGCGAGACAGAAAGTACAATCAGTATGCTCGAGTTATACAAAAAGCTTTTAAAAAGTATTTTGCACGACGCCAGCATGAGAAACAAAAGGAGGAGGCTGCAAGTAAGTTTTGATTAATTTTCCTTCTGAATGTGTGTTACAATTGAAGAATGGACAACTCTTTGCCGTTTGGTCACGGGGAAACCTATTATCAGGGTTAATTTTAGTATCATAAGAGCCCAAAACAAATCACAGTCGTCCAACGTAATCACTGTCCGTACTAAAATGTGCCATTTCTACAGGCATGGTGTTCCGCAAGAAAGAGCGGCGAAAGCATTCGATCAATCGCAACTTTGTCGGCGATTACATAGGCCTAGACGCGCGTCCTGCACTTCAATCCATTATCGGACGTCGGGAGAAGGTAGCTTTCGCCGAAGTGGTCAAGAAGTACGACAGACGTTTCAAGATGACACGTCGCGATCTCATCGTCACCTCCAAGTCCATATTCCTGATTGGACGGGAACAGATCAAGAAAGGTCCCGAGAAGGGAAAATCCGTTGAGGTCATCAAGAGGAAGCTCGACTTTGACAAGATCAACGAGATATCGTTGAGCACGTTAAAAGATGATTTCGTAATCATTCATGTCAAAGACGACTATGACAGTTTGCTGGAGATGATGTTCAAAACAGAGTTCCTGATGGAGTTAAATAAGAAGTATCGAGCACTTTTTAACCGAGACTTAAAGGTTAAGTTTGCAAATGTCCTGGAGTTTAAGGTGAAGAAAGAAGGCTGGGGAGGTGGCGGCACCCGTCAAGTGAAGTTCATGACGGGACCTGTCGGAGAAGCGCCCGTGCTAAAAGCCGCTAGCAAAGTGCTCAACGTTACGATCGGGGAAGGGCTTCCGAACGACACCAGTGAGTTTACTTGTATCCCAAGGATTTTCCATTTTTTAACCATTCTGCCATTCAACCTTTTTAACCGAACCTTACTTGAAAAAGTAACATTTAGAAATACACCTATTCCTTTCAAATCTTCCTTTTGTTATTTAGCTGAGCTAATTAATATTTTTTCCAAACTGGTAGTACGTCCAGTAGGTATCTCACGTCATGTTTCTCTGATTGGAATAGGTCTATTAAGTGATGGTTTATGGAGCAGCAACAAGAAATTTGTATTTCCATTCAAACATTACAAGAGCCTGCGTGGAGCTGTACATCAAACTAAATCCTGTTCATTTGATTCACCTGAAAATTAGATTCAATTGATGGAACAAGACAGGCAATTGCTTGGGAAAAACAGGGCAAAACAAGTTGAAGATACAGCCATATCTTTTGCCTAACCAAAAATGTGTTATCTCTCGACAGAACCCACGACGAAACGAGTGAGCACGTACCGCCAGGTGGCATCCAGCCAACGCGGCCGCCCCACCGGCCCCTCGCGCCCGGCACCTGCCCCCTCGGGACCTGCACACGCCTTGCGCTCTGCCCCCCAAGCCCCGCGGCCCATGCATTCCGCCCCCCAGGCGGCGCATCCCGGACGCGCTGCCCCCAGGGCGCCACACGGCGTCACGCAGGCCGCCCCCCGGGCGAGCATCCGGGCGCCGCCGCCCCCGTCGGAGCCCGCCCCCCCCAACCAGCCGACGGTGCGGCAAGGGCAAGGCTTCCGGCTGCCTATGATGCAGCCGGCGGGCAGCGGCAGCCCGCAGCGGGCCAAGCAATCGGCGGCGGCCGGTGGCGCAGCCCCGAGTTTCATGCGGACGCCGGAGGCGGGGGTTGCGGGGTCAGTGGAGTTTGTGGTTCACGAGGAGCGTTTGGGAATGTAAATGATATCGGAGGTTCTGGGTGTAAGATTTCAAAAACATAAATTAAACTGGAGTTTCTGGTTCATTAGGAGATTTCTAAACTATAAATGAAACTGGTAAAGTTAGTGGAATATATTGATTTCTGTTGAAGGTTCTTCATGTCAAACGCAGCTGGTGGGATTTTTAGTGCCTTAAGTTCGTGACTTCATTAACTCAGGAAACATTTCTTTAGTTGTGCATGTCCACTTCCTTGCACGTAAAAAATATATTTGTGGCATTTGGTTATCTTGTGGATAAATGCTGTCCATTATTCATGTTTTAACATGAAGTAACTAATGCATAATGCAAGTAACACAATATGTTATATGGATGAAACTAGAGGGGGAAATGAGATCATTGTTGAAGGAGTATCAAATTTTGGTAATATTTTCAAATTTATATTTCCTTTCCACATCAGGTTGAAGCGAAACAGTGGAAGTTCGGCTGGTGCTAAGCCTGTGCCAGGTGGAGGAAAACCTCGGCCTGCTGTCCAAGCGAAGCCAGTGTTTCCTAAACTGGTTGCCATCTACCCCTACATGGCCCAAGACTTGGACGAGATATCGTTTAACGAGGGTGCTATCATTGAGTTGTTACAAGAACGTAAGTTTTAAGTGAAGGAAGGTGGAATGCTAAGTGGCAGTCCTACTGTCTATTAGATGAATAAACTTCTTTAAACACTAAAGAAGACTGTTCCTGGAACACTTACTCATATTCTAGTCGATCTTGTCTAACTTTTACCATGGTAATAAAAACTTATTTCCTATTTTTTTTGTGTTGGCTTCAAATAACCGTCGTTTGCAATGTTTCAGATGATGGTGGTTGGTGGCAAGGGCGCATCGGCACTAAAGTTGGTCTGCTACCTGCCAACTATGTCAAGAAAGTATAAAACATTCCTTCCAAAGAACCAAGCTCTCTGGGACTATTTTAAGACTATAAATAATGTTTCATGAGTTTTGTAGTCATTTTTGGCTACGGCCAAAAAGAGATGGCACGTCTTTTGTGGCATTAATAGTTTTTACGTTTTTTTAAGCGATGTACAAGTAAATCTAAGAATATTGCCTTGGCTTCAAAAGTCGATAACTGGTTGCCTTTCTGGTGAGTCGTGCCTGTATGTTAGTAGTTTGAACAGTATTTGTGAAGCCTTATAGTTATACAACAGATATCTGTTTGGTAGTTGACTAATGGATGTTATGCAGGTATACCTACACTATAACTTTTAATTCAGATTATTGTTATCACTTATTAGTATCACAAATCTACTAATAGTTACCATAGTTTGTAAGTTGCATTGATTCTCTATTATGAACAATGTCTGTCAATAGACAGTTATTGCTGGCATCATAGGGTAAATCTCTCAAGTGCATATATTACTTTTGTGTTGTGAAAATGCCGTTAATGTTGTCAAGAAATAACTAAGGATAGATTTGTTAGACGAATGATAGTGCTTCCACCCAAAAAAAGACTACCAAAGGTTAGTAGAACATAACGCATACCTCCCTAACTAAGTCACCGAATTAATTTACGTTCCGCGTTGCATCATGGCTCTCTAACGTCTGTTTCTAACTTTTAAATGAGCATAATATACCTACCAAAAGTTGTCACAAGATCAATGTGCGTTTCCATATCTGCCCAGATCCTTTCTTACCATGTTACGATCCAGAAGGTCTCGAGGGTTCCAAAATGTATCTTCAACAGGAGATGCAGTGCTTACTTGAAGTTCATAGTATTATGCAAGTCCACTCGCCCAATATTTGAGCATGGCAACATAGTAAACTGATAAGCTGGTGATAAAGACAGGATTGGAAGATTGTGAAGGAAGTGCAGGAGAGGTTCGGTGAAGGCAAAAGAACAAACACGCTAATTGAAGTTGCAAAGAAATTGATTTATCTTTATCAATAATTAAAACAATGATTATTGTGGTCACACGCCAACGGTTCTGTTTTTCGCCCCAATTATTACCATACCTTAAAACTTAATTCATAACTCAATTCTTCAACTTTAATGCTTCAACATTACAAAATGCAATATTTAGGTTAAGCCCAAGTATAATTATATTGTAATAATAAAATATTGTGGAAATAAGCGCATCGTAGCTCTCAAACTCGCCAACATATATTAGACAATATACATTATCCTAGTTATCCCGCTCCTCGTCGCAGTCACGGCTTATGTGCCCACTTTTTCCACACCTGTAACAATTGTTATTCCTTCCCGACGACCCCTCGGGGCAGTCCCGGGAAATGTGCCCGGGTTGGTTACAGTTGTAACACGATCCGCCGCGGCCTCCGCCACCGCCCCTAGACGACTCCGGACAATCACGCGAAATATGACCGGGTTGGTTGCAATTGTAGCACGACTGGGAGCCGCCCCGTCCGCCACCGCCGCCCCTCATTGACTGGGGGCAATCACGGGAGATGTGACCCGGTTGATTGCAGTTGTAGCACGACTGCGACGAAAGTCCGCGGCCACCGCCGCGAGAAGCTTCGGGGCAATCGCGAGAGATGTGACCAGTCTCGTTGCAGTTGTAGCACGACTGGGACGAGCCTCCGCGGCCACCGCCTCGCGAGGACTCGGGGCACTCGCGGGAGATGTGCCCGGTCTTGTTGCAGTTGTAGCAGGTCGGTCCTCCACCGCTGCCAGACTCGGTGCAATCGCGAGCAAAGTGGCCCGAGCCGTTGCACTTGTAGCACTTGCTATCGCCTCCGCGGCCGCCACTGCCGATGCCACCACCTGGAAGATAATGAAGAACATAAAGCTTTGCTCTATCTTCACAAGTAGAGACAATCAAGCGAGACACCATGAATAATTGGCGGAAAAAGCCGGATTCTCCATGAACATGTAGGGTTATGTGAAGACAAAATTATTACTGTAATTAAGGACGGAACACTTTCCGAAAAGAAAATTAAGCCGTTAAATGCACTGCGGCGTGCCATTCAGCGTGGATTGAATCAACACAAAAATTACGTGTATTTTCGGCGTGGATCAAAATAGGCGTAAATATTTTTCTCACCTTCAGGGCATTCCCTAGCGAAATGACCGCTGTTGTTGCATTTATAACACACACTTGAACTCATAGTTTGGATTATCGGTAAACTTTTCGTAAAATAAAAGTGAGTTTAGCAATAACACTCGACCCGATGACCGCAGATACACACACCCGCCTCGCGACGCGATCAGAAAATTGTAAAAGAAGGACGAGCGAGCGGGCAGCGCACACAGGCTTGCGTTGCGGCGTGGAACTTCCGTTAGCAGCCGAGCGCTTCTCGTGCCGCTCCCTAGTTGCTCCCTAGCGCGTGCCCCCACTTTGCTTCACACTACTTTATCGGCGCGGGTCGATTTCTGAAAGTGCTTGTTACGTCATGTGCTGTTCGCGTTGCCTAACCAGCAAGTTAAACCAACTGCCGGTATTTTCAAATTTTTAGTGTTAAAGTGTTCGTTGTAAATGAATTGCGTGTTGAATTTTATTGCTTTATTGGATTAAAATGTGTCGACTTCTATTGTGTGATTTACCCTTCAATTCATCACCCACAAGGTGTATCAACACTAGAAGAAGTAATCCGTAACTGCCACTTGCAGGTAAAATGCTGAGTTTCATTTTTTATTTATGATTCTGTATCATGGCCAACTCCAATAGTTAACAATGTATACAGTGTCAATGCACCACAACAAATCACTGGGATACCCGAATGAAATTCAGTAAAGATCAGATCGCCAGTCAATAGACTAATTAATCGTATGGAGTACTAAAACTATCGCAAAGTTAACACAAATTGGTACAAGCATATAATTTAACAACCTCGCCATAGTAACAACTGATTGCAGTCGACAGATTGCGTTCGGTTCGTTGTGGGTTTCTTGTTTGTATGTCATGGCATGAACCATTGCCAAATGATTCCAACTAACCTCTGACTGCTCTCGGTCAAACTTGCAGTTTGAACCAAAACGATTTATTATAATACCCTTCCAGGTTTCACGTGCAATCCTGGCTAGCATGCTGTGCCATTTCATTTGTCATTTCGCGACCATAGATTAACCAAACGGTGATTGCTTATTTTCTTTTCAAACTTTCAATTGAATTCGTGCAACATGTAGGTATATAATCGAACACAAAAGTGTACCTATTTTTGTCCTTGTCGAACGTTACTCTTCAATTTTCTAATCAAACCCAACTGCAAATCACATGTACCTACACGTGTTTATCATCAAGATACTGAAGTCCAATGCTCATGCATTACTCTAATGGTTTTGCGATTGTATTTATTGTGCAATCAATCATTCGATTCAGGTACAGCATGGACCCTGATACTGCATGCACTGCATGTCGGTGACATGACATATGTTTGGCTGAATTGTTGGCGTATTGTGTCTTTGTCGCTCAGTTTTGTGTAATTTGTTAAACTTGCATGTAAAAACAGCGTCGATGCAGAATTACATACAAGCAATACAAGTATTGTTCGTAACCCGGCATGTTCGTGTTTTACAAGGGAGTTTTAAAATTAATATCGAAGAAGAGATAGATCTGTCATAAACGAGTCTTGTTTATAATCAATTAGTATTAAGGTTGACTGATCGTTCATTTTGAGATTAGGATGGTATGATACAACACACGAGTTAAACCTGGAGTTATTTACAATGTGTTCGGATGGATATGGATGGATGTAAATTGACGATGCATGAAATGGAAGTTTAATTAGTTTATCGTAATTGATGAATCGTGCATATTATAAAAGTGCATAGCGACCCACGAAATGCATTTGAAAGTAGCCAACTTTAGTGCTGCATCATGTTTTTTGACAGTGCATCCGCGAATCGATGACACACATCATACGGTCAGTCCTGCCCACTCTGCTAAACAATAAACTAGAGGTAAATGCACCGGACAAATTTCTGCCACCGATTTGTGATATGATTCATCGCCATTTCGTTGCCTATCTACCCTTTCCTGTTGTTGGCGTCCACCGATTTTTTTGTTCAAATTTTCAAAAGGCCTGAATAAAGCTGGAAGGAGAAAATGGTTGTTTTATTTCCATGGATGGATCCATGGATGGATGGACCGTCGTCGGCATCAGATAAATAATCAACCCTCGGCACATTGTCTTAGTATGGAGTTGAGCGACAATTCATTCCCTTGATGTCATGCCACACGGTATATTTGAACTCATACGACATACGAGAGACCCGATTGTTAACCCGATGTCATTCAAATCTTCGCTCAACCAGGCATGGTATTTCTCCTTTCCAGTTCGAAGTCCAGATTGGATGTCATTTCTTTTCTTACGAGCGTCTATCTCAACTGCAGATTTTAGAGGGTTGATGCGCGGATATATTCTATCTCCATGACACGAGTCCTACGTATAAACCTACTCCAGGTTGTCTCACTTTTATAAGGTGCTCAAGAAGATAGCATCATAGGGTACGGCATCGACCTCACATTTATATAATGCTCTATCATTCGGAATTTTATCCACAGAAGTCACCGCAACCGTTACGTTGTTCCCATAACATATTCTATAGTTAAACTTATCCAACCTGGACTTTTGGAGGTTATTTCAAGAAACAGATTTTAATTTTATACCCGTTTTTAAGGTGCACATTGATAAAGCAGTTAAATAATTAATCTGTTGGTATTAGTTTAGAATATCTAATAGCTTTTGATGGTAAAGAATCAGCAATGCTGATGATATCTCAATCAGAAAGCGATGTCTGTAATGTAAAGTAAGTAGAAATGCGTAAACGAATTTGGACACGAGCACTCTCTGCTTTCTGTGCTCATCACCAAGTAGCCAACGACCAGGTGTTTCCCTTGAGGGTAAGGTCTCTCCGAATATCCCCTATAGCCTCTTGGAGAATAAAGAGCCCTATATCCGACCCTTTATACGCACTACGCAACTTGCGTGCGAGTATTCGCTGTGCCCTGTGGACGGTCAGGTGAACGAAGACCCTCTTTTCCCATCGACTGCTACGTAAGGGTGGATACATCGGGATTTCTGGTGAAGACTCGAGCCCTGGTGTAGCGAACGATGGATAGGAAGCCACCATGTGCGAAAAACAAGAGGTATACCGGGTTCATATCCCGGTAACATTCGAATAACACTTCGTACCCTCTTCGCAGAGTACAATGATGATACCTTATTGTATACACGCTTCTCAGGAAGTTCGGTATACTTTACCACTGAATATGCTGAACGCAAGGCATGGAAATTGGCGTCTCCTAATTCCTTCTTAGACACTGCGATTATAGAGAAATCTATATACACACGGCTTGTAAGGAAACTAGGAACAACGGAAAATTTACGGCACGATACCAGTGTATAACGATTTCCAGAAATGAACTGCATTGCGTAAACGCGTTCTGGGAGAGATCATTATGATCCTGCACGTATTCATGGTAGATTTGATCGTAATCACCAATTACCGACTAATTATCATATCTTTGGGGTTGGAATTCGAAGAGTGGTACACACGCTGCTAGCTCGCTGCTCAACGGTGAGATACGAACACTGCGAACACAGATGGAGATTCTAGATATCTTTCTTGTGCGATAAAGAAGTAGTGGCGCTCAAACTCAAAGCTTGCAAGTTTCAGGGCTAATAATAAGTCCGAATAAAGTTCAAAGAAGAATTATTTTATATTGAAAAGTGTAGTAGCGTTGCTAACTTTGCATGGAATTTTTTTTTACGAATGTTTAAAAGACTCGAAGGAAAACTTGGTTGGTATTTTTTTCCTATACGGCGAAACTTGTATATCAAAGAGAGAGCGATAGCGCGAGTCTTTCGGAATTTTCTTGAACATACTTTATATTTTTGGAGTGCATCCACTGTTCTTAAATTTCCACACGTTCTCCCAAAAATATTATACTTTGCTGGCGAACGTCTCGCAGAAGAGATTTCGAATGCAATCGCATTTCGCCGCTTTCATATGAGTAAACTTGCGAATGTGCTCGCGGGAAAGTTGTTTTATGCCAGAGACACAATATTCCATTCGCCGCGTATAAAGTTTGGCGAACACTCATTGTACTGAACGCCGCAAGGCTGGAAGGGTAGCGTCACCTATTTCCCCTGCAATCTTGCACAATGCTCGGGAAACATGCAACTCCCTGATTTTCCCGACTGATTTATAAACATCGTACCTACTACATGCCTCTACCTATAATACAGATGTAAAAATCTCATCACATTGCTGGGACTAAAATCGCAATGCAAGCCGAGATTGAAAAGAAATGCTCGTATTCACACTTATTTGGTGACATACATTTGCAATGTTTTGTAGATACATAAATATATAGATATATAAACATTATATAACTAATGCAGCGAACATAACTAAAATCAATTGGAATTATCAACGACCGTGCTTAGTTCTAATTTTCATCTCAACGGCCAAAGCGATCTTAGATCCGTGATGCAATTATTTTAACGTTCTCATTTAGATGCAATTTAGAGGGTACCTACGGGGGTGCTCCGTTTCAGCAAATTGTACCAGTCCAGTATACCATTATCGTTAACATAATGCGCACTGTATTAATGTCAGTTGTTGCTTGAATTTCATATCAAATTATGCAATTTGGTACCTCAGCAATCACCGTTGCTCTGTTCCCGAAATCAAACTGGTGCAACAAACAGCACGAGCCGCAGTTCATTTATTGCAAACGCTTGCTAATGCTATTAACAGATCGAAGTTCACGTTCGATGAGTGCATTTATATCTCTCTCTCCAGGCTATGGGATCTGTGCTCGGCATGGATTTGAATTGAAACGTGAAAGCAGCAGAGCAGCAGCAGCCGTAGCAGCAGCCGTAGCAGCAGCATCGATGCATTTCATGCACTTTGCGCAGCTGGTTCCTGGATGTAAGCAGACATCAGAGCAAGTGCAGTCGAGTCAAGATATAAGACGATTGTACACCAATTACCCGCACCGCAAGATTCATTGATCGTTCCATCACTTAATTACTAATTTTGCTATGTTATGAGTTTGTTAGAAATGGATGATGCTGAGGAATCGAACCAAAGTGCAAAACTCTTTGCATTGTCGGTGTATTTTACCCAGAGTAACTGAATTTCCCAGGCGAGCATGTATATGCGATAGGTGAAAGCCGGGTTGTCGATTTTTCGTGTCGACATGTTCGGCATTGCACATTTTCAACTGGGAATTTTGTTTCCAATAGACAAATGGATGCAATTTTTTGCGACTCGGTTATGCATTTTCAACGAACGGTGACTGCGTGAAAATATGAAAATATATAAGCTGCAAAAAGTTGGGTTTTTCACCTAGCGCTAAAATCAGACGTCACTGATTTTCAAAGTACGATCTCGTTCAATTAAGCAAACAAACAAACAAGTAAACAAACAGACTACAAACATGAATCAGAATATAAATACATTTTTCTCTGCGACATTGAAATATATTTTCCACCAGTAAATAGCAAACCGCATTCAAACTGAATCAGGAACGAATTTCCAATCTCCGCACCCTGATGCAGCCTTTGTTTTGGTCGATTATGCGATGGGAACATTTGATGCAATCATAGCGTCGTGACGCCTTAATGTTCGCCTACCGTGTGTCGACTTATAGACCTATTTTACGAGCATCCAAACTTGGACCTACATTTTCAACCATCTACAGAAACTTTTTTGCCCCGACCCTCCATCTCAGTTGTGTATGACAAACTGGGTTCGCCACGAGCCACCCTGATCGTCGGCCTTGACGCCTGTTTGTTAAATCCTGTTTTCTCTCATATGGAATAAGAAATAATTCAATGCAACTTTCCAGTTAGGTAAGGCGTTACAAATATTAGCTTGTGTGAATATTTATTACGAGTTAATACAGCAGTTTTCTTCAAACATATTTTTATTGCTTTGATTGTATTTTTTTCAATTTTTCTGCGATATTTCGTCAAAACGCGGCCAAAACGAAACAAACCTTTACTCTGATCCCTCAACAATTATAATAAGCGTCCGTCAAGCCCTTCATAAATTTAATTTTAATAATAATACACACTTACTATTCAACGTTGTGGTCGCAGCATCAGCTTCTAGGCTAATAATGATGGTTTTGCACGGTGCAATAGCATTGCCGCGACGAGCTCGTCTACGTAAACACACGTATAGCAAGCAGACGTGGATAGGTGTGTGACGCATGTTGTAACTGTTACACCCCCCGGCATGATAAGGGATGCAAATGATGTTATGATTGAACGATGATTTCCAGCACTAAATTTTCATCGTCGGTGATTATTCTGATGGGCGATAGATCGCCGGAATTAATCAGAGCATCCAACATGAATGTGAGAAGGTTTAGCAGATTGCTCGCGGAGAACATTCCATGAATTGGAAATTTCAATGCCGCGACATGACAGTCATTCCGACCCAGAACACTGGAACAAATTACATTTCTTATTAAAAAATCTGTAGTGAATTGGGCGTATAAAATATAGCTATGGTAAGTCACCCATAGCATGCGCTAAGGTCGGATGTAGGCATTTTGAGACTTTACCTGGATATTCCATGATCATATTATTTTGACGACGAGTGAGACAGTTGATTAAATTCACATGTCTTTGGGGGATTGAAATGTGGATGCGTATGTACGATAAAATAAGTTTCAAAATTTTGTTGCCTGGGTTCGTTGGGACTTGGGGCGGGCATGTATCATATAGCTGCACTCCCGAACAGAAATCTCATTATTCTAAGCTATTAACACAGTAGAATACTAGCATTAAATGTAACTAGGGAATTGCCTGAACGATCATTTAAAAGTCCCATTCAATGGTGTTAACTTTAGATGGCCTTTTTGGTTAAGGGTGAAGTTCGAGGGTTAGGCGGGTCTATTAAATCAACCCCTTGGCGCAACGATCTATATATTTAGGTTAATTGAACGTAGATGAATTGGCAACTGCAACTATCTGGAAGTGGAAGTCATTGATTTACGAACAGTAGGTCTTGTTTGCATTGCTATGAAGGGCTGCGCATCATAACAATAACCTGTTTAACATAGGATTAACGAATTACGAAATTGTGTTTAAATTGGTTTAATTAGAGTAATGGACGGATAGCTAACGTGATAAATAATTCCTCGTTTAATTACCAGTGAAGGAAACTAAGTGTATTTTTTCCCTAAAGGAAATAGTTATAATTCACTTGCAACATTAAATTTTATGAAAATGTGTAGAAATTTGATTTAATTAAACTGCTTTTTGTCCGCTATACTAATTAGGCAATTGTCACATTCACAGAAAACACGTGTTAAACATTTCAGTCATCACCAAATGGCAAATTGGACGAATACAGCAATTAATAGTTCAGAACAAAAATAACCGATAGCAATGGCGTGTACCCACTTCATCATGACTTCACTCAATTCTCATCAGCCATTACTTCACCCTCCTTACTCTCGAGTGCGGTCACAACTTGGTTGGAAGAACGTTGCATTAGCTTTCTCCCACCACAACACCCAGGCCATGCACTAATACAATGGATGGGTCGATCTGAAAAGTGCTTGTATGCACTCTAAGCACTTTTCTTCTGTCTTGAGTACATCAAAGAAGTAAGAACCGCTTTTTTGTTGCCAATTTAAGTCCTGGTGTTGGCGTTTAAATAAGTTCCAATATGGTGGAAACAAGATCGAATTGGTACAACTGCTCTGTAAGCTCTGTGTTAAATTGAGGATTCCATGGGTCGGAATCAAATCCAAACGTGTGACATGTGTACTTGATAAGAAAGTCCAGGCTGCTAGCTACGTGCCTATTCGATGCAGAATATTATGTAAATCTTACAAGACATCTAAATCTTTTTGCTTATGATAGTGCACGGTATGGCTGCTTGCTAGTGCTACGGTATTCATCATACGACAGTGTACCGTATTACACCATGCAGCATTTAGAGAACTCCATGCATTGTGAGCTGAATGCGAATTTTCTTTCTCCACACACAGAACGAAATAATAATATAATGCCCATGGGAAAGGAGGATAGAATTACTTTACACTAGGTATTTTATTTAAAATGGCACGAAACGTACATAATATACACAACATATACCTGGAATCGTGAAAACTATATAATGAACACGGAGTTTTATTTTTCAAAACGTTCTTTACTTTATAATTGAAGAAAATCAGGTTAACAACTGAATAATATATCTCATCGGATGTGCACATTGTATTATTTGCATCCAGTGATACATATCTGCATTTATTTCTGCGGCTTGTGCAAGCATTTCATTAATTAAAACGGAATCCAAAGTAGCCAATTAACGGCCAGCCCTTTTTTGCAATCAATTTCCAATCCGTGTTGACGTCGCTAGTGATTTCAACGCACTACTGATTTCTATCACAAATTATTGTAAATCACTCGAACTTCGCCAGGATTCGACTATCACTTCATGAAGAAAACGATTTTCCTGAAAATATGTTCAGAAATACACATTAATGGTTGATTATATCAATGTCATTCATAATATTTGATTTGAATTACAATGTAATTATAGGTTTAATAAGCCTCTGGAAGCAATTGCTTCAAAGGCAAAAAAAAGTCGAAATTTTAATTAATTTTAATTGAATTAGTGACGTTGACGAATTTGGCGTAGAATTTTGGTCCATCTCGAGCTCAACAATTTATGTATAGTTGTGCTTTCAGACTTCAAGAATTCGCAACTAGCAAATTTCTCGTCGTGTGTTTACCTTCACATGTGGAATAACAACTCCCTTTGTCAGAATGAAATAAAAAAGGGAACATTAACCGCAGTATCACAGTATACACATATAGCACGTGGCCTAGAATTCTAGGTACCTACTCTGTAACAAATTGCGATGGTGAACGCACACACGGTTTTGCTGTGTTCGAGACCAGCGTGATGTCCTTAATACCGTGCCCGAAGCGTCTTCAATGTTTCCTGGTACCGACATAACGCCCCATTTATGCACATTCTCTGTCCTCGAGTGACGATTTCAAGTTTTAGAATGAAATTGCTTCAAACGCGATTCTCTGTGTAATCTAGTAATGATGTTGCGGAATATGGGTTTTCTATAATGTTTTCGTTTAGCGATGAAACTAAAATTCAATTCGTTGATGATAAAAACGACTATATACATGCCTATACCTACAGGCCAAAATTGGGAGATTGCACAGTGTTTTCCCAGAGAAGATAACCTTTATTCTCATGTCAAATTTCAAACCCTACAGTCAACCATTTTTTGCAAATAATTGCACTTTTACCCGATCCTGCAGGTTATTTAATTATTATTTCGATTTTTTTAAAAGCACAGCATAATTTTCTCTCTGTAATGTTTCACTGGGAGGCTATGAACATCGTCCATTATGTCGTTTTTTAAGATTACACTAACATATAACTCAGGTCGCCATACATGCAGTCCCTGCACTAATAGAATTTCCGAAAATGAAATCAATGAACCACAAAGCACCGCAGTCGCCAGTCGATAATCCCTTTTAAAAAATCCACGAGGTCGTTCGACTAGCGAGTGTAAATTGTTCCATACATGGGAAACAATCTTAATCTTATCTGCCCCTGTGAGCCTAGGACACCCCAGGGAAGTGCCAATGGGTTACCAAAGGGTTTCGGGTACTAGGTATGGGTTTGGGGTTTTCAGGCGTCGCGTTTGGCGTCGTGCCATTCGCTGATTGGTCGGGATGCAGGAGACGCCAACGGGTTCACCCTTCAACGGCGATGTGCTATCAATTATCAACCGACCGGTCAATTTACAACGAGGGGGTGGTTGGGGATGGGGGTGGCGAAGTTGATTAAAGGGGAGTGAATGAGTTGACCGTGGGATGTTTTTTGCCGACTTATAATCTCTGCCCACTCATCCACCGGGATCTTTAGACAACGGATGCTCCCAGTCGCGTTTGGGAATCTAGAAGTTTGTTCAATCCTCCAGCACGTTCTTATCTCAGAATAGAAACTCACAGTTTAAATCCATCTTATTCGATAATTTTTACGGCTGGATGATCCTGAAAATAAATCCCTTTCTTAATTTCTTCCGCGCACTGCTTCTGAGATTAAATCAATATCTAATGGTTTCCTCGTGATCCTCTCTTGCAGATTGGATGTGCGAGTAGAATTGTCGGGGAATTGTGATGAGAAAGGGTGGGCATAATCACTGCATCTATTCTGCACCCCAATCAACAATGGAATCGATTCTCATGGACAGATTGGTTTGTAATATCAGAAGCAGCCAGAGGCTGGAAAATCTTCATGGAACAAACAATAAACCGACGAATGTGTTCGGAAATTAAATTAGGGGATTTGGCAGGAAAAAACTGAAAATAAAGTCGACCTAAAACACGTTTGATATTTTGTACAGCACAGGAAAATATATAATATTTTATTATTTTTATAAATTTTTTAAATTAAATTGGTAAGATATAGAGAGTTTCCATATCAGGGTCTTGAGGAAACTGGATAAGCTAAACGTAACGAGATTAAAACTGATGTATTTCTGCCGCAAAAGTTAAGATTGACAAAAGAAGCGAGATAAACTCGTGGAGGCTATACAGCGAGCGACAATTACACGGACTAATTAATACTGTTCTCATATTTGTTTGTAAAACAGCTCAGAAATTTTTGTGCTCAAATACACTTTCAATTCAACACTTTGACAATTCTTGAAATTTAAAGTCATAAAAAGTTTAATTGTCAATTTTACGTGCACTTCTGGAAAAACGAGGCGCACCCGCTTTACTTTAGATGAAATTATAGAACAGCTTTGTGCCTTTCAAGTTTCGTTTCCCCCTTTGTTGTGGACAGGGCTTACCTCCTCATCCTGTCCTCCACCAGAAGTGAACAATAATAACTTAAACAAACTTTGCCTGTACTTCCGAGTTTATCTTTTTATACATTTATGTGTCCCAACGTGAAGCTCGCTCACTTCATGTACCACACTTTAATAAGGTTTAACATCATGCATATATTTCAAGTTTTTAACCATCTTTATCTGCCCTTTAACTGTCCTTTCAGATCTTAAATTCGAGCCACTCATTTGCTCACCCCTATGAGCAAGCGCACTTCAAAGGTAATTAATTGCATACTCGGGCAGCTGAGAGAATAACTGTTGTGTGTATACCTTTGTTTTAATTGTTCGATCTGGTCAAAGCCAGCTATACAGTGGTTAGATCCTAGCAGCGTCATGTGGTCATGTGCATGCTCCGTTGGCGATCCGTCTCTTCCACATCTTTGATCAGTCAGCAATTCATGCTTGGGGGCGTGGGGGTTGGACTGTTTAGGGGTTGGGGGCCCAGCAGACGGCGGTCTGGCCTCGACAGTGCGTCTTTTTTCTTGTGACAGACAAGAGGATAACGTTACGTGTGTTGTGTTCTTGATAACTTAAAAGTTATACAAGGCTAGATTGAATCACGTCTACTCTTGCTCCGAGATGCTTTATGATCGTGTTTGGTTATGCTTTGCCATGTATTCAAGATTACTATGCAATCTGATATGAGATGAATCAAATGGTGATAGTAAAACTAAAATGACCAATTTAACAAGAGTCGAGTTACGATCAAAATGTTCAAAGCAATGCAGTTCTCAGGAAATGAATCCACATAGCACACGGTCAACTAGAATGGAATTGCAATTTTAACTCTTTCATATATTCTTTTCCGAAGGGATTTAATTTGCAAATATACTATGAAGTTTTGCTAAAATCATATTAAGCTAATTTGGAAAGCGTCTCTGGCTCTTTGCGAACCGAGCGATGTTCCAGTAAAATGCTGGTTTGCCATTTTGCCGAACAGATGTGTGTTTGCAGCCTTCTCTCGACTTCCCATCGTCGTCGCTCGACGGATGTAGAGAAGGACTCCTCAGCTCGCGACTTTTCATCTTGAGACTAAAGTAACCAAGTTTTTCATATAAAGTGCTAACATATCCGTCTCGGATTTCAAAGAAAGTTTCTTTTTTAAGTGGATTTTTTTTCTATATAATAAAATCAAAGTTTGGTGGCCGATTGAATCGCTGAAGAAGAATGATGGAGTTTTATTTTCGTGGGGTGAAGGGAGATGGAATAGATAGGAAGATGAAAAAGTTATTTTATTTCTTCGAATGATGGCCATATGTTCATTTTCTCATCAAATGCGTCTGAGCGCGACGAAGTTGATCAGACAGGACCGCAGCAAGCAAATAACTTTCTCGGATTTTCCAGGAAGAGTTTTTTGAGTTAATATTTGAGAAAAAAACTGCTGATTTTTCCCTTCTTTTTGTAGTAATCCTTTAATGCTGTGATGAATTGTCTTGATAGCCATGCTAAGCTCTTGCCACGAAATCTTGGGGTTGTGCGTTACATTTTATGTCTGCAAAGTCCCGAATGCCTTTTTGGTCCTAGAATGCCTTTTTGGTGTGGCAAAAATACGCTATTAGCACAAACTTAAGACACTTGCACATAAGTTTTGCGCAGTATCCGTTCGCTAGCCGGCGCCGTTCTCTGCTTGTGACTGGGAAACTGTACGCTGAGTGCATTTCCCATTTCCGCCCTGCTATTCTGTAATGAATTTGCTCAAGCAACCCACAGGGTAAGCCACACGGATTAATGCGAATTTATATCTTATCAAGGCAACATTGTACAAGCGATAATTTTGTTTCAAGTCACTTTTCATCATCTCATTTCGGGAACAGCGAAGTTTTTAGGGAAAGTCCTCGGAATTACGTCCGCGGAAGCCGGTTTTATAAATTCCGAGAGAGAAAGATTTTTATTTTGGGTTTAAACAAAAGGTTTCGAATTTCGATTTTTTCAACTGGCGTCACTGCTGTTACCTCGCGACAATAGCTCATATTAGTATACGAGTGCACAATATGTAGAACGGAATTTTAAATATAATAATTATAATAATTCTATTCTATTCGAATCTGCCAGATTCACATATTTCACATTCTAGATATATTTAGTCTAATTCAACGTTGAATAATGCATCAGATAGGAAGCCATCAACCATCGCGCGTCTGTATGTAACACTATTGTATTTTAGACTTGTCGGAACCCAATGTAAACAATCAAGAATATTGTAATATATTCAAATGATTCAAAACGCTCCTATATGATCTGAAACCTGATCAGACAAGCTATAGCTTCGCTGTCGAAGGACACCATCCATGCAATGATGGAAGCTTTGGAAAGGCCGAGAATGTGAATGTAGTTGTTAGGGAACAAAACTAAAAACGAAGCGACATGTTGATATGGGAATGTAAAAATAGGATTTGATTTTTCTTAAAGCAGAAAATAATGTATAAATGATATCAGAATGTAACATTTGATAACATTATAATATGAAGTGTGTAGCAATTTATTGGAATTTACAGTAAATGTGGTTAACGCCTTCTGCTCCAAAAGCATGAATTCTTTTTATTTAATCTCCAGCGTCGGACCTGGCACCTCCAGAATGATGCGGTATGCTTTAAATCTGGCACTTCCACCAAATCGTCGGATCTTTCTTTAGAAAAGCATCATTAGACACCCTTTTAACATGATACTTCCAACAATTTGCCTTAAGCTTGGAACCTATAAAAACACTTCCTAGTACTTCCTAGAAAGTTACTATCTTTACAGCCAGGAAAGCATCTCGAAAGGCATTTTAGGTGAAGTGAATTCATCATATTAAGTCAACCAAATTTCTTTTATGACATGTGGTGACAAATTTTTAATATTATGCAAACTTTACAAGATAAAATTTACATCTAAATGTATTTTTGCTGTGTTCAAAGTTGAGTAGAGGGAACCTCGTTGGACAAATCCACGTTTAATAAATTCAGTCCGCTTTTTTGTTTATCTGCTCTCCACTAAGCACTTTACTGTATTGAGCCAGGGTTACATAATTTAATCAGATATAAATGCTATTTTAGTCTAGTGGGACATGAAGTTCGACTTTGACAAAATTCTCGTTTATATTTCACAGTCGGAATATTATATATCAATGAACTTAGCATCTGCGTGTGAAGTGACCACACTACGAAACAAAAACAGGAATACACACTAATAATACATACTTCATACATATAAAAATATATATTATTCAGCATCGCTCCATGTGCGAAAGTTTTTCCTATGAAATGGACTTTGAGGATGCACATATCTGAACGAATTCTTTCGCTGCCTTCACTTCCTATGAACTGCGAGGTAAAAATTTATTGCTTTCGTGCTACATATTTTTGCCGTTGAAATATTCCACGCTCACGGTGCAGTATTATTTATTAAAATCATATCAAAAGTCCGGATGAATTTAATAATAATAACATCCCTGGATTCATCATAAATTTAATCCTACAAGAATAGCTGTTAACTTTTCTATCAACCTCCAACCATTCATCTTTAGAAACGCGTGCCAGGAGAGTGTAGATACCTAACCCCACTCTTAGAAAGTTAGTAAATGGAAACTCATCGGCGAGGAGAAATTCGGGGTTTCAGGTTCTTTCTTTTGGCGGAAAACATGATGTTGGAAAAGTAAACGCAAGTTGCAGCAAGTTTATTAATGAGGCATTGTGCATTTCGCACGTGATCTCGTCTCAGGTCGTATCCCGCTCGGCGGGTATAAAGGAAGTCGAACGATAGCCGTAAACCCAGCGCCGCTAGCATTGGAAACTATGTCACGTGGCTATACTCATCTGCTCAATGGTGTATGATTATGATAAGACACCGAAAGGATTAGCTTAAGTAACGTACTAGGTACATATTGAATTTTAACTGAATAATGCAGTCTTATATCTTATACTATCTACATTGAGTGTTAGAAAATGTTTGAAACTGTATGCTATCGGTTCGCAGCGATTCAGTTTAACACTTTGGATTCATAACATGTTTTTTTCAATTTTGAAAATGTGAATATTCAGTTACAATATATAAAACAAGCAAAGTGTGAAGACGCGTCTCAGATTAGTTTTGAACCTAACCTTGATGCAAATTCTTACGTAGCAGGAACTGAAAGATATAAATTTTGGAATGGATATTTCATCTCTAAAAATAAACCTCTCAGATAATTTTGGAGTGAGAAATCTAGAAAACAATTGGTGCAACCACTTCAACACAAAAGTTGGAGCTTTTTCAGCGCACAATAAAAAAAAATTGAAAATTCGAAAAAACTTTCCGATTTCTTAAGTTTGAAACTTGAACTATGCTTTCACACTTTATTGGACTTGTGAGTTTCCAGTTTTATGCCTGTTTTAAAATAAACCAGAGGATATTATGAACTACATGCACGGGAAATATGAGCCGCCAAAAATCACGTACATCATTATAATCTAGAAAAACTCGACGCGGACGCCGACGCCGACGCCGACGCCGACACAGTTCGTTAGTATTCCAGAGCCGCACGCCAGGATAAAAATGCTATTACCGTTATGTCTTCATACTGAGAAGGTACCGAGTTTTCTTTAATCTATATCTATGCAGTAATCGCGTTCGCTCCATAATGGTCTGCACAATTTTCAAAAAGAAGCGTCCAGTTTTCCAAACGAAGGCACTCTCACATTGACTTCCTCTACACGGTGTGAGTATTTCAATGCAATGTGCACTGTCGGTTTTGTCTGCACCTGCACTTATGCTTATGGTCGAGTGAATGTGCAAGCAAATCGAAGATATTCACATTTTTATTTTTGTCATTTTGTTCGTAAGTAGGTACGCTATAAGGGCTGTAATTTTCTGAAAACGCTGATCCTTGAACAGCCGATATTTTTTTATTGAAAATGTGCATGACAATTCTCCAATATTGAAATAACGTAGGTGCTGTCTCCCAGGTAGTTTTCTGATTTTTCTGTTTTAAAGCCATCACTAGCGATTCCCCGAACAATTTATATATGAAATTCACCAAGCAATATGGTTGAGAAAATGCAACTCGTTGAGTTATGCGCTTCAGATAAATGATAATGAGCTCCTGTCACAATCATTAGCTCTCGGCCGATATCCTCCACAGTTCCACCAGGGTCCATAGACACGAAAATTGAGCGCAGAATAGCTGTAAGCCAAATCCAGATTAACGTGTACGGAAACTCGCGACGACGCCAAGAGAATCTAGGGATGGCTTTACTAATTTACACAAGACAAAGACAGAATATTTTATTTGCCAAGCAGAGCAGCATGTGTGTGCGTGCCATAGTGTGTGGAAATGAGAGCGGAATGATGAATTAAGGAATTGTCTGAGCAATTCCATTGGCTTACGTAGAGAGAAAGTCACAAGAGAGGCAAATTGTGGTTTGCGTAATCGGGTCCTAACTCAAACAACGATTTAAAGCCGTTCAGAGAGGGTGGTGTGTGGGTGGGAGAGAGGGGGCTTGTCGGGAACAGGCTCTATTCAGCTGAAACGAAAGGGGTTGTTTGGTTTGGGATTTCTCCAGTTGTAACCGTTTGTGTTGCGATTTTCTGAGTATGTCATAACATTAGAGCACGCAACAGTTTGTTGGCGATGCTGAAGAGTGAGATTCGGATTGCTGATCGGAGGCTGCAGGAGTGAATTGAGAATAAACTGGACGGCTCGAGGGTATAACTTCTTTGTGGGCCGATGATGGCATCTGACGGTTATACATTGTGAAAACGTCACGATTTTGTCACGGTCAGCTTTTATCAGGATTATTATTATATTTCAAAAATATTTACAACTCAATTTTATTTGTCTACTTTACTTTGGAAACTTTTTTTGGACTTTACAAAGTTAATCAGAAACAATTCGACTTTTGATATTGATGAAATTTTAATGACCCGAGTTGTGGACTCAGCTTACAGAGAGAAAATCATGTCTCTGCTTCGAAATGGCTTTGAGAAATGTTCTTTTATGCAATGCTAACGTAATATTTTATAATCTACACCTGCACTCTGGGGAGTGTGGTCTAGTTTTCACTGCGTTCTAGTGTTTCTTTATATGAAATGAAATAAAACGTTGTTACTGCTAACGCGAACAGAGGAGTCTTATATACGTATACATTCATTTAATACATGCATTCATTTTTAACACTTTCGGCGTACAATATTTTTTTTCCAGTAAAACCCACTACGGATGTCTACCTTGTTCTATTTTATTTTCGTAGAACCGTATTCTCTCAACTGAAGGTATTTTGACAGTAGGCTTAATGAAGAGTTAGGCCACATCATCAAAGATTCAACATCTTCTCATTTAATTTTTATGCAGACGGTAAATCAATGAAGCGCGATGGCAGTACAATAATGCGTGCCTACAATCACGTGTCCGTGCCTAGCACGCAATTAGGTTGCAGATGGGTACAAATACAAATTGTAACTTGTTATTATAAGGAAATGTGTTCATCGCATGCAATTTCAAATGAAAGCAATGCAATTTTTCCCACGCGCTAGAAAAATATTAAGACATTTCGTGGGTGCGTGCGTTTGAAGAAAGAGTATTTCCTATCCTGGCACCTCCACTAACGCTGCCGTGGGTTTCCTAGCTGAATGAATCCATTTTCATTAGTTTTCTGTGTTAAATTATAAATTTCCGTGTCAGTTGGATCCGTTTTCAAATCCATCCCGAAACATACAATGATCGATTCCCTACTATGCATTGTACATAACGTACAGCGAGACGCCGATTGAATTTCGTATAAATTTTTCAATTAGGGTCATTATTTAATTGGTTTTTACTGTAACCGTCAACAAGTGAAGAGACGCATGTTTTTTTCCTCCCCACCATGAGTGATCTCTGGTTCATAATTGCATATCAATCAAGAGCGACAGAATTGCGACATGAGCAGGGTGACAGAATGGTTGTTCCCATGTCTGCGGCCATGACAGATGCACCGGGGCATGAGGCAATGCGGGCAACCATGGTCCATGCTGCAGCAGCAAGCCAGACGACGCGACAGTTCGCTGGCTGAACAATGAGCGCGCTGTTTCATTATAGTCTTATTTCACCTATCAAGTGCCATTCTAGTGTCGTTTTAGAAGAGTGGCCTACTCCTTTATAGCTGGCAACGCTGCGGCTTTCTGAAAACGAAGTGAGCGAAATGAACTCAAGTTGTACGAGTCACAACTTTAGGATTAAGTGCTTTTAAGTCACGTCAATTGTGGATGGGACATTTCATATAAAGGACAGAACAAAATATTTCCTCAATTGCATCAAAAAAACATTGATATGCGATTAATAAAGATTTGTCTATGACTTTGATGGATAAATAAATGCTCGTATGGAACGAGCTGCAAAAAATTATTCGCTTCGTCAATAAAAAATGGGCCATGCGAATGAATTGATAGATATGATTGTATGTCTCGTGTGCAGCCACACGGCTCGACTGGGACTGGATTTGTATCAGCACGCATATCGAGATTAACGGCTTACGTTAGACGAATAAGTTCAAACCCCCTCGTCAATCGTAAAGCGTTCATACTCATGCCGCGGACAATTTCTGCGTTTGACGTAATTGAATGTGACACACCGACCATTTTCCGACGAAAAAAACACTCGCACGCGAGCGCCGTTCTTCGGTACTAGATTTTTTACACTTTGCGTGAACGTATTGAAAAAGCATCCAGCACAGTCCACGCGAGCCCGTAACCCGTAAATTGCACGAGCGGCTATGATATTTACCCAGTAATGCGAGAGTAAACGGGTAAAATGTTACCTTATATGTGACATCATAACTCACGATACACGGTGGGTTCACAGGCGGTTGATTCTGTTGTTTACTCCAGTGCACCCATGCTGCGAGCAGCTAGGAAGCAGCCAGGGTGAGCAGCCAGGGAAGCAGCCAGGGAGCAAGCAGGGAGCAAGCAGGGAGCGGGGTGGTTTGGCCAGCGAAACTACGCTGTCTTGCATCCACGCGATCAGAGGCCGCCAGCCAAGCGAGGGTCAGAGGTCAAACTAACGGGCAAACTCACTTGCCGGGCGAGCTGGCGAACCTAGCGGGAATTGCACTAAATGCCGGCATCGAGAAACACGAGACAAATGAAAATTTCGCCGTTCTGGTGTGGTGTACAGTTAATATCATATCTTACCCCTGAGATGTTTATAATAGCAGCATCCCTTCAAAGGTCATGTATCACCAGTAATATTCGTGCATGTACTTATGCCTAGATAAACAGAGCCCTGTTGTCTCACAATTAACGCATGCAATTTGTAGATTAGTTGGTGCGCTTACTGACAAAATCCGATTAGAATTAGTGGGTGGTGGAGGTGCCGTGTCATTTGTACAATCGCATAAATACATGTTCAGCTTGCAGTAAAACCAGTAAAACCAAGCCGAAATCCGTCCAGACCATATCATATGCACGCCAAGCGCCGTCCTCAACGTATTCCAAATATTTCATCTGTTTTTCATTTCAACCAAACATAAACGAAAATCAATTCCAATTTTATGTGTGGTCAATTTCGGGTGCGAACAACAGCATGTGCAGAGGATGGTCGCTGTTCGGGTTGGCCATAACGGTACGACCGCTATATTTTCCGGTACAATAATCATCCACACCAGCATGGCGATCCGGTGACCGACGAAATATTTCCCGGTCGGCCACTCACCGGCTAACCCGAACTAAACGCCATATTGTCGATATCGGAATTTGCCGCCCAATGTCTAACGACCTGAAAAAAACACAAACATATCATGTCGGCGTATTTTTGTAAACTAGCCAGGGGTTTTCGGTGGTGGGTTTGGTCGGGGTTATTCAGGAGGTTGGGAAATCGTACGTCGAATGGATGAAAAGGATGGGGCAGCTCCATTGCGGCTCTAGTGGCTTTGGCCTTGTTAGTATGTGAGAGCGGTCCGAGCATGAAGCTGAAAGAATTGCCTGGAACTGCGGTCGGTTCGCATTCTATAATAAAGACAAGTGGATGAACTACGCAAATAGACTGTCTTACAGTTGCCTTTGTCTACGTCTTTGTCTTCTCGTGTTCTCTTTCACTTTTACTGCAAGGAAATATGATATAAGTACTTACTAAACTTGAACTTTTATAAGTAATCTTTGAAGAGCTCGATAACAATACGTGCGAGCAAAAACTAGTGGAAATCAGTGAACTTTGATGTAAATTTATTGCGAAAAGTAATGTTTTATGTGCTCAATTGTGAATTGTTAAAGCGGCAAAAAAGGCTTTCCTATCTATCTGAAGATTCATTATTAAGAATCGAGAGCATATTATATTATTACATAGAACAAGGAAAAAACATTTACTTGAATTGAGTCCCGGCGCACAGAAGAAAATAAATGATTTAGCAGCAAGAGAGGAGAGTGTGGCAGAGAGAGAGAGAGAGAGAGAGAGAGAGAGAGAGAGAGAGGGTGGAGTACGTGATACGATTAGGAGGCTTGGGCATAGAGAGACAAACAATGCTGGGACACAGCGGAAGGACTTGCTCATGTGACAAACAAATGAAATGTTAGGCGCTCGTTTTCGTGGGATATTAGCCTTTGTCTGTCATTTTAAGCAGCCATTCTTTCGAATCCCACTTCTTCAAAATTACTTTTACATCCAATATTTGCAAGAACAAATAAAATGATACGGAATTATAAAAATTTATGACATTGGATAAAAAGCAAATTTTTTATAAATTCAATTTTAGCAGCAATCCGTTTTCAATACATTAAAATGATTTGCGGAAATTTAATGTGGCGATCAACAAATGGAATTTCCCTTTGATTTGATAACTTATAACCCGGTAAGAGATTGGGATTGGCTTGGAATCTCTTCGCTTGTCAACGCCTTGTGGTCTGCAATCGAATTCAGTTGCGGGTCTTCGGTTTGGCAAATCATTCCCCGGCTCCAGGATGTGTCCACTTCTCTCTCTCCCGAAGCGCAGAACGATAAGGAAAAGCGTTGGAAATGACAAACATTTTAAGTCAATGAACTGGATGGAATATGGTGCGTCAAAAAGTATAGAAATTACTTCTTGTAGTACTTTGCGTGAGAGTGGTCTTTTGACAAGGTAACTTCAGAATTATTTGATTTGTGTTCAAAATTATATACAATTGCTAATATTTGTAGAAATATTGTAATTCGAAATTACTATATTTTCAATTCGACACCCTTGAATTATACATAACCATCAAATGAATGAAAGTCTTTTCTCTTGGAAAGTTATTTGATTCTGATAGTTTTGCCCCAACGTGATCACAAACAAGCCCCACAAAGCCTTATGATAACAATTCACTGAATTATAATAATGGTGAAGAATAATCACGCTATACATAATAAATAATATCGAGGCCACGTCACCCGTTTGCTATTTTACATTAATTAACCTTACTGTCAGACCGGACAGATTAATTACAGTTACATTTAATTATGACACGAAAAATACTTCCACAACTTCCCACGGTCTATGCTGATGGAATTAACGTTAAATTCAATAATTTGATCATTCGGTAATGTCCATTAAATACTATACTAAATTTAGATTGATTGAATACTAGAATATAATACGTCGGAAATGCGCGTAGAACTTTTTCAAAGCAAAATATTCTCTGTAAGCTGGATGACGGAGGAATTTATAATCAGTTTCAGCTGCACCAATAAATGAATGACTTCATAATTTTCTTATAATAAATAATATCCGAATCTGAAAATATCTGAATCATTGTGTTATGCGAATTGCAAGCCAAACTAGGGTACCAATGGTTTGCGATGCATGCAGAATCTAAAAAAAGTTTGTTGTGATATCTAATAATGAAAGGCAATACGCGTTCAAACGATTAATTAGCTGGATGCAAATCAAGCAACACTTTGTAAGTTGAGTTAATATCGTAAAGCATACCTCTGCAATCTGCATATTATATAGAGCTGCAAATGTTACAATTGAAATGAATTTTCTTGACGCTAGCTCCCTGCATCGTTTATCTAAAGTGTCCATTGCGCAATCAACTATTATTATATAATAACAAGCACGTGACAATAACTCTTTGAATCTGTTACAGTTAGAGAGGATTAAAACAATACCGAATTAATTTCATTAGCTGCGTAAACAGTGAAATTTCATGAATTTTAATTTAACGAATTGATTCAAAATCTCTCTCTACGGACGGTTGTATCGATTTGGTTCTAATCCGTGCGCCAAATTTAACAGGAAAACATTTACAATTCTCCATGGAGATTGAAGAGTGGATTGCACTAGGCAACAACCCTTTAAGCAGGTATTTTTTTATATCAAATAATATTTACATTTTTAAGCAGTGCTTAATATTTTAGGGATGTCCAATACCAAATCTTTGTATGCACGAAAATAAACATCGAAGTTATGCCAGAGTACGTTTTTATCAGCTTTATGTTAGACACTTTGATGACAGCTGCTGTTGACAAGTTCTTACAGAACTGCAGATGGCTAAGAAATGAAAACTATTTTATTGGCGGCATGCAAAAGTCATAATACCTGCTTTTTCACAAGCGATAACACTTGAATCTAAACCAAAAACGTTATGATTGCACAAGGAAATCGATCCAAAATTAAATATCATTTTGGTCATGCAATTTCTACATCTAAAAAAACATCACATTTCGTTGCATAACATTACAATGGATCTTAAGTTGGGAATGCGTTTTATGCAGCAAATCATAGAATTTTTCAATTTTTTTTTTTTACAAATACATTTATTTGTAGACCATATATACATATTATACAGTTTTTTCTTAATTCCACGCCATTTCCTCAAATATATTCGTTGATTTTCTTTGCCTTTGCTGCACCCGTCTCGCGTGGTTTTCCTAACGACATTGCCGAAAGTTCCAATGCAACGACACAAATCACATGCGAGTCATCAAATTATCGCAGCGTAGATTCACAAGGCACGAGACGTTAACGATGAGCATTGTTTCAAATCTCAATTGTATGCCGTTATCAAAAGTGTCGAATAGTTTCGACTAGCGACGCGTCGAGAGATGCAGCCAGCTTCTTTGTGGACCTCTAATTGGATCCCGCGAGAGGTTAACTCAATTACTACCGAGACCGGAACCCGCCGTGGTTGCGAGTTTCCCAGCCAGTTTCCCAGTTTCCTAGAGCTGACGTTACGGTGTCAAGTCCAGAGAGATTGGGGGCGCCAAAGAGACATACCGCCCGCCCGCCCAAATGACTGTTATGTGACTCAAAAGCGTGTAGATGAAAAATACTTGGTGTGAAATTCGAAACATTGAAGTTGACTATGAACTAGTGAATTTAGGTTTTCTAACAGCAAGTCTTCAATCAATACGGATTTGGTGTTCACATTATATTTTAATAAAGTAAATTGGTTTTGATAAAATAAGATAAGCTATAATATTCCAATTTTATTGATATGCTGAATGCTTTTCGAAATAAACAAAAAATATCCTGGGACTGACAACAATTTTCTGTCAGTGACGAGCCAGTGACAAAACGATTAAAGTTACCAGAAAACACGACAAAGCAGATCTATAGATCAAAACAATTAGTTTCCTTGCCTTTTTGATTTTAGTTCGATGGCTCTTTCATAAAGTTGTTTAGAGTCGATACGATGTCTTTCAATCGCAGAAAATGCGAAAAGAAATCAGTATCAATGTCAATTAACAGTTTTATTAGCTGCGAGGAGAATGAAACACTGTGAAAAGGGTCGGACTTACTCAAAAGTGGCAGAGGGGTTGCATTCTTAATGACGAAAGAACGCCTGCTTTGTTCATCCGTGAATTAGAGCATGAGACTTATTCTTAAACGACGTCCTAGTTTCCCAATGAAGTTGGCCGAATTTGCCGGTATGATAAAGCAAAAGAAGCTATGGCTGCAAATTCTAAGCGCCCGTTTTACAGCGTTCAACTCGTTCATTTGTTGTTTGGGGACAAAGTTGAAACCGCTGGTTTGTTTGTGTGATTTCCTCCTCGTCTACTATCAATGCAATCTGAGTGAACCCGATGGCCGGACCGACCCATTTCCCTATCACTTCTAATGAATTATTTCATTGCTATAATCTGAATGAAATAAAACAGATTGAAATGCACGCCGGAAACCGTACAGTTTTCTGACTGAATTATTCAACTTTTAAAATGCTTTCTTTTTTATTTACTTTCTACTTTTCATCTAGAGAGTGTGGCTTGTGTTATTCAAAATTCAACATTCAAAACTCAAATACTAATTCTGTGTATAACCTATATTTTTTCGCTTTGTGTGAGTCGGGAACTATAGCTGTGTGTGTGTATCTGTTTCAAGTGCAATGATTGCAAATTGGCTTTCAACTCGTGCTGGTTATTCGGGAAATCCGTGTTCTAACTCCCAATTATTTCTACTCTTTAAATATCTGTCAATAACATTTAGAATGCTCCGGTCAAACATTTTATTAAAATAAAATTGCAGTCGAATGCTTATTTATAAGGACAATTATTTTTTGATTTGATTTGATTGCAAAATGTGGAATATATTGTTGTTTTTGCTGCGGAATTTACCGTAGCTGACTGAATTTACGGGTATTTGTTTCCCAGAATTTAAATTAGTTTTTGTAATTCGGTTACTACAACAAAGCGATTATTGATTATTGAATCGCAGTGACTTTTTTCATTATTTGGAAATCACACAATGGAAAAATTCTGATCTGTAAATGAACACATTGGTTCGATTGCAATTTTTGTAAAGTTACATGATAAAGAATCTGACCAAACGGACACGACAGCTCTAAATCTGTCAGCCAGAGATTTATTTATCCAGCATGTTTTCCAACACAGCCCTATCTCACAGAGCCATGGAATATTATAGCAACCAGCTTGCGATGAGCTCACAGAGCCATGGCATATTATAGCAACCAACTTGCGATGAGCTTGACTTTCCTTTAAATCCTGACGAACTCCTGGAAGTTCCACAGCCACAATGTTGACACGTTACCAAAGGTCATTTCATGTCCCGGAAAAGTTAAACAAAAGAACGTAATTTGGACGTAAGAAAGATGTACCTACTTCTCTGATCGGGAACCGAGATAGGCGAAGAAAAGAAAAGTCTATCGCTTTTCCAGCTCGGTTAATCGAGTTTCTCGTGAATCGCTCCTTGGTTCGTGGTCCTTCGTCCCGACACCATGGCATTGCTGTCGATGCCCTAGCATCAGACTCAGAACTATTCCAACTTTTAATGTGGTTCACAGTTATAAAAGACTTTAATTCTACCAGAATGCTGTTGGAACGAATTTATTATTCGCCTGCACTACAATTTCGGTTTCATTTTCATCATGACCAAAATAAACAAATAGATTTCTGCGATGTTTGTTTGTATTAATGCCTCTCAAATTGCGAATCTGCTCACCTATACATGGCCAAAATTTAATTATAGTGATTCAAATGTTGTTTTTTAATTATCTCTGGCGTTCAAAAAGAAGTATTTTATGGAAGTTTAATTGTTCTTCGCTTGCTCGTTACAAGCAACTTTTCTGGCACTTCACCCAAGAGCTTGTTTCTTAGCAGACAATTAGAGCTGATTACTTTGTCCAACAATTTATTTATTGGGTGAGTTTTCACGTTGCCCCTCCCACGGAATCACTCTGCGTAATAACCAACTATTTTCTCAGTTCTACTTGCCGATTTCACGAACAGTCAGGAACGTGAGTTGTAAAACTCGATTGGAACAGTTGCGGAAAAACAGCATGGCATATTCTTTGAATCTGTAAGAATCCAGAAATAAAATGCATATGCAATAAAATTTGTGAATGATAAAAATTAATGTTCGGAAATAAGTAGAGCTTTAGAAAATCTAATTTTCTTTAAATACATGTGCCAAGATGGCAATGCAAAATTCCAAGTGTACTTATTTCATATCCTTAATGCTGCAAGAAGATAAAACTTTTGTTTAAACATGTTTTACCTCTGTTGGACAGAGGCCTTTGAGTCGTCACGATTTAGCCCCTTTGAAAATATGGCTATTGCCATAGGCTACCACGCCATATTATCTTGATAACATCTCCTACCGCGTTTCCAAGCGAGCCTAGCGGTCCACTCACTTTCACATCCCCGACCGTGACAAGGGAGAACTAAAATGATTGCTAACGGCGCGTTACACATCATATAGAATCGACCGATACGGTGGATGGTTCAAATGCTCATTGACTTTCGAATCCTTGCATTCTGTCCTCTGCACAGAAGCAGTGCAAATCAAAGTGCTGTTTGCCATTGAGTGCTGTTTGTGCGTTGACTGACAATGTGCAACTGCCTCTCTGCCAATCCGCCAACCCGGCTCTCTATGCGATGCATAATCATCTCGACCTGTCGTTCAATAACTCCATGGCCACGGATCGGTGGCATAAAGCGCACAAAGGGAACAGCTCACTGCACGTACACATCACCTGAAAGAAATATCTAGCGATATTGAATTCCTCACGGGGAACCATTGCATGTTACGAATTAGGTTGTGATTATATTTTAAATCGCTGGGGCACCATACGTTATGTCTTCTCAGTACGATAAAACACATAAACATACAAGCGCGCGTTGTGCATCTTGTATGCTTCGGTCGAGGTAAAAACTGAGGTTTTTGCAGAAATAATGTTCCAAGTTCAAATCGGGGCCACTTACGACCTGCAAAAACAAAGAAACAAAACAAACACGACAATAATCTAAACAAAATCAGACAATCCCGAGGACAAACAAGTTAAAAACTCATTTATATTTCAAATCGAAAATGAAGAAATTCCCCTTTTTGTGCCACGGCAGAAAAATAAAGAGATGGAAACCCCGAAGCTATACTCTCTTACGGCCAGCGATAAAACAAAGGGAGCAATCTTCCGCTCCCATCCCCGCCGAACATACGTGCAGTGTATCGCATTGGTTTATTATGTCCCATGGATCCAGCCCTGGATGCTGGCCTGGCATGCTTTTATCTGCTATTCCGATCCGAGAGCTGCTACATGCACCAATAGCATCAGCCTTGTTACGTATGCCTTCGCCGCTCCGTGGCGTGTTTGATGTCGTCACGGGGATGAAGGCAGCAGCGAGCAGCGAGCAGCGCTCCTCGCCGCTGCGCCCTGCCGCTGGGATTATGCTGATGTCGGGATGTTTTCTGGTGTACGCCGCTGATCCTTGGATCGGATACGGGGCGCGCACGACGGTACGCGTGAGCCGGCGCACTCTGGCGGCGACGTCGGCTGGGACAGCGCTCTGGGATGACGGGAATTGCGGCGGGAGCAGGCAATGGATGTGAGAAGCAGACACATAAGTGTGTAACCCCCATCATTCTTATCTGTGACTTTCTTACTCTTTTTTATTTTATTTGCTTTCATGTCGAAAAATTGTGTAGCGGAATCTGGGGTGGAATAAAGAGATGGATATAGTCGAATGCAAAAGTTATGTGGCCGTGTGTCTTTTGGGTTTTTTATGATGGGATTTTTATGCGGGTGGAAACGACCCTTAATCTAATTGTAAAAGGTAGAAATTCGCCAGAAAAAAGGTTCTTGGTGTAATGGAGGGAGTAACATTCAAATCACAGATTTATTAACGTCAAAACTTTATGTATACCACGGCTTGGTTTATGGTCAAAGTTTACCATCCGACAAAACTAGTCTAGGTGGAGGTGCCGAGTTCAAAGCTGCCACAAGATTGAACTGAAAGTTTACACGAACTGAGAAACTCTGCGGTCATTTCCAACATCTCACGACAATAAATATGATTATATAATTACTTTTTCAATATGTGTGTGTGAAGATTTTGAAAAGCAGTTGATGGAATTCCGAGATTGCGAATGGAAAAGGACATTCTATTTTATCTGATGCTGTACTTCCACATGTTTGCACTGGCAACTCCGAATATCACTCACACTTGGCGTGGCATTGTGGTGCTGTTCGCACTGCACTTTTCCCTGAAATGGCCAACAATGGCGGGATTAGGAACGTCTGTCTGACACATCTATGCTTCAGCAATATCTAGAACTCGAGAAGGGTGGCGGCAGAGAAAAGATAGAAAATCGGAAAATCAAGCGTTTCCTCTTCTCCTTCGTATTTTTTCCTTGCAAAAATGGCGCTGTTTCCCAATGTGCTTCCTGCGATATGTAAGTTATCTGTATCCTCATAGAATTTGAAATAAATGGGCGAAGAAAATAGGAATGGTATAAAACACATCAACAAAAGAATTCTCTTCGTGTGGCGTCGCTGTGTTTTATTTTGCCACCACGTCCTAGTCTATTGTGGACACGTTTTTAATCCTTCATGTCCCACATCGCGTGGTGTTGAAGTGTGTCTTCTTAGGTCGAGTGTTAGATGGAATTTTCAAGACACTTCGCGCCGGCATCCTAGAAGATTTCCGCGAGCAGTGCAGTCCAGACTCAAAAGTACAGTCTTGAGTTAAAATTAAGCAGGAAAAAAGGTGTGCTCTACAGCCACCTCGAGTGGGACACGAGGAAATTGTTGAACATTCGTTGTCTCATTGTTTCAGATGCAGGACACAATTCTCGGCGGTCGTCCTCGGCGGGACCAGGAACTGTTTCCGTCTCCGGCGTGCAGGAACCGTGCAGGAACCGTGCAGGAACCGTGAACCGGCGGAGTAAGTAAGAGGCGGATTCTCGGCTGCATTCAAACGGCGTGATTGTAACACCATTGTTTCCACAGAGATAAAAGTGGCGGCATTTTCTTTATTCTTCATTACCTACCGAGCAAAGAGAACAACAGAAAATGCCAATTTCTAAGCTTTCTTCAAATTGAACTCGTCGGAGCGTACGAGAAGAAATTCGATTACTCGTCGGCGGTTATTTGATTGAAGTATCGCGTACTGGTGGCGCACGGGCACTGAGTAATGACATCAACTTCGCCAAGCAGAGAGCTTGATGCTTTGATATTGTCTGCCAACGACAATGAACGAAAGCTCGCGATCAAATAAGAAGCCAATTAAGCAAATTGACAAAAAATGTGTGACATGGAATTTTCAGCGTTACGGGCAAATAAAAACAGTTGTTATTTGACCCGATTTTCCACCAATAGCTCATTGAACAGGGGCGACAGTCGCCCAACCTCACGAACTACCCACTCAAAACAGATATAAATGGTGTTCGGTAAATCAGTGCTATTCAACGTGGCACGCAGTCCTCTAGGCATCATTTCAATGCTAGGAGCATGTTTTCCTACAGTTTTCAATGTGCTATACTGATCTCATTTTCAGTGTAAGTTTTCACCCTATAGGAACGGGCAGGGAAAAGTTTCCGTGAAAAACCCTAGCGTTATAAGACGGCCATCCTCCTGCTCGGACAACCGTTTCATATCAGCTGGTGTTGTCATTAGTTCGTTATAGATTTGATTGTTTCGATGACAAACACTCCCCTATTATTTCCGAGTTTCGTCCACGTCTCGCGTGTAGGGCTTGTGCCACGGGCTGGCAGTTTCTTCTCTCCGACGGCCGCAATATCATCGCTTAGAACCTTGCCCGGCGAGTTTTCTTTGATGCTTGCTTGCTGCTTTCTCCCAATAAAGTAATAGTTATTTGTGAAAAGTTTGACGGCGCTCGGAGTTTGAGTATTGCTCCAGGTCAAATGTTTGCGGGCTCATGGGACATAACTTGAGCTATCTACGTGCTTTTCCGTCTCTCTTGCTTCGTTTTTCTTACTTTTATTATATATTACTTCCTTGAGGGCCCAGCGAATAGCATCCACCGATCTGAGAAAACTTCGTTTGTGTATTTTCATGCATCCTTGGCAAAAAATAAATCAACATAGGTACGTCGGAATTTTTACCTCTTATGCCTGGAAATTGTCCCTATTTCATTAAATTGAATTCTAGACAGCACCATAAAATAAATGTTTAAATCTACATCGAATGTGGACCATTTGTTATACCGGATTGTGCTTTAATGGAGCGACCACAGTCAGAACAAACACATTCTACTGATCTGAATCCAAAATAACTCATCGTTTGAAAATTACTTACGAAAACAGCACCAAGCGCAATATTGATTGAAAAAGCTTTGTATTCGAAGATATGGTACTAGAATAAGTGACAACACAAGCTTCTGTAAACTTTCTAATTATAGTTAATTGCTAAGTTTGTAAATTCGACTGCTGTTATTGTCTTACGCCCCGTTATTGGCGTCACCCAATTTCGGAGGGCTTGAATACAGACTTGTTTATCCCATCTCAAACACACATCTGCTAAACATCTTGATCGTCGTTTTAATTAGTAAATATATTGGAAAGTAATTATCGCTATTGTTAATTTACTCTGTTAGCCAGTCATGTTTAGAAATCTAAGCATTTCCCCACAAACAAGGAATCAACTAGCACAGCTACGAATCATGCTCAAAATCACATTCCTAGGACTAAATTCTTTTACACTTTTACCATCTTTTACCACCCACTTAAATGCAATAATAGAACCATACCATAAAACGATCCTGTTCAAATATACTCACTGGCAAAACGATTATATTTCTGTCCAATGAGCGATTCATAAATGAAAAGAACGATCCAATTTCGCCCACAAAATACCGTGATAAAAATCTACTCAAATCTTCCGTGATTTACGAAAAGTGTGTATAAAAATGTTGTTTATGCAGCAATTTTGTTGTGGTTGTGTACGACTAAGTTGTGAGAGCGGTGGGTGTAGTGTTTAGGAGATATTGGGATACTTTATTTGAGCGCTGCACGAACAGTTTAATATGTGAGCGACCAAACATATTAGGAATTTCAATGAGCTACGATGTAATAATGCTTTTATACAACGCTTTTTGTAGAGGGTCAATCATTGTGAATGCTTTTAATTTCACTTGCTCTCTGTACAACGATACACCCACCAGGCTGAGAGCCCTGGAAATTTTTACTAAATGTAACACCTACCCGTTCGCCAGAAAAAAAAAAACACCCTCACATGCGGCATTCTTTACGACTGGGATGTTATTTAAAGTTTGATTTACGAACTTTTCCTAAAATTCCTCACTTTATTAACTGAACTAATGACTCAAAGAGGAACTATACCGTGCAGTGTTGACGTAGTAAAAGGGAAAAGTGAAGCATGAAGCGTACGCCAGCGTTCATTCAGCCAACTAGAACATTCACGAGCGACAACACAGAAACAATGGTCACAACATGCGGAAAGCCCTATCACGGGGTTATCAGCTAAGCTATAGCCTGCAGGTAAAGAGAATCGCCGTGTTATCACAGGTTTGCATGACCGGATATTCGACTTGATGATCGAGTCGCTGTACGTTCGTTCCGGCAATATAGATAGCAGACTCAGTTTTGTCAGCCAAAACTCTCGACAATGCATTGAAGAGCACTACGGCTAGGGCCACTGTCCACAGCGTAAAGCGATCATGAACACAAAAGCCAGGCGCTTTCAAGTGTAGATTGCAGTTTGCACAAGCATCGCATCGCATCTCGTCGCGTCGCGTCGCACCGAGAATTTGTTCCCGAAAGCAAGAAGAACAACGCCGTTTGTTAGTCGCCAATGTGCATGACAAATCGGACAGGTTTATTATATTAGATGTAAACTTTGCATGCGATAAGGTTGCGGAAGTTCGGGTCGTGTGCTTTTCACGAGTACCAGCGGGTGGCGACCCCCGAGGAGGTCTTTCGACGCTCATGCGGTGATATTTGCAACCCCTCCGTGCGCACCCTTCACCCGCTTTTCAGCGGGGAAGCCTGCCGAACTAAGGCACGCGGGATCGCCACAATGGAAATCGGTGCGGGTGGAAACATTTCTAAACGCACTCGTTTTGATTAAAAATCGGCGGAAACATTTATCCGCGCGGGGATGAGGAATAATGTGAGTCATAAAGATGATGGAAACAAAGTGAAGTTGCAAAGCTTTAAAATGTAAGCTTTGTAAGCAAAGCTTGGTAAGCAAAGTGTTTGAAAACAGTATAGAAGTTCACCCGTGGTGACCGCTATGGGGAATTTTGTAATGTCGCCACCATGGTATTCGCAAATCTCAACACTCGGAAGTAAGATCATTCCAACACATCTCGTTCCAGGCAACCTTGGGAAGTGTTTTCCTTGAAGGTCAGACGGGGTGCGAGCCAATCAGAATGCTTTCCGGGGCCACGTGATCTTTCTCAATCCGAGATGAGTCGCTGCCAGCGAAGATGAAACTAGCTGCAAGACGTGAAACTGAAACTATTTCCAAAGTTTAACTCCATGCCATTGACTCAATAAGTTACGAAGGTCATTTTCTGCATTCCATGCGTTATGGAGGACGCTTGTGTAGTCTCTGTCAATTTCTGTTTAAAATTTTCTATCGATCGTCTCCGTCAAAAATAGAACAAATACATATTTTGATTGGCTGCTGACAGAGTAACGAAGCCAACGGACCGTTGATTCCACCCGAAAACTAAAAAGCCATCGCTAACAGGCGTATCTCTTCACGTTAAAATGTCCAAAACGACAAAACCATGTTTTGAAACGTCGAGGCTCGTCTGAAATCGAATTACCGACTGCATCTCGCTCACGTTGAAATGTGTATTAACTGTAAACCACGTTCCCCGCCATCTGAAAGTACGATCAGCACCAACGTGATAGCGTCTTCTTACTGTCGATGTCAGCTATCGGATGAACATCAGGAAAACAGTACAGCCGCTTGACAATCAGTCATCCTGATCCTTACCGCGTGATCCTTGGCTCCTATATTGATTGATGAAGACGCCGCGACAGATACGGTGCAGATGTCGGCATCGGCAGCGTCGGTAGCGTCGGCAGCGTCGGTAGCGTCGGTAGCGTCGGTGGCGTCGGTAGCGTCGGTAGCGTCGGTAGCGTCGGTAGCGTCGGTAGCGTCGGCAGCGTCGGCAGCGTCGGTAGCGTCGGCAGCGTCGGTAGCGTCGGTAGCGTCGGTAGCGTCGGTAGCGTCGGTAGCGTCGGTAGCGTCGGTAGCGTCGGTAGCGTCGGCAGCATCGGTAGCGTCGGTAGCGTCGGTAGCGTCGGCAGCGTCGGTAGCGTCGGTAGCGTCGGCAGCGTCGGTCTTGCCAGTGCAGATTGCGACATCAACGCGTCATGCCAGCGTCATGTCTGCAGCATCCCGGCTTCCTTGATTGTCGCCCGAAATCACGGGCCATTTGCTTCGAACAGTCTGGCGATATTTAAAGTTTAAACTTCCGAGATAAAGCGAGACTTGCATACTTAAAATTGGTCAGGATTAGGGTGGACACTGAAGGAAATGGTAACAGGTAGGGTCGAAGGGGTAAATCTTCCCTGGATGGTTCGACTCAATTTACTTTCGAATAGAACATGCCTGTGAGTGGATTGAATTGCATCTGTCAGTGCGTGTCGGATCAAAGCGGATTCGGGAGACTTCCGCGGAGGCAAGCAAAGTTGCGAAGTGGGGTGCAATAGAGCAAGAGTATTTACGTGAAATAGTTGTTTATTATTGCCCACTATTGTACTAACTAGAAAAAAAATTCACTTTCACTAGCCACTTGAAACCGAATGTTTGTAGCTAAGCTTCTGTTACAATTTAAGACAAAATAGAAGTTCGTTAGAAAGTTGATACTGATTTGTAGCTTGTGAGATCACATAATAATATAATACCCATGGGTGATACGTGTTCGCAAAGAGCTCCAAAGAGCTAGAAATACGTGTTGGCGTGGTGGCCTTGTCATTTGGGGTGGTTTGGGGTGGTTTGGGTTTGGTTTGGGGTGGTTCGGGGTGGTTCGGGGTGGTTCGGGGTGGTTCGGGGTGGTTCAGGCGCCGATGGGAACCTATGTGCGAGAGATCGACACGGGACGTTTATCGGGCGCGAGTCGCCCAGCCAAGAGATTCACAATAAAGTGACTTATTATTTGGAGGCTGCGAGTACGATGGGGTCGATTCTCATCTCACTTTCCTCTCTCCAGCCACGTGGCCTTGGGATTGGGTTGTGGGGGGGGGAGAGGGTGGAAGGAGTGCTCCTGGTCTGATGCCAGAGTAACGTTCATTACACGCCATACATTCTTCTTCTCACTTTCTCATAATACCTTGCTCATTTCACGTCTCATTCACAGTTTCCCCACCATTCGCCATTCATCCTTCATTCTCTGCTCCGCGCGAAATCTCTTCGAAAAGTTTCTTTGCCTTTGGCTTCGACTCGGATAATTTCGCCGTCAGGTTCGTTCAATAATATTATTACGACCTATTCTCCCATCTTTGCTTGCAATTTTCTCGAGACCCTTCATCAAAGGTATAATACTCTTTTTCTCCAGCAACACCTCCCAAATTTTTTAATCAATTTTGGAAACGGAATTGAATATTATTTTAATATCCATCCATTGATGCATCATGCAAATGGTGGAAATTATGCTAACGCGAGGAACACGAATACGAACATCTTAGCATTTAGGCATATTGCATTATTTTGACACGTCTTGTAATGAAGCCTGGCCATACTATTTACATTTTTCTTTGTTCAGTTGATTCCTTGATTAAGCTATAAAAGAATACGATAGAACTTTTAAAAGTTTCAAATTTTATGTAAAATAGTATTAGTGTAAATTATTTTTTTGTCATTAAGCCTTCTGCGCTTTGCGGAACTCACGCCTTAATTTAATATTCGCACTGCCTTGGGCGTATAACGAAGGCAAATAAATAACGAAAGAAATGAAGAATCTTATAAAACGCAGAATAGCTGTCCAGGGAAATATATGGCAGACAATAGTGACAACATTATAAACTTTCTGCTCCGCCATGAATGCTGTCGTTATGGAATACAGCATTTCAGAATACAAAATCCACCAAGAAACTTAGTTATTAACTCAAACTCATCGGCGGTGCACTCGCGCTATGAAGCATACGCATTGCTTGCGAAGCGTAGATTCCAGAAGCTAGATTCTATGGAGTTTGTGCACACTCGTAGTTATAACAGAATTAACCCGAGTTTCAGCCCAGCCACAATTAACCACGTATAAGATTTCTACCTCAAAGTATTAACCAATTTGGACATGCCATGCAGATTGTACCGTCCCCGAACGCACTGGCATGTCACTCAAACTTTCAATCAAATTGGTCCACATCCATCCCCAGTTTCAGGATATTTATCATGGGATTGAGCGCGAGCCTGCTTCTACTCCACAAAGCCCTGTCGCGTGGCTTATTGTTCGCAATATGCATCATCTATCATCGATAATGAAATGAAAAGGTCCATGTATGCTGCTAGCAAGGAGTAATTGCAATCCAATCTACCGCGCAGGCTGGCATGCGCAGGAACGAGATTAATTATGATTGCGATTTATTTGACATTACGTGTTTCGAACGACTGACAGCTGCAGCCGCAAAACGACGCTAGAAACTCGAGAGGACCTAGTTTTTTCCCCGACGTTTCAGCTCCACTAAGAATGTTAACACATGCACATCTGTATTGATTAATGACATGCACTGATATCCAGCAGCAAAGCTAAACCGCACATTAATCCATGTTGTGTGTTATTGAGAATTTGGCGTGTTGCGGTCAACGAGGAATGCACAGTTTGAGCTCATCTCTGTGTAACAAGAATGGTGCACAAAATGGGCGATTTGCATGCACCCGGGATGGATGGAATGCGCGAAAATAGCGTACATGCGATGTCTCGAAGTGGCCGGTTGGTTTTGTAAGTGGACAGAGTTCGGACGTACACAAGATCTGGTCAAAACTGACATGACGAGCGAAGATTAGTGGTAACAGTGATGGATGACCGTTGGCTTGTGATAGTATCAAAGTGTCTCAAGTCGAGCTGGCTAGGAAGGCGGACTTGCGTGCGGGGCAAAATGTCGTTCTTCGCGCTGCTTCGCGCACTGTTTGGCTGCTTGTAACTGATGTGGGTGAATGGAAAGATCAACAGAACAGTGCTAGGAGCAAAACTCGAAACCTAATAAAGGTCTAGAAGTTAGCGGTTGGGAAGAGGAAGGTGTTGGGAAGTAGTTTTGACGACGGCTTTCGGATGAGAGTCTACACATTGAAATGGGATATGCAATGCTCTAGTAATGTTGTTAAATGTTTGATTGTGGTTCAATAGGAACTAGGAAGGAAATTTATATGTTTTGGAGATTCTCGCCTTTAGAGAAGGGGCAATTGGTTGAGAGTCATCTTGCTTTGTCATTATCGCTCGTGCAAGCACTTGGAGCATTTTAAATAATTCTGTCCGTTTACAACTCCAATCTCTTAGCCACTAGCAATCCTTGTCAGAGAACCGGAAAGGTAACATAGGATTTCTATTCGCACAACTTGCAAGATACCCACAATGCTATTGCCACACCAGTTTGGCATCCAATGGATTTAGTAAGACTTTCTCAAAAACATATCTCATTCAATTGCTGTAGAAAATATCAGTCTAAATATTTAACAATACTCATGAATTCTATTAATCCGCCTAAAGCCAACCGTTATTTTAGTTTGCTAGATGCCCCACGTCGTCACACGGGCAAATGAAACTGCACAGTGCACTGCACGAATCGATCGACTCGGCTGCAGGCAATGTCATTCACAGCTGACTCAGCAAGTATAACCTTCACAACGGCTGGCTTTTAAAACTACTAGCTAATCTGCATTTACATAGCACAGAACGTGAGCTCCAATGCAGGCCACAATTTTCTGTCTGCACAAGTGCTGTATACTACAAGTGATAATAAGTGAAACTACGTTAGCACTCTTCATGCGGTAAGATTATGTATCTCGTGTGATGCCGCTCGTTTTTTGTCTTGTACCTATAGCTAAATTCCTGTCGCGTTTCGTTTTACAGGCTGAGTTCGACCATTGTCTAGCTGTCTACGTCCACCTGATAGTTTTTTGTATTTCGTACGTCACGTAATTACGCAGCAGCGTTCAAACTTCGAATTGTACATCATATAATAGCATGACGATCAAGAAGCAAAGGTCAATCGATTTCGAAGTTTAAATCACACCACGCGAGAAATACTAGTGGCGACCAATGCTTCCTGCGCACGTGCTTTTGTGAATCATCACGATTGTCTTTTTGCATATTCATGGTCTATCGCGGCCGGCACGCCGCGATAACGCTATCAGATTATAAGTTCAGTGCAGATTGCTTTATTAGATGAAATCTGGTCGAAGGTGGGCGTTGTTATCAGTGCCTAATTACAGCGGATATAAATAGCCGCTTTGTGCATACATTTAGTTTCTGCCACTTGCAATATCAGATCCATCAACACAGTTGACGGGATCGCGTCGACAATGTCGCCGCTTCGCAAGTGTCTCGTTCTTGTTTGCATTTTGTCAGCTGTAAATAATAGTGCACAGGTACGTTCTCAACTATTTAATCAAATTCAGGATTATACCCCCAGGGGCCGGGGATAAATCTAGGAAAACAGGATGGATGTAATGAGAATTCACAATAATTCCGTTTTCGAGCTTTTCCACGCTACTTTAGGGTTTGCCATGCCCATAGTTTGCTTGCTTACTTGCCTGCTTGCTTGCTTGCTTGCTTGCTTGCCTGCTTACTTGCTTGCTTGCTTGCTTGCTTGCTTGCCTGCTTACTTGCTCGCTTGCTCGCTTGCTACAAGATTAGCCGTGAAATCACGAATTACGGATTGCGTTTCGTTCAGTCTGCAGAGCAGGCCACCACAGGGTGTAAGCAAAGCGCGGGACTGCGACACTCGGGTCTCCGAAGAGAGCCTAGACCACCGCTTGTTTCGCTACCAGTGATTCACAGGCATGGCAGAGTTGCTTTTAGATCGATTTCGGTTCAATCTCCACTAATCCCGGAACTGAAAACAATCATAACCGGCGAAATAAATTGAGAATAGATAGTGACTGATAAGATAATAATACCAGTGGTGACGTGACGATACGATGACCCCCTACAAATAGCAGGCGACGGTCAGGCTTCTTGTTCGCCGTCGCCGAATCAGGCATGCGGCTTGGAATCGCATTAAACGCTTATTCTCCTCATTTGAAATTGCTTCTGGCGAGCGGCAGACGGCAGTGCACGACAGTGCGGCGGGTTGCCGACACGCCAGGCCCGGCTCAGCCGCCTAATCCAGCCAGTGCTGTCCTAGATACTGTGTTTCATTATAAATAACACATCATATGATCTCTTTTAATTCTTCAAGCGGTCGACGGTGGACTCGCTAGACTATGTCGCTGCTGTGGTCGAGTTCAGTCCGGTGCAAGCAGCCACCGCTGAGGACACGTTCAATCGTAACGTGGATAAGTATGTTGAATTAATCAAAAGAGCAGCCAACTACGAATTGAAGGTAACGTTAGATTGTGAAATACATCGGTGTGGTCCGACATGCGCACAGCGGATGAACGTCAAACGGAGACCGTGGCTTGTGATCTTGTTTGCAGAATGCCGATATCATAGTTTTCCCCGAGGCGGGCTTGGTTACTCTGGGAAGGCGATTTTCGACGAAAATTCCGAAGCCGTCCGCCAGCAATGTTCCGTGTGATGACGCCTCGGGACATTACATGAACTTGAAGAATATTTCCTGCGCCGCGAAGGACAACGAGATCTATGTGGTTATCAATTTGACCGAGATGTTCGTGTGCCTTTTCGGCGACACCTCCGATTACAACGAGCCCTGTCCGGAATCGGGCGTCATCTATTACAACACCAACGTGGCTTTTGATAGGAACGGCGCTGTTATTCAAACGTAAGATTTTTTTGTAATAGCACTGGAATAACACGTGGTTTATTTATGGCTTTAGATTTCCGGCGAGGCGTTGAGTAAAAAGTAGAAATTATATTCCTGTTTTTTGCTAAAGAAAATTACTTTTTCATGCATTAGATTCTTTTTCTCGTTTTCCCTTCAAAATATTCGACAAAAAAGTGTATAGCACGACGATTTATTCCTCAACTCTCGGCTGAAAATGGGATGTTTTCTTAAAACGGTTAGCGCATAATTCTCATGGCCGGGAAGATGTCTTGCAGATATCGCAAGTTCCATCTGTTCGACGAGGGAGAGGTCGAGCCTCCGCCCGACGCCGACCTGGCGACGTTCGAAACTGACTTCGGCGTCACTTTCGGAATGTTCACCTGTTTCGACCTGATGTTCGAAAAGCCTGCCGTCCAATTAGTGACCGAGTCGCAAGTCACCGACTTCATTTTCCCTACAGCATGGTTTTCCGAGCTGCCTTTCCTAACAGGTAGGCCTCCGCCTCGACTCTCAGCCCTGATAGAGCGCGCGGTGTTTTATTGTGTCTTTTTGCTTGAAATTTAATTCAGCAGCCTCGAGCCACTGTCTACGAATTACGACATTAACAAATGGAATCCTCATTAAAAACACAAAAGTTATCCCATGTTGGAAAATATCTTCTAGAACATGCAAAAAATAAGCCCAATTTTTCCCTTTTATCTGCGATGTCTCGGAACTCGACGTTCAAGATGTCTGGCAAGTTTTTGCCATGATATAACAGTTGAAAAGCTAATATGCGTACACTCTTTCGACAGCCATCCAAGCGCAGGCCGAATGGGCATACGCTATGGACGTCAATTTCCTGACAGCGGGCTACAACCAGCCTGCTGGAGGCAGCGGGGGCAGCGGCATTTACGCAGGCAAAAACGGCCCGCTGGCCTATGTTATGCCAACCAAGGCATCCACACATCTACTCGTGCGTTCCGTGCCCAAGAAAAACTCCCCCACCCCCGCCCAACTACAAGAAGTCCAACGTGCACCCCGACCGCAACCTAGCCACGGAACTGAGCTCATTTCCACCGACCAACACGATTCTAAAGCGATTTACATGAAGCAAGATAACCTTGCGGCATATTCATCGCAGCTTCTAACGGCGGACACTACAGAACAAGTTGCGCTTTGCTACGGCCAATTCTGCTGCTTGTTCACTATCGACGGCAATCAAACATCGGACCACACCGCGGGCGAGAAATACTTCTACCGCCTCCTCGCGTTCGACGGCGTACGCACGTTCAGTGGGGTGACTACCGGAGGCGTGCAAATCTGCGCCGTCGTCTCCTGCACCAGCTCCGAACTCTCGACTTGCGGCCAGACGTTCGGCGATGCTGTGGCGCCTACCGTGTTCCGCAGCATCAACATCAAAGGCACGTTCCGGAAGACGGAGGCGGCGCAGTTTCCCAACACGATGGTCGAGCGGTACGGCATCGTCCCCGTCGAAGACTTTACCTTCGTGTCGTCGGCGAACGCGACGAGCGCGGAGCTGGTCGATTGGGAAATGGCGCTGACGAAGGAGACGGCGCTTCACACGTTCGGTATTTTCGGTCGTGAATTCACTAGGGACGGCCAAGATGAGACGCAAGCGACGGGAGATGCGACGACGATCGCTGGGCTAGTGGCTCTCATCGCCGTGAGCTTCATGAGCGCCATGATTCACTAAAACAAGACTGGCACGAACCTTCTTTCGCGTTCTAAGCTATAGATGTGTTTTTTTAAATAATCTTGAATTACAAATTTTTTCTTTTCTGATTGTGAGCATTATTTTCAAAACAGCAGAAAGAAACACAGCAACCCGATAAATGTGAATTTCATGCCTTCCCACCCCGATATGAATATCTTCTTGTTCTTCAACGAATAAGCAATCTGATTGAACCTGTAATATGTATCAGACGATCAGATTAGCGAATTGATAAAGCAAAGTATAAACACGAGTTTGATTGCAAGTGCGCTGCATCAGCTGCATCAGCTGTAGCAGCTGCAGCAGCCGAAGTGCAATTGTCGTCGCATTGGGCGTACGACACGGCGCGAGTGCAATTGAATCGTTTATGACTCGGTTCATATCACACTTATTAGGTACTTGGCTTGTTTCGAACAAATAGGCAAGCTTATTCGAAGTAAAACAGGATCTTGGAGCAGAGTGCGCTTTGGGCTTTGGGCTTTGGGCTTTGGGCTTTGGACTTCCAGCTTGCAGCTTGCAGATTGAAACTTGAAGCACATTATAGCACATCTGCAGCAAACTTGGTACATTACACTACATTAAAAGTCGCCACTTAAAAAGATTCGATTTTAATAAAGTTGTCGTTGGTTGTGAATTTTGCATGAAGTATGACTTGAACGTTGTATGAAATAATTTCGACTGGGTAGAACCACGTATAACGTTCAAATTGACCCAATTTCGTGACAATTTTTGATGGTATATTGCGCAGGGCGCGTATGTCGTTGTGCTACCCTTGAACATGAAACAACGCTTGACAGAAAATTGCATCTATTTTTCAGAATATGCTTACAGCTTTATAACTTCGTGCTAGTGGATGATGCCTACCAAAGTACATGATTTCATTTACCAGGCAACCAGATCTAGTCCAATTCCGGGAAGAGTATTAACTATGCTACAGTAGGTACCTACATAAAGGAGAATTTACATGCGTAAACCTATTTTTATTTCAAAGTTTGATCATTATGAAAGTTGTGCGTTTATGAAAGGAAAATTATTAGAACACACTTGACACAACGCACAGATATTTTAAAATAAAATAAACGCAGGTACAGTATTTTTTCAAAATAATATTTCATGGGAACTATGAATGACTGACATGATAACAATAATTTCCTTTAGTTCTGTCAGGTGATAAATATAGCGTCTTAGTTTCGTTTGACCGGGTATTTGCGCAAATCTGACTTTCAATATCAGAAATAATCTAGTATCAAACCACACGACAGTGAAATTTCTTCGCTCATCAACTTGTGTCATTCCTCAGCATGGTATAATTTCCTATTTACACCAGAATACCCGTGCAAACTCGTTCGTGAAAGAAACAGTACACACGGGACTGAATGGATCTTCAGATTAAACTCATTAGATTTCGAATCTAAATACTGTCTTCTTGTAAATTAGATTATCTTGGATCTGGAAGAACATTTTTACGCGTCGATTAACGGTCTGGTTAAATAATACGCCGCGGGTTGAAAATACGACACTCGGCCCTAATTTTGGCTCAAAATCAAATGTGCAGTGTTCGCATGAAAAACACTTTCAAGCAAATTTACAGTTAGCTGCTTACGTCTTTCCATTCTCCCAAGGAAACAAAATAATTTTGTTCTTACAAGTACGAAGATGCTGGAGACTTATAGTACCTATTACGCAGAATACTATTTTTACAAGTTTTGCTCTACTGACACACAAACACTGGGAAACAATGCAGTACATTTAATTTTTATGTCGTTTTTCATGACGCAAAGAAATTTCCATGTGAGAAAAGTAATCTATCCTGAATACTATAATAGTTATAGTTTCCTCACGGCTATTTCTTCGTGGTAAACTTCGTGATAAACTTTCAGCATCATCTTTTATCATGATATCTCACCAATACCTAATCGTTATACTCAAACTTAACATCAGCCATTCAACCTCTTCCTGCTTAATGCCCTGTGGTCTTAAACGCAATAAACGCATTCCCCTTGAATTAGATTCACTGGACCAAATGCAATAAAAATAAAATAGGCTCATAAGAGAAAATATTGAAAAAATAACTGGCCGTTACAAAGTTAGTAAATTCAGTGGCGTTTCGCTAGGAGTAGAAACGAAACCCATAGACCAGTGGTATTTGGACGGTCAGTCAGTTACTATCTGAAGTCAAGACCATCTCCTGGTCAACTATCTAAACTCGAAGCGCCACTGTTCATATTGAACCGTATGTTCTTAATACACGTATGTATTTTATTACACACCTCAAATCACGCTTCCTAACGTTTATATCACCTCTTTAACAACGCCAAACGGCCACCAGGTTCCTAGGTTTAGTGAGCCATATTGACACATAAAGTTGCTACCTCGCCCATTTTCTGTTAAAAGTGTCACATTTTCCCCGCTACTATCCTCCGTAAGCGCGGTGCATTTTATTCGAAATCACCACTAAAAGTAAGATGAAATTGTCGGTTGAGTTCATCGATAAATGCTGCCTTTGAGATTGCACTGGCAAAGATCGACATAGAGATGGTATTGGAAGCCATCGGGCACGTGATAGTGGTCCAATCAGAATTCAAGGCCACCGAACATGTGACGGCGGTGTTCTTTAAGGGCACTATGCATTTATTCGAAACCTTTTTACCAAAAAGTGTTCAATGCAAAACGGAAGACATTCATTCTATAAAAATATCGAAATGAATATAATTTTGAAAGCTTTCTTTATTGTAAAATTCTATATCGGATAATTTTCAGGATCGTTTTAAGCTACCAATCACCTTAGGGAATTATGGGTAAGCACTCGTAAATTTCCCCTGTGTGCTGTGTTATTTTGGGGTGGGTCAATGATGGACAGGCTGCAGGACACCCCATCGCAGATCCTGCTCGGGGAGTTTGAATAATACACGGATACTGGCTGGGTCACACTTGCATTATAATAATTATCAGCTCGCTTTTCGATGACTTATCTTCACTCAAGGCAACAGTGAAACGCGTGAGTGTAATTAGCAATCGATTTCACATCCGATCTTGCCGGAGTAAATCGAGGTGTAAATCAGAGGCTAATTGAATGCATTCACACCCCATTGAGCGTATTATTTCGCCAACGCGAAACAAAGGGAGCATTACGAGCGAATGCAGCTAGGAGAAGAACTGTGAATGCATTTTAAGGCTCTGTGTCTGTCGATAAGTAAGGGACTTAATCGACGAAATGCTTAAATTCATTAATTTCTCTGTTAAATCTCAATGTCATTGATATTGGAGATCGAGAATGCATGAAGGTACCGCTTTTTCAGTAGTGACCTTGAAGTTTCCCACCCACAGGACGTAGAGGGTCTCCGCACAATTTTAGAAAGAAAATTGCCTTTTACTTTACTCCATTTCGAATAAAAAAAATATGCCAATAGATTCATGATAGCGATTATTTGCTCCATTTTAGCACTGTATGGCGCCATGTTTTTAAATTCGGCACATACTATTAACAATTATAATTAAGTCATACAGACGCCACGTTTAATTAAATCATATAAGCGTTATGTATTATGCATACACCTACGGTTGCCCACCGACCACCGCAACTTACCTCCAGCCAGCCGCATTAATTCTAATTTCTAACCATTTCTGACAGACCGCTGATAACTTGAGCAGCACGCCATCAAAGTATTACGTCAACGGTTATTACTGAGCATTAAAGCCGCAATGCTATAGATAACCTCAAAATCCTCGCCTAATCCTCGGCCAGTTCGACCAATACTGGATGTAGGTAATTAACGCCGTGGAGAGAACTGGCTGATTCAGAGAAATTCCGTCAATTGCTGCCTCCTCTAATGACGAAGTTCTACCCATGTACCTATATGTATAGTGGTGTGTAGTACGGTACAGATAATCGGGCTTTGTACCGGTGGAATGTTGTTCCTGATCAACTATCAAGTGAATTTAGATGGCCAACCGGACATCATGGTGCAATCATATGAATCAATTAGTCGTCATGCATGTATAGATTTTGGTCAAAATGTTTCATCTTGTTTATTTTATGTGCAACCAAAGTTGCGACGTTTTGTATCAAATCAATGAAGCGAATCCGTTGCTGAAGCTATATTTATTCACACTTTAAAGTATTATCAGCTTACATTTTAGTAAAGTTAACATTGAATGTTTTGGCCAATTATTTTATATTACGGACTATTAAAAAATGCCCTAAATTATTTAATATGCAGACCCAGTGTGCTGCAACATTATAGTAGAGTTGGTGCTGTGTTTAAATTTTAAGGAAATGGAGGAGGATCTTTGTTCACGTTTCCAATGCAAGAGAAGGCGGTTCATTTTTAAAACAAAATTGTTATTAATTTCTTGACCACTCCCGAAATTGACTTCTTGCCGTATAGGCATGCAAAAATCGCCAGCCATGTGAAAGATAAAAGCTCAAATGAATATGGTGGTAAATTATGAACAGTTTTTACAAAAAAATATCAACTTATTAATCTCGGCTTGAAATCAGAGTTCCTTTGTAGTGATCCGATAAGCCAGATGCACAGTTTCATGAATCTGTAGCCAGGGCTCCCATAATGTTATATTCGGTGGGAAATATTAGTGTGCACGGCAAAGGGGGATGAAGTAAACACGAAGAGGTAACTACGTTACACAGGAAACTGGAAGGAAACTTACGATACAGTCCGAATATGTACTTAGTAACTTATACCCGCATGAGATGAAACCATGAAGTTCCTAGAATGGGATGCTTACAGCACACTACATCAAGATATTGTGGAAATATTGCTGTAAATCGGAAGCAGGATAATATTGACTAAAGTCTCATAGGTAATACTAATTACTAAAGATTTCTCGTGAGACTTAGAGAATAGGTAATCAGCTTTCGTTAGCGCTTCTTACAAAACATTACTAATACCTGTACTTTTTGATCACCGTTAGGCGTTCGTTCCGTAATTCTTTCCTTCTGTTCGAGTTTTCATGCGAAGTTGTGCTGCGACAATAATGTATTGTTGTATTTATTCATCAAACTTGTTAGCTGTTGTTAAGTTCTAATATAATCTGTGACATAAATACAATTAGTCTGTACATATTATGATATGAAATGCAAAACTTTGAAGATACACGATCTTAGTAAAGTAACTGCACAAGTAGAATAATAATATTTCACAGAAACATTTCTATTTTCAGGTGGCAGTAATAATAATTTACTTGTGTACTTCTCTTTACACGGTATACACTATGCATACTCAAGGATGAGAATGTATGCTTACACACACCTAACTTAACGCGGTGACAGATGTAAAAGATAGTTCAGTACCCGAATGCTAGAGAACACTGCCCTAGAGGAACATCATTTGATTATTTTGAAAAGACTGACCCGATTTGACAATCAGTGTTGTGGAATCACGGTCCGTGGATTCGGTCCACGTTACCGGGTTATTAAATCAGAGTAACACGCGACGAGCATGCAGCCAGGATCAACTGTTTCGCCGCCACTCACTCGGAGCTTAAATCGCTTTTTCGAGCACAAAGCTCGGATTTATTCACTGGACCTGTTGACAGTTTAACAATAACACTGTTCTTGTCATCTACGAATAATTCTTTTTGTAGAAAAATCGTTTAATTTAATTCATATTTCTATTTGATATGTTTTTGTGTCAGGAGGTATATCACAAGCATGGCGAGGATAAAACTAGTTGAAAAATAATAACATACACTATTTAGATTCTAGGTCAATGTGAACTACGGGAAAAAATATGTGGAAATCTGGTAAAGAAAACATGATTGGCGTTGCGGTAATGTAAAGCTATTATTTATTAATCAGTATAGGTACCATGTTCACCTATACCATGCTTTTACGAGTTGAAAATCTATTTAAATATATTATAATACCAATTTTAAAAGATCCTCAGATGTAGGTCACCATTTCAAATGATATTTTTATAAACGATAACAAAACAGTCGGCAGCAATACACAAAACATAAAAAAACATCACTTATCGACTAAAGAAACAACAAACACTAACATCCACATTATTTGATCCGGCAAACGTGAAACAAATTTTCGGCCCGCGTGGTCAATACAACTAGCACCGATCTGCTGCCAGGCGTCGTTTCTCGTGTCAACGTCGCGGCGCCGCGCGTCGCCCAGCAAGCGCCGGCCGGCCGGCATGCAGGCGTCCCGACGCCGTCCGTCTAGCGTTCAGTCGACGGCTGGCCACCGACGCTGCACGATCGGTCGACGTCGCTAGCTCGCTCGCGACGGCGCCCCCTTGCGCCAGACAAGCTCGTAGCGCCAGTGCTAGGCACGCCCTAAGGGCAAAAGACCCTCAAGATTTAGACAGGATCACAGCCGCAGGGTGACATGATTGTCAGGTCCGAGCATTAGATTGTTACTGGCTGTTTGTTATGCTGTTTTTAGGTGTTTTTTTCTGGTTGAAAACTCTTAGCTGAGAAGAAAATTGAGTAGACGCAAAATTCGCTGGTTAATTTTCGAGTGTTTTTTTTGTGTATAGTATCGTCTGTTCGCTAAGCCGACCGGTTTGTTGACAAGAAAATGGCAACAAATTTCGCTGGCGCCGGTTGCGAGTGACGAAAGCAGGCGCCGGGTTCAACGATTTTCAGAGCGGTTGGTTTTGTGGGAAATTGTTTTAGAATATATAGTTCTACGTTTCCACAGAACAGCTTTGCTTAAATAAACTCAAAGTGTTGCTCTTTTAACGCTATTTTATTGTCTCACTTAAAATATCCCATAAATTTGGACATAACAAAAACTAGAAGACTCTAATATATCACGAAAGTTTCAACTCTGTGCGACACTGGAATTCCAGAAGAAACTCGATGTGAAATATAGTTGTACTTATAAGCTAAGTGGATAAAAGACACTGTTGTATAATCTCTGCATTTTACAAACTATAAACTAACTTTCAGTCAGCGAACGGTGCTTGTTTTTTCGTATAACTTGAAAGCATCATTATCATCATCATCATCTTCTTCACCGCCCTATCTAAGAGGTAAGAAAGTGAACACTAGACAATACCGTTTCCACAATCGTTTGCTTGGGCATGCTTTAACAGTGCGAATTAAAATGATGGGACATTCTCCATCGTCTGCTGTTATGCTGTGCAGCTTTTTCTAATAAAACAACCAATTTTACAAACGATTCGCTTTGCAGAATTCAGCGAAACAACTATTTTACATAAGTTTCCAATTAAATAGTTAATTTATTACCAATGTATGGCTAAATGCAAATGACCACAAAACAATATTAAAACAACCATTTTCTAGATATCGTTTAAATTATCGATTTAAAACTAATTCGGAATATAACTATAGGATTATATAAAACATGAATTCCTTGTCGATGACGGAAAGATGGAGCTGCTTCCTCTTGTTTCAACCGTTGATATTATATTTTTTTCGCTTTCTTTTACTATTTCGTATTCAAGTCGTGCTGCATCGGCGGCCATCGCGAAGTTATGCTAATGCTCAAAGCGTGAGTTACTCGCGGCTCCGGTTATGAATTTGCTCTCTTGATTTCTCCCGCTGCAAACTTACGAATAATAATGTGCATCGTCTTGCTAGATCATACTCGTCCTTTTCAGCGATGCCGTTCCTTGTCCAAATCAGTTGCTTACCACATCGTCATTGCTTCCAACATTAGACACGTATAGACCAATTTTGCTGCATTCAAAGTTTCTTTTTGAAAATAAAGAAAAGTGTAACGGCGATAAAATTTGAAGACCCATAGATATAACAGCTGAAACATTCTTGCTTCTTCTATTTGCAACCTTTATAGTCGAATGTAAGATTCTCTTTTATAGTCATTGAGTGTGTAATTGTGGTTTGAGATGCAATCTCGAATGCAGTCAACTAGATGTCCAATAAAATCAGACCGTTACTGCACTTTTGCCCTTGATATGGCCCATAAGTTTTAAACTGTGCAGACACAAAAAGGAACAAGAAACAGCAAGCTAATGCCACATCTTTCTTATTACCGTCTTCATTACCATATAACACTCAGAAAAGTTTCGGCATTCGAGCTATTTGATCAATAACAACTTCATCGCATTATTGTCAAGTGAAAATATAACATCGCCTTCATCGGGGCAATATATTATATTCACGCATCGGCAATACATCTTGGAATGAGGAGCCACTTGTCAAAAACTCTCTCTCTCTCTCTCTCTCTCTCTCTCTCTCTCACACACACACACACACACACACGTTTCTAGTTCCACCAACACACATCAATTTTCCCCGTTTTGAACAAGAGCCGAGGAAATTGAATTCTTGTGTCACCTACTGAAATAAAATGTAAAATGTCATCGGGACTTCATAAAAATAATGCCATCTCCGAAATTCCGTTTTCATTTTTATTCCTTATTCTAGCCACTTGAACAAAATTGCATTCTGTTGTACTACAAGTTCTTAGGCGAACGAATTTCGCTGTTTTCTTTTCCGTCGTGCGTGCCGTCTCTGAGAATTCAGCATCCACTCCAGCATCCGGCAAGCAATTAAACATTGGAGTCGAACAGCGTTTGCTCCGTGCAAGGCAGCGCCGCTTAGTGGTGCACACCTCGCTATTTGCGGACAGCAGACTAGTCTCACCGATATTGCTCGATATCAATTTGATTTCTGGCTGCATCCAGGTATGAACATTACTCTGAGTAATCATTGAGCGGAATTCCAGTCCGCTTCGCGAGACTTTCATTAGTGTCGTTGTTACGTTAAAATAAATACATCCTATATGGCTGGTTGAAAGCAATTTGAAAGTGTCTGCAATTAACATTTTTCTTGTGGTGTTTGTTGTTATGGGTGCATATAGAGGCCCATTTCAGTCTCATTTATTCATTTATTTTCTACGCCGGACATGAAATGTAAATGCTTGTAATCCGCAACAGAGTTTTCTTTAATTACGGTTGTATATGGTTGTATGCTGAACCCCGCTTTTCATTTTATTTGAAAAAAAAAATAAGCAAGTTAATGAGTCTTCATGTAGACAAACAAAAATGCGAATAAGACACATGATCCGGCAAGTAATATTTCCATTGAAATTAGCATAGGTAATGATGCATTGGTAAGTGGCAAGTGTTTGGTCACAATGGCTGTGGAATGATACAGTCTTGCCCGTCTCGCACTCGCCCCGCCTGGCGTTGGCGTACCGCACCGTTTTCCAGCTGCATTATTCAACGTTCAGCTGCCGCGCTCGCCCGCCGAAGGGCGCCAGACGCACGGAATAATTTCCAAAATAGCGCCGATTTCTTATCGCACAAACTTTCCCTTTTTTCATGATTGCTGTTGTCTTGAAGCCTCAGATACCACGCGATATCTTCGCGTCGTTCGCCCAGCGTTCAGAGCAACCTACTTCATTGCGATTCAGATTCATGATGAATGTCGTGCGTACGACGGCAAGCTGCCACGTCAAGCATTCGCACCACGCGATTCTACGGCACATAACTACTCAGCATAAACGCTTGATTATATTCGCAGCTGTCATTCGAAAACGGTGAAACTATAATATGTGAATTTCGAATCACATTAAAATAGAGTATTCATGTTTTGCGTCTCCGGTTTCACAATGCTGCGTGTGCAGCATGCCCTCCAGAAATGCGCCCTGCTTTACAAGTCTGTATACGCTCCCCTCTCGCAGCGCCACGTCTTCAAAGCCGGCTGGCTGGCAATCTCACGCGAAACTTGTTTGTCTCTCGCACTCAATTGAAATAATTACAACTCTCGGCATGGGTGTCAAAATGTTGAGACAGACATCCAGACCAAATGTTACGTCATGACTAGATACTGTTGACGGAAACGTCCGGACAAAAGAGCGGCGCTTCAGCGTCCGACGTCGCTGATATAGGCGCCGTGTGAGCGTTCGGTATAATATGTTAACAATAGCGAGGCGTCACTTTTCGTGTCAGACGTTGCATAATGCAAAACCGAACAAGAGGAAGATGTTATGTAAGATTGCATCGATGTAGACACGAACCTTTTGGCTATGATAAATGAATCACCGCTTTTTCGAGGATATTTGGTGGAAGTGCCAAGTTGGTGGTGGTGCCAAGTTGGTGGTGGTGCCACGTTTTATTCTCTGCCTGTTGGCTTGTGAGGCCGTCTTACCTGCGTTATTTCGGCTTTTCTGTAAACGGTTTGTGGTATTTGGGGAGGGAGCGCAGCCAAGAGCATTCCTCCTCGAAGACTGAAGCATTTTCTTGTCCCCGTCATTTAACAAAATACCGCAAAGCACGCATATTTCTTAGTAGTTGTGCGGATCTGAAGTTCAAGCCCATCTCTTGAGAATGATAAGTAGTACGCTCGCCTGACCAAAGGCTCAAATCTCAACGCACGACAACTACTTTGAACTCGGGAACAGAGAGATTGCGAAGGTAGGTGAACGATGGGAGGGGTTGGGTTGGGTGGGGGGACCAAAAGAGAGAATTAGTTCGTGTGTTCTGAGCCACTTTCTCTCAGATGTAAGTTGCTCGAAATAAACTCTCTCGACTGAAAGTCCGAAACACATCCATTGCGTTTATTTCTTGTACGATTTCATCGGCTCGTCTTTTTACTCTAAAACAAAATTTTTATTTTATTTCTTGCGTGTCCTTTGTCCGCATTTTCGTCGTTCGCCCGCGTTGTCCTGCGGGTTTACAAGAAGCTCTCCTGATTATAATCCCGAGCGCGCGCGGCGAGCGGCGAGTGCATTTATTGGATGCTCTAGTCCTTTGTACGCGTATTGGCTGTCGTTGTTTTTGTGGTGCTTTACGCAGCTCCCAAATACACGCAGCACTTCATTCTGCTTCATTTAATTAAACCTGGATTTCCTCGGAGGCTGCAGGTCGGCCAAGACGCGCGACGCCCGGAGGACGAACGTCGCGTTGCTCTGCAAGTAGCAGCGATGCAGCCTCCAACCCCTCCTTGGCCCCCAAGCCCCGAACTCCGCCGCATATCCAATTAAACCTGATTAAACTAGAAGCACACGCTGAAACAAAATATAAATTCCTAGAGACTGCCAAATAGTTCGTGGAGCTATACAGAAAATTAAAAACGACTATCATTCTTCGGTGGTAATCGATGCTTCGATGAATTAACAATTCTTCTCTCTTGGTGATTAATTTGCAAACAGTTTTGTGTTTGCGCGCAAGCAAAACGGGCGAGCCGAGTTTTTTGTGTAGTGTTTGCCGGAATGTTTACTCATTCAGATCTCGCGGACGTCTCGCCATCATGTTTTATTAATAGTCGCATGCATCGAGCCGCAGCTAGCGAGCCGAGAGATGAATTCAATTCGCGTAGCCGGCTTCGAGAGGTTACTTTGTCTACACCTCTCATAGAAAAGCGAGCAGGAAAACGTATTTTTATTACTCGAGACGCTGCGAAGGCGGCGGGGGCGGCGTGGCGGTGCACAGTACCACGCGGGGAGAAAGTCTTTTGCACTTTCTCCCGGTGGTGGCGTATCAATCAGCATCCGCGTGGCTAACAACATCCAGCACCCACACAAAACCGACGCGACTCCAGCGCGCTAAAATACAGCGTTACATTTTTATGGAAATGAGAAATCGTAAAAAGTGAAATCTAGCATGGGCCCCCACCAACTGAATGCCGACTTTTCAATTTACGTCCCTTCTTATACGCGAGATTTGAAAGTTTCCCTGCCGGCATGCCGTATAAAGTAGAAGCGTGAAGAGTAGTTGTAACTGTAAGTTAGCTGTACTAAATGAAATCCTAACATGTCAGTTACATTCGTGGTCTCATCCTCGCAACGTGGCACCGTGGCACGCATTTTCTCGTGCGTTCACCGCAACGCGACGAGACGCAAAGTAGCGCATAGCGAAAGGAAACGCTACGCGGGGAAAGGGCTCATCTTGGGCAGTGTATGCGACTCGACTGTGTAATGTTATGTCATCTCCACGTTACCACCGGCACATTTTCTGCTCAGGTTAACCCCGAAGGCGTGTTTCTACGATGGTTGGGCCACGTCGCGAGAACGTCCCTGGCCTGACATTTATTCGCTCAGCTTGGTGCAACGGAAAGGCGAAAGGCAAGAGCCGAAAGCCGTAGCGCCCGCATTGCATATTTTAACTAATGTATTAGGCTGTGCAGGAAAGGTACACTCTAGTGTGTTATAATACATGGGATGGCGGCATCAGCAATGACTAGCCGATGTCATCTAATATTTACCGGGTGAACGCAGACGGCGTGTACCTGATAGTGATACCAAGGGGCGCCAGATCGGATGCCGTATTAATAGCAGGGAGCTTTGTTGCTGGCACGGAAGCGCGGTGTATTGGGAAAGGTCAAGCGAAATAGGCAACGTCTTTCTGAAATATTTTTATGCTAGAAAACTGTGCGAGGAAAGTGAAAATGGAAGTGTTAGCTTTTCATTTAAATTCCGTTTGTCAGAACGAATCCAAATATTTAATCAATCCCCCGTAGAAAACGCTCACTAATTGATACTTCATGAAATCCAAGAAAAGTTTTTAAATCACCTGCTCGTAATTATTTAAATCACGCGCAGCACTTTTCTCGGCTCGCTGGCTCCATTAAAAAGCAGAGTTCAAGAACCCATCGAAGTTATTTCCCAAACACTTTTGACTTTGTTCGAAAAATTTCCGAGTTGTTGTCGCAAGCATCATTAACAAGTTTGCGAAACATTTCTTCCATGAAACACGCTTTGTGTAGTTGATTTCGTGGGACCTTTATAATTCAGACAACACGTGCTCGAGCTGTTCACTAAGTTGAGAACTACCGGAAGGAAAAATACGTATTTGGAATCAGTCAATAGGAATCCTACAATTAAGCTACCGTAGTTATCAAAAACTTGACAGATTTTCCTACGTCTATAGTCTATTCCAAAGACACGATACGCTATACTTCACCATAAGCATCGTTCAACCTAAAATGACCACGTCGTCTTTTCACCACACCCGTAAAGTGATATCTCTTCTTTTCCTTTCGATGCGTTTTATTTGGAAAAGGAGGAGAGAGGTTTCTCTGGACCACATTTTACCCATTTCCATAGCGTATAAACCATAGCCCGTGCTAGAACAGGCAACAAAGTGCAATCTGTTTCGGGACTTGGCACAGGAGAAAAATGGTGGACATCCGCGCAAACCCGCCAACTCGCTTTATTACGGCCAAGCTCTTTTCAGTATCACGGCTTGTTGCAAAAATAGTGTGCCGAAAAAAGGAAGATGGCGACAATACAATAGGGAAAAGATAAAGTGACAAAGTTCGCTGGCAAAGTGTATTGTTTTACCTCAAACAATATTTCTAAACACTGTGTGTACCGTCGGCCCAAGTGAATTCCTTTCAAGTTTCAACAATTGAATTGAAGAACGAAGTGAACGAAAGCAATTTTCATTCACAAAAATCAACTTCTCACGAGAAAGACTCAAATATTCACGATAGATTAAACGATTTGAAACCGACGTCCGTTTGCCCTCGGAGGTGGCTCCATTTCGTTTAACGCGTGTTAAAAATTCAGCGCGCTATGAAATACTAATGTGCTTGTCCCGCGCACGCTATAAAAATCTAATTTACCCTTTATTTCCGCAACAAACGTAGCGGTAAACGCTCGCCTGCAGTGCGTATGTCGTATAACACTCCATCACTACAATTAGCTATGCAATCGCCGGCACTACACTGTACAAACATTAACACAACAAATAGCGACACTTACAATTTCCACACGTGCCATGACTATAGCACAGCGGCAATAGCCCTTCAAATCGATTATTAATCAATGGGGTATTGAAAGGGTATGCATAAATGATAACGCCATGGCCTGACAATGTAAATTGACATGAACCTCTATCCAATTATCCTGGTCCAGCGGAGTACATCATCCCTCTTGTTCTCTACCCACAATGCGCGGCTGTGGCTGCACTGTCCCGTGTAGATCGAGTTACTTTCGAGCCCACTTTCTCGTCGGCAGCGTAACAAACAAAACGCACTTTTCGTCGTGCGTGTGAGGGCGTGTGATTGATATCGACTGGAGGCCCAGTGTCTCTCTGTTCTTAAAACGGAGAAGAAACGTTGTAATGGCGAATGTAGACAATAGGATGAGATGAGAAAACCGTTAACCGATAATGATGTTCTCGGTTGGGTTAGGAGGGAGGAATTGCGTCGGAGTTATCTATTATTCTATTGAAAGGGTTGTAAAGAAATTTTGTTTGTTCTCTGTGATGTGAAACCATGCGTTTCATGCTGAGTAAAGTTTCATTGAAGAGTAGAAGGCTCAATTCTCATTAGCGTTCAATACAACATCATTTCAATTATCCATTATAGTTGAGTGGAAAGTTGTGAATTCAGCTACAGGACATAACGGCTATAATAAGTACACGAGAAATTCGGTATGTTCCAAGGAAGATTATTGGAGAACACGGTTGGATTACAACTTCAGAAAAAATCATAGCCAACGAACCTCTAGCTACCAAAAAACCAAATTGAATACGAGCTACTTAAAATACACAGTCGTCCCCGTGTTACCTATATAAAAAAGAATCGCTCAATGCACAGAATGATGGTGTTACATTCACACTACCCTATTATATAGTTCCGGTGGAGTGGATTATTTGCTTGTCAAACGTGATCGCTGCAGCGCGGCACGATCTGTCGCACGTGGACCTTGTTTCATTCTGACATCCGCACCACGTAGGAATTGGACATCTCAATGGGAGAGTACAATCATTGCGATGTCGCGTCGCTGCGCGTGAATAAATGTGTGGGGGAGTGGGTCGTTCGGAGGGGGGGGGGGGAGGGTCAGGGCTGTTACATGACGTGTTACAGTCACTTGCACGCGCTGCTTGCGAACAGAAAGCGTTCGCCAAGTGAAAGCTTTCAGGTGTTGAAGGAACTTGATTTGCGAAGGAATCGGCAGGCGTGCACGGACGCAAGGACGGCTGACTGCCCTTCGGTGAAACAATCATGGAAGTTTCTGCAAAGAATCGATTTTACATCAAAATTGCACGTTTGATTAGAATTGTTGTTTCATCTAGCTTATAAGAAAATAAATTCATTCTTTACAATGAAGTGTCAACGTCAAGCGTCAAACACCTGATAGAATTTTACCTGATTGGCCACTCACAGACTTCGGAGCTCTCTACTCTTGGGAAACTCGGTAAAAATCAAACTCGAAAAGGTGTTCCTTAAGAAGAAAAAAAATTGACTGCACATCCGTCAGCAAGTGGGATGTATTCTCTTAATGGTCGTGCCTTTCGGTGGAGGGTTTGGGGGTTGGTGGGGGATGGGGTCGTCGTTCGTTCGAAGGTTCGAGCGGTTCAATCTCGCATGAAGTGTGAATTTTCCTTGCCGTGGAATGTGGAGGAGCGTTCTCGTTTAAGAAATGCGTTACACTAAATGGGAATTGCTCCGGGATTGTACTTGCGTACGAAACGACCGCTGAAACAAGTATTTAGAGAGTCTGAATTGCATTAGTGTAACGGGACACTAGAATGTAACGGGTACCACTTTGAAAAAATTAACTTCTTCATCTTTGATTCGCCCATTTTGCACTGCTGGGGAAGTTAATACTTCAATTATACTTAGTGCTGTGCAATGGCTGGCTCTCTCGGGTTTCTACTAAACTTGGCTCCTCCACCATCAAGAGGAAGCATCTTTTACAATTTAAAAAAGGCAAAAAAAATCACGCCGACGTAAACGAATGAGATTTGCAACATCATCAATCCACTTAAACTTATCTTAAGCTTATCATAAGGATTTATTCCGCTCATAAGCTGTTATTTCCTGAAAGTAACGCGGGTGACAGTTTCACTCAGTAGATATGAGGTAGATACACTCTGCAACTTTCTGCACTAAATAAAACCTACTTATTTCCATCGTTTTCTCAAGGTGTCGCCTTCGACAGAAAGACACAGTGTCTAACGACTATCCCACGAAATAGGTTCCATAATTCAATTGAAGTCTTCGGGAAATTGTCTACGGGACAGTCCAAAACGAGTGGACAGCGCAGAAGAAATTTAGGTCGATGAAGAAATTCCTTGACGTGAAATGGATAAAGAGTGTCCACAAATTGAAATCCTCCCCTAAAATAAATGTGTCCAATATTAGTAACTGTTAGTTTAAACTTTTCTATAGAGGTTGACATCAAGCATAAAGTATTATGACTGTCATTGTAATAAAACCGCAAACGTAAGTAAAACGAATGCCGCAATGATCCATTGGAAGTCAATCGACTTATCTTCGAAAGTAGGCCACAGCAAGTGATGCGTTCGAAAAACTTTTGCTATGGAAAGCATATTTATTGATTTGGTAGATGTCATCTATCGACCAATTCCCTTTTGGCTTCCCGCTCGCTACTTTATCTCCACTAGACCCTGTTCTAGGAAGGCGGCCCCGACGTTACCAAGAGAATGGAATAATTGAGAGGGAGGTGAAGCAAAAACCGCTCGTGAATGTGATTTGCAGAAAGAACAAGTCTCTATTTTATAGCTTTATGTATTAAGCTTAAAATTTTCACATTCTGCTATAAGATATATTTTTTTCTTGCCTCGATTTGCAAAGATATAGTTGATACTCAAGTTCCATCTATGTGAAAGACTGACAGGGTTTTTCCTTTTTATGACCCATGTTTTTTCAAATGGTTGGTAAGATTCTGTAACTGATTTTTTTTTACTGGAATGTAAAAGTGAGCCGTTAGCGATATGATCAAATTATGAGCCCATTCTAATGCTCACACAAATAATATATCGTAAATAAACGGGTTTTGTGATTCAAAGCTGTCTTCCGCGCCGAAAATGCAATAATAAAATATCACTTAATCAAATTTACCTTGTCGCTCGCCTTTCACGTAGCGATCCATTTACGTTTAGCTCCTCCGCTTCTTTAAACGTCTGAGATATTCTAGCGGTTGGTGAATAATTTCTTCGGTCGGGCTCCTTGATGAATGGCTCCTTCAGAAGACGTCCCTCCCCCCTTACACGTGAAATCTGCAGACAGATTTGCAAGCTAAACTCTCGCTCCGTCCTCTGATTCCATTTGAGTTTGATATATTTTTGTGTGTATCAGTATTCGCAAAAAAATCTGATTTATGGGCCGATTATGCAGCTAAGTCGCCATGACCTGCCCTGCTATTGAACTTCGGCGCTGTGTTTTGGGGTGATATTTCAGCCCCACTGGCTCATAGCTTGTCAGCCGGATACAGGGAGACCTAGTGAGGATTTAATTTCATTACTTGTCAACACGATAAAAATTTTCAACTTGATGACAAAATTATTACACTGTATTACGATACAAAAAAACTCCAGACGAGATCGGGGGTAGGTATTTCACAACCTGAAATAGCAGGTTATGATACATCCAGGTTAGGTACCTATATATACAAACATGTCACGTCGAATCTAATTACACTTTTGTTATTCACCTCAAAAATATCAGCTGAGTATTTGTGAAGGGTAAAATATGTTTGTATGTTTTATGATAATACCATCTAAAAACCAATTTTTCACCTGGAACCGAGGCGGAACTTTGTATTATTTTAGCCACACCTCGCTTATGAAAACAGCAGTAGATGCTAGTAAATGTTTTCACTGATATTATCGACGAGTTCAACGAGGAAGCATCCGCGGGTGAACAGGAGGATTGCAGGTCGACAAATGTTAGGTCGACTCCACGTTACTTGTGTTATTATAAACGGAGTTAATAGTTTGTGTGGAAAAAACCATTGGCTCACAGTCAATGAACAAATCAATTACAAACTTCAATAACAAAAACAGTGTTAATTATTAATGCTACATTAATGTATCTTGTTATTCCAAACCCAAGTATACTATCTACTATATATAGTATGTTACAATCTGACCTCACAGATAAAATGTATCATGCTTCATTTTAAGTTAACATTAGAGCACTTAGTGCGAGAGGGATCTCTTGGGGGTTTCAAATGATCAAAACGTAACAAAAGATCTTTGGTAATCATTTGCAGAAGCAAATATCAACGTCAGGATTTTGCAGGCACCGCTTTACACTTGTTAATAAACGAGTTATCTCCAGTCCATCTCATTCTTTCGTTTTGATCTCTTTTCGTCGAAAACGGTAGGAGTATTCCGAAAAGTAAAGTGAAGTCTTTTCCTGTGTTACAAAGACGACAATATTGTTTCTATTTCTAAACGACCAGCTTCTAAAGAAACTTATTCAATATACACATGGACTATTGCAAGGAAATTGTCGTTGATTTCCAAGCAAATAACGCACAAAGTTTCATTTATTTCAGTGAAAGAATTCAGATCGAAGCAATCAGTTGATGGTTCAGAACGTCAATATGCCATGAGTCTGTAGATGCTCGTGTGTTCACTAATTTACATTGCAATTAATTTTGGCAAATATATAAACAATCATTATCACTGTTACCTCTGAATTCCTGTCGATATTAATTCCTGCTACCTGATCGACAATCGCGTGCTCCGGCTAGCTTGAGGGTGAACATGCAAGGTAATTGAGATAATTACTGTTAGCTTTGAGAGAGTAATTGATAGTCGTGTAAAGCAATGCACAGCCCATAAGGTTAGACGAAACAATCCGATATGCGGAGTGCGATACAATCGTGATTGTACAATTTTACGTAGCACTTACTTATAGGTCGGTGTACTTGGCTTCAAGTTTTCCATTGCTTCTTAGCCAGGCAGCAACTTTGCAGCTAGCGATGCAGCGCACTGCAATTCACCCTTTCAAGAACAGCTATTCAATAAGTTATTTCACTTCGAATCACTTGGGAGTTTTGCAATACTGACATTATTAGAACTTTCAATTCGAGATGAAATACGCAAATTCAATTTATAATGTTTGGTTAACTTTAAAGTAGCGGGAGTTTTTCTTAAGTCACTTTATAGGTGGGGTTATTAAATTTCTAAGTGTTTGACATTAAATTAAATTAACTTTCCAAACAGGGCATTAATTTGTTATAATCCACCTTTAATTCACAACATAAATATCATACAAGTATTAAAATTAAGCTAGTTATGGATATATTTTTAAATATACATACAGGAACTCTAATTGAACATGACTGCTGTAATCTATACTTCAGGAGCAACATGTAAATTAACTTCATTTCAATTAATTTACATCACCAAAGTATGTATGAACTATTAATCCTATGAATATATAACCCCTGTAAACATGACACGCATAACTATGGGGATAATAGGACTGCTCTTTTTTACAGAATCAAAATTATTCAAATTGGCCAATCAGAGCTTGTGATAAGCTTCGCACATGTAATCAAAAACATGAAAGCTGTTTTCATACGCATATTTAAGAAATTCAGGATTTATTTTAAGGATGTGGTGAATTTTGACCTAGAAACGGACGACTTTAGCGTGCTCGTACAATTAAAGATAACTTGTTTACGAACAACCCCACAAATCCCAACTGCATGCTTGCAGGCGACAGATATTAGACCATGGCGTCCTGCTTGTGCATCCCTTCGTAGCAGAGTAAATCCAGGGAGGAGGAGGAGGAACCGTTCCATGGCTTCCAGGCAAGCGAACAAGTTTGTGCACATAGTTGACTTGGCCAACATTCCTCATAACGACAAAGTGTTTGCTTTACCATCTCCACAATTCGCAGTTTCCAGGAAAAGGTCCGTGCATTAGTTCACCACATCCATTGCCTGGTCCTGACTGTACTTGCGGTTTTTCCAGACCATTGTTTACTTTGAAAGGCAAAGCCGTACTTGAATATTTTAAGAATATCCGATTATTGAAAATATTTTGTTTGGTAATAAAGATGTGTCATGTAAGATAAGATGCTTTTTCATCGGTCTTTGAAGTGATTTTTGGTCGTTGTCATGCTCTGAAGTATATGATTTTCTTTTAATCGATTTCTTTTTGTGGTTGAGAACAAAACTGTGGAACGAAAACTGGAATTTATTTGGTATTAATATTCGATCAAAATTTCGTTTGTAGCTGCTTTGTGCCTATCTTTGTTATATAAAATAACTTCGTCGGTTCCACAAGCCCACCCGCTGTCAAAGCAAAGAATACACTCGCAGTTTCCTTCTTTAACGGAAAGATTTTACCAATACTTTGATGCAGGAAGATTACCTTAACGAACGACCAATTTCAGAACTGATTAAAGAAATTCGTTATTTATTATTCCCCTCTGGATAATCCGTGCTCAGGAATCGTTCTTGAACTAAACTACGATGCCAGAGAAACATCAGTTACCTTGGTGGGCAATCTGAGACAATTATTCCTCCTTCCTTGGCTCTTCGCTAGCTTCTACTTCCCTACTATATAGTATCTACCTTCAAGTCGCCTTATAATCTAGTTTGATTCTCTATAGACGTGGCCTGATTTCTTGCTTATACACGATCGTCTCATCCTTTAATAATGGCACAAAGTTCGCTATTTATAGTGAAATTGAAAGTAAAATCATAGACATCAGCGCAATGAAAAAGTACGTTGCTCCCAGTGAAGGATTTTTTTAAAATTTAAATATCGAAGGCTACCTACTACAATAACTGGCGGTTGTGGATGGAACTAGGCCAAAGGTTGTGCACTAGTCTAGGGAGTCGGGAACGCCAGTCTGAGTAAGGCATTGTCATGGCGCGGATCGTAGGTTACAATTAGTGACCTGACAATATAGTAAAAAATAAGTGCAGTTTGAAATAGTTCCATGTGACAATGAACACTGTAAATTATGTGACATTCCTGTGGCGTCTTCAGTCTTCTGCGGTGGCTCTCGATCTTCCGAAAAGGTAATGCTACTTCGATCACACTTGAATTCAACGCAAAAGGTTTGGTATGTACCATAACCTATAATACATGCATCTTATACATTTATAATGAGCCTGAAGGCACTGTTATGTGTAGGTATCTAGAGTTTCGGAAAGAATTAGAAGTTAACAGTGCCATCAATATCTGATAACTTAGTTGTGCGATGCACGTACGCTGTTTACGACAGCGCTCGCGGTCCTGAATCAGTTTGTCTCGAAACACAGTACTACTACAAGAGCCAGCGAGTTCCGCGGATAAGTACGTGCCTTGGTTCGATCTCTACTACTTATACCAGTGTCTACATCTTAATTACCTAATTATGGGAAACACACGAGGGTGGAGACAAAGAGCCAATTCAATACCGCTAACGGTATCATCGGAGAACAAATCGGAATTGATTTTCAATTGAATTACCGAATTCATTCCAATTTGCAGAACTGACTACGTTTTCTTGTACTCATTTTCAAAGGGATATAAAAACGCTCTGTTTCAGTTGGTTAATATTAGTTATTTTGTATCTGGAAAATATGCGGGGTAAAGGTTTATTTTTCCTTTTTGAGTTTTTCTTTTAAATCTGGATAAACAGTGTATTATGTCAATGTTTACTTGATTTCTGTATCTGTTACCTATATTATAGGTATCTCATTTGAAATGGTTAGCATCGTTTTTATCGGCATACAAATTTCATACCCCTGGGGTAAATTTTCATAGTACTACATTCTTTGATATGGAAAACATATATTATGATTGATCTTAAATTGATATTACTTCACTTCATCAGACTAGAGAATGGATTACGGAAAATAGTAAAGAGTGTATGGAAAACAATGATTTCCTCTAAATGATTATACATTTTTTTTATTCAGTGATTATTCACACATTCGTTGATAGTACCTAAGGTGCACTGTGCAGTCCATGCTTTTAACCAATCTAAGGATTTCACTGTCACACATTTTAGTGGTGGGTGCACTTAAGCAAGTTTGGAGTTACTATTTCAAACCATAAATGCATTAAAATGATTGCACCAATTGCACTAACATCTCATACTTCTCTAACAATTGAATGCATGGCATGTAATCAATATTTAAAACATCCATATAAATGCATACACAAACGTCTAGAAAAAATCTATTAAACATAAGAGCCATGGGAACTACATTTTCTTCTTCAACGATAAAATGTACCTCTCGTGTTTCTTAAAATATCTATTAACTCATTGCCTAGCGTAGATTATGTAAGATGTCTGTTCGTGAATTTCTTTTTCATTATTTCTTTTCACCCAAGTATTACCACAATGGTTTATACTTTTCCCTATTTTTCTTATAAATCCCCCACGGCAAAATGCTTGGCTTGTTTTTCCGCGGTGGCGGCGACGGCGGCAGCAGCGGCGAGAATTTCCCCGGGATGCTGTTGTAAGAGCATTTCACCATCAATCGTCCGCCTGACGAGATTTCAAAGTTTTTCCATCTGCCAGTTTCGTTTCCGCCAATTTAAAAATCATGTGAAATTTTCGCATGTATGAGCCTCTATTTGACATGAAAATGTCTTCTATAAACCGTGGATGAACACAATTTCTTGCCTGGATTCGAGGATTTTACCTAAACTTATATTTTTTTCCTCTCTATGGAAATGTATAGCCTATCTGCCTAGAAATCGCGCACTCTCGTTTTCAGACTCTCCGCTTTTTCTTCGTTTATTATCGATGTCTGTGGTAGTCCATTAGTACGGTCTGCACCCTGTTAAGTGCACTAATTAAGTTCAAAAACTATTAAAACTATGCACAAACACTGTTTTAGAGAAGCCGACTTAGCAGTTTACTGGTCGTTAAACAACACCATCAACAAGGTGATTAATAACCTGCCAGCCTGTGTTTCGTCGAACGTTCGCCGTTCGCAAGACGTCGTTGCGTTTCACGACTCCCACTAGGTGGGAGCTAGTCAATAATTCTTCCTTTATATTCCCGCGTCGACCATATCATTTTCCAAGTGTTTTCCAAGTGTGCGTTATATTGTCGTTATAATACTATCAATTACTATGTCGCCTTTTATGACAGCGAATTTCCTTTTGATTGCTGCAATTTGCACAGTTAAATTGTTTATGACTTGGATTAATTTGGCTGGATTGGAATGACCAGCGAGGTCTTGCATTTGCATGTAGCGACGGCTTGTGAAATTATTTTATATTCAGTTACAAATCCAATCAACTATTATTAAGGATTGATGCTGCCCACTCCTGAATGCATGGCGATTTACAATATAATTTTTGTATTCATGAAAGTATCTACACATCTATAATTACCGACAACTTGAAGAGTTGAGAAGAATTTTCAAATTCGTCGTCACATCTACAAATTTGAATTTTAACAGCATCGATTTTCTAATAGAGTCCACTGAATTTTAACCCCATATGATTCAGATGAAAATCTCGAAGTACACCATATGAAACATGGTTCTGTGGCTGTCCTCTGCAAAACCGATTGTGAATTGACCAATTTCCACTCCGCAGATTGTTTATCTCTACAAAATACCGCCCCCCAAAGGTTTAATCAACGATGAACTTTTATGTATGCAATAATTGGAAAAATGTTTATGCAGATGTAGCAAATGTTTCAACGCAATAAAGCACCGGCTTGAGCGTATTGTGCTTGCAGCTTTTCCCATGGAACGCCAGCTCGGCTCTATACGGTTTCTTCATGTAAGTCCTAAATCTGTGATTTATGTGTCGATACATGGCTGGCTATTTCAGCACCGCGCACCATGAAATAGCTGTTCAATCTTAATGTGTATTGAATGGACATCGAAGTTGGTTTAATTGCCTTGCTCGTTTGGTCTATCGCAGTATCGCGGGCGATATGATTCCCAAAAGGCTGCCGGCAAAATGTGGGTACCATCGTGATGGATGGCTCTAGTCGGGGGAGGACAATCCTTTGGAGGGCTCACCCAAAAGCTCCAACCCACTCAACAAATGAACCGCAACTTTCCTAGCCGCATGATACAACCGCCGTACTACTCTAAACAGAACACAAGTGCGAGAAGTTTTTTCCTTAAATGAGTTAGATTTATTTTCTTCTTATCCATTAGAGGGATTCGCAAATTGAAAACAACATTTTGGTTTATGTGTGTCTCCCTCGCAACCAATCAACGTCGCCGAGCTGAGTTTCGCACTCAATGTCTAATAGGGTGTCCATAATATATTAATCAGCGAGTTTTATGTGGAAACTTTATAGTTGCCAACTCCGCGTGTTCATAATTCATCTTGTGCGCCGCATTGTCAGCAAAGATTAGACGAGAAATTTTTATTATTTAAAAAAATATGAACTTGGGCAAGTTTTTCCGGGGTGGGTAAGCAGAATTCCGAGAAACAAGATACACATTTCATAATTTCTTGCATCATTCAGAATAATCTTTCTGAACTTTTTGGACGAAATTAATTTCACTTCGCTCGCAACTCTTTCAAAGAGAAATTTTCCAGGTTCCGTTTCAACGCATGTGAATTCTTGAACGTCCAGTTTCTCTTATTAACATTTATTCCGACGCTTGGGAATATTTTTATTGAAAACTAGTCCGATTCTCTGGTTTATGTTTCACATAAATAGATATTTTATCCAAAGTTTTTATTACATTCTCCGCGTTCGCCTCGAGCTCATAAATTCGGCATAAAAATGTCAGCGGCGAGTAGCTTACAGCCAAATGTCCGTCAAATGTTCTTCTATAATCCTTTTCTCGCTAGACAGAGTCACGTTCGGAGATATCGACTTCTTGTTGAACTCACCTAAAAACCCTAAGATACGACACTTTCAAGGCACGGAAAAGTCAGGCAAAAAATGTTTAATTTTCAGCTTATTTTTCGCTCAAATTCTGACTCCTTCCTCGCTCTTTCTCCATCATTGTTAAATCACGATTCGGAAATGGTAGAAACTGAAAAGCGCTACACCGTGCAAGTGAGATCAGTCGAATGAAAAACCAACCTGATGCTTGCCTTGTGAAATTGTACAATTCAAGCCCCGTCCAATTGCCGAGCGGATTTTAAGCGTGTACACTTGGGCCTCAAATATATTCTCCATTTTTCACTGGATTTAAATCCACACACTGTCCCATTAATCTTATTGTGTGCTCGTGTTACACTCGTCTCGTTTTAATTTCACTTGCATGCGATTCTCATGATCCTTCTATTCTATTCTATCTACCATAAACTGTCATTTATACTTCTTTTTATCCATCACAAAAAATAGGACACGATTTCATCTTTGTTGCAAATTTTGTTGAGGTTCTCACGAGACGTCTTTCTAACGAAATTGAATTTGCATAGAGTAATTTATCTAATAATATTATCGTATGTACGAAATAAGAATATCGTTCTCGTATGCAGAACACAATAGCTTGTCAAACACCATTGTTGTGGGTTTGCTCGATTCGAAACATCCCCTATTCATGGCCAAGCCACTTAGCAACGTAATGTGGGTCAGCGTACTACTGCATCGATAACATTGCAGCCTCGCCAATCCACAATGCACTCTTATACCAATGTTGCATCGCATTTCTTGAATGAAATTCAATTATATGAACCTGATAGGTTGAGTGAGCTATCGGCTATGACAGGTTGAGTTGAAGATTTGAAGCCATTCCAGCGTTAACGATTGTTATTGATACGATTTTGTCAGACGATGATAATAATATCTTCCGGTTCTCAACATTTCGAGGATATATTTGCGAACCCATTCTTGCAGACATCCATCCAGCATTCGATATCATTTTCCGTCAAGATAGATGATTGTCCAAATCAACCCTCGCCGGTTTAATGTAAGCGCTAGAAGGCATTATTCTGCTTGTCGCTTTGGATAAATAAAAGAAAGATTTCGTGGCGAAACGGGATAACATTGATCCAGCGATTTGACATTGTTTTCGGGACCGCAAACATGACGCGATCGCGTACATAATAAGAAGAGCTTGCATAAAAAACACGTGGCGAATTTAAATAAATTATCATATCGCATTTCCGCCAACATTTAGTGACACGTTTCCAGCATTAATTCGCCGGTTGGCATCGCGAGACGCTCGCTGCTCGGCGCTGATGTTTCAATCTTCCTCGCGTGAAATCTCAAGTGTCGAGTGCATTTTGATTGAAAGCGACGGGCGACCGTTGGAGGCCGGGACGTCGAGGACGCCGGTCACATCTCGTTCTCGTCACGACGCCGACGCCGACGCCGACGCCGACGCCGACGCCGACGCCGGGGCGCGTCATTACTTCGTCTTACCTGCGGAAACACTATAGCCCGGGTGTTAATGCCTGAAACTATGTTTGCCAAAAATAAAATTCGAGTTGTGAGCAGCAGTTTTACATATATCTACGTTTGGCGCTGTGCTCCAATCAGGGCTGGCTCCACCTGGCACACGCTGCTATCATGCTTGGAATCGCGAAACAATGTGCATGATATGGATGTGAAAATGATGTCTGTTTAATTGTTTTATCAACCATGCCTAAATTTCAGTAGACATTGTTATCATCTAACTTTGTCGGTTGTTTTTGACTAAGCCTCGGGACATTTTCGACGAATGATATACGCAAATTCCCAGCGCCGCGTTGCAGCAGACTAGGGAAAGTAAAGTCGACGCCGGCGAACCACGCGCCGCCCGCGCGTCCTTATACCACGGAAAGCTTTTACGACAAATATTTCCCAAACTTCGTTACTTTTTACAACTATTGTGTCACATTTTCATTTGCAATAAAAATTATGGTTGGTTAAAGAGATGTCGCGATGGCGAATAGCAGAGCAGCGGATTTTGTCGCGTATTTCCCGGTCCTTGGCATGGCGGGAGAAGAAACGAGGTGGGGCTATTGTCGATTGACAATCGAGTGAAAGTTTAATCTCGCATAGCGCCGAGAACAATTAAACTATCTTTTGGGCGCACGTGATATACCGAAAAGATTTATAATTAGCGTACAAATTTGGTTTCAAATTTCTAATTATCTTCGCCGACTAGCTTGCAATTATGAATCGAACGGTCCGAACTAATTACAGCAATTTCCCTATCAAATCACCGAACGCAATTAACCTAAAAGTATAGAATCATCTCCACCCTACCAAAACTACAAACAGATAAATTGACGCAAAATGGCATCCGCTGAAACGAGAATTAATTACGGACAGGATTTAATTGTAAGGCATAGGCGATTTGTTACTTTGATTCATGCGCGAATAATAGAACGCGGGCAGGAGCCCTTTGCGAATACTGTGTAGGTGGGAATTGAGAAGGTAATGAAAAGTCGACCAGAGGCTGTTGCTTCTATATCTAGAAAGAAACGTAAACCGATATCGAGATTTCCGCTTGCTTCCGGGAAATTGTGCTGTCAACGCTGTATGGCAAAGGAAATTACCCATCGACCATTGGCTGGAATTGTGAAACACAAAAGCAAATGAAGGCACTTAATTTGAAAGATTTCAGGGGAGGAAAGGTTGAAGTTTGAAAGTCTGTGGTTATTTCTGGTGGAAAGCAGTCAACAATGGTATAAGTAGCAGAGATGGCAAGGTGAATTTGAAGCTGCGTTTTGCATAGTTTAATATCGAATATGGCTAGTGAACAATTGAAAATTCACTTTTGTCTTGTGTCATCTTTTGACGGTTATCTGGCTGTGCAATGAGGGGTCGTTTCCAGAATGACGTGACGAGAATCAAGCTTCGAGATAAATGTACCATAAAACATTGATGTAGTTCTAAGTAATTCAGTGGCTGCTGTACGCATTTGCTACAAAAAATTCAACCTCCAAATCCACTAGAGTCCATATATACAGAGTTTCAAAAGCCATCTATATTTGGATTGTAAATTTTAAACGAGGTATTTTCATCGTGGAAATTTAGTGCGTTGCAGAGTAATTTCATGGGTTTAATAGCCGCGGTCCCTAGCGTTTCCCCAGAATTTAGAGGCGAGGGCATGGGAGCAGGTAGAAAGATAACCCACACCACCTTGATCTAACCCAGGTTATAATTGAGCTTGGAGAAATTATCGAAAAGATCACTGATGGCACTACATCAGGTTACTAATTACTAAAGTACAGCTAGACAATGGGCTAGTGGACGGACAAGCACCGCAAACACCCACTTGTACACTTTCCAGGTGACTTTTTAACAAACATTAATTTGCAGTAAAAACGAGGATAAATTTGATGGAGAACAGATCGAAAGTTTATTCATTGAAAAAAAAAACGTATTCCCTTCGAAAGACCAAGCTATATATTATTCCAATTTTACAAAAATCTCATCAAAAAGACATTCTTTAATATGCTCTCATCTTTTTTTAACAAATCAAACGCAAAAAAAGAACCTTTTTTTTTGTCCCCGGCAAACAAAGACGTTTGATTGGTAGGCTGAACATCTCGTATTCCGTCCGCGTGTACAATCACAGGTTGATTATTTTTCTAAATTTCCATTGCTATTTCCGACGCGCTATGCGATGCCATCTTTTAGAGGTACTCACTCCGTGATCCAGCCTGGCGCTATCTCTCGCGAAATCACTGGCGAATTTTCATCAGAGCTTTCGTTCGCACCCCCCCCCCCCCTCCCCCGGATCGTTCGGGATTGTCGGAAACGGAAAGTAATGCTCGCATTCTGCAGAGCTCTCGCCAACCTTTGCGCATTATTGGACGGAGTTTGGTGAGACGAGGTAAACACTGCGCCGGGTAATTAACAAATTTGGCAATTACTACGGGGCTGTATTGCCAAATGTATTACGCATTTCATGTGCAATAAAGAAAATGGCGCCTGGTGTAAGCTGACTCAATTGCGCGCGGATAAATATGGCGATGATATTAATATCAGCGGAGGGAATTGTTCTGACAATAAAACCGGTGCCTTTCCTTGAAAACTAATTCAAATCACTCCACCTGTTTTTTTCCGATCATTAAATTATCGTATGCATTAACCTGGATATTTAATAACTTCGCTAAGTTTATTTTCTTATTACTTCACCTCGGCATAAGAACGTAATCGCTTGAATAAGTTTCGGGGTCGTAACATTCCTCAGCATAGTTTAAAATTAAAGTTTCATAATAGTTTCAAGTGAACCTGGCACCACCACCACCACCACCACCACCACCACCACCACCACCACCACCACCACCACCACCACCACCACCACCACCACCACAAACCAGCATACCGACGAGAGATCCACCCAAGTTATTCAATGTCTTATGATCGATTTACCATCACGTCTTCACGACTGGCACTCTACCAAAGTATAAGTTAAGTGTGTCGCCCGCTCGCATAAATGAGCCAAGTAATCGGGCACTATAGCCCCCCCCGACGACGCGGAGGGATGAAAATGGAAGAATACGCGATAGCTATACACAGCTTGATGTTTGTTTCGTGTATACCGCTTCTTAGTTCTTGGCGAATAGGATTGCGAGATGGCCAACGGTTATGAACGGTTAGCGTTAGAGGGGGGGTCGTGGTCATGAGGGTGTCGGAAATAAGTAAATTTGGTTTCCTACCCGCCCTCGCCTAATATCCTAGTCTGCTTTGCTTTAGTGTATTTCCGTTCCCCGAATTGCAGTCCATCATCTAACGCCGTGGCGCGTGACTGGGAAGCTTAAAGCAGGTCGGGGTCTTGCCACGGTGCATTGAGCCGCGCGCTTTATTTTTAAGCATCCCAGCCGAGGGTGTTACCGCCGCGCTGTAGCTGGCTGCATCCCGGGCTTACTTGTTCCACTCTATGCTTAAAATGCACGTGAACAACCTGCTTGCAACTTGGCTCGAGACATTTGGATAATTTCTGAATGTCAGGGGATTAAGAAAATCACTGGCTATTTGAATTTTCCCGTACGTTTTATTAATTTTCTGCTTGTCGCGTACTAAACTTAGCGTGCATTTTTTAATAGACGGTATAGTAAAATTCATTTTTACTCTATATTCCTTTAATTTTAAGCCATCCGCGAATGAATGAAATCAGTAGCTCGTTGGATTTTCTTCCACATTTCTCACAAGTTCTGCTTGTCACATCGATCAAAGGTTGCATATCTTAGAGAACTTACAAATTCATTAACCGCAAGGTCGACTATATTCCGTTCATTTTTGCCTATCGGCGAATGAACGAAAACACAGGCTATTGAATTTTCTTTTCAATTTAAAATAAGTTTTCGTCGTCGCAGCGAGTCGAGCGCACGTGCATATTTTAAAGAACGTGTGACAAATTCATTACATAAAGCTGACGTTGTCGGTAAACTTTGAAAGTTCGCTCGGATCGCGAATATGGACGGCCGATATATTAACCGATTATCCTGGACTTGGAAAAATTGTGCCCGGAAAATACAATCAAAGTTGGCGGCGTCCTCGGAGTGCAGCAGCGTTCTAGGTATACGTATTAGATGCCCCGGGTAATTCCCCAACTTCCTGCTCGCTGCGTATAATAACGTCCTGTCTGAAACTTAGTTACCTTCAATCATTCCTGGGACTTAGGAGGGCCGCGAGCGAGTTCAAGGCACTCGCGATCCGCGAGATAATAAAAGAAAGGGAACAATTTAATGTAATTGCACCTGCATAATTATAAAGACGTCGGTTGCCTGCCTTGCATCCGTATGGCATGGTAAGATTTTAATCAAATAAGCATTGTGTAGAGCAGGTTATTTGACACACAGTCGAGCGTTACACGGTCTGCATGCTTCCAAGTTTTCTGAGGGTAGAAACTAATTTTCTTTCGAGGGAACTCAAATAAAAGATATAATCACTCCATAGTTCGTATCCAATTTTTGATCCTGCGGAAATTGGGTTAACGTTTTATTCAGTCGATTAATCAATTTCGCTGCTCTATCACATTAGGATTGAGCCCAGTTGCCGAAAGAAATTTTCCCAGCGGAGCTAAAAAGGTAAACCTATAAAAAGTAGCTGGAGCGCCTAAAAACATCACAAGCTTTGATAAGCTTTAATAAAAAAGCGGAATGACCGCTTAAGCATGAAATAAATCCATCGAAACTAGTTAACGTCGTGCATCTCAGCTGGGAATGTGTATCTACAAATTTCCATACGCTTCATACCGCCGTGTTTTTACACATGAAAGGGATAATCAAAGTTTAAAGCTATAAGCCATGTACACAGGCATTGGTCCCCATGACCCAGAGGTCGTATGAATGATCTCCTTGCCCTTATGTACACACCTAAATCACCGTTAATATCATCTGCGCCCACCGTGGGGAGGCCGACGTGTACACGCATCGGGGTCGCGGCTGCCCCCCCCCCCCCCCCCCCCCGCCCCCGCGGCTGCCCTGGCGGCTGCCCCGGCCGCGACGGCGGATTAATACAGCATCTGGCGCCGATATGCGTCGCGACGCCCCGCCCGAGCGCGGCCCGGCGCCCGGCCGACGCCGACGCCGACGCCGACGCCGATATTTATGCAGAAAGCATTCGCTGTGCACGAAGACCGCACCATTCACGCACACTGCCCGCACCGCGGAAAAGTATTTTATTCGTTTCTCGTGCTCGACGTTACTATTTCCTCCGAACGCACGGCTTAATTATGACGCCTCGTTATGCCCAAAATGAGTTCATTTTCATTAAGCGAGCATGAGAATCGAGATGTGAACTGGAAATGTGATGTTGGTCGTAATGGCTTGCGCCGTTGCCAGCGCGCGAGGTTTCCGCCGTGACGGGGTGTACACTCCACCGCGTCGGATGTGTCAACATGTTCTCGCAACAATTCTCCATACTCTCCACTTGCCACTCGCTAAGTTATTCATGCAAATAAACAGGATCTCTTAGATCGTATGGCCAATGAAAAGATATGGCAGGCAGCGAACGCGGAGAGAAAAGAAACTCACCGCAGCTCTATTTGTATAAATCACATATTATTTTATATATGAACACATAAAGCTGAGAGACGCGGGACCGCAAATGTCGCAGCTCGGGCGCGCGAAACTTTGCAACAAATCTGCTCGACATCTACCACAAAAGCCTGCGGAATCAAGAAACATGTCCCAATTCCCTTCCGCCAGTTTGAAAAGCGGCGTCGGCAACCGCTACTTAAGCCCGAACACCGCGCCCCCCGGTCGCCGCGCCCAATGCATGGGTCAGAAAATGTCACCGACAACTGTCAGCCGCGCCTGATGGATCTACTCGCCTCGTATAAACACTCTTGGAAAACTTAAAACGTGGCTTGAGACGCTGTGGCAGGGCGGGCACATATCGTTACTCTCAGCGCCAGCTAGGGGAGCAGCAGCAGCAGCAGCAGCAGCAGCAGCAGCAGCAGCAGCAGCAGCAGCAGCAGCAGCAGCAGCAGCAGCAGCAGCGGAAGCTGAAGCTTTAATGACGCCAATATATCATGACCTGACCGGCGAGTTAGCGAAGTTATTACAGAAGCTCTGATGCGATAATATCTGTTATCGCTATCAGTGAAATCTAATCACATAACGAGCTCGACGTCTGGAATTACCGAACGACCCACAGTTTGGGTAATTTGACACAGAGTCTAAGTAATAAGGAATCGATATCTGCGGTAGCGACGTTTTCCTCCGCCGCCGCCGGAACATTGCAGAAACCACTCTGCAAACTTGCTTATTTAATGATTTCACAAAGCAGGTCGACGAAATACCTGTGCTCTGAATTAGTTGGTGTAATGCTGGGCGTTACAGATCCTTTTGCACAGCAGTTTATATGTTATGTGTTTTAAATATTTACTGAGCAAATTGCTCTCCGGTGACGTATTAAACGGGGGAGACAAAACAGTGCATGGAATATGAATTGAGGGTAGCACGTCTAGCAGCGCCGAGGCCGTGGCCTTTGTAGAAACTGTTGGGGCATTCCGGGTGGAGGCGCCGGGTTTAAAGCTTGCCGAGTTCGTACGCAGCGTCACTTCATTATGCTTTAGTGGCGTAATGGCGTTGGTAGGGATTGTGGAGGGAGGGCATAGGCGGCATGGGGTAGACGGTAGGCTAACGGGAGCGTACAGCAAAGCTTCACTCAATTACACTGCCCTTCGCAGTTTTCTTCGAACACACACTTAAGGATATCCGCAATTATAAGGCAAGGGAAGATAAAAGTCGCCAGGCCCGTTTCGAAAGCGAGTTGCGAACTTATGGTGCATAAGTCGCGAAGCCCCCTCCCCCCACTCCCACCCCCTAACCATGTCATCGAGATTTATTTTTTATTTCCTTCCGCGAAAAAGTTTTAGTTTCTATTTATTTTTCCTCGTATAGCGACATTATACGGCGAAAAAAAAACTTTGCTGAATTAATATCAATCGATTAGAACTGTCAGTTGCACTATTATTTTGACAAATAACAACAGAATAAACCAGCCGAAATAAATTTCCATCAGACATGACGGAGTCGGCACCCAGTGCGAGAGAGAGAGAGAGAGAGATGTGAGAGAGAAGAGCGGAGTTTTTTTCCCTCGTCATTTCGGATGTGCACCGGTCTCGCTGAGCCCGCCAGGCGTCGGGATGCAGAGGAGCCTACCGAACACCGACTCGGAGGCTGCGGGACTGCCGGGATCTGCAGCCGGCATCGCAGCTCGCTGGAAACTTTCAGAGCGCAGGCCGGCCGCTCGGCAAAAAGCTGCGCTTCCGCTGGGGTGACCATCCAAACACGGCATTCCCGGTAACGACTGCCGCCCCCACCGCCCCGGCCGCACTCGGGGATGTCGTCCCCGGTCGCCATCCCCCCCCCCTGTTTTCCCCAGGCGAGCTTTGACCTCGAAATTAAATTACATATAAATACGGCGGGAGCTAACCTACCGTAAACATTTAAAAAGATCCGAGAGACAAATTTCAATTCCGCACATTAAACTGCGAGGTATTTTTCTTGAGTCAATACAAACTTGGGGTCCGTTTCGCTCCACCGGGACCTCTCCGTTCTGTTTGACTGCTACCCCTCGGACGGAAGCGCGCCCGGTTCACGCTGTACGAAACAACCCCCCCGCACTACGCGCTCGCCAACGCGTGTAAGCTCCCTCTCTCAAAGATTGGAAATTACAATAGCCTCATTACGGACACAAATTGAAACTTGAAAGCATTGCGCCGCGTGAATGGCGATCGTGATCGGGTGATCACGAAGGGATCGGGCGAAGCAAGGTGTTCGCGGTCGTCGTTTGACCGTACGGCTCGTGTGTGGGGAGGGGGGGATGTTCTCTGGTCCTAAGGGTGGGTGTTCCACCGCACACTCCAACTCTACCGTGGTCGGCCAATACCATTCCGTGATCCAAAGATCGATCACTTATTCTAATATCGATCAATTGCATCTGCAAGACACACCGGTATCCCCCCCGGTTCACACACCAAATCCAAAGCCAATCGAATCAAATTCCATTGAATAATTTGGCAAGCTCATTCTAACCTAGTTTAAAATTGTATGAAGTAATCCATGCTCCGATCCGGCGTATTGCCGGTTCGCTTCTGTAAAGTAGTACGCCAACTTTTAGATCCGAACTGTGTGTAGGTTGCAGAGGGAAAAGATAAAACACGAATCCTCCAGCCGGCCACGAGCGAACGATGAACGTGATTAATATTAAATTAACCTTCGTACGGCCGACATTCATGAACTATATACGCGCTGTAATACATGCATTCCAGGAATAACTACGGCAATAACATGACCATTCTGTGGCCCCGTGCGTAATTCTCGTGCTGTGCGCGTCTACGCACTGGTTCGCATAAGACGTGCGGCGAATGAAGCTGCCTACAATTATTAGCTTCGAGATAAGATTGTCGAATAGATTGTTCTTCTCTCCTGTGTTAGTTTTAGTCGGAGAGTCCTGCAGGAGAACGCGTTGTCTGTAACTCGAAAGATATATCACCTTGTTGACATAACTATTCCACCTCTCCCCTTTTTCTCGTCTGTTTCCCGCGTTAAATCATGCCCTCATAAAGTATTTCTCTCCCGTATATCTGCCAATATATTTGTGATCAATCTAGGTAAGAGTTAGTAGTAGAGGCATTCGACGATATGACGTTTTGACAGGTCACAATTCAGCTTGATTCTATCGGTGGGTAGTGCTGGCAGTGGCTGCTCTCCGCTCTCATGGCATGCTCCTGACGGTTTGCTTTTGATGGTGCGGTTGCACAATAGAAACCTCACGCGTACGTCGATTGGAAGAGATGATCCGATAGACGACTTGCCACGACGCCGGCGATATCGGCGAATGAAACTCCCTCTCACTCTCTCCGCCAGTTCCATCCCGACTCACTTCGGCGCTGCGATGAAATGAAACTGGGAAGATGAGTTGTCACAATGGCCGAGAGCACTGATAAATCTTCTGACAACGTTCGACAATCAGTCTTCAGGTTGTGTGCGATTGTGTTCTTGCGAACTGGAGGCGGCGGCGGTGGCGGCGGCGGCGGAGGCGGCGGTGGTGGCGGCCGTTTCCTTTCCGATGCCAGATTTGTGGTCTGGGTCCGAAAGACCCTTTGGATGATGTAGGGACTAGCGAAAATGAAAAATATCGATGTATTGATCGCTTTACCATACGGCGCAGTTGGCAAATAATCTCGCTGGCCTCGTAGCTCCATCCCAAGCAGCTGGTCAAATGGAGCGTGTAAGAGGTTGTACGCTGTACTTCTCGATTGTATCATAGCGAATTAAAGGGTGAATCCAGCGTATCGGAGCGTGCATCCCACTAAACGGTGAGCCATTTAATCAACATCACCCCCACCAATCTATTATTCGCTTTACCATATTATGCAATTTCCTGATCTTCAAAATTCTTGAACATAATAAACAAGTTGGGTTGATTTTCTTTTTGTGAGTTTCGCGTGGTTTGTTCAAATGGTGTCAGATGCAAGTTTGCCGGATGCTTTTTCTAGTATCAACTTATAATCAATGCCGGGTAATAATGGTTGCTGTGCAATATGGCGTGCTCGAGTTTGTAAGACAAGGCGGATTCAATGGCGAACACCGGTGACGCAAAAAGTTTGCAGAACAGAGTTCGCAACAGTTGTGCCTTGTTTCGCGTCGTCGTCACGGCGGGTCGCTGCTCGGACGCCCGGGGAGTTGCGAATCATTTTCCAACGTTTTCTGCAACGACAGTGCGCGGTGACATTTGTTGTCAATAATGCAGCCCCTTCCCGACCATTTTGCAGCACCCCCATGCATTTATTAAATGGTTCTACCACTTCAGTTTAATTAATGCTACTTTGCGTCCCAGTAGTTAAAAAGGTGGTTTAGCTCGTTAAATCTTTCCTCTTGGGAGAGATCTTAAATAAAACGTGATTAAGCTCTGAGCTACGCATCCCCTGCTAATAAAATTTTATAAAATAATTAAATAGCCGGAGACTTGATGATTAGATTGGCTCTCGCAGCTCTCAATATTATACGGTCAATTATGAGAGACGTCGGGAAATGAAAATTAAGGCGCTTTGGTATTATTTCTATTTCCCTATAAAATCCTCCTCCTAATTCGTTTGTTGGGCGCAACGTACTGCCGGGCGTTAAGGATCATTAAAATACTGATCGGGGCGTGCGTAAAGTTGTCAAAGGCGGCCGCGACGCGAAGCAAGGAGAGAACAACCCTTATATTTCGCAAGCTACCGAGTTGCACGTGGGCGAAATGCTTCAGGGTGGTTTTACCCGCTTTGAGTTACGTTTTCTTGGTAGGTCTCTATGAGGAAAATGAGTTGTGCGAGACTTTTTTTCTTTAGTTTTCCTAAGAGAAACATTGTTTTAAATCTTGCTCAGATCCCGGCGACGCGAAGTCGTTGTGTTTTATGCCTTTCCACGGCCATTGCTTATCGACAAGCCGAAATGACTCGATATGGAACGGCGAGACGTCGCCGTTGCATAAAGCACATGTTATTGGCCACCTTGCATGTTTGTCACGTATGTCACCCTCCTTATGTCGCCATAAAACAGAGACGAGAAATATAAAAACTCTTTGATGTCAAAAGGGCATGTTACATTTTTGTCAACGCTTCAAAAAGGTAGTCTACTCTGTGAACACTAAATAAGGTATGAATGCATTCGGGGCCTCTTAAATTCCCTTTAAGTGTTTATTTTCCGATGCTTTCAAAAGATTTTCTACACTAAACAAAAAGTGCTTGCTCACGGCTCAAAGCGGATTGATTTATGGTTGTCGCATTTTCTTTCTATTGAAAATAATGTGTTGTTACAAAATATCCGTGAGGCGGCGGCCGATATAATAGGTACTTGCACCGGTTGATGAATCGGTGCCGATTCCGAACCATACACCATAGACCCATATAGACTCTTCAGCGCTAAGCCAGTGCAACGTCCGCCAATCCTCCTCAACGAGCACTCTGTATTTGGCACGGAGAGTGGCGTGACCATCTCCCAACTCGTTTCGCCCGTCCCCCCTCCGTTGCTTTCTCCAGCAAAGCTTGCCACTGAGCGACACATCCGGCGCTTAAGCGGTAGCGTCTAGCTCATTCATGGACGAAGAAAGCTGAGGGTTTGATACGGTCTGGGCGAGGCTGGACGAGTGGACAGCAGCGCGCAGCGCAGCACTGTGCAGATGATTGATTACTCAATAAGATTCCAACCGAGGGTGAAACGGTACTGATGTCTTTATCATTGAGCCACATGTCCACAAGAAAATAATTACGGCATAATTGAAATAATATTGGCACAGCGATTAAGCCAATATTGAGGTTTATCCTCAAATCTGACCAAGGGAGTTTGTGTGTCTGTGTACCTTTGCTGGAGCCGTCGATCACGTTGAATAATGTTTGTTAAACGACAGTGAACTACATTCTAGTTATACTATATGTATTATTATATGTTGTCTAGTGCTTTCCTGCGAGCTTAAAGTTTGTTTTGCTAGTCTACAATTCAATTTAAGCGATGCAGTAGTTGAATGTGATTGCGACGAAATGAAACTTTCACTGAGAGTTTGGAAAAACAGGAACAACTGCGATGAAAATGAGGTTAGAACACTCTCGAGATGAATTAATACCGTGTGGACACGCCTTTGTCATTTCCCTCGAAACTATATGCAAGCAATTACTAGGAACAATTGCATAATGCATCAAAGTGACTTCCAAACGTTGTGAGGTAGGATCGTTAAATATTGTTTATAGGTGAACGGTAAATTTATAACCGCTGAACGCTGTCGCATCTTGCAAGTTTGGCGGTCATTCCAAGTGTATTTCGCAGCATCATTAAAAAACCTTTTCGCAGCTCACTTTATTTGCAAACGTTACGCGCGTGACGAAGTCTTTACTTAATGACACGTCGTTAAAAATAGAATGCTCTTAAGCCCTTTCATTTAAACATCAGCCCCGTTGACTTAATTGGCCGAGTGTTTAGATCGATTTCTTCTCGCTTCGCGTCGAGGGCGCTGCGTCCACGTCGAGACACCCTCGCCATCTTTATTTTAATGCTAAATTAGGACCCGTTATCCACCTTTAAATGCGTCTACGCCACTGAATGAGAAAGTGTTTCGCTATAGTCCAATGCAAATGAGTGGCTGTTGACATCGATTTTTCGAGGTAAATTATAATAACTGAAAATTCGTCGCTTTTTAGAATGCTCAGCTGAAATATCTCCGTTTTTAACTCAATTATTACTTGAGCTTGCATAAAAACCACGATGCTTTCATTGCGTTAAAAGCCTGCTTTTGTACTACCATTTTCTTGTAATGTATCAACTGTATGAAGGGAAGATTGCTTTTCGTAAAGATAACCATTCGCATACGGGCAGTACAGACAAATTTATATCCTTGTTATTTAATATCTTCCCGGCGTAGCCAGATTTTCTCGCAAAACGTGCCGGCAAATTCGTCACGAAGCCCCACAATTTCCAATGCTACTGTTAATTCCGTCAGGCACACAATTTGAGTGATCTGTGTGCGATGGGGGTGACGTAGGTGTCCGTTGCAGGCGGCTGTGCTATATCACCACCACAGCTCGCCTATCTCGGTCCATTTGCCAAATCAGAGCCGGCGTCGGGCTTGGATGCATGCACGCCGTACGGCCACGGTCGGTGCTGGCAATACACAGCACACCCCAGCTTGCGTATAGCTTAACCCCTCTCTCGTGCGTCCGACCGCACTGTGTTTACGACCACCCTTGCGTCACTTTCAGCAACACTTCTGCAGGGATGGACCGCGCGGCCCGGGTTCGAGCGCACGATGTCGACATTTTGGACGGGGCAAATCGACCTGGTGAGCACACAGAGTGGCGTGCGACCAAAGTACTGGCATCCGGAGTTGTCTGATTATGTTGGTTTCGTGTCCGGCTATGTTTTCGCGCACAGACAGTTGCCGATATGCAGAGTTCTGTGTTCTGGAATTATGTTGATGGGATTTGAACGTGAAAATTAATTTCTTTGTGGCTATAAAATTAGATAAATCGAACACTGTTAAACGAAATTCATTTTGTCGACAGGTTAATCTAGCTGGACCACTTAAAGCTCAGATTTATTTCTAGTTGGACCCTGTCCATGCATGATTCATATCCATAGTGTAAATGTGAGATATCTCACGCGTGCCGGGTCGCAGGGACCCAGTTTTTCCTTCGATCACATCGTGACGTATAATGAAGCTCGGCATTTACTCGGGTGCGAGGCGGCAAGCGTCAATCTCTCGGCGCCGTGACGCGTCGGCGTCGTGACGCGTCGGCGTCGTGACGCGTCGGCGTCGTCGCCTTATGGTTAAAACATGATGCGACTAATTACCATGTTATTGATGGTGTCTCGCTTTTTTCATTTTGAATCTCCGCGATTTATGAGCCGATGTTGCTTTTTATGATTTTGACACATCGCAAGGGCACCGTACTCATTTTTACAACACAAATTTCGTGTATCTGACAGCTCTCGCCCGTGCCGCACATCATAACTTGGCCTTTTATTAACCATATTTTATGCCTTTATTACTTGCATGAAAATTGGGCGTACGAAACATTTCGAATAAATAACGAAAAGATGATGCGGGCAACAAAAGTTTTTTCCCTGCCCTGCCAGAAAGTTTTATTTTGTGTTTATCATAACGAATGAGAAACTAATAGGGGTTTAACCTACAGCGATATTTTCTGTGGGTCAATACTAGTTTTATCATAAGAATCATGACGTTGATCTACTCAAAAGTCAGTCTGGGATGTATTTTCGGGGCTTACTTTCCTATTGATTTTGGAAGCGCACCAATAGTGGTGTTGGCTGGCTGCGCAACGGATCTTTCCGAGGGCTAGACTAGACTGCTGGGCTGCTGGGCTGCTGGCCTGGCCTGCCAGCTCGCTGCCGTCATTTCCCTGTTGCGCCTACATCCTGCGTGCTGGGGTAAAAAACGCTGGGCGCGGAGGAAATTCATCTCGACTTTACGAAGGCATACTTCAAACTTTCTCAACAGCCGGAAAGGGGAGGAACGGTGACACGTTCCCAACTATTTGCAGGATGGTTTAATTATGTTGTCCCGCTAAACGGCGTTATATACATGGTATCATCTCAGTCAGATCAGCCGGCTACGTTTTCTTGTGCCGACTAACTAATTCCAGTATTTAATTTAAATAGTTTGCCTGTCATTTATAATAAATAATGTGAAAATAAATAACCAATTGCCTTTCTGACAGCTTTGTTAATTAAACGGCCAGTCAGCTGTAACTTGATTAGTTTAAAGCAATTTTGAATGAGATATTTCCAAAAGTTTGGGAGCAAAGAGTGAAGGGTGTCATATTTGACTCTCACGAAAAGAATGAGCAAATCAAGCACTGGAAAATGCGATATGAACGAAAAAGTTTCTTTCGGAATGAAAAAACTCCTCAAAGAAATTCAAATGATCAGTAATAGTACACTCAACCGGCGTCTATTAGTTATTCCTTAAATTCCTTCTTATTAAGAACGGCCGAGGATCATTTCAGTCTCTCTTACATCGCCCCAACCCTCGCCCCGTCGAAAGACCAAAAAAAACTCTTTAAAGTTGGCAAGCAGGCGGACCGGCCAGCAAAACTGTCAAAAGATTTATTCCCAGCCTTTTTCCTTCACATCCCAAAGCTTTTTAGATTATGTATTTTATATATATTCGTCGCATTTTCGCAAGACCTCTGCCACGTCCTGTCATCGCCGACCTCTACCGGAAGTTTGCTGCCCTCGGGGCCACTGCGCCCCTCCCCCCACCCCCCTCACGGGGACAGCGCGCCCGAGAACAAAAGAGCTCGTGTCCCCGCGGGGCCGTCGCCGGCGATGGCGTCCCGGGGCAAGGGCTAGGACCGGGGTTCGAGCCCCCACGGTCCCTGGACACCCTCTGGCCGGCCGAATCAACGGTCTATTCACACGTCGCCGGTTCGACCCTCGCTGCGTGCACGCCGTAGTCCCCGGGCACGCGCGCTGATTGGCAACACAACGCTCTCCCGCGCCCGCCGCCCATTCACCGAAACCGCCGGACTTTTATTTAGAAAGGGATGAAAGCCGGGCGGAGAAATGAGGATGGAAGTTTATAGGCGTCACGAGCCACGCCGTGGCCAGTGGCCGCAGATATCGCGTGAGAAAAAAAAACATATCTGAGACGTGATTCTTTCTGTGTGTAGTATTTTTGCAGTGGCAGTTGGGATTTCGGAACGTGTTGTTTAGAAAATGGACTCGATTCGCACGTGCTCGAATTTAAAAATAGCGTCTTGCTGAGTTTTGGTTTTTTGTTATTTTGTGTCTGCTGGAATGATCCGATCAATGTCGGGCGCTGGAGGTAAATAAGGAAATGGCAAACTTCAGCTGGAAGAACCTTTGACGATATTCATGATGTATTTGGAGTCTTTTGAAAGTTGTGACCTTTTAGCCCAGAACCTATAACTATCTATGCTGGCGGTTGACGTGTTTTTTTTCTACTGCTGCTGCGACGGGGCAGATCACGTGAACGCCGAATGCATGCGCTCTTTATACGTATTTGCTGTGACAGATACACTAATTGGTAATTACCTGACAATTAACTTCTGCTCGAGTGCATTTCTATTTTCTGCTTTTGTGAAGGTGTTTAACATGGGGTGAAATGAGCGAGTATGTTGTAGTTGAGCGAGGGTGAGCTTCACTTCCTTTCAGATGAATTTTAGGTTAAGCGGCTTGAAATCAAGTCGGAAAATGGGCGCGAGTTTTTAATATGGGTTTTAATATCATTATTTGGGTCTGTCATTAAGAAAATCACATGCCACGAGCGAGATTGTCTAAAATCCCGGCCGACCCTTCTTCCCTTCCTCCATTAATGCTAAAAAGAAAAGCGAATCGTGACTTCTGTCAGAAGCAAAAAGTAAACTATGGAAACAGTCATAAACAAGGATCAACGAAGATTTGCGCATAGTGAACTGATTCGATTTTGATTTTTAGCCACTCGAAGGTCCATCGCGATATATTTACTACCTCTCTTCCAAAGGAAAAGTGGTTCTCAAACTGTAACTTACACTTCTCCACGCAAGGAGTACAAATTTTACATAATTCCAAGTGTTTGTGAAATTTGGATACATTCGCATTTCGCACATCGCTGCAACGTCACGCACACAACAAACTGGTCCTGTCGATAATTTCGCCCACAATAAACAATCTTCGACAAAGTTGTTCCATCTCTTCCACTCAGTTGCAGAGCCAAGCTACTGGGTCAATCGTCATCGTGTTTTCCAGCTGGCTCTGTCGTCGACATAATAGAAAAGTGTCTGCTAAAGTTGGATATCGCAGATCTTTTCTATATCCAAGATATTTTTTCTAAACAGTCACGATATTGTTTTGATTTCGATGCTTCCTTCCAGATCAAATAAAGATCTTGTTATCATATCACGCTTGAAGGACAAATCTCCGGTGGCATTGCGAAATTGTCATCATTTCCTGATTTCGCCGACCTTGAAGATGCAGCCAACTCTGAGTGATGTTTATCTAATTTCCCATTGAGTGCTTCTCGTTATTGCGCTGTGTGGTTCGGTGATTATTTCTGGCTAAACACGCTACTCGGAATCTGGGGGATGGTGCGGCTAGTGCTGGAATTGCTCCCTGCAGTCAGTATTAAAGTACCGACTGCTGTTTCGGACAAGTTTACCGAACTTTCTTGTTTTACATGCAGCGTCGCAGCGCCGCGACGCTCGACTGTGTTCAGTCTTGCCATTATCTAGGTGTTGTCACGTGATTTCTCAAAATTTCGCGTTTACGGGCTGTATGACTTTGGGTAAGTTACTCGCTGTCACAGCTAGCTTTGCTACATAGCGTCTCTTAACGGAATAGCCTACTTTAATTATAAACATGATCCGTTTATTTTATTTGCTTTGATATATACATACAAGCCGGAAAGTACCATGCTTTCATTATTTCTGTATCTTCAATTAGTATTTTGACGGTTCCCCACGGTATCCAGTTACTATTTCAAGCAACCACGATTTCTACAGAAGAGGTGTGTTCTTCGAACCCCTGATTCTTTTCCCTGCTTGCCAATTCGCCGGACTCGTGGGTTGCTTCGATTCCTCTTGCTACATCATCCCTGCTCTATTCGCGGATGCAAGCCATCAATGCACTCGACGATTTATGCGCAGTTGCTTTGCGGAAAATGTGAATAGATAACGTAAGTTGAACCAACATGGCGGCAAGACGAAGTGAGCGTAACTTTTCCAGGACTTGCCGGTGTATTTCTCGTCCTCACCAGAAAATTACACATTCTGTGCCTTAAATAAATACTACTCGCATTAAAATGAGTTATGCAACGGGAAATAAATAATCTTATTCGATATTAAGATGTAAATTTCCCGTGCGAAGGTTCCCAAGTCGGGTGACTGTGTAGGCTATATAGGTATGGTTGCCAGTGAGTGTATACGAGTCTACTTGCGTATTGGTGATCTAGTGCACGTAATATATGCAATATCTCCCAGTCCCATAGCAATTACAGGCCAGCCGCTTTAAGAATAATGGCGTAAGGCATCCACATGATAGGCCCTAAGTAATTGCTGTTTTGTGTACATAGAAATTCTGAACAAAACACGTCTTTCGCGTTTGATTTACTATTGTTTTATTCAACTATCTCTGTGCTTAGAACATAACTCAAGGTGACATTAAGATGGCTAGATACTAGAGAATATGTCCTTTTTTCATGAAAAGTTAGTCCACATTCAAGTGAAGCCCTGTATGGAGTTGGTTTTTCCGAGTGAAATAATTTGTTTATTTTTTGATCCGTGCGGAAAATGTGCGCTACGCACGTGACCAAGTTTTTTCCGGATGAGTTATGAGGAACCAATCAAAGAGCGCAGAGAAATGGCACGAGAAGTTTGCTGAAAGCTTTCTCCTCCGGGTCATTACAAGAATATGTGACCAGAGTGCAAAAGCTGATGTATATATTCGAAGATTTTCGCGGAGAATTATGACACGGCTCTCGAAGAAATAAAGTGGACGGATTCAAGGCATAGAATGTATTCTTTAGAAAAAAATTGTCTTTTGACTTTTGACGAGGGCGTGGTGGGAGAGAGACATTGATCCGACAACTTTTTTACTGCGTTAAGGACGGGCCGTCAAAACGGGAGAAACTAGAAACTAGCAATGTATTTAATTGACTCCTTGGGTGTCTTGTTTAGACAGACACCGGCACGTCTTCAACTCAAATTCTCGTCAGTTATGCGTCGCGCTGCCTTTGCATTGTACGACACGAAACTCGAACCAGCTCGAACTATGAAAATTAATCAAAATTCAAAAGCTTTGTCTTGAACAATGGTCGTTAAATTAACCAAACAATAAAATATTTGCTCATTTTGGAATGCCAGACATCCCTTTCGCATTCCGTCTCGGCGTTCTGCTGACGTCAAACTCGAGATCTTATCTGCCTCTCTTTTGAGAGAGTTGATGCACAGAAAAATAAAATAAGATATTGTCTGTTTTCTTTTCTTTTCATATCGTATAGTACTGCGCTTGAAGTGCACGGTATCGTTCACTCGTGGTAACATCCCATACATAATTCTACTTTTAATTAATATAATTAAAGTTTAAATGCTAACATTTAAGCATGAATGAACAAAGATGAGCTTTTGAAAATTGCTCAAATTCAACTCCGACTAGATAATGTCCTAGAATCGTATAGTCAAAGGGAATTGGTCCATTACTTTGTTTTATAACTGAGTTTTAGATTAAAATTTATTGATTTATCTTTTCGGAATGTGCACATTTATAGGTGGCATTTAAAAAATGTGTTTTAACAATAGACCTATAGATATTTACGAAAGTAGCTACGTTTGATCCTGGGTAATAATCTTTAGCAGTTGGCCAGTATTAAAGGTACAGACAACGATGTTAATGTTTAGCGGTATGCCTCTCAAAGCTTGTATAGTGGTCCGCCTATTGCTCCCTTTATCTTCACCAGGTTTCCTTCCAAATACACGCAGGTTCCAGCTCAGGCGTGATGTGGCTTCACTAATTAAAAACAAGACATGAATGCTAAATTCTGGCAATCAACTCATAAATTTGATTTCCAGGAGAACTAAATAGCAAGTTGAACTTTATAATTAAGTTTTTTAATGCTTCTCTCAACGTCCAGGTATTCGAATACTTGCAAATGCTCCGTTTTGGTGGCCACACGATACGATTTGTAGGCTGCGTTACTGGCTCAAATTCATTGAAAGATCGTTCTGACCGTGTTCCATTCAATTACTTTCGCTCCGTTTGGCGAGTCTCGTGTTCTAGATGTCCAGTATATCAAGGGTGATACATGATTGAACTTTTTTTGCGAGTGCTCGAGACGTATAGCGGCCTGTGTCAGCCTTGTATACGACAGCGAATTTGTTACTCGCTAATAAAGTGTAGTATTGATAATCAAAGGTTGGATAGCTGACCTACAATTCACCGTATATATGCTGCTGGATAATTTAATTAAAAAACATGAAACACTGGCTATTCTTTACATGTTATCGATTTTTTTCAATTAAACCCAAATGGATTGAACGCGCAATTGAAGCAAGCCAATACATTGAAAAACATCACAATTTACCTTCTGGCTTTTATGCAAACAAACAGCTAGTCGTGTATGTTTAGAACGCTCTGCTCCGATGCACAACCATTGCGGCGTTTAGGCCTAACGTCTAACGTGATAACCACTCCATTACCGTTACCGTATACAAGGAAAACGATGTCTAATCAATTTACCGCGAGACACAAGGTTCTAGCTTTGTCGGAAATTACTTCCATTGTTTAAGGAATATTGGTTTTTATTGCGTGCCGTTTTGGCGACAACTTCATTAAGAGTATACGACTCGTCTTGGATGGCGATGTCTTTGACATGTTTCTCTCAAGACGTTGAAGTGATTATGGTAGAGACACTGCGCGAAATTGCGTTAGCAACAGGGTGATACCGATGTGCGAATCCGAAAGAAGCGAGAGCGCGTAGATAAACATAGATCTTGGCTTACCTTTTCGTTTACGTTGATGCCTATATAAGAAAGTAACCCAGACATTCGTCGATATTCAATATATACCAGACAGGTAAGCGAGACTTTCAGATCCAGGCGTACGCGCTGGAATTAGATTAAGGTAGGAGAGAATATCAATTTAATCATTTCATTTACTCTCAAACGCATTTTCTTCGAAGTGTTTTCAATCTAAGCGGCACCGATGCCTTCGCCCCCACGGCTCCAACAATTTTCAAATTATCTTGGCTGATGATCTGCTGACAGACTTCTAAGGTATCGCATTCCTTATATATATAGTCGCGATATTTGAATTATTATGTAAATAGTCATTTGGAAAAAAATAAATCTAATTTATAAAATGATATGCTTGATTTGAAATTCTCCTATTATGTCACGTAGCCTAATCGAATCATTCATTACGATGCCACTCAATTACTTAGGCTATTTTCAAGAGGCAATACACTCTATATTGATTCGCTCCGTCAACTCGGCACGTGGCTAATGAATTGGAAAATTAGTAACGCCACGCTGTAAGGCGTAAGGTGTGGCACGCGAGCCCGACGCTGTCTAAGCCGTCACTCCACGGCAAACGTCTGCAAATAGCGTAATCCATGTATAGCAGCAAACATTTCAAACACCTCTACAATATTCAGAACAATCCCATTTCAGTTTCTTCGATTATAGACACATCACAGTGCTTATCATGCTTATCACCTCAAACATTATAAGACATGATGACAACAGCCATTCGAAATAAGCCATATAGCGTAGATCCTGTATCAAAAATGTTTGCATTGGATTTCAAATCGCTTCAATACCGTGTGCTTTATTGTATTGACGCGTAAAGCTGAAATTTATTCGCTACGAAAATTTTGGATCCAATTCCATTTCTCACCTTGTTTTTCGCCTTGTGTGTTTGACTGGTGGCGCTCGTTCGAATGCAGATTCGACCTGGCTAATAATTCATGCATCAGGAGCTCACAGCTCAGCGCTCGGCGTTGCATCTGTTTCATCCCGTTTTATCAGCCGCCAGGGCTTAGCCGTGAGATTTCGTCGAGCAAAGCTGCGAGCGCTTTAAATGTGATAGACGTTGCACCAGCTCTTCGTTCGAACGCTTCATTACTAAAATTTAATTATTGTGATGGATAATCTGCCGCTGATAACCAACAAGACGGATGATACACATTGACATGGCAAACATTTTTCAAATATGCTGTCGCACAATTTCCAGTAGATATAATGGAGTGTCACCGCCAGACTCTGTCAATAATCGCAATAAAAACAAGTAAAACCATTCAATTTTAATTTGAGATTGTTTTACAGATAGATTTATAAAATATAAAAGCTGTAGTAGTATTCCGAAACTCCTGGATGCAGCCCGCAGATCATTTCTCAACCAGTGAACGTCAAACGTAGGCTCGGTAATTGACGAGAATCTCTCCCAGATTGGCGCAGTGCAAACAAGATTAAGTGATGTAATGAAATCCTTTGTATCCCGTGCATTATTTATCAACTCCTGACAATAATTGGTCCTATCGCGAGTCGTTTACAATTAGTGACAATATCAAGTTGTTTCACAACTTACACCTCCTAAACGCCGACTGGACATGATTTATTAACGCCAGAATAATTAACTTTGACGGCGCCCAGTTTCTCGGCGCTTTGCAGCACAATTTCCTTATATTGCCGCCGCGAAACGTGTCGGCCCATTGATTACAGATTCTATCAATTTTCAAACGCGAGTTTTAAATCATTTTTTCCCCGGACAGTTAAAGTAGGATATCTCGGAATGGTTTCTGAGGAAATAGATTTGCATTCATCAGATGATGCCGCTATTTGCATTTGCCAGCCACACTTTGCACACCGCTTCGCCAAGGTAGGTAAAAAAAAATCCACCCTTCTATCGTCATTCCATTCTCATCATCCGCTCAGCGTTCCTCGGCTCCCGTCTCCCATCTTTCGTCGCCCTATATCGCTGGAGCAGCGGCAGCGGCGGCGACGGTGGCGGCAGCCCATGCGTTGATTTTTTCCCCCCAAATCACCCCATTTCTCACAATTCCTTCCCGTTCACTATCTGTGATTCCGTGGAATCCTTGCCAAATTCCCATCAGGCCGAACTGCCCCCCCCCCTATCCCCCACCCATCCCTACGCCCACCCCCATCGTTGCCCATATCGCACGCCATTTGGTTTCACCCACGGCGCCCCCAATCAATGTTCCGAAGACCGTACGTCCGGGGTCACCGGGGGTGGACGCACGTTTTGGACAAAACTGTATAGGATATAATCGAACGTGTGCACCCCCTTCCCCCCCCCCCCCCCCCCACCGACATCTCCACCCCAAACGCCACCCACTGACAATCGTCCCAAGACCTCATTAAAATCCGATATATCGTGATTTGTTATTCGCTGAGGCGTCGGCGATTCCGTGGGGGATGAGCCGTTGGATGGGGTGGTGTCGAGGGGTGGAGGGTGCCTCGCCACGCTATAAAGTATTGGCTCTCTGGGGATTGCAGCAAGGGGCGCGCTGAGAAGGTGCAAGGACGCCGCTTCGGAATACCATTCCCGCCGCGCGACGCTAAACGGGATATTTACTTGCCGCGCGGTGATGTTGATAACTAATATTTCAAGCGCACTCCACGACAGAAACACGCGTCCGGATCGCCTGCTAAAGAAATCACGTGGGTGATTGATTTCTTTGAGCCTTAAAAAATAATTACATCGCTGGCGAAACATTTTGTTGCAAGGAATTCGAGCGTCGTTTGTCATTTCTAAAATTCCGTTGTTCGGTTTCTCGCTTCCCATACGATTTGTCTCCATCATTGACTCTTCTGAAATCAGCGCGCCGAGTTTTCTTTCGCCTAACTTTGTATCAAAGGCAAGGCAAGCCGTTTCGCGAGATACATTTCCTGTTCAAACAAAAGGATTTCGTTTCGAAAAAGAAGAACACGAACCAATGACATGTAAGTTATACCTACTATTTGAAACGCTATAAATCATTCGGGCGGTGACGCTGTATTTAAACTCCCCGACCAATGTCGAGGGTTTCCTCGAACATAAGCTTTATTTGCTCGACTTTTCTCTGCCCACCGATGTGGTCTTTGCAGCCTCCCAACGCCTCCCCGGCCACGCTACCACCCTACCCACCACCCACCACCCCCTACATGTCAGAATGCAAAGAATCGCGACTGGCGTGGAGAGCGTGGGCCCACTAAGCTGGAAATATCGCCCTGTCGAATGTCAGTCAGCGGTCCCCGCCGCGTTCAGGATCCGTTCCGACATTCGATTATTCGAGTCGTTGACATGACCGATTTAAGATACATCGCGATATCTAGTTCAAGCCGTCTGGAGATTAAGCGCAATTAAGATCGACTCTGTCAGACTCAGACCGTCGTGCAGAAGGCAAGTAATTTGAAGATAACTATTGTCGGCGGAACTTGGATATGGCTGTTTGCGAATATAATGTGGTACTTTCAATCAAGGGAACTCTGCGCGAGATTGACAGATGCAGTTGTATCGCCTCTCCTTGTTAGTATGAGTTCGTCTTGGGCGAACATTTTAGCATCGTTATACAAGAAATTTTGCATGCATAAATCATGTCTAAGCAACGAGAACGTTGGGGCGTTTGGTTAGGTGCGCCAGCATTGTTACACTGTGTACCTGTGCGTTGTTTTCCCCCGTCTGGGAGATCAAAAATAGTGCACGCTAACAATGGAAGTTAATTAACATTATACAGTGGTGGCGGTTTTATTCTAGGTGCATGGTGTACGCGTTTAATGAAGGAATTTTAATTTAAATCACATAAGTATGATAATTTAACAGGCTTCGGCACACAAAATTATCTCAAGAATAATTCAAACTTTTAACAATGTGATAACCTCATTTCAGAATTGTTTGTTTAGCGTGATTAAAATTTGATCAATTTTGAAGTGGTCCGTGAAATTTGGATCTCATTGTTAAGATCGTAACTTTCGGGCCTATTCAGACGCGAACGAAATTATCTCGCATCGCAAATTGATACAATTTCGGGATTCGAGTGAAGCACTTCTTTATGCTTTCAACAGTTGCCAAGTTATTATCTTGTTCCATGTAACCTATTGATGACCACATAACCTTACGCATTTACTTGATGAAAAACTCCGGCAAGAGTGCTTTTATGCAAGAAACTTTCGCCTCCACTTGTCCAAAGTTTCGTAGTTAGAGTCAAAATGTTTAAATAATTGGTTTGCCTTTTGGAACGGCTTAAGATCCATAAAGTGAATCCACATTCCGCGAACTGTTTTTTCCCCTCTGGTTAATAGGGTTCTTGTGTAGTGGTCCATTTCATGATCGGAGCGCGCCAAGGGCTGGATGCGACTTGCCGAGGCAGATGTTTGCCCGTGGAAACCATGGGCTGCTAGCAGGGAGAGAACAGGCACGGATCGGGAGAAGGCGAAGAACAGAATGATAGTATATATCAGTAGGTACGCCCCTTGAGAGACTCGAGATTGGAAATCTCAAATTGAATTTCGAACGCGCACAACTTCTTTCTGGAGTGACTGTGCATGCGGGTTTCGATCGGCGATAGGGAGATTGGTGAAATGAGGATGCGAAATCTGACGGGAAATATTTGGCTGCTATCAGTTTTAGAATCGCGAGTTCGGATTTCAGAACCGTTTTTTCATATATTTTTTTTCTGTTAAGGATGCGGCTGAGAAAATAATTAAGGCCCGGTTTTTGGTTTGGTGGAAGTAAACAGTGTATACTTTGAATCTACTATGATATACCGTTTCGTCGGGTTTCTGTTCGATGAGCATGAATGTTGCAATTCTCTCTTCACGAAAAACCCAAAATGAGAGCTTTTTGCACTCGAAGAGCAGTTGCTTTTCGTCGTCCATGAGAAAACAAATCTAGCACAATTTAATGAATCAAAATATCATTGTGGGATATACGCTAAACGTCCATCGGCAGCGCCAGAGCGAATTCGCGCATATTATGGGAATATTCATGCTTCGCGGCAGGTTGTCGATGGTCGAGTCGTTGGTCTGAGTCGCCTGTTGAAATGATCACTTATGCACTATGGATAGTGCAGTGTTTTTATCTTCATCATGTCGGTGCACTCTAGGCATACACTAAAAATACTATACGAGTTCATTCATATCTGAACGGAGGTAATCATTTTTGTGAAATCCCAACCCTGCCCAAATAAAACGTTGTCAACAGAATCTAAACCGCATCCTTTGGGATCTCTGTGAAGTTCAAGGGTTAACCTGGAAAAAATCGTTAATTCCATAAGACAGGTACAAAGTATACCTCCAGCATTTTACGTAGTCAAAACAGTGTTTGCGCTGCACGTTCGGATTAAGGCCACGTAGATGAGATTGTGCTAGTAAGATTCTTAATAAGGGATAATTTCTAGGAGGAGATGCTTCCTTTGACGTAAGTCCTGAACAATAGCTGCAATCGCGGGGGACATTCTCAACAACAATCGTTGCAATGTGAACTTTAATATCACTCAGATCTGCTGATGGATCTTTCCGTGTCATCCTCTAAATGGTTTTTATAATTTTGCCACCGCAGCACAACAAACTGGGGCATTTTCTCCAATTTATGTTTCAAGTTGAAATAAAATCCAGTAGCAGGCAATTAGTGATGATACATGGATCACATAAAAGGGAATTCAGAGCAACGCTACGTAAGACTGTTGGATTATATTTGTTTGATACCCACCGTTAAGCAAAAGTGGTTTAATTGGTAAGATTCCTATCTCTTGTCTTTTGATAGAAAACGAGTGGCACAGAAAATTCTTGCCAATAACCAGAAAAAGTAAAATAGAAAGTTTATATAATTATGTAGGTATAACGGAATGTAAGACCCTTTTAAGATCCAATTTTAAATGCTTGTTTAATAAATGTTTAAAACGTTTGGTGTTTTTGTCCTTTGTTTTAGCGGTTGGATGTAAGATATATCATTTCATTTTAAAAATACTTCTATCCACTCGCCAGCTTTTTTCATCCAAACGAAGAGCTTTTAAGTCGTGGTTTGCATTCGTGTATCAGGATGAGCATAACTGATTATGTTTACTTTTCAGCAGTTCAATATAAACAAGATAAATCCCTCTAATTTACGCACAATCCCCATTGTTTACCATATTTACACACTCGTTGGCAAATAAAATGTGTATTTATTGTTACGACTGTAAAAATTATAGATCGTATGCTGATGTCTAAAATTGGCTGAAACTTAGCCCCGGTTGCATCTGATAATGCATGAATTACTTCGTGATCAAAACTTTATACTCAGAATGAAAATTTGATCGCAGTAAACCACAATCTTGTGATTTAAGCTCCTGGCTTCTTACTATAATAGCTCTATGCTCGGTATAAGCATGTTCGTGTTGTAGTAAATATACAAGAAATCGCTCGTTTAGCATAGAACGTCGTCAAGCGGTGGCCCGATAACAAGCTTCATGTTTCCCCGCCGCGAATCGAGATCGCGCGCAGTTCCACGCTTAAGTGATTAGATGTGTAATCCAGCCCTTTGTGTAGTGTTGCACCGAACCGGAACGGGGTAGGTAGTGGAGTTAGGGGTGGGTGGGTGGGAGCACACCTAGGTACGTTAGGTACGTTAGATACGTTAGGTACGTTAGGCAAGGTGAACCAGCCAGCGATCAGTGTTGTCTTTTTGCCCCGGCTCCAACATACGAGACATGTTGTACCGCGCGCCGTGTGGCTCGTGCTCGCGAATACCACATGGTACACGATAAGAGTGCGGGGAGGAGCGAGAGAGAGGTAAAGAGGGAGAGAGAGCGAGTGTGGTCGGGAAATTGTCTGCCAATGCTTTGCTACTGTGGGAAACCAAAATATTCGCGGTGTTTTTGTTTCTGTAGAAAGCACTTCTTTGCGCCACCTAGTATAGATTCAAATTTTATTATTTTCTGGTCTCAGACGCAAAGAATAAAGGAGAGGTGGACTCTCGTGGCTCCAGCACTCGCTTAGCGCAAAACTTTGCGCTCGGCGTTATGTAATACGAAAATAGTTCTAGTTTCTTGTTTTTGGAGACAATTAAAAATTATTAAAGTTTGTTGTTTCCCAACTTTTCGTTCCGGTTATAATAGTTTGTTTGTTGGTTAACAGTTTCCAAATGAATATGCATTCGAATAAGTTTTGTCGGCATGCGACGCGAGTTGCGAAGCGTCTACCTCGCGCCCCGCACGACGCAAGTCGTCGCAAAGTTTGTGCGGTGCTTCGATCATCATCGGAGGCGGGGAGGTGCGTTGGATGACGAGGGTATGTTCCCACTTCGAGGGTGCACCCGCGACGAGTAGCCGATTGCCCCGCGTTAAGAGGCCGCCAGGGTATTGTTAACCTCAAGAAGTGCTCGAGCTCGGTTTATAGCTACCTAACTTTCGGCTTCGCGCGCTGGTGTACACGTCCTTTAATACGTTGCCGCCTAAATTAGAATGGATTGACGAACGAATGGCTAGGCCAGCTCGTAACTAATGATAATGGCTTTTTCCTAAGTAAAGGTTCAATGCTTTTGTAGCAGGGAAAGTATACGTGGACGCTACTATATCTTTTAGGTGATATTAATAATTCACGGGTTGATAATTAATTAAATATCCTCTTCAAACATTGAACTCTCCCTCTTGAATACGCATTGGTCGATTAAACTGAATTAGTAACTAGCTAGAAAAGCTTAATTTCTTTCACCCTTTTAGATTGGATCGCCTTTTAAATTACTGCCTTTGGACATTTTGAACTCTCGCTCTGGTTGGAACACAGGCCTTATTTGGCATGAAACGCCGCGATATTCGGGTAGGGGCCAAAAGTTTCCTTCTGCAGCTAATGTGGCTTCCCGATAGAGTCGCCTGTTTTAAAGGAAAATGGCGATTTTTCGAGTGGGGGGAGAGGGCGCGAACAGGGATCACGACTTGAACATTTCCAGCTGGAACAGTTTTTACTTTTATTACTTCGGATCAGAAACCACACCTTGTGCCGCAGAAATTCTGTTCTCTCTCTCACACATCTTTGCATGTTATGGCCGCTGAGGATTTCGTTCATTCTTCGATATATATATATAAATATAAATATAGGAGAACCAGGGCATGTGCATACATCCACCCGACAAAGGCATATCATTCCGAAGTGATGTTCCTTATGAATATCAGACGCTCGCGCATTGCCTTGCTTATTATACCCTTTCATTGGAAATCGAACTAGGCATAATATATATATACCACGATATCCAAACAATTTACGGAATGGGGTATCGGTGAGGAGGTCTGGTACTCGCGCTCGCAGAGGCAACTTGCCAAAAAGGTCATAGAAAAAAGTTTGTATAGAAATACAATATCCGGCCAGGCGGTATGGATTCTTTTTACCAGCGACGTCTTTTCATTTGTTGTGTGCCTCATTTTCTAATGTTGCTTTCAGATTTAAGCAGGATTAATGATTAGCAAAATAGTAGTCATGACAGACACTAAAGATGAAAGCAGTTTCAAGAAACCTCCTGCAGCAGTGATTTTTTTCCATGCCTATAATTGTTGTTAGTTCACGCGATAGCAGAGAGCTGACGGCATTTGATGCAGCCTCACTTGAATTTTACAAACTGCATGTTATTTGAAACTGTGGACGCAAAGTTGTGAAACATGAAATGAGTTTAATCAAAAAACAAATTACACACTTGCATGCATTCTGCATGCAATTGTGTGTTCGGTTTATAGTCGACCTCGAGTTTAAGTATTATTTATTAATTTAGAAATAATGGCGTTATTATGCCGTTGTGCAGAATAAAGCAATTATTTCGACCACGTCCAATGACAAAGGAATAGGTTAATAGGACCACGGGTTGACCCTATTCCTAAATTACTACTTTTTTATTTCATATAATTACTACAATTACAATTTTTCATTTTCTTCGCCCCCTTTTCTATGGTTTTAAGACTTCTTATCTAAGACATTTATTTGGAAAACTATAACAAATTGTTATAATTAAAGAATAGGAATTAAAATACGCGACACCCAACCATCGCCCCGGAACTAACGTCCCCAAAAGAGCCAAAATCAAAAAGCAGGTCATGCTCCCCATAAAGAAACCCCGCTCGAAATTAAACTAAAAATTCCATCGAATCGCTTACTAATTTCCAAATCATCAAGCTGCTGACCTGCGATTCGCAGCGAAAGAGACGCGTGATACGACCGGGTCGAGTCAGATGAATGCGATCAAATCATAAGTGACCCTCGCAAGCCCCCCCCCCCCCCCCCCCCCCCCCCCCGACTCACAGTCCTTTCATCTTTTGTAATTGCAACTCACCATCGTCGTCCTCGCGGGCGAATGGGGAATTGACGTCATGCGACCCATGATGTTCTCCGCGCTCGATGACAACAGGTCGAAAGGGTTCGCCGCACATCAAATGTTTGCCATGTCTACCTGCAGGGATGCGCCTGGAGAGACCATCGACCAAATTATATAATCACCAGCGCGTGTCTCCCGATGAGTTTCCTCCAGCCAAGCTCCGCGATTTCGCATCAGTTTTGACCGCAAACTCCACAGGAGCGCACTCGACGATATGTTGTTATACTTACCCAGGTATAAACTCACAATTATGCCGTGCGATGTTCACTTTCTCGTTCCCCAGTTGAGACAGGTGAAGCGTTGTGTTTGTCTTGCGAAGTAGTTTCTTCCTCTACTATTGTTAACGCAATTAGGCTATAGCTTAATTAACATATGGTTTAATGAAATTTTGATCTTGAGCTTTTCGACTAATTCTTGCGTGATGTCGAAGTTTGTCACGGGCGTGCGAATCGTTGGAATAATCAAGCTCGTAGCCGCTTCTTTCTGACGTCGGCGTCGGCGTCGGCGTCGGCGTCGGGGAAGCCGTCTCGTCTGCTCCTCGGGTTGTTTGACCGAACTTCGGGTTTCAACTTTGCTAGTAAAGGTCCCAAACGTGTGTGCGCTTTAAGTTAGGACAGAGCGGCGTTGATAAGAAGCTCGTTTGCTTAAGTCTCACCAGGCGAAATGATACAGCACACCCTTGTTTGAAAACCTCGCGCTCGGAATCTTTTCCCCGTTTCCAGCATGAATTTATAACGTCTCCCATCGTTAACGCGTGAGCAGGGCCGAGTTTTTCTTTTATCGTCAAAACGCCATACCGAAACTAGTTTCGACGTTTATTGCTAAAATAAAAACGAAGTCCGCAAATGTCGATACAGTCCATAAAACTATATGGTATGCCGAAAGAAGGAGTGCATTTTATATTCTTAAGGAAACCAGAGAAAAGCGATTGTTTTATAAAAGCATAATCCTATAAAATAGGTGCATTTCCTTGAGATTTTACTTGAAAATGATCCATTTTCATAAAATTTTGTCCTTTTCAAAGATAAATCACTATTTTCGTGACTGGTTTGCCAAGCTCGTTTTTGAGCTCGTGCAAGGCGTGATTTTGGTAATAGAAGCATATCTTTACACCGCGGTGCGAGATCGAGCATGTGGAATTTGTGGCCCCCTTGGGGTTTGCGCGAGCACTTTTGTGGATCAGTTATTCACTGCTTCTTTGCTTCCTGGCTGCCTTACGATCGAAGCATCTCGATTCTTTCCTCTGTCAACAATTAAACGAGCGAAAAATTGTGCTCTCTCTGGAAATGTGAAACTAAATACTTTGAGTAGAAAACGATACAATTGATTACTTAGAAAGAATCGCCTGAAGTGGGTCTCACAGCTACCCTCAATGCAGTCTCAATACAAAGTATCGGAAATAAATCGCTGTCCCTTTTTTAACATCATAATAAAATTCTATCATGCTACCAAAATAGCCCGATAAAGCTGCCCCGATATAGAGTAAACATTACAATTTCTGACAAGATCAACATTATTAGTTGTCTAACTTTATCAGTCACGAACTATAGTTGAAAATCGTGTACTACACTTTATTTTCCCCCGAGGGCAAACTTCTCATCAATAGGCTATCTTTCCCCGAGGACAAGCGAAACTTTCTCCTGGCTATCTAGGAATACTAACCAGATAAAGCCATGTAAGACAGAAAGTAGGGGGCGCATCCCTTGCGGCCCTCATCGTACCAGACAAGTCGCCCCGTCCTGCGAGCTTTCAAATCTCATCGAGGCCCGTTGAGCTCGCATGGCCTGGCTGGCAGCGATTGCAAGCACACACACTCGCGCACACCCTCACACGCACACGTTCACGCGCACGCACCGCGCACATACGTGCATGCATGACACGTACGACCGTTTTCATATAAATCCTGTTGAGATTCTGTGACATTTAGCCCTAGAATGCGACACGACTCTCATAACGAGGTGCTTCACAGTGTATTTATTTAAAATGGTCTCCGGAAGCCTCTCGCTACTATATTATGTGATACACTATTTTTTAGTGTTGTTGTTGTTGTGCTTACTGCGTATAATACGTAGCGCTTCGCCAGATTACAGACTCCCATCGAGCGTCGTTTCACAGCGACGAAGATTTACCTTAAAAATGCATAAAAATAGTTGAGATATTCACAGATATAAATTCAGTAGCCTTGCCAAATGTCATGAGATAATGGTTAAATCCGAATAAATAGTCAGATTTTCCATATCGCTTTCCAGTTTATTCTAGATCGCGAAAAGAATGCTTTGCCAATGTCATAAATAAAGCAAATCACATCGTTATTTACTGACGACTGTGTTATTTTATTTTTGTTTTGTGAAATAATATATTGGGAAATGCATCTGCATCCGAAAGCAAAATTCTTGTTCGCTTGTATACATCTGCGCCGCCATTCTTTGCATATGCACTTTATTATATGCACTGCACACACACAATATAACACACATCAATAACACATCACAACCAACATCGTGTTCTTTCAATTCTACCTCTTTGCTTAAGTTCGCTTTCGTCCACATTTTTAAATTAATATTTCCTTGTCATATTTCCTTCTTGGCAGAGGCACTCTCGTGTCTAAAATCAATGCGACCAGCTACATACTATTTTAGTAAAATGTTTATCACATCCAATACTATTATTGGCATCTAATCATTTCTCTATTGAGGATGTTCGTACTAATTAACGCACATCCTAAAGCTGCAAATGGAACAATCTCTAAACCAATATCGAGAAGAGCAAGACCCGACTGGATAACCTGTAACTTCAATCCCAAACCAACACTAAAATATGAGCCCACGCTATTTGCTATTTGCCGTGTGACTCCTAACTCATAGCAGAACAGCACAGTTCACTCTGAGCTCTAAATACGTGCGCTGTAGCGAATAGCGCCCTCTTGAATAGTGTGTACAGAATTAATTTGCAGAATAGCTGGATGCGACAAAAGCTTTAGCATACGCTTTAGTTGATGAAAAGTAGTTGAACAAATATAGGGGGCAACTATGCACTAGTAAGTCTATCGTGAGTGCCTCCCGTTAATTAACCCGTGGTACTGGATGCGACAAACAGGCTTAGGCTCTGGTCACATTGATATATCGATGGCGACGGTGGAGACTCGGTGTGAGTCTTAAAGCTGAAGCAAGTTTAGCGAGAAGAAAACTGTGAAAGTGCTAGTTTAATTCAACGAAATTACCCAGGCTGAGTCCTTGCAAGTTAAATATCATCCATATGAATGCAAGTCGTGCAAAATAAATGTTTTATTTGAACAAACAAGTAGTGGAATTGTGTCTGACAAGTTAGCCGGAAGTTAGAGTGAGCCTGGCTCTGTGGTCCACCGTCTAAAAAGCAGCCGAAACTGATTAAACATCTGTCGTTCAACGGTCTTGTAACTGGCGCGTGTTGCAGACTCGCAAACTAAATGGTTGGCGTGAAAAATATGTAAAAGCTTCTCATTTTAATTTTCTAGCAATTTATTTATTCCGCGTTGTACTGTCAAACAAAATACCGAGTGTGCTTCATCAAAATAATGAAAATGGGAGAAAGATCCAATTTGACACATTTTTACAGCTGAAATAAATGTCACACAAAAAGAAATGTGTGCACACATACGAATTTATCTGTTTGAACGTTAGTAAATCGCTCCGTGTGAAGCTGTGCACATTCAAAACAGCGGCCAGAATGATGAAAGTTTCCCTTGCAAATGGTGCGCTGGCTTTGAGTCGTTTTTTAAACCTATTTTTCTTAGCGTCGAATAAAAGCTTAAGTCGGTGGAGGAGCCGGGTTTGCTCTGCGAGGAGCGGAATAAACAAACCCTTTTAATTTCATAGAAAATGGTTTGGTATTAGGTGTCAAATTATTTCTATGTCTCTCATTGGCTTGAAATAGATGTGACTCGATCAAAACCATGGTTGTATTTATTTCGAATAATTTGTTTGTAGGGCATGGTTGCTCTGCGGGCTGCGTCTAGGAGTTGGTGTTTGGGTGAATCCTAGGCGTGTGTTATCAACAAAGGGGGACCCTTTATATGAAGACCAGTGGGTGAAATCAACTAATTTTGTTTGTGCCGTGTGTTCTATATACTTTTGTTTCTTTGTGTAGTTGGATTTGCTCTGCGGGCTGCGTTTGGGTCCGGGAATTTTTAATTTTTACTCTGCATATTTCTAACAAAGGAGATGCTTAATGTGAAAAATAGTGGATGCCTTCAATATATTTTGTTTGTGTTGTGCATATTTTAGGACTTATATTAAAATGCGTGGTGGTGCCAAGGCTGCTCTGCGGGTTGCGTTCAGGCGCGCTCGGCTCAAAAGTGTCTCAAACACGGAGAATTTTTATCGGATTGTTTTTTTATAAAGGACGAGTGTTTCCAGTAGTTTTGGCGGATACTGTTTGTTCTAGCTAAATGCTTTCCAACTGTTCACCATTGCAAATGACTCCTCAGTGCTCAGAAAAACCTAACGTTTCATGAAATACAAATGCAATAATTTCAAATATCGTATCAGCTAAAAAATCTAAAACTTTTGACAGTACTATTTCGAGTTATTTTTCAGCTCTTCTGAAAATGTATAACTATCTCGCCACATGAAACGTTAGAGAGCATAGAGAGCTTTTTCATCTACCAGTTTAGTAACTGAGCTTCCAAAACAAACTTTACAAATGATTATTCACCTGCCAAGGCACATAATCGAATAAAAAACTTGATGATGCCTATCTAATAAAAATGAAAATCCGAGTGACGTACAGACCGACTGATTTTCAGAGCGGCAAATCAAAGTGCTATTTCTATCAACAATCGAAATGTCACAAAAATTAGTTAATAAATCGATCACCATCACCCAATGAGAGAACCCACCGACGGTGTCTAGCCAGTTAGTTTTTCTCGCACGATGAGCAAAGCAGCCAAAGTTCTCACCAAAATTAGTTAAGAATATCCATAACCAATTTGGCGAGCCAATTTTTCACACCGCCAGAACGCCCAGAACCCCCACGATTGTACCCAGCTGGTGAGTTAATTCATGTGGATAACGTGAGCGTTGATATTTTGTTTCCAGGAGCGAGGACGTGCGACAATGGTCAGAGAGCGCGCCCGCAGAGATCACCGGCCAGGAGATTCCGGATGAGACCCATTCGGGAATTCCGAGCGAGACCTGCGATAATGGGCCAGCCACCTTCCTTGTCACGCTGCCTCCTGGCACTAACGTTGCTGGCGCTTGCCTCGGCTACTACAGGTAAATATCGCCCGTTCGCGTTGGAAGACGCGCGCTGGCGAAACGTATTGCTCGGCTGTTTGCAGATCAAACGTGGGGTGCGCGCCCCTGGGTGATTTTAGACTCAGCTGCTGGATTCATATCGGCGTTGTGCGGCTTGAAGTTTTTCATTCTTGTGACAAGTACAAATCTCGTTCGTTACAGCGTGGACTCGTTACCGTTACAAACTTTTATTTATTTATTTTGAAGATTAAATCTCGTTGATAATTTTATATCCATCAAACCATAAAATTTTATATGCCATCAAACCATAACCAAAATACATTGTTGGTCGCGTAAGTCTAATAAATCACGAGATTGTGTGAATATTTAAAATTTTATATGCACTTTACCTTATTGACACACATTTGGGTAATGCAATTTCCGCGCTGGGTTTACTTTCGGGTCCCTGCATCTGCTAAAAGATACATAACCTGACCTTACCCACCACCACCGCCACCACCGCCGACGTCGCCGCCGCCGCCGCCACCCCTGTCCCCGCCGCACGACCCACCCTTGCATGCTAGACTCGCTGTGGGAAATTACCACTTTATGCGGTTAGCATTTTTTCCCTTCTAGCGTGAAAGAAGAATAAGGATGCACGAGTAAAGTTATCAATATTCATGAAGATAGTGACGCTGCAGCTCCAACTAAAGCAAAGAAAGCGAGGTAATGGACTGTTATGGGCTTTTCGGGGACACTTGCGACCCATACGTCTGGCATTGGAGGACGTTTTCTGACCGATAGCACTCGGCATCGGGGGACTCGAAGGAAAGCAGAGTATCTCCCGTCGCCAAAATGAGAGGATGCAATTGAAAGCTAAATACCCAGCGCTGCAATTCGTATAAAATTGAATTAGCACGCCGTGATTTGTGGGTACCAATAAAGCTTGTACAAAATTGTAACTCAACTGTAAAATGCTGCGTGATTCGAATATAGCCAGTTGTGTAAATAACCGCTCCAATTATTGTAATTGATAGTCACACGAGAAGAAATCATGCGTGCACACGGCTTGTATTCGTATGCATATAAATACTCATGCACCTAAAGCACAGGTAGACGCAGTAATTAATTCAATCTCCCTGTAATTTATAATGAAATATGAATTCAAACGAATGAAGCTGTGTGCAGATGAGTGGATGGCAAACAATGGCCATGAATGTTGACTCGACAACGTCCTGGACCCCATCAGCCCGCCCTCCTCCCCCCAAACCCCGCCCGAAGTTATCCTGAAGGGAAACAAGATCTTTGCGCGGGACGTGAAGAGGAACACGGCTGCTGGGTCGGCGTGGAGTGCGCACTCGTGTCCCCAGCGCCGAGCCGGTAGACGATAGGTACTCGGCACCGGGACAAGAACCATATCGTGCACACTAGCAACGCCGTCGTCCGCGTCGTAGTCCGCGTCGTCCGCGTCGTAGTCGTGTCCCCTTGACCTTGTCGTCCATCGCCAGCTAAGTGTTACGAGAAAAGCCGCTTTTTCTATCGACGATTGCTCGCCGTCACTTGACATCGAGAATAATAGCCATTTTTATCAGCGACGACGGAGAAAACCCAGCTTGTACCAACACGCTGCTCGCGAGATCAATCTTGGGCCGATGTGGGCACGAATATCGGGGGTATATTCGCGAACAGGACGTGGATGACGACGATGATGATGATGATGATGATGATGATGATGATGATGATGATGATGATGATGATGATGATTATGAGGTTGGAGCAAGATCGAGGTGTTTTCTTTAACATCGTGAGAAGAAGACAGATGGTTGACTTGTTGTCAGATAAGGACACGTGATAGATGGCATGTCACGCGGCGGCAACCGGCGTCGACTGTCGGCGACGTCTTGTTTTGATGTCGCGCGCACCGCACGGCCGGGTATTAGCGCGGCGCGGCGCTGCGCGGGGGGGGGGGGGGGGGGGGGGGGGGGGGTCGGGGGGGGGGGGGGGCGTTATGACGAGAAACTAGTTATTATCGTGGCTGGATGTGCGGCATTAAGACACTCGTCGCTGATGAAACAATGTCGTTAAGAATTAATGCGCGGAACAGGGGCGTCGTGTAGCCGTTAGGCTGGCAAAGTATCGCCGGCTGTGTCGCATCAGCGGCGCTGAATAATTCCCGTGTCTGCTCACGCGAAGTACGATGTAGTGCATTGTGATGTTCTCCGCTGCCGCCGCCGCCGCCGCCGCCGCCGCCGCCGCCGACGCATAGTTCGGGCTGCTGCTTCGTCATGCTCGTCCAGAGAGTCTTCATTTTGCTCACGTGGATAGGCAGAGGTGCATCGCGAAACTTTTTTTTGATGGTCTCGTCCCGAAGTTTCGTTCGTTCTAGTCGTCCTAAAATCCGGAAATTGGACTAGAGACGGATTCGTCACTTGAACATTGAAGAAAAATTGGATTTTCTTGGAATAGTCTACGTCGTATCGAGTGGAAGACGAGACGAATAAAAATTCACTTAAAGAGTGAAAGACACGCTGGCGAAAGCACGTCGCTGAAGGAAAACAAAGGGAACGGTTGCAAAAGTTCAATGCCTTTACATAGCGACAGCATTGATTGGAAATTAGCGGAGACTTAAGTCCAAATGCGGTGGCGTTTTAAATCAACTATATACTTTTAATGAATGCCAATGGAAGAGCTCATTAAAAGTAGCACCAATGAAACTTAAACTTCATCTAAGGTAGTTGAAATTCAAACAAAAGAGATTTATTTGTACAGAACAATAATGACGAATCGGTTTTAATTACCCCCGCTTTCAATATCGCGGCGGCGGCGGCGGCGGCGGCGGCGGCGGCGGCGTTAATTCAGCCAGTGTGGTACTGAAAATGTATTTTCATTCTCGGTGCTCGGCAATTGAATAGTTTCCGGCGCGGAGTTTTGCGTAGTTCAATTGTTTCCTGTGCAGCGACGAAACTCGGGTCCGGGCCACACTGGAATGGTGTTTAGGGGTTGCGTTGGCTGGGAGAGTGGAGGGGGGTTCCCGGGGTTGGTAATTAACGCAGCTCTTTCTACGAGTTGCCGCCCCCGCGAAACCGCGAGGCTATGCGCACAGTTTCTTTGCTGACTCGCCGCTAGGAGAAACTTGCTCCGAGTCAGGGAAGCCAATCGTCGGGCAAGATCGCGTCGTGTTTACTCGGTCTTGCACATTCGATGTAATGCGGGGACGGCGGTGTGGACATTGGTTCAATATTGGTAATCGATACGGTAAATAGTGGGGCAAGTGGTCGTGGCTGGGATGGGGTGTGATGGGATGGGATTCGGGATTCGGGAGGCGATGCGATGGGAGTGGAAGTGAGATGGGAGTCGCCGTCTTCGTTCCGACGCCAAGTACGAAGCCAGCGCGTCTTCGGGGAGTTGATCGAGGTTTCTTTGCTCAACAATCACAGTCGAGATGAAAATCTACATATCCGTCGAAAAGCATTTTCTTTCGAGTGCTGCAGAGAGAAACATTTTAATCTTGTCTGCATTCTATCAAAATTGTCCAGAATAATGAGTTAACACTGTAATATTGTACGTTATTTAATTTTAATGTAGACATGACGTTAGTGAGTCGGAGAAGTTTTTAATTGCTCGAGTAAAAGCAGCTTCATTAGACAGGTAGTAGTAGGTCAAGAGGATGTGTCGCGCCCTCTGCACGAATCTGAAAGCAGAACTCGGTTTTGTTCGATTACTCTTAATAGACAACCCATACATTTTTTGTTAATTATTTCCTAGTGGTATTTTCCATTTAACTTTTAATTAAAGCTCGTGGTAAGTGAGTCTTGAAGCACACTTGAACTGCATGTGAGCACAATTAAACGTAATTTTGTATTGCTACTTGCCAGCAAAGTGTTTCCACGTCCAAGTGCCGCCCCTGAATGCGGTACCCATGAGTTGACAACACAAGCGAGCATCCGCGAAGACATATCCTACGATATTCGTGAAACACGCCACTCCCAATCCCCGGGCGGCAAAGCTGCCAAAACTTCAATTTCACACAGCAATGAGAATTCCTCTTATAAAATATTCACAAATAAATAACAATTTCACGTCTCGTTCAATTCCAGACAATGAAACATTGCTTGTCGGCGAATTGAGCGCAACGAACGAGACGATCGGCACCGTCGTTTACCAGCCAGCCAGCGAGGAGAGCGCGACGCCGCCGACGCTGCCACCGACGCCGACGCCGACACCAACACCGACGCCCCCGACGCCGCCGCCGACGCCGACGCCGACGCCGACGCCCACGACGGCGGCCGCGACGACCGAAGAGGTCGCCACCGAAGCGCCGTTGACGACCGTCACTCTCCCGGTGACGACACCCTACTTGCAGATAAAACTGCCGCCGATACCGCATCACCATCATGGGCCACGCTGGGGTCCTTACTTCGAGGACGGCACCGACCCACAGAACGTTACTGCTCGCGTGGGGACGACCGTTCTTCTTGATTGCAAGATAGGAATGCTTCAAGACAAAACGGTGAGTGACGATGTGTGTTTTTTGTTTGTTTGCTTGTGTTTCGTTCTTTTTGTTTTAATGCTTTTCGTGGTTACTTGCGGCGAGTTTCGAGTTTACAGCTTTCAGGGATGAGAGATAAGGGATGAGAAAAACATGGCATGGAAATGGTAAACATATACGAGATTTCAGATAGCGAAAAGCGTTCCTCGGGGGCTAATTGCCTTCGCATTGAGTGCTTAGATTTTTTCAGTTTCTGCTTGCTCGAAACTACTGTCAACTCGCAAATGTAACACTGCTTGAAACTTGTGGCGGTGCTCTTGCTTAATTTCAAGTCCACCGTTGTTTCACTTTCGGCCGGACGTGACATCCCTTAAATCAGTTCATTATTTACAATTGTATTAAGCTTATCATTTGGATCCTCTCGAATTAAGTTTTGGTCTCCAGCTTGGCCCTTAATGATTGTGTAATCCCAGGTTTAATCCTTTGAGCAGCATATTATTGTTCGTGCGAATCCCTGGTCCGCACTAAAACAACTAGAAGTTACACTTTATTCTTTGGCGTCGGGAGTGGGGACCGCGGACTGGACGCATTTGCTCGCAGCGATTCGCTCCGACTAGTTTATCGCTTCAACTTGATCATCATTTCTGATTTCTCCGTTTAAAAATATATTACATTTTTGGCTAATCGACCGAAAGTGAAGATTGGGATTTAACTCACAACAAGATTATTTACGTATGACTGAGTAATAATTTACTTCTAAAACAACTTCTATTTCTTATTCGGATATTGGATCACTTAAAACATGCAACAATATGTTTCTGTAACAGTTTTCTTCAAGTTTACATGCATGTTTCAAAGAGAATTAAATAATTCCGTGAACACGAGTTCGTCTTTGCATTCGTTCTCTAATTTAAAAATTGTTTTATGCATAATATTAGTGACCTCTGTTTCGGCCGTAGCGTGCGCTCGGAGCCATGTTCTGTATTCTAATGAAGAGCTCTGTACGCCATGTAGCGAGGAAAATTAACACAATTCCATGTTTTGATACAAAACCAGATTATAATGTGGATGCTGCACGCTGCATGGACCCGCTATGCATCGAAGTAGTCTGTCGGAATACTCATGAGGATGTATCTATTTTGTTTCCTGAAACGAGTAAAAATGAATTATGAACGTTTCCCCAAGTCCTGTGCAATTAAGCCACTTTTTGAGATAGACCAAACTTTCCGTTTCAAAAACGATAGATCACAATAATAGGCGGACGATAGAAAAATCAGCTCGTTTCGCTTTGCAGACTGTCCGATGAAATGGCCTCCAAGTTTAAGTGGATTTTCGAGACGTATTTAGACCATAGTTTAGAAGATGACTTTGAGAACTCATGCACTTAGGTTCCAATGTTTGCCATTTTGTCTGTCCTGAATACAAATTTTTGTCTAGCCAAAATGACGATTCCGTGGCTTGTGTGAGAACATTTTCTTGCTCTCTTCTGTTTTTTCCCTCTATCTGATTCTATTTCGAACCTGCGAGATTGCAGGGCAAACAGCAGACTCTCGGCACATTGTGTGAAGGAGGAAATCTGACTGTTAAAGCATGGTCCATTGGACAGCATGATGGAAGCTTGCTGTTTGCACTGGGCTTTTTTTCCTGTCGATGGCGCACTACTTTTGTTGTGCAAAAAGTATCAAATTAGCACGGACCGCGTCAGAAATCACGTCGAAAAGAAAATACAAAATGTATGAGCTTCAACCTTTACCCCGTCGGTAAAATGAAGTTGCGTCCAAAGTTGATTTCCACTAATCTTCCGTTTGTTTGCTTCTACATTTGTTTTGATTTATTTGGCGAATTCAATCCGGACCGCAACCAACGTGTTCCATATTTTTCTATAGTATTCATTATTTCAGTGAATTACGTCTCTCTTCAAATCTATTACCCTCCCCCCATTTCTCGTCTCGTACAAAGATAAAAATAACGGAGCCACCGTATGTCGAAGATATAAAATGAAACGAAAGTAGCCATTAGAAGACGAGCTGATCTTCAAAACAAAGCACAATTTAAAATCTTTTAATTAAAACGAATCCTCTCTCTATCGTGGATTTTCTTTCTTTCAACAAAATCTCTTTGACCGAAATGGGATCTTGAATAGCATTTATTAAAGATGAAAGCACGACACGGCAGTGGGCGGTATGAAAACAAGCTCCATCGTCAAGGAGCCATAGAAAAGGGTTCCGCATTCCACGAAGTAAAACGTTCGAGTCGTCGCCGAGACGAATTCGCTTTAATTCGATCAGAAATCCACGGCTTGGCATGCGTTAACAAAGCAAAAGTTAAACACCTCGTCGTGACATTTTCGACTGCTTAACTCGATAACAAACTCGCGTAGCAACGCCGTCTGTGACACCGGCATCGACAGTCGCGTTGGATTATCGTGGGGAAAATCGAGTGGTCAGACCACGTGCTAATTGCTTATGGAAATCCGCATGCAGCACCAGGCGAACTGGTTACCATATTTACATAGCGTTCCAACAAAATTGATATCATTCGAGCTAGGAGTCGCTCAACAACAGCTTCTGAATTACCACTTGAGCGCAACCTAATTTATCTGCCGCATGCAGCGACGCTGCTGGCGCGACGCAATTTGCATAATGAGTGCATCATTGCACTTATGTTTCTTAGCTCGTGGAGATGAAGGCGCCGTTTATTTTGTGCACTGGTGCTCTTGCGAGGAGTAATACAATATGATTGCGAATGGCAATGCCGTGGAGTTGGCTTTTTGAAATGATTTTCGTAGCTATATATATCTTATATGTGGAGTTGCAGGAATGAAATCAGTCCTCGTGGTTTTCAGTTTAAAGCGTCAAAAGTGTGTCCCCGTGGGAGGAAAATCGTAATCAGGTTTTTATACAGAGATGAAAAACAAGAGAGGCAGAACGACCGAGATCTGAAATTGATACAGTCACAGTTTGATGGTACACCAGTGGAATTATCCTGCATTGCTTTTTATGTTGTAATTATATTAGTAATTCATTAAAAATTTGACTTTTTCGCGTTAAAAAGAAGAAGTGGAGTTTTATAATAAATTATGATTAATGTTTACATCCAGGTTGTACAAAATCCATTAAAAAAGTTCGGAGCGTATAATTACTTGACACTGATTGTCAATCATCCATGAAAATTCCTCTTGGAATCACTTTTTCTTCGCTAAACATTTTTGAATATTTAAAACTCACTTTCCCAATTTGAACTCGAGCCGCTCTCAACACCTTTTTTCATGATTTACCGCAGGAAAAAAATCTTCGCTCTTAATTATATATACAACGTGTCGAGTCCCGAGTTTTATCAAATAACTTGTCAAGTTTCCACCGTCGACAGATATTGCTCCCCGAAGTTCCCACCTCACCGCGTTCTATATCATCGGGTAGCAAGATCCCGAAGGAAATTGTCATTATGACGGGAATCATGGGAGAGTGGTTAGAGGAAAGACACGACATAATAAAGGAATTGAGTGGTTGCGGTTTTCAGCGGCATGGCGCCAGGGTATATAGCAGGGCGTAGGGTGGGAATTGAAGGGTGGGCGAGTCTCGGAGATAGATTACCTCCGCGGAGAACGATCCTCCTTACACCACCTCACACACCTTCGACGTAACTATGATCTTTCATGTGACATTTTGTCTCGGCGCCCTCGCGAGGGCGGCCGGGTCGATATCAGCCCCGCGTCGCCTCGGAACTGACTACGTCCTTAAGGAGGATTAAAAACGAAGAGCTCCTTGAAGATTGTTAAAATGTAAGCTCTGCACGACGTGTAATATTTAATACTACTTTGATGCAGACATGCTAATGCAAATTAACATCACATTTTTATTTTTAAATAATTGACCTGTGCGTCTGACGGTGAATGTACAAGGAAATAAGCTTGTCGTTGAGCTCGTTGCTAGTCTGTAATTGTGCGCGTAGGTATCGCAGGATAAGGACTTCCTGGCTCGTTCTGCTTAGCGACTCTTGAAGTAATAAAGCATATAGAGCGCTGGTAGCTACTTTACAAAACGGCTGGCACTGATGAAAATTAAATACTTGGTACGGAGTTGCTGGCATTTCGTTCTTTCTGGCTGGGAAATTAGGTAGTTCTAGATTGTGTAGATTAATTTCGCTAACTTCTGCGGGTCATGCGGCATGTTCACTGTGTATAATGAGATTACTTGCGCCAATTTCGCGTAAGCGCGCGCGCACATTTGGCGAGCGGCTGGGGCAGATGTCTTGGGCAAACAGCAAATGCGCCGATTCGGTAATCCCGATCGGCAAACACGCAAAGGAAAAGAATAAATAGAGGAATCGGCGGCGAAAGTAATAACATGGATTAGAATTAAAGTTCGTGTTTGCGCTGGTTAAGCTTGAGAGAGTAAAGTATAGGGAATTCTAGCACATCCCGCTTTAAAACTTATTTCCCTGTAGGCTATTCGTAACATTTAACATTTTATCGTGAAGCAGAATACTAGTTTATACAAAGCAGCGTCAAGTTATAGAATAAGAACAAAAATGATCTTGGTCTAGTTTTTTGCATGGCTCTCTACTTCTCGTGCTCGAATCACAACTCATAATTTATGTACTCATTTTTGAGTTGAAAACACATTTGTCCTCGAATCCAGCAAGCACCGCGGTTTTTCTGTGTTGCAGGGGAGAAATCAGCGGATGGACCTGAATTTTCCCCTTGGCGTAGGGGTGCGACGCCCCCCCCCCCACCCCCCACTAGATGAAAGAACTCGCTGCCTTTTTTCCCAGCAACACGGGCCGGGAAATACACGCCCCCTTTCCGCTGTGGCATTATTGCACGGTGTTTGGCCTCATATTGTCTAAGCCAGCTTTTGTGTATGCCATTTTCAGAAAACTGCTGGCATTAACTTAGCAGCTTGTTCACCGACGCAGCTTATTTTCACGTTATTTTGCCTGTTATTAAAATCTTCGAGTTGATGCAGTGTACAGTGTTATCGGTCGACATGTTTGTAAATCTACTCGAACAAGGCCCGAATCTTTGTTATCCGCCGGCTCGATGGCGAAACAAACTTGATCACACAGGCAATAAGAATCCCCCAATTTCATTAGTATCCACTTTGATGTTCGTTCTTAATAAAAACCTGATACACTCCAGGTCCTAAAGATGTCCGTTCTCGTGCAAACTCTTTAAACGTCACTCGCGTTCCAGGCCGCCCCTCGCACGTTATTGAAAAAACGCAATAAAGTTTGTGATGTAAAAGGGTTCAAGTTTCACGTGCGTGATCGACGCGGGCACATCGCGAGGACGGCGAGGAATTTTCCGGGCAGATTTAGCCACGGTTCTTCCGCTTTTCCGCCGCGCTCCACTCCACTCTCACATCACATAGTCAGCCTGCAGATTTAATGATGAGATATGATCTAGTGCCTGTCTCCCTTTACAGCCCGGCGATGACTAATTAGTCTTCTTCCCTGCAGGCGGGAGCCCTTTCCCAGCACATGCACACACAGTATCCATTCTCCTGGTTTACGTGATTGGGGTGAAATGTTACATGATTGGTTCGGGGTAGGGAATGGGGGGGGGAGTCTTTGTGGGGAGTGGGTTGTCAATCTGAGGTTATGCAAACTGTTTTGTTGTGCGAGAAGTGAGATGTAGTTGATGAAACGCTAGCTCTCCGCGTGCGGACGTCGTCGAGCTGACGATAAAGTGTCTGAACGTGGGAAAGTTACCGCCGGACGGCGTCGGCGTCGGCGGCGTCGGCGTCGGCGTCGGCGTCGGCGTCGGCAACGGAGGTAGCTCGGCGGCTTTCCATCAGCGTTAAATTGTCTCCCAGGATGGTTTATTGCTGCTTGACTCTTTAGATCGAGGTAATAAAAGTGTTTTTCTCTTAACTTGGAAATCTAGCAACTATTGAGAGGAGACGCGTTTCAAGTTTGTTCTCGGCCAGGGAAACTCTTAAAAGCGAGGTAACGCGCGTTGAGATCTAGAATTCGCTTTCGTTCCTGCCGTGTACAATAAGAATACTCAGATAAGCTGTTATAAAATGCATGCCGGATCCGCGTATAGGCACTCATTTCGGAAATAAATTTGTTATCTCTTAAATTTTTTATATATTTTCTTGTTTTCTCCAGCTATTCAAATGCTATAAATATTTTATATGCACATAGTTATTTACGCAAAACGCGCTGTCATGCAACAGAATTGCTAATAGAATTATAGCGCGGTATTCTGACAAGGTTGCCGAGGCTCGAGCTTTCAGCACGATACAGACACCGAAATGCAGCATTCCTCCAACCAACGAGCCAGACGATGTTTTCATAACTTTGATGTGATTAAAAACAGGGTCGATTTTTATTTTGACCATAAGACCCATAAGCGTCAATGAATTCCGTGGGATGGTTTCAATTCGACGTTGGAGCTGTGTTACGCTTTTCTCGCTCGAGCCGGCCGCTGCTTGTGTCGGTCGTTCTCTTGCTTCGGGCTGCAGGCGTGTGGCATCGATCTGAAGCGTGCAGATGTAGCTGGAGAGGACTTTCAATTTGGAAAATAGAAGGCAACAGTTCCACTAGGAGATTGACCTAGCTGAGTCCAGGCGGTTACAAAACTGTAGAGGCTAGAGCTTCAGATGAGAATAGAGCTGGCCATGGCTATCTAAAATGTAATTCAAGACACAATTCAAGCCGACTTGATGCTGGTCAACGAGACTATTCTTATACATTCTGTCCTTCACGATGAAATCGGAATGGCACTTGTTTTGCAGACCGAACCTTAGCTGCCGGTAGTAAATAGCAAAGCATTTCTCTTTCTGGAAAATGACCACTTAACTTATCAGTTTGGCTCAATGGCTTTTTATAAATTGCCATTTCCATGTGGAATCTTTTGTATTGAAGTGAAAGTATTAGAGTTTTGCGGTTGGCTATCCGCCATTGAGTTTGAACAATGCAATTCAGCAACGTTTTATCTGTATATGTAACCTACATGTTTGAAAATATTTTCCGGAAAATTTAATACATGCGTCTGGGTCTATTGTGCTCGAGCAACTCAAGAGGAAGAAGATTAAGTTCTGAAAGTAATATGGATGCATTGTAGAAGCTCGCGAGTAGAAATACAATTATTTGCACAAAATACTACATGGCTTTGTGCATAATGGTTCACGATTGTCCACAAGTACATAAGAAGTGGTTAGTGTACGTAATGTAGGCAATGTAACACAGAGATTGAGTTAGAAGCTCTCTGACAGTGGAGGAGAAGTTATTGTATTTAATATAATAGTGATACTAATAATAGAGAATTTGTATGGAGCGAGCCTGGAAGTAATTGAATCTACCACGCAGCTCCTTGTTCAGCCGGCACACCGCAGCATCTTTATCAGTCCACGTTTGTAACAGAATTAGAAAGCCCCTCGAGCTCCGTCAACGTCTCAAAATCCCTTACAAGCTAGCTACAAACTTTCTTCTCCACAGGCCAACAAAAAATACTTCACAAAATCTTTTTTTTTTATGAAATTTGAATGGCAAAAAACACCGCCCTTTTTATATAGGCATTACTCAGTGTTAACTTCAAGGGAAGTTCCTAGTTAGGAGCCCGCTATCTAGGGTAGGTTTAGTTGGCTCTGTATACAGAGGCTCGTGGTAGTTCCCGATTACATACGTGGCCTTGTTTGCCTTTAGGGCTATATACGTATGAACGTCGTCATATGCTGGCCCATACAACCTGTTGTGTGCACATCCAAACTTTCCAGCAGCGCTCTCTATGTTGCCTCGTGGGAAATCTCTTCTTCGACATATATATCTTTCCTCCCTTCTTGTGCGGTGTACCGGGCCTCCGATCCCTTACCCTTATTTTTATGTTCCGCGCGCGTTTATTGTGTCCCTCCCTTCAAGTTATTCAGCTATTCAGGCCGACTTGAGCAAGAAGTTGGTTGACTCTTGTTCGCTGCTAATGGCGCCTCGTTTAGCGTCGCGTCGTCTCGTAACGACGGTGCGCGTATTGAGTGATATCGGCGATATGTGACGATCGTGCGTCGCGCACCGTGTTCGAGGTTGCTGGGTAGCTTGGGGTAGCTGAGGTGGCAGCACACGCTGATGGGAATCGGCGGTGGATTAGATTCCACTAATCCACTCGTTTGTAGTCGCCTAGCGTGATGCACTCCCCGGGTTTTGTCTGTTTACCGCAATTTCTTGCCAAGTGCCAGATCCAGCCGGCAAGGGAGTTGGAAACTTTTATTTTCAAACGATGTTTATACTGTACAAAGCACGGATTTTTATTTTTAGTTCGAAACTTTTTAATTTGCAATGAATTAAGCAGCATGATCTCCATCAAGGGTTTTTTTGTACATTCCGTAACATTCTCCTATTTCAATCTACTTTTTCTACACTAGTCCCTAGTGTCGAGCAATTTTTCTTCTTCTCTCTTGCTTTTGACGACAACGGGCAGTGGCGCGTGGAGACAGTTTTTTCCAACATCTGTCTTTTGTCACACTATAATTCCACGTGGATTAATAATTCACTTAAAAAATTGTCATACACCGAGACCAGCACGCAACGCGACGCTGTGAGCAGCTCGGGACGATCTGATGAGTCTTGCAGCCTCAACTTGTCTATCCTGCTTTTTGTAGCCCGGTCGAGGTCTTCAAAAGCGCACTCAACGAGCTGCTGAACTTTATTTAATTCTCAACTCGGTTTCGAAGCATTACCGCACGATATCCCCACACCACATACATATTTTTGGTTATAATGACGCGTAACTTAGTCTGTTTTTGAAATAACAATGTGGAATTTAACGTGTATAGTAATGGAGTATACAGTATTTTGTTTGTAATGAACACAGGCACTCATATACATTGTTCATTTTGCCCGTGCCTGCAGGCTTGGCAGTATCTAAATACCACTGCCATATAATATCTAGCTGTTAATACAAGCAACATCAGTAGGCAGGAGCATTTGAGTGTCTGATTAAATCTAACTCAAACATGTATGGCCACTTTCCTGTGTTAAAGTGGGTGAACAGGTAGTTTGATAATCACAATCGACCACTGTATATGCAGGTAAACTATTCCAAATACTCGCCATATAGCGAGCAAAGGCATTTGCATAACGAAATCATCGTCGTCTATTACCCAGTCGTGATAAGCTGGCGGAATCACTTGATCCTGCTGACCAATGGTATCGAGCTGAAGCCTCAAGGATGGTCAGAATTTATAGTTGGTCCGGATGCAGGATGCTTGTCGCATAATTGGACACAATCGGTTCGAGCTTACGTGTAGAAACGTTTGCTTTGACGCAGCCGTGGTGGCATTGGGATGTACCGGGGATGGGGATGTGCACTACACGACACTTGACAGCTAGGGGGCGAGAAGAGAACATGGCAACAATTCCTCCCCTCGGCTAAGAACGGCCAGAGCAAAGCTCAACGTTCCTGCGGTCGCCCAACAATTCATTCTCTTCTTTTCTTTCGCCGCCGGGTTCCGAAAGCAACTGGCACTTGGCACCAGACACGATAAAATTGCCTCAAACTCGGAATAAACCGCGCTGGATGTGTTGGTTTTTTTCACCCCTATATACCTACCCCGAAATGAATTCGTGCTGAAAATAATTATCGTAATTCGGCTGAGACGTGTCGTTTCTAACGTTAATTGCTGCAGATATGGTGGAGATGTATCCTGTGTTGTCGTGCGTGTGCCGGGGGTCGGGGGGGGGGGGGGCGACTTTTGGGTCCCGTGGGTCCGAAATCTTCGCTGAAATGCGACCCCCCGTGACTGGATTCCCGGTGCTAGCGGTAAATAGGCTTGGCAAGTTGCCGCAAGCGTCAGGATATGTGTATTTTATTTTCTAATTTAAAGCGCGTAGAAAAAGCGAAACTCATCGAGGCTTTCCTTCTGCGAACGACGTTCATAGTTCTGATGGCTCGGTCTGCTTTAATCATCACGCTCCGCGACGCCAGCTATATACTTCTCTGCTGGTGATCTGGCCGCCACCATCTCCATTTCCCCTCCAGCCACTCGCGGCTGCGAGCGTTGGCAAAGTATGGCCCTCGGTGTCTTTTCATCGCTTGTCTTTTGTCTTTCAGCTGCAGATTCTTTTGTGTCTCGGCCTTTTCATCACGTTAACTTAGCCCCCTTGGAAGCAACACACAGATCTCTCTCCTCCCTTCCTCTCGCCGCGGAGAGCGTACGCGTCCGTCTTGGCTGGAAAACATAAATTTTCTCGAGTGGCTGGCGCGAAAATGTTGCACCCAAACACAGTTCTCGCCTCGCCAATTATCCCACTCAGCTCCTGAAAACTTTGACAGGCACGAATTCTTGCGGTGGCCCATTAGATCATAATGCGCCATTTTATTGAAAAAAAAGTACAAGCCTTTTGAACTTGGAGGGTGAAATTGTGGAGCTGGCGGCGATTTTCTTGCCGCGCGTCCGCAGAGCGAATCGCGCCTGGGGCCAGGTTTCGTCGACGATAGCCAATCGGAGCATTGCACGTGTGATGGAACAACAGAGTGCAGGTCAGCAGGTGTTTGCAGGAAGGCGCTGTTTGTTAGCCACGGGTTACGTAATCATATTTGCACAATTAGCGCATTTAGCATAAGCACACAGTACAAATTGTGGCCCATTGAATAGTTAATTAAAATTTTCCAGACTGCTAAATGCAAATCAGCTTAGACGACACCATTAATGCAATGTCTGGCAAAAGACAAAGGGCATGCGAATGGTGCACGGCTGACGGCGGAATTTACAGCGTGAGGGGCAGGAGATGATCCTTAATAGGATTAAATTGATGTCATCGCAACAAAGAGCCAATCAATCATTTGCTCGAGAGATTGTTTGTTTTATTTCCGCTTCGCTCTTGAGTACGTTTTGCTTCAATCTTGCTACAATCTTTGAATTTCCTTAGACAAGGAAAACTTTCATATCATATTGATGGAAATTAATTCCACGTCAAAAATCCGCCCCTGCTCCATCCTATCATCACTGGTAGTGCTGCTAAGTGATAGCTACCTTCACTAGGATAGTATCACCAACGAGGAGTCCATGCATGCAAATAGCAGGGAAAGTCGACCATTCTCTGCGGCAAAACGCCCCGCCTATCTACAAGGGCCATAGTCTAATCCCACCGAAAGCTATTTTACACTCCCACGCTGAGTCTCTGCTGGGAAATCCTGCTGGGAAATTCCGCCGCTCCCGTGGGAAACAGAAAAACGCTCGTAAAAATCTCTATAGTATCGGTTAAATTTTCACGATCTAAATTATTCGACTTGAGTAAATTATTTACGCCTCGGCTCCGATGCACTTTGGTTTATAGCGGATCGCGTATTTTCTTGGCAATGCTGTCGACTCGGAATGCATCGGATGCACTTGGCTTGTGTTGTTGCGTTCGTTTTTTAGTGGACCCGTATGGAATCTGCACCTGCAATCGGTATTTTAAACATGAACGTGGAATTTTCCCATTGAGTGGATGACTACACACACATAAATTAGATCTCAAGTCGACCGGCATTTCCCGCCAGACAAGCGTTGAAATAATGACAATGAATAAATAACCATAAAATCGGGCTACGACTCGGTTAGTGGTTCTCGAAGACCTATTATTTTCTTATCGTCACAGCTTAAAGCATGCAAACAGTGGATAAATAAAGATTTGAGCATAAGCTTGAAGTCCACAGAAATCTTTCCATGAATTGTGTGACCTTCACCATCCAAGTCTTTCATTAGAGCAGCCCAATGCTTCAACTTCCTTGTGCAGTGTTAGAACCCTCAGAAAATACTAGGAACCTGTTGAAAGATTAAACTTGTACTGGTACTCTTACTTTCTTTTCGCTAAAATACATTTTGACCAAATTGGTGGAGGTGCCGTGTTTGTTGTACTGCGGGCTGCATTCAGGAAATATGAATAAAATGTCCGATATTTACGTAATTTTAAGTTTGGCTCGAAACTGTTGACTTGCAGGAACCCGTCTTGAAAATTCAAAGCTTTTATTGAACAAAGAACCTTACGCTCTTCTTCTATTAACAATTTCAAGAACCATTTTTAAATATAATATAAATTTAGTATTCTCAAATGAAATACACTCTCAATTTTCTGCGAATCATATTGATGACAGATTACTCCCGTTTTAAGCCCCGTTTTTCAGTGGCCTGTTAACTTCTTAGCGGTCCGTTAAGAATTAAGCGTTTCATTGGCCACTGGCAATAGTTGTCCTTTACAGCACAGCTGCTCAACGTTTCCCGTTTCGCTAACCAACCCTCCGTCACCTTTCAGGTGACTTGGATGCACCGCAAGGGCGACTCTATGCACTTGCTGACGGTCGGCCGCCAGGCGTACAGCACGGACCAGCGGTTCACCCTGAGCTACCGCTACCCCAGCAACTGGCGGCTGGAGATCCTCTACGTGACACGCCGCGACGAAGGCCAGTACGAATGCCAGGTCGCCACGCACCCTCCACGCTTCAAGCACGTCTACCTCAAGATCACCGGTAAGCGCTGGCTAATACATGCTCTCACGCCGTGGTGTAGTGGTGGAGATCAGATAAAGGCGTCAGATAAAGGATAACGCGGTGGAGGGAGCCGTTGCGGCCACGGAGCGTACCCTCGCCTAAGAGCACCTATGGGACGTTTGGCGTGACGCTTTGGTGACGTTGGAACGAATTCAAGTCCGGGATTCTGTCGCCAAAACGTGGTGAGGTTTTAGCACGTGTTTTAAGGAAAAAATTCATTGTGTTGTAATTAATTTGTTTGGTGGACGTGCGAAAAAAATTCAATTTCAAGCTAGGCAAGGGCCAGCTTTGTTGTTACAAAGCCACCTTTGTCTACAAAGCCACCTGATGAAACGCTGATGTAAAGCTTTTGAGACATAAAAAGCTCAACTCAAGGTCATTAAAAACTTTTCCAATTATATTTACAAACGACCTTGAAATTTTCTCCCCAACGACACATGTTCGTCTTTCGGGTTATAGGGCTCTGCATGTGTTCACCAAGTCGGTCTAACTCTCGGTAAGCAATTGGAGCAAGGTTCATCTGTGATGCATGTTGCTGGTTGGTTGTTTCCGGTGTGATAGGTAATTAATTGTCTATTTCACCGACAACATCTCGATCAAAATGACGCTGCAAAGTTTCTGCTCCCGTGGACTGGGAACGCGAGATCTAGGTCATTGTGTAAAGATACAGGCGGCTTGTCTGCTAAGTTTCCAGTTCCAACCGTTCTTACGAGATAACGGCCCGCTGAACTTACGATATAACATGCAGCGCTGTAAATACAATGTCGCACATCTGCACTTAATGTTTCGAAACTAATTACAGACCGACAATTTTTTATTGATTTTTTTCATTTAAAAATTTACTGTGAACACAGTATCGCCCTTGTAACAATTGCGTACGTTTCTGTTTTCTTCTTTAAATAGCTGTGTGTGTTGACAAGAAAATATAATATTGTCATGCATATATCGTAAACTTGATTACGTTATAAATTTTCAGTCGCCAATTTCAGCTTATTTTAGAGTACATAAAGCATATTGTGTTTACCTGTACACGTGCGCTGTAATTGTATAGAACTTCCGTGGGAACTAAACCTAACTAAAAGCAACACTTGTTAACAGCCTCAAGCTAAACCAACTCATCACAGAAATACTGTGACGTTCTCATAAACTAAAAACAAACACATTTCAGTGATTGTCATCTAGACATCACCAAATAGAAAGCAGCCACCTTGGCGATAGCAACTGCTTGCAACGAAGCTCCCTGACCACCCTTAGCAAGCGTTCCCTGGCAGGGAAATAGACAGACTTCGACCAGCACGGAAATCGCTCATAGGAAAATGGCGTCTACCACTTCTAGTACACGCACGCGTCTAATTGCACGTGATAAACAACCTGCTCCCGCCAACGCCGGCAGTGCCGGTAGCGTTGGCAGCGTTGGCCAACAAAGCGACTGCTGCGTGGGGGGCGACAGACTGCGTTTCGAACTTGTAACACGGTGAAATGCACGCGTCGTGTTTCGCGTGTGGTGCGTTGCGAGTTTGTGTGTGACAAACACTGTGCGCGCAGTTGTTTCGAGTGGAGTGGATGTTGCCTGCTGACGGCGGGAAATAATTCTGTGTGGTTGCACCCACCCGGAGTTATTTGCTGTAATTGGATTAGGCAGGGGAGCTCTTAATTGATGCATTGCGAAGCATCGCAGCACGATGTGTCGTCTGGTTATGAAAAATACTGTTATCAGGAAGGAAGTGATACAAGTTCTATATACATCTGCTGTTAAGAAAATTTGGAAATATTGGCACACGACAAAGCGGCTGTCTAAATTGATAGCTTGACTGTACTTTTGGTTCTGGAAGGTGCTCATCGTAGTTAATGAATTTTTTAATAAGCTCTGAATAGTAATGGCGAAGTTCGACGCGTGTCGGTCACTGATTAGACATTATTATTCCACCTCCAGCCCTGGCAATATATGCATCATTAATGCTATCCTTGTTACGATCGCTCTGGCAAACTGAAACCCATCACAATCATGCTATCCGTAAGTAATAGAAGAGCCTTGAAGTTTTTATTCCAAAAAATAGATCATTAGTTGAGTATTGCACGGTACGCGAGGAGGATGATATTAATTATTTACCCTGACGGAGAGGTGGCCACGCTGTGTTGCATCTGTAGTGGCTGCCGTAGCTCGTGGCTTTGCTCGCGGTGTTGTTTTCGCTGTGTTTCAGCGAAGATTCCGATGTTGAAGCATCGATCTTTTCCGCGCTTGTTTCAAGTTTCCGCACAGTGGTAGAGTAGTTGTCTGCCAGGGCTTAACAATTGACTGATGCTTGCGGTAAGACACCACGTCTTCGCTGGTTTAAGAGGGAACTGGCTTGTCATTTCACCAGTGGGGTGGGTGCACTGCCTCGAAAAAAATCGCCGTGAGACGCGTTAGGCGGTGGATGAAAGGTGCCAATCAGTATCAACACGTGGCTTAAGGATTTCTGCTGAATTATAGAAGCGGGAATGGATGGATCTAACGTGGTGGATGCGGTCATAGAAGATCTATGGGAGAGGTTGAGCAATATTTTAGCCCAGACGTGACCGCGGAGGGTAGCCGGTATAAATCTCGCAAATCTGTTTGGTTAGGGCAATTGTTTTCGCAGTTGTTGCGCCCGATTACTACTCATTACATAAAATAATTCAAACGTGGGGCATGAATAAATACTATCTCATAATATGTCCGTGAATATTAATGAATCGCAATTAAAAGCCTACTGTTTTGCTAATTTTCTCTTTTTGTCAAGTTGAACCAGTCGTTTTATTTAGCCCGGATGGAGAGCAAACAACGTGTGCTGCATTTCGAGGCCTTTCCATGCGTACATTTTTGATGTTTTAAAAACAGAGGCCAAGAGCTCGTTAAAAATGGAGCTACTTGTTTTTATTCCGATTTGTTTTGCTTTTTGGATGAACGCTATACGAGCGAAACAGGTTGGCGACCACTTCAATCCAACTAATTACAGGAAAAATTATCATGTTTTCTTGCTTAAATTTTAGTGTCCGTTTCTTTGCTTGTTCTCCAGACTACAGGCCAAATGTATTGCTGTCATTTAAGTTAAAAAAATATGCAGAATTGTAAGATGCAAGAAGAAGAATCGTCAATTCATATCAATTTGTGAGAATGGCTTTAAGCTATAAAATAACAAAGAGCTACATTTTCACATAATAACATGGGCATAAGACTATTCACATAAGGCTATACATAAGAAAATGTTCTCCAAACCCTTACTGTATTTTTTACAGCCTGTTTGGCTTTCCGTATTTCATTCTGTATTATTTATAGGTTTTTACAATTAATACAACATAATTTTAAATTTCTCAGTCAACCACTATCTTTCACGGAGCTCATATTGCTCTGTCCAACCACATTTAAATTTCGCAAAGCCTCAATCCTAAGAAATGAACAGTAGGTAATTTTTGTAGTTTGATTTGCAATTCCTCTGTTCATACAATCTACGTGGACAATGGCTTTACAGGCTCTATAGACATGCATAGCAGAGTGGAGAACACATGCAGCTCACAGAAAACATTCTCAACATAATGGTGTACCAATGCGTGTAATGTTCTCCGGAAGCAGTTCACCTCCTCGATTTCTCTTCCTCTCTGTGAAGCAGTGACGACCCCAACTCGGCTTCTCTTTACCATTAAGAGACCAAATTGATTGAAAAACTTTAAATGTCACCAACAAATAAATTAACTTTCCGTTGAGCGGGCGAAAGTTCGAACTAGGTATTGCAACTAAAACTGCATCGCAATGAAACTCTTTCGGCTTGCATGCATTTTCCCGACCGAGTCAAGAATTTAATTCGACCTGAGATTTCTCTTCGCGTCTGGCGCTGGAAAAGTTTGATGGGGAAATAAATAGCTGCATCACTCACGTCGGTGTTATTTCAATATTAAACTGAAATTAATTAATTTCAGGGGCAAAGGTGACTGGTAATTAATCTCCTACCTGCTCGGCTTATAAATATTACAAATTGCAGCATTTTCGTTGGGAGCGCGTGCAATTTAAATTCTCGTGCTCTCATCTATTTTTAAGACATTAACAAGTTTAAAATGAATATTTTAAAAATCGCGTTTCTATCGCACTGTGGAGCCTGTGTTTCAGAAACAATGTATTCATTGGCCACTTTAAAATTATTTCAAGTTAAAAGCATAACATAAAAAGATGCTACCCTTTCAAAAATAGTTGTGGGCATATTAATATATAAAAACGATAAGCTGCATGGAGCTAATACAGCTTATAGCTTCTTTTTTTAACTCATTGCTTTCCCATTATACCATCATGACCTTAATTCATGCATATTCTCGAACCTGATCTCCCCTAGAAACTCGAGAGGTGCCATCCAGACATCTCTGAAGATATTGTAGCACGTGATTCACCACAAAGCACTACATTAATGATCAGATCAGCCCGTTGAGTCATGATTCGAATCGAACGCGGCGTCGGCCTGATTATGGGTAATAATGGCAATTACTAATTAGTCTGCATGCCGAGAATGCAGCAATACCAGTGACTAGTGACACATCATCAGCAGCATTATCGGCAGCGTCGTGAACATCAGCGGTATCAGCTAGGTCCGGTCCATTGATCCGTCAAGGCTGCAGCAGCCAGCAAGTTTTGAGATTCGTTGCCCCATGCTCTTGCGAGGGAATCCCACTTCCCTCATTAGAATACGGAAGTGGATATATACAACATCCAGCGCAAACTCATTAACAAAACGGGCCCACCATTAATTAAAAACGAAGACGATAACATTTGCTAATCTCTCTCACTAAGAAACAAATAATTAAACAGACGTGGCGCACAATTAGAGTAATGCATTTTGGTTGGTTGCGAGCAATTTCCTGTCCCTCTCCGAAAATTTTCGCTGAGTCTAGTCGCTTTGATTGAAATCACTGGTTCCATTGTGCTATTGGAATTAATTAATGTGACTAGATGCATACCGATCTGGATCTTAGGACCACATACGCGCAGATATCGAGTTTAATGAAGTGTACCATCAAATTTTGTATAATTAATTATTGATGAAAGGGATTCATATCAAAGTTTCTAGCAAATTATCACTTTGAATTTGTCATAGAAGCATTAATTAATCTTAGTCAGGTAGTGTGTACATAAACCCGAGATGCTTAATAGCATACGTAATGCGTTAATGTCGCCAGTGCTCTGCTTGTGGTTCCGCTACTTACTTATTCTACCTTGCTGCATAAGATTTAATTAGTGGAATTTATATGATTCATGATACAAATTAGGTACCTGATTATTCAATAAGTATAACCAACAATCCAATTTACTCTGGCTTTCGAACAGTAAGCACGATTATCTTTAAAATGCAATATTTTGTTGCTCTCCTATCTCTGCGCTGCAGCATTTGCTTATCACATTCGCTGTCAGCGAATGATCTCACGTGACGACCGGTGAAAATGTATGGATTCGAATCAACAAAAGGGGGAATATGATTGACGATCATCGCGAGGAATTTACATCCCGGCACTTATCGACGAAAAGCGTGGAAAAACGGCGATCAAAATTTCATTAAATGATAACTATTCAATCAGTATACCGAGCTATATAGGTATATATGCAACGTGGCCCCGCGTTTCCTCTCTGATGTTTGCTAACACTTCAATTCTGCGGAACGTCGAAAACAAATCAGTGTCCGCGAATCAGTTTGCAACGTCAAATTAACGGACGATAAAACACGCCGATTTACGGCCGCGTTTAAATGAAAGGTGTTTTATGCTGTTATTTTACAAGTCTCCGCTGTTGTCGGCGTTTCGCAGCGATTTTGTTGACGTTATTACACCACTCTTTCGCCAAATCGTTACCTTTTATTGCTGGCCTGTTTTCCTACCGCCGCGTTTACCTGTGCTCCATATAAAACCATCGTGGACTCGCACGCGCTCGCCGACAGTAGTAACTGTCGTGCGTAATTTACCACACCTGTCTTTGCGAAATTTCACTTGCACAACCACAATGAAGATCTTACCCGAGGCGCGCTTTTCCCACCGCCGTTCACGTTCAGAAATGACTAACGAGCCTCTAACGTGAAATAGCGCCCCTTCAGATGCGGTTTGGAGGTCAGAAATTCTCTTGACACTCGTTGCTATACGCGTTGGCATTCATATGCATGTGTACCAACCGAAATGTACGTGCATAATCACGAGCGATAACACAGATGTCTTGGACTCAGCCAATAATAATATCACGCATTGCCGTATAGCAATCACCATTAAAATACGATGCAAGAACCACGCTGACTAGCACTGCTCTCGACCATTGTGTCTCGTCCTACCGACGATGTTCACAGGCGCCGTGCGAGCGCCACAGCAAAAAACAAGTGCAATAAAGAAGGATTCGAGGATTACCGACCAACAAATATATAAAAATTCTGACATCGCAAATGAAAAATCGCGCGTTTTCTCCGTCTGTCCACAGCGCCCGTCGTGACGATCATGGACGAGAATAGCAACGAAGTGTCGGAGCGTTACTACAAGGCAGGCAGCGCGGTCGAGCTGACTTGCAACGCTTCACAGGTCGAAGGGCCGACCGACTTTGTCACTTGGCGTCGCGGCAAAATGCCCATCAACAAAGGAATCAGGTAAGATTGATCGTGAATACTGCCACGGACGGACGCGCCAACCCGCGAGCTAAATCCACGCGTCCGCCTACCATACGCGGTCGCCCGATCAAATTGTTATCGTAACTCTGTCATCTCAAAGGAGGTATTTTTATATTATTTTTATACACACACTCACATCACACACACTCACACACATACACATTTATATATGGGGATACGACGACGGGAGATGGTAGTGACAAACTGACATTCCAATTTGAAAATCTTAAAGGGTTTTTTAGATGGAATTTTGACGTTTTTTTATGGGTATGTCTTGCTTGAGGCAATCTCTTCAACGATTCTGTGATCTTTCCAGTTACCGCCGTAAGCTGAGGTAAACTGAGGTGAGGGATGGCACGTTAGTAGGCCCATAAAGCAGTTCCAATTTGCAACGTGTGTGCACAACATGTAATGGCTTAGGCAACCGTCCTTCCGCACGTTTTTAAGATTGCTTGAATCTCTAAACTTCACAGTGAAATATCGTTCTATGCACGACGTCCCGGCATAATACACATTATCTTCGTAATTTGCTTCTGGTTTCTTTGCAAACTCATTCGCTCGCCGAAGACTTCCGTTGTCTTTTGCTTGGGTTTCACCCAAGGTTTTCTACATGTTTTTTATCCACCTCCCTCACTTCATTGGCCTGGATGTCCTGAATGCTGGCTCTTCAAATTGGGGAAGAAAGCCAGCGATCCGTGAGAATATATGGCGACTGGCAGGCCTTTACTAAAAATGGGCTGTCTTCTGCAATGGCTGCGAGCGTCCGAATACTCGAGCTAACCTACTTTATGAAACTCGGAATCTTAAGCTCCACTATCGAGCTTTACGGTGTATGACTCTCACTCAAGTTTTAATGCAAGGGAGGTTGACATGCTTTTTACATAGAGATTTCCTAAAATAGAGGGGAAATCTCAGCGATCTGGCTGACTGTCTTTCTGCCCATTCAGCCACGACGAATCTTGTCTCTCCTAGGAATTCGGATTATTTTGTCCGCAGTGAACTTAGTATATATGGTCGATTGACCGATCATTGGGAAGTATCTTCGGACTCCGTTAAAACTGATGTCTCTTCGCTTCATGCATCGACTAAGAACCTCGGTGAAATATCCGCAGCATAGAAGCTTTTTTAACCAAGGAGGATTGAAGTTTCCAGTGAAAAATAGATGAACTTTCAGTTTCTATTTTCCAGCATTATAATTACGTTGCCGTATTGTGCTCGTGAATAAATCTGGCGTCTCAAGTTATTTCTCTAGTTTTTTTTTGTCGTACATAAAGAAATTTTCTCCTTTCATCTTACATCTTACCTTTAAGTAATAAAAACGTAGAAAGAGTTTCTTTCTTTGCATCTCTATTATGGTGCGCTAGGCAGATGGGATTTATGTTTAGAGAATGCTTTCTTTTCTCAGGTAATTTGATTCGCGTTTAATTTTCAAGAATGTGAATTAATTAAGAAATAAAAAGAAAACGAAAGTCGGGTGATAAAGTTCCCTTCTGCGGGAGTAACTTTGTGAAAAGAATTTACAAAATAAACTTGTTATTTTCCCATACGACGTGAAGACATGGCCTCCGCTATTATGAAGCGTCATTTCATAGCACATTTCCTTTAGAAAACTACGGGCTTCGGCTCCGCCAATATTTTCCGCAGACTTTGTTTAGGCCCCCCACAGTGAGGAAATGTCTAGCAATTCTATTCTGTCTCTTCGTATAATATCGTATTTTTCATATTTACGTGATTTAGGGCCACGCTTTTAAGTATGTTGAAGAACGATGTCACAACCCCCCACTTTGTTTTAAGCTTTCCCGGTGTGCACGTTATTACACCACCTACCACCCCCCCCCCCCGCCCCCCCCCCCCCCCAAACACACACACAACGCACCCTCCCATCCTTGGCCTCACGGTGACACCAAGAATTAATATCTCCATCGCACGAGTCCTGCTCGCTTAAAATTCCGTCTCATCAAGAGCGGCCGCGGTGGCCATCCACTCTCGTCTAAACAGAAGCCTCCCCGCCGTGAACGAGGCGCGAATTTTCCACAACTAATTTATTCCCAACGCTGTTGTTTGTATGGCGTTTTCAAGTCGTTAAAATGGGAGAGACCTGATTAAAACGTTGACTTGTTTTACGACTAGCCGGCCTGGTGGCACAATGGCGTATCTGCGAATGATTCATCGTTCGATATCCGTAGCCAAGTTTTAACAGGCCATCGAGGCAGGAGTCCGCTGGCTCATGGCAGCCGCCGCCGCCGCCGCCGCCGCCGCCGCCGCCGCCGCCGCCGCCGCCGCCGCCGCCGCCGCCGCCGCTCATCGACTAAGGGATGAAATCGGAAAATTATTCGCGCCTCGTGGAAATAAACCACTTTTCGCGGGGTGGCGGTGTATGGGGGGGAGGCGTTGTGCCAGGGTTGCAATATTGATTGCAGCCACTTGACATTCGCGAAACTCTTTTGTCAGTTTTTGGATTTGGCTGCTTTTGCACTTGAGTCTTCCTGTCGTTATTCCGTCTTTTCCACGCGGTCTTAATGTGTTTTTTCCTTGAGGAAACGGTTCCGGTGAGCTTGGAAAATATTTTGAACGCATTGCTTTCATAGCGAGGGGTTTTCCTGTCCTAGGGATTTTTTTCAATTAGTTCCCTGCAAGGATAATCTCTCATGATGCAAAGAAAGAGAAAACATACTCCATGGAAACAACCATATCGACACTTCGATTTTTTTGTCAGTTTCCTCATCCACGAAAAGAAAAGCAGTGTGTCACAATAAATTAAAGAAAACATGCAAAATCGAGAGTGAATGCTGCCTCAAAACACTCCACTCCAGTCTGTAACGTGATTCATGACGGCGCAAAAACCGCAGATTCCGAGCGGAATTTATGACGTGCAGCCTGGAATTCCTTGAATTACGATAGCACTGATAATATAACACAGACATATACATGTCAAAATGACATTAACGATCTATTATCGTCATGATTTTCATGAAAAACACATCGAACTAAATCATCTTCAACTCGCGCTCCGTGCGAGTGACGATGGAGGCGCCGGGTTTGTCTGTGTAGCTCATAGAAATCACGAGTTGTTGCCAGCCAATAGTTCAACACACATTATATTATATCCATGCAACGCCTATAACACACAAACTTTAATAACGGTCACAAATCAAATAAATGCGTTCATAATGCGAAAATATTACTTTTCAACTGTAAAAACCGTGTGTGCTGTACGGCTTGCCGTATGCCGTATCCCCGTTCATATAAGGAAGAATAATACATTCTCAAGCCGACGTGTGCCATTCTGGCATCATAACCAAAGCAAATAAAAACTTCTCTCAACTTAAACTTTACTTATTATCAAAACTCTCGGCCTGACTACGTTAAGCTGCGAAATACAGAAAAGTCGATTCAAATAGCTCCATAAATTCCTACATTATACCCTAACGCGATTCAGGTGTTAAAAACAGCTTCAAATAATAATAAAAATGAGCAATGAAAGTTTCTATATTTAAATGGCAGCCGCGGCGGCCGCGCGGAAAATGGGCTTCGTATTAGCCGGGTTAGTGACGTATATAATACTAGCGGCGTTTAGGGAGTGATTTTTCATCTAGATATTAGCCTGCCGCTAATTCAGAGCCGGCCTCCCCGAATGCAGGGGCCGCCCTAAGCAGTATTAAGCGTTTAAATGATGTGGCTACCCGCTACACACTGGCGAAGCCCTCTCTGTTTCGCCGGCCAGCGAGCAGCACGGTATCGCACGGTATCGCGGCTTCACCCCAAAGCTTCCTGGGCTACCGTCATTGAATGCAGGTCTGTATGCCGATCCGGCCACAACAGCTACGTGTGGTCATACGCGGGATATTTAGGGTGACTCGTTCTGCTATTTGATAAGCTAGCGCAAGGGAGTGTAAGTTTGTTTTTTTTCGATCGCGTACTCGTGGGATATTGGTGGGTCATGGTTATCCTTTTGGAGCATGGTTAGAGGTCTGTTATCGGCTTATTATGTGATGGTGGATGGTTGGGTAAGTGGAAGGGTTCTTACTTTTATGCAAATTAGGGCATTGTCATTGAGTTAAGGTAATGGGGTAATTTGTAATGGTAAGTATAGGTATCTGTGTTGAACCTTTACTACGAGACCACGATAACCTACTTTGTGCCAGTATTGTTTTCACCCAGGGTTAATTTCTACATGCTGTGACATTATGACTCCGATGCTATCCAATTTCACATTACATTTTCTCTATCTCTCTAATATATGTTTCATTTTGTTCAACATATTGGTGTGCTGTAGATCAAACTTTTTTTAAACTATTTTTTGAGCGAATGCCAAAATTACAAAATACACGAGCGTTAAAAAAAATGCTGAATCCGCTTTGGATTCTGGGTCTACAGAAATTGCTGCAATTACATTTTACTCTCTCAGATTTATATTTTAAAATCTAGGCTTAATGATGACGAAACATCAAAGTCTTACCAGTAAAGCATTGTGATTTTTAATGAAGCGAAGCGTGGCACCAAAGAAATTTTTTAATTTGTTTCGAGGATAATATTTGAGTTCTGTACTACTATAAAAATAAACTTCTTACTCTTTCTAATCCTATTTATTATATTTTAATTTACATTCTCTTATCATTGCTGCGATTTTGATACATTTTGTCAGCCTGCTACCTTTTATTTGAGCTTGAAACATTTGGCCAACATGGTTAAAGTAATCCAATGAGTTTATAAACACGTATGAACGCGGCTTCATCCTTTTTGTCAAATACCTAAATGTTGTTTTTATCATAAAATCTTTTTTAAGGCAAACTCAACATTACTTGGCATGCATAATATCAAGTTGCCATTACTATCAACCATCGGCAACACCGACAGTGTCAATGACCCACGTCAATCGAGGTCCTCGAGGTGAAGACGTCAACGCAGTTTGAACCAAGCTTTAAAACAAGTGTCACCTGATTGGTTGCAGCGTCAACACCAGTGTTGCCGGATGCGTGGTCTCGACCTTGACGGTCCTCCACGCGCAGAAGCAGCATTCCGGAAACTACACGTGCGCCGTCGGCAACCTGGCCTCGGCGACCGTTGCTGTGCACATTCTCAACGGTAAGTTACCCGTTGCTGTGCACATTCTCAACGGTAAGTTACCCGTTGCTGTGCACATTCTCAACGGTAAGTTACCCGTTGCCGTGCACATTCTCAACGGTAAGTTACCCGTTGCTTTTCCAGATAAAAAGCATAAAATTAAAACGCTAATGCATTTTCCCTGTTAGTGTTAGTATTTAGAACAGAGCGTCTGATGGTCCATGTGTGACCACCTAGGGTCTGTCATGGTTACACAGGTAGAATAGAGAAAATCAGAACATCTAACGCAAATATGAGAGGAATGTGAATATTTTAGTTAAAATTTAAATATTTTAAATTGATGAGTTTTACTTGATTGAGTATTTAGTAATAATTAAATTTTGTTATTAGTTTTATAATTAGTGCTAAGAACATAATGGAAGTATGCCAAGCTTAAAATGTGATTAATTTTAAATTAATGCTTTTCCTTAAATTGGTAGACAGGTCAAATACTTTTATTTTCCTACTGCCGTTCGCATTTCCATTTACTTAAACATCAACACTTTTATCAAAATAGGTTTTGCACTCGTAGTTGAGCGGAGATACCTACCAAAGACGCACCTAAGCTTTTATTTGTAACAACTCGCAATTATTTTTCTCTTCGCCTCATTACCGGCGACAATTAGAGACCAGCTTAGCGATGTTCTGTAGGCAAAAGCAGATATCCCCATCCCTCTGCCGCTAGAGAACTCGCCGTATTCAATTTTGGATCACAGTTTAATCAGTTTACAAGTTTATGGTGTTCAACTCATTTTTGGCGGCTTACATATACTCGCAAAATTAGTCCTGTAAGGCACGAGAATGCTTCAGAAATTGTGTTTGATGTCTTCAAATTTCCCTCTCGGCTAATTACACTTCCCAATCTTATGTGACATATTCGAGTTTTACATGCGACTATATATTCAAAATTAATAATTAGCCATTAAATTCGTAATTGCAGTTACAATGCGCACATGTAAAGGCTGAGTTGGAAATGTATCGCAAGCTCCCCAAGATCTAGTAATACGCAATCATACTAGTTTGCGTCGAAGCAACGGCGCGATTATGGTCCATGTGCTCTGTGAATGGCTGGCTGTCAAGGCCGGAGGAGATAAGGTGGTCGGGACTTGGGAAAGCGACTTCGTTCTCAACATTTGCTTCGCGTGGGCTGAGACGTTACCCAGGCTAAATTTCAGAGCCGAAGCCACCGAGACATCGAAATCGAAATCGACAAGCAAAACAGGCCGAAATTCGTATAGATAATGTCTGGCTCCCAAGTTTCCATTCTGTTGATAGTAGTACTAGCAAATTCCATTGGCTCGAACTCGGGCTTAGATGCTGTTCATAATCTCAACAGACCATTATTATAATTTGAATAGGTTCCAACATTGCTGGCATTCAATGCTTGAGGGAAACTAATGGCGTGGTGGTGGTGGTGGTGGTGGAAAGAAAAGCGGCTACATTTCAACGATGTTTTCGTAAAGGATATCAGATATTACGTCGGAAAGCCTCGCATAAGTAATTGGATTCATTGCTAACTTTTATGTTTTTGGCGGTGGAAAAAAAAACACCCACACGACGAACTATTACGGTTATTTCTGCTATCATATTTTAATAAGTCAACATATAGTTCGCGTCTGACGGTGGAAGTTTCAAGTCGCAACCGTCTTAGAGTAACATTTCACCAGTTCGAGAGAGGCAATCTAATCTACCGATTCATGAGATTCTGACCGGTCCTTGGTATGTTTGCAATCCTACAAGACAGGCAGCGGGCCCACCTTTACTCTTACAACTTTCGGGGCTGGTAAACATTATTCATAATTAATGGAGGTAACTCGTTGAGAAGTCGCGGGCAAATAACACATCGATCACCCGGGGAAAACCGCGCACTTCACTCGCCAGTCGGCACAACAGAACGCACGGCCCGGAAAAACTACTCGACTCGTTTTTGCATTTCGGCGGTCGCAATATTCACCCGTTCTTCAAACTTTTCGCCCTGTTTTTGCTAATATTGAATGGGTGGTTGCATAATGTGTACTGAACTTGCGCGCATTCTTTGAAAAGAAAATAAAAAATATCTTGGAAAGTCGTGGGTGTTTGAGGTTTACTTTTTTCAGAGTATAGAATCAATAAAGGTTTATAAAATTGGTATATTAAAATGAAAAACTTGTTTCGTGTATTATCCTGAATCTTCGATAGCTGATGTATAAGCGTGAGTTGAAAATTTCAAATTAATGGTGGTTTTACCATTTGAATGTCACGTAGGTATGGGTATATGAGATTTCCACTCCAGCTTATTTAATTACCTGCTGCAGAGTAGAATACTTCTGTACAGAGTTCCCAGTCTGACAACAGGTTTAATGGAAAGTCTGTGTTGTATTTTAATCGAGTGCGAGAGGTGTCAGAACGCACGACGCGGACAGAGACAATAAAACGATATCGTCGACTTCCTGAGCAAATACCAGCCATGTGATTGCACCGCTTTTCAAATAACGTCACACTTTTTAATCACTCGAACGCGAGTGCTTATCGATGTCAAACTAATTTCCTAACTAGCCGCGTGTAGTGGGGCCACATCTCTGTTGATTTACACAAAATCACATTCCTCTGGCCTCGGTTCAAAACGCACGTACACATGAGCATATTACCGAGTTGCATAAAAGCCGTTTTATTTCGCTAAATTCGTTGAGTTGGTGAATCAAAGCGATTTGTCAACGCGTTCTTCTAGCAACTCCATTTGCCTGGCGTTTGCCTGTACATTTGCCTGTACATTTGCCTGTACATTTGCCTGTACGTTTGGCTGTACATTTGGCTGTACATGGCGCACAATGGGAGCGGCGAGTGCGTGCATTATGCAGCGTTGTATAGTCTGCATTAGTGTCCTGGCCGCAGCAGATTCAGTGCCGCGCACGGAGAAAACCATCGCGATGGTCTTCCATTTTCAATTACTTATTCCATGGCACCTAATTGTGCCAATTTACAAACAAAAGCTGTGTCTGGGAATAACAAGTGTATACACGCTCGTCATGTTTATTTAAAAGTTATTTGCAACGGTTTTATGCGCAGGGAGACGCGGAGCATCTTTTTTGTATGTGCAACGCAATTGGAGCGAATTAATTCGAAATTGCGAGAACTGCGCTCGTGGCCCGGGCCGTTGCTCCTTTTATCGCGGGTTTCGGCGGTATTATCACGTGGAATGGACGCCAGCGAGGAAAATAATACTCAGTTTTCGGTGAAATTTTCGCACAATGATTTACGATTTGTTCCTTCCTGTTTTACAACTAGAATTTCCAACCGCGTCCATTCTACTGCGGCCAGTTTGTTTTTACACGAATTTGTACTTGTCCATTATGATGCGACACATTCTTAAAGCGGATAACTCTTTAAGCTCGTGCTAAATTTCTTAATATTCTGAAATATTTAGTAAGAAAGCTGCTCGAGGATTTTCCTCCATTGTACGGTGAGATCAGTCGGCGAATCATTATAATATTTAGTGTGGATCCTTGGGACGGGATATTCCCGCAGAGGATTTTTTAATTGCAGCATAATCATCATTAAAACAGTTTTATTCGTTTTCTTCTCGAGTTCTTTTTCTTTGAAACTGCCGATATTTCACATTCATGTTCTTCCTTAATATTATACCACTGACTCTGAGTCCAGGATTCTTTGTGAATTTGCCGAGTTTTTATTTCCTTGTGTGAATACTGAATTTGCATGCTTATAAAATTTACCTACAAACCAGCTAGTCGCGTTTTCAATGCTTTGCAGTTAGCTACCAAATTCATGTGAATAATCCCCTCCAACCATAGAGTAAACTCACTGCTCTATGCTGCAAATATAGCGCAATCATTAATTGATATCCTGACAAACAAATTTATCAATTTTAAGTGAAATACAAAGAGGAACGCACCGCGATGAATAGATGTATACCTCCTGAAAGTAAAATAATTTAATTGATTTCTCGTGTGTCAACGTTTCCGACGATTCCATGCAATGCAAACTATCGTCATACGTTTGTTACTAACATTAAATACATACTGACCTTTTACGAAATTGAATGCTTACATTAGGTATATACTTAATATCCGCGGTGTATTGCTCTCTGTACAAACAAGCTTTCATGTCCGTCCAATAAAAGCGTGCGATTTATCGATAGCTTGTCGTCTCCCCGTGTCTCTGTACAAGCAGTCAGTTACTGTTCATCGAGTGCATGTGCATTGTGTGCTCGCGGTGCATCGGCGCAGTTTGATGTGGAATAATGCACGGCTATATAGTATTTATTTTCCATCGTGGTCAGTGGCAAACCGTGATTGTTTCATTGTTTCGTTGACCAAAAGCCAATATTGTAGAACACCACCGGTGGCCGCGTTGGAACGACGTGGATTGTTGGTTAGTCCTGAATCCTGATCAACGATCGACCGTCCGCCGTCCAAACATCCACGGCTGCAGTGGCTGTAGGATGACTGATCTCGATGAAACCATTGGTTAGCAAATCCATTGAAACCCACGTTCGTTCTGAAAGTTTAGTGCGCGAAAAACTTCTACCGCAATATACTATTTCTCTTGATTTTATTTTTTCCGGTTTTAATTTTTTTGCTCGCAAAGTCCACTGCCACGTTCGCCCTGGTAAACAAATCAAATAACTGGATTTCATCTAAACCAATCATCCTGTCCAATTGCAATGAGTATAAGGATGAGTGACGCTGTTGCACTATGGCTAAGTCTTCCAACCTATTTCTCCCACAGGCCAGGATATTGGTCGTCTCTTCGAGATGAGATCTGACACAGTGTTATTAAAAATCGATAAATTAGAGGGCCATCGTTACCAGAGCACCAAACCAATAATTTTGACGCAATAATGTCGTACAAGTAATATCCATAGAGCGCAAGTTGGCATATTAATCGAGTTTAAAATCTAGGCTAGTGCCATTGTAGAGCAAATATTATTCTGCAGAGTTGACCGTTGGTTAGGTTGATGCAGTCGCATTGGTTTAGAGCAAGGATCCTTGTTCTAAATTAGCATGCACCGTGTGAAGGAAATAAGCTGGGATTAACTGCATTGTTCGTTGCACACCAATCACTTGACACTATGGAGATTGACTTAATTATTGTACCTCATCTCTACGCTTGTTTCAATGCTGGTCAAAATGAACTCATCAAGGATCTGCATTATGCAGTTTAATCGACTGGGTTTTGACTGGTTGCAATTTTTTCAACTGACGCAGCTTTTGTCCACTGATCAATAGGGGGATTAATTGTCTTTTCAATTGCCTTTAGCACAGAGGAATTTTGTGTGTCTGTTTTTGTGATATAATTCTTCCGTGGGTCTGAGTGGGTATATTGTTTCGCATAGCTATATATTTACGTACACATAATTCACCCATTTTCACAGCATAACAGCCATCGCTTAGCCATAAAATATCTAATAATATTTTATAACCAGACATTGAACAATGAGCCCACTTTCCAATAGCATTATCTCTCTGCCGCTTGCCTATCCTGTACAAGCACACGCAGTATAAATTTCAGTTACGCACATTGCAAACTTTTCAACAGATATAATTAAATTAGCTAATCTATCTTCCGCTGTTTGATAGGCTCTTTTATGTTTCCTATATTTTCATTAGCTTCTCGTTTTCCAAATCAAATTGCAAACTTTGCCCATAAAGCAGCGCAAAAACTTGGGAACACTTTTGATGTTGGTCACCGTCGTCTTTCTTTTCTCTCCGAAGGCAACAAGAGCTTTGGACTCAAGTTTCTAACAAGACCTCGAGTTACACCCAAGGCTCGCTCAATTTTCACTCTTCTGACACCTCTTTCCATCCACCTTCGGAAAACGAAGCACCTCCGTCGGAATCGTATCGATCAGTCAACAAAATGAAACAAATACACAGCACTTCAAAATGAAAACAACATTCTACGGATTATACGTACCGGTCTTCTAAAGTATAACATTTTACTCACAGCCAGAAATCCAAATGAAAACTGTTTGCTATAAATTTCGGGCCTTTCCGTATCTTTAGCAACAAGACGTTTGTACTTTTTAATAGAACTGAAGTGCACATTATTATAAATACGTTCGATGCTCTATAAAGCCGAGTTTGTCCTACAAGACGACTTCAACGCGAAACAATAACACTCAAGTTATTACTCGAGTATTTTCATCAGCCGCCTCTCCACAAGAAACTCAAAAGCGGCAAAACTTTCCTCCTTAACGATGATTTGTGAATGAAAAAATCATTTAACGAACAATTAAACGCAGAGCTCACTGCTCCCATAAGTTTTGATAAACTTTCCATTGGCTCTACGTAAAGCCATTTTCATTCCATTCCATGAATCCTCTTTAAACATGAAAAACGCCGGGCCAAGCTACGCTACGAGGTATCATACTTCCAAGTCCATTAATATAGATTTAATCTCGTTCAAATATATCATACATCACAGGCGACCCTTTGTGTTTCATTCAGCTCGCATTCGCTCGTGCCAAACGCACGTGTGTGACTTGGGAGAAGCATTAATGCTTTTTTCAATAGGTTATTTTTCACTGAGAGACTTGATAATCAAGAAATACCGACAGCTGATAGAGAGTGGTCAGTTGCAGAACGCCCACCCCACACTTTCCGAACTCACTCACACTTCTAAAACGCTGTTATAATGTTATTTCCATCTCGGAAATGTGATGTGTTTTAAAAGTAGGTACTTCTGCCTCGTGAATGGGTAATTGAAATCAGTGTTTATGTTTGGAGTGTGTTTTCATTGTTGTGGCCTGAAGAAGTTGAAGCCAGCACTGTCAAAACAGCCAAAACTTAGACAAATGTTTTTTTATCGCATGCAACTGAGTTCCACATTTATCACAACATTTAAAACCAGCAAAATCGCTGCAAACAATCCCTGTGGCTCGAAAATCTTGGCAAATCTATGCGGTAGTTAGTTCTGATCGTTGTTATTTCTCTATTCAGCATAACTATCGTAAACTATCAAAAACCACATTGTTTTCTGGAAAAAAAGAACGGCATTTGAAACGGATTGTGTGACAAATATGTGGTGGGCGTGGGGTGGCAGCTTTTACATTCCCCACACGTATGACACGGTACACTAATGCTCCGACGTACTAATCCAACCATCCACATCCCACTTCTTGCGCCGATTTCCAGTACTTATAACACGACCGACCGACCAGGGCTTATTCCTAATACCAGACCACGACACGACAGCAACTTTCACCTGGAAGCGTGCTGTCACCCATTCGGCGTGCGTTCAATGCCGCTCCTCTGCTTGCAGGCGAACTTCCGGCCGCCGTGCACGACGGAAACTACGGCGCTCTATCGAAGCCACTCTGGGGCTGTATGCTGCTCACGCTGGTGCTGCACTCTGCCATATGGAGGTGACACGTCGAGCTGTAAACCGGTGAGTGACAGGCGGCTTTCAACTGCATCTTGGCACGTGGCACCGCTGGCTTGCTCTTCGCTGATGGCTTTCGTGGTTTGCACCTGTACATAGAGATGTTTATCTACGCTACAAAGTGCACGTTGTATCAGGTTTGAAATAATATCGCAAGGAAGAGAAATAACACAATCTTTGCGAGGCATGCCATGACAAATTCCACATATGAGCGTTGATCTGCTTAGTCGAGAAGCCACGCACGTTTTTCTTGGAGTGTCCAGAAGTAATTTTATTTTCAAGGTTGTGTCAAAGGAAAAATATACCCTTTGCTTCAGAGCTCAGAGAGTGAACGAAATATTTCTTGATTTCGTTTTGCTCCTCATGTAGTCAACAGGTACATACCGTGATGTTACGGTGGTGTGATAGCCCTTTATTCTCTTAACGTAATTCCATCTTCGTGTTGAGAGATGGTGCAGGTGATAGACACTCTGTGAGGTGCAAGTTCTTAGCACTTTTGTATTCTAAGGGTGTTGCTGACGTCGGTCTCTCCGACGGAAGTTGATGGCCCAGAATGGGAGCGCTAGTTTTCTGGATTGCGGGAGTTACGCCCCATGGAAACTGAGCTTAAACTTTTTCTCTAGATTCCCGTATTGAATTTGTTTATAGAAGCAATCAAAATTGACACTGATTACTATATTTAGATATTAATAATGAGAACTTTTCATGGAATATTTTCAATTTCTTTGCTTCCGTTTCTTACAAGGCCCCTTAATTAACTACTTTCCCAACAGCTTCGTTGCCTTAAGAGATTAATTTAGCAATAAGCCTTATGCTGAGCTTTTTTTACACCATCTCACATAATTTTCTAGTTTCCGTCCAAGAAACCTTATTAACTACAAGAATATTACCTACTTTTTCTGCTCTCGTCGAAAAACTTTTAAACGTAGCACCACTTAGAGTTTAATAAGACATTAAGATCAGATGCAGATTTTAATTTAGATTTCAATTTTCTTTTGGAGCAAACATTTTCAAATAAGAAAACTATTTTGAGCAATTTATAAGAATTCTTTGTCTCGGGAGGAGGATAGTATTTCTGATGAGATTCTTTCCCTCCGTTTACAAAGAGAGGGAAAAAACAGCCCGCCACACTCCGTCAAACAAGATCTACCTATAGCTTGCCACCGGTTGTGATTCAGTAAAGCTTCGCGATTTAAATTAACAAAAGTAAGTTGAGCAGATAATGCCCGTGAGCCATGCTACGTCTATCCTACGAGCCCACCACACAGCTGATTGCAATAAACCCTGTTCGTCAACTTGTATCTCAGTCTGCACACCTTATCCTCTATCAATGCTCCGACCGCTTTTTGCAGCCCGGCTTTCATGGGGCACCACTTTTTGCACGTATCACTCTTGCGATTTTTTACCACCAGAATGGGTTTTTAAATGTTTCCCTGCTCGTTAGATTAGACACGAGGCCGGAGGGCGGGGTGGGTGAGGTAGGGGGGGGGGGGATAGAGGGTAGTTGGGGGATGAACAGAGCCGGGGGGATTTGGCGGCACCGCGGATTCACGCAGCCCAACACCCAACCGTGCAACAACCGGCGAAACACGGATGAGTTTCATATCAGCTGGAAACTGAATAATGGACCTAAATGCAATATTCGATTTCAGTTAGCCGGCGTGCGCCCGCCGCACGGCGGCGTCCTGTGAGAGATAAGTTAATGGTTTGTGGTTATGAAGCCAACTAATCCAAACAGCGAACCGTGCAATATGTGCGAACGTCATTTCGGAGCTCGTTTGCCCGGGTTGTGTTTCATTGTGTCGGCTGCCGGGGCGCCGAGTAAGCCGGCCGTAGCCGGAGTTGCCCACTGGCTTTTTGCTGATGCCGTGTGTTGAAACAGGAAACAGTCCTGCGCCGATGTCGAAAAGTTTTAATGGTTTTTTAGTCATTAGACGCGCGATTGTTGCTGATGATGTTGTTATGCGTTCCATTAACACGATATTATACAAAAAGGCTGGAAAGTTCGTTTAATTTCAACGGTAGGAACGGGCTTTACATTTTTTTAAATGTGGTAAGCATCATAAGCTTAAAAGGTTTTTTTAAAGGCGCGCCAACTGTTGATAGCCGAAGAAATATTCGATTCAAAGAGCTGCACTTACTTTTCCACCCTTAAATAATTCATTATGTAGTGAATCGCAAGGAATTATTTTTGCCCCTGAACGCAACCCCAGAGCAAGTCCGTCTTGAACATATTACTAGCGTCGAGCTTTCAGTTTCTATTTTGCGCGAATTGAGCGTTCGAAATTTTTCTCTTTTCGATTGTGTTCATCGTTTAGTTGAAATTAAAAAGCTTTTATCGGGTAGTATTGTTGCCCCTGAAAGCAACCCCCAGAACATCGAAGGAAGTAAAACCAAATGTATTTCTCATATGACTTGAAATTCCATGACCTTTGAGAAAAAATGAAAGATTCTATTTAATTTTGCCACGAATAAAGAATGGCCCACAAGTTTTCCACGCTGAATGCAACCCCAGGCCAAATCAAACAATCGACTGAAATAAATCACAGCAAAAGGCTCACAGCAAGCAAATTCAATTTCATAAGGCGTGAACATCTGAATTAGGTCGAAATCCATGTTAATCAAGTAATTCGACAAGCCAATCGAGTGGGGGCAACGTGGGACGAGTGAACAGCCCCCCACCAAAAAATACACACCCCCCGGTGCGTGAATGCGTGAAGCCCGGCTTGACGCTAGTGCGTGCATGTCACCGGCCACATAAGACGGGGTGGTCCAGCCCCGCAGGGGGTTGGGGGGTGAGGAAGGCGTCCACGACAACAATGCCTGTCATCCAGCCTTTTCCACGCCTATACAAACCCCGGGGATATCGCTGTACATTTTCTAGTTGGTATACCTGCTGATTCATGTGTGGCTGTGCGTGGTACTCGGGGCCAGCCCACGTCACAAAGATGTATCGACGACGACCATCCGTATCGACGGGCGAGCAAGCTTCGAATGACGATCAAAACTTTTGTCTTTTACGTTTTATACCTTATTTTAATAAATTTCTCTGGTTTTCGGGCATTGTTAACGTGATAAGTAATATGGGATTAACTTTTATAACGTATACTCTGTAATCTGGCCTGAGTGACTGTCAACCATCTGGTTTTCACTATTCCATCAAAGTGTCTTTTTTTCCTTCAAGATAATTCATCTTAAAATGACACTGTGGAAGCAATTTTTACGGAAAAACCAACATTATTCCAAAAATTCTCTATATAAAGCAATTAAATGGCGAAGGCATCGTCTTTTAAGCCTCCGGTTGAAATAATAATATACAGCCAGGGATTTTTATCCAAGAAATAGGTAGTTATATCAAAATAAGCGTCATACTTTTTATCCCTTTCCAATAGTTTATTTTTCATACATTTTTCTCGCTGATAGTACGTTCCCTTGCTCTCGTTCCCAGCAGCTTGACAATGTGTTCGTTTCGTGTTAGTTTATTTTGTGAGTCCGGTCGTCCAAGAGCAGTGCAGCTTCTTCTGCGCTTACTAAATCGCTATACTCACGTAATAAGGGTTTATTAAATGAAAAGGAGATTCCAATATAGGGGGATTTTTTTAACAATGCAATGAATCGTTTTTCATGCATCAAGCAGACTCGGCATTTGGAACTGAAAACAGTGGCACAAAAAACGCTGCTTATATCTTTTAGCCGCGTCCCGCGGGAAGAATTAATTAAATGCTAAAATGTATTTCGAAAGGCGAACTGTTTTCGATTGAGAGATTGGCATGGTTGACAATATTTAATTACTGGATTACATTGTGTGACCTCTCGCCGTTCCGTGGCGCGATGCATCGTGCTCTGGCGTACATTCGACACATTTGGGGAGCGACGGACATGTGTATTTGCTCGCGTGCAAAAAGATGTTACCGCTACAGCGATCGCGACAAATGCACGGCAATATTAATGCGTGCTGGAAATCCATTTCCCCAAGCCAGAGTCATGAAGCGATATTGTGAAATTACGGTGTGATTCAATTACAAGAGGGATATTAAATTAGAATCTCGTTAAATGTCACATCGATCTTGCTTTTGTATTCCAAATCATCCGCCATAACAATGCGAATATCAAAGCAGCACCAGAGGCCTACGCTTGCCGACTCCATTTGTGTTGCCAATTTTCTCGTGATTTTGAAGAATAATTCGATAAATGTATGGTGTGGGATGGGGAGAGTAAAAGCGACCCTATCAAAATGTTTTCCTTTGACTCGTATTTTAAACGGATACTGGGTATGGAGTTGGTAAAGTTTTTCGGTGGAGGAGCCAGTTTCGCACATCTGGTGCCTGCGCCGTGCTCAACGGGCTTCTCTCTTCGCTAAAATATATAAACTAGTCAGCTTTTTAATTAATTCATTGACCTCGACGTGTATGCTTTGGCATAAATGTTACGTTTAACTTTCATACACTGCACGGTAAAACGTGGCAGCATTTCCTTTTTTATTCTCATTGTTAGCTGTTCCGTCCTGTCTCCTGTTGCTTTAATTAAAGCTGTAGCCTTTTCCCAGAATGCAATTTCCTGCTGCCCTTTTGTCCAGCATCCGTCATTAAAAGATGTTATCTCGACTTTAATACTATAGCTCGCGTATCATCCTTAATCTGGACAGTATCAAGTTTCGTGCTGGTCTTTTCGAACTAGTGCAGTACTCGCTGCTCGCAAGCGTAATGAATGTTTGCGAACGATTGAGAGGCAATGCATGAATAGGGGTGTACCTATGGGCAGGCCATGATCGTGAAAATGAATTGCATATTTCACGTGGCCCACTCTGGAACGCGATCGCGGCACCATCTGGACGTGTTGATAGTGTTTTATGCTGCTGATCTTCGCATGAAATATTAACGCTTTTGCACGGAATGAAAATTCGCAAGATAGGATAAAACCTTTGAAATAGAACCTTATCACCAAACACCCTTAGGTGTGTACAAAACACGAAATATCAGCATGTTTGTCCTAGTTACCACCGTTATCTGTATTTCTCAAGTCTTCTACACATGGAGAGTGCGTGCACGATTATAAATTGTGTGTGCATTGCAGATTGTGTCCGCCATGCGTGGACTGGCGAATGGCCGGGCCGTTGAACGGACTGCCGTGACCAAGGACCTTTTGGAACGTCGATATCTATTTCACTGGAAGACGTCGAAACGTGTGTCGTCGTTACTCGTAGTTATTCTTATCTACAAAGTCTCTACTCTCGATGCGATGAGCGCACTACAATGATGAATGAAAATAAGGCAATAGAAAAGTGAACGAGTATACTATTCTAAACGATTTTTGTAACGAAGAAAAGAAGACTAGAAGGGTTCGAGTTAGGGTCGCCTAGGGTCGGCTAGGGTCGCGCGACAGGATGGAATATCACCGTTTCTCGAGGGGGCGCAGGCTGGTTAAGATAATAGAAACAGGAAGACGTATATTTTTATAGCTGAATGAGATTTGCGCATCGAATGAGTTCGACAACGAAAGACTCAAATTGTACGTTGTATAAAGAGTGTGAAAAACTTTAATTTCTTGAATTTCCCTGGTGTGATGTGTGATATTCTAAGATGTAATATTATTGTTATTAAAGTGATAACCAGTCAATAGTTCAAACATTCGAATTCCTTATCCACAGATTAAAAGGTTTTTGTGATCGTTTTTTCAGGAATATTTTTCAAGAGACTTTTCGAAACAAGGATAATTCTTGTTGGGAAATGGTTAAAGATGAGAATTTTCTCGTTGGCTTTTCGTAGAAACATGAAAATTGTCAAAAAGATTATTTTATTGCGTGCAGTATAAAATGAAATGCTTGAAAACACGTAAACTACAGAATGCAGCTCACTTGACAATTGAAAGGAAAGTGTTGAAATTCGTTGAGTCACTTTGAAAGCTCGTTGAAAATAAAAACTCCTTTGCCAGCAGCGAGCAGCATAATTAACCGGGAGAAAAGAGCGCGGGACATTATCAGCAGATTAAGTGATCTGCTCCAGTTTTTATCGGCGGCAGGACTGGTTTGATCAATTAGGAAACTTCAAAGAATCATAAAAAAAGACTGGTGAGATCCTTCGCATTACAACCCTCAGAGCCTTTGGTGAAATATCAAGCAGAAAACCATTCCAGTAAAAAAGAGCAGTCCTCTCGGAAGTGTCTTCCCCTGCTTAATTGACATCTAGAATCGACAAATTACAATGAATTAGTAATACTTCGAGTAATAATTGATTTGTGATCGATTAAAGAGAGAAAATGAGACAACATTCACGCCATTCGCAGCTCGTCGAAGCGTTATAAAATAAATCAGCTGGGAATTTTTTGAATCTAGCCGACTAGAAAGTTCACTTCTAAATTATAAGTGAGATTGTTTTATCCCTTTTCCCGTCCGTTCTCTTTCCCCGCCGAGATTGTAATGAATGGCCGTCAGTAAAGTTCCCACTGGGTCTTAATTCCGAGTTCACGCCAATACTGCTACGTCAACAATCTGCTGATGGGTTAATCCTCTCGAATTTATACGCGAGCCGTGGAGTTCGCGAGCTGAGGGTGATATAATAGGTCATAGGGGTGGATTAACCGGTCTGCTTGCCAGTCGAGCTTGAGTTGCACCGAGTTTCCACCGCTAATCATTTACCAGGAAGAGTACAGTGTTAGATTCGCTCCGATCTCACAGAAAATGCACCATGTCAACTATTTTTCGTTTGTTCTGTGGAAGTGTAAACTGAGTGCGCCTGTCAAACGATTATTCCTTTCGATTAGTGGTACTTACTTGACGAGCTCACTGTTTTCACTCTAGGGGGAAACTGTAAGCAGAGCGATTTGTTATTTCACCCTGCGGAGGCTGAAGGGTGTAAACAGTGAGGCTACTTCCCAACAAGATATAGCTTTCAAGTTTGCACAATAAATCTATAAGTTTACATGGCTTGCAAGCATCAATTGTCTTTGACAACACAGTCGTAAGAAATATGCTATATACAGAGACAGCCGATCTGGAACAAATTGAACTACAGCATATTGTTTTAGTTCTGCCATCTGCTTCGATTGTGATAATATATTATAGTTTGTCCGTCGCAAATTCATTCTCGGAACAGGTATGTCTTTTCTCCAATATAATATACTTTTTCTCTTGTTCGGTTCAATCCACTGCCTTTCCTAGAGAAGCCACCTTCGTTCCCCATCGTACAAAGTACACGAAGTTTGTCTTCTCAGTCGCGTCACCCCAACAATTGATCTTGAAAGTGATGTCGGCCGTCACGGTGTGTTGGACGGACACGTCTGGTCATTCTTGAGTCCATCGCTCCACGTCTGCATCAGGTCAACTGAAATGAGTGTCTTCTCGGGTCTGTTAAGCCCGGCCAGGCGTCGCCGGCGCCCGATGCATTGCGACCCGCATCCAGAGAACAGGCAAAAAAGACGTCCCAAACACGGACAAGGAATATTCTACAGAATGCTTTTAAATCTCCCATTCTTCAAATTTACCGAGCTCACAAAAAGCCACGTAGCCGGCGTCCATTTAGCTAGACGGGTCGTATAATCGAGTGAGAAATATCAGTAAAGTTTATAATATATATTTTGTGAAAGTTTGAATTATTACTCTGGTAATTTCTAATGTATAAATCATAAACAAATATACATTAATCTTGCTGTTTTGTTCGTCCATGCAAAACGAGCCTGCCAGAGACCAGATTGTGTGACATTTCTCAAACTTCCAAATTTTATGAAAAGTGTAACGTAGTTTAATATAAGTCTGGATAGCTCGTACTATACCAGCTACCTTTTGCTGATTACATAACTTTCCAGACTTCTTGTCGAAAGTAAAATATTGATTGCTACGGCTCCGGGTGGCGGAGGATGCTGCTATATTACGATTTGCGATCTGCAGAGCTCCGAATGACAGTTATGACAAATGAGACTATTTGCTGCGAAAAACGTAATCTGACGCAAGTAACGCAAGCTCGTCATCTTTAGCTGCGAGATTATATATATTTCGGCTCATTAATATGCAATCCGTCTCGACTCTCGGGCGTGCAGAGAAGCAGCTAACATCGCGGCCAGCCGACGTCTTAACTTCTAATTGCCTGCGTTGCTGCGCCCGAGGAAACTGCACCGACCGCAGCGCTAGACGCCGGTGGCGACTCGCCTGCAATCGCTGAATGCCCAACTAATCATTGCTCCAGGTTTCATTAAAATTGAATATCGCACAGAGACGTTATTAATTAAAACATCTTCTGCTCGAGTCACGACACGGCGCAAAGCGACGAGGTAAGTTATCAAAGCGTGAGATATCTTGCTACCGGGACGTAGGGAAATTACCAACAGCGGCAGTTTTTTTTTTGCTTCTAATATCCACACGTGTATTGCAGTTTTATTTCTGCTTGGCTGCGCGGCGCGAACAATGGGGATCGGGCAATTCTCATCGCAACATGTTAAATTTGGAGCCGGCCAAGGCATTGACTCTGCACGCGCGCTCTGCAGGGACCTGACCAAACGCCCCGTTTTCCAACAGCGGTCCGCGCGCTCTGGACCCAGACCTTTTTAATTCGATTCTGCATTTCATTTTATACTTTTGTTGCGCGGGTAATAAATAACATCCAGCCTGCCTGTTTGCCGTGGTTTTATACGTAAACACATATCTCCTAAATCCTACTCAGCTACTCTCCATGAAAGCGTAGTAATTCTATAGCAGATTCTGTGAGAGGGAAAAAAACTCGGCATAAGATTGGAAAGCCTTTTGGATAAGGATTTGTGTAACACCACTCTGACATCTTCCTTCTTAAAGCTAGTCTGATATGGTGAAGGTTGTTTTAGCCACGTGGTGTTTCATGAATAACGTGTCGGTGCCCTCGCGAGCTCGACACTGGCTCCGCGATGCTCTCCTTACTTTTGGCAAAACATCAGTAAAAAAAAGAGGTATCTTTTAAACATTTCTTTCCCGTTTTGTTGGCCATCCTCCTCGCACCCATTTGCGCGCGTATTGTCTGGCTCTACCTTTCAGTTTCTTTCTCTTAAAAGGCTTCCCGTCTAGCAAACATAAACTAAGCGCGAATCACGACTCACGAAGACGGGAGGATGGTGGAGAAGTGAAAGAGTCTTTATATTTTCGCTGGTCCCATGGCAGATTTAAGAAAGAATGGTTTAGGTAAGGAAGGAAGGAGGGACTTAAGGGCTTATACTTTTAATAAACTAGCCCGGACCCTCACTAATTTTAGGCTTGCCTTTATGTCGCGAGAAAATTTCTCGTTTCGAGATCGGATTTCTGGTGCAACTCCACTCCAAGATATTACAGAACGGAATTGCGAACAGATAATTCTATGTCGCCGCAAGCTTCCATTTCAATGAGAAATATCTGAAATTCTTTAAAAATAAGTTATAACCCTATAGTTAGCATTCCTGGGCCATGGCTGAATGCTGAGTTACTGTTCCCGGGGGCTATACTTGTTTCAGTTTCCCCAGTCGCCCCTCACCCTTAGCGTTTACGCGCTTGCAATGCCGGCCTTTTTACACCCTACACTTGTACGCGTTGCAAAGTTGCAAACTCGCCCGAGCCCATAATTATTACATCTAATCTGTGGATGAAAAGGACGAAAGTTGGTAAAATTTTTCAGTCTGCTTATTAGGTTATGAGTAAAACTTCTCAGTGTCAGTAACCGAAACGTGAAGTTGATGTTTTGTTTCCTGGAATCCATGGAAACTATGACTTCTGCTTTGCGCCCTCTGATCCTACGCGCCACGTCACGCATTCTTTTTTAAACTTGTGAACAAAAGGACTCGAGAAATTCTCCACATTTCTTTTTGCGTCCATACACGCTGTCAGTTTTTCCGCCTTTCATCAATCACTCGTTTCATTCAAGTGAATATGAAACAAAAAATATGTTCCCTTCCAAATATTTGCTACTTGTTTGATTGTCTTAAGCCTGACACAAAATTGCAAGCCCATTCCTTACAGATCTGTGTATATATATTTATATCCATATAATATATAGAGCTAGGAATGCTTCGTCATTTCTGACCAACATCATCCATCATATTTTGCTATCACTTTCAATGATACTCGCACAAAGCAGCGAATAGGAACACTTGTAATATACTTCGCTATCATACTCCGAAATCCGAATGATACCTTATCGAGTCCAGTCAATCTGTAAATAAAAATAAGACATGTTTTCTAAAGGGTGGATTTAATACTTGCAATCGATCTCTCTCTCTAAACCTATACCTACCTACATGCAGCAGTTTTGTCTTTGATCGCAGGCCATCAAACGTTTTTTTAATCAGAGTTATGGTTTGGCCCGGAATTGATATAACCTGCCGATACACGAGGACGCCAAGTCGTAAAACAAGATGGAAACCGAAATAAAGTCGCGTTTCAGGAGAAATCCTCGAGCCAATCTTACATTTTATAGTTCCCCAATCTAAGGCAATTCGAGTGGCAGAAAGGCATCCATAAAAGTTGCAGGTGCGCCGTCGATATCATCCAGCTTTAACGTTGGCGCCCGTTCCTACCTAACTTGCTTGTTTCCTTCAAGTTCGGAAAAGTCTGTCTCGCTCTGTTGGTCCTTCGTCAGCGCATCCAGCGCCAAGCTCCAAGCTCCTAGCCCCTAGCTCCTAGCCAGCTCCTAGTTCCTAATTCCTAGCTCCTAGCTCCTAGCTCCTAGCTCCTAGCTCCTAGCTCCTAGCTCCTAGCCAGCTCCTAGTTCCTAGTTCCTAGCTCCTAGCTCCTAGCTCCTAGCTCCTAGCTCCTAGCTCCTAGCCCCTAGCTCCTAGCCAGCTCCTAGTTCCTAGTTCCTAGCTCCTAGCTCCTAGTTCCTAGCGAACTACGATTATAATAGTATTGACAGTAAACCCGTTTCGTTATCGCCGTTAAACGCCGCCTCGTTTCATTTCCCGTGTTTTACGACGACTTCGCGACGTTCACTTGCGCAGAAGTCCTCGGCTCGACGTCGCTGTCTCATCGCAACATGGCAGTAATTAAAGTCTCAGACACTTTATTCTAACGAAGTCACGCAAAGTTGCACAGACTCCGTTTATAGCAAAGTGCATCTTTTTAATGTTTAATCAATAAGGGATGAATTGAGAATTGCTTTCGGCAGAATTTACGATGCTTCTAAATTGATGCAACCCATAAAATAATTGCCTCGTAAAAGAGTTACATCATCTTTCGAGTAGTTATTCGCCGGAAATTGAGCCTTATTTAAAATGGGTTTTAAAAGTCGCAAGATAGTAACGATGACGGGAGTGTCGCAGACAATCATGGGCATGATTCCAAAATGTATGAAAATCAACCAATCAGATGATTTTTCTCTAGCTGGCACACAGATCGTTTTGCTCCAGTGGAGAAGGCATGGACAGCAGCAGCAGCAGCAAGCAGCAGCAGCAGCAAGCAGCAGCAAGCAGCAGCAGCAGCAGCAAGCAGCAGCAAGCAGCAGCAGCACCACCACCACCACCACCAGCAGCAGTATCAGCAGCAGCATCAGCAGCAGCATCAGCAGCATAAGCAGCAGCAGCAAGCAGCAGCAGTAGCAGCGGCAGCAGCCGTGGGTGTCGATATGATTTGTTGGCGGTAGCAAATCATATCTCTTCCCGGTACGATTCGATGCGACCGGACCGACAAAAAAACACTCGTATCCTTCCTCTGCAAAAGCCATAAAACCATAAAGTGCATTTATAGCAGCGTCAGTAGTTAGCAGAGCTATAATCGCAACACAAACTATCCTATAATATCCGTAGATTAATCGCTGATAGCTACTTAATAACAAGAGGGACAACTCATCAAGCCAGGGTTTTAATCTACGATATATAGGCTTTTGGTGGAGGAGATTTATTAATTTAGAGAGTGAATATTAATGTGCAATGCTAAACCCGCGCACTACTAAAAGCAAAACACAATTAAAAAATCAAGAAAAAAATGAAATAGCGTCAACGGTTTGTCACTAGCGAATAGCTGCGGCCTCCACACAAAAGTAATGTGACAAAAAAAACTGTAAAACGAGGAATATGGTGGAAAGCCAAACCATGTCCAGCTCTTGATTTATATTCTGTGGGTGGGGTTGGTCAGGTTTCGTGACCCTCTGCCCGCCGCAGAGGCACGTGGCAGTGGGTGGTGAAGGAGGGGGGGGGGGGGGGTCCGGGGCGCCCCGAGCCACGAGGGTGAAACTGTGCTCCAAATTATCTACAACCCACCCGAAATTGCTTTCACCTTCACAGTTAATCATTGGTTCGGTATATAAGGACGTCCAAGAAAGTAAAATGTGTGAACAGATATCTATTTTTCACTGTCTTCATTTTCGCTTCATTTACTACAAGTAGCTCAGGACCTATAACCGAACAGCTCTCACATATCCAATTTAAAACTAGTTTTAAAATAAAGATCTTGTGCGGATCGGAACGGACTTTCGTCCTCCACACTTTAGTGACTACCATGATCCAGGCCATCCCTAATCTCCCGTGGAAATGGATCCCATCTTGTCTCGAGGACCAGCCAGTCTATTGCTAGTGAGATTGACCAAGATAATGCACCATCGAAGTGGGCAACGTCAACGAAGAGATGTCACCCTGCGGTTTACACTGATCGCTAATGAAACCAACTGCCGCAGGCGAAATCCTCGACCGCCATCGACCAATCAGGATTGCGAGCTTGCGAGTCGGCCATTTGGCGTGTAGAGCGAGACATTTTGTTGAATCGCCGAAATGTTTCTGTCCAGTTCAACAGCTTAATTCAATTTATGAAAAATTATCATTTCAGCCCATTGCTCCGACAGACACGAACGTGAAATATCATATCACGTTCTGTTCGGGATTGATATCGTCGCTAAGAGTATATTGAAGTGTGCGGCAGAATTGAGTGAAAACTGCTTTCACCAGCACGTCTGTAATCTACTTCCGGTGCCGTCGAAGATGACGTAGCTGTCGAGTTATAAAAGTGAGAAGAAAATGTGAACTACGTGATGTGAATACACATTGTTGAACCTGGAGTCATTCCGCATTTTCCAATACATATTATATAGGCTCTTTGGACACCAACCAATCCCGTCTACTTGAGAGCAATGTACATCGCTCCGATGGCATCCCACGCGCAGATCCTATTGTTGAGCGAAATGGGAAATCATCGTCGTCTGGGCGCAAGCAATACTCAATATATTCCACCCAGAGTCGGTATTTTATGACATATAAGGAACGCATCTAATAAAAGCTCGTATAAGAGGCGAGTTATTATGCAGCATCCTGTTACCTAGCTTATTCAGCCCCTGTTAATAAGCGGCACCGGTGGCTATTAAAAGCAAGGACCTCGTCGTATACAGCGTCTAGTACTTTGATGTCTATTGGATTCCCGTTTGGAATTTGCAATGAGGATAAGCAGGTGGCCTAGGGCTGGGACTGCCTCCTTGGCGTTGGCTCGGCATTGGCTTCACGCAGAGAGCGCTGCATCATGAGTAACGTCTTGAGCAGCAGAAGTGAGACGCGATTTCATTTCGCTCAATCACGCTTCAATCACTGGGCCTCGCGCGCGCTTCGGTGTAGCGGGGAGTAGCAGGGGGGAAACAATCGGGTAAATAGCTATCGTTGGATTTGAACGGAAACCTGGAGAGTGGTTAGCTGAATTTTCCAAAATATTGTGCCTCTACTTCTATTGCTCTTAACGTTCGCTAGTTAGATTGAAGTAATGAACTATATTATAACTAAGGAGGTAAGAAATTAGCAAGTTTACCTTCTTTGTAACCTAGTTTGTAAATGAACATGAAATTTTTTAATATTTTAACATTACTTATCGTTGAAGAAAATTAAAAATACAATCTTTCGTCACGCTTTCTTTTCTTTTTCTTGAACACTATTCTAGGTTAGCACATATTGCTCTGTATGAACAGTGGCACCCTTTTTTTCACCGCCGAGGCTACACTTAAAATCCCCCGCAGAATCTTGGCATCGGATTATAATCTTGGCTACTAGCGATTGTGCTCACAGTTCACTTGAGCCAATGCTCACCGGTGCTGTTCTCATCCCAACAGGGGCGGCACAAATTGCACCCAAAGATGTGCCGAAATTGGTAAGCGTCGCGTGGTGTAATCGATGAGTGACTATCTCGCTCTCTCACCCTTTCCCTGGTCTCTCTCACCCAACTCAAACAAATCCGTGCTGCATATGAAAGAGTGGGCCACAATAAAACATCAAACAAAATGTCAAGTATTATAATGCTCAAAATTTATTCAAGTGTGCTAGAATATCGCTTACATTTTCCGCTTGTGTTCCACCAGAATGCTCAGATTGGAATTATTCTGTGGACGACCCAGTTCACTGGAAGCATGTATGCCTCGCACGTGGATTTTCTATAGCCATCGCTGGTCCTTTTTTGTGAGCGCTTCTCACAGTCTTCGAACTATCAGCGACTCTTTTTTTTGTCAACGAATATTAAACGATTAATTAAAATGACTATAAAGTCGATATTTTGCCACAAATGAACATCTGTCCCGCCGAACAGAGAAATATACGTATGCAGATTAAATTATTTATTCTTCAATAACTTCCAATACCCTAAGGCTGTCACATTTCAATAATACCCAAACTGTGTAACGCAATTTGCGTTGTTTATCTAATTTAGATATCTGCGGTTGGAATAACTGCATTATCCATGCCAACGTTCACAATAGAAAAATAATCATCAGCCCCCTAGCGCGCTGTACTACTCGCTAGTGTATTTGCTAATTATGATAGCAATTTTTCTCACTTGTATTCGGTGACGACCGTTGTGCCTGCATTTGATAAAATATGCAGGGATGACGGGCATGTCGTGGATTATTAGTTCGCTCACGATTGTCGCGAATAATAACGTGTGTGATCAATAGCGTGGTACGTATAGAGCGTCACGCTAATGATAGGCCATTATGGCTCTAGGACTCATGCCGACAATGATATGCTATACTACGCCATGGCTTTGATGGGCTCCAGCGCTGAGAGCACTCCAGTTACTATACGCTATATACGCGATATGACCACGATGAAAATTTCGATGCACGGAAAAGTTTGCGCGCGGAGGTGCCAACTTTTTGAATTCAAACGGATCCGAAAGATACGTGATCATTTTTCCAAATGGAAGCCGGCCTTCTGATTTACAAAGTAGCAGCGGCGCTCAGTTTCGTCTGTGTTAACACTGCTTTATGATACTAGCAGCATGAATAGCTTGAAACTTTCCTACGTTCTCTTCATGTATGCCATTATTTTCAATCTAAGAGGAGGAAAAGATCGACGTGCATCATATTTTCTTTTCTTTTTATGACTTTTTTCCAGGTGAAGTCACGGTTTTTGACGACTTTTGCAAAATTTGCAATATCCTAAACTTTGATACATCAATTTTGGCCCCGAAGGCGACTTGTCGTTTCACTTTTAGTGTCGTATTGGTTTACACATCTACGTCGTACAGAGATCAAAGTTTATCCCGTATCGTAACTTTCTGCCCACATTTTATGGATATTGTTGAGCCAATAGACTAGGCATATGTTTTAGGGGACAGTATACTGGCGTAATGACGTAAGCCTGTCTCTCGGAAGAATGATTTGTTTTAAGGGTTTTGGATAGACTCGGAGACATCGGAGCAGATCGCATTAAAAAGAGCTGCCGGGAAGAGATTGAGAGTAATGTAATCTGCATGATGTAAAACCATCGATGTTACTTACAATGAAAATCGAAAAGTTGCCCGTCTGTATGGCAGGTATTCGATTTCGCTTCTAGACGCAATTCGTTTTCGTTAGACTTTGTAATCAGCGTTCATGTTTGTTTTGGAATTTTTAGAAAGTAATTTCGAGTCTTGTGTCGGTTTTGTTTCCCAGAAATATGTCGGTTCTTTGGCGCGTGTTGGTTTCGTACCAATTAGATACGAGGCACAGGTACAAGTTTTTACTTCTAAAAACAAAGTTATTTCAACGTTTTTATAAAAAAGTGCTCGTTCAACTATGCGCCACCTTTTCATCTTGGCAAGTCTCATACCGTGTGGAAACTGCTTTCAGCTTTCCTGTCATCTGTTGATTTGAAAGCGAGACCCCATTAAAGTTTCCTTAATTTCATCTTTATGTACACTTTATTTTATTTTCCCCCCGAAACTATTCAATTTAAAGTTGAAAGTTTGAGGAGTGTCTTATAGTTCAGATTTTCTTTTCTTCACTTTTCACACAGAACTTTGTGCTGCATATTCTCATCAGTGCAAACATTTCCACCAAATATCAGGCTTTACCTGGGATTATTTCTCGAAAAAAACGAAACGAATTCGAGCGCCACATTTTTAGTTGATTTGCATTTAAATTTGTTTCGAAGCCAAGTTTCTTAACTTCTGCTCTGTGCTGCTGGCATTACAATGATATCTTTATAGGTAATGCAATTAGCTTACCACTTTGGAAACGTAGAATAAGAGTATGTTTCTATGCTTTGTATAAAGCAACTAATTCTCCCCGAGCGCACAAAATACACACTTCAATTCCACTAATTACTGTTAAAGAAAGAAGAAAACCTGCAACTTAATTCTCTGCTGAACAGAGCATTAAATATTTCTACACCTTCTAAACTTTCTTGGCTCTCTAGCCAGTCTTCTTAATAGACAACTTCGCGCTGTCATCAGCCCTGCCTTGTATCGGCAGTCGACACCACCTACGCGTCAATTCCACAATTTCCGTTCCCCTTGTTTGACCGAGTGGCACGCAACGTTCTGAAACCTGATTCAGGATCAGGATCAGGAACGTACCGCCTCCGAGCGCGAGACCTATAATCCTCTAGGGAGCGTAAACTGTATGACTGGGCGTCCAGTTTTCATTGTCAGCCAAGTCGCGTGCTGTCGTCAGTCGCTCGCATTTCCCGCAACAAACTGCCAGCTTCGATCAGAAGGAAATGTCGCACGCTCTGCGCTCTGCGCTCTGCGCTCTGCGCTCTGCGCTCTGCGCTCTGCGCTCTGCGCTCTGCGCTCTGCGCTCTGCGCTCTGCGCTCTGCGCTCTGCGCTCTGCGCTCTGCGCTCTGCGCTCTGCGCTCTGCGCTCTGCGCTCTGCGCTCTGCGCTCTGCGCTCTGCGCTCTGCGCTCTGCGCTCTGCGCTCTGCGCTCTGCGCTCTGCGCTCTGCGCTCTGCGCTCTGCGCTCTGCGCTCTGCGCTCTGCGCTCTGCGCTCTGCGCTCTGCGCTCTGCGCTCTGCGCTCTGCGCTCTGCGCTCTGCGCTCTGCGCTCTGCGCTCTGCGCTCTGCGCTCTGCGCTACGCCATGCCCTTACTTTTTGATCAAGCTCGGTCGCAACACAGCGCATTTTTAGCGATTCTATACTTTGTAAGAATGGTGCATGAAATGTTAATGTGAAAACAAAAGTTTCTTTATCTAACTGCAATTTCCTCGTCAGCTCCAACATAGGTTCTTAGTAAAAATACACCAAAGATAATTTGAATATTCAATTGAGGAAAGTGAATATATTTGAGTGATATTATTATTTGCTATCAATGTGGTTATTCTTGGTAATAATGAATATGAATCATCTAAGACATCGCACTGCTTAAGTTTGGTATTCATTTCCTAACCCCCTTTCAGTGCAGCCAAATGCTAATACTGCAATTGTATAATTAAAACAACCCACCACAATGAAAGTTTAGTAATTTTACAATGTAACGTTGGCAATCTTTAGTGAAATAAGGACAAGAGCATTTAGTGCATTCATGGCATCGCAAGTATATCTACGATTCCGTAGTCCAGAATAGTATTATAATAATTTAAATTATAATAATTGGGTCACAGAATAATAATCACAGATAACCAACTGACAATAACACATGAGAAAGTAGCTGTCCAACTCTGATAGGAACCCCCTGTCAGGAACATCTGCATCAGTTTCAGCGGCAGCAGCAGCAGCAGCAGCAGCAGGAGAGGCAAAGCGGCTGCATAATAAACTGACGTGGCGTGCATTGTCAATGCCAGTGGTGCATGGCTATCATCGTGCAGCTAGCGAGCTAGAACATAAATTAATTTGTGCCCTGATTATTGTATCATCATTGCACTCGGATGTACACAGTAATGACAAATTATCTCCGTTGCTTTGAGCTTGAGAAGGTCTCGACGATTTTGATATTATGAATTGACGCTGGGTCGCCGTACTTCGCGATTTTTAACAACACCTGAGAGCTTGAGCAGTCGATAGCTGCATTTTTCCACGTTTACCAATTCTTAAGATGGAATGCCTGTTAAAATCCTTGCTGTCTAGTACCATTACTTAAGAGAATACTAAAATGGGTGAGTCTTATAACACGAGTTTTCGGTCTTTTGAGTGTTTTGTTGTGCTTCTCAAAAAAGGAGCCAATGTCTGCCAATGATCCGCTCGTTGTGTGTTCATAGGGAACTCACTATTCACTATTTTCTATGGTTCATCTTTTCCTCCTCGGTTACTGAACGGTTCTGGTTTTGCTGGCGTCGAAATGCGGCGCGTCAGGCTCCTTACGCTTCCGTCAGGCGTCGCTAGCCCTGATTTGTGACATGTCCCAGCAGATCAAAGAGTTTGACGGAATATAGTGACACTCTGCTTCGGACGCAGGATTGAACAATATCATAATTGGACGCCACGGCGTCTGTGACGCGCGCTTATCAAATATAAATGGAATAAAATTTGAATTCGCTTAACCGATAGAATTTTGTTTGCATAACATTTACGTATGTTTGAGTTGTCGGTTTTTTGTGTTTCTACGTTATTTTTATTTTTTCGAAAATTCAAAAAGTCAGCAGTGAAGCGAACGACAAACAAATTTCCCAACTCTCGACCGGCATCAATCAAGAGCTCAACCCTTCGGCTCCAGCAACCATTCGTCAGCTGTCAGACCACCTAAAAAGAGCTGGTGGGAGGATGGGGGAGGGTGGGCCAGCCACCCCCTCACGCCTCGAAACACCAAAGATAATTACAATTTGGAGCTGAAATTTCCTGCTAAAAACTTTCTCGTGGTGATGAGAAAATTTACGGAATGCTTGTAAGAATGAAATGTTGTGTTACCGTGACCTCTCAAGAAAGGGATGTTACTTTTTTCTTTCCCATTGCTTTTGGAGCTCCGAGAATAATTGGCTTCAAAGGGCCAGAGAAGCTGCGAGCCAAGCAATGCATTCTGCCCCCCCCCCCCCCCCCCCCCGTGCCGGGTAATTTACACGGGGCACGGCGCTAAGAAAACATCTCAATATTGTTTCTGTGTGAGGATTTCCCTCTTCCCTCTTCTTGAACGACGAAAACACTTCTTCCAGCATCCCTCATCAGGAATAACATTTTCGGCACTTAATTTGCCAGCTTTTCTTAATCCAGCCTCCCATGTTTTGCGTTTTGTTTACAAATGGTAAAGTAGCCCAGTGGAATTGCCTGGGCACTCATTAGTTCTTTGCAGCACATTTGCTCCGTGTTTTTGTTTCTTCCTAACTTTATGCTTGTCGACGCAGGAGGAGAAACGCACGAGCTTTGTCGGTATATTGCTGATATTCTTGGTTGATGTGGAAGCTTCTTGTTGATATGCGGAAGGCTAGCCGAGAGGCTTCGAATGGTTGACGACCAGTAATGCTTGAAAGCCACACGAATACAAATTTCCACTATAAACGAGCTCTTGAGTCTTGAGGGTAAATCCTCGTCTTCCGTATCGCATATCCGACCTAGATATTGTGGCTTTCGGCAACTTGGCTACATGAGCTTGCCCTACAATTACTTAATAGGCTTCACAACTTTGCCATCATGTTTAATATCAGGTTCTAAAAATTCTATAGGTTAGCATGAGACGTTTACATGTTCTATAGCTACCCTACCCCTCGCCTTCCTTAGTTTTTAAGACGCCACGCATTTTCAGCTGTAAATATTTTGTGTCTCTTTTCTGCTAAATTTGTTCGGCTAATAGCTTCGCTCTCTGGAAAATGATATTGTGACTGATGTGTCTCTTCTGGTTATTAGATTCTTATTTTATATGCTAATTTTGCCAGTAAAAACCTTGAGCTATATCATGAAAAGTTTTTACTTCAAAAAGTTGAGTCGTTTGATCAGATGGCAAGAGTATTTTCTTTATTTAAAAACCGACGACTTTTAATAAAATGATTTAGTAAGACCATGAAAGGCTGACATGTAGATTACAAAAGCATAACTCTTCAAACATGTTCACGCTGTGTAATTCAATTTATCTATTCAAAAAGTTGCTTTGCGGAATAACACGAGCATATTGTAATTCGTTCAAATTTGACGTCATCACAGTTAAAAACATGCAAAAAGTATAGAGCTTTTCATTATTAATGTTCTACGACGCTTTTTAAATATTTGTCCAGAACGCGAGTCTTCGGTTTTAAGTATTTCTTGCACATCAAAAGAAGAAAATAAAATGCTTAATAAGGTTCATCTTTAGAGGTAGGTAAAGCCACTTAAAACCGTCGCAGGCGGCTTCCAAAAGACGCATTCTCCGTTTTTAAATAGTTAAATTGCATTAATTACGTTTTAAAAGCTACTAGTTAGGTATACAACGTTTCCTGCCAGCCTGATTTCGCTTGTCAAACTTGGAGCACTTTTCTCTCCTGAGTCGCTTTTGTTTAGGGGCACAAAAGAGCAAGATGCAATTACGTTCATTGTGATGAGAGTGACTGATTGTGAAAAACGTGCCACCTCATTATTCCGCCCTCGAAATGATGGTGCTACAACCCTAGAGCAGAAATTTCCTAGAGCTGAAATCGCGTTTATACATCCTACTAACTTTAACATGCTCTACCTTCAGGTTTACTAGGTAATATATAAAGTCTAAGATAAGAAGAATCACAATTCCATTTTATTTGAAATAAATAATATGAAACTTTAATAACAATATGTTATTTGATATCTATGAATTTTATATTCAATCAAGAAAGCATACATGTTTATATTACAGTACACTGCTATCAAATAGAAAGTTCTTTTAACTTTTAGCTACTTTCCTATGACACAATAATAATAAAATGTGAAAATTTGTAAGAAAAGTTGTTGATTATAAATGTATAATTTTGCGTGACTGCAATAAAGTATTCGTTTCAAAAGCTACCTTCATGAGAGGCACAAGAAATAAATAGGGCAACCCATGTAATGTATTTCTCCTATTTCATCATAAGTTGAGCCTTAAAAATATTTTCAGTAAAATTATTTCTTTTTCCGAGGTATTTAGGGCAAGTAGCTGTTTCGTATGCAGCTTCTATGTTTGCAGTCTCTCGACCGGGACCATTCACATCGGTGGAATCTGCGATTTCGATCCACAACTTTTTTCAAGTTTATGACTGTTACATGGTAAGACAAGTTGCGTAGGGTCAACACAGAACGAGTTACCTGAGTAATTTGCTTTCTTAAAACTGACTGATTTCTTAAATATCGGGAGTGATTGTTTACACCCTTTACAAACCATTTCCACATTTTCGAGACGTACGGCTTCACTGGACCTAGCCTTTTTTCCACCCTTTTTATTTGGCGACCGAGTGTCTTCGTTTGTTTTCGGCTCCTGTCCTCCACGGGAAGGACCATAACTAGATCCAGACTTGCAACTTGAGTTGCAGGAATCAGAACTTTTCCATTCATTTCTCGGAGGAAACAGAGTTCCTGTCTCCTCACTTCTTGAGTAATCAAGTGGCTTTACCGGCGTATGGCCATCAACACTGGAATGTGAACAGGCAGATGATGCACAGCTATAGCTAAAGCTATTTATAAAATCATCAACATCTTTCGGTTCTTTGCTGTGCCGTCGAGGCGATTCTTTCGTTTCACATATTACGCTGCACGAGTGCTCCTTGTTCCCAGCTCCCTGTTGATATAAGTAGGTGTAAGACTTCTTGACCAAACGATCTCTAAGTTATGGGCCATCCAAATACAGTTCCTGTGTTTCTAAGCAAATTTCTATTATTTACTTTGAGTGAGCGCATTTCGTATTCATGAGCGTTGATTATTAAAGGCCTATAGGGTCATTTATATTTCTAAAATTCTGTGTAAATATATAGCTGCTGAATTTGCTTACCGAATTTTGGTGCCCTCTGTGCCTACTGTTGACCACGTCAAGCTTCTTAGGGATCACAGCCACCTTCGTCGTAACAGCCCGAGGATCAGAAATCACCAGGGTCTCATAATCAATACAATACGCCATGCCAGTGCCACTGTTTTCAAACCAGTAGTTTGGTACGAGTCCTCTTCTCTCATCCCCGTGGCACATTAACTCTATTGGTGTTTGGTTCACCCCCTTCGCCGACAGTGCTCTCATTTGACAACTCTTTTCTGGTGTCGTGACAGTCCGTCTCTCTTCTTCAAGCATTTGGCAAACATAGCAGTGCTTCCGAAACCTAGGTTCGATGTCAGGAATTTCAGTTCTTAAGTTCGAGTGCTCAGGTGTGCTTACTTCGCAAGGGGACTTGCGGAAACGTGCCGTTTCCGTGACATACTCGGGCCATACGGTGCCATCCACGGTGAGCAAGAGGTGCGTGTGCTCGTATGCCCCATTTCGCACGTCTGGTTTCTCGTTTTGTTCAGGCTCATCACAACTCTTTTGTGGCTTTCTGATTTTGGAACACATCCGCTCAGCCCAGTCCATCTCTTCTTGACTCGCCTCAGGCGTTTCGACCTCTTCAATCCGTTCAAGGTTACTTCGATCATCGGTAAAATCCGATTGGTTATGCCAGCTGATTTCTTCCTGTAAATTACATTCGTGGCATTCATGTGACAAATTACTTTCTTCTGATTTGTCATTTAGCGAGCCCAATCTTTCATTTCTCAGTTCGTTTTCCATGCAATTTTCACTGACGCACGTAGAAGATCCTTCCGGCTCTCGGTAATAGTCGTAATTACATAGTCGTATCGGGGTAGTAAGTTCATCCAGCTCACACACTGCTATCTGAATTTCATCAATGGAGTTCGACTTCATGCACTTTGAATGTATTTCCCCTGCACGTGGCGACTTCATTCGGGAGAGGAACGTTGCTGAAGTTACAGAACCTTCTCCATTTAACTTGTTAAAGGAGGATAAGTCTGAGTTGTTCCCGCTTGACGCTAATTTCTTTTTTGAGTTGGTATGTAGACTGTTAGTGCCGTTACAGGGCAAAGATATCAACACTTGTCTGTGAATACTTGCACCTAGTACGTCACGATCATCACCGCTGGCTGTCTTTAAGATGCTTGCCTTTCTGTCCGTCGTGTTCGGTACGTCCCTAAAACTGTCATCTTCAATGACAGGTGGTTTGCCGGCTAATTGATTTTCTTTCCTCTCCTCAAAGTCTTGCCACACCTCTTCTAATTTGCTGTCGTTGGTTTGGTCAACTGTTTTGGCTTGATTTTTATAGGGTTCATTTCTAGTAAATTTAGTTTCTTTGTGGGCACATTTTTTGCATACCCCGATATCACACTGAATGGTAGTACTCCTTACCTCCGTCGACTTTGCCAGCTTTTCGCGACGCTTTGGTCGCGGTGGCCTTGGGGGTCGCGGTGGTCGCGGTGGTCGTGGTGGGGGTGAAGGTAGTGATATGTCTTTTGGGGCCGTGTGCTTTTTAGCTGGCCGACGTTTTTCATCTGAGTCCGAAGTCGCAATTCCTGCTTGTATCGGAGATAGTTCAATACCACTCTTTTCTGTTTTCTTCATTACTGAGTGCTGTTCTTTTAGCTTATCTTTAGCGTGTGTATTACACTTTTCTGGAAAACGCTTTACAACTGGTGGTAGTTTTTGTTCATTTTTTGAAAACCCACTTGAATTTTCTTCCAAAGGTTCAACTTCTCTGACGGGTGGTGGTCGTGGAGGTAACTTCGCATTTTCTGCTACAGGTTCAGCTATTTTGGGCGGTGATTTCGGTTCTTTCTCTGTAATAACATGTTTATTTTTTTTCAAAGGTTTAGATACTTCAGACAATAGTTTTACTTGTTTACCAGCACACAAACACTTCTTATCTGGTAGCGGCGTGGCTGAAACTGGAGGTTGTTTAAGCTCTTTCCTGGAAGATACATAATTTCTTTCTGGTGAAAGTTTAGCTACTAAAGGTGGTGGTTTTGGTTTTTCACCAGCACTTGCACCACGCTTTTTTGGAAACGGCGTAGCTGCTCCTGGCGGCTGTTGTGGATCTTTCGCTGAAGAAACATAACTATTTTCTGGTGAGAGTTTAGCTGCCACAGGTGGTGATTTTGGTTCTTCATCAGCACGTGGCTTCTTTGGTGAGGGCGTAGTTGCCAAGGTAGGTTTTTTTGGTTCTTTCTCTGAAGAAACATAGCTTTTTTCCGGTGAGAGTTTAGCTACTACAGGCGGTGGTTCTGATTTTTCACCAGCACATATGCAACGCTTTTCTGGTAACGGATTGGCTGCTTCCGGAGGCTGTTTTGGTTCTTTCTCTGAAGAAACATAGCTTTTTTCCGGTGAGAGTTTAGCTACTACAGGCGGTGGTTCTGATTTTTCACCAGCACATATGCAACGCTTTTCTGGTAACGGATTGGCTGCTTCCGGAGGCTGTTTTGGTTCTTTTTCTGAAGAAACATAGCTTTTTTCTGGTGAGAGTTTAGCTACTACAGGCGGTGGTTTTGGTTTTTCACCAACACATATGCAACGCTTTTCTGGTAACGGATTGGCTGCTTCTGGAGGCTGTTTTGGTTCTTTTTCTGAAGAAACATAGCTTTTTTCTGGTGAGAGTTTAGCTTCTACAGGCGGTGGTTTTGGTTTTTCACCAACACATATGCAACGCTTTTCTGGTAACGGATTGGCTGCTTCCGGAGGCTGTTTTGGTTCTTTCTCTGAAGAAACATAACTATTTTCTGGTGAGAGTTTAGCTTCTACAGGCGGTGGTTCTGGTTTTTCATCAGCATGGGAGTTTTTTGGTGAGGGCGTAGTTGCCAATGTAAGTTTTTTTGGTTCTTTCTCTGAAGAAACATAACTATTTTCTGGTGAGAGTTTAGCTACTACAGGCGGTGGTTTTGGTTTTTCACCAACACATATGCAACGCTTTTTTTGTAACGGATTGGCTGCTTCTGGAGGCTGTTTTGGTTCTTTCTCTGAAGAAAAATAACTATTTTCTGGTGAGAGTTTAGCTACTACAGGCGGTGGTTTTGGTTTTTCACCAGCACATATGCAACCCTTTTTTTGTAACGGATTGGCTGCTTCTGGAGGCTGTTTTGGTTCTTTCTCTGAAGAAAAATAACTATTTTCTGGTGAGAGTTTAGCTACTACAGGCGGTGGTTTTGGTTTTTCACCAGCACATATACAACGCTTTTTTTGTAACGGATTGGCTGCTTCCGGAGGCTGTTTTGGTTCTTTTTCTGAAGAAACATAACTATTTTCTGGTGAGAGTTTAGCTACTACAGGCGGTGGTTTTGGTTTTTCACCAACACATGCACAACGCTTTTCTGGTGAGGGCGTAGTTGGCAATGGAGGTTGGTTAGACGCTTGCCCTAAATATTCATAATTATTTTCTTGTGCGAGATTAGGTGGCTGTTTTGGTTTTGAAGGCGAAATGGTTACTCTTACTGGTGGTTGTTTTGGCTTTTCATCTGAACATACACAACGCTTTACTGGCGAGGGCGTAGCTACCACTTGTGGTGGTGTCGGTTGTACACCTGAACACACACATATTTTTCTTGTTGAGGGCAAAGGTATTGTGTGTGGTGGGGTCGGTTTTACATCTGAACAAACACATATTTTTCTTGGTAAGGGCAAAGGTTTTGCTGGCGGTGGTGTCGGGTTTTCACCTGAACATGCATAGCATTTTTCAGGTAATGGCATAGGTATTAACGGCATCTGTGGTAGCTGAGTGACTGCAGGTGGTGTAATTAGCCTCTTCTTTGGGCATTCAAAAGCATTTTCAGCCAATGGTGGATCCCTCCTATCCGAGCAAACACAACATCTTCCCATCGTGTTTAGAGCACGATAATCGGGTCGTTGAGCCTTACTTTTGCGACTTTTCCAAAATTTGAATGAAAATCCTGATTTCCATTTACGTTTTTTAGGTGGCATTGGGCGATCTGGCACTAAATTTATTTTGGATGGTATTGGCTCAGGGCATGGGCATTCTTTCTCCACACTTTCCAGTGTCGACATTTTCGGCCAAAACTCCCAAGGGTTCGGTATTCCCTGTGTCAAAGCAATCCCATGCTTTTTCCAGGCCTGCTCAGTGATGTCCAGTGACGGCGACCACAAGTCCATATCCTCTTTACTCACATTGGTAGCGGGGGTCCCACGAAACGTCAAGTAGTCCGTCCATGGATCAGGAATTCCAGTTCGTAAATTGGCCCACCTGCGAGTCGCAATTTTTCCCGAAGAGCATCGCTTTCTGCGAATGGAGTTTGTACAGCGTGTCGTGTTTTTCGTATCGAACAAGTAGAACGGTGTGTCTTTGACAAGTGGAAGACGGTGTTTGAAGGGGCCTGGTACAATCTGGCGTACATGGACGCCCGGTGGTGGACGATACCATTCATGGTGCCACTCAGCTCGAATGCGCAAGGCAGCCTGGCTGTCGATATCGCCGTCACACATTATCACGTCTTACACATTTGCTCTCCAATTGACATCGATTTGTCTTAAGTTAGTCATGTTTATCTCGGACTCGGTTTCGCGTGCCTTTACAGGACAGAACACGTTATTTTATTTTACTGCCAGGCCGGCCAAGCGTCATCGTGCGAATTTTATTGGTGAAAACTTGAGAGTGCTCTTATCATCTCTTCTCTGTTTCGTGTATGAAGAAATTCCCAGCGGAAATTCCGAGAAAAAGTCCTAAAAACAAACATATGCAGTTTTATTTTTCCCCTTGACACCTGACTGAAACTGTCTCAATAATCCGATCAAGTTGGCAGTGACATTGCTTCCCCAAACAAGGGCATCCAAACAGATGTCAACATTTTCTATTTAGGTATTTTAGTAACTTATAATATATAAATGAAAATAGGCTTCAAAATTGTGCAGTATTACAAGGGAAATCATGGCTAACCATAGAGGAGCCGCAAGCCCTGTTATTGACCGTATTTTGGCTTCTGCGTCCTCGTCTCGGCAAAAGAACGCGAGTTCCAGCCAGCAACCGTATTCAACGCTTGGAGATGCCACGGTTTGTCAAATTATATTCATTTATTAACATAAGTATGTACATTTTACATTGGTTCTGCCAGTTTTACCAGTTTCACCAATTTAATATATGCTGTTTTTGGTTGTAGGCAGGATCGGGGCGAGCCAGTGGGCCGCACACACACGAAAGTTATGTTGATAACACGCTGGTAAGTGTCTTATCACCTCCATAGTCTCGACGTCTACCTCACTTGCCCAGAGCGCGAAATCCATCCATGACCCCAACTCGATTTGCAGGATGCCAGCAGTGCCGATTATCGAACGCCGAAGACACCAATCATATCATTCGATCAGTTTATGGAAAGCCATGTAAGTTTACCTTTTTATAGCTGTTGAATACGCTTTTATTTTGTTGCTCGTAAACATACTTCAAAATGTGCATAAGATGCAGCTATTACTTTTCTGAGACAGGTGTCGTTTAATAACGTAAGCATATTACTTTTGGAACTTCGTAGTTTCACAAAGTTAATACCATCTTATACCTTCTTCCTCAAGGGTCAGAATATTAAACTCATTATAATTATCGTTTATTTGCTTCACAAGTGGCTCAAAATTGGCACATTTTATGCTTTATTCTCAATCGTATGGTCGGATGACCAATCGCTTAAATATGCTTCCTCTTCTTCTTCTTCTTCTTCTTCTTCTTCTTCGTCTTCTTCTCGCTCACCCACTCTTGTCTTCCACTTCTCTCATTTCCACCAACAACTATAACAATGCACTCCCACAAATTCACCGACTCCACCAACTTCTCTACAATCAACCTACTCCACTTCACACTCCACTTCACGCTTAACTTGACTCTTTACAGTAAACGGCATAAACCCGAATATCCTTCCAATCCCCTTCCAGATCAATCGCGACCCGAAGAGCCCCGCGGGCGGCCCTGGCGAACGCATTTTCTCCCGCTCGGTGACGAGTCGGATGCGAACCCCGACCGCGCCGTGCGACTCTGGGTCCTCAAGGGCAACGAGATCGGGCCCTTGCGCCCAGGCCAAGTCCTCCCGGGGGGGTGGTGGCGCGGGGGCGCAGCGGTCGCGCCCCAAAGAGTCCGAGTACCAGGTCAACTTCGGCACGCACGTGGCGGTCAGCGAGGGCCGTCCGCTTGCGTCCTCGACCCCCCGCCGCATGGACAAGAGTGCGTCGTGCGGGGCAAACGCCCACAGTTTGGCTTTGGGCGGCGGCGGCGGCGGCGGCGGCGGCGGCGGCGGCGGCGGCGGCGGCGGAGGCTCCACGGACAAGAGGCGGTCGGGACGCCACATTGACTTCGATCTGCCGGCCTCTTCCGCTTCGAAGAAGAATGGTGAGTTTCTTTCAGGTCATATTTTTATAATTTTGCTTGAAGAAAAAAGCGTATATTCGCTTTTCTCAATATTATGAAAGATCTAGAATTTAATACCGCAGTAGTGGTATCATAACTGATAGAAAGTGCGTTGTAATAGTACCTAAGACAGCCAATCACGTCAGAGAAACACATTTGCTTGTTATCGAGTATATTAGATGAAATTTTCCTTAGCACGTTAGAGTAAAAAATAAATAAATAGCTGGCTTATAGACCTTTGATAAAGCAGGATATAATGCATTGTAGAAAGTCAGGTTTCTGCTTCTGCATCTCCTCTGCTTCTGCTTCTGCTTCTGCTGCAGCCTCTGTTGATCGTGCCTGCATCTAGCAAGTACCTTGGCCCCCAGGCACGGAGTCGCTTCTGCAGCGCTTCGACCGCGCGGTGAGCAGCGAGCTGAGCTGCCGCCAGCTGATGCCGACCCCCGAGGGTGTGAACACCCTCAACGAGACGCTGGGCGGACCGACGCGCCGGAAGCCGGTGCAGCCGAGCCTGGCGCTGTCGCTGCGCAGCACGGTCAGCGGAGCGGAGATCGAGCACATCCTCTACGGCGACCAGGACATGATGTTCCACGACGCCGTCGACAAGCTGGCGCAGGTACGCGTGCGGCTCACGGCTCGATTTTATACATTGCTTTTTACTCCGGTTACTGAGATAATCCACTGTCATATACCTTCTCACCTTGAAGCAAATGGAATTAATAGTTTTTTTTTATCACTTTTTACGTTCTGAAGTATTATTTTCATCGCTAGATTACTGAATAATTTTAACCCCGTTAAGAAAAGCGCTCATCCACAACACGAAGCTAGTAACAACCATATTTATCATAGCATCTGGAATACCTATATCCCAGGCTGAACGGTTTGGCTTGTTGGAAACACCAGTTCTCGTGAAAACATCGAAGTTGAGCAACATCGCACTGTGTTAGGTGTCGGATGGGTGACCATCATGCAAATGAACAGTTCTGCTCGGTAGAGAGGTTGTAGGGTTTGAAGTTAGTATACAACAACTTCACTCGCCTTGCTTATCAACCTCTCGACAGCACGGATTAGTGGAGGAATCCTGTCGTTCGAGTTGTACCGTCCTTCGGAAAGGACGTAAAGCCGGTGGTCCCCTCGGTGCTTTTCGACAGGAGTAGGCTACGTGCCGGCACCGGGTTTCCCCTCCTCCCTTAGGCTAGGTTAGGTTCATCATCACCCTTTCATTCACCGACGCCATTAGACCAGCGCCATAGGCCCAGTTGTCAAAACAGTGCGTCGTTAAACACCATTCATCCAAATCCCAAGTTACAGGGCCGGTTTCCCAAACCTCGACTTAAACCCGGTTTTATGCAGTGCTGTAGATGAAAACGGATGTAGATGAAAACGGATGTAGATGTGTCACAGCAGCGTTGTCGCCGCAGGCGGAGGAGGCGTGCATGTACGCGGGGGCGGTGAAGGCGGCGGAGGAGGCGGCAGCGCGAGCACCCCCCGAGCTCGCTGAGGAAGCAGCCGCCGCCGGCGCCCGCACCTACCGCGCCAAGCTGGTGGAATCTGTGCACGAGACGCTGCCGCCGCCCTCGGTGGGGTGCAAGCCCATCGAGGTGATCGGCTACATCGGCATCACGCGGCCGTACAAAGCAGCGTGAGCCGTTTCATGTGACGGACGATTGGTGTCATTTTCTTCTGTGACCTTGAAGTCGATTTCATTTTCTTGTTTTTGGAAAGCCACTCTCATGTCCGTCGTTTAGGAGCTCATGTGAATTTATGTGATGTGACGTAAATTATTGTTAACATTTAACCGATCGAGTAATAAAGCATCATCATGTCGAGAAAACTCTGAATTTCCCGCAGTATTTTAGAATCAGCTATGACCTTGGGGTGGAGCTTGACCTGTCAGGTTGGGTCGTAATGGCGGCCTCCATGGTAACCTCGCGGTGCTCATCTAGGTAAGTGAATACTCGTCATGTGAAGTGCTCGAGGTATTTGACTAGGATTCAAAACATTATTTAATTTACTGTCGGAATATTTACAGTTTTTTAGTATTTACTTGTCTTTTTTAATTTAATTAGTAATTTTTTCTAGGATAACCTCTAACATTTCATGAATTTCAACAAAATTCCCTAGGTACTAATTTTTTCACTCTTTGTTTCAGTATTCGTAGCTATTTATTAAATGGAGTACACTGGCCCATGTTCATTGCACCAAGTAAACAGAAGACATTCATTGCCTTACGTCGACCATGTGCAATATATCAGTGCAGCTCGTTTCACACTTCGTCCACGGTTTTCAAGAAACGAAAAACTGCAGAAGAAAGGGTATGTCGTTTGAAGTTTTTTTAAAATCTTTCGTAGCTTTCGTCATTAGGTTGGGCTGTTCTTTGCTCATGACTAATTTTATTTCCTTACAGAAAGCTCCAAGACTTATTCAATATTCCCCGAAGGCAAAGTCAAAAACTGTCGAGATCTGGAAAAATATGACAGTAGCAGACTTGGCCAATAGCATGGAGAAAGATGTGGGTACGTAATTTTTGTGTGAGAATGTTATAGAAGAAATCAGTAGATGCTTACCGTAAAATAATGCTTATAAGCTTTTTTCTATTGGATAACGTTTTTACAGACCACGTTTTTGAAGTAATGATGTATGTGGACAACACGAGCGACTACGACCGTGAGGATGCTATTATCTACGACCCTCGAGTAGTAAGCGAGATTGTGAAAAAGTCTGGCCTGCGTTGCCGTATCGTTGCTCCTCCCGACACTAGCCGGCCTGAACAGAAAGACAGAGACGAAGTAAGACTACCGATGACCTGATACAAGATATAAATTTTTGCTGTAGGTGCTAGAAAGTGCATGGAAGTTCAAAACAAATTGGTTCTCCACAATTATCATAATTTATTCATTATAATTTCTGATCTATATCGTAGCTAATTTTGATGGGTATTGTTTTGTAGGTCCGTCGACCCCCAGCCGAGCCGAGTGAAATGGTGGCTCGACCGCCAGTAGTGACTGTGATGGGTCACGTCGACCACGGCAAGACCACGCTACTCGACGCTCTGCGCCACACTTCCGTTGTCAGCACAGAGTTTGGCGGAATTACCCAGCACATCGGGGCTTTCTCTGGTACGAGCTAGCGGTAGCAGCTGTAGTTTTCAATTCTACAGCCGTTGTTCATTGCAGTAGTTCATCAAATGATCTAGAACTTGCAACAAAAGTGCACAGGAAAACGCATGGTACACTGCCAAAAAGGTATTATCATTAGTGTCCTGCTATTGTTCAAAATTAAAATTAAGAATGTGAGAGCCAAGTAAAACTAAAATTTCATTCCAATACTAGGCAAAACAAAGGTTCTGTCTACACTAGTGAACACTGTGGCATGTGAGCCCTCTGTCGTTTTGACGCTGTGGAGGGCATAGCTGACTGTGCCGTGTGTTTGCTGCAGTACGGCTGGCCACCGGGGAGCTGATCACATTCCTGGACACCCCGGGCCACGCAGCGTTCACCGCAATGCGGGCGCGCGGCGCTAACGTCACCGACCTGGTGGTGCTGGTGGTCGCTGCCGACGATGGGGTCATGGAGCAGACCGTCGAATCGATTCGCATGGCACGCGAAGCCGACGGTAATTGTTCTCCTGGTGGAGGAAGATACCTACCAAAGTTATTTACCTCCTTCCTCTATGGTTTGATTATAATGGCCACATAAAATTTCTCATTCATAGCAAATTTCTTTACCTACTCATATTGTCATATTTATTTTGGCAACTTAACATAAAAGAACTTCTTCAAAGGAACCATTACTAGAATTTAGAAACGCATTGAAAAACTTCTCCAACCTTACTAACTTGTTTAGGTACAATTAGGCGAAGATTTCTTTCTATAGAAACTCGAAGTTTTCCTGAAAAAGTATAATGCCAATCAGGATCACATCTGTAGCAATTAGCAACATTTTTATTTGCACCGTTTGATGTTTCTACCTACGTCGGAACTATTCATCTGGGAAACACCGTACAAATGGCAGCTGCTGCAACCAATGTTAATAGTTTGTACTATTTTTTTTCAGTTCCTATTATTGTTGCCATCAACAAGATTGACAAGCCGGAAGCTGATATAGTAAGTAACATTAATATTTTATTCTATCAAAGATACTCAGCATTAACCAAATCATGAGTCAAATCAGCTTGTCACTTGATCCTTCATAGTCCTTCTCCACTTGTTTGCACATCATTTGTATCATTCTCATTCAACCTGCATTACTGATTTGGGACTTTTCTGGCTAACTAGGCTTGGTGACTTTTGTGGCTCATAAACTTATTATTGCTGGTTCCATACATAACTTTGCTTGCTAGCTAAGTATTGTTACTTGACTTTTTTCATTGTTTGTTGATTTACAAAGTATTCCAACTTTGCCTGCTTACTAAGAATCCTTTCATGACGTACTCAGGGCCAGTTTTAACAATTTTTTCAACCCTGGTCCCCGGGTTGAGCGCTAACTATTCCAGGGACAATAAAATAAGGGTAGCAATGCTTTTCATGCTGTTGTAATCACTTTCACCGTATAACGGGGAATTTGGAATGTGGTCTATTCAACTCATAGTTAATAAAATGGTAAAACACCTCCCCAGTATAGTGACATTGATTACTCACTGTGTCGTAACGAAGCCCAGTGGCTGCACAATGGATCGCTAACACCCACCTTGTGCGACTGGTGAACGCAGGAGCGCACGGAGCGGCTGCTTGCGCAACACGGAGTGCAGGTGGAGGCGGCGGGCGGGGACGTGCAGGCTGTTCCGGTGTCGGCGCTGCGCGGGACCAACCTGGCGGCGCTGGCGGAGACCATCGTGCTGCAGGCCGAGCTGATGAACCTGACCGCCGACCCCCGGGGGCCCGTAGAGGCCGTCGTCGTCGAATCGTGCACCGACCCTGGCCGCGGGTGGGTCACCAGGACGTACCGTTCGTCGCGATAATCTTTGATGAAAAGTTGATTTTTGTTTTGAAATATTGGCTGGATTTTTGGAGTATTGAATGAAAATTAGTTTTGGGGTTTTAGTGTTTGATAAATGCACTGCTAGGTTTTATTGGCAAGTCAATTACGCAGTCTGGATGCAATAACAGTGTGCTATGGATGGTTTAGTTTTACGTGATACTAGTAATTATTGCAATTCAAATTAAAGTTGAAGATAGATCTGTTTCTTATCCTGTAAAACATTAGATGGAACCTAAAAATGTCAAAATCTTAACTAAACATCAATAATTCTTGAATTATTGGAACTCCTAAGTCAGGACCCCTATTTGCTAACATTTCTGTTTCTAATTCTGCAGAATTGAGTGAACTTTGGCTTTTGTCCAAAGTAAGTATCACCTATCGGCAACAAAAGCCGAAATTTACCCAGTTTTGCAGAATTGAAAAACGAAAAAAGTTAGTGAATAGGGCCCAAGAGAATGTATTAAATTTTCCCTGCAGCAATAAATTTGGAGAATGGATTGATTTTCTTGGATATGCTGTAAGCTTCTAATTTGAGAAAAACTTACAAATAAAATAACGCAACATTTAAAATTAAAAAAATCCTATGACACAGTATCTGACGCGAGCGTTGCTTGTTGCAGGAAGCTGGCGACGGTGATCGTGAAGCGTGGCACCCTGCGCAAGGGAGCGGTGGTGGTGGCGGGCACCGCGTGGGCCAAGGTGCGCAGCATGTTCGACGAATCGGGCGCCAACGTGACCGAAGCCCCTCCCTCAACGCCCGTGGAAATCATCGGGTGGCGCGATCTGCCCTCGGCCGGTGATGAGATGCTGGAAGTCGAGTCCGAGGTGAGGGTTTCTCAACGCAACGTCGATTGAGTGCAGGGAGCAGCTTCCCGAGAAAGTTGTGTCTATGATTGAGCAAAGTCCACCTTACCAAGACAAATTAGATTCCTGGGCAAAACTATTTAAGTGGGTTATTGAATGCTAATAGACCGATAGAAAAATTATGTCAGTAACCCGCTGGACTTACCTGCAGTTTGGGAAAAAATATTAATTAGCTTGCAATACAGTATGACACCTATTCCGTTCAATCAAAATTCAATCAAAATGACGTCATGATACCCACTTGCTAAAGCCAGGTAGAGCAATTCGGGTTGTTATTTCCCTATTATATATCTTCCTTTTTTTGTAGCAGAGCTAGTTAATTTTTTTTCCAAACTAGTAGTACGTCCAGTGGGTATCTGACGTCATTTTTCTTTGAGTGGAATTGGTCTATTAGATCACAACCCGAATTGTTCTACCTGAGTTATGCAAGTAGGTATCATGACCTCATTTTCATAGAATTTTGATTGAATGTAATAACTAATAGGTGTATTGCTTTGCTACCAAACTTCAACTTTTCCAGAATTCTTGCAACTCTATTCTGCCTGCATCATCAAAGGTATAAAATCAAGTCCCAGATATACATAAGCTAGTTTTGATTGATCTATTGGCAAGAAGGTTACTGGATAGTTATTTCTTGTATGTAAATGTATTAGAGTCAAAATGTGCATTTTTGGTTGAATTTCAGAAACGAGCCAATGAAGTGATACGCTGGCGTGAGTCAGTCAAACTTCTAGAAAAGCAAGAGAGTGACCAGAGCATTGTGGATGCCAAGCACCAAGAACATTTACTGGTAATGAGGACTTTTCAAAAATCTAACTACTTTCTTCCATGATACGGATACCTAACAGAATATATGGAACCATTTTGAAGATCCATTCATTCATAGTCTTGTTTCCATCTCCATGGAGCCTGCAAACTCGAATAAACTTTTAATATTGATTCTGCACCTGGTTGTCCATATAGCCTGCATCACAACTGGATAATGCTTAACCCGGTCCTGGGATGAGTCAAAAGATCTGGGTTAAAATCCCGGTACGGATACAACTTTGTGAATGGATCTTTCGATTCTAATGACTAAGTAATGATAGAGAACCGAATGCTGATTCCGACTGATTAGATGTCCAAACCTTATCCCAGACATATTGCTAACGCCCCTCATGCATCCGACCCTGGCCGTGGTCACGTCTAACCGCGCACGGCGCCCCCGCACGCAGGTGTACAAGGCGGAGCTGCAACGCAAGCGTCAGCTCGGCCGCTACCGCCTCCGTCGCGAAGGCCCGCGCGAGAAGGAGAAGCGCAGCGGCGCGACGGGCCCGCGCCTCAGCGTGGTGGTGAAGGCGGACGTCGACGGCTCGGTGGAGGCCATCCTGGACGTGCTCGCGACCTACGACGACCCCGCCTGTCCGCTCGCCCTCATCTCGTACGGCGTCGGGGACGTCTGCCTCACCGACGTCGAGCTGGCCGAGACGTTTGCGGGCGTCGTCTACGCGTTCAACGTGAAGACGCCGGCAGCGGTGGCGGACGCGGCCAGGGTGCGCGGCGTGCGGATCAGCAACCACAACGTCATCTACCGGATGGTGGACGAGGTGAAGAAGGAGATCAGCGCCATGCTGCCGATGAAGGAGGTCGAGGAGGTGTTGGGTGAGTTGGGGAGAATTTTTGTTGGTGGTTTGGATGTTCGATCTTTGAAGTGTTTCGAGGGTGGCTACATATCTGTGTGATGTCGCTTTATAATAGACAGTTGTAAGGAGACATTATGAATGTTATGTATGTATGTAATATATGTATTGATGGACTTGGCGTCTTGATATCCTAGCACCTTATCAGTAGGTAAAATTAGCAAACACAATAATAGTACATTACAGTAGAGACATTAAAGATATACATTACACAAGACAGTAGCAAACACAATAAAATATGGAGCAATGATTGAGCTGAAGCAAAATCTATTGAGTTCACTTCAAATTTCACTGTTGGTTTAGTAGCTGATATATTAGGTATGGAATGACAGTCCTCAAGAGACGTTCACAGGTCCAAATGTAGACAACGACCAAGACCTAGTCCTATGAATTTTAAATAATCTTATTACCATTTCTCTTTTGTATGCATAAAATCAAGATAAAATTTAATATAAATTTGTTTAAGTTGAAGAGCTGTTATTTTCAATAGCTAAAAACAGCTGAAATTCACGTTAAATGCTAAATCTAGCTAGGTAAAAGTAAAACTATTTTATTGAAATCACTGAAATATGACCCTCGTATGAATATGACTGACGTAATGCTGAATGCAACATTGCTTGACGCAGGTGAAGCGAACGTGCTTCAAGAGTTCGAGGTCACCGAAGGCAAGCGCAAAGTTCAAGTGGCCGGATGCCGATGCACCAAAGGAATCCTGAAGAAGGCCGGCAGTTTCCGCTTGAAGCGCGGCCAGGACATAATTCACGAAGGTAAAACACGCGAAGCTTCGACGCCATGCACAAGCAAGCGTTCTTTACTCAATGAAACTTTACTTAGATAGATAGATGTATAGCTTCTTTTATGAAGTGGAAGTTTTTTTAGTTTTTTCAAAATATTTACTTGTGCTAAGGGATAAAGACAAGTGAAACTTCAGGATTTTTTTTTTCATTGATTTTTACGTTTGCCTATAAGGAAGGCGTGGTAAAAATATCTTTGCATAAAATGTGTTTTTCCACTGGCAGGCTCGCTGTCATCGATGAGGCACTTGAAGAACGAGGTGGACTCCATCAAGACGGATGTCGAGTGCGGTCTCCGGCTATCGGATCCGACCATCAGCTTTTCGTCAGGCGACACGCTCATCTGCTTCGAACGCAAGAAGGTCCAACAGGAGACTGACTGGGATCCAGGATTCTAACAGGTAATCGGAAAATAAAATAACCATGTTGAAATACGTAGGCAGGTACACTTTTGTTAGTCATCATGAGATTTAAATTAGTCTCCAAATCTTCTTATTTATTATTGGTTTCATGGTTCTTATAAGAATAAATAAATTACTTGCATATAACAAAAATTTCTAGTTCTAGTAGGTATATAGTAGGCATATTTGCACATGACATTTCATTATTTGTGAGAATTTTCATTAAATTTTACAGTCCAATGTTTTTGGGGGGAAACTTCACATTGGCACTAATAGCGTCAAAGCCCCCAGCGTCAATGGCAATGATGTGGTCGATGAGTGATGAATGGCACTTCCTTCACGACCAGTTGCATTACATTTCTCCATTTTCTGTCCGTTCCATTTTTAACTGAATGATGTTCTTGCCCTTCTTTGTGAGGCTGTGCATGTATGAGGGATAAGGTGTTCTCAAGATCCCAGCTGCAGTCATCTCTTTCATATATTCGAACACGTTGTTTGACGTAAAAGTTAGACGCACATCTATCGGCTGCCGACCCCAAAGTTCGTTGGGCGGCTGCAGATCGATAGCCTTAAAAATGACAGAAAGTGAATAAGATTATGTATATTTTGTGAATCAATTATGTGTGTCTCGACAGGTATGCTCGGTTGTTATAATAGTGACAGCATACAAAGGCCAGGGCCCCTATTCTCTAAATTCTGCAGATTTAGAAACAGAAAATATTAGATTCAAAGATTCAAGGCAATTTTTTTAGTGTTTTTCACATTATCTATACTTTTCCAGATAATTTCACAGTAAATATGGGTTTGAAGTAGGTAACAGTAACTGTTGGGCAGAATCAAATAGTAATCGCTACGGATCTTGGATTTACTTACTGCCAGGGTTAACGATTTTAGCACAGGTGGGTGCTTTCCAAAAACATTTTCAGCATACTCAATTCTGGACTTTCTTTCCGATACCCTTAAACCGCCATTCACAACATGTATGTAAGCTGTAGAGACAGAAATAAGACAAAATATTAGTAAGTAACCTTTCATTAGTAATATGTTAACTTGTTTATGAGATTCAGAAGTAAAAAAGAAAGATACTGGCATATAAATTAGAATGCAACTTGAACTACATTTTAGCTTAAGTATATCTAATATGATAATATCAAAATCGATATTGGAAACACAAATTTGAATATCCCTGCCCCTCCCCAGTTTTTCTTACGTGGAGGGAGCTCTGGTTCATCCAGTTTCATAATCGAAATATCTGCACAATTGTCTTCTTTGCATTTCAACATGTGCAGAAGTCCTTTCAAGTCTGAGCCTTCCAACATCAAAGCTTTCACCTTTTGATAGCCCAGTGCTCTTCGTATAGCCTGAAACAGTGAAATAAATTTTTGAGGCACAAGTGTCGCATGTAAAATATTTCTCGGCCAAAAACCCGTCATCATTTGAGTATTGTGGTAATACTAGGGCTTTGTAAACACTCATATATGATCAAGGTGTGTGTGAGCATAAAAATACACGATACAAAGGTATCCATAAAATTTCATCGAAATCGGTTGAAGTGTTTGGCCTGTAAAGCGCCAACAGACATAAAATTAAAAATTAAATATGAAGAATTTTTTCTTACTCATTAGTCGTTACACCTCAGCCTATGTCTACAAACTATTGTACCAGCAATATTAAAGTGAATAATAGCACAAAGACAATATCAAGCTTGCAGAGGAAATTACGCGTACCTCTAGATGTAGAGGGTTCCCTGGCCCTCGCTTATGTGCGGCAAACAAATATTGACAGCCAGGCGCGTAGGCATAAAACGCAGGGACCTGGTAGGTGATGATCCTGCTGGTCTTTAACCTCTTGGTCGGCAGAATCATGATCCAATACATGCCGTCGTGGACTGTAACTTGCCGCATGCCGGACACCTCCGCCTGCCGAAGACCGTGGCCGAGGGCTGTGTCCAATTCCTCGTCACTTATTTCCAAAGGGAGACCGCCCTCCCGCTTCCCAAGCAGGAAAGCAGACCACATTCGACGGGCCGGATACGTCGAAACTTCTGCAGAAATGTCAAACTGGTCGTAGCGTATTGAAAAGCCACATGCACTTAGTTTTTTGTGTCCTTTGCATAGTATGTGGAAGTCTGTGAAATTCTGTATTGAGAACAAAATTTGGTGGCTTGCAGTTGACAAGCATCCTTTATAACAAACAACCACGCAAATCTCTAAATAACAATCTCAGAAATTAGAAGACTTTTGTATCCAAATTGGGACGTGGGCCCAGGGTCCCCTGCTTTGCATGAACTTTTTGGTGCTATGGTGGTGCTACAGTATCACCCGGTATTATTGTGTTAAAAAAATCTATCCCGATAGGGAAAAATCAGTTTTTCACTTGCACTGCCCTTACCAGCAATTTGGCCGCGCTATGTAAGGGCCCTGCTCTATCAACAGAGCACCAATGGCTCTCCAAATAGGGGAGGCTGAGAAACTCATTGACGACTCACTGTAGCAACTTGGGCCAGTGTATTTATTCCGTAAATGGCTGTTCTTAATCCCAAACTCAGGAATGGTTTTCCCCTTGGTAAATGATATTTTGAGAGAATGTGCAAAAATGGAAATATTTAACCCAAGGATTGGGTGTTCTTACCAATTAATTTTAGAGAAGAAATTCTCATCCTGATTTCATTTTCTGTTGGTCTCTGAAAAAATTGTAAGATTTCTTATGGTCAGATCAGTTAAGTTATCAAAACATATGTTTTATAGGTGTACTCTGTCAAACAGTAGATAACCAAGTATGATTTTAAATTGATACTCTGACATGACTAATAGTCTCCTCAGCTGAAAACCTAACAAATAGCTTTTTATCAAACAGTCCCATCTACAAAACCATTAGAAAAAAACATTACTCAGGAATGTATTTTGTTTCCTTGCATTCACTGAATGTAAAAAATTTCACAACCCCCAGTTTATTGTTAAGGTTAAGATCTGTTAAGCCAACAAGCAGTTTGAAGAAACTAAAGATAAAAAGAATAAAGACAGGGAGAACTAATAGAGCAATTGCTCTATGAATATACACACCTGCTGTCCAAAAATTTTAGACATTATCTTAGAAATGTTCATCTTATTCAAGACCAGTCTTTCTTTAACGATATTGTCTCGGATCTCCTTCCATTTAAACTCGGGGAATATCGGCATGACGTGAGCCTTTAAATGTTCGGCATTGAAACGGGCTATAGCGTGCTCCAAGCTCTTCAAAGCTTCAATCGTAATGAATGATGATTAGTTGATGATGATGATTTACATACATATGTAAAGAGATGTCATGGGTACAACTGGAAAGGGCTATTTTATTGAAAATTGAACCATATCTAACAGGTTGCAGTTTCTTTCAAAACAAATCCCTGCTTTTTTTAGGTTAAATCTGAACAGGTCTACGACAAACGAAGTTCTACAAAAGATAATCATACTTACTGCATGGATCTTTACGTGGCATTCTTTTTAACAAGTTATAATTCAGTTTATCTTAAATTAACTTGCTAAACAAGTAAATAACTTCGACCGCAGTCGCCTGCAAACACACACGCCAGGCTGTGGCGGGCTAAAGACTTTGACTGACAGTGACAGCAGCCATGAGCCAATCGAAAGCCAATAGCAATATATTTGGTCCAATCCAAAGATAGTTCTACAACTAGCTTTTATCCAATCCCAATCATCCAAACAACGTATATTACTGAGCGAAAATTCAAACCCAACTTCCGTTTTTCTATTTTCACATATTATTTACCGAAATTTTGCCCTACCTTTGAACTCTAAGTAATTAATTCTTATGGCTTAATAATATAAGACAATCACGTCTTTACTTTTGTTGAAATTTGTTATAGCTTTTAAAAAGAATATTTCTCTATTATGTTGTCTGCTAATCCGCGTGTTTTCTGGTTATTTTCAGGTCGTGCTTGCCGGGATTGCAGTATGCCGGGGATGAAACGGACGTCATAGACGCAGCCACCACATTCAAGGGCAATAAATGGTAAGAATACATTAAAAATATTATGCTTCTGTGCTCTAGACTGATACTAAATAACTTGTTCATAAGACAATTACATTTTCTTGTACAAAAAGACATTGAACATACAACTACATTGCACTTTTTTCTAAAAGACAAAGAAAAGCTACTAACTTTAATTACCATACTTCAACTATGCAGGGAAACTAAAACCATTGTATTTTAGTTAAAAAATTTAATCAGAAAATCATTTTTACCTTTATGTAACCTGCCATACATTGAAATTAACTATGAATGCACTTTTCTATCAGAACACTGTCCGTTTTCTTGCAGATTCAACTGACATCCAGAATCCAACAATCCACTGCGATGTAGAGCCACAGCCAGCGTTTGTAGAAATAGGTTACTATCAAAGATACTGGTATTAGTACTGTCCCAAATGTGATCTGACATATTGTGATCTGTGAAGTTTTAGCTGCAGCTAAGTAATGTAGAGAGAATCGTAAGCATGCTTACAATTCTCTCTACATTACTTAGAAAATTCCCACTAATTGATTGAGTTGACTTAGTAAGAGCACATAATTTTTTTTTTAAGAAATAACATCCTTCAATATCGAAAAGGAGTGAAACTTTCCAAAAGTATTGCTACCAAATATGAGAAAAAAATTGACACAATATTTTGAGGAGAGCATTTTTTCTATGGTGATAGTATGTTCACTCAGTATGATAGCTCTATGCCGCTAGAAAAGCCAGGAAATATTCCCTTCATTGTACAATTTGCACTGGCATTGCAGACAACGTTTCTGGCAAATTCTTGCATTGTTGGTGTTGTTGGTTTGGTGTAATTATTTAGATGAGCTTAGGGATTGAAACTAGTGAATCAAATTTTCAATTTGACCCCCTCATGAAAAAATCTTGATTTTTGTTTGTGTTTGTTTGTGCTTTTCAGGCCAAACACTTGAACCGATTTTTATGAAAATTAATAACAGCTTTGAAAATCGTGAGGCTTAAAATTTATGGAAAGTTTTGTCAATTTCTATTCAGATCTTTTATAAGAGCGAAACGTGATGTAAAAAAATGTAAAATTTCGTAAAATCTCAATTTCATAAAACTGTCAAACTGATTTTCTTAAAAAACGTGGCGAGATTTCCTAGGATTTCAGAAATTTTCATCAAAATCGGTTGTGGCGTTTGGCCTGTGGAGCACAAACAAAAAAATCGCACGCTTCGTTCCGTAAAGCTCATCAAATACTCATTAATGAATTCGAGACATTAATTTAAAAGGTGAAATCGCTGCCTTTTATTGATAAGCGCGTGAGTGCGCTATATATCAGAAATGTCATCACTCCTTTAGGCTCCGACCGCAATTAAAATCACCCCGATGACCTCTAACGATTTAATGGTGTCTGCCACGATGCGCCGACTATGGCTGCTTCTTGCGGGCGGCTCATGATGCTGGTCGCGACTTTCGGAAAGTATTGATTGTACAGTTGTACCGCCTGATGTTAATAAAAGTACTTTCAGTTTCAGTTGGCACCGTCTACTTAACACCTACCTTCTGTCTGTTCCCATATATCCTCCAGTTACGAAAATTCATATATGAGTAATGTAAATGGTATTGATGAGCGAGCTGATGGCTCATTGGATAAGTCGCTTAGGTAGTAATCCTAGAAGAGGATGGTGATGGTTCGAGTCCAGCAAGAGAAGCAAGTAATTCATAGAACTTTTGGAAGCAATTGTGTGCCATGTAATAATTGAGTATTACCATGTCACGGTGGGAGTCGAAAACGCTGAGTGATAGCCTTAGAATAAATAGAAATGAAAACTTTGCAAGTGCTCAGAGTTATCCGTAATAGTAACTTATATAGCTTAAAAAACCCCTTATGCTTATGGCAACTGGCAGACGAGTGGTTAAGGCACTGGACTCGTAACACAGAGGTCTCGAGATCAAATCCCGCTGAGGTAGTAGCATATAAGTCTTTTTTGTCAAAAGGTTAAATGGATTCCGTCCCAGAGCGTCCAGCAAAATATTTTAAAATTATTTTCAATATTGCTAACTTCAAATTTAGCTACCAGGTGGCGCTAGTGTTTCAATTTTTGGCGGCAATTAGTACCAATTGTAGTTACTAGGTGGCGCTAGAAAACTTCAAATTTTTATTGCAATTTTTGTGGCAATTAGTACCTATTGTTGTTACCAGGTGGCGCTAGTGCTTCAATTTGTCGACGCTAATTCAATTTTCGTCACCAGGTGGCGTCAATGCTTGAAATTTTTGAGTGAACGCGTACTGTGATTGGCGGTAATTTTAAATTCTGAACTTTAAGTGCAGTAATCGGAATTGATTTCTGTTCATATGCTTGACATCTAACCGAACATATTCTTTATTAAAAAAATCGCTGAAACACTGGCAACAACCCAGATAAAGTCACTTAGCTCTATTCGAGTACGAAGTGCGTGTCAAGGCCCGCCAAATATACAGATAGGTCCTTCCACTGAAAGAGCACTATTCCCCTCGAAGCAGAAAATTGCGCGTCTTAAGTGCGGTGGAGCTGCTTCACTCGCCTTATATGGCAAATTGCTGGTGGTTTAGCAAATAGGACACCATGAACTCAAATTAGTGATAGCGGTGTCTTTTAACAGAGGGCGCCCTCGGTTGCCGATTCGGACAACTACAATTGTTTTATCGACCGGTCAATTAGATTGCTAGTGATTGTGTGGCAGCACTTAGACCCTTATAGCGTAAACAAGTTCATCGTTATGACTAAAATTATGAGCTACATTGTTGATCTCTAACTCGATCATTAATCTCAGGTCAACAGCGGCCTGCGGTGGGGCCAAATGAGTCGATCTAGGAGTGCCCACTTCTGCGAGTAGCTGATTTACCCCTGAAGGGGGTTACTAGAATAAACTTTTTATTTGTACTACATTGTGTATGAGTATATTATAAGCTGTGCCGGTTTTAACAACTTGAATGCTATTATAAAAATAATAATAATTGCATTTTCATTATGAATTATCAGCTTACATTCTCAACATCACACCTTTAATTCCTCTACTCCTTTATGTTTTAAAATGCGCGTATGTGTGAATTTGGCGAAAGTTTGGCAGCGAATAGTTGGCTAAATGGATTTTGAATGGATTGTTCCGGACCACCAGGGAAAGGTTATTTTTTCTTGATTTCTTGAGAACGCTCGGAGAAAAAGATTCCATCTTGTCAAGACGTCAGTCAGCATGTCAGCAGTCGACATGAAAATCTCTTTTGTGCTCAAAGTTATACATAAGAATAAATAAGTCGTATAGTTTAAAAAAACCATAACGATTGTGGCAATGGACAGCCGAGCGGTTAGGATGCACAACTACCAACAAAGACGTACCGCGATCAAATCACACAGAGGTGGTAACTTTTTTTACACTTTTTGGCGAACGGTGTAAGGATTCAGGCCGAGAGCGTCCGGAAATTTAATGTTAAAACATTTTCGAAATTGTTTGGTTATAATGTAGCTACTGAGCCATTTAGCCATTAGCTACCAGGTGGAGCTTCAAATTTTTGACGGCAATTTTACCAGGTCTGGTGGCGCGAATATCAAATCGAATAATCGAATGAAATATCCGAAAGCTGAGAAACTGAATCAAATACCGCCTGAAGAATGAATTTTCTGATTTCTTTCAGTTCTAAAAGATAACCATCTACCGAAATCTGTAGATGATTTAATCGAGAACGTGGCGTGGTACAAGAAAGTTAATCACGGTCATGTTCTACAGATTTCAAATGTCTGTGATTCAACGGCAATTAGACTCTCAACCAAAATTCAGAATTAGCACAATAAGTTCAGCCGTATCTTGCTTGCCGTTAAAAATGCATCATCCAACTGCACATAATTCCATGAAAAATAGTCATGGATCATGGATCATCATTGATGATGTCTACATCACAGATTCTCAGAATATTGCCTGCGGGAAGGACTAGGCAGGCAACACGGAGAGGCCGATACGCTGGGACTTGACCAAATAGGACGCCTTGAACTCAAATTAGTGATAGTGGTGTCTTTTATTAGAGGGCGCCCTCATTTGCCGACTCGATTAACTACGGATATTAAATCCAATTAGAATACTCGTGAATCTATGTTTCCTTGAAACCCTTATTGCATAATGCGTTTAAAACTCGGTGCCCGGGTGGCGGCAATTGTTCTCGTCATGGCACCTTTTCGAGATCAAAGCATGCAGAATTCAAGAACGAACCTGTCTTTTTGATGAGCGTAACGAGCGTAGCGAGTGAAGCGAAATCTTTAATTGATGAGCGTAACGAGCGTAGCGAGTGAAGCGAAATCTTCAATTACACTTTACTGCTAAAAAAATCCGGATTGTTTTTTTTTTTTTTTTTTTGTGTGTTTGTTCGCGCTCTACAGGCCAAACGCCAAAACGGATTTTGATGAAAATTTCTGGGAACCTTCGTTTTCTCTGAACTTAGATCTGCCACGTTTTTGAAGCAAATCGGACGAGTAAATTTTAAGTTATTAAGTTTTTACGAAATTTTTCAGTTTTTCCAAAACACGTTTTCCACTCTAGAGGCCAAGGATCTGAATATAATTTGACGAAACTTTCCAGATATGTTAAACCCCACGATTTAATGTTTGTGTACAAATTTCATTGTTGTATGTTTAGCGCTTTTCTTGAAAATGGCGCTTTTATGACGCTTTTTTAGCGTTTTTGCAGTTTTTTGCAACTTTAGCAACTTTATCTTCAACCGATCTCAACAAAATTTACTGTGCTCATTATAAATCGTACGAAGAAGATACTATGTTAATTTCAAGCAAATCAATTGATTAGTTTTTCTATAAATCGATTTTTAAGTTTTGAAATATTCAATATGTCATTGAGAAAGCTGCTAAATTAACGCCGAACATTTTAAATTGATCATAAAAGCCTCTAGGCTATGCGCACACGCAATATAATCGTGTTGTGGGTGAACGTAAGTATTACGCTCATCCACAACACGATTATATGAGTGTTCGCATAGCCTAGTTACACTTACTGCAAAAAAAGTCTCCAATGTTTTTTTTTTTTTTTTTTTTTTGGTTTGTTTTTTTGTGTGTTTGTTCGCGCTCTACAGGCCAAACGACAAAACCGATTTGGATGAAAATTTCTGTGAACCTTCGTTTTCTCTGAACTTAGATCTGCCACGTTTTTGAAGCAATTCGGACGAGTAAATTTTATGTTATTAAGTTTTTACGAAATTTTTCAGTTTTTCCAAAACACGTTTTGCACTCTAGAGGCCAAACATCTGAATATAATTTGACGAAACTTTCAGGAAATGTTGACCCTTACGATTTAATGTTTGTGTAAAAATTTCATTGTTGTATGTTAAGCACTTTTCTTGAAAATGGCGCTTTCATGACGATTTTTTGCGATTTTTTAGCGTTTTTTTTAGTTTTTTGCAACTTAAGCAACTTTATCTTCAACCGATGTTCACAAAATTTACTGTGCGCATTATAAATCGTAAAAAGAAGATACCGTATTAATTTGAACCAAATCAATTGAATAGTTTTTCTTTAAATCGATTTTTACGTTTTGAAATATTCAAATGTCATTGAGAAAACTGCTAAATTATTACTGGACATGTTAAATTGATCATATAAGCCTTTAGGCTATGCGCACACGCAATATAATTGCGTTGAGGGTGAGCGTAAATATTACGCTCATCCACAACACGATTAAATGAGTGTTCGCATAGCCTAGTGATAAAAGAATCGTTGAAGATCAAACACTAAGTACCTACCTAACTGTAATCTTACGTTGTATTTTCATGTAAATATTGGGGCATTTTCACCAACTGAATTGAAGATTCGCTTGATCCTGTTCTGTTTCATTGGAAGTTTTTCAACCCGCCCATCAGAAAAAGCTTCGTGGTTTAGCTACTAGATGACAGGAGATACTCGCCCCATGACAAAACAACCCCTAACGCGTGATGCCAATGCCAATGCTGACAACCCATTTACTTGTAATTGTGCAACTCCCTTTACATAAAGTAAATAAAATTACATTTATATTTTAAGAACCATTATACTATGTTATCTGCTTATAAATTTAAATACTGTAATTAATAAGTCATTAAAAACGATCTATTAGGAAAAAAATTAGACCATTCCTTGAGCAGGAAGGCGCATTGATTTGTCAACAGCTTGACTTCACTATGCAGATGGATCACTAAACAGATGTACTCGCACTAGGGGAGAAGTTCAGCTTCAGCCCTCTCTTTTCTTAACAATGAAACGAACCAGATATACTTCTTTATTCCTCCCTTCCCTTCCTTCGTCCGCCTACATTTTCTCATCTCTTCATCGCTTAATTAATAAACTTTATTAATATAACCCGCTTCTTGTTAACGAACCTTCATCATCTGCAATATATTCGAAACATTTTGTGATAACTAATTTATTACTCGGTGGTTGGAGCGTAAAGCGCCATCAACTTCGACTTCAAACTTCCTCTCGCATCCGCGAGATGAAGTAATAATGAAGTATAGTCATGTATAAAGCTAGCTATGATGCGATACACTCCCGGCAAGGTTTTTGCTATATTTACTAATTAAAATTGTCTTCTTCCGTCTCCGGTCAGCTCCGACGGGATGGAAGTTGATGTCTGTGTTATAAAACTCAAAATTGCCATGCTCGTGTGTATACCTTATCACGATTCGCAAGTATTACTTTGATAAAATAATGAAGCTTCGTACTTACTTGAATGTGATATTAAATAATTTCTTCATCGGATATGAGCCATTACACAAAAGTTTAAAATCGTTCGAAATTCGAAACAGAATCAGGATCAGGTAATCAGGAATCCATAGTGATAGATTAGAGATGCCATAACCTCACATTGTCATCCTATCCTTTGATACGTCAATAGTTTGCTATAAATCGAAACATTGTTCAAGTCTCGGCTGATATAAATTATCACCCCGATGAGTGACGCCAACAACCAAGCAAGACCTATGCCGCTGGGATCTTGCGACTGGCAATGCAAACGTCTCCTCGAGGCGTTTAGAAAAGTCAAACAAGCTAGTCGTTGTCGCCCATTAGATGCGCTCGGTGGGCTTCCATTGCCCTCCGCTGCGAGGCAATGGGCGCTACCCATCGTAGAGCTTCAAAATTTCAACAAACTCTTTGTACCTTCAATGTTTTGTCGTTTGAAATATTAAGCGACTTTATTTGATATTCAAATGGATAAAGAGATAATATTTGTTTTAACTTTGTTATGAATTTGCAGCGGAGAGGGCGAGCGTTGAATAATGTGCTCCCTCTCGCGAGTGGAAATCTAAAAGTTTTGGGATGATATAATGATATCTTTTCGGTTGGAATCCTCCAGCATAGGTTTTACGTTGGCATGTCCTAAATTCAAACTGGTGTGTAACTTCTGGTTTTATTTGAGTGTTTTTCCAGTACATACACTACTAAAAGTGTGTTTTAGCTTCCAAACTATGGAGAGCAATTATTCTACCTAACAATCTCCCTGATCGCCCATGTAATATAATTTAGCATTTTTCAAATGGGACTTTAAAAATATCAGAAATAAGCGATAAGCATTTCCTCAAAAAGCAATTTTTGGATAGTACGCATTGCTATATACTGCTATGTATACTAGGGCTTCGCGAACGCTCACTCTAATCGCGTTGTAGATGAGCGTACTTATTTAGGGCTTGAGGATAAGATTTGAGACCTACAAGAATATGAAGGTAATCGCACCTAAGCCTTCCACTTGAATCTCGACGGATAAATAGCTAAGAATCATAAAAAATTGTCGGAACAATGCGAATAAAAAATGAAAAAGATAAGATATAGATCCAAAAACTTCAGCACAGCTGCATATCAATTTGCTTGATATGTTTCTTAAGTTTGGTGTGATTATATAAATAACTTTTGACTGTAAAAAATAAGAAAAGTTTTGAAAATTCTGAAATATTTTGTAAATTTTGAATAGTTAAGAAACTGTTACCCCGACTTTGCTGAAATATATGGTTTCCTGAAATTTTTATCAAAATCGGAGCAGCCGTTTGGCCAGTAGAGCGCGAACAAACACACACACACACACAAGTGTTCTTTTTCTCCACGAAGTGAAACTGAAGATTTCGTTTCGCTCGCTACGCTCATCAATCACACGTATGTCACAAGTGTAGTGTGAGAGTTTCCTGGATTTTGTTTCAACGAACAAATTCTGACAAATTTTAATCCCGTATGCTACCCAATAAAGAAACCAAATGTCAGTTATTACTTATGAACAGAAAGTACGATCGTCTATCGATCGGTGTTCATCCCCCAACGCTGCTCACTTAAAAGAAGCGTGGTCATCGAAGGGTGGACACCGCCGAGGACAATGCGATTCCCTTGATGTCAACCGTCAATCGTCACCCGCCGAGGAAGTCACCTGTCACTGTCACTGTCACTGTCACTGTCACTTCGTTATCGCGCACCTCACCTGTGACTGCCAGTCATGTGTGCACCCCGTTCCCTCGATGCAGCCACACCCCCCGTGGTCGTCGGCGATTCAATGCACCCTTCCATCACTTCTCATCGACAGTCAGGGACTGGATGGCAGGTGGCCTGGAATTCAACCACACTTTGCGCTGGCTGAACATTTGAATAGCTTTTTGACGATGAGAGATTTTTTATTATTTTTCTATGCATGCAACATTGATAATTGATATATTTTAAAAAATTTAAAAAAATTTCGTTTGTTTACAAATTGTATTAACAATTTTATCTTTAGTATCAATCATTTAAACGGTTTCATCTCCCCCCCCACCCCATATAAATGTAGGGAGGGTCAAAGTGACTCTCAATAATGAATTAATTTGTATTAAAATAAGAACTAGTTTATTTCTAATAAACGCCAAAATGATCCAAGCTTCTGTCAATAGAAACAAAAACACGGAAATAGTATTTGTCTAAATCCAAGGACCACATCAATTCTGTACAAAATTCCTCCCCGACTTTTAAATATGATTGTGCAACCCCTAAGGAATACCAGGTGCAGCATTATGATTGTGGCGGCGACTTTTCAAACCATCCTCGCAATAAAGCGATCCCTTGCACTTTAAAGTTCGCACCCGACGTCGTGAAATGGTGGCTAGCCGGAAGCCCATGTGCATCCAGAGGTTAAACCGGCCGTTTGTCAAAAGATAATGTGACTCTGTCGGCCCCCATTGTGATAGGGGTGTTGCATGGCGGGGTTGACACCCGCTTAGCATTGTCCAAGCATGGTCATAGTGTGCCATGGTCCCAATCCATCGCACAATCGGAAAGCTACGCGCATTATTGCTAAGCTTCCACTGACGTGAACGGTAAAACGGAACCGATTTTGTAAGACATTGTATTATGACTTGCCTCCCATTTCATTCATATACACGAGTTAAAGTTACGGGGACACACAGTGCATTGATATTTGTTTACGTTGTTGAATTTTGACTCAGATTTTGGAAAGTGGCTGTCTGTGGTTGTGTAAAGTTGCATGAAATCGTGACACCGATATAATAATGCGTGAAATGCCAAATAAACTAACCACCTAAACCATGCCCAAGCAAAATTTTATTCCAAGAACTCCAAACCAAATTGCAAATTTTAAGATAGCTACATTTAAAAGAAAAAACTTGAAGATTGCATGTTTGGGTTCCCACAACTTCCCCATCGTTTTCAAATATATCCAGCCTGCCAGAGACATATCCTTAACCCAAGACAGTTTCATCCCTTAGGGTCCAAAGAATTTACTGTTTCCTATGCTCTTCGACCATTGATAAAGCAGGCAGCATCTCTACGGCACGTCGGAAAAGCTGATATCAAAATAATATTCATTATTTATCAACCTTATATAACTTCAACCTTATATAACTTACAAGAGGTTTGATTTTCAACTGTTTTTGTACCTATCTGGTTATCTGGGGTTGTCTTCCATTAATCTTTTATAGAAACGGTGAAAAATGGACGAAAATTGATGGGGTTTTTTGCAAAACCTTTCTAATTCTCTTCCCAACATATTTTCCGTTTTTGAGCGAGATCCGTGACCTTTTTCTAATTTAATTTTGAAGAAATCTGATTTCGTCTAGGCTGAAAAAAAAACAAATGCAACCGACGGCCGGCCAAAATGCATCCACTATAAAAATGGAAATTATCACTATGGCACTGGAATATTCAACAAGTACACAGTAGTTTATGATTTCATGCAATAAAGACACATTGCGTCACCAAAACTCTTGCCACGCACGCACATTTTGCCCTATGGGCATTTAATTTGCCCTATGGGCATATTGATGTTGTTTTGCATGGTAATATATGCCCTATGGGCATATTTATGCCTTATTGGCATAGGGTTTTGCCCTATGGGCATATTGACATCTAATTTTGCCAGCATTTTGCCCTATGGGCATAGGGTTTTGCCTTATTGGCATAGGGTTTTGCCCTATGGGCATATTGACAAATTATTTTGGCAGCATTTTGCCCTATGGGCATATCGTTTTGCCCTTTGGGCATAGGGTTTTGCCTTATGGGCATATTGACATATAATTTGGCAGCATTTTGCCCTATGGGCATATCGTTTTGCCTTATGGGCATATTTTTTGCCTTATTGGCATAGGGTTTTGCCCTATGGGCATATTGACATCTTATTTTGGCAACATTTTGCCCTATGGGCATAGCTTTGCCCTATGGGCATATGGGCATATTTTTTTGCCCTAGGGGCATACTAATGCCTTATGGGCATAGGGTTATGCCTTATGGGCATATTTACCTAAAATACTGCAGCATTTTGCCCTAGGGGCATAGCTTTGCCCTATGGGCATATTTTTGCCCTCGGGGCATATCTTTGCCCTAGGGGCATATATTTGCCCTATGGGCATATCTTTGCCCTACGGGCATAGCTTTGCCCTATGGGCATATCCATGCCCTATGGGCATATCCATGCCCTATGGGCATATTTTTTGCCCTATGGGCATAACTTTGCCCTAGGGGCATAGAAGCTGCCCGCAGGGCCTAGCTGGGTACCAGCTAGTCAACCTTATATAACTTACAAGAGGGTTGATTTTCAGTTGTTTTTGTACCTATCTGGTTATCTGGGGTTGTCTTCCATTAATCTTTTATAGAAACGGTGAAAAATGGACGAAAATTAGTGGGGTTTTTTTAAAAACCTTTCTTATTCACTTTCCAAATTATTTTCCGTTTTTGAGCGAGATCTGTGACCTTTTTCTAATTAAATTTTGAAGAAATCTAATTTCGTCTAGGCTGAAAAAAAAACAAATGCAACCGACGGCCGGCCAAAATGCATCCACTATAAAAATGGAAAATATCACTTTGGCACTGGAATATTCAACAAGTACACAGTAGTTTACAATTTCATGCAATAAAGACACATTGCGTTACTAAAACTCTTGCCACGCAGGCGCATTATGCCCTATGGGCATTTAATTTGCCCTATGGGCATATTAATGTTGTTTTGCATGATAATATATGCCCTATGGGCATATTTATGCCTTATTGGCATAGGGTTTTGCCCTATGGGCATATTGACATATAATTTTGCCAGAATTTTGCCCTATGGGCATATCGTTTTGCCTTATTGGCATAGGGTTTTGCCCTATGGGCATATTGGCATATAATTTTGCCAGAATTTTTCCCTATGGGCATATCGTTTTGCCTTATGGGCATAGGGTTTTGCCTTATTGGCATAGGGTTTTGCCCTATGGGCATATTGACATGTGAATTGGGCGGCATTTTGCCCTATGGGCATATTTTTTGCCCTAGGGGCATAGTTATGCCTTAACGGGCATAGTTATGCCTTATGGGCATAGGGATTATGCCTTATGGGAATAGGGTTATGCCTTATGGGCATATTGACATAAAATACTGCAGCTTTTTGCCCTACGGGCATAGCTTTGCCCTATGGGCATATACATGCCCTATGGGCATATTTTTTTGCCCTCGGGGCATATCTTTGCCCTAGGGGCATAGGGTTTTGCCTTATGGGCACATTGACATATAATTTTGGCAGCGTTTTGCCCTATGGGTATAGCTTTGCCCTATGGGCATATACATGCCTTATGGGCATATTTTTTGCCCCAGGGGCATAGTTATGCCTTATGGGCATAGGTTTTGCCTTATGGCATAGGATTTTCCTGAGGGGGAAACATGCCATCATATGAACTAAAAAAAAAAAAAATTAATTTAAAAAAAAGTATAAGGAGTAACCACATAGTGCCGGAGGCACGGGTCTCCGCTGCTAGTCACTTTTATAACTATTGAGTTAAGACATGCGCCCTTAAAAATACTTATAGCTTAATAGTTATTACTAATTTCTAAATAATGTCTTGTCTGTAAACAACGTCTCAAGCTCTCTTCCATGTCAAGAGACTGTATGCTCATTTATTCAAATTTGTTGCTGGTTTGCATTATAGATAAACCGCGCTTCGCAAATCCAATTTGATTAGCTCTAGACCAGCAGTCAACTTGACAGCACTCCCAAGTCAAAATTGAGTCCACAAAGAAGCAGCATTCCCCTCGTCTGCATCAGCAATCGTGCACGTCAATATTTTGACAAGAAAAAATCAAAAGTAGGTGTACACACACACAACATCATCATCCAATAAATAAATAGCCAGTATTATTCTTTGCCATCCAAATTACCGTCGCTGTAGAGTCTTGTTAATTATTTGTAGAACATGATCGAAACATTAGCTAAGTAAGCTCGCGTATAAATCAACAGCACGAGTTGGACGGCGTCGCTGCGTCGGCGTCGGCGTCGGCGTCGGCGTCGGCGTCGGCGTCGGCGTCGTGGCTGTCCAAGGGACGCTCGAGGCTCGCGAAATGCATCGCCACCGCGCCCAGCCCGCCACTTCGCTTATTTCCAAGCTAACAATTAAGCAAACAGACGTTTTGTTTCCGTGCCAAGATAGCTTGCAATTGGGAAGAACGGGCAGGGGCGGTGGGGATGGTTCAAGTGAGCTTAATATATTAGACGAGGATTTGATGTAGCCGCATGGCCGACGTGGTGTGCTACACTGCAACATTGTAGGAAGGGCGCGTTCGGTGCACGTACGGAGCGCCGAGCGCCGAGAACTGAGCGGAGTCCGCTCCCCGATCGGGCGCAGTCGAGAGCGTTCGCAGCTATGTTCCGAGAGACAAATATTGATGTTTGCCAAAGAAACAAATCACGAACGAGCGCTGTGTTGTTGGCAAACCTTGTCTATCTGGATTGCAAACTGTTACAAGTAGCATGGAAAATCTAACAGATTTACTCTATTCTATATGCCTAGTAATCATATGACGTTTCGCCAAAAATCGAGGCACACTCCGCAATTGTGCTATGTTAATTTGATGGCACACGGCTTAGAGCTGGATTATTATGGCAAAGTGAAACCAGAATGGCAAAGGCTGGTCCCTTGAGTAAATAATACCGTGTACCTATGTACTTCGAACTGACCTATCACTATACTTTGATAAGTATATGAACATATTTACCATGTGGACGACATGAGTCAAGAATAGAGTGTTGACGCAGAATGATGTGAAGCCGTATAAACGCACAGCGTATTGTGTCTGATGCGCCTGGCTTTCCGTTCACACTGAAATATGAAATTGCGTCCTACAACCCCCTAAAACATTTCAACTTAGATATGGCACGCAATTCTGCTATAGCATTAAAACTGAGTCAGCATGTACAAAAATTTTACCGCATCATCGATAAGATCACTCTGGCTATATTTTTTATGCCAAGGATCGCACCTATTAAAGATAAATGAGAAAAGTACACAGTATACATGAGTGAACAGATAAACGTGAATTAAAAAAAACTCGGTAGTACATAAGGACAGAAATTTGCGAATATTCCAGATCGCAATCCCAATTTTTTTTAAATATATATATTAAGTGTGGTGTATATGGTAATAACAAAGCTAACAGATGATTAGCTTCTTGAAGACCCATGAAAGCCTGCCCTAGTGCCATCACCTTATTAAAATCTCCTCGGAAACAAACTTTTCGTCGATCAACCAACTATCGGCTGCTATTCTGACCGCCCCGCCGCGACGCTTGGGGATCGTCCGACATGTTTGTTGTGCGCGACCAATGGGCGTCGCGGGCGTCGCGGGCGTCGCTCCATCGACCGGGCGTCGCGACGTTGGGGCCCCGGCTCTCCCGGCGTCGGCGTCGGCGTCGGCGGCGGCGGCGGCGGCGGCGGCGGCGGCTTCGTTACTAACGCAGTGCTCAAACAAGCGGATTGTTCAATCTGGAAGAATCAACTTGTAAAATGAGTTTTGCACACATACCCACAGGAGAGGACGGGACGCCATCAGCTGGCAATTTAATGTGCTCTATACTGTGATTCGATGAAGCAGCTCACGCCAAAGAATGTGCAGACTATTTTGCCCTGTGTTGACAATGCGGTATACCTATGTACTATAAGGTCGTCCCGCAAAGCACGCTTATGCAAAGTTTGTAATGGTAAATCCATAGTTGGAGCTCTCAATCGTTCTTTCTGTGCCCAAACTTTGTGTGCGGATTGGGAAATTTGGTCACGACACGAGAGCATTATGTGATTTGCATGGCGCTTTGACAATCTGTGGCCATTACGTCAAGTTGGAAACGAGTGTTTGTCTGAAAGTTGAAACGAAGCGAGGAAGGAAATTCCACTCTCTAGTCTCTCTCTCTGATAAAAGTTTTGCACGAATAGAGAGTGTACCTACCCCCGTTTGACGGACACGTAGGGGCTGAAATTTGAATTGAGTCGCATTTTGCAAAGTGCGTGTACGTGGACGCTGTGGGTCTGCCGTGATATTAATTAAAACTGCAAATAATTTTCAAAGGGATTGTTTGCTTTGCATGGGCACTCTAATACCACCGCGCTTTGGGGTGGTAATGTGAAGTATAGCCAAATACATAATGCACGCTCCGAGTTTTTAAAAAATCTTTGCGAATTATGTTTGCATTCTGTGATTAATTATTCGCTAATAACTAAATAATTGCACGGAGATTAATTAGCTCTGAACATGGCGCGGGCATTCGAACGTATAATAATATTACACGTACATTGCAGGGGCGAACATGGTCAGGGGGAAGAAATCAAATCAGCAATATGCAAGGGCGTCAAAAGTATAATAGGAATGAAAACACACGAGGTCAGTAAAGCTCGTGTATATATGCATATCGTCCGAAAACTTTTATGAAACTGGAAAGTTGGAGAAAATATATACAACTCGTGAAGTTGCATATATTTTCTTTTTTCCATCTTGCATAACCATGGATAAAACAAAATCAATTTTGTGCTCGTTGGTCGTGGTTTATAATTTATAACTCGTATATACTTCCAACTCTATATTTATATTCTGAAGTGGTATTCGAACTGTATTCCCAAGAAAGAAAGATTCGTCGAACACCGAGATGCTGTGATAATACGATGTGCGAATGCATGCCCCATGCTGTCCTGAATTTCATCGAAGGTCCACTAGCTAATAAATCTGGACTTCTGGCCCCGTTGGTCAACCATGCCAGTGTCCATAATGCCCAGCCATTGTTGGAAAAGCACGTGGCTCCAGACGAGTCTGATGTTTGCTCTTGCAATCAAAATAATTGCAGCAACTGCATCCAGCAAATACAGTCAGTGCGACACAACAGGGACCACATAGTCGTATAGACATGCCTGACAAAAACAAAATATGCAAAATTTCCCAAAATAGCCATTGCAAAATAGAAGAATTTCAATTCTTCTCAACGCCCTCCGTTCAACGTCTCCATAAGATCCGTCAACGGTGACGTGACAACAACAGAACACGACGCCGACGCCCCCCCCCTCCCCACCCGTCCAACGCTAATTTACTCTCGACGTCCGCTCGCAAAGAGTGGTCCTCCGGGAAATCTGTCGGCGTCCCGACGGCCGCGCGCCATGATGCTCCGACGGCGTCCCTCGCTCTACCTGCAAACAGAGTGTATATAGGTAATGCTTCTAGCTTGATGAGAGCCTCGCAGGGGCGTGCTATACGCTAGGTTTGCCGGAACCGGTCCCTGGTGCATTGTCGCCGGCGGGTGCACCAGCTCGCCTAGCAGAGCACACAAACATTCTCTAATAATTGATACAGCCCGACTAATTGTGATTGGTGAGCGCATGCAGCAGCAGCAGCGAAGTTAGGCTCAAATGCAAACAGACTGTTGTTGGTACACCTTCGTATGCTGCGGGACGCCGTGGCGGGCTGGCCATGGAGCGTTGCATGTTTGCTGTCGCGCGTTGGTATGAACCACGGCGCTGGGGGTGCAGACGCCAATTACAACTAATCAATCGTGCTAGGAGCGTTCGGATTAGCACGGCCCATGATTTGTTTGTGTTTGTGTTCTGGTTCGGATTTCTGCGAATGCATTTGATTGTTTGTTGCTGATTTGTCGTTCGAAGCGTTCATGCGATTGCGCGCGCGATCGGATTTGTTCGATATCATTTCGATGGCGACATCAAAGTGTTAATTAGGCGAGATTTTATGATGGCATGTGTGTATTGCTTGATGATGTTTGCCTTATAGTGAAGTGATAATTTCTTTGTGAAAAATGTGCTTATAGCTATAGAGGTGATGTTGTATTTTACTGCGAAGATATTTTTACCGGTTTTCTTCTTTTGTTTTTAGGAAATTAAGTTGCAGATTAGTGGGAAAATGTGTGCCTTAGCAGCCAACCAATTAGATTAGCATGAATACCATTTCAAAGGCAGTTCTAATAGAAAATTCACTCCATAAAAAAATAACAAAGTTGGACGAAAACAAGGCCGGAAAATTCTGTTTTCGGCATGCTAATAAATTAACTTGTAATCTTTCTGATATTACTCACAACTATACGAGAGAATAATGGAGCCTACTTATAAATTACGCACGACGGGCGCTGCGTATGGGTGGAAGGGGGGGGGGCGCAGGGGGGAGGGTGCGCTGGCAGCAGGAGAACTTAAAAAGCATATTGTTTGCGGTGTGTGTTTGCACAAGCGAGTACAGTGTGGTGCGGAGAGATAGCCCCTCCATTGCGGCGGCAGGAACAGCCTCTAGCAGCCTAACAGCCTAACAGGCTAACAGCCTAACAGTGGATGATCCGTGGACGCCTAATCTTTGCGTGCCGCGCCTATAGCCGCTGATCGATAGAAACGCTCCGCGGCATCGACCCCGAATGGCCGCAGCACAAAGTAAACACACCGGTCTTGGTGGTCGATCGACGCATCACCGTTGCCTTCCCCCTAATCTCGCGCTTCCTGCCCTACCTTTCAGACCGATAACTATTCGAGGACATTGATAGACTTTTACATAAACGCGATTATCCTCCAAGGATGATCCATCACCGCTATCGGCGACGTAGAGGTAACGGCGCTGGCGAATGTTAAAAACCTAATCCAACTTCTTTTCATTTATTAGACATCGTTGGAAGTTTCAAAGCTAAAGTATTTTATGCTCCATTTTGTTCATAGCCGGAACGCTACTGGTGCACCGAATGGCGGATAATTTTCTCTATGGTTTGGCGCTAATCCAATTTGGTCCATCCGAAGAATACGGCTTAGCGGCCGGGGGTCTCAGCCCGCCGCTAGTGCTGCTGATGCGGTCTTTGCGGCGAGGCAGGGAAACCTGGGCTCAAATCACCAAATCAACGACTTGCCTCGGCTTTAGGACCATTGTCTTAGCGATTAGGGTTTATGGTTTAGTGATTAGTGTGCGAGCGAAATGGGAGAAGAGGTTTTCCGCGCCGTAAATGGTTTATAACTTGTAATCTGGGATTATCAGTGACTTTGGGATTCAGCATAAGCCGTTTGGTGGCATCAACTCTAAACTTTAATTGAATTATAACGATGATAACTAATAGAATGATCAAATGAGAAAAGCTGTTATGATCTACTTAAATCTTCTCAAGAAAAAGCCATGCTAAGCCAATGTAGCTAATGTATCAAGATTTAAGCCAAAGTGTATTTGCTGATGCTGCGTTGAATTGTCAAATGTTTACACATACCTAACTACTTATTCGTTAGTTGTACACACATAAGAAGATACATATTATTATCAAACAAATGGGGTGCACTACGAGGGAGTGAGTAAGAGTGTGTGAGAGGGAGATGGAGAGAGAAAGCGAAAGAGAGAGTGAAATGATTGGGTAAAAGGTAGACCAAACAAGGCAAGTAATGCAGTCTTCGAAGTACCATTCTTTGGCATGGCACCTTAGACCCTGTAATAAATATATAACTGTCCACGGAAATACTCGATTAATTTTTAAGTTGACCGTTTTTTTCTATGTGTATCTATTGCGAAAATTTCCAATTACAACCTGTTCGCCATGTGTTTACTCACCCTTAATGAAGAATATTTCCAGACGGTTTGTACTTCAATTGATCGCCCGTTTTCACGCAAAGTTGACTATAAAAGCAACCAATATCCATCCCATTCATGCAATTAGCCATGCCTTATGAAGATGTTAATGCCTCTGTCAACGTCGTTGTATTACCGCTCGGCGCAAGTAAACCATTAGTTCCATTCCGTCATTGAGTTTACGAACGAGTTGACACACCGTAACTAAACTATACATAACAAATCTTCGCGCGGTGTTTACTCGTCCACCATTCGGTAACAACAGCTAAGAAGAGGTCCAACGCATCGGACGCGGCGTCTCGCATCTTACCAGCGGCAGCAGCGACGGTGTACAATGTCATGTCAGATCATTTGCACACGGGTCACATTGTCTGCCTTGACAGACGGCTGCCTGGGAGGTTCTGACAGCTTGCATGCAAGACAAACATTCATGGCTCATGTACAAATACTTGAACACAATAATATCATCATCGCCGGGGAGCACGGGCATGGGCTGCTGCTTGCTGTGCATGGTCCATGATGGTTGTGCGATTGTCCATAATGTGGCTGGTATTGTGGTCGTGTTATCCATGCACCTGCCGAGCGGTGATGCTAAGGTTCATAGAAATCTCGGAGAGCATCCCCCGGACATGAGATTGCCAACAGTGGAGGTTTGACCATATTGTTACCATTTCGCAATTCACTAAACTGTTCCATTCATAGTTGCTATTAGATGTGTGCGCTTTCATGGGAATGGAAAATTCAAAGGCAAATATTGTAAGAGCATTGGTAAGAGCGACTTGTGTGTATATGTTTTGGTATATCTTCGTGGTTTTTGTCGTTATATAGGTTTGCTTATAGTACGAGTATAACCATGTATGGCCATTGACGACTAGATTTTCGGTCGTTCGTGGAGATTGCTTCTAAAGTGAGAGACATAACGCGGGAATATAATGTTTAGGGCGTGCGAGTGTACGAAAGGGCGCTAGAAGGGAACAGGAAAAGGAAATCATGAACTCATGTCCGTTTTTGTACTAAATTCGTTCCAACTTTTGCAATGACAAGAATCATGAACCTAAGTACCCGGTAGCAAAAGTATAAAGCGATACAAAAGAAGCGTGCAATCTTTCCAATGTCTTACCGATTCAAATCAACGAAATAAATAAAAATTTTGAACTGAGGAAGGCGAAAGTGAATATTTTCTGGTCAAAACGAATTGAATGGAAATTTATAGTTTATTTATATTAAACGGAGGTGCTGGTGATAACCAAAATGTCCAATAAATTGAGAAATTTTGATTAATATGACTTAAATTCGATAAAATGCTAATTTAACACACAAAAAAAAAATAAACATACACCAAACCCATGCCACGAAATGCGGACACAAAACACCGTTTAATTATCTCGCCGAATCGAGTGATTCGTCCAGCAACGATTCGTCGCACATAGAAAGTCAGCGTGCACATCGAGCAAAACCCCCGTCGCCGTGCGCTGCTCGCTAAGGGTTGCAATCACCGCCGTTCGAAGCGCGAGGGGGTAGGAACTCGGGACGCTGCGAAGTTGGCCGAGAGGGAGTCGGGGGTACTCATCACGGCCGCATCCCACCAGCCAGCCAGGCGGCCGTATTTGCTCTTGGGATCACAGCCCCCTTTTTGCACTCATTGAAGAATTGAACAGAACGCTATCCCCCGATGCGTGAACGTCGACGCCAGGGGTATCCAACGGTAACGACGGACGCACGACGCACGACGCACGTTGAACATGATTGCTGTCATTGCATTGCCTGTGCATTGAAAATATGAATACGCAAAGAAAATATTATATCCAAAATAAATTTGATGTTGCATCATGCATTATAGTACAAAAGATGTGATTTTTTTATTGAGAATTTCCTTTGGCTCCATGCACGCCTACCTCTTCTATTTCTATTCCACCTCTCTTCTAAGTGTTGATGACAAAAACTTCCATTGAGGGTAAACTTTATACTCAGCTGTGCATCCCTTAGGCGTCCCGAAGAGCAGAAGGTTGGTCGGATCACTTGAACCAGTCGGAAGATATATAAGGGTTGGTGAGGAACACCCCGAGGTATGAAGCAAAGCAACACATTTTACAGCAAGCTTAAAGCGGGCTTGCCGCTCAATTGTTGTGTCTGCCTCCGAGCTATGAATAATATGGCTGGTAAACTTAAGCGTGAAGCATCAGACCTACACATGGATTTAACGCCGGCGTGCATCCACACGACAATATGTTTGACATTTTCGATAACAAAATTATATTCTCTTCGATCGTAGAATTGAATTAAGCCTATTAAAGAATTAGGGCAAAAGGATTCCTTGTTATGGTGTAATTCTTCCTCTCAGATGTCCTGATGTGATGTGATATGATCAGGTGAACTTTAGGGGTTTCTTTTTCATACTCACTTCAATGGAAACTATCCTTTCCTCAGGCTGTGGTATCGTAGAGATCTATCTGAAAAGAAAAAAAATCAAGATGAAAATGGAATAGACACAGAAAGAAACCAATGAATGTATTTTCCAAGCATTTTAGGAAAACTAGAATTTCTTAAATCGTAATCCACATGTGATAAGCACATATTTCGCGCAAGAAGATGAAAGAATGTCGTCGTCTATTCGGAGAACCGCGATGTGAATCTTCTTAGGTGACCCATGCGCGTCAAATGAAGTCTCCATGGCCTAAAGAGTAAGTCCAGACCGCTAAAATGTTTGCTTTCATCACCAATATTGCGGCGAACTCTCCCGCCGGCAAGTCGGCTCATGTCCTCTCGGCAACATTTCCGATTTCACCATTGTTTTTGGAAGCCAGGGCGTCGCACGCTCTCAGGACGACCGGGCGCCGAAGTGTACTCTGTGACTCAACCATTCGACCACCTCGACGCCGCCGCCGCCGCCGCCGCCGCCGCCGCCGCCGCCGCCCTTGAGTCGAGGCCTTAGGAAAACATGCAACGAGCAAGGAAAGCACTCGATGCTCCCTGCTTGTCCGTCCCCTACCACCGCCCACCCCCACCCACCCCCCATGTACATGTGTCGCCGCGCGTACGTGGACTTTGCCCCCTGGACGGGATTCTTCCGTTGAGCCTTCAAGTGGTCAGTTATAGATTCTAGCTAAGCCGGGCACTTTGTCAGGACTCCGCGAAGAAGGGTCGCGGGTTCGATTCTGTAATTGCGTCATCGATCAACGGTGATTTTGTGCAGCGGGAATACGTTTGTAAATACCATCAATATCAACTTTGAAATACTCTGCTGGCTTTGATGTATTTTTTTTCGTTTGAAATCAGCTTCGTGTGATATTTCTACTGCTCACATCACAAATGGCATTAAATACTATAAATTAAATACCTATGCTGAACTCATGATGCAATGATTGAATAATGAATATGATGCAATTTAAGTTTCAGTTTTTCTCTACGAGAGAAATCCATAGCTCATTGAGATTGGATTGAATTATCACAAGCATTGATTCTCCCGAGGTCATGGAAAATAACAGAACATTCTAGTAAGAAATCCTGTAGTCAGGATAACATCAAACTTATTTAAATACCAATACCTAAAAGCATGTGTAGCATAAGTAAAACAAATTCAAAACTCCTCCATCTAAACCGTGGCATGCCCAACCAAACCAGCAGCCCCCAACCAAACCAGCAGCCCCCAACCAAACCAGCAGCCCCCAACCAAACCAGCAGCCCCCAACCAAACCAGCAGCCCCCAACCAAACCAGCAGCCCCCAACCAAACCAGCAGCCCCCAACCAAACCAGCAGCCCAACCAAACCAGCAGCCCAACCAAACCAGCAGCCCCCAACCAAACCAGCATCGTTGCCACTTGCCAGCATCATGCAGAACGCGACGCGTGTTATCACCCGCAACCAGATCTCGCTAAACGGCGTCGCTGTTTTGATTCATGACATTATAATCGACGACAGACACGGCTAATCGCGGTCCTGTGCCAGTGTAATCGCCCTCCCCCCGGCGGCGGCGGGGGTCGCCACGGGGTAGCTCTGTGTGTGGGAGCACCGAGCGATGGGGATGGGACCCAGGGGGGTGGCGGCTCAACCACCGCCACATTATCCGCGAAACGGATGCCCCGCGATGTCCCACAATGACCTCATGGGGTGCACGCACGGGGTGCGGTCGAGTGATACGGCTGTCGACGCGGCAGCTTTTCAAGCGAGGGCCCATCGTTTAAGAGTTTGTGGGAGATTTTTTTTATGGGATATATGGTAAGTAGAAAGTGATCTGCAAAAATCGCTGAATAATTTGAATGCCTTTGAGTGGGGCGGTGGAGAGAATTTTGATATCGGTGATCCATTATGATCATGCAATCCATCTTTTGGGGATCTCTACCTATATACGCTGGAGAGTATAAATACCGTTTTCGATATTTCGATATCGGGAAATTTTCACATGAGATGACTGTTAATTTTCACCCATTTGTTTACTCCAATCCGAAAAAGCAGGGGCCCTATTTTGATGTATTTTAAGCTTTTAATTATTTCCGTCGGTTTGTATCACGCATACCGATACCAAAGCATTAGCCAGCTTTTCCTTCCTCCGGTGAAGCGGAACGAATTCGCAGAGGAAAAGCACACCGACACGCATGTTTATCTTTATCGCGAAAACAAGCTAAGCTTTCATCATCAGCCAAGCAGGATATTTACGAGAACAGCTTTAACCCAGCCTTATTTAATCATCATGCAACTCCCGAGAGTATCGACTTGCGATGGGGTGTAAAAATAATAATTGCATGCCGTTGAGTGTGTGATGCGGGGGTAGGAGGTATGACGGGGGTGAGTGGGAGGTAGCCAGGGGATGGGGGATGGAGTGGGCGAACGAATCGGGGTGGTATATCAATTGCTCACACTCGATTTACCATCTGGGGCCTCCGGGGGCCCCCCCGCTTTGCATGCTCGCGTGTAAACAGCCTGCACACTGCTTTGTCCGTGCAGGCGCGCTCTGCTGTAGCTGCTCGCGGAATTCGGCATTGGTTGGAATCATGGTGTATGGCTGATAGCTGGCAGGTTTGATTGACAGCCACGTCTCGAAATGGCCACGCGACACGTGAGCATATTGAAGGCGAAAATGACACTCGTCGAACTTGTCCACTCATGATGTCACAGTCGCTCATTCGTTGAGAGCCATGCGATGGAGCTTCGTTCAATTTGAGTGAAACAGAGTAAAGCTTGGTGCACTCTATTTGTGGAGTGATACTCGTCGACCTCAATTTCCGATGTAATCAACTCCATCTGCTTTTAAGCTTGCAGATATAGCATCCTTCAAGCTTCTTTTTTGTTATTGGGGAACTGTAAGAGCAGTTGTTTTTTCCTGTAAAGAACGCAATGAATTGGGGAAAAACGACGAAATGTTGGAGAATCTGCGAAAAGTCCCACGTTACTTATGAAAAACAAGAAAATAAGAAAAAACGTTGTTTTCTCTAGCAGAAATCATGTGTCGCATAAATGGCAAATTATATTCAGGTTCAACTTTAAGCATATTTTCACAAATTGTGCTATAATATATATTATATTAGTAAATATATATATTTATAAATATAAATATATACATCCGAATATTGGCGCGTGTTCAGCCATCAGTGACGTCAAACGCAATGACAAACTGCATTCACCTCGATATTTGATATCAGGTGAAGTCACATGCAAATTTGGTAAATATACCAAATTTACAAATGATTATTGGTAGATCTCGTCAACCAAAGTGTATGAACACACATCGATCGATTGCATCCATAAATACAGCATACGACCATCATCTGCACTCTGTTGGTCGCATCGCATGCACCACATCGATGGCGGTACAATCAATAAGCCCACAGAGAATTAAAATTTCCACCACGTCCTCCTCGACACGTCCCCGCGGCGTGCAGCGTGGGACAGCATCAGTCAGCGACAGCGTCGACGCCATGTGGGTCGCCCGCTCCGATTTCCACATCCCTGACACCGATATATATGTATACGTCTATATACCATTCTATACCATCTCAGTCTGACTGCACACATTTCACGAGTGACAATATTCGAGGCCATTTTCCGCTCGACGGAGCGCACGGAGCGAGCGCGCTCGATGCGTCGCCGAGCGGTGAGCGATGTGAGCGGAGTTTGATGAAGTTGTTCGTCCCTGGGGAGGGCGCCACCGTGCCACCGCCGCCGCCGCCGCCGCCGCCGCCGCCGCCGCCACCCTTCCCATCAGCACGGCCCCGAGCTCCAGTGCCTGGCAAGGGATGCCTGAGTCTCCCCAGTTCCCGTCCAGCTCGCTACCCTGGATTGCTGGATTCCTGGATTGCTGGATTGCTGGATTGCTGGATTGCTGGATGGATGGATGGCCACGCTGGCAGAGCAACCACAATTTTGGGTCGGCCTACGTGATGTACGGCAGACGATCAGCCATGTTATTACTAACTTTTGGTGGTGGTTGTTTTATGTTATTATCGCGTTTTAGTCTGATTAAAGGACTAGGCCGCTATGTCGGTGAAGGGTGAGGACATGGGGCTGCAACTTTGATGGCAATTTTAACCGAGTGCAATTTTCTGGGTGATGAGAGATGGAGAACCCCGCGGTAGAATTTCATAAGGCGTAAATCCCTATCCACGCAATCGAGATACACCCCCGAATCAAGACAGTGACTTATTCCCATGATTTGTTCATTACTTCTCTGCGATGGGAAACTATTTAATTTCTTTCATCACGAATTCACCCGCTTGTTATGCTTAACAAAAACCACCGTGTGAGACAATTGTCGATCGTCGTCGAGTTTAATAACAGTTCGCGCCGCAACAAAGGCGCGACTGCTGCAGGCTGCACTCGAAGCCACCCAGCGAGCGGCGACGCATGCAGGATCTTCAAGTGCGATGGACCGAATCTGCAAGTGGCAGCTCTTCGTGGTCGCTGGACAACAATGGCCGGGATGAGCATCAATGTCGCACTTGCGTGCACCACTTGGGAACCGAGGGCCAAAGGCCCAAAGGGTGTTCTGAAGCGCACGGAAAAGTTAGCGATATTGTTGAATCTCCGGTCCGATGTCGATTACTGATGTTATCGATCAGTTTTATTAGCCATCTATAAATTGTGTGGTGATTCATGGGCAAAACATCTAATCGTACGTGATTTTTTCAATAAAATGTTTCATTCATTGAGACTTTGCTACACCTTAATCACACAATGACTCGCACTTTGACTGTTATAGTATAATTTATCAGCAATAGTGAACATGTTATTTAACATTAAACTCTTCTTATCGGTTAATATTTTGATACTGTTTCGAAATGCATCGATAAATTAATCTAAGGTCAATGTTCCGCAAATCTATGATAATATAATAAAATGAAGTTGGTTGAATTTTACGAGAGTGCATGGAACGCATTTGGTTGTAGCCTGAATTCATTCATAACCTTTATGACCGTGCGTAAAGGAGCCACCACAAAATTGTAAAGATCACCGAAATCGTTTCACCTGTGGAGCGCAAACAAATAACAAGCAAACAAATAAACAAGCGGCAAACAATTCAATTCTCAAGAAGGTCGAAACGTGTCCGTCTCTTCGCTCGCCCAAAAACCCCACTGTGTCAATCTAAAGTGCAGCGACGGATTGAAGGCACAACAACTTTTTGATTGACGCACACCCTCAACCTCGAGTGGTCGGATAGTGCATTGCAGACATAAATACGTGAATAATGCAGAATTGAAAGCGACCAATGTGTCTTTCACCCGATATAGTGACAGTGTGGTGCGACTAGATGAGATTGTTGAGAGGTGGGGACAATGACAGAGACAGACCACGACGAGAGTGTACAGAAACTCAGTACATGCTAGAGCTGGAGACAATGTGCTGCTGGGATGGCTGTCAGCGACAAGTGGACGTCGCTCCTCAAGAGCGCAGAGGACAGAGAAGCAGACACGAGCTTCGTATCGCTACAGGGTTGTTTCACTATACCCCTAGGTTATTGCAGCTATCAAATGTGTCACACACGGCTCAATGGCCGATCAATAAAGAATAGACTGACAATAGCGTGATTATTAACAGCTTTGTGTGGTGAAATTTTGAAGGTTTATTCTTTGATGGGGACTGAGATTATATATTTACAGCGATATATACTATCCATTTCCAAAAAAGCAGAAAGTCCAAATAAAAACAAACGTGAAGACGATGAGAACCTTGTAAGCTTCAAAGCTATAAGGGTGAAGGAATGGCTATGCTAATGTAGCAAATGGGTGTTACAGTTCCATTGCAACCCTCTCGACCGCCGTTTATTACTGACAGTTGGTACGAAGCGAGGGTGAACTTTCCACGCTCTAATCGTCAATGAAAAATTCCTCTCACGATCCGAGATTCTCTCCGAAGTTCGCTAATTCGTTGCTAAACGAGCAGCCGCCGCGACCTCTTGCAGGGCGATATTTTAATACCTGCCCGCCTCCTAGCAGCCGACCTCAGAGCAAAGAAACGGAACGGCCCGGCCACTTTTCACTTGTTGGCTAAGAGCTGACAAAGACATGGGACCGCGCGCGGAGAGAGTATACTTTTAAAATTAGAAAATTCCGGCGCTTTTTTTCCCGCGTCGAGAAAATAGGAAAGTGTCTGTGCTCGCGTGGATTGGAGCGAGAGGAGGATTCGTTCTCGTTAGCAAGGGTACCACGCCCGAACCGAAACTATTTTCTCTGGGCCAAAAAGTTTGGAGAAACCTTCAAGAACGATGTCGATTAAATACAGAAGACTGTGGAAAGCGTGAGAGATTTTCTTAACATTTATATACAATGGCATTAATAATAAGTTTCGCTAACACAATTAATTTTTAAAAAAATCCCTGGAAAATGGTTGCTAAAATACCTAAATTCTCTCCCATGCACTTCCCCACCCACCTCTCCATGGCGTCAGTACAAAGGCCACGACGCTTACAACCACCTAGTCAAATAATGCGTCGTTAAACGGCCATCGCAGCTCCTAATCACCGGTAAAGTCTAGCCTAATCCCATCTAGTTTATCCGTGGTCCTTGGAATGTGGGAGAGTCGCGTTATCTCGTCCTGGCGTGCAAACAAACCGCGGCTGCTCGAGGGAGCCGTCCTGAGAACTCTGCTCGTCGAGGTGTGTGTGAGTGTGTATGTGCGTGTGTGTGTGCTGATAACGCGCTGGCTATGCAAATAACGGCCGCCACCTAGCCGCCTGATAACGCTCGTGTTACCGATGGGTAGGACCGCTGGAGGTGAACGATTACCTTGTCTGAGAGCGCTTTACTCGCGTGTCATCACGTGATGCCGCGATGGCGGGGATTGGCTATGTCTGGTTTTGTGTTCGATGTAATGTTGGGCAATAATGCGGATAGATGTGAGATGGAGGTGAGAGAAACGAAAATGATCAAGTGGAACGTAAAACTACAGTCAATCAGTTTTTTTTTCTGTCCCATCCCTGTTTGGGATGTGTAGGGTAAATCAAGATATGTGAGTTTGAAGTTTGGTCGTGGAAATTCAGAGCTTTCCCGTGTATAGTCAATCGCAGAAACCAAGTCGTATAGGCTTATGGAGTAGGACTGTTATAATTTTTTTTAGAAATACTATTTAACTTGGTATTGTATGCTAAGTACCTTTCCAGACGTTTCGCAAAAACAGTCAAATAGAGCATCAGGAAAGTAACGAGCTAGTTTAGAAAAATGCACGTATCTTATAAAGATTATAAGGATTGTTATCAATTTTTCTTTAAACATAGACACCATCATGCAAAAACTCGAAACTTGAATCTCACTCCCCGAAATCATGCGGCATCGCTTCAACAGTGAAATAAAGAAATATCCCTTCCCTTGTTAAGACCCACGCCAATAAATTCGAATCTATAATATTTAGGCTTAGTACGTTCACGTCGTCTCGATAGCATATTTCATATTACAACCATTACCATATTACCGGCACTGTGCCCTGCATATTACCGGAGTTAGCGCGCGTATTGCAGGCACGGATGCGGCCCTGAAAGAGATTGGAGTATAAGTGGTGAGCAAACATTTGCCAATATGATTATGGTCCGTCATTATTTTAAGATAGCAAACTTGGGCTTGCATCGCTGCTATATAGGTATATGCATGGGGTTGGAGCGATAGAGGTGGAGCAGACAGGGGTGCACAAATTCAATGGCATGCTGATAAGCGACTTGTGATAAGCACGATGGAAATGGCATCGACAGAGCATCGTTAGATACTTTTTAGAAAAGTGGTTATGGTTTAACATCGCCGTTACTGGCGGGAAGTGAAAATGCCAAAATGTCCTGATAAAACAAGTTCCATCGTTTTATACTGTGGGTTTCCTTTTTGAATTTACACATTCAAGTTTTCTCTCTACGCAACCCAAAGCAAAATTACTCTGTTTAAAATATTTACTTTTGTCTGACCAACGTCAATTAACATTTGTGAAGATGGTGCATATATTATTTGAAAATTAACAACAGTAAACTGTGGAATGCTGGTTTCAATGCCTATCTTGGGCACGTATGGCTTTTGACATGCCTTACAAGCTATATTATAGGCATTCAAATGGTGAAGCTCCATGCTAGCAGTAAAATAATAATAGCCTTAACGACAGCCGACGCCGACGCCGACGCCGACGCCTACCCTGATGGACGCCCCTGCTTTGAGGCTAGTCTTCTTAGAGCTTAGAGTAAACTGCAAAGTCCTAAGTCAAGCGTATATACAGAACAGCACACGCCGACTTACAATTCGTATATTGGTAAAAAGTAAAAACCTTCTAATATCCAACTGTGCTGCATGGCACCGTAATGTTCCTTTGCTGTTTCCCTTGAGCCACTTGTGTGCGTAAGTCAAACTTAGCGGAATCAGAAGTACTTCTGCCAACAATTGCTCGATGCAAATCCTCTTTCCCCCATCGAAGATGTCTTATACTACAGTCTTACCAGCAGTCGCTGCGAAGACGATTGAAGATTAGACCATTTATAGCTTTCTCTCTGATAAAGTGTTATTGTGTTATTTGTACATTGTATGTATACTTGCTTGGATACATAGTAGTATATGCATATGCCATAAACACGAGAATATATGTTTTAAACTTTCAACAGAAACTGGGGGGTTTTGATAAAGCGTAAGCTTTAAAATTCTCATCAAGTATACAAACATGCTGCTTTAATTATAACATGCAGCCATTGTTGTCCATGGCACACTGACAACTTTCATACTCCTTTCCTCAAACTAATTTTGTTATGAGAAAAGTGTTTTCTATTTTCAAAATTACTCTCCAATTTCCACAAAAATGTTGCGTTACATTCACAACTCAATAGGTGGTTGTGAATTGTGATACGCCATAAAACTCCACACATTTAACGCGCGCAATGCTCCTATGTGTATTCAATTATCAAGTTGAGATGCTCCCAGATTTAGCATCGCTAAAAAGCAGGAGACGCTCGTCTAATAAACCTTTTCTTGAATTCTATCACCCAATTAGTGGTAGGAGATCGTAAAAGGCTAAACACAAAGAGGTTGGCTAGCTGGGTGGTCCGAGCACAACTACTTCACACCTTGAGGAGGAGTGTGAGCTCGGGACTGTTTAAGCATGGGTAAAGCAATGCAGCGTAGGCGGTTGCAGTTTAAATCCTCAAGCATGAGTTTGTCTCTGTGGTACAAGTGCCGGATGTGAGATTCGGTTTGACGACGCACTAGTATCGGCTCTTATAATCAGGTGTCATCTGTGAAGGAGTCTTTGAAAGACTGGCAAGGAAAGGTGTTTTCCTTATTCTATGGTGTAAGTTATGAATACGGCACCTCCACCATGTGAGAGATTTTCTGATTTGCTTTTGTGATCGTTTTCCAAGTAAGAATTTTTTTCTAATGCGAGAATGAATCGTTAACAAGCAAAGAAAATCGGAAACTGCCGACCTATGGAGATAATTAGGATCATAATTAGGCGTTACAGGAAAAAATCAGCGTGTAAGCCAAGAACTCTGAGATTTAAAATTGAAACAGGTAAGCTGTACACAAAATAGCTGGACAAAGTCTTCAAAAACAAACCAAGTTATAACTAAGTGAAATCACAGTTAGCGGGTCACATTTATAGACGAGTTTCTAGGAACTAGGCTTGTCTTTTCCACCTTGTTAAAATTGAAAACGCATACACGATCAATTTAGTAGATTCTGTCGCAAGACATTTTTATAGTTGCACTGTTGGTACTAGTGACATTTCTTTTTCACATCCGCTGGGTCTTGTCACACATAATAATTGTTTGCACAAGACACGATAAAAATAGTGTCGCAGCAACGACGTCGTTACCACAGCGAACAAGGGAGTGCTGTTGCCACGAAAAACCTGAATCTTTTTTACCATAAAACTCGATAAGTTATTCTAACCCCTTAGCCTGAGTGAACTTGTGAATTACCATCATAGCAGCACATTCGGCTGGGGTTTTACATAGGTAAATTTGTTGATTTTTGAAAAGATTTCGTTTAATGTCACCATGTAAATGTATAATGTACTTCAAATGCAAGTGCATTTCAATATTTAGTAGGTACTAAATATTTGCTTAAAAATGTGTGCCAAATATTAGCGTTATTGACCAGATTTTGTCAAAGTTTGTCCACATTACACAAGCATGATAATAATATGACATAACTGCTTCTAAAAATAGATTCGCATTGAATCACACCTTCGTGTAAAACGCCCTAAATTCAGCTCCAACTCAACATTGAGAGCAGCGCGAATTCCCAGCAAAAACACCCAGCCAATTTATTCCAACTGCCATCCGGCGACGTATGTCAAGCAATATAACCTTGCTGTCAGAGCCCTGTCTCTTGGTGTTGATATACTAGTTATAGCACACTTGTAATTACTCTCGTGCATGGTTCAACAAGCAGCCGATAATAACTAATAAATGAATGCGCTACGTGCAATGTTGATTCGCTTGACATGGCTAATGAGTTGTACTAACTTTTGGGTTCGTCGCGATCGGTGTGCTCTTCTCGTTGACACTCGCTGGTTCGGTGTCACACGCGTGCTGGCTGCGAGAGGAAACGTGGCCAAGAACGTGACACCGTTCCTTCGTTTTATGGAAATGGCGGGGCAATTTCATGTCAGGCTCATCGCGATTGATGATTGACACGTTGTTCATAAATGGATGACATGTGCAAAAAGGACGCGTAGTGGTTTTGGATGCAACGCTTGGAAATTACTTGCTTGTGAAATGCAGTGTATTTGATGAGATCGTGTATTTGCATGTATAGTTTATGTTTTCTATTCTTCCTCATTCTTCTAAGAAATAATGATCTGCAATTACTTTTGTGGTATTACCCGTGATAAATAAACCACCACAATTATTTTGTTCCAAGTATGAAGTTGACTGAATTACTTACACAAATTGTATGACGCGTTCCAAATCCCAATATTTTTCCTTCGTCAATATTTTTTCTTCTGATTTATCTCGGGATTAGATATATTTTTACAACTTTTGAATGAATTGTGTTCAGTCCTCAACCTCATACCATCTCATACCTTATTCTATGCTCCTACTAACGAGTGATCCACGCAGACCTTCCATTGCACCATGCTTTCTAGAAAGTATATAATTTTGCATTCACTCAAAATAAAAATCATTTTTAATAATTTTTAGAAATACATCGTTTTTTTCTAGGGTTAATAACCGTCCTAAGACAGATAGTATGCCATAATATAATAATTAAACGTTTTCTCGTTCAATTTGAATCAAATTGAATTCCATTTCAAGAAGCCTAGACAAGCATAACGCGTAAATCCACATGTGAAACGAATGCGATTATCACTAAGTGAAATAACAAGCGAAGTAACTAAGTGGCCGTAACAACCCACCCACCCACCCCCCTAAACCACCCTCAACTAGACACGACCACGGCAAGTGACGTCACGGCTCGCACGGGGGATGAGTGTGGGAACGGGGAACAGGTGGCAGACTGGCGGTGAGCATCTCCACCCCTAAAAAACCTCCCCCCAAAACGCCACGTGTCCACGGACAGTGCCGACCACGTGGATTGCACGCGTGCACGCTTCTTTACTTGAAAAACAATTAGATTGCGCGGGAAACACTGCATTAGTATGCGTGCGTTATGCGTGCGTTATGCGTGCGTTATGCGTGCCATTGTGCGCGGCAATTGTGCGTGAGTGGTCGTAATGAGTTGGGCTTATCGCCACGGCAAACGGGTTTAGGTGTTTCGTGATTAATTTCATTTTCGTGGATGCTTTTCGACGAAGTTTGCAGAAAATGTTTCACGTTTGGCTGGGTTGACGTATGGACAACTTGTATATATTTCTCGATGATAAGTTGATTGATAGTTGAATTGGAAACAATTTTCCATGAATGTGTCCTAAATAGATTCGGCCCAAACGGTAAAGAAGCCTATTTTATAAGTACATTGTGTTTGATGTGTGTTCTTCTTCATGAAATGGTTGACGTCAATCGATAATAAACGACGGAATTAATTTGTTATTTTTCATTCCCACCCGCACGTCATCACTGAGATACATGTGCTCCCTGAATAGTGTTTGCACTCTATCACATAACTCGACGCTGTGTGGGGCTGTGTGCCGGCTGCTGCAGCTATCGGTGAATCAACACCAACCGTGACAACAAAACCCACCGGCGTGTATTTATAGGTAGACATAGAATAATCAACTTTTTGCAACATCTTTATAAAAGCTCATCTGTAATACTATGACCTATGGCCACCGATAATATTGAATCACCTATTTGCTCGCCGTTGGTAAAATATTGTTCCACAAACACAGTTAATACTATTTTGAAACATAGTCGGCGAGCATGTCGTCGTGTAAATCACAGCGACGCTTGGCATTAGCGTGGTGTAAGTCGCGGGCACGGGTGTGTATGGGCATGGGGTGCCCCCATACAAGTCCGACAACAGCCTACAACAGGTGACAGCGTGGGGATAAGCAAACAGAATTGGCGCCGCTTAATCTGATTTTTAAGCGTATTTACCTCGTTTGCTGCTGCATAAGAATCGCGTCTATTTGGCGCAAACACATCGGTGCTACACACTCTCGTGTTCGCAACACATTGTGCTGGTGTTGATATTTACGCGCGAAGTGCATCTGTGATTATATGTGCTCGGTGGAGGATTACAGTATGGGGAAGTTGAAGTCGTTACTCGTTACATAGGTAATTTTTTACTATTTATTTCATGCTGCACATAATGCAATATCAAAGTTTATATACGATTTTCTATTTGCTTCGAATCATATAATTTTCATTTCGCACTAGGACGTTACTTCACCTTTTCATCGATGCTTATATAGTTTCTAAAATGCTTTGCTGTAAATTACCGTGACTCTGTAGCTAATAAAAGGTTTGGAACTATAATTTTTTTATAATTTTTATATTTAAATTTTCTGACCGGTGTTACAATTGAATTTAAAACGGTCCGCCGATTCACGAACTCATGACAAAAGATACGTCTAAAACACAACGATCCGTGCATGCTGCATGTAGTCCGGTATTTCAAATGGTGAAAGCGTTTGCACATATGGGATGGAAAAGAAGCTGAAAGAGTTTGACCGAAATGGGGACCCTTTATACCCTGCGTTCCATGCAGTGCTCGAAGGGATCTCAGCTTCATATCCCGGTTCAGTCACACATCTCTTCCGCTGGCCGTTACCCTCCAGCGCCACGTTCGGCGACAGACGGCGAAATCCAATAAAAAGAGAAGAAATCATCATGCGCCTTATCCATGCCACCCCATGTGAAATCCTCCCCGTGTGTTGTTTGTCGTTAGAACGCGCGGAGGGAGGAGCAAAGGAGGACACGTTTATTGGAACAAAGAGCTAATAATGTCTACTTTGAGCCCTTAAAATGTGCCCAAAGCTATAAAGATCTAATAAAGTCTCGCGCAGTGCGTCTACGTCGAGGGTTGCACAGCTTTGATTAATTGTATATCCATTGGGAACACAAACCACCCCCGTGCCGACCACGCGTTCATCCCCCGGCCGGGGCCCCTTCGCTACCCGCAGCGATCGGAGGGAACACCAGTTGGTAACCGGGACAAGGGAATAACATTACCCGGGTATTGTCTGCAAGTAACCGACCGGGAAATTTGCCGCAAGATCGGATGGCGTGGGAAGAACACGGTGTTGTACGGAGTCGGATCAAGCGTGGACCGTGGAGCATCCCGAGGAGATATCTTCTAATTGTGTTTTAGATAATTAGTTTGGTGGCATTGAATGAAACGTAATTTGTTTCAAATTGGGATGGTTATTTTTCGTGTGTGCAATGTTGCTTGCATTAAAACGCAAGCGATGAACTTCTTAAATTTTATTGGTCATGCAATCACTGCTATCACACCTATGTATTGCTTGTAATCATTTGAAATTTGCGTAAAGTAAACATTTTTGTCATTTATTGTGTTTTTTTTTCATTTGTAGGCATCCTGGAAACTGAATCGATTGTGATACAATTTAGCTAGCGCAATATGCAATTAGTGGATTACTTTGAACGAAATAACAAGAAAAAGTTGCGCCACCGATTCGCGTGCCTTCACAAAGTTTGAGTTATAAGATCCATGGCGTGCAATAAAATGGCGACTACAGAAGATTGAATCCCTGTCCCATGCAGGGCAATGCAATGAAACCAAACGAAGAAGTAGCATTGGAAGTCACAGTTTCCACCCATCGGATTCACATATCCACGCGGCAAGCGCCGCTAGCCATCTAGAGGGGTGGAAATCACGGGGCTGCATTTCATCTCGATCAGCATTCGTGGCGCTCGTCGACCAGAAAACAGCCCCTCACGCTGGTGGCGCAATACCGCTGGGAGCGCGGAGACGGGTGTCCACCCACCAGCCCTCTGCACGTCGCTTCATCTCCGACTCCAACCCCCTTTCCACTGGTAATTAATTGACGAGCTGCTAGTAGCGCTGATACAATTCGGTCTCGATCCGTGACTTATCTGCGTGGTGCGTACAGGCTCTTTGATGACGCTAACGGTAACTAAGAACGGTACACACGGTAAAGCAGTGGTAAGCAATGATTCCATAGGCCAGGTACTCCACGATTATACCTCTGTGTTCTTGGGAAAATCATTTCATGTGATTTGACTTGTAATATCAATTGTCTGCTTTGACGATTTTAGTCTTGTTTAGCACACGCATCCTGAATACTTTTGTGGAGGACGTTATTTATGAATGTATAATTAGTTTTTCAATTCCTTCATCCTTGCTTGTTAAAAGCAAATAGGATTCCCATTTGACGATTGATTCTCACGGTGAGTGAGCTTATAAACAGGCCACCTTTTTTACTTCCAGGAAATCTTGCTAACTTGACTGACGGTACACCTGTATAAAATTGGAGTAAAAGTAAACTAACAAAAAACAATTAATCGGCGTTGAATTTCCTAACTTCCTATGTTCAACATCCTGAAACTCATGTTTTTTATTTATTTATGAAACGAAAATGTCTCGCGCTTAATTAGTTCCTTGTTGCTACACAAACGCTGTTCATACAAACCGAGCGGATCTTCTCCTATGGTAATTAAAATCGCTATTAGCTCGCTCGCTAGATATTCCCATGGACTTAGTGGCATCGCGCAGCATCGCTAACCTAGCCACGCTGCTCTATAAAGCGATACCACCAGCATTCTGGGGTATGCACTATTGCCAGCAAGCAGCAAACCATACGGTACCGCATGGGCTTCGGGCCCCGCACCGGTTACAGGGCCTGGCCGCGGTGGTGCAGCGCTAATCCACCCTCAGGGGGGGGAGGGAGCGCTGATATCAAAGCCGGCCACTCGGCCGTACCTAATTCACCCCCGCGGCTCGCACAAAGCGGCCAATCAATGCCAAAGCCGCCTTTATTGTGAGTTCATTACACGGGGCAGAACACGGGGCGAATATTTTCACGCCGCCGCCGCCCCGGCCGGGGGGATTGGGGGATGGGGGGTGCAGGGAGCGTGGCCGTGTTTTCGCAAACTAGCGACGTGGGTTGAGCCCCCGATTGTCTTTGCCAGCATGTGACGACTGCTGGTCGGGCATGTGTGAAAACAGTTTGGGTCACGTGTGCACCTATGTAGGGATTATTAGTTTAAAACGGGGATGATCCTTGGAAGTATCGTTGCTTTCAATTGATTGCGTGTGATCCCCATGGTTTGACATGTAGATTTGAAACGTTGGTGGGCTGTTGTTGCTCGCTTTGCTGGTCGATCGAGGGAAGGAATTGATTTGTGCGTACTGTTTTGACAACGGTCACTGTGAAAACGGTCTAGAAGCTTAGTTGCCGATGGGGAGATGAGCCAGTTAAAGCGAGGAGGAAGAAGGTACCATATTTTCATTGAAAATGCAAATGCAAAATTCAAAATGCATCTTGAGCAGAGCCATCGTTTATTTGCATTGGTCACCTACTCATCACCTGGTTCAGCTCATAGTTACCATCATTTGGTTTTCAAAGAACAGTGAGACACGTCGAATAGTTTGGTTTTATTGCGACAAAAGTCGATTCGAACGATATTTCTGTAACCTACATCAATTACATTTATTGCAATTGCACGTGATAGTGTCATAAAAACATGCTGCGGGCTGAACATGAGAGAAAACAACCCGTTAGTGCCGTCAATAAGTCAAAAATATAATTCCCTCTAGATTCACTTACAGTGAGTCAGGTCACTTGACACAATATTAAATTATTTACACCCGGGCGGATCATTAAAGCGTTACCTCACCTACACACACGATAACAACAACCCCCTACTGACGTAAAGTGCAAAACCCATCAGATTATACCTAAATGGATTCACCCCGGTACACCGGCACACAAAGTCCCCAGCGTCTAAAACACCCCCGCCCAACGCACCTACCCCGTTAATCCACCCTATCTCTCGCGTAATCATAGTACTTTACCTGGCATCATTATGAAATGCCGTGGTAGTCGTCGTGGCTCACTAATTGATAACAATATCGCTAGGTGGCAGACGCACAAGTGGCGTGCCACGCACTGGCGATTCCAGGCACACGCATGTCGCACGCAACGCGACGGGGACGCCGACGCCGACGCCGACGCCGACGTCGCTGGAGCGTGGCGTCGTTGCACGTTTAGCAATGGTTTAACCCCTGCTCGCATTGTCTCCATCGTGCAACATGTGAAAGGTGATATTTGGAGCCGCGTCAGAGGCAAGACAATACGCGGTGTCTAATGGATGTCGGTTAGTTAGCGTTTCACGGAGGTGACGTCTGCTCTGAGGGATGGCACAATGGAGGTGAAACCCGACGCGATTGAAATTGCGGCTCGATCGGAAGTGAAGTTGTTTCCTCTTCCTGCCGTCGCCGTCGGCGACTTGTGCCGCGATACGCGCGCTGGTTTTAATAGCGAAATTGGGGAGAGCGTATTGAATTTTAGTTTATATTGTCGGTGATAAGAGGGAGATCGATCCGTCAAAATGCAGATGTCTCGCGGAGAGTTGCAGGCTGGCACATTCATCCTTACTCTTCCGAAACCTAAAATTAGTACTGATTGTTTGACGTTAATTAGTTTTGAATAATTTTTCGCTTGATCGCCGGTAGGGAGGACGACAGTCATTAATGAGTCAATTTGAAAAGTTATTCGGAACTGAAATGATGATGACTACAGCATTGGTCCTGTTGAGGATCAGTGCATAGACTTTTTCAATTCAAAGAAAAGTTGTTTTGGGTTCGATTCAAGAAAATTGTGTATCTCAACAAAAATATTATCGGTGGAAATTGGTTATCGCTGAAAGCCACTTGATTTCTTATTTTATAGTGCCACCAACATAGCGTGTTATCTCAAAATATTTACATTCACGAAGTTACAACAAATATAGACTCTATCGCAACGCTATGTGAATAGAGTCTTGCTACTTGGAATGATTAGTCTAAGAAATCGCACAGTTCCTTCGACGTATTTCGACCATATTGTCTCTGTGCCTACCCTGAGTGTTCTCGCCCTACATAATGCATCGAACAGGCTTCCGTCGTATGTCAGTTATACCTGCCGACTTCCTTGCTGACTGGCACTCACTTGCCATGCATTAGTAATCACTCCAGAGTCCCGCCATAGCGTGCCTGTCAACGCAGCTGCACGCTTGCCCATGTGATCTAGAGGACTCGGCTGCAGAAACAGCTCCTCGCCTTCAGCAGAGTGGCCAAGCGTTTACTGCGGACTCATGATCATACTTACACACAGAGAATAGGAAATTATAGAACGCACGGTCTCTTGACCGAACGTGTGCGTATATAACTCGTGAAATATTTATCGTCTGGCGTGTACGGATGATTGTCAAAGGATATAATCGAGGAGCACGTTTATTTTTTCCTTCGGGACACGTGACCGCTCGTTGTTTGGAAAGGCACGTGGCTCGGGGAAACCTTTGGTGGACGACGATTATTAGTTGCTTTAATGACAATTGTCATGCAGCGATGTGAATTTTATCGGCGGAAACATATAGGCAAAATAGATCCTAGTTCAGAGCTGCAGACAGGTTTAATTTTATGGTTATTTTCAACCGTAGATTATTGTAAAATCTGTGTTGTTTCACTCTCCATGTCCTTGCTTCGCTCATGCAACATAATTTGCCATCGAAAAGTGTATATGCTAAATAAAAACACGCATTGCATAGCCGCTATCTCTTTGCTAAGTGCCTACCCAGGAAGGTATTCCAAACAATGTAGATTTAGGTAGCTAATTGTCGTGTGGACGTAAATACACCATGAATAAACGAACGATAAAAAAAACAAATATGCCAACATGTCACATTTAGAAGCATCCACTCGCCCATTACGTCCACCCCTACACGCAGAAGCGCGCTTGAAGATGCAAAACAAAATAATTACATACTCAAGGTAGAGGTTACTTTGTGTAAGACAGCTCCATTAAAACGAGATGTGGCATCAAACACACGAAGTTCTTATCAAATTTGAGTAAGTCAGCGACGGCAGTAACGAATAAACGCCATGGTATACGACATGAGTCATTGTGTAAGCGTACATCCATCCCCTACAGTGTTTACATAGTTAACATTGTATGTTTGAATGATGGGGCAGGCAGCTAGTCAGGCTGCAGGGGGTAGCTGATATGTCTAGTGCGCGGTATATGCGACGAAAATACCTTATAATAAATAGAATTTCAAGTAGGTTAGCCTCTAGTGAAAGAATTGCATGGTGTCACCAGTACCGCCAAGTTACTGGGCGCGGTGTGGGCATCAATATTTGCACAATATCAAGCTTTCAGACTTCAAACATTTACATTTAGCTCAAGAAGATATTTTATTTAGCATAAAAATACCATTTCTTCGAGTTAATTGGTTTGTTTGCAGTGAAAAGAAGAGTCACAAAATACGGCTGACCTAGATTATGTGTACATTCTCCCTTTTTTAAATATTGATAGTCGAAATTGGAATCATCGTCAACGTTTTGGAGTTTTCAATATTTTAGGAACTGGTTTAGGAAAGCGATTCAAGACTTAAATATTAAGACACTTTCAGGGGAGGTGTGTCTTGCAAATCGAAGCAAAGTAATGCTTTTAGAATATTTTATTGCCATTCTGACCACTCAATTTGTGAACTGTCAACAAATAAAAAAGCTCGAGTAGCAATGAATAACGGCACCAGCAAAATAATGAGCGTCCTTCAAAGTTCGAAAAACAGTATCAACTTCACGAATTAATTTCTTTTTCACCTCAGTAAACAGCGCAATGACGTTCATTTTTCATTTTCACAATGAAAAATGCATATCCCCTATGTACCTAATCTATTCAAAAGTTATGTATATACCATGTGGATTTCAGTGCACTGGCGGTTTTATAACCTTGCATGATTGATGCATTTAGATCTGTTTGCCCAGTTCGCTATCTACGCTAGTCCAGTGGTTGTAATTACCTGCCACCCCACTTTTCAGTGGCGGATCGGCCATGCTCTTCGCTGGGGGCAAATGCTTGAAAGAGGTGCAGGGTGGGGGACCACGGAGGTGGCCAGATAAACGTAGAAATAAACGAACTAACAGATTAATTGCCTAGTGGGTCTCATTCGTTTTTAAAATCCATTTCGGGGGTAAATGGTTCAGATTGTTCGTGGATTTCGCAGCGTGCCATTTTCATGGCTATTCCCGCGACATGCCAACCTTGTGCTATTTGGGGTTGGTGGGATCCCATTTTAGATATACCATAGCTGCCACCATGTAGATATATTATAATTCGGGTGAATTGGTGCCCTTTTCCCATCCAAGCTTTGTTATACCCAACCTGTGAAGGAGTGAAATGAGCTGGGTACGGTGCCCTTTTTATGAATTGATCTATATGTATGCATTTTGTCCATTCGTGGGACTCCAGCTTTGAATTACACGAAATTTTGTATCTCCAATTGATTGCTGATCCATAGCATAACATGTTCGAATCGAGATGGCATGGATTTGGGTACCTCTATAATTCATCTGATCCCAGCATAACAAGTTCATATTATTAGAAGAAAATATTTTTGGTATACCTGCAAATCGTAGCTAGCCCCGGTGATCGGCACGGTTTCTGCAGCCGCCACTGGCTTCCGCAAGGGTTATTAACGTGTGCATTGCTTTGGGCTCCGTCACTCTGTCGCTCCGGGCCTCGTAAAGCGTTCATGTCCCGGCAGCTCGTCGAGTAAGTGCCCAGCGGTCAGCATGCACGAAGGCCTGTAGATTAATTATTCACACATATAGCCGGTCATAAAGCTGCGGAATAGGTGAATTATCGATGAGCGGCCGTGGGGATCGCGCTCGGGTGCCGGCGTCGGGACGCCGATAACCGATGTTGCTTGACGCACAACGGTGCAATTATGAGATGCCGCGTGGCGGTCATTTGGCCACGTTTCCTAAATGTCTCCCGGTTTTTATGTGAAGTCGGTGGGAGGACGCTATGGTTCAGGTTCAAAGAGGAAACATAATTCACAAAGTTTCCGTTTTGTTTGACTTATTTCTCACCATAGGGTGTGAAGAGAAAGAGTTGGTTGTTCTATGGACGAGTCGCCATGTTTTGTGCGATTAAGGCTGTGGAAAAAAGGTCTCATCGAGGTTTTAGGCGGTGTTTTCTTTAGAAACGGACTATTTCCTTATATCCTTAAAATACCTTGAACTAATATTATACTCCTGATTATCGCCACCAAGTTGGCGGGCTAATCATGGCCTTGAAAACCAAAGATACACACCGAACTGATGGAGTAATATTTGAAAAAGACACGTTCGATACATTATCATCTCCCCTTAGCAATTGTTGTTATCATTTCTTAGATAGCAAGCGTAGGTACACAAAACAGTGTCAACAAACCGAAATAAAGGCAGGCAGACGAAACTGTAAAGTGAGAGGATATTATTTTCATCAAAAAAACATTTTCTCTCCGCATATTTCTTATGCTATTTGATTACCACCGTATATAGCATGGAGTAGCAGTCTAACTTTGTTTGTTCTCTTGCTTGCTTGCTTTCTTGTTTGTTTGTTTTGCTGCCAAATGTAAATGCACAAAGCAGTTTAACGATTAGCCATGCATACATTTAATTACGTATAAACTTGTAATAATTGCGCGCCCCATATTTGCACACGCAATGCACGTGCTCTGGCGAGTGGGCGGTGGGTGGGTTGTGCTTCCCGCGAGTCGTCTGTACTTCGCTACCCCCGCCTGCTCGCGAATCTACCCCGTCACATATCCAATGCTCTCGTTCAAAATACCACAACAGTCGACGCATAAAGCGTTCGCTTCTATAGCACATTTGTGCTGATCGGATTTTCCGCAAAATGCCAGCATTTCTCCCGCAGTCGATTTCCAGGGGGTTGCTCGAGCCAGCTCGCATGGAATGTGCGTAAGCGACTACGTCATCAGCATTGTCGAGCCGCCTCCTTGGGACAAATGGCCTTGGAAGTTCTTAGCTACAAGTGCCGACCAATAGGAACTAGGCTTAGCATCTTATCTACTCGAATTTTCCTAAAAAGAAGTGAATGATAATGATCGCGAAAATTAAAGGTTTTCGGGCGTTCGTTGAGTTTAAAATTTTGTTTTTCTTTTATCGTACAGGTTTAAAATAGTATATTCATTGAGTTTTATTGCAAGACTTTGTTGAGAATCTGTGGGCAAGTGTTGAAATGATTTTGTCTCCAGAACAAATCGAAGGGAGGTCTTTGTCTTCGTGTAATATTAGCGCTATCGAGCGACAAGTTATTTGAATTTAATTTCCATTCCATACCACAGGTTGATAGCAGCAGGCAGTGCGAACGGCCATATTTCGCATCGAATATCTGCACAAATTCTAGTGACACGAACGGGCTGTTGAGACTTCCAGCGCCAGGGTCAGTGTTTGGTCAGTGATATTGACTCGCGAGTCGAGAACAGAAGAGAAGGGCCATTGCCAAGAAGCAAGAGACGCTTCGATCACGTGATTATATTTATTTTTTGAGACAATAATCTGTGTTGACTTTGAAATTCCGATAAAGCGATCGGGACACAGGGAAGTTTGCAAACATCAGCGACGCAAACAAGGTCAAAGAGACACAGTCACAAAGTTATTTATCGAAGATTACCTATATTACCCCACTGTACATACTAATAAATGTACGACCCGAAATACGTTCGCCTCTAATCCGGCGACTTAGTTAAGCCATTGCAAACTTCGGTGTATTAGAGAAGAAGACGCGACTTGACTTGGTAAACAAAATGGCAGCACGAGCCAGTAGAACGAACATGCACACAGTCCTGCCAACATGCGGCGATCGATAATAACGTTTTGATCGAACGGAAATTCAACCTCCTAGCGGCAAAAGAGCCGCTTCAGCACTGACAAATTCCTCAATGCGTCGACGCTCTGCATTCTCGCACGACGTCGACATCAGCGTCGCCGTCGCCGGCAATTATTAAGTACACAGCTCCGTCGTAGCGCCGGGAATCCAGATTATGAATAAACCAATATCAATATTTATTTTTCCTGGAGAGTGTAGATCCAAACAATTTATACGAACTTGAAGCTGTAAAAATCATGTTTAAACGTTGTCATCATGAGCAACGAAAAGTGGGATTTAATTTTACAAACAACCCCCGCCGCCGTCACCTACCCCGTCCGTGTTTGCCACACAGTTTCCGCTCTCGCCGGCGATAAATATGAAAAGAGACCAATTAATGGGAAATCTTTTATCAACACAACTGTGGGATGCGCGAGGGCGCCGGCAACGAGGCATCGTGACATCGTGCACACGTCCGGGGATACAGGCACAGCCGACGCCGACGCCGACGCCGACGCCGACGACGCGAGGACGAGCAGTTCTCATCCCACCCCTCGCCCCACCATCCCGCCCCCGCCCCCCACCACCCGCTACCGCCCCCACCCCGCCGCCCCGCGACACAACTCGTCCCGGATTTTCCCGGAACTCCCTCGTCCCCCCCCCAGCCCACCCTGCCGCCTCCCACCACCCCCGAGCCATCCCTGCCGCCCCGTTCGCTGCTGCAGCGCAGGTTTTAATATTTTACTTGAAGCCCTGAGCAAACAGAGCCTACACGCCGACGATATTACAATATTCCAATCTAGTGAGATTAGTACCCTGCCTCGCTCGCGCTCGCTCCTCTCGCCTGCAGCTCCCTCTCTCGCTCGCTCGTGCCAGCTCTTCTATGATTTATCACTCGCCCGAGGGGTGGGCCGCTGCGATAAGGGCTCACGGGGGGTGGCAGAGAGGCAGGGGCGGGCGGGGGCGGCAGCGGGGGCGGGCAGGAGCATCATGCGCGATTGAAAACAACCGAAGATAGTGAGTATTCAATAAAAATCTACCTCGCTCTCTATCTCTCTCGTGTTTTTTATCGGAAAAGGTTCTGCCGTGTAATAAGCAATCCGGAGATGAAACAAAGCGGAGGTCCCGCGATCACCGTGTAATAAACCGGGGGATGTTTTCTTTATTTTCGAAGCGCGCGCGCCGAAATGGAGCACGGCGTGGGGGGGGGGGGGTTTGCCCGAGAGGTACGAGTTTTTCATATCCGGCCCGTGTGCACCATGCATGGATGCGTGGCAAAAGATTCGCAGCGCGCCCGGGGTGGCCGGAGGGTGGGCGGTGGGAGGCGGGAGGGGGCGCCGTGTTCAATAGCTGTCAGCAAATTTTATTTCGAGGAAACTTATTTATTTGTTTGCGTTGGCTCGCGATAGGATTTATGAGCGCACATGGTTTAGGGGGCCCTGGCGTGGGCCGAGTGTGATTGTAAATATGAGTGCGGCTAATTGCTGGTGGCGCGGGATCGGCCGTGGCGCTGACGATTGGAGATAGCGTGTCCGGCGAACGGGGTGTTATCAGGTGATGGGCACGGGGTGTTATCAGGTGATGGGCACGGGGTGTTATCAGGTGCTGGGCACGGGGTGTTATCAGGTGATGGGCACGGGGTGTTATCAGGTGCTGGGCACGAGGTGTTATCAGGTGCTGCGCACGGGGTGTTATCAGGTGCCATGGGCACGGAGTGTAATCAGGTGATGGGCACGGGGTGTTATCAGGTGATGGGCACGGGGTGTTATCAGGTGATGGGCACGGGGTGTTATCAGGTTCCATGGCCACGGGGTGTTATCAGGTGCCATGGCCACGGGGTGTTATCAGGTGCTGGGCACGGGGTGTTATCAGGTGCTGGGCACAGGGTGTAATCAGCGCGCAGCGGGCAAAACACGCGTCGCGCGGCTTGCCACGACGCCGTGGGGTTGAACAATGGTCGGAACTACCCTGGCACAACGCAGTTTTCTAAACGTGGAACGCGTTTGCGAGTCGCTTATTGCGATAAACGCAAATTTATTCACTTGAGTAATATGCCACGTTGAAATGAATGTTGCAAATCCATGAAAATTACCTCAAAATATTGTTAAGTTATAGGTATGAATAGGTAAGCTCGCTTGTTCCATCATTGTATAACTCGTTTTGGTGAAATTCTTTGAAAACTATACTGAAAATGTTGTAGAGTACCCCGAATGGTTTATATTTAGATGGGGATTCGATTTCCATGTGGTAAATTTGTGGTTATAAATTTTTTCCATTTAAAAATGCATAACTATACAGGATACAGAATGGAAAGATAATTGCAGTTTCTGTTGAATTCCTGGCCACTTGAATTCCGTCGCGCTGTCAAAGAACTGAGACGAGTCATTTTGCATCACGCCGATTGCGGAGTTTAGAGGTGAGTCTGAGGATCTGGGTGATGATGCTGGCGGTCGGCGATAAAATGGAGGTTTCATCGACGGTGACCGCGGATCGCGGATCGCAGCTGACTGTCACCCCGCGAGCGTGCCGAGTTGCACCCTGCAGGGGCGTTCGATCAATAAGCGCCTCGGGCTGCGGCGGTCGCTCGCGGACGGACACCGGCACTCTCTTCCGGCCCGGGCCTCATCGAACCTCGGCCAGCATCACGCTTAGGGCCTCATCGAACCTCGGCCAGCATCACGCTTAGGGCCTCATCGAACCTCGGCCGGCATCACGCTTAGGGCCTCATCGAACCTCGGCCAGCATCACGCTTTGGGCCTCATAGAAATTTGCTGCACATCGGGCCTCTGGTCTAACACAGCCTCGGGCCTATGAGCCCTCCGTTTACATCAAGCCCTGGCTGCTCCAAACTATACTATTCGACCTTGGAGTCGATCATTTATTCCACCTTCGACCTTCAAGCTTTGGGGTAAATCATAACGTGAAATGCTTCAATCCTCGGGATGCCATTATTCTTTGCAACGAACTTGCACAAGTGGAAAATCAAACTTTGGGTCTAAAAACCCCGTATTGGTTGGCTTTGCCATATTAACGTTCGGAAATTTTTATTGGGGTTGTGGGCTATTACATTTCTCCGCGATTTCACATAGATTTGACCAAAGATTGTCTCTCTAAAGAAACTGGAACGGACTATGATGAAACGACGGACAAATGAGAATAGCATTGCTGCATTGTGATGACCGATAAGAAGATGCAGTAAGCATCTGTCCTTCTATTGGATAAAAATTAAAAATAGCATTCTTCCGTCTATGTGCTTTTCTTTCTCTTGTGTTTTTCAGAAAAGCAATTTAGTCACTCTTTATACCATACTGACGGTGTACTAAATCATGATTGGAGATGTAAGCCTTCTTCAAGATTTATTATTAAGTGACAAATCAGTCCCTGAAATTGAGAGCCATTTCTCGCATAAATTTTCCAATGGGACACATTTCAATCGAACAGCTAAAATATGAAGCAACGAAAGAAGAATTTAACTGTGAAGCAATAGGTGTAGCTTATAATGCGGTTTCCATTTCAATTTAATTCGATATGTGGTATAAAATACCATTCTTAATTCAACATAAAAAAGGAGAGGAATGATCTAAAACGTCCAAAATTACTTGAAATCAAAATGTTTCCTTTCATCACGCTCATTCAACCACACAAACACAACTCATGAAAAACTTTGTGTAATATACAACTTGAGTACCACGCTATCATCCTGCACCTATATAGTTCGTTAATTCACTCCCATTAATTCTAGTAAAACACGCTGCAGAACTAATTTTTCGCAGGTAGAGTGCCTCTTGTTTGTGCTGCAAATGAATTGCAAGCCATTCCATATGACATTTTTGATAAACATCGAGCTAGTGTTGGTTTTACCGTCGTCGTCGTTGTCGCTGCTTGTTTGTTCAGTTGCTTGCATCGCTAGAGGAGTGCCGATCGACCGGGCCAAACAACTCATCCGATCTTGATCAAATTAAATGCTGCTTGTTCTATCAGAAAATAATTCGACACGTAAACACCGGGTTAGCAACACCAACTAGACCGAGTGCTTATTCACGATCACAATCTGCGACTTGGTACTTTTAAAAACGAAATCGAGGTATTTTTCTTTACGATGAAACGCATTCTCTCTAGTTGCTCTACGTATACTTGGTAATTGGGATACTATTCGAAAATCCTTGGCCTTAATTTAATACAGATTGTTTAATGAATTGAGTGAAATTGAACTCGAAACAGGTAGAAAACAGCTGTAGCTGGGTTAATTGCATACTAAATAGGTTGCGAGTTGTGGCTTGGATAGTTGTATATATGGTTCAATTTTGCTAATGTATAAAATTGACTTCTGACCTTAGAATTGGTTCTCTTGATGATTCTTGGAAAACTATTAACGGTCATGCCTCATACTTTAAAATTATAGAACATATTATACAACTTCATCATAAAGTCTATTTTTTCAACTTCTTTCATTCTAGAATTGAGGTCCGTGCAGATATTTTTCCATAACAAATATTAAAATCAGTTCGCACATTCAACAAAAAAGGAACAAAATTAGATGCAAGCAAAACTTAACAAATTGAGCCCATACCGCAGACCCGCGGTCGATAGTCGACATATGCAAACAATAAAGTGAAGCGAACACCTGACAGCCTGCTGTCGAACGCACTACGCACACACATCTGTCATGGTGAAGCAAGTGCATGGCCTAGCTGCAGTGCAGTCGATCGTCGGTGCCGGTGCATTATCAGCTCCATTGGATTAAATTATAGCAATGACCATGCGGTGAAGCCGACAGCGCCGCAGCCGCCGATGCAGCGCTCCCCGGGGCCCATTGTGAACAATAAGCTCCAATATGTCACTCAGGATGATTGTTGTATTCTCTTCGTGATGTTTCATTCAATTATTCATCAGTTTTTGATCCGGATAAAGTGTAAACTCATGGTGCAGGCGGCGACTCAATTCAATTGTGTATGGTTGCATTCTGTTGAACCTAATTAACATAGTTGTTTGTGTACGGCGGTCGATCGATATTCAATATTCGAAATGCAAAAGAATTGTGTACTGTGGGTAAACTGTTCAGTTTTCAAAAACAAATTTCTCGGATATTAAGTTGATGAATTCGTTTGTTACCTGACATCTGACTGTTTCTTGAAAATTTGCGTCCTTGAAAATAAGTAAAATTATCTCGCAATAAACTATATTTCAATGGAGAATGAAATGCTACAAGCTGTGCTACAAGCATTTTCATCATGTCTCACAAATTTTCACATCTTTTACCAGTTGTTTGTAGTTCTAGTCTGCTAAGAAAAACGGAATTTGGTAAATGTGATAAGAAAAGAAAATGAGATCCTATTTGGGAACAGTTTTCATTTGGATTTTGATCGGTTTAACCAACAAAAGTAGAGGTTTATACGCACTTACACAGCAACATTTTGATAATCGATGGACACCAAATTAAAGAGATGAAGTAGTTAATATAGTCAAAGGCTTCGTCAACCCTTAATGACCATCACGTTACGAAGCGTCAATTTTTACAGATTTAAAAACTGACAAAGTTCGAGACAATTTGGCCAATTGTGTTCGTAATAGAATCCAATCTACTTCAAAATCGTACTTAATCAAAGACTATTTGAAATGAACACTGAAACTTTCGCCAACATCCAAAAGAAAAACCAGATATCGTGTGTAAAATAACGGGAACAACGCAAAAAAAAATGCCAAAAAGAGTGTTGGTTTCAAGAAAACTCCAGAAATACATCAATAAAAATTTTACACAGACGTCAAGTATTGTAAGGACTTTCTGAAAAAAGTCGTGAAATTATTTGAAGTGGGATGCCTGGGGTGAGAAACCATGTTGAATAACTGAAAATTTTATCGGTATGTGGCGTTAGCCTTGTTGTCATGAGAGCAAACACACACATAACAAAAAACACCGGGGACTTTTAACAGCACGTGGTCAAATTGAAGATTCACTTCACCCACTTCGCTCATAACGCTCATCAATGAATTGACTTTGTACAGGATGAAACAGAGAAAACGATTTACAAAATGTTGGTATCCCTATATTGAATTGAAAGTTGAAACATCACGTTTGACGTATCCAACCAACACCAACACACACAGGAAAACATTTAAATAGGTTCATCCGTCTCACATCCCAATCTCGCATCCCCCGCGATACCAGAACCCACAGAAACAACGGCCCCCCGATGCACCCCTTCTTGCACACCACACCACACTCAAACGGCATCAGCAATAAGAGCCGCTGATCCACAACGACAAATGTGTTAACGTATAAAACCAGAAGCCAGCTGTCACCACCCATCCACCCACCCCCAGCATCAATTATTCTGTTATCCGCCCCCCCGTTCGCCCCCTCCTCACGCCCCCACCCCTACCCGTGGCATTGTGCTCGAAGAAGGCGCATTTAACGAGGACAAAACGGTGTGTTTGCTCGTGACAATAGCTAGCTGCGCATTGTTAATACATAATAATGCATCGGAGATAAACCCGGCAAAACAGTGCATCAAGTGCTCCAGAAAAAAACTAAGCTATGCTTTGGGCGGCGAGCTGCTGCCAAACATTGGCGGGTGCTTTTCGTGGCCGCTAGCGATGAATATGAGGGAAACTAATCAAAATACGTATGACGTTTGAGAGTTGTGGGCATGGGCGCAAGGGGTCTGCATGGATGAAGGTTTTGCGCGCGAGGAAATGGGAAATGGTAACGTGCGGATATGAGATCTTGTGTCAAGATGAGAAACGGCTGTGGGAAGGAGATTTCTTGCGCGCATGGGCTTGGAATGAGTCGTATATATCTTTTGTGTCGGCAGAGCCACCTGATTCAAGAATGTTGTTATGCATGGCTTCTAAATTATATCGGAAAGTATGATAAGAATTTTATCTCTGTTTGCACAATCCTTCTTGTCTCCATGCCATTTATCCATAAAAGTTTCCTTGTGCATGTAGTATGGCTGTGAATGTGACGACCCGTTTCAGTTTCATTTTTAAGTGTTGCTGTTTAATTCTTATGTAACGTTCGGAAATTTTATTGATTGTTGCCATGATTATGATGAGGATAATGACAAGGCATTCATCATTATAGCAACAGACTACTGAACACCAGGGGTCATACAATTTATAATTTTCATCCCTAAATGAGGCACCAAGTGCAGATTCGATTCCACATACGAAAAAACAACAATTTTAGAATTCGCAATGCCATTTTGAAGCATCCCGATGCACGAGACATCGATCCTTAACCGCCAGGCTTCAATCCTATCGTATTCCTCCTGTGAACAGTCCTCAGGTGAACGCATAGGTAAGCCTATAGCTAGCTTTTTACCTTTTAGTGTCCGCCCAAGTGTTCTTGTTGGGTGGTCCCCAGTTTGGATGCATTTCCAGAGTTGAGTGTTGTTTTAGTACCTCACTATAGTCACTTATCTAATGCACAGAGCAAGATGGCGTCGTCGCCTGGTGGCTCGTACCGCGTCCTCCTCGTTCACCTGGCCAGCGCTTTGCCTGAATCAACACTCGACCACGGATTCTTCGTGTTTTTCAAAGCAAACAGAACAAAAACCCACGGCCAATACCCACTAAAAATGTACTTTCCTGTTTCCTCCGGTCGACCGCGAGAGCTAGCGCGCGGCTTTAGCAATAATGCGTTCTGAGAATTCGTCGCCGGTAACGAGATACTTTGGCGGCGGTGGTATTTGGTTACGACCTCATGGGAATGAATTTACGGATGATTTGTTTTTGGGCGGCCATTTATTCAATGTACGGCGTCACGTCCGGCGCGATCCACGGTGCATAATTTTGAAGGTCTCTTCATGGAGAATGTTTCCTTTTGATCTTAAGATGCGTTGCCTTAAGGGTGGGGGGTTAGGCTGTTACGGTAAAATCTCAGTTTTTTTCCTCAGACGAGTCGGAAATGTTGTCGAAGCATGTTGTGTCCGGCTCCGCTCTGGGTCTTAGTTTGGTTGGTTTCGACCCATTCGCGTAAAAATATGAATGGACTAGGCCGCATCCAGATGCCCACGTGCTGCCGGTCACCGTGGTCACTACTCTTCTGTACACCGCGTCCCTACCCAATGGCGAGGACAAAAGATCGCTCGAGAAATGAAAGGAACAAAGAGAACCGAATTTCTAAGATTCATGTCTGGGTCAAAACAAAAAGAACCTGCAAGAAAGGACGCATTTCAACCCAAACAAGTGTTGAGATTTATCAAAAATTATTTTCCGCTTTCCATAAATATGATAAACCCCAACACTATAAATATATCCGCATTTTTTATAACCTCATTGAACCGCAACATGTATAATATGTACTTGGACTAAGGCGTGATACTATTGTTGGTGGACATCTTTCACTTCAACGTGCTTCAACTATGAAGGTAAATGGGAAGAACGTCTTGACCACCCACATGATCATATCTTTTATATGAAAGGCTCTTTTAGTTGCATGGAACAACAGCCGCAAGTCAATCTCAGCATGTCAATCTTTGAATTTTGGGCCACACATCGACGTTCTAGCTATGCATTGCAATTACTTTTATTTGGACACGTCAAAACTAAATACTTTCAGTTGTATACAAAAACAATAACACTGTGGATATCGCTGCTAAATACTCAATCCTTCATGATCAGCCCTCAAGAACTCCGGTTCACGATTCTTACGTTTTCTCCAGACTCGGTCATTCCCTCGTCCAGTTTCAGACCCATCCTCTTTCCTACATCTTTATTGTTACTATTTGTATTTTGTATACCTGCTTCAACAAAAGATGGTAGTTGGTCTAGCAGGGGTGGCTTACATCTTCCCTCTCTCTCCATTTCTAAGCAACACAGACAAAGTTGCAACTTCTGCCGCTATGAGCGCCATAGACTGATCAAATTAAGATTTTCAGTTTTTAATTATTTTCTCCTTATCTAATAATTATTTTGTGAAATAAAAAGCTTAGGTCCTAGGAAATGTCAATGTTAATGTCATAGAAAAAATACAGTGCCCCCGGCCGGTAACTTTTCAAGTAATTATGTGATAACTGAATTGACCAACACACATTTCATTACTTCAAACACATTTCCAGAAAGCCAACTCACAACAGAAAAATATATCTTACTTCTTCTCAAAGCCAGATAAATTATCTAGGACCTAAGCTATTTTTTTTCTTTCTATCACTGTTGACTCGATTGTAAAAAATAAAATGGTAAGAAGATTTTTACACTCATAGCACTAAAGGCTCGTGGGGCTCCCCCCACCTTAAGCTGAAATGCCGAAAAATTTGAAAAGGAGTGTTACGGTAATAGAGCCGATAAGATAAACTGGTCATATCTATTTTCCTTCGGATGTGGATATTTTTAGGTAAAAAATGATAATTTCTTCAAAAATATTATCGTTATCTTCGAACAAAAAAACGCTGGCAACCTTCTCAAAGCACGTGCAGACACAATATCGCCAATTCGTTCAAGATATAAAGACACGTTTTACACAAATTTATACCAACCCCAATGCGTGGTAACGGTTATACGCGTTTAGCGCGGCTGAAAGGCTTGTTGTACTACTTTTCGGTATCGCCCGTCTCCGCGGAACCACCCCCGAAAGTCAAAATAAAGTAGTGTAGTGTTCCGAAAGTGGCCGGCTCCATTGTGCCCGCCTCTCGATGGCCCGCTGATGGAAGAAGGGTCGAGTGGCGAGCCATTCTCCGCGAGACAATGCCTCGAGAGGCCGGCAAAGGCGAGTCAAGTGCTCCAGCTCGCATCTGCTCTGCCGCCGATCATGTCGAAGTCTTCAGCTAGCGGCAGCCATCTTCGTACCAGATCGCTGCATTGTTGTTTTACTTGCGTTTAATTGGCGTTAAAACGGGAAAATACTCTTGGAATTGTGATTAATGTTGAAAATTAGATGTACTATATGATCAATTTGATATTTTGCTCGATGTGTTTCAAAGTCGTTTATCTTCATCGGCCATCATCATCAGAATTTTGAAAATTAGATGTACAATAAATTGGTATTTGGCTCATAGATTTGTTTCGCAGACAAAGTCTTCGGCCATTGTCAGCATCGTCGCAGCCGTTCGCAGAACCACGATATTATTCGCTTAAAATTTAAACAGCATTGATTTGAAACGAACAAGAATCGTGGTGAATTTTGAAAATTTTGTGCACAATCAAATTGTATTTTGCTGACAGGTGTGTTTACGCAATACAGTGTTGGTGTTTTGATGGCTGAGAGGCAAGACAGAGGAGCGACCAATACAAGACAAGGAAGCTCGTGCCACATGGCTGTCTCCTGCCATGGACGGATTTGCTCCTCCTCTTGCTTTCGTCGTAGAAGTTGTATAGCCTCAGTTAACAGTTTTATGAACTGTTATTGAGCTCAAGTCTGTTTGGTTGTAAAGTATTACGTCGTAATTGTTTCAATTTCAACCTAATATTAAACGAGCTTTACGGACGATGGTTAAAAAACACGATGTAAATGATGAGATGAAATGGGTAAATGAAGTTTTCGTATCACTCACTTCACTTGACACCAGAAATAACTGCAATCTTGAATCGAGATTGTATTTGTAGTATTTTGTTGTAACTCGATAAGACTGCTTTGTTTTTATTTAGATAATTAATTCGATCACATAATCCGCGATATCAAAAACGAGTGATATCAATTGGTATTATACAATCTAGAGATACACGGCTAAGGACACGTAAACTAACTTCCTTGTTCGTGGAATATAAATAGAATAACTGTAAAAAGTGTTGTATCTCAGATTGCAAGTGATTAAATTTATTACAATGCACTATGCAACAGATATACAATAAACATAATATATAACTCCTACAAGGCAGATGACGTCAACAGAGGTGATATATCAGATGAGACGATAAAACTTAATTATCTTTTACGTTTAGTGTTAGCATTTCTTAATGTGCAACAACGCCATACGAGAGCAGCTGAACAAGTCGAGTCTGCTTTGCCATTTTCTATATTGAACTGTTCTGCAGGAAGTATATCCGGTCAGGAGGAGTGAAGTCGTGCGTGCTTCTCTTGTCTGTTTAAATTATGCAATGAAACTTTACGTCGACGCGCGATCGATTGAACACACAAAGATTTGAAAAAGTCTGCACGTAATTTTATTCGCTATTAGACATTGTATTGCCATCAGAACACAATCAAGGGATCGATATCGAACACCGTGTTTAAGCTTATAAAGGTAGAATCATCAATGGATAGCAGAACAAAAAGGATGTTAAAGAGAATATATTTTCTGTTTTGGCATGTACAAGTTGCATTATCGAACTCACACCATATATGGCTAAGTAAACTAATTTCCTAATGAACGGTCGCATTGTGTTGTCACTTTCAGATATTGAATCGATTGCATCGACAAAAAGAGCGATATTATGTTTGACATCGTAAATATCCTGCCTGATTGAAAATGCTTGCATTACTCTCTGAGAGAATGTATAAGTGTCCGATTAGTTGGAATAGTATCTGAGGGAACCATGTATAGTGAAACTAATAATCATTTAAAAATTACAATGCTTTGAAACAATTACTCTACGTGATGGCTGTTACGACTTTTTTTAACTTCCAGAAACCTTTAAAATTGTCAATGTGATTCGTGTTTTCATGAAATCACTAAAACTTGACACACCTGCAGAAAATGTTGAAATAAAACGAGCTCGTCAGAGAGCGTTTCCCTGCGTTCAAGTCGCTTTGTTAACAATTGCCTAATATTGATCACCAAATATTGTTTCCCGCCGAGTTTGATAGTTATGTCCATGGAGCTCATCACTCAAATCATCGAGAAGTGAACACTGGGATTCTAATCCACGAAAAAATATGAATTGCCCAATGGATCAAGGGTTTCGTACAGATAAAAAGTTTGCTAGCTTCGATCCCCGGATAAATCGGCGACCGCACAGAAGAAATCTATATCGCACCGCACGGGTACCACTTGCCCTTGCAGTGATGCCACTTGCGGATGCAAGTGCAACAATGCTTTCAATAGATCTTTAATAGAGTTATTTGTTTGTGCCGCGTTGTTTAACGATACATATTTATTCACGAGTGTGTAGTTGTATACCGCAGAGCGCTCAGTCAAGTCAACACCATGCAACAATCACACGATTTTGTTAAACATACCAGTTTGCTCGACTGAATCAAGTTGTGTATTTGTTACGTGCAAATATAAATGGATCATGTTGACTGAATATATAGAACTTAGGATTCAATGAAGAAGGGGGGCAAATGTAAATGTTTAGCGTTCAAACTCGACGCTGTTGGCATTACCCTTTTGCGCGCGGCCAAATATTGGCGGCGAATGGAATAAACTAATATCGCATAATAGTGGAATAACGATGGTGAACAACGACAGGAAAACGGAAGTCTTTTTTTGGGCTCTTCGTTCGCTTTGGAGTGTGTACGTCCAAATTGGTTCAAGTCAAACATTGCGTTTTGTACGTCAAAATGGAAATTTGTTAAAATATTTGAATAACCAATCAAATCGTGAGCGCAATTTCTGTCTCTAAATAAATTCCGGCGTTTAATTGCTTTCATCGGGAAAATGAAATGGATGACATTTGAAATTATAAGTTTTAATGTTCGAGTGTTAATCTTTGATTTTGATTATGATTTTGATAATACCCAATAAAATCATTATAAATTATACTTATTTATTTATTTCATTTAATATAACACTTCAAGATTTACTGACATGTGTTACTGTGCAATTTACATTTTTTTATGTTGATGTCTTGTCAACCAAATCGTACAGGTATACCAACCTACTGTCGCGTTGAGGGATACACGTGCTATGTGGTTGATCATTTCCGCACTTATTTACATGAAAATTATGGAAACAAATGGGAAAATAATCAGTGAATAAGAATGACAAAATGTGTGAGACCATGAGCATGAACCCTCCTTACTTAATGCGGTCGAGAAGAAAGTTATGAAAACCTAAAAGTTGCAAGGAATTCAAGGGCATTTGATCTGCATTACGTTGAAAAACAGCATGCAAAGATGTTCGAATCTTGTTACATGTTTAATTACGAAGCTTGTAATTTGTTCACGTTAATTTACAACAAATTCAAAACAAAAAACAATGCAGGGAAGCTTTTTTTCACTCCACTTAGTATATCCTACATTGATACGACGATATATAAATGAAACTATTTTCATAAAAAATGCCAAATAAGTGAACCATTTCAAACTTTCAAAAATCACTTATCGTGAAAACCGAACAAAAAAGGCGTACCTTCGATCTCACAAGCTACAAAAAAATAACTTTCTCAACCCAACACAAGCACGTTAACAATCATCTTGATTCTTTGTGTTTTACGACCAAGATTACATCAACATCTGCAACGCTCGCTGCCATAATGTGCCATCGCGCCATCGCGTTTTGCCATAATAAAGCCCATTCACTGTAAGCCTTAGCGATAACGAAGCAAGAAGTTCCATAGGTACCACCTAAACCTGTGCCATTGGAGATAGTGGCAACATTATTTACAGTATATATACCTTGCCTGTAAATCTTCAATAAATCCAGCGCAGCGAGAAGACAGGATACCAGGTCGGTTATCTCGACTTTCTGCTCGCGGTTGATAACACAGCTTTCCTTGTTACATTACAGCCCGCCGTGCAGAGCGGCATGACGCTGATAAGAGATGCAAGAGAGATAGTGAGATCATGGTACTTGGTCTTGGGAGGCTTGGTGTTGGCATGTTTACGCATAGATAGCACCGCTTAAGAGTCTACATAGGTTGTAACCCGATACGATAATGGAAATCAAAATAATCTGTGGCAGTAATCATAAGAAGCCACGGATTAAAAACGCTGGCACAAATCTGCGACTCTTGCATAACCAAGATTAATAATCAAAATGAAAAAAATGTGCTTTTTCTCGATTTTCGTGATTTTAATGACACGGTTGGGTTCATCTTTGTCAGCAGATTGTATGATACTTTGAATCAAAGTTCTAGTGCACTTATTGATGATTCTGTGGCGCATTTCAATCAAGGAAAAGAATTTGTATGTGCGTCATGTTTTAAGCCGCTCTAATCTTACTCACGTAAAAACGAATGAATATTACCGAAAAAATCGATAATTTTCATCCGATTTTTTCATTTCAACATTGCTTTAGATCTGCAAGCAGAGACGAATCCAGTCATATCGAAAAAACCATATGAAACACGGAATTTTATGATTTACCTTTTTACTGACTTTTATATAACCATGTGTCGGGTTGTGCAAGCATAATCTCCAAGAGTGTTTTTATCGCTCGTGCTGATAATGAGGCAGTGAAACTGGAAGTTATTTTTCACCAGGTCTAATCCGTGAAAGATTAGCTTTCTCACACGGAAAATTTTGGTAGTGCAGAGGTCCACGTGGTTACTTTTCCCTGCCCCTAAAATGTTCCCTACATTTATGAAAAAAAATCAGTGGATAGTTGAAAAAATTTCTGACCCGCGATGTAAAGGCTCGTGTCGATCGGACGTTTACTTTGTTCACAACTAAATCTTGAATTTGGGACTTTTTGTGGGGTTTTTTTAAGCGAAAACACCACTTTTCTTTCTTCTCTGGTTGTTTTATTTTCCATCCGATCTCAATTAAAGTTTACAAGGCGGGTCGGAGTACTCTTCCTCTACACACTGATTTTTTTTCAAAAATATTGGGATCAAATTTAGGGGCAGGAAAAGTAATGGCGTGGACCTCTGCATTTTCGGCTTTTAAGCTTCCTTTAGCTGGCTCTTAAGTTCTTGGAGTTTCGAGAACTAGTAACGCATATTTTATAGTTGCTCTCCCGATTGAAAATATATTGAGTAGGTATTATAGGTTTTCACAGGAATAGTTATTTTCAATTATATAATATAACTAAGGGAATTTTTCATCTGAATCTTCTATAACACATGTGATCGTGGGTGTGAAATTAGCAATCTTGAGATGCTTTTTTGTTGTTGTTGCTGATTTCAAATTGTTTTCTCATTATTTGTGTTTAAAAACTGGTATTGGTATATATAAGGGCTGTAACTTTTTTGTTTTATTTATTTTGCATTTCCGGATTAGAAACCAAATACTTTTCATTGTATCGTCAAAAATTAGTATCATCCATGGCAACGCTTATAATAATTGGTATCAATTATAATCTTATGCCCCTTCAGACTTACCGATATAGATTGTAAAATCGAAAGTTAAATCTACCTAAAGGGTGGTCACAGCAGTTACTCACGCCTGAAATTATGTAAACCAACAATAATTACTTGAAAGCTCAAACAAAATTCTGGCAAAAAATGCAGTTATAGCATTGATTTTGTGAGTTATCGCACACCCCCCAAAGTACAATATTTGCCACCAAGATTCCACCCGGTATGCATTTCGAATGCCTATAAATCCACGTTATAACTGACCTAGTTGAGAAGTTAAATCACGCTCAGCTGAAGGCACGACCAGGGAACACATTACGGTTAATCATCACGAAAGCAAATTCAATATCAAGATGGATGGTTTCATATCATAGGCCTTTGGAAGCAAACAATTCGATCGCACAAGTATGTATATTGCACACAAACAAGCACGTTAATGACTTAGACTAATACACACAAAGCGAATTTCAATATTGACAATAATTCTGTTTCCTTTCCTAGTAAAGTGTGTTCTCCCATTCTATCACTCTGTGTACCTATATGCTTGTTTTCTCGGCTATTTGCACACAAAATCTAGCCATGTGCCTTCCATCAAATACCTATACCATTGCATCTCGAAAACGCCACAAGAGGAATTATACATTCTTAAGAATGAAGGTTTTAACTTTTGAAAAAAGTCACATCTCTGCCATTCATCCTTACAGAAGGCAGCGGTTTGTTGTCGGCATGGGCCACAATTGTGCCCGTTCAAGCTCCTGACAAATGCGGCGTGTTTCGCTCGCACCAAGAGCTCCCCTTGTCCGCGAACGTTCCAACATTGTGATCATCTGCAGTTAAACGCACAACGTAACACGCGGCAAGGAAAATAATAAAACCATTCACGCAGCGACTCATAAATGCAGAGTATTAGGAGAATTCGTCCGCTTTCCGGGCTCCGCGGTTTCAAAAGAGCATCGGGAAGTAGTCAGGGCCGGGACCGTTGGTGTAATCCTGGCCGCTCATTCAGCGTCTGCATTGTCCTGGGATCAGTGCGTGGGAGTTGAGTCGAGAGCAGCGCTCATTGTGGCGTTGGTACGCTGCTGGGATGTGCTGGGATATGCCGGGATGCTGGATCGGGATCGGCTGGGCTGTCGTGATGGCGAGGGCAGGGCGCGTGCATTGATTTACCATCCGATGATGTCCAGTGAACATGCGTTTGCAATGAGGGGGTCGAGCGTTGTACATTGGATCGCCACGGGTGAATTAGAGCGAGCTACATTTGGCATTGCCGAAACTTCATTAGTTTTAGCCCCTATGAAAAGTTATTTGACGGTTTGGGAAAGTTTAATCGGGACCGACGGGACAGCCGGTGATTACTTATTGTAATACCTGGATGTCGTCAGCAATCAAGTACCTAATGAAAATTGTTATGTTTTGCAATATTTACATAACAATTATGGAAAAGAGTCTTATTTCCATAAATAACATTATAAAAGAATTTCAATCTATAAATAAAAACTGAATGATATACCTCTTCTATTGATATCTCCTTGTACACAGTGAAATTATTTGGCGAAACGGAATGCCAATATTTTACAAACAACCTCCAATTTAATCACCGTTTGAACAAACAGTTTAATTAATGTTTGTGATTAGGAAAATCATCGGTATTCTGTCCACCCCGTGAACTTTGCAGTACAATGCCTTCGATTTTAATGTTTAACAAGACATTGAAATGATCGAACTTCGTCAGTCGTCATCGTATCACCTCTGCAACACCATGAGGCAATCTCGCATTCATTGAGCATCGAAAAGCGTGCAGCCAGCCCTAATTAGTTGGCTTATCTCTAATAGCGTTTAACACGGCGGACAATAGATGCAATGCGCCCCCATGAGGGGTCAACCTTTTCGGGCGTGCGTGCGGGGAAGGGGGGGGGGTTGTTATTGCCGGGCTTGATGTCTGGGGTGTGACAACAGCTGGTTTCACTTACACGCCCCTAATCCGTGACACAATCGGCGCCGTCGTCGGTCGTGTCTCTCTATCATCGCTAAATCACTGCAATTGCGCAGCAAGCCGTTGACTGCGCGGAGCGCTGCGCGCGAGATGCGCAGCGTGCAGCCGAGGGGACGTTGCTTTCTGTGTTGACGCTCTAGGAAAATCTTGTGTGTCTATACTTCTGTTGTCTGTCGGGCCTCGTATGTGGGCTGCAGAGCGTTTGGTTTTCTTATCAAATATTTCTTTATTGGGGATTAAATTGGCACCATTGCTTAAAACATTTATAGCAGCTAAATATTGTCTCCTCTAGCAAAATTCATGGTAAAATTTTCAATGATTTTCGAGTTTTTGAATGCAAGCTAAATAAAAATTGTTTTCCGCCTATAAGTCTATAGCTAAATACCGAAACTACCGTCTACAGGCAGCTAGCTATTCACCAGATAAAAGCTCATTATCCTTGTTACTTGGTGACAATTCTTATCCGTTGCTTCTGAATTCTTACAGCAAAATTCGTAGATGCACAACAAACTATACAACATTTTAACAAAATGCTCATTTGCAGGTTATTGGTAGATGAATATTGAAGCCAGACAAGCTCGATTTCTATCGAAGGGAAACAGGTCAGTGAATGGCATATCGACACCAGCTTAAGTGGCAAAAACCGAACCCGCTGAAAGTTGATTATGATGATCGCTATATACGAATGAATAGAAATTGCCCTGGCTTTAGTTAATGCGTTCGTGAGTGATACCAATCATTGGGTGTCACCCGTGGTCACCCCCTGGTCACCCCCTGGTCACCCCGGCTGCAATGCACGCAACGTCGTGCAACTCGAAATCGCGCCCACGCTAATTCATTTGCCAAGCGCTAATTGCCTAGCGTCGAACTCGCCTTCAAAGGATTTTTTGATTAAATCGTTTAAAAGCTTGTTAGAGGATTTATTATTACGCCTCTCTCCGAAGGCGTCGCGGACGTTAAACGTGATAATTGTGTGAAACAAAATTCTATCTGTTGCACGGGCTACTGTGCTGCATGCTTTATACCTAAAGGTGTTTGACAAAGATTCTAAGTTAATTATATTGCTATAGAGAGATATAGGGATGACCAAACTGGCCTTGACAGGCAATTAGCACCTGGTCTTTGAATGGCTGTTGAGACGTGGAGTGACGAAAATCAAGTACTGGTAGGTGCCTTGCCTACGAAAGAGGTCGTGGCTTCCGAGTTAGGCCACTTTCCTTGTGCGCCGTTCAAAGATTTAATTGAATCACGGAGACCATCATGAGCGGCAAGACCGTTACTATATCTCACCTCGTGTCTGCTAGATTTTTTCTGTGTGGCGAGCAATAAGTGCGTTCATAATGTACACCATTTACTCCAGTTTGCTAACATTAGCTAACATTTCATTTATTTCGGAGACGAATTTGCACTTTTAGCTAAAGTGTTCTCTGCTATGACAGTGTCCTTATGACGAAAGAAGTATAGCCATAATTTTTATTTCCACTGCATAATTGATGAAAAGCAAATAAAATGGCACCGTATACGCCGTTTATATGTAATTGTTCGCGTTTTTATACTTTTTGTGTATATATACTCAGTCCCAGAATGAGGAACGAGTTAAAAAAATGATAAGCAAGACCACTTACATTCTTCTCTACTCTTGCGATGTCCATTTTTCCTCTCGGTGCAATCAAATTTTACGTTTCATGTGTACATACAAATAGATACTACACCAATCCAATGCAGTCAAGTCTTGGCATATTATAGTGATGATCGTGACAAAGCAATCGCTGTCTTGGCGTTCCAATTGTCCTCGTTTCTTGAGGGTAGGTTGGTGATGGGGTGGATGATGGGGGGCGGGGGGGCGTCGCGACGCTCGGTCTTGGCGTCGTGGCGTATCGACCGGCGGCGTTGATGCGTCGGAACGCCGACGTTTTCCGGGTTGTCGTCGAACAAACGACGCCTCACGTGTACACCAGGAAAACAACTGACAAGATAACAAATCTTGAAAATCTCGGCACAGATTGATGATGATGGCAGTAAGGTGGTCGAATTTGTCATGATGAACGCGCCGCCGACAAGTATTTTCTATTTATAACGGCGTCGGGAATGAACTGCTCGAGAATTTATACATCTACAGTGTATAATATGCAACGAGTATTCGTATTTAAGTTCGAATCAACACTATACGCTTCAAATATATTTTTGTGGCCACAATTTGGTGACAAAGATGATTGGTGAAAAGACAACATTCAACAATCAATTGTGACAGATGTAATTTTGGTGCGGCATAATCTCTTCAGTTGAATTTAATGGAATTGGCAATATCTCATTTAATAATATAATTTTGGCTGAGTGGCAATATAATATAATTACAGAAAAAAAATTGCGTGTAGTAATTGAAGTAATATTACCTAAATTTATGCAAGGTATACATAAATAAGGATTGTCTGCTTTGAAATGAACCAAATGCTTGTTGTGTTTTATTCATAGCTCTGCTGCATTGTAACACAGTAATAAAATACCGTAAAGTCTATCAAAATCATTGTTTGCGGTCAGTTGATACTTGATTATGCATGAATTCTTTCATCAATTTGCGAGCCGAGCTCCTGAATTCGCACCTTTGCGCCTCTCGATTGTAAATCACAGTCAAGAACAAGCAGATGAGTCGGAGAAGAAAAGAACCCCTCAGCCCTGCATCTTCTATAGCCAATCTGCTAATTGACTGGCGAATGCAAACGAAGGAGCATGCTGCTAATCAAATCTCCGCCCGATAGCTGCGCTGGGGACCGTCAATGCATTAGCAAACTTCTCCGCGAAATGCTGCAGTATCATCTCAATCAAAGACTGCGCCTCATTTCTTTCTTCTCTCGCTGCTAATGTAATTAGACAAAAGATTAAACAATTTACGGTTTTCTTAAATGAATCGGTTAAAGATTGCGTGTTGCTTTATTGAGGAAGTAATTAATTTGATTTCGTACTTTCTGCTTCATAATCTGGCGAATTAATTTGCCCATTTATAAATCATTGATTTAGGTGGCAGTAGCATTAATAATATTTACGATTGATAACTGTCTTCTGAAAGACATAAAATGTATTAATTGTAAGATGATATAAGAAATTGCATTTCGAGACCTTAAATACCTCTGTGGACTCCACCCATCAGAGCAAATAGCCCGATGTTTTTACATTTCCCGTCAAAAATGTAAATTTTGTAAAATATATAAAAGTTTATTTTTTCTTTCAATATTGATACGGATGTCCATAACTTTAGACCGGACACAAGCAAGCAATGGATGTGATGAGTCGCGAAGAATGTCTCACAGGGGTAACCGATCTCAACCGAGGCACACCGCACAAGTCAAAACTATTTCCATGAAAATGATGGCGCTTTTGTGGCGAGAACCGACAAGTGGCTTCGCCAGCACGGTCTAAGTGGACAGCAAGTCCTCTCTAACTGAGACTGAGAAGGTGAGAGCTGCGAAGGCGTTGTCCACGGACCACCCGGACGCCGATGAAGTGTGTCCTCCGACAGACACCTCGCTCTCCTGTCCTCTTAGCTATGTATTCTAACACTCTCTTCTTCTGGGAGGTATACTCTCGAAAACACAATATCGATTTAATTGAGAATTCAAGTTTCATCATTTTCTAAGTTTTCTTTTCGAAAATGGACAGAATATGATGTTTTGTCGGTGTAATGGGCGCGTTCCTATAATAAAGAGAGGTTCATTGTCCATGAAAGGCTCAATACACATATTCTAACCAATCAGTCATTGATACCCACAGGAAAAACCATTTGGGTAGTTAATTCCCTACCATTTCTATGGTTAATTAGCAGAGATAATTTTACAAACTGGTAGTACGTCCAGTGAGTATAGGTATCTGACGTAACTTTTTATTAATACAATAGGTCTATTAGAATTTGGTGTTGACAAAATTCCAAGACGGTTGCCAACTTTTCGTCAGATTTCATCATTTTAATCCCCATCCGCGTGGAAATCTAGCAACATTCTCTCAACTTTCAAATTCACACCAAAGTCAGACCACTTTTAAATACTCGATCCACATTCAGACCTGGCTCCATATCACAGATGGCAGTCCTCCATCACCCACAATCCCGACCCCGTTCAATGGAAGGCATAGACAATTCGCGACCCTGTATTTAGCAAGGAACAACAGCATTGGTCGTTGCACGCAAAACACTGTGTCGCAGAGAGCTCGCGGCAGGGAGTCTTGGTGATAGCCCGGCGGTCAAGTGCTCGGTGCTCTGTGCTCTATAGCACTTGTGATGTCCAGTGGGTCCATGGCGAACGTGATCGCTCATCGAGGGCAGGGATCAGTGCGTGGCGGACTGCACGCAGCGCGTTCACGGCGATAATCGAACGAACCGCACGCATCTTGTTGGCGGGATTGAAGTCTGTTCGGCTGAAAGTGTTTTTGTGGCTTGTGGTTCACAGGATGGAACCAAGTTTGGTTCAGATTTTATTTTAAATATTGAAACTGAAATGATCTCAGCGATCATTTGTGGTTATTTACGTTTGATGTTGGATTTCAAATGATTACAATTAATTGGTGCGGATATGTCTAAGGTACACATGTTTATTACATGTTTTATAGTTATCTTTTGCATTTATTATTTCAGACGATGTACCAATCCATTCGAAAATTTGATTAATAACGGGAACAAATTCCATGGATCCTTTGCAATGCACTTACCAACCATACATGCATCGTGATGGGTGTGCAGTTTGGTTTAATTTCCACTCTAACGTTATGGACTTTGCTAAATTCAAAGATCTGTCTGGAAATAAAAAATGTGTGTGCATCTGGTCAAAATCAGAAAGACCTTTGACCCTTTGAGGTGATTAAATATTGAGAGTCATGTAACATTGACAATAATGGTTCTATGAACTGCTAAATAATTTAATGAGTCAATTCATTAAAAGCGTCAGGCTTGTATTGTCTATTTGTTCGATCTAATGCAAGTTTACATCATTGTGAAATGATTAGAGTTTTAGCATAGATCGTTGTATGGCGAATGCATTTGCAGCTCGAGTCGCGACGAAATGCATTTAGTCTATGTTTTGGAACATCAACAGCGAGGAAATCAGTTCGTTCAACGCCAGTGTGAAGTGTGTACCTTACAAACAGAGCGGGTGCACTAACAATTACTGAAAATCTGATAACGTGTATGTGTATACACAATACTCAGCTCCGGCCTGATGAACCAAGTGACTGGGAAACGAGCTGGAGCAAATTTTTATCATCGAGTTGCTCAAATATCTGATTCTTTCCTCACTTCCAGTCCTCGCCTTCTTGCCTTTCCAGTTTCCTTCCTTCCTTATAATATATTTACATATTTGATAAAAATCAAATGAACCAGTATCTTCATATTGGATATTTCCGTGTGAATTGTTTGAACTTTGAATTTTCTGCAAATATTGAACTGTTCCGTCTGCGAATATCGAGAAGTTTCTTTGAAGTAATACAGAGTTTCACGCCTTCGGCTGATGAGATGCCAATGTAGACTGTAGACTGAAACATTTTTCAATATTTGATCTGACACTTTTTCACTCTCGCAGAATTGCTTATAAAATTAACGCGCTCTCTCTCTCTCTCTCTCTCGTTCCTCTTGGGCGCGCTGTGTCTTTACCTTTTTAAAGCTAACACATTACAATGAGCAATATTATGATTTTGAATAAGAGATGCAATACATATTTCATTCGCTTTCATAATAAATGAGGGTGGATCGATATTTTTAACTAATTTATTCGAAGCGAGGAAATTTTCCTCCCCGGTTGAAGAGACAAAACTTAAAGACACACAGCCATGAAAATAAACGGTCCCTTTATCTTCCTACACGTTTTATATCTCACGTCACATTTTAAAATTATTTGTAGGTACACGTCATGAAGTACATTTGAGTGTGCCTCGTGATAGCTAAAATTACGACAAGCCGTTGAACACAGCGTAACTGTCGTGCATAAAAGACTTCGAGCTTAGAACGGTGCCATAAATATCCTGCTATACGACAGCTAAGCCATGCAACATCAACGTCACACACTTCGCATAATTGAAAATATAATTTCTAGAAATTGTCTAAATGGACGCCATAAAGAAAGGCAGATAGATTATGAGTGACATTTATTTTCCGTTGGCGTTCAGTCGACGAGGCTGCTGGCCAGCATTGGCTGAACAGAGCGGGGGAGGGTGGGCACAAGCCGGCCCAGCTCATATCGACTAGACGTCCTGCGTCGGCGTCGGCGCCGGCGTCGGCGTCGGCGTCGGGACACGCGTTACCTCGGCGCCAGGCCGACTATACTTGGCAACAGCGCAGCGCGCGCCTCAAAAGCGACCATTTCCTTCAAGAATGATGCGTATAAAGAGAGTAAAAACCATCTTCTTTGTCCATAATAATCTGATTAGTTTCCTAACTGTACGTCATCGCTCATATATGATGTTTTAGGACGTGGGCGGTCCGTCGCTCTAAGAAAACCTACATCTTTGAGCAAAATATATTCGATTCATCTATATTTGCATGGCGGTCCAACGCTAGTTTTACTGCCAACTTGACACTAAACTGCACGTTTTATAGCAGAAAAGCTCTTGATCGGGGAACTAATCAATCGAGAATGACCAAGCGTTGGCGATGACAGTAAAACTCAGCCAATTTATGGGAACCACACCAGTGCCGCAATTTGCAAAAGCTAGCTTTGAAAATCCCACTAAACCACAAAAAAAAATCCCTGAGGGTACGTTTTGCCCTAGAGGGGGGCGGTTTATTTGTTTCTAGTTGATTTTAGCTCGGTCGACCTTGCACCGCGTCCAATATCGCGTTGGCCAGCGCTAGTCCCGCGTTGTAGCGCTGGGCAACGCTGCGACGAGGCAAAAGTAAAATATACCATATGAACGTCATCAATCAATAAGTCAACAGTCGAGCGTCTTTGTCTTCGCCGTTGCGAATCGTTCGAAGCGGCCTCGCATTTATGCATCGGCGCAAAGTGAACTTGGAATTAATACATATAGTCGCTGAAATATTTTTCGCGCGAGTTTACCGAGTTAATATTTGAGTTTTATTATGAGACGTGTAAGTGGTGTAAATCCATTGAGGATTGCGTTTATACAACTTTGGGAACAAGCAGCTTATCGACGTGATCCGCGAAGATTAGAGATGATCCGTACTCTTTTACCGAGCGAGATGCGAGCGATGCGAGGCAATTTAGGAAACAAACTCGCGTTGAATGTTATACAGATCTTCAGGGCCACCTAGCTTCATGATTAACTTCAGGATGAGACGCTATATTTAGTATCTTTGTGTCGCTTAAAAAAATTACTGGGGGAATAACGAAGATATATTTAATATTAATTGTCTAAAACAATGTATATTACATTTTATAAGTTTATGTGAAGGAACAGAAGCAACCGATAAGTTTTTAACCGTGGAGATGCTATCCATGTTATCTGGAAGTTAGGTGGATCCAGACATTGTAATATCCGCCCCTAAAAGTCTAAAATAAAATCCAATGCCCCTTCCAAAACCGCCATTAATAGAAGCCACTCTATAATGGCCAAAGCCAAAACTATACAGCGTCGACAGAAGTCAGGCTTAACAGCACCAGCGCGCATCTGCGAAGCCTTGCTGTCACCGAGCCTAGCGCTCAATTGATTGATGCGTCGGTCGTTGATGGCAAAGTCACCCAGCACCCAGCACCCGGCACCCGGCACCCGGCACCCGGCACCCGGCACCCGGCACCCACCGTGACTTGCAACCCGACACCGGCCAAGATGGCCCCTATAGCGCGTGTAATCGATCTGCTAATTAAGTGGTCGACGCTAATGCACGTCGCATCAAGTAGAATAATAAGAGCTTGGAAGAGCGAGCAGGAACATGCTTCGTGCGATGGCGGCGGCCCAGCTTTCTCTGTCTATAGTTGGCGAGTGTCCCGTCGAGGTGGAGTTCGCGCTCGGGAAATCGCTGTGCGAGCGACGGGTGTAATTGAATGTTGGTAATTTGGTTATCGGATTAAAGAAATCAGTGTGGTTTGATTGCGAGGGATTTGGTGATCAGATAAGAATAAAGATAATGGTTTGATGTGGCGTGGGGGAGGGGAGTTGGTTGAGATTGGTTGCTGATTAAATTTTATACCTGATCTGAGCGCCACTTTCATTAGTACTTTCGTGTAGCTGATGGGAAAAAAAAAACTTGCAGCGGGATACCAATCGGTGAAGAAATTCGATACTTTAAGAGCTTTGCACGGAGGATTTTTGAAAGTTGGGTGGTACTTTTACCTAGTTGATTTGAAATAGGACATACTCCGTGAAGCAACAGATAAAAAATGTTTTTTGCTATCGATGTCCACACAGCAGCCTCAGGCAATGAAAATTAATTTAGAAAGAAAAGATAAAAGTATGAAAAACCAGCCGTCGACTATACTTAACTTCATTTCAGTCTTTGTTGCATTACATTTCATTTGCATTACACTTACACTGGTGAAAACGTCTCGTGTATGTGTGTTTGTTTTTGTTGGCTTGTTTGTTGTTTTTTGCCTGTTTGTTCGCGACGGGCCAAACGGCACGAGTCTGAAGAAAATTTTAGGATTCGTTTTCAAACTCTCAACATAGATCCTCTTATATTTTCGGATATATTTCATTTAAAAATTTTCTCTAAAATCAGTTTATACGAAATTTTTTAGTTTCTTCAAAAGATCACCTTAGAGGCTATTAATATCATTTGACTGAATTTTCCTTAAATTATGTTAGTCCATGTCAACATGACTGACTGTTATGTTCTAGGTATGTTACACAATTCTCTTCATGACGACACTATTTTAATTTTGTACCTTTTTTACAATTTATTTCCCAATAATTCAATTCAGGCTCAACCTGCACTGACAAAATTTCCGGTGTTCATCCCTTGAAATGCTGAAAATATTAGAAATGTTATACTATTATGATGCAGATTGGCCAAAAAAGTTTACATCAAATCGATTTTTACTTATTTTTCATAATTATTGACCGAAAGATTTTCTATAATTCATGCCCATCCACAACTTGGATATATTACGAGATCTCGAATGCCCTTTCTATCCCCCGAGCGTTATAAAATGCTGTCCTAAATTATTTGGTCATTGCTTTTGGCGTACGTGCCTGTCACGATAAGATTTTCAACTGCATCACGGAAAATGTTTCGGTTCCATCTTAGTCGACATCCCATGGCTCCCGTCGAGCCATCAAGCAAGCTATTTACACTTGATGAGATGAGTCATGAGCCACAGTGCAGTCAAGCAGAGATGGACCCATCATCATGCTCGTGACAATATACCGCTGTACCGCTGTACCTCAGTTCAATGTTCATCGCGACGACCTAAAAGAACAACAGCATCTTATCGGTCCATTATATTAGTAAGATGCCTGCACTGATAGCACGACGACGATGTCATCGAACGATGTCATCGAACGACGATTCTGTGAGCCAAGCAATGACACATCAGACGATAGAATATTTCCAGAAGAGCGGAGATGAACTGAAATAGAAGATGACTGTAGATTTGTCTTCAAAAATCAGAGTCGTGGAATTTTGGGTAGAATTAGTTTTCTGTTCTAGCTTGAGGATTGTGACTTTAAGCATCCGAAGTTGTTAGTCATTGAAGTCAGAGAGAATGCCTTCGTATTTAACCCCGATATTGCAGCGACAAGAAATATACAAGGAAATTCGTGACTGGCGTATCTCTAGTAAAAAAAAGTGATTTGTGTTTTGAAATAATTTAAAAAGAGGATAGTCATAAAATCAAATCCTGAATTTCGTCTGGATTTGTTTTGTATGAAAATTTTGTAGAAGATATGCATAATTTTTCATGATAAACGAAATTCTGTATGAGAATGAGCAACATCAATTCCCATGGATGGTGTTAGGTATACGTTTATAGTTGTAATTTTATTTATAAATTCAAAATAGTTTTACAAAAAATCTAATCATTATTGTAAATCAATATAGCATCGATAGTATTCATGTCAACTTCAATTAAACATTTCCCAATTAAAAAAATAGCAATGTAAAGATAATGCCTCCGAGCTGAATTCTATCGAAGGTTGCGCGTAAATGGCGCAAGTAGTTAAAAGGTAACCTTACAACAAGTTGATTGCTTCATTAAGATGAGTGTGCAAATGCAAATTGATCGAAGCGTCAGCAGAGAATTGCGTTTCCGCTCAACTTCAAGGATTGCAGACAAATTTATTTTGATGGCACAAACTTAATGCCAATTCAATAATATATCGATATCATAAAATTCGGAGTTTTTATTTAGTGTCATGATTCGTGATATATAGGGTCATGAATCATGATTATTATATTTGAGAGAGTGTATTGGTTGGATCTTCATATTTGATCCTAAAGCTCCCTAACCCAATTTGATATTTAAAGCTATAATCGTTTCATCGCTTACCTATAATAACGGTAATATACCTCCTTCATATCTTTTGAGAAAATTCCCCCGTTGAGATTTGCAAGCGTTGTACCACAAAGTACATGAAATTCGACATATAACAAACCACAAAAAAAACATTTGTTTTTAAAAAACCATCTGAGGTCTATCACATCCCCCACCCCCTTCAAAAAAATAATGTAAGAAATGTCTGCTTTCAAAATTTGTGAAATCGGTTAGTAGCTGAGGTCTTCTCGGGACATGCGAAGTCAAGTAATCGGAAGGGTTGCATCCCTTGTAATCATGGCCGAACAATCGTGAATTGTGGTGTTTTGCGATGCATATTAGCATGTTAACGGCATATTCTACGTCCCTCATCGATTTCCTTAAGAGGGGATGCAATTTTGCAGATGACAGTGAAACAGCGATTATTCGGTCATGATTACAAGGGATGCAACCCTTCCGATTACTTGACTTCGCATGTCCCGAGAAGACCTCAGCTACTAACCGATTTCACAAATTTTGAAAGCAGACATTTCTTACATTATTTTTTTGAAGGGGGTGGGGGATGTGATAGACCTCAGATGGTTTTTTAAAAACAAATGTTTTTTTTTGTGGTTTGCATATCAGTTATTTTTGATATATTTAAAGAGTTTATATGGTTTGTTTAGCTTCTGTTTAGCAAATGAACCAACAATTCATAAGCTTTTTTCACCACTATGCCTGAGTGATTATCAATCTCATGCTTAGGTATATATACCTATTTTAAAATAAGTTATTTTGAAAGATTCTAGGGCTCTGTATTATTCTTTCTTGAGTAATTACGTTTGTCTGTGACAGGCCCTACAAAATGTTTTATGTTTGAAAAATACCTTAAAATACACCTTTTCCCAAGAACTTATGTTTTTATGGAAACACAATATTAAATTTAATCTTATAATATAAGAAAATAACCCGAACACACTCCTAAGTACACAATAACTAACACAGCAAATTGATATAATCACTAATCCGTATCCAGTCTGGCGACGATCATGAAGTTCGAACATGGCGGGTTCGAAACAAGGAACACGAATGACGTATTTCCGTCTAATTTTTCGGTCAAATATTTCGTCAAAAAACGGACTCGTAAAACGTGCTAATTTCAGTATAGGAATTTGTACAGGAGCGTCACTTCAAACATTAATATACACGAAACCCACACGACTCGGCGTCTAAACGAATATGATAAATAACCGCTGACCTGACAAGATGCTATCTGCAAATTAAGAACATTGCACGTCTTGTGGATAAATATTTCGTTCCCCTCAGTAACCCAACTTCATTTTCTGTTAAGTAAAGTATACAGTGGTAACCGGGAGTCGAGGGGTGTACAAGGATCGGGGTAATAGACCTCATCGGGAGGTTACCACCTCCCCCAATTCACACAAATCAAGTATTAAACAGTTAACTTCACTTCCACATTTTACTTCAGCCATGTACACTCTCGATAACTTGAGCTGGAAATGAGTACGCCAAACTTCCAATAAGCAAAACACGCGCAAGCACCCACCTAAGTTACCTGTGCGAGGAAACGAGCATTGAATCTGTGTCGCCTGTGTCCTGGACCACCGGGATTAGCTGCTAACAGGATCCATTAGCAAGTCTGTGTCCGCCGAACGTCGAACGAACTGAGATTAGCCCTAGCGCGGATGCTGCCGCGTGTATGTATATACCATATTATTGCATTGGGGGGTTCTTGGGGCATGGGAACTTTCACGGTGCATTCTTGGATCAATTTGATGCAGGCACATTCTCCGTATAGGTATCTAATCTTTGATTAAGTCAGTAAGCATAAGCGTAATGTACTATAATAATTAATCATTGAAAACTCATTTTGATAATGAGTTCTTTCTTTGTTCAAATTGGTACCTATGCTTGGTTAGTATACATTTTTAATTGAGTTCAGTTTCATTTCATACTATTTGGGAGGTATATCGTCAGTGCGATCTGCAAAGAGATATTTGCAGTTTGGTGCCAATACCAACTTCAAGTGTATCATTTATTCGGCTGATTCTGATGCAATCGTGAGTGTTGGTGTTGATGTAAAAAGCCCGATAGTCGTTCGCATTTGAAGCGCCAGTGTAACGCACCTACACGCAATACGCAATACGCACTGCCAAATATCTTATCTCGAGCGTTGTGCCATCACAGAATATGTGTTCCAAGCAGCGTCCAATCAATATCCGTGTCGCACCAGTGATCGCACGAGAAGAACACCCCATTGTTAGGCTGCACATGTATCGTGTGATTAAGAAAGTTTTGTCCCTTGGCAATCGAGGCAATGGAAGGAAATCGAGGGGAAATTAGTGGATGGTATTTGTTTTGCATGTTGACAATAATTATATTCGAACTTGTATATAATGTACAGATCATTGAATTCTCCCGTTAAAATAAACAATATACAAATGTTTTGGAGTACTTAAAAGTCAATGGAGGTTATTGTGGATAGAAAACTATCCACGCCTGGTTAACAATTATCCACATAATCAAGATTCGAGAGACATACAAAAATCGAGAAACGAATTGTACAAGAAATAAACGAACAGCACTTGAAAGATTTGATCAGTCACCATTGAAGTTTTATGAACAGTCTTTTCGCGTGCAATAAACAGAAGGATTTCGTTCGCTAATATTTATATGTTTCGGAATTTGCATATCACACGAGGCAAACGAATGAATGAAAATCATGAGCATTGCACTTGGAGAATATAGGCAGTATTGTTTTACAAACTTCACTTTCGCTCACTGATATAGGAGAAATAAACGCTCATTTGAAAACATAATAGTAAAATTGAAGGTGCACCCAAATTGGTATAGTTTGGGTGTGTTAATGAAGAAGACAATTCAACTGACTCTCAATCCAAACGGTTACGTCACCAAAATAACAAAATCTTGAAACAGAATCTCGAGAGGTTGATTCTGAGAGGTTGGCCCCCTCGCAGTGAGAATAGAGCGTGATTCGATTCGAGTAAAAACGAACGATCGACACGTGAGAAATCGTGAGATTGCTGCAGTTGAGAAGCTGTCCGTGAGAAGACTCTTAATATTTATAAAATGACATTTTATACGTAAGTAAAGTGACACATTCATGAAGAGAACATACGTTCAGCATAGACCAATTTATAGTACGCATCGCATCTGATGTCCATCATGCCAAGGCATTGCATTTCGAGGTGCGCTCAGATAATGAATTTCCCTGCACTTGATAACGCTGGGGTTTTTGCGCTTTGGCGTCGGCGTCGGCGTCGGCACGACGGCACCGTGCGGTAATGTCACACAACACGTTGCAATCATCGTTTTAGAATAAAATTATCTGCTATTTATGTACACCATTTCAGTTCAAAAGCGCGATGGTAACGTTCCGGTTTACATCTAACAACTTTAACAATATGCAAAAATATTCGAACATCGACTCGACGTAATATTTATAATGCGTGTCATTCATCATGATTTTGGAACTTTGCTTTAGAGGATATTTCCAATAGTTTTTACTTATTACCCAAACACATCTCGCCAACAAGTCGTATATCAAGTCATCTCGCATTAGAAAGTTTCTTAAAAATCACTGTTCAAGAAACTCATCGTTTCGGCATGCGAGGCTAGACATTCGAACTCGCAACCGCAATCCAACTGCACACTTTGCATGTCTTTCTTTCACCAAGCCATTCCTTTCGCATTCCAGCCCATTGTTAACCGCGGGCACCTCTCGAAATGTGACGAGGGCCCCATGCGCACGATGAAACAGCGTTTCTTTCCCAACCTCATGGCTACCGGCCATGAATGGGACACACGTCACCGTTAGCGGAAACTAGCCTGTCTTCACGCCTCGAGTAGATCACCCACCACGCGCGTCGACGGCGTCCTTCGCGACCCACCAACATCGTCCACCCACCGACGCCGTCCTCCCACCGACGCCGTCGGGGGCGCCGAGTTAAGACACACAACGACACGTTCCCGTGACACTCTTCATTCTCAAGCCGCAGACTCTCCCCGGACGCCACCGGGGCCGATCTAGGCGAGAGGATACTGATGTCACAAAGACGTCGCGCCCGCCGACGAGTGGTACAGAGGGCTCTGGTAGTAAGAGTCGTTCGCCAGCGACGAGTGCGGATGCACCGAGTTGGAGTAACCCGCATACTGCGCGGCCATGTCGTACATCTTGATGTCCGTCTTGCTCTCGGTGGGCAGCAGTCGCGTGATGGAGAACGGATGGCTGGCCGGCGCGTACCCGGCGGGCTCCTGCTTCAGATGCCCGTGGTGCAGCATCGCCTGGTGATCGGAGAGGAAGTGCGGATGACAGCGTCCCATCATCGCCGCCAGCTCCTCGTGCGGCAGCTGCTGTTGCTGTTGATGGTGATGCGCAGCGACCGAGTGGTGCTGCGGCTGCTGCCCGAGGTGCTGGCTGGACGGCTGCAGGCCACACAGGTCGGGCTGGTGCAGCAGACCCGACATCGGGTCGGTCTCCACTTTGGGCGGGTGCAGACCGAGCATCGAGCCGAGCTGCTCGTCGCTGCCGCTCTTGTCGCTCGCCGCCTGGTGGTGGTGGTGACCGCCCTTGTGGTGGCCGTCGTCGCTCTGGTGGTGGTGCGACGGCGACTTCTTGTCGTCGCCCGAGCCGCTGTGCGACGGCGACGCCTTGTGCGTCTGCCGCACCGTCTCCTTCTTGTCGTCCTTGAAGCGTTTCTGGCGTCGCAGGTAGCAGCCGTTCTCGAACATGTTCCCCGAGTCGGGGTGCAGCGTCCAGAAGGAGCCCTTGCCCGGCTTGTCGGGCGTGCGCGGCACCTTGACGAAGCAGTCGTTGAACGACAACGAGTGCCGGATCGAGTTCTGCCAGCGCTGCTGGTTCTGTCGGTAGAACGGGAACAGGTCCATGATGAACTGGTAGATCTCGGAGAGCGTGAGCATCTTGGTCGGCGCGTTCTGTATGGCCATCGTGATGAGCGAGATGTACGAGTAGGGCGGCTTGGCGTGTGTGTAGCTGCGACGGTAGGTCTTGTCGGCGCGTGCCCGCTGCAACGCCGCCGAGTTCGGCGAGCCGCCGTCGCCCGCGAGCTCGGCGCGCCCACCGGGCATCGCGGTGCCGGGCGCCGGGCCGTACGAGCCCAGCCCGCCCATGCCGCCCATGCACGAGCCGGCGCCGCTCATGTTGCCCAGCGGGGAGCTCATGCCTCCGTAGCCGGCCATGCCGCCTGACGACATGCAGTTGCCGTTCATCGGCATGCCCATGCCCGCCGAGCCGAGCATGTTCGAGCTGAAACTCGCCGCTGTCTGCGGGGAGCACGAGTTCATCGTGGTCATCGAGACGCAGCTCATCGAGTTGACGCTGTAGGTCGGCGTCATCGGGCTCATCGAGTTGACCGAGCTCATGCCGCCTCCGCCGCCGCCGCCTCCGCCGCCGCCTCCACCGCCGCCGGCGCCGCCGCCAGCCTCGGCGTAGAGCTTCTGAGAGGATAACATCGCGTCGCGACGCGTCACGAGACCATCACTCGGGTAGACAGACGCGATAATCGGCAGCCCTCGCGCGCTCCCCGCTAATCACTCATTATCTCACCGATTATCACGTGCAGCCGGGCAGCGGGACAACGAACTCGATTGTTTATGATTCGATGCGATGCGTCGATGCGGCGATCGGCGTCGCTGCTACGCAACCGACGCCCGCAAGGCGCGTGGCGAGCGTGTTCTTGCTGACCACACCGAGACTCCCGATTAACAGTTCCAACTGTTTGACGATCAAATGTTTAATTGAAGCACACACACTCTAGCGACGACGTCGACGACACATGCACACACGAATCGAAAACGTTTGCACAGAAATTTGTTGTATCAACACGCGGACTGTTGCGGCGGCGACGTCGACGCGCTGGTCTCGAGCCCCGTTGGAGAGTGTACACACTGCACACCGACAAACACACACACACACACACACGCGCGTAGAGGGCGCGTTGGGCCCACTAGCGGCTGGCTGGCTGGCAACAGGTACCCGTGCTCGGACCTCCGCGCGCTTCGCCCGCGAGGGGTGCAGGTTTGACCGGGGGGTGGTTATTGGTCACAGTCGCACATATTCTGGCCGGGGCCGCAAGCGTCGCGTCGCACCACGGACTATTTGCTCGTCGCACTAGAGATAACTAAACACAGAGTCACTACACTGATTGAAAGAACAAACATCATCGACGACGGCGACGTCGACGGCGGCTTGGCGATCACGTGGGGGTGGCGGTTGTGTGTACCGTGTCTCTCAGACAATATTCCACGAGGCTTGTTTGGCCAAGAGAGGGGACACGCAAACTATTTAGCTAGCGACGATCAAACTGAAGTGCCCCGAACTTCGGGAAAACATGGCAGAGGAAAATGGATGTTTGGCCCGCGCAGTGGGGATGACCCCGACTCGCTAGCCCCCTCCACGTGCGCGGGACGCCTGGCAACCAATGGGCGTCGAGCGATGCCGACCAATCGTCGCGCCGCGTGGTTACTATAACAACGGCGGTGGCCTTGGGGGTGTTGGCCACGCCCCAACGACGCCGCGGTGGCTGCGGGCCGGGCAGACGTCGGCAATAGCGTCGTGGGGGAGGGTGAGCGCCAGCCGCGGCGGAGCGCGTAACTAGCGGCGTCGGCGTCGGCGTCGGCGACGGCGACGGCGACGGCCGACCGTGCCCTATTTCTTTTGGATTTCTACGCGTCCCGGCGACGTCCGGGGCGTCGGGTGACAGGGAACAGCGTCGCTTCCAGAATCGTCGGAACGTTGGAACGTCGAAACGTCGAAACTTCGGAACCTTGACTCGCTTGCTCGTGAAACCCGTAGGCTTTCCCCCCTTCTCACATTCCGCGTTACAGGTAAAATAAATTTGATTATATGGTTATTTTATTCTTTGTTTCAAATCTGTATTAAATATTTTCTCGCGGAATTATGAGACCATGCCTACTAGCGATAGTCAACTCAACATTTATTACGAAAGACAAGTCCATGTAGTTTCTTAGACGGGGATTGCTCGTTGGCTTGGACATTGTTTTGGAATTGAACGTATTTATGTGTCATAGTCATAGTCATAGTCATATCAATTCAGGCAGCTTTATGTAAAATAATAATCATGTAGAATATTTGGTTTCGAACCTTTTTCCAAATGCTCTTTGCCACGGTTTTATTACATCGAATTTCGTGTTGCTGACTTTCTTCTCGCTGTAGAAGGCCCGTTAAAACTGTGGGCAATATTTGTTCTTGCATTTCTTGAACACGCGTTCTCGATTAAGCCATGCTCGTTACAGTCGCGCGTAAGTAAGTAATCATTCCATTTCATCGCGTCACCCATCGATTTTCTGTCAAATAAAGGTCAGCGTTGACGGTAAAGTTGTTTTCCTGGCTACCACCAGACCTCGGCGCCACTGCGCGATCATCTTTATAATCGATGCAACCTTCCAACCAGTCAGCCAATCAGACCGGCCGATCCAGCCTATCGATTTCCTGTCAGTCAATAGTTCGTCCCCTTGATTGATTCGTGGAAAGGTCATGATGACTGCTATCGGTCAAACGAGCCAGATGCATGGCTCATCGATTTCTTGGGGAAATATTCTCGTTTGCACATGCGTGGTGTTGTTGATGCTAGAAATATAGTTTTGTAAATGTTCTACCATGCAGTAGTGAGCGATTTAACGAGAAGTCAAAAAATTTGAAAAGCGCGTCATAAAAACCGCTAAAAGTTTAAATAAAACTTTTGGGTGGCAAAGCGAAACCTGTAATGATTCCGAAATACTATATAATTTGATAGAGTGAATTTATAAATAGAATTTGAAAGAACGGAGAAAATACTAAAGATATACTTCTTTATAAACCAGAAAATCACTATTTATAGTAGGTAGGTATTAATCATCAAACTCTGCAGTGCTATAAATGCCTTGCAAAATGCATCATGCTGAATAAATGAATAATAGTCGAAAAAATTGCCACTACTGCCTTCTACCGAAGTGGCATGCACCCTGTGGTTATTTATTATCATTGTCAGTAAAAATTTGTCTTTTATTTGGCGGCTATGATACTCAAAAACCACACGTCAATTGGCTGATAATGCGTATTAGATCGTTTACGGGATAACACGCTCGGACGACAATGGACACCACATTTCTCATGTTTGCAGGAAAATTATTTTTAGTTTCGATGCCTAACTGTACGAAAGGTTAAAGTACTCATTTGATAAGCAGTTCAATTTTGTCAGTTGAAAATAAATTCATTCAAACTTTACGGTGCAGTGTATCACATACAAACAAGCGCATTATTTTACTTGTGGCATGTTTTCGAAATACTTTTACTTGCGGATACGTTCGGTCCAATCGAATGCAAATGCAAGGCCGCTGCTCCGTCCAGTTCCCGTTTTTCTCTAATAAAACTAACATCGAGGATTGATTGATACATCGTAAGGGTATATTAGCTGCAGAAAACTTCACAGGTATTCTGAAAATTCAATCAAAATCGGTTGAGGCGCTAAGTCTGATGTAGCTCATAGCTCAACAGATTGAAACCACCTACAAGATATTTTAAAATTAAAATTCGCTTCGCTTTTTCCACTCAATTAGCAACACAGAGCGTCCGCCACTGGACTGAACAAACACCGATACAAGCTTATAATTTATTTATACTCAAACAACATGTCCGCAAGGCGAAGCACATGGAACATAAATTCAATGTGACGCTTCATCTCATTCAGGCTTCCTTGTCAGCCAGCCGAAGTTACTTTGATAGAAAATAACAATGTTAACAACGTTATTGTCAGTAGCAGCAGCGACAGCAGCAGCAGCGACAGCGACAGCAGCAGCAACGGCAGCAGCGGTGGCTTGTGTGTACACACACCATGCTTTGTAAAGCTCGATTCTTTGCTCGATTCGCTTCCCCAATCTGTATACGGCCATGGCGTGTGCCCTGGTCAGGCAGGGGGCATTGAAGTTTTTAGGCTCTATGTTGTATGGCAAGGCGATGGCATGGCCTCTAGTTGCCAAACGTGTTGCCACGCAGGCCGAAAGAGTATATTAATTAAATGAGTTTCAGGGGATATTACGGGTATTGTTAATGTGCATTTTAAACATATTTCAAGCCGAATTTCAACGTAATTTTATAGATAATAATTTAGAGTAACTCCTCGATTGATGGGGTCCGATTTTCTCTGGATATATTGAATTGCTCAATTTCTATTGATACAGCTTCAATTATTAACACAGAATCTAAAAAATGTTTATTCAGAGCCGGATCTATGGTATAAGTGATTCGTGGCAACTTTTTACTTGTCGGGTTGGAATTTTCACTATTGAAATTTTGCGATTTTTTAAATGAATCAAAATATGCCCTTAACTATACTATATTATACAAATGAAGCATCCAAGGCCGGGGTTATTATTATACAACTTAATTATTCTCGCTTAGTTTTGATGGTAAATCTGTCGAATCAGCCATTTGTATTACCTATTGGTAAGTATATAATTCTATAGATTTTGTCTGTTCATTTGCGGTGAGTCTCATGACCTCTTGATCATGTGGCCAAGTTTTTGAAATGAGGACTCTTTGGGACAATGGTATAATTTTATCCATTGGCATCTGAAGGAACACCTTATCAGCTTTCTGCTACCATGGCCCTAGCCCTGAGTATCACATTATTTACCAGTTGGCAACTTGCTCAACCAATTTCGTCCTAAGATTTTCACAAGGAACCCAAAATAAAAACATTCTGAGGGTTGAGTAGCGAGTAAGCCATAGTGAAGACCTACTAAAGATCAAAAAAATATCAGGGCGTACCATTTTTAGGCATTATTGAAGAAGTCTCATATTCACCCAAAATGACCCTATAAATAATTTTACTTTTACACAGTCGTTTTGCCTCAGTATATTCTAAAAGACAATATTGGCGAATCTGAAAGAGTACGTGAAGTCCTAGAATACCACATGTTATACCACTCATTCTTGCAGTTGGCCGAATAAAATATTATATAAATAAAAAATGTTCTGGATTGATTGAGAGAAATATTGTCTTGCAGGTTACGCCGAAGCTGAAAGCGCCACAGCACGGCTTGCAGTAGTTATCGCTGGAATGTAAATCCAGAACCCTAAATAGGGAATCGGTCGAATCGACTAATTGATTTTCTGACGCTCGATATGCTCTCCCATTGATTTATACATGAAAAGGTTTCTCTGATAGCTGCTATGCCGGTTTAAAGCAGCACACGTTTATTCAACTCCAAGCTCTCATCTCCGCTACATTATTTGAATATTGCAGATTGACATTTATAGAATTGATTAGTGAGAGAAAGAAACCGCAAAAAGCAAAAAAAGCGTCATAAAACTGTGGTTATCAAGAAAAGTGATGGATGTGGATGCACAAAAAACGGCAAATAAAAATAGAACGCAAGGGATCCTTTTTTGGGATCCTTAGTTAGTATTAAAATCTATATTTTGCATATTTTGCTATTCCCATCCTCTTCACTCGCTTCGCTATTTACGCTCATCAATTATTTCATTTAGAAGGGAAATAAAATCGGAATGTAGGTGTTACTGGTCAAATATGTACTGGTCTGGTACATAGTATCCCCCTTTGGATCCACTGTTTAAAGATGTGTTACGGTAACGGCACGGCACCGAAGAACAAACCAAAGACTTACTTGGATTGGAGGTACTTTCTTGTGTTGCACAGCAGACTTTGGTTTGATCACTTCAAATTTCAATTGGCTAGTTTCTTATCAGATCAAAAACTTGAAACACTCGCTAGATAAGGTATTATTTCTTATTTCAAAGTCAACTTGCACGAGTTTCGTCGATATCGATGTATGTCCGTAGAGTTCGCTACTAGCCGTGACTAGTAGCGCTACTGTACGGCTCACCCGAACTAGAAATAAACAGCGCTAGATATTTGAAATCTTTTGAAATGTTCAAACGATTGATTTAGATAATTACAATATTATAAAACAAGTTTCCCTTCTGATGATTTCCTATTACAAAAATGGGTGGACTATGTGCATTAAATGCATAATTTATAATGTTGTTATGAAGAAGATCAATTTCTTACACCTAAATATAAATTATGTGTTTATTTTAATAAAGTTTTTGCATAAAACCAAATCCGATATGTCCCATGTAAAACACAATGCAACATATTGAGAGGCTAATATGTTTGAATCTGATAGGAAATGGAAATAGATAGGGATGGAATAAATATATCATACAAAAATCTTTGATACTGTTATTTTAACTATGCACAACAAAGCAATGCTGCCCTGCATTGAATACATTCCTCATTTATAATATAAATAATTGGACACAGATTATTTCATAACAACATGAATTAAAAACAAATTGGCAGAGGTACTATTATTAAAATTGTAGTATTGCTCCAATGGTGAACATGGTCTATTACTGGCATAAGCACTCTCAGGTAGTATATTTTTCTCCTTTTATTTAAGAGATACAACAAATAGCAGTATTTTATTACCAATACGACTAATGAATGAAAAAACTCTTTTCGTGTACTTTCTCTGAGTATGGACACAGACAATAAATTAAAATGTATTTAAAATCCAGCACACGACAAAGAAGTTACCAAACGCAACTCCAATGCAGAGTTCGAGATCTAACGCCGATTCTCTCTGGCAATAGCAAAGGCCCATGGGATGGGGTACTGCAGTAAAGAAAGCTAGTAACTATCTACAAATAAAATGCTACCCGATCACTGATCAGAAGTAAGTGGCACAGGGTGATCAAATTAGCGCTGATAATTGTGTGGATCTTAGCTACCCAGTTCACAATGTGCTCTTGAAGAAGGTAGGGTATTATTAAGGTATCACAAAATGAACATAAAATCACAAGAGTCAATCATATGGATTTAAAAGACCAGCTTACAAAAATAATATAGTATACCTATAAATATATTTCAAAGCTGGCCTTAAAAACATATGTAAAAGTTGTCTATCTACCTACTGTAAAATGGTGCGACCTTAAATTAGTGAAGTCCGTGGTCGGTGGGTGATTCTAACCACTCGAGACCCGATAGTAACAGCATGAAAGCTATGTAGACAAAAATAAATCAGGGGAAATGGTACGATGAATCGATGAAATCAGAGGTAGTAACTAGGAAGGAACAACCGAGTTTTTTGAGTACCTTAGGGCATACCGAAAGTCTGTCCATTAGTTAGCAGGCCACGAATAACACTACTGTTCACAGCTTGGCACGTTCTTCGTGCACCAGCCAGTTCTTCATGTCGAACGGATCTATGTGCCTCTTTTCTTGTGGCAGCGTCAAGAGATTGCCTGCAAACAACGATCGCGCCGGCGTCAGACAACTTTTTGGTTCGGTGGCCTGTCTGGCAGCTGCAAACTTTTGTTGGCGAAGAATGGAGGAACCGTGCTAATTTCTAATTAAAATTATGCATATAGTTGTGAAACAAGTTTAAATGTCTTCATTAGTCCCAAGAGAGACTGTTTCTTCGGGTAAACTTATAATGCACGCCACACCATTTATTTGCACTCTACCTACATTCCAGAATCCACAACCAATTTCCGTATTCCAAAGTTAATGGCACAAAATGAAATTTAATAAATTAGATTAAAATGTAACTTACCCAATTTTGTAGATATTTCTTGTAATAGAGTTCCTTCCATTTCATATACTACTTGTCCATTACTGCAAAAGAAAAAAAATCATCAAGAGTTAAGTGTTTGAGTTATAAACAACATGGACAAATATAATTGCGTTGAGCTTTTTGCTCATTAGTCACTCATTACTCATTAGGCACGTGCACACAATTCAGAATGACCTGCGACTCACAAAAACACTGCGACATTTTTTTCGCAGCTGAAACACCCCCGCGGTAAACAACAGAATGCTCAGTATGGTTTTCAGGGACCAGCAATTATTATCAATCATCTCTGCCATTTTGATTGAGTTTCATCAAATCACAGGGCACTCTTTCTTTGAAGGTGAATAATTAGTGTGCAGAAACATCACGGGGAAAACAGGCATATCTGGGAAGCAATGGGAAACAACTTCTGGAACCTCTGCAAAAATGGACAAAATGACTACCACGAGAGGATTTTAGGCTGATTCATTCACCAACATACAGGAGATGGGACAAACTCTCAGACAAACCAAACAGCCCTTCTCAAAGAATACAAAAACTAGAATCTAACCATTCTACTGCAAGCAGCTGAATGAAATTGAATATAAAAGAGTAACTTTGTTTCTGTAAAAATAAGGTTAAAAGGAAAACATTACAAGGGATTAAAACAAGAGGTGCGTTTGAGGCTGAGCTTACACATTGCGTTTCGAGACGGCGCGGAGAGCGGTGAACGACTGGAGAGCCGCCGAATACATGTCCAGCGAGAGGCTGGCCGGATGCACGGCCGTACCCAGCTGGCTCTCCACAAGCCGCTGGATCTGCGGCAGCAGCTGCCTCTCCGTGCCTGGCGCCTGCAACGTAGACAGACGTCAGCCGTTGGCAGGGGATTCTTGTTTTCCGACAACAGCGCTTTGTCGATACAAAGAATCTGTCTATAATTTACTTTCCTGGAATGAGCTCTATTCACTTTACTATAGCTGTAGAGTTCCGGGTTCAAAACACATTTTTCCAGTTTCAAACATAAATCAACAGGAAAAAGCACAAGCTATACACCTATTCCACTCAGAGTAGAATGATGTCAAATATCCACTGGACTTACTACCAGTTTGGAAAAAAATATTAACTAGCTCTGCTAAATAACAAAAGGAAGATAGGTAAATCACAACCCGAATGGCTCTACCTGGCTTTCGCGAGTGGGCATCATGACGTCATTTTGATAGAATGGAATAAGTAACATGAAGCCTGTAGTGTCAGTATTAAGTCAATGAGTAGTCCTGTTTCTATAATATCCACGTCTGGATACTTATTTTCGAGTAGATTTTTAGTCTCAAATAAAAAATGGCAAGAAATGAATGTTCGGAGAAAAATATAAAGCGCAACCATTACCACTCACATCCTGTTAAAATTCCAACTAAACAAGCGACAAAATCATCTTCAAAGACAGGCTGTCTTGTCGAATAGCCGACCCACCTGCTGCAGGACTTGGCTGACGGCCTGGTAGCCGTCGAGGAACGGTCGCAGCAGGTTGCAGAGCAACATCTGCAGCTTGCGGTGGTTACCCAGCCCGAGCCGACCGTTCTCGCCGACCTCGACGATGTCCAGGAGGTCGAGCTGCGCTAGCGACTCCTCGAACTCCTGTCCAACGCAACGCAACGTCCGTTACAACTTGTCTCGCCTCGGCACGACTTCGCCAACGGGCAGCTAACGCCTCGTGTGGTGCAAAGCAGCGAGAAACAATCTTCGTGCCGAGTTTTCAACCGGCAATGGGGGCTAGGTTTGGTGATGTGAAGATTGGATGCCTGGTCATGGTAGAAAACTTCGCATAAAGCTTGTGTCTTGATGTTTTGCGTGCCGCTAGTCGAAGCATTAGGATTGACTTTAAAATATTTTTATTCTGGTGCTAATTGTGATTCTTGCAAAGAAATGAGGTTCACTCTATGATTGGCTGTTACCATGACAAATTACTTGACTCTGCACTTTAAGCCTTGAGCACTTCAACTTTTAAGGCCCATTCACAACCAACTTAGCAGTAGCCATTAACGTAAACGCAAACGTAATGAAAATGTGCACGTCTAAAACAACCAACGTAGCCGTAATAAATATGCCAATAAGGCTACCTCTGAACCATTGCCATTTTTTTCATCTTGTTTCCATCTCTCAATTATCCTTATATTTAGCCATTAGCACATGCTCTGTAATTACAAATTAGAACACCAAACAAAAATAGACATGCATTGACGGAGTAAGGCAGAAAAGCGAGCGTGTCTTGCTTCCGTAATGACCCACGGTTAAGTGATGTTACATTTACGACCATTACGGGTACGGGAAGGACCATTTTGACATTTGCCAGGAACAAATCTCGTCATTGTTCCTCCACCAATAGGGCAGGAACCCTTTCCTATTTTTCATTTTACATGTTTCATAACTTGGATATAATAAAATGGTGGTTAGAGATCTAGTTTATCACAAGTAAAATTTTTTCTACCTAAATCTATACGTAGAACCCATCAATCCATACAAGAAGTTTTCAGTTTTTTTCATAAAAATTGTGTGGCTTCCCAAGCCAAAAATAATACAATCAGACACTAACCAAATCAAAGACATTGTACGTAAATGATTAGGTAAGTGAAAATGAGTAGTACCTGGTTTTCTCGTGCATTGTATAAGACAAATTCGTGCGACAAAACTGACCGCACAAAATGGTATTTGTTGAACAGATCATCTGAAGAAGAAGACAAGTCATGTAACCAATGTAGGAGAGAATTTGAAGACATGCTCCGATAAACAGAGCAACAGCATTAACAACCCAATCAATCGGTGAAAGTAAGGTAGATAGGTAGGTAGATAGGTACTAGGCACTAGGTAGTAATTCTTGCCGAGTCATTAATCAATGCTTACAATTGGTTTTAAGCATTAGAACTGGCATTGTTAAGATTTAACATTAAACATTAATATCATAATTTACGTTTTTAAGTTTGCATGATGCACCTTTTTTTAAAATATCGAGTTATTTTTCTAGCATCTAGTCCAAGTATGCCCAATTGAGATAAGAAATTGTTAATACCTTAATGATACATAATGATTAATGGCATTAAATCAGTATTTACGAAATTCCAATTATGAAATGCATTCACTGATCAACAGTAATTCAAGTTATTTTGTCCCAAAAGCACCCCATGCCGCCCACAAGCTTTCGTCGACAGAATTCTTTCCCAACCAAAATACACCCTGCCATTTGAAACCCGTACTGGCCAGTTACTAGCCAGACGACCGAAGGACGTGAGCCAGTTAGTGAATGCGTTTACCTCTGTCGATCTGCCTCGAGCTGTCGAGATGCTGCATGATGACTGTGATGATGGCCGGCCCGATGAAGTAGTGCATGCACGGGTTCACGTAATGCTGCAGCATCATCAACGGGGTGGCCACCTCCATCGTCTGGCTGCACAAGCTGTGACCTGCGAGACAACGCAAACGCACCACTCGTTATAGCAGCGGCAGACGTGTCGGCACAGTTGTGCGCCTTTTTCTAATCGCTGTACGGACTCGATGATTTAAGTAAGGCGGGCTTAGGTCTACAACATTGATAACCTCTGCCGCACATGAGCCCCTGTAGGATTTCTGTGGGAGGATAAATCAAGTTTCAATAGATGGATGGCTCCATCTCAATTTAGATGAAATACTTAGATGAAATACTTGGTAGGGATATAAAACGGAAATTTGGGAAATATCTTGTACACATGTAGACTCATAGGCAGCTTATCACTGGCACCAAAAATGGTGAAATTGCCAATTTCAGAATCAGATTAGCCACAGTGTATTAAGAGACATCTGCTTTGCTCAAACAATGATGCAAGCCACACACAGTAATATGTACCTACCTACCTTTTCCATAGAGTCTACTAACTCTATTCCATAAAGGAACTAAGCCTTACAGAGTAAGCCTCATACAGTAAGCCTTACTTGCTCCATGTCAATGCCTTTACCAATTATTATTATTGATTTTCTTATCATTAATGCAATAACTACGCAGGTCATTACTCATATAAGTATTGGCTTTGAACGCTCAAACTATCCTGCTTATTCTTAGTTCTATGTGACGGCACTTCTCCCCTAAAAAAAAATTACGTAATCAATGCCTTTTGAGTTTATAGCCTACTAGAGGCTTATCGCTACGGCAAGCAGAATGCTCGGAGATAATGGTGAGCGCCAGGATTGCTGGAATTGATCTGGTGAGTATCGAGCCGAGATACGGCGCAGAGTTTGAACCGTTTGAATGGCCAACACGGTGGCGAGACGCGAGACGTTGCTGTGAGTGACGCTGTTCTTTCCCCTCGCTTCAGGTTTGCTTTGAAAAGAACAGCGCTTCACTCACTGCAACGTCTCGCCACCGAGCTGGTCATTCAAACAGTTCAAACTCCGCGCCGCATCTCGGCTCGATACTCACTAATTCTATACCAGCAATCCTGGCGTTCACCGTCATCTCCAAGCAACCTGCTTGCCGTTGGGGTTTCGACTCTACACTTATTTACTCGATGCTGTAACCGGCAAGACCAAAGCTCCTATTAGCAGCTTCAAAAAATAGCTTGTCACGCTATGAGCTATGCGGTTGCGCAAAATGTGCCCTGTAAGCGCTAGTCGAGGAGACGCCGTAAGATGCTGACCTCTGAGCCGCGCGGGGTCGAGTTGGGTGCTGGAGGTGTGCACGCGCGCCAGACGCAGCTCTCCAGAAGGTCCGGCCGTCACCAGCGCCTTGTGGATGTGCAGCGCTTCTTTCACCGCGGTCTCGATGTCTGCCGCCTGGCCTGGAAGAGAGCATGACGGGCACCGGTCAACGATAGCAGTCATGCTGGTGCCATCGATGCGCCATATGATGGCAGATTTCATGGAAAATACCGAAATAAACCATAAAATTGATTATATGTATCTCGTCCTGTTTTTTTTAATTGCAGATTATGTTAAATCTTGGAGTGAACAATTGACTTGTCTAGATCACTTGATGAACTTTGAAACATAAAATTATATTTTAGCATTAACCTGTTGGAATTTACCAATGGAAAATTTTTGAATATTCCTGGTCCGCAAAAAAAAATTAAAAGGTTTTCGAAAAAAAATTGTCGGTAGCATCTGCAGAAAAGTGTATTGATAGCAACTAAAAAACTCCTGCATCTGTAATTTCTCAAATAAAATCTCTAAAAAGATTTCAATTCCACAACGTTTGCATGCCATTATTTCCAGCTTTGAAAGGTATATAACAATATTACTTTCTACCTAATATTGTGTTGTATGAAAGGAGAGACGGTTAGCACTCCCCTAGACAAGGATGGAATACACACATATTGGTTAGGCACTGCTGTACCTGTACAGCACTAACCACATTTTTTTATCATTATTAATTGCAACTCGTGACTAAATTCACTGAACAATAAATATTACCTTGATCAATTGTAGTACAAATATTTTACTTTGGTTCAAGTAAATTACGATAGCTACATACCTCAGCAATGTTATTTTTAATTATGATGAGGAAAAGACTCATGAGTAGTTCAAGTAAATAAATTATGTAAATTTGTTTCCTGGTTCTGTGCATTCTTCCTGCTACGCTTATCCACGGACAGTTATTGATTACTGGTTTACGCTTGAAACCAGAATATCACAAGTTATCAAATATAAGCAATGCTATGAAAGCAATGATCATGATTGATTAACTGCCAATGAATTTCATTAGAGCCTTTCTAGCTAGCAACAAACACATAAATGATCGCAAAAGGAATATGAAAATTAGCAAGCACCTGTGATTGCAATAGATACCGGGAAACAAAGGTTTAAAAAGTGTGGGATGTTTACAACTATCCCTCGAGGAAAGACCCATTCATCAGAATGCAGGTAACCTTCTACAAAATTAGTGAAAATCACGTTATTGACTCACTGTCACATCACAATCAATATAAATAAAGCTGTCACACATCCTGTACCTTTCCCCCACAACTAAAAAGCAATGCATATATTGACTTAGATCTGTTTGCAAATCATTACTATTTGTGTAAGCTGCATGCAATTCTTCCACACGCTGTAGTGTCAATGCGTAGAGAAAACACAAGGAAATTGTCTGGTAATCATTGGTAAACAATTAAAGGTAAGGCATAAGCCGATGGACAAACGAAAACACTGCGGAATTTCTATTTTCATTCTGACATTGATGGTGAAATGACATAAAATAAAATAAACATCTTTTGGTGGCATAATAATTTGGATGTTTGTGTTACGCAACAACAAATATCATTTGTAGTGTAATAAATTTAAGAATTCTTGCTTTTTCCTGCAACTTCTCGTTCACAGATACAGGAACTTAGAATGCCGAAAAATATTTCCGTCACCCAAGTTTGCTACTTTGCTACAATGCTCATCATTCACTAGTGGGGATTCAGGCCTTACTTAAAAATCCAAAAATCAAATTAATATATTTACACCAGCCCTATTTACAGACCTCTAAAAAATATTGCATACTACGTCCAATTTCGTACAGGCTCTGTCCCTATTTGTCCAAAGCAAAGCAAAAGAAACTCCGGGTTGCATGCAGCTTCAGGAATTGTGTCATTCGTCTTATATTTTGCGTAGTCATTCGCGTAGATAACACATTATTTTGTTTATATTCTACCCAACAAACGGAACAGAAGCATTATTGGGACCTACATTAATCTCCAAACCGATGAATATGCCGATGCGTGTACTATCTATAAATTGAGAGGTGAGGATACAAAAAAAAATTTTAAACTCTAACTAACTGGATAAATCTGCTGTATTATTCACCCTTTGATCACTAGTAGTGGTGATAAGGCTAGTAGTGATTAGTGATTGAAGATTAACCACAGTTAAAAGATCCAGTTATATCACACTTATAAAAAGTCAATGTGAAAATTGTAGCAAAGCCTGTCCCTTTTATCAATCCTAGGCACTAAATTATATCATGATAGACGGTCATCGGACACCAACGCTCCCAGCGCAACGGTACCTTGTACCAGCAATCGAAGTGCACTTGCCGATATCTCCGGCAGACATCCGCTTACCAGGCATGTTGACGAGGGCACCGAGCGTCTCGATGACGGACTTGAGCCACGAGATCTCCTTGACGAGCCGAGGGATGGTCAACGGCGGACCGCCCACCGACAAGCTGTCGCCGAGCAGTACGGCCACCAGGTTGAACGTGGTGACCACCGCCAGCTGCTGTTGCCGGTGGACCTGGGCAGGGAGAAACAAACGCGGTCACTTCAAAAAGCACTCCGCAACTCCAGAATGGATTTGGTTGGTTTGATGGTGAAATCGCACACGGTTTTTCTCCGTGGTGTGCTTCAAACTCTCACTAAGTCTTATGTCCGTGATTTCATTGATTGATTGATTATTGGTGTTTAACGACGCACTGTTTTGACAACTGGCCCTGTGGCACTGGTCTGCTGGCGTCTGTGAATTAAATGGTGATGATGAGGGTGATGATGAACCTAACCAATGGCTAGAAGGGAGGAGGGATAACCCGGTACCGGCACGTAGCCTACTAATGTCGAAAAGCACCAAGGGGACCACCGGCTTTACGTCCCTTCCGAATGACGGTACAACTCGAACAACAGGATTCCTCCACTAATCCGTGCTGTCGACAGGTTGACAAGCAAGGCGAGTGATGTTGTCGTACTAACTTCAAAGTTCAAACCCTCCAACCTCTATCCCAAACAGAACTGATCATGTGCTTGATGGCACACCCATCAAACACCTGACTCAGCGCAGCAACTTTGTGATTTCATTGTTCCATTACAAATTTCACTAAGATCGGTAAAGCCAAAATTGTTATAGTGAGAAAAAAAAAACTGAAAAAACGCCCAAAACCGCCTAGAGCGCCAACTGCCAACCGGTCGAGCCGCCTTCACTCACCACTTCGTGCGCCAGCTCGGCGACCAGCGCCGCTTCGTGCGCCGACGGCCGCGGCCGCCCCGCCGGGTCGAGGGCGTGCGCCGACCGGTCCAGCCGCGCGCCGTAGAACTCCTTGGCCGAGATCGGCTCGCCGATGTCCACGTAGATGTTGCCGTAGCGCTCGTCCAGGATCTTCAGCGCCTTGATCAGGCCCTGGAACGCAGAACAACGCGCTTGCCGTTGACTGTTTCACTGCATCGAACGGGTACACGCGTTCTAGGCTGCCGCGCTTGCCGTGCCGCGAGCAGACACTTTGAAATTGTGTCGAACAGGCAGGTAGAAAATTATTTCGTTTAAATCGGGGCAGAAAGTTGATCGTGCTTTGGTAGCAGGTGGTTGCAGATGTTTAAACGAGGTAATTCCTTTTAAGACTTGAACACAGCGTTCGGGTGTTAGTGACAATGGCACTCTGACAAACTCGCAAATCTAGTTTAGGAAATCGCATATGTATGTACCAAAGTCCAAATGTTTATTATGTTATCTTAATCTGTTATCTGGCCCAGGTACTAGGAAAGTTTTTTTGCGTCTTCTTAGTTATCAGGAAAGTATAAAAATATCCTTATTTTTCAATAGTGTTTAGTCCCTAGGTTATTAGCAATCATATTAAATGAGCAACTAAATTTTTGGTATTTACTAAATTTACCAGAAGTGCTATTCTCTCACAGCTCATTGTTCAAATTACATAAGCATTAATCATGCATCGAGCATGTGTTAAAATAAGCAAAGTGCTGTAAGTAATTGGCTCAAAATCTTGTCAATACCGGTGGAGACCGAATCGACTACGAATGATTGCAGCGCCGTGTCAATGCCATTGATCATCGTCTTACCGAGGTGGACTCCTTGGGCTTGGGCACTCCGAGCAGCTCGTAGGCAAAGAGCAGCTCCTCGGGCGTTCGGTCGTAGCTGATACTCCACGGCACGATCGTCACGTCGGGCACGTAGCCAGAGAAGAACGGCGTCAGCGCCATCGACAGGAACCCTGCACGACGACATCGAAAACGCTGTTAGAAACGTTACGTCAGGTTCGTAGTCATAAGAGAATTATAAGCGCCATTGACAGGAACAAAAATGACACAAATTGCATCGAAATTGGTGTAGAACCATTACCAGTATTTTTGAAAATTGATAAGATTCAATTGTGACATTGACATCAATCACTAGACTCAAATTTTCCTGTAGAAAATCTTTTTTCAGGAGGGTGATTGTCTAAAAACTGCAACATTGATAACCCTTTTTTTCATGCCAATGTTCATTGCGTATGACTAGACATCTGTGGAGAAATGGGTGATCATAATTGATTATGATATGATAATCAATTGCAATTTTTTAAACTGTCCCACATACACTTCATTTTTGATTAGATGTTTTAGTTAGGTTTCATTACAACATAAATACAACGCACTTAACGACATACATCATAATAGGGATTGAAAGAGTTGTTGGTTTTTAAAATAATGGGCCATACTGCCATTTTTGATCTTCATGGCCCCCCTTGGGGTTACAATTCAAACTTGCACAATTTCCTTTTGCAAGATTATCAGTTCCCCTAAGCTCAGTGTCCCAACAAAGTGATCGATCAGAGTTAGGTTCGTTCCCCATCTGCACTAACTCTTTTGATTGGATATTCCATTTATTCAAATAGTTTTTCATTAAACTACGTGATAAAACACAATTATAGAATTAATTATGCGATAGATATATAATTTGGGTGCAATTAATTACTAATTAACATTGGAAGTAGGTTTTTGATAAGAATACCAGACAAAGTGGGAGCACAATCATTAATTTTTTTTCTCTCAACGATGTCTACACACATAGATAGTGCCCGTGGCAAATTCACTCGCTCACATGATCACTTGCGTAACTATCTCCATGTTTGTCTAGGTGCCCGTGTGAAAATATCGCTTTCTAGGCGTTGCCGTTTGGCATCTCATCCTACGACTCGATTCTAGCAACTCATGCAATAAGATTGAGACCTGTCCTTTGCACAACCTTTAAATGAATTCTGTGGTCAGAACTCATTAGGACGATCATTTGTCGGCACTTGTTTGTGAACATTAAACTGAGGTAATCATTGTAACACAATCATATGTTGTGTGTGTTGGTGTGTGCATGTGTGTGTAAGAAAGAGTGGGAGATGGAGGTAGTACTTATTCTTATATTTGCATCTTATTATTTTTACTTCCTTTAGGCACAGGTATTATCTTCTTATTGAAAAATAAAATGTTGATATCTCACTTTCTCATTGTGTAAAAACTAAAAAGTGTGAAGGACATACAGTCAGACGAATGCTGCGGGCTAACTTCTAAATTAGTCTCAGGTCTACAGCTGCAATAAAAATCTAACCATCGTTCAAATCTAGTTACCTCAGGAAAATTTGCATTTCTCTTGAGGCTGTTAAATCCACAGGTGCAAATAGTTTTGAGGAAGAGAGTCTTCAATTGGATTTGTTTTTAACTAAGATTTTGAATAAACTCATGGAATCCTTTGCTCTATCATCCACCCTAACACAGAACCTAGTAATTACTGCTAAATGCTTTTTATGGTCTGATTATCCAATAATCCGTTAATTGTTTTGGTGCAAGAAAAATCACTTTGTGGCTGATCAATGATCACCAGAGGTGATTGCAGATGTGGTAGCGAACCACCAGTGTCCATTGCATCACACTCTTGATCGAGTTTTGATCGAGTCTCAACGTGACATTGATGATGCCAATTTCGAAGTTGTAAGACTGATGGCTCAAGCCACACAATTACTTTGGAAAAACAAGATTTTGCAAAAGAAAAATCATATGCTGCACAGCAGGGTATTTGAACCTAAAGACGCTCGGTAGTTAACGCGAGATGAAATTTTTAAAAAATGCTAAAATTTGTTGCATGCACGGCATAAATGTTTAGTTAAAAAATAAATATCCCTTCAAAAATTATGTGACTTGAACCTGGATCTTTTACCTCACTGCACAATTTTTTGACCGGTAAGGTGAAAGATCCCGGTATCACTCCCAGTACGTACATAATTATGGAATGGACATTACGTTTCCAACAATAAACCTCAGCAGATAACGGGTTAAATCACACTCGAAGAACAACTGCAACGCAGGCAAATACAAAACGTTACCCGATCCGGGCCCAACGCAACGCAAAGCGCGGCGCAAGCGACTCACCGAACTTGGGCATCAGCGACTTGGCCGACCGACTGCGCGTGCCTTCGATGTAGAACTCGAGCGCTGACTCGCCGTGCGTCACCAGCTTGCTGACGTACTCCTTGAACGTCGCAGCGTACAGCCGGTCGGCGTTGAACGAACGCCGCATGAAGAAAGCGCACGCCTCGCGCATCAGCTGGCCCACCAGCCACATCGAGTGGAAGTCTGCGGAACGGCAGCAGGTCGTTTTATACGTGAGCCGGCGCATGAGGAGCGGTCGCATCGGGCGGAACATTTGGGGCGGCAAGCAGCGCGCAATTTTCACATTTTTTAAATTTTATTTAAAGCTACGTAATTGTTCTAGGCAGTGATTAGAGGTCACTGTGCTGGATGAGCCCATGAGAGCATGATTTAAAAATATATATACAAATATAATATATACTACCCAAATACCCTTGGTTTGATTGTCTTTTGGTGCAAGAACCATAGGTACTTATTGGTGCAATTACCATAGAAAACTGGAAAAATAGACGGCCAAAACCAAAACCCTAAGCCATTTCAAGCGAATCTTCTACTTTGCTTAATTTGGGGGTTGGTTTTCTAGCAGTGTATGGTAGCCGGTAGCCAGCAGAAATATTTAATGCTGAAATCATGTCTGTAAACTGATCATACCTATCACCAATGAATGACCTCAGATATAATCACTGTGTTATTAACATCCACTTTTTTCTAGAATTGCTAATGCCTTTCTATGAGCAGAAGTAAATTTTAAAACCAATTAATTTTTTTTTAACTTGTCTCTATTATGCAAAATTACTCCATGCAAATTCAGATGGGGTTACAGACCTCATGAAAATACATGAATCTGCCTACTTGTCTATAAACCTTTCAAATACGGCGACACAAAAGCTCGATCCAAATAGTTTGTTGTACAGGTCAGGGAACTTTGCTCTTTAGATTTGAACAAGTACGTTGGTATTGGTACAAAAGGAGCTGATAAGAAAGGCCAGACAAAAGTTTCTCACAGAACAATTAGAGAATGGGTTGGATGTATATCAGTTGTAAATGACTGTAATCAGAACAGCCAATAAAACAAATAATAACATTGAAGATCAAAGCTTAATTGTTTTTGTTTCTCAATCATGGCAAGTAACTTGCATATAGTATTATATTTATATCTACTATATCTACTACTAGCAAGGAAACTATTTTGCTTGTCAAGGATCGGTGCCATACATCTTTCCACTGATGTAGTGACTACATAAGTAGGGCCTGTATAGAGCTGCAAGTCTTGAAGGCAAATCACATTGTCATCAAATCCAATGCCAAGGAAAAATTACACGCAAACACTGATGACACGCTCACAACTCGCATTCTGAAATTGTGTTGCGTGGTTGGAAAGCAAATATTATCCAAGTGGATGTAATGTATACAATAACTACTTGCAGCTTTTTAACCACCTCCTCTCCTCTCAAGCTATGATATAAGGTAGTCGAGAAAAAATATAAATCATGGCCAGAAATAGATTTTTTTTTTCAGAAAACTGTTCAAATTGAATGCTTAGCTACCAAACATACACTTTTCCTGACAATTCGCAAAATTCAAGACCCAGATATAGAATCAACGTGCTAAGATTGGGAAAAGACACGAAAATTAAGAAAGTAGCAACATCATTTCTTTGTGGTATTTTGTTGACCTAACTACAGACCCAACCCTATTAAGTCTAACACCTCAAAATAAAATTGTAACTTTCTGTATGATTGGGCAATGCTAGAATCAAAATAATTGTAATAATAACCGCTGTGAGAGTGAATCGGCATTGACTTCTGATTATTCCGTGAACAAATAGTTAATATCTAGCGCAAAAAAAAAAGGCCGATGGCCACGATTACGAACATGGGACCTGCTAGAGGCATGACAAGATGCAGTAGCCATGCGCAATGCTTAGTTTAGTTTAGTTTTTATTTTTATTGTTTATAGCAGCCTGGCTTGGTTACAATATAATGAGTTAAATACTAGCTTACTTTTTCCTCAATATTATTAATTTTAATTTTAAATTGTTCAGCTTACCCATTCCTGCAGCTATAGCTGGGATTTGTATGTCATAATGGTAACATATGTACGACATAAGCATGAAGTCTATGTAGCTTCGATGACTCGGGGCAAAGATCACCGGGTTACTGCCCATCAATGATTTTATCTAAGAAAATAACAATGTCATGAGAATCATACATGCATAGAATATATGACACATAAATTGCAAGTAGGAAACTTCAGTACTAGGGGGCAACTATTATCCTTATCTTATCTTTGAAAGAGACCTATAATTTGTATTGTGCAGTTTCCTGGGTAATAAACTTTTCTTTTTCAGTGCTCATAGTTAATTGCCAAGTAGATCCTGTTTTGGATATTTTCCAATGTTTGGGGAATGCTAGAAAAAATTGATTCAGAAAAGCTACATTAATGGTGGCTGGTCAAGAAATGCTTCCGTTGCAGAACACTGAAACATTTTAATTATATAATATTTCCATCTTATGCTTTGCCACGAAGTATGTCCAATGACCCCCACGCAATTGCATTTGAAGATGATATTGATCTCTCAGACTTTACATAAGAGTAGTTACATGATAAGCTGATGGTGATATATTAACAGATCATTGACCATTTTTAATTATCAGCAATAACAATTGAGATCAATAGATCACATTGCATAACATAGTTTGGTTAATTTAATTATAGATTCTATTTTCTTTGAGATCAAAATCATACCACTCAGAGGCAACACCTACCAGAGGGAGTTTCAAAGAGATTAAATTGTTGCAATATTATAAAACGATTGTAACATTGAAAAAAAAGGGGGTAGCATCAGTATGATGAGATTAATGATGATTACTGGTGTTTAAAACAATGCACTGTTTTGACAACTGGCCCTATGGCACTGGTCTAATGGGGTCGGTGAATCAAAGGGTGGTGATGAGGGTGATGATGAACCTAACGTGACTTAACGAGGGATTAACATAATGAACGTTTGTTCGAATTAACAGGCTGCCAAAATTGGAAGTGAAATCGATTAGGACTGACCTTGTCGACTTGCTTACTGTTGACGAAGATACCAGCACAACTTCGCTTCACCATGGTAACGAAAAAGAGACCGAGCCATCGAATGACGGCCATCTCTCGCTTCTGACCGACTTCATCCAGAATCGCAGACACACTCTTGTACAACAACTCCTTTCCTACATTTTGTTCCTTGCTCAACTGAAAATGAGGAAACAAAAATTAACTTTCACGTACAGGATGTAAATTTGTGGGTGTAAAGTTTACCTAATGAAGTATGATCTATTTTTTTTTAAAGTGAGCTCAAGATTTTTCTTGCAAAACCCACAATTAAATTTGAATAATTAGGAAAGAGATGTCAAACTTTCATAAATACAGTTCACTTGTGCTACAGGTAGTATGTACTACCTGCTCCCTAACTAATCCTAGACAAACAATCTGTAAAAATTAGTGGTCTGGTATACTTACTTCTTCTATGACTAGTTGTATCCGAGGACTATCTAAAACATAACGTTTCATCTGGGCTGGGCTGGTTTTGCAAAAATGATTGTATGCAGCTAACGGATTCCAAGCCCTGGTCATCCATTGCAAGTCGCTTGTTCCGCGACGTTCCGCTAAGATATCCTCAAAGGAGCCAAAGTTCCGTGAGCTCATGACTGCCATCCTTTCTTTCTAACAGCCAGATTATCACAACCAAACAGTTCCACCTACCCTGAGGACAGAAGGGAGTTGCAATTTAAACGGACACAAAGGGTAATGACGAAGCAACGCAGCGGGGGACCGTGAGACCTTAAAGCTGCATTGACATCCGAGGAACCTGTCATCCAGATGAATTAATTAAATGCGTTAAATTCGAACTGTTAAAGTTCACGACAGTCCTAATCGTCCCAATCAAATCCAGAGAATAGGTTAAGTTGACAGCTTATTGATTTGGATACGTACCTTTAACTCGTGTCTAGCCACTGAAATCACCGGGCAAAAATTGTGGTGAACGTGCTAGCAATATAGAAAACTACCGGCCAAGTGTATGATGTCTAGTATGCTCTGCTCGACCGCGGCCACCCATTATGTAATAATCGAAAGACCCATCCTCCGCGTCGCGTGCCGAAACGCGTCGATATGAAAAACACAATCACCACTACACTTTCATTTCATCACTTCTCCATCACGCAGTCGGCAGCACTCCCACTCCCACTTCCCCAGCCCAGACCGACCGAGCCCACCTCGCCCCCTCTCACCGTTCCAGCGCCCGAGTGTTCAAATTATGAACCACTTTGTACAGCATCCCGAATGATCCCGAACCCGAACGAACCCAAGAATCCGGCGGGAAGAAAGCACGAAAGTCGGGGAGCAAGAATCTCAGATACGATAATATAGTCTGAAAGGCTGAAAGTATAAAAGGCGAATTTTTAAATAATTTTCAGGCATGGCCAGTGAAACAATCAGAATCGGTTGTTCTGAATCTGACTCTAGTGAATATGAAGATGATTTTGATTCCCTGTTTACAAAACCTCAAAAAAAAATTGCAGGTAATTTGAGGTTAACAATGAATTTAGCATGAAATTGACAGGTTGCCTTAAAAAGTTTACTCATGTTTAAAACCCTATGCAAGTCCATGGGATCCTATCTTCAATTTCTCCTAAATTTAATGGATGATTTTTTTTTAACTCGACAGTTTTTTTGTTAAGTTTTCTGGTAAATGATGCAAGATTTACTGAACTAGTAAATATTTAAATATCAATAAATTTTGTTGCATTTGTTTACGTTTGGCCTACGGAGTTGAATTTTTAGTTGCTAAGGTCTAAGAATTCTTACTATTACAGATTCAAAATAAGGCAATGTGACTGACAATAAATAACCAAAACTTTATTATATTCTTTTGTTTAGATATTCGGGAGAAAGAAAAACTCGTAGAATATGTGCCTTTGACACCAGCTCCGTCAGCAACGATTGACCTTCTTTACGACGAAAGTCCGCCAGCAACTGTGATTATGAGTCCACCAAAAAGGAACAGAAGAGAACCAGCTCCAATTCTGTGAGTGGACATGAGTTGCGTATTAGTTGCGGATACAAATTTTGGAATAAATATTTATTTCTAATAATAAATTACAATGCTATTCAAATTTAACACTATGACCAGTACTGGTACCAAACTTACAAGCCGGATCCCTGTATTGGAAATTAAGAATCAAAGTTCCAAAATCTCCACTTAATTGTGGCTCCTGCTTTCTTCGGTACCTAGTTTTGGAGGTTTAAGAGTCGGGAAAAATACCCTAGTAGTCGGATCTCTGAAGCCAGGTGGATCTCTGAAGCCCTAGATCTCTAAGCAATGCAGAAGACGCCAATAGTCAATAACCAAAACGTCTTGATATTCAATCGCACACGTCCACCATTACCTACGTCTGTGTTCTTTCCTGATCCAAACTATTAATCCTTTTGGAATTTTCAGTGTACCAGAAGAAGAAAAACCTAGTCGGGGAAGGGGAAGAGGAAGAGGAAGGGGAAGGGGAAGGGGAAGGAGAGTACAACAACCCAGGGAGGCGAAGCAAACTCGTGCTGAGCAAGCCAAAAAGAAGATGGAAATCTTGTCCCCGGTACTTATAAGTCAAATAACGGTCAAAACAGAAGTCCCCGGTACTTATAAGTCAAATAACGGTCAAAACAGAAGTCCCCGGTACTTATAAGTCAAATAACGGTCAAAACAGAAGTCCCCGGTACTTATAAGTCAAATAACGGTCAAAACAGAAGTCCCCGGTACTTATAAGTCAAATAACGGTCAAAACAGAAGTCCCCGGTACTTATAAGTCAAATAACGGTCAAAACAGAAGTCCCCGGTACTTATAAGTCAAATAACGGTCAAAACAGAAGTTTGTTTTTAAATTTAAAACCAGCTCGACTTAAGAGAATTTGCTTGTGTTTTTTGACTTGAAATCACAGAATTACACAAATCAAAAATAAATTTAACTGTTAGTTTAGGTTTAGCTTTGGGTATTTTGAAATAACTACCATGGAAAAGTGCTGTGGAAAAGTGTAGCCAATGGCTACAATTAGGAAGTCGAATTGAATTGTAAATTTTTGGATCTAAAACATTACCTAATGTACCAATGGGAATGATACTGCAAATACTAAATATGTCCTTTGCAGATGGAAAATATTTAATTATTAATTACTTTTCAATTGATAAACTTAACATTCTATTTATTGCACTACAGGCCAGCATTGATTCTTATTTAATCCTAATAAATGTTCTAGGAGTTTGTGAGCGGCAACCACTTGAAGGCATGGAGCTTGGATGATTCATTGAAAGACGACGTGGCACAAGATCTCGATGACGACAACTACGAAATATCTGTGAAAGTTTGTTGGAAGAACAAAACAATCACACCATTCACTATTCGCAAGGTAAATAATCAGAACCACGAAATAAACTCCATTTCATAGAGGATTTAAATTGGTGAGGCCATGCATTTCTAATCAGATTAAATTTGCACTAACTACAATAAGCGGTGCATACTATATACAATAAACTATATACAATATAATATATATATACTAACTGATAATTAGTTATCAGCAAAATACCCAAAATATATTTATTTGTTCATATTTGCATCTAGGTCTGTAAGGTGAATATTTTCATTTGTGAGTTTTTTTCTAGCAGAAAAAAACGTTTTGCAGGATAAGCTTCTACACTCAATTTCAATGCGAGATTACCCACATTGCCTTGATTAGATTTCATACTGACATAAACTATAAGTAACTAAACATAGGTACCAACTAATTCTACAAATTGCCAACCTACCTAAAGTAACAACAGTCCTTCATTTCCTAGCAATTCATTTTCCAGCCATCTAATGATGGATCCAAATCTTTTTCTGTTTCCAGTATCAGAAGTTGTCCTCGATCTTCGAGTATTATGCCAAACAGGAGGGCGTTCCCGAAGTTCAGCTCCAGCTGACGCTAGGCGATAGGATCGTAACTCCTCACGACTCTCCTGACTCGCTTTCGCTGACCGTCGCCAACATATTAGAGGGTGGTGTCGTAACGTCCAACGCAGCAAGCGTGGCAGCTGGCATGGCCCAACGGTCGGCTTCCCCAGTAGAAGCAGACACCATTCAACTCAAGGTACGAGTCCCTGCTAGACCGAGGATGTGTCTATAGGTTTACTACGAGTACTTGACTCTGGGAGAGGTACGGATATGACGTCACATGCACCATCAAAATTCAAAAGTCACCCTTGATGATGTGGCATCTTGGCACTATACCAATAACTAAACTAAACCATTGGCATTAACCATTCATTACAAAATCCACCTCAAGTTGTCGTTGTCAAGTCAGCAGCTGTCTCATAATCAAGGATGGAAAGCAAGTCTATAAGGGAGGTTTACAAACTCCAAGTATATCTATTTATTGATGCATGCACCATGGTTAGCTAGGTAGAGATACGGTTTACGGCTTACCAATGTTATATGCAATGTATTTATTTGCTGAGTTAGTCTTGTTGGTTTCATTGAATCCTTTCTATTCTCAGATTAGAGGCAAGGACAGCAAGCAGTCGGTTCTAATTCGCATCAAAAAATCGCAAAAGATGTCTGTGTTGATGACCAAATATGCTGAGCAATGTGAAGTTCCACTGGAGAAGCTCAAGTTTTCTTTTGATGGGGAAACGATAAACCCTGGCGATACTCCTGAGGACCTCGATTTGGAGGGAGATGAAATGATTGATCTAGTTACTCTGAACTGATTATTTTTTAACTTGTTTTTTTTTTGTACCAGTATGTTTGTCCTTATGTTCAATATCATGTTGTGCAGCTTCATAAATGTTGCTGCAGCTTCATAGTTTAATTAATAAAAATATATGATTAGTATAAAACCACCAATTTTATTATGTCTTCCATAATTTGTAATTGTTTAAATGTGAATATCACATTTTAAAAATTCACTAATTGCCTTTATGGCAAGGGTAGATTAAGGCTATAGGGTGAAAGGAATAGGAAAAAATTGATTCCACTGAGGAAAAGGGTACTTACTGCTACTACCACCACTAAGTTTACTTTCTATGAGTTTGTTGATTTACTAGTTATCTTTTCCTTTGTTGTTCATTATTTCATATTCCACATACTTGATGGTATCTGGTATTTAACATTAGTCAAACCCATTTTTCTGAAACTAATGTAACAGCAAAAGGGGAAGCAGCTCCATGCACCTTCTGAAATCTACCTGAAGCAATTTTTCAGGCAAAACAACAGCAAGCCCAGCCTGTACAAATGCGTCAAGCTCAAGGTGACCGAGGATAGGGTGACTCTTGGCAGATTGTGGAGACCAGTTGAATTGAACTACCTATATGCTAAAAATGTCTTAGGATACTGAAAAAGTCTCAAGTAATACTGTCTTCTACCTCTTCTTAGTCGCCACAAAAATATTGCTTTTCGTCGATTACAATAACTCAAATAGTGTGATAATTATAGCCAGAAAACCAATAAATTTGAAATGGGTTAATAAAAATCTAAAGATATTGCCAACCAAGCCTAAATGTTCAGGATGGTTCAGGACTTGGAAACAGAAAACATCTGGTAAACTTAAATTTCAAAACACCACCACTCTCACTCATTTCCATGCTTATTTGAGAATGGTGTAGTACTAAAGGCACTTTTTTTAGGACATGAAATGCATCAAAATCACACTTATGGCACACGGCGCAAAGTTACGCAAATTGAAATCAGACTCGGAATCTACAGACTCCCATCTACAGGGCCATCTTTATTGTTTGCAGTGCATTCGCGAGCAATGTGGCCTGGCTGGCCGCAGTTGTAGCATTGGCCACTGCTTGTGCAGTCGGACGACCTATGTCCTTGCTGGTTGCATTTGAAGCAGATTGCGTCATGGCCACCTCCGTCGCTTTCACCGCCTCCTTCTTTGCTTTCACCGCCTCCTTCGTTGCTTTCACCACCACCTCCGCCCGAAACCGACTCCGAGCAGTCGCGAGCCTTGTGTCCCGGTTCGTTGCACTTGAAGCAGTTATCCCCGCTGCCACCGGCGCCTCCGGTGGAGGTGCCTCCGCCACCTCTATTGACATTACTACTGCCCCCGCCGTTCGCTGGACAAAGAAAATATCCCATCAAGTTACCATTAGGAAATTAGATTAGATTAGATTTTAATCCCAGGATTAATATTAATATTTGGTAAGATTTAATATTAAAAACGAAATATCTACTGCGTCCATGCAACGAGTATATGCATTTAGGTTTGAATTGAATCACACTAATAATTCCTTTTCAGGACCAAAAAACCAATTAATCCAGAGCAGACACTGTGAAGCAACTACATCCCTAATTAAAGATCTTTTGATCAGAGCCGAATTCAATTTCATAACGCCAAATGGTGTTATGGGTGTTGGGTGTTTAAATCACACTGGTCTATTACCCCACAATCAAAATTCTCAAAATTACGTCATGATAGCAATTGGGGTTGTGGTTTCCCTCTCTTCCTTTGTCTTTTAGCAGAGCCAATAAAAAAATTCCAAGCTGGTCGTCCAGTGTCCAGTGGGTATCTAACGTTACTTGTCTCCGAGTGGAATAGGTCTTATTTGTAATTAGTAGGATCGCCCGAGGCTGTAATGGCGGAACCATGATAATTACCAGTACCTGGACATTCCCGAGCAAAATGCCCGGATCCGTTGCACTTGTAACAAGTAGTCGAACTCATTATCACTAAATGAAAAACCTCTTCTAAAGTAAAGAATTAGACACGAATCCAGCAACTCATCAGCCTCTACGCTGAAGAACGGTGGTTAAATGATTGAATGTTCACTGCGGCAAAGAGCAAGATCACCATAACACCATTTGCGATGACGCGCAAGAGATAATGGGTGACTCATGGTCTTTGGAAGAGGAAGCAGCTTCATCTTTTCCGAAAACTGCTGAAGCATTTCTTCAAACATGGCTTCAAGGCAAGTCAATCAGCTGCACGTGACACGTGCCCGTGTGCCGGACTAGCCCATCCATGGCTAATTATCATCCACCCTAAAAATGTTTAAGACGACACATTTATCTTTACCAAACAATCCCTAAACTTCTTTGTCCTCTTATCAATGACAAAAATTTTGCTCACAAATTGAATGTAAAAACACTGAGAAGTGATAATTACCAGCAAATAAATAATCCCATGAATTAGAGGCTCTAGGCCACCAGCCATAACTGGAACAGATTCAGGAAAAGTTGGAATAGGAAAAATACTGCAACCATCAAATTCATAACACCATGTCTCCGACCCAATTTCATGTTTATTTAAGAATGGCATAGTACAAAAGGTACTTTTTTTTGGACATGAAGTGCATTAAAACCACTCGAACGGCACACAGCCCAAAGCTACACAACTTGAAATCAGATTCGGGTATCCAGATTCTTCCTATCGACGATTGTCAGGGCAGTCGCGAGAAATGTGGCCGGGCTGGCCGCACTTGTAGCAGTTTCCGCCGCCGCCACCACCTCCGCCGCCGCCGCCACCTCCACGGCGTGGCTCCGTGCAGTCACGCGACATATGTCCCGGCTGGTTGCAGTTGTAGCAGCTTCCGCCACCACCGCCGCCTCCACTGTAGCTTCCGCCACCTCCGCTGTAGCTGCTACCTCCGTAGCTTCCACCACCACCTCCGCCAGAGCGGGGCTCCGTGCAGTCACGAGACAAGTGTCCCGGTTGGTTACAGTTGTAGCAGCTGCCCCCTCCTCCGCCACCACCTCCACGACGCGGTTCGGTGCAATCACGAGACATGTGCCCGCTCTGGTTGCAGTTATAGCAGCTGCCGCCGCCTCCACCACCCCCACCACCACCGCGACCGCCACCTCCGCTGCCGCCTGGGGAATGGAAATAAAAAACAGTTAAGTTATTATGACCTTAACTTGGTAATTAAAAATTAATCTTGTTTGAATGCACATGTACTTTAGGAAGGATGTCTTTAGGAAAATTCAACAGTTTGTAAAATAAAACACATAACACGTGTGGAATAGAATGTTCGACAGAAACCTCAAGCATGCTCCACCATTGAATTTGGATGGCTCAATGCTTGGTATCATGTCGGGCGGCGCCCTTCACAATGCTTCATTGGAATCGCTTACCACGCGAATAAAAAACACTCTTGCAGGACAGAGATGCACGAATTTTTAACGGATACAAGGAAATTCATTATAACCAAGAATATTTCCAATAAGTTCCAAAGCCTACCCGAATTAAATTATTCTCTATTATGCAAGAAACGCGGCTAATGGCGGAACCACGCTGAAGATCATGGCTTGTGGACTTTCGTCATCTACGCGTGAATCGTTGAATGAATTAAAGATAAGTATAATTACCATCCTCGGTACATTCCCGAGCAAAATGCCCGGATCTGTTGCACTTGTAACAAGTAGTCGAACTCATTTTCAGTCAGTCGACAACCTCTTCTAAATTAATGAATCAGAAACAACTCCAGTAACTCTTCAGCAGCAAATGAACGATAGTAGGATGGTAGGAAACTGATCACTGCAAGGTAGACCCCTCGGAAGATCTCCGCTCACCACTTTCGATGACGCGCAAGAGAGAAGGAGAATAATAATCAAAGACATTTTAAACTATAAAAACTTCATTTTTTATATCATAAATTATTTATAAAATAAAATAAAAATATTTAATGATTTTTCATCCTAGCAAATAGTAGTAATTATTTAATTATAATCCAAAATACATCATGTAAGACAAGGAGAGCAATAGAGATGTTCGGCTATCCGTCAAAAACTTTTGCTGTGGGTCAGCTACACCGCTCGATTGGCGCGATCGACCAAATTACGTCACACAAAGTTCGAGGTAGAAGGCAGAGAAAAGCTTTCAGGTTTGACAGAAAACTTATGATTTATTAATTATAATATTTAAATCGTTAAAGTTACTATAATTTGCTATAAACTGGCTTCAAAATGTCTGAACAAGTTTAATTATCACTAAATATCAATTGGTTTCTACTTCAACTTTTGAATTTGAAGGATTCCTCAAACATGTACCAATCATATAACATTGTACCAATAACATTCCATAACATTAACTGCAATTCAAATCAATATAATATGTATATTATAAATTAGTTGGGACTAAGATAGATATCTAATATTAATATCAGGAATTGAAATATTTAATTTATGTAAATTCCAACATCAATTTTATTCAATATTAAATATCATGTAATGATCATGTCCAAACATGGGATTTTAGGATTATTTTTTAATTTATTTTATTTAAAAAAATTCTTTCACATACAATTCCTCACACAGATATGGATACTAGCTCCGGAAGCAGCAGCTCTGAGAATAAAATGCGCTCATATGCGCCCGTGTCCAGCAGCGAACATGATGTTCCCAGCAGCGAAGGTAGCAATACAAATTGCATATGCTTACGCCCAACGAACTTTGTCTTTTGTCAGAGCTGCGGGGCAGTTTTTAAAGGCCGATGCCGTAAAGTTTGTCCAGGACATATTAATGTAAGTGTTGTCTTGTTACTATCATACACTATAATCGTGTATTTTCTGCTTGTAACTTGGACTTAGGTTGTGTACTAAAGGTTCTGCCACTGGTTTCACATTATTGAGGTGGTGGGGTACAGGTTTTTATCAGTTTAGTTGAAGGCAAACATACACATATTAAAATATCACATGCACTTGGTTTTGTAGGGGCTTTCATTGGTTTGCTAGTGCTTCATGAACATCTTGTCGAGAAAATTGATGGTATAGGGTAGAGCGCCCAGTTGTGGCCACCTACCCAGTTCTGGCCATACTCATTTTAAAATGCTGATAGCTAAGCCTGTGAATATAGCAGCATGCTAGAAATATTTTTCTGTCATACCCAATTTCAACCTAATTTGTGGAGAGAAAAGGAAAGGTTGTATAGCAAGAGTTATATTCACATAAACTGTGTCTGTAGAAGCCCATGTCCCAAGATGGCCATTTGGAGGGAAACCTTATGAATTTGTGTAAGGATTGGAAGGTGAGCTATCACTGATTTTGCTAGTATTTAAGCACTTTACTGTGTTCTAGAGGATCTACTTTAATGTTTTAAGAGTAAATATCAGTATTTGATTGATTTTTTAAGATATTTTAGGCTGGTAATATAATTTATTGCTATGGCCAGAACTGGTAAATAAATTATGTGCAAAAGCTAATAGTGGCCATGGTGGTGGCCACTAATGGGACACATGCTATCCCAGTTCTGGCCATGCATATTTTTAATCGGGCTGTGGTTTGATTTGAGGTTAACTCTGGTTGATTATAAAAGCAATGAAATAATATTTTTAGTTGCCAAAGAAGGGAAGTAATGCATACCGACTAAAATAAGTTCTTTTTTTATGTACCTTGTTTTATGGCAGAGACAAAAAATCGAGGAAAAGTGGGGAAAACACCCAAGAAGAAAACTTCTTTGGCAAAGCAGAGGCTTTTTTATACTCTCCATCGAAAGTAAGAAATGCACTTGCCGCTGTACGGGATGGAATGAGTGTCTATGCCGCAAGCAATTCTTTTAACATACCGCGGTCCACACTACAGCATAAATTGGCCGGTAGATCGCCTGAAACTTCCGGCCATGTGGAACCATCTGCCGTGTTGGGCAAAGATGGCAAAGAAATTTTAGTTAACTGGATTAACGCCTCGGCCAGAATGGGCTTCCCGGTAAACAAAGTAGCATTGTTAACATCTGTCCAGCAGATGGTAAAGGAGGGAAAATTCGATACGCCATTTGGCAACGGCCGGCTGGGCTCAAAATGGTTCCGGGCTTTTTTAACCCGGAATGCAACGATTAGCGAGAAGCGAGCGGAATATATCAACGCTGCTCGTGGTAGTATAACCGAGGGAAAAATTCAGCACTGTGCTTGGGGATGACATACATGTCTTGGAGGAGCCCGAGCGGGTCTTTAACATGTACGAGATCTCGTTCAACCTTTGTCCGGCGAGAGGTCTCGTTCTCGCTACAAAGGGACTCCCGGTCTACGACCAATCATCAAATTCGGATAAAGAGAACATCACAACTCTAATCAACTAATGCGCTAGGAACGCAAGCTCCCCCTCTCACTGTGTACAAGTATGAGAGGTTGCCACCAATAATTTCCAAAGCAGCACCTCCATTGGTAAAACTGCGAAAGGGTGGATGACGGGTGAGGCATTCTACGAGTATTTTGCAAATGTATTTAATCCATTTCTCGTGAATACGGTGTCAAACTGCTTGTTCTTATGTTTATGGATGGGCACTCTTCGCACCTGACAATACATTTGTCACAATTCTGCCGGGAGAATGGGAATAAGTAGAATTATTGCAAATTGTTGGGTAAAAATGCAATAAGACTACTATTTTGCCAAATATTTGTTCCAAATCATTGAGATTAAACTTATTTACCCCTATTTTACTTGATTAATGAATTTGTGATACAGTTTGCACAGTTTTAAGAATAATTTCTTGTATTTTGTAACATAATAATTAGGGTGGCCAGAACTGGAACTCCTGCATGGCCAGAATTGGGTGCGGTATGGCCAAAACTGGGCAAATTGACCAGTTTTCAGTAAAAAATTAATTTAATATTGCTAACAATGTCTAATGATGATTATTGATATTTATAAACCTTGCTGAATAATGAACCTCCACAGTGAAAAAGAAAAGTTGTATAGAAACAACACTTTTGTAGTTTCTGTACAACTTTCTAAACAAAAAATTCCTTAAACTGGCCAGAACTGGGTACTCTACCCTAGTTTTTTAGATGGAAGATTCAATTTGTTGTTTATAGCAATATTATTTTATTTATTTAATCAGATTTGTACATTCACATATCAGTTTGTCCGAGTCCTTAAACTTCCATCCTATCACAATTTCTCCCCACTTTCCATCTCTTTCCACTTAGGTACTCTTAAATTTTTCTGTTACTAGTGAGACACTAGTTCATAAACCTAATTTTTACACAAACGGCATCAGCCAGTCAGTGGCTGTATCCTCATTCCACCTGTCACCTTGCGTGAAAACAACAAATGTGGGCAAAACAGTGCAAGGAATAAGTGGTGCCTGTAGCCAAGCTGGGCAGTGCCATTAATCAGAGAAATCAGTTATTTGCTCTATTTACTCTTCCCCTTCTCTATGTAGGGCAAGTGCCCTGCCCTTGATCATGATCATGTGTCCATGTGCCATGCCTAGCCTTGCGCTCCACTAAAAATATAGATATATATTTACTTCACAAAATTTCAACCAAGAATGTGAGTCTTGTCTGCTTGTGACTTATATTACAACAGAAAAATGTGCGCTTTGTAATTCAGCAAAGCTGTTTTTTTAAATCGGAGAATCCCCAAATCTAGGTTATTGGTAAGGTTGCAAGGTTTTATCTAAGAACAAACAGTTCATTTACTGGGAGAGCATACTCACAGCAGAATGTGTAGGCATATAAATTGCCTATATTGATTATCTTTCAGTGGTGAAATGTTCCCAACTATTTTTGATTTTATTTGGTTAATTTATTACTAGTTTCAGAACAAAGTTATCAGTTATCAGTTGTTCTTTCAGTCAAAAGCTTAGCATACATTTTAGTTTCATTATTGACTTGTTGAAATTTCTCTGTGGAAGCTTGGGTTTAGGAGTTGGTGCATCCAAAAAGGCAATTTGTTTGGGATGATCTCTCCACTGGTCTCAGACTGTGACCATCAGAAATAACATCAATCCTTAAATGCAACTAAGAAGCATGGTGTCTTTTTATGACTTGACTTGACTTAATGACTATGACAATTTATTGTCATTCTAATTAGCTTTAAAGCAAATTTATTCACTTTACAAAAAATATATATAATAAATAATAACCCATTGTGTGTTTCAGACTATATACCTGATGGATAATGAGGATTGTGCTTTCTGCAAAAAGAAGGGGGTGCTTTTGGAAATCTCCTAAATGCCAGGATGCCCGGTGGTGGTTGTTGCCATGTAGCCAGTCACAACTGGCTCTACCATTAACAATGCTGAAAAAACTGTTATTCAAAATATATGTTAATTTCCTACACAGCAAATGTTCATAAATATTTAAATTGACTAATGGAGAAGATCCAATCCATCCATTGTTCATGTTTTGCAGTTGCAAGTTGCAACATGGTTAATGAGGTCCATTTATTTTTTTCAACTACAAACTTATGAGTCTTATGCTATTAATTGGGTAATGTGAACTGGTGCATATTTTCAATGTGTTTATGGGTGTTCCACCCTCATCTTCACTATGGGAAAATTCTTTAGCCTTTATTACACTTTTTTTATTTTATTACAGCTATTAACCAGAGATAAATGGTTTTAGTTAAGTTTTTGGTTTTTAGTTTCGAGGGTTATTCTATTATGTTGTGCAACAAACCTGCATTATGAAGAGACTAGTGGCTCCGCCCCTGCCGCCTCCGCCCGCCAACCTCTTTTGGGCAAAGTATATGACAAGGTTACATGCTTTGCTACCTACCCTTGACTTAAAGTAGAGGTTCAATTAATTGAGTTGGTGGAGAACTCTTATCCAACTTTAATGCCCCAATAGCTACTAAAACCTGCATGAGTAAAAACCATCCACTGTAATTTTTTTCCTGTTTTCTGGTATGATAATTTAATTTAAAAGTAAATCTAACAGTATGCCATTATAATGACAACCGTGAAGTGGGTGGGCAAGGGCTTGGATTATAATTTTTATCATTTATTTATTCACAGGTTTTTGCAGCAATAAGTGCAGAATTTTTTGATTTCACTGCTTATATAATACCTTTTTCTTAGGCATTTCTAAATCCATCTGAATTATGACATTGCTTTGGGAATTGAGTTGTGTTTTTGGTATTCACTATGTATCTAACATGTTGTATTTTGTAGTACGTTATGTGAGTTCGAACAGTCTATATCTAACTATAGAAATATATTATAATAAGTTCAATGTTTCAGTGCTAACGCACTCCATTAATAAAGTCTAGAACCCATTTTGTGCTTTTTTCTTGCATACATTTCTTTCAGAGCCTGATTGATGTAGCCCAAGCAGCTAGGTTAGAACTCCGCTTCAAGAGAGTATCACTCCGTAACGATACATAGTGTCTCTAGTGGGGAAGGAAGTGGTACATTGTTAGTGAAACTAGTTTATTTCTGTATTTTATATATCAAAAACTCGTATAAATAATTTGAACCTGAATCCCAAAATGAATAGAACCAAAGAACACTAATATTTCTCTTAGTATTCGAAGTAGTATTCCAGAGGGGTTACAATCTCGCGTGTATCTATGGCGGGATAGTGGTAATCATCTCTTGCTCCGATGCCAAGGATCCACGGACCGAGGCAAAACGGTGCCTTGGAGCCTGTTTCCACGTGGATGATGCCTCGGGCCCTGCAATATCAATCGTGGAGAGTGAGAGCGAATCGTTTGCTTTTCACACAAAACATTTTTAAAATATTGATATGGGCTTTGGAATCTGACATTCTATGTATTTCCATCTTACGCAAACTTAATAAGGATTCTCTTAGATAGTGAAAGTGGGCACGGTTTTTTCTGATGCGATCTATTTTTGATTGTAAAAAGGGCCTGGGTCGACGTTTCGGCCATGTTGGCGTGGTCATCTTCAGGACCGCGTGGGAAACAGGAGATGGATGCTTCTTAGGTGTCGGGTGGGGTGACGTCCGCTTGGAGCCGTGGGGGCGGCCAACCACTAAACCGTCTGCACTTTCACCATAAATCCATGACTAGAACCAATTCTCTAAGAAGTTTTCTCAATGCCTATATCTTACAGTTAAAATAGAAAGCAGAGCGTTAAAATCGTGAAGCTAAAAAGTGGAATATATGTGGATTGTACCCAATACCCACTGTCGGTTGTTGGACAAAAATGTTAATGTCCTAAAATTTGATCCTGGCAGTCAGGGGTTTGGGAAAAATTTAACTACCTATACTTACATTAAAATTCTTACACAATTCCATATTAGAAATTTTACAGGTTTATAAAAGAAGAGATGGCAATATTTGCCATTTGCAGGACAAAATGGCTTACAAAAAGAGGACGCATTATATAGATAATGATTTTTCCAACAATTACTCCACCATGGTGTAGTGCACAGACTTACAGGTGAGAGACAGGCTCCCCCATCAAGATTGCTGGGGAACTGGGTGTGCAGGAGCCAGAGATTAGGGAGCTGAGCGTGGAGCAGCCCCAGCCCCAGAAACCCATCGGAGACTTGATGGACTCGATGAAGTATTCCACTGACCGCATGTGGCTGCATAGCGAAGGAAATTCTGCGAAACAGCATAAAGTTAGTTGATATCCTCTATGAGGATTTAGGTGGCTGGTAGTTGTGGCTCGGATTAATCAACATTTAAACTGGGAGTAGGTATTCTTAAATTTCTGCCCATTGAAATTTTTGATGATACTGTATACCCCCCCCCCCCCCCCCCCCCCCCCCCCCGGGGCAAGGAAATTTTCTCAGAACACCTCGGATAAAAGAGGAAAAAAGTCAAAACCTATCTCCAAATGAAGGAACTTCATGACAAAGAATTGTTTTGAGCCAAACATGCAATCATTAGATACAATAATTTCAATTTGTTGCTACATCTGGGATTCCAGTGTAGACCCTTGATAGTTGATAATGCAGACAGCAGAGTCCTGCTAAACTTTGGGAAAAGTGAGTTTGGGGCAATTAGCATTCCTAGCCCAGGTAAACAGTTTGTCTGGAAACTACGGGCTGTTGCATGCACACTAGATATTTATCATTAGAAATGGAAACGAAATATCCAAACCAAAATTGTGACCGTACCGTGAGCCGATCCCACATCTTTTACCTTGTATGCTGCCTACAAGGAAATCAACTTTGGAATTGATATTAAGTTCATTTGAGTTGTTAGGCTCCATGGCGAGAGAATCACCAATCTGACAGAGTATAACAGACATAGAAGGTGGTTTGGACACAATTATGGAATTAATATTTATATTAATATCGGTTTATATTAATATGAAACAAAAATATTTAAAATATTGGCAACCAACAGTTTCTTGCACCCAAGTTATGTATTGAAACTTCTGAGCAGAAATTTTTAAGTTTGATGATGATTGCAACTACCAAAATATCATAGAATTCCTTACTCCTAGATTTCTTGTCGTTGCTACAGCCTGGCTGGAATATTCCACGGTTGACGTAGAAGTCGACATGTCCCGCTGTCTCCACTTTGCCCTTGTAGAAGATGTTGGTGTGGATGATGTCGACGAACTTTGCGTCGCTGGAGTCCAGCTTGCTGATCAAACCTTTCGATCCGAATGCAGGCGTGGCAGGATCCAGACCTGAAAATTACGTTTGAGAGTTTTGAGGAACAACTAGTCAACACTAGTAACCACTTAGTTGTTGTGAACCACTTTTCAAAAACTCTAGAAATGAATCAGTGATTAGAACTGCAGTTTAGTGAAATTAAGGTTTCAGAATATATTCTGAAAAATAATTAATTGGAATCGCAAGATAACATATGCTGCCGCAAAGAGTATTTCTCTACATTGTATATTCCTGTTGTCAGCCTAGCAGAAAAAAAGATTGCTTGGACGGAAAATTGTTTTATGCTGGTTTTGATGAAAGACAGTTGTTCTAGTTGTAGATTGAGTTACATACGATTCCTCCATCAACCATTACAAATTTTCTATGGCGAAATTAAAACGTAATGTATCCATCAAACCTGTGATTCTCGGCAAAACGAACGGCTTGAGGATGTTGGCCGCATAGCCAGCGACGCGAGCGCCCAGGCTGTGGCCGACGACGTGGATGTCCTCGGTCTTGACACGCAGCCGTTGCACCAGGTCGGCCACGCACTGCCCGACAAACTCGGTGTTCTTCGAAGCCATCGGGAAGCAGATCTCGGGACCGAAACCGACCGCGCTCCAGTCCACGGTGACGACGTTGTGAGCGCCCAGCAGCAAGTAGGCTGCGTGAAACGCGGGACGCGAGACGAGGCATTATTGACGTTGTTTATACATCCAAGCAGGGTCGGTTAGACATATTTGTCATATTTAACCGGGAATTACATGTTAACAAATTTTTGGAATTTTTATTTTTTACAAATACATGTATTTATTTAGAATAAATAAACAAACATATATTCGTTTTTGCTCCCCCCCCCCCCCCCCCCCTTCGATGATCCACTTGATATAAATTATGTTTTTGAAATTTTTGTTTGTATAATATGACCCCTAGAAAGGATTACACTACAAGCAAATAAATTTTCATGTGGGTCAAATCATGAAACGTAGACCCTTCAGGTAAAAAAATGGGATGACACAAATGTGCATATTCAATGGAATTCAAAAGTATCTTTTAATCTATAAAATTTTTGGAGTGTGTGCCCATCATGAAAAGATTGTGCCACAACAGTCGATAAAATTGGAATTAATTCATGGATGGACTAAAGGGCCCACCTGCCCTTGAGTAATGAGTAATGCCAGAGTTATGAGATAAATTTTGATAAATATTGAAATTTTAAGAACAAAATTCCACCCCTTGAAAAGTGCCGCCCAACTACTACTGAACGCCCTCTATGAGAGCGAGGGGGAGAGGGAGCAAAGAGGGGAGGAAAGAAAGACGAGTCGACAGAAAAGTTGTAAATCAATTCCAAAAGTCTTAAATATTTTTCCCAATTTCATATATCTTGTGTTGGTTGTGGTTATATACTTCTAGTTTCACTTTCAGATAATTTAAAACTCTCCAGTTGCCATTGATCAAAGATCAACTCGCGATTGTCAATATTTTACCTTTCATCATGTCCTCAATCGACTGGGATTTGGAGTCCATGTTAAAACCATGGATGAGAATCTTGGTCGGGTTCGCCGAATTGAAAAAAAACAGCGTCCGCGCATCCAGCAAGTCCAGTTCGTGCCCTGTTGTGTTCTCTCTGCACAGAAGACAGACATTATTACATTAACTAGCAGTATAGGTACTGACAGTTCGTAAGGGTGTATGCTCGATAGAGTTGGTAACCTAGGCTTTACACCGTAGCGCTGGTTGCTGTTATACAGGTGTGTGATACTAAACTGGCTCCAGATGAAGTATGTATAGACGAAGTATTTACCCAGTAGGTACCTACATGGAAAGATGGAATTGGTGTCGCCTGTTTAAACATGCACCGATAATATTCAATTTACGTATGAAACACGAAGTTTACGACCCATTGTCGATGAGAGTTTGGCAAAAGCTAACTGCGCCCAATAACCGTCGTCCTTTTCCAGAAAAACTATTAACTGGGTTGATTAATGATACTGGGTTGATTATAATGATACCATGGGTTGATACTTGAACTTTTCCCAAAAGGAAAAGTAAAGGGGAAGTTATAAAAGGGAAAATTTTAATGCTCAGCATTCAATCTCCTATTTAAATAGTTTATTTCTGAAAATTAACGTGCTAACATTGGGAAAATCAGAGAGTCTCTATAAAGTTCTCATAATCATTTCATATTGGTCTTGCCAGGATGGCACGTCATCACAATACGGATGCTAATATGGTCTTAGATCTGGATAAGCTTTTAATCAAATGACCTTGTACGTCGGAAGATGTGGGTAGTGAAAATGGCGAAAACAATTTTTTTCGTCGGGTCTATCTGCCATGATCGTTGATCAAACGTCGGTACAAATAGTAATGGTAACTTACCAAAAGACACTGAAATTACTAGTATTCGGCTGTACTCACCTCGTAAACAGGGTGAACTTGACGTGTGACGCGCTGGGACAAGAGATCTCTTGTACCCCGAGGCAAGGGCCGTATTTGTAGGTGATGGTCGTTGCCGTCAATGGCTCGAAACCTGCACAGGGTATATTATTCATCACTCGAAGGTTCAGAGAAAACGCGAAAAAACACACAGAAAATAGGGTTTTGAGCCGTAAAGTGTAATTGAAGATATCGCTTCGCTCGATAGGCTCATCAAAAACCACAAATGGCTTTTCTGAATCTGTGTCATTATGGTGACATCATGAAAATTCAGAGAAATTCACGTCTTTTTAAATTGAAAATACTAAGGTTCATAGACTTATTCCACTCAGAGAAAAATTCCGTCAGATACCCACTGGATGTACTAGGTACCGGTTTGGAAAAAAAATTAAGTAGCTCTGCTAAATAACAAATCACAACCCGAATTGCTCTACCTGGCTTTAGCGAGTGGGTATCATGATGTCACTTTGAAAAATTTTGATTGAATGGAATAGGTGTATTATTGATAATTATGAATTATACCAATACACATTTATTCGGGGACATGAAACAAAATTAAAAGTCACAGTAAAATGTTATGGTTGTGCTGTTAAAATTAAAACTTGAAGTTGAATAACTGCTTCGCCTCTGCGAGTTTTCTACAGATAATTTCACAGGTTGTTACACTTTACTTACCAATGATGATTGTAAAAGCCAAAAACCAGATCTTGGGCAAAAGTGTACGTCGCTTCCACATCGTATGATTTTATTGCCGATGTCACCTAATTCAAGAGAAGTGTGAAAAGTTGCTTTTTGTGTTCACAGGATCGTAAATCCTTGTATAGCTTGTCTGATGGGCTATCAAATAAACTGAGCTCTTTGCGAACCCGACTGACTGGATGATGGACCAAACGCGATTGATCTCCAAGTGCGAACTATTCGCGATATTATACACGACGAACCATATTTCTGACAGCGAAACAAGTTGTTTTATTGCTCTTGCCAACGGCTAAATATGAAACAGGATTCAAGAACAAATTTGGGAAAACCGAACTTAATTGACTGTGAGGACGGGTATAAGAAATTAAATGTGATGCAAGCATTATCTTTTTATTCGTGTCTGTTATTAATTTTCTACGGCCGCAAAGTTTGATCACGCTGAAGCCAATCTTGTATCAAACTTATTTTGATTTTAACATAACTACGGTTTTTTTTCTTGTATGTAAATGGTAAATTGCTTGACCGATGAGATAAAAAGTAAAAAAAAAAAACGACCAAGAGAACTTGATAGTATGTAAATTGCTAGCTTTAAGAATTGTAAATACGATTCTACCTATACTATAGGTACTAATGCCATGAAAAGATGGTGTCATTTGCATATTTATTTGCCACTCTGATTTGATGTTTGGTGGATCAGAATGGATATGATACTAGCCGATTACATTTAATTTGAGTTGGGCTGTTTTTTGAAATATCATGGCTACAGTCATCAATATTTTTTATGTTTCGCCCGCGGTTTGGGTGGAGAAGTGGAGAGGGCAGTGTTTTTTGGTTTAGTTACATATTTTGTTCTAGATAAGTCTTATCACTGTGTCGCTGTTGATGTTTATTTGAATTGACTATTTACACCGGGATTCCAACCGAATTCGACAGTTCATCAAGATACAACAAACATGTTTTGCTGCAATTATTATACAGATTTGTATCATCAACTTGTTCATGTTTATCGAGTAGGATCATAACGGGTTGGGAACTTAGGTTTGGTTGCTGGAAGGCTAATTGAGTTTTTTGTGGTACCTATTAGGTATTGTCCAAGCTCTAAGGATATGTGCGAGTGGATCACGAAGCAACGGTTCAAATCTGCAGTGTCTTTCATCGAGTTTTATCTCTTCATTGATGGCACATTGATTGATTGTTGCACAATTAGTAAAGCATCAAATATTCCCACAAGCAAACCAAACTCAGTTTTGGTTTCTTAGTTTTCACACAGTTTTCATGCATGATACAAAGACAAATCAAAAATAGATAGTTACATAACATGCGTATTGAAATGAAACCACCAAAGTGGAGTAATTTACTCTTTTTCATTGGGTTCATGTAAAACGGAATTTATACATCATATTGAACATGCTACACGTTAGTTGCATTTGATGTGATGTGATGTGTTGAACATTTCGTGATAAGTTTGTAGTAAAAAATAATGTTCTTTAAAATAGGAACAACACGGATGTTCGTCTTCCAAACACCAAACTAACAAATTACTAGGTACGATTTAGTTTCGACAAACCTATACTTGTTATTTGTAATTAGCCTCTTGAAAATCATCCTATTATCATTTCCTACGTTCCACAGTGTCAAATCAACAAATCTGTATCGAGATTATGCCTGCGAATTTGGGAGATGTAAGAGCGAATGCGATACCAAGGTGCCGGCAGAGACGAAGGTACAGGTGCCGGTAAAGCCCCTAATGCCGAGAACCCCAATGTTGCCGGTAGAGGCAAGGAAGCTTCCCCTGACACCTGATAGTAAGGACTTGACATTCTCGCTGGCACGATTTGCTGAACAAACCATGGGCCCATAGCGAAGGGTTCAACATTATTTGTTGGCACGGTTACGAATCCTCTTGCGCTGTGGACAAAATAGACACAAATCTGAAAGTACACCGCATTTGCACCAAATTTCAGACCTTTAGCGCCGTGAAAATTTGCCTCTTTGGACAGAGTTGGCATGAATACAACCCCCTCCCCATTCATAAGAGCTGCAATTATTTGCAATTTATTACCTATGATGTCTATACAAGATTAGGTCATACCACTGATCGCCATTAATGTTTCACCAACTCATAAAACTAAGCTGCTGATGCTATTTCAAAAAGTCAAAATGAAATGGTCAGATGTGCTAATTTTTTTTACCACTCGCATATTATTCCTAGAAACGGACAATTGAGTAACTAGTAACTTTAATATTCCAGTTTTAACGCATTCAGCAAAATATAAAGATGATTTGGATGACTGCAAATTAATTTCGTATTATTTTGGCATTACTAGGGCCTGCGCTGAGCGTGGACAGGGTTATTCTTAGAGTAAATCGAGTATAGATACCTGTGCGACACATTTTCACCCATGAGGATCGCGGGTGAACTAGGTTGACACAACCCCAGCGCGGCAAACAAGTGCGACGAACACTCCCAGCCCCAGAAGCCGATCGTGCTGTTGATAGACTCGGCAAAGTAGAGCGCCGCCCGATTGTGGTGACACCCGCTCCAGAAACCTGGGGCATTTACCAACCGGACAATTGACGACTGTTATATGGTTGGCAATAACTGGAGCACACAGTTCCATACACGAGCAAGCAATCGCAATGTGCAATTACTCATATCGAACAATTAGATCCGTCTGCTCAGTTTGAAGCTTTGTTAGCAATGATTTTACCTCACTTAGGGACTAAGTGCGACATCAATGCGCTCATTGATGCTCAACCAGTGCTAACAATACCAATTTCCATCCCTTCATTGATCACTGTTTCTAGCTGCCAAATGGAAAGACAATTTCCTTTCATTCTCTCTAACGCTGCGTAAACGGGGCAATTGATCTGCCAGTTTTGAAAGAATTGCGCGCCTCAATCAGTTAGATCCTTCTTAGCTAAGTTATGGCAATGATTTCCCTTACTACATTTTCCTCAATGTATCTGACAAAGTGACGTCAATGCGCGAAGATAACCAATTTCCATTTATCCATTGCTTACCGCGGTTCGAGCTTTCCACTGAAAAACTAATTTCCTCTATTTTCTCCACATTCTTGATCTAGTTTTACCATATTTTTTGACTCAGAATTGAGAAATATGGTAAAACCAACCTTTGGTAAAAAGTAAAAAGAAAGAATTTAAAAATCAGCTATGGCAAAGAGACAACGAATACACAAATCGCACGAGATGTTTTTCACACTCGTTTGTGTGCATGACAAGCAAGTTCTTCGGTGTCTTCACTTCGACGTAGCAAGGAAAGCCACGGGCTGACATAGCACAGCTTCTAGTAAACTTGCCAGGACAGCGAAGTGTGTTCGTGTCCTGCAGTCTCCAGTTGACTCTGGTGGGATTTACCATCGACGAAGCTGCCGCAGCCCAGCTGGTAGGAGCCCCCGTTGACGTAGAAGTCCACGTGTCCCGACTGCTCGACCACGCCCTGGAAGGCGGCGTTCGTGTGGATCACGTCGACAAACTCGGCGTCGCTGGCGTCCAGTTTGTTGTCGTTCAGGATGGTGATGAAGAACGGCTTGGCGGGGTCCAGGCCTGCAAGCCGATGGCAACATCGAGTTAGGAGGTTGGATTAGAGAGGCTGGGAAGCCGCGCCATCAACTGATTTACTCGGCAAAGGAATCTTGGCTTTCAACGCACATTGGAGACAGTTATTGAAAACTTTTCGGGTTTAATTGAACGCTAATTTGAGGGGAGGGAGAAACCAAATCTGAAAAATTATGGGGTTATTTAAAAGTCGAATGCTCGCCAAAGCATATATGTGTGATATTTAATATTTAATATGGAAATATAGTCGCTTTCAAAGCCAAATTTCGCCTCAATCAATTCGGTCGTTTGCCACCAAGAGCGCGAACAAACGCACGCAAAAATCACAACTGAATTTCCTCCGAAATGGAAGATGTCGCATGAAATTCGCATGCATCTGGCAATGTGTTCACCTGTGATCCTGGGCAGCAGGTACGGACGCAGGTGGTTCGCCGCGTAGCCCGAAACGTGCGCTCCCAGGCTGAAGCCGACCATGTGGATGTCCTTCACGCCAGCCACGCGCAGCCACTGGACCAGCTGCGCGAGGCACTGGCCGGCGTGCGGCGCGTTGTACACGGCGAACGGGTAGCACATCTCGGGGCCCGGACTCAGGTTGCCGTAGTCCATCGCGATCACGTTGAACTTGCCCACGGTCAGATAGGCTGCAAGGTCAAAGTTTTCCACTCATGGTCATGTAGTCCACGGTGGCTTGCAAGGTCATATATTTGTCCACTTTTAGGTCGTTAGATCAAGGAGCAAATTCACGTTGGCACATTTCTACATTCTTAAATCCTTGATGACCTTCATATTCTTTGCTCTTTCATTTTCTAGTTTTCTTTCATGGCCACGGCCTTCAAAGTAAAACCAATTGGACCAATCAGAGGCCAAGGTCACGTGTCTATTCGAGTGAGATCACAATTTATTAGCAATATCCCACATAATCTACAATCTTTGTAGATCTTATAAGAAACATATTTTTTCCGTGTTTCCAAGTGTTAAAGCAAGTGTAGGGCACAGGTATTTAATATCTATCATAGTTCTACCAGCGTTGCCATGGAGTAGAGTCCTCTCCTGCCACAGGTCCTTCTGAGTACTGGGTGCTTCCTACCTTGTCTAATCTTGACGAAGTTCGGGGAGTTGTAGCCGACGAAGTAGCCGTGCACCAGAATCTTGGTCGGCACGGAAAAGTCGAAGAGAGTCTGGGAAAGATCGGCCTCGATGTCCAGAAGTTGCCCATTTTCTATATTCTGTCTGGAAAATTGGATGTTGGTCGTGAGCAGATTATAATGTTTAGCCACTTAATAAAGTGCGATGTGGATTTAATGCGGGGCAGGGACCTGGTAGTTATATCATTTTTTTATCGTCATGAAGACTGAAGGATTTATTTCAAAACGTAACGGTGATAATGAATTACGACACCATGTTATCATCTTAAACATTGGGCTGAAGCTTCATGATTCTTATTGCAGCTTCCACAGATTCGATTTCAGTCATACAAACTAAACTTTCGACCAACTATAATTAAAAACTCCACCTCACTCTCAGTCTCGGCCAAGTGACAAGGATATCTCAAGAAAACCCGGCACCTCCACCGAACAAGTTGAGTGACCGATGATTGCTGCCCAAAGGCCATTCTAAATCATCATCCGATTAATTGCTATTCGATCTGCTTCGCGATCTCACTTACCTTGTGAAGAGATGAAACTTTATGTTATCTATGTCAGGACACGATGCGTGCCTCACGAATGGACAGGGACCGATGCGATAGACTTCCGTTACTGCTTGCACTCCGTTTTTTTGGTTCGCGATTACCTCTGATCGGAAACACTAGATGTGATTAGGTATTCAAAGAGTTATGCGTTTCGTCTCCTGCACTGAATGCGATGCTGATTTGATCGTGTACATAACCAGTTAACGACTGCTCGTTTTTATGAATGAAAAACTCAAACAAAATTATTTGAAATCTAATTTATTATCGAAAATGTGTGCCCACTCTGGTCATTACATCGGTTCAGTTTAGTGCGTGCAAATATTTTCGATCGTAAATTTACTTTCTAATCCATCCTCTAGGCAAGAAAATTTGCAGAGATGTATACAGACATTATACTTATTTCGCAAAGTGTCAAGGGTGTGACAGATTACATGGCCTTAACACCCCTTAAAACGTATAACAGGTTTAATGAGTAGCGTAAACTTTAGAAAATACGAACCTAATAACAGAAGCAGTACCGAAAGAAGTCCATAGCTCGCCATGGTCAACACTCAAAATGATGTGGATACAGTCGGGCATGGGCTAGGGAACAGATTTATGTTCGGGCTATCGCCTTCACAGTTAGACCCTGCAGGCAAGATGGGATTGCGATTGCCTACCGTCAAACCGCCACTAATTTGCGAATTGTTACGTATGTGCAGCAAGAAATTTGATTAAAAAACCAACGTGAAGACTAAGACACTTGACCCATGTCCAAGACACATGGAGCAAGCCTTCGAGCTGGTCCCGAATTCTCTAGCCTACAAACTAGAGACCCAGAACTGTCAGATGAACTTTTCTTTCGTAACTAAACAAAAAAAATCTCACTGCACGCAAAATATCATACAAATTCAGTAGTCTGTAAGTAAATAATGTTACCTAAATGTTTTCCTATATATATTGTATATTTGACAAGAATGGATGGACACTTAAAGTACACACGAAACACGCCTGACAAGATGGTAATATTGATGGTGTGAGTGATAGCTTCGGGCTTCGTGATGGTTTAGCGGTAAAGAGGTGTAATGAGGGAGTCGCCATGGTCTTGCGCCGGACACCGGCGCATGCCGCTGCTAGGTGTGTGGCCCACTGCCAAAACACACCGGTCAATGACTGCCATGGCCATACGAGAGCTGCTACTACTCGCTAGTGTGGACATACCACCGACCACAAACTCTACGCATGATCCAAGATGCTTCGCGATTGAACATGCTGGGGAACAGGTTTTTCATTGAGTTGGCGAAGGTGCTAGACAGATTCCGCATGGCTTCGCGGTGGAATTTGCATTTGGGCGAGGATACAGGGAGACGTGATCTAGCGAGTGGTTTGCGCATCTTATTTTCATACAGAGCAAACGATTTTTTCATATCATTTATCTCTCTCGCGTTTATTCATACATTATATTAATCAATACTATATGCTACATCATTCAAACGGGCGAATAAATACAAGCGTGAACACATCAATGTTGGCATGCAGGAATTGCACGCAGCATTGAATCTCACGTCCACGCACGGAAATATCGCTGGAGCTGGAGGTTCGTGAGCCACGGACCGAGAGCGTAGGGAGATTGACTTCCGGTGTCGCACTGGGCCATTCCGCGCGCTCTGCAATCACACGTTCACGTGTTCACGTTCAGAATCTAGAAGGCTTATCCACCGGAAATCTTGATTTACGCTCGCACAATGTGTGGATGAAAAGGCGTAGGTACTGAGTTATTTGCTTTTTTGCTTACCTATGCTTTTCAAGAACATGCCCATCGGGTTTGGAATCAAATCTTTTACCATCTATGGGTTCTAAATATTTTTTAAAATTTAATGGCAGACTAATTGCTTGAGGAACGTATACTTATTTTCTATGCAATCTGTGTTTATGTGTAAGTCAGAGATAATTGATTAGGGGCTGTAAGAACCATGAAAAGCCAAAGGGTCCATCAACTTTTGAAATATAGAATATTTTCATACCTATAGAGCTCGTTAGAGCTGAATTGTGCCGCTTAGTAAAAAAATTGAGCTCAACCCTTCGCCGAGCTATAACATTGGAAATCTTGAAATTTTTGTTGCAAAATGTTTCGAGCAATTCGAGATTTCAAAAGTGGGGATGGCCAACTTGACGGAGATGAAGCGAAACCTAATACTTTCATGATTGTTAAATAGCTCACGAGGAATCAGAACAATAAGAAAGAGGCAGATGATCGGGTACCTTTGCGCTACCAAAAAAACACAATCAGGGTTATATCCAAGCGATCGGTGATTATGGAACCGACTTGAATATAGATCTACCCAAGTAAATGACCTGCATGCAGACTTACGTGTAGGGGATGTGTTCTCCCATGAGGATCGCAGGCAGCTTGGGGTAGCACTGTCTGGTGACCGCCTCGTAATGCCCGCCACACTGCCACCCCCAAAAGCCGCGCGTCGTGTTGATCGACTCGGCGAAGTAGACGAGGGCGCGCTTGTGGTTACACCCGTCCATGTACGCTGTCGCCCGAGAGACACGCGGAGACACGTTAGGGGGTTGGCGAGGTTCTCGGTCGTACATACAACACATCATAGCACGTGCACTTATTATGTGCATCGTGCAGTGAAAAGCTTGTGGGAGAAAAAACATACATGACGACTATGATGACAACTCTTTTCATTTTCAATATGAACATCAATACTTGCACCAATATTAATTTATAGCTTGTCGCATGCAGGATGCACAATCAATGTGTGATTTATGATATTCCACCAAAAATCATATTTTGCGAAATACATCCCGTCAACCGATATAAAAAGAGTTGTGATTTTTATTTTGAAAATTTCGTCGCCACGCTATAGCTATCATGCTACCTTTTACTTTAGATGAATTCAATCGCCCCTAATACCCGTGTGCATATACAAAATGTGAAGCGAAATCTTTGTCTATAATCAATCTAATCATTAAATTTATTTATTCCTTGATTGATGATTAAAAAAAATATATTCCTGAATATCCCGATCCTAGTCCTTGGTGAGAGCGTCCCCATGCCACACCCAGCATAAGCAGACCAGGAAGGTTTGCAGTTGTGTACCCTTCATCACGTTCCCGCATCCCGGCTGCAGCGAGCCCCCGTTGACGTAGAAGTCCACGTGTCCCGTCTGCTCGACCACGCCCTGGTAGCCTGCAGACGTGTGGATCACGTCGACAAAGATCGCGTCGCTGGCGTCCAGTTTGTTGTCCGTTTGGATGGTGATGAAGAACGGCTTGGCGGGGTCCAGGCCTGCAAGCCGATGGCAACATCGAGTTAGGAGGCTGGATTAGAGAGGCTGGGAAGCCGCGCCATCAACTGAATTACTCGGTAAAGGTCACATTTCATTTGGAAATTGGTGGCTGCGTTTGGAAATCTTTAAATTATAATGCCTCCTAGCCTCATTTTTCAGCCGAAAATGAAAAGGTTCGCGTAAAAACCTTATCTTGCCCCTAAAACTTTGTTAGAAGTTAGGTGGGGTCGGGAACTGCAAGCCGATTGTCTGGAGTTAGGAACAATGTTGCAATTGCAGAACCACCCTTGTCTTCAACCATACCGTAAGACTCAATTCCAACGCCATAGACTGGACCATCACTCACCAGCGGAGAGCGTTTAGGTTTAAAATCACCGCGGTGATAGCTGATAGGGCAGGCGCTTACATACCGACCGGTTATCGACTACAAATTGGACCACATCAAATTGAGTCATCTATGAATCTAGTCATATCTCTAATCACCAACAGAGGATGCTGCACTCACGTTTTACATTCGTCGTACATGTTTTTGCCTGTTTATGTGTGTTTTTTGAGAAATTGATTATATCTACGATATTCGGTGAAAAATATAACATATTAGTAAAATTACCCGACACTTTCCGCTTAATTTAAAACTCTTACTAAAATGATTTACTCGCTTCTCATGTCTTAGCACTATTTGACATTCAAACCAAACTCTCATATACAGGTAGGCAAATAATCAGTAAACGTCACCGGAGATCTCCCCACTGTAGCTGGTTACCGCCAGCTTCACGTGGATGATCGATGGTCAACTGATCTATTAGGCGTCCTCCTAATGTGAACTATGGGCTGTACTTTAGCGATTAATCGCAGCAGCATCCGATCCTAGTTGGATTGAAAGGTATAAAGGCCCATCTCCCACGCTTGTGGGGGATGCGACGGGTTTTCCATTCCAACTGCTTTCGCACTAGGTACGTTCCTTCACGGGAATGTCCATGGGCACCTTAACTTTTTAATCGGCTGGCATCCGGTGAAATCTTGACTCCTCTATATACCGATCATATCCTTACCTTTGCATGGTATTATGGTATTAAGTGTTAGTATATGGTATTAGTATGTTGATATGGGCGGTGATGGGTTGTTAAACTGTTGCTTACGGTGGTGGTCGTTTGAAATTGTTCTGTTCCTATCCTTTTCCCTATCCTTTCCACCACTCTCATCAAAATTTGACCTTGAAATAATTGGAACTTTCCATCGACAAATTTATTCAATTCGTGCATAACAAGGCCAAAATGCAGGTAGAAATCTGTTACATTTTTCGCGTCATTTAATCACATCTTGTTAAGTTGTATCCCGCATTGCCATTTATTTTTGGAGCCCATTTTCTCTCATTCACCACGTGACGTGATTGATATAAGCTATGGTGTTTTGCTAGTACGAAATGTGGGTACAACTCGTTTAATAAGATGTACGACTGGGGAACGTCTTCTTTATCCCTTATTTTACTAATTTCTCTATTTTTCAGTCATGATCTTCTTGTGTTTGACATTGTTGACTGCCTCTCTCGACTCATAGCGTAGCGACCGAAGCGAGTGAAGCGAATCTTCAATTACACTTACTGCCAAAAATATTCCTGTATGTTTTTTTATGTCTGTTCGCGCTCTACGGGTCAAAAGACTTGAACGGATTTTGATTAAATTTTCAAAATATCTTCGTTTTCTCTCAACGTACTATTTTCAGCTCATTTCACGTGCAACTTTTATTTTAAATTAATTTTTACGAAAATTTTCAGTTTTTCAAAATAACGTTTGTCTCACTCTAGAAGCCAAGCATAAGCATAGGAACTCGACCAAACTTTCTAGATAATTTGTTGAATACTAGGGCTTCGCGAACGCTCAATCTGATCGCGTTGTAGATGAGCGTACTTATTTAGGGCTTGAGGATAAGATTTAAGACCTACAAGAATATGAAGGTAATCGCACCTAAACCTTCCACTTGAATCTCGACGGATTAATAGCTAAGAATCAAAAAAAATTGTCGGAACAAGCGAATAAAATATGAACAAGATAAGATATAGATCCAAAAACTTCAGCACAGCTGCATATCAATTTGCTTAATATGTTTCTTAAGTTTGGTGTGATTATATAAATAACTTTTGGCTGTAAAAAATAAGAAAAGTTTTGAAAATTCTGAAATATTTTGTAAATTTTGAATAGTTAGGAACTGTTACCCCGACTTTGCTGAAAAAAGCAGGGGGTCAAGTTGAGAACAAAGTACGGTGGGAGCAGCCGTTGGGCCGCTAGAGCGCGGACAAACACACATACAAACAATTTTTAAAAAAGTGTTTTTTTCACCACTAAGTGAAATTGAAGATTTCGTTTCATCAATGATCCATCAATGATCATCAATGATCAAGGCTCATCAATGACCCGCTTGAATTTGGATTCGACCCTACATGAAATTACTCGCTGTATATACCTACAGAAGGTAGATATTTATTATTAAAAACGCAATATCAATTCCAAAATAGTGTCCGAACCGGACCCACCCAGATCTTTCACAATTTAGGAATGGATTTTTCCTTCAAAATAATAAAGATCCGCTCTATTTTATGATCACCAGCCAATCAATTATTTTATCCCATGCTTTGCAAGCGTGTGCACGAAGCGCCCTGCACCTGTAATCCTGGGCAGCAGGTACGGCCGCAGCGCGTTTGCCGTGAACGCGGCCACGTGCGCGCCGAGGCTGAACCCGATCAGGTGCAGGTCGCGCGCAGTCGTCGCGCGCAGCCGCTGCACGAGCTGCGCGATGCAGCGACCGACGTGCGGCGCGTTGTGGATGACCAGCGGGTAGCAGAACGCGGGCCCGGGGCTGAGCGCGCTGTGGTCCACCAGGATCACGTTGTACCAGCCGGCGGTAAGGTATGCTGTGTGACACACGAACAGTGTTAGATACCTGCACGAAACTCTGTCAAAGTTGCTTTGTTGATCTGGCTACAGAATCTTCAGCGCCGCTTGCCTGGAGGAAACCAACAGTGATCGATACTATTTTAACAATGGTAGATTAAAACTACGGTACGTACTTCATCTTACGTGATATGTAAGGGGCTTTGTTTGGCACTAATGATGTTGACTGTTCCAACCATCATGAATGCAAGGCTTTTTTCTCGAAATTGTGAGTTTTGTTGGTTGGTTTGTGGCTATTTGCTAACTTAGCTATTTGCGAATGTAGATGTGTAACAAAGACTAGAGATAATTTCTCCACCCTTCTGAAAAATACTATTTAAACCTGATTATTAGAAACGAAATATCAATTCCAAAATATACATCCGTACGAAATATCAATTCCAAAATATACATCCGTACATCCGTAATATACATCGGTTCGAGTCCCGGTACGGATGTATATTTTGGAATTGATATTTCGTTTCTAATAATCATCATCTACCGTCCATGCATCGAGTATTTGCATTTAGGATTAAATTCACACTACTATTTAAACCTATCGGTTTACTGAATAGTAATTCGTCAATGGTTATTTTCGACAAAACAGTGTTCATAAAATATTCTATACGTCTATTAGGAATCTAAAATCTATTTGGTTATGCCGAACGGACCCAACGATATCGTTAAAGTTAAGCAGCATTGTGCTGGGGTCTGTGGTCGGTTGGGTCACCAGTCATTACAAGATAAAATTGGATTTATAATCTCAGCCCCCAAAAATTAGAAGTGGTCATATTTTGCTTGGAAGTATCCAAATCCAGGAAGGCGTTGCTTAAATTCAGTGAACTCAACGGAGATACAGATAATCCAACAATCAACCAGTTACCAAACATAAGTCCTATTTTGTGTAGAATTAAACCTTAATTCAGAGTTTGATGGGATTAAGATTAATCCCCAACCACCTAACATAGTGTATAATTGGTCCAATGTCTTACTATCTTGAAATGGACATTGAATTGAATATACGTTTTGACTGATTATAACGGGTATAATAAGCCATACAGGCACATACTTAACAGAATCACCAGTGGCTTATAGAAATCTGGCAATCATTTTGGTAGCTCTATAGTATTTCTAATTATTGACATTGATTGACATATAAACCTCGGGAGAGCAGTTAAATCTTCTGAAACTTGATCAAAACGAACGTCATCTCTCAACTAAAGCCATATCAATACCTGCATGGATCACCTGCTTTGCTGACCACCCTCAACACACCTGACCGACGACAACCGAACTAGAACACTCAATTGGCATCACACGCATACCACTCTTGATGATCTCGACGTCTGCAGCCGCGTCCCTCCACCCGTGGATTACTATCTTGGTCGGATGGCCAGGATTGAATGTGGTCAGCGGAAGATTGTCGATACCCAGATTCAGCGTCACTCCTGCGGGATTCAACCTGGAAATGCAGATGAGATGTCAAGATTATTGGAAATGTCATGATCTGGGTTGCTCCATACCGAATAAGAGTCTCATTACAACTTCCATGGTGATGTATTTACATTTTACACGTCTGACACCATTATCTTATAAACACAGGTAAGAGATTTCTTGTCAAATCGTTGCTTCGTAAAGAAACAAGCACCGAACCATAGAACTTAACAGTAAATTAACCCATAGGCTCAACATAAAAATACCAAAACCACAAATAAACGAAAAACTGCATGGAATGCACATCGATTATCTCGGTCCTCCTGACCCAATTGCTTGCCACTCTAGGCCAAGATATTTCTCACGTGTGGTCCGCACCTTTGCCAAAAGCCACGTGCTCCACTCCCACTCTTCACCCAACGCATGCGGAATCGAACTTTGGTGCGAGCAAGACAGCGAATCGATGCAAAATCCTTGGTAATAAACGTGTCGCCGCGGAGCACCTTACCTGGTAAACAGGAAAAACTGGACGTTTTCGGAATCCGGACAAACCCCGACGCTGACCCACGGGCAAGGGCCTATGTAGGTCACTTGGGTCACCTGTCCCGGCTCAGCACCAATGCGTGTGGTCACCAGCAAAACTAGACATCCGGCGTTTTGATCAGCTGTCAATCTCTTGAAGTAAAAAGCCATCGAGTGCAGTTACCGTGCTCGAAATGCGCTCGAATTTGATTCGGTTAGTTTTAATTGATGGTTCCGTGTTGTGATGAATAATTGCACCGCGTAGAAATTTAATGCGGAAATTAGTGTTCAGTTCGGTGATTATGACAAGGGGCGTGTTGCTATAGCTTGAAATCAAGTATTATTGCATTTTAATTTGTATACGAGTGATGGATGAGTCTTTTTATAGGGTGATTTTTATCGCACCGTTTCGGATGGTTTAATTAGGACTGAGTGAAGGCGTTTCAAGGATTTATTTAGATTAGCAAGGAGGCCCTAATGCATACAACTTAAAGAGTGTTGACTTACCGCAGAGCAGCATCCACAACAAGCTTGTCTTCATGGCGCGGTTGTGGTCGTTATGGTCCAACTTTGCCGGAAAGCAGTTTGGTCAAGCGAGGAGCAAGGATCACGAGCAAATGCCCTCAAATTCCCAACATCGGGTAACTGTAAATTCGTTTCGCAAAGCATATTGATTGCACAAAGATACTTAGTCCAAGAGCTACAATTATCTGCATAGGTTTTAAAATAAAACTTTTTCTGTCTCCCATTTAAAATGACATAGAGGTTTTCTAAGAATTTAGAAATTATATACTCTGTTGAATAATCTGATGCCCGAACCGAAGGATATACACAGTTTAAAAAAATATTCAGGCATAGATTTTCTTAAAATGTAAGTCTTCTCGAATTTTATTCGGTACTTCAACAATAATTGTTCAATACAAAAATGCCAATAAATATTTTAGAAGGTACTACATTTCATATTCTCAGTCAGAGCTCCAGCAATAGGAAAAATACAGCCGTGCTTAACATACATATAACTCGCACTGGTAACAAGGTGGTAATAATCAATCAACAAGTAGTAGTATAGTCTGGTAAAAATAGTATCATGGAAAATTGGGCCCTTCTGGTCCCATAGCCACAGTAACAATGGAAGGGCATCATAGCTTCACACCTAAATGCTTGAGTAGGTCGATAAGTCGATGGTATAGCGTCATCGGTTTGTGCATCGTTCTTGTGCGATGACTGAACATGATATCAAAGTTTGTCGAGATTACAGAATCAACATTTCAGTCACACCGAGTAATACTTGATGAAACTACCACCACAACCACTAAATCCTTTTTCGTGAAAACAATGTTTTCCATATGATATTCACAAATACATCGTCTGGTCTGTAAGACCGTCAACCACCTTTGCCGACACCAAATCGCAGTGGCAAAGTTCGAAGCGCCGTATGTCACAGGTTACATTCAGCATTTCTTTAGCACAACAGCCTGGCCGCACGTCCGCTAGGTTAGATCTTCTTTCATCTCGATCATTTTGGTTGTCTGAAATCTTTATTTAGAGGTACACAAAATGCAATATCTTTATTATTTCTCTAGGGCGAAATCAAATGACAACTGCCCTTCGTTTTACATTATTCATACAGACTTGCAAAAATGAAATTTATAGGGCTTTTTGAGTTACTAATTGAAATTTGACAAAAATTCTAACGCCGTATCAAAAGCAGCCGCTGTTTCACAGCAGATTTGCCTCCGAAATTATGAACTATTGTTTCTACACTTAAAATAAATATATTGTCAGCCACATCCTTGTCAAGAACTCGTGGAGCAATGCGTCGCGTGTAGTGTCACCAACGTCCAGTTGCACATCCGCTCGTCTCGGTCGACTCAAAGAAACACCACAGCAGCCTCCCGAGTGACGCTCAGGCCGTACCACGTACCGAGCCGTACCATCCGTTGGCGTCTGGAGGCTCCCTCGCAGCACGCTTCAAAGAAACACCACAGCAGGCTCCCGAGTGAAGCTCCAGGGCAGCCGTAACCGACTGGGAAGGCCGTACCATGGACCGGGGCGCCTGGATGCCGGCCACGTGTCCGTGAACCCGGAAGCAGTCAGCCAGGGTCGCGCGGGGGAAGGGTCGGCCAGGGTCAGGGGCATCACCCAAGGGCCGAGGGCGTAGGGGGGTTCCGTGGCCGTGTTCACCCGTACGATGCCTCGCGCCCTGCGAACCACGGCAAATACCACTTGGTAAATTGTACATTACATTGCACACATTGCATTGCATTACATTGTACATTACTTGTATATTGGAGATATTCCTGGTTATACCTGCATTGGAAGTTTGAAATTGGTTTTATGTGGTATCTATACTACTTAGAAGTTAGAACTCCTACTATTATTAGTAGTCCAACAAAGTAGGAATTTCCCACTACTTAGGAAATAGTACACGTTTGGAGGCTTACGAATCCGTTATTTAGTTGAGGATTGCGATGTGAGGTAATGATTTAAATGTTAATTTTTTAAATGTGCCCATATTGGTTTTTTCTGCCATGAATTAATAGAAAATTGAATAACATGAAAAAAATCATGGAAATTTCACTTCATTGCTTGATCTCAACATCAATTAGATGTTACCGTGCTAACGAAGTTAACAAGTTGTTAACAATTTGTGAATGAAGTAACACGTAACTTGTCAGTTTTGCATTAGCGCTGCCTGCATTCTATGCCTTCACCCTTACGCGTGTGACACGTGCTCGCCCATGAGGATGGCGGGCGACGCGACCGGACACTGTCCATTCATCGCTGCTCGCAGCTCGGCGCAGTTCCACCCCCAGAAGCCCTTGCCGGGCGCGATCGTCTCGGTGAACAGCGCCAGCGACCGGATGTGGTTGCAGAAAGCTGCAGGAGGCACCAGGATTCGTAAAGGTCGCGGGGTTAGGGTGCAGTCGTGAATTGACGTGCATATAACGGGGATGACGAAATTAAATTGTTGGATAACAGTTCCTCCCTGCTATGTTTAGGTCGAAAATAGGTGAAAAAATAATAATTGGGTGCTATACATTTTTTTAAATTGAGACATATATCATAGTATGTTTTTTCAAAACGCCAAACCGTCCGATCATGGCCGTTAGTATATTGTCTTTAGCCCATTTAAATTATGGAATTCCATTAAAAATCACCCTTATGACTCTATAGTTGCTCTGGAGCATTTTTCCTTATAAAATGGACTTGAGCTAAGTACTCATGTTCACACTATATAGGCACGTCTGTGATGCATGTTGAACTGGAACATCAGCAACGAATTCAACCCTCCAGGAAACATCTATGGTCTCTCTGCAACTTATTGCAGCTCGAGGGACTGTCATGTTCACACTTTAAGATGTGGTGCTGCATAATTAAGCTGACACGGCAACAATTTCCATCCCAAAGCCGCGCAATTCGGCTGAATATTGTCGAAAGACTCACTGGACATGTCGAACATGGAGCAGCCCGGCTGGCTGATGCCACCGTTGACGTAGAAGTCGACATGTCCGCTTTGCTCGAGCTTGCCCATGAACAGCGCGTTGGTGTGGATGATGTCGACGAACGCCGCGTCGGCGGCGTCGAGCTTGTGGTCGAGGTTGGCCGTCTCGTACCACGGTTTCGCAGGGTCGAGACCTGCCGGCATTCGAACGTTTCAACCCCGAATTAAAAGACATTACCAGTCACTGTCTAATTGGCTTATGAGTTTCAAATTATAGAGAGAGGCCCTTTCTTCATGGTATATGTATATTTATACAACTATGCCTACTTCTTATTCTATTGAGTTTGCATCTTCACCCAGCGAAGCAGGGATCTTGTACGCTGGTATTGCAATTTCATCCGGCAAGAAAAAGGTATACGCTTTTCCTGGATTCGCTTTACCTCTACAAATCCACACGGGTTCGAGCATACACCTATGTACTCGTTTGAAAATTGAAACTGGCTCATATTGCCATCGCCAATAAACACAATTGAAACATTGTATGTCTAGATCTAATGAACAAAGCGTAACGGATTTGACATCGGTCGTCGAAAAATTCTTGGCACTATCTTCTATGACTGTATATTACAACGCTGAAAATCAACTTCGGCATTTCTAATGATCGGATCTACCATCGTCGGTCATCGATTCACACTGTCGTAAGTGAGTTGTACGTCAGCTGAGGTCATTGGAATCAAATTCCAACAATTCACATTGTCCTCTTCATTGGATGCACATTGTATCCAGCCAGGGTTCACGGCCCTGCCATCACTCTCCTATTGAGTCTATACTACTGACTGTCGGTGTCGGTGAACCGGAGATGAGAGTATTATTTGGTGTCGAGGCCTGAGGGCGATTATGTTTGCAAGATGGTCTCGGGAAAAATCCTCCGACGGACGGTATACAGCGACAAGAAGAATTTCTTCATTCATTACGCGCTATCTGAGAATCTTAGTGGAGCGGAAGGAAATTCTTTGCTTCCAGCCATTAAACTGAACTGGAACTATCACCAGCTGTCCAGCGCCTATGCCTTGAGCAAGGGTGAGAAGGTTATATTGCTCCGTATTCTAGTCAGTAACTTTTATGAAAAATTTGCCTCAAACGCTAGTGACACGCGACGAGGAGATTATAGCGAATGGTCACCTATCCAGCCGGGCACATTGTTGCTTAACTTCGGCTTCCGCACGAGAAAAGCACTGTAAGCCGTTAAAAAATTCCGACCATTTGGTATAAAAACTCAACAAAGAATGAAGAAGTCCGTGCATTAAATCTCTAAATATGTCCATCCCACTCTAAAGGTGGATTTGGACTTATAGTGGTGCTTTTTATGAATCACTCGGAACGCCCTTTCTAGTTTTTAACTAGGAAACGATTAGATGAGTTGAAATGAAGGCCTCACACGAGGAATAACTGCCTTCCACAGAAAACTTTGCACAGAAACCAACCACAGTAGAAACCACACTGCAGTGTTTCGCGTCTCCCAGGCCAAGACCAACTGGCCCACCCCGTTCAACACTAACCCGTGATCCGCGGCAACAGATAGGGGTGGAGCGCGTTCGCCGCGAACCCCGCTATGTGCGCGCCCATGCTCATGCCGACCACGTGCAGGTCCGTGGCGTTGACAGCGCGCAGCCGCTGCACCAGCTGCCCGAGACACAGGCCCACGTGGCGGCTGTTGAACTGCGCAGCTTGGTAGCAGATGAACTGCGGTCCGCGCGCCAGCACGCTCCAGTCGACCATGATCACGTTGTGCTCTCCGGCGTCCAGGTAGGCTGTCAATAGGCCTGTCGGGTTAGGTTAGGGAGCGGTTGCCGGTTAGGGAACAATTAGGGGAAGTCTTACCATTTTGACAACTCTGAGATGGGCATTTGGTAGGGCGTTGTCTATCATTTAGCTAAAGTTACACTTCAACTTGGAGTTAACAAATTGGTATAAACTGGCCCTTAGGAACGTATAGGGAAATGTTAGGGAGTAGGGAGCAAATGGCCAAACACGAGCACTGGAATTAAATTGTTTCTGTGATTTATCTCTCATCTCAGAGTTAAAATAATGAAATTATGCATAAAAGGGAAGACGAGTTTATCTCCATTCTATGCGTTTCATTTTACACGTGATTTTCAATGGTGAAGAAAATGCTTCATCCAGAAAGTATACCTTCGTTTCCCGGCATGCACCTGAATTAAATTGAAATTGGACGGTGTGAAAATATAGGCGAACGTTACCGAGAAATGTTGTGATTTTGGGGCGCTGGTTTGGTATGGCAAAGTGAAACAGGGCCGCGCCAAATTCATACCAACAAAGCGAAACGGATTAATTTGAAAACAAGATATTTTGCATGGCATGCAGTTCCAGACTGAACTTACTATGGATAGAGCGATCTATATGAATCGCTGAACCAAACCTAATCCTCTGAATGCACAAATGCTCGTTTCGTTAACTTAGCTATTGCCTGGTTTATCCCCGCGAAGATCTAGCATGGGTAGCTGCAAGTGTATCATGTGGTGACCGCATGATGTGCAGTTTTAAACATTGGCTGCACAAAATTGTTACACATATAGTAGCACAAATCGGTGCACACATTGCCGGAGGTTACCTTGCCGCATGTCTGTGTACTGGACGCCGTTCATGTTCGACGAGTACCCGTGGATGAGGATCTTGGTCGGGTGCGCCGGGTTAAAGTTCGACACCGTGATGTTGTTCACGTCCAGCAACTGTCCCTCGTTTATGTTCAGTCTGCAACGCGGACAGTCATGTCATGGATATAGGAGAGATTGACAGCAGCATCGTAGACACTGAGAAGAAGTTTTGAACCAGTAGTTTTGGAATGATTATAAAAATTTTGATAACTAAAGTTGTTTATATAAAACCAATAACAGAGCCTCTCTGATGCTAATAGTGCGATTTCCAGAATACCTATGAAAGATATGATGAAACCATGAAACACCAATAGTAATTGCTTTGAAAAGAATTCAGATCGTCAATTATTTATATTCATGGAATTCTTGCAAATTATGGTGAGCTCGGTTCCTCAGAAATTTCGGTCAGGAAATGATTCAAAATACTAAATACTTTCAAGCACGTTCAGGCGCTGCCTTACAAAGACTCGGAAATTTTCAGGACCCTTCAATATACCACCAAACATAAATTAACAATTTTAATTTTTTAATCGGGTGCCTTTTTGTGTGCCAAATTGTTGTTCTCTGCTATCGGCAATGGACGTGTACCTGGTGTAGAGGAAGAAGTGGACGTAGACATTGTCTGGGCATGTCCTTCCCGAGACCACGAGGCACGGCCCCAGCTGGTAGTCGGCTGCAACCTGCTGCGCAGCGCAGCTCAGCGCAGCTGGAACACAGAAACTTGCCTTCTCACTCACTAACTCGGAGTTAACGTTGGCGCAGGGGTTTGCGCAGTCGGGAGTTCAAGGGAAGAGGGAGGGGATGTAGAATGTTCCAACTCCAAAGAAACCCCATGTGGACGGGCCAAGTTAAGCCAAGTTAGCAGCACCACGCTGTAGCTTGGAGATGAGTGGGTGACCATTCAGGCGGTAGAATTTATTTTTAATTGGATCATTTGAATTCACGTGGCTGTCGCATATAATACATTACAAGGACATGTTGCTATTTGAAATGACACACCTACTTTCCAAGTATAGACAAGGAAATAGAGTTTTTTCAAAATTATAAGCACGCGTCATTATTGTTTGGGAAAGGAAAATTGAAACTAATTTTTACATAAAAAAACAGAAAATTAACCATTTAAAACAAATATTTAAAACGTTTAAATCTAATCTTGTTTGTCTATGACATGCATAAGTGATTGATTAATTAATCGAACTAATAAACGATTTCTGACGGCACGACGGGTTATTAATAAAAGAAAATAAGCTGCATTCAGTCAATCAGATCCGAGACTCACCAACGACGATAAACAGGCGAATAAACCCACTCATATTCGCAATCAAGTCTCCAGCCAAGGCTCCAAGTCACCAGCCAACCTCCCGAAGAGCAAGTCTGCACTGCACACCGTTGCGAGCACCAATGTCGCCCAGTCTTTCGCCGGCTTTGCAGGAAGCTGTTCTGTCTCTTCTGCCAGTCATCCGTCCGATGGTGATCCCTTGGCAAAGAACGCCAATAAAACGCTACTCTTTCGACACCCAACGTCCGGCGCTGAGACGGCAGCATAATGACCGGCTAAGCACACGCCGAAGCACGAGGAACAACAAGAATTGGTCGAGTGGGTCCCAGGGTCAATGTACCACGCAGATAAATAATGACCGGTTATCCTTTTCTATATATTGTAGCATCTTAGGTGTACACAGCACAGGTGCTATTTTAACGTACCAAACTATGGTTGTTGCTGCCGTTCGCGGCGTGTTTGTGCCGTAATTGCATCTTCATGTGAAAATGGGAGGGCTGTGATTAGAAGGACCAGGTATCGAGAGCAATGACATACGTGAAAGAGGAGAGAAGGTATAAATTTATTCTTAAAAAAAATATTACTACACGTTTTATTTATTTTCTTGTGTTATCGTCATGCTGTAATATTTGAGAACAAGCAAAGGCTCGATTTGTTTTGAATTCCATGCATGACACCTCCTCATTAGGAATATTGCGCCTACATATATAGCAAATTCTTAATTTGCTTTTCCTCCGGTTGTCTCATCCGTTGTCTCTGTCGTCGGAATGAGAAGTAAGAGACGAATTAATTGAAGACAATTGATGTGCATACATGAAACACTCGGCGAAAGAAGTGAGGAGTGTGAATCAATAGATATTAAATGGCTCCGACCAACGCAAACAAAATCGCGACATGTATTGCCTCTTAGCGCCCTCCTGATGAAACAACTCTGTCCCAGGACGTGCGCAGACAACTACTTTTCACGGATACCACAATGCGAAGGCCCACGCAAACGCCCTGCCCTCGTGCTTACATTCGCAGAAAACAACATTCCGTATCCACCCGACCGGCGTAAATCAGCCAACGGTTAAAAAATCCACTGCGCCAAATGCTCCGGCTGGCGTCCATCGAGATCCCAAGAGTCGTCGACGTCTAGCAAGTCGGCGTCTAACTGGTCGCCCTGCGTGGTCGCCTCGACGCCCGTGTCGGCTGGCGATGCAAGAAGGGCGGTCAGGCGGCCTGGCGTCACGAAGCGGCCCAGGGCAAACGGGACCGCGTGTGCAGTCGGGACGATCACGGCACCGCGGGCACTGGCAGATGAAACCACATGAAGAAACGGAACGTGTTAACAGCAGCTGAAGCAACGGCCTGTACGTGTTTTCAACTTGACGAGATACCCGATAAACGAGTATACTTTATAACATTTTGGTGTGTTTTCTCTTGAATTTAGATCTTTTATCACTGGCGATTGGTGCACACAAGCGATTTTATACACATTGTGGGCTCTTGTGTGTCAAAAGGCACCGCTAAGATTTCTTTTCAAAGCGGCCGAAAACAAGAGATCATGGACAAATCCATTTTAAATATTTTTTTTTGGTATTTAGCTCCAGCCCAACTAGAGGGAGAGAACTCAATGAAATCGAGTAATCGAGTTGATAAAATTTGTGGGCCATTGTTCGTGAAAAGACTTCGCTATGATTTCGGTTATAGCGGCATATGAAAAAAACGTTTCTGTGAAAAATATCAATTTGGGATTAAAACCCCAAATAGAGGGAGAGCGCACAGTGCAATTCGTGAAATCGCCGTCCCTGACGCCTCTGTAGGCTGTTATATCGTAGTTTTGTGTACCTGATAGGAGTGTGAGCGCCCATCAACTGGGTGGTGCGCGTGGGAGGACAGCGTCCAAAGAGCATAGCAGTAATGTCCAGGCAATCCCAACCCCAGAACCCTCTCGCCGTGTTGATAGACTCGGCAAAGTAGAGGATGGCACGCGAGTGACTGCAGCCGAGGAAGTCTGCAATTGACACGGACATATCGCGTCATCGTCTGCAATATCGTGTCGGCTTTTTTGCACGCTTTCTGACCTCACGCGAAGTGTTTTGGTCCGTGTGATCATGAGCATAGCTCGAGATTATATTTCTAGATGGCTTTAAAATATAACTGACACTTGCTGCCATCCTCCGTATCATTAAGACGTTGAACCACGTTGAACTGAAAATCGGTTGCTATCTTGCCTGTGGGGTCGGCAATTTGCATTGCACTGGTGTATTGGGTAGTGCCAAGACAAATGTTAATTGCAAAAATACGCGATGATAACAATCAAAGTGAAAATCTGGTAGAAATATCTTAACTGACAAATTTAATAGTGTTTTCGAATCGATTCGTTCAGCGCTGCATTGTTTATTTAGTGTGTGCAAAGATAGCGCTAGCTTGGAAAGTGTAGGACTCGGGCGTCACAACAACGGGACCTGTGGCGCAATGGATAACGCGTCTGCCTACGGAGCAGAAGATTCCAGGTTCGAATCCTGGCAGGTTCGACATTTTTTGTGTTTTATAATATTACTCTACGTATTGTATTTTATCGAGCATTTAACCTCTTTTTGTTGATTTCGTGTCTAGCTTTCAAGCTTTCTTCCCTTAAAAGTTCATATTTTTCAGCTAGCTCGTCTATTTTGTTCAAAAAAATCTAACCCATATCCAATATCAGAATCTGTTAAAAATTAATTTTGCTAATATGGGAAATTGAATTATGGAATTTTACATATAATTAAAAAAAAAAAAATACGATTGTGAAATACTGAGCATGTATAGTTTAAGGGCAGTTTCGAGATTTAGAAAATTAAAATCATAACTCTTTTAGTTTTTAAGTGGGACGACGAGAAATATAAAAGCATTTGATTATTTCCTTATTTGCTCATCAGGCATAATTTGCTTATCAGGAAAGAAATTTTGCCATACTACTAGGAAATTAGGTGAAAATTTCATCCTTTTGTTAATTTTCTGATAGAAAATTATGAAACAATTAAGGAACAATTACTTAAATCAAAAACATCGGCTCATTAACAACTTATAACAAGAAAAAAGTGAGCCAGCCTGTCTAGAGGTAACGCACCCGGACTGTAAATCGTGCACCCCGGCTGGCTGGAGCCCCCGTTGATGTAGAAGTCCACGTGACCCGTCTGCTCGCCCTGACCCTTGAAGAACGCGTTCGTGTGAATCACGTCGACGAACACCGCGTCGCTAGGGTCCAGCTTGCTGTCGATGGTCCTCTGCGAGAACAAGGGCAACGCAGGGTCCAGGGCTGCAACACCAGGCGAAGAGATCCCCGCTTCAACACCCTGAACCACAACCCTTACTTGCTCTATGCCTCAACACTAAAACTCAACCCAGGACTCTAACATCAACAGCAACATCCATTCGCTCAACACTATAGGACATCAGCAACAGCATCAACAGCAACAGCTAACTATGGCGTAAAATCTCCAGTCATAGGATCTTATACCTCAGTCCAAAAAAAAGACATCTGCTTGCAACTAATTTTGCACTTATAGTCACCTCGGCAAGCGTATGAATAGGTTTTCACTCTTATCAACTTGCATCCTTGGCAATGCCACAACTCTATTGAGGTGGCATGATAAGACGGCCAAACGCCTCCCTTAGCCTCACACAAGGACCGTTCTATGGATATGGCCCCACTTGTGATAAGCAAGCTAGCAGCAAGCAGCAAGCAAGCAGCAAGTAAGCAGCAAGCAAGTAGCAAGCAAGCAAGCAAGCAAGCTAGCAGCAAGCAAGCAGCAAGCAGCAAGCAAGCAAGCAGCAAGCAATCAGCAAGTAAGCAGCAAGCAAGTAGCAAGCAAGCGTGCAAGCAAGCAAGCAGCAAGCAAGCAGAAACGTCCAGCAACGTCCAGAATAAGGAAGGTTGCTTTCTTATGTGATCAACCCTCGTACCTGTGATCTTGTGCAGCAGGAACCCAGAACCCTCCACCCTCGTATACCTGTGATCCTAGGAGGAAGCAGGAACTCCCCATCGCCACCCACCTGAGATCCTGTGCAGCAGCAACGTCCAACCCTCGTACCTGTGATTCTAGGAAGCAGGAACCCTCCACCCTCGTACCTGTGATCCTAGGAAGCAGGAACGGGCGCAGTTTGTTGGCCGCGAAGCCCGCGATCTGCGCGCCCAGACTGAATCCGATCACGTGGAAGTCTTGCGCAGCCGTCACCTCGCGCAGCCGTTCGATGATCTGTCCGACGCAGCGGCCGACGTGCGGCGTGGTGCGCGCTGCCTGCGGGTAGCAGAACTCGGGTCCGCGACCCAGATCCTTCCAGTCGACGGCGAGGACGTTGAAAGCTCCCAGCACCAAGTACTCTGCAATTAGTAGTGCGAGTGTCGCGGTGCTGGGTTGCTGGGTTGCTTCGAATTGGTTTCATCTTAGGGTCGGGTGGACGTGCGATATGAGCGCGTTGTGGACGAACCGTTTACTTGGATGATGTTGGTTGAACAATTTTCGAATGAGGTCGGTTAAAAGATTCACCCACATCGCTTGTTCCGCCCTTAAATTCCAAAATTGCTCATAAGTTGTAACCATCACTCAGAGTCGATACCCGAACACTTTGGTCATGCAACAGTCATCTAGGTCTTGCTCTTTCCAGCTTGTCGTTCCTCTCCTCTAAAACCACCACACATCGTTTTAAAACGGCACCAGCTGTCTGTTCCCACTGCTACTTATGAAGTACACAAATCCATGGCTTTCTTGTAATGGTAACAAAAGATTCGTGCCCCTGCATTTCATCCGGATCCCGGGGGGCTTCTTTCTCTCATTCGATGCTCCTCCAGAGATAGCATAAACTTTTATAGTATGCGACAAACTCGAGTTTCAAACTCGAGTTTCAGAAGCACACTTTAAAAACATTTAAGACTATTAATAGGAGGGAATTAGATTAAATTAATTAGTACTGCTAAGACGCCAGTTCCGTGCGACTCGATGCTTGTGATTTGTGAGTGACTCGGTCATGGTCATGCAATGATTCACATTGCTCATGTATCGCATCGCGGCGTTCCCGGCAGACTTTTGTGTTTCCCGGCCATGCTAACCTTCCCTGACGGAGCCCAGTCTCAACGAGTTCATGTCTGAGTTGTAGCCGTGGATGACGACCTTCGTCGGATGGGAGGCGTTGAAGTGCGACAGAGTGATGTTCTCCGTGTCTACAGTCAGCAGTTGCCCGACCACGGGGTTGTTCCTGGAGGTTCAATCATTGAACAATTAGATTCTTGGTTCGGTGATGGTTTTTCAAAGCCGTTAGTTGATTTAGTTGCATATGGGTTCTAGGATTTTCTCTGATTTGAAATCCACTTTTGAATGCCTCCCAAGTGTCTCAAGAGACAATTTGTCCACCAATCTCTTAAGATTATAGCAAATCCGAGACATAAACACTACAATGATTCAATGTTTCAATGGAAAACTATATCTATATTTTTGCCATCATAGGGTTTTTGGAGCAGGAGAAGTCAAAAGGCAGCGAGACAGGCGTGCATATTATTGCTACACCCTCAATTATAACAAACGGTCAAATTTCTATTCGTGAATATAACTTTTTTTGTATTTTTGCAATTTTTGCCGCTGAATCCACTAAATTTGACAAAAAATTTGACAGTTTAATTCAGAATGTGCACCCTTAGTCAAAGTGCCGAGTATTCTCAGAAATAATCATGGTATGGGCAATGGTACAGTATCTATGCTAATTTGAAAACTTTGGTATGTTTCTTATTAAAGTTTAATTGCTTGATTTAGTTACTTTTGGGCCCTAGTGGGCACTTACAGCAACTGAGAGACTTCCTCTAAGAGTCTGGTTTGGCAAGAAAATTACCTTGTGAAGAGGTAGAATTGCACGTTTTTATCAGGACACCAATCAGAAGCCTGCGACGTGAAGCAGCGAATCAGATTGAGCGTCCTGGTCACATTTCTTTCAGTTTCTGCACGGGTGACATTTGCAGCTACAGCCTGCCATGTAACCAGCAAAACTGAATGCAGACAAACAAGCCAGTTAATTTCAACGTAAGATGCTGTGCGTTTGCTCTAGTTATGCTCTTCGTTTCAAGCAATGCGTCTTGACACCATCGTTAGTTGCAGAACGGTATATCGTTAGCATGCGGTAATTATGTTCACAAACATTACATCTCATACTTCACTTGATTTTTAAATCACCGAATGTGCGAAAATATTGGCTTACCCATCCATACTCCCAACTTATCTCCACAAACGAACATAATGCTGCGTTCTTCTGCAGTCCACTTACGGACTCGGCATCTTGATCTGCGTTCGCTGATGTGAACTTTAATTGAAGGATATGACTTGTTCACACCTGAAGCAGCCTCTGATCTGAAGCTAGCTTATTGGGAAAGACAAATAACCTGGCAAGGAAGTGGCACATGCGTTTTTTGTAGCTATTCGAAATATCTATAAATGTAAAGTAACTAGTAAGGACAAGGGCTCGATAGAAATTGGTTGAAAATAAAAAAAACTTTGGTAACGCATACTAAATTGATAGCCATACAGCTTAATATTGACCAAAAAAATCATGTTAATAATGATAATGGTGGTCCTACCTTCGGTGTTATGGGCACGACTTTATGCTACTTGCTGCATTACTGAGGCTTAATCACGAGGAATTCCAAAGTGCGTTGACCCGTGCGTGCAAGTGCGAGCAAGTCATTTGATTAAGCAACAGAAAAAAATCTTCACACCTCTCTGATAATAATATGACACAATGTTCATGGTCAATCCACTTAATCATTTTTGACTAAGTTTTGACAGCTTATTTCAAACACTCTTGCGCCTCTTCAGTCAACTTGACCGTTCGTGATCCCTGAGACTAAATGTGCAGCGTTGCATTTTGTGAGGCGTTATCAGTTAAAGGTGGTACAATCTGCTTCGATCAACAATATTGTCTCTCTCCCCATTTATTATTCGAATCAATCAATATTGCGATCAAAAAATAGCCTGATATTTTATATAATGCTAATATAGAATACATTTATACCGATTCCGATATAATTGGCCTTGAATGACAGTCATATCAATGATACAAAGCATTACAAGGCAACATGAAAAGGTATTCAGTTTTCTTCGTTTGAGCATCGCGGAAAATTTGAGGCGCACCGCCGCGCCATCTGGCTTCCAGCGGTGGAACTTAGTTTCGCACGACCCCAGACATGCTGATATTATAATCTTTATTAAGATTGCTTCCTTAAACTCGCTAAAAAACCAGATATACGCACGAAAGCACATCGTAACTTTTTACCCGCATCTTCAAATTCTTGTCTACAAGGCTATTGGAAAAATCTCTATAAACATTTGAAATATCGTGATTTTCATGTGTGTTATTTACTGAAGATTTTGGTATATAAACATGGTTTCATCACTTGGTACTTGGAAGTGAGTGTCTCTATGGTGACACAGCTGGACATTGATCGTCAGTCAGGCAGATCTGCTCAGTAGTGTTATCATGCGGTTGTCCAGGGACCTCGTGGACTCTCCCGATGCCTCGAGTCGCACGGTTGAGGATCCATCTCGTTCCTCGGATGCCGCGCTTTCCAAATTGGGGGTGTATTCAGACGAGTTAAATTAGTCACTTCCATATAACGGCACTGCGGAATGCAGTCTGCCATTCTTTTCATATTTTTTCTATTTGCGTAGTCCTATGTCGAGTATTTGGAATGAAGCATCCTTCACCGTATTTATATTGTTATTTATGTTGGAATCGTACCAAACTTAAAGTCTATTTGACTGACCTACTGAAAAAGACTAAAAATAATAACCCAGAAATAGGGGCTAGTTTTAGCACTGATGGCTGAACCAATGGGAAATTTCACAAAAATATTCTTGAAACAGACACAAGTCATGAAAAATATATAAAATAATATTATTGGTTTTCTTCTATTAAATATTTTATTTGTACAGTTTTATATAAAATCTACTTAACAAAGTATCAACAGCAATAAATAATGCAGCACTAAAGCAACCAATAAAATCTACAGATAACATTTCAAATCAATTATACAGACAGATCTAAAGCCAATCTTAATTTTATTTTAACTCATGTTGTGGAATGTTGTGGCAATTTGGCCATGATGCACTGAAGATAGAATATAAGAATACCCCAGGAAAGTGTTTGCTGCCATAATAGCTGTCCCATGTAAAATCAGTTAATACAAAAAAACTCCCTAGAAACTGAGTGACACTGCCAAGAAGAAAAAATTAAAATTAATTACTCAAAATCGCCATCATTAGTCCCAGCCTACCCTGTCGACCACGCATTTCTCACAACGCAATGCCATATTTGTTATGCATCTGCAGACTCTGCGAGACTTGCTGCGGGGTCGTCGGGTAAATCTTGATCGGCAGATTCCAGATCATCGTCTCGATGTCTAGCTTTGCGGGCGCTTGCCAGATATCTCCGCAGAGAAGGTCGTTCGTTGGCTCCTGTTTCGTCAGCGGCTCTCGACTCGTAACAAACTCAAAGTGCAGCTTCCATTTCAGCGATACTGAAAGGGGTAACGGGTTTAGCATGTTAAATCACTGATAAATGACAAAAACACAATTAGTGTTTATTCGAAACTAAATTTAAATACTTATTGCATGCACGGTACATATTTGTTATTAGAAACGAAATATCCATCTAAAATTTTGTTTCTAATAATAGACAAACACAATAGACATATTCCACTCGGAGAAAAATGACGTCAGATACCCACTGGACGTACTACCAGTTTGGAAAAAAATAATAATTAGCTCTATTAAATAACAAAGGAAGATAAGGAAATCACAACCTAAATTGCTCTCTCTGGCCTTAGCCAATGAGCATTATTTATTTATTTGAAAGTTAAAACAGATTTGTAATCATAAGTTTACGCTGTCTGAGTTTTTGCATATTACAAATTACATACTTGAGAATATTTTCTAAATACTTTCAAGTCTTTCATCATCTTTCTTCAATCTTCAATTTATTCCACTCTTCAACTCCCTTCTCCAAAAATCCAAATCATCTCTTTCCCATAATCTTGCACCTTAATTTAAATGCATGTCCATTTTTGCCAATAAATTTTGCTTCTTCCAATTGTTCACCTAACTCTTTGAATGCAGGCTCCCCAATAAAAGCTTTATAAATGTATATCAACCTCGCAGTTTTCCTTCTTTCGATATCATGACGTCATTTTGATAGAAATTTGGATTGAATGGAATATTTTTATTTGAACTGTGAAGTAGGTGTCTTTACCGAGCTCTGTCTCGAAGGCGGGCGTCACGTGCAAGGGGATGGGTAGAATCAGCTGCGAGTGCTTGAGTCCGATGCACACGTCGTGATGCTTGCTGTACGAGACAACGGCGGGGCCTTGCCGCCGCCAACGCTTGCATGCCTCCGTGATCTCCTCTTCGCTCTGCAGCATCACGGAGAACTGCAACGGCAAACAAGGCTATACTCGACCAAATAATTCTGAACGTAGCAGGGCATACGAGCCAAAAGAAACTCGGCGGTTGAAGGGTTACATATGGATGATAATTTATTACCTGTAAACATGGGACAGTTGCATCTGAAAAGTCAAATACACCGACGATATCTTCTCCTAAGCGATACGCTTGCTTGAACAAACAAAACCTGACCACCTTCCCTCGAGTGTTGGTGATGTTATAGAAGTTGGGACTCCTGCGTGCTGTAATGTTCTGTAACAAAATTTGAAGTCATAAGTCAAATTCATCATGTTGCCCTCCAAAATTGCAGATTGAAAAAATAATCTAATATTTTATTAATATCAATCGAACTGCTGTTCGTAGTACTTGCTATCTCTGAATATCTATTTATGTACAAACATAATCAATTTTGTACAAACATTGTTGAGGAACAAAATCTACAATAGTGTTTTGCCTTCAAATATGTAGAAAGAAGATTTATTTCCAACTTCCGATTCCTAACAAGATGTTAAGGGTGTTAATTAATCACCTGCAGCAGCTGCAATGCATTTTCAAGTGGTGATGTCTCTGGTGGCTCTGTTTCGAGGAACGGGTTGCTAGGCGCTAGGTCCTCCGACCCTCCAAAAGATGGCATGTCTGGGACGCCAGCGACCATCACACGGAACGGAACACGAAGCAACTTGATTGGGCTGTTGACTCGTTGCATGCCGATCGTGATTTTGAACGAGTATTTTACCGCCTGACCACGATACGATGGGGGAGCCTCGTTCGGGATTATTTCAGTGTAAAAGTCTGCAACAAAATTGATGAATATAGTGTTATATGAGAAAGATAGCTAAATTCATATTTTGACACAATTTGATGTATTTCGCTTACAAGATTTGCTTTCACCTGATGAAAGGCGGAGATCGCAGAAGAGTATTCTGGGTTTTGTCGATAGAACAATTCTTCCCCTATCGCCTCGGCATGGTGCAAAAGAAGTGTCTGCAAAAAGTTATAGAATAAAAACATGAAAATGGAATAATTTCAAGGTTTGTCTCGAGCGAATTTTAAACAAACCATTATTCAGTGTTGAAAGTTCCTCGGCATTAGGTGAAGTTTGATCTGGATATTGCACTTTGCTGTTGGTGGAACATTGGCAATGAATCTGAGCGCTCGCCCACGCTAAGCTTTCCAAGACATCGCTGTAAAAAAAAACCACAACCACAAACAAAATAAGTATATATTTTTACGAATAATTAATTAATTAACAGTTTAAATGGAGCAAAAATCTTGACAGACCTGTTACTTTGAGATTTCTTGTGAATGGGAACTTGTGGATTGGAAAATATTATATAGCATTCTACAGACTCCCCAGCAAAATACACTGGTCCTTTCACAAGCTTAGCAGAAACTTCAATCATCGTTTAGTCAACCAATATTGAAAAAATAGCTATAAGAGGATATTTTGTAGATGTTGGAAGAATTTTGCTGAAGACAGACAACTTGACAAGTGACAGTGACAGTTCTTGCACAGTAGAAATGGCAGAGTCGATTAATAAATTTGAACAATCGACTCTGGTCTTTAGTTGCCACTTTACAACATGGTTCTTCTAGAGAATGATCCCGTAAGTAACGCCATATTTTTCAATTAATTCAACATTCCCTGCTGTTAGATCACGTAATTTTACATTGGATTATAATTTTAGTTTCTGGCCGAGCTCGCCTCAATGTACAAACGAGCGAGAACTGGTGGAGCAGTGAAGATATCAATGAAAAGATGTGAGTACACTAACCTAAAAATATTCACCTTCAGAATGACCAAAGCAATGACCAAAGCTTAGATTTACAACTCATGTAATTAAAATATGTAACCAATAGTATAAAATAATATTTCTGTAAAAGCTGTTGCTTCAGGTATTATCTCATTGTTACTGTCATTTGTAGTAAGTAGAGTTGAAGTACATGTAGCCACCCATAAGCCGTAACACTTCAATGCTGTAACCTATTGCCGATTTCCTTGGCTCACAGATGATGGACGAACAAAGCCTATTCCCCGTCCAGGAAAGCCACCGTTACCCGAACCTACAGAATTCTCTTGCAAAATACATGCCGTGCTCAAATCGAAAAAGATTAGCACTGATGTAAGTTTTTTCCTTGATTTCATATTAGGTATGAAATGATGAAAAATTGGCAGTGTGTTCAATTTGGTCTCTATGCTGGGGCATTCATAACTCTGTGTTTTTTTCAGGTCCACCAAAAGGATCTCAATAAGTTCCAACAATTATTCAGCAATTTAATAAAGGGAAATATCGATGGCCTAAAGAAGGTGAAAAAATCAAAAAACAAAGCAAAAGCAACCCAATAGTTTACTATAAACATTATAACGAATTGCATCGACGAAAAACATAATTTGCATAAGAAGTGACATCTGTCAGAGACTGATCATGACCGCATGTTACTTTTGCTAGTCGTGGCGTGGTCTCAGCATCTTCTGACAAGCAAATTTACTTTCCAATGTGGTGTCCAATGCGTGTTTGAGCTTCCTGGCTGCTATTCAAGAAGGGGAGCCGATTGACCGAGGCATAAACAATTTTGAAGTGTGTCATCACCAGCCCGTGCTGTTATTCACTGCTTCAATCAACCACATTTTGCTTAATTTTGCTTGTGGCATGACACAAACAAGAAAATTCCAATTTATATTAGTACTATGCAATGGCAGAAGGATTGTGTTGTGTTTCTTGGAAGTTCAAGAGTTTTGAGTCTGCAAATACGTGTAGTACTCGGTGGAAATGGGGAAGGGAATGTTTATATTTTTTTTCGTAATTAATAATTTGTTTGGATTCGATGCATAAGCCATTAAGCTTATCCAATTAAATAAGTTCCATATAACTTTTTCTTGTTCTTTAATTATGTTTGAAAATCTGAAGAATATAGTAAGAAACATATTATTGTGAACATTTATCTTTATAACATTTCCAAATCTTGCTCTCAAAAGAGTTTAGGTACAGGTATAATGACATTGTCTGGCTAGGTATCATCAATTGGCTTATCAACAGACCCAAGTTTTTTGTTGGTAAATTTTTCTCATTTTTATTCATGTTGTAGTAGAACAGAACTTTTTCCTACCAGCAATGTAAAAAGCAAATAATATTTGACAGTCGATGACATATTGTTGAATGTAATCAAAATGATTTTATGAAGATATTGTGAGATTTGTAAATGCCGCTAGTCAAAGTATAGTGGTTTTCCGAAGACGGGACAAGTTTCAAGCCAGGCGTGGCTCATTTCTCCGCCGCGACTCAAGCATTCGTTCGCGCAAAGCAAGAGCGAGTCTCCCTGGAAAACCGCAGAACAGAATCCAATATTAGTGGTTTATGCAGTATTTGATCAATTATCTTATTTTCTAAGACTTCATGAAACCAGGGGCTTCCTGCCTTCGTGCCCCATTTTACAGCTTAATTCCTTGGGCAAATCTAATGATGACTTGCCAAGCTTTGTTTTCGAAAAGTGTGGTTGAAATGAGTTTGAGAAACTGGTATTCACTGGTGGGTGCGTACACCAGGAAAAATGCGCGACCGAACCAGGATATAAACCCGGGACCTTTAACTTTCTGATTTGTGCACAAAAAAGCACAGGATACAAATAAATAGCAGAAATATTGTTCTAAAGCCATCTGGATACATTTGAATCTTGCATGAAGAGAGCATGAGAGTATAACTTGACGGTGTGAGGACAGAGGAGACATGATGAAGATCGGTACCTTGAAGCAGTAGTCGCAGGCGAAGAGGCAGGTGTCGACTGCGTCGAGGGCCTTGGCTGGCCGTCCTCGGGCCATCGACACCGCAACCAGGAGGACCACAAACAGCTGGATCGTGCAGCGAGAAACTGCCGCAAATAACAACATTGCAACCAAACCGGCGAAGAATCGATGAGCATGTGCCAATTCAATGACAAACTCATATAGTTCCTCGAATTGGATGGTTTCTCATTATTAAAAGTCTAAACATTCCCTCAAGTAAAGTTTCATCAATTTAAAAATAATATTTACAAGAAAAAAAAATTGACTGGTTTGCTACAGAAACGTGCCACATATGAGTTCGGTGATTTCGAAGATTCTTGCAAAAATTCTCATCAAAATCGGATAAGGCGTTTGGCCTATAGATCGCAAACAAACACAAAACGCAATCGACCTGTTTGAGGAAGGGGTCAGCTTGAAGATTATTCTATGAAAAAATCTAAATGTAGGACAGGACTTGTGTACGGTAGGACATAACATACGTATGGATACCCGTTATCTAAATTTCAAGTCGCGACAATCGATTAAATATCAATCTCGTAGATTAAAACCCACTTGATTGCTTTAATAAGAAGATAGAAGATGAGAACACACCATTGAGGCAAGCGATTTGATATTTCATAAATCCGCAAATATCTCCCATTGATGGATTTAATGATGTCCCATCACTCACGAGGTATTAGCGCCCTGCTGATAAGAAGGTTTGGATGTGAGAAAGTGATGAGCCAGCACATCTGTGATTTTATGGGGTATCCGCGTATCCGTATGGGATACGAAGCCATTTGGCTACTGCATTTTAACATATGCACCGGAGTTTTACCGTAGTTTTAACGTAGTTTTACCGTAGTTTTAACGTAGTTTTAACGTAGTTTTACCGTATAGTTCAGAATTTTTTCTGAAAGTTACAATTCTAAATCTTGATTCGAAGTATGTCGACTTTGCTAATCGTTACTTTTAAAATGCAATCAAACTTTTTTGTGGGTGGAATAATTTTTTCTCATGATTGGCAATATTTCGGGTGCATTGAATGTGACCCAGCTTATAGATTCTTCCATCTCGGGAAATGAATGATCAAGTTTGGCTGCAGAGTTATTTGGTCACTAACCGAAACCTCCTTAAAACCCAAAGTATACATTAACAAACCCCCTAATAAATCTAACAATTTACTGCACACGAAAACTATTATTGTCGACTACGCACTAAGCTTTGAGTATGATAGACTTCTTTTATCACAACCGATTCAATCAATCCCCAACGTAATTCACATCTCCGTCAACTCACCCATCTTGATGCTGATACCGGTAATCGAGGATGCCCGCTGGGAATGAGAAGCAAGTTTGAGCGAGCTGCCGGTGTCCATCGGGCTTATAATATGTAGCCCCGCCAGTACGGCCGCCCCTGGGGTGACCGACATGCACAGGCGCCCTGGCTTCCCTCCAACCTCCTGAAGGGAGGCTGACTCCACCTACCACCTCCAGAACAACCCACGTACAAGTCACCACCACCACCACCACCACCACCACCACCAAACAATAACACCCTTCACAGTCAGAGTGATCACACCACTCGCCGAAGCTACTGTAAATCAAAAACGGTTTGCAATTAGCGAGTTGTTGCTGGAAGATGTAACTAATCACGTAGGGCTTTACGATATTTGCACGTCATGCCGACGATTTAGCTGTCTGAGGGTAGGTGATGGATGGAGATCATGTTGCGTGTAACAGTGCGTGTACGCACGTCATTGAGGTAGTCGAGAGATGCGTTCGTCCACGCAGTGGATTTTCCTCTTGTGTGCCACTTTTTTCGCTGCTATAAGGAAGTTCAGGACTCACACAGAATTGCAATGGCAATCTTACTTTAGCTGTGCACTTTGCTATGCTTTGAAATTAATGTATAGGCTATGTATGCATTCTGCACATTCCACTTGTCGTATAAAGGGTCTTGTGGGTATATTGAAGTTGCAGATGGACCTCCATGCATTTATATGCTTTTACAAGTTTTTGAAAAAGTGGACTATTTTGAAAGCTATATGAGCTCTCTTCAGTTTTCTCCAAAGCTTGAGGATTACATCTGTAAATGGATCGCGTCACATTTCGAATGACTTCGAAGGAGAAAGACATTTTCTACGACAAATTTGCCGACGAGGGCAGAAAACAAGATTTATAAACCTCGTGCTGACAGAAAAGGAATCCAATTCGAGCCTTGCCATGTGGTAGCAAGTTCACTGCAACGCCGAGCCGCTTTTCGCATAGCTAACTACGTCAATTTAAAATTCCACCCTGCTTAGCATAAATAGTAAATACCTGCCCGACGCACTGGCGCCGCTAACATAAACGACGGCATAAACTTCCATCGTGCAGACTGCAGAAATATTATGCCCGAACCCCACCTATCACTTAGATTAAATCCAGTGGCGCAGGTTGCTAATTTGATCACTTCCATTCAATTTCCATCCCTTGATTCTAAACAAATATTTCCTTCGCCAAATCTAATGGCGCGTTTTATATTATAATAAGTGACATGCACGGAACATACATCCGTAAACACCGACCATTAATTTACCATGGGGTGAAATTATATGCAGTCAAACATCGATTGTCCGGTCACGATTACAGGGGATACAATCCCATATTTGTGGACTCATTTGTGTTGCTATGTTTAACATCATTGCATGTCCCGCGGAGGTCATGCAGCTATTTTCACACATTTTGGGTGGTGCGTTATTGATGGCGTAGCCCTCAGATTTTTTGCTGGAGGGTTAAAATCTCGAAGCATTGGACAGGGTTCATTTCGTATTGGGAAAGAGGTTGGCATTTCCTTATAGTCTGGCTCCCTGCCCACTGCAGTGCCCACACAGAAAAACCTACCCCGTCGTCCGTGTAATCTACTAAGCAGCGAGCCTCCATGCCCCATCAGCGTGCATAGCAATGCAATTTCTACCTGGCTCGAATGGCTTAGTGGAATGTAATTGGTTTTCAAAAGTGTTTTCCATCCGGCGACGCCATCATCAAACAGCCGCGATAAAAGATTGAACTCAATGCGGCAATAAATCGCCCCCTAGTCGTTCGCTGTTTCCGATTCCGGCAATTTCTTCTTATATCACTGATCTCGATGCACCTATAGCTAAATTGGCAGGTTCGAGAGCTTATAAGCATTGCAGGTGGCAAGCTCGTAAAGCAATGGGTTAAAGCATGAAGTGCTATTGATCGGTGTAACATGGTATTATATCGGCGCTTATTTTGTTAAAGTGTCGTTGGATATACCAATAAAGCTGAGAAATTAAATAGGTAGGTACGTTTCTATGATAACTCTCGTGTTTCTAAATAAAATGTGTTTGTCGACATGAATTTTCTCCCCATACGGTGTCAATTTCCGATTCCGAGAAATTATTGGTGAAATCGAAATTTTCATTTTTGTAATACCTATGTCGTTTTCTCACACAATACAATTTCAAAGAGTGGAGGTGGTAGAATCGGCGGACTCGCTCGTTTCACTTGAAGGGACACTCTGGAACCATAAAAAGTTCACAGATTTTTTTCCATCCGAACTTATTATGAGCAAGGCATATTTTTTTTGTATTCTATAACTACATGCTAATTCGTTAGTCGGTACCTATATGTTTTTTCAATTAAGTATGTGATTTGTTCATGACTTATTTCTAAATATTTGACTATTTACAAAAGCATTGCGGTGTCCTACATCTAACCGTTTCTTAATGGATTCCTCAAAGCTCTTATCTTTTGTGTCAATCGCGTTGTAAAATCTTCAATTCACTTGAGCCATGAACCGAGTGTCCATTTACCCTGCGAACGCTTTATTTACTTTCGATCTTGGATATGTTTTTGTCGCTCTTCCGTTCATCCAGCGATAAAGTAGGTACCATTGCTTATAAACAACCCTGAGTCTCGACGCGGTAGATATAGATCGCCCCCGCAATCCAAACGCCCGTTCATAAATTGAACGATATTGATAACAGCAGCTCGGTTCCAGCAAAGAGTGTTGACTGATTTCGCCGGCGATCGAGCTCATTGCAAATACGAGAAGTGGATCGTTTTAATTACATTGCACGACGTGGGTTCGTTTCGTTCTTTTTACCTAGAGCGTGGGTGCAGTGCTAAATTAAGCCACGACTTATTGAACAAAAAAATTCCCGTGTCATTACAATTTATTTTCTTTGTTCATTTGCCAAAATTTCAACCTTCAAACGTTTCATCGAAAATGGACAATACGCACGTGCCTTTTATCTTGTAAACAGTAAATATTCTGTTACTCCAAACACAATGGATTGAATTTCATTTCGATATAATATGCAAATTGAAATTGTTTGCATAGCGGAGGCATGGTTTTGTGATGATATCCATTTCGGTATCGATGGATCAAAGCTCGTGCCTGTGAATAGAAAATGAGGATTTTGGAAGGGTGAAGCTTTGGTAGATGCTTTTTGAAACGAATTGTTAAACCCGATAAAACATTTCGATTTAAACAATTAACATTACACACTAGGTGTTAGTTTTTTACGCGTAGTAACTCTTATCTTCAACGGTTTTATTATTTCTTTATAAAATTTCATTGTTGTTTTAAACTATTCGCGCCATCTCCAAGATGAATTTTGTTCAGCGCACGCCCATTCGTCAAAAGATTTTGGCAGAATGGTCGTCGGAGTGTTTCCAATTGCAAAGCTAGGTGCTTTGCTAATTAAGCAAATTAGTAAACCTCTGGCTAATTTCGTGAAAGAAAGAGCGAAAAACCATCACTTTTTTAGAACATACGTATGTATGCCCCCCGCTCAATGTAAGTATTGAAATATCATTTTAATCAATGCTAGGTTATGGTTCTTACCTTCCTATTTGTTTCTCTTCAAAGTAGTATATTGTTATTTGAATCGTTTGTTACAGTCTACAATTGGTGGGAGGTAAAAGCGAAAATGTGGGCGATGAACCTTGGGAAGCCGGTAACGGTCCCCAGTTTGAACGAAGCAATGGCCATAGAACTTGGAGCAAATTTACTTGGAGAGACAATTGTTTTTGCAATTGCTGCTGGCATTCTATCCTTGGAGTATGTACGACAAGTCAGGAAAGAAGCAGCAAAAGAGGAGGCAAAGCAGGAAGAGATCTTGACCCTCACCCACACAATCCAAGAGCTGTATTTTCAAGCGGAAAGACAAGACGCACAGCTACGTGAATTGGTAAGAACGGTAACGGAGTTGGAAAGCCAAGTTGTTACTCTGCCTTGGAAAGGAGGACGTAAAACACCGCCTTCTGAACCCACCGAACCACCAAATAAATCAAAACCTGATCGACCACCCCCACCACCACCATCAACATCACCACCACCACCAACATCATCTCATCCCGACTATGATTCTGACAATATATCAGGTCGACAGGGGGGAATAATTTGCAATGCCATTGCATACCTCCAAGCAAGTAACCTAATTGGTCGCACCAGTGGTTACTCTTCTATACCCTTTCCTGTGTCGTAATGCAATTCACATAGAGAAAATTGCCTGGTTGCTCTTGGCAAAACTTAACATTTTCAATATGATTACAAACTGACAGCACATTGGGATGTTAGGTAAATGGTTGCTTCTATCTTTTCAAATACATCTGGACTTACACTAATGGGGTGTATTTGCTAGTCTTTAATTGCTGACTAAACTTCAGCTGGTTTAAATGGTAGGTACCTTCAGTTCTTAATGTAGATTGATGGATAAGTAAGCACCCACCTCTTAGGAATGCAAACTAGAAGCTTCATAACAACCCTTTTCAAATTGTTTTTGATGCCATACACCAAGGTATATTATTTAGTGATAGGAAAATTATTTTATATGTTTATTGTAATCTGTAAATATGTAAAATTTGCCTTTGTTCTATTAAAATTTACTGTTGAAATTCTTTGCTAATTTTTTCTACCACCTTCTCTTCTTTGATCTGTAGAAATAAATGCAAAAAGAGACATACTGTAAAACGAAATTAAAAAAGTATATTCTTAATTGATATTTCAAAATAAGTATGGCTTACATGGATGGGAGCAAAACAACCCATGAATTAGGTGCAGCAAGTTTGGTACCCAACATAATGTAATCAACGAACATAACACTAGAGATTACTAATCCTGGAGAGCAGGTTTGCTTCCTTCCAGACGTTTTTGTAAGTTCTTGATTCTTGAATTCAATTCCTTCACAATCATACCTGGAACAATTAAGCTAGACATAACATTGATGACTTGTTAGCAATGGCATTAAAGATGATTAACGTATTAGCATGTATAGATACTTGGGGTGATTTTATTGCTGTTATGATGATACATTAGGTACCTGGCTAATAATTACATACATAACCCAGTGTGAAGGTAATAAGAATTAAAAACATACTCGGGGCTGCTTCAAAATTTTTTTCATTTGTAAGCCAGAATTTTTTCAACCCCCTCCCCCCCCCCCCAGCCCCTTTATGGAATTGTGTGTAAAATCATATGCTAGGGCCCATTACGGCCCACCTGTTCAGCTAGGATGTTGAATGTTCAAATTCAACGGTGGTACCTACTTCAGCCTACTCATCATGCTTGCTAACAATTATTTTGTGTGTTTTGTAATTTTGGATTAAAGTATAACTTATTTTGAGAATAAGCACAATTTTACGAGTGAAAATGCCGCCACTATTAAAGTGCCGCTTATGTCACATGCCATTTACAGAATTAAAAAAATCCATTCAAAACCCAAAATTTCAAAGTCTGATTAGCTTACTGCTACATAGACTTTACTAGAATCAGCCTAGCATGGATACCTACTGGATTATAATTGGCACTGGGAATTTTGATATTTTGCAAGAACATTGAATCGATCAATAGAATCAGAGATAATGAAACTGATGCCAATTTACAGTGGTGATTATCTTCACAACAGAGCTAAGTACTTTACCTAGCTCACCTTTGCGGCTCCCGCACTTTCTCGACATCCTTCTAATATCGGCAGTATCCCCGACAATATCGGCCCGCGTTTTGGATCCGCCAGACTTTGACGAAGAGACGGAGCTTGCAGAGCTGTGCCGAGACCTTGGTCCTTGGATCACAATAGAACCCACAGAGCTGGCCGAAGAATCACTCCGATTTCGGCTACGCTCCCTTGGTTTCACGCTCTGATGCAACGCTGACTCAGTTAGCGAGGATGAATGGCGTGCGCGGTCGTGCGATCTCGTTCTGCTACCCACGCTCGAGCCTGGAATGCATTTGCCACTATTAATCCTCTAGTGCATTCCAATCCACCATAGCAAAATTATAAACCAAAAGTATGAATTTAAACAGTGGATTTATCGATTGTAGGTATTTGTAGTATTTACTTACTTTCTATATATGATAACATTTGAAACATGGTTGGGAATAAATAGATTTTATCTGCTCATGAAAACATCCGTTATTGCAAAATGTGGATATAGATCTGGTCAATCATTCACGGACAAATCTTACCGGAGCAACTTCGATGTCGTGCGCAGTTAATATTTTTTCCAGCAGCACAAATAGCCTCAGCGCTTTGACACTTTGAAGCAGCATTGTTCCTACTTGTTTTGTTGGAATATTTTTGTAAGCTTGCCCTCATCTCTTCTAGTCTGAAATAATTTAGAAGTTGTTACAAGTGTTTGTATGCGGGTTTTTAGGGCCTTGTCTACTTGGAAAACGAAATTGTTTTCGCAAATAAAGTCAACCAAACCACGAATTTAAATGTTATGATGTTTCTGCATAACAAATACCAAAAAATCAATGCATGTCAAGCAGTGTATTTACATACCACGTCAAGGATGCGGACACATGGACATTGAAATGGATTAAAGAAACATTCCCTCACCTAGCCTGCTCTTGCATGATTCGACTTGCTCTCCACTTGACCTTTGACTGTGGTATGTTTCGATTATGACTTTCGGATGAGTGAACCGAGAAGTCTTTTCCTCCTTCCGTCGCAATTGACATCCGAGATCTCGTTCCGCCTGCTGATTCCTCTAGCAAGTGGACGCGTCGTGTCAACGCGGCCTTTTCCTCTCGTAGTTTTCCCACCAGCCGGTGGTTCGATCTGCGTTCTACCGCCACGCTATCCTCAAGATCACGCAACTGCTTCTGAACCATTTCTAGTTGCCGATCGGACGTTGTTATCTTACTTCTGGCACGATTTACAAGTTGTGCTTCACCGGTTAGTTTTCGGTTCTCGAGTATGAGCTGATCTACTCTGCAAGCAAACATAATGTAGAATTATCAGCCAAAGAAACCTTTCTTTTTGGTTTTCAAAGAAGATGTTGTTTGTGCCTAGTCAATATTACTGACTTGTGCTCGAGGAACTTGATCTTATCGTTGGTGGCTACGTTTTGTGGAACAGCCGCTAGCTTTTCTTGGAGCTTTGACACTTCGGCTTCCAACCGTCGAATCACTGCCTGGAGAATTTGTGGATCTGGCGGGCCGCAATACTCCAAGGGCAATGGATAGTGGACTCTAGAAGAGTTTTGACGTTTGATTGTATTGTATTATTCGGTGGGTCAAGGGTGGTACCAGGAGCTAGAGTTACATTTGTACATACTAATAAAAATCTTTTGAGGTATTTACTAAATAAAATGAAATAACCATACAAGTTTGCTCTTAAATGAGGTACAAGTTATAGATCGTGATCACATTTAGGTATATGTTTAGAAAATATCCAACAAATGGATCCTAAGATCAAGTAAAATAAATTTACTTCTATGAACTGTTCCTCTACAGTATTTTTTAAATTATGGGACTAGCATTAAGGATATTTATCTAGGAAAAGATAAAATAATAATATAATATAAGTATACATATCACCTGTCAAATTCAACTGCGTAGGTAAGAATGAGGTATCGCCTATTCACGTTAATTAAAAGATTGTTGGAACTTGCTGTCCTCGATGCACTCTCTGAAGATCGTCCCATGATACGTCTGCTTCGCAACATTTCGAGGTCTTCAAATGTCAAAAGATCCAAGCTCACGCAATCACTTGACTTGGAAAAGTTCAAATGCAATGATTACTTTTTTTTAGCTTTAAATAGCTCAAAAAAAATTATTTTATCTACAAAACCTTATACACCCACCTTAAGCATTCCAGATTTAAGCATTGTTACAAACACCTCAAAGTGTTTAAAGTTTCCGGTCTTCCTCGTTTGATTTTCAACATCTAAAGGAAGAAATGATTTACCGAAAATGCTTATAACTATATTACTATAGTTTTTTGCTTCTGTAGCCTGTGGTGTAGGTGGTAAACCTACTATTATCTGTGGTGACCTGCTTACTGACTTACATGTTGAGTCATAGCTACAATTCCATTCTTCTGCAGAAAATTTGTCCGTGGCACTCAGTTCCAGTGTGTTACCATTTGTTACGTTCATTTTCAATAGAAATTCCCTCCCTTTAAAAGTGTATGTTGTGACCAAATTTGGTTGATCTGCCATCATTTTGGATTGGTTCTTTAAAACATCAATTACAATTTTTAAATATAAACCACTAAAAGAAAATTTTTATATCAAGGAAGAATGCCAATAACATGGTATGTATGATTTGTTAAAAAGAAAGCATTATTGAATTTACCTACATTTTAAAAAAATATATAGAAATAAAATTAGTTTGAAGTTTACCACGCAATTCATTTGTTTCTAAAACTTTTGGGTGGCGGTGGAGAGTGGAGAAGGCTGTAAACTTTGAATTGAATTGAAGTACAGCTGCGTGTGACACTAGGTGTAGTTTTGCTTCAAAACTAAGAGAATAGTTTTTTAATTGATCATTTTAGGCATTAAATATGTACTTTAAACTATCCAGGCCCGTATTCTCATGTTTTAAAAACGGCGGCAGAGTTACTTTAAGTTCATTGTCGTGGAAAGAAATAAAACGATTTCCAAGACATGCCAACAGGTATCCAATGGTTCTAAGTTCTAGATGTCAAAGTGCCACAACAAATAAAGTTAAACATGAAACCACTGAAACTACCACAAAAAATAAACTTCCTAAACCTTCTAATGCAGTGAAATCAAAACCCAAAACTATTTCTCAAGCCAAAGAACTTTTAGATTACTTCACAGCTAAAGGAGATCTTGAGGTTATGAATTCGTTGCCTGCAAAGATACTGCGAAAGAAGAGAACTCCGTCAGATGCTTTGTATCTAGTAGACAAAGAAGTTGCTAGTAAGTTGAAAATTGAAATGGTTTATTAGTCCCAAAAGGCAAAGTATTGAGGAGCCACATTAGCAAAGGTTTTGGGACCTAGTATAAACTTAATCCTGTTTTAGAATCTATAGTAAATCGAATTTGGAAGTCTCTAAAACATGGAGACCAGCCAATTCTGGAAGCAAATCCTGGCTTGGGTTATATATCTGAAGAGCTTTTGGCAGCTGGGGTATCAAATCTGCGACTTTACGAGACTGGCACCGTATTTCTCCCACATTTAAAAGTAAGTAGGTAGGTTATAAATATTCTGATGAAATATCTACTGCAAAGTATTTTCTTTTGTTAACTATTAACATATTCAAAATATACTTTAGGACTTACAAGATAAAAACCCAGATCGTGTTGATATAAAGAACAGAGATTTATTAACACTGTACAAGCAAGCATTTCAAGATAAAATTGATGATGGCACTAGAGTTGAAGACATGCTGGCAGGAATCCCAAAAAAAAGTTGGACGGATGGTGAGCAAAGCAAGATAAATAATTGTGCATACATACAAACCACTACAATTGGTATTCCATATGAATTTTTGAGAAAAAAAATGTAACTGTACCCTATCAACATTACAGATCCATCAATGAAAATCATTGCAACTTTGCCAACGGTAAATTTCATTAAACATCTCATAATCAGTTTCATGTTCCAAAATGGCATAATGATGTGTGGCAGACCAGAGCTCTATTTGATAATATCGCCTCCGCTTTACATTGTAAGTACGCAATCTGTAAATATTTTTGTTCAATGCCTAAAAAAAGTGTTTAGCTACTTTTTATCAATGGTTTCCATGCTTCACATTTGGCGCATGGTTTTTCCTTATAGTGTTTACAATTGTAATCAGAGTCTTGTCTGCTTGCAGCATTTGACTTGTGACAACAGTGCAGGATACTTGCTGTATCGATCGACCTCAGTTCTATTCCAGCTGATTTTTCGGACCCAACTTCTGCACAAAGTACCGAGGAAGGCCTTTCTGCCGTGGGAAGTTGCCTACTCGGTTTCTAAGAAAAGCAAGTTAACTAAGGTTAGCTTTTTCAGAACTTTCTTTATACATTTTTAACTGCTTCAAGATTCAAGAACAATCATGGTCAAAAGCTCCTAATCTACCAACAAATAGCAATTTTTACGAATATGTTTTTGAAATTTTTCATTTTTCGTTGTTACCAAATAAAATATAAAATAGGTATCTGTAAAAAAATTAATTCACATGGCTTAATTTAGGTACACCAGGTTGACCCCGACTATCTCTACTTGATTCGATTGGAGCCGCGTAGAACATTCTTCGAAGACGTCATTTCGGCGGACAAGTTGCAAGCGCTGTCCTATTTCATCCGACATAACATGCTCAGCAGGAGAAACAGAGTGATTCCAAATCTAGAGTAAGCTACATGAGTACTAAATTAAGTGCTAACCAAAGATATGCACCTCGATAGAATCTAATGTAAGGTTATTTTATATGAATCGTGGTCTAAACGTCCACTAACGCCAAGGTCCTTTGGACCTACAGTGAATCGTGCCAATTAGTGATCGAGAGAGTGATCAAATTGATCCAAACACGGCTGTCTGAGAGACTACTGTCGGCAAAGATTTTTTTCTCCGGGAATCCATTCTGTACTGTTAAAGTTAGAAAATAACATTTAATTGATCTAAAAGCCAGCACATCTTTGCTTATTATGGCTTGACCCATCGATTGAAAATTAACAATTTCACTGGCTCCGTCTCCCGCTGATGCCGTCGCTTGCAGGAAGTGGATCCCCGGGTGCGGACCGCGACTGATTGTCAACGGAATGAACATCTTCACGCAATTCGGCGACCTGACTCCGAGCGACATGCTCGCCGTGTTCAAAGAGTTTGTCAGCTGGCCCGAGTATGCCGACAGCCCGTTTGTGCCATCGATGGAGAACAACTTCATGAAGATGGAGAGCTCGGTGGACAGCCTGGACAAGGTGCTACAAGACGAGCATGTTGAAGACGAGGAAGAAACTACCAGGTGAAATAGCGTGGCAAAGAGATATTTGGAGTTGATTTCCGTTAGTTTACGATTATTGTCATTGACTCCTTTTTTCATGTGTACCATGCATCATTTATAGTACCTAATAAATCAGTGGCATGAAAGTGATTTGGTGATATTTATTGGAAACTCTTTAAGATTACTTACAGCTACATATTTACTACAGTACCTATTTTATTGGGGTAACAAAATTAATTTTTAAGTTCCTTTAACCCTGAAAACGCATAGGTACAGATCTTATGAGCAGCAAACAAGATCTCGTTCAAATACCTTCGTGGAATTACAATGCAATAAAAATATCGGATATGTCCTGAAAAATCACTCAACAATCGAAACACCTTTAGACTTGTGTAGTGCGAGAAACGCCCCTCAAAACATAACGCAACAACAAAACTTGCCAAGAGCATGTACCGTGAACTTGGCCAAACGATCTCGGCACCTCCACGACGCAGGCGCAAAGGTCGACGTCGTCGGGCACCAGCGCCGCGGCGCCAGTGTCAATCTGACCTCTGACCAGTCAGCAATGGTTTCCCTCGCTGCTACCAAACGCTTCAAGTTCAAGTGTTAGTCGCGAACAGTGCCGAACCACGAAGAGCATCGAGCATTGCAAGCAGTGACCAGTGCTCTGACAGTTAACCTGTATGTTGTGTCTTGCATTTGATGCAACAGTGATGTGTGACCTAGGGTGACCTAGGTGTCCCTGTGTACGATGCACCCTGCAATGCTAGTCTCACTTACGGAAACGGTAATCGGTCCAAGGAAATATTTCGACTTTTGGTAAAATAGCTATGGGCTAAACGTTGAGTGTGGACCCTTGAGTCTTGTGTTGTATTCTTTTTTGCTGGACGAAACCTATTGACATTTTGCACGATGATTGTTGAATCGCAAGGCGCAGCAAACGGTGAGTCGAGTGTTGACAGTCATGTTTTTGTCGTGACTTATTCACGTACTTCTATGTTGTTTTGGTACTTCTACTCAACGTACTACTACTTCTAGGTGAATAATGTATTGTGTACTACGATTTTTAGACCAGTAGACCATTTCGTTTTTACTAGAACCTCTAACAAGAAACATTAATTGTTCCTAAACACGTCAAAATTGCAAAGGCGGCGGAAAAATGCTTCTGCGAACATAATATCGATTTATATACAATTGCACAGTGTGCTACGTGCGTTGTGCGTTTATATTACGGGGGTTGTTATTACACGTTAGCGTGACATGCAGATTAACTTAAAATAAAGTGGGTGTTCCCTAATTAATCTTGAAAACCGCAACTGTAGGTTAATAATTTGCCAATGCTATCGGCACAAGCCACCATGGTCAACTTATCACACAGGATTCAAAACAAAACGTTTGAATGGCGCATTGGCGATGTCGCCAGCAGGTGGTTAATGGTTTGAATTCAAAGCGACATTTCGTTATATTTCGAGCCGGCGATATATGAAATCGATGCCAGTCGTCGCCGGCGAGAGCATGGTTCATCAATTTCCCAAGCTTTCCCTGGCTTTCCCTGTTCGGCAGCGGTGAACGTCGATAATGATGGCTCTTTGACACGCACGTGCTCTCGGTTGACAACGCAAGGCCCCAACTATTCGATCGGAATCCGATAAGATCTTGCAGACGACACGACAGCAAGGTCGCTACGCTTAAATTATTTCAAACCAATCCCTCAACTGCGGGACGCACGGAACTCACATGTATGATTTGATTGAATATTTGTCGTTGTATTTGTCTGTCTCAAAAACAAAAAAGAGCTTGTCAGTTCAGAGTAAATAATAGATCGTTGTATAGTTGGCTTGCGTTTTGGAAAGCAACCAGCGAATGTATAATTTAAAAGTTCATCGCTCCAGATTACTTTGGTAAAGTCGTACATCACCGGAACAACCCCATGGAAGTGGAAGCAAACAATTCCCATATGTAGAAAGATATAACGCAGGCCTTTGCGGAGTGATCTAAATTATGATTAAGCTATAACAGGCAATTACATTCGTTGCCCTCACATCATGTTAACGATTTCGAATATCAAAATGTTTTTTTCTAAAGAAGAACTATGGCTATTCGTTGTTTGTGTCTGTCCGCGGTTATACAATAGAAAAATGTTGACCTAGATGTCAAGAAAGGCACTAGGTGTTGACAGAATGTCTAACTCTAAAGTCCTACACCATCCCAGTGGCAAACTCAAGTAGCCACCTCGTCACCGAATCGCTAAGTCCCGTGATGAAAACAAAGCGTTTGACTAGAGCAAACGTTCGTGATGAGTAGGGTTGTCTAATTAGCATGATAAGTAGTCGCCAGAGTTGTAGGGGTAGTTGCGACGAGGAGAGTGATGTAGGCCGTGGGGTTGGTGGTCGCCACCAGCCGCGGTCGGCAGACGCAAGCAGGCCCGATCGGGCATTCTATCGATCTTTCGCCGCGCTGGAGCTTGTTCATCTGTGCTGGATAAGGGGTGTCGCGACGTGGGTCACCCTTCGCTGCTACAGGTAGCTCTCATGGCTGCGTGGCACGGCGTAGTACGTACTGCATGGATGTCACACCATCACTGCAGGAGGATGTGGATTGGATACAGTCAACACCCGCGACACAGCTTGTGTTGCCGACAAGAGACTCGTGTTGCGCAATTTTTGTATTTTTTTGTGTTTTTCTTTTGCTTACATTTAGCCAATGTCGCAGCGTTTTCGATGGCCACACTTTAGTACTTCATGGACCAACCTCTGTTATCCTTAACGTGGATTTATAGAAGCTCTTGATTTGATGGGGAGTTTGAAAAAATAGTGCTTTGTTTCCTTGTGCGAATCCACTATTATATTATTTTATATCGTAGTTCTTTCGTTACGATGCATACAATGCAAACTAGTCAAAAGGATCGAACCTGTCAGGATTTGAACCTGGAATCTGCTCCGTAGGCAGACGCGTTATCCGTTGCCCCTCAGGGCCCGCTGTGGTAAATGGGGCTGAAAATAAATTTTTGATATTTTTTTCCAGATTCTTTTAGAGAAGTTCAGGTTTTATATGTCCTTTTAGTTTGCTATGATTTAATAGCCAAGAGTAAAATGTAGATGGTATCACAAAACTTTAAAATAGTGTTTTATACCAACTATAGACCAAAATTTTCAAAAACGTCGAACCTGCCAGGATTCGAACCTGGAATCTTCTGCTCCGTAGGCAGACGCGTTATCCATTGCGCCACAGGTCCTGTGTTCAAGCCGAGACTTGAGGTTTTTCCTCGTGCCTCTTTATTTTCATCTCATCAAACAAACGTAGAAAATTTTTGATTGGTTATAACTATAACAATAAATTGAATGACCAAATGAGAAGAAGGCGTCTATAAACAAAAATCGATCCTGGAAAATCATGATAACCAGACAGAAATCAGGAAAGATGCAAACTCGTCAAAAGGATCGACCCTGCCAGGATTCGAACCTGGAATCTTCTGCTCCGTAGGCAGACGCGTTATCCGTTGCGCCACAGGGCCCATGTCCAGTACTGATGAAGGGGTTGATTAAGTGCTAAGGGTGTTACTAAAAGTTATGCAATAAACAAAACACCCGGCCCTACATAACAGCTATGATAACGACGGGTACGTCTGCAGCAGTCCAAGTCAAACAATTCGTAAACAGGATGTGATAAGGAGCGTGTTCGCTCGCAGATTCTGTGAACAGGAATTCGAACTGCGGTCGAAAGAGCCTGCCAGCGATCCTTGCTATCGGCAAGCTACAAGGCTTCGTACCCCTGGGATGCAGAAACTGATTCATTCTCTGTGCAAACGACTGGTGAACTCAGGAAGAGTGAGCTACACACACGTGCTAACCATGTTATTTACGTTTAACACTTCGAAATCATCCGCTCGCTAAATTAGGTCAAATAGGTTAAATTGGTATAGCGATGGGAATTGAAATTGTTTCAGGTAATTACGTTAATCACCTTATTCTCTCTCCCATTTCCCTCTCTAATTTCCCGTGATGACGGGGTCACGGCATGAACATGACAGACTCATTTTCCAATGCGCGAGTTCTCTCCTGGAATTGAAAGACTGAATTCTGTCGAAACGTCGTTGTCCTTCCCTACTTTTATAAGACTCTTTTCTTTTCCCAGTCTTAACATGTGTAATCTACGTTACAAATCTGAAACTTTGCCAGTGTCAAAGCCTAGCCATAGCGGTCTGCTTTATAAAGGGTCTAAAATCAAGTCTCACGGTCAATCCAAAAATTCAAATGCACCTTTGGGGTTCTTTTGTCCGATTCCTGGATCAATCTATGTCTTGATTTCAGACCATTGATAAAGCAGGCAGCATGATTTGCGAAACTTTGGGATTTGATTTGTTAAAGTTCTCTTCACGATGCTTTCAATTCAACCTATTTAAATTAAGTTTTCTCGGTAAAACAACTTTCCTTTCTTGTGAAGTTGTGCCGACAACTTCCTCTACACAGAGCACAATCGCATGAGGCGAAAAGTCATTACTGGTTAGCACCAACTTATCCTCCATCGACTCCCAAGCGTACAAAAGCAACGCGACATCCCTCCTGTTTGACCAGACCTCACGCCGTCGACGTCGTTGGCAGGAATCTACGCAAGTTACAAAAATAAGCGACCCTGCCAGGATTCGAACCTGGAATCTTCTGCTCCGTAGGCAGACGCGTTATCCATTGCGCCACAGGGCCCTTGTAGTTCCATTAAAAGGGGTTAATTTATTCCAAGGGAAATGTTCTCCAATAAACAAAATACCCGGCCCTCCAATGTAACAGCTATCATCACAGCGGATACGTCTGCAATCTGCGGCAGTCCGAGTCAAACAATCCGTAAACAGGATACCAGAACACACTGCGTCCTGCCGTTGGCAAAATATTTATTGGGAGGCCGGCACACTTGCAGTGCCCGTGGAGGCGACTGCCTTCCTGGGCGCAGTCGCCGCGTTCGTCGTGCTGCTGCTCGTCTTCTTCCTCTACATCAACAAGAAGTGGTGCTTCTACGGCCTCGGCGGCTTCCCATGCTGCGGCGAGCTGCTGCGCTCCTCCGGCAAGTCGGCGCGAGATAAGACTTCCGGTACGTAAACACCCTATCACCGTGCGGTAGGCAGACAAAGTTGCTAATCTCCATCAAGGATCATGGTTCGAACTTTAAGCGGAGTCTAGCGTTTCGACGAAATTGACCACCGAGTATATAAATTGAATTGTTCTGCTATCAAAATTAATATGTTGTTAACAGTCTGTTAACTTCGTGACAACCGAAAAGCAGCCAAACATCCAGAAATAACACAGTATCCTAAACTTGTGGTCGGTGTCATTGTGAAATCGCACACCTAGCCGAGGATGGGAGGGATTTTTCGCGTTACATGTTATTCCCTAAGTGGAATGGGGGGAGGGAGGGCGATTTCTATGCGTGTGGCCTCGGGTACCTCCTTGTCATGAGTCATGGTGACAAAGGCACCACGCTTACTCTGTGGAACCACCAACATCCAGAAGTCAACTTTTCCACTCTCCACCGAGACTCAAGTCATACCGAGCCCGACAAGACTGGCTGAAAGACAGAAAGTAAGACATGCGTTTGTCGTACAGGCAACTCGTACTCGTACTCCGACCCCGAGTCGAGTTCGGACAGCGAGGAGGATGTCGTTCGACGGCTTCGTCAGTCGGGCCAGGGCGGCCACCATCCAGGCCCCCCGTCGGCGTCAGGCCCTGGACAGGACGCGGCGGGCCCTTCCACGTCGACAGCATTCTACCAGCACACCACGCAGGCGCACATACGTGAGTGGATGGGATTGGGATTGGGACATGGACAGGGAATCGGAGAAATATGTGTGTGGATGTTATAGACACAAGTCCCTTATTTATTGATGAGCTTAACGAGCGAAGTGAGTGAAGCGAAATCTTCTATTACACTTCCTGCAGAAAAAAGTTTGCATTTTTTTGTGTGTATTTGTTCGCGCTCTAACCGCCGAAACTGATTTTAATGAAAATTTACACCGACCTTCGTTTTCTCTGAACTTAGATCTGCCGCGTGTTTTAAGCAAATCGGACGTGTAAATTTTATGTAATTAAGATTTTACGAAATTTATCAGTTTATCCAAAACACGTTTTGCACTCTGAAGATATTTTCAGATTTTTGTGATAAAATTGTTCAGGATACTTTTTGGGGGGTTAAAATGAACCAACTGTTATAGTTTTCGCTTACCATGATGTACAGGCAAGTGTAAAATTTGTAGGAATTACAACACAACGCAATATAAGAAAATTGTTAAAATATATTTTATACCAATTATACAGACCAGAATCTTCAAAAAGTTTCGAACCTGCCAGGATTCGAACCTGGAATCTTCTGCTCCGTAGGCAGACGCGTTATCCGTTGCGCCACAGGTCCCATGTAGTGGGTTTGCTTTAGGTTTTTATTAGAACCCCTTCAAAACACATTAATTAAGAGTTTAGAAAATATATGATAGGTTTTAGCAATTAATCGGATGGCCAAACACTCACACCCTGAGTGACCATATAACGCGCGGCTGCAGCACCTTGCACCATGAGAAACCCTTTTTCCAGCTCGCGGTCACACTTCCCTGGAAGTCACCCTGGCAGTCACGGCTCTCTCCTCTGCACGTTAAACCAATGGACCTCTCTATTCCGCCATAAAGGGCCCAAGAGGGGACCCATTTTCCTCTGCATGTAGATGAGATTTTTAACGCGTCAAGCAATCGCTGCAAACCCGCCCCTAAACTGCTCGCTGATTCGACCTCAATGTGCAGATTTCACGGAATCGCCTTTAAATCATTGATACCATCTGTATTCTGTATAATGACTTAACCTAAACCAAAATATCATGGATTTTAAAATAGATATAGCACAAATATTTACGAGCTGTCTGTAATGTTGGGAGTGGAACAAGTGTCCTCGTTTCCGCCCCCTGCGTAATGGCTAGTATTAAAATGGATTCATGATGGGAATTTATATCGGAAATTTCCCTGGCCTCACATGGCACGGGAACGGCCACACGAACGCGTACCAACCAGTAAACATGAAAATGGCCTGGTTACGTAGTAGATTTAGAAATTGATGATACAGAAACAGATACCTTTACTATGTCCATATATCTAACTGACGACGCGCCGCGATCGCGTGTCTGCTTGCCATTTCGAGAATTTACCTATTTTGCAAATTGCAACTGTTTAGCCAAATTGCGGGTAAATTGCCTCCGTCGGTGGGAGTGCACGCATGCACAGCTGAGACACCCAGTGTGTACTTATTTGGCTTGAGTGTGCAATGCAACTAGCAATTAGGACACGTTGACTTGTAACTCGCACACCTGTGGTGTGTGGGACTTTATCATAGTACTCGATTGGATTTAGAATATCGCGTCCTTGCAGAATTTGGGGCATCCTATTTATACGTCTGATTTCCTGAAAATATATAGCCGCGTTAAAACTCTAAGTTTGTTTGAAGTAAAGGTAATACCAAACAAATTTAACTGCAGAGCTTTACAGCAGAAAATAGCTCGCGACGCTTCCTATCTCAATTTTCTTAAGATGACCTTTTGAGGCGTTTCATCGAAGCGTAACAACATCAATCAAGTTGAATGTGAACAAGCGATTCACTTTGAAATCACACGTAGGAGGAACTGGGTTGCGTGGGTTATTTACCTTGCATCAAATAGTATACGCAAAGAGAACAAAACTAGATACAGAACAAATAAACAACTTGATATTTGGTCGATAAAGTTGGTGAAGTTGAGCAAACCCCGTGCGATGGCAAGAACGAATTAGCTGTCAACTATTCGACTAGAAACAAAATCTTAGGGGGCCACCGGGTTTGAACCGGTGACCTCTCGATCTGCAGTCGAATGCTCTACCACTGAGCTATACCCCCGTTGTGTTGAGGGACGCTTAAGAAGCTTTATACCATTGTTTTACCATTGTATTTGTATACCACCGTATACAAGAGATTTATGCTGTTGCGAGGGAACGTATCATTGAAAACGTAATACTGTGGTGTCAAATAAAATGAAAAAGGTGTAAATTATATTTATGATAAAAAAAATTATGCTGTCTTCTCTCCTAGAGTTTTTACCCAAAAATGCACATCGTTTGTCCAGCAAAGAGGCATAAAAACAAGGGGGCAACTGGGTTTGAACCGGTGACCTCTCGATCTGCAGTCGAATGCTCTACCACTGAGCTATACCCCCGACGGAAAGTGCTCTTCTATAGGGATATATAATATGATTAAAGTTGTTGAAAACTATTTGTTCGGTTGCGTGTGAATGTATAACATTGAAAACGTAAAACAGTAGGGCACAATAATGATATGCATAGTGTAAACAAAAAATTATTCATGGATAAAAAGTTTTGTGTGGGGTTCTCCCCTAGAGTTTCTACCCACAAATTAACACCGTACGCCCTGTAATGGAACACAAAAACAAGGGGGCAACCGGAGTTGAACCGGTGACCTCTCGATCTGCAGTCGAATGCTCTACCACTGAGCTATACCCCCTGCTGAAAGATCTCACACTTCAATTTCTACGGATTCTCGCGGCCACCAAATATGCCCCTGCAATCGCCAACAACCTACCTATATAGCTAATCTGCTCGGCGTCATCACGGGGAGTAACACAACCTTCTTATTCTTTGGTAAAACCTTGAGCAGCAACAAGCCTCCCAGTTTCGCTGCCTCTGCGCTCCGTTTGGAGCCGCAGACGCCATCCCCGCATTTGTCCTAGGTCCGAGTATAAATAAGTACAACTGATCTGCTTCATACTAAAACTCAGTGGCCATACTCGCCCTGAAATTATCAGCACCAGCAAACCCGTCCCATGCTTTCAACCCCTTCTCTAGCAGCTCTGAAACGCAACTGATAGTGATAAGCATGACACAGCGTTCCAACACCCTCCAATGTCACTCCATGCTGTCGCCTGTTCCTTGGGCAAGGTAACTGATCTTGCTAGGTGTCGTGACAGAGGTGGAGCCACGGAGCGCGACCCGCACGGGGACGCCGCGGCCGCCCGCCGACCTCGCGTCGCTGGCCGAACGGGGCAAGGTGAACGGCGGCACCAGCGAGTCGTCGAGCTGTTCGACGACGAGCGGCGACGACGATCAGCAGGCGCTGCGGCACCGGGACCGCAAGGTGCACGTGCTGCAGGGGGTCGAGCAGGAGCCACCGCCGCCTTCGCAGCAGCAGCAGCAGCAGCAGCAGCTGCAGCAGCGTGCACAGCTCGTGGGTCATGTACAACAGAGCGGCTCGCACTACGGACATGCTGCTGAGAGCCAGGATGTGAGTAGATGCTCCGTGGAGGATTGGTTTGAGCTGATATTCTACAGTTAGGGTTTTACCATAGGTTTTACTGACTTCAGAATCGGTCTAATAAAATGTGCTGACCTGAATTCGGATAATCAGACTGTTTTAATGCGACTCATAAGTGCGCCAATTTCGATGAAATTCGGAAATCATGATTTTTATTCTGGTGCAAATAGCACCTGTGACTTTTTGAAAAGCTCAAAGTTCCAACAAAAATTTGTTGCTTGTAATAACAAAGCTAGTCAATCTAAAAACATTTCTCTTACCTCTCGCTAGCAAAACACATATTTAATTTAACAGTTGTTAAACTAAATCCCACCAATCCACATCATTGTTACCTTTTTCCAAATTAGCTTTAGCTTTTAACTTGGGCATAAGTTTTTTTAAAAGATCCTGATACTTGACCTGCAAATAGACATGCTTAGACCATCGACCAAGCCACGAAGGCCAACAAGGCTACCGGTCTTGGCAATTGCTACTGACGTGCCATCCGGCACACACCGGGTGTGCTCGCCTGTATTGTGGTCGGTGCTAACGACGCCGTGTCGTTGGCAGTGCATCGTCGTGCTGCCCCAAGAGCAACTGTACGACGTGACGGACCTGCAGAGCGCGTGCAGCGACCAGGAGAGCCAGGCGACGGCTCGGTGCGGCCACCTCGAGGTGGCGTTCGCCTACGACGCTCCCACGCGCAAGATGACGGTGCGCGTGCTGCGGGCCAGGGACATACCCACCAAGGACCGCGGCGGGTCGAGTAACTCCCAGGTGCGATGAGGTTGATTCTTAAGTGGTTGCAAGTTGACTAGGCACCTTGCTTTTCATGAGTTTCTTCTGCTTATTGCTCACTAGATCAAGGTCTTGTGGATTATTAGACCTACCTTCAAAGTTCAAAGCAATTGCAAAAGTTTGGTCTTTGATTAATGACTTTTTTTGTAAAATCAGTTATATAAGAAAAAAATATTTCAGTTTTTTAAAACTATTATCATCAAAACATCTACAGTTAATGCTACAATATTTGCAGCGTAGTTTTATTCCTACCACACATATCTTGCTAATGATTGAATGGTAGCGTGTTTCTTAAATAGTTCTGTTTCCATCAGGTGCGTCTTCTATTGCTTCCGTCAAAGAAGCAAAAGCTGAAGACGAAGATTCGGCAGGGTGACAACCCACAGTTCATGGAGAGCTTCTTGTTGCACCGAGTCAATCCCGGTAAATCGTAGTTCCCTACATACAGCCTTCAATCACAAAGAAGCTATAGCCAAAGAGCTTCATTGCTAACTTGAGCCCTAGGCTACCCAAGGCTTGTCTAGTTGCTAAGTCTATTACCAAGAATAATTACATAGCACTTAGTATAAATAAATGAAAATTAACGGCCTTATATGATCTGATTATCGTATATGATTAAAGAAGGACCGTATTCAAATAAAATTGATTCAACAATTGAAGTAGGACCTACTTCCAGTTTAAAATTTATTTTACACTCAGACAAGCTATAAATATTTCTTTGAAAAATTATGGGATTACACTAATTTTAGATAGTTTTAATTTTAACACATCATTTCTCTTACAACACAAAAACCGGAACCATGACCAGAAACAGCAGCCGGCATCATAGAGAAGTGTTAGCGTGTGGTAACGCCAGCGTGTCTTGCCCTGCAGAGGACGTGAACAGCATGGGCGTTCGCCTGCGTCTCTACGGCTGCACTCGGATGCGGCGGGAACGCCTCGTCGGGGAAACTGTCGTCGGGTTCAGCGGCATCAACCTCGAGCTGGAGACGACCACGTGGCTGCCGCTGGAGCCTCGGGCAAACATGGCGGTGAGCCGGACACGATCTAAGCACGCTCCTAGACTAGGTTGACGGTGCAGAAAGTCTCAGAAATCTTGATTGTTTAGGTTTTGTTTTCAATGATTTCCTGAGGCAAGTGATGGGACTTCACATCACTTTTAATTGGATATTTATGTGCCAGTCCTTTTTGGCATATCTATAGACTAACAAAAGTGGCTGGCGTGTTTCAAACCTAAATGCAAATGCTTGTACGGTAGATATTTACTATTAGCAGCAAAAAAACCATATCAAAATTAGTAATTGTACGCGGATACAATACTCCTATTCCATTCAATCAAAATTCTATCAAAATGACGTCATGATACTCATCTCGGTAAAGCCAGGCAGAGCAATTCGGGTTGTAATTTCCCTATCTTCCTTTCTTAATTAGCAGAGCTAATTAATTTTTTTTTTCAAACTGGTTGTATGTCCAGTGGTTATCTGATGTCACTTTTCTCCGAGTGGAATAGGTTGATTACACAGATCTGGATACAAATTTTGGTATGGATATTTTGTTTCTAGCAATGAAGTGGCTGGCTTTTCTAGCGTACGTATCCATGTAATACAGAGTAAACTAATTATAAAATAGCTACCTTCACGTTCTATTAACAATTGCCGTCAAGGCATCGTATTTGGCATCATATTACGAGCTGACTCCCTGCGTCATCACTAAGTAAAGTCAGGCCATGGATTGAGTGGTGTCGTTGTTCGCTGCGCAGCTGAACGGCTCGGCGTCGGACCTGCTCAGCCTGGCGCGCAGCGACAGCACGGGGTCGACGCACTCGATGCAGCACGGCGGCGTCCCCGAACTGCTGCTGGGGCTCGCGTTCAACGCAACCACCGGCCGGCTCTCCGTCGAGGTCGCCAAGGGCAGCCACTTCAGGTATTGCGTCGCCACCGCTGCCGCCCATAGGTTCATGGTTCATGGGTTCAAGCCTCCACAGCCACAGAGTCTCTTGGGAGTGTTATAAAATCTAATAAATCCAATTAAAATCTTTAAAATCACCATTTCTGCCTGCTAGTCTTTAATGAGGAACTTCATAATTCATTTCAAAGATGCAGGTATCAATAAAGGTAAATTGGTGGCTGCAAATTTCTGTACCACCATGTAGGCATAAGTTATTGAGACTGGCGTCGAGCAGTCGAATAAAATCAGAGTCTTGTTCGACATGAAAGGAACTATCTCCGAGACAAGGGGGGGGGGGGGGGAATGAGAATACAGTAAAATAGTTGAAAGACATCCAATTCACATTTTTCAATATGCAACCAAGAGAGAAGTTGTGAAAAGTGTATTTTCCTGACCAGTAAGCAAATCATGGAAAACATTTTAAATACTGAATAAACTAGTCCTAGCACGATATTACAAAAAACCAAAACCAAAAATCGGCAACAAAATGTGGCTTTTAAATCGTGGTTGGGTAAGAAATCGTGGCCTTGAAGATAAATAATAAAATGCTGCCTACTTCTCAAGACTAAGATGAAATATATCTCAGTGGTGAACAATAAGAGCAGAAGACCACAAGTGATGTGACCCGACTGCACCGCGTTTGCAGCCGCAACCTGGCGATGTCTCGAGCTCCCGACACCTACGTCAAGCTGTGCCTGGCGAGCAGCACCGGCCTCGAGATGGCGCGCAGCAAGACGTCGGTCCGTCGCGGCCAGCCCAGCCCGCTCTTCAAGGAAACGTTCATGTTCCAGGTGAAACTCGCTGCTCGCTTGCATGTTTCACTGCATGACTTACTGACGGACTACGTCAAAATCATCGAGTTACATAATTGCCGCGGGCTATAAATGGGTCGCAATGTGCAATTTAATGGAATGTACATTTGCAAATGCTGAGTGTGTATTTTCACAGAATGTGACAGAGTTCAAGTAATCTGGAAAAACATATTATGTGGAAAGTGAAGCAAATTATAAAGAGAAGTTTTGCCACTAGAGTATAGTCATGTTAAGTTAAAAAACTGAAAAATTTCGATAAAACTTATTTACAACCAGAAAAAAGTTTGACACATTTATTTCCAAGACATGTAAGTTTTAATTTTAGAGATTTCAAGGTTCCCAGAAACTTGAATCGGAATCGATTTGGGGTCTAGGCCTTTCGGGGGCAACCAAGCACACACAAAAATAAATCTGCAGGGTGTGAAATTAAAGATTCTCTTTACTCTCGTTTAATAACACGAGAGATAATAAGATCTAGACTATTCTAGACTATAATAAGAATAATAATAAGAGAGACATAGATAATAACAAGATAAATAACACGTAGATGCGTCCGCGTTGCAGGTTGCGTTGTTCCAGCTTCCTGATGTGACGCTGATGGTGTCGGTCTACAGCAAGCGCAGCATGAAGCGCAAAGAGATGATCGGCTGGTTCTCGCTCGGACAGAACAGCTCGGGCGAGGAGGAACTGGCGCACTGGAACGACATGAGAGACGTTCACGGGGAACAGGTTAGTCGCTGGCACGTTCTCGTCGAGGCGTAGGCCAACGGCAAGTTCAATCGCTCCGAAATTACTCGCTCGAAAACCCTTGTACATCTGAAACGCACGTTTGCGCACGGTTCGTTCACAACCTTGCCCGTTCAAGGTTGTAACGTCCAAGAGTTTCGTCACTCTTACGGGTTTTTATCACCGTGTTTGCGAGCAATTAATTTCGGGGAGATTGGACTAGTTTTTCATGCCAAACTAATGAAAATGTTTCGTAATTGTCATTCTCTATCAAACTCTACTCTTGAGCTTTGCACTCTAATATGGATGTGATGAGATGACACTCGTTGTCTTCGGTCTAACGAAAGACGTGGTGTTGAAAACCACCGTACTTTGAGCTCTTTGAACATGCGATTCGAGCGACTAAGAAATGGTTGAAGACATGAAACCTTGGGATTTGAGGAACAGCAAACATGTGAGCGCATTTTGAACGTGGATTTACAAGGAGATTTGCTTCGAAGCTGCACTTTACCACTCTCAGGTGGGGTTTTTGGAATTTTGGGCTGTGCCAATTTGAAAGATGGTTTTGTAAAGGTAATTGATGCAAGCACAGTTAATTTTGAATATTTGATGATTATAACGTGTCCAAGTTGGGCCATTTATGACTGTGACAAGTAATGTTTTTCTCAACAAGTTTGACAGTGGTTTCTGAAATTGGATCAAAATCCAAATTTAAATCTTAAACCACTAAAACCTTTACACCTAAAGCAAATTTGAATAATTTGTTTGAATGCACTATCCTATTCAATTGAATTTCAAGGTATTTTGGTTATTGCTCGTTATCAATAACCATTCACAATCCTCTCAAACGCAACTCAATATTTCTGATATAAGACAGAACATGATAGGAATGTTTTTATTCACTGATTTACCATTCACAATAATTAATATTATAATAAGATTTTGAATGTATTTCGTCTCATCTGCCGTACAGTCAACATATTCACCGGTAGATTTTGTTCAGTTTATAAATCTACCATTTTAAACACACCACAATAATTAATTAGCCTCCATTGAAATAGGGAATCATTTTTTGACAGGAAAATTTGTTATTCCTTGAAGAACCAATGAAAACTATCAATAAAATTGTGTTAAATAATGTAATTTTCTCTGACCAGGTATACTTTTGTACCTCACAGAAATCAAGAGAAATCTACAAACATTTATGAGTGTGTTGTAATAAGATGGTGATTGAATTATTACTGATAAGAGGGTTCTATGATGGTTCAAAGAACTACTCAGTTGTCACAATTTTAAGACTGTTTATACGGATGCTGGCGCAAAGTCCAGATGCACACTCTCCCTGTCACTGCACAGCACAATGCAAAAACTTGCACTTTATTATTATGAAGTTAAAATAAGGTCATCTTACGGTTAATATGTTACGCAACTAAAAATATATATGTAGGTGTAACGCTTGCTTGGATTTACAATTTAGATGTCTCATTATATAAACATTCCCAATTTATCCTCATAGTCATTCCTAAAACCTATATCAATTATTTGATAATATAGAAAAAAAAATATCTATACCTTAGTACCTACCCTGTAACAAGGAGTTGTACAATATTTTACACAAATAATACATTTTTTAAATTCTAAAAATACCTCCTTGATCCATTTTAATTGGCTTTAATTTGCCGTACTTAAAAGTACCTAGTTCTGCTTTAAGCATGCACATGTTAATTAGACGAATGGGATAATTGCTTGTGTACCGAATAATAAATGGCAAAGCTGTTCAGCTGATCATTGATCAGAAATCATTGCTCTAAGTCGTAATTCGTAAATGATAATATCTCGTGATATCCATCTCTTACTACAATAAGAATAGGATACTGAATTAACGGTAAACTTTCACCAATTATTTTATCATATATTTTAAGGTAATCATGTCGGTAATGTAACCACATTGATTTGCATTGTATTGTGGCCTATTTGCCACCTCACAATTTATAATCCGATATGTTTGTGCAACAATCACTTTATCACCAGATTGGCTGTACTTATTAATGCTTTAAATGTTGGGAAGCAATGGTTTCTCTTACTATCACTCACTCCAGATGTGTCTTCTTGCAGCAGAGACTAGTGATTTGCAACGCATCAATTTGTAATAACATGTAATATTATATCGGAACTCTGAATGTAATTGGCGAGTAAGGAATTATAATTATACTTATAATATAATATATATACATTGCTAGCTCTATTTACCAGGTCCATTGGACTTTTCCTAAAATAACTGAGTATTAGATTTTGTACTTAAGCTGATTGCATAATGAGCTGTTATCTTTGTTGAAGTAATTGATTTAATGTTATGTGGTGAAAAAAAATTATACAACTAATTGTAACTCCTTTTCCTCATAATTATACACCTTACCAGTGTAAATATTATCAGAGACAGAGTTGTACTTACTTGCAAAAGTAGAATATTCAACAAAATATATACAAATTGTGGTATTTAATGATAATAAAGATGCAGCAGCTAATTGCATATTATAGCAATTGTTGCATTGCAGCATTCTAATTGCATACTCCGTTTGATATTGTCAGAAAATGTATCTGTGTGAAGTTCAATCATAATAAATGATGTGTACCTACCGTTTAAAAGCAGTTACCAATAAACATGATTTAATATATGAAAGAAGGCGCAAGTACCCCCCGATGCACCCTACAGACCTGCCTAAATTATCAACAGGACATGAAAAAATAGATAAATTCTCCATTCAAATTTCTTACACAACCCAAATTTTATCATTTTAAAATGTCATTAATACACTTTAGAAGTATAGTAACAGTACTTGTACTGATTACAGAATGATAAGGGGAAACAACATCGATGACTAGAAATTTTTATTTTTTGTAAAAATAAAAATAGATCAGATAAGTTATCTGTCCTTTTATTATGTCATATTATGTACCTACTCAAATAGATTATAAATTACCATTTGTAAGGAGTTTATACGTCAGCTCCCAGGTTTATTATTTCATTGTGTGTACTGCTCTGCTCTGAATCTTCTAGAAAATGACTGGAAAACTGAAGGAAATTGTCTTCAACAATGGCGAGAAGATGCCAATTGTGGGCCTTGGCACCTGGCAAGTAAGAAGAAAATAACCAAGTAGTATAGCTATATTCATCCAATTAAAAAATTCACCTGTGTTTTGTAATTAAATCATCAATTTTTTGGTTTTATTCACAATGAAACTGTAACAATCCATGTCTTGAAATTTTTTTACTGAAGTGTATAGAAAGCGAATTAGTACAGCCACAGAATAACGCTTGGGATACATTACTCTATGGTACAGCTGTGTTATAAAAGGTTTCTTCTCCACACAAGTCTCTCAATTTCTGATGCCTTTTACCATGACTTTAGGCAACTGAGGAAGAGGTGGGTGTGGCGGTAGACCGAGCAATTGAGGCAGGATATCGACACTTCGACACCGCATTTGTCTACCTGAACGAAGCAGCAATTGGCAAGGCACTTGCCAGGTGGTTTGCATCCGGCAAGATCAAACGAGAAGACCTCTACATAGTTACAAAGGTAAGTTATTCACCTTAATGGCGCAATGTGCGCTATGTTTTCTTACACCGGATACCTACACCTATCATAGAATTGTACTTGGATAAAATTTTGCTTTAGCAAAATTTTAGAAAAGGTATCAGTTTGTTCTGGATATATTGTTTTAGAACCTACCTACCAACACCTAGTTGCAATAAATCATTATTCATTACATAGTTACAGTTCATATAGATTTTATATATCAATATTGTTAACTTACATTTTTTACTAGAATTTTGAATCTTTATATTTTCAGTTTATTTATGCATACGTGCAGAGAAATAAATCGATACTCATTAAATCTGTCTCACTGCTTTCTGAGACAAAAAATTGTTTTCTTCCAAAAACAATATCTCTCTGGCATCTGTTTTTCAGCTACCCATGTGTGGTCTGCGGGCGCAGAGTGTCGAGAAGTACATCAACCTGTCACTGGCTGCGCTGCAGTTGACCTACGTTGACCTCTACTTGATTCACTACCCGTGCGGCCTGCAAGAAGTCGAAGGGAACATCTTCCCCACCGACAAGGATGGAAACGTCCTTATCGATCCCACTACAGACCACATTTCCTTGTGGGCGGTAAGTCTCTCCTTTTATAATTAAGTACTTGCGAGGAAGAAGCATGTGATTTTTCATGAAATCTGCATAAAAAAAATGATGTGAATTTTCCAAATTTTATTGCCGTTTTACTGGTTTTACTTACAAAGTTACAATTACAGTATCATAATGGGTTTTTGCATCGTGCCTAATGACTGAGTAATGACTGAGCAATAGAATTTGAACATAAATATTGTAGTATTACAAAATACCTATTGCTATTGGTATGATAAAGGAAATATCACATGATTCAAAGTGTTTACCACTTGAGAATTAAGTTTCAAGAATGCTCACATCAATTAAAGTGATTATTAGATTGTGAGAACACAACTATTATTTCTATATTTCTATGATAACAACTTTTAAAAATTAACAGCTTGAAATAGACAGCTGAAACAAGTACAAATAACAAAATTAAGATTATAGTAAGTTTCTCAACATGAATGTCGCAAATTGTCCTACATTAAATTATTGCACCGCATTAGTGTATTAATTTATCTAAGCTTGCTCATAGATAATTGAAAGCATAGCATTTGAAATCACAGTTTAAATATATACCTACACTTTAAAACTTGTATACCAATATAGAATATGTAAAAAAGTTATTATAATTCACAAGTGACAGGATAAGATCAATGTCATTTCGATGTCATAGATTTACTGTAATGACATGAACAGCATTTGCCTTTTGGCAGATTAGTGAGCAATCGCATAGCTACACATTTTATCTCACTTATGCTACATATCAACATGGCAAGCCATGTATCTATCTGCTAGAATGCTCAATCTCCAACCAAATCCGTGTAAACGTACAAATCCGTGCAAACGCCAGCGTTATTTGTCCCAGGCGATGGAGGCGCAGGTGGACGCCGGCAAGACGCGTTCGATCGGACTGTCCAACTTCAACGCGCGGCAGGTGGAGCGTGTGGTGAGCAACGCGCGAATCCCGCCCGCCAACCTGCAGGTGGAGCTGCACGTCTACTTCCAGCAGCGCCAGCTAGCCGCCGTCTGCAAACGCCTCGGCGTCACCATCTGCGCGTACGGCCCCCTCGGATCCCCCGGCCTCGCCACCTTCGTCACCAAACGCGGCGGCGACAGCTCCAAGTGCGTGCCGTACTCTTGTTTTTTTTTTTTTTTTCCAAACAGATTTTCAAAAAAATTACATTGCCTTGCAATCAAAATGATGTCATGAAACCCACTCGCTGAAGCCAGGTAGAGCAATTCGGGTTGTGATTTCCCTATCTTCCTTTGTTATTTAGCAGAGACAATTAATGTTTTTTCCATACTAGTAGTACATCTAGTGGGTAACGTCATTTTTCTTTGAGTGGAATAGGTCTATTGGTCATCTTCTAGCCATTGTTTTACAAATTGAACTCCTGAACAAATTATAAGTTTCATGTTATTGGTTCACGGAGCCTAGTCAGTTTGAGATTTTGTAGATTCCGTTTAGAAATTAATCCCTTGCGTCATTTCCCAAGCCTTGTAATGATGAAGTCTGGTAAACCGTAGGCCGTCGTGTGACAGGTGACATGTGCCACCTTCCTGACGTGTGCTTGTATTTTTCCCGCTAGGATTCCAGCGCTGAACCCGCTGTGCGATCCCACAGTTGTGCGGCTCGCGCAAAAGCACAACAAGACGCCGGCACAAGTTCTGTTGAGACACATCATGCAGCATGGAATCGCCGTCATTCCCAAGAGTTCAAACCCCGATCGAATTGTACAAAACTGCAACGTGAGTCTTTCCCAGTGTACAGAGCTAAGGGTTAATAATATGTTCTTGAATAATTATTTACCTCAATATATGTTTATGATGGTTGGCAGGTGTTTGACTTCGAGCTGAGTGCCGCAGAAATGAAGGAATTAGATGCGCTTGATAAGGGTGCTGAAGGTCGTTTGTTCGGAAGAAGTGTTATGAGAGGGTGAGTAGGTGATAAGAAGATAACAAACAGGTTTCTTTTTTTAGTGCATATTTTGATTTTCTTTTGCAAATAGCTGTCATATTAGCCGTCATGTTATTGAATAATATTATGTCACTTTCTTTTTCAGCATTGACGCCCATCCAGAGTTCCCAATGAACGAACCTTTCTAGTGATAATGCATGAATACAAATGAATTCCAAGCTACCTACATCAATTTGGGTTCATTATTAATTAATTGTTTTCTTTTTATTCAATATTTCTTGATTTTAATTTTAATACATCTGAGACTTATAACAACATTGCACAAATGATACCAATTCACTGAAATCAACTGATAATTTTGCACATAGTATAATTGTGTGTAATATTATCTACTTCGGTTCAAAAACCTATTAAATAAATGTGCATTACTTGGTTGCTTGTTTAAGTACTCTTTCGTACTCTTCTGCTAACATTTTCATCGAGAGATCGTACAGCAATTCTTTATATTGAGGTTGCCACAAAAGAGTTCATAAAACTGTCAAGGGATTCTCATTTCACATTCTTGAAGGTTTTCGTGCGTATAAGTGTTAAGCAAGAACCCTAGACCTAGAACTAATAACGATATCAAATATCAATAGGTTTTTCCAGGTGCTTCCAAATGTAATTTCTTGAAATGTATTTTGAATTATTCCCGCTAAAGACTGCCCCCACCCCGCATGAAGATGACATTTGAACGTCATTCGTGTTAGTACATGTGCTTTTTATTGTCTTAATTTTCGATTTGATTTTGTTCCGTTATTTATTGTCATACTATATTTATTAATTGCAAGTAATTCTTGTCTAAACTTCTTCTCTTGATAAACTATAAAAATCAAAACAAGAAACTGTTGATTATGTAACATACGCTAAATGTGGGCAGCCTTGGAATAACTTGTAGCTAGTCATTTTGTAGGATAGATTTTTTGTTTTTCACTTTTTTGTGGAGTCTGTATAAGACTAGCGTTGGAAGTCATCCGTGCCTTTGTCCCTCGACTGCTCCTAAATACTGAAGAGATGGCTGCAAGCCCGAAAGAAATTGTCTTCAAGAATGGCAAGAAAATGCCCATCGTTGGACTCGGAACTTGGCAGGTATTAAATCGACAGTCGATTGCCAGATTGATATTTTCCGGTTTAATAGTTTTAATATATTTTCACTTGCTGCATCTTCCTGAGAAAATGATCTGACGAAATTTTTGGTGATGTATCATAATATAGTTTCATCATTGCCAATTGGGGATGCTTTGTTTCTTAAAAAATTCATTTGCTTGTGATACTCCAACTGGACATGAAACATGATATAAAATTTTGAGCTTTAAGAAATTTTTACAGCTACAGAATATTAAACGTGTTTTTAAAAAGGTTAAACAGAGCTGCCTGGCCTTCAAAATGTCAATAAGTGGTCTTTTGGGACTACAAATTATTAACCGAGTCTCAGTCTAGTCGTATGCCAGTCGATGGACAAGATAGGTAACTTCTGCAACCGGTGTAAGAAGCCATTGCAAACCATCACCACAAAAATAATCACAAACTTTCATTAAATACCACAATTTAAATGTTTTAAAATATAATACCTACTCTCCTGCATCGACACCATTGACTCCACCCAAAATATAGGTACCAATTTCGAAACAATCCGATAATTCTTAGCAGTGTTGCGGTGAATCTCAGAATTACCAAACAAAATACATAGTTAATCAGATAATATTCATTCTCCCAGGCAAGTGATGCAGAGGTGGATGCCGTTGTGGACGCTGCATTAGAGGCAGGCTATCGTCATTTCGATACTGCGTTTGTCTACATGAACGAAGCAGCAATTGGAAAGGCACTCGCAAGGTGGTTTGCATCCGGCAAGATCAAGCGAGAAGATGTCTTCATTGTCACAAAGGTCACAAGAGCTATTTTACATAATGTTCATCTAGCTATACCTACCAACATGGTTCATTTAATTTAAACAAAATATTAACCTGTTCTGTTCAAGATACCCAGCTATCCCATATTCCCATGCTAAGGTTTGAAATTTAATGCGTGCAATAAGTGCCTAGCTATAATTTTAACTTGTTATTTGTTAGTTCCGTTCACAATAGTTGTAGAGTAAATTTGTATTTATTTACTTAAACCTAGGAACATTCAGACATGTATAATATGATCAAAGAAAATTTATATTAGTAATTTATTTGTTTTATCAGAAAATTTATCCTTGTGACTTAAAGTAACTTAAATTCAATCAAGAAATTTTCATTTCAGTTGCCGATGTGTGGCCTCCATGCCGATCGCGTTGAGAAGTACATCAACCTTTCCCTGGCCGCACTGCAGTTGACCTACGTCGACCTCTACCTAGTTCATTTCCCAGCGGGCCTCCAAGAAGTGGAGGGAAACCTCTTCCCGATGGACAAAGACGGCAATATGCTTATTGACGTCACCACCGACCACCTTTCCTTGTGGAAGGTAAGAAATCAACTTGTTTTGTTGATGCTAAGAAGTGTAACCTTTCCTTGCAGAGCTTAACGCGTGACGCCAGTGATGAAAATCTTCAATTTCACTTCCTGTAGAATAAAGTCTACAGTAGGTCCAGATCAATCTGCTATCATTCTGCTATCAATCTGGTAGATCAATCTGCAAGAATGCTCAATCTCCACCCAAATTGTCGAAATCCGTGCAAACGCCAGCGTTATTTGTCCCAGGCGATGGAGGCGCAGGTGGACGCCGGCAAGACGCGTTCGATCGGGCTGTCCAACTTCAACGCGCGGCAGGTGGAGCGTGTGGTGAGCAACGCGCGAATCCCGCCCGCCAACCTGCAGGTGGAGCTGCACGTGTACTTCCAACAGCGCCAGCTAGCCGCCGTCTGCAAACGCCTCGGCGTCACCATCTGCGCGTACGGCCCCCTCGGATCCCCCGGCCTGCCTGCCTTCCTCACCGCGATGGGCGGCGACGCTTCTAAGTGAGTGTCCTTCTCATCAACAAATAATCACCGTTTTATCACAGTTTGATCACCATTTGCGCAAGCCTATCCTTTGATAGGTAACTAGTTAAATATGCCAGTGTCATACATTAATATCTGGACATGAGTAGCCTGGCAGCTGGACTGAACAACTTACTAATTGAGTTGAAAGAAGTTGACGTGTGTGTAAAACATGTTTAAAACATATTGGCTCTGACTGATGCTCAGAAGTATAAATAATCAATCGTGCCTAATCAAATTTGTTCATCACATAATAATAAGTAAAGCCTCAATGCTGTGCTGCTTTATATTCTTCTTCCTTTCCAATTCTTCTCTCCTTTCTAATTCCTGTTTCCTCTCCTGTTCTTCCTGTTTCTATTCAACTAACTCATTCCACTTCACTTCTTGATAATAAATAATAAGATTACAAACAGAATGTAGATGTAGACATGATTTGATGTCTGGTTAACTCTTCAGTTAGGTACCTTATGTATTTTTTTGTTCTGACCTTTCACTTGTGATTTTCCCGGTAGGATTCCACCGCTGAGCCCGTTGACCGATCCCATGGTTTTGCAACTATCGAAGAAGCACAACAAGACACCGGCGCAAATCCTGCTGCGGCACATCGTTCAGCTCGGAATCGCCGTCATTCCCAAGAGTGCTAACCCCGCACGCATCAAGCAGAACATTGACGTAAGTCAGAATTCTCATTCAGCCATTGGGCACCAGTTCCGGTGCACCAAAATTTACTTCAACTCTGGTGTTCTACTTTTTAACATATAAAATGTACTTAGAACAAGTCACAGGTCATCTGGCATTGTCATTTGGTGGTTAATGTTGGTTAGATAACATTAAAGAGATATTTTGCCATTTTGAAAACCTAACTTAAATTGACAGTTCCAGTGACTACCCCTCTTGTGTACCTATTCAATATAGGAGACTATGACCATAGAATAAAGCTATGCTATGACTATGACTCAATATGATTCAATGATAGTAGTATGCATAGGAAAATATACTTGTGGTGCCTTTGCCAACAACGGAGAAAAATGAAATGGAATGGAGTCCAATGAACAACATTTGTACTGTCCAAGGCATAAATTGTTAGTAGACAGGTAGAAAACTGTGTTTATTTTTTGTGTGGCCTCCAGGTGTTTGACTTCGAGCTGAGTGACCGAGACATGAAGGAGCTTGAGGCACTCGATAAGGGAGCTGAGGGCCGCTTGTTTGGACGAGCCATGCTCAAGGGGTGAGTACAATCAGATCAGATTCATTAGTAGTACCTACCTGAGAATCATGCTTTGGAATAAATGGAGACACCACATTTTCTTTGCTGTACATCACAAACGTTACAACTGTAAGTAGCTAATAAACTGACTAATTAGTGTTTTAAATAATGATTTCAGAATGGAAGCACATCCTGAGGATCCTCTGGCAGACCCCTTTTAAAAATCACCCATTGTATCTAGATTTGGGACCATTCTGGGCACAGTTGCAATCCTTGTTGTAAGTTACCTTGCCATAGCAGTACTCATAAATAAAATACCCATTCCATTCCATTATCTAGCTTGACAATCAAAATGTTAAAATAAATTTGAATTTTTATTTATGTAAAAATATAGTGTTGCATTCCCAGAGATCATCTAAAGCAAATTTTTGGCATATAATTTTTTTTAATTTTTTTTTTTATATTTAAATACAAATTTATAAGTAAATTTAAATTTATGTATATTTTTTCATTACCTACATAAAACATAGTCAAAAATAGCTAGTGAATCTCAATGGAAAAATGCATTTACCTTCAAGTGTTGTGCTACATTCAAATATGCATCAATTTGATTTTAATGCACAATTTATCAAATGTATTCCGCCTCTGAATTCCATTTTAATGCAAATTTAATGCTGCATTGCAAATTTATGCAATGCACGTAACTAATTGAAATAAAATAGACACATATTGCAACTTCTAGGCTATAAATATTATTAAGCAATTCTTACTAAACACTCCCAAGTTCTCCTTACTAATTCTCATTTTTAATCAGATTTCGGTTAGTTTAAAAATAAAGTAAATCTGATGCAATCAATTTTATTTTTATTTCTAGCAATAAAATAAGTGGGATGGGGGAAATTATAAGATTCAGGTTCCAAATTGCCGTATTACTTGGCATTTCATCCCTATAAATAATAAAACTCGCTCAATTGAAATATCTCACATGCATTAACACGTATCACTAATTGGTACGCACTAGCATTGATACGAACATAATGCGAATTAAATTGCATTACGATTGAATGATGGGGAAAGAGAATAAATTCAAAAAGTCAAGAGTCCGCGAAAAATACGGTCGAAGCGGCGGTCAGTGAGCGTTGAATACTTATAATCGTAGCGACAATAATACGCACTGGGTGGTCGAGTGCATACACTGACTGCCTCCTACCAGTACGTACCGGGTTCGAGTCGCGGTGGTATCGTCCCTTTTTGTCCACCAATCTTTAGATGGATCTTACTCGAAGAAGCACGATGTTCGCTACGGTCTTTTATTAAAGCCTCGAGTTCAACACAATGAACATTAGGAAAATGAATTGCACAATCATAAGAGCCAGCGCGGTCCAGTGGATTGAGAGCTGGCTCACCAGCAAACAGGCGATGTGTCTCCGGTTCGATCCCGGGCACTTCCGTAGCTTTTTGGAAACGTCTGGCGGACTTAGACGTCAGCAATTTCTCAAAAAGGACTTCAACTCACCAATTGCAATGAGAGTGGATAATTCAGAGACATCAATCATCGTCGGCATGGTCCAATGGATATAACACTGCTCTCTAATATAGCGACGCGGGTTCATATCCCAGTGAGCACAGCTTTTTGGAACTTAAACCTCTAGTGAAATTGTTGATTGATGATACAAAAAATTTAAAAAAATATACTAAGTCACAGATTTGTTCATTATTGTCTACAAGATGGCGCTGTCTAACAATTTTGTGGACACTCGTGGTCGTTTGGTTCAGATTGTTTGGCCAATGTGAGTGTACAAGCTTAGGGTGTTAGGGTGGGGCGTATATTTTCACGCAAAAATCTAAAACGAGGTCGCGGAGCGACCGAGGTTTCGACTTTTGCTACTAACTTTAATTTCATACGCCCAAAATAAATGCAAAAAACTTCTTCTTGCCACACTTCACCAGCCGAGATTCGAACCCGGTTCCTTTGGATTACGACTCTCGAGTCTTAACCACTCGGCTGTCGTGACTTGTTGAACATCGTGAGATTTTTTGGGTATATGAATTACTCTCGTTTGTTTACCTTTCGTACTTATTAAAATTCAGCGGCGGGGACGTACCCCCGCCACCCTAATTCACGAGCAAAGCTCAAAAGCCACTCGGATTCGAACGCATCACCCTTGCGTTATGATCCCAGCGACTTACCCACTCGGCTATTCGAGTGATGTGACGGTGAGTGATTTTTTCTTATACATAAATTATTTGAAAGATCTTTACAATGGTAAAAAAGCTAATTGCTACAGGGCTCGATCCACGGTCAGGTTGATAATAGATTACCAGCCAAGCGACCTTACCACCGAGCCACCGGGCCATGTGTTGTCCGTGACACTTATACCACTTATACCATACATGATTATATAGAATTGATATCAGTATTTCTTAATCCATACGAAACCGGCTCAAAACTTTGATACATTTGTGAAGGAAAAAATATTGTATGGTAATGTAATGGTACAGCGACTCTGCAATTTCAAAATAACTTACAAAATTATGACCTCAAAATGAAATTAATGGAACAGTGACTCTGACCTTTGTACTATTTATTCAAACTTTGTTACGAAATGCCACAAATGGTACAGCGACTCTGATATTTCGAAAACTTAAAAAATTACGGCCACAAATGGCAATATATGGTACAGTAACTCTGACTTTTATTATGTTACGAAATGCCAAAAATGGTTCAGTGACTCTTCTGTTTTAAACGCTAAAAGAATTACGGCCAACAATGGCACTATTTGGTACAGTGACTCTGACTTTTGAACCTTATTAAAATTATGTTACAAAATGCCAAAAATGGTACAGCGACTCTGCTTTTTCAAACGCTAAAAAAATTACGGCCACCAATGGCACTATTTGGTACAGTGACTCTGACTTTTGAACTGTTTAATTAAATTATGTTACGAAATGCCAAAAATGGTACAGTGACTCTGCTTTTTAAATGCTAAAATAATTACGGCCACGAATGGCACTATTTGGTACAGTGACTCTGACTTTTGAACCTTATTAAAATTATGTTACAAAATGCCAAAAATGGTACAGTGACTCTGCTTTTTCAAACGCATAAAAAATTACGGCCACCAATAGCAATATATGGTACAGTGACTCTGACTTTTCAATTGTTCATTAAAATTATGACGTGAAATGCCACAAACGGTACAGCGACTCTGCCATTTAAAAAGCATAAAAAATTAAGGCCACAAATTGGAATTTAAATGATTTGGCGACTCAAGTGTAGAAGCTGGAGTAACTAATGGTTGCATTACACTGTTAAGGGCAGATAAGGATGTAGGGTATACAATTTCCAATTCAATTGGGTTTTAGAAATATATATTTACAAATATATTTTACTCATGATCGGAACAGGTACAGTGCAATAGACCAATGCCATACCGCAATAAATACGTCATAAACCCCAATTTTAGTATTATGGATATGACACATATCACTTTAATTTGGTAGGAATAAGTCTATTGGTAATATACGTACATAACACAATCAGCCCGCTCATAGAGTACTTCAGAAGTAGCTGAAATTAACAGCAATTACACAACTGCAAAACAATGCAAATTCTCGAACCAATTTGTCATGTGCCATATTGGCAGTTTCATAAGAAAACGAAATAGGAGGTTTTAGTTGAGCTGAACCTGTAATTGGATTTAGTCGAGAGGTTTTGCCAGTAAGGCCAGGGAGCCTTACTTGGCTTACTTGCCAGGGAGCTAAACCACTAAAAGAACTTGTCATCAGATTACTTATTTACTTCTCAAGGTCAAAAGAAAATTCTAGGATAATGGGTTACAACAATTTGACAAAGTGCCCGAGTTTTATACTGCAACTCGGATAAATTGAATCTGTATGAATAACAACATTTCTTTGCCAAGTTATTATTTTCTTCTTTTCCTATTACTATCTTTTCGGTCCCATAGCGAGATTCCTCTGTACTCGGTTACAAGCAGCTGGCAGCCATTCAATTTCATTTCAAACAAAAGCAACATTTCATCGTAAAAGTGGCCGACGTCGTAGCGGTGATGCCGAGATGGGGCGGAGCCTACTTCGTTCCGAAGAGCGGCTTGCGCAACGCCGGCGGCAGCCCCGCCTCCAGCGCCGCCGGGGTCGTTTCCACAACGACCAACTCGTCGTCGCCCAGCCAGCCGGCAAACGCCAGGTGCTGCAACAGCGCGGAGGAAACCGCAACGTTTTACACCCTTCACCTTTCAGCGCCGCCACTGCCAAATTGCAGATTGCAGTTTGTTTGATGCCCATTTTAATTCCAATGAAACCAGTGTCGCAATTGGGGTTAGTCCAGGTGTGGGTGTGTGATTGCAGTAGAGCATCACGTTCACGAGATTCAGAGCATTCAGAGCAATCAGAGTCGCCAAATTGCAAACTGCAGTTTGATTTGATGCGCATTTTAATTCCAATGAAACTAGTGTTGCAAATGGGGTGAGTCAAGGTGTTGGCGAGCAACCGGAATTTTGACTCTATCCCCGTGGGCCTAAAAGCTCAAATAAAATGAAAGTTGGGTGTCCACGAGTTACCCAAGAAATGCTACCAACCCAGGTTCGTTTCCTGCTATTGATACAATTTTCCGGCCGAAGTTGGTAGAGGAAACGGCTCTCCAGAGAGTGAAGGTCCCGGGTTCGTATCCCGGTTCGCACGCGCATTTTTCCCGCATAGCCAACCCACCATCGTTTGCTACTGGCGAGACCCTCCATCAGACTACACCAATATCTCAACAAATACCTTGTACTTCTTGAGCGTGGCGATCTCCTCGGTCTTGGCCGCCTTGCCGAAGTCGAGCGCGGCGCCGGCGTCGGTCGCCCTCGGCTTCTTGAGCTTCGTCGGGCGGCCGACGGCGCCGATGGGCCGCAGCCCGAACAGCGCCGAGTCGTCGGCGAGCATGAGGAAGTCGGGGCGGCGCGGGTCCCACGCGGCGCGCGACACCACGCTTGGCCGGGACCACCAGTGCCGCGGGTCGACGTTCTCGCTCGACCACGTCGTAACGCCGCCCTCGGACACGCACAGCTCGGCGATCTGGCGGCGGACGCAGGGGAATCAGCACGTGCAACACACAACGACCAAGGGTTCTCCGAATCGGGGAAGAGAATACATTTATTCCATTTAATCAAATTTCTATCAAAATGACGTCATGATACCCACTCGCTAAAGTCAGGAAGAGTAATTTGGATTGTGATGTAACTATCTTTCTTTGTTATTTAGCAGAGCTAATTCTTATTTTTTTACAAACTGGCAGTACCTACCTCCAGTGGGTAACTGACGCCGTGTTTCTCTGAGTGGAATATGTCTATTGCTTGCCAAGGTTACTTGCCAAGGTTGCAGATGAATGAATTATCAGGGTTATTAAATGCTTAGCTAGCAAATTCTAAATTTTTCGACGTTTTGCAAAGCTATTTTGCACGCATGGTTTGATTTGTAAATTGTAATCAGTCTTACATAATCATCAACACTGTCAGTCATACTAAAAGAATAAATTTACTAATGGTTGTTAATTGAAAAATACATTATTGTGAAGAAAAAATCGCCAGAAATCAAATTTAAAATATATTCCGTTTACTTTCACGCACTATTGTTCTCTGAAAGTAATTTAGATTTTAGTTTATCATATTGCTGGTCACACAAGCATAGTCTAGGGCTTTGTTCGATACGTATCAGCGAGGAGCTCCTTGGAGAGAGAGTTTTGTCACGAGAGAGATTGTTTGCCGAGAGTTGATACCAACAAGACGTGTTCTTGATATTTACTTTTGTATCATTCGAGTTCGAACTGCCTAGCTAGTCACGGAACAATCAAGCTTCACTCATATTTGTATTTCACTGGTAAAATAAAAGTGTTACACAAAACGGAGTTGTTTTATTCGTCGAAGCAACAGAACAGTTGCTCGTTATTGCTGTTGGCTACTGACGTTCTACGGAACAAAATGCTTCAAACATGTAACTGAATCGAGTAGTACCGTGTGGTCGGCATAGACGGCTGCCAGCATGTCCGGCCGGTGCACCAACGCCACGGCGTTCACCGGCCGCGTCGGCATCGACGCCAGCCGGCTCCAGTCGTCCGTCGAGAAGACGACGACGTTGCCGCCAAGGTCGGAGACGGCGAGGTGCGCCGAGCACGGAGAGAACGACAGCAAGCGCACAGCGTCCGTCAGATCTGCGGGTGGCGGCGAGGGTTTCATCGGAGGCAGTTCGTTGCAGGCGGAAAATTGAACAGTCTACTTTTAGTTTGGCCGTTGCTTTGTGAAGAATGAAAAATATAAATGAATGATAAATGGAATGAAAAGAAGAGACTGTAAATAAAAACATAAGAAAAGCATATCTGAGTCAAATAACCATGTGGGTTATTCACACGATTCAAATTGCAAGTGCTCAAATTCATTTCCATTGGCAGTAAGAATTTAAAAAGCTTATGTAATCAGTATAAAATGCAATCGGTCCATTCAGCATGATCAAATACGTTGGTTTAACAAAGCTGCTATACAAAGCTGAAAAGTGAAAATTTATCTAATAATTATCTTGAGGGTTCGTTAGTCCAAAGTTTGAAAGACAAATTATTTCTACAATTTGTTAAGTGCATTACAATTTGTTTGTGCCTCAAACTGCAAAAATAAGCAAGTCATATCAATCTTGAATATGTGGCCCTGTTGCTAGTTGAATAGACTTTGTCAACCAACAAATTCCCAACCCAAGCAATGCCATGCCTCAGAGCATCTACATTTTCATCATCCCCCAACGTCACCACCCGCGACCGAGCAGGCAACTCACGTAGTCGTTCGATTTGTGCGATGAGCGCGTGCCGCTCGGCCCCCGCCGCCAGCGCCAGCACCGACACGGCGCCGCCGCGTGATGCCAGCGCAAGCCGCGGCGACGTCGGGCAGAACGCCAGCGCCAGCGCACCGCCGGCGCACGCCGACGAAGACTTCACCACCGAGCAGGCGTCGTCCGCGTAGCTCACCTGCACCAGCCTGCGCACGGAAAAACAAAGTGACTCACGCAATCGCACTTTCCGTTATTAACCGGCAATCAATTCTGTCGAGTGGCTTGGGTTTTATTTAGCTCTACCACTAAGCTTTGTGATCAACTGTGTAGTAGCGGTATTAAAATGTACAATAGTCATCTTTCAGCTCGAAAGAAAACAGATGCAACCAGGCAATATGTTGCCACCATGGAGAAGAGTTTTTATTCAGAGATTCGCTGCAAAGCTAGACGGTATAATTTTGGCCCTTAAGCGCATGTTTAAAAAGTCAAACTTACAGAGTCGACACCTTAAACCTAAAAACAGTGGCGGGACAAGATCGCAAGTCTCTGGCGTCTCGTAGGGATTTATCTTTATTCTCTAGGTACGTATACTGTTTGCCACTTTAATCACACTTCCAGTTGCTTGCGGCATTATTGTGTGGTTACCGTGTGGTTGTGGGGGTGGCGTACGCGATGAACTCGCCGTCTGCGCTCACCGCCGCGCAGACAATGTGTTCGTTGTGCTTCGAGCGCAGACAGAGCAGCTGCTGGCTGCCAGCTTCACTCCCCGGCAACCCTGGAGAAGGACATGCAAAATGCTGTTTCAGTCGGAGAAGTTCAAACAAATAAGGGAATGACTCGATAATTGCATTTTGGAAAGAAATTAGCCGTACAAAATTGTCAGACGTTAATTATTTCAGTGCAGATTGTCTTCCATGATCATCATGATCGTGGAACTTGTAAAAAACCCCTTGAGTAAGGGCTAGTTTCACGATGGCCAGTGGCACATTGCAGTTGAACTAAGACAGGTGTTTCTGTTCCCTTCGCTTGCAGGTTGAAACGTACTTTTGCCTGTTTTGTCTGCCGCCGAACCCAGCGACCAGAGCTCGATATGTTGCAGGTGTCGAAGCAGCAGCCGTCGCGACTGACTGAGGCACACGGCATCCTGCAACAGGCAATGTACGCTGAAGCCGTTGCGAGCATCGAGCAGTACGCCCTTTCCAGGGCAGGCCGTCTCGTCGGATTTAGTGCGGCCAACCGGCAAGTATGCTTCCTCATTAAGGTGAGCTTAACGAGGGAAGGGAATCTTCAATCCCACTTACAGCTGAAAAATATCCTTTGTTTTTTTTTAAATTTCTTGTCTTTGTTTTTATGTCTGTTGGAGCTCTACAGGCCAAACGCCTCAACCGAATCATGAATCTTAAGGGATACCTTTATTTTTTCTCAAATTAGACCCTGTACTATTTTCAGTTAATTTCATTGGCAACTTATTATAAAAATCAGTTTTCACGAAAATTTTCAGTTTTTTCACTACCCTAGCGATCTGCAAACACTCATCCAATCGTGTTGTGGGTGACTGTTATTCATACGCTCAGCCACAACACGATTACACAAGTGTTTGCAAAGCCTTAGTTAACCAGGATGCCTTCAACAGTATACACATTTGATTTGACCCATTTACGGAAATAGATTAAAAGTGGCAGCGAAACGAGGCGGGCGTCGGCGACTCACGTGCGGTATCGGCGGGTACTTGTTGAGCACCTTGGGCGGGTACCGGCTGACGGCGAGGTGGCCGTCGACGCCGGCGCTGAAGAGGCGGCGGCCGGCGCAGGCCAGCGCTCGCACGTCGTGCTCGTGGAGCCGGCGGTCGACGCCGCGCACCCAGCGCTCAGAGCCCGCGCGCGAAACACACGCCACCACCGGGTCCACGCCTGCCAACGCGGAAACACGCTCAGCAACACTCATCATGACATGTCATGCCACACCGGCCCAAATCATGATGGAACACAGGCTTTCAAAGACCATGGTTAATGTATTAGCAGGTTGGCAAAATTCAGGTCAATCCAGCCCTTTTATGTACCAAAAGACTATCAAATAAGAGGAAGCACCATCTCACTAGATGTCACGTTATGCCGCAACTTGCTATCCGGTCTCGCAACGTCAGATACGCACAAGAAAAAGTTACGATTGCCCAAAAAATTCCCCGGTTAAAAGCACCAATAAAATCCACAATTTACATTGAGACACTAGGAAAATAATTCTTTTCTAGGTTCTAGGTGGAGTTGAATCCACATCGATCGTGTCGAACGTACCCGTGCAGTAGACGGACTGGTCGTCAAACGCCAGCGCCAGCGCCAGCACCGGCCCGGCGTGGGTCACCAGCGCCTGTGCCTGCGTGCCGGACGCCAGGTCCCAGAAGCTGAGCACGCCGCGCGAGTCGCCGGCCACGGCGAGCCCGTCCTGGGTCACCGCCACGCACCACACCGTCGTCTCGGCCAGCAGAGCGTCTCGTCCTACCGTCATCCTGCAGCGGGGAAACACCGTCATCCTCTCGTAGCAACCACACTCATCCAAAATAAAAAATGGTGTGATTATTATCTGTTGTGAGCTGTTAACTTAGTTGTTAACCGGTAACTAAGGAATTGGCTGCGCAATTTAAAGCATTCAGTGTATTAATCAAGTCTTCCCCCATTATTTCACCAGCTTTCCAAAAGATGGTGAGATACTTTAAATTACGGCAATGACATTGGATTTGATATTGGGTACATAATCCTTGTAAGCTTAAAAACTAGAATATCAATGCAGTGTGGCATCACTCTTCAAGACGTTTCAAACTCCCTGAAATGATTTTGGTGATACCACAGAAGACATAGAGACATAGAGACATGAGACATGTGACATGCATAGAGACATGTGCGAGACGAGTACATCAACACTGTTCCTTGCGATGATGCCATGACCCTGGGAACGTGGCCACGGTGAAATGGTGAACGGGGCGCTAACCTGTGCGTGCCCCGGCCAGTGGCGACGTCCCACAGGCGCAGTGAGTCGGTCGAGCCGGTGGCGATCTTGGTGCCGTCGGGATGCCAGGCTATGCAGAGCACGCGACCTTCTTGCTTGTCCAGCAGTCGCAGTGCCCGCGGAGGGTCCTCGTCTCCGCCGGTGAACTCCAGCAGGTTCACATAGCCCTCTTCTGTCCCTGCCTGTACACAGAAAAACAGAATAGTTGCTTCACTAAAGCTAAGGTACCAGGTGGAAAAATTCTAGTGGTATGTGGACATAGGTACTACTACATAGGTACACTTTCAACAGTTACAAAGTTACAACAGAATAATCTAAGTGTCGGCATTATTAAAACATTCACGAAACCCTAAATGTGTGGAAAATCAATGTTTGCCAGTACCTGATGATCAGGAATTAAAAACTATGCTCAATAGTTACCCATGACTGAAATGGGTCATGGGGAGGAATAGCTCAATATTAGCTTGTATACTTACGGCCAACATGGTGTTATCTTTGTCAACTGCTATGCACCAGACTGGACCGCCAACCATTGGCATCTCGTGCTGCAATTTACAGGCAGTTGAATTAGATACAAATGGTTGATTTTACGTACCTCTGTGTGCTTCTAAGAATGTTCATGCTATTGAAGTTTAGATTTTTGAAAACCAAACTAACTTTGATGTTGAATTCAAGCAAGTTGAACTCGACAACTGATCCGTGTAGACCCGCGCTGAAGAGTCTCGCCTTGGATTCTTTTCCAGCCTTGCTCCATGCCAGTGACTCGACGGAGCCAGCAAACATGATGCGCTCAACGTAAGGCGCACCCGCCACCGCCCACACCTCCACGCTGCCGTCGCTCCTGGAACAAGTATTTGTTTTAGCTCAAGTACTGCTCCAAAAATTCCATTAATACTAAAGCAGCCAAATGCACTCTTATTTCAACTATAGCTTCAGCTTCGTAACCAGAAAATTACGTCAGTGCGAAACTCTAACCTAACAACATGAAGCAGGCATGTTCGGGTTTACTAACCTGGAGAGGGCTAGTTGTTTGGTTGAGGCCTCGTAGGCCATGCAGTGGATGGCCCGCACTTCTGGCTTGTAATAGTGCACCTTGTGCACTTTACACTCCCTCATTGCACTCGATTTAATTAAATTATCTTCGGTAAAATAGATGGTCGCGGTCGCGAGAAGCGATATTCAAACACGTGCACAAGATTTCCAATATGGCTGACCATCCAGGCGCCTGCGCCGCTTGCCGACGCGGGTAAATCGATTGAAAATCTGCAACCCAAATAATATCATTTTAATCAAAGTAGTAGTAGTACCACTCCCAATGTTTCGTCACTAGCAAATTTGCTATTTTTTACATGTTTGCATACTTGTTGTGTACTGCGAACAACATCCCATGAACATCCCATGGCAAAATTAAAATTAAACAAAACGGCAGAAGAGTATTACGTATTACGCTAAAATTGGATGTCTAAGAGGAAGTGTGATACTGATATGGAAGGAATGAAAGTAACTTGACTACTTAAACTAAACATATATTTTCATTCAAATATATTTTTGGCAATTTGCCAGTATTCATCATTTCCACTTCATTCATAGATGAAGAATCATATTGAAATTTTGATCCCAATAAATAATGACATACTTTGTCAAATTGTGACAAGGAATCTAAACTGAACTCATATTACTTTCTACCTCCTAACACAATAGTTTGAAAATATAAATACAGTAGTGCCTAAGTTATTTATTCACAAGTTTACCAAATAGTAATGTTAACACCATATGATGCAATTTTAGACCTTAGGAAAGGGTATGGTCTTGCAGGCATCCACATCACATTGCAAGGGCTTTACAATTCGGCCTCCAAGATATTTTGTACCAGTAGTCGAGGGCCTGCCAAGAAAATAACACTATGAACATCGAATAGAAAAATGAAAAATAAACAAAATATTCATAAATCTCCGCTTTCCACATCTTTCGGGGCTGCTTTATTTTTCTTCTTCTTCTTCCCTTTATTCTTCTTCTTGCGCGTTTTATTGTCGTTGAACATTGGTTTGGCTGTGGTGTCATTCTCTGATTTGACTTTGAACTTGTTTGCCGCTCTCAATTTGCCCTTGGCTGCTTTGCTTGCTTTGTTGATGGCGTTTTCCGCTCTTAAGGCTTCGGCATTTTGATCGGCAACCGCCTTCAAAGCAGCGTTGGTGACAGCAACCGCTCGAGCGCGCGTTCTCGTGGCCATAATACGCTGCGATTTACTGTTCAACACTTTCTCTCCCCTAAAGTTGGCGATGTAGTCCGTGGAAGCTTCAGCAAATTCACTTGACAAAGTAGTAACGTGATTCTGAATAAGGTAAACCAGGGTCGTAAAGTGCCTTTCTCTTGCAAACATCATCAGCGCTCGTAGCACGGGTTCGTAGATCAGCGGTTTGCCTGCAAAAACAAGCATTGCTTGCACCTAGAGCCTTTAACCCTCTAACCTTTCTTTATAACCTAAACTTCAATCCTTTAACTTACAGTCAATGACAAATTAATTACAGGTAATTAAATAAATAAAATTAATAAGGAACTGAACGTTTTTTTTAAGCATTTAGATTTCGCTTGAATTTTTTCCCCTATTTATCCCCAGTGAATTTAAAAGTTAGAAAAAGAAAACAAAAAATATTATTGGATCTGCAGTTTGACCAAGGAAGGTAGAGAAATCTCCAGCCAACTGGCTTTTCTTAGCAGATATATGACATCATTTTTCCCTGAGTGGAAAAGGCCTGTTTTCATTTGTCAAGCATTGCTCCATCAGCATCAGACATTACGGAGTCGAGTAGATTTTCCCAACTCCCAGAGCGCGACCGACGACAAACTCACCGCACTGGAGCAACGCGGACACCCGGTCGAACAGCGTGTCGACTAGCAGCGAGTCGAGCTTGGGCACGGTGCGCACGATGAAGGCCATGACCCTCAACGCGACCACTGCGGCGGAGAGCGGGACGGCGTCGTTCTGCCACCGCTCCACCAGCCGCCGCATGGGACTGATCACCTTGCGGCTGGCCCACTCCCAGCCCAGACGCTTCGACAACAACACCAGGCAAGCCTCGACAAAGTCGGGATGGCCGTCTGCAAGCACAACGCGGTCGTTATCAAGACACAGTGCCATCGCGGCTGATTTGGCAACGGCACCAGGCAAGCCTCGGTGTTCAGTTGCATGCGAGTCAAAATCACGATTCGAGACTTGATAAGATACCCAAGGTAACATTCTTGTACAAAATTCAATCAAACGAATACCGTGGTGATGTCGGTCTGTTAATATCTAAAGGTTTTAAGTTGGTAGACGTAGGCACCGTTTTGAAAACTAGGATTCTCGGCAGGATGGTATCTTGACCCAGTTTATAAACTGTTTAAGTGTAGTGGCATGTAATCTCTCGCAGAAGAATGGATGCAAGGCCGTAAGGCATACTGGAGTTGAAAGTGATAGAAAGAAATGTAGTTTTCTACATTCCAATGCATATCTGGCCCTTTCGAAAAGGGTAATTACAAGGTCACGACCAACCACAGATGACAAAGTGAAAATTGACAAATTAAGTTTTGCCAGGGATATGAGAGAACTAGAAAACCCAACCAAACATAATATTACCTTGATGGAAAGAGTAAAGAGTTGAAATGAAGTTGGGGTGAGTGCCTTTTGAGCTCGGTTCAAGATTGTGAGATTGCGAGAATTCATGCGTGACGCGAGACTCACCTTCGAGCAAGTGCACCATGCGTTCTACAAGCTGCGCTGGACTCGGCAGGTGCTCGCTGTTGTACTTGTACTTGTTTGGGATGAGTTCGACCATCGGATGCCGCTGCATCGGGGCTCCACCCTTGTTGTGCATCAACGAGCAAGCTATTGTCAGCGCCACGATATCGTCTGCAACGGAAAATAATGAAACATCACTCAGCGGCCTACTGTGACATCTTGGAATGGATACAAATAATTAATTACAAATATAATTTTTGCTAAAATGGAAAAAATAGGTCGACAAATGCTCAGGCGTGTGATGATGTTCTGGGTACTTTAAACAATTGACATTGCCTTTCCTTTTCTCAAGAAGGACCTGTAGTTTGTGAAATTGATATCAGCAAACTTAGGTGGAGCATTATAGAGCAGGCAACATCAGTTTTCCAAACCTTAGTGGAAATAATCAGTGCATGTACGGTAGATATTTATTATTAGCGACGAAATATCATCCCAAAATTTTGTCCGTACCGGGAGTCGAACCCGGATCTCTCACCTTGCCGAAATGGAGCATTCAACCAGTTTTAGTACCCAGGAGCTCAGGTCATCAAGATCTGTTAAGAACAAAGCTCGACGGTACACGGCACCAACGCTGCCATTATGCGCGCCTGCACTCGCATGGCTACGAGGGGGCTGGTTACCTTGCGCGGTGAAAGCGTGCTTGAGCGCGAACGGCGCCATTTCGAGGAAGTACAGGCCAATGTGCAACGCCTGCACGCCCGGGAAGCAGTAGATCACGTCGTAGAAGAACGTGCGGATGCGTTCGGACAGCCGCAGCCGCAGGCAGATGCCCAGGTGCAACGAGACGAGCCGTCTCACTAGCATCGGCTGCGGGCAAAAACCACTTTTAATAAATAAATAATAATAATAATAGGACATTGGTTTCACTTTGTTGACGGGTTTGCTAAGCAGGAAAAATGCGCGTGCAAATCGGGATACGAACCTGGGACCTTCCGATTGCCGGGCAGTTGCTCTGTCCAACTGAGCTATCTGGCTGCACAAGATCCCTGCTTTGCTGGGTGAGGAAAGGGCTCTCGGGAGAGAAGGGGAAGAAGCGACTCGTAACCATACGAGTTCTACACGGGCATCCAGTGCAAGTGTATTCGACGACCCCGTGAGAGTTCTCTGACATTCTCTTACGGGCTTTAATACCCTGGGTGCGGGGACGAAGAGAGGTTTGATCAAGAACCCGTGCGTCATTTTACTTTTTAAGCTCTCAGAATCATGTTTAAAAATTGTAATTCTGTTTTTCTTATTTTTGGTCTTTCAAATTTCTCAAAAAAACTGACACTTCAATAACTGGAACGTTTTGAGAGGGTTGCAATATTTTTTTGCCGTTGCTTTGTTGAACATTGTATAGCATTTCAAAGAAACAATCAATTGAATCAAGAGGTGGCAAAGAATTAAAAATGTGCAAGAAAACCAGGATGCAAAACTCATGATCTTCCTCATTCCAGGGGACTGAGATACCTGACCATACAATTTATGCCAAGACCTTTTTAAAAATTAGTTTTCACTTTTTCTAACATTTGCTAAGCCCCAAAGGCTAATGCTGTGAGGAAATGGCAAGATGATTGCATTGCATAACTTCTGGAGAAATATTTGAAATGATCAACAGTCAACGGCCAGTGTGAATCATAATTATTCGGAAACAAGTGGATGATGTCAAGGGATGGATCCAATAAATTATATTTTTAAACGAAGACGCTTCTATCGTTCGGAGAATCTGTACAACAAATAAAATTCATGCCGTGTGTAACGCTACGCAGCAATTGATTTTGAACGACGCTTACCTCTGGCTTGTCTGACAGGTGGCAGAGAGGCTTCTCGATCGCCGTAAGCATTTGTTCCGTCAAGTCTGGCTTGCTCTCGTGCAGGGCAACGATGAGGGTGGTGAGGAGCCGGCCGCACTTGGTCATCTGCGGCTCCGGTGGCATTCTGGGCTCCAGATTGCCTTTGTCCTCTTTCGTCTGGCTCATCACCTCTCTGTAGGACACAAACAAAGTCGTAATTATCTACCATACACAACACATCTCTTATTGCCAGACCATTGCAAGTGTTTTTCTGCCTTGTCAACTGATTGACGAGATGAACGAGCTAAGCGGCAAAAGTGAATCTCATAAATACTGCACTCTTGAGAAGTTAGTGTAGCAGCATTGCAATTCTGTTCATTTATTTGAGGTGAGATCAGAGATGAGATGAGAGCGTTCATTTGTCCCATTGGAGACACTAAAAAAAATTCTCATTACATCTCATCTCGGGATTGCAGGTTGAGTCCAACAGAATAACAAGAGTAGCAAGCAATATTGGTATCCAAAATAAGGTATACTCACTTGACTATGTATATGTTCGAAAATTCTGTCAACAATTCTACAAGACTCGACAATTCCGGTGGGGATTCTGCCGATTCCGCAGATTTCAGGAACTTGCAGACTAAACCATTCAAAACCAGAATCTGCAAAGAACATAAACCAATCAGCTCATCTAGCACATCACTACAGGGAAGAAAAGCAAATAAATTTATATGAATGTAAGAGATATAGTCGTTGTAGATCGTACCAATTTCTGTGCGCGTTGGTCTAAATCTGTCATTGGTTTGAAAGGAACTCCGAAAGTCTGGCGGTGGGCCAGCTTTTCGTACACCCGTTTACTCCAAACGCCCGTCTCGTCTCGAAGCTTCGCTGGCGGCGGCCCGTGTGTCACCCCCGGCCCCTCTTCCACCGACTTTCTTCGACGGCTTGGTTCTTGCTCGGAACATCCACCGATGTCCAGCGTCACCGGAGGGGATTCATTCTCTGCCGCATCCTCCACAGGCTTGTAGAAAAACGGACGCTTGACCTCGGCCGGCGGCGGGGGAACGCATATCGACAGCGAACCGAGCTTTGGATCCGGTAAAGGCTCTTTTTTACCAGGGCTGCTGAGAAGAGAGCTTAAGGGTTCGTCATCTGAATCGTACTCAGACGAGTCGTCTTTTATCATCGCCTCGGTTTGAACGGAAACGGACTCGCGATTTATCGCGGACGGTTTATCGTCATCGGAAGTCTCTTCATCCAAATCGGCTATGACCAAATCACAGTCGGATGAGTCGTCATCAGGCTGTTGAACTGGAGTTGGTTTTATCTCCTTCGAGTTCAAAACTACTTCAGTCGATGATTTCCCAGATTTGGTTTTCGTAGGTGATGATTTTTCAGTACTTAAATCTTGTGTATTCTCACAAGAGTCATCTTGAACTTTATGATCTGGTGGTAACATTTCAGTAGCACCATCTTCAACTTTAGGAACTGGCAACACTTTGACCAAGACAACACTTCCAGCATTTGGATCTGCTGTCACTTTCTCGGCTTCCATACAAGGATCTGGTGTATCCATCTTTGGTGTACCTTCCACTATGGGATTGATTATGCTTATGGCATTCGAAGCACGCGGTTTTGCAATTAGAGGTAATTTAGATTTGACAACAGGAGAATTTTGTGCAGGGGTGCTTTCGATAAGTGACGGACTTGAAGGAAGCTTTGCCATGCAAGAAGTTGGTGCAGATCCATCCAAAGATGGAAGATGTTGTATACTGGGTTTGTCTAACAATGAGCTTGATGGGTCTTTCTCGCAATCCATCACTGAAACTATGCTAATATTGTCATCATCATCACTATCAAGAGTTACAATGTCATCAGCACAACGCTTTTTTGTTGGACTGGGCAGTTCATGGTCAGACCCAAATAAAATTTCTACAAATGCCTTTCGTTTCTTCTTGGACTTGGATACAACACAGTCTGAATTTGCAGTCTTGGCAGGGATTGCATTGAAGCTATTCACTGCAACTTTGGTTTCTCCTGTTTTTATTGATGCACAGTTCAAGTCAGTGGAACCACTACGAACTAAACTTTGCGATACGGGAGGGATCTTCTTATTCGCAGGCACCTTCTTCACAGTCATTGCTCTTCCTGGCATCGGTTTCTTTGACCCGTTTAACGGTTGGGGTGCCGCAATTCGTTTCTTGCCTTTAAACGGAAAAGTGTTCTCACCGGCAGAAGGATCGGCAAACTGCGATGGCACATCGACACTTAAACTGTTACACAGCGTCGCCATCGTAGGTTGCTCATTCAGGGCGAAGATATCGGCGTTACCGATTCCTAAAGAAACTCCTACAGGCAGGAAGTGAGAGACCTTTGTGTTTTTCTTACAAGTAGCACTATTTAACCGCCTCGACAACGCCACAATCTCACACGGCGGCATCAGCTGCGGCCGCCGCCTGCCCGAGAAAGAGGACGACATCTCGCGAGCCTTGCCGTCCACCGCACACTCGCTCTGAAGCACTCGCAACTCTTCGACGGGTTCGAATGCCGAACCCGCTGCATTCTTAGGAACTCTTGCTTTGCGTGCAGGAACCGTCGCATACATCACTTTCTTCGCCACTCTCAACCTCGGCGACGATTCACGAGTCGACCGCTGATCCGCGCCGATTTCCGGTCTGACGTTCTTTATCCACTCGTCGACGACCTTGAACGACGAGATCCCGCCGCCGGCCGCCGGCGCACCGCAGCCGGCAGGGGCATCGACCACGTCCGGCCTAAGCGGCACCGGCCGGACGCACTGGCTCCCCGCGGCCGCCGCCGGGCCGTAGAGCCGCTCGTAGCTCTCCGTCGCCGAGCGCACAGACTCGACGAGCGCCAACAACATCTTCTCCTGCGTGGTGCGTTCTAGCGGCGATGGCGGCGGTGGCGGGCGCGCGTAGGGCGCGGGGCGCGGGCTCCGCGGCGGCGACTCGATCGGGCTGAGCAGCGGCGGGCAGGCGACGCTGCGCAGGATCTCCGCCACCTCTTCGTGCGACTCGGCGGCGTCCGGCGGTGACAGGTCTGGCAGCGTCTCCGAGTCGTCCAGGTCGGGTGTGTCGCACGAGCCGCGGCCCGAGCTGGCGCTGTAGTCGCCGTTGGGCTTGCGCGGCTCGCTGTGGCGGCGCCGAGAAAGCAGGCCTGTGGCGGACGGCGGGCGGTTAGACGTGGTGGACGAACTGCGTACAGCATTGCACGGGCAGTGCAGGTGGGGTAGAAATTTTGAGTTGAAATTCATTGTGATATGTTATGATAGCTTTTGTTACATTATGGCTTTATCATTTCAATGGTCATTTAATGTTCAGAAGTGCTTAAGGAAAGGGCAATAGCTAGTTGGTGATAGTAAGACTGACATGTCAGGTTTATGAGGTTAACTAAAAGAATTTGCTCACTGCAACGAGAGTAGCTAGTGAAACTTCCAGCAACACCTTTCCCGGAGTTTACCAGCTGTCAATCTTGACAGTAAGCATATACAGTAAGCATAAAAGTTGGCAGCCTTCTGGCAAGGTTACCTTTGAGCTCGGCCTTGAGGTCATTGATCTGCGTGTCTCGTAGAGTGAGCATCTTTTCGAGCAGACTGCACTTGTGCTTGGCCGAGTTTGTCCCCTCGTCCCGAGCCTTCCGCTGCGCCAACTCCGACACGAGCTCAAATGTGCGAGCCTCTGACAACCTCCACTTCTGCGGAGATGAACAGCGAACCGAATATAAGCTTACGTTGGTCTTTCCAATACGTCAGAATTCTGATGTTTGGGCGGATAGTTGACAACGTCTTAACCGTGGTAGAAAAAAACTTAACTGACTAGCTTTTTAGTTAAAATAATAATCCAAGTGTGCGTGAGCAGTCAGTGCAGAAACATACCATTTTAAATGTTCCTTACCTTAGCCAGATCTTCTTTTCTTTTAGCATCCTTCAGCCCCTCCTCTTTCATATGCAGAATTTCTTCATTCTTCAATCGCAATTCCCTTTCCAATACGGACAGTTGCAACTTCAGTTCACTAATCTCTTCATGCAGCTTGCTAACGTGGTCGGAGGCAGAGGTTAGGGAGTTATTTTTGGAAATCTGTTCTAAATTGCTCATGACTATTAACTTTTTGTTGGACTCAAGTTTATTTTTAACAGTCTCCAGTTGCTTTCGAGACTCATCCAAAGCAGTCATTTTTTTGACTAACATCTTTATGACTTTGTCTTTTCTTTGGACTTCCTTTAACTCAGCTTCTTTTATTTGCACCATATCCTTGGTTTTTGCATCTACTTCTATTTGTAACGCCGATAGCACCAACTTCAAAGCCGCTATTTCCTCGTCTTGTAACTTAAAGGCGGCATCAGTGGCATCTGACATCGAGTTATTTTCTGTATTATCAGTGGCATCTGACATCGAGTTATTTTCTGTATTTTCTGTCGTTTGCACCAACTTCAAAGCCGCTATTTCATCCTCTTGTAACTTGCAGACGACATCAGTGGCTTCTGACATTAAGTTATTTTCTGTATTATCAGTGGCATCTGACATCGAGTTATTTTCTGTATTTTCTGTCGTTTGCACCAACTTCAAAGCCGCTATTTCATCCTCTTGTAACTTGCAGACGACATCAGTGGCTTCTGACATTAAGTTATTTTCTGTATTATCAGTGGCATCTGACATCGAGTTATTTTCTGTATTTTCTGTCGTTTGCACCAACTTCAAAGCCGCTGTTTCCTCATCTAGCAACTTGCAGACAACATCAGTGGCTTCTGACATTAAGTTATTTTCTGTATTTTCTGTCGTTTGCACCAACTTCAAAGCCGCTATTTCATCCTCTTGTAACTTGCAGACGACATCAGTGGCTTCTGACATTAAGTTATTTTCTGTATTATCAGTGGCATCTGACATCGAGTTATTTTCTGTATTTTCTGTCGTTTGCACCAACTTCAAAGCCGCTGTTTCCTCATCTAGCAACTTACAGACGACATCAGTGGCTTCTGACATCGAGTTATTTTCTGTATTATCAGTGGCATCTGACATAGAGTTATTTTCTGTATTTTCTGTCGTTTGCACCAACTTCAAAGCCGCTATTTCCTCATCTTGTAACTTACAGACGACATCAGTGGCTTCTGACATTGAGTTATTTTCTGTATTATCAGTGGCTTCTGACATTGAGTTATTTTCTGTATTATCAGTGGCATCTGACATCGAGTTATTTTCTGTATTATCAGTGGCATCTGACATAGAGTTATTTTCTGTATTTCCTGTCGTTTGCACCAACTTCAAAGCCGCTGTTTCCTCATCTTGTAACTTACAGACGACATCAGTGGCATCTGACATCGAGTTATTTTCTGTATTTTCTGTCGTTTGCACCAACTTCAAAGCCGCTATTTCCTCATCTAGCAACTTGCACACGACATCAGTGGCTTCTGAAGTAGAGTTATTTTCTGCAAGCTGCTTTTCATTGCATTCTTTTCTGATCCCTTCAATAGTCTCCAGTTTCTTTCTTACAGCCTCCAATTCCAATTGACGCTCTTCCAATGCGATTCGTATTAATTTCTCTGCCTCAACAAAATATTGAGGCTCAGTGTTTTTCTTGAACTCTTCATCTTTCATTTGCTCTATTTCAATTGCCTTGATATCCACATCTGTTTTCAATGCCGACAGTTGCAATTTCAGTGCAGCTACCTCTTCGTCACTTAGCCTACAAACTTTGTCAGTGCCAACTGAAATTGCGCTACTTTCTAGAACATTATCTGCATCACAAATCATTTCTAGCTCTTCACTCTTTTCCAGTATATTTTCGACAGTGTCAACTATAGTAGAACTACTATCTAGAAGGTTATCAGCAGGAGAAAACATTCTAACCATTTCACACTCTTCCAGTTTACTTTTGTCAGTAGTACTAACTGTGGTAGGACTACCTTTTGGAAGCTTTGGTGCAGTACAAAACATTCTTAGCTTTTCACTCTTCTCCAGTTTATTTCTTACGTCCTCCACTTCCCATTGAAGCTCAACTAAATCGCTCTTCAAAATAGAGGCTTCCTTTTCTTTATGAGCCAATTGCGCCATAAGTTTATCAATATTACTCGTTTCACTCTCTCTTCTCAACGTCTCAATTTCACTTCGTAAATCTTTCGACTCGATCTCCATTGCCGATTGGTCAGACTCTTTCTCATTCATGTTCTCTGCCACCTCAATATCATTCTCATCAGATTTGATGATATCCAGCTTCTTTTTTATTGAGTTATTATTGGCACACTGTAATTTTAATGCTTGTTGAAGGACGATAACTTTGCTAGCTTCAGTTGTGAGTTGTTCCTGCAGCTTATGAGCTTCCTGTTTCGCTAACACTATCTCTCCGTGCTGTTCGGTTATCATATTCCTTAGTAACGACGATTCATTCTCTTGACAGCTCAGCTTGTTCATCAAACTCTCCACCTGCTTGCTGGCTGCTTTTGATGTTTTTAGCTTTGCTTGCAACGTTTTAACCTCGCCGTGTTTCCCTTGCAACTCCCCTCGGAGCTGTGAGAGTTCGATTTCTTGCGCGTTGCACTTGTCAATGATGCTAGGATCGATTGTGCTAGGTTCCCGGGACTTCTCACATTCGGCCTGCCTTTCTTCTAATTCTTGCTTGAGCATTGACAATTCCAGTCCCTGAGCTTCCAGCTTCTCAGATAATTTATCACGAGTTTTTTTGTCAGTAGAATACTTCAACTCAAGTTTCCGAATTTTTGCGTTAGACGATATTTGGAGCTGAAAATGAATGAAGAACGGAAATTAATTAAACAGTTCAGAATTACAAATCCGAAGTGCAAGAGCAAATGGTGAACAATGTCAAAGCTAAATATTATGTAGGTAGTACTACATCTAGCAATCTGGAAAAAAATAAGTTGGTTTTGATGCAGATGAAAAAATCACAGGCAAATGAGCAAGTGGGTCTAGTGACATTAGTGGAGGTAAAGTTAGCTGCCAACCTCTTCATGCTTCCGTAAGGCGGTCTTCAGCTCATCATCCAATGCCGCCTTCTGCTGTTTTATTGTTAGAAAATCGCAAAGTTCCTCGTCTCGAGCCCTCCGGACAGTTGCAATTTCTCTCTCCAAAGAACTGCATTTCTGGGGAAAACAATCAAAGCAGATGGTGAGAATTTGTTACAAGAATCAAAAGTTAACAACCCATATGAATTAGATGAATGCCATACCAACAAGCATAGCAACTACCAAATACCAAAAAATTTACTGTTGAAATTGACTATTTCATTAAGAGCTTGACTAATTAAAAAAGTAGGTAAACGGGGTTTACGCACAAGTTGCACAGTAAACCACTGGGTGATGATAACCTTAAGCATCGGTACAAATCTCACTTAGAACAACATCAATGCCAAAACACTTACTTCTTCGACACGTTTGCAATTGACTAATGTTGATTTGAATTGCTCCTGAGTGTCGTGCAACCCTTTGTTGGCCAGGGCGAGTTTTCCTTCGATCTTTGTTATCTGCGAGCGTTTTGCTGAGAGCTGCTTGAACAGTTTGCTGTTTGATTGGAAGAAACAAATTATCACATAAGCATAAACATAAACTGGTACATACTGTTTCATTCAAGTCAAGTCTCCATAAAATTGACATTTAATAGAATTCTCCTCTTTAGTGGCCATTGTTCTACCAAAAAAAATTACAAGTAAATTGTCTGTACCATACTTAATACTTTTACTACCGATAAGTAAATATAATGAAATTCAAGAACTTTGAAATTTTAAAGTTAAACTGAAAATTTTCCTGATGCAGCTATCATTGAAAAACTTGAAAATTGCTTTTTTTCTGTGAAATAAACGTGTTCATTGCGCTACCGATAAGTGAATATAATGCGTTTCAAGAACTATGAAATTTTTATGAAAAAGTGAAAGTTTTGCTGATGCCGGTATCATTGAAAAACTTGACTTTCAGAGATTTGGTCAACGTAAAATTGCTGTTTTTCTGCTAAATAAACGTGATCATTGCGACGGGGGTTTGATTTAAGTAGATAAATTCCTAGATAATGAATCTGCGTTTCCATATCCCATTCATATTGCATTCCAGCAAGCTACATTTTGGTGCTGTGATTAGGCTGGCTTAAATCATCAAAGCTGCTAGAAGTTGTGTAGAGAGAAAAAACACATCCCTGTTTATGTAGGAATAATTTTGTTTGCATAATTCCAGCAGCCAGATCTAAAAACCAATGAAAATTTTAAAGAACATTCAAACCAACCTAACTTAGTTCTGTCAAATTTTTGAGACAATTTGTAAAATGCTAGCAATGACCATTAAAATGATATTTTGAAAAGTAAGAAGCATTATAAAAGGCATTTACAAAGCTCTAATACTAATACTACATAATGTATATATAAAAACTCGGTATACATGCTATAATAACCAGTCCAAAAAGTTAAATGTAACTTACTCTGTACAGATAGCTTTCTTTTTAAATTCCACAAAGTTGGTCCTGAGGAGAAGCAATTCTCCATTGTAAGCCTGAAATCAAAACATTTTTTAAGGATACTGAATATTCTATGCTCCGAAAGGTACAAAATGCGTATTTTACCGGCAGTAGTACATATCATTCAGTTTAGACTCCAAAACCTCTCAATTTGCAAAAATAATACTTTTGTGGTTTACTTTATGTATAATAGGTATTTAGTTTTGAAATGTTGTGTATTTTTAAGTATTCCCAGGATTGTGGATGTGGATCTACAATGAATTGAGTACTATTGTGTACCTATTCCGAATTCAATGGTAAAAATGTTATAACAGAATTGAGTTTGGAGGATCAATGGAGCATGTTTAAAAAACTCTCTTAACAACAGAAAATATTTCAGAGTAATGTTCGTAAGTACGATCTTTGGAACGACGGGATAAACGACAGCAAGGTAGATTTCCTGTCGGCACAATGACAGCGGAGAGACACGCTATAATTACTCTTTCAATTACAAAAAACCTGAATTTAGTCAGTTTTCACAAAAAAGCTTAACTAGCTACAAGTGCATCGATATCCATATATGCGAATAACTATGAATTACAATCATTCGTTACCAGAATAAGCGTAACAAAATAGGTTATGTTTTGTAAAACATATATTAATTGCCACCTTTTTAATAAACTCAAACTTACATTTTTGGTTGTTTCACAATTACTACAAGCTATATTGCTCTCCAAGTCCATTTTAGCGACTCAAAGCGAAATAAACATTCCAAATGTAATGGGTAATGAATGAAAAACCCGATCCATGCTTCTAAAGAGCTCGCCGGGCCAAACGTTCAGTAAACGACTTTACGAACTCGTGAGTCGTGAATCGTGTGCATTCGTGTGAGTCCGTCTAACAGGGCGCGTGATTCAAAATGATTATATTCACATTTTCATCAAAATATTAATCTTTAAATTTTACAGACGATTATTTTTACCTCGTGCACAACTGAATACTAAATTAAAACAGGCTCTACAATAACAATAAAAATGATTCCTGAAATGGCAAAGCAATTATTAAGGAATAAAAGCAGCAGGATTTTAATGCAATTTTTATTTAAAATAGTCAATCATTAGGTATATATTATTCAAAACTCGAATTCAAGGATATTTTTACAAATTCTCTTCTGTCTTATTGCCACTGCAAATGCTAACAACCATAAACACGTTAAATTTAATTCACATATCCACAAAGAAGACTTTTAAAAAATTTAAGAACAAATTGTTGAAATACAGTCAATAAATTGCATTGGGAATGTATCTTGCACATGATATCAGCTGAGCTTTGTGAGTCGAGTGTTTGTGTCCTATTTGCTCACGAGCAAAAGACATATCTGGAGCCGTCACTTGAAACGTGGCCGCTTTCAAGTTAAATCTGTTAATTGCAGAACCACTCCTAAACATCAAGGACAAGCTGTTTAGAGGAAGAACCAACAAATCATATTTTGCTGAAAATTGTAAGGTTTTTAACGCGTTCTCGTTCATTCAGTACACCAAGATTTCTGCAGTGCGATTCTGTTAATATTTTTAAAGTGAGATAAGCTTTCATTTTTTCATTTAAAAACATCGACAAAAGTTCTCATCTTATCTCACCTTAAAAAATAACAGAATCGCTCTGATTTGCCAGTGTCTGAAAATTGCATTGAAGCATGAGATTTGCTTTTTTTTATATAAAAATAAATAAATACAATCACTTGATACAAATTTTTAAAAAATCACAGAAGTAAAATTATGAGATTAGAACTCACAGTCATATATTTCAGGCTTATTCATCTTCTTGCAAAAACTTGTCGAGCACAGCTGAATCTTGCGACGTATCTAGCGCCACCTCTTCAAGTGAAGGCCCCCGGCTCACTTGTTTCCCACCTGTCAATGCCATGTCATTTGCAATTGCATGAGGTTAATCATTCGGCATACCCATGCTTGAGGTATTGCATGAAAATCTTAGGCACACTCGGTGCACCGTGGGTACAAGCTTTGATCACGGTACAAGTGGGTACACTGTGACCAGATTGGCAATAAAAAAATAGGTCATTTTGACCTTAGAGCTAACAAAAGCTTGGAAGACTTTTAGTTTCATTTATCGTGTAGGTTAATCTGCAAATAAGACAAGAATAATCCTTCCTCTCTAATAATGAAAGTGGTAAGACTTACTGGGTAGCTTGCCAGAATCTTTGTACTGTTGTACATCTTGCTGGAAAGCCTCCCCGAAAGTGTTTTGTCGCTCTCTCAGCATTTGTTGCTGACGTTGTTCATGGCTTATCATTTTGCTTGAGTGAGCAGCTACTAGACCAGCTGCAAAGAATGTCATCAACAATCAATCAATTATAATTTATAATAATTCATTCATTTGTCAAATGTAGTTAGCATCCAGAGAAAAATATCAACATTAATTTTGGATGACAAATGACAGTGTACCTACAAGAAATCCTAGCTAATATTAGTCAATTAGTGTAGATTGATAATCCGTTTTATGAACATACCATAATAGGTAGTTACAACTTACAACGGAGGAAAATAAATCTATTCAGACAATTTAAAACTTAGATGGGTGGACTGCAACCACCTCCATCCAACACCAAACTAACCACTGGCTGGCTAGGCAGTATACCTAGCATAAGTGATCTGAAAAAAAAAAAAAAATGTGCAAGCTGTTAAAAAATTGAATTTCGGCTCACATCGTAACGCTTCTAGCCCGGCAAGCTTTTTCTCTTTGTACATGGCCAGCTGGAATCTGTGATCCAGTTGCCTTTCCTGCAGGTCCTGAGTCTCCACAGTGTCTTCTAGTCGTGCAAGAGCAGCCTCCACGTCGTCACACGTTTCTTGCAGCACACCTGCGCAAACAATCACACGAGGAATATTCCTTTCTATCAAGCATGGAATCAGTAAACTCTCAACACGGAAAACTTATCCGTGTCACTCAGTATTTTGAAAAATATAACATGCTAATGACAAGTTACTAGAGCCTTCCTACCTATTTGACCCATCAGTTCTTGAACACTGTTCAAAAGCTTTGGAACAGCAGCCAGCGTGGTGCTCATTTGACCAACTGCAACCCACTGGGTTTCCACTCCCTTGTCAAGAACACCGATGAGCTCATCAAGATCCTAAGACAAACCAAAATTTTAAATCTGGCTACAGTAGCAAGAACCAAGGGCACTATTAATTATTTGAAAGCAAAGGAATATCCGGTCATCGAACAACTAATCATAGTGATGGCACTGACCTGTGCATGCCGAGCATTTGCCTCAGACATGTCATGCAACTCGCTCCACTCAGATTGGTACTTGTGAAGCAAGTTTGCCCCTGCGTTAAAGTCAACACTGGTCCCATCATTAGTTTGGCCGCCAGATTTTGGAGACTCCGTGAAACCTCGAATGCTGTAAAATTATAGCAAATTGGTATTTTAGGAGAATAATCGACTGCTACTTCCATCAGCTATCACACTATTGTCCACTAGTAGTGAAAGAAACATCAGCTAAGTTATTGTTGTCATTTGCATGAAATAAATTTTGAGGTTATAATATATTTACACTTAAAAAATAAGGAATTTGAGCATGCAATCTTAAAATCAAAACTCTCTGCGTCTATAAAAAATAAATGTGTAAAACGAAACGTTGGCATACCTAGCAGATATCCCTTCCTGAACATGGCTTAGCTTATCTCGAAGAGTGCTAAACCCAAACATTTTGACAGGTAGCAGGCACCGACAAACCCACTCCCTATATTTAACTAATTAGTAATTAGTAATTCAGACTGAACCATTGCTGGGTATGAATACATATTTTGTTGAGGAAAGAAAATTGGTTACAGTACCTATGCATAACACAAAAATAAAACAATTGGTTAGCTCTAATTATGATTATCGAACAAATTTTATGTTAATCAAGTTTTTATACAATTGAAGTGGCACCATGGTAATTGGTAGGTACTATAGAATTTGGATGGTACCTAAAGGAAAGGAGATGATTTAAGTTTGGTACAACAAAATAAAATTTGATTATTTGATAAGACATAAAAAGACAGTTAGTTTATTGGAAAATGAAATGAGATACATTATTTCCGTACTAAAGCAATATTTGAAAATTTAACAAACAATTCAACACAAAACCCGACCAAAAAGTTTGTGAAGGTGTAGATTGTCTGTTTTAACAAAATAAACATGAAACTTTAAGGCAATGACTGATGATAATGATGCGCCTGTTAAGAATAAACCCCACACAGTTCACACAACTATATCATTTGTACTCGATTAGCTGGTAATAAGCAAGTGAACTAGTGTGGGAGCTCAGTAATCTGATAAGTGGGTACTGATAACTAAAATAAAGTTCCACACAAAAGTGTCCAAGAACTGGTCAAGTTATCTTAAAATAGAAGAAAAACATACTAGCAATTCAAACGTCTTCAGCCATTGGTTCTTCTGCATTCGGGGGTGACTCTTCTTGGGGCACGGTAGTACCGTTGGTAGGCTCCGGAATCTTGGTGATTGGTTTAGTCTTCTTCACGTGTGCCACTCCAGTTTCCAAACCTATTACATAAAGAGGTAGGTACTGTGTTAAAAGTTAAACACTTCTTAGTTCTTAATTAGTAATCCGACTTAAGAGAGAATATATTTTGTTTCTTTGACCATAGTGCTAATAGTGATTCTGTCCCTTCACATTGTCATGGAAAAGTATGCTACGGCCACTGTTGGCTGGAAGATAAACCGCTAAAATGTCTATTACCAGTTCCTTAACTTTTAAGTAAAATAACACACTGGACAGAATTTTCATTTACACAATCAACCGACAGATCCATTATTTGTAAGTCCATGGGAAGCGATCACAATCGAAGCGAAGCGATCACATAGAATCAACTCGGTGATATGCTTGTTGGTACCAAACCAACAAGTCATCCAGTGTGTGACCTAGATGTACGTAACTGGCCTGCCAGATGAGCTAGTTAAGTTGGCTACCTGTTGGGTCGTGTGTTAGCTGGTACATCGCCTCGCGCTCCCAATCCTTGGTCCTTTCGGTGAACTCATCGACGTGTTCAGAAAACACCTTCCAGAATGAAGCGTTTTGAGGGACGACAAACAGCGACTGCAACGGAAAAGACATCCAGTTTAATCCAAGATTCCAACCAAACTGCATATCTCGTTGCTTGAACGGAAGATATTTATCGATAGAAGAAACTAAATATAGTTTTTCTAAGCCATTAAAAATATGGTAGATATAATGATATTTCTCAAGTGCCAGACGAGTTGAGAAGTGAGATTGGATCTTGAAGGGAGCAGGCAAGAACGGGAACAAGATCGGTCGGGGTCGAGCGTGATTGGTTTGGTAACGTACCCGCATCCTGTTGTAGACAAACTCGGCCTTGTTACGGATCTGCTCGGTGAGCTGCGGGAACGTGAGCTGCATGACGAGAAATCAAACTCAAAATTAGTTCCCGATTGCCAGTAGATAAATCTGTGCATGGTTTACTTGGTGAAGTCAGGGTCGGACACTCCTAATACTGAGTAGTGAATAGTAATCATCACACACTGACAAAGTAATCACTAGTCACTCTCAAGAGCAGGGAAAATAACCTATGAAAGAAAATATTTTAGATTTTTAGGGAGATGGATTCCAAAGAGTATCCACTATTAGTGTGAATTTAATCCTAAATGCAAATACTCGTTGCATGGACGGTAGATAATGATTATTAGAAACGAAATATCAATTCCAAAATTTACATCCGTACCGGATGTAAATCCGATGTAAGACAAAGATCCGGATCCCGGTACGGATGTAAATTTTGGAATTGATATTTCGTTTCTAATAATCAGTATCCACTATCTACGTAAGTAATAGGTATTTGGCAAATAATAATTGATACATTTGATAAAGTGGTATCCAGCAGGGTGACGTCCATGTCAGCCTCGGCCTAGGCATGCAGATAAAAACAATCTCTATATTATTATTTATAAAAAGGATAGTTCCTACCAATGTGAGCTTATTTACTAGTTTTATAGCAGCATGCTTGTGTAGAGTAAATTGAACAGCGTGCTCACCTCCTCCTCTTCCGTAAGATTCCAGTTTGCTGAATTTCCAACATAGCTACGCAGTTTCTTAACGGTCTCGACGATTTGAGGGTGCTTCTTGAGCATCAGAGGGTCGAGAATCATCGTTCCGAGCTCGTCCAATGCCATCATCGCCTTGTTAGCGCTGTGATTCTTCAAGCCCAGGTTGGCGCGGATCGAAATGTCCAGCTCAAGGATACGCTTCTCAATGCGGAACCATCTGCCAAATCAACAGGATCATGAATTTGTACAAGAATATTTTTTTGGGAATTCGACTTTCCGTCTTCAGTCTGTAATAGTTTCAATAAACTTGGTAGGTACCTAGAACTAGTACTTATATCTCTACAGAATTATTACCATCCAAGTAAAAAGTGTAATTCTGAGTCCAACAACAAAACAGTTCGGGCATTATTGCTAGGTTAAAGTAAAAATATGAAATTGCTCTAAGTAAACATAGTTACTTTTTTGAGTCTTGGTTCCAATTGTAGCATATAAGATTTAAAAAATAAAACATTTAATGTTTTATTGCCACAGGCGTCAAGGTATTTTGATTAAAATAAAAGTAGAATTAATGCAATTGGAAAGATAAAACAATCATTCACATTACTTGACTAACATCAGCTTCCCTTTTCGCCGTTCCTTGAGTTCCTCTTCACGGGCCTTATCCACTTTCGAGGCGCGCGATTTGTTGTTTGTGGGTACGGGGGCCGTTTCGGAGGGGGCAACGTCAGCGTCGCCCGCAGGGGACACCGTAGAGGAGGGAACGTTTCCTACTTCCTCGGGGTTGTCTGCTTCCTCTGCAGCTGCAGTTTCCTGAAAATGGAAAACACAAGATTGAACCGATTCTGTTCAACTTTACTGTCCGAGATCTGGTCGGTAAAACTGCTCAGCCCAATCTTGTTCACTAACCAAATTGATTTAGCTTTAAATATTGAAAAAATACATATTTCATTTTTACCTTGTGAGAAGGTTCTTCATCGGACGCATCGGCCTGCAGGAGTGACTCATCATTTTCAACATATTCATCGGAAAACTTCTTCGGTCGAATCTTTCGGCCAGACCGTGAAGTTGGGGTTGGCTCCAGAGAGATTCGCGGGCGTTTTTCTATTGGCTCCGAAAGTCGTTTCAAGGCCGGTCGCTTTTGTGGAACTTTAATGGTTTTTGGCTTGTCCGAACCAGGCGTGTCTACATCCGTGAGCGGTATTTCGGCCGGCGTGCTGTCCAGCTCTACAACAGGTTTCGCAGGTTTGACACACGACTTGCGATGCTTTCCTCTCATCTTCAATCACTTGCTGATAACATTATTAATTAATTATTAAGTAAAATGGGTTTACTGCAAAACAAATGTGCTGGCCAAGAGCAAAAATTAATATTTCAATTAAAATATTTCCATTATAACCCACAAGGCATAAAGCTCTTTTTATTATCTTTTGTTTTGTTACAAGACCTTGTAGATAGAATGGAGCAGCAGTTAGTTCAAATAGCTAAGAGAAAAAACTAAATCAAATTACCTCCTTCTGCAGGAGTGAGATTGTTTTCCAATATGTATTGCTCTAACTCTTCAAGTCCTTTCTGGAATCCTTTGCGCTTGACATTCTTTGTGAGCTTTGTTTTGTTTGCAAAATATGAGAACATCTCATCAGCCTTTAGAAGACCACTGAAACAGGTTAAATATTAATATGTAAGTGATCAAGGTTGAATTAATCATTTGTCTAGGTATGTAAATAAATGTCTGAGAACATCGTTTCACAATGGCATCCTTTAAGTCCATGTGTTCGGTCTTTCTCAACAATAATATAGGACTTTAGCAGCCAACCGGTTAAGCTATTGCCAATGTGCCAATGCCACAGTCCACAAACAATATATTTTTTAAAATTCTGAATAATGGTTGCAACCTTACCATTGAATTGCCCAACCTTACTGAAATTCTTATATCACAAGTAGATAGAATCTTACAAGCTAACCATTACTTGGAACTAACCTCTCTCCAGTGCCGAAGAACGATACATGGTATTTACATTGTTTAACTGAACTTTCTTCGGCCAGAGCCACAACTCGAGCAGGCCATGCAGGAAATCCTCGCACCTTGCCAAAACAAACGTCTCCTGGCCCAAACGTTGATGCATCCTTCATTGCTGCAAGGTTAAAAAACTGTTACAAATATACCCATAAAGACAGGACAGAAAATGCAGGATCAACTATGGTGATCAGTAAACTTGCTGTGTATTGTGCTTGCAATGGTGGCCATAGTTGACAAAACAGTAAGCAGGCCACTAGCGAAGTAGCGAAATTGTTGGTTAAAGCCGAGCAATGACATTGTATGAGTGCGACGTAGGGTACTTACTTGAATATGTTCTTTCAATAACCCTTCACACACTATATTTTCATCAACAGTAATCGTCTAAAGTGTGACTGGCTTTGCATCCGCCTTATCCACCGGCGACTAGTAACTTGTGAGTGTGAGTGCTTGTGATTTCTGGTTTTCGAGATCGATTGTTGTTAGTCGGTTGGTACTGAACTGCGAGACGCGGGAAATATTTAGCGGGAAAAAATGGCATTTCTGGCACAAATTCAACAGAGATTGTAAAAGAACAGACAATGATTATTGCCAATGTTTTAAATGAAGAAAATACAAAAATATTAACAGTAACTACTAACCTAACTTAAATACTTATGATATTAACAGCATTCCAGAGCAAATAACCGAGTTATGATAAAAATTCATGCAATATTGTACTTGTTTGTTGACATCAATACGAAAATAGTTTTTTTTTCAATTTACCCAACATTGAGTAAAAACATAAACAATGTCTAGAGATAAGCCTGCCAGCCTGAATAGAGGCGGCTCAAGTTTCCCGGATCTCGTGCTTGCTGAATAAGTCGACCGACTTGGCCAGTAACACTGGTTGAAATGCCTTCTTCAGTTCCCTGAAGTTTCTGCTGCAAACGCAAAAGGGCCCGTTCTGCCAGCTTGTTCACGTCCCGCTGCGATGCTGCAAAATTGAAGTTCAAAATATTATTAAATATAAATCACTGTTTAACAAACTTTAAGTTATAAATTAGATAATGAATGAGATGTTTTTTAGTGTCAAGGAACAAGACCGTGAATTTGCACGATTACCGAGTGCAGCTTTAATTGATTTTGATCCCGTGATAGATCACCCTTATGTGTCCAATGAATGGGTCTGATTGTCACTCATGTTGTGTTGCTTGTGGTCGGGTAATGGTTACATTGAGGAAGCTTAGTGTAAAAACCAAATCTGTTACGTGAAAAATATACCTTCGGCACTATCTGTTACTTTTCGCCGGTTCTGTTGCTGCAAGTTGTACGCTTTTGTTGGTGTGATTGTCCACGCGTAGAGAGGATCATACAACAAAACTTCCAAGATTGTCAAGATGCTCTCTCGGTTCTGACGAAGGACGGACATGGTCTTCTCGCATGACCTATCGAAGATTCGATATCATCAGAACAACTATCTCAAATGTTAGGACACAAAGCCGTCAAGCTACAAAGGTATAAGTTTGAAATAAAAAATTTACTCACCGCCTGAATACGCCTTCTACGCCAGCCACTCCCATGCCATCTTCAATGTCTCTGGTCAAGCGGAAGGGAACATTTTCTGGCAACGGCAGAACATTACCCTGCTCGAAAGCAACACCTACGAAAATGGGTCAGAATCACACTATAAGTAACCCCCATCTCCAAAGCAACAACAATTGAGTGCTCGCAAATATAAAATTACACAAGAGGAAATTGTTTAGTTTGGTCTAAGTGTGGATAAGGCTGGCCGGATTCCTTATCAATTATCGAGTAAAACCAGTTACAATTTGCACTCAACTCGATAACGTTTTCTTTTACTGTTCAAATAATAAAGATGTATTATTCCCTTTTATGCTCTAGAATGTGTTAAATACATTAAGTGCAGGGCTGCAGACTCTTACCAAAATCTATGTGGATCACTTCAGCGGTAATCTGATCGATCAAAATGTTCTGCACATGCCGGTCCCCCAAGCCGAGAATGTAACCGACCATAGACGTTGTAGCAACACTGAAAATAATTATATTTAAAAAGGAGAAATGAAGCGGTTTTAATGATTAAAATAAATTGACTTACACTTTTTGGAATCAAACCAAATGGCAGAACGGCAATTCGATTGCATTTGTTTGTGTGCACTTGCAGTGTAATATCATTAGATGCAGCACCTAATACAATCAATCATAGTCCAGATCCTATCTCCATGTAACCCAACTCGTCTCTCCGTCTGGACATACATTTTTGATTGGATATTTTGTCTTTCATTGATGAGAGTAACTAGGGAATCTTCAATTTGACTTTCTGCTGAAGAAAGTCAAATAAGATTTTTTTTTAAGTTTTTATTTAAAATTGTTGGTTGCAAAGCCCTAGTAATAAATAAATAAATATAATATTTGTTCAAAACAACCATAAATTCAACTTGCGCTCGGATTAGGTACTTCACAAGCCAATCGAAATCTCGTTTAGCACGTAAGGTAGTGAAATTGTGCAAACCGCTCTTTGCTGCTCGTACTTACCTGTGAATGTACGCTTGCCTCCGCTCGAACCACACGCCCGGGGTGGGGAAGTTCTCAAGGAAGAACTGGTGGAAAACCGGCTGCAGTTTGGAAGTGACTTCCAGGTATACTTGAAGCCGCTTCCCATCCGACTTGTCTGACACCTCCTGCGGCCCATGGCAAAAACTTTAATTGTATCATACTTCATGTTTACTTTAAATTAATGTCTCTTGATACAAAATTCCTCTTCGGCTGTAATTTGAGAAACTGTTCCATCGACGGTTTCCGTGTATAAATGGTAACTTCTAGCAATCATACAGGCGTACACAGTTGCACGGAGTTTGTCCTCAGCCTCACTCCCGGCTCCAGCCCAAATCATCTTGTTTTCGGTAGGCAGAAGATGAACCGTGTGCACGCAAATAATTTTAGCGTTTAATTTAAGAATAACATTGTTTTTTGACATGTTGTAACATGTTGATTTTGAAATTTTGAAATAGCGCCTTGTGGATTTAGTTTCATGAGTTGGTAAAATGTAAATGGCGGCCATTTTTTGAGCATGACCTTTTCCTGCAAATACTTTACACATTTACGAAATAACTGCGATTCATCCCATCCCTACTCGGAGCTGTTTACGGCCGCAAAAGCAACGCAAACGCAATGCAGACGCAACTCACCCCTATCTTGGCTCGGCACTGGGCGACGGTGAGGTCCTGGGGGTGGTACTTGGCGTGCGCTCCCTCGGCCGGGCTGGCCAGGTACTGCCCGATGGGCTCCGTGTTCTCGCACCACTCCAGGACGCCACTGCGCTGCGACAGCGGCACCACCTGCGTACGGACAAACGCGCAGACAAACGGTCACCACGGGAATTTGCCGTTTGAAAACCGCCAACTTGTACTTATCCCGAAGTTTTGCAACGCTATGCTGCCTGTTTTGTCAAGGGTCTAATGTATATGATCCTATTAAAAAATTAAAGATTTTTTTTTTGTTACTAAAGTCATAACACTCTGTTTATGTGTTATATACGTATTGTCTAAAACAGGATGGAAAGGAGAACCTAGTGGATGTAATTGATGAAATTTATGTAATAATGTGTACAATATGTGGCTGGAAAATGTCAAAAAGCAGAAAAGCAGAGCGGTACAATTTTCCAGGTGGAAATGTCAATGTGGCGGTTGATGTAGATAATTAAGCGTAGTTTACACTTTTGTGATGGTCATCTTCAATGGTGAGAGAGTAAACCTCTCGATGTGAATCACACTCATTGTAGAAGACTATTGTCATGATATCTCAATGAGATATCATGTTTTATTTTTAATGTATTTGTGTATTAGTATTTCATGTTAGAATTATCTTCTATTTAATATGTTTATGTTTATTTATCATTAAGAGCATTAGATAATGTATCATTCCTTATACACGCAGAACCAAGGCGCCTACATGTCGGGTGTAAATTCTTATTTCTTCTCGAGATCTATTATTGTTGAGGCACAATGGCCCAAATTATAACATTCATAACGGGATACCTTTCTTACCAGCTTGCCAATTTAGCAGCACTCTGAATTCCTATCTTTGCGGCACCAAGCCATCGTCGATCTCCACCTACAGGCTAACCCTAACTGGACAGCTAAGGGTGAAGAGAGGGGATGTAACTGGGTCACGCAGGGTTAAGACCAACTCGAGGTGTAGGGTCTCGGACACACTCTACTCTTGGTTCTTGCGAGGAGGACACTGGTTCTTGCTGATATCATGTAAGTTTATATATTTCTTCAATTAAAGCCATTATTTCTAAATGCGTTGTACCAATTCCTTCGATTCGCCTCATTTATAAACATACACTCGAGTTTCGTCTCGAGGAACCCAAATTGCTAGTGTCTAGACCGCTCAGCCTGCTTATTAGGGCTTTGTACATAAGCTGGTGGCAGCAAAGCGTTACCAAATTTTAATCACTTCATGACACTATCACCCAAATGCTTTAAATGCTCAATTAAAATATTAATTGCGTGTAGTTTAAAGCGTGCCTCCTTTGCGAACGTTGTAATAATCACAGATTAAATCAATAAATAAATCTGAAGTTACCTTGTACGTTCTTATGACTAGCTTGTCCTTCCGTGCTTCTGGATTAGTTTTGAGCAGGGCGTTCATTATCGTGAACACTTGTTGCATCACCGCATCTTGACGTAAGTCATCCTTGCCCTGCGGAAATTGCAACGTTAACATTATACAGGACCCATGTCTATTGTAGCACCAGTTCCACCCATCTGTAATGAGTGTGCATTGATAAAAAAATCCATATTGTGAAGTGCATTTCTTTGCCCTATCAATTGATTAAGACCTCATGACAACAAACTTATTGATGGCACTGCTTTCTTTGTCATTGCCCATTGGTATTTGTGGAACTCTGATGTGAGGTCCAACCATAAGTCAAGATGTACCCAACCAAGATACAAAATGTGAAAAAATGAAAAATACACCAACTTGGGCCCAACCTATTGAACCTTGAAGAATGCTCCATTGGCACCATTCAAATAATGTGCAACCACAACTTGATTAGAATAATCTTTTGCAAAGCCATGCAGAAATAGTATCTTCAGTATTTTTAGGTACACTGTACATGCCTTGAGAAGTTGTGGTCGTTTGATCCCGTCCGTACCCAGGCACTTGATTTTCTTCGGTGCATTTATGCCACCCACGAGGTTAAAGTTGCCTTCAAACGACTGGATTCCTGTCAAATGTTAAAGACAAGTCATGTGATTTTATTTATTTAAAGATTAGAATTTCTCTCCGGAAAATGAACCGATAATGAACCTACCGATAATGTGCGGGTACTGAGCATTACTTTGCACGGCAATGGTTACCGACGGAACTAGCACACTCTCCAAGCTTTTAAGTTTCAGCAACTTCATCGACTTAGGAATCGGAAAAGCTGAAAACAAAGAAAATTCAACTAACCTTTACATTATCTTCAGCCAAATAACTAAACTATTGGTTCATTAAACTAAATAAACCAATTAAATGTCCAAAACCATACAAGATTAACAGGGGACGTTTCAGATATTTTTAATTGAACGTAATGTTTTTGCTCTGGCAAAACTGCCTGGTTCCAAGTCTTAAGAAATTAAGGAAAGATGATGTATCAGCGTGTGAATCGTTCACTCACTGCTCGGCCTGTTCTTGCCGGTCTCGTGGTTGGCCAGCTCGATGAGCGCGTCGGAGAGTTGCTCCATCCGGTGCACGATCGGGCCGACGGCAGCGTGGCTGCGCAGCCTCGCCACCAGGTGCCCCGCGCCGATCACGCGCTGAAACGTCACGCCCCGCCATCAGCGCCAATAACTTCATCGTCGCGTAGCCACCGGGCTTGCTCGTCTCTCTCAACGTACGTTTACTGTTATTAATAAACGCTGAAACGTTGCGCCCCGCAATCAACGCCAACAACGTCATCGTCGAGGAGCCGCGGGGCTTGCTAATACTGTTATTAATAAACGCTGAAACGTTAAGTTCCGGTATCAGCCCTTAGAACGCCATTGATATGTCGCCAAAGCCAATGCCACTGGCTCCAGCGTCATCCTATGCTCTCGTAACGTACGTTTACTGTTACCACAAAATGTCTCACTAGGAACTCTTGACGAAATCGGGCAACAAAGCGCTGGTGGCGAATCTGGCGGACTAGCTTCGAGTTTATTTGATTTAGTACCTTATCAGCTTGAAAGATAATCCTTTATGTGTATCTTTATATGTTTTGTTTGTAATTTGTTTATTCAATTTCTTCTGGGCAAATTTGTAACACAATTGATTGCAAAGAAGTTGGTTACCTCGGCAGGATTCTTGGCTTTCTCCTTTGTGTAGTCTTGATCCCGATAGGCCAGCGATACAGCCAGGATCAACGGCAGAGTGTGGTGAGGATGATCTATCGCACATCTCTCTGCAAGTCAGTGGAATTTTTTCAGAATCAAAACAATGTTGTACTATTGTTAACGACATAATAATGTCATAATTGCCAAAGATGCAAATAAATGCAAGCGTACGATTGCTTTTTTAAGCAATTTTATTTAGAACACGGTAAACCAGCTGATTCCAAGTCAAAACTAATCCTATTTTTTTTTGCTATGCTGAGATGCAATAGATGCAAATAGATGCAAAATGGAATTGCTCGCACCCAAAAGCTTGTTGATTTTGTCAGCAAACTGATCGTTCTTGTTGCTTCCAATTCGAGGAGCGAGCTGAGGAAGAAGTGGCAGGAACTTGTAACTTGGAATCTTGTCAAGCTTGTCGGTCAGCATTCGGTTCAGGTCTGGTTGCGTTGTGTTCTCAAGCCACAACGACACAAAGCGAAACACCTGGAGGTTGTTCTTGTCTTCCGTCCCAAACTCCAAGCTGAGCATGTAATATCTGACAAAAGGAATGCAAAGTAAGTGAAGACCATGCAGTCAATGGAAAAATGTATTAAATATAGTAATTTGGTATGAGTAGGTTGTACAGAAATAAAAAAGTTACAATCTTTAGTTTGGCCAAGTAAAAGTAAGTGATAACTGATCACCAGAGTATTACGTAGGGTAAATTTTAAAAAGAACTGATGCTGACCTGTTTTGGCACTATACGACAATATTACCACAGAATTACTAAACATTGCATTTTCCAATGTGTGATAATTCCTCTACAGAGACAGTGTAATGAATGTCCCAGTCATAATAAATAAACAAAATAAGCACATGAAACCCAGGCCAACCGTATCCCCTTCCCCCCTAACGGTTCGTTCCTCACCTCATCGCCATCAGCAAATAGTTGACCTGCGTCGTCTCCGTGTTCTCGATCTCCTTCTCGTCGATCTCGCTCTGCCGCTTGTTCAGCCGGATCGCCTGCCGCACTTCGGACTCGTTCCCCTTGGACGTCCCCTCGCCCAGCTTGCTCGCGTCCTGCTTGGCCTTCTCCAGACACTCGCGTTTGGTAACCACCTCGGACGAGTTGAGATAGCGCGTCACCCGCTGGTACTCGCTGTCAGCAAACCGCGCCAGCGAAGCGTACGCCTCCAGCCGCTCCCCCTCCGGCCGCCGCCCGCCTTCCAGCACCTCCAGCGACTTCTCCAAGTACCGCTCGACGATCACCACCGGGTTCTCCGACTTGGTCTCGACCAGCCAGTCGCCGAACGTCAGCAGCGCCTTCGAGTTGACAGCTACGTCGGCGTCGAATCGCGGCGGACTGGCGGCGAACCTGTCGAGCAGCGACTGCAGGATCAGCTTGCCGACCTCGTGGTCGCCGCGCGCCCAGCACAGCTCGGCTTCCTCGAGGCGGAGTCTTGCCGTGACGTCGGACGGCAGGCCCGCCGCCAGCCGGTGCAGCTTGCCGAAGCAGCGCGTCGCCACCTGGAACGAGCCCTCGCGGCGCGCGATGGACGCCGTCGTCAGCTCTGCGTCGACCAGCACGCGGTGCAGTTCCGCTGCCCGTCCCGGTTGGCGGTCCGCGGCGACGCCGAGCATCGCCGAACGCTGCGCCAGGATCGGCTCGAGGTGGGAGAAGTCGTTGAAGTCGACGCGGACCGTGCGCTCCCATTTGCCGAGCAGGGCGTCGTAGTTGTTGTCGCGTGCGGCGGCGGCAAAGTCTTGGACTTCTTGCAGCGTCTGCAGGCGGGAGAGCGCCGGGTAGACGCTCTTGCTGCTCTCGAGGCTGGCGTGCGCGAGCGACTCGATGACGCAGCGCCGCGCGGCCGACAGGGCCGAGTCGAGCCCGGCGGCGTCGGCGTTCTTCAACGCCTTGAGCGCGGCGTAGTGCTGGCGGTGGTAGTCGTCCGTGGCTGCCTGGCGGTCGGCCAACGGCTTGCGCGCCAGACCTGCGGATTTCTTTCTTGAGACTCTAGCACGCTAGGTTTCAGAAAAACTTTTTCACTGGGTGCTAAGTGAAATGCTAAGTTCTAAACACTAACTCAAAAGTTTGGGACGTAGCATTCATTACTCAGCATAGTTGGAGACTTATTTTGTATTTATGTATCGAAACTGGAACTCATCTAAGTTACTAGTAATTTGATTTAGAATATGAAGTTTAAACTAAATGTGAATTTATTTTCAATTTTAATTTTGCTTTCTTTGACAGTTGTGGCCATGGAAGGCAGCCTACAACCTACCAGAGCGTTTGAGTTCATCGTCGGTGGAGACGGTCCACTCGCCGAGCCGCCAGAGGCAGTCGTAGTAGATGGGATCGCGTTCTGCGCTGACGTCGACACGTTGGTAGGCGTGCAGCACGTGAAGCAGGCCAAACTTGTGCAGTGCCGACAACATTCCTGAAACGCGAAGTAACGCAAAGCGTCAACGGGGTGTTCTACTTCTACACTGGAGGCTGGGGATTCATTAGTCTACATCTAAATTTCTCCTGTGTCCTCTTCCTGATGAAGAAAAACGTCATGTCAGATGTTAATGAATTGATCAAATTGTATTTCTGTCTGTTACTGAAATCGAATCTGAAGCTTGCTCATAGTCAAATGTAAAGATAAAATATTTGATTCGATTTAGCAACTGCAAGCTCAGCAACATGATCATAAAGACGTAATACCAAGTTTGATTGCATCAGAGTTTGCATCAGACCATTCATTCACCGACGCCATTAGACCAGTGCCACAGGGCCGGTTGTCAAAAAAGTGTGTCGTTAAACACCAATAATTATCGTCATTATTGGACGTAACGGTGTCGTGTCACCTCTGTTAGCTGCTTGGCTGCCGGAAGCGAGCTCGAGGTCATACTGCAGCATCGCATCGCCCCACTGGCCGCGAAGCTCGTAGTGTCGAACCCTCGTGTGCGGGTCGAGCAGGTGCGCCGATCCACAGCCGGACACCGCGTCCACGTCTCCCAGCTTCATGTACGCCTGCGCAGACACACGACAACATGTCAACACGTCAAAAAACTGTCAGCAAGCCACATCAACACGTCAACAAACAGTCAGCAAACCACATGTCAACAGTCATGTCATGTCATGTCAGTCATGTCATGACTTCACAATGCTACAAAAATCTGTAGCCACGCTCCTGGAATCGGAAAAAAAAATGTGAATTGTTATTAGGAATTTCCTTTTTTGACGGAACTTGACGCATTCAAATATTTAAAAACATAAAACATCAGCACATAAAAAAAATATAGCAACTGGCTGTCAACAGATTAAAAAAGCAAGCCATCAGATGTGAAAACCAAGGATTGGTGTCATCCCTTCTATTTAGGCAACTACTTGAACTTTGGAACTTACCTCTCGGAAGAGTTTTTGAACGATTTTCCCTCCTTCAGGATCCTTATCAGTTATGTAGTCCAGCATTGAAACATTGTGAAGTTGGGAACGTTCCTTATCACTTCTCCTGCAATTTACAAAGTTAATATAACAGTCGAGACCGTAAGGCCGTGTTACGGGAAACAAAAAATGAGAGATTCAGACGACCAGCCAATCAATAAAGCAGGTAGTAAGTTATCAGGTGAGTCATGAATTGTGTGTTAGGTTATAAAGAAAGCAGTGGCCCGATTCAAATGCAAACGTACTTGGAGTTGATGGAGCGGCACCAGACTTCAGCATAGAGTACGGAGGTGAAATACGCCGAGCAGAATTGCGCTGCCAACGCAACGTGAAGGTAATCCAAGTCCAGGCCACTCCGACTTGCCCTGTGACGACCAAAACAAGCTACGCTCAAGCCCTAAGCTCACAGAGTTGACAGCAGGTGCTCCAAGCCGAGAGCTTTACAACCAGACTATTGCCACGCATAAGTAGACCACGCACAGGGGGTACTTACATTTGCGATGAACTTCTTTGCATTCGAACAAACTGAACAACATTCAGCATGCATTGAACGGATGCTTTGTTGAAGCACACTTCATCTTTGGAATCTGCAAGCAGTAAGTATCATCACGTGTCAGCACAACCATGTGAAAAAACACCACTCTCTGTTATTCTTGCAGAAATTAAACACTACTGAAACGTGAGATCGTGCATCAAATTAATATCATGCTTATGATTTTATAAATATTTTCAACCAATTTCAACTCTTTTCAACCAACCAACTCTGTATGTCTGAACGATTAACGGCCCAAAAACAACTTTAAGTTCAACTGTACTCAGAAGGTACAGATCTGCACCATTTCATTGGGTGAGTCAAGCAAGGTATCCCTTGTAACGGAACCATGTAACGGAGCCATTTAACCATGTAACGGAGCACAAAGCAAACTAAGACACAAGCACTAAAGCAACTCACGCTTGAACTCGAGCGCCGGCGACACCGAGAACTGGTGATCTTCGTGCAGACGTTCGTACCGCTTGCTGAAGAACAGGCCCATGTGCCGACTGACGACTTCTGCGCACTTCTCGGTGCCGTGACAGATGACCAGCTCGATCAGCAATGGCAAGATCTCCTCGGCAAACGAAGCCTTGACCTGGCAGATCGGGACGAGCTTGCCGAGATAGGAGTCGTCGGGGAACGCACGAAGCAGCGCCGTCACAAGCCGGGCGATCCACGCATCGTGCGAACACTCCTCCGTCGGGCACCACAACGTCGGGCGGTCCATCGTCGACACAAACGTAGGCTCGTCGATCGAGAGCGTGCTCCGATACTTGCCCTTAGGGCTGCTCTCCGAGACAAACGGCACAATTATCTTGGCGTGCTTCTTGTCTAGAACTGAGTAAATTACGGTGGCGTCATGTCCTTGGCTCGAAAAGACTTTGCATTGCAATATGAATTGCAATTTGTCTTTGCATTGGCAGAACTTGTAACTCAGGTGAATTGAATAGGATACACATTTTTAATATAAGTAAGTTGTACTTATAATAGGCAAAATAAAACTGGTCCTTCAACCCTAGTAAGGTTTTGTCATTTAATTTAGCTCTGCTTTGCGAGAAAAATTATTGGTTGCTATACTAACATTAGAGAAAGTAGTTTAGGTACCGGTTTAATCACTATAGCCGGCAACTTTCACTTAAAAAAAACTACCCAGTACAGAAGAGTATTCGAACCAAAAGATACCCAGCATTTAAAGGGTCAACAGTCGAGAAACGGGTAAAAACCGGACCCTGACAAGGATCGCAGCATCTGTACTCGCCAACTTAACAAACCAACTCACCAGCTGCGCGCATCCCCTCCTCGGAGCCGAGCAGCGCGTACAGCGTATCGCTGGCGGCGGCGACGACTTCGATGCTCTCGTCGACAAGGAATCCGACGAGCAGGTCCGTGGCCAGCGCCGCCAGCGCCAGCACCGGGCAGTCCGCCTTGCCGAGCTTCGCCTCCGGCTTGAGTACCATCGTCGTCAGGTCGGCGGGTCCGAGCTCTCCCAGGCAGCAGGCCGCCTCCATGCTCACCTGGACGCCGCCACGAGAAACACATCTTTTACTTATGCTCCGTGAAACAAGCTCCATGAGACGGGAAAAAGCACTGAATGCTCCATGCATGTTAAAACTTTGCATGCATGTTTAAGACATACAGTACTTTGTTTAATGGTACTGAAAACATTCTAGTGCCAGGAACAGTAAATATTGTTGAGCTTTGACTGTCATGCACTGAATTAGCCTACTCTGAATAATGCAGAGTAACAGACCTATTCCACTCAGAGAACAATATTAATAGGTCTGTTAAATAGCAAAGGAAGATTGGGAAATCACAACACAAATTACTCAACCTTTAGCGAGTGGGTATCATGACGTCATTTTGATTGAGTGGAATAGGTGTATTGTCCTTATGGATCTTCGATTTTTGTCTTTGTTATTTTAGAAAAACCACTGCCTCAACCAGGCAAACTATTAAAATACCACTGCTAGCATTAGCAATAACGTGAGAATTTAAATTATTTTCTGACCCGGTAGCGGTGCTACTCACCTTGGGGTCAGGGTCTGCGGTGAGCTGCACGAGCTTGCAGCACAGCTGATGAAGCACGCTGGCTTCGCAGTCCTCCGAGAAACCGCGCATCTCGGCCAGCTCCTTGTAGAGCATCTCCAGTTCCAGCTTCTTCTCAGACAGCTGCAACCGCCCATGGCAATCTCCGTCAACAAACCAGCCTCAGTTCACAGTGTTCACTCTGCCAACGCTGCCAATTTCATCATGCCTATAATTCATTGCGTAGATTTTGGTTGAATAATGTGTTTGATTGAACTTTTCTCCAAAAATGGTCCACGGGTACAATCAACTACTGTCTACACATTCATATTCAAACTAGTATGAAGCAATTTTACTCGATGGTAATTATGTTGTGTAGATGAAAATTCTACATGACTGACAGATAATTTCTTCTGGCTGTCAAGAACAATTCACAATCAAAATTTAAAAAAATCAAGTCCTCACTTTAGATCGTAGGAGCAGCAAGCTGTCCGCCTTGCACCCGGTCTTGAGAAACTGCCAGATGTCATCCTCGAGCAGCGACCGGCTCTCCCTCGCGTTCACCCTCAGATAAACCTTCTGCATCTCTTCGAACACCGGCTGGCCGGTGGGAAACGGATCCAGACACTTGATCGCGTCCCTCAGAAAGCGCTCGCCCATCTCGACGACCAGCAACGAGAGCAGCGCGGCTGCCTCGCGACCGACGCCGCCGCCCATCGCCGCCAACGGTATCGCGCTGCCGATGACGTTCCCCACGTGGCCAGCCAGGATGGCGGCGTGCTTGGGCACGCACGCCGCGCAGAACACGCGCAGGAAGTGGCACGCGGCGGCGGCGAGCGCGGGCTCCCGGTCGCGCGCGCCCCGCGCGGCGAGGTGCACGAGGCGGTGCGTGACGTCACGCACGACGAACGCGGCCAGGTGGCGCAGCTCGGCGGCGGCGAGGAAGTCGCAGAACGTGCAGTAGCGGTGGAGCGCGGTGAGGCGGTCGGTCGGCGTCGGCGCCTCGCGGATATCCGTGGCCAGCCGGAGCAGGATCGTCTGGATGTACGCCGGGTTCTCGCCCTCGAGGAACTCGACCAGTTTCAGTTCGGGGGTCGGCGAGTTGTCCTGGTGGATGTTCGGACGCAGTGTGAATGTCGCAGCCGAAACGAGTGCACCTATCTATAGCTTAGTTGGTTGACCGTTTTAAGAGAAACCAAATGGCACCAGGATTTGTATACGGTTCAGTCAAACATTTTTGCCATCCCAATTCTAATCCTATCTATAATAGAATCTGTGAAACTAATTAACAAGGCACTTGAGGTCACTTTTGGACAGTTAAGAAAATACTATAACATGAAGAGTGACAACCAAAAACCCACAAAAACTGTCATCGATCAAATGAGATTACAGAAAATACTAGCAATAATATGAATCTCAATTCTCAACCAATAACCTAGTTGCAAGTGCTTGAATATTAATTTAGTTCGAAAATAAATAAAATTGATCAACAAATACAAAAAGTAACTGCCAACAAACCTACAAGTACTTGAACCATCTTGAACGTCTGTAATTCACAGAAAACCCTCGACACGGCATGAAACACGACGGGGATACCAACCTGCAGATACTTGAAGGTCTTGAGCACGACGTCGGCAGAGAAGAACGGCGGGTCGGGGTCGGGCAATGCGACCCTGCAACCGCACAGCCGTCGGAAGTGCGCGGCGTCGCGCAGCAGCCGCGCGACGCCCACCACGACGGCGCACAGGTGCTCGGTGAGCAGCGCGTCCACCGCCTCCTTGGTCAGCGCCTGCTCCATGAAGCCGTGCGCCCACTTGGCGACGCGGCGCTCCTCGGCCGTCACCTCCGCGTTGTCGCCGTCTCCGTCGTTGTCGATCGCGTAGCACGGCAGGAAGCGCGACATCACGCTCGGGTAGCAGGCCTGGCTCGTGGGACACAATGCTGGCGGATTTAGCGGGGGGTTCACGGTTTTGAGTTGTTGGAACTATGTTGATTGTATTGCGTTCATAGCTTTCTTGCTTGTTCTGATTTTTTACTTTCTCGTGATAACGTCATAGCTTCTTTGTTTTACTCTGACATACTTGGATCTGAACTGAACAAGATAATTTGATAGTGAAAAAAGCTCATTACTCAGTCATCACTTGGGTTGTGCAGTTTTTCTCATGCCAGTGAAAATTCATGTAATTAGCTTCTCTCTTGGTGATGTGATGCAATGTGGTGTGTAAGCTCACTGAAATTTTCCGTTATTTTTTATGAAAGTTTCATATTTAATTTAAAAACCAAATATCCGACCAAAATCTATGTTCAGAACTTTAGACAGGGATATAAACACGGGACCTCTACCACTGAACTACCTGAACGGCCAAAATTCAGAAGGGTATTTCTGGGAGGGGTTTTTCTGAATTTTCGTGCATACAGCTAGATTTTCAGTTTGGTTCAATACCTACATTAATTCAATATAATTTTTGGTAAAAAAATGGCTGTTATTACTGCAAATTAATACAGCAAGTAGCTTCTTGTCCAAAGAAAGTTAGCAATTATTTTACTTAAATATATAAGTTTTTGGTAACAATCCTAGGCTTCAGATGTGATAAACGACGAAACCACCACGACGAATCTACCATTCAAAAATTAATTTTTCGAGCTCACCTCGAGGGTTGCGGGAAGGGTGGCACCGAGTTTCTTGCAAAGCTGTTCGAGCCCAGCAGTGTCTTCTTTCTTAAGCAGTATCGGCACGATCAACTCTTTGTACCGGGACAAGAAATCCACCTCAGACGAACACCCAACCAGCTTCCAGGGGAAAGCCTGCAAAACACAATGTTCGTATGTTTCTTGTAAAACCAACTAAGCTCAGCAACACTGCACTGGATCAGTCAGGAGGGAGGGATGTTCATGGTAAGAATTAAAGCTGGTGTACGAGCTTCATCTACTTGGTTTACAATCTCTGAACAGAGAGGTCCCTCTGCATACCTCTACACCCCAAATGCAATAGTCGTAACAATGCCATGATGGTGGGCCATTAATATTATAACACTGTATCTACAGTGAGTAAGTGTGCGCCGCAAGATATCAATGGTAAATGCATCGGGGTTCATGAAGAACTTACTGTGAGTTCGTAAAGCGCCAGCCAATGGATAAGCAAGTAGTTCAAATTCTTCTCCATGAACTTGATGATGTCCGCCAGCTTCAGGCTTTTGCCGACGATTTTCAGTACTTTGTGTATCAATTCTGCAAGGCAGGAACAATAATGCAATGGATGAAAAACACATGGAGGTTTGCTCTTCATCTGTAGATTCTAAGCTTAATTAAATTTTACTGAAATTACATTTTGCATTTTAAAGTTTATTTGAAGATCCAAAATTGAAAGGTTGTTGCAACTCTTTTTACTGTATAAACCAAAGACAGGTCTCTTACCTCTCACCAGGAAATTATGTAGAGTACAGTTACGGACTAATTTGTTCAAACTTTCATATACATTTTGATCAACTTGTTACATCTTCAATGTTAGTTGTCAAAGGTTCCCCACCGACCTGCCTCGGCAACCACTGGAGTAAATGTGCCAATTTGTAATTGGCCATAGGATTGTTTTGCATCAGCTTCACTGCAAGTTGGCCGAGAGCCGAGAGACTCACCGATGCTGATGTTCTTGTCCTTGGCCAGCTGCAGGATGAAGAAGAGCGCCCGTCGGCGGCACCGAGGACTCGTGACGATGAGCGCCGCGAGCGCGTGCAAAACGCTGGCCGTTCTGTTAGCGCTCTCGTCCGCCGCTTCCCGTGGCGTGATCTCTCCCTGGAAGCACATCATGTGGAAATTGTCAGTAGCTAGCTACTTTAGGTTTACTACTCCAACAGAAGGCAATATTACTTGACAACATAAATAAATATCCAAGTTCTTAACAACTTTCAACAAATTTCTCAAGTGACATTCAAAACAGTATTAAGGTTATTACTTATTATACTAATAACCAGTATCAGTTTTGTTTCTTAGCACCTTCAAACCTAATGTGTAGCTAGGATGATTTCACAATCAGCTAAATAAATTTAACAAAATTTTCCACTAACACTTTTGTAACTCAAGTTAAATTACGTCGTGTTTTTTACGGCAGCATCAAGAATATCTCCGGCCCCTATCACTATCAGTCACCGGATCCTGAAGTGTTGAATTTTTAATAATTTTGGTAATTTATTTCTTTATCACAGGCCAGTTTGAAACATATTCAAATTTTAAAAGTTTCATTCCACTAAAATTTGCCGATAACGTGCGAAATGTTTTCAAATAGTTCCCAGGACTATGATTGTCAAGGAAAACTGCTCGCTGGTTCATACCTCGATGATGAACGAGGCAGAAGCAACAATGAAGAGTTTGTTGTAGAGTCGAGCCTCCCAGACGAGATCAGCCTCGAGTCCCAGCATCGCTGAGCAGCCGAACAGAGTTGCCACCATGCCCGCCGCACAAATCCGTACCTGTCAATCACACTAGCTTTACTATTTTCTTTATGAGTTTTTTCTTCCTTTTATGTTACAACTCAAGCTTCCACAATTGGTAGATGTCGGTGGTTGGGATACATTTCAGCTGCTCAAGCTGGGAAAAAACCCGATGACTTTGCTCAAACCATGCCTTTAAAATTTTCCGTGTCGGTTTCAGGAACGCAAAACTTGACAGCTTGACTTTTTGCTAGACATTGTCAGGATTGAGATACTCGACAGCTGACTATTCACTAGACAATACATTTGTGTGAGGACTGTGGAGGCTGACCTCATGATACGGACTGGAGAGATGAAAGAGAGCCTCCTCGCAGACTGGAGTCTTGTGTGGATCCTCAGCCGCGTTTGGCACACTGCTCCCGCAGGACCACTTGGCCCAAGTTGAGTGGGGATCCACCTAGTAGCACGAGACAACAGATTCAATGCTGACACTGCAACACATGGGTCGCTTCATCATCGGCATCATCTAAGCAACCAACCTTGACTAGTTCCTTCAGGCACTTGATGTACTGGACACACACTTTCGGCCCGTATTTTTTCCGTGCAAAGAAGTTTTTGAATGTTGCAAGAATGACGAGGATGTTCGATCTGTCCTCTGGCTCCACACCTTCAACTGATATGTGCTTCAACAGATCTGGAAAAAATGTATTAAAATTTTTATGATTTGAATATCATTATTACTAAGGTATTTGTATTGTCATGATTTGAACAGAACTATATTACGTTAACACAAATTTTCATTTGTGTAATAAAGAACTGATATTAATTTTATTTGGGTCCCAATAGACCTATTCTGCTCAGAGAAAAATGACATCAGATACCCCCTTGGAAAAAAATATCAATTAGCTCTGATAAATAACAAAGGAAGATAGGGCAATCGCAACCCAAATTGCTCAGACCTGGCTTTAGCAAGTGGGTATCATGACGTATTTTTGATTGAATTTTCACTGAATGGAATAGGTGTATTAAAATAGGACTCAATCATGATGCAACTACAAAGTCTTGTAGAATCAATCACAGATTATTTATAATTGAATATCCAATAATATGGAAAGAAATGTCTTGATGCCATCCATAAAAGATGAACAACAGAACATTTAAGCAGATCGGTAAAAAAAAATTATAAAAGAACTGTGCATGTCAAGCCTGTGCAACTTAGTAAATCTAGACTATACCCCATCCCAAAATTTACCTTCAATAAGACCAAGTAACAAGGTGGCCGCATCCCCGTCTTTGTGCACGCTCTTGCAGATGTTCTCAACGAGTTTCATGACCTGCTCCATCGGCAACCTGGCACCGACCGAAGTGCTAGCCACGCGGCGTAGGAAATGCACCGCCTTCTGGAAGTCCGCTACGTTTGCCAAGTTACTGTCAGCGCAGTGCTCACAGAACTTGGCAACTATTTTCTGAGTTTGTTCCATCGTCCTCCCTGAAAGAAGCGGTTGGTTAGAGTCAGATCTCAAATCGTGCAAATGTGTTTGGGGGATCGGCTAAAGCTAAAACTTATATAAATTTGGAGGAAAATAAATTAAGATTTGATATATTTACAAATCTGAAGGAAGTGAAATGGAAACATTGCTCAGTCATGATTGGGAGATTGGTGTTTAGATTGATTGATTATTGGTGCTTAACGACGCACTGTTTTGACAACTGGCCCTTTGGCACTGGTCTAATGGCGTCGGTGAATGAAATGGTGATGATGAGGGTGATGATGAATTCCTAACCTAGTCTAGAAGGGAGGAGGGGAAACCCGGTACCGGCACGTAGCCTACTCCTGTCGAAAAGCACCAAGGGGACCACCGGCTTTACGTCCCTTTCGAAGGACGGTACAACTCGAACAACAGGATTCCTCCACTAATCCGTGCTGTCGAGAGGTTGATAAGCAAGGCGAGTAAAGTTGTTGTACTAACTTCAAACCCTCCAACCTCTCTCCCGAACAGAACTGATCATGTGCATGATGGTCACCCATCATACACCTGACTCAGCGCGATGTTGCTTAACTTCGGTGATCTCACGAGAACCGGTGTTTCCAACATGCCAAACCGTTCGGTATTGGTGTTTAGAAAATAGCTAGTAACATCAGGGAAACTAGGAAAACAATGATTTGTAGAAATAATAAACCTGCTAGACTGCAATTGAATGAGTTTGTCAAGATAATAAGTAATAACAAACCTGGTTGGCAACTGTAGCTGGCTAGGCATGCCGAGCTCTCGAACTGAAGTTTCTCTCTGGGAGAGAGCAGCTCCTGGCTCATCAGAGAATTGGACTCTGCCGGTGACTCGGTTAGTTCGCAATTGTCCACATCATCCGTCTCATCACAATCAAAGTCTCCTTTTGGCGTTGCTGAAATCAGACAAACTTTGCTTAGTTTATCTGGTTTCTATGGTTTAGAATTTAGATGCATTTGAATAGTTGTGATGTGAAAGTGGTCAATTGACTTTAACTTACAGTCCGTTTAACAAAATTGAGCAAAATTAAACAATATTAAATTTGAAACAGTGACGGCATGATACCTTTGTCTAGTGCTGTAGAGGATGTCTTGGCCAAAGAAAACGTTGCGTAGAGAAATTTCTGAGGAGTGATCTTACGCACAAAGTTGGCAAGATCACTGTGCCAGGTGTGGCAGAAAAATTGTGTGAATTTGTTTAGCAGTAGTCTGTTGCTAGCAAAAGAAGCTGGTTTCGAAATGGCATCTTTCAGCAGATCGCTCGAAGCAGCTCCTACTTTGTTCAGCAGGCCGGTGAGGAGAGCAGACAAACTAAAAAGATTAAATTTATATGTAGGTAAATACAAAGTTTATACAATTGACAAAAAACAGTTTTTAAGGTTGTTCTTCTTACTTTGAAGTTTGAATTCTTGCCCAAGTTTCCACTTCCAAAACCAGCATTCTGTCCAAAGTTAGAACAAGAAGCTCTGTGCTCGACAAAAGCTTCACTATTAAGCGATAATCTAAACCCGCAACATCCGTTTCCAGAAGCCTCACAAACAATTTGTTCAATTCTTCCAGCAGTCTATCTTTCCACCTCCTGTCATACAACAGCTTCGGTGTAGCAGTCAATTTCTCTCCAGATTCGTAGGAATCATTTACCAGCAGTCCAGATTCAAAGGCACTCAGCAGGTAACCATATCCAACAGCGTTTGATTTGGCACATTCACAGTCCGGCACCTGTTCATCTTGCATATGAACACCCAGCCTCCTAGTCAGCATCAATTCGACCAGAACCCTGGCCCACAGCTTGACAGGAAGTTCGGTCCATATCTTCATCGCAATGTTCAAGTCTTGAGGTAGAAGCCATTCCAAGAGCGAGGTGCGTGTGCACTCATGGTTGATTTCATCGGGAATGGTGCAGTGCTGGAATATAACCTCCAAAGTCCCGAGACTCGCTTCCGAGATTCTGATTGCACCCGAGAGGAACATTTGGAGCAGACTGGATGCCTGCGTGATTGTGCCGTCAGAAAGGAGGGCTTGAAGGAGTTTGTGACTGCTCTCGGCATTTTGGTTCAACCCCACGCTCCTGTAACATGGTTAACGTATTTTTTATAATTTTTCCCTGTCAATTTATTGTTCTGATAAACCTGGAATTTCCATGAAATTATTACCTCAAAGTTGTGTCCCAAATTCTCCTCCACGCGGACTGTATAGCAACTTTGTCAAGGGTGTTGTTCTTCTGCCAGTGGTGTTCCACCTTTAGCAGCGAAATAAGGCATCTGCAAATATGACGATTATGTTGATTATGCAGTTTATCCCCGTTTTTCTGATGCCAACTGTAAAGCTCTTGGTTCTTGGGTTCACATATTCATCCAGACTCTGCTCTCTTATGAGAGCCGACTCCCAGACGTATCTGCTGGTATGAGGCCTTCTTCGGTATATTTAGCTTAAGTGCTAACTTATATTAAATTGCTGGCAAATCTAGTACACAATAAAATTTTAGGTACAAACTATATATAGGCCAATCATTAACTATTCGTCTAGAAGACCATTATGCCAAATACGTAAAAATGATCCCAGTCGAAAAGGATATGCGTATATTCTAGGAAAGGCACCGTTGTTAAAATTCAACCCCACTCACTGGCAAATGTAGCCGACAACGAACGCGTTTGTCGACGAACTCTGCAACTCGCACATGAGTTCCAAGAGCGGCAGGTACTCGGCTCCCGGCACCATGTCAGGGTGACGGTCGGCGATGGCGGCGAGCACCGCCAGCCACGCCCAGTTCTCGTCGAGCTTGCTCGCGGCGCTGAGCACTTCCTTGACGGTGGCTAGGTCGTAGACCGCCAGGCGGCGGCGCTTGAACGGCGGCTCAGTCGACGTCGATGCCGTCGCGTTGATTTGCGTCACGTCGAGGCTGCTCCAACGGTCGGAAAACACCTGGACGGAGAGCAGGAAATTTTTATCTGTTTATCTCCGATTCAGCAGTCTTGTTTCTTACTATGTTCTATCTACCTACTAAATAAATGTTTATTTTATTTAGCTCCCCATTGCAGTAGCAGACACTTAAAAAGTCATCTGGCACCTAAAGTACACTAGTAGTGGGATAGGTACATTATAAATAGGAAGTTAAGTTATTATAGCTTTCAAGTATCTAGCAAGGGAAAGAAAAGATAATATAAAATTCATAAAATTACTACTTTCATTTATAGCCATCATTGCCGAGTAAAATAAAGCAATGACACTTTGAATAAAGAGCAACACCTCTATGGCAACACTCACAAAATAAATAGACCATGACTTGAATCTGCTAATGGCTGGAATTTTTTTAAGCCAAAATCATTTCCCATACAGTAATCTATTTTTAAACCACATAACCCCCGTATTCTGACCTGTCTGCAAACGGCAACCGCCAACTGCACCAGGTTTTCCGAGAGACCGACCATCGCCCCGCGACCATCCAACGATTTGTGCCGCCAGATCTTGGTGATCCGCTCGGTGCTCTGAATCTCCGTCTCGACCAGGCTGTAAATCTTCCTGAGCAGCTGCCGCCATGTCTCCCAGCTGGCAGCAAACGCAGCGCCTTCGCCTTCGCGAACGCCTAGCGGATGGTGAACTTGCAGCTGGAGCGTCATGAACGGGAACCAAACGGCCTGCAAATTCAAAACGAAGCAGAATTTAAGCATGATGGATTGCAATTCATCATGTAGTTTGACAAAATGTGTTTAGGAGACTTGCTAAGTCATCCTCAATCTTTCTCTTCATTCTCCTATTCTTCTCTGTTCACCAATCCACCCCGTCGCTCTGCACGTTCCCACCAACTTTCCTTCTTTACCACTTGGCCCTTACATTACCACTATTTGTTTCTTGGTGTCCAGGTCAAACTTAATAAGAACTAGGTATGTTGCAAGATGTTTACCTTGTCAGGTGTATGTTCCAACGCCATCACTGCTGGAATGACACACTCTCCCAAGTGACAGATCTCCGTCCGGCTCTCGTACACCAACTGCTCGAAACAAAGACTTATTCAGAAGGCTGAACTTCGTGTAGCTAGTTTAGGTATTTTCCTACGGGGAACAAATTATTTACCTGAGAGCAGAATAAGGTGGCAAGCTTCAACAGTTCTGTTGACAATGCCTTTTGAATGCCATTCGCCTTGAAAGCTTCTTCCAAAAATGAGAATCTGAGGGAAGAGAATAATATTAATACATTATTAATACATTACTAAGGTTAGTGCAGGTTCCGGTTACTGAAGGAACGTTATAACCTGTATACGATTAGGATTCTTAACATTGATAATATTTACGGTCTTCAGCAACTTAAAACTACCTAGCCTATAGTTTTGTGGTTGGATCTGGCATTTTTTATAGGAAAAGTTGTATCATCTCATTTTTCATCAAACTCCATTCAAAGTGAAAATTCAGAGTATATTTAAACTTACGATTTCTTTACGGTCAATCCGAGATGAGACTGATTTCCTCCGTGCAACACAATACAGTAAAGTATCTGAAGTAGCGTCACTTTCTGGGATTGATCCGGTGTCAGTTTGTATAATTTTATGCATATTTCAAATAACTCTGAAAAAGCAAGCAAGTTTATAATTAATTGGTAGAAATCAACACAAAAACTTCCAAAATATATTTAATCCACTCTAAACACACGCCTACTGTTTCTCAGTACATCTGGGCTGTGGTCATTCTTCTTCTCATACAATTTTCCAAAATTCCCAAAGTCTCAAAATTCCCAAGCTCCTGTCCTAGTGAGCTTTTTGCTTGTAAAAAAATCTTGTATGGTATTTGTGATATTCCATATCTGTAGCTTTGAGTTTGTTAGTTAAGTTATGATTTGAGTAAATTAGTTTTTATCAGAAAGACTATTGCTCTACTAGTGGGTTTTTTCTAAAGAGTGCACTGGGCTTTCAATTTAATCATTGATTTTCTTGGGCCATAAGTGCAATGTAGAAACATATATATTTTAGTAGTATCAAAATGATAAATTCTAATTTTTTACCAATCCAGTGGTCTGGGGTGAGGTCTGCCCAATATCTACGTTCCTTCACCAGCTGATTCAACAGAATATCCAGGTACAAGTGACCGACACAATTTCTAATGTCAGGGTCGTTGAGCACCCTCATCACTTTTGTTCTTAGATTCAATCCCTTCAGCATGGGGAAGCCTGAAAAATATAAATTAGACCTTTCATCTAACTGTAACAAAATTAAATTTTCTAAAAGTCCTGTAAAAGCAAATGCTCTAGATGAAAAAGAAAACTTGACCCTGTATTTAATTAAGAAAACAAGAAATAAAGATAATATATATACCAAAAGGTCCATTGGCTTTTTTGACAGCAGAAGAGAGCAATGATGATGCTGCTGGCATGATGGATGTGCCAGCTACTCCTGTCCTACTTTTCTTTGTTTCCTGTGACAGTTTGCAGAACATGAGTTGATGACAAATAGATTATTGTAGAGATATTTGTAAGTCAGTAACAGGTGATAAAATTACCGAAAGTAGTGTTTCATGACAAATTTCCACCAGGTTCTCCCAAGTAAACTTTCTTGACGAGGCATAGTTCTTGTTTAATGCCTCAATCGTATCCGATTCATTCAACAAACCAAGGATTCTTTCAATCAGCTTCTGGAAGAGTAAAAGACAATTTAGTGGTGACTATAATTGATTTTAAGAAATAGTGAAATCATTGAAAATTAAATAACTTTGGTTGATATCGATAGCAAGTAGGGTTATGAGGGGCTGACATATTTACATATACCCATACTTACTCTCTTCTCGGCTATTTTAGAACAAGAAACTAATGAATTACAGCATGATTGAATAGCCTCGGACATGGTTGACGTATTTTCCCACGTCAAATCTTACTAACGTAGCGCTAAGTCAACTTATCGGCAACCTTAGCCATGACCGCGCACATGACTGCGTTATGTCAGGTTATGTCACACACACGCACAACACAAAGGCAGCACGCGCGCCAAAAACGCAAAAACGCAAAAAATGCATTAAAATAAATGTTTAAACGATAAAATGCGTTCCATCTGTTCAATAAGCAACGATTTAAAAAATTATTTGTTTCTTCTTGGTCATCTTGCAGTTATATCCAAAAACCCAAAGCAAAATCCCCTAATTTGTAATCGAAATATTCAAAATATATCCCGCCATAATGGGGAAAATTGCGTGCATTTTTCCAGCTGCCCAGATATTGTGAAAAACTGGGAAAGGTAAGGAAAAGATAAGGAAAACACTGCTTATCTCACATAACTATAATTATGCATATTATATTATATTTGGAGGCTGGCAAGTGATCACTCTATATTAAGGAAATACAACATTATAACTTAACAAGGATTATTAGCATAGACTGATTATCTGCAGTCAAAAATCGGAATAGAAGGTTGGTAAAACCAAAGACTCTCATTAATCCTTGGGAACACCCTTTCAAAAAAATGTTGCGAAAAAGACAGAGCAAGTTTAATTGAAATGTGTTTTTATTCCGAAAACTGAGATGCTTAAAATGCATCACCATGTGATTTAAAATTAAATTTGTCTTGGTTGTTTAATTTCATAGCCTGAATGACAACGTAAAAGTTTATTTTCATAATTACTATCTCTAATTATAGACCACACTGGGATAAACCCGAGTATCTTTTGAGGGACACCATGATAGTGCATTCTGCTCCAGTGTTCTAGTGAGTTTCTTTTAATGAAGATTAACAAGCCTTCAATTTAAACAGACCTATATAACTCCTCCCGACAGACATGAGTCATATAGATCGCTATAGATGATATCAACAAGACGAACTCCAAAATACAAATTATATAAATTTAATTGCAATTTTATTCCTTCATGTGAACTAAACAAAGGTGAATAATTTTATTACATTAGAAGTAAATTAATTCCGAGTGTGAGGAGTCGTAAGTCATTGAGCATGAAATTATTAGTCCGAGAGCGAGGATGATTGTTGGCCTTGGAGAAGAGTTACCTTTGATGTTTTTTACCTTAAATCAGTGTGAAATTATAGTAAAACTTATTCGAGAACCTGTTTTGTGTTCCGATCGCAAGGCAAGGCTTACCATTTCAATTTGCCATTGCCAAGCCCTGTCATAGCGTGCTGGTTGGAGAGATCCGTTTGGGATATGCGAGATTCCATGAATTTATTTAAATTTCAACGTTTGCTTTGATGGAAACGAAATATCCATTTAAGGTAAAAATATTTCCATAGGGCGAATATATACCCAAATGTCGTATGCCCAACCTGTTCCCGAAACCGGCACACATTTAGGAATGGATATTTCTGTCTATAGTCCTGTATACATGCACAGCAGAGAAATTGCATTCAGGTACGAATCAACACTACATTTAAACATTCTTCTATAGGTAAATAGTATGATGATATGGTAATAGTATTATGTTTACCCATACGCTCTGGAATAGCGTGCTATTTGAAGAGATCCCCGTCTGGGATACACGAGATTAATAATAAATTCAATTAAATTTCAAAGTTCTTTTGTGGGTAAATAGTAGATTGATATGGTAATAGTGTTATGAACGTGATTGTAAGGCGGAGTGAGATTTGCAATCGTCTTGAATTCATGATCGGGGTATTACGATGCAGAAAATCAACAGATTAAGTAATGATTTTGTTCACAACAACAACAACAACAACCAAGCGATAATCTACGATCAACAACTGTTTTAAATGTTCATATTTGGCGACAGCTCCTCATTTTAGCAGGAAAAATAAAATAAATAAAAACAAACATAGCAAATACGGAAGCGCAACCTCTCAAACTTAAGGATAATAAATTGTAGCTGCATGCCTAATACCTGTTTGGCCTCGACTGATATTTCATGCTTGCAACAGTGTAACAATTGTAATCACAGCATCACAAGACGCAGGCAATGTATTTTAATTGTGATTTTTTTGTTCGCATGTGGGAAGGATTATTTGGCCAATTATTTTCGTCATAATAACCCAATGTTGGCTTAAGACAGCAAGTGTAAAGATCTCTAGCGCCAAGGACACGGGAGGAGATTTCCCGAAACAAGACGAGTAAAAAGAAGGCTGGAGCAAGTGGCGTTCTTGATGCTAGCTGGCAGAGTATAAAAGAGTGCCATTCTGAATCGAGTGCCATTCTAAAATGGACGTTCGCACTCAACTGTTCTTCGTCGTGGTGGTCGCCAGCGCCGGGTTGGCTGCAGCCAAAACCATCCGTGAGTTACAAGATGTTCAGAAGACAGACGCATAGCGTACAAGACAATCCTACGTCCATGACTCATATGACTCATGACTCATGACTCATGACGAGCATGACTTTTAAAAACGAAAAATCATTTCCAAAATTGTGGGAAAGATCCGGGTTCGACTTCCGATTCGGACACAATTCTGGAATGAATATTTCAATGCTTATAATATACATCTACTGTGTAATTATGCAACAAATAATTACAGTTTTGTTCGAATCAATCCACTGACTAAAGAATGATTTTTCTTTGATTGATTGGAAATCAGAGTATTTTTTTCCAACTCAAAAAATAAAATTACAGTCCTAATAAGAAATTAAAAACAACTTAATTACTTAAAAAAAATATATCCTCCCAAAATATCCCTCTCGTGGGCTCTTTTTGTAAATGGAATTGAATGGACTTTATTTCGATAAAGCAGAAAAAATTTATCGTACTTTGTATCGTCCAAAGTAATTTGTATGATGAGTTCCGAAAGCAACGTTCTGTCAATTTATTTCTACACCATGCACACTTTTATTTTATGTTTGTTCTTTCAGCGAGCTACGTGCACGTGTGCAAAGCCAGCGATCCAGAATACAGCAAATGTATACTGGAGACAGTTGAATCCATCAGACCGAAGCTGGCTAAAGGTAATGCAACGCGATTTCACCACAAAGCACTCCGGAAAATCCTTGTTCTCTTGCCGAGAACCCTCAGTGTATTACCTACTTGTCGGATGTAAAAATCTGCAAAAACATTTTTAGAAATCTCTTATTTAGACGAATGGCACCCATTGCGTCATTACAGTTATAACTAGCTGGGCTTGAAGATGTTCAAACGATTGCAGCATGCTCCATGGACCAAACATAGCAACCAGTTACTCGCTGCTTGTTTGTAAATACTATTGAAAGAAGCCGCGAATCTCCAAATATACACCAATATTTCATATTCAGACAGATCACATTAATTATAACAATAGTTATAACTTAACTGGATCTTAAATATGTTCCAATGTTTGCAGCACGAACCAACCATAAAGCAACCCAATAACTGTTCAAACGCTCTTGAAATAAGCCGCGAACTAAAGCACTAGAGCAACGCTTCTGTTCCAGGCATTCCCAAACTCCGCATCCCCGCTCTGGAGCCGCTCGTGATTCCCTCTCTGGAACTCAGCACCGACCTGGACGCTGCCAGAGGCAAACTCCGACTCAGCGACGTGAACGTCCACGGGAGCAGCAACTTCGTGATCAACTCACTCGTGTAAGTCATCACGCCACGCGGGCTTCATGATTGGTCCTCTGGTCTGGAAGCCATGTTGACTTCAGATTTGTGTCTTCTTATTCAAATTTGGTGATTACCTAAGAACCGGGTTTACATTCTGGGATAGCTCCTCGACAGTTCCTAGAACTTGCAGGCTTTGACGCTTTTGAGACGAAAAAACGCACTAAAGAGAAAATGGACTCCTGGACGAGATTTCGCTCAGGATGTACTACCATACACATGGGGACTCCCCTAAGTGTATAAGTTAATCGAACTATAACCCTTACTTAAGCTCGACGTGTGCTTTGCGGCTTGTTTCGAAATGCTGTTGAGTAACTTCTCGCAATGGCGTTGGCGGCGGCGGCGGCGGCGGCGGCGGCGGCGGCGGCGGCGGCGGTGATAGCACGCGCGTTTTGCGCATTGTGTTGCAGAGTTGACCCGAAGACGATGACAGCTAGCATCTCGATCACCTTGCCCCAGCTGTCCGGACATGGACGCTACGAAGTTGACGGCCGCCTTGTCGGCTTCGCTCTCAAGAGCCAGGGCTTCGCCAAAGGCAACTTCAGTGAGTTCATGTTGTTTTCATCGTGTTTTCTCTATCATGGGCGTCCATCAGGCCAAGGGAATCGTCCGGTGAAGACATTGTCCCCGTTCGGATGTAATCAATGTGTACAGCAATCCGTGTAATTGCAGCTGCAAAGATTGTATAATTACGTACACGCGGTGTTAAGAGTAGAAACCTGATGCAACTGATTCGTGCATCCGTTTTTATTCTTATGTCATTGATTGCTGAGATTCGTTTAATTTTCTCCCAGAATACGTATAGGTACAAGTTGACTATCAAGTGTAAATCAGATTTCGATATCTCTGTACCACAACGCGTATTGTCTCTTTTATCTGCAGCTAACATCCAGGCCGATGTGACGGGGTCTGCAAAGATCACGACCACCAACGGAATCCGTCACTTCATCGTGGACAAGGTGGCTTCGAAGATCCGCATCCTGGGAGACGCCAGTCTAAAGTTGACGAGCGCGAACAGTCAGGACTCTAGTTTGGGTAAGTTCTTAAGGTTATACCGTCTCGTGTTTGAATTACGATTCGGATGTAAATATTTGAAGCTATCCTTCGGTTGCGGCGACCGTCCAGAAAAGTGGTTTCGATTTATCATCAATGAATCTAACAAATTAAAAAAATTAGCGTCTATAATTTATGTACGAAATTGTTTACATAAATTTCTAGGCCATCTCCATGCTAGCTAAAGTTGAAGTAAATCACGGTCATCTGCTTGCTCCAGACATACAGCAATGAATTTGGGAGCTCGGAGTAAATCTATAACCCTATCAAAAATATTTTAATACTGCTCTCCATCGAGTCCAACGCTAACTGTTTTCACGCGTCTGATCTCGCGTCTTCTCTTCACAGTCAACGCGTTCAACGTTTTCTTCAAAGAGAACCGGAAGGACATCTACGAGGTGCTGACGCCGATCATCAACGACACGACAGACGACGTGATCCGTCAGGTGTTCGACAGCCTCTTCTCCACCTTGCCCATCGAAGAGATTTTTCCCGCTTGATTCTCATATCTCTCAGCTAGCACTATCCCTGTGATGCACCTAGCACTAGAGTCAAATACGACACACACCTATATTGTAGTCATGTAGTTGATACGAGTCTAAGGGTTGCTGGTGAACGATTTGCCGAATCCTGTATGACACTGCAGTGTGGCATTATGAACCAAATAAAACTTTACCTATATACTTGTAAACATTTTCTGTTCAGAGTTTATTTTTGTGGTATAGTAACTTTTCCAGCGGTATCCGCAAATAACTCACTAAACGAGTTGACCATCGTAAACGCATCAGCACCATGATACAGAAATTGATTTGCTGGTTATGGTTATTGGTTGCTTAATACCCAAAATCGCTGAGCAAAGCTTTCAACATCAAATACAACGAACACAGTCAGCATTTTTTTTGTCTGAAATATTTGCAGTTATTTGTTGTTGCGCATTGAATAGTCAATGATGCAGCTGTGTGTACTGTTTCTACTGTCCTCCCTGAGATTCCTGTCAGCAAGCCACGAAGCGGAAGATGTACTCAGTAAGTCAATATATTTACAGTGAAAACACCAAATAATTAGGTCCTCATAAGGATTTAACCAGGGGTGCAAAAGAAGTACCCGGGCGGTCAAAAAAGCTGCTCTGGTCTTCTTACATTCAATCCCATGGACACACAATATATAAGGTGCATTGTTTACCATTCCCTAGCGCTGTAGCATTACTCCAATTATTTACACATGTTTGATTTAATATTTAGATTCAAATAATATTGTAATATTTTAATCAAGATTGAAAACCTTATAGAATAAGGAACGTGTTTACTTGTTTTTGATACCCTTGCATGGGCTCTGGCGACGATAAATGAGAATAAATACCGTTTTTTGGACACTTGCGCTTCTGTGTGAACTGAACTAGCGCGTCACTTCCGTCGATGTACAACGATTAGACTGGAACCGATTTCTAAAAAATGTGTCTCCTTCTGATGAGTGGCGAACCAGGGTGTTAAAAGCTGCCAACAATGTTATTCCTTATCAGAAGAATATGCTGCATCTGAAAACCATTGTTGGCAGTTTCAAAATTGGGTTTTTACCCCCCAAAATCGCCAAAAACACGGTTTTTACCATATTTTTTTAAATGCTGTATACGCACGAAGATAACTGTCCTAAAATTAATTTAAAAAATGTATGTTGTTAAGGAAAGTATTTTTCATAGTTTGAATTATTCTGAGTTTAGATTTTCATAACAATTAACCACGAAATAGGCCCTCAAACACAAAAGTTTGAGTTTTTGCTTTGGACCAAAAAAACATACCACGTCATTGTAAGCAAACGGTAAAAGATAGAGATTTGAAATTTTCCCCAAAACATCGCTGACAATTTGTGCCCATGATGCCGTCAACATATTTACTTTACCTAGTTTAGTTTTAGTTTTATAACAGAAACAAGACGGCGCCGTGTAATACGGCGAGTGTCGGGCGATGCCGCGGAACCAATCACAGCGCGCATACGCATCACGTGGCCCTGCTAATCTTGCGTACAGTGAGCGCTTGTCCACGGAGCTGGCAGCCCTGGCAGCATGCTTCCTCAGTTCGTTGAGTTTGCTGAGTTTAATTTTTTACTTCTCTTTGCCGACAGGGGTGGGGCTGGGAACCAAATATTCACTTTCACCCACATATTGCTCTAACTTGTGACTTGAAACATACTTATTAAAGTGGTTGATGTAGTGGTGCGAATCGCAGTTTACTGTCAAAGCAATGCCACTTTACCCGTATACAATACTTCAGAGTAGATTCCACTTTAAGTCTTCACTATCGTTTTGTCTTTGACAGACTGACCAGACCTAAATCCAATGCATACAGGAATGCAAATCAGGATTACATTAAAAATGTCTCTTTTTAGGAGAAGAGAATGTTGGAGATTGCTTGCAACTCAGGCAAGCAGCGCCGATATCAAATATTTATCGTTTTTTTTATCAAGTCAAAAATTATCTGTAAGAACTAAGAGGCAACTCTTTTTTGGCATGGAGGGCGCTACTCTTATTTCACTAACAAAACGAACATTCAACGCAAAAAAGAAGCAGGTTCCCCCCGCCCATCGGATAACCCTTGGAGGAATAGGTGTAGAAATAGTTGAGAATCGCGATTTTCAATAAACCACGGTCTGTTTTGCAGACAAGATTTGAAAACATGATAACCATGGATCAAATCCACGAGCGAGTTTTAAAAGATGCAAAGCACACATCGTGCGATTTGTGTTAGTTTGTAAAACAGTTTTATGGTTTAAATTGCCTTCGAGACAAAAAATCTCTTCAAGAGCTCAGTAATCGAGATCAAAAGTGTATCCGTTCTTCTAAAGTCTGAATGAAGAGGACCACGCTACTTATTTTGTGCCACGAAATAATAATGTGATGCAGGTCGACCGATTGGATACCGCCGAAGATGTATCACCTCTCCTATCTAAACCAGTCGACAAAGATCTGATGCACATGGTTCACGATCACGTTGCTACTCGAATAAGCTCAGATCACTTGATAATCGTCACTCATTGGTAGTTAGCCAATATGAAGTTTAAAAGTGCATTCCAGAACCTTTGCATCTTGTTCATGGGTGGCTCTCTCAAGACACAGAGGAGTTGTCAACAACTCTACAATATTGAGTTCAGCTCAAGACGTTGTGCAGGATGTCAATTTTTGGACTCCGAAACACATTTGATTGGCATGCACATACACCAAGCTACGTGATCTAAAATCCTTGTTAAAATTTTCCATTCGGCGGAAAACACTATTGGGCTATGAATTTTTTTTAGCATATAAGATCCGGTGGCATATAAGATAAAACTGGTGCCACTCATAGTATCCCAAAATGTATAGCGATTGTTCCAAATAATACGTACGGATAAATAATGCAATGTCTCCATTGCGATATAGTTGTCACAAATCTAAATTGCTCTGCACTGACGAATTCAGATGTTTTGTTGGGAATCTTCCTGTTGTAATGTGGTATTAGATTATCAAGACGAAGATAATAATAATATGTTGAAACTTGAAACACACAAAAGCTTGGATCAATATCATCAATATAGGGTTTCATTTGCAATTGTAGGCATGGTACAACATTAAATAAGATATAAACTGTCAATATAAGTGTCGTGTGTGAATGAATGTGACTTGTCCCAAAGACTCCGTACGGGTAAATAGCTTCATGCGTATTTCTAACATCAAGTACCTATCTCTGGTAACAATGCACAATGCTTACCTCGTCATTATTTTAGTTATAGTACCGATAAAGAAGAAATAACTGTGAAATGTTGCGTTTGAACCACAAGCGCGCGCTGATTCCACATGGCTAAATGCGAGACCAGCAGCCAACTGACCAATCAGCGGAGCGCGTTCGTCGCTGGCGACACGGCTAGCCTCTCGGCCGGGCTCGTATCTGTTGTCTTTCGGAATTAATTGTGATCAAAATATTTACGCGATTCTTTGTGGGAAAACTTCATTGCCTTCTACACCCATTGACCTAACAAAGTCTATATTTATTATTTATTTTCGTTGATTAGATCTCGTAATACGGCAATGCTAATATTTTTTCTCGCGCCGTCTCAATTTTGCATCCCTGTTTTCACCCCAAATTATAACTTATGTCGCATATTTGAATGATTAGTTACACTTATTAGTCTTTTCTGAATATTTCCACTTTTTTGTTTTTTTTCTAGTGTTCATAATGCAGGTTCTGTGAATTATTTTCTTTGTACCAGCCGCTTTCTACCCTTATTGGGTTTTAAGGGTAAAATAGTGGAAATGGTGATTGCCAACAATGTTTTTCGGATTCAGCATTAAAAAATCTATTAGAATCACTTTGTTGGCAGCTTTTAACAGGCCGGGCCCCAAAGTTGAAAAATTTCAATTTCGGGCCTAGTCTAGATGTCCTGGACATCACAAAACGCCGTACGACATTATACGATAAAAACAATACAGGACAGCACAGGACAGCACAGGACAATACACGAGATGACAGGACATGACAGGACAACCCTAGGACTACACAGGACAACACAGGACAACACACGAGATGACAGGACATGACAGGACAACATAGGACAACACAGGACAACACAGGACAGCACAGGATAGATGGCAGAGAGGAGATAAGTGTTCGTCTTAACGTAATATTTTATCTTACTAAAAAGGCATAGTAGTACCAAAGTAGTGTAGAAAGTAAAAATTTACATGTGTAACCTCAAACCAAACCGACCAATTTTCCGAACATTTTCCAAAGAAATATGAAGTGTGTATAAAAGCCGGTGCAACAGGTATCCCACAGCAAGTGCAATTTCCCTTGCTTTCAGAAAGCAATCTTGTACGGCTTTGTGTGTCATGTCAAGGCTTCGGTGAAAATATTCTAGCTATGGGAAACCACGGTGAAAATCACATCTAGAAATACGTGTAAACAGGATCGAACATGGACTTATATTTGCCATGGGAAGCCCCACAGCTTCGAAGCGAGATAAACTGTTAGTTTGTTGTAGAATCCGGAGCGACTAGGAATGTAAGGGTTGAGAATATAATGTACTATCGCACGGATCGAACATCCTTCTGCCGGAGAAACTATCCCGAATTTAACTGAAATTGTTGAAGCACAGCATGTCAACAACAATTGGAAGAGAAGATTTCAAGGATCTATCTTAGGAATACCAGACTGCACCATTGCTTGCAAACGAGCTAACTAACTTTACTTAACCAACTAACTGGGGTTTATTCTAACCAATAATCATTGTAGTTCGGAAATTCATCAAATAATTGGCTGAGTGGATCCAATGGACAGATCAAAACGTTATCATGCGCAGACCTACCAAATGGAAGCTGAAATGAAATGAAGCGACCTACCAGACGTACCAAATGAAAGCTCGTCGTGGCTCTGTTTTTCCGAGCTTTTACTTCCATTTCCCCACCATTTGAGTCATACAGAGAGTTCTTGCAAAAATCACCAGCTCGAAAGAACAGATCTGATTGAAGAACACATATCGGCATCGGACACGCAGTAAACGCTCTCGAAACATACTCTCTAACATCAGCAATTAGCGGCAATGAATTAATCACAAGTCATAAAGCCCATGTTTATCTTTTTTCCAGCGGAGTATTTCAAGGTTTGTCATCGCAGCGACCCAGAGCTAGAGAAATGTATCGGTGAATCGATAGAAGCGTTGAGACCTTATCTAGGAACAGGTGAGACTGAGAAGCAATTACACCGCTGCTACAATCATCTCAGCAGGCTGCGAACTCAAATGACGACCTTACAGACGTTCTATGGCGCATTAGTATGTCACTCCTTGGACTAGATGAGCGTGAGACGAGAGCATTCACTTCACCATTCAATTGACAGCAGTGTAGATATCTCATCGTATCTGACGATGATAACAGTTACAGAATAACCCACCCCCTATCTCCCGATGGTAAATGAAACTAATGAAACTTATCGGATGTTGTATCGAGATGTCTCGAGCTCGTATCTCGCGGTTCGAATCCAGGCTAAATTCCCCCAACCTCTCTCTCTAGCCGGAGATTTCAATTTAGATGCTGGTTGCCTTCTACGTTTGTGCTGAATTGCTCGTCTTATCCATCCAGGAATACCTAAACTGAAGATTCCAAAATGTGATCCTCTCGTCATCTCCGAGTTTGTGGTGATCCAAGGCCAGGGTGCAATAAGCATGACTTCCACCTACAGCAACATTGTCGTCACTGGCGCCTCCGAGTTTCGTCTGGACAGCGTCCGGTAAAAATTTTCGATCTACATTTTGGTATCTTGGTGAAAATTACACTGTAGCCCATAATTATATATCTACTTGGGGACTGGAACCCCGAAATACACTAATAAAGGAAGAAAATGTACTTCATCACCGCCTGTGATTTGCATGTTGATAACAGGGCTGTGCATACCTAATAATGGAGTCTTGAGTTCATTATTAAAGCGTGACAAAAATAAAAGAACAGCTATGGTATTTGGTCGTGAATGATATTTCTTTCAATAAAGGGTGGATCTCGAGAACAAGACGGTGCAGATCCAACTGTTCCTTCCTCGTCTGAAGATGAGAAGCAACTACACGATGACAGGCCGCATAATGATCCTTCCAATAGCCGACCAAGGAATCAGCCATGGCAATTACAGTGAGTGGCCATAGCAAAAAATAAGCACGAAATGGTCAAATCAATCAAGTATTAATATCTAAGTCGTTAAGCCTTCTTATCACATCGCATGGTAGTACTTTTTGGTTCTTACCATTCAATCGATTCTGTTCCACTTTGCAGGCGATATAACTGCCACGTGCAGTTTGCAGGGCAAAGAGGTGACGAAAGAGGGACATGTTCATTGGCTGATCGACGACTTGTTTCTGACCCTCGAGATCGGGAACGCCACGATTCACGTGGACGGATTGTTCCCTGGGAACCAGGAATTGGGTTTGACGCTCAACCGTTTCCTCAACGATAACTGGCGGAGTGTTGCCGAAGACATCAAGCCGACGCTAGCGAAGAAGCTGGGAGATAAGATCAAGGAAATTACCAACCCCATATTTGACAAGTTTCCCGTCGATGTTTTGTTGCCACCTTAACCATTTGTATTTGCTAAACGTTTTTTATTAATTTATGGTGATGACATTTGCATGTTTGATGATGATGTAGAGCTCATAACGTTACTCATCCTTCTCTGATGACTCTGATGGCTGATGGCTGCATCTCTGCATGGCAACTCTGATGGCTGCAACGATTACTTTATTACTTGCCAAGTTCATCTTTGCACGATTTTTCCAAATATTCATTTCTCTCATCTTACATTCCCCAAATAGTCCTGTGAAGGTCATCAGAAAAAATGAAATAACTAATTCTGTTAATGCATGTATTATAAGTCGTATTTTCTGGGGTTGAATGGATTGAGAACCTCCGAATTCCTTATCCTGTAACTGTTATGCAACAGACCAATTGAATAAGCTTGTGGTAGCGAAAGAAAACCAGCCCCTTACCTTCAAACTTCAAGCTAACCGATGCCACCCACCTTTTATTCACAAGATGATGCTGGTGAAGAGTGATCCGAACCAGGAAGAAGGGACATTAGAATAGATGGGTGCTAATGTAGTGTCCAATGAAAATTCAGTGGCAATCACCAATGACATAACAGTAACAACAATGGTCAAGGCATTTATTTGCTCTCGTAATGCAAGGCAGTGGTGGCCACATCTAGGTAACATATTTACGTACGTCACTCGTTTTAGATAGCTGCCCGAAATGCTTAAATACTTGTGTGTCGTTTCTTAACTGTTTCTAAGATCGCTCGTAATCACACAACCAGCAGACATCACTCACATTTCTTTGTTTCGCGCTTTGCAAATTATACCTATTAGTAAGAATTTATAGTAATTGACAATGGAAATCAAGTATAACTGACGACATCAGAGAACATTTTCTCGATTATGTTAAGGAAGCGTGAACCCAGAATTACTTTAGAAAAGCAACCATTTCAGAAGAGATCAATACGAATAGTTTATTTTCTAATTCTCTATCCATGAATCTAGAAGTAAGCCCGTAAAATCAAGGGACAACGTAATTGAAAGTGTGTGTTCATTTTTTCAGGTGAACACACAGTGCTGCTAGAGTATAACAATAGTTCTGTTATGGGTCCACTCTGCCGAAGGAAGCTGTTATAGTTTTTCTGATGATAGTAATCGTGTTTTTATCAGAATGATAAGCTCTTGCCAGTTGCCAAAAAAGGCAACGAGTCTTTTTTTCGGGGTAAACTTTTCTGCGCCTAGATCTTTAGCCTACACGAATCGTCAGCTTCTTTCGAGGTAAAGAACAAGAAGACACACAAGCTAAGCAAATTGCCGTCATGCTTGCTTGATTGAAAGATGCACCTAAGGCGGACTCATCTCAGATTGGAGCGAAGTAAATCGAATGAGCAGTCTGATATAATTCATATCAGCAGCACTACACCTAGGAATATCTCTATTAGATTGAATCCAAAGAGTTTTCTTTCAAAACTTGGTAACACGTGACATGACCTGTTAAGTGTAGTCGCTGTTTTTTGCGTGATTTTGTGGAATGTGTACCTACACGATTGAATAAGATAGGTGCGAAATGGTCAATTACAACTATTCACTAAAATAGTTAATAATAATTACTATAGCACCTGACATATTTTCGTTTGCACGTGTGAGTAAAATTCATACATTTGATCACAGTCGTTCGAGCCTGTCGTTTGATGTGTATGTAAACGACTGTCCAGATCTACCAATATGTCTCAGACTTTAATAGATAGATTTGGGAGATTATATAGCTGTTGCTGTCAATAATCTTAGTACTTTTTTTCTTTTCTAAAAGAGCATGATATTTAAAATGGAAGGCTTTCTATGCAAGGTGGAAGTGTAGAGTGCAAACTCGGCCAAAACTGTGGATTTCTTCTAAATTCCAAGTGTACCGATATGATTGGTTCACCTTGACCAGGAAAGAGTTATTATCACTAATCATTGAAATCTAAAGAATATCTAAAGAAAACCTGCAGATGGTTTTTTGAAGAATTAAAGGTTTGTATTCATACTGCACGGCAGTAATCGTCAAGCAATTCACGTATATGTCAAACAAAGAAATATCGTGCTGTTCAAGAGTGATGAGAATCTTTTGATTAATGAAAGTTTCTTTTTCTGGATTTTCAAGGTATATATCTCACGAACTGAAAATGAAATTTAAAAACATTAAAAAATTTTCATACTCTTTCGTCTTTGTCCAGTAATTAATGCATAATGCATGACAAATTGAAATGAAGTCTTGGCCTTTCGACAAAAAAAATCAATAGCACAATTGCGACTAAGAATTTAGTGCTCTACATCTTTTCCATTCGGTATCATCAATTCCGATCGATTGCGTCGTTAAAGTTGACAGCTACAATTCGTTCGTTTTGAGTTTAGACGTTGATTGAACGTGCGACTGCGAGATGCGATGAGACGTGTTTTGGCGGACATACCCGAACAGTATGGAGACTTTCATGGGACTAGAAGCTGATAAAGTGCATCTATACCGATCACCTACAAGGCTTCTTATTTTATATTCCTATATCGTACAATATATAACTTATCATCCTTTTCCTTGTGCCGTTAAAAACTCTGGTAATTTACTTTCTAGATAATTATTTCGTTAACTTGGTATTATTTTCTTGCTCGATAATATTCAAGAAACCCCTCCACTTGAAAAGATTCATATGTCCCAACACGCGTTTGTCAGACGTTGTGTTCATTAATAATAGTCTTTGTAATCTCTTATTTACGACGAAGGCCCATTTCCATAGTGTTACACATTTTTTAAGATATTCAATTCTTCCACGTCAAAAGCTAAAACGAGTAGTACTTCCAAATTATTGGGAAACCTTATGATAAATGAACTAGAACGTCGTGAGATTTTGGCTGATTTTTTAAATAGACCGATGCAATGTCGTGTATGGCATGGTGAGAATTGTCACCGCCCGAAATGTGTTTGAAATAAAGAAGCATGCTGCTGCCATTTTTTGCCGCTGTTATTAAATTTGAAAATTTTACTTGGATTTGATTCTCCATATTTTACATCAAAATTTCATGGTTACTTTCTTGGCAAACAACTAAAGGTGACATCGCTGAAGTTATTTAAAAATATACCAGCCACAATCTCCTTTCATAAAATCATTTAAACGTCTAGCAAACAATTAAATAAATACTTCTGCTACAAATGCAAAGCATAGATAGTAGGGTGACATTACTCTTATTAATAAATATATAAATAGATATCACAGATAAGCAGTCGTCCGCCCTGCTATTATATAGAGACTAGTAAAGTAGAGAATGGTTTCTTCCGATAAATTACCAGAGTTTTCCCACCCTTAGCTTAGAACCTTAGACTAAAATACAATTAATTACATAATCATAATGATACTTAGATGAAAAATCTTAGAAATACGAACATAATTAGTTCAATCATAATTCACAATCAATTAACCAATACCTAACACGCTAGGTTTGTCTAATTATGCACTGACTGGAATGAAACGTTCATTTTAAAATACTAAAATTAATAATGATCAATCAGCCACAATAATGGAAGCGAGAGCAAACTTGTGGAGGGGTTAATATATATCAAACATTTGACTAGAATTTGTCGTGAGCTTTGACTGATATGGAAACATGAGCCCCCCATTCCGGCACTTGAATACTTCGGTGGCTTAGCTTTAAATTTGCGTACCTACCAATTGTATTTTCTTATATACACGTACGACTAGATATTAGTATCTTACATCGACTCGAAAGAACATTTACATATTTACATGATTTTCATACCTGGACATATACGCGAGCACAAAATTTGAAATTTTGATAATTACGTACCCGATGATAAGACAATTTTTGTGGCATGACCTAATCACCCGATCCATCCATCCTCTTAATTGGTCCAATTGACATGCTTTACTTCCTCCCTGATTGGATAAATAGTGATAAATTTCAGTTACTTTCGCTTATTTGAACGCCTTCACTAGTCGGTTATTTTTTAATTATTAGTCGCATATCTCGCCGCTGCAACTTTGTCAGCACCAGCGCTTTAACCACACAAATGGTGCCAGTCCCGAACCAAACGCAACATAACATCCCAACAACCGAAATGATGGCGCAAAAAGTCAGCTCTACAAACCAGAATTTCAGACGGCCAATCCAACCATACACGAAATCACCAAACCATCAACAACAACAACACACTAAGCATCAGTCTCCAACAAAACCAATCAAAGCTCACGTGACATTGCTAAGTCATTAAAATACATAACAATCGACTATCCGTTCACTCGACAACGACGTCGGCGTCGTCTTCGTCGACGACGTCTTCACCGGCGTCTTCGTCGCCGCCACCGACGCCGACGCCGCCGCCCGGAGCATCATTGGCATCGTCATAGCCATGCGGCCGGAGAATCGCCCGGATCGCCGCGTACTGTCTCTTGAAGCCCAACTTCGTGTACAAACTTAGCGAGGCGTCGTTCTCCGGCCGTATCACAACAAACGGTATGTACCCGCGCGAGGTGACCACTTTGGTCAGGTACTGTGCCAGGTGAATGCCGTAGCCTTTGCGTCGGAACTCGGGGCGTGTTTGCATCGAGAACATTGCGCCATAGTATGACTGCACCATCCACGCGGCTAGCTCGCCGGAAGAGAAGATGCCGTACGCGGGCAGGGCGTTGATCAGCTTCTCGAAGATCTCGACGCACTCCATGTCGTTGGCGGGGTACAGGTCGTGGATCTGGTGCGCGTGTTCGGTCTGCAGCTGACGCATCTCAGCTTCCTCGGCGGGTAGACTGGAACGCGGCAGAGAAAATATATAAGGGTGGGAACGGGTGGCTTTCATGGGCGAGGTTTCCTATGGGTGGAGGGTGACGGTTGATTGAGTTGTGTCGTTGGGGACGGGGGTCGTTTTGTGTGACGGATAACTTTATTGCGGGGCAGATTCTCAATTTCGGGGGGTGTGCGGTAGCAGAGAATGTAATTGTAAAGCGACCTTGAAGAAACCAAAGCCGCAAGGTTTCAGGAAAATATTCGCGGAACTGACGAAAAGTTTTCTCGTGAGACCTTGTTCTATATTTTACTGTCCCAAGATCCATATATTCTAAGTTTAAACTTTTGATGAATTATAGCTCGTCAGTTATCAACATTGATAATTATCAACATTGATGGAATGGGGATAAGGTCAAAGTGGCTCCATCGTTGAACAGTCTGAAGTCCAACCCGACCCAGATGAAACCCAACCGCATGGGGCATCAGAAAAACATGTCCGAATTGCATGGAATTTTCTATGATTCCTTGGCAATCGCGTAGAAAAGCAGGATCTTGGAAATCGATGCTGCCGCTATCCGTATTGTTCCAGATTCATTCTCAAGATGGGGATCGTATTCATAGTCAGCCTTTAAAGTTGCTAAGCTAAGCTACATATAATTTAAACATTGATTTTCAAATCTACGTTGAGAGATAAACAAACAAACAAAATTAACTTTAAGTAATTGGTGTTTCATGGCAATTTTCCAACCTCTTGGCTCTGAGCACTCAGAGCCAGAAGTCATCTACATGGTGAAAACCATTAACCAATAGGCTGAATCATTTTTCTTCCTAGCGAGAAGTGAATATTAAAGTATATCCATCCAAAAACTGACCCTTGACATAACTGCGTCTCTGTGTCCTGTTTCAACCATGAAACGACCACGAAACGACCACGAAACGACTACACCTAACACCTCAGAGCCCTAACCTAATGCGACTGGTGTTACGAGCTCCCTTGTGTAATAGAGCCCGTTGACTTCATGATACCCCTGGACGCGAAGCGCCAAGAAAGATGTACACTGCATAACAACTCACTCTTCGAGCATGACAGCTTCCGGCGGGTCCGAGCAGACGTACACGTCGCCGCACACCTTCTCCATGCTTCCGACGAGCGCCACGTAGAACTTCTCGACGTGCTCGATGATCGCACCGTGCGTGAAGTTGAGGAACAGCGGCCGCGTCCAGTCGATCAGCTGGTCTTCCGTCTCGAGCAGATGCAGGTTCTCCAGCTTGTCGCACGGACAGAACACGCTGAAGCTCTCGTACAGCCGGCCGTTGGGCTGAGGAAAAGCAGGAAAACGTAGAAATGTGAGCGTGCCACATCGAGTTGCGGCAACTTGTTTCCTGTCTGCGAGGACCGATGGCTGATCACGTTGTGCGTTGCCTTGCTAACGCCTTGTAGCGTCTGCTTGCCGGTTTATACATGTGTTCCAGAGAGATTCAACTGTATGTGTTTGTCTGTTGGCATTGGCAATAAGGGAACCCTTGTTGGCTTCTCTGCTGGCACTTCGGATGAGATTTACTGCCTCTGAACTAGATTCAACTCTAGTGCAGTGAACGCCAATCTGTGGAAATGTTCTCTGTTCGCAGAAGGTGTTGGCGAGAAGTTTTTTCGGGTCTTTCTATTCAAAGGATCGTTGTTCGTAGGTGCATTGGTTGACCTTGCTAGGTTATTACGCAATAACATCTGTTATCGGCACCGAGAATATAAACTTTTTTCTCCTATTAAAACATAGAAATTGCTGGAAGTAGATTATGATGCTGGTAAACTAGTCAATTATCGAGACCCCTGAACGCAGCCCGCAGAGCAATTGCTTTTCATACATCACGCGAATATCAAACCCACGGTATTACTTATGCAACCGTTTCGCGCTATTAATAAATATATCCTTTACATGATCGATTCACCCAGGATGCTATAGAGCAACTCCTTTATCCACATACTACACTGCAGCCCATTTTCGAAACACGATCGCTACCCCTGCGTGTTGCCCGGCCGTGCAGTGTTGATCGACAGAGTGATGTGTTTGAGAGGCATGCCATACGCCAAGCACTGGTTTTCATCGTCTTTTGTCACGGGCTCGTGCGAAACCAGGCCGTGGGTGGATGGGGGGTCGACCCCCCTTTTGGTGCAGGCAATGGGTCAATTATGTATGTATATCGGTAGCGTGAGTGGTTTAGGGGGCGACTACGATGTGGTTGGAAGTTGCCCGATGCAAGTCGTCATTGGCGCAATTTAGCGTGATGCATGCATGTTTCACGACGCTGGCACTCGGGAGGATCGGGGCAGCGAAGTTTCATGGTTGCTTCAAGGCGATTTGATGCACTCTTGGGTGGTGGATCGCCGATGGGGATGAACTTGAAGCGCTGAGAGTGTTGGATGCATCAACATTGAAAGGGTTGTGCAGTCACGTGACTGGTTTTCAATTATATGTACGGATGTCTAATTTTTCTGAGATCTTCTAAGAAATTGTTTGGATTTTTGGAAGGAGCGCTTTAGGGCTTTATCAGCTTAAATAACTCACAGAAGCATCTTATAAGTGGGACCCTCCAACCTCTCTCCCGAACAGAACTGATCATGTGCATGATGGTCACCCATCAAAGACCTAACTCAGCGCGATGTTGCTTAACTTCGGTATGCTCATGTTTTCTGACCTTTTGGATTCGTTGGCGCTATTAGTCATATATTAACTACCGTGCAATTTTTCCCTTTTTCCAAGTAAGTAGGTTCTAAGCGACTTAAAGCATTAAGCGATAGTGATAAATAATTAAATTAAGTAGATATGTATACCTATATATTTATATACCTGCCACAATTGTTTTACTCAATTCCCTTAAATAAGAACCAATAAACCTTATCCTAGCACCCTACTTTGTACGATGAAAATTGGAATAGACTAGAGAAATGGTAATTTTGGTAGGGCAGACTATAATTATGCCCATGAATATACACGAGCAAACTCGCCAGGCTTATCGGTTGGGAATTACAAAACTAAAGAGCATAAAGAAGTTTCTTGACAAATTGAGTTTATTACCCCGCATAGTTTTGATTGAGTAAGTTACAGAAGTTTTCCTCATTATTGCTAATGGAAGCTGCTTTTTGAGCGCGCGCTGCAAAATGCAATTTGGAAAAGCATTATTAATGCTCTCGAAGGACTTCTCTATGGCTTCTCTATGATACACATAACTCAAAGTGCATGAATGAAAATTATTCAGCTTGTAAGCAAGAGGTTCACATAGGATACGTATATACCTAACTATAGTCAATTGCATTACCAGCATTACTGTATTATACAATACTTTTCGAGAAATCTTATAATTAGATTTATCTGAGAGAAGATCGCCCTCCCAGACCAATTCTGCTTAGCAATTCTGATCGAGACAGAAATAAAGAATCTTTATTTATTTCCCAGAGGTCTTAACAAATTGTTATTTATCTGGATGCGCCAGAGTAACGATGAATGGCATAGGATTATATAGTTCCGTCCAAAATTACACACAAAACAATTCCTCGAAACACAATTTGCTTCCCGCTGTTCAATATTCCAATGAAGACAGACGGCTTCACAATCCTCGAAACAAGATTTTTAATTCCACCAGCAGTGCAGCTATCCACAAAACCGAGTACCCAACACCCCTGGGAGAGATATTGTCCCATCTTTGTTAATTGTAACCTAACAGCCAATTAAATTTGCTTAGCATTGGTGATTGATTAAATATCCTATGTGTTACACAGCCCCAGGGGCTTGTGCAGCCTGGATGTGCGGTAATCTACAATGTATGTACCCACTCTTTGAGCTCCGAAATGGGAAGTATACATTTGAGTATGCCAGTTTTTGGTGCCCATTCCCTTATAAGAAATGGGAACTGGTAAACTAAAATAAAACCATGTGTATACCTAACCTATTATAAATCAAATTCAAAATATTATAGTCGGTGTATTACGCAAATCCCATTTCTGAAATAAGGCGTTGCATAAATAGAATAACATCTCGCCTTGGGCGTAAACGATCGAAATTTCATTCTTATTGCTTCTGTTGCAAAGAATTCTTCGGAGATAATTTTTCATCCTCCCCTGAATGGGATCAGGGGATGATCCCCGGGTCCATCTCGGCTAACTCTATAGGGTGTGGATGAACGGGGGTAGATTAGCAATGCTGCATTGAACCGCCTTGACAGCGAGCCAACTAGGTCAGGTAGTCTTTAAGGAAAAGCGACGGAGGAAAAGCGAAATAATTCAAACCTGAAGAGCTATGCGAGAGTTGCACGACACCTATGACTATATACAACACAGAAAGCTATCTTTCTTACAATGTCCATCTCAACAGAATTGCGGCGTGAATTTTTAAGTTTTGGTGCAGAAAAAGTGTAAATAAGTGATTGCTTTAAGATCCGTCTTGCAGTGTTGATCTGTGGGTGGGTGCCAATGCGATGTGCTTCATTCTTCTTTGGGTGCACAGGCATTTCAGAATTTATATTTCAGAATAAGTTTTATAAAGTATTCAAAAAAGATTTTATTCGTAACCGGAAGTTCCTGGATAGTTTATAACTTGGAAACAACTCTTCTTTAAATTTATTTATATTTTTGTGGAATAAAATACCAAAATAACGATCTTCATGTCGGATTATTACTGGGATCAGATTGAGTTTAAAAGCAGTAAGAACCAAAATATCTATAAATATTAAGCAGGAATAACATTGTGATATGTGATGCATATATAGCTGCGTATAACAAAGAGCTATCCGCGCATTCTTCCACCACATTACAGTTTAATAACAGAAGACTTAGAGCTCCAGCTTAATCCGCGACGCCATTAAAGCATAGCACAAGCTTTACACCCCATATAAACTTAACCTGTATATGGATGTTGTGTTATCCCTATGGATGGTATAATGTTCTTTTCAGCACCAACGAATGGAGTCTATGTTCGTATGATTTAAGCAGAAGGCTCAGCAAAAGCTTGCGTGCATTGTACAAGCATCTCATAGGAAGCAACCAGGATGAAACAATCGCGATAAACTTCCAGCTTTGAATCTAGATTTTAACTATGTGAGTGGAAGTGGAAGACTAGTTAATAGTTAAATATTTTGTGCTGGGAGCGCACAGCATCGTTCTAATTTCAAATGTAATTTGCTTTTCTTCTTGGGCAAGACGCGTTGCAGCTGGCTACAAATATCTTCTAATCCTAACTTGTCCTGTCTGAGGAGAGAGCCTGGCTATCACATCCCTCCCGGACGTTCCGATCATTAGACGCAGCAAAGTTTTGCCTCTTTGTTAGCAACTCTTGGGTTTGTTACAACGGAACGAACGCGATGCTTCCAGCACACTTGGAGCAAATCTCTCCAGCTCTGATACACGCAGCTTGTGTTTTTGACGCAGTGAAGTGCTCTCAAAGTGAAACGTTTGTGAGTTTGATATTTTCTTGAGGCTTCCAGATGTCGTATCCAAAAGTATCCAATATCCCATAAAATATTAGTTTCAGTAGTAAATCGGCGATGTATAGTTCTAATTTCTGATTTCGGAGTACAAAAAATAGACTTTGTAAAACACGTTCCGCTTTTAGTTTGAGGAGCCAACACTAACGCCAGAGCCAAGAACGGCTGTCCAGCTTGGAAAATTGTAACGGCGGAGCAGAAAAAGTCTCGACAGTTCCAGTTTTCCTGAGAATCTAACCAAGGAAATGTCTGGCCACGTTTCCACCACGCGAGCCTGGGACCTCGCGAATTCAACGTGCAGATGTTCAGTGCTCTAAATACGTGGTGAAAATGTCAAAAGCGTCGAACACTTTATTTTTCACAAAATTGTGAACTGATACATGTCGAGTTTTATGGGACTGTGTACTAGTAAAACTTTTTGATTATTTTTTTAACTTTCAACATATTCCGGCATGTATACATTGAACCTACTTATTTTGTCCTTTATAGGCTGTAATATTATGTATAGAGCGTCCCAAGTACCTATGAGAGTGCAGTACACACATCCCGATCCATACCGGCAGGCAACAATATCCATTTCAGTAATGACCTCTCACCTTTAGTAAATGTCTAGTGAGTCACAAAAGTGGCACAATGAATACTTCGCGAGCCTGCATAGCTTCAAGCTATAAAATAATATCGCACACCAACGTTCATAATTTTTGAGCTGTGACGCATCAAAAGTTTGCACAGAAAGTTTTAGCAGTTTCAGTTTGAAGTAGAGTGAAATGTTTTGCCATATAAGTGTCGAGAGAAGACGGGTCGAAACTGACCCAGACTTTCCTTGACCTTACTCAGAGCGTGGGGTGTTTTGGTTGGGAATGGGTGGCCAGGAGTGTTAAATTGCAACCCGTGAACTTTATCTGAACGCGATCCATTTCACCAGGAGGGAGACTGGAGAGAAAATATGAACTTAAAACTAAATAACACAATGAGAAAGGAGCTTGCAATATCCATAAAGTCGTTGCTATATATAACAGTGATGTAATAAGTAACCCTTAGTGCGCGTTACTTTCTTTCAAAAACAAGATTATAGAAAAGACCGTGAGAGCGACGCGACGCGAGCGTTTCAAAGTGAATGGAAAAGTTTTGCTCGATTTAACGCGATCAGATCGTCTTTTTGTTTGAGTTGCGCAAAGGAGATGTTGTGCGGCTGCACGCTACGATCACGAGACACAGACAAAATTGTTCTTTTCGTAGGTCGTTTCAGAGGGGTTGGATTTGTAAAGAGATTCAGACAGAAATTGCTCCTCACTTGTGATCTACCAGCATCTTGAATGCTGCGGGAAAACTCGTCTGCATTTTCCCCGCCTGCGACGTGGTATTTAGTCGAGTGTCATACAGCGACAGGAAAACTAGAGTGACATAGAAGAAGAAAATTTAAGTCTTCTGCAATTTTCCTCGGCTTTTATTATTATCTTGAGCCAATTTTTAGCTTCTGTCAAGATATGTATAATTCCTCTCTATTTTATACTGCACCGAAGCTTTGAGCTGAGAACGTTTGTTTTACTTTAAATATAAGCATGACAAAAAAATGATTTATTCGTTAGATAACTGTGTATACTGTACCCTTACTGCTCCAAGCATAACGCCCCAGAGTCTCGCTGCTTTGTGTGCTCTCAGACTTGGAGGCACAAAACCCTGTGTCGCGTCGCGTGTTCCCCTTCTATAAAGCTCCACTTCGCTAAAGCCGAGATCTTATAGATATGATGAACATTTTTTGCATATTAGAGCAGTGGCATCCACTTACAATTGGCGTGTGTTTTTTTATCTTCTTTTGAACCGAAACAAGGTTAAAGTGTCTAGAAGTGTATTTTTGCAAGGGTGTGCCTGGGACCTTGGTTTGGACCGTTGCCAAATGACCCAGCCACCCAGACATGCACGGGCAGCAGTGCAGCCCAATCTGCTCAAAGTTGAGCCCCCATTGCGCCGAGCTCGAAACATGTTACTTGCTACTTGCGCCCCCGGTGCAGGCTGGTGTTGCTGCTTAATGTGATTACTTAAACCACTTTATGTAAATGAGGTTGCCCTAGGTGATAGTAAAAACATTACAGGGGGTTGTGTAGGTATATATAGTAAGTATACATAAAAAATGGATTAGCTTATTAAATTTGAGATCAAATTCCACCTAGTCTTAATTTTATGGGTGTGCTCAAGTTGAAATCAATAACGGGGTCGCGATTTTTTTAAAGAGGGGCCCTTATTTTTGCTCGTAAGCCGTGAAAATTGACCTGTACCGCTTCTCAAGCCTCGATAGGGGTTGAAATTTTTACTAGCAGATGAAATCGTAAAAGCTGATATGTTATATTGTTGATTTGAAAAGTAAGCGACGATTTCTAACTTTTGTCGTGTCTTCAGGGATTTCAACACACCCAAGTCAGGATACATTATTTTAAAGCTGAACTTCCAAACTTTGGCGTAATATGTGTGGCTACAAAAATTCATTATCATTTTACCATACCATACATTTTTAACAGAGAAAAATTTCTGCTGTTTCCGCTGGAAAAATCACAACAAACGTATCAATTTCAATTAAAAATAACAGCATTCTGCAAGAACAAACATAGCAACGTCACATAAAGTCCACATTCTTTCTGCAACGTAGTACATTCTATGCATTCAGTGAATAGTTTGCGTGCAAATGAACTCTCCGATCAAGAGACGCGAATGCGATTTCAGGAATGTGATGGTAAATCTGCATATTACTATAGATTGACAGTTCGAGAACGCTGGTGTTGGTTTGATCCGTTGAAATGTTGATTCGCGTGAGAATCTGCTTGCTTAATCCCAGCCAAGCCCTTGACGCTGCCAGATGAGCGTTGGTATAAGTTGCTTTCTATGTCACTATTCAGTGAATCTGTAGCCGATAATTTACTTTCGCGAATCGTTCGCTCATGCACTTCATCCCTTAACACAATATCCTCTTCCAATGTGAAAGAAATGGAGAATGCTAATTCGTCAATTGTCAAAGATGTCATTCAACGACAACAAAGTATTCCTATTCGTAACTGCGATGTAACAAATGATGATTTTCTAGCTCAAATCTTATTTTTTTGGCTGCAGAAAATACAGTGTTGTACCTTTAGAAAAACTGAAGCGAACATCTCGTATACAAGATAATCAATCGTGATTCCAAAGATATTTTTTTCGTGTCGTTTTCCCCGTCTGCAAGTTCGGCGTTCGCTAGCAATCAACGTTTGGTATTTTCATCGGAGAACTGCAAATTCCAGTCGGCTATCTGATCATCTATTACGGAGAGTCAAACCACCAAGCAAAAAGTGACTGCCATTTATGTTTTGTATGATAAATCACGGAAAACTCATTTTTAGTTGCAGGTTTTTTTCCGGCATTCGACAAGCACGCCAATCCTAAATCGTTTCGTCGAGTTTCCGACGCTGGGAAATTGAAAATCAGAATCGAGTCGAAGGTTCGAGGTGACCTTAAAAAGTTGACAGTGGCAGGCGATGGTCGAAAAGACACCAACTTTAGTAACGGGTGCGAGCCCTCAAGGTTTTTCCGAACCGGAAAGTCCACCAACAACCAAATACATTTATTTGTGAATAATTCTAGAAGTTAATAGGCGACAATCAAAGGGCTCTTTTTCGTGTTCGTTTTGCTATCAACTCCTACCCCTACGGCGTCACTCGCATGGCTTGTGTGCGTGTGACCGTGTGACCGTGAAAAACACAATGAAGACTCGTGCGCGAGTCACAGATTACTGTGTGCCGCACGACTCCAACTTCGGCCAGCATGCAACGAATGCATTATTAATAATAATAAAATTATTCGTTTAATAATACGCTTTCCTTGGCTCAGAACCGACCTTGTCGTCCCTGTCACGTCCTATGAACACTGATGGAAATATTGGCCCCGAAACGACTGCTTTTATTTAAAATGTCACCGTCTTACTGTATGAGACTCATTCAAATGTGTAGCAAAGAAAAACTGTGTCGCAGTAGAAAGGGATGGAATAGAATTATGGAGTAAAATAATTGATTTGATAATTTTTCCACAGTTCAAAAATAAACCCGCACAAGAAAACATGGGAAAAACTAATGGCATAACGAATGCGCAATCGGTCACGAGTAATGGCCATAACTCCTCTCCCATTAAACGAACGGGATGAACAACCTTATACGTGCTTAAACCACTACCAGCCTCTACCGGCATTTAAATCCACTGCAACGAAATGATAAAAATCCTTATACCCTCCTAAAACAAAGTGCCTCTTTGCAGCAAAAAAAAACCACACACATCTTCATCTCGATTTCCTGCAAGTTTCTCCGCCATCATCCCAAACGATGCAGACGCCGGTAACCGTTCTTCGGGCGCAGGTAAGTTTTACACGTGGCTGATAGTATGCCGGTGTGAGCCGGCGACTGGGTGGGTGGGTGGGTGGTGGTGGACGGGGGGGCTATCGATCCCTTGCCGCATCGCCGGCGTACCACGTGACGTCGCGACGCCCGCTCGATAGCGTCGGCATGCCACGTGACTCGGCAGCCGGCGCAGACCGGCGCAGGCGCGCGCTAAACGGACGCCGCACGCGAGTCGTGACCGGCGTCGCCGACGCCGACGCCGACGCCGACGCCGACGCCGACGCCGGCTCGCACACCGGATAATTACTCTCCGACGGCGCTGGACTCAACCGTGTACAGATCACGACTTTACGTCTATACGAAAAGAAAACACGAGCGCATCCAAGGCTTTTCAATGCGGCAACTGCGACGACTTTTGTAGAAATAAGTTTCTCTTGGGCTGGCACGTGGCTTTGAAAGTAAGCCAGTCCGATTTTTATTAAATGTGCTGCGGTTTCTCCGGGCAGGGGAGGTTCAATCGGCCCTCAAGGCGTAGCGTCTGGTCGTATTGGCAGACAGAACTCGTCACATAGAGCAATATCGTTAAAACTATAACAAACAATGCAGCATCGGCTCTTCAAACCAATTCTCCTCGCATACTTATTATATTTCTTAGTGTTTGGCGGCGTATTTGCAATTTTACAAACATTTTGACAAGTAAATCGCCTATTTTCGCCTGTGTATTTTCGTCTAAGGTTGCGTGGCGTGATGTCACGACAGAGGTTTCTGCGAACGTGAGCGTGCGGGCCAGCCGGCGTCTCGCATATCGCACGGCACTCTTGTCTGGTTACGCGTCTTCTCGGTAATTTCCCGCCAGGCAAAGAGTGGGACCCGGCGAAGGCCACGTGACCATGGTGGCCAATCACCACCAAGTGTGTCTTTCTTCGTCGAGACGAGGCCTGATTGAAAAGTCGAGGCAATTTGTCGGCCGGCGTGGAATGGATCGCCGACGTCGTCGCGTGTGAGAGGGCCATTACTTGTGACCAAAATCTCGTCGACCGCATTTCAACCGCCGAAACGAAGCGCGTTAGATAATGCGTTCGATGCGCCAGATAGTTTTATATTAATTTCCCTTAATGCTAAACGGATAACTGAGCTCGGGCAATTTTCGCAGCGGTTAGCTCCATTTCGTGAACTTTTATACAATGTTCAACTATTTCTAGAGAATCTTTCAACCGTATTGTTTTTACCAATATAATGAACAAAGTTAAGGCCGAGCAAATAATTAATATATTGATCGCTTAAGCATATAAATTCCACCCGCATCCTTTCCCGTATCCTACAAAGCCAGACTATAGATTCTGCGTTAATACCGGGGCAATTTTCCGTTGGGGATGGCTGCTGCTGCTGCTGCTGCTGCTGCTGCTGCTGCTGCTGCTGCTGCTGCTGCTTTACGCTGCGCTGCGATGAGTTCTACGAAAAGGCCTACTCTCGCTTGTTTATTCATGCCGACGCCGACGCCGCCGCCGCCGGCACACTACCACCCCCTCGTTTCTCTCCCGCCGCCCCCAACCCCCGGCTTCATTCACCTTGCCGCGTGGCGCGGTCTCGCCGGCAAAGCGACCGCGCCCTCACGCTACTGTCTACCCCATGGTACACGCAGCCTCCGGCAAATCTTCGTGCAGCTCTAGACGATCGCGGGGTGAGCGCCAGACATCGCTGCCATTCCGACGATTGGAACGATTGGAACGATTGGTTTTCAAAACAGGGAGGTTTTTTTGCTCTCTATAAACAATGCCGAGCTGGCGTGCTCTGCTATGATTTTGTACGAGGTTGAATTAGAAAGACTGATTTAAAAATGAGCGGGTGGGGTCACCTCACTCGCTGGGGTGTGATTTATTTTTGCTTAACGTTACTGATCTGGCGTGTGTCGCAGTAATATTGCATCATTGCATAAAATTGCAGCTATGCAGTGACCTTTTTGAAGTATGCCTAAATTATGTAGCAGCGTAAGAAACGAAGCAGAGGAAACGTTGATAACAGCACCAAATCTCCATGTTGAAAATCATGTTTCTCTTAGTTCGGTGATAATTACTTGCTAATTAGTAATTACAAACCGGCTAAATTATTCATCCCCGCTTAGTTCAACCGTGGCGCTATATAGCTTAAGTCATCAAGGTGCTGTCTAGAGGATTGTGAAAGATCTCAACAAATTAGCCGCGAGCAATAAAAAAACTTATCTTGACCAACCCACAGTGTCACCTAGGTTATTGATCCCCCCAGCCACCCTACCGCACCCCGTGCAATCGTTAAGTGAGACGTTGCACCCGCGTTGCTGCTAGCCTACCCTCGCGGATTTCTCGGCAGCCCGCCTTTGGGTCTCTCCGCTTGAATCTAGTCTAGACCCCAGCTAGACTTTGGATCTCCGGGGCGATGCCGTGCCCCCGAAACCGGCCACCCATACTGCAGAGTGCTGTTCATCCCCCCCGGGAGTTCGAGTCAAAATAGTTGCCCCATGCATGTTTAATCGCAGTGACAAAATCTACACGCGGTTTTTTGTGTGTCCATGTATGCGCTATCGTGCACTTAACATGGGAATTCATTCTGGGATTGGTCGCGTTTTTTGGTATTTTTTTGCTGAAATAAATCGAAATTCTTTGACAGCTCAATCTAATGGAAAATGGTTCATCCGCGCCTATCAAATTGCATGATTTAGTCTTCCCGTTTGATCCTGCCGTTCCAATCAGCAACGTTTAGCTGGCTTCGATGTGAGGTTCAGAGGGTCTATAACTCTTTCTCCCCATCATAGCCAACACTTTCCAATTGGTAACGAAGAATGGCAGACTCCGGTTGAGAGACAAACCCCTCCGGCGACGTGGAAGTTATGCCCGTCGCTTGAAACACGAAGACATTGAAAATATCATTGCTTATTCCTCCTTTTGCTGGCTAAAGTTTGTTCGTTTTGCGTCTTAGTTATCTGTATTTTTGTTTTGCTCTACGTGTTTTCAGTAGTGATCTTGTCACTGTGTAATGTATTCGCGTTTATACATAATGTTTTCTACGCCGAAGGGCGCTGCGCTCTGTTGCGTTTCGTCCACTATTTGCGTGGAATTCTTTGAAGTACACGGTTCGGGTTATGGATGTCAAGCGAAGATCTCGCATAATAGACGCTGCTCCGTGGAGGAGGAGAGTGAAGAGTGAAGGCCTTGTGCGAGTTAATTAATTACACTCGAAAACACGAAAAATCCGCGTGATAAATGAAGGACTAAAGTTGTGCGCGCCACATTCGGCACAGGCAATTATTTCGCGAGGGTACGAACTAATTTTGTGCTCGCTTCCTTCCTCGAAAAGCAAACAAGAAAAGCAAGGTTTTTAATCTTTTTAAAACTTTCTCGCTTATAACTCCACCCATCCTCCCGTCGCTTGTAGAAAACCACGGTTGATCAGTATCTGGCAGATCATTTCCATAAATCTTGTTGACTCATCAGTATTTTCATATTTTCCAACTGGATATACATTGCTGATAGTTGCATTAGAAGGAAAACTCGATACATACCTTCTCGTTCGACGTGCAGCTCTCACGGCAACAATTCTAAATCTTGCTAATAGCACGGATATTGCTCCGTTTCTTAGTATCTATCTCCAATTCATTTCAAAATTCATTTAGTTCATTCCTTTCCATTCCACTGTGTTTGTTTTAATCAAAATTGAATAGGTCCTCCTGCTGCCAGTTATAGTACCTACCCTCACATTTTACTTCCTTCAAATTAGACTTTGTTTCCCAAACAAAAATAGCCTGACAATATCAAAAATGAATGTGTCATTGCTTGCACTCTACTCTATATAGAGTGAAGTCCGTCGCGTTAGAATCCGTCAGAATCCCTCCGACAACGTGTCATATCGGTGATATGCCATCCAGGCTGACACGTTCAACGCTCGCTCCACACGGGGTAGTCCAGGTAGGTGGCATGTGTTCGTTTATCCTTCATTAATCGCGCGGGTGGTTCGCGTCCGCTCGTCCTTCTGTCACAGCGACCTGTCATTGTGCCGGCGACAACAATTGCACACAGATTTAGCTCGATGAAAAGGCTGGCAATATTGATCCATCGCGCGATGAGAGAACGCTGCAAACTGCACGACCAATTATAATTAGGAAGCGAACTGCTGCGGGGTCCGCGATCGGCTTGCTATAGGTAGTTGCTAGCACGCGCGTCAGTCTGTGGCTGGCTAAACCCAGACGTTCTTTTGGGGAGGGTAAATGTGATTTTCATTATGTTTTCAGATGAAAGTATTGTGTAAATTTTGTATCTATACAAATTGAATTTATAAAAAAGGAATATGAATGGTTTAAAGCTCTAATAGCAAATCTCCCGTTGTGCCATTTTTGATTTAATCTATAATTTCCACAATAAATGTGGGGAGATTGCGGGAAAATGTTTTCTTTTTTTTCTCTCTTGTTTCTATAAATTCGCATGCAAAATTTGTTGAATTTAATGCAAATGGAGACCTATAAATAAAAACCTCAATATAGCAAAATCTTTAAAATTTAAAATTCTAAGATCCTATAACCTCACAAACTACACAAGCGTTTGAAAAATCTCGATGTAAAAATGTTTATTCGTCTGTTTCCCTATTTCCCAGCTGTTATACGCCAGATGCTTTACGAAACGGTGAATAGGGATGCAAATTTCTTTGCAGTGCCATGCACTCCGACATTAATTTAGATTCCCTTGTGTAGTTTGACATTTCAAAATTCAAAATTCAAATCAAAAACGAACGCGTTTGTTTGCGTATTTCGCTATGTTATTACATCTCATCAAATAAGGAAATTATCTGCAGAGAGTTTGCTGCTGTTACGGCTACGCCGTGTAATATGACGTGAAATGAGTCCAATTAGCGTCAAGTTCTATAATTTCAACATCTTCCCGGAGTCTAGAGTTTTGCTGCGCGCTGGGAAATATGAGCGAGAAAATGTACTCTCAAATTGCAAACTGACATAGGATTCGAGCACTCGCGAATGCTCGTTTTTACTTTCTAGACGCGACGTAAAAAGCTTGGTGTCGCAAGGAACGTTGGATGCAGAAGCCTTTGAAAGCTTGTCGGAAAATGCCTTAAACGGCGTCTTCCAACAATTTCTTCATTAAAAATTATGTGTATTACCGTCATACGACGGGTGGAATATAACAACCTTCTAAATTTAGCACCATACTATGCTGTTTTATAGTAGGTAGGTGTACACTCTTTTATAGATCGTGTGATTCATCGGTATCGCGATGAAACGTGATTGAGGTACATTAATGTAGAGGTTACAACGTACAGACAAGCAGGAAAAGAAATTTGACCATAGCTTTTCCGGGGTAAATGTCCCCAAGTGCCAACACTATTTACCAACAATTACCAAATCAAAACGTTCGCCCCCAACTCCCAAGCATTTAAATATAGATTTTCACGGCTTTTTTACCAGAAATTTGATTCGTGTATGAGTTCCTAAAAGCTGCTTGCCAGCCAGCTGCATTCTATTGAAATAATTTCATGACGTGTTGAATGAAACATTCATCAGTGCGACGCCAATGCCAGTCGGCGTCGCGACGTCTTGTCTCGGTACTCCATGAACTCGGTACCTACGTCAGTATAGCTCAGTACGTCATTACCATTTATAATAATGGCATGTTATTCCGGCAGCGTGTTAACTGTGTTTATTATCGGAAGAAGACCACAGTGTAACGTGGTCTTGTTCCGGTAGCATTAGCCACGATCTAAGCCATAAATCGCATAGCTTTGTTCCACCTGACTAACACAATACGAAATATGGGATTACGATTGCGAGATAACAATATCAAACTTCGGACGAAGAGCGTATCGCAAAATGGGATTGTTCCAGTCTGACCACACCTACACATTGAAACTGGAACAAGCCTTTATTGCATAATGGTGTTATTCCGTTCGCGAGAATTCGGCTATTGTTTCCGGAAGAAGGCCATATGAAATAATGGCATTCTTCCAGTTTTTTAAATCACAAGACCAAAAATAATTTGGTCTTGTTCCGGTTTCCCATTTTGTGAGGATTTGTCTTGGTAATCGCATATGGCGCAATGCAGCCGCCCACGTAAGGCAGCTATTATGAGTTGACCGCCCCTCGGTCTACTCACCGTCAAGGTCATTCCCGGGAAATGCAGACATACTGGTTCCTCCGGCCAATTCTTGGTCACGTAGAAGAAGAAGTCCCATACGCGATCGTTGAGAAATGTCTGCAGCGTCTGGTGAAACTGCAAGGAGAGAAATGGAACGATTAGTTTGAACTCGCTTTGTGGACCGTTCACATCTGACAGGGGGATTGAGGGTGAATGCCTTCCTTGGAATGGAATGTGCTATCATCGCAACGCCAAGCGACCTCACATCCCCGCTCGTTAAAATTAAAATCACATTCCGCAATTGGAGATATGATATGATGACAGAGAACGAATTGTTCAGTTCAAAATATTTAACATCAAAGCTTTCATTATGATGCTTGAGGCGCCAAATTATCTATGATACCGATACACAGTGAAATTCGGGCGTGTTATTAAGTATTTTGTCTGTCTATATATCTTTCAAGTTTGCGCCGTAACTTTATCTATGAAAGTAACCGAAACGTTTCGAAATATTGCATGCTTACTTCGGGGCCAACGGCCGTCCGCTACCCTTGTCCAATAATTCGCTAGACGCAGCAGCTTTGTCGGTGTGGGTAGTGGTGGGGGTGCGTTCGGGGAAGAGGAAGTCGTTATCCGGGAAATGTGTGTTGATGTTGTTGTAGCATTATGGTGAACACAGGGTAGTTGGCAGTGAAACTCGCTGGGCCACATGTTGGGTTGAGCGACAAGGTAATCCTTGCAGTCAGGGCGCCAAGTTTTCGGGACAGGAAATTCAACGGATACGGAAATGGGTTTTTTGCTCAATTACTGTTTTTTTTTTTTAGGGGAGTGATTTTTGGTTAAAATATAAAAGTCAGCGTTATTTCATAAATAAATTGGTCTGTCCCCGAGATTTGGTTTTACGATCGGGCATCCATTGGGGGGTTGTAACATAATTACAGCGAGCAAGAAATCTAAAGAAAATCCGCCGAGCTTTCAGATGATATATAGCAAGATATAGTCTGCTCCTTCTGCTCTACAAGCAAAGAGAAAAAAAACCGTGAAACCTCATCAATTTCATTAATAAATAAATATTATGAGTTGAGACATCAGTTGAGACTTCCACGCAAATACCATGCCAAAATTTCTCAAAGAAAGAAAGAATCTTCTTTGAGACTGAGTCGAGACTATTGGATAGTAATATCGCAGAAGGGTTTCCTTCCACTCTGATTCACCGAAAAGAAAGGAAATATTTTATGTTCTTTTTGGGAGGCAACTTCTATTTCCCGATGGTACACTTCTTGAAATGTGAGTCACTTGTGTATGAAGCATCAAAAGTTCGCTCGAGGCACAGTCATCTGCAAAAGGATATTGTCCTTTTACCGATGAAATTTCCGTGTGCTTCCAATACTGGATGAAAAAAACGTCTAGCTTTTACACTAACGTGTCCCTTATACGGTGAGTAAAAGGCCAGAAAAGTAAGTACGATGTAAACTCTAAATAGTTTGACATTTAAAGCTTCAAATAAAAAATATAGGAAATAAAAAAAAAAGTATGCTCGATTGTATAGCGGAAAATTTTCGAATTCACTAAATTTACTTGAGAGTGCCTGCTCTCCCCAAACCCCACTCAACCAATCACCGCTACTCCAGCTCCCCATAAACATGTATTAAATCTTAAATGTCATTTTCGATTGCGATGTCGCTCAGGGAATTGCTTTCGTGAGACCGATTTCCGTGGCTCGCGGGGACCCGTCCCGACTGTGACGAGGTCAAAACGCGAATTTCGGGGCGAAATGCCAGAGACAATCATCGTTCTGGTGGTTTGGGGTTGGATTAGTGGCTGTCGGGGTTGGATTTCAGCCCATGCGTGACCTGGCCCTACTGACAACCCCTTATCGGCTTTACTCGTGGAGTCATGCAACAAGGGCATTAACAGCGGCGGTCAGAAAGCGCCCAGGAAGTGCAAAACAATGGCTGCTATTTCTTTTTATCATTTTAAAATTAATTTCAAATTTAAATACAAAAAATGTCCACCCATTCGGGTTTGATAGAAGCTATTCGCACTCGGGGTGGTAGGCTTCAGACAATGATTAAAAAATGGGGCAAATATGGTGCACGCGACGGTTAAACCTTAAAAAAGTAGGCGTTTTTGTATGTAAGAAATATAAGAATTGAACCAAACCGCCAAGCTGGTCATTAGTTTGATGGTACACTTTACCTTTTAGTGTATAAATGGCTATACGAAAGTATAAAATATTTTCGAATATAACTTATAGTTTCAATAAAAGGGCATTATTATTTTCTAAGAAACCTTATCTCCCATCATATATCCTTTACCCATCAGATGGACTTCCATGATGAAGTAAATAATGTAGTACGTCGAATTCCGAATGACCGACTGGAGACGTGCAGGTAAAATCTAATTTAAATGTGCTCCACATCTACCGCTGTATAATTAACCGTCGAGTGGACGGACACTGTTGCTCGGGGATCGCTCTACCGGATTTTCACGCTTGCATTAGAATCATCTCGTGATTTCGCGGAGGTAGTTACTAGATGAAACACTCGTATACCTGGCATTGCTACATGTTCGATTCCTCGAGTTTTACCGATGATCTTTCAATGGTTATTATTGAATTTCATCTTCATTTACAATAATTCGTTCTGCTAAAAACTTCCGTATGTGTTTTTTGTTTGTTTCTTCTGTTCTGTCACCCATAACTTTTCAGCACATTCCATTTACACTTTTTCTCGGTTTTTACGATAATTTTAATTTTTAAAATCAAGTGTTTTACTCTAGGTGGCATCATTAAAATTTCATTGCTCTATGATTAATATATTATCTTGTTATGACGTTTTTATGTTGCGCATTGCAGTTTTTCGTATAGTAAATCAATTCAGACTTGACCTATAGGCCGTTGATTATTGTTCATGTCACCACACTAACAACGCTCATCCACAACGCGATGCAAATCAGCATCCGTGAAGCCCAAGAATAATATACTAACTCGTGGCTTTTCGATGAATAATTCACGAAATCACGGTGCTTACTAAAGGTAGTGTATAATTTCCATCACCAATGCGGCAGAAAATCGCAAGATTTCCAGGCTGCGTCATGGTGTGCACCAGCACACTTCCACAGCACAGGCGAATCGAAAAGCTGTTTGCCTGACGATTTGCACAGCATTTAGGTCAACTCTATTTCGTGCAGCGATCAAATCAGCCACCATGCACGTCCGCAAAATACCGGCCCCATTCGAGAATCGAACTCTGACCCGCGTGGCATATTCTTAGCATTTTATTCCCAACGGAACACACACATCCATCTAGGGGTGAACATTTGGCGGTGGGCGTTTCTAAATTTGGCCACTATTGGGGCTGAAATAGATTTCAATATGTTTATTTTTAGTTTCATCAATGATTCGCACGGCAGCCTCACCCAAATATCGATTTTCTGTGACTCCCTGATTGATTACATGCAGTTGTGCAATTCATTTACCATTAGGGCGTTCTAGTGGGGATTATGCATAAAATAGTGGGTTAAATCGAAAACATTTCATCGACCTTTTTATTTCCGATCCGCGCAAATCCGAACAATAAACGCTGTACGGCTGTCATTTTCCGTCTAGATTTTCTAACCCAGTGGATTTAGTGATGGCTCATATTTACCGTCGCTAATGATATTCATCTCTATTTAACAAGAAGAAAAAAAAAGTTTCGACTGAACTGAAACCCAAACTGGCAAGCGAAACTCCACCTCTGCAGAGTTAGTTTTATATTGTAGAGCATTGCGTGCTTATCTCATATAGCTTTGTTCTAGAATGGTGATATGCAGAAGTGACATACATTCACTTTGCCCACATTATTAGTTGCATGCCATGGCGCAGACGAGTTGGAACAGTGCACGCTGCCGGAGCCAACTGTTAGGACAGATAACAACACCACGACCAACTGCACTAATCAATTTGATTGGCCAACATTACTGCAGTGCGCAGCGAAGCCCGGCGATTGGCCGGATTGGATATTGGATAATATTATACCGCGAACAAAACAGCCCCATGATGGTCAACTGGTGGTGAACTTTAATTATGTGTTTAATCAAAACGGTGAAAGAGTTGCAAACCTGGTTAAAAAATTGTCATCTGTTTGCGAAAATATACAGTGATTACTTTGAATTTGTGTGTTTTAACGACAAAATTATTTGTAACGCGATATAATTTTGCTGAAAAGTAATTATTTGATTGTATAATCACCCCCCGCGGATCGAAAAAATGATCACGGAATTTTAATTACTCGAAATGAATTTCATTACTCGGTTTTAATTACTTTTATCCAGAAATAAATGATGACTGTCGAGTCATTTTTCAACCAGCATATTATCCAAATCACAGGTCGCGAGACAAGTCAATATAGCAATTAACCATTGAGTTCACCCCATAACGTCTAGAATTGTCGTTCAACGACCCCAACTCAACGTACCCCGCGTGGTCGTGTTGAATGTCTCCTGATTTGATTGATGATTGAACACAGATCTACGCTAGATCTGACCCTCGACGGGATAACGAGACCAGAGACAATTCCTTAGCAGCGGCCAATGCCATGGACCACAGCGCACGGGTTTGCAAACAGAACAGTCAACAGAGACGATTTCGAGAATCGAGACGTTACTCCATCCGAGAACCCGAGGCATACGGGTTAATTACTGAAGGATGTCCTTAACAGCATTGATACAAGACGGACAAAATGTTACTTTCAATTTCAGCTAGGCTCGTCGCGGATTAGCGGGGGACACACCCCCGCTCGATTACCCTTAGCGACGGTCAAATATTTGAGAGCGAGTGCGGTCACGGACGGGGCAATCTCGTCGCAATTGGCTACCGGCAATTTCGCTCTTGCGTCATCGGCAGTGGCGGCGGCACCACTTCCCTGAGAGCCGAAAACCAGCGCGCAAAACCCTTGTCTTAAAGTTGACACAGTGCATGGAATCGTTTTGAAATGCGACATCTTTTTGTCAGAGTATAGGCTAAAAATTACAGAGAAGAAGTCCAGAGTTGCTAGCGTATACGTGACATAAAAGCAGAAAGTCGTAGCACTCAAAGGATATTCCCAAAAGTCGCGTGGCCTTATTTTCTAACTTCTGGACTAGTTTAGTAACTCCTTTGAAGCAATCCAGTGTTTTAATGGGTAGACTTATGCATTTTTAATACGTTGCCTTCTCCATGTTGAAGTCGTTAATCGTAATTGCACTATCTTGTATAGTTACTTGGCAATGAAAATACATTAGCTACCCTTAGTAGCTGCATTGAGGTATTGTGTAGGGATCGGATAGCTCATGACGATGTCAAGTCGCCACTGTCAGAATATAGAGGGTAAGCCCAGGAGGGTTGTATGACATATACACCCTCTTTACTCTTGAGGGTTGGTTGGCAGCGGCCAGCCCAAAAAGTAAATGACATGCATTTTTTATTACTGCTGCGTAGATATTAGATTGGTAACTACGCAAAACTTTTCTTTTAACGAAAATGATGTTGGCTCGCTTTGTGAAATTGCTTTTGACACGAGTTTCGTTCACATCTGAAAAGCTACCCCATTCGCATCTATGGCTGTCAAATAGTTCATGCGGAACTATTTAATCTAATTTTGTCACCGAGTGTTATGATGCAGCAGAATTTGCATAAAACACCGTTGCTGGACAGATTGATTCATTTTCTGACATTTTAGGTAATATAAACTGTGACAAGGAAAATAAATCGTTTCAGACGATTAACAATTACAGCTTTCAAAAAGGTTCTGATGCCAAAATAGCATTAAGCTATGAGAATTTTGAGTTGCACTCATCTCATTATGGTCGCATCATTTTTTATTTCTTTCCACATCATTTATTCAAGGAAAGTCTACATCCCCTAAAATATACGAAGTAATTTTCTCTGAACTAATCAGTAATTAATCCCCTAAGCCATTCGCGCGAAGCACACTAAAACCCGCTCCAATTTTATCCCACTAAGTGAAATCTCAGCTTCTTCCTTCTCCTTTCACGTCGTATATCGTCCCAACAAATTGGGCTTATTATTTATTGACCATCAAATGCGGCCCTGCATTCATCCAATACAACACCTTTCAAAAGTTAATCACGATATGGTAGCGACGTCGAGGCGCCGTCCTGTCTCCCGTCCAATCCGTCACGAACGAATAGGGATGATAATTGCTGAAAGGTGGTCTATTGATTCTGTTGGTGGTCACGGTGGTCGCGGTGGTCACGGTGGTCGGTGGTCGGTGATGGTCCCCGTGTCTGGCCGTGTGGTATAACCGCTGCATGCATCACACTATAGCACCGGCACATGCGAATAAAGACAATCGATTGTTCCCAACCCCTTCGTCTGCAAGGGATGAGATCGGACGACTGGCCCTTGTCGTCGATTGCTTTGGGAGGATCGAACTTAAACGTTTCTATCTACAGATTTTTGTTGCTGGAATATAGTGGTTTCAGGTTTTCATTCATGGACAGATGCAGGGCGTGATTTATTCTACGATTAAGTCATGGAAACCGGGTCTTGATCCTTGACCAAGGTCAACGAACCACTTCATGTGAAATATCACATCAAGTGATTCAAGTGATCTGTTCTCTTCTCCGATTGATCTCTATGATTGGTTCATGACAATCCATCATAATGTTAATCCACCAAATTAATGAGACTCTTTCATGACGGCATGATGATAATATGAAAAAAAGCTTTAAGCTTTTCTGGCTGTAAGAATGCAGATTGTTTCAAGTGGCAACCTAGGTTATCAATTGCGTGACTTCGTAAAACCTGCGAACGACAAGGTATTTGCCGAATTTTAGCGTTGAATAATGGATACACTCAAGAGTATTATGGCGACGACCGCTAAGACAGACGTTCGAAACATAAAATATTCAACGCATTTTCATTTGCACGCGTACACTTTTCCGTGTTGACTCATCCATAGTTAACGCGACTCGATGTTCAGCCCATGGCTAGAGATTACATATAAGACCACAAAATTTTCTAAATTTAATTACGATATCTCGAAAAAAAATATGTGTTCCCGTGTTTGCATCAGATAGAACATACATATTTGGAATCCCAATGATGTTCTGGATATTTTGGAGACGCACGCGTCGCGACGAATGGACGATACTACCGCGAGCTATTTTTCTCTCTCTGGGGAGACGTCGACGTCGATGCGATCAGCATTCAGGACGGAATCCATCCACAGCTAGCCCAAGGGGCTCTTCCTCCCGCCCTTGCGCCGGTAGGTCATAACTTCATAAGGAAGCTACGCGAACAGACAGGCACCTTCGGGTGAAAACAACAAAAGTTTCCTCGGCAGAATGATGAAACGGAAAAGTTAGTGTCGCCAAGCAGGATCCTGCCTTGCGTCGCGGTTGGAGTTACGCCATCGGAATGCCACGTGGTCGCGCCGTGGCAGAAGATACGAAGGAAAGCTTTGAGTAATGAAAATATCCGCTGTTTTCCCGAGACGATGGCTTTGAAATAGAAACTTAGCATACCTTAAGCGATTCGGGCAAGTGTTGAGAAAGAAAGTCTAGTATTTGTGGTAATTCGTCCCTTTGAGCCAGTCGAAAGTTCTTGCCTTCGGGGACTAATTCCATTTCTGAAACAAAAGAGAGAAAATATAAGACAGAGTTCTCTCTAAGTTGTATCATCTTTCTTGCAATGCTAAATGTGTTGCAGGAAGATTGTTGGATAGCTATGTTTTTGTATTTTTAAAATATGGTACAATCGAATCTAAGAACTTACCCCTATATCTCATAATACGCGAGATTTTGAAAACACAATGAATTGTCTAGCTCCTAACAAGTGAAACAGTTCCTATCCATGAGTCCTCATGTCGTGTCCAAAACGAACACCACTAAACTGCCATGGATGCCGACTGCAGGAACAAAACTATTTACCTCGCCGCATTTCGCACTATATCGTGCTAACTATATCGGTATCAACCATCTCGATCTGATCGAATCGTTATCATACGCGCAACAGGTCGATTAGAGGCGACTTATCACATTATTAGCAAGCGAGCCTCGTGATTATGTCGCCGACACGTAGCGGCATGAATCGCACGAGCGCCGAAAACGCCGGCCGGCGCCAATACAGCAGCTGCCATGTGCCATTCACAACCGCCGCCACCAATTCACCATGCCAGACGTACAACATCACACAAGAGAAAATTACCTTTGCACCCGGAGAGATGCAAAAACGATCGTTTGCCTTGCTTTATTTCCTCTTTTGTATCGTTTTGAGCAATTTAACCAGTTTGTTTCGATTTCAAATATAAACCGTTGACTTTCAGGCAGAAAACTTTTGAAATTCAAAAATAAATCACGTTCAGCTCGCCGGTAAGGTCAATTAATAAGTAGGCTTCTTTACTCGAAAACTCGTTGGGGGGCTTCTATATAATCAGTCGGTAGGCTCTAGCCCCCCCTCAAAAAAACAACACACTTGGCGCACTCACTCGTCCACTGAGTTTGGGGGTTTGTTGAGCTACACGGAATACGATGTGCTATCTGCGAGCGTTGCCCCTACACTGCAGACCACCCGTTCGCCCGACGGCGGTAGCATTGCGCCAGCCGGGCGCAGGGGTGGCGGCGGCGGCGGCGGCGGCGGCGGCGGCGGCGGCGGCGGCGGCGGCGGCGGCGGCGACGGCGGCGAGGGGTGATTGTTGGCGTGCGGGGGTGAGAGTGTAACGGAAAGGGGGATAAAACTACCCCCGCACGGCCCACTCAACTCAGAGTTCTCCTCGCGAGAACATTATACAGTCTGGTATATACGTAGTCGCTATGTATGCTATAAAGCGGAGGTTTTACTGGGTATTACAACTGACATCTGCACGTCGATAATTAGTATTCTGTTCACGATGATTCAGATGTTTGCCTTTGGGATATCCACGAATTTTAACTAACTTACGGGATGAACAGCAATAATGGTTGTCACGGGTAATTTTTCAAACTCGCGCAAATTAATTAATGGAACAGCATACCGTCATCTCCTTATTTAAATACGCAAGAACATGACATCATTCTATTGCCCCCAGCAAGAGCAGAACCGAAATATTAATCATGTCATTCGGGGTGCTTTTCTAGGTGAAAAAGAGACGCATTTTACTCTTTTATTTCGCACACATGGGCTGGCTGTCCCACGGTAATTATCATTGCCGTGTTTTTACCACCATGGTGGAAACATTGGGAAATACTCAATCAAATTAAAATCGAAGATCTTAAGGACTTAAGGCAAGAAAAATTGAAGATCGGAATCGAACGATCGAAATAACAGAAAAATTGTGCTTTTCCCTTGAGATGTATAACACTTGTAATCCTAAATTCGAAAGAAGCAAATCGAACACATCTGTAGGTGGGATTTCATACCCCCATAGTCATGACATGGGTATGAAACAAGTAACTTACGATAATTGGTAGTCACTTTATCATCGAACGGTCATAATGCTGATCATCGAAAAGCCATCAATGGTACAAAATTACTCGTCTTTATTCTACCCCTATCTTAGAAATTATGTGCGTCATGAGGCCACGAGGTATTTGCCTCTTTTTTACTTTCAATTTGCCTATTTTTCCTTTCAAATTAAAATATGAAACCAAAACAGTCATTCTGGAATAACACTCAGATTCCAAGTACTACTTCAGATGGAATTAAAATAGGTGTTTGTCCAAAACCAAGTTCACTAACTTGAGGGATAAATTATTTTCAACTGACAATTTATTTTGCGATTATCTTTTGTTACGAAATCACAATTACTGTTACCGAATCACAGTACATAACAGGATCAATATTTTTCGGTACAATCAATTTTAAATGCAACCATCTACGGATCAAATACAAGACGAAAACCAAATGGTGAAGAAAAATCACTAGCAGAAGACCACCAAGACATACTAACAAAGTAGGGCCTGGATTTTCCCAATTCAGTATGGAATACACATGCTTTTGCTTCCAGAAATTTGTTCCGCCTGCCAAAAAGTAGAATACACTGAATATGAGATAGATTACCACGTAGACGACGGGTATGTAAAAATGCAAGATCCGATACGGATGACTCACAACAAACAAGTCAATAATCATTAGAAAGGAGTTTAGGATATGCTTCATCACATTGGTCACACCGATTGATTGACCTAGGAAAAAATGCAATTTAGTTAAGATTATGAAATTACCTCTTATCTATTTTGTTTCATTCTTAGCTGACAGGTGGTAAGTAGGTACCATTTCAATTCAGCCACTTCTATAATTTATTTGTCAGATACCTGGAAAATGTACTGCAATCCAGTACATAAATGTAATTCCTATCGATGTGACAACTGAAACTGTGTGCATTGCCCAATATAGTTTGAATATTGCACACATTTTATGTTCTTTGCGTTCACTTCCGTCTTCTGCAAAAGATTTCAATCCTATTTATTTGTTACTGATTTACTACAAGCTGATATTACAGCATTATATGAGAGATATACGAGTGAATTCAACATTTGACAATAGTAATTATTAGGATAGGTATATGAATAGCAAGGATATATATAGCACTTACTTTTCATTCGATCGCTTGCATATCCACAAGTGAGTAAAAGAGCAATTAGCCATCCCATAACAACAATCAATGCATACCCCCAATGGGTGAGATAGATTGGCCACCTAGCAGTATAATCCTCTCTACGGTAGTAATTTTTGTCCTCAACAGGTGTTCTGACGTCTGGTTGCTCAGTTATAATCGAGAGTAGCATTGTGGCAAGGAAGTAGAAAGCAAACAGCCAGCGATAAATCAGGTAACATGCACTCGTACGCGGTTCCTGCTGCCACTGAAAAACAACGGTCCGCACTTAAGACACATTTGAATTTATTTAGAGATGCGAGTGCTTCGTTCCAATCACCAAATTCTCTCAAATTATCTTACTTGACACCAAAGAAATCGCCTAGGGTATTCATAATTGAGACTCAATTTCTTTAATTGATATTCTCTCCTTAGCATAGACATTTTTAAAGTTTTTGGTAAAATATTTTCGGAATAGAATTGTTACCACGGTTATAATTACGATATAATAAAGAATATTAACTGAAATATCTTTGCATATAGTAGCATTGCTTTTTCTTCAACATTATTGATCATGATCATTGATCACTAATTTAACCTGGCATTGTTTCATATTATTTATTTTTGGTGTGCATAAAGTTTGCAAGGGATGGAAGCCGGAAGGAATAATGTGAGTGCAAAAATTGACAAATACACAGAAGTTTGGTAATTCCATTGAACAGTTGCAAGTAGATGTTTAAATAATTTACAGTCTACATATTCCGAGTTATTCAAAAAAGACAATTTATTTCAACATAAAAATAACCATCCATTGCTTATTCATACATAACAACATCACATCAGAAAGAGTCCGTGACAATTTCTTCAGTGTACAAAATAGTTTGGCAAAATGTAGGAAAATAAAAATAGGTGAATATTAAGTGTGTTAAAAGAAGTCCTGGCAAAAGTACTCGGCATGAAAGTGCTAGTATCTAATAACAAATAAAAGATCCATCTGGCGATTTGGTGTACTAGTCCAATTTGATCCTCTCAAATCGGGGGTGGCACTCTGTAATAACTCTGGCGTGCATATCGGTAGAATCTTCATCGGGAGTAACGGTTCACACGAGTAACCGCATAAAATGATCTAGCCGGTACGCATGATCGTGCGCATCAGTAGACCAAAATGCGCTAAGTATTAAAATTTCCAATTAAATCCGTATCAAAACCGGTCGGGTCCGTTCAACCCTTCGCCATAAAACCTGCAAATGAATCGCGTCTACCTTCCACAGAGTCATCGATCATTAAAATTCCAGCACAAAACAAAACAATAAAAAAATAAACCGCTTACCAAAATACCTCCCCTAGATCCCGCCGAGCATCCGGCTCCCATCACTCCAGCATCTTGCGAATCATGTAGTTCAGGATCCCCTTGTGGCGATAGTAGACGATGTCGACTTCCGTGTCGAACCGCAGGACGGCCTGGAAGCTGCGGCCGTCGTCCAAGCGGACGCTGATCTGTTGCAGGGGCCTGACGTCGTCGGGGATGCTCAGGCTGAACGCCTCCTGCCCAGTCAGCCCCAGCGACTCGGCGTTCTCTCCGGGAAGGTACTGCAGCGGCACGATGCCCATGCCCACCAGGTTCGAGCGGTGGATTCGCTCAAACGACTCGGCAATCACGGCTTTGATGCCCTGCGAACAGTTTGCGTGTTTCCATGTCGGGGTTTTACGTTCTCGTGCAGCTCGCAATGGTTTTACGGCGTTCAATGAATTATGTATTTTTTGTGTTTTTAAAGAATGTCTTTTGCTATGATTGTACTGTTCAGCTTTTGTTTGTTTTGAACTTTCTTGCTGTTTCTTGCTTTTCATAACTCTGTCTCACTCCTCTTTAATCAAGAAAACATCTTTTATTTCACTCTGGGCAAGAAAACTCAACACAAACAAACAAAGCTAATATTTATTTTTGAAAGAAGTTAGTTTTACCATGCTTTACTTTTTTCTTTGACTAGAAGATATAGGATATTATTAATTGCAGAGAATAAAAAGCCACAATAAGAGATGGCAGTATTGAAACCTTGAAAGTGATCCTGTTCATAAATTTACAAACAAAACCCTAAGTTTTTAAACACAAAAATGAAAATACTTAACATGCCATTAGACTTCGACCCCGATCTCGATGTTACCTCGCAAATATTGATATTATATCTTGCCGAATACATTCGGTGATTGGACTAGCGACAATCGAGACAAGAAGCGATGTCAACATACGAGTAAGAACGGCCCCTTGGCCGCCCAATCCCTCGACGAGCCGGAGCCGTAATCTTTGCCGACCAGGGCGATGAGTGGCACGCCCTCCTGCTGGTAACGCTCGGCGGCATCAAACACGTCCATCTGAGAGAGATCGACCAGCGTGAATCATTCAAACCTCGACAAATTATACAACATACGGGACAGCTCGTACATTGTTAATAAACGTGTATTCTGGTACTGGGTTGTATCTGTGGCCAATGTTTTGGCCACTTAGTTTGTCCTCATGTATTATATTTGACAGGAATAATGCTACACTACCTTCCGAATAATTTTAAGCATCAGAATAGATTACAGTAACATCATTTGCAATGCCAATAACTTTATGATGGATAGGGGCAAGCAGTGCATTGGGGTGCCAAATGAAACTACTTAGATATGATAACTTCCAGTTTTGTCGAATTATTTCAATTAAATAATTGGTCTGTAAGAGAAAAAATAAAATTTGGTTTTTGACAAAAAAAATGGTTTGATTTGACACTGGAAATAGTGAAGATCCAAGTTGCATGTTTGGTTAAATGTTTAAGAATAAAATCAGATCAGCCACATTGTTAGCAAAAAATAGGAACACACAAGAGATTATTTGGAGATTTTAACAAGACCCGAGAATCTCTAGACGGCCGTAATATCTTTTCAACAGGTTCCTGCGACGTTAAACGCTTCACTCACCACTTCTGCCGTAGGAATGTGCACAGTTTTCGGGCCGGGTTTTCCGACAAACTTGTTGACGATGCGAATGTTGGCGAATGTGCCGCGGGCCATGATGTCGTCGTTTCCGCGGCGACTTCCGTACGAGTTGAACTCGCGCGGAGTCAACCTGCCAATCAAACAATGATACGACGGTATCGTCACGCATGTGAAATTGTGATTTCAAGAGGTCTGGTGGTCCTATAGCCTATACAGGATGAAGTCTTAATTAAAAAGTTATCGCCATATTTTACGCTCCGACTCCTGAAATTAAATCCGCACGGTGCCATTTTAAAATATCACCGACTAACACTAAAACAATGCCTAAGCATTTTATTTACCACTTGCACACCTTCTAGCATTTTTCTAGAAACTTTCTTAGTACAGTTTTTAACTAAAGCAGCTAGAAATCAAGGTAAATTGGTGACTGCTAACTTTTAATGCATCACATTGTAATTAATATTGACACTAGTGCTGAGTGGACAGGATTATTCTTAAAATAAAATATAGTATATTAAACAGAATGATAAATAAATAAAAGTCCCAAACTATATAACTCAAATATTAAATGCTAAGCTTTTCACTAAGACACAAGCTGTACCATGCTCCGATAAGGAAGAGACAGGAGTCTCAAAATGGTGTTGGCAGTAAATGACATCACCGTTTTGATAATCAACTCCTTGGGGGGCAAAAACTCCTTCAACCACTTTGTTATTTAAAGTTTGGGATGAAAGGTGACCAGATAAGAGCAGTTAAAAGTTATGACGAGATTGATGTACTGTTTGGGAAACTAATGATGGAAGTTGTGTTAAGGGGGTGGGTTGCATGGATGGCATGAACAAAGGGCTGTAGTGCGGTGGTGTTCATCAGGGGCTGATATTCCCAGCAAAGTTGAAAAGCACCATGGCGCCACCATGGTCATGGTATGGTTGCTTCCGCATAGGTTTTTGATTGATGTCTCGAACTAGTTCTGCTCGTTCGAGTGGGAGTAAATAATGCTAATGGCTTGCCACTTGCACCTACCTAACAAAACAAATAGGAATCCTTGCATGGAATATTCCATTCCAGATTTAACAAGAGAAGGATCATCACTAGAAAATCAATATTATTTCAGCTGCAGTTGTATGCTATCTTTATGACCACTTCATCATATCTGACCCCCAAAATCCAAATTAACCCTGCATTCAATTGCTTGCATGATCAAGACATGTGATAAAGATACATGGGTAGCATATATATCATCTGATTGGAAACCTGTCAATCATGTCATTTGATCAATTGGCATTAGACCTTTCCCATTCAAAGAGAAATTATTTCTATAGGTAGGTACCCACAGCCAATTTGGATCAAGATTTCACTATCTACCTCCATTCAACTTGAGAGCAATAATATTTTAAGATAGGGAAATCAATCCAAGAAGTGATGTAACAATTCTTTAAGTGGAATAGGTCTATTAGAGAGCAAGGCTCACCCTTTGCAGGCGAGGAATCTGGCAGCTGGACTGTTTCGAGCGATGCTTCCGGCAGGTGAGATGTGATCAGTGGTCACCGAATCTCCCAGGTTCAACAGCACCCTGGCATTCACAATCGGCTTCTCCGTGGGCAACGACTGAAGACACAAACAATAAAACCTTTGTGTTAATCACAGATTCAAGTTAGGGGAGAAAGAGAGACCTTGGTGGTAAAATTTTGCATCCCAACTTGTGTTGTGAACTCAATACCTCTTGCAATCTAGACAACAGTGGCGGCTCGTGGCGGTTGTTTTGGGAGGGTCTGCTAAAAAAATATATAGTATACAATGCATGTATACCCCCCCCCCTCCCCTTCAAATAAACGAAAATTCGTCCAATTGTTTTTATGGCAATTTTTTGGTTTAATGTTAGTGTTCGGAAGGAACAACTCTTCAGCCCCGTCACGGTGTTAGCCAGTGGCGTAGCTAGGTGTGGCAGGGCCCTGGTGCAAGATTTAAGATTGGGCCCCCCCCCCCTTCTTTTCAAATTGGTTTCAGGCTAGACGTGCCGATTTTCCAATTGACAATTTTTCACCCCACTAAACTACCCCAAAACAAACCCATACTCATATATCCCTAAATATTAGCAAAGACATTCCGACGGGGTTCATGGAAGAACTTGAGGCCGCATAGTTACCTACTATATCCCGGGTCCCGAGTATTAGTGACTAGTAAGAATTCGGGTAAGATACTACCGAACTAGAATGAGACAACAATACTGTCGGCAGAACACAAAGGGTTGCACTTGACGGCAAATTAAACACACTAATAGAATTACTAGAAAGAGCCAAAATTTATACACACATATGAACACTATATAAAGTTTGCATTAAACTTGTTGTAAGTTTAAGCCACTCGGCACATTATGGAATTTTTTCCTAGCTTTCAGTTTACAGTTTCCCAACTCAATTTTCAGGCCCCTCGAGCGGGGCCCCCCTGGCCGGGAAAACCTCCTGGGCCCTGGTGCGATCGAACCGGCTGAACCAGTGGTAGCTACGCCACTGGTGTTAGCATTGAGTATAGGTGTTAGTCTCCATAATGACTGACGAGGTGATGATACCATGGCGGGCCGCGGAGCGTTATCGCTCTAGCTAGTTAATTCGTCGGCCGGGGACTCCCGGTCGGAGACACCCAATCGAGCTGCAGTGAGCTGCCTTGCGAGCAGCCCGAAGATTCGTTATAGCATCGCGCCACAAGCAAGCAGAGTGTGACCTTGGCAAACTTCGTAGCTCCGCGAGTCTCCCGGCTTTACCGTATAGAATGGTATAGCTAGCGCGGGCTGCATTCGCTCCAGCCCGCGCGCTTGCTCGTGTGAAGTGTGCTGCTGCCATGGCGCGCGGCATTCCGCTCGCTATTCAATTGCAACGCCGCGCGTTCCGTAGCAAATACCGCTGATTCAATACGATTCAATACTAAATAGTAAATATTTTTCTGGTTTAAATGTATGTATGATACGTCTATAAAATAAATATGTAAATGTAATAAATATTAAATTTAAAAATTAAATTCCACGAAAAAATATTAAGAAAGAGATTATTTGATGTTGTTACACCGGAAAGCTAGGGAGGGCTGCAGCCCTGCAGACCTCCCTCACGAGCCGCCCCTGCTAGACAAGTTGTATATTTAAGGGATTTGTACACCACACAATTTCACAATGAGTCTGAAAATTTACTGGAAGATAAAAAAAACTGCAAAAACTCAAAATAAGCGTCATGAAAGCGCAGTTTTCACAAAAAGTGCTTAAAAAATATCAAATACGTTTTTTCCCCAATCGTCAAATCGTTAAAATATAAAAAATATCTTATATCAATAAGTAATCAAAGATCTTGAAATTTCGTGAAATTATTAAAGGTTGTTAAGCCTCATATACCTAGAGTGCAAAATGTGATGTGGGAAACTGAAACATTTCGTAAAAAAAGCGTTTTCCATCACTATTTCACTATTTTTTGCATATAATCTACCCCCTGTTTCCACTATTTCGTGAATTTCCCTTCATATCTTTTTAATGTTCATTTTATGACTTCATTTGCTCCACATTAGCTGTCAACACAATTTCAGATTTTAATGTAAAAATTTGTTGCAACCTCTTTCAAATAATTTGGGCGAGGATTGAAATGAAATACGATTGAACTGATTGAACCAAATTTGAGGAAGAATCCCAAAAATTGATTTTGTCACATCATCCTTCATCCATAATAAATGGTGAGATTTCCTGAAGTCAAACATACATCGATAACATATCGATTGCATTTCAAGATCAGATAACTGGAAATGGAAATATAATAATTTTATTTCCGATCGGACTTTAATCCTTTTGAAGTAAGGGTAGCATGACAATCAATATATTTTGGTTTGCGATGGCAAACACATCTTACACTACGTTCGAATAAGATCTAGATCATAGATCAGATAATCTTCTCCAAGAACCATCAGGAAAGACAGCACAGAATTGCCCAGATTGCTTGGCACTTTCAGGCTGTGTGCCAAATGATGCAGGGTGTGTCCATTTGAACACCCACCACTAGCCGCGCAGGGTGAATAACCTCATTAAAATCACATAAATGCAGCTCATTTGCATACCCGATGGATCACGGTCAAGGTGACATTCATTACCGCAATCTACGCTCAATTTTCTCGATGCCATCCTACCTTCTTGCTCTGACCTACGAATATAAAATGATGCAATTTACATGATGGTTCCTTTGTCAATTTTTTCATCAACAAGGAAAAAGCTAACTGTAATATCTCATGTCGCCGCTTTGTACGACAAGGAAATACAGCATAATATTTTGTCTCGAAAACCAGTTCCATCTTGAAGTTCAGAACGGTAGACGTCGGTATATAAATGTTGTCGGCAACTTCTGGTGAACTCATTCTGGTCAGAAGCTGTGGAGGTGAGTAATTTTACTGCTGAAACTCTTCTTAATATTGCTAGATCGCGTAAGAAATCATAGGTGCAACCAATATCTTCCTGATTTATATGCTGAAATTTTGATTTTGCAATAAAACATTCTGGAACGGGAAGTGGTTTCGGTATCGATAACCATCTCGTTCGAAATGGAATCGACAAAAACAACCGGTAACTGTTCTCAGTACAAAATGATTTGGTAAAACAGAGGACAATGATTATACAAAAGCAAATTTAATCTCAAACCAACATGCAGCTGATTAATGAGGCCACAGAGGAAGTGGGTTCTAAAAAACAAATATATCACCAATATCCTAATGACCACTTCTGCCCTAGGCCGGTTGTTGTGGTATCCTTAGTGCCCCTGTGGCAGCATCGACCAATATATAATGACAAAATGCAAAATGTCATTACCAATCCACTGACCCCGGGCACCATTTGTTAGACACCTTCTTCCAAGCGAGGACATCATTACTGCCGAGATGTGGACGTCAGGAGCATTGCTCATCCTGGCGATGTCTGTCATCGGCGTCATCAGCTACGGACAGCCGCCGAGGCCGCCCCCGCCAACCCCCCAGACCCACCGCTCTGGTAAGTGATTTACCCATTTTGCCACCCTCCACGCAAATTAGTCTCAGCTTTCAGTGCTGTAAAAACTTGCCTCGGTCATGCAGCGTGATGAGTCATCTACGAAGGGTGGTGAACTGCGGACATTCATGGGACAACCCCATGTTACCTTTATGAAACAAAGTGCTAGCTAGCGTTATATTTCTTCGCCAAACTGCATCATTTGTGATTGCAAATACTCAAGAATCATCCCCGATCAAAAACCACAGTGAATCCAGGGAAAACGAAACATCTGGAATATTTCGGTTTCACTCAAGAGTAGAAACCCAATATGATTTCAGAATCGCCGAATTTAAGCCTCAGTTCGGGGAAACTCCCCACGGTCATGACTCAAGCTGTGTGATTAGTCATCGGCAAAGCAAAGGGTAAAAACCCGGCCCATGGGGCAACCCTTAGTTACCTACCTGTAGAGGTGACGGTTATGGAACTACGTGCCTAGCTGGCTTCATGTTTGTCCCTCACTTCCATTTCAAAGGCTCGAGATTTTCTACGATCATAAATCACTATTCAGTCGGATTCCATGGGGAAACGAAACTTTTTGAGTATTTTGGACTCTCTCAATAGATAAAAACCAATTTGATTTGCGGATCGTTGTCTTAATCTCGCCTCAATAAATCCTTAGCTATATTCTCAACTGGGGCAAAGGAACAAAATTACTGCTAAAAGCTGATGCACTAATAATGAGTTACTAAAAAAATACTCCCGGTTTTAAATAGTTAAATTAAACATTGATTGTGCAAGCCAAATCGACAGATATTATAACATGCAGGTATGGGAAAATTTCGGCCCAAGTTTCCAAAGGGAGTATAGGAAAAAAAAAGCAGATATCCACCCAATTCCACAGAATTAGTAATTGACTAAGACAGTGAAAAGGGGCCCAGTCAGTGCAGCTTTGCAAGCTAAACACACAATAACCCAATTAAATAAGTATCCTGACAACAATTTGCATTCGATGCCCTCACTATACCGCCCCCCATCCCCCCCAGACTCGTCCCAAGCCCATCGGCCCGGCGGCGGCTCCGCCCCATGGTCGTTCGACACCAAGCCGCGGAACCCGGCGCGTCCGTCGGGGTCACCCCGTCCCGGCGCACCCAGCCGTTCGGGCCTGTGGAACGACCTGCGCGTCACCTACTCCCCCGACGGCGAGGAAGGCGGCTACTTCCGACTGCCCCGGACGGCCGAGGACGCCCTGGGCCAGGGCTACGTCAGCCCCCAAGAGGAGCAGGGCACCAACGGGCTGGTCGGGGTCATGTGTCCACCCGGCGATCCGTCCGTGTGCGTGCTCTTCGACGGGTACGGGAACGTGGCCGGCTTGGAGATTGGCGTGAGTGTAATTCGTTGGAAACGCATTATGTACCGAGAGTTTGTATTTAGGTTCGAATCGACATTGTGTGGCGTGAATGGTTTTGGGTTTTTGTTGAGCGGAGAGTTGGGATTCTCGTAACGGTACTAGGTCAAGAGAAAAAATATATTTATTGGTTTTTTGAATGTTAAGAGCCAGCTAAAGGCAGCTTAAAAGCCGAAAATGCAGAGGTCCACGCCATTACTTTTCCTGCCCCTAAATTTGATCCCAATATTTTTGAAAAAAAATCAGTGTGTAGAGGAAGAGTACTCCGACCCGCCTTGTAAATTTTGATTGAGATCGGATGGAAAATAAAACAACCAGAGAAGAAAGAAAAGTGGTGTTTTCGCTTAAAAAAACCCCACAAAAAGTCCCAAATTCAAGATTTATTTGTGAACAAAGTAAACGTCCGATCGACACGAGCCTTTACATCGCGGGTCAGAAATTTTTTCAACTATCCACTGATTTTTTTTCATAAATGTAGGGAACATTTTAGGGGCAGAGAAAAGTAACCACGTGGACCTCTGCACTACCAAAATTTTCCGTGTGAGAAAGCTAATCTTTCACGGATTAGACCTGGTGAAAAATAACTTCCAGTTTTACTGCCTCATTATCAGCATGAGCGATAAAAACACTCTTGGAGATTATGCTTGCACAACCCGACACATGGTTATATAAAAGTCAGTAAAAAGGTAAATCATAAAATTCCGTGTTTCATATGGTTTTTTCGATATGACTGGATTCGTCTCTGTTTGCAGATCTAAAGCAATGTTGAAATGAAAAAATCGGATGAAAATTATCGATTTTATCGGTAATATATTCATTCGTTTTTACGTGAGTAAGATTAGAGCGGCTTAAAACATGACGCACATACAAATTCTTTTCCTTGATTGAAATGCGCCACAGAATCATCAATAAGTGCACTAGAACTTTGATTCAAAGTATCATACAATCTGCTGACAAAGATGAACCCAACCGTGTCATTAAAATCACGAAAATCGAGAAAAAGCACATTTTTTCATTTTGATTATTAATCTTGGTTATGCAAGAGTCGCAGATTTGTGCCAGCGTTTTTAATCCGTGGCTTCTTATGATTACTGCCACAGATTATTTTGATTTCCATTATCGTATCGGGTTACAACCTATGTAGACTCTTAAGTCACTTAACTTCAACTTTTCCTGACGATTCGCAAAGCTAAACTTTCGCTAAGCTACGCTAGCTTGAAAAGTGAAAGGTTGGTAGCGTAGCATTCAATTACCCAGTTCAATTGTGTTTCTGATATTCTGTAAGCTAACAAGCTATGATTTTCTTAGTCTTAAGAAACTATAATAGGTTTTAATTCAATTTTCCAATGTCTTGTTTCAATACGCTGTAGTTTTCGGCCCTCTCTCGTGATGCTACAAAATACTTGGCAGGTACTCATCGAAGCTATCCACTGGTTTGCGGTTCGCTACCCGACCAGCATCCCAAAAAAAAAACGAAAGAAGAACCTAAGTTTGTGAAATGATCAACAGGTGATGGAGGCAGACGTTCGAAATAACGGCTACCCGTTCAAGCAACACCCTGCGTTTGTACCGCGACAGAGATTCGGCTACAACACTTACATCACCACGCTCTACTTCGTGGACCAGGGTGAGTGACAGAAATCACAAGAATCCACTGGAACACTCGGCAATAGGCACCAGAAAACCTGAGATAACAGCTGGTAAAAGTTATAATACTACTTGCTAACTTGTCAGATAGCAATCGATCTTATCGGTAGTAAAAATTTCAGTTTTTTAATAAAAATTTCAAAGTTCTTGAAAGTTGAAACGCATAAATTCACTTCTCGGTAGTAAAAATGAACCCCCGTCGTAATGAACACGTTTGTTTTGCAGAAAAACTTCATTTTTCGTACGTAGACAGATTGTCGGTAAATTTGAGTGGCAATAACATAGGTACATTTATCAGTGTTCATTTTATTTTCTCTTATTCAGCCTGGAATTGTTAAATAATTTTCGTTAATCTTTTGCTATGAGCAGGATTATACTTATTGAATTGAAAACATTGACACTGATTTTAAAATAAATTTGCACGCTAAAATGGTTTGCGTATTTCCAGGCATTCTGAGCAAGGGGGGACGGCAAAGTATCATCCCCCACGGAACCGGCACCGGCGTTTGGCTCAAGAACGGCCCGCGGGGAAGTAAACTGTTTGAAATCCCGCTCTTCGAGCGCGATCTTCGTCGGACGCCGTTCAAGCAAGAGAACTGCGTGCCGGGAATGGGTGAGAATAATTTACTACAGCTTGCTTTCCACATCAATCAAATGCAAAGAAACTCTAGTTTCTATCAAACGGTTTCGCTAGTAAGAGACACCAGGAGTGCGATTTTGTTAAAATTTCGTTTTGAATTGTCACTCGTTTTCTTGATGAGAGTGTTCATTTGTTCCATGAAATACATTTAAAAAAATGGAGATCTCATATCATTTTACTGTGATAAAAGTTACAAAATTACCTCCCAGTTCTTGTCAGGGTTAATAATCAATTAAGAACCCCTCCTCAGGTTGTCTCTAACGGGATTTTATAAGTCCGTAATGTCACCAAAATGATTTCAACAATCCTAGTCAAAGCAACTTTGAGAATGCTTGTAATGGGTGTCACGTTTTGTTATGCTTTGCACCGCCCTTTAAAACGGACTCTCTGCGCTTTATTATTATTAACAAAATTATTCCCGGTACCGACCCCGTCACAGACACAATCTTGGAATGTACATGGATAACGACATTTCCTTTCTAATAATAAATCTCGGGTGTCTTTGAAACGAATAATTTTAGTTTAGTTTCAATCAAGACTGACTACACTATTTACAAAGAGCATGTAACATGAAGTTCACTAAGTTCCTTCAAAGCTAATTTATATTCAACCAGTCCCAACTTCACATTCAACATATCCAATACACAAGTGCCCCACCACACATGTAGTATAAGTAACCATTGATTGAATTGCGTGATAGCAGCACTTTCAATGATTCGAACTTGGTGTTGATTTACAGGAGGCCACTACTACTACAACATGTCGACTGCCCTGCGCTGCGAAGATCTCGAACCCATCTTCGGCCTCTACAGCAAGGGTCAACTCATCGGCTTCGGCTACAAGGTGTTCGGAAGGGCTACGCCCGTCAACAAAGTCTGGTTCGAGGCAATCCCAGTTTCAGCTCTACAGGTAAACACTCGATGATCAACTGCCGATCAACTCGATGATCAGCAAACGCGAGTAGTTTTCTTAACAACATTTGTCGGAGAGCACCAAAACCTCGCGAAATTAATTTGGGGAAGATTTTGATGGAAAAATTCATCACTGTTTTTTGCCAGACCTTGCCACTACATAAACTGAAATGTTTATTTTAAGTGTCGCAGAAAACGCTCATCCTACAACGCATTAATGAAAGGAGGTCGCAAAGGCCTACTTAGCTAATAAGGGCCACTTCCACAAAATTAAGACAGTGCATGGTTAAGTGCATGGTTGGGCTGGTTAAGGTGGATCCGTACTGTTTCCGTACAGTTTTTCTATTGTTTTTGTTTTGGTAAAATTTTACTCATATGTGGTCATATGCCGGAAGGAAATATTAAAAAATATATTTTTTTAAATATTTTGCTGGAAAATTTCCGGAAAATTAAAAAATTTGTATGGAAAATTACGCTTGCTGACCTGTCTCTTGTCCCGCTAGGGGGGAGTATCAGTCGTCCGATCGAAATGAAATTAATATTTATGGAATGTCCAAACTTCAGGGATTATAATAAGACACTTAATTCAATTCGCGCTGACATTCTCTAAATTTTGTCAATGGTTAAAATATGACGTAAATTTGCCAATTTTTTTGCTTTGTTTCAAAATTTGTTACTGAAAAAGTATGCAGTTCTAAACTTTCATCTTCCTTTATTGGCAAGCTGCAAGTGTCTTGATCGAAAAAAAAAATAGTCGAGAATGATATCACCAATATTTAGACCTAATTGAGGGAAGGAGTGGTGGCATGTTTACCAAACAAATTTTCAAATTTTCCGGAAAATTTCCAGTAAAATATTTAAAAAAAAAATTTTTTGAGTATTTCTTTCCGGCTAGACCACATCTGAGTAAAATTTTACCAAAACGAAAACATTAAATTTCTGTACGGATCCACCTTAAAAGTGAATATTCATGTTTCAGCAAGCGATTCCGGACAGCCCCCAGTGCCTGATAGATAAGACCCAGGAATTGGGACTCATCTCGATGCACGTTTACTTGATCGACAAGCCGTGGGATATCTCGTGCGACGAGTGAAGTGATGAAACCGGCTGAGCAGTGGAAACCTCCAGAGAGTGATTCACCTCCATTTGATTTATTACTTAACTGAGATGTCATAGGCCTAGGCCTATGGCATATGTTTTGTGGATTGCAATAAATAATGAATTACACTGTTACACAATAAACTGTTTTTGCCAGATTACTTCAACTTTTATAGGTAATATTGAGTTGTGGTCACTGAAATGTCACTATTTTATAAAGCTGATGTTGGCCAGACCTACCCGTTAGTAAGCTTTAAAAAAAGCAGTCCAACTTTTTAATTACTGACAGATGTCTTCACCTTCTCATCACTGATTCTTTATTTCCTTCAAATTTCCCATTTCCATGCTTCTCAAAACATGCTCAGAGAAAGCCTAGATATATTCTCAAAGGAATTAATATCTAGACAGGGGAAACGAACTCTTGCCATGTAGGTGTTTATAATAATGATTAGGTAATGAATAATGAATGCGTAATAAATGTAATCTACCGGCCACGCAAAGAGATTTCCCGTTAAGTTTCATCTGTACAACAAGTCAAGACACAGTGGGTCGCTTGTTTTAGGGTGAATCCTCGTTCACGACAGGAAGGTGATGTGCTTGGGTTTGCAATCCTTATCAACTATCGTGGAGGTAAGTGAATGGGTGACTCACCCGTGCCATGCCCTCGAAGAAGGGAGGACGCTTGATGTAAGTCGAGGTTGTGTCCCAGGGGTAAAGTTGGCCATCGGGAGCTTGCAGCTTGGCCCAACTGGTGCTTCCTGCAGCACAAGTAGAGGAAACACACGCCGATGTTAGATGTTATGTCAGTAACTGCTCTGGACTTTCTTTGCGATCGTTATGAAATAAATTTTATCCTGGTTTGGAAACAATTACAGAAATGCCATCTTCTTGGAAAGATGGGATTTTTGATGGAGATTTTTATTTTCTACTATTGCAGGTGTTTGTGTTTTTTATGTTACGCCAGTTATACTTTTTGAAGCTACGTTCATTCTACTGATGACAACATCCAGTAGGATATCTTCTTATCTAAAAATAATCCCAAGAAAAACTTTCAAACACCATGGTGCTAAAGTTTCTATGGCAATCAAATTGCTATTGATGGTATTTGGTAATGGCGACACTAGCACCTTATTAGCCATAAAATCTACACACAACTCAGTGATAGGAACTCATCAGGCTGATTCACAGCGATTCAACGTCAATTCGGTGTAAAACGTAACGCGCGGCATTCGCTTACCGCTCTCGATGCAGCTGTAGACCTCGCGGAACATCGCCGGGATCACGTGCTTCTGCTCCACCTCGTGGATCTCGCTGCGCAGAGGCCAGACGTCGCGCAAGAACACCTCTTTGCCATCGGCCGACACACCTGCACAGCCACAACGTTGCCGCCACGTTACACTCGCATGGCAAGAAACTAAATGTCCAGTCGAAAATGTGCGTCCATATGGAGATACCAAATCCGAATCTCCACCTGCCAGGGGTCATGCTCTACCTAATGAACTAACTTGACGGCCAACTTTCAAAAAGATATTAACCCAATTCGAATGGTTGGGCTCCTTGGGAGATAAAAACACAACTATGATTGGTGTAAATAATTATCTACGGTGCTCCATTCCCTTGACAAAGCTAAATATATATATATATATATATATATATAAAAGGAAAGATGAGCAATTAAATTCTCAGCGCAGAAAATAGTTTTTATCCTGTAGCTTATCAGAGCTTCATGCTAGGGTCCCGTCAATCAGATATAAACTTAGAGAATGATGCCGGTGTAATAGAGTAGCGACTGTCGACTAGCGACTAGCGAGCTACCGTTTCTTACCGAGCGGCTCGGTTTCGAAGTCGATGTCAACGCGGCCAGCAATCGCGTACGCTATCACCAGCAGCGGCGACGCCAGGTAGTTGGCCCTCGTGTTCGGATGGATGCGCCCCTCAAAGTTACGATTACCCGAAAGCACGCCGCAGCAGACCAGGTCACTCTGTAAGACACAGAATCCGTAATGGAGCTAATTGCGTGGATGACGAGGAAGGCACAGCGGAACAAGCTACGGACCTGGATAATGGGCTGGACGTTTGTGGAATTTGGTCTGAGCATTCTGCTGTTGCTGGAGAAGTAATGGCATACTTATAGTTATAGTTATAGGAAATATATCATTGTACGGTTTTGTTTGCGCACGGCATAGCAAGTTGCTGACTGTAGACCAAGACCAGACTTCATACTTCATTCATCATTACTGCTGACATACTCATAATGTTGCTTGCTTGAAAAGCTGGTCATCTGGGAATCTGAAAAATTCATGGCCTCAAACATCCACCGTGTGCAACTATCACCCATTACTGCGGATGACAATATAAATTCCTTCCATAAAAAATGGAAACATTATCAATCTTTTCCACTCATAACTGCAGCAAAGGAACCATTACAGAAAATGATTTTCTTGTTGACTAGCCAGTCCATTCCCACGCTCCAGAAATATTAAATCGAGAAAATCAGAAAAAAATATGAGGAAAGGGAGGCATGTACCATAGACAATAGTGCATTAAAGATCAAACACTAAAAAAGAAAGACACAGCAAGTAAAATGCGCGTGCTAACTCCCAACTCTGATGTGAACGGTTTCGCAACGTTCGGTGCCGAGGATTTGGCGTACACACCTTGTCGATGGCCTCGACGATGGCTTCCGGCAGCGGCCCGCTGTTCCCGATGCAGGTCATGCAGCCGTAGCCGACGACGTCGAAGCCCAGCTGCTGCAGGTACGGGATCACGCCGCTCTCCTGCGCAGGGCAACACGCCACACCGTTCAGCGCAACTCCGCATTAGACTTGACAACTAACACTAGTTGGTGTTGTCAACAACAGTTAGTGTTGTCAAAAACACCAACACTAGTGTTGATTCAATTATTGTTGCATTCACAGGAGATATATTTGAATCAACTAGAAAATAAATTATCTTTACGGTTTTTTCCGTAATATCTCACATGGAGATAGTGAGAGAGGACTATGAACAAACAAAGAAGTATTTTAGAAATTATAATGATTTGCATTTATGTTAGAATCAACACAGATACTTGGATGGAACCTCCATCAATCACTGCCATGCGGCTAACGTAACGGCTAACGGCTTGCCTGAAGGTAGTAGGTGACGACCCCCGACCCCGGAGACAAGCTAGTCTTGATGTACGGCGCCACCGTCAGGCCCGCCTCCACCGCCTTCTTCGCCATCATGCCTGTCAATCAAAGGGTAGATAGATTTTACCGTCGAGTGTCACATTACAAAATGCAACGCGATGGACTTTCCATCTACGCATAATAAAATAATATAAAGATCAACCCTCTTGTAAATTATATAAGGTTGATAAAATCATGTGCTGCTTCGTAGGCACTTAGCAGTTATAGAATATATTTGATTCCATAAGATTCAGTTAGGTCTTGAACACATCTAGGGTTTAAAATAGTTATTATTGTTTTATTGTTTTAATAAGTGGGTCAAAAATTAAGGCCTATTTCTGAAACCTTATAGCTGGTGGCCAGTCCAGCCCCTAATCTCCTGCCTCTATCTTCTCCCTTCCCATACCCCTTATACCATCTTATACCTACATGACCACTACATTAATATCACTAGGTACCTAACATGAGAAAAAATAAAAAATTTAAGGAAACTGTTACAGCACACCAATTTAAAGAAACAAAAAAGTAAAGAATAATCATTCATTTCCCAGCCTATATGAAAACCTAACAGAGCTAGTTACCAAGTAATCGATCCATCAATCAATATGACAGCAGAAAGCGAGTGGCCAGCGCGGCCAGCTAGGTCCAGCGAGCGTTACCTGCTCCGAGCATCACGCTGGGATTGCTGGTGTTGGTGCACGACGTGATGGCGGCGATCACGACCGACCCGTGACGCAGCACAAACTCCTTCCCCTCGTGCAGGAACGGGCTCGCAGCACCCAGCTTGTCATCGCTCAGTCCGAAGCCCTTGAAACCAACCTGCAAATAGTGCGTGTGGTGCGTTAGTTCCGAGTGAACACGTTTAGCACTGTGACATTATTGTTGACACATATATTTTTTTGCATTCTATCAAAATGACATCATAATACCCAAATGCTTAAGACAGGTAGAGCAATTTGGGTTGTGATTTCCCTATCTTCCTCTCTAATTAGCAGTGCTAATCTATATTTTTGCCACAATTAATGCTATGAGGGTGGGTGTGTAGAGGGAGACTCTAGCCTCATACAGTTTGCATTTATTTAGATTGAATTCTCTTGAACTATTGTTTCTTGAGCATTATAATTCAAATATTACAATATATACAATAAATGAAATCTCATCCACTAATTGTGAAAAACTCCTATTTAGGCCAAATGCAGGGCTGAACAAACTCAACAAAGGTGAGTGAAAACCAGAAACTTTGGAGGGAGAGCTCTGGAAATGTCCTCAATCCTCATGCTTCTCAATTCCCTTCCTCGCCTAGGCTCTCCAAACAGCATGGAACCTGAAATTCCCGGCATGATACTTTCATTTTAACAAGTCTCCAATCATTATGTCGCACCATGTTGCAACTTTTCGCACCAAAACTTTCAGAATTCCCATTTTACCAACTAATTTCCGGTAAAATAGGAGGATATATCTCAATATACTCACTTTTGAGTATCTTTCATCTATATGGTAGGCTAAAAAACTGCTTCACCCTCCATAAAAATACACGAATTGATTCGATCAAATATTATGTTAAATTCATAATGGCTGACAAATGACTTTATGTTCCTTTCAGTTAATTTAAAAAATACGCTCATGTTCGCTGATATGGCGGCGGTCACGAAATTGGGATGGAAACCCAGTTTATATTTGAATTCATCTCATGTTCGGACTAATGCTCGGACGGCTCCAAAAGATAATGAAACTCTCAGTACAGAAATTAAAAATCGTTGTTTGCGGTTGAAAATGCTGCATGCAACACCTTATGCGCACACGCCAGTCTGGCTGTAACTGTTACCATACCTCAAAGCCTTTTTCTCTTCGAGAGTTATTACACCTTTATTCTCGGAAAGCAGGATGTTTTGGGTGCAGGACAAACCCTGAGACGCCGTCAACCCTCATTTCCCATTTGTTGCAAGTTCGAACTCTTTTGGTTGCTTGTAACTAACATTATTTCGTGTTGGTTAATTAATATTTCACAATGAATTCACCTAATGCCCCTAATGTGATGTTGTGCATGCTCATTTCACTCGACTTCATTGGCTCCCTGTGAAAATGGCATACGTGCACCAATGCACACTTGCACCTTCGAATCGAATCGAAGCGAAGAGATTCTTCCATATCGCCAAGAATCAAAGCCTTGCATTCTGATCAGCGCCTCGCAGCCCGCTGTTCTAATATTACTCATATTTCACTCGACTGGCAATAATTTTACCGCTGACGCTTCTGTGTGCTATCTAAGAGTACCTAACGGTACATGTGAGATAGTCATCGGTCATCAGTCTATCACCACAAAGTAGTTAGCCATATACGTGGTGGGCCCTATCAGAAGTTTGGAGAGTCATTAAACTTCGTTCACTTGGTGCACTAGTGTGAATTAACAGCATCTTTCGTGTGAGTATTTGCACCCTAACATAAAATTAGAATGGGATAAAGATGAAACATATTATCATCTCATAAATTATTACGGTGCCAAGAATGTTGTGGTTTGACTAATTGTATGGGGTTTTAAATAATTGAAAAATATTCTAAATTTTAGATAAGATATTCCACATTTGAAGTTTGGGTTTTGGTTTCGCATTATGCCATTCGATTTACAACTTTCAATAATTTGAGCAGGTATTTCCTGCCACGCTTATCAAGAGTAAAGTGATTTCCGACTACACGGCTCTGACCGACGGCATGGCAAATTTCGTTATTGGGGGTAATGTACCTAACCAGATATGCATCACGTTATGACAAGGGTTTGGGGTATTTGCAGGTAAATATAACTCTGTTACTAATGGAGAGAATTTGGCTAATGAACTGGACTGTTGGACATCTCACGCGGGTCACTTATGTCTGGAAATTAACAAAGCTACCTTTCTGACATCTAATGCAACGATAAGGCAGGAAGCGTGGCCTTCAGCTGTGATGTCAGGATGTTGACGAGCTAGCAGATTAACGAGATGAGTAAGATAAACCCGTCGAAGTGGCCAAGGGTTGAATGTACTCCGATCCGATCGGTGGTAAGGGTATGCTGTTGAACCATGGGATGATTCACACACACTCGCATGAGTACAGGTATATCTGCTGGGCGGAAAAGTAATCCGAAAATAACCCAAATATTTTGCTGATTAATGGAATTCGTGTCCCTACCGAATAACCCTTAAAGTGAACACAATCTGGAACTTAAATCTCTGCCATTCCACATTATTTTTGCCTAAAAGGGAATTGACGCGACATGATACTTGATATTGTATGCAAAATAAAGTGCGGTTGCAACGCAAATTGCTGATTGTTGGAATAGCGCAGTATAATTTATTTTCAGTTATCATACGACTGATTACGAACGAATTATAATTGAAGGTGACATTCCAGACGTGATATTCGATCGGAAAGGTGAATCAAGTGAATGTAGCTTAGGGCTAGGCCGAACCAGACGAAATGCAAAACATCTTCACCTCAAGTTTCCACGAGGTTTCCTCACCTACTTTATCGACGGAAAGCCTCGCTAGTTCTAAAATCCACGTTAACCAACGCGGATGCCATCGCTTCGTGTTACTAAACAAGTCATACGAGTAATTGCTAATTGTTCTGAGTTGCTATTACATGGGCGTGTTCGCTTTGACTAGTTAGATTGTGATCAAGTGTGTGTGACAATTAATGCAAATGCAATGTGCTAATATTACACCTGCGTCGCACGAACTGAATGGAACTTCAATATTATATCGAGAAAACACAAAACTCTGCGAATTATCACGTAAATACCAACAATTCCTAGAACCCCTTCGTCAAATATCATGCATTTTGAAGAGTTCATTCGTAAAAAGATCTACACTACATACTTAGGACGTACCTATTTAAAAGTGTCGTTGAGGGTTGTTTATAAATTTTGGTCGGGTGCGTTAATAATTTGCTGGAAAAAATCCTCTGTCAATCAAGCAAGCCTGTAAGACTGAATTGTTATTTCTCAGCGACGGTTATACCTGCGATTCACGAGCAAAGAACAATCACCAACCCTTGGGCTGTAGACACACGACATCAGGTTTCAATTCTCGGTAAATCGTGGTAAAACCATGTAAAACGATGTCTTGGACAATGCTCGAAGCCAGGTCCAAGCCCATGGTCCAAGCCTGTGAATTTATGTCTCAGCCTGAGTAAACGAACTGTTAATTGGGTGTCAAAAACATCAATCTGCGTTGCCACAGCAAGATGTTTTATGAGAGGCAAAGAGTATGTTGTCAAAGATCTGTTTACATCTTAGACAAAAATATCGCAATGATTTAATTGTGCTTTAGCGAGACAAAATGAGAAATCTGTACAATTCGTGTTTGGTATATTTTGATGCTTTTAAGAATAAATTGAACGAAATTACAAATCTCGTTGCAATAAAGGTATGTAATGTATCCATTTCTCTGTTTGGTTTCTATTGATCAGTATTTGGATTCGTCTCTGTTCGCAGATCAAAATGGATGGGTTCAAATAAATCGATTCGTAATTACCAAACGTTTTTATGAGTGATTTAGATCGGTAACATGCAGTATAACTCGGAGTGAGCGAAATTTGGTCCTGAATCAGCAATAAACGCTTGCGAAATCACGCAAAAACACGCAACTGCTGGAGAAAAAAAATCGAGAAATTGAATCATTTGTTGCGTTTTGTTGATGCTGTTTTCATCTACGCGATCAACGGAATTTTTCAGATTCCAAATCTGAGACAACTTATTTTTCGTTTGCCAAACGTTTTGCTCGCCATAGTCTTCCACTTTATCCCGTGGACAAAGCCTTAATCGCGGTCATTTGCAGAAAGTTATGTTTTATAATTGCTGGTTAATTAAGTTTAATGTAAATGCTCTACCACTTCCCGACCTACACCAACCTCTCGTTCAACCCCATCATAACTTTAGTACCACTTACTAGGGAGTACCTAGAAATAGATACCTATAACGATCTGCTATTAAAATGGAACGACGGCATTTTTATCCACCAACAACGTTACTCATCATTTCAAAAGAGAAATTAAAAATGGGTATCAACTATAAGCTTTTTATACAGCTTTTCTCAACGTCCTTGTACTGACACATTGCTCTACTGCAGCAAGCAACACATTTTCATAACATTCACACAAGTCTTATTCTTCGCGAGTTGACTCAGAACAAGCAGCTTTGTTGACTGAATTTCTTGGTCGAGTTGATGGCATGCGAAATGAAAACAGTCTGCTTGCCACAGCCGCTGCTAGGTTGTAAAATCTCAGAGTTAGAAGTGTCATTCTGCTTCTGGGGAATCGATTAGGATGGTATCGACGTTGGCAGATGAATAACTGAATTCGATAAGAGCCTACATACTGTACAAAGTCCAGCAATGCATATTGGCCATCGCTTTGGGGGGTTTATCATGAAGCGAGACTATTCTGCCATTTGGTATGCTAAGTAGTGACAATAAAATCATTTTCGTTCGAGCCACAGCAATTTCTCATGCAAAGTATTGCCGAATGCCGATAACGAAGGTAAGCCAACATTTAATGACTGTGTGTTTAATTTACAGTCCATTTTCTGGTGCATTGACATTGCACAAATCGACATCAATCGAGGCAGAGTGAACAAGACCATCTCCAGTAGTTATGCATGGTAAAGCATCATACAAGAGTGCAGTGAGTGTTTGAATAAACGATGGGGTCGGGTCAGTCTATTTGAAAGCGAACATTGATCCTATAGTCCTGAATGTCATTGAAATTTCGTAAAATCTTGTGCAATTCTGAAGAAAATAGGCGAATGCGCGAGAAAACCCAAGTGTCTGCATGGCCAGTGTCGGTACCCCTCACTTGGGGCGCCGCGGTCGCAGCAGCTTCTACCCCCTCCAACGGCGACTGGTTAAAGAAGGAGCGCAGCAGCGGAGGAACGGTTAGATGGAAGACGTTTACCAGCGGGGCAGGTCGTGTGCAACCTCCGATCTCGCCGGCAGAAGCAAGTGTTGCATCGGTTCTACAAGTGTTAGCTAACATTCAGCAGCAGATTCAATTCAGTTCGGTAACTAATTCAATTCTAACAGTTTCGATTTGTCAGAATAGCTTCATCGTTTTATTTTCAACGAACCTTTCTGCGTATATTCGCTAATCCGGTACCATTCTGTTACTTGTCTGCAAGCGTGCAACACCAGCGAAGGTTCCTCATCAGAAGAAACCACCCGAGAAGAAGTCCGTCCAATGTTGACGACGAGTGTCGGTCCTAGACACGCTGATTTCGAGCTCGTGACTAGATCGAACACTCGTCTCCAGCAGCCTGGACCAAAACACCGGCGTCGGCGCCCCGCCGCCCTCGTCTTCATGCTGCCGCCTGCCGTGCGCTTTTGCTTTGTTGGTTCTAGCTCTAGGAGTGATATGCGATCTCTTAAAGCTAGATCAGCAAGGCAAAATTGCACGGGAAATTCACCGAACGCGCGCGAGTCAACTTGTCGACCTGCCGCGATGGAAACTACCGGAAGTATCTTCTGAGAATTGCCCACGTTATAAACGGTAACTCCGCCGCTATGTAACCTAGGGTAAATATTCTGCTGCTTTTCAATTGAATCTTCTTAGAAAATGAACCCTTTCTTGCAACTTAAGTAGCTAGACTTTAGTTTATAATGCCAAATTGTGTAGATCTTTTACTATTCAAGAGAATTTGCCAATAAATTACAGTTTGCTTGTTCCATTCCACTTAATTACAATTTGACTCCAGTATAGTATTTGTTTTGGCTAAATTTACTGTGTAGAAAATTTCAATTCAAATTGTAACAAAGCAGTCAATTCAAGCAAGATGCATTTGCTGCAAACATCCAAATTATTCGATGCAAATGACAATTTGCACACAATTTCGGATTTGGCTTAAGGAACTACTGGTGTGGTATGTGCATATTTCCGCAAGCATATCACAGCTGTAGTTACCTGTCAGCCCGATCCGACCTTTCAACAACTGCTTGGTTACGGTGCCACCGCCCGCGCGCATGGCTATTGTCTTGAGGAGTCTCCCGCGTCAGTGGTGTAGTTTCACCATCACTGGGTGGATTTACTCCTCTTGACCTTAGCTAGACATTCAGCACGGCTGCAGCCACCGTCGACAGAGGATTCACACATAGAGGGGTTGCGATTTTATGCGAGCCGCAGGCGCGTGATGGTTTCTGCCTTGATGGTGAATGTATTTGATATTCATCACCGGGAAGAATTCATCCTGAGCTAAGGTTTTTTCACCGTGCAAACGTGAATGGGTTTCGATTCACAGAGAAGAGACTAAATGCGACGTAGGGTTTGGTACCAAAGATTCTGCGAGTACAGGTAAACTAGGAACATGCCTAGCTAAGTGCTAAGTGCATGTGCAATGAAATGTAATAAGGAAATTGAGCAATGCACTTCAGCAAAAACAGACTCGACATCTTGGTTAGGTCTTATTAAACAAGTGTTTCGAGATTATTTTTTCTCTGACTGTATAATGGTTATAGTCGGAGTTCATCACTTAGAAATTGCGTGTTTACATATACGGGCAGATATGAACTGCAAGATTTTTGGGGGGAAAAAGTTAATAGTACGACAAAAGTACAACAGACGAACATGGTTGCACTCCCGACCCCCAAGCACACCCCATGGTACCCGCGCTCCCGCCAATACGTCCGGTGACTCACCTTGCTGACGAGGCACTGCTTGAAGTCTGTGGGCATGTCGCTGACCGAGACACGGTCGTGGGGCCGCTTGGGCCCGCTCACCGAGCTCACCACGGTGGCCAGGTCGAGGGTGACCACCTCGGAGAAGACGGGGTCGGTGGCGGCATCCGCGTAATCGCGCAGCATCCGCGTGGCTCGCAGGTACGCCTCGATGACGGCAATCTTGCTCTCATCGCGGTCTGCACAAGGTATCCGCAGCGTCAGATTTGTGGAAGGGTTTGCACACAAGTTAACTTCAATGCTTCATGCAATGCTTAACAGACCTTGTTTAGAATTACTTATTTTGATTGTTGAAACCTCCACCCTACTCTGGATACTAGCAGTCCCCAAGTTTGCTGTTTTTTGTGCTAGTTGAAAGTTGTAAATTGTATTTACTTTCAAAATTAATTTTACGCTTTGAGCATTGATCCGCTCTCTTGAGATATTGTTTGCTTATAAAACTATCTTGCCAACCTAGTTGCAACATCTGTATGTAAGAATAAATCCGAACCTTGCCCACTAATTGAAAACCCTCTAAATCGTGTTGGCAGATTTGTTGGACACTCTCCGAATGTAACACAGATAAATGCGTTCACAACCGATACTGCAATAACGTCCCGATACCCCCTCACCCGTAGCGTTAGGTAGGTAGCGTTAGGCTTTGCAAAGTACACAACAGCCCAAACAAAGCCCATAACGGCAAACAAATCCCCTCCGCCGCCATTTCCCACCGCACGCCACGCACTCACTTGTTTGCCGCAGGTACTCCAGGCTGCGCAAGTCGACGGGGAAGAAGCCGACGGTGGCGCCGTACTCGGGACACATGTTGGACACCGTTGCGCGATCGGCGATGGACAGCTCGGCGACCCCCGGCCCGAAGAACTCGACGAACTTGCCGACGACGCCCAGCTGACGCAGATGCTTGGTGATGGTCAGCACAAGGTCGGTGCTGGTCGCGTACTGCGACAGCCGCCCGACGATCTTGTAGCCGACGACTTGCGGGAGCAGCATCGAGATGGCCTGGCCCAGCATCACTGCCTCCGCTTCGATTCCTGCAGAGGAAAGGTTAGCGTTTGTTAGTTGTTTAGGTTATGTTGACGCGATTTTGTTGACCTAGGTCATACTTTAGACCTCAACGGCCACGGCTGAATGTTTGCGGCAAAAAAAGAAGCTAGGGTTTGTGAGTAACCGGCTGCAAAACATCCTGAGCATCAACAAACTCATCTGATTTGTATTGCTGAGGGTGGTTGGGGATTGTAGGTTGTAGGTTTTACACAAAACATCAAGATTGCATCATTGCTCCTGCTTTGATTCCTGTTATGGAGAGGGAAGCGTAACGTATTTAGATGCTTTAGCTTATAAGTGGGTACTGTTCAAAGTTGATACTTTTTTCACCCCACTCTGGTTCTGAAAGGAGCCCGATAAGGATTTTGAAGGCAGTGCCTTAAAATAGGTAGGTATACAAAAATGTTACCTTGCCCATTAAATGTGTGTACTGTACAGAAGCAAAATTATTGGAATATACCAACACTAAATTAAGAAATTGAAATAGCAATAGAAATAGAATGCACTGTAATTTAATTTTCATCTCCATCTGCATTGCATCAAAACACAAAAATAGAAAGCATTTGAATTTATAATTGGAATTGGAATGCAGTTGCTGATTTGTAGCCCTTTAGAGCCACACAATAGTAGCAGATTCTTCAGATACTAATCTATATATAAAGTGATAACGGTAGTTTATGAGTGGGAATTGAAATTCCAAATTTAAATATGGAATTGTAAATACCCACCTCTATAATACCAATAAGATGGTATAGTGACCAACTATCAGTGTCTGACTCACATTTATTGTTATAGATACATATGAAAGTCCATGTCATTATCAGGCTAACAATCAACACTTCACAACGTAGATTATTTGAATTCTGATGGTCAAAATAACCGATCATTGCTAAGGATCTATTTTATTACAAAAACACAATGGCACAGTCTTCAACTTTTTCACCACTGCAGCCAAACAGAGTCTTGTAATTGAGTCATCGAAGTTAAGTTTGAGAATCACTGAAGTAGACCAACTCTCTTAACTCCGTTAACGACTATGAACGCTGAAAATTTCATGGTACCTATCGAGAATGAGACCCATCGATGTATGCTACCTAATAAGCGTGTACATTGAACCTATATTCCAATCCGAAGGTTTAGTTTAGGATAAACTATCCTAAATAACAAACAGTTCAACAAGAGGTAAATTCATGCAATTCTGCCTCATTTTCCTGTCGTCAAAATACCAGCCCAACCGGGTTCCTCGACAGGGAATCTAAATTTCCAAAAGAGCAGGAGGCCAACATAACTTATGTCACGGTGAGATGACATGAGCTCTCCATTTTTGTTGGTTTTTTTAATGGAACAATTGAACGCTCTCATATAAACTCACCGTGATGAAAGTTAGACAATCGACATCTCCCTCCTTGCCGCTCTGTATGGCCCCACCAACTCACCTCCCACGCCCCAGCCTAGCACGCCCAGCCCGTTGATCATGGTGGTGTGCGAGTCTGTGCCAACCACCGAGTCCGGATAGACGAGTCCCGAATCGCTGAACACGACCCGCGCCAGGTACTCCAGGTTCACTTGGTGCACGATGCCCGAGCCCGGCGGCACGATGAGCATGTTCTTGAACGCTCGTGCACCCCACTGACGGACAGAGGGTACATGGAACAGTTAGCCTAGCGTGGGTTTCTTGAGCCTGGCAAATATCTGGATATTCTTGAATGCTTGCACAGTAAAACAAGACACAGGGTGCACGGAATAGTTAGTGTCGGTTCCTGAACCATTAGGACAATGTGCATGATTTTGAATGCTTGCGTGCTGGATGGAACGCAGAACGGTTGGTCTAGCGTGGCATTGGGGTGATTTAGATACAGGTGCAATTACTACGTGCAAATAGCCAGAGCGCCAGACAGAATAGGACACTGAAATAGGACAACCGTTACACGGCTGCAGTGTGATGCTATTAATTCTGAGGTGAAATAGATGTCAATGTTTATAAACGGAACAAATGAATGCTCTCATCTCAATTCAAATAAAAAAAATTTAAAAATTTACACTGCAGGGCCCAAGCCTGGTTAGGATGAATCATTCATTCAATCAATACCAAGATTGTCTTAGCTTTTGGTTGACAGTTTGGGAATTTTACAATGAAATTATAGTAATGAATGTGTTTCAGCTTGAGTTTTTCACATGTTTACTGCATCTACAAGCCCAAATGGTTTACGAAGTGAGACGATTGCAAATGTTTCTAAGCCACTATACACACAACCACCACTTAGCTCGCGTCGTCAGTTGTTGGCCGCCAAAAAGACTGCCGCGACCGGCGTCCATGCACCCACCTTGAGGAACATGAAGCGCTCCTTGTTCCGCTCGAACTCGAGCTCCTGGTTCTTGAAGAGCGCGTCGGCGGAGCGCTCGAAGTCGACCTGCACCGAGTGGTCGATGACGAGGTCGGACGGACAGATCGGGTTGATGCGGTCCGGGTCGCCGCCCAGACGTTGGACGGCGTCGCGCATCGCCGCAAAGTCCACCACCGCCGGCACGCCCGTGAAGTCCTGCCGGGTTGTACCGCGCTGTTAGTAGGTACTTGGTTTACCGAGGTTTTTGCAGTTGCAAAGGCTGCCTTAACACAGTACAAAGTTCTACTGTTCTGTTCTACATCTTTTGACAACAAACTATCAAACAATCTAGACGCACGAACTAGTCAATATATGCATGAGTCCCAAACGACTGGATAGAGGCTTGCAGCTGTTAGACAGCCACATTTTTCTTCAGACTATTGGATATTTTATGTCAATATATGAGGCTCATATTTTGCAATCTTATAACCAGCTTCTATAAGAACTAAATTTATCAAGCTGGTCTTCGAGTTCTGGGGGTTTATATTGTTTCGCAAAGGCTTGCTTCCTGCCGTGTCAAGTTCAGCTGATTTGAGGATGTAACAAGATTCCATCAATTGACAATCAAATTGAAGCTCCACAGCTAAGAAAAACAATAGGAGAAATGATGGAAAGACTTTGATTCTTAAGTTAAAAACTAATTTTATTGTATGCCTTCTTTGACAGCTATCTGCAACAAAGTTAATGTATGAGATTGTCAAACAAATGACTGGAAAACTAGATCTCAGAATAGAAGAGTGATTGATACCAGTCTTCATATATTCGTGGTGCATCCCTGTCCAACCCTAGTTCCATCATTCGTCGACAAAACTGCGGCTCTCCGTCTCGTTCTAGCCGCAATCGACGCGCCGAGTCGCACAAACCTGCAGAATGACCCTGGCCGGCTTGAACGCGACCTCCACCCCGCCCTCGACCGCCTGGTTGACCTCCCAGGCGAGCACGCTCTCCACATCCGCCTGCTTCACCTGGAAGTCGTCGCAGTTTCGCACCGCAGACTCGAGCAGCACTCGGATCGAGTACGGCAGCTTGTCTGCAAACCGAGACCGAGGTTAAGCAATGTTGCGACTTGTGTTTCGCCAGATGGGTGCCCTCTCGGACATGCGGCAGGCTGTAATATTATGCTATATTCCATCCAGTGGGAAACTCCACCGGGCAATTTCACTATCTTCTTTGGTTGAAAGGGTTCATATAAACATTGCTGGCTCTGGTTAGGGAAATCCTAACTCAAATGACTTTTCTAAGCGGGTATCTGGCGTCATTTTCCCTACCTAAGTGAAATGGGCCATTTTTTGACTTAAAACATCTTTAAGCCATGGTCAGGGATAAAGAAAATTGTAATGGTTACAAAGTAGTGAGCAACATACGTTTTTGTGAGTTACCTATCTCATTCTGTATCTCATTAAGCTCTGGAGTTGCACACATTTAAAAGTAAATTTGGCCCTAATGACTCTGAGATTACATTCACAATTTACTGTAGAATTCAAGGTCAGTTAAAATGTTGGTACAATGCGGTACGAATGGAACGATCTAGCTTAATTGACGTCAAGCAGCAATATAAAGGAGATGAAATAAATCTTGGTTATTAGAGAGGATGTCACAATTAAATACTTTAAGAAAATAACTGGCCATATTGATCAGAAATACCTACTGGGGAGTGGGGATTGGCACACATTTAGGATTTTAATAAATTGACTAGTCATACTTGTAGTTTCTACTTTCTATGGCTGTCTCTAGCAACATACTTACCATACTTGGGTCCCAGTGCTGCCAAGTCATAGTAACTGTAATCCTTCCCTCCGACAAGAAGGCTTTTAAGGTGCCCACGGTACGGATTGTGTTCTGGAAAAGTTCAATTGTAAATGTATCAAGCAACAATGTTCTCATAAGAGATTTTCATGCAACCTGTTGCGTTTATCAATCCCAGAAAAATTGATTTAATATTTGTATTGCTCTGCGTTATTGTTAGCGGTCAATTCGTGCTATGAGTAATCCCGAGGTATTTGACATAAAAAGCCAGTCCTGAAATTGATAAATTTAAATTTGATAGCCAAATCTCAATAGTTGTAAATGAGAGTGACACTTTTTAGAGTGTCAAAAAGTGAAATGACATATTTGGAGCATGGTGTTTTTTTTTTTAATAGAGATATAAGCTGGAGCAAGTTATCATTCGTTATGGTGTGATTTTATTTGTTACATAAATCTCCATTATCTATACACATTTCTGATAATGATGTGACACTAACCCAACCTAAGCCTAGGGGCAGGGCAAATGGCACAAAGGTCAACAAAAAATTATATATGCATCCCCATTCTATGAAATGTCAGAATTTACATCTTAAGAACTAAAGAATTTTTCTCATGCCATCATATAATTAATCCTTCATGGAGAACCACAAGAAAACAAAATTAAAATAGGAGACTGTTGCGCTTACCTGCCATGACACTGAACTGAAAAGTCACGTTCACATTTTGAGCGCCATATTGGGACTTAGCAGAGTCGAAAAATCATCACAAATTTCAAATACCTATGTGTACAAAAATTGGAAAATGTATGACATGATACAAATTACAACAATGTTAAGATTGTAGCTTAGCGAGTTTTAACATGACCGTTTATCAACTTTTAACTTTCTATTTGAATTATTGGTTGATATTTGGCCCGGTTAACTGCACATTACATAGCGACAACGGACCGTGATTTAGGCAGTTGACGAGTCTCTTCTAGTTTGCCAAAAATTTGTATCAATACAAAGAATGCAATTTAATTGTTTTATAAAGACATTTATTTTTTCAAATTAACAGTACTGACTACTGTAACCTCGTAGAATTGTTAAATTATTCAACAATATATTTCTTTAAAACAAAGGTGAAGCAATTATCTGTCTTGCATGTTGCAGGCGGTATGATCTACATTCTTTCAGCATCTTGCAAGATTTATAATATCTGCATGCTGCAGACGATAATTTTTTTCAATATATTTTAGTGGTTCCCCACCTAGCATCAATTTTTGAATCATTTGGCTCTGTATAGTGATCGACAGTACGCAAACTCCTATGTGTATATTTACCGTGCATATAATTTTCTACATACTTCATTGCTCAACAACATTTCACTTAGTTACTATATTACAAGACTAATTAGTTACTTCTTAGCAATCATTCATTACTAATCCTAAACGGCTAATTGTCTTTGTTAACATTGTTTAGTGCAAACCATGAAGGTGCTAGGTATATGCTTACTAATAGTCGGAAATCTGACTGTCATTCTCATTATTGGCTTGGAAGCCATACATAGTAGGAATCTAACACCACTGATCCATCCCGCCTAAGTTTTCTGCATTTTAGCCGACCATTTTTCACATTTAGTACTGAGAATTTACTGAAGAAGAGGAAAGCACAGCAGCACATTTGCTTTGCAGGAAAGAATTCCATCACAAATTGATGAAACATTGACCTACCACAGAGTTTTCAACCACAAAAATGTTACGATGCATTTTCCATCAAAAATGTTACCCAGAAAGTTGAAAACCAGCAAGTGAATGTGTATAAAAGTGTGTATCAGCAGCTTTACATTGTATGCTAATTTTCATTCAACAATTGAAATGTGTCATAATGAATATAAAACGTTGTTTGCGATTGATTGGTAGATACTGATAAGGTGGCGGATGAGTGACGGACTTCGATTATCACCGAAGCATTTAAGATATTTGAAGCGTTTGCTACATTCCCTAAGCTAGGTAACAAAATCGAACATGCCTACCGAGGCATTTCGAACACGTACAATAACAAACATCGACATAGCTCAGCGATAAACCTTACGCTACACATTCCCGGAAAAACTTTGAAGAGAGAAATCTGTGTATTTTCTGTCTGTTTCGTAAGATTGTTCAAACAAATAATAAAACATTTCACAAAATGACGAAGTAACATTGCAAGATATGCATAGCATTTAAATTGACTATAAAAAATAATGATAATAATAATAACAACACATAAACATCAATAAATTGTGTAATTTCTTCTATCTAGTTGTATTTTAATGGCTGAGCACTAATATATAAGTATGCTTGCATTTAATACCACGCTAGTACCATCAAAAAGGTCTACACAAAAGCTTTCACCGGCAAAGCTCATTAAAGCAAAAACAATTGGTTGACAAAAATAAATAAATAGGTACCCACGTAGCAGAACTATTCAAATGATTGAAAGCTCATTAGACCAGATTCACATGCATGTGTGTGAACTAAATTAAACAACTATTTGTTTTAAAATATCAGATACCTTTTAGTGAACAAGGTATAATGAATAACTTTGAGCCATATATTGGATGGAAGTCCAGAAGAAGCTTGGACTTTACCACCGTACCATCCCCTGGTATTCTTCTTTGACGCTCACTCTCTTGATGCTCTCGTACCTACGAGCCCAAAGAAACAGATCATTGATTACTTGAAATTTATTCAGTATTTACTTGCAACTTTTATCTAGTATCCAGACTTCTAGATTCCACTATTCATTTATCTTGATATAGAGTGGGATTGGGAAAGAAAATATCACCCTTTTTTGCTGCAAGTGCCTTTGCGGAACAATGAACAGTGACATAAAAAAAGGGTGACACCAATATCAAATTTTTAGAAAATTGCATTTATTGTGTGTCTATAGCTTCCTATACCTGGATTTGTTTTTAGTTGACCCCCTCCCACCCCACAGTCTTCTACAACTCCAATTGACAACTCCAAATAAAATATAATACTAGTAGGTACAATATGGGAAACTTTCAGCAAAATCGAGCAAAAAAGCATTAGTAGCAAACCTGACGGCACAGCTTCAAGACAAATTAAACAAGTGCCGTTATCAACTGGAAAGATACTCTTTGACGGTTGACTCGGAAGATTGAGCATCAGTGGCAAACAAAGCCCGCTAAATATTAATAACGATGACGTAAGCAGCGTTGTCCTAAAGTTAGCCTAGGCCTAGGCTGACGAATCTATCGCCAACTTAGCAATGCTATTTCGGCATCATTTCCCATCTTGTTATAGTAAGATATTTGTCACCACTACTGCAGTACATCCCTTTCAACGAATGCTACGCAACCTATGAGGCAACGACAAACAAACTCAATCCCGCGTCGCACGCACTCACCCCAGTATGATTGCAAAGCTGAAGCAAGCCGACTGCACGAGCCTCGCCGACAGCCCCTTGGTGAAGATGCGGAGGCCTTCCTCGGTCCAGAGGATGCGGAACGTCTGCGCGATCGAGTCGAGCCGCTGGATCTGCAGGCGTGCGCGGACGATGTCCAGCGGGTTCGTGAGCAGCGAAGTCGTGAACCCCCCCAGCGTTCCCGCCACGCACTGGATCAGCAGGTGCGACACCCACGGGGGCATCACCACGTGGAGGTGGTCTGCAAACGAGTTGAATGATAGTCGTTCGTAGTGGATCGATTAGGTGTTGTTACCATTGACTTAGTCAAAATTGGTAGATGATTGATAAAAAATTCAGTCAAAAAATGAGTATTTAAAATAAGTGCAGGTGGATAGTTGAATGATAGAGTTGTTTGTAGCGGATCAATTAGGTATAGCCATCGACAATGTGCAAAATCGAGAAGGACCAAGTTGAGAGCTGAGAGTAAGACCAGCCAGAGAGACCAGCAATTGTAGATTTTAGATTGTAGATACTTGCCTTGGTAAGCATGATAGAAAGTCCACCAGAGCGCGCTGTTGGGCACGTAGGTGCACAGAGAGGCGACGTAGCCGCGGTAGAACCCGCGGATCCCGTCGCGCAGGTAGACTTCGCGCACGATGTCGCCGGTGGTGAGGAGGCGCGAGCGCGACGGATCCAGCGACAGGCCGAGCGGGTTCAGCACCACCTTCTGGTTGTTGCCCTTGCCGTCGACCAGTCCGAGCACCATCAGGTGTTGGCTGAGGATGTCGAACGGCACGATGATCGTTTGGCCGACGAGCGACGCGCATCCGCCGGCGATCAGCGCCTTGTTCCGCGAGGTGAAGTCGTACTGGCCGAGCAGGTGGCGGACGCCTTCGTAGGTCGAGATGTAGAACACGCCGGAGACGATCTGGAACGAGCTCACCCAGAAGCCGCGGTAGAGGCCGGCGGCGCCTTCGCCGCGATACGTTTTGAGCCACGCGTCAACGAGTCCTGGAAGATAGGTGGTGATAATTGAAAATGGTAAACATTGGGATAAGTCATGAGTCCTTGGAAAGTATTTAGAATTTATGAAATTGGCCATATTGACGCATTATTAGAAGCTAAAATAGAAAAAAAATACAGGTGTATAAAACTGTGGAATCAACTCCAAATTCAATGTTATTACCTTTGTACATTTCATCGTGCCGTTGAAGTTGTAATCTTGTTTTAATAACGGTAAGGGGATATAGCACACAGCGCACGGAGAATGAACTAAGCATACTCAAAGGGAAGAACTTGTGTTTGTCCATCATATCCAGCTCAATCGTCCGCAGAACCTTCGGCTGCTCCGCTACATCCCCCGTCATGTAGTTTGGCTTAGCCATTGTCATCTATTGGTATCATTTCACTTGCATCATAAACTCAAGTCCTGCACACGGTTTGCTAAAACTGTCCTACACATCTTCGCTTCCGACGATATGTCACTATAGTTGTCTAATTACTAGACATGATAGTACCTGAAAACAGAAATAAAAAAGTTAATTTCATCACTCTTTCACATGACAGCAAAGACATGTAAAGGTTAGTTCCTACCTAAATGACCTATATTCAGTCTTTGTAACTGATCACAGGTTCTAGATAGCCTGTTGGAACTAGACTCAAGTACTTAACAGATAGTAATTAGCAAATAAATATACATAATACACTCACAGGTGTAAAAATAAATTTATTGAAAAATATTCGCACTACTCCTTGCAAAAAAAAATGTGAAACTGACATCCATTTTGTGACGTCATAAGTCAGGTGGTTGGAATCACCATGGCAACAAGAAGACAACAAAATTTGATTGGGGATATGAGATGATTCCATAAGAGTTTGACTGACTATTTTCTAGTGTAAACTATCATTTCATTTATTTCTGAAAGACAAATATTTCAAGATGGTGAGAGGAATAGTTCCATTAAATATTTTTATCTTCAAATCAATAAATAGATAGATTTACGCAATTTCGCAATCTACCACCTTTGACCTTTTTTATTTTCTCTCTGCTGCAGCCACCAAAGAAAAAGGATAAGGGAAAGGATGCCGGGTATGTGATCGACGGTGTCTCAACCACCGAGATGACGAGGGAACAGTTGGAGATCTTTGCTTATCGTCTCCGAGATGAGATGGAGCGGGAGCGGGAAGAGCGCAACTATTTCCAGCTCGAACGTGACAAGCTACGGACCTTTTGGGAAATCACCCGCCAACAATTGGAGGAGAACAGAGCAGATTTAAGGTTCTTTTAATTTATATAACCTACTTATGTAACATTTTGAACTTTTATTTGTTCATAACAATTAAATTGAGGATAATACAGGAACCTACAACTAAAATATTTCATCACACAGAAATAAAGATCGGCAAATTGAGGAGGGAGAAGAAAACCATGAAGTGGAAGTCAAGGAATACAAACAGAAAGTTAAACACCTTTTGTACGAACATCAGAACAACTTGGCCGAGCTTAAGGTTGGACCAAAAATCCAATTTACTCTAGTTTTTCATGAAACCAGAGAACAAATCAGTAACACGAGCTTATGCTCATAGCTTATGCTCTTCTCAATGTTCAGGCAGAAGCGATGGTGTCCTTGAAGATGGCCCAAGACGATTACACAGAGCAAGAGCTGGAATTGCTCAAAGATAAGAAATCACTTAAAGTTCAAATCCGAGAGATGGAACTCGCTCACCAGGAAGAATTACGTGCCGTGAAACTGGTAAATTCACCATGTACACCATAGCTACACCATACTAAGTACTCTGATTATTGCATTCTATCAATTAAACAGAGTGCAAATTCAAGTCCAATGCAACAGGCTTACCATGCCCATAAACCCTGTTTTAGAGTCTCACCATTGTTATGAATGAAAATTGTATTGGTAAAGGTAGTTTTTGGCAATACCTTGTGCTACGCGGTTGCACCAGAATGCTTTTTGTCAAACATAGTAAATTGTGGAATCCAGGCAATATGTAAAATTTCTAAGGCAAAATGTCATTATTTTAGTTTAATCCTATTTCTTAAATGTAATGAACAAACTTGGGAATAGAATGGCCAGTCATTATAAATATTGCCTGCATCCTCGATGATTAGCAAGCTATTCTCATCACGATGTTGTCCAACGTAAACAGCAACACAGCTCCGAGCTGAGCAGGATTAGGTCGGTGTTCGAGTCAGAGGCTCGCGAGATCGAGGCCAAGTACGAGAAGCGCATGGCGACGCAACGGAGCGAGTTCAACCTGAAGCAGAGCATGGAACTCACCGAGGTCGAGGAGCGGAAGAACAAGCAGGTCGACGATCTCGTCAAGAGTCACGAGAAGGCGTTCGCCGACATGAAGAACTACTACAACGACATCACCCTCAACAATCTGGCGCTCATCAGCAGTCTCAAGGTATCCACTATAACTAACTACGGAGATACCTACTGCGGGAAGTTACCTGCCAAATGGCCGGATAAATTTATGTTGCGATGAATACCTGATTATCAACCCAGGTAAGTATTCAATTTAAGGAGGTCTAGAATCCTCTCTGCAACACTGCTGTCAGACGGTGATAGCAATTGCCTTAAAAATGTTTTTCCCAACATGTACTTAGAGTCAATGACTTAATTTAAGAAATTCTATTGTTTGAATATATCCATTGTATTTTTTGTCGTTGCGTTTCGCCATTGCTTGGGTAGCCTTAGATTTCACCGTGACCTGTGATAACCTTTCTTGTGTGGAGGATCTAAAGGGAAGGTAACTTTTTGAAAATAGATCCAGAATTTATTATTAGAAACCTAATATCCGATCAAAAATGTATGTTGTCAGATGGGATATGAGCCCCACACCTTTGCTCTACCAACTTGCTAACTAAAAGGCCATTTTTTGAAAGGATATTAAGATTATCTGATATCCTTCATAGGTTCCTACACAAAATTCACAATAATTTATCCTTGAACCTATGTTTAAATTAACAATTACCACAAATTACTACAAATTCAATGCCAATTGGCACATTGTGCATCTCAGGAACAAATGGAAGAGATGAAGGAGAACAACGATCGCATGGAAAAGAACCTTCACGAGGTTCAGGCGGAGAACAAGAAGTTGGTGGAGCCTTTGGAACAAGCTCGAATCCAAGTTGCTGATCTCACTCGCAAGTACGTTTATTTACCTACTACATAGGATGGTGTCTCTGGGTCCGAACTCGGAAGGCGGTGAGAAAGGCAGAGAGGTCTGGCCGGGTCCTGTACAGTATTGCATCTCATCCGAATGAATTTTGGTGTGATCAACAATAAAGATTGTTTCAGTCGTTAAAGTATGAAATTCAAAATCCATGCTGGCTTAACGCAATTGTTGTAAGATAGATGTGACATCGGCTATCTTTGGTTTTGCGCAGGATGGTAAACTACGAGAAGGACAAGATATCGATGCACAACAACAAGGTGCGGCTGAACGCCTGCCAGAAAGAGCTCGATGATCTCAAGTGGGAGAACCAGGTGCTGGAGATTCGCTTCGATAAGGCAAGAGCAAGACAATTTGACGTAGCCACATTTACTTATCACCAAAAATGCATCTATCCCGTATCTTTGCACTGCTGATAATACTGTCTTAGCACACAGTCATTCTGGAACGGAAACACACTTTAAACCTTGCACCAAATATCTCACTAGTCTGTAGAGTATGAAACTCCGCTGAAATAGAATTGTTGAGCTGGCGAGAGGTCAGCGTCAGCGTCATTTTGCTGAGAGTTTCCTATATTCTACAGCATAATAAGGTATTTGCTTCCACCCATTGCATCTGTATGTTCCACCTTGCACGTTTACTGTTGCGAATTTAGTGTATTGTGTGTTCACTGAGTTTCGTAGTGCATTCCACCTTCTGTTCTTGCTGTCTGAAGTTGCATGTAGAAGTTGTGCATTAACCGAGCGTCATTTCCCACCCCCGCGGACACGCAGCTGCAGAAGGAGCGTGACGAACTGCACAGCCGGTTCATGACGGCGATCCTGGAGCTCCAGCAGAAGACGGGGCTGCGCAACGTGCTGCTCGAGAAGAAGCTGACTGCGATGACGGATCAGCTGGAGCAGCGGGAAGCGCAGATCAGCGAGGTCCTGCACGCGGCGAACCTCGATCCGTCAGCGATGTCTTCCGTCAACACCAAACTGGAGGTAACGGAATCGGTGCGATGGTCTGTCCCGAGCAAGTGTTGTTCATGTTGGGATCAGGAATATTTAGAAATGTTCTAGGAATATTCTGTTTGAAGTAGCAAGTTTTGTTACCTAACAAAATTTCCAAAAGTAAATGTAGAGCCCGGCATGGATATCGTAGTCTGTTTACTTTTGTGGATCGACATCAAATGTAAATTTTAGCATCTTAGATTTTCGGTTAGGTTCGATTATAACGTAGTCATTATGATGTTTGTTGATGATCAACTGATAGTGATCAACTGAAGCACCCTTATTCTGTGTGATGCCGATATCAATTCGTACATCTCTAGGTATCCTAATGCTTCCCACGTCGGTGATACGACCGCGGGCAGAATAACCGGACAAATGTTTTGCAGGAGTTGCTGAGCCGCAAGAACATGGCCATCCAGGACTTGCAGTACGAGCTCGCTCGTGTGTGCAAAGCGCACGACGACTTGCTGCAGACGTACGAGGGCAAGCTGGCCTTGTACGGGGTGCCCCGCGAAGAGCTCGGCTTTGCGCCGTTGCGTGTCAGCGACGCGACGCCGAAAGTTGGCCGAGGGCCAGCGGGTCTTGTCACCGCCAATCGGTGAAAGATTATGAGGGGAAATTATATTCAAATTGCGGATCGTCAACTGCGTTTGTTCAGTTGGCGGACAAGTTATGTTTAATTGAGATGGCGAGCCATGTGAACTTATCATTTTTAGCTTCAAATACAATTTTTGTTTTATGATTTACTTTTACAGAGTTTTTTATTTATTTTAAATTTTGTAAGCGGGTAGAAATTTATATGTATCAAATCAATTAAAGGTCGTTGTTTTGCCTCGCATTTTTGAATTTGACAATCTGATTGGTCGAAAGAATGCGGGTGGGGTGACTCACGCTAAACGCAATGGATGTCAACTTGTAAATATGTGCAACAGGTAAAATTCAAAGTTACACGAAAAGGTGATTACAAATCATGGAGAACAATCAAATAGATTCGAGAACACAACGCCATGAACTATTTCTACAAGAAATCGAAGGAATCGACGAATATTGGGGCCCAACTTTCAGGTAAACACCAAATTTCTTACTATCTTCTACTTGAGGGGGCGTAACCTCGTTTACATCCCCGCGAAAACCACCCCCAAATGTACGCAGGTCCTTACAATTCGATCTTTTTCTTACACTTGCGCAATCATTCCACGAATGTCATATGAACTTTCTCAGAATTATAATCAAGTACCTGCCAGGGCGGCTCTGGGGTGTAGACACAACTTTGACGTTCATGCCCTAATGAACCAACCCTTCTCAACTGCAAGAACAAGAGCTTCTCTTGGTAGCATAAGTGGCCTAAGCAGTCAATATGATCACTTGCTGTATGAATTGGAAACAACTGACACCAGTAGTGTGGGTTTGGTTATCAGGTATGCGAGATTTTGCGCTGATACTTTGCACAGAATAGTTCCTACGTAACGTAGGTAGCGTAGTACTTAGAAAGCACTTTTTCACTGAAGAACGTGACTCAATTATCTACGGAAGACCTTTATATTCGCCGAGTTTGTCTACTACGTCAACTAACCAACGTATTCAATATCTTGAGTGTAGGTCAATGATTGACCTAATGATTATCACGTCGATCGATGAACTTTCAAATTACTAGATAACTTGACCCCACACATCATAATTTATTCCTTTCCTTTGTACATTTAGGTTGAATCCTTATCCAAAACTAGCAAAGTGTCGAACTTACTATCTCTAAAATAGTTTGTCAAACAAAAGCTGTGAATACGTTGACCCATGAACTTACGTACTTACATTCCTTTGATAGCTTAAACATACATTAGCATACTAGACCATTTATGCTTTGTGCATGTAACCTTCTATGAAGGCAGTTGATGCCACACTGAACTGATTTAGCTGCGTTTCCTGCCAGTCATCCATAGCTAAAGGGGGGCTTGTGTTGGTGTAGCAGATGTGATGTTATCACATTTCAACCACATCCTAATTCCTCCCCTTCTCTAGGAAACCTAGATATCCATTTGCTGATAAAAACAAGTCAGCAACCACTATTGACACAGAAGTACTACCGTACCAGGAAAAAACCAACTTCAATTTTATAAAATAAAAACAGACAGGAATTAAAAATATTTTGATTATGATATATACCTATAAAGACAGATGACTCAGACAGTCATATCCAGCCAGAGTGAACACTGAGTTGAAAGATCAGTCATTACTATGGCAGAGCAGGTTTTGCAAGAAAATCCTTGTTGTAATGTGGTTGAAGATAACTTTGAAAAAAACTTCCACAAATTTCCATTTGGCTTGGAGACATTGTGAGTGCCCATCATTTGTGCGACGTGTTATCATAGCAACCCGTTTTCATTTTTCATGGACAAAAGATCCTGGAATACTGGAGTTGTTCTAAGTTATTTTGGATAAAATTGTTACAGACATAATTTTGCAACAAATAAGCAATATTTAAACTACCAGCAATTAAGAATAACTGGTTGTGAAAACATCAAACAATTTGTTGTCAATCGATGTGATTAAAGAACCTCCGCTATTTTCTGCTTGCAGAGCAATCTACGATGGCGACGAACACCAAAAGTTCATGGAGAGACTCGACTCCCGCATCAAGAGCCACGACAAAGACATCGAACGGATGTGCAACTTCCACTACCAGGGATTCATCGACTCGATACGAGAGCTGCTGCAAGTTCGATCGCAAGCGCAGAAACTCAACAGCGAAGTGGTCCAGCTAGACGGGGACTTGCAGGCGTCTGCGGCAAGCGTCGTCAAGAAGGGGGAAGAGTTGGTCCAGGCGCGTCGCGTGGAGAGCAACATCGCGTCGGCCATCGACAACATGACCGTGTGCCTGCCCGTTCTCACCACCTACGCGAAGCTCCAGCGGCAGATGACCGAGAAAAAGTGAGCATTCCGTTTCTGACTGCATGTTAATTTTTTTTGAAGATGAGATGAGAAGTTTTGCCTATGATTTTAATGGAACAAATGAAAGACGTCTCATTTCACATTAAAAAATCATCAGAATTGTAGGAATGTGGGAATGATTGATTTTGTTCTTTCAGATATTACCCTGCGCTGAAAACTCTGGAGCAGCTAGAGCATTTGTATTTGCCGCGCGTATCGAACTACCGATTTTCCCACCAAATGAGAGAAAATGTACCAAAGTACGTATACTTGCCGTACTAATTCCACAAAGAGGTAGATTTTAGTTACTTTAGAAATTAATCGTAACTCTAATTCTAGGCTGAGGGAAAACATCAAAGATGCTTCCATGTCGGATCTAAAGGATTTTTTGGAAAATATCCGAAAATTCTCGCCAAAAATTGGTGAAGTCGCAATGAGCCACGTGAGTCCACTCTTTCTGTAAGATATTTGTAGGATTTTCTCCAATCATCAAGAAATCTTCTAAGAAGGCAATCTGTCGGCTTTTGAAAAGAAAGATCACAAATCAGTACTACTAAGTTGAATCATGGCCCACTTTTATATATTACACAATAGTGTGTAACATATAAAAATACTTAAGATTGAGTAAAATAGGGAAAGCATAACAAAACTGGATTTCTTCAGATTCTTTAGAACTTTAATTTTATTTTGTTAATCGAAGCCAAATTAAACATTGTAAATTGTTGATAATCCACTACCTATCAACAATTATTGTTTATGTTAATTGACTCAAAACCCTGCCCTAATTGATTATCAATAAACATAGTAATAGCATACCAAACATAGCAGCATATTAACGGAACATTTTCCAAGACGAAAGACTGTAATTTTCAGAATGTCTTCAGGATGCCTCCTTAATAGCCAGCATTGTAGAGAAAATCCACAAGAACAAAAACTAACCATCCCTAACCTGACATTCACTAAGCCCCATAAAATATCCCTACCACGCTTGCTCTTCTGTTGGTTTGAACCTAAACGCAAACACTCGTCGCGTGTGTGGTAGATATTCCGTTTCTAATAACACACACGCTGGCTCCACCACAGACGGCCGAGCATCTTAGCAGCGAACCGGTGATAGCGACGCGCAAGAAGCGGCAAGCCCCGCCGCCGCCGAACCCCTTCACTGGGGTGGTGGACGCAGCGACGCAGGGCGACTCCAGCTACGACGCCGAGGAGGACGTCAGCGCCCAGGACCTGATCGACTTCTCGCCCGTCTACCGCTGCCTGCACATCTACACCGTGCTCGGGGCACGGGACACTTTCGAGACGTACTATCGCAAGCAGCGGAAGAAGCAGGCGCGGCTTGTCTTGCAGCCTCCTACCAATATGGTAATACGATACCTACATACTTCTTTCTTTGTTGTACTGTGCTGGTATATCAGGATATCGGGATTTTTTGTTTTTTAAAAGCAGGGTCATTGTATTGGTGTGGTTTTTGTGTTTTTGTGTGTTTTTTTTATGAGGCTTAGGTAATTGTTGGTTCTTTTGTTTGGATTTGTTGGTATTTGGCACCCGAGTTTATACCCTTGCCCATAAGACAAACTTGAGAAAGCTGGCAGAACATCTTTGCAGACTGCCAGCATGAATAAAGGCAATGCTTAAAATCCAATTCCCACGGTGATTTTTAGTTTTAGTTCTTGTGGCTGCTTGTGGCTGTTTAGATCAATAAAACCCCCCGAAGTCTGTGAAACGTAACAGGTTCAGCTCCCGAAGTGACCTCGTAATTTCTCGTGCGCAATGAGACGGCAGCGTTTGCGTGTTTGTTCCGCAGCACGAGACTATCGCTGGGTACCGCAGCTACGTGCACGGAGTCGTCGGGTTCTTCGTCGTGGAGGACCACGTCCTCAACACGGGCAACGGTCTCGTGAACAAGTCCTACGTTGACGAGGTACGGGTTTTGCTCTTCATAATTCAGCTGTTTCTTGGTCATTCCTGTTCGTTCAATGGAACGTTTAAGCGTTAATAATCAGGGGCCTTACCTAGGACGTCCAGCTTACTGTGTAGGATGGGGAAAGAACGGTTTTTCACTTGCGACGCCGTAATACCAGCCTGTTGGCAGCGTTAGGTCAGCATCCAGAGCACCAGAAATTTGTAAAGACTGGAATTTAATTTCCACTTGTGGACATAGTTATTTTGGCAGAAATTTAGTTTCTGATTGATAAACTTGCTCCATACTTTTGCATATTCTTCAATCTCAGCTCATGGTTGAAGTATTGTAGGACAAGAAATAAATAATTGTACAGCCCCACGAGTCTGGGTGGGAAATTCAACTGAAATAATTTTTAATTTCTATTCCTCGATTCTGTCAACATGCCTCTGCTGTTGGCTAACATAGATGCCCTTGTTATGTTTCAGGTCTGGCAGATGGCTCTGTCGAAGGTGGTGAACGCGTTGCGAACACACTCGGCTTACTGCACCGACGCTGCGCTCACCCTCAAGATCAAGCATCTCATCATGTTGCTCAGCAACACGCTCAAGGTAACCGTCGGCAATATCGCCGCGGCACTTGTTGATACTGACGTTCGTCAATGGCTTTGTTCGTTTGTGTCGAATTATGCTGTCCAGTTTCGATCAGAGTATTTCACAGTGAAATGCCGTGTTTTGGAAAGGGGGACTGAGACAGATACAGAATCACAAAAAAACCAAGTGAGTGAGAGAGTTAAAAAAAGAACAGATCTGTTAATTGCCCTGTTGCATCTCCAAATGGTTCTAGGAGACCAGAAGTCAGTGGCCCAGTAATTGTTACTCTGATAATATTTCCTAGGTATTTTTTATGGAATTTGATTTTTTTTCCTGTGCTATATTGAAAATATTTCATCACGCCGGTATTTAGAGCAAAAATTACAACAGCTGAGACATTTTTTTATTTACACCACCAACACACAGTTATAAAGCAGGGCAAGGTTTTTTGAGAAGAAAGTCATAGAAATGCAACTTTGACTGCAAGATGAAAAAGTTGTTTGATCTGTCTCGTTTCTTACTTGTGTGGTGTCGTTACGCAGAACTACGGCTACCAGGTGAATCAGCTGTCCGAGCTGCTGCAAGAAATTCGCGAACATTACAACGAGGTGCTGATGCAACGCTGGGTGCAGATCTTCCGTGAGATTCTTGACGAGGAGACTTTCCTGCCGATACAGGTATGTAGAAAGTTAACAAAAGCATTTCTCCAGGGGACTGAGGATCAAATCAACCTGCAGATATTCCCAACTAAGAAACATGAACTTATGACTATATATCCTTAAATTTGTGCAATTTTCCTACATTAAAGCCAGGTCTAAATAAGGTCTGAACTAGGAATCTCTTTAGGACAAAAAATGTTTTGAAGCATATTAAAATGCATCCCTATTCACAGATGAATCTGATAGAATAACCCAACATGAAAGTCCAAGAGAACGCCCACTTCTAGCACATTGTGCTACGGAATAATATAAACATCTAATTTCCCTACCCCAAAAAGGAAATTAGCATGAAAATATTTGGAAATTAATTGGCTCTTACCTGCAAAATCCCCAATTATAAAATTTACGTAATAACTCATGAGGATCGCTTTCTGGTTTGACCATGAAGGTCCCCCGTAATCGAGATCTTCTTGGTTAGGATACATCATCACCTTCCTTTCATTCACCGAATCCATTCAGCCAGTGCCATAGGGCCAGTTGTCGAAACTGTGCGTCGTTAAACACCATTAATCAACAATCAATCAATATCTGAGGGTTGTCTCGTTGAATCCGGCAGGTGCAAGACCAGAACGAGTACGACGCCGTGCTCGACCTGTTCCCGTACCAGGACCGCGCCCTGGAACAGGCGACGTTCCCCAAGCGGTTCCCGTTCTCGCAGCTCGTGCCCAAGGTCTACCAGCAGGTCAAGGAGTTCATCTACGCCTGCCTCAAGTTCTCCGAGGACCTCAACCTCAGGTACTTAGCTTCAGGACGGTTGGTTGCAGTTGCAGTCACTTACATTAGTTTCTGGTTGTTGGTTATGAAACTTTTTAATTATCCTTTTAGTTTTATGCCTGATGCTTTTAGGCAATTAATAGCCGTGGTATAACAATTACCCAATCATTACTTCCCACAAAGATTGTCTGAATTTTAGTAGCAGCCAGGAAGTCTAGGCTTAGTTTGGAAACAAGTTTTAAATATATTTTATTGGCAAGTTTTAAAATGCCTCATAAAGGAGATCGCTTTATCCCTTTTTGTAAAGCTGGTTTTTTTCTACTAGCTAGCTAGCAGAGCAGCAACGTTGAAGACTTTCACACATTCCCCTTCTAGCATATTCTAGTTTGTCTGTATTTCCAAAACCCCTGCCGAAATGACAACCCCGGTACGTAGCAACACCATCACAGCCGAGTGCTAACAAAGTACGAAACCCGAACGCTCGTTTCGACTTTGCAGCCAGGCAGAAGTAGACGACATGCTGCAGAAGTCCACCAGCCTCCTGCTGACGCGCTCGTTCAGCGGGTGCCTGTCGTCGCTGTTCCGGAAGCCCAGCGTGGCGTTGCTGCAAGTCATCCAGGTCATCATCGACACCGGCTACTTGGAGGAGGCCACCGTTTACCTCGAGGAGTTTGTCACCAACATCACGGGGTCAGTTGCTTATTGTGTTGAGTTAGTAGCGTAGCCTAGGGTGTATCTTGAAGAAATTGTTCTCTTACATCGAACTGGTATTAAGTTACCGTTGTCTTTGTGGGTTTAAGTTTCAACAATGTTTCATCTTTGGCGCCAGCAATAGGTAGACTGTTTGCATATGGTATCTGAATAGTCAGAATACAGGTGTTACACATTTTCTGTTACCATGGTCCATGGTAATAAATACCTAGATAACGTTCAGATCTAGATAACAGTCATCAACACTGCTGACCATTTGCCATTGGGTTTCGGCCGTATATGCGGAGATTTAAGAGTAGTTCACAAACACTTGAGAAACCAATTCTCACACGGCAAAGACACTAGTCTTGGAACACTGATAAATAAAGTGTATCCATCTGGCCATCGTGCTAAGGTTCTGCTTGCCTTGTTTTGATCGTGAAAGACTTTTGAAAAGTTCTTGGCCAGCACAGCAAAGACATGAGCCGTGGAACACTGATAATGAATACCGGTCCGGAGAACAAGGTTGTGCTTTCCCCGTACAGCTCGTCAAGGGATTTAAACAAGGAGGAAACAGGCTACGAACGAGTAGTGGAACACTGGCCGCGGTGCCGTCGGTGTGCTAACGTTGTGTTAACGTTGTGCTAACGCAGTGCGAACGTCGTGTTAACGTTGTGCTAATGTCGTGCTAATGTCGTGCTTGTCCCGCGCCAGCGCCACCAAGGAGAGCCACCGCGGGCCAACGCAAGCCAGCATGTTCCGCGTGGCTCGCGACGACGCCGAGCGGCAAATCTGCGACAAGCTCAAGCATAAGCTGGACGAGTTCCTCGAGTTGGAGAACTACGACTGGCTGCTGGTGGAGCCGCGCGGCCACGCGTCCAGCTACATCACCGACCTCATCGCTTTCTTGCAGGTAACGCTGGAAATTGCGTGCCTATCATTCATTCACTTGCATTCAGGTTTTTTTTTGTCAGACTTATTTGATTTGTGGTTAGTGGGGACACTTATGTTTTTGTTGGATTGTGAATTCTTGTGGTAATTGAATTGTATTTGTTGTTAATTTGGTAATCTAACGATGCCTTGCCTACGAACTTCTTAGGACCGTTATTACAATGTACATTTCAATTGTTATCTGCCAGTTGGGAAGAAAACAGAAGCAATCAATAGGTGAACTTGAAACCATTATTATTTTCAACTGGAGGTTAGCTGCCTATCTAATGTCTAGTTATACACTGAAATTTCAGTCCTTAGTTATACAAAATGTTTCCCAATCTGAACAGGAATCAACTGCCCCAATTTCCTGACAACTAGCCACAATCGAATATTATAAATTGTAATAGGACACGTTCAGATCTAAGTTTCACGAAACCTTACCAAAATTACCGTTTGTACTTTAGAAATGCGAGAAAGCTATTTAAATGCGTTGATTTCATTTATCCAGTCGATCTTCCTGTCGTTCACGGAGCTGCCTGCGACCGTGGCTCAAGAAGCTTGCAAGAGCGCGTGCGAACACATCGCCAAGAGCGTCACCGCCTTCGTGCTCAGCGACGACGTCAAGCAGATCAGCATGGGCGCGTTGCAGCAACTTAACCTGGACACCATCCAGTGCGAACGTAAGCTCTCGCACCCGTTGCGTTTTGTCCAAATAACCCACCGTTTTGTCGTTACTTTTAAGGCTGTTAGTAAAACTTAGTAACTTAGTAAACTATTAACTGGGCAATTTGCTTTTTAATAAAACTTTCCACCTATAACGTAAGATTAAAACTTCAACTTGATATTTAGTGAAAAGTTAGGCATTAAACCGTTTTGATCTCTGTAAAGACTCAAGTGTAGACGCTCACAGGCGAGCAGCTCTTACAAACTTTTGCATTGCCCTCTGCTCAGTATAAGAAATAGTGCATCACTAGTTGGACTTTTATGTCCAACTTACAAGCGCCAGCTTCAACTAACGTTGTGTATGTAACTCTCCGCAGAGTTTGCAGCGTCGGAACCAGTGCCTGGCCTAGCCGAAGGCGTACTGCTCAAGTACTTTGCCGATCTAAGACAGCTGCTCGATCTGTTCATGATCTGGGACTGGCCGACATATTTCCATGACTATGGTCAGGACAACAGCAAATATCAACAAGTGAACCCGAGTACGGCTATCATATTGCTCGAAAAGTAAGTACGAATATTGTGAAAAAACAGCAGGTTTTTGTCACGACTCACGAGTGATTATTGAAAATGCATGGAAGTGGGTAAATCTAAAGCTATGTTTACAGTCTAGCCACACTGCCATGCAAAAGTTGCAAATGAGGGATTTTTTTTACTACTTTTCTCATTACTGCTCAAGACATAGCTCGTCCTGATAGCTTTGGGTAAAAAGATGAGTGGAGCGTGCATAAAACCTAGGGCAATGCTTGGAAATTAATTCAAAATTGTACCGAAGCAAACGCAGTGATTCTTCAGCTTGCAATGCGTCAAACTGAGGCCCAAAGCCAAACTGTAAAAATTAAACCAAAAATTTTCGGTGTCGAGAAGAGAGAGTAACTAAATGCCTTGTTCCAGGTTACGAGAGGCCGATAAAAAGACTGTCTTCTCGGTGCTGAAGAAAAGCGAACGAGACAAGAAAAAGTTGGTGGAGACGGTTTTGAAGCAGCTAAGACAGTTGGCCGATCGAACTGCCGCCATTCGGTAGCTAAATGCACGGGAAATCGCTGCTTGCCTTTAACATGGTTACTTGGATGTACATAAGATGACAAACCAAATTAATTTATATAACATAGCCAGCTGTAGTTCTGATCAGTTACTGAAAATGGTAGGTAGTTATATCATTGTAAATTGTACAGATAAATTAGGAGGTACACTGTGCCGATTGTATCTGATAGGGTCTTAAGTTTATGTGAGCATGGCTCATTTCAAATGTTATTACTTAGGTATTTAAGAGCTGGTGGAGAATGCTAAAAGAGATTAATTATTGTTGGGTAATTATCATATACAGAAATGTTGGGTTGCCGAGACAACTTGTTTATAGTTGCAATTATATTTGATAAATTTGTCTAATCTATCAAACGAGTTTTCTCTTTATCCCTTAGTGATTATTTTGTGCAATCCCTACTGCCTGGTAGCTAGAAAATGTGGGGTGCAGAGAGCCCAGCTCACTGCACTCACATTTTTTCGACTTTGTTCCACTTTAAAATAAGCTCACATTTGCTATTGCTGTTTGCGTATAGCAAAACCAAGAATGAGGACATAAAATACATATAGCCAAATAAAATGCAAGACACAACTTTATTAACACGCTGAAAGAACAATCTTTCCTGGATTATAAATTACTCATAGGAAAATTAGATTAATGTACAATAGACGAGCTAGTAAAAAGCCTCTCGACGACGCGTCTTGAACGTGAAGTTATTCCGAATAAACTAAAAGAGGTAATTAGTCTATTCGACCGTTCAATATTTGGAAATCACAGACTCGCACTCGGCTGCCTTGAAGACGGAAGGCAGTTCAAATTAAATCACGTTTGAGTCTTTAAACACCGCATGGCAACCAGTTTCATGCTCAAAGGTTAGAATGCTTTCTTCGTGCGCTGTGGTAAAACAGAATCTTTTGCATAGTTGAAAAATGAAAGAAGACCATACTTCTTCTTCCTTGAGAAGTAATTGCTTACTACATCATTATCATCTGGAAGTAAGAAATACATAAGTGAGTAACAAACCCGATGACGGTTACCTGGTGCGTAGAAAATTGCTCAATACCCTACCTAAAAGCGGCCTTTTTTCAGCCAGCGTGGGCAAAACATTTTCATTTGCTGACAATGAAACGAAGAGAGCAAACGGAATCAGCCACAAACACAGAGTAAAGTAAGCGATTATCTGTAAAGAAAAGTTGTTTATTGTTAGGTCTGCACTTAAAAACTGAGCAGGAAAAATTTGCAGTTTGATAACAGTTGGTATAGCTACCTCTGAGAAGGGGTAATAAATTGAAGAAAAGTAATAGAAAGCCAAGTAATGGTTCACTAGTAACATGACAACCGCAATAATAAACGACGGAGAGGTAACGGCGACAAGTGGAAACGTCTTCAAAATAAATAAATGTGAAATATTGCTTATTAATCCACCAGCTATTAATGATGTTGGAAAGTCTTCAAACAAGAAAAATCCGACATATATAAACAGCGTAGCCTGCAAAACAAAATATAAAAAATTAAGACAATTTTTTAATGTTGAATTTAGATTTTGTTTTATCTGCAGTGCATTGGTCACTTACCAAAGTCATAATATAAATGACTTTTTGGGTCATAACAGTGTACTCTTCCACCAATTCTGCTAGATAATATAAGCCAGCAGCTGAAAAGTAAATATTGAGTATCAGATCAGTCATAGCAAGGGCAATTCACCTTGGTAAGCGCAATGGATTTGAACGTAAATTGGCTTCACCCTGTTCACTGAATTTTTCACTTAAAAGGAGCAATACATCAAATAGCACTTGCTTTCATAGCAATTATGAATGTAATTGTAGTTAACAAGAGTATTTTTAAAGATTAAATAAAAATTTTCTTCCTCAAAAATAACTTACCAACAGCAATGGTTATGACAGATATTTGGATAAGCAGCGCAATCCAGCTAAGTACGTATAGAAACCACATTTTCACTTAATTCTAACCACGTTTTATACGAAAAATAACCTTTACCTACAATACAAAAAGCGAAATAATTAGATATAGGCCGCAGCAATGACATAAGTCATTTCACACACAATCTCCATTAACCTCCATCTTTCAATATGGAGGGCCGGCAAGAATCAAGTATGCAACCTGCAATGCAAGAACGCTTTCGTGGTCGCAATTCGGGATGAGCTGGAAACTTCAATATCTATACCGCGATAACAATAACAGAAAAATGAAAATAAATAACCGGTAGAGAGGTAGAATGTCATATTCACCGGCAATGAGGAGTGATGCTGACATAACAAACATCCTCATATCCTTCCACACTAGTGTCTCAAATACTTCTGCGTTCAGACCGCAGTTCCATATATCTCGTGAGATCGAACACTGCCTTGTAATCGTTCAAAACGATCTAGAATGTCGTACATTTTAGCCAAGAGTAATTGATCAACCGTCGACCTGTCGGTTACAAAAGGCATAAAAACGCGTTTTATTAGCTCTAAGTACAATTTAGTTTCAGTAACTAGTTGGCAACGGCAAATAAAGGTATGACTTCAACCCGGAGCGGGGTACCAAAACAAGTAAGTTCTAAAACGATTAATTTATGTCAATGTTTATTTTACAAAATTTTACCGGTCAAAGTAATCCATGAAGAAAACATATGTATACTAGACTATATTTTAGTGGTCTCTTGATTTATTCTTCTTAAATATAGGTATATAAATATATATAAATATATATATAATCACAAACAGTTTTCATCTGAGTGAAACAGTTCATTCGCACCCCCTCCCCCCTAATTCTAGGTCAAAGGTTAAGACTTTTTCATTTTCAATTCGGAATTTACCAAAATACTTATGCAAATATTTATGCTAGTCGAAAGTCGAAATTCGGACCAACGTAACTTTTGTATAAAAGCTGGAGATTACGGAAATTATGATTTTAAGAATTGCCTGAGTTGAAATACCCGTACAGTCATTTAGCATATTGATTTTCTAATTTGATTTCCCAATTTTCCCTTTTCCGAGATTATCAAGCGACATGGCTGTTAGGATTTCGCACGTCCTAATAATCCTACAAATAGCAATTCGCAAGACAAGACTTCATGATCGAGAACGAAAACAATATCCATCAAAACAAAACTCGGAGCAAGTCCAAAGTTGTGACAAATTTCTCGATATAGTTTCTTTACTACACACTAAATACCACTGCCGCGAACAATTGGTCGATTACCACTTCAAAACAGCACAACGACCAATTACTCAATGAATCACAATCACCACTAATTGCACGGCATGTGCTGTTATCGGCACAAGACCCCGCGTCGCGATAGTCAAATGCTGTCCAATCCCACGGCATTTTCACCGATTGTCCACGAAACATAGTTTACTCAGGTGGATTCATATACACAGCCTTAGCACCTGAGCCCAGTGCAGGTGACTCGACGGTGCGAACATGACAAGCGTCTGGTGACATTCACCATGCAGTTGAGGGATTACTTCACTGAGAAGTGGTTTTATTACGCGAGAGGAAGACAGACGCTAGACGGAGGCACCGCGGCGCTTTTCAATGACGATGGCGTGACAGGAGATAGGACCATCGATGATAGAACCGACCAGGAAGGAGGAAATGAGGCATCGAGGGTTAATCAGGTAGTACAAAGAAACGCTGTGGCGTTGCGTCGGTGCTATTTTTGTAGAAGGCCGATGACAACCATTACAAAATGCATGTGTACACATAATTATTAGTTACTTTATTGTGGTTATTACCCACTGTGTGTGCAACGCAAAAACTTGTGTACAGGTAAATGAGAGATGTATACTTCTGATGATGATTAGTTTCCTTGTAAGGATAATCGGTAAAAGATAGCCAAGATGCATTTCAAAAAATCACACTCTGCATTCAGTGATATAGTTCTCATATTCAGAAGGGGAGCGCACTGCCCTTCTAGGAACTACAATTACTATAAAAGGCCCCTGTAAGATATAGATTTTTGGATGTTCATTTCGATCGGCAAAGCCTGGATATAGACTTATAGCACCACATTATGATAATAATAATAATCAATTTTATTTGTCCGTTAGGGTCAATGATTTTTTGTACAGCAAAAAAAACACAAATTAAGGCCTTCTCAAAGTCATCCGGCTGGCCAGGCCTGTCGACATTACTTCTTCCTCTTCTTCACTCTTCTCTTCTTCTTCTTCCATTTCCACTAACGCTTTCCATGCTTCTTTATCTTCCCACAATTTCTCTAACTCTACCTTCTTCCAATTCCTTTGTCTCTTCTCTAAATCTTCTTTAATCAAACCACTCCACTTCTCTCTCGGTCTTCCCACCTTTCTTCTTCCGACTACAGTTTTTTCAAATTCTCTCTTGGGCATTCTTATCTCATCCATCCTTTTCACATGTCCAAACCAACGTAGTCTTTCTCTTCCCATCTTAAATCCTAATCTTTCCACACCTAATTCTTTTCTGATTTTGCTACTTCTTACTTTATCCATTTTTGTCACCCCGTTTACACTTCTCAGGAACTTCATTCCTGCTGCCTCCACCATTCTTCCCTCATTTCCTCCCATCGCCCATGTCACTGCCGCATATGTCAATATCGGTATGAAGTACTGTTGTACATGATCAATTTACATTTTACTGGAAACTTTTTCTCCCACAGTAATTTTCTAACTGATTGATAAAATATTTCTGATTTCCGCACTCTGTCTTTCACCTCTCCATCTATTTTAGCCTTCTTATTTACATTATGATATTTACACTAATTTTGAGTCATCTTCACTGACACTGATTATGTAGCTGTTGTGATGTGAGTATCCTCAGAGGAGGCGTCTGATCGAATGCCTGGAAGTTAATGGCGGGAATTGCCACAGAGAGCCATACTCCGATGCCGATGCTGATGTTTCGATTTGATTGCAGCTGCTGCTGACGGTGGCTGCATCTTTAGGGTACCTCACCATCGGCCTGGTGCGAGGCTACTCGTCCTCGGCGGTCATCTCCATGCAGATTCTCTCTCCTGGGCTCGTCCCCTCCGTCGAGGCAGCCTCTTGGATCAGTGAGTCACATTATTCAGTGACACATTATTTATTTTTCACACTATTTTTCGTTATTTTCACAGACTCAATTGTAGTTGTGCTTCCAGATGCATTTGCTCTTCTGTAATCATCTTCGATTTCAATTATTTGGTTGACAAATATTGCCAAAATAAAGAAAACTCTTGACGTAGCACATCACGTCTCATAGTCATAAGTTTCGTCAATTAAGAACTAATGTCTCCAATTGGCAATAGCATTTCCCAATTATAACTAAAACTAGAACAATTATAACTATGTATACATCGCAATCATAGATTTCTTATATGGGTCTTGATAGAAGAGAATTTTCATCGAATACACATTGTGGAAAGATCGGGAAAAATGTAAGGCGATAGTGGAAATTATAGAAGAAGATACATAAGAGAAGGAGGAAGAGATATCGACAGACTTGAACAGCCGGATGTCTTTTTTTTTTTTTTTTTTTTATTAGTTTATTGACAGATACAATGCTTTGTAGAGCAATAAACAGGTAGTTGCAAGAAGGCCTTAATTTGTGTTTCTTTAAATCCCTATTACCCTCTATATGGACGAATGAATATACATTCACCCTCAATGCCCCGCCAAGCTGCCAGCTCCAACTAACAAATCCTCCCCGCTGCGCAATCAGGCGCCGCGCCGCCGCTCGGCGCAGCCGTGGGCAGCGTGTGCGCAGGCCCGTTGCTCGCGCAGCTCGGACGCAAGCACACGCTGCTGGCGAGCGCGCCGATCTTCGTCTGCGGCTGGACGCTAATCGCACTCTCCTCCGGTTACCACATGCTGCTCGCTGCGCGCCTCCTCACCGGCTTCTGCGCAGGACTCGTCATGCCCTCCGCGCAGATATACGTGAGTCGCGCCTTGGGCAGGGCTCCAGGCATGTCCAGGCATGTCCAGGCATGCACCTTGATGTCCGTGCCCAGGTACTAGGCACTACATATCGCGTTGCACAGGGCTATTGGTACTTGGTAGTCTGCACATGCGAGCTTATAGAACTCCATGGTCCAGGCATGTCCAGGTATGCACCTTGATGTCCATTGTCCAGGTACTATAGGCACTACATTATCACGTTGCACGGGGCTAATAATAGGTAATAGTTCGTCCTGGAATGTCCAGGCATGAACATGTCTATTGAAACGCAGCCCTGCCTCTCTAGCGTGTCCGGCGTGTCTGGTCCCAAGAACAACCCCTACGGGAATTTCCACCCCATGATTGTTCCTCTACACAGGGATACAAAAAATCTCTCCCATCCTCGGCAAGTGCGTGAGTTCACCTTGCACACTGAAACCGACAACAAGTCAGGGGATTGAGATGCCCTTTGCCCTAATAAAGCCATGAAGACAGGCCCACATAACAAAATACTACAATCTAATGTATTATGTCATCCATCTAGTCTTCTCAAAAGGCCCGATCGGTGCACGCCAGCTAACCAGCCCCCGGCCCGCCGGCCGCCGTTGCAGGTGAGCGAATGCAGCGACCCCGGCGTGCGCGGCATCCTCGGCTCGCTGCCCGCCCTCTTCATGGCCGGCGGCATCCTCGTGTCGTACGCGCTCGGCGCGTGGCTGCCGTGGGACCAGCTGGCGTGGGCCAGCGCCGCCTTCCCCGCCGTCCTGCTCTTGGCGCTCGTCCCGCTGCCGCAGTCGCCCGTCTGGCTGCGCAGCCGCGGACGCTGCGACGACGCGGACATCGCCATGACGTGGCTGCGGCACCCGAAGCCCGCCACCGCCGCCGCGGAGCCCGCCGCCGCCGCCGCCGCCGCCGCCGCCGCCGCCGCCGTGCCCGAGGAGGGACGCTACTCGGTATTCACCGTGATGCCTGGCGACGTCGAGCCGCCGGAGAAGCGGGACGACGCCGACGGAGACGGATCGCAAGCCGTGGCCGAGCCGTCGTGGGTCTCGGCTTTGTTCCGGCGGCCGGTGATCGTGCCGTTGCTCATTTCGTTGGCGCTGCTCGCTTTCCAGCAGCTGAGCGGGATCGACGCGATCATTTTCTACACGGTGTCGATCTTTCGGGCGTCGGGGAGTCCGGTCGACGATCATCTGGCCGCCGTCTTGGTCGGGTTGGTGCAGCTGGTGTCGAACGTGATGGCGCTGTTCTTGGTGGATCGGGCGGGGCGGCGGCCGTTGCTGATTGCGTCCGGGTTGTTGATGGCGGTTGCGATGACGGCGTTGGGCACGTATTTCCAGCTGCTCGAGGACGGGAGGGCGGGCGGCGTCAGGCTCTTGCCGTTGGTCAGTCTTCTGGTGTTCATGGTCGGCTTTTCGATCGGTTACGGCAGCTTGCCGTTTCTGTTGATGGGGGAGTTGTTGCCGGTGAAGCAGAGGAGCATGTTCGGTTCTATCGCGGGCTCGTTTAATCTGGGGGTGATGTTTGTCGTGATAAAAACGTATCCGAATCTGAGGCAGGCCATTGGTTTGCAGGGAACTTTTTGGCTGTATGCATCGATGTGTTTACTGAGCTGCGTTTTTGTCTGGTTCCTAGTTCCCGAGACGAAAGGGAAATCGTTGGAGGAGATCGAGCAGTATTTTGAAGATAGACATACAAAGTTGTTGAAAACTAAAGAGGATTCACGAAATAAAGTCGTTGCGCCGAAAGAGGACGATAAGCTTGTAACCACCGATTTGAAAATGAATTATGTTAATGGTACTGACAGATCACCGCAGCAAACAAATTAAAGTAGAGCAGTACATACTAGCTTTATTTCATCAGTAAGTCAATTTTCATGTGTGAATATGTACCTAAAATATCTTAATATGCGTACAACATAACAATAAGTGTTTCAAGTTGCTTGTAAATACATGTAAAATAATTATTAACTCTTACCAGTCTGTCATGAAGTCTTTCTTCATTTATAAAATAAAAATCCATACGCTCAAGAGTCAAGATACCGAATTCATCGGTAGGCAGATTTTTACGTAAAATATAATACCGTTGTGCCCAATTCCATGAACCCACATTTAAATTATAATAGATCACCGTAAAACAGCTGGAAGCCATTAAGATTCAGTCAGCCCTTGGTCAGTAAGGACGCCACAACCATGTTAATAAACTTGTATCTGAGAGAGCGACGCTCCCGCCAGTGTGTTCAGATGGTGACGAGCCTTCGAAACGATGTAAAACATCATTACAATCAAAATCAGAATCTGAAAGGTAAAAGTAAATTTATATAAGAATACACAGCAATTATTTTCATGTTTTTTTTAAATGCAGCATTATACTTGATAAATGTATCACCTGAACAAGGACAATGAATCCTGTTGTAGTTGAAGAGCGGTCTGACAAAACTTCTTCCATTGAGCGCAGCGATGAACCAATGTAAACGTAGATACATTGCGCTGGGAGTAGGCCAAAGAACGAAGCGATAAAGTACTCCTTGTTGTTGATTTGACTCACAGCAAATATCACATTTTGAAGTCCAAACGGTATAGGCGTTACTCTCGCAATCGCGGTAACCTTAAAAGCATTTTGTCCTGATATGACGTTGAGTATAGCTGTCACTTTGTCATTGTTCAGGATAGTGTTGCTAAAAGGTATCTTAGAGTAATATCTTCGCATTATTAAATGCGAAACTGCCACGCCAACGTTGGCCGAGAGTATGACGGTGGAGACACCCCATCCGATGCCAAAAAGGTAACCAGCCGATACCACGAGGAAAGTGTAGCCCCATGTAAACGGGAAAGACACGAGAGTGAAGAGAACTACGTAGATTGCGTATATTGTCCAGCGTTCTTGACTTTCCAGCCAAAGCAGCAGCACACGGATATAGTCTTTGAATTCAAGAATCAATAGGAAAATAACGATCAACACTAACGCTGCTATGCAGTAATTGTACACTGAGCTCACACTTTTTGTCCGGCAACTAAATATGTTCCAACGACAGGAGTTGTCTTTGAGAATCGGTTCACCATCATCTTCAATATTTAACGCGATCATCGAAGTGATTTGGAGGTTTTTTGTCAGAAATTTAAAATAATATATATGCCCTGTTCTTTCATGAAAAATATTTTAAGTCTTAGCAGTTACAATGCACAATATGTAAATAAGAAGATCAATGATTAGATAAATAATTGTGTTTGAAGAGCAATTTAAAATCCGGAAAGCAGAATTTGTAATCTGACATTGACTACACATGTGTGAGGAGGCGTGACCAAAGCTGACGTACGCGGAAGAAATAAGAGATGGCGACTGTGTACTAAACGCGCGACCTCCTTCAAACGTAAACTCACCATAACCTACAAGTAATCACAGGGTGAGCAAAGAAGTGAGGAAGATTTATTAATCCATCCCATAACAAATTCGAACCGGTAAGTGAGTTTATCGACTTGAAAAAAAGATTTTTTTTCATTTAACCCTTCTTTAGAGTTTGATTTTTTCAATGGTTTCAGCATTTTAGTCTCGTCTCAAATCACAATGTCAGACGACGAAGAAATTTTATACGTAAACAAAAAATCAAAACAGATCCACTATGGCTCATTAGAAGAACAAGAAAGATCTCGTCTTCTATCTGCTGCAATCGCTGCTAAAGAAGATGCCGAAGAGGAAAGAGAGGGAGCAAAAAGCCCCAACGGTCTACCGGCCGCAATTAGCGGCAATGTCAACATTTCAGACGGTAGGTACTAGTAATAGAATCAAGGACAGTAAAACTTTTGTAACTTTATCAATATCTTTATACAATTTATTTTTTTGCTTTAATAGAGTACATGGACCTGGAAGATCAGATGAATAGAGATAGACAGCAAGTGCTAGAGGAATTTGAAAAGCGCAAACGAGCTCGACAAATCAATGTATCCACGGATGATGAAGAAGTGAAGAGAAACCTGCGGCAATTAGGCGAGCCTATCTGCTTATTTGGAGAGGGGCCAGCCGATAGGAGGAGCCGGTTAAGAGATCTTCTTGCGACGTGAGTCAATGTTATTTTCATGTTTTTATTATTGATGTATTTTCACTTTTCGTAAGTACAGAAATCGATTGCTGTTAACCATCTCACCATCATTGGAATATCTTAAAATTTGTTTTGCATGGCAGATTTGGAGAAGATGCCATTAAGAAAAAGCAGGAGGAGGAAGAGGAGAGAATCCAGCAAGAAAAAGACCAGGAGAGCACTTGGTATCACGAAGGATCAGCCGCCCTCAAAGTTGCCCGACTTTGGATAGCAAGTAAGAAAAACTTTGGACAAAAATAAATATGTAGAATAATTTTTCATAGTCAATTTTGTCTGTGTCACTATCACAATTTGTTTCCAATTATGCTCTAAGTAGCTACAAATGTAAACAAATAGCAAAAACATGCTAATAAAGAAAAAGAACCAATATTATATTACTTCATAGCAATAATGATAATGAAACACATTATAATTCATCCCCTTTGGTTATCTGATGAATTGCATTGTTTTATTTAATCGACCTTTTTTTTATACCAACACTTATGTAGATGTAATACACTCAGAATTTCATTTAGTAATTCTACCAAAATGACGTCAAAATACCCACTAGGTAAAGCCATCCAGGTTGTGATTTCCCTGTCTTCAGCAGAGCTGATTATTTTATTTATTTATTTATTTCATTTCTACAAATTGTAAATTTTACAGGTGGTAAAGATATTTTTTTACAAACTGGTGGTAAGTCCAGTTGGTATCTGATGTAATAAAAAAATGAAATGGAATAGGTCTATTGAAAATTTTAATTATTACGTAACCCTTTCGTCCAGATAGTGTATAATTTTGTAGATTTAACAAAAAGAATGTCATTGTTCCTAGCATTAAGATTGTGTATAAATCAATTTTCTCCATCAACTAAGCCGGGGCTAAACCCGAACAATCTTTTGTGTGTTTTCGCAGACTACTCCCTGGCGCGGGCCAAGCGGCGGCTGGATCTCGCCCGGGAGGAGCAAGCAACGCCCGACACAACGCGCACGGCCAAGCAACAGGACTTGCAGAAGAAGCTGCAAGCGTTGCAGATCTACTGCAGCCAGATCGGAGACTCGCGGCCAATCAGCTACTGCCAGTTCAGTCCCGACTCGAAGATGATTGCCACAGCCTCGTGGTAAGTAAAAAATAAATACCGTTGGGTGCAGTTTGCTGGACCCCTGGCTATTCACTAACTATTCACTTCACTTTCTAATTCTGCAGCTTAGGTCAATTTCTGCTTTAGTGTCCTGTACTTCATTTGGAAACTAACGCAGAAATGGTCGCAAAGCTGAAGAATTAGAAACTGAAAAAGGTTAATGAGTAGCGATCCTGGAGACCACTTACTTTAAATAAGGAAATAGACCATTGTGAATAGACAAAATCTGAGGGAAAAGGAAAAGTCGAATATTGATAACAAGTAACAATTAGGTGGATGACTTAATGTCTAAAAAAAGAGAGCACAACGCACTGTAAGCGAAAGAAACGAAGAATTGGTGGACTTAAATAGTAAACTCCAGTTCCGATCCTACACACCACACAAACACAACCTTGCCAGAGATCGGCAGCAAGCGATCTCCCTGAAACCGCCCGCGCTTTGCAGGAGCGGGCTGTGCAAGCTGTGGTCGGTGCCCGATTGCGCGCCCATCCGAACGTTGCGCGGACACAACTGCAACGTGGGCTCGATCGTGTTCCACCCGAAGGCGACGCTGCACGAGGACGACGTCGAGTGTGCACTGGCCTCTAGCGCCGCCGACGGCAGCGTCAAGCTGTGGAACATGAAGAGGTGAGCCGGCCCGACAGCTCGGAAACCGCCGGGGAATTTCGGGAAAATGGCATTTTTTGAGAGGGGCAGGTTGCCCGTGTAGTACTCGTACCAATTCGAGTCGCTTAGTCACTTTATCTCCGGAGAGACCTTTCCTCAACCGGCAAAGCGGGGATCTCATAGCTTGGGGATCGGATAGCTCGGTGGGAGAGCAACTGCACGACAAGCGGAGAGTCCCGGTTCGGTTGCGCATTTTCTTGCTTAGCTAACCCACCAACAATTGGTTGATGGTGTAAACTTCCACCAGAAGACACCAATTTCTCAATTAATTCAAAATTTTTCTCACATTATCACTGATGACAATTTACTGCCATTATCGTAGCTTTGGCTGTGGAACGAAATCTAATGGATACCGTGCAACATCTCATTATAGCGATCGTTACTTAGGCCTAGGTAATTAGACTTCAAATAAAATAGTCCGGCTGACCGCGTGAATTTGCAAATGTCACAAACAGTCGGTAACATTCTGAAAAATCAAGAAACGATGTTCAACATATTGGTATATCTGTAAGTTCCCCTCTAACGGCATAACAACCACGCGCATCACCGGGAATCCAACGAGCTGCTAAAACTCGGAATGACGTTACCGCGCCGCCGGAGTCCGAACGAGGTGATCTCGTTGCAGCGACGAGCCGCTAGCGGACGTCGAGGGCCACGGCCCGAACCGCGTCTCCCGACTGGCGTTCCACCCCAGCGGCCGCTTCCTGGGCACGTGCTGCTTCGACAACTCGTGGAGGCTGTGGGACCTGGACCAGGGTGAGGAGGTGCTGCATCAGGAGGGCCACTGCAAGCCCGTTTACTGCCTCTCCTTCCAGACCGACGGATCGGTCGTCGCCACCGGGTGAGCCACCAAAAGTCGCCAAACGTCAAACAGCGGTGTCTCGTTTGTTTGCTGCTTCAGCTGTTTGTTGAGGCTGGGCGTCTGTCAGGAACTGTAGCGCCTTGTCTCTAATATACATAGCCTTTTGAGTCATTACTTTCTAAGACTTGTGTCATTTCCTAATCTTAGCTTGATAGTTTTAGTAAAAAACTATTTTTTTTAGTTTGGGACAATACCTAGCTATAGTTTTCTGAAAAGTCTTTTGAGTCGTTCACAATGGGTTGCTGACAAAATTAGTTGTTCACACAAAGATATGGCTGAGAACTGAAGTTAATATGCTCTGGTTTTATCCCTATATATTTAAAATCTGCTTGTGAATTTAGGTGTGGCACTTATTTCAACCCACAGAAGAGAAAATGATTAAACTTATGGGGGTGACAGGTTGAGGTATTTATAGCAATAGAAATCTTACAAATAAATAGACATTACTCAGAGTAATTTCTTAAAATTTCAGATGCACATCTGTGACATAACTTAACTGTCACTACCCACATCCACTACAGTGGACATCAACTTCTGTATTTTTTTCTACCGCCTACACTTGAATACCTATGTGATGTCCATAGGTATTATGGACAAGCCATAGTTCCTAAAATTTGATAGCTAATTTACTTTTTTATTTTCTTAAAAATCTCACTTTATATCATTGGGACAATCTTGAAAGGTACAGATTTTTTACTCCAACCTCCAACCACTAAAAGCTGGTTGTTCACTAGTAATCACTTGTGCAAAATGAAATCCACGCCGCCAACTGTTCTTGTTGGTTGCTTTGCCTGACGCTGCGTTGGTTTTCAGGGGACTCGACTCGTTCGGCCGGGTGTGGGACCTGCGCACGGGCCGGTGCGTCATGTTCATGGCGGGCCACCTCAAGTCGGTCTACGGCATCGACTTCTCGCCCAACGGGTGAGATATTCTGGAAAACATTTCAGTCTGTCTTCAATTTATTGAACTTGCTCTGCAATTAATTATCTATAATTTTTCCAGCATCCATCAGTTCATTTAAAAACTCGATTTTCAGAGATTTGCTCTTTGTGAAAAAGTTGCTGTCTTTCTGCAAAATAAACATAGTCGTTGTGACGAGGATTCAATCTTACTTCCGTTAAGTGAATATAATGCGTTTCAAGAAATTAGAAATTTTTATGAAAAAACTCGGCTTTGGAGATTTTTAGAGATGTCCGACGATTTGGTAGCTCCGGGTTTCTTTTGTTGGCAGATGTTTCTTTGAATTTAGTAGTGCAAGTTGTGAAAATTTAGAAAACCCTATGTTTCAATGGAATCACTCGAATATTTCTATTAAAAAACTCGGTCGAAACTTCCGGGGCCCAGCCTAGACCTCAAGTGCAACGTGCACTTATCGACTTTTCAATTTATACGAAATAATAATAAAAAAACATTCAATTTGGTACGTACTACATGTATTTTTAACCATTTGGAGATGTCTTTAATCATTTCATTGCAATTTGTTGTGCAAAAACTTGAAGATAACATTTCTGACATTTTGGCAATAACAGCTGGCAAATTATAAATTTTAAGTGCTCAAAACCCAAACAGGCACTGACTTCTAGAAGATATTTATCCATGGGGTGTTCCAGAGTCGATGAATTGAATAAAATCATAGTTCCCGCCAAATTTACGTTTCGATTAGATTTTGCCCTATGGGCAAATAGATTTTTACCTGCAATTATGTGTGGGCATTTTGGTATGCCTCATGGACAAATGGTTATGCCTTATGGGCATATTTTTGCCCTTATAGGCTTTAAATTAAATGAAAAATATTACTATAAAAAAGTAAAAGGCGCAAGCACATAGCGACGGAGGCACGGGTCTCCGCTGCTAGATGTTCATCATTATACTAAGAGCAATGAAATTGGCAACAAAAGAGATTAGTTCTGTGTTGATATCGCTGGTTGGCGTCTCGTGCGCAGGTACCACATAGTGCCGGAGGCACGGGTCTCCGCTGCTAGATGTTCATCATTATATTAAGAGCAATGAAATTGGCAACAAAAGAGATTAGTTCTGTGTTGACATCGCTGGTTGGCCTCTCGTACGCAGGTACCACATAGCGACGGAGGCACGGGTCTCCGCTGCTAGATGTTCATCATTATATTAAGAGCAATGAAATTGGCAACAAAAGAGATTAGTTCTGTGTTGACATCGCTGGTTGGCCTCTCGTACGCAGGTACCACATAGCGACGGAGGCACGGGTCTCCGCTGCTAGATGTTCATCATTATATTAAGAGCAATGAAATTGGCAACAAAAGAGATTAGTTCTGTGTTGACACTGCTGGTTGGCGTCTCGTGCGCAGGTACCACATAGCGACGGAGGCACGGGTCTCCGCTGCTAGATGTTCATCATTATATTAAGAGCAATGAAATTGGCAACAAAAGAGATTAGTTCTGTGTTGATATCGCTGGTTGGCGTCTCGTGCGCAGGTACCACATGGTGCCGGAGGCACGGGTCTCCGCTGCTAGATGTTCATCATTATACTAAGAGCAATGAAATTGGCAACAAAAGAGATTAGTTCTGTGTTGATATCGCTGGTTGGCGTCTCGTGCGCAGGTACCACATAGCGACGGAGGCACGGGTCTCCGCTGCTAGATGTTCATCATTATATTAAGAGCAATGAAATTTGCAACAAAAGAGATTAGTTCTGTGTTGATATCGCTGGTTGGCGTCTCGTGCGCAGGTACCACATAGCGACGGAGGCACGGGTCTCCGCTGCTAGATGTTCATCATTATATTAAGAGCAATGAAATTTGCAACAAAAGAGATTAGTTCTGTGTTGATATCGCTGGTTGGCGTCTCGTGCGCAGGTACCACATAGCGACGGAGGCACGGGTCTCCGCTGCTAGATGTTCATCATTATATTAAGAGCAATGAAATTTGCAACAAAAGAGATTAGTTCTGTGTTGACATCGCTGGTTGGCGTCTCGTACGCAGGTACCACATAGCGACAGAGGCACGGGTCTCCGCTGCTAGATGTTCATCATTATATTAAGAGCAATGAAATTTGCAACAAAAGAGATTAGTTCTGTGTTGATATCGCTGGTTGGCGTCTCGTACGCAGGTACCACATAGCGACGGAGGCACGGGTCTCCGCTGCTAGATGTTCATCATTATATTAAGAGCAATGAAATTTGCATCAAAAGAGATTAGTTCTGTGTTGACATCGCTGGTTGGCGTCTCGTGCGCAGGTACCACATAGCGACGGAGGCACGGGTCTCCGCTGCTAGATGTTCATCATTATACTAAGAGCAATGAAATTGGCAACAAAAGAGATTGGTTCTGTGTTGACATCGCTGGTTGGCCTCTCGTGCGCAGGTACCACATAGCGACGGAGGCACGGGTCTCCGCTGCTAGATGTTCATCATTATACTAAGAGCAATGAAATTGGCAACAAAAGAGATTAGTTCTGTGTTGATATCGCTGGTTGGCGTCTCGTGCGCAGGTACCACATAGCGACGGAGGCACGGGTCTCCGCTGCTAGATGTTCATCATTATACTAAGAGCAATGAAATTGGCAACAAAAGAGATTAGTTCTGTGTTGACATCGCTGGTTGGCGTCTCGTGCGCAGGTACCACATAGCGACGGAGGCACGGGTCTCCGCTGCTAGATGTTCATCATTATACTAAGAGCAATGAAATTGGCAACAAAAGAGATTAGTTCTGTGTTGATATCGCTGGTTGGCGTCTCGTACGCAGGTACCACATAGCGACGGAGGCACGGGTCTCCGCTGCTAGATGTTCATCATTATATTAAGAGCAATGAAATTGGCAACAAAAGAGATTAGTTCTGTGTTGATATCGCTGGTTGGCGTCTCGTACGCAGGTACCACATGGTGCCGGAGGCACGGGTCTCCGCTGCTAGATGTTCATCATTATACTAAGAGCAATGAAATTGGCAACAAAAGAGATTAGTTCTGTGTTGACATCGCTGGTTGGCGTCTCGTGCGCAGGTACCACATAGCGACGGAGGCACGGGTCTCCGCTGCTAGATGTTCATCATTATACTAAGAGCAATGAAATTGGCAACAAAAGAGATTAGTTCTGTGTTGATATCGCTGGTTGGCGTCTCGTACGCAGGTACCACATAGCGACGGAGGCACGGGTCTCCGCTGCTAGATGTTCATCATTATACTAAGAGCAATGAAATTTGCAACAAAAGAGATTAGTTCTGTGTTGATATCGCTGGTTGGCGTCTCGTGCGCAGGTACCACATAGCGACGGAGGCACGGGTCTCCGCTGCTAGATGTTCATCATTATATTAAGAGCAATGAAATTTGCAACAAAAGAGATTAGTTCTGTGTTGACATCGCTGGTTGGCGTCTCGTACGCAGGTACCACATAGCGACGGAGGCACGGGTCTCCGCTGCTAGATGTTCATCATTATATTAAGAGCAATGAAATTTGCAACAAAAGAGATTAGTTCTGTGTTGATATCGCTGGTTGGCGTCTCGTGCGCAGGTACCACATAGCGACGGAGGCACGGGTCTCCGCTGCTAGATGTTCATCATTATATTAAGAGCAATGAAATTTGCAACAAAAGAGATTAGTTCTGTGTTGATATCGCTGGTTGGCGTCTCGTGCGCAGGTACCACATAGCGACGGAGGCACGGGTCTCCGCTGCTAGATGTTCACCATTATATTAAGAGCAATGAAATTTGCAACAAAAGAGATTAGTTCTGTGTTGACATCGCTGGTTGGCGTCTCGTGCGCAGGTACCACATAGCGACGGAGGCACGGGTCTCCGCTGCTAGATGTTCATCATTATATTAAGAGCAATGAAATTTGCATCAAAAGAGATTAGTTCTGTGTTGACATCGCTGGTTGGCGTCTCGTGCGCAGGTACCACATAGCGACGGAGGCACGGGTCTCCGCTGCTAGATGTTCATCATTATATTAAGAGCAATGAAATTTGCATCAAAAGAGATTAGTTCTGTGTTGACATCGCTGGTTGGCGTCTCGTACGCAGGTACCACATAGCGACGGAGGCACGGGTCTCCGCTGCTAGATGTTCATCATTATATTAAGAGCAATGAAATTTGCAACAAAAGAGATTAGTTCTGTGTTGATATCGCTGGTTGGCGTCTCGTGCGCAGGTACCACATAGCGACGGAGGCATGGGTCTCCGCTGCTAGATGTTCACCATTATATTAAGAGCAATGAAATTTGCAACAAAAGAGATTAGTTCTGTGTTGACATCGCTGGTTGGCGTCTCGTGCGCAGGTACCACATAGCGACGGAGGCACGGGTCTCCGCTGCTAGATGTTCATCATTATATTAAGAGCAATGAAATTTGCATCAAAAGAGATTAGTTCTGTGTTGACATCGCTGGTTGGCGTCTCGTGCGCAGGTACCACATAGCGACGGAGGCACGGGTCTCCGCTGCTAGATGTTCATCATTATATTAAGAGCAATGAAATTTGCATCAAAAGAGATTAGTTCTGTGTTGACATCGCTGGTTGGCGTCTCGTACGCAGGTACCACATAGCGACGGAGGCACGGGTCTCCGCTGCTAGATGTTCATCATTATATTAAGAGCAATGAAATTTGCATCAAAAGAGATTAGTTCTGTGTTGACATCGCTGGTTGGCGTCTCGTACGCAGGTACCACATAGCGACGGAGGCACGGGTCTCCGCTGCTAGATGTTCATCATTATATTAAGAGCAATGAAATTTGCAACAAAAGAGATTAGTTCTGTGTTGACATCGCTGGTTGGCGTCTCGTACGCAGGTACCACATAGCGACGGAGGCACGGGTCTCCGCTGCTAGATGTTCATCATTATATTAAGAGCAATGAAATTTGCATCAAAAGAGATTAGTTCTGTGTTGACATCGCTGGTTGGCGTCTCGTACGCAGGTACCACATAGCGACGGAGGCACGGGTCTCCGCTGCTAGATGTTCATCATTATATTAAGAGCAATGAAATTTGCATCAAAAGAGATTAGTTCTGTGTTGACATCGCTGGTTGGCGTCTCGTACGCAGGTACCACATAGCGACGGAGGCACGGGTCTCCGCTGCTAGATGTTCATCATTATATTAAGAGCAATGAAATTTGCATCAAAAGAGATTAGTTCTGTGTTGACATCGCTGGTTGGCGTCTCGTACGCAGGTACCACATAGCGACGGAGGCACGGGTCTCCGCTGCTAGATGTTCATCATTATACTAAGAGCAATGAAATTGGCAACAAAAGAGATTGGTTCTGTGTTGATATCGCTGGTTGGCGTCTCGTGCGCAGGTACCACATAGCGACGGAGGCACGGGTCTCCGCTGCTAGATGTTCATCATTATACTAAGAGCAATGAAATTTGCATCAAAAGAGATTAGTTCTGTGTTGATATCGCTGGTTGGCGTCTCGTGCGCAGGTACCACATAGCGACGGAGGCACGGGTCTCCGCTGCTAGATGTTCATCATTATACTAAGAGCAATGAAATTTGCATCAAAAGAGATTAGTTCTGTGTTGACATCGCTGGTTGGCGTCTCGTGCGCAGGTACCACATAGCGACGGAGGCACGGGTCTCCGCTGCTAGATGTTCATCATTATATTAAGAGCAATGAAATTTGCATCAAAAGAGATTAGTTCTGTGTTGACATCGCTGGTTGGCCTCTCGTGCGCAGGTACCACATAGCGACGGGCAGCGAAGACAACACCTGCAAGGTGTGGGATCTGCGGCAGCGGAGTTGCCTGTACACGATACCCGCGCACGTCAACCTGCTGTCCGAAGTCAAGTACCAGCGGACCGACGGACAGTTCCTTCTCACCTCGTCCTACGATAACAGCGCAAAGGTGGGTTGGTTCAGGCTCGGCAAACGATATCAACGGCTAGGAACTTACGGCAACGTGTCTGATAATCTGTCATGTTTGTCAGCCCCTATCCCTCCTGCCACTATCTCAAATAGAACTGCAATATTCCAAAACATAGTGATTGTTGTTGAGTGCTAAACAATTTAACTCCAGAAATTAATTTCGGCCAAAATGGTCACCCATTTGCCATTGACTTAGTGTGATGATGCCCAACTTCGGTGATAAAGTGGGAATCGATTTGACCACATTATACCATTCAAATCAAAGTTGAGTTTGAATTCCATTAAAAACTCAGCGTTTTCATAAAGCTCGAAGGAAATAGCCTTGCTCTGAAAATGCAATGATATTTGCATTGGTTAACTTAGTTATCTTACGAGCACCAGTTAAAATATTATCGATTGATACTGGATTCAAATCTCGAGTTATGAACATGGCCTGCATACGCTAGTGAGCTTTTGATGTGTGGCACTGACAAAATCACAGTGTTTTCTAACTGTCATTGCGGTTCCCTTGCTCCAGGTGTGGTCGAGTAAGACATGGCAGCCACTCAAGACGTTGTCGGGTCACGATGGTAAAGTGATGTGCGTGGATTCGTCGCCAGACAACAAATACATCGCGACAAGTTCCTACGACCGAACGTTTAAACTGTGGGCGCCTGAATAATGACACTCGGATTGTGGCCATTGGTTGTTGGCGTTTCAAACTTTCAACCTTTGCCATGTTTCAATGGCAGTTTACATCGACTTTTTTGTATGCGGTAGAGATAGAGCATGATTTAATTCCGATCAGCTGTGAAAATAAAAATGAATGATTTGAACGAAAATTTGACTGACAGCCTCTGAAAGTAGAAACCATTAGTAAAATAACAAAGAATTAATAATAGAATTAATTCAATGAAAACTAAAGGTGTCTTTACACGATCAACTTTTTGCGTCAACATGTTGACTCAACATTGACCGGAAATGTTGACATCAAGTTGGCCTAGATTAAACAACATACGAATTGCCGGTCAGCGCTCACACGATCAACTTTCAGGAAATATTGATGGGAAATGTTTTCAAAATGTTGACATGGTTCAACTTCTCGTCAATATTGTCCACGATCAGCCAATCACGTACAGCCATTTTTATCACGTGGCATTTGTCATTGCTGTCATTCTGACAGTCCAGAGCGAATTTCGAAATGAATACAGAGGACGAAGAAAACGTTGTATACTATTATGTTATCAGCAGCAACTCACATTATAAATAAAAGAAGGAAGAGAAGAAGAAGGCACCGAGTTATCTGGGCCAATGATTGGTTGTTGAAAAGGGAAGAGAAAGGAGCATTTAACAATCTGGTACAGGAAATTCGAGATGAAAATCCAAGTAAATTTCTAAATTTATTGCGATTGAATCTTTCGGAATTTAACGAACTCGCAAGTTTAGTATGTCCGAAAATTCGAACCTAGACAAACCTAACTGTCAAAATGTGAACAGCTGACAATCGGTAAGCGATCCAAGGAGCATGTTTCAAATATTGACGGGAAATGTTTTTATTTCGTTCACACAGGGCAATATGTTACGTCAACATGTTGAGTCAACATGTTGACGCAAAAAGTTGATCGTGTAAGGGCACCTTAAGTGAATTCCTCAATCTTTTGACAAATATAACAGTGCGATTTGCTAAGCCAACCGAATAAATAGGCATAGATACTAGAAGTAGTAGTTGAATTGAAGTATAAAGTGAATATTAATAATGCATCAATATCTTCTACATATTGTAGTTGGGTAAGTTTTTCATTTTTCTTTCTCTTTGGGCTTATTTAGAACATGCATAAATGTTTTAGAATAAGAAAATTGTGCTACTAACAAGAACAATGTTTTATTTCCATCAGGTACACATCTTCTTCAATGCGCTGCTACTTGCATCACAATTACCATAGTAAAGCACTTAAGCAAAACTGAAGTTGAACGTTTCGGATTAATCCAACTATCAACACTATAAAAATGGATCAATGCCATCTGCAAAATTAATTTTATCTTATATATTCTGTGAAGGGCACTGTATAAAATCGGTATACATATACTTTTAACATTTTCTACTTAGGTATTTTTATTTTATATTTATATACAATAATCAATAACAAATCAAGCCATCCTATTCCGTGAAAATATGAAATGCAAATTCCCATAATGATTTTCACATTAATTAAATTACAAAATTAACTTCACTAGCACTCCTGAAAATTATAAATATCAATCACATCCACACCATATTTTGTCCCGGCAGAAGGATTCAACAGAACTACACAGAACACAACTCTCTCAGACCAGGCGAATCCCACCACCGTTCAGTCTCCCGAGCCGCGGCTACCCCGACGACGCGATGTTCCGCATTTGACGGACTGCCGCCACCAACCGCGGCGTGCAGCCCGCGCTCTTGGCCTGGTATTCCTCGGGCGCGAGCCGCAGCAGGATCACCAGCTGCCGGGGGTGTTCCGACAACGACAGGCCTAGGTCCTCCAGGACATTGCCCAGGTAGTCTGAAGGAAACGCAATCGGTTATGGCAGCAAAGTTGATGCTATGACTGTTTCACCACTGACGATGACAACATAAGGTAATGTTGTCAGCTCAGAATCAGATGCTGGAGCTGTGGCCCAAGTTAAAAGCCCTTCAATCTCTGTCAAAAAAATATCTGAAGCTTAATATGGATGGTTGACAACTAATTGAAGAATGTTTTGTAACACCAAACCATGCCACCAACCAACAAATCGATGATCAAACCTTGCTCATATTTGCAAAACTAATGACACTAGTTTTCATTGTTCAGCTGCTAGCTTTTATCTTTTGAATTGTAACTTTTAAGTAACCAAGCTTGTGAGAAATTCAATCCTATGATTTGTTAAATTTTTGGAATTGAAAAAATGTGACCCATGCAGCCTTTCTGTGATTGAACAGTGTAAATCATAAAAAAAGGCAAGTTGTTAATCTCACCGATGTCCGTAGCTAACTGCTTACATGCTCCCGGACTGAGCTCCATGATACCCAGAATATTCTCGCAGTACAACTGGCAGGTCCCTAGAAATTCCGAAACAAATTAATTAGGTTGACAGTCAATTTTCATTGACGTGTCGTCATTGACGTCATTGACGTGTTCATTGTGACGTGTCTGTCTTGCAAGTATGCGCGTGCGTACCTCGAGCGATGATGGAGAGTAGCACGTCGGCAAAGCCACCGTCGAGACGTCCTTCGTATTCGTTGTCGGCCATCGTCAAGGCCAGCGTCAACGAAGGGTTGTCCGTCAGGAGGAACGGCTCTAGATGCTGCGGCAAGGTCATCAGGTACTGCCCGATCTGCAAGATAAATTGCGGCATGAATCAGACAATTCAATTGGCACTTTCTGATTTCGTCAAATTGTATAAGGATATCGTAGGGGTGTGAATTTGTGTACGAGGACTTTGCAAAAGCTTTTTATAAATACGGTTTAGAATGAGTGGTCTTTTTAATCCAAGAATAATTCTTTAACTTCTTGTTGCACATTTGCCCCTTGATAAGATTTTTTTAAATTATGTCTTCTTGATATGATGACATACAACATGGATTTTTGAAAGCTTTTATATATTTCAAAGTTATTTGGCATGTTCATCTCGAAATTTTACTGGTGCCAGAAGAGTTTGAAAGTTCCCTGAAAATTAGATCTCATTCAGTTCTTCCCTCCGACTGGAATCAAACGGACTAAATGCAGATAATTATTTTTTCTACGGCAACTCAACTCCAACTCGGCATCGCCACGACGCCAACGCACCTGCGTGATGTACTCCTGCGGCGCAAAGCTGAAGTCGGGCAGGTCGGCGGCAACAGCGGGCGCCGTCCGATTGGCGGCCCACGCCGGCGCCGACTGCACCAGCGCCAGCTGCCCGGCGATGGGCGCAAAGAGCGCCTGGTACGTCGTCTGGTGCACGTCTCGGCACAGCTTCGACACCGCCGTGGACAGCCCCGGGATCAGCGAGGTCTCTTCCCCTGCAAACGTTCAGTGAGTTTGCACTCGGACTACCCAACTTTAACTACCCAACAAACAACCGTGGAACTTGAGAAATTTTTCCGAATGTGTAAGTATCATGTGTTTTATCATGAATTCTCATGATGAGACTCAAAATAGATATTAATTTTTATTAAACTTATTGCCCTAGTGATTTTTTGTGAGCAACCCACCTGAAACATGTCTTTTGGATTTGTCTATACAAAATAGATGAAGGATTGCACAATTTTAAGTGTGCCCCATGCGTCATAAAATATTACATGGTATTTAATCAAAGGAACAGCAATAACACCACCAATTGTCGATCAATTACGGGGATTTTGAGTGCTAGCTTTCCTATACAACTTTCTCAATGTCTCACCAAGTTCTTCTGCAAGCTCTAGGACACTTGAGGTAACAGGCAGCATTGCAGATTTTTCAGTACAAACTAGCCAGGAACAGGTTTGCTTTTGACTTTTGAGAAACATTAGATTCAAGTTGGTAGTAGTAGAAGTGAATCCTATCGGTAAGTTACCCTCGTTGACGGAATTGGCGAGGGCCTGCAATTCCTTCTGGCCCTTGGCGGAGAGCAGCAGGACTTTGAACTGCTTGAAGGCGTTGCCACCCTTGGTCTTGGTGGCGGCATCCAAGGCACGCCACACTTCTTTCAGGCCGTGCGAAAGTTCCTTATCGAGTTCCTTCAACTCGGTCATCAGAACGCCTGGCAAAAATCAGGCGAAACAAAAAACTTCATACAATTATCCATCTCAATACCTTCGTTTCTATGCTTTCCATGAAAAATTATAAGATTTCGTGCTGAGAGATAAGTGGGAATTTAAACTAGACTCTGATTGAACACTCTTTAAGTACTGGCACATTAGAATGAATTATTTGAGATAAGTGGTCGGTGCGTGTTTAAAATCCTAAACAATTTAACTTGCTTGAACAATGAGATTATGCGTACATCACGTTGCTATAAATCGGACAACTCACCGACGGTTTGCAGAAGTGTCAGACACATCTGGAACATGTTCCAGTCCTCGGCCTCGCCTTTCTGCAGGTTCAGTTTGCGCAGGACGATCCGATACTGGTCCAGGTAGCTGCCAAAGAACACCTGCGCAGGTACAAAAGTTCAACTCAGTTACGGTCATAGTTGGCACATCATTGTTGGGATAAGGATGATGGTTAAATTTACCACCATCAATCCTCTGAACTTCTTCCAGGCTTGCCTGCTTATGGCGTTGTTACTCATGTCCACTTTTAAGCTCTTGCATAAATTTAATCGATGCCCTATCTGTGTCTCTTTCCAACAAATCTTCTGTCTCTTTATTTTTAGAAACGAAAAATCCACCAGAAAATTGCGTCCATACAGGACAGGATTGTACAAGATAATCCGTCCTGGCGTGACCCGTTCCCACACGCTAGGTCTTCCAACATCCGAACCGCCGCACGAAACCGAGACTCACGTTGACGGCGCGCACCAGCCCGCAGTAGCCGCACCCCTCGGTGAACTTGGCGCAGCGGCGGGCAGCGTCGGCAGCGGCGTCGACGGCGCGGGGCACCGTAAGAGCCAGCCGCTGCACCGACTCCATGAGCTCGTCGCCGTCGCAAGACAGCGCCGCCAGCTGCGCCGACAGCCGCACCGACTCGAGCTGGCCGTAGCGCGCGACATGCGCGACGTACGGCTCGTAGACGGCTTGCGCTAGCGACGCGATCTCGTCGCCACGCGGCAACGCCTTGCCTGGGGGACGGGGGTGTCGTGTGAGATATTTTTTATTGGTTCAGAGCCGTGGGTTGATGTTGTTTGCTCTGTTGGAAGTAGTTCTGAAGATGACCATGCCATCGCTGTTGAAACCATAGAATAGGTTGAAACTTTGGCTTATGTCAAGGTCCTTTTTAGGACCGAAAACTGCTTCCAACAGGGCAAAACCGTAAATTTCAACAACAATTTTTTATTGTTTCTTTATTTAGTGATTTATTTTTTGTATTTTCCAGGGCAGTTAGTGGATGTATTGATATTATGTGCAGTCATGCACTGTGCTGGATTGATTTTTGGATCTGAAGAGGGCATCGTTGCTCAACTTATCATCATCTTCTGAAGATTTTGTAAATGTTTATTTTCTTACCATCTACACAACATAACACACAATTCAACTTTTATTTAGCTAACAATTTTACTACAACTATACAATTTCATGAAAAAAAAAACATTGTAAAGGGAACCACTGGTCTCTGGCTTCATACTAAACCACACCGTTGTCGCTGAAACTCACCTTGCGTCGCGGCGTTGACCGCATTCTCCAGACTGCGAGCGAACTGCTGCGTGATTCCCTTGAGCTCGGTGAGGAACTCGAGCGGATCGTCGGCCCGCTTGAGTGCCGCGTCCACGCACTCGGCCAGGCTCGGCTCCAGGCTGGCCAACACGTCGGCCTGCGTCTCCAGCAGCGTCGGCAGGGCGCAGCTCGAGCCGAACGCCTGGCCCGACCACTTCACCTGGAACGCAACGCAACAGCCTTTGTTAGACTTCATGAATTTTTTTTTGGGTTATTGATTGCAAAGCTACCAAACTTGAACATTTCCCGACGTTTTGCAAAGCTTTGCTGCCCGTTTTATGAAGGGTCTTAGGTCAACTAAACTTGAGTTTATACCCTTGATAAAGCAGGCAGTAAAGCTTTGCAAATGGTCAGATATTTAAGTTTGGTACCTAGCTTGTATTAGAATGTATTAGGAAAAGACATGAGTCTTAAAAAAATTTATGTCTTAGTCAGGGGCGGAACTAGGCGCCCGCAGGGCCCGCGGCCGCGGGCGGGCCCAGGCCCATCTACGGCCGCGGGGGGGCCCGTCGGTTGTCACTAAATCTGAAACACGTTTACTCATTTTTGCGATACTTTCAGTGTTATTCACTCTTGTTTCACGCCAACTGCAGATTCAATGTGTGAGGCAGACTGGTCCAGTACGCGGGGGGGCCTTGTCGAGTCAGGTCAAATTTGGTACACGAAGGTTTCGCTTGATAATGAGTAAAATATCAGAAAATAGGAAAAACTACAGAAAAACATTTTCAATTACATTAGTAGGTACACGCAAGGGTCACGTATAGTGATTGAAAGTATCTTATAGGTACCTACTCAGACGCTCTGAATTTTTATTTCCAGGAAAGGTCTATCCTGCTTATCTATTGCAAGATAAAACTTGGAAATGTGGTTCACAGAAAATATCGAGCTGATTTTCCAAATCCGTCAATTTGAAATAGCTTTGCAATATGTTTAAAATTCTTGCTACAACGCATAGATTTGCTCTAAAAAAGGCCAATGATTCAAAATTTTATCGGGGGCTGAAAAACCTGTCGCATTTGGGAGAGGAGGGGGGCCTTTTTGTCCAAATCTGCGGGCGGGGCCGTGAATCGTTGTTCAGCCCCTGGTCTTAGTTAGACTTAGGTATATTATTTTGCTTTTCCCTGGCTGAGCTAGTGATCAATAACAGTCACAATGTCAATAAACTATTTAAATTAGAAGTTGGCTATACCAGCACAAGTACCCAAGTACAACCAACAATAAAAACAGAGATCTTAGCGGCAGACTGGAAAATATAACCATGTCATTAAATTTTAAACTTTTAAGAGAACTGTTCGTTCTTTCTGTTGCAGGGAGTGGAACACGAGACAAGCTAGGCCGCGACAAAAATCGTACTTGCGAGTTCCAGTTGGAAAGCACTTCGTCGTAGAACTTGCGTAGTATGTGCTCCAACCCCTCGTCCTGGTCGCTTTCGACGAGCGCACGCCACCGCTGTAACAGCGCTCCCTTCTCGCACTTCTGGTAGTACTTGAGTAGCTGCGGCAAGCGTTCGATCGCCACGAATATGCGCACAAACACTTGCGAACGCTCTGCAATCGAAATTTAAACCACAATTCGAACATGATCTTAATTTTAAACAATGTAGTGAAATGATATTATCATCGGGTATTTTTGTGATTACCACCACAGGTTAGCACTAGGTAGGAAGGAATTACTATTCAAGTGATCCATGTGCATGGATCCATATTTTCAACATGTCCAACAAAAGCACTTCTACAAATCCAGTCATGTTTAATATCTAAAGTACAAATTCCAACTACTAAAAGATTTTGTTCCCTAAAAATACCATCGTGTGATGGTTATTTTTTTAATATTTTGGGAGTTACTTACCAACGGAGCCAGACGTGAATGCTTGCACCAAGAGCGGACTGGCCATTGCTTCTAGCCGATTCTTGCAACCCTCCAACTGCAGCTTCTTGTCTTCAAAGTCGGGTGCGTTGGCCAGGATTCCGAGACTCTGTTGCATGCTCACTAGCTTCGAGGCAATTGTCTCTATGTCACCCGATTCAAACACCTGAGAACCAGCCAAAAAAATTGCAATCACATTATAGCATTCTCATTGAAATTGAATAAAAAGTTTTTAAAAATAAACTCAAATTAGGTAGTTACTACCTAAAACTAGTGAAGTTTTCATCAGCATTTGAAGATGGAACACAAGTCTTCAATCAAGTGAGAAAAGGATGGTCCAGTAATAAAGGACTCAACACACAAAGGCACACAAAGTACTAAACTCATTTGGGATTGATGCGAAGGGTCCGAATCGTAACTGCTTGATTGAATTAAATCTGATATTACCTCTTCCATGGCGGTGGCAAGAACAGTCCAGTTATCGGCCTCGTGCAATGCCTGTTCTGCCGTGTGGAGCTCCGTTTTGATGCGATCAATGCGTTCTAAGGCAGCCATGGACTCCCCAGAATCTTTCTCCACCTATTTTTGGGCAGATTAAAAGTTTAGGAATGTAAATTGTAAAATTATGTTATTTTTTTTTAGAAATTGTATGTGAATTCCAAATAGCTGTTGTGCAAGCTTTGTAGATCACTTGCACACTCACTTTGGCAATTTCCTGCTTCACAGACTGCATCTTATCTTGCAACAGTAACGCTTCTTGTTGTAAAAGTTCCGTATCCCGCATTACCCGAGGAAGACTCTGAATCACCTGTTGACTGTTTTCTATCAACGCTGCATTGACTTGCTGGACGTACAGTTGCAATTTCATCACTAGCGATGAAACAAATGCCTGTGTGGATCGTCAAAATTAATATTTAAATCTTAACTGATTTCGTTGTTCAATCCACAATCGGGAGACAAGCATGACTAAACGATTAGAGGAGAGGAACTAAATCAATTATACAAGATCTAAAATGAAAAAAGCATCTAATTAACTGTAATTAAAAATAAATCATTTTACATACTGCTTCATTTGATTGAGCCTCTGCAGATTTAAAAGTCTTGTTTATCCAGCCTTTAACCTCAAAATTGTCGTCGGAAAATGCAGCTACATCCTAAAAAAGACATTATTAATGATCAGAATACGCGAAAAAGATGCGTAAGGCTCATCTTTATCCAAATATAAAAAGTGACAAACCATTTTTGAAATTTTTTCAATTGAACAGTTCGTACTATTTTATTTTTGACGTACGTGGCCCGAGGGTCAGTAAATAAATGACAACCCGAGTTACCGCTGAAATTTTTGAAATTCTATAAATAAACATCTGTTCACGGGCAAGCTGGCAGTAAACTGGGACAAAAAGGGGAATGAAAAGCTTGGCTGGTTAGTGGAGTGAAGACCAAATCTACGCGAAGACAAAACGGGTGAATGACCGAGTGTTTGACGTCAATTTTTAAGCACAGAACCAATCGCTTTCCGTTTTTTGTACATTTTTTTATATACGTCTGTTCAAATATGAGAAATATTCCCTAGATATCCAATCAAACATTTCTTATCAGTTATTACGCTCCTAATTAATACTAACGTAATTTTCATAGTGACTACAGGAAGATAGCACATTGTTTGTATCGGTACGAGACGAGAAAAGCAAAGTTTGAAAGTACTGTTTTCTTGGTTGTTCATAGCGCACACTCAACGAATTTATAACATGGCGTTGAGGCGCGAGAGAAGGCGACTTTGTAAATTTTTAGCAGAGTGGCGTTCTTACGACGAATTTTCGTCGTGGCTGACGCCCGTTAAAGGTGATAATCAGAAGGCATATTGCGTGCTGTGCAAAAAAGTGTTCGCTATATCTCATGGAGGATTGAGCGATGTGAAGGCCCATCGCAAGGGAAAGAGGCATATTCAGCTCCAACGTGAACAGGAAACGCAATCGCCAACAGCTGAGGATTCATCACAATTGTGGGAGGGTCACCAAAATTTTCTTTCCAAAATTCGTGTGCACAATCTTGTGTACGACGAGCAGGTATGTTGATTTGTTCCAGTACACATATTACATTGCTTGAAGGATATAGAGATTTTTTGAGTTCTGTTAGTGTTTTTATGCGAAATCACGTAATATTGTCAAAAAAAACCCAAGCTTACATTCCTGTCAATGGAATTTCCCAAACGATAGGTCATACGCCATTTTAATTTCTGATCCAAAATTGATACCAATGGGAGGACCGCCGATCTCATTTTTTCGTCTGAAGTTTTATTCTGGAAAGCATTATTGAAGTGTTAAATATGATTATCGGTGGCTGACAGGTCTGTTATTGTCATCATAACCCGGCATATAATCCTTTGAGGGGATTATCAGTGGTCACTTCATGACTGAATGAAGCCTAAGTACCTGTGGCAACAGCACAGTAGTTTTTTTAGAAAATCAATTTTACACCAAAAGTTATGTCTGGCCAAAGTCCATAAATGTGTCTTAATTCATTTACAAAGAATTCAATGTAAAGGGAAACTGTTAGGTGACTGTCAATTAAGTATGTCTGCATTGAATTTAAATAATTGACTTTAATTATTGTCCATGATGAATCATATTGTGAAACCAAGAATATGGAATCACCTAGATTAATCTTGACTTCCTAAATATGCTGAACTTTAAAATGTGATTAACCAAAATGTTGGCTTCTAGTTCATGTAGTAGTGTAGCTAGCTAAAACTTAATACATATTTAATAAACTAGGCATCCGAATACCTGAGGCAGACCTAGGCTAGAAATAGGTTAATGGTTAACATCTTCATTGCATGTTATGCACTTGAATAAATAAATATTTAATATTTCAGACTGAAACCTTTGGAGAAAACTCGGGCCATCAAACCTCTCAAGACTCATCAGATTTTGATAATTTCTCTGACGACGGGGAAGCAAACTGGGAAATCGAATTGGACCCACAATCTGTTTCACCAGCTAGAAAGATTGTGCCGAAGTCGGAAGAAGATAACGAGAATTTGCCACCGCGCGACGGCAAGAGGATGAATTCTCAGCTTAAGATGATGCCGCAGCAGTATTGCTTGCGGTGGAAATACCACCACAGTAATCTTCAGGTGATGTTCAGCCAACTTCTGGAGAGAGAGAGCTACTGCGACGTTACAATAGCTTGCGAGGGGAAAACAATACGTGCACACAAGGTATGTAGTTTCATCCATTACTAATTAGCTACAAGGTTTAGCTGCATTTTGACCATAATGAAGTTTATTTCTTGTAACTGTAACATTTGGTTTTTGAATACTATTAATCAGTAACTACCTAGTAAACTAGACCTACCTATATTTAATATTTGCCTGCCTTGCTCTACTATAGTTTCTACATAGATTCACACAAAAATTTTGCATTTAATATGTGAAATCCTGTAACATTTTTGGATATCTTCCCAAAGTTGGAAAAGAAGCCATTGAATGCCATTGGTTTTTTTGTGGCTGCTAATTCCTCTTAATTGCACGTCAAATTGTCACAGCCAAAGTACAAACTGCCAGAATTTTGATTCAAAATCAATTGCAAACATAACTTTTTTCAATTGGCCTAGTTACTGAATCAAATATTGACGTGCAACCCGTATAAAAAACTTGAAAACATTAAATTATATACATATTAAATCGTAGCCAAGAATTCAATACAATACACTAGAATTGCAATTTTAAAATTATCTTTAAACTCCAATTTCTAGCCAGCAACGAAAATGTTCATGTTGTCGTTTTTCTTGGGCCAGTAGCTAATTTAAGCAGCCAATACAGTAATACATTTATTTTAACATTTTATTCTAATCTTCCTACTAGATGGTGTTGTCAGCGTGCAGTACGTACTTCGATGCTATTTTCTCTCAGCACGAAGAGCGAAACCCAATCGTCATTCTCAAAGACGTCAAGTACGCTGACATCAAAGCTCTTGTCGAGTACATGTACAAGGGCGAGATCAACGTCGACAACGTGAGTACCACCTCCAATCCGAAAAAATTATTCCTGCACCTTATTTGCGATCAAATACAAATAACTATGGGAGAAATCACATTCATGCAGATTTGACAAAAGAATTAAACAATTTTATTGTCTTTGCTATTCTGTTACATTATGGTAGTATAGGAATGAAAGCTGCCAGAACGCATAGGAACCTTCACAGATCGGTAAAACAACTTGCATTGATTGCACGTCTAAGCTATTATTTTGTTATCAATAAGGCTCATATGATTTAATAGCCTAGGTACTTTACCTTGGTAGGAAGGTAGTAATTAGATAACGTGTAGCCTAGCTTGATATTAAAATTAATTTGCTCATATATATTGCCACATAAATAATTTTTTGCATGGTCAAAAACCTCTTTCACTTTTTATATGAATGTAAGAATATGATTTATTTGCTACCTAGTTCAGAGAATGTATTATTATTTTACATTACCAAATCATTAACACCACCCAAATACCAAATGAAATTAATAATATCAGTGATATTTTGAGATCTTATATAGTCAGAGTTAGACTTGCAAGTAACTGTCACATGATTCTTAAGTTGTCCATGTAAATGATTTAGATGGTGTTGTTTCGGTGATGATTTCCAGGGCCGTTGGTAGAAGTAGTAGATGGTTTCAGGGTCTTGCTATGATGGGATGATGATGATGATGATAAGGAGTGACTGAGTATGAGGAGGACTGAGTACTCCTGAAGATAGCAGACCGTGCACTGCCGAAACGTCGAGAAGACTGGTCCTTTCCAGGACCACCAAACTCATCCCATCAGAGCACTACTGTGAAACCATCTACTATTTGTGGTGTTGGTTCATCAAGCACTCATAGAAGCATGGTTGGAGAAGTTATCCTCCACTGTTCCATTTGGACTTTTTAGTGGGGTCAGATGGACTTAAAGCTGTCTACTTTAAGAGCCTAAAATGTTATTTATTTTTATTTCTTAATCATAAAAAACCTTATATTCTAGAAAATTGTTGCCAATTGCATCTCTAAAGAAAAAATTGTTGCTTTCATTGAAATGGAAATACTACAAAGTTTTTCAGCGCCAAGCGTAGCATAGTTTTGAACAATTTGTGGTTCTGTGGCCTCACTATTTTCAGGCCCGGACAAATTTCATGGAAACGCCAACGTATTAAATGCCCCGACGTTTCTCTTCCGTCCACAGTCGCATCTGACCTCGCTGCTGAAGACGGCGGAAGACCTCCACATCAAGGGGCTGGCGGAGGTGTCGTGGCGCACGGACAAGAGCCCGCCAGAGGAGGCGGATTCCGGCGCCGGCGACCACGCCAACGCCAACGCCAACGCCGACATGAACGGCGACGCCGAGCCGCACGCCAAGAAGCGCCGCCGCCGCCCCGCCGCCGTCGACGACGACTCCGGCTTCAACCCGATGGTGACGAGCGTCACGGGCGCCGCAGGGACCGAGAATGCCTTTACCGTGAGCGAGAATTGCGTTTATAGTAGGGATGCCGGCGGTTATCCGGTTGACCGAGTCGGTTACGGTTACGGCATTATCCGGATACGATTTTAACTATCCGGATAGTTTAAAAAAATTAATGAATCTCCAAGGTGCTAATTCAAAATATCAAGGTCAAACACTTGAACAGTGCCTGAATGTTTTATGTAGCAATTGCTTATTTTGTAGCATCTTACTACTTACTAGTAACCTGTTTGAAATGGGATAGACTGGGCATCCGGGACTGAAAATGCCGTTACCGTGACCAAAACTTTGGTGCACGACAAAACTTGAGAGTGAAAGTACAAATAACAGATTGCCAACTAGAAGACAGGATTGCCGAAATGCCAAACCCGTCAAATATGACTGATCCTTTGGAGTGTCAACTTGTTTCTTGTCTAGACACCTGCCATCAACTAATGGAGCCTGTGACAATTTCAACCAATAAAATCACAGCCCACCATCTTATCATCAGCTGTGCACTATTTGTGAATTTGAGTCAACATCTGTCTCAGCTTTAACTCACTGACCCTTTCTAATCATTTCAGGTTCAGGAAGATAATATGGCTAATCCAGAAGACGACATCGAAGAAGCTGCGGGTGATGATTCGGAACCGGAAGTAATTTCTGAAGGGGATGAAAATAACTCTTACTTCAATCAGTCCACTGTAAGTTATCCTAGTCATTGTTAATTTGCCTCCCTTGGCCCATAGAAACTATGTCAAGGGTAAGAAATTGATTTTCAATCGGAAAATCTTGTGAGGTGAAATATCTTGTCCCAACATGCAAGACAATACTGTGAGAGATCTCAGAACATTGCAAAATAATATAATTGAATTTTAGTTCTCTTATCAGCTCCCATAAATTTCACATGTTTTTCGTTTTGTTTTTCAAAGCAGGAGCCAATAAATAACGACAATCCAGAGATTCCAGAACCCAGAGAACCTACTTCGGAAGAAAGTAAGTAAACATCAACAACCACCCCTTAAAATTTATGTATATTATCTTTGCTGGCAAAGAACTATGTACCAAACTGTGAATTGGAAGCAAAATCTGTTTTATTATTCATCCCAGAGTTTTTGAAACCATAACATTCTCAGATATTTAACTTATGTTGGCCAATTCCCTGTCCTTGCTGCTGTCTGTTAGTGAAACAGTCTGGCAAATCCCCGGGCGCAGGAATACCGAGTTTTATGGCAACGCAGTCTCCGCGAAGCTAACCTGAACGCCCCTTCCGCAGGCATACTGAGTCGGATAGCGGCGCAGTACCCGGACGTGATCAAGATGAACGACTACCTGACGACGGGCCGCCGGCCTCAGTTCTGGGAGGAGCCATTCACGCGTCGCGTCATGGAGGCGATCAAGGGCAAGGAGCTCGAGATGAAGGTCGGTGCCGAACTGCTGGGAGTGTCGTACGGCACGCTCTACGGCCGGTATCGAGATGCCTACGGCTGCCTCAAGCATCCATACAGGTATTTATTTGCGAGTCAAAGCCAAGTGGTGAATCGTGACGCAGGGAAGCTTCTTTCGGAGATATAGTTTCAAATCCGAAATGTGTGTCCAGCTTGCATATCTAGGTGGAATACATTCAAAAGGATTTCAAGGATTTCGATTTAATTACTTGAAAGGAGAATGATTTAAAACCATGATGATCAGTAATGCATCTAAATTAACATACCAACAACTAAACTGGCCCCGATGCCGTTGGGTGCGCTGTATTTTGTTAGGAACAAACCTTGCCTTTCCCTACCAAACCTGCTTACCTCTTTGCATCTCTGAGCAATGAAATTTGCTCTCAAAAATGTGTTTCCAGATTGACATACATTTAAGTACCAATACCAGTGGCATTTCAAACATTCCAATCTAGGCAAGATTCTCGTTAACTTTGCTGTGTTTCTTCGTTTTTGTAAACCTTAAACTCTCGGGTTTCCGGAATGAAAAGTAAAGAACATCATGACTCGAGTCTGTTTGCCACACAATTAATCATGCTCTCTGTATTTCACAAAGCTTTGTTTGTACAAATCACGAGTTATTAATAATATTTTGTTTTTGTACTTTGATTGTAGCTAATTGGTAGGAAAAGATATTAGGTAGGTAACCTACCTACTACTGAAATCAGATTAATGTTGGCACTTAAAAGTACACTTTGAAATAATCTTAAAAGCACTTCAGCAGTAAGCTACATGGTTTTCTACCATCTTCCTCCAATCATCTCTTTACTGGATAACTGTTAACCACCATACAAAGTCACTTCCATTTACATCTCGTTCACATCGGTATCACTCTCAGTGGCACTCATAATGATTTGTGTTAGGACTTGATTTGAAGATTTTTAATGCCATAAAGTTCAACTAATCCAGGGGTTGGATTGTGTAGAAAAACAGCATGCAATATCTAATGTTATCTCACAATCGACTGCTACATGAGAAAAGTCGACACTGACATCACGTTTCTCATTCTCGTTTCTCAGTTCACTTTTTATTTGCATTCTGATTATCTGGGCAACAACAACCCGCCCCGAACAAACACATGGTTCTGCCAACCGTCAAAAGAATCGTCGAGCTACCATCGAGCATTACCAACTAACCGAGCCCAGCGACTCGTCCGTTTCAGAGTCCGCGACTTCTGGTCGGAATCGGGCCCTGCCGACATCTTAGCCAAGGTCCAGCGCAAGGAGATCACGCTGTTCAAGGCGGCGGAGATGCTCAACGTGACGGTGACAACGCTGGCCAACTACCTGTCGACGCTCCGCCAGCCAAGCAACGGGGACAACGATGAAGACGACGACGAAATGGAGGAGGAAGCCAACGACGTGAAGCCGGAGCCGGTGGCGGCCAGTCCTCCGGTCAACATCAAGATCGAGATCAACAACCACGACGACACCATGTCGGACAGCGAAGACCTGGAGCACGATGAGATGAACGGCATCGACGATTCGGCGGCGTCTGGGAGGTAGGCGGCGGGCGCGGCTAGTAAGAAACGCACGTTCCGATTCCACGAGTGAATGACCTCATAGGTAAGGCTGCCTCGATTTATCCTATTTCTAAAGTTGTGCGAAAAATCGGCAGTATTCCATTTTCACAGAGCGGTTTCGATACAGTTTACGGTGGCATTAGGTTTGAAGCACTTATTGATTTTTCATGACTGTATTGTCAGATCACGAAGCTTGGGAGAGAGTTTAGTATTTGGTGACTTGTTTATCGTGCTTCATAGCTTTTCTATTGCGAACGAATGCCTACGCTAATTCTTAGGCAATGAAATATCCTCCATGATTTCGGTGCTAAGTTTTTGGTGTGCATTGGGCAAGTCTGTTTTCAAAGGTAAAAAAAGTTGAACAATCGAATAGCATATCAGAGATAAATATTTCAGTCACTAGCTACGGGGAATTTGGCCTAGCGTCTTTTTTTACGGCTAGGACGAATTAACCGTGAATGCGTACCTCGGTACTTTCCAGGTCTGGTTAGTGTTTAACATTGGTTAGATTTTGTAGTCGGTTAGATTTGCCTACCCATTTACTAATTAGTTACGCACTTATGATTATGATTGAAGAGTAGATGTGTGATTAGTTTGTTTTTCTTTTTATTAGTATATTATATTATTTTTATTTTAAAACAGGTATAATTTTTGTTTTATAAATGCTTGTCTCTGATAATAATTATGCCATCCCAAAGATATTGATTGCAATTGAAAATATACCACATCCTAACTATTAAAATAATTACTAGATACTTTGTACTCGGCTTACATTTCAAACGTTAATTCAACCTTCTAATTCGTGGATTCCACCAATCTTTTATGCTTTTTTCATCCCTTATATTCACTTTTTGTTTGTGCAAATGACTAGATGGTGTTGCGCTAATGCATTCCATCCCTACGAATATTTAGGGAAATCAATTTTACTGCGCAAAGCACCGCTTGTTCACTCGCCTTCCATTGCCGATCCCTGCGTGATTGAAGGCAAGGCAGGCACTTGTGCAGGGCCGGGGATGAAGGACGAAGACTTGTACATTTTTGCTCCCTTAGTATATTATGCACCTTTGCTGACATGTGCATTTGGAGGGTACATCAGTAATGCAGTATTTTATTAATTAAATTGTATGTAGGCTCTAGTTTAGAGATCTGATAAATATAATTTGTGCTTCAATTAATGATTAGTGTAGAGTATGGATAAATATTCAATATGTCTCGACTAGTTAGGCCTTATTATCACAGTAACGAAGCTATTTTATATATCAAATGAGAAATGATCACTGTCTGCATATTTTATGGGACTAAGTGACTCATGTTTTATAATTAGAATACTGAACACAGAAAAATAGACCATTTTTGTTCCTTACAACTGATGCCTTAGACACTTTGAAAAGTAACAAACTTTTTAAAATATATATAAATAAATGTTTTTCCACTTTCCAATGTCCATTGACAAGAATTGCTCTTTTTAGAGAGGTTTTCCATGTATCATTTCTGGATAGGACGTTGCCCCATTTAGAAGAGGAGTCGTTTTTTAAATTTGTGTACACATACATACTGCATTTGTCTAGAGATGACATTACCATTATTTCTTGAATTTATAAAATATACATTGTACCTATCCCTATTATATCTTCAAATAAGACTATAAATATACCAAATATACTAACAACATGATGTATTTATATTTTATATCTTTATTTATATAAATTAAAATACTTAACAATACCAGATGTTGGCCATTATCAAGTGTTGGCCAAAGTAACCATTCTGCCATTTACCAAATCTCGTGATCAATTAAATGCTCTGAGCAAACAGCATTTAAAGGAAATGCAAACTGTTTAAGCAGGAAGCGAGAATGGTGCGCTCTCCTTATTCGCCAATTGCTTAATTCTCAAATGGTTTGGTCATTTGGGCCACCTTGTTTAGCCTGTATTAAGCTACAAAGCAATTGTCGCCTGCTTGTAACTTATATGCAAATCTACACTTTACTTTGGGTTTTATGTTTTGCCGATTGTAATGCTGTAATTTTGTCTCGACAAAATATTAGCACGGCCTTCTACCAATCATCTTTATGTGTAGGTTTTGCTGGCACTCGAAATCACGTTTAATTTATTTCGACTTGATGGGTGAAATTTTTTGTTTTGAATTTAATTTTTTCAATTGTGATGCATACCAAATTTTTCAAGGGTTATTGTACATTATTAGGAAATATTTATATATTATATTATATTATTAATGAGTAATGACTTCAAATTAAATTACCTATTACATTGAGCTATTGTATGGGAATGAATATAATAAAACTTTCTGCTGGTCCCATCCAGCTGGTATCAAAACAAACAATTTATCAGCAATCAACACAAATGATAATATCGTCTCATTGGTGAATTTGGTGATAGTTTATTAGCTGCATTGGATTGTATGGGATTATTTTGATATCACTAGTTAGTTAGCCAATGGAGTGAAACGGATAATAAAGCATTATTTAAAAAAAAAGCTTGTCTGCAACAGTCAATCTTTTCCCATCCGAAGTCAAACCAAACATGGCCTTGCTCTGCGTACGTTTTGTTTTGACTTGCGTCGCGCGTGTAACGTTCAGAAATGTGTTCGTGAACCTGACCCTAGTCGGGTTACTTCGCGTTGGCGTGATCGCCTCACTCGTGAGCTGGAGGACCGAAGAGGTGGAAGGCACTGCCAAAATGCAGCAGGAGTTGATGCGTGGAATCCACGGGCTGGAACTGGTGCCTCCGAAATCCGAACCGATCAACATCGGTAAGCTCAGCCTGCCGGTTCAATAATATTTATATATATCGATTATAAATGATAACCTGTTGTTGCTGGCAGTTTATGCACTTTTACCACTGAAACTTGTTTGGGTATCCTTAAGAATATTGTTGGCGGCTTGGGGTATCACCGCCTTTCGGCGTCATCCAGGAAAACTCTTACGATGATACACATCTATCGCAATACCAAGGTTATGATAAGGTTGTATTTCTGCGTTAGCAGGCACGCTGGTAATATTCTAATGATAAAATTTCGGCGAATAAACTGAAAAAAGGGAGGATAACTGAGCGTAATTTACGAAGCCAACACATATGTTCAGATTTTTTTGCCATTATTTATATGAAGATAGCAAATGGATTTACGTACTACATTCTTTCTGAATCTACACTTTACCAAGAAGGTACCAACTCGTTCTCTCTAAAAGTCTGATCGATTGGCAGTTTTTTTTGGCGGTATGGAATATATTGATTGTATTTATTTGAGTCGGCGAGATCAAAAATGCACAAAACGAAAAGAAATCCTCTTAGTTCAACACCTGAGTCACCTTGATGTGGGTAACAAATTTCTAGCACCACTAAATGCGCGTTACCGTATGCTGTTTGTGTTTGCTTAGCTTGAGACGTTTTACCTCTTTGGAATAGACAACATTCGTTTTAAAACAAAATTCGATGATAAGTATACCAGAATTTAATATCGCAAAGACTCATTGTGCATGTCTCCTATAATAAGGGAATGTGCAGCAGATGGACAATTATATACTTCCCTTCCCTGAAACGAAGTATATATCCATTCGAAAATTGAATCCTTACCGAGAATCGAAATAGAAATGGTGCTCGATTCCCGGTATTTGAATAAAATTTTCAAACGGATATTTCGTCTCTAATAATATAATATATCTAGCGTGATTCAACGATTTTAGCAGTTTGGTTGTTTCTGACTTTGATGGTAAGAGTCCATGGTTCCCGGCTTTCTCAGATGCTGTACCATCATTCATTAATCATTACCTATACCAAGGTAAGGTACCTTGGCATAGGTACAGGTTATTAAGCATTCTAACACCAAACCGTTGAGTTTGCCTCTCTAGAGGCTAGAGCAGGCTGGCGGGTTTGCTCTGTCATAATATTATCGCTCATCACAAAGAGATGCCGCCTCGGAGGAACACATAGCGTAGCCGGGTGCACGTGCACGATATCGACATCACCACTCGTCGGCAAAGGGATTTGGTCACTTGAAGCTGATAAGTTGTCTTTGTGAGACGTCGGGAGCTACACGTGCTTCTTTTCCTAGTGTGTAACTATAACTGATAACTCGTTTCATAAACCTCTCATGTTTTGTTGAGAATTCACTGGAAATTCTGCTGAAGTAGGCACATATATTAGCAAAGATACATGGTATAAGAAGCCTTGTTCATCTACTATCCCAATTGCGAAACCTTCGCAGTGATAACGGTTTGAGCCGAATCATTCGATTCCATGTTGTTTACTTTGGCTGAAAAACATGAAAATTTCTATCAACTGGGATGCTGTGCTGACAATTGCACAGTATTGAATTTCATCAAGAATTCTTGATGTGGGTAACAAACTTAAGTCGACTCACTACTGCAATGCCGCCTTTGTGCTATTGCAAAGAGATTTGCAGTGGATTTCAAATATATTTAATATTTAAATGTAAAAGTTGACTGATGAGGGAAAATATGTCTTCGATGCAACAAGAAAGTTTCAAAATTTTCAAATGAAACCATCAGACCATCAGAATTTATGTGCATTATTTTTTTCAGGGACCTATCTTAGTGATAACATGTATTAATAAAATTCTTTCCTGTCCATTACAGAAGTGGTGATGCAAGAGTTCAGATCCAACGGCCGTGAGTCTTCTCCGGTCCGAGAGATGCCGGAAGCTTTGAGCCCGATTCTGAGCGTTTCCTCCGAAGCCACGGACTCATTCCATGGAGGCAGCTTGCCATTGGAAAGCTGGGATTTTTCGGTCCAAGAACCGAATACACTGGAAGGTTTTCTACCTTGTGGTATAACCTACCAGCCGGGGGGCAGCGTGGGCTACGTTTCCCTAGAAGCAAATTCCGGTGTATTTGCCATGGATGATATGCCGACAGGAATTCATCCTCTTCATAACCAGTGCAGTCACTCAAAGAAAAAAACGGTGTACTGCACATTCTGCATGAACAACGGTATGTTCACAGTTGAAATAAATTTTTTATGGATTCAGGAATCAAACCAAACTGCAAATCACATTTCGAGTATTTTAGATACGTGTATTTTTTATAATTTATAAGAAATGAAATATCAAATCTTAAATGTATGTCCAGTTGGGGATTTGAAACTCGAACCCTTAACCTTGCCACCAATTTAGCTAAGCCCAATTTTTCGAAAGGATATGTAGCGTATTTTATGGGATGTATTCACTTCCCCATCATACAAAAACTAGGTTCCCAAGAAAACATGTCCTGACAAGTTGAATCCCGATCAATTTACATGTTGCCCGTGGCCGTATTGCTCTAACCAATCAACCTATCCATGGACAAGGGCACTTTCGTACCTATGGAAATTTAGCGTATTTGTCATTTGAATTGTCGACAATTCGAGTCGCTTAAATTCTCAGTTTGGTTCCATTCCGACACACATTTCTGACATGTTTCTCTGCTTTCTACTACCAACTAATATTTGTAAATTAAAAGAAGTGTGTTGGCCACCAGGGAGTGATGGCAGGACGTTGAGAGAAGTAGAGAGAAGGAATTTCTTGAAAAGAGCTTGGATGTGTGAGATATTTGCAAATGGTTTTTTGTTTTTTGAACGTGGTGAAAATCACATTGAGTGTGTAACTGATTGGAATGAGAAGTGGAGAGTGAAGTTAACACCATAGTTTTCAGAAAAAAAAAATCACTAGGTCATTGAATGATAATGTTGCGTCGAGGTAAAACGCAACGACGTTCGATTCAAAACACGTTCATTCAAATGTTAAATACAGTTTGCGAGAGAAGCGTCATTTAAAAATACGTCTACTCTGAGCAACTTCAGGAAATAAGATCTGGAAAAAAACACGTCTTCTCTGAAACATTTTCAGGGTAGAAAATAATGAAAAATTTTAGTCGCTACAATACAGCTCCCCGGGGACTTGGATCTTTGTTGCCCCTGGCACCTCCCTTGAGAAACTTGAGCTTTTTCTGACTTTTCGCTAAGCTATGCTGCCTGCTTAATCAGTATAATCAACGTTGATGAAGCAGGTAGTTTGGAAGCTCAGCATCCAATAATCCAGTTATCGAGTCGTTGTGTTTAACGGCGCGTCAGCATCTAGGCTATTTGCGCCGGTAATAACCCAGTTTTACTAACACCGGGGTGTTTTGCATTCTCAGGCGAGTGCGGCTCGTTCTATACATCGCACAGCCTGCATGATTGCCGGGGGACGGTGACGTGCCCGATACTCTTTCGCTACCAGTGCCCGATTTGCGGTGCGACCGGGAAAACGGCTCACACGCGCAATTACTGCCCCATGAACGAGAACAGGAGTCGGGTAAGTAACGCCGCCAGTGCTGGACTGGTTTCAATCAAAGTAATTAAATTTTCCCGTTTCAATGCAGGTTGTGAAGCAAGGAATCATGCCCATTCTTCCTTGCGTTGTAAGGTTGAAAACAAGTCGTGTATTTTACTTGTGATAACTGACATATCTGAAAGTAGTACTAAAAATTGAACAAACTGCAATTTAAGGACAGTTTCATGTTAGTGTTACACATTTAAGTGAGACAATATGATATAAACATGCATTTCTGGTCTTAATTTAATTTTTTACTGAAAAGGAAAGAAGAAATATAGTCTTGCCAGAAAAATTAGTGAAAATTTCGTCTATTTTGTCAATTTTCTGACTGTAATCATAAAAAAGCAATCATGATACAAATCTAACAAATAAAACATAAAAACGCTTGAATCAAAAAAGTCACCAACCCTTGCACCACCGAGGCACTGCTCCACTTGATTCTCCGTTCTATTTTATTCACACCGGAATCCAACAGTATCATTTATTGCTTAACGAGTAATTGCTGTGTAATTGGGCCGAGGGCATCTAGCAACGAGTGCCACATTGTTGTGCATTTAATCCGAAATACAAATAATCGTTGCATGTACGGTAGACAATCCGTGTTCAGATCACGGTATGGATACAAATTTTGGAATTGACATTTCGTTATTAATAATCATTGTCTCCCATACATGCAACGAGTATTTGCATTTAGGATTTTATTCACACTAATACAAGCGTACCCAACATCATAATTGGGGTTAGCCGAGTTGTTGGTGTGTGATTGCAGCAGAGCGTCACTAGATTCAGCGCCTTCTATGGTAATTCTTAGTCCTGAATCTATCTCCATTGAGCCCAACAACTCAAATAATTTAATATTAATTAAACAGTTGGTTGGATAAGTGCAGTGCCCCGGACAGGCAAAGATCTGGGTTCACATCCCAACTTGGATACAAATTTTGGAATTGATATTTAATTACTTTAATCAGTGCCACATTGTGTTGGCAGATTGCTTCTCGCTCCTATCGTTCCACTTGTCCCTTGTCGAACTGTGTGATCGTTTACAGCTGTAGGTTGCAGGTGGTCACCAATATTTTACCCGAGTTTGTCTCTACCGAAGGTGCCGATGATGAACAAGTTGCGTGGCATGCGTTCCTCCACCGGCCAGTTCCGTGGGGTCAAGAACAACTCGTGGAAGTGAAAGAACAGCACGTCCCAATTGCTTCTCTGATCTATGGAATTACCATCGAATTTCGAATCACCGGTATAAAATTTAGTTCAGAGGTTTTGTGGATGAATTTAAATAATCATGTTCAATATTATATTTGAATTTCAAAATCAATTTCCACTAAAAATTTGTATTTTTACCTAAACCTTTATATGGAACCTATTACTTTACACAAATGATTCTTTTGGTTCACAAATAAAATTTCAGCTTCAATAAATGCCAAATTATTTACCTTCATAATTTTGCACCAATGAAAGTGAATTCCATCCTTAAGTCACACATATTCTAATCCTATCAGACACCCTCCACGGAATGGGATTTTAAGGGTTTTTTTTTTGTTTTTCTTTGTTTTTTCTTCAGTCATCTTTTTTAAATTACTGAAGCCTAGGAATTTTTTGAAAAACGTATTTTTAAAAGACTCAAAAACATGGTGAGGTGACGAGAAGCTAGCTGTAGCTATAATAGCGAGTATGTCACGAACCACTGAGATTCTACCTGGCTGACCAACTCAATGCCGGTACCATTGAATATGGCCGGTACCGGTGCCGGTACTACACACTGGGTGGATGATGACGTCACAAATATAACTGGCGAGTGGAGGGCAAATGCCGAAGAATAATTGTGCAGTAAACTCGTACTTTATCTATTTCTATACGTACGACATTTATTTTTCGAACGATCGTTCCGTTTCCTTGGCATTCGCACTTGGATTTCATTCAATTCAATCTTATCTCGCCACGACATTTCCTATGAGTATGACGCCACCGGCATTTCTAGGTCGTAAACCACATGAATTGGTATACTTATTTTTACTTTTAATTGCGAAATTTCGGAAAGATCATCCATCGTCTGACGGCGAAACTTCCTGGATATCTTTTATTGTGTGTTGCTTTTAGGTGATGGCAATAGCTTCTTTACAGTGTGAGATGCATTTCTTGCGTCTGCGTCTTTACTTCGTGCGTCTGTATACATTAAAAATGATATTGATTGTTTTTGGTGTCTTTACCTAGCTGAAAGTTAACTATATTTATAACATATTATGCTCTACCTCGTTTATTTAGCAATGTAATATATTTATCGGGCATTTTTTAAATAGCTTTATAACTTCGCATAGCAGACAGCATTGTCAAAAACTCAACGTCGAGAGAATAACAATAGAAATGCATTTGAAATCATCATTACCTACAACAACCTGTATTAATTGAAAGTGTATCAAATTAACGTGAATTAACAGTTAAATATTATATTTCATTTCACAGCTTGTACATACGCAATATCACTATCGATTATAACCATAAACACATCCCGTCCACATTGGTCAACTCGCATGACCACGAGCCATTCCGGCGACAATCTCGGTGGTGCAGCAGTCTGCCAGCTGCTCTGCAGGGCTTCAACTGCCACTACTGCCTCAGCCGCGATGTCTGCAAGAAGGTTGCTGTGTCTTGGGGCGCTCCTTGCGAGCGTCGCGACGCTGGCCGTTGCACAACTAGCGACTGGTGATGACAACGACGGCGCCCCCGACTACGACGACGCCTACAAAGACGTGGAGACGCACAGCTGCGAATGTGTGCCGTTCTACCAGTGTACCGAAGACGGAAGGATCAACACGAACGGAGGGGGAATATTCGACGTCAAAGAGCGGTAATTGTAATTTGGTTTATTTATTTTATTTTTAAATTGTTTTAAAATTTGAATGAGGTAGGGTGGGAATTGTAGCATTTAGTTTAGGTTGTAAGGCGGTATGGTATGGTGGCAATTGCATGGTTTTGTCGTGCTAGCGAAACATTGTGAAACTATTTGCTTGTTTGTCAAAAATGTTCGGCCAATATGATTGATCATATTGATCATATCTTCTAAATCAGTTTTTACGAAAACTACCCTAGCACTTGTCGAGAAAACGCTCTTTAGCGACGCCTTTTTCTTAGCATATATCGAATACTACATGTGTTTTGGTTTTCATTATTTTTTGATTTCATTCTCGAATAATTTTCATTCATCATCATGCAAATAACGAAAATCCACGACGTGATAAAAATATGCGTTCGAAAAGCCCAAGTGTCGACACAATTTTCGATTGCAAGATTCAGGGTTATCTTCAGGGCTGATTTCCTGTTGTGTGGCCAAGAAAATGTATGATAAGTCGCTGCACCACACTCAAGTTATCGAATTCATCGCCTACATCCGTCATCGAAGCATTACAGCCACTCACATATTTTTGGGTGGTGAAACATATATCAAAACTAGAGCAAGCTCAATTTTTGACCCAAGTATATTTTTAATCATCACTCAATCTCTTGATATATAGTTAAGTGTTCAAATTACCAAGGAAGATGCTGGATGAAATAGTGGTGTGTTATGGTTTAGCTTTAGCATATCATCTTCATATTGTAAGCATCTATATGAACCACGTCCTTCCACTTATCTTGCAGATTAAATGGGGATATTGTTTACGATGTCGCCGATGAAGAATGCCCGAATGACGATGAGAACAACCCAATGAAGTGTTGCACGATCCCACGCGAACAAACACCACCCGAGGAGAACAAGGGGCGTCTGTGTGGAACAAAGGGTAAGAAGTGAGCACATTTACAGCTTGTAGCTACTGCAAAGATTACAGCTTGTGGACATGGACTACGTTTCATGTCCTTTTGAACCACATTCATTTTGGAAACTTGACTTTACTTTTGAGAGTTCATTTCACTGTGTCAACCCTAGGTCATTGCCACAAGATCCCCATGGCCATCCAGAGGCAATGAGGCAGAAGCAGAGACAATGAATTTGGAAAAAATTCGAAAAATACCACTAATTTTTATTTTTATGTTAAATATTAAAATTCCTAGTGTAAAACATCAATTTCAGGAAAGATAACTCGATTCTACGATTATACCTAATTAATTGACTCTGAATATGAATTTCTTTAGTGGTCCAAATTGATTCAGCTTCTTAACATACCACAGAAATACTTTTCTAGAGTCATGATGACCCAATGGCTTTTATTGCTTTTATTATAGAATTCATCTAACATCACTTTTTGCAGTTGTGAAAGAAAATTTCACAATGCAACTGTTTCCATGAAGGTTTCGATGCCCTCAGGTGGTTCTGAAATCATCGATGACGGAGGATTCGAGAGGATCAAAGGCGGAAGCGGCTTGAGCTTCGGGGAGCTCCCCTGGATGCTGGTGTTGATGAAGGTGTCTGACGGCGACCAAGAGCCGAAGTTCAAGTGCGGAGCGTCGCTGATTCATCCCCAGGTGGCGCTCACAGCCGCCCACTGCGTATACAAGGAGTGAGTGCCGCCGGTTTTGTTATCAATTCTCGACTGTCGATCAGAGCTAACGTCGACGTGTTACTGTTATGTTTTAGTGAAATGCTGGCAAAGTTGGCAAAGTTTTACTTATCATTTAAAACTCGGTACAAAAAGGTATTTTTGAATTAGTGCTAAAAAAAATCTTGTGGCAATGGGTATTTTCTGTAGGAACATAAAACGGCATTGACTTAGAATGTGCAATTATACTGGTGGGTACAGAAAAATCCGCAAAATCCCTGTCAAGGGGATTTGCCGTCAATTTTACTTTCTTGTCTTATCCTAATCTTTGCACAATAGCATAAAATAAGGATACCTTCTTATTCAATGACGGTAGTTTTCAGAATGGTTCAATGTTTCAATGGGTCAGCGGTTCTAAGTGTTTCTCACTTTACTATACAGATTCAAGTAGAATAGTTTGGGAGTGCAGAGCCCCCAAGAAAAATAGGAGGAAAGGGTACTTTTGGAGGAAGATCAAGCCAAGGGTAACAACAAGCACATAACATGCAATATTTTTGGCCGACACCTATTCCGGGGTCATTTTCACTTATTGTTCGAGAAGAGGCGAGCAAACGGAACTTACGAAATGAAAAAAATGGGCTTGTTTGAGCGCAAATAAACAACGTCTCGCTTTCCGTCGCGCAGCCGCGACGTGAGCCACTACATCGTGCGCGCCGGCGAGTACGACATGTCCGGCGAAGTCGAAGGGTTGCCGCACCAAGACCTGGCCGTCGTCGAGATCGCGGTGCCGCGCAACTACAACACCGGCGCGCTCTACCACGACTACGCGCTCATCCAGCTGGAGCAGCCGGTCGTGTTGGCCGACCACATAGCGCTCATCTGTCTGCCTGAGAAGAACGAGAACTTTGACGGGCAGGGGTGCTTGGCCAGCGGTTGGGGCAAGGACGCCTTTGGTGAGTTCGCGAGTTCACGGGAGGGACATTGTAAATTTGATAAGTTATCCTACTTCAGATAAATATTTATCAGATAAATGTCTGTTCATTTATATTCAAGACAATAAACGATAATTATTTATCCTACATGATCTGGTATCAAACACGCTGGTGTCAAACCTTGCAGACCAGTTTTCGATTGATTATTGGCGCTTAACGACGCACTGGTTTGACAACTTGGCACTTTTCTAATGGTGTCGGTGAATGAAAGAGTGATGATGAGGCTGATGATGAATCTAGCCTAGCCTTGAAGGGAGGAGGGGAAACCCGGTGCCGGCACGTAGCCTACTCCTGTTGATAAGCGCCAAGGGGACCACCGGCTTTATGTCCCGAACACGAACAACAGGATTCCTCCACTAATTCGTGCCGCTGACAGGTTGATAAGCAAAGAGAGTGAAGTTGTCGTACAAACTTCAAACACTCCAACCTCTCTACCGAACAGAACTGATCATTTGCATGATGGGCACCCATCCTACACCGAACTCAGCGCGATGTTGCTTAACTTCGGTGATCTCACCGGTGTTTCCAATTCATGCTAAACCGTTCTGTTTGACACTTTTAGAGTATAAGAATATAAAAATACAGTTATCAAAAGAGATAGTAATATTTAACACCATATTGAACATATTATCGGTATTATAAAGATAATGCTACATCCAATCATTACGAATTCGGGTGTGCTTCAGCGGGACACCACAGCTCAGTCCTGCGCAAGGTGGACCTGACCGTGGTTGCCTCGGCTGCCTGTCAGATGGCTCTGCGCATGTCGCGTCTCGGCCGTTACTTCATTCTCGACCCGTCGTTTGTCTGCGCGCAAGGGAAGGACGACGCCGACACCTGCGAGGTAAATACCACGGAAGGAGGGTCCGGGACTCCGTCACGATGTTTCGTTTTTAATACATCAATAGCTTTGTTTGCTTGTGGTGACATTTCTTTCTTAGTCAGCTTTTTTGTGACTGCCTCATTCCTCTTTCAAAAATACGGAATACTTTATTTCAATCTGACACACTCTGGTCTGAAAACTCTTCTGTCAATGCCAAGAGATTTGCGTTTGGTACCATCCTCAACATGAGGCCTAGAAATATAATACTCTATTGCTTGTGATAATTTTTTGTATTTAAAAAAATTAAGTAGCCCACTTGTGAGAAACGTTTCAAATTTTAAATATAACGAGAATAAAATAAGAACTGCTTATGCAAAATGTTTAGTGAAACTTAAACTTCAATACAATACACGCTAAAACATGTCACTCCTAGGTCTGCCATTTATAGTCTCACCAGAACAAGACCTGAACAAGCTCAAAACACAGCACTGGTTTCAAGCTGGTAATCAAACCATCCATTCACTTCTCCACACAACTACAAGTTAACTAAACGAGCATTCGGTCAGTTAAAACATTACACTCCACTGTCTCCAAACCATAACCGTCCTTGTTCTCCAACACCGCATCAACCGAACACGCTTTTCACACCGCGTTGCTTGCCTGTCGCTAGGGCGACGGCGGCAGCCCGCTGATGTGCCCGCTGCCATCCGACCCGTCGCGCTGGACCCAGGTGGGCATCACCGCGTGGGGCATCGGCTGCGGCAGCGAACTGCCCGCCGTCTATGCCAACGTCGCCGCCGGTCGCGGCTGGATCGACCAGACGCTGCACGGCTGGGGCTTCGACCTCAGCGACGAGCCGGGAGCGGTGGCTGATCTCGACGACACCATTAACAACGTCTTCAACGGGGAGGAGTAGCACGGGTCGGGGCTGTGTTTACTTTAGCCAAGATCTTAGCTTGTTAAGTTGGAAATTTTTGGAATCTTAAAGAAAAGAGATCATGCTTTTTTGTTAAATTTGGAAATGGAGCATCAACTGTAGTTTTGATCATGTTTGTCAACAATGATTTGACTTCTGTGTTTCGGTACCAACAAAGACACTGAGGTAGGTACCTCTCCTATTGACTATGCTATGCGTATGGGCTTGCTGTCGATATTAAAGTTTTGTACTGGATTACCACGGTATTTCCATTTTGCTTCAGATTCAAATTCCCGGTACCGATACAAATTTTGGAATGGATAATTTGTTTCTAATTTTAAGACATATTTATTCTGTATGCTGTATGCTGGTAACTTTTAGGTCTTTAGTTGTAGGTACGGCCATAGAGTAAGCAGTCTTAGCAGTCAGTAAGTAGGCCCTTTTCCCACATTAATTTTCACTAAGAAATTGTTTGAATTAAGAAACTATTTAAATCATCAGAGCGAATCCCTATTTGTTGGGTGCATGCAATAGGTGATGCTGCAATGTGTTGCAAGCGGAGTTTGAGCTAGGAAATCGGTTTGTAAATCCTTGAATGAAAATCCAGGAAATAAAGCAACCACAGAGTAGGAAGAGAGGTTCTTTAGAGCTTGCCGGCTTGTGTTAGTAATTTCACGCTTTGTCGTAATAACCAATAGTAATAGTGCACTTGTCTAATGTCTGCCAACGTGAAACAGAAATTCAACTGGCCAGTTTGACGGGGTCTGTTGTCACTCACACTGACGTCAGGTAACAATCTAGCTGATAACCAAGTGATCGCAATCAGGTGCCTTTCTCTGATAATCAATAATTCAAAAAACGCTGGCTAGATTTAGCGGATGGTTCACTGATAAGTGATTAGTGTCCAGCGAATATCATTACCGTCTCGACCAAGGTGTGATCTGCATCTGTAAAAGGACCGAGTATACGCCATGTCCAAACTTCTTGGAGCTGGCTGGCAGACCCTTGTTCTTGTAGTTCTGTCACACGCTACGTGGGCTTTTGGACACAATGAGGGTGAGTATAGGAAACTTGAAATAGTGGGGAGGTGAAGGATATTTATGGCAACGTTTTAAGCGTTCGCTGAAAATTTTTGTAAATCCTTTTCTTATAGCCTACTTGTCTTTGAAATGATCTCTTCGTGCATGTTTTAAAATCTATGCTTCGTTATCAAATGCCTTATCTTACAAATAAACCTTCTTATACTTTTATCTTTTTATGGCTCATAAGATATATTTTTGTTACATGACTTCCAATCAGAAATCAATGGATATGGGTATGAGTATGACGCACCGGCAACCCCTAAGTAAGTAATATATTGTAGAACACTTTCAAAATGACAAACATATTATTATCTATCATTCTTACGCTGTTTTTCTGTTCGATAATTTTCCAGTTTGGTGGTGTGGATCGTGGTTCCACTTGTCATAACGTTTGTCATTATTGTTGTCACATACACGATAAGATACTGCATGGTGAAGAAGGCTCTCAAGACGATGTCGGCCCAACAACTTGCGGCGGGTAAAACATACAAGCACTGAAAATAAACATTACCATCTGTGTATCATCTCATACCAAACATTGATTGCGTTTCGGCGAACTGAAACGATAGATACTTGTAAGGTCAGGGGCGGATACAGGGGGGGGGGCGGTGGGGGCGATCGCCCCCCCCGGGTCACCGTGAAATTAGAAAGAAAATACGAAATACGGATAATTCAACTGCGATATTCGGTTGAAAGTTAAGAAATGCGACATTGATTCAACTTCAGTTTTTATTTAATTGAACAATGAGAGCATTTATGGGAAGTTGGGCGCCCACTCTTGTGCCGGTGCGGATTACTTTTAGCTGACTGATGACTGACAGTGACTTCGTAGGCAAGCGTAGAGTATAAAGAAAACACACAGCTGCAATTCCATGCGTGTCAGCTCGTGTCGAGTATTGTGTCACACTCACATCTCGACTCTCGAGATCCAGAACAGTTAGTGCGGTGGACACAGCGGATGGGCAGCAAGCTACCGACGCTTGCATATTGATATTATTTGATTGCAACTATATTTACACTCAAATCGGAAGATTGTCCTCACAGAAAGGTAAAATCGTCATTGAAATTTCTCCCTCAAACTACTTCTAATGAATTCGGACAGCACGATAGTTGGCGTTGTGGACGACTTCACCAAGTTCATCAGAGCCGTGGAGCTGCAAACCACCCGAAAATAATGTTTCTTGCCATTTTAGACCTATTCAACGCAGAGAAAAATGACGTCAGTTACCCACTGGATGTACTACCAGTTTGGAAAAAAAATTAATTATCTCTGCTAAATAACAAAGGAAGACAGGGAAATCACAACCCGAATTGCTCTGCCTGGCTTTAGCGAGTGGGTATCATGACGTTGCTTTGATAGAATTTTGATTTGTAATGGGTGAATTGTATCTCGACCTTTTTCCTTGGCTTGAGTATTCACCAGCCAAGGAAGGATCATTTCGCAAGTATATTGATTGTGCCCTCTTCATTCATGGATTCTCGGCTTGGAGGGCAAACCATAAAAATATTCAAGTTGATGTTGTGTCTCCTCTGACGATGATTGCCGAAATTCTGGGGAAAACATTTAGACTATTTATTTTATCCGAAAAGTGACTCTCATACGCTTATAATAGTTTATATAAACATTGTGCATAACTCCAAAAAAAATCGATATTTTCAGAATTTGCCCCCCCCCCCCCCCCCCCCCGACAGACAGCCTAAATAAAATCGCCCCCCCCAGAAATCATGGCTAGATCCGCCCCTGTGTAAGGTACAGGTACTGGTACTGGTACCGGTACTGGTAATGGTACTGGTGAGTGGGGAATTTTAATATTCCCGGTTACGTTCACTGCAACCCCAAGGTAAATGTTATATTCCGTGTTAATAAAAAAAAATCAAAATGCTATGGTAAAATCAAAAGCAATCATTTAAAATAGATTAATCGGGGGTTTTCATCGCACATGTTCAAGACATTGAAAGAAGTACATGATAATCGTTAAAAATTATATGTAATTAAGGCAGGCATCACTAACACATCTATAATCGTACTTAAATTATTTCTTGTTGAGTGTATTTTATCACATCACCGTCAGTAGTCCAAAGTTCTTAATTTCATTTTTTCTTTCGCTATATTTGTGTCGTCATTCCACCCACTAATTCCCGTTGTATTTCCACAGCCGAAATGAGAAACCGCCAAATCAACCATATCCAGCTACCGCCGGGAACGTATCCCGTGCAAGAATCCAGCTTTTCTGCCCAACCCTATCCCCAACAAGGAATGGCACCTCCATCGAACTACTACCAACAGCCCCAACAGACTCAACAACACCATGAAATGAGCCAGCACCAGCAATACCCGCCGCAATACCCACAGCAATACCCTCCACAATACCCACAGCAATACCCACAAAACCCACAAAACCATGAAAGGGAAGTGCCAATTAGTAATCCTCATCCATCATAGAGATGGATGGACTTAGAGATGGAATGCTTCGACCTCTGAATTCCAATATTCAAGAAGTCGTCGACACATAATCTTCGAATAAGCTTTCCAGATTTTGTTATATTTTATAAGTTTTTAATTATTAATCTAATAAACTAGTTTGATAAATGTGGAAACTGTTGAATAATTGCATTATCAGGAACGGTGACTAGGAAAGTATAATTGCTTCCCAAACATTTCGGTAAATTTAATTGGTTTTATGATCTCAAGTCAATCTGTTAACTTATTTCCGAGCTATCATTATCTGTATAACCTTCTCCAAGTTAATCTCCAGTGCTATTGACAAGAAAAACATTCTCCCTTATCCTTTGTGAGAGGTAATCTGATCTCATACAAAACCCTGTTATCGAATTTGACATTTAGCTGGATCAACACTGGCAGTCCCACGTATCACCATTTGCAATCAGCTCTGTAATATCTTCAGGGCGACTTGGAAGACTCTCTCAAACTGTCCATCAAATTCCCTCGACACCCCTCAAGGTAGAGGGGTGTCATTTATTCATTTTCCTTAGAGTACTGAAACTGAACTGTCCGGTAAAAACAGTTAATATTCATCAGCTAAATCATAATGAGTGAACTTGGTGGCTACTTTAATGCCGAAGAAATCATAATGACGTCAAGTACTACTCGAGTAGATTAATTATGATGTCAATTACCTGAAAAACGTCATTGCTTATCCATGAGGGTACCATGTCCAATACAATCACGTCACGAATCATCTGAATACCTGATATGAATGATTATTATCAGCAGATTCATCTTATATGCAGACCCAGATTTCACGGGATTTCAGAGTGACATTACTCGGTGAATCTCAGTGCTACTTCGATCAACTGTTTTCTACATCTTTCGAGGAGGATCGAGTACACGCCATGTCCCGCACTAAACTTCTTGGAGATGGATGGCTCACCCTTGTACTTGTAGTTCTTTCACACGCTACATGGGCTTTTGGATCCAATGAGGGTGAGTTCGGAGACTTGACTTGATGCATTTTAGTGAGTGAGACATTTTGACATTTATTTATAATAGTTATTTTAAAAGCATATAATTTCTTATTAACTTTTTGCTTGTCTGTTTTGGTATTCATTGTAATTATCTATATACACGTGATTTTAAAGCAAATCACTTGTTTGTGTTGCTTATCTAACAAATAGAGGTAACCAATACATAACCTTAGGCCTAATATACGTATTTTTTGCATTATCTTTTCAGAAATCGATGGATATAATGACCAACGTCAGACCGAATTGAGGTAAGTCAACCAAGTGGGATACTTTTGACTTGAAATGTATTTTTTTAATTAATTTAGCGCTATTTTCGGTTCGATCATGTACCAGTCCTGCAGTGTACATCCCGGTCTGCATTCTTCTGGTGTTGGTCATGACTTTCTTCGCAGTGCTCAGATACTGCATCTGGAGGGAGTGTATGAAGTCGCGGGTTGCAGCAATGGCACAACGACAAGCCACGGGTAAAGCTCACAAGCACGGGAAACTGTCAATTTATCTCATTACTTTATGGTGTACCAACCTGGGAAAACTTGAGAAGGTGGAAGGTAGTAACTACGTCAATCAAAAGGAAAACTCTTGCACGCGAGTTGAAGGATGACCGACTCCTATTAAACGTCAAACAATCACGTCAAACAATGAAGCCAAATCAAAAATTTAACACAGCCAAAAGTTGCTAAAACCTGAATTTGCTACAACCAAAAAACTGAAAATGCATAGTATTTTGCTCATAAAAACAAAATGGCATACCAGATTTTGCTCAAAAGCTAATACAGCACCCCGCTGCAAAAAATCCAAACAAAATTTTCTTCCCCCATGTTGCAAAATTGAAGAATTTTGCGTCGCGATCCAATTCTTGATCAAAATGAATTACCTATCATTCATACATTAACCTCCATACGTTACAATTCGGTTTTGACCTTACATATTCGTGCACATGTCGTTTCTTTCGTTCACTAATTCCTTTTTATTTCAACAGCTGGTAACCAGCCAGCTAGGCGAATGTCACCAATCCGAGATATCCAAGTCAGGCTGCCTGCTGGAGCATATCCTGTGCAAGACACAGTTCAAACTGCGAATCCCCGAGAAATGGATCCTCCACCGTCCTACGATCAATTTGCCCGACAAAATCCCATATACATCGACATGAGCCAATCCGAGCCACCCCCGCCGCAGTACCACCAATTCCCAGCGCAATTAACACCAGAGCTAAGTCTGCAATCCCCGCCAAGCCCGCAAAGTCTGCAATCCCCGCAAAGCCCGCAAAGCCCGCAAAGTCTGCAATCCCCGCAAAGCCCGCAAAGTCTGCAATCCCCGCAAAGCCCGCAAAGTCTGCAATCCCCGCAAAGCCCGCAAAGTCTGCAATCCCCGCAAAGCCCGCAAATCCCGACAACTCCGCAAAGCCCGCAAAGTCTGCAATCCCCGCAAAGCTCTCAAAGCCCGACAACTCCGCAGCTTCCACATATGCCTGCATATGCCCACATATGATATCAAGTCCTCGTTTCATCTCCTCATTTCCAGGATCCTTATTTAAATAACCTGCTGCAGGTTAATTTTCAATGCTATTGAAAACAAGACCATTTCCCCTAATACTTTGGGAGAGGTAAACTGAGTTCAGTATACCTATAATTTAAAAAATAAATTGGAGGATTAAATGAAGCTACCAAGCTTACTCTTTTCTCGGTGGTTGGCAGAGCCATCCTTGCTTAATCAATGATCTAAAATTTGGGTACACTGCAATAGGTGATGCTGCAGAGTGTTGCGGGTAGCGTTCTAGGTCAAGGGATGGTTCAGGGATGGAAATGCATTATCATGATAGTACGGAGTGCCCCTCGTAAGAAACTGAACAGGAATATAGTGAATATTCAACACCTGTATCGAAATTTATGTACTTGTCGGATAATTTGAATCACAGTGACGCGAGGTCCTATAATCGAGTAAATTAATTGTGATGTCAATGAACAGAAAACGTCGTTGGTTTATCCATGAGGGTACCATGTCCTTTTCAATCACGTCACGGATATGACTACCTGATAATCATGATTATCATCCACAGTGTTGCCTTTCTACAACAATAAAATATAATTAAATCAAGCTGAACCAGATTTCACAGATGTTCCACTGATAAATGATTAGTGATTAGTGTGATCTGCATCTGTAGAAGAGGATCGAGTCCACGCCATGTCCTGTACTAAACTTCTTGGAGCTGGCTGGCAGACCCTTATTCTTGTAGTTGTGTCACAAGCTATGTGGGCGTTTGGATACAATGAGGGTGAGTTAGAAGACTTGACATATAGTGGATCCTCCACCGTCCTTCGATCAATTTGCACAAATCCAATGTACACTAACATCGATATGAGCCAGTCCGATCCAACTCCCCGCAAAACCAGCAATCCCCGGTGCAGTTCACACAAGAGCACAGTCCGCACAGTCCGCAAATCCCGCAATCCCCGCGACTACCTCACAATATGCCCGTATCTATAGCCATCATTACCCTGAAGACGAAATAGAAGGGAAAAGGAAATTCTCGTCTGCTAATGATGCTGGATGGATCACTATTCGTTTCTTATAGTAAATATTTATACCTTGCGTGCAAGGCGATTAATAATTAATCGCCTTGCATTTTGAATTGAATTGAAGTTTGTGTCGAAACTCAGTTCTGTGCGACAGAGAAAATAAAATTTGTGGTTTAAAATAACATTCTGTCGTTATACTGGACAGCAGCATAATAAAAAATAACAAATAACGAATAACAAAACGAAAGTCCATATAAATTTTCATCAATATCGGGTTTGGCGTTCGGCTTGTAGAACGCGAACAAACACAGAAAAAAACACTATAGAGGGACTTTTTTCAGCGCAATTAAGTGTAATAACTGAAGATTTCGCTCCACTCAGCTCGCTCGTTACGCTCATCAATAAATAAAAGTACATACATAACTGAAGATTCGCTTCACTCACCTGAGTATGAATGATTGGAAAATCAAAAACTTGTTTATATAGACCTTCATAACTGGCAAGAAAAATAGCTGATATTTCTCAGAATTATTCTAATCTGCAAAAATGACCTTATTTAAACCGGAAAATCACCTGACGCGATTTCCTGTGTGAAAAATCTAATCTGTAGCGACTTAATTAGAGTCAGTGATAAAAATCAAAAGCCTTTCTTTGACAACAAAGTAAATGCATGCTGGTCTAAATTTCACAGATGTTTAATTGATTAGGAGAGCATTGATATTCCAGCGAATATCATTACCGTGTCGACCAAGGTGTGATCTGCATCTGTAGCAGAGGATCGAGTCCACGCCATGTCCTCCTCTAAACTTCTTGGAGCTGGCTGGCAGACCCTTATTCTTGTAGTTGTGTCACACGCTACGTGGGCTTTTGGATACAATGAGGGTGAGTTCGGAGACTTGACATTGTGCATTTACACATTGATACTTATGTATATATTAGTTGGGTAAAAGCATTTAATTTCTCTTTTTAAATGTCTGTTTTGTCATTAATTGAAATTATTTACATCACATGATTTAAAGCAAGTCAATGTTGTGCCTTCCTTGTCGCTACATAATCCAATTGTGTATACAAGATAAAACCTACAACATTTTTCTATACATTGCATCCATTCAGATATCGGTGAAAAATTGAAGAACAGTTCTGGTTATTATAACCAAGACGAGAGCAAATTAAGGTATGTAAGCATTTGGAATACTTTGGAAGCGAATAATTTATTTGTTGATCGGATTGAAGGTAACGCTGTTTTTGCCTCTACACTGTTCCAGTCCTGCAGTAGGTATTGGGATATTTTTTATCGTGCTATTTACCAGTCTGATCCTCGTCTTTCTCTGCTTCTGCATTTCGGAGCCGTGTCCCAAGGGTCGGTAAACTAAATACCTATATACTTATTGGGTACATAACTATAATATCTAATATTATTATTATTATTATTTGATACATCACTTCACGAATCGCGTTGTGGATGAGCGTTTCTTTATGGCTAATATTGAAAATTATTCTGGAAATTAAGTCCGAAAATTTTTTATATACCTATTTTAAAATATATGTATTAATATTAATTATATATTATATTATAAATCTTATCTTGTATTATATATTATATATATACATATATAATATACTATATATTATTTTATTATACTATAATATATTATACTATTATCGATATATATATTTTTAAATCGCGTTAGAAGAAAACTTTTATGCTTCAAAATCACATGTTCATTTTTATAATTTCGTAGGATGCCATAATTTTTTGTCGAAATCGGTTGAGCTAAAATTTTCTTTAATTGAAATCTACTTCAAAAACGCTTTCAAAAAGCGTCATTGTAAAAAACTCAACAAACACAAATTGAAATCATAGGGAATAACACCTTTGGTTTCAGTCTTGTAAAATTAAGTAATTTGATTTTGAGCTATATTGTGAGAAACGTGATGTTGATAAACTGAAAATTTTTGTAAAAATTGATTTTTTAAAATAAATATTTGATCAGTTTTAAGGTTTTTGTTTTAGAACCACTAGTCCAACTGCTTTAAATAATTTTGCTAGCTATTACAGACAAAATTCATATCTTACGTTACATACTTTTCATGAAATCTATAACAGTTTTAAATGCCCTTTAGTTCACTAATTCGGATTTTTTTTCCACAGCTCAGCCAGTCCAGCCAAGCCACCCTCCCTCGGAACCAAATGATATGCAGGAAACGAGTCAAACAGCTAACACTCCTTGGCCAAACCGAGAAACGGATGCTCCACCAACATACGACGAATGCGTTCGGCAAAACTCAACATACATCGACCTGAGTCAATCCGAGCAGGTTCAGCCATCCCCTCCTCATCCCCAAATCCCACATATTATGCACTTTGCATCGTCTACAATAGAGCCCTGAAGTGGAGAAGAGGAGACTAGGAAATTCTCACCTAGGGCACGGTGAGCGTGATTTCAATTAATGCTGATGAAACAATCTTCGTGAATTTAGAGTCTAAAATTAATTAATCTTAAGAAACTGGAAAACGCTAAAAAAATCAACTCAAACCTGCCGTTTTCAGAAGTATAGTTTAGGGTGGGAAACGCGACATTAAAAATTGCATATTTTGGTAAAAACTGATTTTTATGTAATTGCAACGTGCTCAAAATAGTATAGTTTGAAATATTCCGAAGGTATTCGCTAGAATACAGAAGAATGCTAAAAGACAAAAAAGCGGCATACTTTAGAGCAAGATTTTTTCAGCACCACTACTACCTGTACTAACTGATGTTTTGTTTCACTTGCTTTGCTCGTTCTGCTCATCTTTATAAGATGCTGAAACCCTGCTCCTCGGCCTGTCATTCTGAAGGAGGGAGGTCGCCAAACAATCTTCTTCGTGATATTTATTATTTTCTAATATATTTATTTACTCAGCCAAAAAAAACCTAAGAAAATGCCATCGGTGTGACAACTGTTTCACCAGGATTTAAGTTAATTTTACTTTTAGAATATGATACTTCCCGGAAAGATCGGTAAGTTCACAAATCAATGATTAGTAAACTCTTAACCTTCCTAAAGGTTTCACTTCGCTATTTCTATAACCCATTCCATAACCTTCTCCAAATATCACGTGAAAGCAATCTATATCCTGAAAATCCCGAAAATGTGTTTATATAACAACAGAACTATACACCTAGGCAAGATAATCTACAATGTCACAGATAAGAACCGCAATTTCCTTAATCCTTCGCGACTGATAAGCTTATCGGAAGTCATATACCACGCTGTTATCGAACTTGACATTCATCTGGAGCCATCCACGCACTCTCATCATTTGCAATCGTCTCAGTGAGATCCTCGGGGCGAGCACGAGCTTACCACCGATGCCCTGCCACCGCCTCAGAGGGGCTGCTTCCCTCTTTGTTGTAGTCCCTGTACTTCTGATTCAAGCGAGTTTCGTTTCTGGAGATGACGAATTCGAAGGTAAGATTATTACTCTTCGTTCTCTATGGGTCGCACTACCTAATTGTCTAAATTGTGTAGGTCTTTTGTGTATTGTGTATTGTCTATACTGAATTAGTATTCAACATTATTATCTGTTTTAATGCAATTAAAAATATTGCTTTGTCTTGTACAAAAGAAATGAAACCCAATACGCAGTTCACACCTTTAATGAGCATACGTTGGGGTATGAAAACATTATGACAATATTCATTGTAAAAAAAAGGGTTAGCTTGGAATTTTTGGGTGCGAATCTGTTTGCGTTGGTCAAACATTAAACGAACAAATATACGCGAGCAATTTGAGTGCTTGCCACTCCTAACTGTGCGGCAAAGGACTCACAAGTCACAAATATCTACAGATATAATTTTAAGCCAACTAAACTCCTTTCTTAACCTGGAATCAATCAGGCGGAAAACGAAATCGATCTCGGAAAAAACTGAGCGACTCTAATCATCAACATTTACAGGCCTTGTTCAAGCTTCAAGCTACGCGCATATCATACCAATTAGCGATAATTTTATAGTTGCTATAATTAGTAGGTAGCAGATCTAGGCATTACTAATCGCTATTTTCTTTTCTTTTCATGGAACCGAAGACGATGACAATTCGTGAGTAAATTGGTACAAATTTACCAATTTTATACTTTAATTCTCTTTGCTTCAAATATGAAATAATGCAATTAAATAAATATAATGAACATATTATCTTAGGTCATGGTGGAAATGGTGGATTATTCCAATCGCAGCTGTCATTCTCTTGTCCATCATCCTCTTGTTGGTCAAAAGATGTGTGATAATGAACAATATAAAGAAGATGAAGGAAAGACAGAGTAAGTATTGCATCGTGGCCCACACCACATGTATCGTATGACGTTATGTCATCAATTCGAATTATGGCACATTTACTTAAATTATTTCACACATTATTTCACAGTGCAACAGAGAGCGACCCGTGAACACACCGACGCCCGCGGTAACCATCCTGCGGTTGTCCCCGTCGAAGAAATCTTGGTCCGCACATTTCCCCCCAATCACGGGGCTGGCGGAGGACAGAGTGCCGTGCATCGGCATCTCTCTCCGCCACCCTACAGCTTCCACCAGGACGACGCTCCGCCGCCCTACGAGGAACAGGCACATCCACAGCATCCGCATCTTCCTCCACGGATCCCGATCCACGCGCCTCCCATGCAGACTGTCGATCCCAATCTGTTCCCGAGACAAGGGGACGTGGTGGTGTCCGAAGGCGGATTTGTCCCCTCGGCACCTCCTGCCTCGTAATGCCGTCAACATTACGCGAGCAGTTTTGAGGGGGATTGAACTCACGGGACGCAGAAATTAATTGACGTCCCAAATACTGCTATTTCTTTATAATACACATGTACGTCATCGATTGATAATGTTAGATAAGGATAATGAACTATTGGAACGATTTTGTATATAAAGGTAATGACTAATGAATCATTCTATAGGTGTGTAGCTGGTGGAACTATTTTTAATGTTTTTTTTTCTAATTGGCATCGAATGAGAGCTTTTACTATCATAGTATAGTAGGTTAGGCTGACACCAAATTAATTGTCATTGTTAATTGTTATTTAGTAAAGTAACTGTATGCGCACATGGGCTAACATATGAATGTCCACCAAACCCATGCATTCTAGAGGAGCAAATGGTCGATAAAGGTGCGTGTCGATATCGATTCGTCATGTCACCAATCGTTCTGAAAGTACCGGAGGTGGATCAAGTCGGTTGTGACATCGGACAATATACTGTCAATATACTGTCAAGGTGACCGATTTTCACGTGGTGTTCCTAGGACATAATGTATCAGTGATTTTAGTTGAGTTAGACCAGTTAGATAATAAATATGCATGCGTTTTTTATTTATTTTACTAGCTACTTATCACGTCTGAGTAGCAATAACCACGAAATTAGCTTATTTTTGAAAGCCTGCCATTTTTTTGGTCTTTAAAATAGTAAGAATTGGATTGGGCGAACACCTAAAGGCGTACGATATTTCAATTTTCACGTGCAGCTAGCTGTGATTAAAAAAATAAGTAAAAACAACCTGTTGCCAGCTTCATCCCCTCTTTCTCTGTTGATATTTAAGATAAGAAAGAGAGGGAACCAAATTTTAATTATTGTCAATCATGATGCTTATTCTTACGAGATTGGCATCGATTTAGTTAATCGCTATGTCCTTGAGCGTAGCGCACGTACAACTGCTATAACTTCAGGAGAAACTATGAATTGTGAGGTGTCCATTTGCTTCAACTATGAAGCGCAAATAGAATTAACTATTTCGTCTGAGCCAGCATATTTTTAACGCCACAATAGCCGTGCTCCGCCTAAGCGCACCCATGGACACACGATGTAGGAAAATCTTTCTCGGTAATCGAACTGTGTGATGGCCAGTGCAGCTCTTGGCCTTCGTGAACGGTGCTAAAAACATGAACCGACTTGGGAATTACCCGGCCTGCAAGAATTATTTACATTTAAAATTCATCGATTTAAGTTAACATTGCCATTCTTTATTTCTATTTGTGAAAATATGTCTTCGTTGGTTTGAGCTTGTTGCGTGAAGCCCTTCAATTGTCGCTAAATTCGTGAAACGATTTTCATACATATGTCACCAAAAAGTAAGCCGGATCATTTAGGACGTTCGGTTAGCAACAACTCGGGTAGCCAGAAGGCATGTAGGTATTCCCCAGTCATCTCTCCTCCACCCTCAGCCTGACCATGTGTTCGCAGTGCGAGCTTGCCTCTGGTTGGGCGAGCTGAGGTCACCGTCAATGACGTCAAACCCAGTGGCAAGTTTAATATTATTTATGCTGCTAGACAGACATCAGTTTGCAGTGGAGGTGACTGGTTCATCGTCAGCTGCTTACTAAACCGTGAGTAAATTGTCTTGCTTCTCTAACTAATTATCGTGGTTGCTGGAATATCACACAGGCAAGGAGTGCGAGGTGACTTATTATGAAAGTAGCACAGTGACAGTGAAACGATTTGTGGTCGATCGGGCTGATCGAATTCCAGTGATTTGACATTTTGATTTTGTCTCGCGACCCAGTGAGCGAACCGCAACACTGTTTGTCAACAAAAGAATTTCATGCGACGTGCTTCATGGTCATCCCTTGTGGACGTGATTTGCGCTTAAGCCTGGTCGCAGAATTCGGTTCTGAATCATGATTTAATTTAAATGGAATAAGTGAGGTTCCACAAGTATAAACAAAACGCGATTTGTTTTTAGAATTTATTGAGTAAATCGGTCCACGCAGCATCAATTGCGTTCATGGTTCGGGTTTGTTGTAAGGATAATACATTCGAGACATCATTCTTCTTTCAATATCTTCCAGTAATTCTCTAGATTTCGTACAGGTATATACTGTTAGACAGAACAGAGGTGTCTGCCAGCTGCCACCATAGGTTGTTATGCAAATATAGTTACTGGTCGTGGTCAATGATCTCGTGCCACCACTATAATCTATAGTCATTACTCCGTCGTCTTCATTTTGTCCTTTGTAACATCTCTAATCAACTCCCGACACAATAACTTTTATGTTTAACGGTCACCACGAGTCACGTTGTAGTTTCCTCCCAATGTCCCAACGTCTAAGTTTGACAGCTCCATCTTGCATCCCCCAGATGCGTGTGATCTTCCTCGTGGTCCTCGCGTTGTCGGCGGTGTGCGCGTCGAAACGCAGCGCAAGGAGCGAGGATCTGGAATCGCTCATCAGTAAGGTGTTCACCGACAAACCCAACCACGGCGCATCACACGACGGCACCCCCGACTACGAGGACGGGGGCGGCGGCGGCGGGGGCGGCGGGGGCGGCGAGGACGAAGACTGCGAATGCGTTGCTTACTACCTGTGCTCTAATAACAAGATCATTACGGACGGCACAGGACTTATCGACATCAGGTCGGGATTCAAATCGCTGCATGTCGCTTGTAAATGTCCATCTAACAATACTAACGCTGGGTGAGTTGAATTTAGGGCTCGTTTGCAATATCAACAGTGTTCCCGGCTGGTGCTTGGCAGTTTGCACGTTCATTAACGATGTACTCAAAGACATGGTCGTTAAATCGCATTACATTTACGAAGTTTCAGAGTCAGGGGAGGGGTGAATGCTGTATACACTTGGTGGTTCTTTCAAAAATTGACTTCTTGTGGGTCGGTGTTCCGCGTTCTCGATTTCTGTCCTCATTTCATTTTTGGGGTAGGTACATGATTCATGGTTTTTGGCATTTTAGAGTTTTTATGGAGTGTTTTCTTTGATTCGTAGGGTACAAATTTATTTTTGCTGTGAATGGTTTAACCCTCCTACACCCCCATTACATCCCAAATAATAAATACAACCTTATACAAAATTAGGAATTGCCATTCTATTCGATCTATTGTTTGCCCCCCTTCCCCCAAAAAATTATACATCGAAATTAGTAACACTTTTGTATATTGCTTGTGATAACTGATTTTTGACAAGTATACATCAATAGTATCATTAATTGGTCCTCAATTTCAAATGATTTTACTCCCATTTAGCTGAGTGGGTGTCGAAAATCAGTTTCTTCGATTTCTGTTTATTGCGGTTTGCTGCACGACTTTTATTTTATGCCAAGCTTTCCTTACATTACTCAACTCGGCACGCCTTTAGTAATTTCAAATGACATTCAGCAGAACACAGACATTACATTATTTGGTGTCGTGCTTGTGTTATTAATCGCGGCTAGTGAAGATTGCTCACGTGACAAGGGACTATTCTGAACCTAAGAAGTAAATTTGGTTGGCAAACATGTGTCTTTCCAAGGTTGGAACTGGTACCAAGATTAGAATTGCAGCCGGTACTATTTTACCTGTTCGGCTTGCTAAAGCGCTAACAAACGGGATGGCCTTTGTTTTGTCGCGAGTTATTGTCTAATGAACAAACGAAAAAATACGGTTTATGGAGATGAGTAGCTTTAAACGTCCGGGCTCCGAAAATGCAAATAATCCAACACTTCACTTGAGAGGTTATCATGATTCCATGACGAAATGTTACGCGGGGTCATTGCTTTGCTTGTCATTGCAGAGTGCTCTTCTGGGAAATGAACGCGAGGAGAATTTTAAATAACCATACAAGTTCTATTCAAAATATCAAAAATTCAGCTAACCAATTCGACCACATTTGAACTAAAAATTGCTGGAAAATCTTGTAGCTATGCATTATGAAATATCCCTCTCTGACTTTGTTCGTTTTGTAACCTTGCATTCATCTCACTGGCTTACGAAATGGGAATATTATTTGCTTAAGTTTTACCTGGCAGTACCAGTTTTTTTTTTCGGTTGCTGATTCATAACAAGGCTTGAAACAACAACAAAGGCAAGCATTATGAAAATTGCCATTTGCCCATCCCCGAGAAGCCGCATTCAAAGTTGATTGATGGGAAACTGGGTGGGGAGGCGATTCCATGGGCTGAATTTGCCGGAATAATGAACCCAACCCACGCGTGGCCAATAAAATGCACGACGCCGCGAAGAGGACGTCCCAGAGAGAGAGAGAGAGAGAGACAATGCCAACATGTAAACTGGTTTTAAAGTCGAGTCTTGAGTCCTTGACCTCAGTCACTCTGGATCAGGACAAGAAAGTTGAAACCTATCTCAATTTAGTCTCCGAGTTGATGAGAAAATGGCACACAAAGTTTTCGTGGATTTAATGTTTGGAAATGTTTGATGATGACAGGTGTTTTGAGGAGTGCTGAGGATTTCGGGATCGGGTTGGGAATTTTAATTTGGAATTTGGAAATCCTGTGCTGTAGCTAAGAAACTATCCAGGTATAACTGTAAATGTTATGCCGATGTAATGCAAATTATTAAATAAATCTAATCAATCAGTTGTGAAGAAAAGCACAGAATCTGCAGGCTTTATCGTAAATGTCTTAAGAGGGGAGCTAAACAGGATTGTTAGGTGTTCAGGTAACAATTACTGGTGCCACCATACCAGATGGTGTTTTCTGCCACCATCGTGAATCCTGCTGCTCCCATTTAGGGACGTAGGTACTATGGAAGGATATTATTATAAAAACACCACTGCGTACTGAGTTCATGACTCTGGGTGATATATTTTTAAAGTGGACTGAGATACATTTTTTTATTTTAATTAAATTCAAACCATATAGGTGAAATTCTCAACACTTCACAAATGTTTTCCAATACACTTATTCCATTCAATATAAATATGACGTCATGATACCCACTTGCTAAAGCCAGCTGTAGAGCAATTTGGGCTGTGATTTCCCTATTTTCCCTTGTTATTTAGCAGAGCTAATTAATTTTTTTTCCAAAGTAGTATGTCCAGTTTGTATCTCCGAGTGGAATAGGTCTATTATCGATTTAATTTCAAAACTGTCTACAGAAAAAGTTGTAGCCCAGCGATGAAACTCTCCCCGGCGCTAAACCCCGCCGTTTTTCGGCCGTTGTTCCAGGATCAAGGACGGGCCGTGTCCGAACTACCTGGATGTGTGCTGCTCGAAGCTGAACACGATCCACCCTGGCGAGGTGGTCCCGCAGCCCGACCGCCCGCCGAACCAGGGCGAGCCGTTGGAGCCGGTGACCCAGCATCCGCTTACGCCGGCACCCATCTCACGGTCCGGCTGCGGGCAGCGCAACCCCGAGGGCGTCGGCTTCCGGTGAGACCCTACCACCCCGCGGAGGTTTCGGTTTTCAAAATCAGCCTGGGGTTGGACCAGCTACGTAACTTTGGTGGTCGGGTCTACATTATTGATCGATATTGTTGCACATGTTATCTTTGTAAGTTTTTGTTAGATTGCAGCAGAATCCTATTCGAAGTGAGTGTGGGATTGCAACAACTACGTAAATTTGTGGTCAGGCTTACGTTATCAACACTCTATATAGTTAGTATAGTCTATAGACTATATTATAGTCTATATAGTTCAAGGGATGGAATCTATTTCTAACAAATTCAATGGGTTTTTTGTTCTTAACATCTCAACTCAACTTACGCATCGACTAATAGTTGAACGTGTGGGAAAAATCGGTGAAAATAATCACCTTTGACAAGGCGTATCAATGCTCTATTTTAAAAATGGGGCAGAAAGATTTGAATGAAAAACTTGAATTGATTATTTAGTGCCAGGATAGTTGCTGCTAAAGTATGTATATATTCAATTGTATTCAAGTGCGTGAATCATACCACTATTTGGAATTGAATTTTGGAACTCATTTTACACTTTTGTGGTTCAATTAATAATTTATTTATTTTATATAAAGCTTAGACATACAGAGAACCGCTACTAGAGTATAAGATTTTTACATATTTTGTTGCACTTGATTTACAAATTTCCACATAGAGTTTTTAAAGTAGAATTTTGTACTAATTGAAACTCATGAAACTCAAGCTCCTTGTGAAGGTACCCCCATACGGCTTTGTCAGGAAAGTGTCTTATGCGAGGCGGTTGTTCCACAGGATCACCGGCGACGAGGACGGAGAAGCTCAGTTCGGCGAGTTCCCCTGGATGGTGGCGTTGCTGCGGGAAGAGATCGGCAAGGATGGCGAAGTGATCAACGTCTACCAGTGCGGCGGGTCGCTCATCCACCACCAGGTCGTGCTCACCGCCGCGCACTGCGTCGCCAAGTATGTTGGGTGTGTTTTTAGAATTACGCTTCACAAACGCTCTTTGTTAAGAGTGTGGAAAGATGTGTGGCTTAAGCGGTAATTGCCAGCATCTGAGATATATGTTTCAGTTCATCGGGTTTTGTAATAAGCTGATCCAGATAGCGGGATTTGATTTCTTTGTTGTCAGGCAAAAGCAATGATGGATCTTGACGTCTAAAGAGGTCCCTATTAATTTCAAAGGATTATGGCAAACATCAACAGTTTGTCTTAACTAATTACTAAATCAAATGGTCTCAAAACTTGGGAGGATAATTTTATAATTTTTTTAAATTCCCTTGAAATTTCAAGCCAAATAGTGTGTTTGAACTATGAAATTGTCCAAACAACCATAGTAGCAGAATGAATCATTTTTCCGCTACATGAGTTGAATGTAAAGATTTGACAAATGTATTTCCAAAAGGAGGATTAAACCTTGATTTTCAACCGTCTTTGCAAGAGATTTGCAGTTTGATTCGATTTCTAAATTAATACAAATCGTTTATATATTTTAAAGGTAAGAAATAGACAGTTTATTTACGAAAAATTCAGATATAGTTTAATGTGAAAATAATAAGCATGATTTGAATGTAATAAGCAGGCAATTGGGGCATTATATATGGCATTGTTCAATCGTCAAATAAAAAATACAGAATTACTTACTATAAAAAAAAAACATTTTATAAATTTCGGTGTTTGAGCTGGAAACATTCATTTGCTAGCCATTGAGGAACCAGAAATGGCCATTGACAATTGGTAAATATTCTTTAAAGTAAAATGTCATAAAAATTCTTATAGAAAATAACACGTACTTGACACGACTTATCTGTTTAATTAAATTTATAAACAATTGTTCTCCCCACGACTTTTGCCTCTTCTTCGACCGCAAACACCCGTTTACGGCTGCATCTCGGTTTCAGGAAGGCGCCCCGCGAGCTGAAGGTCCGCGCCGGCGAATGGGACACGCAGACGAAGAACGAGCTGTTCACGCACCAGGACCGGCAGGTGTCGCAGGTGATCCGGCACGAGGCGTACTACGCCGGCGCCCTCTACAACGACATCGCGTTGCTCATCCTCGAGTCGCCCGTTGATCCCGCGGAAAACATCGACACCGTGTGCCTGCCGCCGCAAGGGCTGGTCATCGATCGTACTCGATGCATTGCCAGCGGATGGGGCAAGGACGTGTTTGGTGAGATGAGTTGATTGATCGGACAATGCTATATAGTCTTTCCAGGGCCCCATTTACTAACATTTTCTGCTGCTAATTTTGCAGAATTTGGTGGATTTTGGCTTTTGTTTCCTATACTTCCTTTGGATACAAAAGCCGTGATTTTCCCAATTCCGTAAAATTAGAAACTCATGAAAATAAATCCATAAGGAGCTATTTCAAGATATCAACATGAAACACTAGAACAGTGCCAGAAACGTTTTATTTTCCACTTGCATTTCTCCTAGCTTCTCTACTAGTAACTTTATTATTGCAGTTAAATAGTAACACAGTTATAAATAAAGTTAAATTTGTGGCAGCATAATATTGTTTTATATTGACTACTAGCGCTGAGCCGACAAAGTTATTCTTAAATTAAACAGACTTAAGCGGTGTCTTTGGTGATTGGGTAACGCGTCTTACCCACGCTAGTGCTTTGTTTGGTGGCTTCAAATACCTTGTTTCAATCAGCTTAACTAATTTGCTTGTATCAAACGTGATTACCACATTTAAAAATGACCGCCTGCTCAGGGATTGGATTTGAAACCCACTTTGACACCTCTAAATGGAAATATATTGTTTTCCATAGATAGATGAAAGTGGGTACTGACGAGCAGATGGGAAGGTGTAGGTAATGGAAACTGAATTTCACGGCCTTGGTCAGTTTGTAGGACAAACTCAATGGTGTAGCCTTGTACCTATATTGCATTTGCATGTGGGATTCACTTTAGAAACACTTGCACATTTTTGTCATCTGGTAGGAATGCAGAGTATCATGAATTTCACGAATCCAGAGTGGGAAAGTGGCTGAAGAGTTAGATTCAATCTAGTATTATTTTTGGCATTGGCCTTTGTCATGGGTTTGAGAGAATTTGAGTGAAAAGCAACAATATTTTCTTAAAATTTATTTTCAGACATCCCAAAATAGCTAAAAATCTTTATCAAAATACTATACTTTGCTGACAAGTAGTACCTTTGTCTTTTAATCAAACAATAAACATAGTCAAGAATTTTATCTAAGTAATAAGAAGTTGGCATTGTATTACTTCCTAACAAACTGATCCTTAACTGTTTAACGCAGGCAAGGAGGGCCGATACCAGGTCATCCTGAAGAAGGTGGATATGCCCATCGTCGGTAGAGGCAAGTGCCTTGCAGCTCTACGAAAGACTCGTCTCGGGCCTTACTTCAAGCTGCACGAGAGCTTCATTTGCGCGGGTGGCGAGCCGAAGAAAGACACGTGCAAGGTAGGAATACAATAATTCGTGATGTGTTCTGTATTTGTTTGGCTGCTGAAAATTACAATGTAGTTGTGTGGGCCTTATTGTAGGAAAGTTTCATCTCATATGAATACTTTAGGTAGATAAATGATATAAATATAATACAATAACCAACAGGTTACATTATTTAAGACTGTTCTTTGGGAAATATGAAGATCATAGCTGTGCTTGAGGGATAAAAGTAGTCGTAAAATCAAGAGGAAAAAATATCATAAAAATATCATCAAATATTTTGATAAAAATATAAAAATATCATCAAATATCATCAAAAAACATTAAGCCCTGCAAGGAACAGCTTTGGCTGTTAAATGGATGCCTGAAAGTTTGACTGTGATCGCTCGTTTTGAGTACAACAGCAGATGGCGATTTCATCAAAAAAAATATCATGTCCCTAGAAGTCTATTCTGAAATAAGTTAATATCTTGTTTACTAATTATATAGCTATGTGGGAGCCATGAAACTGCCAAGTATTTCGGCTCAAAAACCCTGCTGTGATGTTTTTTGGAAGTTGTCTACTATGACCAGCCACCAAGTGGTTTTCCTCGTGCCAAACCTGCCAACTGATGGCAAAAGAGTGTGCACGGCTACAGACTCGTACATCCATCACGTGACGCTGGAAAAATTCAAACTCATGTTGTGGGTCAGAAACGGGAATTTGCGCTAGTAACGGCGAAAGCCGAAAGGGTGAATATGGTGCCCGAACCAACGGTTGCTGATGCTGACTGATGGTTCCAGGGGGATGGAGGCAGTCCGCTGGTGTGCCCGCTAGCCAAAGACCAGCAACACTACCAGCAGGCGGGAATCGTGGCGTGGGGCATCGGCTGCGGCGAGAACCAGACGCCGGGCGTTTACGTCAACGTCGCGCTCTTCCGGCACTGGATCGACGACAAGATGAGGGCGTACAACTTTGGTACCGACTCCTACTCTAGGACATACTAAGAACGGGTATTGATTTTATTTAAAAGTAGATTTAATAATGTATGCGCAAGAAAGATAATTTTTTTTTGTTGTGCGGCTCTCGGTAGGTAGTGTTATTTTTTTATTGACTAGACATATTAATATTTGTACTTTAATAATCTTTGTTTTACTTCAGGCTGAGACATGATGTTTAATAGACTAAATTTTCCTAAAATTGATTATTGTGCTGTTAAACGCACTGTAATAATGTTATGTATTGTGAACAAAATTGATTTTTGGCAGTAGGTACTTATGTTGACCCAATAATTAAATTAAGTACGGAAAGTCCCATTCCTTTACATAATATTGAAAATTTTCAGTATGTAGAATATAGTGACTAGCTGAGTACATTGTGTGGTGATCAAATTTTTCTAGTGAATTGCATTCAACACTATATTTTTCAGTTAAAGAATTAAAAACAAATAATAATTTCGTACTGATCATTTTTGAAGTGCCTTCAGTAATATTTATGTGCAATGGTTTTATTGTATCAGGGTGACCCAACACCATGCAGTTTCAGTGTAACATCATTGAAAATCATTAACTCTTGAACAATGTTTGATAAACTGCTACAAGATTATGTTATTTTTTTATTCAATCAGTGATAAGTAAATAATGTAAGACTATTTTTATGAACCTGATCAACAGAAGATACCTTATTCCTCTCGAATTTATAGAATTACGAAATAAAGGTAGGAATTACAATTAATTTAACCATTTGAGTAATTAACGTGAGCATGAAACCTCTTCGTTCTACATATCCTCCGTTGCCTGCCATCAACGAGAACTGATTTAAGCTTTGATGTCACGCACGATACGCACTCTCAAAATATGCATATACTTTTTAATATTCAATATTTTCACTAGGGTTCTCATCAGGAATGCTTAATAGGTGATAAATACATTTTACATTTCCCACTTTGACACGTGAGGTTTTTGGTTATGGGCTGACTGCACAGTTAAAATTAGTCAATAACGGAGATTCAACATGATAATGCTTTACGTGCACTAGCACGTTTGATGAAATACACATTAAGATTTTTAAACAACTTTCAATCCACCTCCAAAAATATATCATAATTGCAAAAACAAAAAAATGGTACAACTTAGTCACCGAATTCTGTCACTTTACCTAAAGTCATCTGTTTAAATGTGTCCGACATGTTTGTTGACTGTGGGCAAGGTGCATTATGGGTAGACTTGCCAAGGTGACGTCACATAATTAGAGTAAATACAAAACCGTAGTCTGATCTGGTAGTGGCGTGTAGTTTGTGAGCTCTGTGATTTTACGCGATTTTATTATGGATAACAACAGAATACAGGTATGTAAATGGTATCATTAATTGTTTTAAAATCTTCTCGTCCAATGCCATTAATTTGGTAAAAATTAAATAATTCCTGAATAAGATATTGCCGATTTCATATTGCTCATTGTACGGCCTCTTGGAGGGGGGGAGTGGAACTCGAAGATAGTAGTGCGTACCTAAAAATAATTATTTTTACAGATTTCCATGTCTTTGTTATTTTTCAGTTAATCGGTGCGCCGTGTGGATACCATGGACCTTATACGTTTTTTAAAGCATTTAAATATTTTAGAAACGGGAAACATAAAATTTTATCGCTAAGTGACTTTTTCTTCATAAAATTGTGGAGTGATTTGGACTTGATAAGTATCGGTGAAGTGCAACTCTTGTGGATGGACAAAAATAGCGAGCAAATTTTGGCTAGTTTACGACTATATTTCCTGCCAGAAAACACTCCCGACGGAAGAAATGAAGATCACGGAGAGGTAAGCTTATAATTAATTCAATTGAATAATTGTTTTTTTTTGTTTTTTTTTCGTTTTTTTTTTGTTTTCTTCTAAAATATTTCATAACAAATGAAAGGCGACATCGAACACCCGAATATATCTACAAATGTGTGTAGGTTTATACAAAATTCGATTTATTAGTGTCGTTTCCCGTCTAAATAGGTATATCCTAGGCGGTTAGCTGCCTCTTGTTAGACTGTTGTTAAACCCGAGCTTCGCTACATGGTAGGAATGTCAATAGCAGGGCAATGTAAATATTCCAAAATGAGTTCTTGCTTGGGTATTTACGGTCTCTATTCACAGAGCTTTGCCAAATAACATTCAACAATTCAACCATTTATCATTGTTACATAATCGGAAAGTATGGCATGGTGCGATATCATTTATATTATTTCGTTCTCTGAGAAAATGCAACTCACCTTTTGTTTTGTGTGACTAAATTATTTTATATTGTTGGTTCCCGTCCCAGTGCTTAAAAAATTCAACCCAAGACTCGCTTTGCCAATTACGATTAGTATTAATCGATTATTGATTCTCAATCATAATTAATTACCGGCCGTACGAAATCTGTATTTAATTATTTAATTGGCGAGTTTGATTTCAAATGCTGTCTAGCTAGGCTGAAGCAATAACAGTTCATCCTTGAAATGTGATGCATGCTACTGCTTGCTAGCTACCATTAGAAGCTAACCTAGCACAGCCATACCAAATTACGTGTACAATCGTTTTAATAGTCATTGCGTTGATTTCCACCACTCGAGAATTAATTCCTAAAATAAAAAGTTTATATAATGGATATTAATTTTGTCTTAATTAAGTTTTTATTATCTTCTTCGGTCGTCTACGCGTACTTTTCCCAACTTATTTGCTTTTGTTCAGTTTCCATAGACGGCGAAATTAATTTTAAGGTTCGTCTCGAAAAATCTGTCCTAGCTAATTGCGTTTCCAACTATCCTCATGGCTCGCGGGTATTTGGCAAATAGCGTTTCACAAGTCATTTTCCCTGTCAAAGACTAATTCTGACCATTATGAAATCCATGTGTCCGATAACGGTACACTGTCGATAATTCTCACCCCAGCCGGAGTGCATGCCAGTCATAATACAGCCCTTATTTATCCTCGCAAGCAAACCTTGTCAAACGAGTTCTTGGGCATTGATGGTCAAAGGAAGGAAGGGCATTCTATTCTACCGTCTTTGTCAGGTACAGAAAACCATGCCTTTATAGAAATCCGACACGAATTGTATTTCATTATTTTTATTGCATTTTATTCATTCCTAGGCACATACACTTTTATCTAGTGTTTAATTAAGTTAGTGTTCGACTAAAATAAACTCAAAGTGATTACCTAGCATTTACTCTAGGTACCTTCTTTTCGCGAGATTGATTCTCATTTTTCGCGCGGTTTTATATTTCGCGACTCGCCGGAATTCACCTCCCCTTCAGTGGGATCAAATTTTAAATCATTGGAATTGATTAATCAGCTTAAGTCGAAAAAAACGTCATCGTTACTTGATACTGTCAAATCAAAATAATGATGCACAAGTCGCGCGGCTTTCCGTTTTCTAAACATGGTCGTGGCTGTTAAAAAGTAAGCATCGCACGACATCAAATAATTACCAGGCATAAAACTATCGTCATCACATTTCTTTATCGCTTTGCTTTATCAGCTGTGTTTTTGTTCCACTATTAGAGATAAAGTAGAGAATTTAAACAAAGCTTGAACCCGAATGTCGGAAGCATTTATCTGGCACATCTAATTAGAAAATCAATATCCTTTAAGAATTCCTCAAACCTTCAGAAAATATTTCACTCTATTGTTGTCGTCATAAAATTTTCATCCGTCAAGCAAAGTTAATTCATTCACCTGTGTTCTTTAACACCGAGTCATAACTGAGATGGAAACTATCAACTCAACTAATTGTTTGCGCATCTTTTTTTTAGTAATCAAGATCTGAAATTTTCCATAAAAAACATTCGCTCAGTGCAGCGCACGTATTTCTCATCGGTAAAAACAATCATCTTCCGAACATTTTTTTCCCTCTTGTATTGATGTGCTCGTCCTTGATGCGAGATAGGATAGGAGTCAGCAGCTCCAGCAACCAGCAGGACAATACGAGGTTAGGCTATGTTTACGCGTTCCGACAACCGTGTTAGGGCAAGTGAAAGCTAGCAACAGCTACTCGGAACATATCGTCGCCAAACTAAGATTCCTCCAACAATCTGGCTTCATCGTCGTCGTTATGTACGCCGGGTTGTTCATGAACATATAGACCGTAAATAGCCATTTGCCTGGCTTTTGGGATGGCGTTTTTTTTCCACTGTTCTCCCCCCCCATCCACTTTTTACACTGGTGTTGTTAGCTCGTAGATGTAAATTTGTAAAACTAAACTTTGTGTTCCATCGGTCGGAATTAAAAAAATTGAATCTACTTTCTATGCGATACAATGAGAAAAATGTGAAAGCTAAATCGATATGTTTGTTTCGAACACTATAATCGGAAAAGCAGAGCGTCTAGTTTTTTGTAAGATTGACTGTACGTGAGTTTTTTTTTTCATATACTTTTCATTTCTGAAATACTCTGCCGTATGTTTCCGTTGGTTCCGTTGGTTTTTAGTTACTTACCTACCTACTTGTTTTCGCCAAATAAGGATGATTCGGGCATCGCTTAGCCGTCGAACCATCGACTACGGTTATCGATAAACATAAAATTACAAATTGGCACGACAAATGCTATGAAAAATATAAATTTCAGATATAAATGCACACAGCCGATGTTATATCTGATATCGATGTAAACGTAAATATAATGATCGTATTCACACATGAGATATTTAAATAATATGACATTGTATATGTTCAACAGCTGTTTTTTTTCTTTCTTATCAATCTGATGAAGGTACAGCCTTTGCCATTCATCCTTATCGCCAACAACACGCCCTCTCTTATAAAAATAAGGTAACAAGTTAAAGCAGATAAGCGTTATTAATCTGTTCAAATACTACACAAATAAATAATCAATTTACACTTAGCTTTTTGATGGCATTCGAATTCATTCGTTTACACAGAATATATACTATATCCTCATCACCTGATGATAAATTAACCAACATAATCAACTTTCGGTATAATTTATTTAACGTTCAATTAAATATGCTAGGCGTATTCTAGGCTCTCGGTGCACGCACATCCTTCTCTCTCTCTCTTTCCTTTCATCTCTCTTCCTCTCTCCCTTGTTTCTCTCGATCGCTGACGTTTGAATGCCCATCTTTCCGAACCAGTTGCACTGCTTTTTAAGATTGTCACGTCGTGCCTCCTGCTGCTCCTGCCCTGATTCTATAATATTGTCACTTTAGGTCTTAAACGTGGAGCCATTTATATCATTGACTAGCCTATCGGTGCTGCATTTCTCTATTGCACGGATTATCGGCCGAAATTGATTTCGGATTAGACTTCTGAGAAATGTTGGCAGCTCGGCGTGTACCCCTTCCCTCTTCCGCCGAAATGCGAATCGTGGATCCAGGCGGCAGGCAGGCAGGAGTCTTGCAGCTGCAGTTTGTACGTATCGCATGACCTACGAAGTGCAAAATTGGCAGATTTTTTTGCTAATGAAACTTACAAGAGCATTGCTGCTAAAACTAGGGGCTACATCTCGTATCGATTTGGTTCTGCTGTTGATATTACAACCGAAATGTAATGGTTTATTTTTTTACGGAAGTTACATCATTAAAATTGATTTATTGATGCGGTGTAAACTTAGTTTTCTTTCGGTGTGTTTTTTTTAAAAGATTTGAACATTTGTTACGGGAAATCCGGTAATCTATAATTTCTTGCGACATAGGATTAGAATTGTCAAAGCGTGATTCAATTACGGCCTCCCAATTCTCTGTCGCCCAGATTGCAACATAATCAAAAACTCAGATGGCATTTCCTGCCTTTTTTCAGTTCTTGAGGAGAAGTAAGTATTTCTAAAGTATCCATAGTAATAAATTTTATGACAGGATCGAGCTCTTGGCAAGGGGTGTGGGGCGGGCAGGGTTGTTTTGTGAGAATGCTTGCTATCGCGGCCGCCGCGCTGGGGGTGAATTCTCGAAGCAGCCATATCAGACAAGAGACCCCGTTGCCAGATTTGCTATACACATAGACACACACACACACATAGAGGCATAGACACAGAGAAAAGTAAAATAGTGATGGCTAAATTTCCATTTTTATTTCGCACTCTAAATGGAATTGAAATCTTGTTTACGAACAAAAAAAAACTTGGTAACACTGACACGCAAGAAAGTTTTTTGTTCTTTGGGTTGGGACGTAGATGATTTTTAGAATTCATGACCTCCGTTAGACAGTACTTAAAAACGTCTTAAACATTTCGCATGCTTCGGTCATGAACATCTGCTCTCTGTGATGTCCCTTATCTACAATGATATTCTCTTATCACCCGGTTATATTAGAGAACCACTCAGATTGCACGAAGGCAATTTTTAACAACGTTGTTCGGATTTTCTAACCGAAACGTTCCTTTCTCCACCTATTCCTAAACTACGCTTATTTTTACGGCTTCGCGCGAACATTGCTCTGGCCGTATTTCGACAATAAACATGATATTGTTTTCGTCACCGCATAATATCATTTCTATTACAACTCTCCACATTTTACCTTTTTAATTTCTTTGCCTTATACAGAATTCGGGCCATCACTTTCATGGTATACACCTCATTAAAAGCGGCCAACCGTGTCGTTGCCCTCCCCAAAATTCCGCACACCTTTTGCCATGCTCGCAAAAGCTTACCAACATTTTTATCAACATTTCCCTTCGTTGCGACATGCGCTATCATGGTGGGAGCATTGGCCGATGTTTTCTCTACCGGTCGTACATATCTCATTATCCCACCCCCGTGTGGTGTATTGTATACCTACCCTATTCCCCGTCTCCCACTCTCTCTACCATCCACCCAACCCCCCAATGAACCCTTCTCGACAATAATTCTTTGACCCAAAAGGACAGGATGGAAGGGCTCAACTAAACACAGTGGTAAACTTTTAATTTGCAATCGGTTTACAATAGAAATAACACGTTATTTTATTTTTATCTGTGGATTCGCCAAACCTCGATTATTGCTGACGCGCTGACTGCGGTTGCAATCGAAACTGCGCGAGATTAGCGAGCTATATTCGCAACAGTGGCGAGTCGACTTACTGCTTATCAAAATGCCAGCTGTGAAAACCATCTCAGGATCAGGACTCTGCATGAGGACATGACGATTTCGGCTGTTGGTCCTGCAGGATGTAGATCGGTCGCGTATTGGGCCATCTGCTTTACTTAGTTTTATCTGTTATCGGCAAACTATCAATCTGTTGGCGAAGAGATTAGGAGGAAGAAGAAGAAATTACAGTTCCTTTGTACTACTCGAGGACAAAGTATCGGACGAAAAACAAGAAACAGGTAACGACAAAAGAAACTTATACACAAGCAAAGTTTGAAGAATTAACTTGTTTGAATCACGAGTTCAGTTTGGTTGCTACTTCTTAGGTCTGTTTATACGAAACAATGCTTTCTAAAGATTACTTATTCACCGCAAGGAGATAAGGACAGCTGAAACTGAAATGTTTGTATGGAACTGGAAGTCATCGAAATTCGAAATATAATTCCATTACTCAAGCAATGGCTTACACAATATATACATACTATATTATCTCACCCATCAATCATGAACCTTACAAAGGAATATACATTTAAATCGACCGTCACCAAATTATGATAATTTAAAAAAATATAACCATTGAGATCAGGTAAGGTAAGATAATGGCAAGGAACGATTATTTTTTTGAATTTGAAATGAGTCATCACCATCAGGCATCGCCGATATAAAATATATGGATTTATGTATAGCTTTATTTTTATAAATCTTTTAATTATAAATAAAAAACGTGTACAATATTGGCACTTGACCCCATCACAGCTTACTCAAAGATAAAACATCAACCATGTGAAACAATTTTTCACTTCAGGGTTGAAATCCCACAATTATGTCCCCATTCACCCGTTAGCAATACTATTTATCGGTTTGTCATTATGTACTGACAACACACTTGTCGTGGAACGCTGTGGAGTACTTATAGCCTACAAACAAACAAACAAGCGAACAAACAAATAGCCGTCGCTCGGTTTAGTGTCACTGTTTGTTTAGATAGATGCATCTACGAATCGATGCCTCAAACTTCGTCGCTGCACGATGCAACCGTCGACTTCATCCTCCCCGTTCCTAGTTCTTGGCCAGGGCGGCTCCGAACCAAACCCCTACTCAAAACTTGCTCAAACCCACCGCTCAAACCCTGAACTAAGTAATGTTCCAACTTGAAACCTGAAGCCGAATCGACATCCGACCCGATACAGAGATCGGGCATATGCAGCTGATTATACTTTCTACATGCCAATTGTTACTGATAAAAGTTTGAGGAATGTTGCAATAGTGTCACGTGGTTGTTAATGCGTTATGACACATTAGTGTGTACAGAATCGCGTCGTTCGAACCTGGTTTATATCGTTGTTTTTCCGCAGAAGAACTGTGGGAGAGCGGATCATAAATAGAACTCAGAGCGGCATGTTAGACAATCTAGGATGACGGCCATTTAATCGGGGTTCATTTTATGTTACTTTACTTGTGCTTACATTTAACATTATACTTTCGTGGAAGACTTGAAACTTAGTAAAAATTGACAAAAAGATATAATCGTGTTACATCGCTTACGTACTGTTCCACTGCTGGCGTAACCCTGAACTTTCACCAATCAATGTAATTTAGGTGCATGTGTCAATGCAATTTACTAATGACTGTCATTGTAATTGAATTATCTTCTCGACCAAGTTACAAAAAGAAGAGTTTCATGTACGAACGATAAGGTAATAAAATGGCAACATTGGTGTGGATGCATACAAAAAAACATTTTTTGTCCCACACACGTGTATTTGTCAAATAACGGCAAAGTTCATTGTGTTGCGCGAACAGTTCCGATCGATTATGCTTTGCTTTGGGATTGTAAAGGGCAAGTTGTGACAATGAAGCCTTAACGAGATTAGAGAATTATTGTGATAAACAGATTATTAACTTACGATTAGGTATTCTAATTTGTAACGCCCCTCGCTTAGTAAACGCTTTTCTTTTGCCATCTGTGTCGATTGGTTTCGCAATAGCAAACTTCGCTAGCTATGCTACGGACATTTATTGGAATTCGTATCAATATTACTCCTTTTCGAGATATTTGTGATATAAATCAATAAACTTATTCGGTCTTAGAAAGCGGAAGTTCTACGCTCTGAAATAATAGGGCAAGTTTTTAACTTACACCTGAGTGCTGTTACAAAAACATTAGGCTCATTCCAGCTGGTTTTTGTGTCGGCTTATTGTGTATGTATCTATCAATATCTAAACGTGTCATGGTAATGACTAAAGGCTCAGAACGATTACAAGCTATAAGCTATAAGCTTTGATGAGAATGTTTACAGGAAATGGATGAATGCTCACCCATAAAAAGGCAGTAACCTAACAAATTACACTTTTTTGTTATTCAAATTTCAAACCAATTTTTATCGAAACGTAAAGTGATATTGATATTAATGTTATTTCGTATGATTTGTCATCAAGGCGACACTCTGCCAAATGACAGTGTCATAGTTTCTTTTAAATTTCTAATCTTTCACGTTGTGTATGTTTGATCTGACACGAATTATATTGTGAATTTACAACATATTAACAAGGATTCAAACAGATTCACAAAAACACCAATTCGTCGTTCCAAATATTATCAAACCAATGAAATCACATAAATTCTCATGCTGTGATTAACATATAAAATTACCTCTTTCATGAATTCATCCACATAACATCCACATCGTTATCCAATCGCCAATTTTGTTGTGTTCATAATATACTTTTTGCCTCGCGAATCGCACCGCGAATTCTCTTTTTCAATTTTCATGGCCGATTTGGTATTCCGCCCTCGGCAAAACATAATATGGTATTCATGAGCATTACTTTATTGCCTTGTTATTGATTGTGCAAACCTCGCACACCAGATAGATATTAGGTTCCGTCAGGTACTTACCGCGCACGTAATAGAATTAGACAATGTACTCGCTTATCACACAGACAGCCACGATTTAAAAAGTGATACAAGCACAACAATCAATTTCGGATGGCCTCCTCCATCCCCGGGCGCTAATACTCATTTGATAATGTCGATTATTGGCATGCCTAAGGTGTATTGGTATCCGATTAATATCTCATGTTCCTAAAAACTAATTTAATTTATCCGATTTGGTATCACCGTGCCCGAACAGTTAATTCGATTTTGTAATTAATCAGCTGTCTAATGTACATTTAAACCACCGATAGAAAAAAGTGGAGTTACGCTATTTACTGACCCAGGAATCGGCCATGGCTTGACACATTTTAACGTACAAATATGCGTTATTTTGTAGAACTACAGTCTGTCGTCCATTATTATCATGATTAATAATGGTGGTTTGCATGATTTTGATTTTCATCCTATGAAAGCGTACATTCTTTGCTCTTCCTCCTCTGTTGCAAATATAGATGTTACACATACTAAGGTGACAGACAAGCCCACAGAGCTGATAATGCGTGATAAGCACTGCAAATAGTAAATATACGATTACCTGCAATACACGGCAAGATTATATTACGACCAACGCTTTAATAGCAAGTCAAAAATTTAAATTTCTAGCACTTTACTTCAGCAACAGAATTTTGTTTTCAAATGCATCGTGACTAATTTTAAACTGAAAGGTCAATTGTCGCCGTTTGCATGCATCGATCCAGGTTGCATAGTATGCACTCCGATAAACTTTTTCCAACGCATCAAATGACTTGAAATTGATATAGGTAAGGATTCGTTCCTTTTCCTTGTCGCTGTAAATTTGTACGAAGTCTCGTGTTACGTAAGATCGTGAAGTTGATGATGGATAGAAATTGTGATTTCGAGTGGGATGTTTTGTGTCTGCTTCTGGAATGTTTTATATTAGTATTATTTTTAATACTATTGTTATGAATGATATTTTCATATTGTGAAGGAAAGAAGATATTACAGATTTGTTGGAACCTTTCAGAGAAACCATCAAAAAAGAAAATATTGTCAGCCAAAATTAAATATTACATTCAACTCTGACGCTATAAAATATAAATGCGTGCTGAGTTCAGAAGAAAAGTATATAAGCTACGGATTTCGTGACATTCCTAAATGAATTTCGATTTTCGCGTTCGTAGAAACCGTAAATAACCGCGGATCAGGAAAGCAAATCAATTGGGACGCGGCGGGCGTGTGGATATAGGGAAAAACTTCAAATATAGATCAGTCGGCAGGGAAGACGTTATATTGATCGAGCAATAATTTTATGCAGAGACCGGACGATCAGTTACAGACGATTAATTATGACTGGCATGACATATTCATACTACAACTCGAACTACATGACATCGGTGTTCAGCTCTGCACGCGACTGTACACAAATACTGGTCGTATTAAAACTTAAACAATAGGCGACAAATCTGGCTCAAGTTTTTGTTGGCGTTTCAGTTTTATACTGCATAGAATTTTACCAGTTTTTGTTTTCACTTTTTTTATATTTGGTAAGTACTTTTCGTATTATCATAATAGCCATCGTGGATGTACGGTGTCGAGTGGAGAGGTACACTGTCGTCATCCTTTGTGTGCAATTGTCAGCATGAGCTGCTTCGCTCAATTCCGTTGGAGTAAATTCCTGTTAAAAGTCTGTAAATAGCCATATAAAACATTCTTTTGAAACGGCGAATTTTCTTGTCAGTGAAGTATAATATCGAAACATCAAGAAATTTTCTGAAATATTGGTAGCGACGGTGTCGATCTAGCTAGAGTTTGTAGACCAAGAAGGCTACGTTCCTTATCAGGCCTTGCCTCAATTCAATAAAAACCGACAGCAACGAAAATGGAAGGAAAAAACTCAGGTTCGCAGTATTCTGTGATGGTGAACGAAATGTTTTTGAAATAGCGGCAATCTGTGGATTACTCATATTAATATTGAATGAAGCTACTGTCCACCAGCATTCTGCTGATTAATCTGTATTTACATTTGAGGATATGAGATTGATGGCGTCATAGAATGGTAATGATTTTTTTTCGTTCTGAACTAAATCTGCTCTCCATCGGCGATCAATTTTTGTTGGGATCACTTTGTTGGCATTACTGCAGATTACAGGTCGTGCTACTTGATTGATAGATTCGCGAAATATTTACACGCAAGTTAAAAGCATGGTTTAATTTAATGACTCAGTAATTAGTAATTGGAGATTTAATTGCGTCAATGTAGCAAGTGGGTGTACGTGAGATTGCTACTTGCATTAGCGATATGTTTTGTTCTAACGCAACTTGTAAACTTACGTTACTCTGACAATCCCGATAATGTGTTAAGATTCGCTAAAATATTGGTAGGCCGCTATGTTTCTGTAAACATATTTTTCCGTGGCCATAATTTAGTTTCTATTTGTAGGCGGGCGATGATTCGTGAAACTTCAATCTAGTTGTGTAAGACTCCAGAAAATCGTTGTCAGGTACGAACTCCGCTAGGAAAATCGGGTAAATAGATTTTCAATTTCCACCGGTGCAAAGGTTTGCTGGGAATTGTGTTCAGCTTTGAAATGAAATGCTTTGAAGCCAACGAATAATAATTGTTTTTACTTCGTATAGTTCGTACCCGAAACTTTGTGCTGTAGGCGTTTATATTGTCAAACGAAGGTGTATTTTTGTATACCATATTATTTTATAGTCGAATTTCCATATCTGGATTAATCTTCTACTAAAGGGTTTAGTTGGGTAATTATTATTTACATAGACGTAGGTAGTAGATGAACGAATAAAAATAAAAATAAAGACTTGGTTCATACAAATGCTTCTATCCATTCCCGAAAGAAATACAGATCAAAGCAGAGCCAACACAATCTCCTTTTCTCAACACAATAGCTCTAAATTCTATACCGTTCAATTTTCAAAAACGTCCGAGTTCCTCTTGACAGACGCTGCAAATCTGAAAAGAGATAGAGATTTCCTGAAATTGTGCCATGCAGCAACAATCTTGTATGTTTTCATTTGCACGCATTCGCATTTCCCACCTCGCTCTAGCTGTTGTGGTTAATTACGAATATAGACTCGAATTCCCACTTGGTATGTTGTACTGAATTAGATTTCCCATCACACTGCGTCTATTTTCCGTGCGTTCCAATCTGTAAGTGGAGGTATTTTTCTTTTTCCGTCGCGGCGAATGTTTTCATTTTGCTTGAGATAAAAGTATCGTGGAAGGCTTTCCAGTCGGAACATGATGTGGCAGCCCCATGTTATTAATCTGCCTGGAAAACTTTTTATATCATTTTCCTTGGATTTTCAGCAAAATGTAAAAAGTTTATCTCAGTCATCATGCCAACTTGTTTACCGAAACGCACAATAAAAGGGCACGAAAATTGGTTCGGGATGACATTTCTGTGTAAAGCGTGTAATATGAAAGTGCAAAATGCGCGTACAATAAAAATGTGTTTTTTTTTTGTAGTTCTTAGTAATATTAATGCTAATGGAACCTATAATACCCACAGTAATACCTGCAGTGAAACACCAGCAATTAGATTAATGTCTCTTGCAAACTATCTTATTTTTCCTTTATTATAGGTATAGTATGCTCTATTCTAATCGCAATCAAGTAGAAATACACTCCTTTGATCTTTGACCTTTAACTGCTTTGACTTTGGTGTTGAGAGTTATTAAATTCCGAGTAAAAGTTTCAGACTGCAGAGCGCACTACAGATTGATTATCGGATGGTCGAAATTCGGCAAGCTCGCCAGCTATACTCACCAGTCCTGTTTCGGAAAATTGAAAATACGAACGTATTTTCGTAAGCCAGTTCGAACATTTTCGCTTGGGCACGGACAAAATCAAACAAGCAGTAGCTTCGCCGAGTGCGGTTGCTGCCCAAATATAATACGGTTCTAATTGGAAAATCGAACTTCGTTGATGGCTGTCTGATGACATTAATTCTGGAGTGAATTACATTTCGCTCCATGCGCTTTGCTATAGACGATGATATCCTTCGCAGTCGCTTCTATCATTGTCCTTAATCGATGACTAACGCAGCAATTCTAACTCGGCGAGCAAAGCAAAGCAACTGACATCTAAATTCTAATAAAAAAAAGCGAAAGAGAACACTCTCTTGCCCTGCTCCCTATTTCTTCCTCAAGATCCTTTCATCTGCTTTTCCGTTTTGCCAAAAACTTCCCCAAGTATAAATTGTCGAGACTCTTTTGTTCATCTCTAGCTCTCTTGCTTCACTAACTTTATACATTAATTAAATGTAATTATTATTATCCTCGATAATTTCCGACTTAGCATTATTGTAGTGAACATTAACGGCGTATTAAATTATGATTATTTGACGTTGTTTCTTTTATAACGTCTAACCCCATGTCTAACCCTAATTTTGCATGTTGCAATTATTATACCTAATAATTGTTGGCACCTTGAAAGTGTTGCATGATGTATTTGTTTTATTCTCTACCTTGCACATATTAAAACTATAATTACGACTTCATTTGCTCGGTTTTTCCATTCGATCATGCGGAACTAAGTCATGCGCCTAAACATTGGAATAACAAATTATCGACATTTTGCCCAAATGTGAAGCGAAACTTTCTTCTGGTAAAACGCACATTAAAGTTCACATGAACTGTTAAAAAATCGCAAAGATCTTCTAAGAGCTAACCTTGACCGTAACTCTGAGAAATTGAAATGCAAGCATCAGGAAAAACGGATGCTGAATCAAAAACCATAACGAATGGCGCTGGAAATATTTATAATGAGATATTTTGTATGAGTTGAATAAAATTCACAATTTTAACAAGTTGTAGAGGGCTAGGAAAGTTTTGAAAAATCTGGAAATTTGCAATTTAAATGGTTGTGAAAAAGTGAGCTTTGGTTTCTTTATCATGAAAGAAGTCTGGAGATTTCGTAAGCTTCTTGATACAATGTAATGAAGGGCGATGGATGATGAGAGTGGGCGAGAAGAAACAGAAATTCAAAATTAGAAAAGAACAACATCGAAAATCGAACGGCACGAGGGCGCCTTTTCTTTATTGAGGGGTGTGATTGAAGTTTTCACTTCGCCCTTCTTGATGCACAGAACAGAATTTAACACCGATACTTCACCAAATCGATACAGAGTGGGATATTTCTTATGTGTTTTTATATAATATACAAGATGACCTACATTTTGATCAATAAATAAAGTTTTACCAAGTTTAATAAAGTTTACGTTGAATTTTCTTCGTGCTAGAAATTCTATCCAGTTTGAAATAACTTTATGATGATATCTCGTTTATATCAAGTATTAGGCACAGTAAAATATAATTCGCCAATTTGCGTGCTGCTAGAAACCACTGATCGCACAAAACGCAATGAGATCCACCAAAATGAGAATAAATTGAATGACACCCCCTCATGACCTCATTGACATTTCCTCGACAACACATCGCCACAATTGAGCCTACTAATTTTGCCATCAATCAATGCCGACATATATATATTTAAGTAATACCTTGCATTTGCCAAATAGTCGGCAAGTTTTGTGTCGATACCTATAAAGCATCGTGGACCAAAGCTGCACGGATCAAACGAAAGAGAGGGTCTAAAGTTTCTCGGTCGAGTTTACACTCAATTTGCTCTATGCTCTCAGAATAATGCCTGTTCGAAGCTCGTGGTGGATGCCTGCATTGCCTCCTGCAGGCCCTCCGTTTCTCTCACTGACATCTCTCTCTCTCTTCCCTCTCTTACTCTCTCGCTTCTCTCCTCTCCGCTCTCTTCTCGTACAGATTTACATACAATTATCTGTCGAGTGTCATTATTACATAAGCTCAAGAAGTTTATTCAAGCCCTTATTAAAAAAAAGGTGCACCCCACATAATAATCGAAAAGCGGTGGTACGGTTTCATAATAAAGTGAGCTTTATATAGTGTTAGATTCGATACACGCTGAAGACACACTACAACAGCTCGGAGCTCATGTCATTCAAGTCTGGTTGATGCTCGCATCGAAATTATGACTGATGATTACGCCAGATGCAATCACGCTTTGCTATGATGAACATGCTTAGCAATTGTTCAACCTCGTCTATACCTATACAGAAATATGCTGAGAAGATTGTTGTGTTGAAACCAGATTTGTTTTTGATAAGGATCGGATTTTATTTCATTAAACTCCGTAATTTCTTTCAAACCAACGGTTACTCGAAAGTATACCATTGCCGGTATTAAATTGTTTCGTTACTTTCTATTGGAAATTGTGCGAACGCGATGAATGCAAAATTTATGGAAAAATTGATAAAACGATAAGGGTCTAATTGAAAATGCATATCGACAATGAAACTAGCATAATATGCACGGATACGATGAGATACCATCGCCTGATAGATAAGAGCGTAGTTGATAGTACAAATAATAAGATGGGGACGTGAATTTGGGGGAGGGAAGGAACTGAAGGATGGGGCCGTTTAATTGCAATAAGTGTAGCTGTGTTAGTGGATATCGACCCAAAATGCGCCGTCTCTCTCTCATTCTCTCGCCTCCTCTTTCGATCTCCTTTTCCGTCGCACTAGTTCCGAGTATACGCCGCTCCCTCCTTCTCTCCCATTCCCTCACTTTATTATAATCCGCCCCTTCATACATTTACTCCCTTTCTCCTCCCTTTACTTTACTTTTTCTTCCCTCTCTCTCCTGGTTGCTGCTGCAGCCCTATTGCTTTTCTGTCATTTTCCTCGCTATTTCCTTCGCACTTGTTCGTGGAGTTGAAAAAACAAGAAAAACTCCTGTCTCATATTTTATCCGTCAAATTTGCGAGGAAGTATTTGAGTCCTACTCGAATTGTTCGGTTTTGTAAAGAGTTTTCTGCAAATAGTATGAATCATTTTTCGATATTTTTGTTATTTTTATTTCGATGCTAAAATCTGCATGGTGGATTTTATTTCGATGGACCTACAGCAGGCGCTCCGAGTCGTACCTACTCCAGGGCGTGAATGTATCTCTCTTGCATAATACCAAGTGTGTCCTAGCCAATCGCCCTTTCGGCTTTGTGTCTCAAGTTAAGCTCATTCCAAAATCAATGTGGACGGAGCTCGAGTTCCGGATTCCGAATGTACACATTGCTGAAAACACACTTATTGTTGATATTATCTTCTCAAATTGAGCTTATTTGAACGATGTTTCATGTGACAAGTGTAATTACCTTCAAAGATGTAAATTTGTCTTCCTCTTATTTACGGATGTTGACATCCGCAATGACCCTTGGCAAACGTGCCGTGCGATTTCATACGAGGAAGGGCACAGTGAAGCCCAGAGCGACAGAATACCTGCCTGCCTTTTCAAATATTATTTTTCCAGACATTTCTGAATTCTGCAGTACAAAAGCAAGTTTGATTTTTTGTGTTCATTTTATTCGTTCCCAACATTCTTTTTTTTCTGTCTGCTCTGCTCTCCTATTTCACTCGCTCTAGCTGCTTCTGTGTGCACCAACCATTATCTTCTCTCTCGCTCGCTCGCTCGTTCTCAACCTAATTCAACGTTGCACCATCCACACATATACAGTTCATCTCGGTGTGTCTCGATACATGAGACCGGTGAAGGGTAGTAAGTGTGAACAGTTCAAATTGACACTCAACCAACTCTAATGAATCCGAAAAATATGATGCCACTCGCTGGAACTTCCCACGCACAGAATTTACAAGAGCTCGCCGATCTCGACGGTTTGTTTTCGATAAACAATTCCAATGTTGATTCATCTAGGATTGAATTTCTGTATCAGCGCACATTAATTCACCCTTGTTACGGCATTAGTGGCGAATAACTGCAACACTGTGGTTGATGCGTTGTGTTGTCGGAAAATGCACGACTCAGTTTCCCAGCGTGTGGCCGTATGCGTGTGCGTTGTGCGTAAAGTGCGTATGTGCGTGTAGACATCATTCGCCTAGCCCTTGGCTGTAAAATGACATCGTCCATTAATTAAATCATTAATTCTGTTTCATTTCATCATTCATCAGTACCGATTAATTATTGCCAGACTCTATGCGATTTTCATGAGTTAGATTGGTAATTACTCTGTGGATAATTAATCCTGCGAAATGTGCGCCTGGGAAAATAATGTTTCGATCGCAAACTATTCGAAACTATATTTGCATAGGTAACGGGCTTTATTAACTCACGGTTCCGCTGTATGGCTAACCGATGTCGAAACATCTGCTTCTGCTGCCGTATAGCATGTGTGCATCTTTCATGTAGTTTGATTTACCTGTCAGCTCACAGCCGCGTGTTAATTTCATTAATATAGAACTCATCTCAAATGAACATTTGTTAAATGACACTCTAGTTATACAATCAATATGATATTTTACCGGTTCAGTTCATTAATGTAGGTTATGTCAGGTTATTATGCGTAATTTGTGATTCTCCCGAACTGTCACACAATATTGTGATTATTTTTTCGAACCCCTCCCCGATTAAAATCACGCCTGATTGATAATCGCTCTTTATATTAATTTTTGCACTGATTGTTGATAATATGCGGCTGAGAGTGGGCAACCATTGCAAGCATCGATCTATTGTTGGCTCTCGGCCAGCAATCTTACAGTAAATGTTATGACTTGGGTCTAATCTTATCACATTCACAAGCATCCAAGACATGTGAATGTGCTACAAAAATAGACGCCGCAGCTCACACACAATTTGTAACACACGCATTTATACCTACGCGTATTATGGCATGAACTAGAGAGGTTGTGTGTGTTTTTTTTGTGGAGCTCAAAGCGCAAGTGGTATTGGCCAGGCCGGAGCGAAATGTTTTTGGTGTGCACAGTACCGAACCAGCGTGGATTTATAAATTGAAACGGGCTCTTTTTTTCACCTTGATGAATTAATTCGAAACTTCGGAACAAGTCGGCTGCATTAGTTTTTGCTGTTCGATTTTTTCCCCCATTGAATCATTGAATTTAATTGATTTTGTAAACTTCATTGATTGCTGGGAACTGTTTCATAATTGCTGACATTTTTTTTCGTGGTATGAGACAAAGAAACATATTTTCTTACTTGAACGCGATCGATGGGAGATGAAATTCTCTGAATCTATTTTCCCGTTAGTGTTACTTACGTTATGTATTCGCTATTGATTTCCCACCAAAACCCACCTTATATAAACCTCACGGCCATTAGGTACAATGTAATTCATATTGAATGCGAAATATTTAAAATAAGACGATATTTATAACGTGTCATGAAATCGCGACCCTCATTATACGCTGGGACTTGCAAATTGCTCGACTCTGGTGACGTAACATGGCATCGCAAGGTTGCAGATTTATTATTGGCACTCTGTCTTTTAGTTCATGCCATGTGCAATCACGTCGGCCCTAATTCCTATACACTCTCGACAAGACAGAAACGTACGTTTTAGGGAAATTCTAGTTGGAATAAATAGTATGCACACCGAACTAGGTTAATGACAAACCATTCTCAATATTCTGCCTGCTCCAGTGATTTCAATTTAATCAATTCCGACGTTCCACCTTCGCTTAATATTGTGAATTAATTTCCGATTTCCAGAGCGGGCAAGCGACAATCCAATAACTTCCACCTTTTTGCTTTTCTTTTCCTATGTCTACGCCATTAAATCGGATAGTTTATTGCCGATTTTTAATGGGTCTTTTACCAAGTGTATATATATACGTAATATCAGAATAAAACTTTTATGTTAGGGGTTGAAAATCAGTCGTTGCATACCTTTGCCCGGCCAAGACGGAAATTCCGTGGAGAAGGAGATGGCTATAGTTGCCCGTAATTAATTCATGCTTATATACATCGTTGCTTCAGCCGCCAGCTCTCCGGTCGCACGAAGCAATGCTCGTTTTCAGCTGTTTACGACAGGAAGTTATCACTTGAAGGCACGTTAGTAGACATTGACATTGTGATGTTGTTGCCTTTTAACTGTTTGTTAAACTTAAACCACTCTCTTGCTTCTGAGAGGCTGTCGCAGATTATTTGGATTTGATTTGAAACTGCATCGATGGCTGCACGGATGGCTATTTCACTCCAGTTGAAGCCAGTCAATCATGTGCTTCGTTTCTTATAGACTTGCGTCTCAGTTCTTATTGCACAGATGGAAGAAAAAACGCCCTCGTGAAAATATTCTTTCATTATCAATTCTAATTTTATGTAAACGCTACGTATGTTGAATAAGTTTATGGTAGACGCAGCATTGTGACAAGATAGGTGTATTATTGAGTAGAGTGGAGGCCTACTTTTCGTAGCTGCAGCAAGGACAAAAGGTCGATCTTCACCGCGGACTTTAATTAAACGCCCAGGACCCACTAATTAATGCAACTCTATAGAGCACAAATGGCAATTTATTTGTTTTCGGAAAGTACATTGCAGTCGTTTTAGTGCTCGGAGATTTTCTGCTAAAACTAAAATCAACACTAACTAGATTGGAGAGCATAATTATACTTAGTCATGTGTGTCGCAATTGGACAACATTCGTATTTCACTAACATGTATAAACACTTGTTCCGCAGTGTACAATTGCAATGTGCAAGTGAATTTGTTCTGATGCGGGTCGTCGCAGCGGCTTTTAGCGCACCTCGCTGCATCAACAAATGTCAACTCCATTCTTCTTTTCAGAGACACTCTTCTAATGTTATTCAAATCGAAGTCGAGTTTGCCTTTGAAGTGCGCTACGTCTCCATAGCACATATATACAGCGATGATAACTCAATGCAAATCAGATTGAAATACATAATCGAGTTTCGGCTTTGCCACTTGACCTTTCGTAACTTTTATAATGAACTCGATTACAACGAAAAATTGTTTAAAAAAAAACTTGATATTCTAATACTTTTTCTACGCAACGAATGTTATAAGTCGCTAAAATAGCATATAGATCCAAAGTATCGAGCAATTTCGGAACGTTCAACTAATCAATTGAGTTGTTTAATGGCATTGAAGGCGAATAGTTTCTAGTTGATTATTAGCAGAAAGCCACAGCTCCGTGTTATACTACCACCCCTCATACCGCCCCTCTGCAATGACCTGCTTTTGAGATTCGCTCGGTGGTGGGGAGTTTTGGGGGTGGGGGTTGGAGCAACGGGGAGGGGGAAAAGCCACCCCCAGCCGGCATTCATGATTTGATATTTTATCCAAATAAGAGGTGCTTTGTTGGTGGTAGACAAGGAAACAATACTCTCTAGTCTGACTTCAAACATTATTACGAAGAGGTAATCACTACGGACGAGAACAAAAGATCATTCTTAAGCCACAGGACATGTTGGGGGGTGCATGTTTCGATTTCAGATTGAGCTCAGCGGTTCTGTATATAGTGTCGCATTTTATATAGAAAGATATTTGTTCTTATTGCATCCAATTAGAATTAAACGCAATACATTTTTTTGATCTCAATTCGTTGCAATTAAAGTGACCGAGATAAGGAAGCGGAAAACAGAGGTTTTTTCTTTGCGATATTTCGTGACACGAGATGGTCTCTCAGCCAGCTAAGTCGATATTCTCTGGGGTTCTGGCAGGCGTCGAAATTTCCAGTTTTACTTTTATTTATGTCTCTGTAGCTTTCAAAATTATCGTTAAAATACCGGAAATTCTCTCTGAAAGTTTTTAGAACATTGTGATGTTACGAAACGCAGTAGGAATATTATATCCTGTACCTAGCAGAAATAAAGCATTGACATAGTTAGACAAAATGCCAATGACAAATTTGAAAACAGCGCAAGGGTGGATAATGGATATCATTTTTAACGCCGATACCAAAAACTTAGCAATATGCTGTCACTATACTACGGCAAAGAAAATTCGACGTTCCCCCTTTTTTGTTACATAACGTTTGCTTAGTCAAACAAAATAAGTTTTTTAATTACTAAGTGTATTCAATTTAATTGCCTAATTGATTAATGTGTAAACAGACTACAATTTTATCAACTTAATACTGAGTTCCGTCCTACCGCGTGATAACGATGCACTATAGAAACGAATCTTGCGAACTTGACTCGATATGAATGATGCATGCGGTAAAAGGCCACCAATCTGAATTAATTACTTTGTAGTTTGTTGCTGCAGCCTATCAAGGAAGACTTATCAAGGTAGCAAACGCAAAGTAGCGTCACAAACACACATACACATGGCGAGTCACCTGATTAAAACAAATCACGTGAAATGCGATATTATATCAGCGACTTGCGTAGTCAAGACATGAGCACAGCTTCCATGTTTAGTAGTTGTTCCTTTCAGGGGTGGGTCGGTGTGTGTATGTGCACGGGGTGGTTTTGGTGAGGTGGGGAGTGCGGGCGGCCGGGGTGGGGGGGTGAAAAGCATCCGAGCCGTAACATTTATAGGTTTAGGGGTAGCTGAGGGACAGGGGAAGGGGGGACGGGGTGTAAAGGAAGAGGACACGAAAGTAAAGGGAGCAAACGTCATTTATATAAACTCACATTCTTATTGGATCGCATCAATTTGAAAATGGACCTTTATAGTTGCGAAGCGTGGGGTATGTTTGTATGCAGGCATCGCGTATCACGCGTGGTGTATACGGGCGATATTTCTTTTGATGTCCGCACGCATAAACTGGAGCCGGAGCTATGAGTGATCCTGGATTCAATTTGAGTGGGTTCAAATGATTTTTTTTTGATACACCACCGTGCATCTGCGGGCTCAAATTAGTTCGCACAAAACTTGCAATGACTCGCCTTGTGAAAGTTTCTAATTATAAGGTAATGATAATAGAAAAAAAAGCGACCGTAAAAAATGCGAATGCTCGTGATTTTTTTACGTAGTCATGTTCTGCGGTTTATTGAAATACGATTTATTTCCTAGGTTATTTTATAAGCACTTGGCACACATTTGCGACTTGAATGTAGCACGCAACTGTAATAACACAGAGGCAACGCTGATTCCTTGATACACTCATCAAAGCAGCGTATAGAGTCGTCATTCCACCCGGTCAAGATTTCGACCGCCCCGCGAAGGGGGGGACCTTGATGTCTTCTATCTAGAAACATAATTCCCTGTGTATTTTGAGAATTGCGAAACAAGGTATAGGCCAGCCAACGCCACGAGCGCTCTCCGATTCCAGATAAAATACGAGGCGACTTCCTTCCCAATGCAAGCTGCTTTTGTAGCTTGCCAATCTTTACCGCACACCGAATCGATAATATCTCTGTTATCATTTATTAACTATTTCAATGATATTCCACGTAGATCAGGGACGCGTCATCTCTTTGCAAATCAGCGATTCACACGAAACAGCACAACTATATTACAGTCTGCTGCACAGATTTGTCAATTAGGTTGGTAATTACAAAATTGTCGCATGTTTTTTTAAAATATGTTTGGTGCTTGAATCGGCGGTTACGTACGCTGTCTGATTTGATTTCGGATATTGGTGTATTACAATATTTGAATAGAGGAACGGAGAGGGAGAAAGAATCCCGTGTTCGATCTCGCTCGCGCGCGTGCGCTCTCTCTCTCTCTCTTTCTCTCTCTCCAATAGCTCGGTTACATAGGAAACCGGTTCCACGATATCATTATGAAATTATGTGGCTCATTATTGAGCACCTCTGCTAACACCTGTTAACGATACGGCTCCCATAAAAGGGAGACTATCTCAAAATGGGCCCTGCACTAGTTGCAACGGCCCGGTTAACTCGCCGCCGATAAATTAACTCGAGGTTAGATGTTTTATTTAGCGCGTTGGCGCGATTCCAGGTTCGGGTCCGGTGCATTCTCGCGATCAATTTTCGTGTTCCGGAAATTATACGTCTCTTTCGCGGGAATTTAATAAAGCTCGCGTTTGAACTGCTTCCCAAAATGCTGTGATTCAATGTTGTTTCATCAAATGACCCCCCCCCCCCCCCTCCTCGCCACTCCGCGTGCGCGCTGGCTAGCTGGCCCCGAAATGTCGGCCGGGGCACAATGCAACTTTTTGTAACGCTTTTTGGGGTGTCGTCGCTCTCCCCGTTAGCAGACGCGATTAAATTTATTCGAAATCTCGGGTTTGAAGCCATAGCTTCAAGAGTAGCTGTGTTATAAAACATGGTCGCATCATGCTCAACCTCCCGGACGTAAGTCGAGTTTAAATAAATAAGTAAACGAGTGTAAATTTTCAATCGTCGATCAGCTTGGAAATGACTTTACCAAAAATCTCTCTGCAGTTTTCTATATAATTTTTTTCTGTACCTCGCGATCGAATTCCTATTAAAGTGGTTTAAAAGTTTCTGTGAAATAAAATTGACGGTTTTGTGTTCAAAAGTATAAAGTAAGTTTTCCTTAGGGTTGATGGGAGAAAGGTATGGGGGGCGCGGGTTGGTGGGGCGGGGGCGGGCGGGGCGGGGGCGGGGGCGGGGGCGGGGGCGGTGGGGTCCTCAGGGGAGCCAGTCTGAAATAACAAATTGCGCATAGGGAATGCTGAATATGGGTTGCCATAGGTTACCGGGACCTGCGCACTAGGTGCATTCCACCAGCAGCAGTCCAGGACCAGCCGATAATATTAATGATGGGAATTTATTCGCTAAACATTCATAACTCTGCGCAAACCCGGCCAGCCACTCCGGAATTAGTTACACAAAATCATTTGTTGTAACTTCGCTTTTTGTTACTTAAACAAATCCCATTTGTTTAGCGCTAATTTGAAACTCGTTAAAACGACCTACTTGCATCCAATATGTACCATAGAGCACACGGATATTTTCGTTCTTGAATAGTTTCCGAAATTCTTCTCCGTTCCTTTTTGCGCTAATTTAAAACTCGTAAACACAAGCACGAAAAGCAACGGGAAAAAGCTGCGGAAATCAAATTACTTTCTTTTCAACATTATCATTGATAGACATCATGAACGATTTGTCCCAAAAACTAATTGTGCAGTTTCGCTTTCTATTTATTATCTCTCATTTACATCCACCATCGGCCATTTCTTGACGGAGTTGATAAAATAGCATCCTCTCGAATTGTCAACGGCCTGCCATCACACGCCTGTGCCGGCATGTGCATCAGATGTGAATCAGACGGCAATTATGAATTATAATGTGTCGAAAAACGCAGTCGCCGTTGCATCACGTATGGCACAGCAGCATCTGAACACAATCTAGCATAATACGCTTGTTTAGCGTGAACCCGAAGCCGGTGCGGTCAAGCAAAGCTGGCTTCGTGCCAAGCAAAGAGTGCAAATAAACAAACTGATATCGCATCTTCCACTTCGTCGTCTTTGTCGTCGTCACATATGCCAATTACCTATATGTTTGTAGTGTAGGATGGTGAATCCCAATTCATCGTTATATAATTGGCCAACTTTGGCCTATTAGCGTGAATTGCCTATTGAATCGAACTGCAAGGTGCGGGGAGCTTTTCGGGAACTTCCGGTGACTGTGAATCAGCGTATGTTTTTGGTATTATCGGTAACTTTGTGTAATGGGTTTTTGTGTTTTCTTCGTGCAAAGATGCGAAGTGGACCAGGGCATTTGTGTTGTTAATTTGCCGTGCAGCCGTTCGCGTCGAAATGCGTTGCAAATTTTAAAAATAAATAATTTGTCGCAATTACCACGGCGTTTTGTTGTCCGAGTTTTTCTATATGTTTATAGGCGTCGTATTGTGAATATAATTGCGTAATTTTTTAATTATTTAAATCGACGAAACGTCAAGACAATTGAGTCTGCTGCAACTTTAATGATGCCACTGACTTCTACTTGTATTGGGTCCCGTAACATTATGTTATTTTATTATCTCTCCTTCTCATTTTGTCCTTGACTGCTTTTTTTTCCCCACCCGGCCATCTTACTCGAGTAGAAATACAATGTTAATAGAAAAATGGTCGCCCTTTGGCTCGCGAGCAGCTCATACCTCGCTGCTACTCCACCACCATCGATTCCGTGTCTAAATTCCACCTTTTAAAATTTAAACTGCCAGATGCAACCGCGACCCACGCACTGATTCCGAACGGCTTAACAATTTGAACGCATTTTTTCCTGCGTGTATATAAATATGGAATCACACTAACGATGATATGCGAGAGAATAATTTCTAATTAGCGTGCAATTACGACGTCAAGTCGAGTGAAGCGAGCGTTAAGTCGATGTTTTCGTCCGCTATGATACAAAGTACATAACAAAATAAATGAAAGTTGGATATTTGTGGACGAAGCGAAATTTCATATATGACCGATAATCAATAAAGTAATTGCAGTCGAGGTATAATTGTGTTTGATAATTTATTCCTATTCTTTTTGTGCAATGGCGCAAGTGAGGAGGGGAACCGAGCTGCACGAACCGTAAATGCTCCTTTCTTTGGTGGTTTATGTGTAATATTAGGGCCAACAATGAAACAGCTTAAAATCGACGCTCGCTCTCAATGGCTTCGCGGTGGCTAGAGTCGAGTTTCCTATTCTACGAGGCGGCGACGTGACCCTTGCGTGCGCCGAGCCTGCTGCATCAGAAGGGAAATTGGATTTCGAAGCGTAGGAGCTCGTCGGTGCCAATTCATAAAATTATCTATTACTTTGGGTTTATATGAAATTTAATAATAAATTATCTTTTTTTATTGCTCTATACAGTTACCTACCATATCCTACAGTTATTTTTTTAGCGCTAGATGAAAGATTTTTTTTATCTCAAACAACTCATACATTTATTACGGAATTACTTTATATCTTAATGTAGTTTCATCATCGCCTTTTTCTCACTTTTTATTTCGCCACATTAAAATGATTTTTAAACAAAAATAGGACAATGTTTCAATAGGACTGTTGGCAGTAAAATCATTCTGAATTGGCCTTCAGCAATTAAGATACAGCATAGTTAGTTGTCCTTTTCTACTCAGCGGACGCCTTGAAAGTTCATCGCATTGGCCACATTGGTAAAACTAGTAGGATGTAAATTTAGATTTCACAATACAGAATAGAATCGCTTTAATTTTCATTCGTAGCTGCGAAGCTCGAACAAGTGCGTAAAATTATGCGTCACCTCCTACCACGTAGCAGCCCATACAACATCCATCCGATATATTAGTAAAAATTCGTTCCAAGGTAAAATGACGTTGTTCGTGAATACAAGAAAGCGTGTAATTTTTATAAATATAACTGCCGAATGTTTTTGAGCCAGCCATGCTATTAATATACCAAAACAAGAACTGCATTAATAATCTCCAAGTACATTTCTGAAATTCACTCCAGCATTTTTACTTTATTTTACCATAATATTCATGTCGAATCGTCATTTTAAATTGCTACCTAACAGCCACTCAAAATAAAATAATATTATTATGCTAATTCACTAAACTATAACAGCTTGTTCGAGAGGGGAAATATAATGATGCGGGAGGGGCGGGCGGGGGGGGGTGGGGAATTAAAGGACGACATAACTTGATTTTAATTAAGGAAATGACGTCACATGTGCCAAGTTTTCGGTGGCACCACGGGGCTGCGCCAAAGGCTTGTTCCGAACGCAACCAGTGGGCCACACTCGAACTAGTTGTTGGGAGGTAGGCAGCCCGCCGTGCACGCGTGACGACCAGACACGCTATCCGCTAGCGCAAGTACTTGCCGCTCTAATTACAGTGCAGCGATCTTGTGACGACGATGACACCTAGACTAATGCGACAATTAGTGTCTCTTATCTGGGGTATTTCTAGACTTTAATCTTCAAGACTATATGTGTGTAATACTCATGTAGGTACCTCATACTCTAAATATACCCCAAAATAAATTAAATAGTGTCTAGTTAATTGCCTTGATATGTTTACGATAAGAGATTGTAATTGGGATAGTATATTTGTCTTCATATGATATGTGGGATAGGGGTCAGATTAATTTATTGGACCCTGCATGATTGTTTCCAGATAGGAAATGTTCATATTTCAGTACTTCCTTCACACAAAATATTAATAATCATAGATCCAAATGATAAATTGTTCAATGTTGTTAAAAAAAATTATGATCTTAATGCAGGTGTGTATAAAATATTTTGTTTTTCTATTCAAGCCAGAAAGCATACACATAATATGTTCCAGTAAATGATTTTAGCTTCTTTTATAAATACTACATGTTCCTAAATTTACAAAATATGTATCAGGTACTATGGACGGTTACAGACCTACAGAATCCCGCTTGACGACGTTGCTCTCCCCGCTGTTTCCAGGACGAGGTACTAGCGATCTCGGAGAAGGTGGTCCTGCGGGTGGAAGACCTCCTGGACCGCATCGTGGAGAACGCCGACTGGCAGCACGGGCTGAGCGCCCCGTGGGACGCGGAAGCCGCCGACGTGGACGCCACCACCGCTGCCGACGCCTCGCTAGACGCAGCCAACCAGATGCTGCTGGAGAGCGCGTTCGACTTCGACGACATCGTCAAGGAGAAGCAGATGATCGGTGAGTTTTGCAAAGGGGGTGCTCTCGATGCAGCTAGCAAGGGATCGGGAAATGTTTCTATGTCACTGAAGTCATTTTTACTTCATCCATTAGTTATATTTGTATTGTATAATTTTATGTAGGTAGGTACCTTTTACTGTTTTCTTATTTTTTTAAATATCTGATGAAGAATGAAAGCAGATCAGTACAACTTACGGAGCGGAAAAAATGTGACTAGCCTATAAGTTATAACTAACAGTGGAATTTTAGTAAAAATATAACTTAGTTTTAAATAAACATAAAATTGAATGCTTCATCAAAAAAAGTTTTACAACTAGATGTTCTCATTAAAATTTCAACTTTTAGCCGAAGATCTTTCCAAGATAAAACTTTTACTACGCATCATCGAAGGTCAACCCCTTGCTACTAAGTTCTTTGTTAGTGCTCATCAAAGCAGGTTTTTCTTTGCTGAACTGAGAGTGCATTCAGCTGTGATTTTAACTTGTAGTTTAGTAGCATTGAAACTTTGGCTTGAATCTGCTCGAACTTGCTCTGAAGAAACTAGCTAGCATTCCTTGTTCTATGCTAGCACTTTCGTAACTAGGTTTACTGAAGCGGGGTTCATAACTGCATTTAGAATTGTGAAGTTTTGAGTGAGAATAGTAACATAATATGAATGCTTTTGATCAACAAATTAAAACATTATTTGAGACTTCAATTCAGTTAAAAAATAATAATGATATTAAGAGGGGTGTATAAAGGAGTTGTGTTCACGATATTACCATAGAATATTCTATGATATTACGTGGATTGCAAACTAAAATATATTTAACTATCTTACAATATATATATATTTATTTTGAGAAATTGAAAGCTAATTTAGCTATCCAAATGCTATACTTAAGCTGAAATTACACAGCTAAGGGCGGGTTTTACGACGTGTTAAGTGGCTAACCGCCAGATAAAACTAATCTCAATGATGAAAACATATGGGTTGCTTCTGTTTTCTTCTTAACTGGAAAAAATATTAAACTGGACATTGTAAAACCTGTCCAAAATCAGTCAAATTAAAAATTATAATTCAACTAACTTTGTACCGTGTCAAGAATTTATAAATAATTTGTGAGTTTCTTTCCAAACATAACTAAGTCAATTTTCAAACATCCATCTGCTGCACTAGAGCTAAGCTACTAAGCCCTATGGAAATCCTTGTTTAAAAATAGTCATGGCTCTTAAATACCATCAATCGTGGGAGAAAAAAAAATGATTTATCAATATTACCACCTATTGACTGATCGTTGGGATAATCAGCCTTCAATCGATCTATTCCACTCAGAGAAAAAATGAAGTCAGATACCCTCTCAACATACTACCAGTTTGGAAAAATATATTTATCAGCCCTGATAAATAACCAAGGAAGGTAGGGAAATCACAACCCGAAGCCTGTCCTTAGCGAGTGGGTTTCATGATGTCATTTTGACAGGATTTTGATTGAGGTGTATTCGAGTCCGAGCAACGTTGCTAATCCATCGGCGTCCGTTTGCTGTCTCAGGCGACACGAAACCGGCGAGCTCCAGCGCCGTCGTGGTGCTGAGCTACCCGCGCTACTGCCGCTACCGAGGGATCGCCAAGCGGCTAGAGGGCGTCGGCGCAAAGTGGGCGCGAAACTTGCTGGTGCTGGCTCTGGGCGGCGTGGCGGCGCAGTGCAGGGACACGCGCGTCGTCTTCTGCAAGGACACCTTCGACTATCCCGACCTCGAGGGACACGAACTGCTGTGCAACCACCTCGGTGAGTGCGCAGGAAAGTGACGTATGTTGAGTTCGACGAAATTTCCTAGCGGCAAAGTTATCTAGGAGAAGATTCGGTCTTTTTTCAGATTTTTCTGTTTGATTGGTGTTGTTGATTCCATTTAATTGAATTAAAATTATATAAATTGCTGTGTGGTACAATGAAATAATAAGGCCGAAGTCAATTACCCAGCCTTATGTAGTCCATCACTCAAATAACTGTTAAAACTACAGAAATAAAATTGAAAATAAAATTTCATCAATTTAGGTTTGCTAGGAATTGACCTAGTAGAGACAGAGACTTTGAAAACTTACGAGTTAAACAGCATGACAATTTACAAAGTGTTGGCTTCTTTGCTGCACTGTGAATATATTTATGAGCTGGTATTGTCGGGAGGAGATATTTCAATGTCGCTTGTCTTGTGTTCCAGCTCCAAACTTAAAAGGGCGACCGAGGCGGAAACGGAAAAAGCGTTCAGTCTCTCCTGGCGGCAGCGAGTCCAACGAGTCCGAGTCTTCTCTGTCCACCGTCTCCTCCATAGCCAAGGTCAGTCAGGTTTTTATTCAGTTGCCACCATCATCGATTGAAATTCAATTAGTTTCCAAGCAAGTTATTTGCAGTTCTTACTCAGTTTTAAACTCTGCATGAATATGAGATTCATGACATTAGAGAATCTGACGTCACAGACAATGGTTGGTTCAAAGTATCTCGATTCTCCAGTCTCCCTCAATATCGCATGTCGATCTTTGCAGGTTAAGCAGCCAACGAATCGCAACGGCATCCGCTGCAACAACCTGAACCAGCCTCGACGAAGCAACCGCGTTACGAGTTGCGTCGAGGAGAAAGACTTCCTCGTCAAGTTGCACGGGTTCATGAAGATGAAGCGGACACCCATCGGTCGCGTTCCAAACCTCGGCTTCAAGGAAAGTGAGTACTTTGCGGAAATGCGGCTTGACAAAAAGGTCGGTTAAGGTTAGGTAGTTGGCAGATGGTCGAATAAAGGTGTATTCAAATGTTGAATAATCATATCAAACTGCAAATCTTGTTCAGTAGCACAGTGGTCATTACCGTGGCAAGGTAAAGGTCCAGGTTTCATTTGAAATTGGAAATAATAGCTAATAATAAATCTAGTTACATATTTTCTATTATGAGCCAGCCAAAATTCCAAATTACAAGAGAAAGGAATGGAATCAAAATATACATAAAGGAATTTTACTATCGTTTGACATAAACAAAAAAAGAATCAATCCAACCTTATAAAATCTAATCTATATATTTCACCTTCATAGCATTTCTTAGAGAATAATAGCTGGACCTAAGCAAAAAGTGAAATAAACATCAATGATCTCCTTCTAAAGGTCTAAGTGAATGTGTCACCGCCTTTCAGTCGACCTCTACGCGTTCTACAAGCGTGTGGAGAAGCTGGGCGGCTACAACGCGGTCACCGCCAACCGCATGTGGAAGTTGATCTACGACGAGATGGGTGGCGACCCTCGCAGCACCAGTGCTGCCACCTGCACGCGTCGCCACTACGAAAGGTACGGCATTGATCTTCTGAGACGCGTTACGCAACAGTAGGAGTATTGAGATGACATTAACATGGAACTGAAATGAAAATATGTGCTTTCCACTGGTTTTTGTGACACTGAAAATCCCCTTAAATTTTTGTAAATTATTAAAATTTGGTTGGGATAATTTGTCCTCCAAATCTCTTTTAATTATATTATTAAAAATACTACCTTGCAGAATTTTTCTGTTTTGCTGCAAACATAAATCAGCTTGAAATTTTTCCTATAGTTCATGGCAGTAGCAAGCAGTAGCACCTAGCTAATTGTTACAAAAGTGTCTTGTGACCTCAACAGAAGTTTTCGACATTTATTTCCCCGCATTCTTGCCTAGAGCACTCTATTGTCACCATCGCTAGCTTAGCCAGCAGTGTATGACGTGTTGCGTTTGTTTCGCCAGACTGCTGCTGCAATACGAGATCAACGTGCGCGGGGTGAAGGCGAAGCGGGGGCCCGACTATCCGACGTACGAAGACAGCAAGCCCAGCGGTCCCGACACGCACAACCTGGACGGCCATGACCCACGGGTACGTAGCTCCGTGCGTTCAACCGATCCACGCGTCCTACTCGTTCATGTCAGCTGCAAACGTCCTTGTCAGCAGCACAAACCACAGACAAGTCACGTAGGGTTTAAAGCATTTATCCCAGCTTCTTCATTCCAGATTGGTCCAAAAATAAAACCTGTTAATGTCAATAAGAATATGTAAGGTAAATACCATTTGAGTGAAAGATTCAATTTGAGGTCATGGGTGACAAACAACTTAAACAATCAACACTCAAAAAACCTAATGTTATGATGACTTAATGCAAATCCTTCTTAACAAACTATTCTTCTTCAATTCCCTGCCACTATTGATAACGTACCTTACTATTTATATTAGAACTGGGTTGTAATTGCCGTAGATGGCTGGACAATCTTCAATTGAGAAAAGAAAAAAGTGCACATTTAATTATGTCAACGATGATCTTCGGTGCCGAAAAGTTCGTTTTATTCCCTAGAGATGGCCTTGATTTTCACACTGAAAAATCGGCTGTAACCTTGAGTAGCAAACCAAACTGTGTGAAAGAAAAGAAAGACCAAAATGTTTTGGCCAGCCAACGGACAAATTAAAACGTCTCATCAATCAAGAAAACCACATCTTTTTGCTCATAATGCCTCATTTTCCACTGGCAATGATGACTGCCTACCAGGAATCCTATGAGAACCTCACCCTAACGCGCTTGGTTGTGATTCCAGTTGAGCTGTGCATGTAAATTGAAGAAAACAAAGACCAACACGTCTTGGCCAGCCAACAGACAAATTAGAAACACCCCAAACAATCCAGACAACCAGATTGTTTTGCTCATAATGCCTGTTCACTCGAAATGATGACTCTCCCTACCCGGAATCCAACGAGAACCTGATCCTAACCCTCGTTATTGTGATTGCAGTCGAGCGGAGCCGGCGGCAAGGACAAGTCCCCGATGTCCGCCCTCCGATCGGTGCGACCGCGCGGAGACCGGGCCGGGGACGTGGTCATCATCCCGCTGCCGCCCGACAAGGAGAACATCCCGCTGTCTGCCAACGAGGAGGCCGACTCCCCGGCCGAGATTGTCGAGCTCATCGACATCTCCGACAGCGATTCCCCCGCCAAGATCGGCAGGACCGCACTGCCGGCGCTCAAGAAGCGCAAGCTCGAGATTCTCAAGGAGGGGGGGCTGGAGGTGAGTGCCGCGTGGTTTGGGAGGTTAGGAAAGAAGTTACGCAGAGGTTGAATGTCAAAACTGGAAACATTTGTGAGTTCCATGAAATTCGGCAGTTGAAGTACTTTGAACCATCATTTTTCGATCATAATTTAAAGGCATTTGGGAAAATTTCAGAAACGGACAGAAAAACTAATGTTAAAATGTTCAATTACTACTTTGGGGGTAGCTATTTTTGAAAGCTTCCTTTATATCTGGCAAATGGCTTTTTAACCCACTAAGGATGTTAATGTGATAAATCACCAACCACAGGGCATCTTAGCATTGCTGAAAATTTAAAAATCATATTAAAACAATTTAATTGAGGTCATCTTATTATGAGGAAGTTCTTGGAACACGACAGTCCCAAGAAAGCTCCGATCTTCGGTACTACCACCCATCACAAATTTCCTCATCACAATTCCAAAACAAATTAATTAATCGGTCCGCGGCCCGCGCCCAGGTCACGGCCATCTCGTCCGGCACCGACTCTGAGTCTGGCCTGGCGACGGCGTCGTCGGAACGCCGCGTCTCCGTGATCCAACGCGCGTCGCCCGTCTCGCGCGAGATCTCCATCACCGTGACTCCCGACGTCAGCCACCTGCTCGGCTCTCCCGACTCGGACGCGGCGCCGCGCGCCAAGCCCTCGCGCTTCAGCCCCGACGTCTGGCCCGGCCACCGCGTCACCCAGTCGCGCTCCATCTACTCGCACAACGAAGCCGTCGTCTACGGCAACCCCAAAGAAGGCTTGGCGGTTGGCTCGCGCCTCCCCAGCCCTGCCAAGCCCGAGGTCCTCGACCTTCGCGTCACCGCCGCCGTCGACCTGCGCGCCAACCGCAACGCTCCGTCCAGGAAGCCGCCGCTGCCCGTCATCGACGGCCGAACGATGCTCGGCTCGAACCTCGAGATCACCGTGGTGGACGCGCAGACGAACCGCGGCGGCGGCGGCGGAGCGACGACGGCGCACCGGGCGCACTCTGGCCACCGCAAGGCGTCGCGGCCACGCGAGACCGACTTCGGCTACATCCGCGGCGTCAACACGAGTCCGCACGTGTCCAACGGGCGGCACCGCGCGCGGGCGCAGCACGCCGCGCCGCCGGCGCCCTTCCCGGCGTCGTACCTGCCGCAGTTGGAGCGCGCGGGGAAGGCGGCGCAGCAGCAGCAGCAGCAGCAGCAGCAGTTCATGCCGATGGTCGATCCTGTCTACTACCAGGCGCTTTACGGCGCCAACATGTTCGCGCAGCCCGGCGGGTTCCTGCCGCCGATGCAGGCGCCGCCGGTGTTTGCGCCGACGCCCGAACACCTGCAGCTCTACAAGGAGCTGATGAATCACCACCACCACTCAGTGATGCGCGCGCAGCACGGCTCGGGGGGGTTCCTCGGGCTGCCGCGCGACGGGTCAACTTCGATCACTCCAGTCAGCCAATCGGCACCCAGTTCCAAGTAGGCGGCTCTGCGCGGTTTTCCCCGGCGCGAGGGATGGACTTCGCGGACGGTGCGAGCGCGTGTCGCATTTCGTGCGAGCTGTTAGTTTCCGTTCGCGAGTTAAGTGCATTTCGAGACTTTCGGACATAGGTCGGGTTAGAGGTACTTTGCATCGCGTTTCGTGCATGGTTGGATTTGACTTGTCGTTCACCAAGTCGGAAGAAGTGTTGTTAATTAGATGTTGAGCGGTCCCGACTCGTTTTGAAGCTCGCCCTGCGGATGCAAGGTTGAGTATTTGTGTGGGGTCGATTTCGTTAGGATGTTTCATGCTCGTCGATGAAAAATTGTTGCACGTGGTCAGTGGTACAAATCAACAAGTCAGTTCAATTCATTGTGCCATAGTCAAGTATTTGAAACAATCTGAGTCATTTGGTTCACCTTTCGAATCAATGAGAGTAGATGATTTTGTCATGCAGCCATTTGTTCAGAGACTATTTTCATCGTTAATGACAGCCAAGTTTCCTGCCAGTGTCAATTTTCTGTTCATGAAAATTGTTTCGTCATTCTGAAATTGCATTCTCAGATATGCTTCAGCAAGCACACAGATCTTACAGAAATAATCTACTTATCCAAGCTATAATTGTTAAATTGCTGTTATGTCAAGAGCTGTCTAAAATATACTGGATGTTTACTAATAATGGAGACCGTTCATATTCTGAATTTTTGCTGACACATATGTCTAATGTTGTGTTTTTCCTCTCTCTGTTCAATTGTTTTTGTTACTGTGTTTGTTGAATATAACACGCCATAAATCACATGAAATAACTCATCTGATTTGGACAATGCGAGAGAAAAGTGCTCAGAGACAGTGAAAATGGTACCATCCTCTTGTTTTAACGAAGTCATGGGCGTAACAATGAGTTCAAGGGACCCTAAAGATGATAATAATAAATAGTTATGAAAATAATGTAAGTTATGTAGAAAGTGAATGACGAATGACAAGTCAATTGTGATTTACACAACTTTGATGTTCTAGGCCTAAATTGTTTCAACACTTACAGAAACACCTTGTATTTTATTTTACGATTAAAAAGTGTTCATTGTACATCTATTATTCCTGTGTCGAAACAAAAGTAGTTTAATGAAGATATGAAAACGTAAATATCAGAAATAGTTTTTTACGTATTCTGATAAAATCTCACATGGGTAACAGCTACCGATTTGTCCCTGTAATGTTCAGGCATGCCGAATGGACGAGTATCTGGCCGCGCTAGGTTTCTGCCAAAGAACACATTTTCATTTGTATTATGTGATGTTTATGTAGCAAGACTTTGTAGACAAAAATAATGTCCTGTGTACATATTTTGGTTTGAAATCGTACTGTTATGGAGATATTGTATGTTCGATGTACAATTATGGCGACTGTACGTTCGTATACTGCAACGTAGAGTATTATTTGTGTACAGAAAAAAAAAAAATTACCTATTGGATAATATACGTATATTATTCTAAACAGTCTGTGTAAGGTCTCCAAATCTAACCTTTGGTATTTTATATTTCAGCTTGACTTTAACATGGGGGGAAGAATTAAACAACTGCTTTAAACGAAATTCCTGAGGGTGCCAAGCTTAGTACAACTCAGAAACTAATTTAAATCACTACTTAAATATATATTAGCAAATTAATTAATTTATTATTGAATTATGATCATACCAAATCATACCATGGTACATACCATTGGTACTTAATCTCTTTGGTGAAGAGTGTCCTTTTGTACATAAATCTCATATTATCTTCGCCTGTTGAGGGATTATGCATATATTTTTTTCAAATTTCTTGCTAGTGAACAATAGGTAAATTACATCCTTTTGCTGTCTCTACATCCTCAACGCCGACCAAGTCGACGACTGGTGGAGGTGCCGGGTTTTACAGGTTATCAAACAAATTGCAATTAATTATCGATTAACCAGCGAAATTGTGTATATGCAGAGAAAGTTTGATGTGAGATAATAGATTTCTCGCTACCACCCTTCCCCTCCTTGCTCCAACACTACACAGTTCTAAATTTCTACTTCCAAATTTGCTTATGACTTAATGAACCTGGTTCCGAAATATAATGATGTTCTATAATTCATTCTATGATTGTGATGTCGAATTTGGAGAGCAGTTTTATAAAATAACTTATAAGGCATCGATACACATAAGAAGCAACAATGGCCACTTACAATCAGGCAGGTAGTGTTCTTCTGGAATCAGAAGATCGGTCAGATGGTCGTGAAACTCCGAGGTGCGATCTCGTGGAGGTGCCGGGTTGACCTGACCTGCCGATTGTTGGTTTGGAGCATTGGAGCATTTTATCGACTTTGCCTTTTGATCACCGAAAGATTGCGCTGTTGTATAAATCGGCTGATTTTTAGGGCACTAAATTCGACTCCAACCAAATATAAGACATAGACAGGGTAATTTCTTCATAGTTGGTCTATCCTGCTGGGTTCGGTCCCAGGCTAGGCAGACGCTTGTTTCAACGGGCACGTTGCATTCATTTGCATTGAACCGTCTAACAGTAGTCTAACAGTAGATTTTTGGCCCAATTACCGAAGGGAATTAATGGCGCAATACTCAATTGTAAATTGAAAGTGTTAGAATACCCTGAAAAAAATGTCGATTTAATCAGTCGAATTAATACGCGAGTTGCATTTTTACCTTGCTTATTTAGTGGGATACCTTCAAATGCAGAGTATTCTTACCCGCGCATGATATTTAATTTTTGAATATATTTCTCGTCAACGTCGAACTTATTAAACAGTGAAAGCTTCATTTGATAATAAGAGAATAAAATTACGGCTGATATTCGTGTGGCACAATGGCTCAGTGATAAAGTCGCTTACTTGTTAAGCTCAAATTCTACTGAGAGTGGTTCGAGCCCAGTAGCGACCAGCTTTTTTACCATAGTAAAGACCTTTCAATATATATATACAAAAATATCATTCATATCACATCCCTCGAATGGCCGAGTGGGTGAGTCGCTTGGTTCATAACGCAAAGGTGATGCGTTCGAATCCGGGTGGCTTTTGAGCTTTGCTCATCATTCGGGGTAGGGGGGTACGTCCGCCCCATTGAAATTTTAATAAGTACGAAAGGTAAACAAACAAAAGTAATTTATATACTCAAAAAATCTTCGATGTGGCATGGTGTCACGGCAGCCGAGTGGTAAAGGTCCGAGATTGGTAATACGAAGGAACCAGGTTCGAATCCTGGCACGGTCGCAATTGCGAAGTTCATTTTTGCAATAATTTTAGGCGTTTGTATTAAAGATAGTAGCAAAAATCCAAAACTCGGTCGCTTCGCGCCCTCGTTTTGGATTTTTGTGGGAAAATACACGCCCCACCCTAACACCCTAAGCTCGTACATTTTGGTTGGCTGAACAGTTTGGTCTAAGCGTACACGAGTGAGCGCAAAATTAGTAGACAGCGCCATCTTGTAGCTAAAATTGAACAAATCTGTGACTTAGTATATTTTTTAAAATTTTCAATATTACATTATTTGAATATTGCAGATTTTCACAAGACATTTAAAGGATGAGAATTTGATTTCGACTCTCAAAAATGTCGGAGGCACCTGGAATCGAACCCGGGTCACTAAATTGGTAGGCAGGAGGCCTATCCTCGAGACCACACCATCGACGTTTCAACCGATCCAATTTTCCGTTCTCATTGCACTTGGTGCGCTAGTATGCTTTTTTCAGATAATCGACTTGGTTCTTTACATTGATGACGTCCAAGACCCAAGTCACTGTCTTTAAGCGTGTGCTCAATTTATGCCAATGCCAGGCATTGCCAAAAAGCTACGTCCGCTACTGGGATCGAACCCGGGTCGCACCAATGTTCCATCCGATTTCAGGCGTACTGCCCACTGGACCACGCTATTGATAAGAGACGGGTGTGTATTTGTCATATCTATTGTTGCGATTAACTTGAAGGCTATCAAAGGACGAAGTATTTTCTTTACGACGACTTTTCGTGCCGAAAGGAGCATAGAAGTAGCTGAAGATTGTCGGGAAATAACCTGGAACATGCGTGACTTGAACCCAATCGCTCATGGTGGGAAGTCTGCAGGCTGTGCTCGAGACCATTCTGACAATCAGTGGCGGATCCAGGGGGGGGGGGCGATAGGGGCGATCGCCCCCCCATGAATCCGGTAAACTCCTCATCCCTGAGTGCATTTCAAAATCATGTCCATGGTTTGGCTGAAATTTGTAAATTTGATTTTTAGTGGAGAAAGAAATTGCATTATACTACATTACAATATATAGTTTAGTCAGTTTAGTAGAAAAACTTTCTTCAAAAAACGTAATAACCATTCAAACATGAATATCTTAGGTCCTAACTTTAGTGCCTGTGTATTGCCTGAAACGCGTAGATTTGCTTCATTGAGAGACCTTGACGTCGCAATTTTTCGGGGGCTCGGCCCCCCCCCCCCCCCCCCCCCCCCGTTGTCAGCTTAATCGCCCCCACCATGAGTGGTGTCTAGATCCGCCCCTGCTGACAATGGTAAGTTTCTATAGTTTTAGGTATATTTTGTGTAGATCTTGTAGTGTGTAGTGTGTTCTTGTAAAGGATAATGTAAAAAAAATTCCTTTTAAATAAATAAAGTTATTATCACATGATTGTTTACGTGAAAGTAATTATTGAAATTTATTGGTAAGTGATGATGCGCCTGGTAGATCAGGTGTTTGCTCGGATGACCGGAATCCACTTCCCAGAAGGGGCAGCAGCCCGTCTTACCCATATACCTCTCTAGGCGCACTCGTAGGTGGCAAGGATATGAAATAAACCTCAGAATACTAGAAGACAAGATTATGATTAAGATCACATAAAAGTACCTAATACCTACGTAATATGTATTACATTGTTAGTCACATTCTATCAATTCCTTCAGGCTACATAATTTTCATTCGAATCCACTTGGTTTCACGGTTTCACTGCAAAGTGCAAGATTTATGTAAATTTTCAATAGCCAAATGAAGGAGCTAGTGCCTAATATTGGGTGTAGGCTGCCAAGTTTTTTAAATCCTCCAAATCCTTAATCCTTAATCTTTTAATCCACAAGGAAAAATCTTCAAGATGTGTTCATCCCAGCTCTTCTATCAAAATCTAAATATAAGTTGCTAAAGCAGAACTTACCTAAGCAGCTGCCGACAAACTTAACAGCAAGGCTATAACAGCATTGAGAGGACAAACCAGCATTCGGGAAGCATCGGGGGAAATAACACTAGATGGCATCTATTTCATTTTGCTTGTATTGTAACACAGTAATGAGCGGTCCCAATGAGCAGACCTCGTTTCAACGAGCCCTTGCCATTGGTCCGTCGGTACAGTCGTCACCGTTACAATGGGAAATAAACCAAACAACCTGGACTCGACAAGAATGAGAGATAGAGAGTAAGAGAGAGATAGAGAGACGACACACAACTACAGTCAAAAGAGCCGTAAAAATTACACAAACAGTTGAAATTATCATGTTTTGGGTTTCTATTTGCTTTTTTGAAAAATACTGAATGAATGAATAGTCCAAGTCCCAAAATACATTACATAATTTAAATATATTTATTAATTCCGCTTTCACTCCGACACCAATAGTTTGCTGCCACACTTTTTTTAGAAGTGCATTTAAAACAATTTGCAAAGAAATATTTTATTTGCAATTTACAAGACTTTCACACTTTTTTCAACACCGTTGCATACAACCGAATGGATGCAGATGAGAAACAAATCAATCTTTTAGAGGCTGCTGCTTCATTCGAAATGTATTTATACTTTTAATCTAAAAACCTTTCCTGGAACAAGTTAATTGGCTCCATTACGGCTCCACATTCTTTGCATCTTTTTGGAATATTTAAAAGTTTGGAATATCGGTGCTGCAATTTAATAATTCCACGCACACTTTAATTTCATTTCCAAAAAGACAAAAGAAACATAAAAGTTTTAAAAAACCTATCCAATATTTTTTATTTATAATAGTTTTGGTCTTGTTCACAACAATTGGGGAGGAATATCCTTGTCCGGAGAGTTTTATCGCTATTTATAGGGACACTGGTTTCAAACCGAACCGTGATAGCTTCCATTGTCGAGAAGTTGAAAACACTCATCACACTAGTATTATATTATTACAACAGATAAGTACAGTCCGAATTGCTGACAAACGCGCACATGTCTACCAAACGAGTCGGGAGGCACCAACGGTCCATGGCCGCGCTCGATCCACCACCTCCTTCGAACGTCCACGGCACTCACTGCGAACTCTCCACGCACCCAACAATGTTTCTCCTCCGACACTTGTCCGTTCGCAATGGTTCCGTCGTTCCTGCCACACGGTGGTAGCAAAGTGTTTGTACCGAATTTCACAAGCCGTGCGCGCTTAAGTACTTGATATGGGCGCCGCCCGCTTCGACGGCCGCCAACGACGATCACACGACCACCCACTCGCCGACGCCGATTAACTAATAAATTACGCTTCAAATTTTACGTTGATTATCAAGATTTTCATATCACAGTCAACAGATGCTTGAAATAGCAACACGAGACAAGCTGCTGGTCGCCGCCGCGTCGCGTTGTTATTAAAAGCTGTGGCAAATCAGAGAAAGCGTTTCCAAAGTCGCGGGACTTGAAAATGAGTCGGTGAGAACGCGACTTGGCCTTGCAGGCGATTACGAAAGAGCAACCAAGAAGCCTACACCGCAAACCGTTTCCTTCATGTGAAGCAGAGGCGCACTCTCCACAGCCAATGTTTAAATTTTCGTGTCGAGACAGGTCCTTTTAACGATTAGTTCCAAAACGAAAAAACTTAAGTCGATTGTTTCAGTGAGTCTTTGGACGAGAAATCAGATGAAAACACGGGCGTGAGATTTCCGGAATGTGCGCTCCGCTCCACGACAGGAAGAGAAACAGCTAGCGGCCTACTCTCCTCGCGTGCAAGGCCGAGTGGCGTCAACGAACGAAGCGCGGGCGCCGTCCCCGGCCGCCCGAGGCGCTAATCCGACGGGTCGCATAAATCGTGTGAGTGTCGCGCCGGTCGCGAGTGGGTAGCCGCCGCCGCCGCCACCGGGCCATCCTTCCCTACCTCGCGCTTTCATCACTGGCTGACCGCCGGCGACTTCTTGTCCGAGTCCTGGCTGCTGGGCCCCGTGTTGGGCCCGGGCCCCGGCCCCCGGTCGGGCCCCGGGCCGGGCAAGGGCCCACCGCCGCCGCCACCGCCGCCCCAGCTGTTAGGCGGGCCCGTCATCGGGGAGTCTTGGAAGCCGTGCGCGTCGTGGTCCATCGAGTTGGCGGCGTCGTACTGCGTGTTCTCCAGCCGCGTGATGAGCCTCTCGTCCTCGTCGCCAAACTCGCCGCCCATCAGCGACGGCTCGCCGACCACCATCACGTCCTGCCGCACGGGACAAACGTGTCGAGATCGGAAGCAAGCGCAATGGTGTGTGTCGGGTGGGGTGGTGGAACTTGGTTGAATTTAGTTTCGTGGTAGGTTTGTTGTTGGTTGGGGTTTGGGAGGGATAAAGGGGAGAGCACAACATTGTATATTTGTCAACCGTTGTAATTTTTATTTGTGTATTTGTTAAGGTTTGCTCTCCCCATTTTACTTGCAAGCCTTCAAATTTAGGGGCGCTACAAGAAATGCCTTGGCCATTAGGTCATGATGGTAAGGAATACTGAAAAGCTTGAAACTCTTAGTTCCTAGCGGAGAACTGGACAAAATGTATGCAGCAATGGATTTTATGTCTATTTGGGTTAATTATGAGCATACTTAATCTCTACAATACAACACCAATTTATATGTAAGGAAAGACGGCTGCTCGACAAGAAACAGAAATATAACTTTTTTTCTGGTATTGGGAGTAATCCATGGATTTGACAAAATGTAATGGAATCGATCTCATTATTGGCTGTCTGTTTTTGAGCATCCTTCCTTCATCACTTGTTCATTCACACAAAACACAAAGATGAGAAAAAAGGAAACTGGTATCAAACTTTTGTAACAAATGGTAGGCTCCCTCTGTTCTGATCTATTTTAATAGCTTTGATGCTATTGCTGCCAAGTTTTCCAACACCTACAGTTATTTGGTCTGTACATTTCTTAAGAGATAAAATTTAGCTTGGAATTTGGAAGGTAATTTTACCTTGTATAAATGGCTATAATCAGAGAAGAGGCTCTGCAAGGAAAAAAAGAAGCTTGGCTATAGTTTTCTCTAGTTATTGTCTTGAATTGATTAAACTTTGTAGAATCATTTGGCTGCCCAAACACAACAAGCTGCTAGTTCTGTTTTCACTTGAAACGCAATACTTATGTTTTTGTAAAAAGCTAGGAAAGTAGCTTATTAACACAAACTTCTTGTGTGCAAATGTTGCAGGTGTTCAGGTGTTCAGGTGTTCTAGCAAGTTATCGCAGGTATCGCAGGTCTATGTGGACATTAGCTTCAAAATAAAGCCACGGGATCCACTTTACACGCAAATATACACCAGCAAGTATTTTCATCGGGTATTCGAAGGATCTTGTGTTTCCGAGTCCCACCCCTGATTGACTTGTTGACCTTTTATTGAAAAATATAAAGACTTGCTAGTTGGAGACGGCTCCAGATTCCCCATTTTCAAAGCGGTTTCAAGTAATTTCTTCACTATAGTGTTTTTCATCCCATGCCTATGAATAATGATAAATGAACAACCCATCATCTAGAAAACTTTCCAGGGCATACAGGGGCTAGGAGCACTAACTCGAATTATTCCAAATTGCACTCTTGCCATCTAACATTTAGCTAGAGAGCCAGGTGCCAGGACTCTGCCCTAACCTTCAAATTCAACGCTCTTCGCGTCGTTGTCACTCATCGAACCCGAACATCTCACTAACCTGCGAAGCGAGCGAGAAGTTGGGCCCGGGCGAGCGCTTCTTGTTTGGCGCGGGCGCTGCGTTGTTAGCGGCGCCCGACTGCGAGCCCTTCCGCTTCCGCCGCTTGTTCGCGGGCCGCTGCGACTCTGCAACACCAGCCGCAACCGTACAATCCTCGGGCTTCACGGAAACGGCGGGCTTCGCGCCGCCACGCGAGCCTAAATAGATCTAGTCGTCAGGATCGTCCGTCTCACGAGTCGGAGAACAGAGGCAGGCGAGAGATTGGCGCACATGGTTAGTTTTACGTTTTACGTGGGGACGGGTTTACATTGTGGTTATTTTTAATGGGATTGAGGGTCTGGCATGTCCACTCTAGCTGTTCAACTGACTGGTGGAAGCCGTATTGAATTCTATTGATGATAATTTACATTTTTTAGATTATTATTTACAAAGTTAGATTATATTGACATCAAATCAGGAGAAATGTGCATGTTTGACATGTTGAAAACATAATGTTATAAATAAATGATACGTTTGTGAAAGATAAGTGTTTCTACAAATCTATTCGGCTGGTCTACAATACCTAAGAGAGTGCTAAGAAATCAAATAGTTTGCGGTTGCTGGGAAAAAGTCAGCGACCGTCGGAAAAAGTGAATACTAACACGTTTGCTTGCAGTCGCAAAGTGATAAAATCTACGCAAGTGATGTTGAGCAAAAAGTACAAGCAAAGAAAGGAACCAAGAGAGGAACCCCAAATACAATTTTTTTTGGTAAAATACCACACATTTACAGCAAACCATACAGGGAACTAAGACCTACTGTACCAAAACCATTCTACAAGGGATATTTTGGCCCTCTTAATTGTGCCTAGAGGAATTTTAAAAATAATTGAACTAACTTATTCCAGATGGGTCATCACTGATCTTCTTCTGAATACTATTGCAAAGCAATGTCAATGTGTTTCTGCCCAATTAACATTAATATTCTTCATCTTCCAACATAAAAGGTATCTTCCAAAAATTACAGATAGCTGTCTCAACGTCATGCAATCATACTAATTTAGATTTGGTGGCTTCTTTTGAGCTTCATCCTTTATAGTTATGCAAATACTGCCACGAATCTCCGACGAACCCCGACTGCCATGCACTAACCCCGTCGATCCCAACGTACATCCGGTGGGCGACGCAGGCGACCGAACCATGCACTAGCTACCCGGTTAGTGGTGCCCCGTAACCGCTAAGAGAACCAGCCAAGATCGGTCTACCTCGCTTACCCGGAGGCGCCACCATTCGCTGCCACTTCTGGAACAGCGTCGTTTTGAGGCAGTCGCGGGGACTCAACGCGTACGCCTTGTGCCGAGACATCAGCTCCTGCATCGGCTCCAGGATGACGCACAGCTGCCGACAAGAGATCAGTGTTAAGGCTCGTTCACTACCGTGGTAACTTGGCCGTTAGACTTGTAACACATCCACCGTTCACACGACCATTTGCAAGTAACTCGTGAACTTATAACTTAATGTTAACTTAATATTTGACAGTGCCAAAGATTATGGTATTTTATAGGTGATGCCTGGTCTTTGAAACTTTGTCTGTTTTGGCATTCTATCATTGATTTCTCTTTGGATTATTGACGGTTTATTTTGTGACACAGCACAGCACATTTTGGATAACTACGGACTTGAGACACTGACAGTGACATATTTGAACCTAGCTAAAATGCAATTTGCAAGCTTATTGCCATGAAAAACTCCAATTTTCTATTCCTAAATTAGTTGATAATTTTCAGTGAATGGCTAACTTGTTTGGGAATGCAAATGGACCATTTGCGGTTGTGCATTTTTAGGTTTTAAGTGACTGTTCGAGCTTGTCTTCACTGTTCAAACATCATACTGAGAGTTTAGGTTTGATGCTTTCTTACGCTGTTTCAATGTAGTATTATTGTAACCTGCTGTGGGGTGGGTTATATGACGTAGGTACATATAATTCAGTTTTGATAAGATTGAGCAGTTATCCATAAGAGCGGGGGAAACATCATCATTTGTTGAGCTTTGGAAGACTTCTTATAAGTTAGGTAACTTAATATTATTGTTTCCTGCAGCAAAAAAGTTGATTCCGTTCAACCAAAAATTACTTCAGAAGTTCAGATGCTCATTCTAGAACACTTGAACTAACCACATAATTAATGCTCACAACTCAGGAGCAGAGCAGGAGCAGGAGCAACACTTCTTGCATTTTGGTAGCTTGCATACCCACCGACTTTAACTTCCTCTCTAAGATCGAATTGTTCACACTCAATTTATTTAGGCTAAGCACAAAAACTTTTGAGAATTTAAAACTGATTTTGAATAAAACAGGCGACCACAGTGCTGAGTGCAGTTAATGTATAACCTCTCAATAAACATCACTATCTGTATTTCCCACTTATCTTCATGCTATTGCACTGTTACTTTATCTCCTTAAATCATCTTTATCTGCATGTTTTTTTATCTGTTTCTGTGCAGGTTTCTCCAATTGCTAGCTTCACATGTGGTTTAAAAATAAACTTCAATAAACCTGAGTATGACACCCTTCATAAATTATGAAGGTATTCATTTAGCTAGCTACTGCTCAGTTCCAGAAGTATGTTTAGAATCGAAAATGATTGGTAGTATGTTGTTTTGAAAACTAGTTAATGCTCTGAATGACTGTTATGAAAGAACCACCTACTTCCTCTAACAAAACTAACAAACAAATTTCCTAGAAATAATTTTTTATCTGTATATGCCACTCCAACCAACTCAAAACATTGAAGAAGCAATGCAAAAACATTAGTGTTTTCATTCTGAATGTGTCTACCTCTGCTCTCAATTGAAGTGTACCCATCATGTACCTCCTTATCAAAAAATCCTGCCATAGTGGGACTTCTACCTCTTTGCAAACAACTTGCCGTCGTTCATCGCTCAAGAACAAAAGCGTCGCCAGCTCTGTTCCAAATGTACTTAACCCTGGCTATGTGTATCGTGTACCTGCTAAACAACCAATCCTACCATTTAAGACTTCTACCGAGTCACAAATAACTCATCATTCATCTCAGCCGCAGCTGTTCGAAGCCCCTGCACCCGTCCCGTGAACTCACCCTGAGGTAGTTGAGAGTGGAGTTGGTGATGCCCTGGCGGGTGATGTTCTTGGAGAGCTGGTCGAGCATCGCCGGATCCTGCTGCGAGTGCATCCCGACCACCGACCGCGGCACTAGCTCGCGGTGCGTCCGCACCGCAAAGTGCCACGACTTGATCCGCATGAGGTCGTCGAAGGTGAACTCGAGTATCAGCCGGCCTTCCGTGCACACCTGAAGAGACGCGGGGGTTAGTTTTCGAAGGCGAGGACACGGGGAGGAACGAAGAAACTTCGTGGCTTATGGTGTAAATGATGAAAAGAGCGTTGGGTAGGAGTGATGATGGCCGCATCGTTAACTTAGGTGTCAAAATGAATGCTGGGTAGAGTTGATATAACAGTGAAAATTCGGACCAAAGGAATAACCTGGGCACAATAGGCAACTTTGAAACCACAGTTTCTTGATATTATTTACAGGAATTACAAGCAGTGATAGTAGATTTCTTGATTTAATCACTAACACCAGCAAAAATCTATGGATGGTAACCCTTCAATGGCTTGTTGAGATTGTTTTCAAAGCTAAATCATAGCTTGTTTTGCAGAAAAAGGACCCCAGCAGTGTGATTGTAATTTTTTGCAATGTGAGATGAGATGTGAGTATTCTTTTGTTTCATTAAAAACATTGAAAAAAGTTCTCGTCTCAACTCTCCATAAAATGAACAGAATTGCACTGCAGGACGGCTATCCCTGTTTGGCTAGTAGCGTTGAAACGCTCCCCCTATCCCTGAATCAGCTATCGAACGCTTACCTTTGTGAACATGGGTTTGCCGTGATGTGTGACCATTGTACACTGGTCGCAGTCTAACGTGATGCTCGTGTTGTGGAAAGACTCCTTGGGATGCTTCAGATTGTAGTAGAGTTCCGTGACGCCTCCCTCGAAGATGCTCCGGAAGTACCGGGGAATGAGCGTCCTCCCTATCGCTGCAGACACCGCAAAACGCACTCGTTAGTTCGGTAAGTGGGTGGAACGGCATCGGGATGTTGGTGATCAGTTTCGTTCATCAGCATTTATCAGTGTAAACTAAAAGCCTCTTTTAATCGGGACTTTCTGAAATTTACGAGGTACTGTTCTGGAGAAACAATTCCAAGATTTTACTCCATTATTTTGATTGTAGGTGGCTGTATTGATGTCAAAGCTTCCTTAAAATAAACCTGTGAGTAATTCTAGTGACCAACTATTGATTATCTCAATGTTTGACTAATCAAATGATCACTAATGAACCAACATTTCTATGCAAGTTCTTGGATAGAACAACTATCACAGAACATAATATCCAGCATGAAGCCCATTAATTATTAATCACTTGTCTCCAAAACATTGCAAGCAAGGAGATACACCAGTAACTTTGTAAGTAGCCAGTGAGTAACTAGATAGTTGCTTACTGTATCTTTTAGGTCCATCTTCTAAACAGAACGTAAGCGTTAGGTTGGCGTCGTCCTCAAAGAATTCCGTCGCAAACGCGTCCCACCAGAGGTTGTCGCTTTCCTGAAACAACGCGTCAAAACATCGGTCAGGACTTGCTCCAGTAACAATACGGAATGTCTCTAACGAAGTTGTAAACCCATCATATGGATGTTCCAGATACGATGCATGTTCTAGTTTCATAGATTAACAATTTGAGAATAACGCCCCGATTTACAGATGACAATAATAAATCATCAAATTGATTAAAAACAATCATTTTAACAATTTTTGAATTATCATTGTGTTTTAGGATTGAAAATTTTATCTGGTCTCTATTTCCAAAAGATTTATCTCATTAAGAAATTACAAATCAACTGATAATGAAAAACAGTTAACCCCATATTAAATACCGAAATAATCATAGCACATATTGATCAGGTAACTTGTACTAACATGAGTATGAAATCCATACTAATTTTGTTCAATTATGTGCAATTTCAAAACCAACATGACTTGATATGTTTTCATCTGGCAAAGCATTTCCCTTAGCAAAACTAAAAACACTTTACCCCACTATCACATATTGTTCTTTGAATTTTTTGGCATTTCTCACAAAAGGGTGGCAATTCATTCAGTAGTGGTGAAGTGGTTAATTGTAGAGGTGGGGGAGTCGGGGGTAATCATGTGAACTAATTGAATCCAGGGCTCACTGCCATGAACGCGGCGAAACAATATTTGCAAGCAGCCCTGCAGGGTGAACGAATTGATTCGTCTTATCAACATCAAAGCACATAAACGATGTAATCTATGAGCCAATTAGGAATCCAATTAAAATTCAAATTGACTAATTGGCGCGCACTACGCGCGAATTAATTACGTGTGCAGCTTCTAGGTGATCGAAGCATTTAGCAAGTTCATATCATTGTGAAAACTGGAAAGTAAAACTTGGGTTGTTACTTGTCAGGGAAGTTAGGTCGAGTCAGAGCTCAGGTTTGAATGACAGGACAACAAGGGAAATCAATAAAGCGAGAGAGACAGAGAGAGACAGAGTGAGAGATGGAGAGGGAGAGGAGAGCAAGAGAGAGGTGCGGGGGTGGAAGGAGGTGGCAGAGCGGGTGGGGAATGGCGAGGGGGGAGGGGAGAGATGAGCGTGTAGTGTGGAGGATAGGAAGGGTTGCTGCTCATGCAGGGATAGATGTATTGATTAACTAAGTACAGGCCCTCGATGAACTAGTCCATGCTTATTAGCCACGTTATTAAAACATATTACAAACTGATATTCACCCTTACAGTAGTTAGAATAGGTGTGTAGAATCTAGCAGGTAGATTTATGGCAAATTCTTAGTAGCGAAATTGTTTCTATGTGCGGTTAAAATCGTGTAGTGTGATTTGTGAATGAAAATTTGATATCCACACAATTGGGTAATTGCTCTTAATGACTGGAACACGAACTATGTTAGTGAAGCGATGGAACGGGATAGCCCTCGGTGCATCCGTGAATTACGCCCTGCGGTTTGTTTACGTGCAGCGTTCAATTGCACACCGAAGCAATACTCAAAACACTCGAAAAAGTAGACCAACAAGACTATAAAATGCAAATTACCTTCACCCGTCAATCAATCAATCCCCCGCCCCCCAACCCCCCGCCCGACGCCCACACGCGTACAGTTATGCTAGGCTTTGCAACAGATGCCGCTAAATGCACCGAGCAAATTAACTAACTCCCTAATTAAGGCATGTGCTCGATGATTTTAAGAGATGTATAGTAGTAAAAATTCAGGAAAACTTTTAGCGTCGAAAATCTCAGCGATTCGTAAATTGGCATGGAAAAGTTACGTTTGCTTTCCGAGTGGCCAGCACGAGAAAGTCCCAAGTCTATTTTGTCAAAGTTGTGAGTGGGGTGAGGTGATGATTACTCGGGAAAGTTTATCTGGGGTGTGACAGGACGACAGGAGAGGCAGGACAGCGAAGACAAGACGAGAGTCAAGCAGGCTTGCTCTGCTAGACATGCTGGGAGGGACGGGAATTGCTTCCTCCGTCGTTTATGGCAAAATCCGTCTAACACCGAATTTCAGGACCTTCCCTCTGCATTCTGCCATCAGGAGTAAAACTTTTCGCACGCTGGACGTGAATCAAAAACTGGACACTAGTTGTCTTTGTTTTGGGAAACTAAAGTGAACAAATTTATGCCAAAGAAAAAAATACATTTCCATGTTTTTTTTTTTTCCAAAAATCATTACGCTAATTGCCACCCTGGCTCAAGGAGCGAGGTACACTATATGAATGGAGGAATGCATTGCAAATCGTCGAAGTATAAATTGAAAATAATGCAGATTTTAGGTCACCATGAGGTGATGGAGTAATTTCGCGTATTGGAGGTATTTCACGTATTTGAGGGTGTGGAATGTATCGGGTGTGTAGAGGCATGCATCAGTAGTCATTGAATTTTAGTTTTATCCCGTGATAAAGGTATTGGTTGGTGGCGGGTGAGTTTTTGATATTTTGTTTGATACAGGGATGCGTATTAGAGGAGGACGAGGCTCATGGCACAAAGTTAAGATTGATATTGCGCGAGGTTTATTTATATGGGCCATATTAATGGTGTTAATAAAAATGGATATAATGGTGTAGTAGGCCATAAATGTCAATGTCTTGTTTGGCCCCTGCACTTATGGAGTGATGATATGGTACTTAGTAAGAAAATAAAGACTTCTGAGTTCTGAACATTTTGTTGATATACACTGTGTAGGATACCTTGGATACCACAGGAGCATGTCTCAGAAGAAGAGTGTCTCACTGCTGAGTTGGAGGGATTTGAGGCTTACTAAGTGTCTTTGAGGCTCTAGCAGAGGTTGGGGCTTACTAAGGGAGGTTGAGGCGGAGGTTGAGGCTAATTATTGTAGTGTTAAGTTGAGATAGAGGCTCACCTCCGTCCGTTGCTGCAGCCGCTTGTTGAGCTCGTAGATTCGGTAGTCGGGTTGGCCGAAGTACGGAGTGTGCCGCCTAGCAACAGGAACAGATCTACCAAATAAGTCGAAAACCAAGCCGTCGCTCCGGCTAAAGCTACCCCCAGCCCCTAGCCCAGAAGCATATTAATTATCACTAAGCCCAGTGTATATACACTATATGTATTTGTTCAAAACAAATACAAATAAATGATAAACATATTAACTTTGCATTGTATTTGCGTCCAAAAAAGCAAGCAGCATACAGCTATCAGACTATACAGATATGATTACCTATACATCAAACAATTATCAATTAAAATAATTAGGGACCATCGGTGAAAAGAATTAGTGACCATCAGCGTAGGTATACATTCAAGTTTGCTGGCTTGAAAAGCTCACCCATGGTTATCAATCGCAAGAAATAAAATAGCGAGCACACCAAATAGATGAGAAACACCTTCTTGTTCATTATTCTGGCAAACCTATAATAGAGCTGAGATGGCACCTGAGAAGGCGCTATAATCGTTAGCAGCTGACTGCTATAGTGATAAGCTACCAGATCAACCGGTATCGCGGGACAGAATCGAGGAAAAAACCGCGACAGTTCGAGAAGACAGATAGGGCATACCATTTACATACATCGAAGTATCTTCATTTAAATAATGATCGACTCATCTATTGTTATTGACCATTGAGTATTGAATAGACTAGTACTATACTGGATGCGTTTGGACAGGTAGGTATTTCAATCACATTGTCAGCCACCGCATGCTGTTCAAGTAAACCAAATACCTAATTGCTGGAATACACCTCTGAATATAAACCGAGGCTAATTAGCCAGCCTATCCAATTGCGGTCATTGTGTTACTAGACAATGGCGATAATGCGATCAAGCTGACATTATCGGTCACAATCTTGCCGATCGAGTTTCAGTTTTCGAACGCGATAAACATTCAACAAACGTAGTCCTAAAGAATGCAAAATATCCTCGTGTTTGTTTGAGAAATTGGTGTTTCCTAACGAGCGGCGAGTGATTTGTTTCACAGAAAAGTGTAACATCATTATAGGCGAAGTAATCGCGACACCAGCCTAAGGTAAGGTGCATTATGCGCGATAACGCAACATCCTGTTGTCAAAGTCTCGAGGAGCCGAGATACCTTGCAAAACACACAGCGCGCGATATGGTGGTCGCTTGCTTCGCTTGTTAACTCGCGTTCAAACTTCAAACGTGTGCTATACTCCAGAGAACGCGATGGTAGTTTATTGTGCGGTTGCAGCATATAATTGGTAGGCGACGCATTGTAATGCTCCGATATATATATTATATCCGCGGCCGTTCCGACCAAGTTGTCGTCGCTGCAGGGATAACTTTATCGCGCACTTACTTTTATTTATTATCGTGAGCATACACGTGGTCCCTTGCAAGGCGCTCTATAGGTAATGTCGTATGGGATAAGGCATCGCCATCGATTTCACATGCAGCATGGAATAATGTTTATATCGGTGATTGCGGTGGCCACGTCGGGTGACGCCGATCAAAGCCAGCGTTGCGATTCGAACAAGGTGATATGCGATCGGTGGGGATCACGTCCAATGTTGGATGAGAGGGGTGAAAAGGGTCAAGGGAGCTCAACGCTATACCCTTCAAAGTTGGCGCAAGATTTGTGTTCCACGAATGGAGGTCTAAAGAGGCTGAATAGTGCAGCCACGTTTGGAAATTTCGCCTGTTACCCAAATACCACAGGCTGTATCAATTTTAATTTTGTAGCCACCCCCGAAAGGTATATTTCTTTGGAATCTGTGTCAAATAATTAGACTCAGTGACATTTGGCGGTCAAAATGACATGGGCCAAACTCATAAATATCAAACCTCCCCAAAGATGCAACGACGAATTTCAACGCACACGCGATGCGTCGACGCCGCCGAATCTGTGTCCGGGTCCCAACCCACCTCTAGCGTGCATCTCGCGTGCTCTACGCCCTTCGCCCGACTCCCGTGATGCACGTCACGCACGTCTCCCCCGGGCCTGCGTGCCGGTGCGGCCTGGTCCACACGCACGCAGGGCAATGACCACGGTGTCACGCACTACTCGGCCCATAGATACAGACATCGACGCGGGGAGGAGGCGATACACCCCCTGTCGTGGAATCTGCATCGAAAGTGTGCGTGCAAGCACTGATCGATGGTCATACACACCTATTGTTTGTCAACGGTGCGATGATCCGATATATAACTCAATCGTCATTATCAACAATACGCGCTAAATTGATTATCCAGTGCGATTTCTTTTGCTCGTCTCAACGTCTATTGTTCCTCGCAAAATAATTACACACCAGTGTCCGCTCCAGCGGGAAGTTGGCCGGAATTTTGGGAACGTTCCAAAAACATAGCGGGGAGTGGGGGCCGAACGGGGGGGGGGGTCCTTTCGCCGGACTGCATCGATTAGAGCAGGGGCCACGTTGACCCCGCGCATTCACGATAGCTAACACCGAAAAGAAAAGCGGAAAACTCTTTCCATTTGCACAGCGCATCGTATTATCTGCGAAGACGGAGCGACGCGGTCGCAAAATATTGACGTTTTCCGCCACCATCCACCCCCGAAAAAAATATGTTTTCGCTTCACGGCCGATCGCGGCGATCATGCTAATGCGCGGAGATGGGATGAAAAACACGTGCCGCTTAAATCGGCCAGCATCTTGGCTGTCGGTGGCTCGCACGTGTGTTCGTGTGCAGCAATGCACTCTCGTCGCATGGCACACGATGCGTCACCCCGGCGAAAGAGAGAAGTGCATTCTGCAAGGCCACGGACACGTAAACAGCATGGCTAGTGGGCACGAGGGGTCCTACGGGGTTGGACCTCGAGGAAAAGACATGGCTGATGTCGATGCAGACACTTCATTGAGTACTATAGGGATGTCAAAAAACTAAACCGATTTGTCGAAGAAATTTGTTATAATATTTTAATTGTAAGCGAAGTATCCATGGGCCTCGCCCATTGCATGCATTGTTAATTAACTGCACTTCAATAATAAGGAAATAATTTTAATATCCGATTCAGACCTATGACTATAAATCATTGCAGGCGAGACCTCATTATTCAAGACGCCTGCTCACATTGTGCTATACACAATCACCCACTAAAAATTGAGCATGATAAAATAGATCATGTTGTCAATTTACAACTATAATCTTCGCAGTGTGACAGCCAACATGCATGCAGTGCTACGATTGCGTATCTTGCAAGTGGCGTACGTTCTGCCAGCTCTGGCAGCTAACAGGTAACACAGGTAACAGGTAATCAGGCAGCGAGCATGGCCTGCCCTGCCGAGCACACTCGATCATACTAATATTGAACCGACCGTGTGGGGCGGCGGCTGGCAAGGCCGTACATTTGCACGGCCACGACACGCAACATCACACAAAACAATCACGTTTCGGACACAAATTGTTGAATTATTTATCGAGCGTTATTATCTCCACTCCAGCCGTGTACCGTTTTTTTTTTATTATTATTATTTCGAATCACTCTCGTCTCTTGCCGTCACCTTGTTTATATATTGAGTGTGTTTGTGGTTTTTTCCCTCTCCCGTTTCGTCGCACATTGTATTATTAAATCGTCCGGTGAATGACAGACACTGGCAACGTGCCCGCTTGCAGTTTCTCATACCATCGTCAATGAATGGGATGAATGAAAAGAAGTACATTATTATGCACGGTGTCTAGATGCCATTAGCGTGAGCCCGAGCCGACACCATGTATTAGTATTTACACTAGCCTTGTCGCGCGATGTGAGCGTGTGAGTGTGTGCGTGTGTGTGTGGAATGTAATGTTGCTAAGTTATGCACAAAGAGTGTCATTGAAAGTGTGCTATCGAACAGATGCACTTGCCAAACGGATGGCGGCGAGTCTTCAGAGCTCTCCGATCTCTGCTGGCCGAGATGGGGATCAGCAAGCGTGGACAGCGTCGCTATGCTGATTGTGATATGTGGTGATATGCAATATGCATGCACTACAATTAGTTTTATAGCTTGAAACATTCAATGCCAAATTTATAATTAACATATTTATATGTAATAAACAAATGTTATAGACATTTTATGGTGTTATTTAATGCTATATGTACATTGGTGACTTTTCTACAATGTAGAAAACACAAGCAACATTCGCTCGCATGCAGCATGGGGCAGCTTGCATTTAGCACCCTGCTTTCAGCTCAGGTTGCCTCGACTCACTTCGAAAAACAACGCAATTTTGGCGAAAAAAAACAATAGTATTTAGGTAGTAAGTATTTTCAAAAAATATCGTGAGAGCTTTATGGTACAAGTCAATTTCGGAAATTTTTTAATTTTTATTAAGGGTGTCCCCGATTTGATTAAAATACAACACAGGGCGGAGACGGTTGTAAAGTTGCAAGTCCGTCACGAATATCAATGGCATCGCTACCAACCAACGCGTCAAAACAACGCCGCCGCCCGCAAAGACGCCGGCAACGTTTCGGGGTTTCGGGACTGCGCACAGACCAAACGGACTATAATTGATCGGCAGGGTGCGACGCGCCGCTCGCTACTTAGCGCTGCCACACTACGCATTGCGTCGCTGCGTGCGACGCCGTCGCAGCCCACCTGACGCCGCCGCCGCGACGCCGACGCCGCGACGTCTTCGCTTCTGGTGCAATCTCGCCCGCTAATCGCCCGTCCCTAATTACACCCACGAGTGAAACTTTTGGCTCATGAATGAAAACACTCGGCCGGCGGCCGCCGCGACGCCTCCACACCGACGCCGAAGCCGACGCCGTGCAATGACATGCGTCAATCGGCGGCGCTTACGCGACTAAGTGCTTGACGAGAGCCTAATTACTAATTACCGCGTTTTCTCTTAGCCGAACGAGACAGGATTCCGTGCGACGCTGGGTTCTGTCTCTGTGTATACGGAACATTTTCGTATACGCGACGACGGAATTCTTGGGCCCATCCCATCGCCCCGCTCTACGCAGCTCGTCGCGGATCTTTTGCGAAAACACACAAATCTCGCTGGCATTTTTCTCCGGCGACGACGACGGAGACGGCGACGGCGACGGCGACGGCGGGGGCGTAGGGGATTGGTTGGGATTTCATTCGGGGATCGCGAAATCGAGCAGGGAGCAACGCGGCTATATGTCGCTAACAAGAAAATATGTGATCGCTGATCGCTAGGCGCCGGCAGGCGGGCGGAATCGAATCAGGGCGGCGGCTGCCTGGCAAATAGACGAGCGTGGCAAGCGCGCGGTGTTTGGACAGCGTCTTGCGACGACATCTTATAGAGTAAGCGTCTTATGGAGTAAGCGACGCAAATGTCGTGTTTGTCGGCGTCGGCCGATTGATTACGCTCGTCCGTCTTCTTGTCTCATAGCAACTGCTCTGTGTGGCCTGCTGCTGATGCTGCTGCGTCTGCTGCTGCTGCTGCTGCAGGCAACAAGTTGGTTGCGCTGGTTGCGGGACTGCTTGGCATGGCCGCGAGGCGAGAGGACATCGTTTTCGGTGGCCGGCGGTTCGCGGTTCGACGTGTTTAACGATCTGTTTACACTGACGAGCACATGTCGTGGCCACGTGACTCTCCATGGCACCGGCGGCGTGTTCAATTGGTCACGCGTGCGAATCGTATAAAGGTTCTGACTGCTTCATCCGACAGCATCGCGACAAATCCAGGCGACGCTTGTCTCTGGCAATCCGCGCACCGAGCAGCACTCGATTGAAATAACAACTCTAGACGTGTCAATCGCTAGGTGAAATCCCTGTAGCATAGTTTCACCAACAAGTTTTCCCGTGGCTTACTAACCCTGGCGCCACTATTGTCTTCACAGCAAACTAAAAAAAGCAGAAGTTTCGTCAAGTTTTTCTTACAGCCAGACTTAATCTGCCCCAAAAAACGTTGACCCTGGAAGGTGCGCATCGGGCGTGGTTTTTTTTTCGGGGTTGTGTCCTCGTCACAACATGCCAGCGAGAATATCTCGGCGAACGATGACCGTTGTTGCATCGGCTGCTATGCGAGAGATGCGAGAGATGTGAGAGATGTGAGAGCAGCGGGGATGTCCGACTGATCAGCGATTGCTGTCTCGTATTCTATGCCAGATCGAGTATGGCTTGGCTAGTGCGCCGTGGAAAGCTGCGATCGCCAGGGAGTGGCACGCTATTGCAGAATTTCCCGCACTATGGTTGACTCCGTGTACCGTGGGTGTTGCGGCGATGATGGCTACAAGACCATTGTGTTGGCAGCATTGACATCCAAGAGATTCAACGCTCGTGATCGTTATGCAATTCACGAGTCTGGTCGGCCATCTTGCAAAGGCCAGTCAACTAGAAGTAAAGCAACAAGTAGCATGAAGAAAAATACACGACGAATGGAGATGCTCGTCGATGTTTGCAATTATGGTGATATCTTGCGATTTACAAATGCCAGTGAGCATTGATGCCGGCACAATTGGCGCAGTTGCAGCAGCAGATTCGTGGCGTCTTGTTGGTATATAGAACAGATTTTCCACTTTCTGGCACGCGAGAGGTTCCCGTGCTGGAATTCCAGTGCATACATCATTCCAGTTCACCGCTGTCCAATAGAAATCCACATCGCGAACGATATATATATATATACGTGAAGCAAAATGCTAAACTTCCGGAACATTGCTCGGGCATTGTGACTCCAAAACTTGTCGATATGTCTTTTGAAACGCTGTGGTGTTGAGAGATCATACGAGAGCTCCCAGTTCGATTCTTTTCACCTACCCTTAAACGCGTTGTTATTTCTTACATCGGTTACAAACAAATGTACAATAGCACCTCATACAAGACGGCTGTCCACCCTTTTAATAAATTTATTAAATCATATTCCTTTAATCCCTTTAACCCTATCGGTAGGTTCAAAATAGAAAAATGTACAATCGCATTTTTTTGCCACAGTTCCCCACAGCTTCTTACAACAATCTGCCACATGTGCTGCTGTTAAAAGCCCCACTCCTCAGACTTCGATAAGGATATATGTGAACACAAAGTTTCGATGAGTCCGCACAAAACGACACCCCCATCTGAGATGTAGCAACTAGCCGCCCCTGCGGAGGTTTGAGCTAAGCTTACATGAACCACAACGCCACTCTCTGACCACCATTGCCCTCTCGAGAGTGCAGAGCGTTGAGGAACGTGGTGTGCTCGTCGTCGGCGAGGGTAAAAAAACTAGTTTTGCCAGCCAGCCAGCCAGCCAGCCAGCCAAGCCAAGCCAGCGAACCTGGATAGCGTCGAAGAAATAAAACCAAAACGACGAAAACAACGAGCAAGTCGGGGCTATGGCTGCTCTCTCTCCACCAGCCAGTTGTTGCTGGTATCGAGGTTGTCGCAAGGGGGGACGCGATTCCGAGCGAAGCGAAGAAATCAATACGAATTTCCCGATCGATTCGCGCGATCTCGGCCGCTGCGAAACGTCCGTGCGTCCGTGTGGGCATTCTATTGCAACACCTCGGCAAGGCGATTTCATGCGTTCTGCGTGGCTGTTCTGCTGAGGGAGACGTCTACACTTTTGCATCTAGCATTGTTTCACGTCGACAACATTGTGTGAGAAAGGTTGTTGGGAGTTTTCCTTTTTTTTCTCCTCTTGTTCCATCGCGGTGGATCGATATTGTTTTATAAATAGTCTAGGCTCTAGGCGTCTGTATATAGGCGAGGTGAGCCTAGGTGAATGAAGGGTACGCGACGGGCTATTACAGAGCATTCTGCACGGCGCGGAATGTGTTCTTTGCCTTGGCTTTACGATCATTGGCGAAAATGCATTCGAACTTCGCAGTCAGTTGGCTGGATGATCGTTCAGCGCGATAGGGATTTAGCTGTAGGTCATTCGTAGTTTATTGTTCGAATTATATTATTATCGTTTTATAGCCCGATGCAAAGTACGCTATAAAATAAAAATAAAAATCAGAAAGTGGTTTACGCCTTCGTTTCGGCGTGGAAATTGTTCGCGAATTCAGAAACTTCATCCCACTTTGCGTTGATGTTAAACAATTTAAAGTTCCCTATACTACTTTTGAAATTTCCAAGTGTGTCTCTCATTTGGTGAAAATTAGGACGTTTAATACTCATAAGCAGCGAGTCTCAAACAGCCAGCCGAAACAATAACAACAATGAATAACGCGCTCAAATTAATGAATATTTAGTAGCGACATTATCACGTGCATAACAAACAACAACCCCCGCGAGGCGCGCCACGTAAATATCCGCGAATAGAAGCACATGGCCGCCGTAAAACGCATCGCCCCGCTTCGCACTGAATGCTGCGCGAAATAAAAAAGCGATTTGCGGGCTCCGAATTGCCTCCCCCCCTGCCCCCACCCCACCCCCGCCCATGCGGCGTCGCAACGTGGCGCGCCCATTCCGCCCCCAAAAACCACCTGTTAAACGACGTCTTCACGTGATCCCAATCATCCTCGGCTCCCGCGACTTGATCTGTTAATCTCTGACAAAGCACCTGTGACAGTCTCACGACAATTTAACACCCCGCCGGTGACACCGTGACACCCGGAAGGAGCTCGACACTCTACGAGACTTTTCTTCCCGACAGCGGCTCAGCAACCATTTAGCGATTCGTTTAATTAAACTACCCAATTTTTCGTCTTACACCATCATCAAGATAATAATAGTCGCGAATCGGGCAGATCCCAGCTCCTTGCCACACGCTCCCGCCCCCAACATTTCTATTCTCTGTGCCGCAAATCGACGCCGCCGACGTCACACCCAAACGCGACGCCGACATTAAGCCTAAAAGTGTTCCTCGTAAAGCCGAAAACAAACACGCCGCCTGGTCCGGCAAGGAACCGACCTATAGCTGCACACGTTGCATAACATCCCATAATACACCATAACGCCCTCCCGGCCGGCCGGACGGCCGACGGCCCTCCTTGCCGGCCACAGTTCACAGAATCCGATCCATAAAATATCGATACTGTATACTCCGCCGCGGACGCGTCTGAGTTCTGTCCGGAATCTCTCGTCATCTTCATCGACACGTTTACAAAAGACCCTCTTCTCGCACAGGCGAACCTTATGAGAGCGAGGCATATGAAGACGACGACGACGATGACGAGCACACCTGACCTCACAGCGTACGGTGCCTGCGTTGCCGGCAACGTTGCCGGACCGCCGTCGCCTCTCTCAAGCGCATCAGCACAGGTAGGACGCCGGTGCGGCTCCGCGCTCCGTGCTCCGTGCTCCGTGCTCCGTGCTCGCGGCCGTGCTCCGTGCTCGGCCGTGACTCGATGCCATGCTGCCGCCTCGCGGTCGACAGAGTGGAGACTGCTGGATGAGACGGTCCGGCGAGCTACGAGCTACGAGCTACGAGCTACGAGCTACGAGCTACGAGCTACGAGCTACGAGCTAGCGAGCCTCCTGAGCCGGCTAACCGTCGACACAACGCGTTCGTGGTACGAAAGCGTAACGCACGGCGTTCGAATCCGGCCTACTCGTGCTTCGGCGGTGGGATTGCGAGTTTCGGATGGCGACGTCGGTAACAATGAGAGGGAATGCAAGGAAAATCTGTCACGTAAAGGCGGGCTCGAGTGACATCTAACCGTACACGTCTCGTTTTCTTCTATCTGCTCGCTGTTAGAAAATACGCACGCGATTTGCAGGATATTTGTTTGCAAAATCGGAGGCGCTTTGCATCCGGCTGTAGCAAGAAGTTGCAACGGACCGAACATTTTCCACGAACCTGCAGCGAGCATGATGGCAAATTGGCAGTCAAAGATAGTATGGAGGTTCGTGTCCTTGATATTGGCATTTAAATAACATAACATTGATCCCGAAATCATAGCCATGTGCGCGACGAGATGGTTCGTTAGAGCCACCCCCGATCGCACAGGATCCGGTTGAGAAGCAACGCCCCCCCCCCCCCCCCCCCCCCTGAACCCGAAGCCCCTTGGGCCCTCGGGCCAGTTAGGGGCCCCGCGCCGGACGCCAAACCCAGCGCCGGCAGCGACCGAACACGCCAACATTGAGAGCCAGACAATGGATTAGAGGTCGGAATCCGCGCGATCAAACACCGAGCCATGGGCCAGTCACCAGGCGCCACTCCTTGCCAGTAATTGACGCGCAAGATTAAATACCAGTAGTATATAGTATATGCAGATCGGCGAGTTAATGACGTCGACGACGACGACGCCGACCAAGACATGGCGTAAGGCGTTGCATAATAATGCAAGACGCGGTGAGCCGGCGTCGTAGCATGCATGCTCGCTGCTACATGCCGAGTAACAGGTGTCCGTGGGCGACATGCAATGTGGCGCTATGCGGTGCAACAGCGACGGGCTGTGGGCGATAAGGGCCTGCCTTGGGGCTGGCCAGGGTGTGGGCTGGCCAGGGTGGGGGTGTTTGTCATGCGAACGACGCTGACGGGTCGCGGAACCAACAGCCAGGATCGCGATCCGTCGCGCGAATCAATCTCGATCCGTCGCAAGAATTATCATCGGGACTAGAGGGCGACGTGTGTGTTTGCGTGCAATGATGGCTGTCGCAGTGTTCGCGCGCTCTTCCCGGGCTGTTTATCGATGCGTGGAATGACTCGCTCGTTGTTTCTAACGATGCAGTGGCATCGACCATCGGCGACAGCGTGCTCGCTGGCTGCGAGTGCGATGAGTTTAATACGTTCCGAATGCTCGGCGACGAACGACAACGCAATGGCACATCGCATGGGGCAATACACGCGGTGCTGGTGGATGACGCTAGCCATTTGCCAAGGAGGCGTTGTAGATGTCATTCGACGATAAATTCCAAGTCATGCGTGAGACTTGGTAACATGTTACGCTGCAGCGAGATGTCTTTGAAACAGTTTCGAAGACAGGCTCGTGTAAATACTCGGCCGGTGCGCCGTGACAATTGACGACAAGCTTCTCAACAGCCAAACATCACACATCCGACCGCGTGCAGACATAACCAAAAAACAGGATTGCTCTAGACGCTCCGAGCACATGGCAAAACCCAAACATCCGAACTGTCACCGGCTGCTCCTCATGGCTGTCCCTATACCCGAGTCACGTGGCCGGGCCGGCCCGTTTCGGTCGCACGACCTTGCCACGGCGCCGACGTCACAGTGACAGTGACAGTGACAGCTCGGCCAAAGCATGGGCCCCCGTCCCCGCCCCCGCTCACCTGTAGTACGGACTGCCGAACGGCGAACAGTAAAACGGATCGTTGTGCACCAACGGCTGCATGCCGGCCGGCCCCGGCGGGCCCCCGCCGTGCATCATCGCGGGTCCACACATTGCCGGATGCGGCGCCGCGGGCCCGTGGCCCATATGCATCAAGCCAGCCGCCGCCGCCGCAGCCGCTGCAGCCGCCTGCTGCTGTTGATGGTGATGATGCTGCTGCTGCTGCTGTTGCTGCTGCTGTTGATGGTGATGGTGGTGGTGATGCGTAGGCGGCACCGATTCGCCACCCTGCGTCAACGGCCCACCGCCGACACTGTTCACCGGAGTGTTCAACGGACCGGCGTTGCCGTTCACTACCAGACTGTTGACGTTCGGGGTCCGTCGCCCGCTTCGCACCGGCATAGATTGGCCGCCGACGAACGACGGCTTCCAACCGGCGTGCTGGCCGATCGTAGCAGCAGCAGCAGCAGCAGCAGCGTGTGCCCCGAGTCCCCCCGCCGCCACTAGGTACGGGCTGACAGGCTCCAGTGTTGCTCGACGCGACGAAACCGACGACGACGACGCAGCGACGGCGACGACGACGGCGACGACGACGACCGCGACCAGGACACTCACATGGCACGCGACGCGCGTCGCAGCAACGCGTCTCTAGACACGGCACGTTGGCTTCGCACGCGTGCGACGGGCGCATTCCTCGACGACGCGCGCGATCGTCGACGTCGCGGCGTCGCGGCGGCCGCGGCTAGCGCATCGACGGGCGTCGCGACGGGCACCGCACACATGGACACGCACTGGACACGCACTGGCACGAGGCACGATGATGAACACTATGTATCGGACACCGAGGTGGAGGTTGGCAGCGAGCGAGCGAGCAGGCCAGCCGTCAGCCGCGCTCGTTCACAAGGCGACTGAACGCGCGCGTGTCCGTGTGCCTCACGTGCTCTGTGTGTGTGAGTGCGGGGGAGGGAAGGGGAATCTCCTCTCGCTCTCTCTCGCTCTCTCTCGCTCTCTCGCGCGCGCTCTCTATTTCTCTCTCGCGCGCGCTCGCACACACACGTACGTTTATAACACACACACACGCGTTGTTGCTGCTGCTGCTGCTGCTGCTGCTGCTGGTGGTGGATAGTCACGGTTGCCAACAATGCCCCGACAATTACCGCGCGACGCCCGTGCTGGCCGTGTTTATATTTAGCAACGTCGGGCGCATGGCGAATTGATGCGGCCGTGCGAATTTTGGCACGCGAGCCGCGATGTCGATACGGCACGGGTGGCGCCGTGCGCGACGTCACGCGAGGCGAGACGTGCTCGGGGTTTTTTTTAACAGGGGGGTGGATGAGGCGAGTACGGACGGGAGTAAGAACTGCTCGGCAAACCAGAGAGCGCACGCGGTCCGAGCGATTATGACATGAACTGCGTTTATGTGACTAGCAGATACGGATCGTCGGGCCGGCGAGACGAGACCGTGATGTTAACGCTGTCATGTTGGCAGCACTGACCAATCGCCGGGCAGCGACGGCTAGCCTCGCGCGCCGGGTGCCGACTTAACGCCGATTGGCGGAGCCGCCGTGCAAACCACGTGACCCCGGCTGGAGCGGGCAGCGAGAAAAAGAAGCAAATCGTCGAGCGCAGCAGCAGCGCCTGGCCAGGCTGGTCGGGTAAAAAAGGCAGCAGAGAGCGGATAGAGCCGAGCGGCGGCCCGACTTGTTTATGCCGTCGACGAGGAGGACGGCGTCGCTGCGAGCGGTGAGCGTCGACGCCGTCGCGACGCCGACGCCGTGCTAGCGACGGTGGTTTTTTAAAAAGCGCCGGGTTTGACGCGCGGCGGTGTCACGTGGCCAGGCGGCGACCGCGTGGAAGCGTCGCGGTCGCCGCCACCGGCGAGAGTGTGTCGGAAAAATGGGGGGGAAACTGGTGGAGCGCGTCGCCGCAGCGGCTCGACGTCTCGACGGATCGACGGCTCAAGGATGTGATGCAGCCGCCGTGCAAGTGGGTCAGAGTTGATAAGAGATCGGGTCGCTTGTCCTACGGCGGGCTGCCGACGTGATAACGATGAGCCGCGTCGCCAGGGCTGGCAGTTCGCCGTGTTCGATATATCGCGCCACTTTGCCGGCAGCAACAAAAAAAAAGCGGCGGGGAAAAAGAGGTGGAAAAAAAAATAGAATGCAGTCTACACTCTATCGCAGGGATCGAACCCGGCTACTGAGTCTTTTTTTCCCCAGCATATCCATCGCGACAGTCGCTTCAGATGAAACAACGACCCGAAATTAAAACACGAGCAAAAAAAAATCGATGCTTTCTCAAAAATCGGCCGGCGTGTGATTCCGGCGCCAGGTTTCTTGCACACGTGACTGTACGTGCCGGTCACGTGACCCGCGTCACGATCGACAAACGATCCCTCAAAAATCGATGGACGCACTTTTTTTCGGAATTTCCCCAACGCCGGCGTCCGAAACGTTACCCTCGTAACGCCCCCCCCCCCACACCCCCCCCCCCCACACCCCCACGCCACCCGGAAAATTTCGCCACGGTTTCGCCGAACGAAATCGAAAACGTCGGTTCGAGCCCCGAGCACAGCGTCGGGGCGGCGGGGGGCGGCGGGGGGCGGCGGGGGGCGGCAGCGCGGGGGTGGTGGGGGCGGCGGGGGGCGGCAGCGCGGGGGGCAGCGCGGCAGCGCGAGATACACGACGATATTGATCAGAAGATGACGATTATTGAAACGTACCCCGGCACGAGGCTAGATCAGCTGACCCGGCTAGCAGCAGTGCGGGGCACAGGCCGGTCGCACCCTGCTACGAGTACAGGGGGCAGGTTCCCATTGTTGCCTCGCGGGGCACAACACCATGCACGCGGGGGTGGGTGCGGGGGAGATCACCGTCGGCACGTTCGATTTTGCAACGCGAATCGATGTGCGAGTTTTTTTTTCCTGTTTTTAACCGTGTTTTTTTGAATGAACGAGGAGCGAAATAGTGGCGACGAGTGTGTCAGGATTTTTGAAAGTCTGGCGCCAACGGACATCGATCTAGTTTCGCCAGGGAGCGCTGTGGCGAAAAAATGCAACCCCCTACATTTAAAAAAAACCCTCGGAGTTTCAATTCTCGTGGAGACTTTATTAAATTCCCGAGTAAACAGTAAATTTGTTGGCTTGAAGTGTAAGACGTCGTTTAGACGAGCGGCGATTACGAGCGGAGAGGAGGATGAAATTTCGCCGGTCCGTCGCGGTCCTCTATTCGTGACGAGCGTACCTAAGTGCTCGTTGCCATGGCTACGACGAACGCACAGCATCTCCGCTCCGGATCCCTGCGTCGATCGCGCGCACGCTATTATTTTCATCCTTTTTCCCGCCAACTCTTCGTGCCGACGTCGACACTTTCCCGAGCAGACGGCAGCCTCGGGAAATCTCGTCGTCTCGGCCCATTGTTGTCGTTACACGCGGGGTTTCGTGGGGCTGCGGCCTCGCAGCAGGCAGGCAGAGGGTAAAATGAGATTTTACCCTCAAATTAGGAGAAAAATCGTCACTCCGCTGAAAGCGCTGCACCACTGTTATACGGTCTACAAGAAATAATTGAGATTCATTTTGTCGCTGAAAAGTGAAATGTAAAGCCATCGGGCGCACCAATTTTTGTTAAATCACCAAATGTCACGAGTTTCCTCGATTGCAGACAGTGCTCTTGTTTTCTTTTTGGGGTTAGTTCGGATTCTCGTGGTCGTGTTCCACTGTGAACATTGTTCCGAGGTTTCCATTGACTCCGCGGTATAAATAACTTGTTAATCGGTGTCCTGACAGCCGATCAAATTAGCCACACAACTGCATGAGATTGCCGCTGCATGCTGCATGCAGGGGATGTAAATAAACCCCCGGAAATCACGCAAACCTCGCTTCGGCAATTCGACCGACGGAATTTCAATCGGTTTTTGCCGGTGTGGTGATTGGCCGATTAAATCGACAGTCGCACAAATGATCAGGAACTGTATTGCAGAATTTCCAAATCCACGTGCTGGTGATCCACGAGCTGTAGATATTTGCTGGTCTGCGGGGTCGATGTTTGGAACATCCACCGTCAAGTTTTCGTTTCGGCATTGTGAATTTTCAAAATATTATGGTACTGTACACAATTTAAACTTCACATTTTCCCGAAAGTCAAACGATTGTCGATGGCTAAAAGTCAGCGGAGTAAGTATATACAGCAAATTGATCACCAAATGTCTGAAAACCAATAGAAAACAACCGCCAGTTATGAAAATTCAGCAAAGTCCGATGAAAACAGCCGGGAGTGTTTTAGAATTCGAATAGTGAGCCGCTGGTCGGTTAATTGAACGCGTGGGTTCGACGCCCGTCGGCGGTAGCAGGAGCAGCGCGCAGCGAGCGATACGGAGTGCGGACGGCAGCTGCCGAAGCGTGAGCTATACGGCCAATGGTACGGCCCATGGTACGGATTGTGGTACGGCTCTTAGAGGCTGCCATCCACCGACAGATTCTAATTACACAGAGCCTAGACCGCGAGGCTGGCAGGAGCTGGGAGCACGTAGCACGCAAAGGATTGCTCATGCTGGCATCTCAAGCCGCCAGAAGCATGATCGTGTATAGCGCGATGGATGCTGCAATCGGTTCTAGCGACGTTGTCGCGATTCCTGGCTGATGACTTTTATAGAAGCTGTGGAGGAGCCTGCTCGAAGGATACGAAAATGATAACTGATGAAACTGTGGAGGTGCCAGGTCGATACGAACGATTGCAACGATTACAAGAGTGGAGGAGCCTGGTGATTGATTGAATGTAAAGGTGTTACAAATTACGATTAATTACAGGGAAATTGCGGTGGTGACTGGTAAACAATTGTGATTGATTTTTAATTCCTGTACAATGACCACTATGGGAGTTGCGTCAAACATAGTACAAATGATTGATTCGAGATGCTATGATTACAATTTTGGGGTGCCTGTTAACACGATACATGCGATTGATTGGAAGTAAATATAGATGTTACAAATTACAATGACTTCACGCAAATTTTGGAGGTGCCGGTTCTGGTCCGGTTTTTTAACTTCGCATTTTATAAACTCCCTCCGGGGAAGTACTCCCCATACCCTCTTTCTCTATTCTACCTGGACTCCCCGTACACCCCGGGCTCCCATACTACCTGGACTCCCCGTACACCCCGGGCTACCATACTACCTGGACTCCCCGTACACCCCGGGCTCCCATACTACCTGGACTCCCCGTACACCCCGGGCTCCCATACTCTCTGGACTCCCCGTACACCCCGGGCTCCCATACTACCTGGACTCCCCGTACACCCCGGGCTCCCATACTACCTGGACTCCCCGTACACCCCGGGCTACCATACTACCTGGACTCCCCGTACACCCCGGGCTACCATACTACCTGGACTCCCCGTACACCCCGGGCTCCCATACTACCTGGACTCCCCGTACACCCCGGGCTCCCATACTCTCTGGACTCCCCGTACACCCCGGGCTCCCAGACTCCCAGTATTCCGTAGAACCCGGCGCCTTGGACAAGCAACTTTCACACATTTAGATCAGACCAGAACTGCCAGAACTTGACATAATATGTGATTTTAATCATGCATTTTTCCCCGTTTAAAATTGTAGAATTTTCTACACTTGACCCAACAGTTTCTTACAACGGATTGCCAACCCGCGGACTGTCAGCCAGTTGGTCGCATTTGGACCCCGTTTGTCGTTTATTAGAAGTTGATTGCCTCGATTGCACGTATTACAAAACTGTCCTATGTGTGGATTGGCGATCCATCGTGGTGGACTACGTTGCGAGCCATGCTACGGGCTATCCTCGTGCTAAGGGTAGGGCTACAGGCGACGAGCTACGGGCTATACCTAGCGTGCTACGGGGTTTAGAGAGCCCTCATGTGCTCAGAGTGGCCATCTGGCTTGGTTCGAGGTGACCCAGGAATTAAATCCGCGAAAGGACAGACAATTTTACATAAAAATAATGCGTATTAAAAAATTTTGCTCAATTGCAGGATGGTTATGAGATTTTTTAAAACTATTAATTAATAAGAATATATAAAGTGTAATAAGCTTAGCTCTTCACTAATTATAACCTGGCGCTTCTCTGCCTGCCTTATAGAAAACAGAGCTAGATCACTGAAAATCAAGCTGCTGTACATGACTTGCTAGGCAGGCCTATTTGGAAAATTATGTGACAAGATCCGTAATGAGATGCAAAATCCTAAATACATTGTGCGGTACGTGTGATGACAAACAGGCATTTATCGAACACGTGCATAAGTGTCCAGTGTAAATCGGTCTGTCAAATCGTGAGCGCACACTTTCGATATAATCGGCGGTGTTGCCATTAGCGCCCATGGGCTAGGGGTTGTGATTGAGGGGTAGATTCTTGTCGCAATTCTCGCATTCAGTAAAGATGTGTCTTCCTTTCAAGACTTTTACAGACGCCGACTATCTGGCCGCCAACTTGGCACTTGCGAGTCGGCCAGTGAAAAAAATTAATCCCACGGATCATCGCTTCATAATCCGAGATAATCTCTACCACAATCGACGGATTAAGAAATGAAAAGAACAACATCACATCGCTCCCGTTCGGTGAACTATAGTTTTAAAATCTTATTCTTCACGATTTCGATCGCTGGAACGGGTTGAGAGTTAAACCCAGAGATAAAACGAGTTAATAGTAGAAATGCATTATCGGGTGGTCAAGGCAGCTTCCAGCTGTACATAAAATGGCATATAATATGGATGTATGTGACTATGGAATGATTTATTTCATCTAAGCTAAGGGTTGTCTAGGCAGCTTACAGCTTCAGGTCATGGCACATAATATGGATTTCTGAGTGTACCGAAGGAGTAGCACGATCTAAGGGAGGTCTAGGCAGATTAGAGCTTCGAGGTCTATGAAAATAATATGGATTTGTGCGGCCGGTGGGCAAGTGCGCACGGCACGCGAGTGTACCGTTTAACCAGACGTCGAAATGCGGACCGTTGCAGCCGCCGCCGCCGCCGCCGCCGCCGCCGCCGCCGCCGCCGCTCAAACCACGATTTGAATATTTCCAGCGTGTACTTTTCAAATATATAATTCACATGCAGCATATAAAATTATAATATTCCGCGTTCGCATGTGTTATAATAATATAATAAAGAGCAGCTATTGGGTGGATTCTCAGCAGGGCGCTCTTCGTCGGGCCAAAGCTGGGTAGGAAGTTATATGCACATCGGGTTCGGGCCAGACTAACGCACCCTTCAGTCGAGACTTTTATTTATGGCCGGGCAATAATAGCCCACCCTTACCCCTAAAAACATACCCTTTACGGAGTGCCCGCCGCCGCCGCCGCTAGCGAGAGGGACTATTGTTGTGTCAGGGCTATATTTGCTGGGCAGCCCAGGGGCAGTGGTGCACTGTGCGGTGCTCGGTGCTCGGTGCTTCGCGTCATACGCGGGGTACGAGTTGGGTGAAGGGACAAACCACCCTCCGGATTGTAGCAAGTCGATGATATTGACGATTTTGCATTAGCAGTCATCCTTCTGTTCAAACTTCTGCTCGCTCCTAGCGTTTGAATTCAATGTTGTCCTTCATCTTTACATAGTAAATAGGGTCATATTTTAATGATACCATTATTGGTATTAGTGAACAGAAGATGAAATCGATTTTTCGCTGGTAAATTCCAAAAATTCATTGATTTTCCGTTGTCTTTGTGGTGAGAGGTATCTTCACAAAAACCCACTTCCCCCAAGGAATCCGCTTTAATTTTTGGTAAAACCCCGGCATTCAAGATGCTGCCGAAACACAGGATGTCGCTACATCCGAAAATAGCCCGCACGCCTGTCAAAAAGCGTGCAATTGTTTGCCAGAACAAGAGATCGGAATCAAAACGAGCTAAAATTACCCAGGCAGGCAAATTACCCATGAAGGTATATTGGAGGTATACCGCTATCACATGGTCAATGGTCAAGACAGCCAAGACAGTCGAGTGAGAGCTCAAACAGTAACGCGCATTTTAGCAGAAAAAAAACGACTCTGGCCTCCAAATGCTGACAGGGCAAGCTGTATGTGCCCCTCTCGGTATACAAGTAATTAACCGTGATTATCATAAATCCGCCATTCGGATGCAATTTGAAGGCGAGTGCACCCGACGCCGGGCCTACGCAGGGCATTCGGCACTCGATCGCGCTCTGCAGCGCTGATCACGACACCGAGATAGCGACCGATCTGACCTCGACCACCGACCAAGATTCTAATTTATAATTATAATTGAGCGCAATTAATCAGATGAGACATTTTCGTACAAGCGGACGCATAGTGAGAATCTTATCTGCGAGACATTATAAATAGAGAGAGGTTTTCGGGTAAAAATGGAATCACTTTTGTGAAAGACGAATTGACTTAGATTCATGAAATATGAGCAGTTGTGACGGTTAAAAATTTAATAGATCCGATAATGATTACCGAGGATCGGGGCCGTATATTCATCAAATAAACTCAGGTTTAGATAAATCAGTAATGAGATCTCGGAAAAATCGCTTGACCCAATTTCAATGGTCGGTATATTACATCATAATCATCAGAATAATAATACTTCAGGTTGTTGTAGAGTTCTTGAAAATATCAGAAATCTAAGAGCGGCGGTGCTAAGAAAAAACTTCTAGCTATCCGCAATCCGTTTCTATCCGTTGTCTCAAGAACCCTCGTGGTAGTGGCCGGGGGGTCCGGGGATCGAACCCAGGACTCACCCCGTGACGTCACGTCGCCCCGCACGTGACTGGTGCGGCGGGGGTTGGGGTGGGTGGGGGATGACAAGGTGTGCAGGGGTCGCGTCGTAGGGGGTGGTCGCCGTCGCCAGGAATGCATCAATGCACGCCCCGACGCTCGTCATAACCCTGTCCGGCCTGACGACTCAAGGAGGAGGATGGCGTCGAAGGGATGTGCTGTCACGTGCCCGGCGTGGCACTAATTAGAGCCAACGTTGGCACTATATAATGGACCTGGCGTAGGCACTATAATGGACCAGTTGTCGGCACTCAATAGACCTGGTTTTGGCACAAAATAGAGCGAGCTTTGGCACTAAATGGACCTGGCTTTGGCACAAGATAGAGCGAACTTTGGCACTAAATGGACCTGGCGTTCGCTCTAAGTGGACCTGACGTTGACACGATGGTGAACCTGGCTTTGGCACTAAATAAACCTTGTGTTGGCAACATTAAGGACCTGGATTTGAAGCTACAGTGGACCTGCCGTTGACGTGGACCTGTGGAGTAGAGGAGTGGACCTGGCATTGGAGCTTTATATGGTCCTGGCGTGCATACGGGCATAGAGTATAAGCTTACTCTATGCCCTTACTCTATGCTCCATGCCCTGATAACACCAAGGCACGGAGCTAGAAGAGTTGAGTTGGGTCATCAGGATCCAGCGGCCTAACGTTTCACGAGAAACGCAGTCATAGAGGAGATGCGAAAGATCCAAAAGAGCCCCCCCCCCCCCCAGCTTCAAATTTGAGAAATTCACCGCGTAGGAAACGGCGCCGGCGCCGAGTGGGGAGGGCAAACCTGGCAAGAAGGAAGGAACGACGGCGAGACGGTAGCTCGCTGCGTGCCGACAGAAACACAGTCCAACCACGACAAGAAGCGACGACGACGCCGATCTTGAACATGATCGACAACATCGTCAACGCAAGCCATGACGCCCAATAATGACCCGCCATCCCTCACCGATTCCATCTCGTCAGCGCTAGCAACTCGAAATTAAAAATCGATTTACACCAATTCTTGTCTCGTTCTTCTCGTCAACACATCAGGAACAGAACATCGATAGAATTCCATGTTCCGTGATGCTCTGCGATGATTAATTGGTTGATTGATCGCTGCCATCAACGCCACCGCACTGATTGATAGGTTACCTATAGACGTTCGTCAGTGATAGTCTCGCATGGATGACCAGTGCCAGTGGCGCCCGATAGCTCACCAAAAACCCGAAAAAAAATAAAACCTAGTTTGCAACTTAGACCCCCTCGGGAGTCGACCCTGGTCGCGCCACTGGTCAGCGATGCGACCGACGTCCCCACCCCCGTAGCGCACCCCTCACGTACAGTGCATTCGCGAAAAGAGATGACCCGAGACCGCGCTAGCAGACTCCGTGTCCCGACTATATTGCGAACTTTCGCGCGCGTTTTTTCCATGCACGCACGCGCGCGCGCCATAACGTATTCGCGTGGCGTATTCGCGCGACGTGCTCGGCGCGATGCGAATGTGCTGGTATGCATGCATCGCAGCATCATGCAGCGCGCGCGCGAGATGATCTATTTCTGATTTCGATCGACGGCGGCGCGATGATATGTGGACCACGCCGAGCCGGTTTCGCGCGCGACGGGTATGTGGATATGGGACCAAAAGTGGAGATCGACTTTGTGCGCGGGTTTCGCTAATATAGCGATGGTGTTTTGTATATATGAAAGAGAGAGACGTTTCACACGGCGTTTTGGCAGGTAGCAGATCGGCTCCGATTGAGCGGCGCGGTTAGATGAGGTGGTTTCATATCGCGGCATGCGGCTACATGGTATTTCGGTGTCGTGCTGACGTCCTCCTCGGCGATGTCAAGGGGTTGACGGATGATTCAATCCCCGACCCGACACGGTCGTTCCATTTCCTCGCTGATTGTTCCGGTGTGGCACGTGGTGTGTGCACGTGTGTACACGTGAGTGGGTCTACGGTCCTACGCTTTGCACACGTTTCCACGGATCAAACCAATCCTTTCGATTGAATCTTGGATGACCTTTGCCAGTTTTTCCACGGCTAATTACTTGCTGTGCAGACTTGATCCGAATACAACATAAGAAGCGACTACAAATTAGATGATAAATACAATTCGCATCGATAAGACTAAAAGATCCGCACAGAACCACAAAAAATTCCGGCTCGGCTCCGATTCCCGAACCCAATCAGTTTCGCAGCTGATGAATCATTATCCCGGATGGGCTATGGATCATAGTTACCGATGTAGTGAACCAGAAAGATCCCCCATATCGACCCATCCCCCGCTACCGACGTCAGGGGGTGGCAGGCAGCCCCCACTGCCCCCCGCCCCCCCCCCCCCAAACCCCCGCCTACTTCCACGGGGGTGGTTGCATATTATTGGGGGCTGATCTAGCACAGGTGGGTGTTCGGGGGGATGTCGAGGGGCAGGGGTGGGGAGGTACGGGGGGTGGTTGCACCGCAGGCATGCGCCCCCGACGCCTTTTCCCTCCCCCCACCTCCACCCCCTTTCCACCCCCTCACGCCGTCGACGCCGCCGTCGCCGCCGACGACGCCTAACCAGACGAAACTATTAAAAAACAATTACAGGGAATTTGAATAAACTTTGGATGTTTCGCGAAGATAGAAAGATTGTAGTGGGGGCTTGGGATGACTTATGACTTCGTTAGAAATCCGGTGGAGCTGGCTGCGGTGTCCATGCGCGGCGAAAACGCGGATCTTCCACATTCGCGTCTATATCTCCGGGTTTTGGGGCTGGAAACTGAAACTTGCTGCCAGCCAGCGCCGAAATTATAAATTTTCCGCGGCGGAAAAATCCATTAGCAAATTGGACCTGAATCCAGGATGGAAGTTATATAATTTTGCGAATGTTTTGCGCGCGGGTGTTCTCGTAGAACTTGATGAACCCGGGGCTGACGAATGTTTGAAAATGGTGACAAATTCGGGTGAATACGGAACGTAACCGAGGGAAGGTAATCATTTTTTGGTAAAGTTTATGGATATGGGTTTCGGAGGAAAAAAAACGAGTGCACATCCCTACTTCAATCACCGTTCATTATAAAAACAAAGTGAACTCGGGACGAAATATCGTGCACGCCGCCCCATTCAAAGCACCCCGCGGCACTGGAAATAAAAAAACCCGAGAACGAAATCGCGAGTCGCTGCGAATTTCAAATCAAACGCGAAATCAAAAAATTTCCTCATGGCAACGCTAAAAACAAAATTTCTATCATTTCACATGTAATATAGTTTATGATGCGAGCTCCAGCAGCAATGGGTTGGCAAATCAGCCCTCAGGAGGGGACCCGAGACACTTGAGAGAAAGTGCGTTTGCGTTGCGTAGCGCTGCGTACAGCGTGCGTAGTGCGTGGGGTAGGGGGGTGAGGCCGCGATGGGGCAGGGTACGCAGGGTGGCGAAGAGGGTGGCAGGAGGGATGAGGCAGCGGGGGGAGGGGAGGTGGGCGACGGAGGGTGCAGCAGAGCACATGGAGGGTGCCGGGGATGTTTCGGGGGTGCAGCCTGCTCGGGAGAGAGAGCGAGAGAACGAGAGACCGAGAGAGGTGCTGCCATGCTATAGAAGAGCTGTATATATACGCACAGTATATATAGGCGCACATTTTGGAAGCACGAAATATAGGGCTCGTAGCGAAATGACGTGAGCTTTATAACTAAGGCAAAAACCACGAGAGCAGCGTGCACGGGGTGTCGTTGTGGAATCTGGGGTTCGAAATTTTGTCGGCGTTGGCGACTGTTGGGAAGTGTTCGCAGCATGTTGGACATAATGGTGTCGTTTCGGCGTATCGATATCGGAAGAAATCAGGCGGTATTGGTTGTAATCAATCGAAGCTTGATGACTGCTTGAAACAAAGGGGAAGAGAAACACGGAAAATATAACGCAAAAGATTTTTAGCTTGAACATTTTTTAAATTCTTCCGTAAATTTCTATACTACTGTTTTTGTTCGCTTCGATGTTAATTACACTTTTTAATTAAATTTAAACATATCATGAGACAGATAACATGGACGTCTACATGAAGTTTGAACGATGGAGGAGCAAGCAATACCCAAAACATGGCTCCCAGCTTTCCAAAAACTAAATACGATCAAATAAATACGCGGTAAAAATTCTCAAGCATCCAGCAATACAGAACTTTAATTTCAAACTCAATTTAAATCCAGGGAATGACCATATTCAGTCAAAATTCAAAATTTCATCTAAGAAAAAACTACGGGCAAATCAAACTATGAGACCCGCTTTCGAAAAACTGAATACGATCAAATAAAACCGCGGTAAAAAATCCCCTGCAACCAGCAACATATAGGACATAAACTTTAAACTAAATTCAAATCCATGGTATGACCAACTTCAGTCAAAATTCAAAATATCATCTCAGAAAAACTACGGGCAAATCAAACTACGTTCCCCGCACAGCCAGCGAGTTTCGAAAATACTGTTTCACCATGCGCTCGAAACAAAAATTGATTTCCGACTTCTGTGCAAGCCATATCTCCCTGGCTGGCTGGCTGGCTGGCTGGCAAGTAAAATATTCACACAGCCCTCTCATTGCTCGGCGCCGAGCACTCAGAGTGTCGCCCACACCGCGCTCAGCTGCAAACCGAGTACTCCCCGGGACACCGAGGGTAGGACGGGGGTCGGTACCTTCGTCTGCCCCTAATCATCCCTTCCTACACGGCCGGTAAAGCTGGAGGTGCGTGTGGTTGATGCAGGGTAGCGATCTTGGCTGATCAAGCGATGAGATGTCGAACGTTGTGTGTTGACAATGCTGACAGTCAATGCTTTGGGAAGCCTATAATCGCGTTGGATGATGCGCGCACGAGGGGTGTGTTGTTTGGATAACTCGAAACTCGAGAATAGCTAGTTTTTAATGAAAATCATTTTGCGATTACAATTAAAATTATACGATAACTTGTTTATGTGTTGAGTAGAATGTCCACGGAGAGTTCGTTGAGTTGCCTCGATTATTTTGGCCCATAAAGAACATAGGAAATTTAAAAAAATATTATTTTCGTAAATAGTTGTAGGTGGAAAGAATTTAAAATAGTTGATGGTTTCTGCGGATGGATTGCAAACGTATGCTGAAAATTTCATCAAAATTCCGAACAAAGATTCGGAAATAATCATGGCTACGTACGGCCACGAAGTTTGTACCAAAGAGAAATTTTGGAAATATATACGAGAACCAGCCATGCTTTGCCCGAGATGGATACTTTGGGAAAGTATTACTAATCACGGCTTAGGGGTCACTATCATCCCACAACCTCCCAAAAATCCGAAACACACAGAATCCCTTACGCAAGCCTTACGTGAACCTAAGCATGTAACATGGGAGACGCGAGATTGATAGTAACCTAGATTACGCGCGCTCTCTCAACCGCTCAGTCTCTCGTAGATTACATGATGACTAATAATAGATATTCCTATTTTCTGGCATGGCCCCACGATAGCGGCGACATGCAGTTCAGCGCTGCACTCGCCATGGCCGACGTGCATTCTCGTAATTTTAGTTTCATTCAAAATTTACGACCAGCCGCGAACGTGCAGCGCGCCTAAGAACATCACCGAGTGAATTTTGGAAATTCATTTACTAACCCGGAGCCGAGCGGCCAGTCGTTTGCATAATGTGCTGAAATTAATTCCACCTTGCTTCTTCGGCGGCAGCGGCGGCGGCGGCGGCCGATCGGGGACGATAATGGGGGTGAAGAGAGGGGTCATCAGCCCCAGAATTTGCTCCACGCGTCGCTCGAGAAGGGTTACAAACACAGAAAAAAAAACTATTCGAAAATGAGCGACCGATGCGTTACAAAAGAGAGAAGAGTATAACAAAACACCGTGTGGATATTCGCAGCAGAGCTCAAGTCAAAAGAACACCAAAAATGTGCACATTAAAAGTCAAAACTCGCGATTAGTAGCATTTTTTCACAATCTCGAACAATATGCTGGCAAAATCGTGTGTGCCTTTTGCAAAGCGTCGCGAAAGCTGCATGTTGCATCGCAAATAAACAGAGCAGACTTGCTCCCCCCAAAGGAATCCCCCGTCCACCCCTCCAGCGTCGACCCATAGACGCCTTAGACGATCGCCGCCTTAGACGATGTCTTCGATCCTTTCTTCGGCGTCTCGCCGCGCGTCAAACCAACGATGCGTCTAATCTTTGTCCGCGCCAATCAAGTATTGAGAGAGAGAACACTGGACACATTACAACGGCCCTGGATTTTAAAAGCCACTGGTTATTTTTTGCACAATAACTTTTGCCGTGTAACTGCATCGCAATAATGGGGTGTCTGCCTGTTCACACCATCGAGGTGATTTCGGCGGCAGAAAAATACGTTCATTAGGTTATTTACGTGATGCCGCAAACGTAGGCTCTAGTGATTAAAAGCGGGTAATAAAGCGTATACCCTTCGGATGGTTCGAGCTCAATCAGTGCGCCCAGGTCGGGAAATGTGTATCATAAACACGTGTATATTGGTTTTTATTAACTTTACGTGCTTGGGGATCGAAATAAAATGTATAATTGTAACTAGATATAAGTGCCAGTGCCAGTGGCAATTAAAATCCGGAAAATGAATGCTTAAGCGACGCTATGATGGTTGTGGTTATGATTCATGTCTCGCTAATCATTCTTATGGGGATGCAATTTTATCTTCAGAATCAAGTGCAAGAACCAAGAAGGCTAGAAGGCAAAGAATACTTCACAAAACGACACATGAGTGGGTACAATTTTCTTATAAAGATTCACGGAACACCGCCAGAGGAAACTGGCCATTGACTATACCTGTATTGTTAAGGTGGGGGGAGCCCCACGAGCCTTTAGTGCTATGAGTGTAAAAATCTTCCTACCATTTTATTTCTTACAATCGAGTCAACAGTGATAGAAAGAAAAAAAATAGCTTAGGTCCTAGATAATTTATCTGGCTTTGAGAAGAAGTAAGATATATTTTTATGTTGTGAGTTGGCTTTCTGAAAATGTGTTTGAAGTAATGAAATGTGTGTTGGTCAATTCAGTTATCACATAATTACTTGAAAAGTTACCGGCCGGGAGCACTGTATTTTTTCTATGACATCAACATTGACATTTCCTAGGACCTAAGCTTTTTATTTCTCAAAATAATGATTAGATAAGGAGAAAATAATTAAAAACTGAAAATCTTAATTTGATCAGTCTATGGCGCTCATAGCGGCAGAAGTTGCAACTTTGTCTGTGTTGCTTAGAAATGGAGAGAGACGGAAGATGTAAGCCACCCCTGCTAGACCAACTACCATATTTTGTTGAAGCAGGTATACAAAATACAAATAGTTACAATAAAGATGTAGGAAAGAGGATGGGTCTGAAACTGGACGAGGGAATGACCGTGTCTGGAGAAAACGTAAGAATCGTGAAGCGGAGTATCTTGAGGGCCGATCATGAAGGATTGAGTATTTAGCAGCGATATCCAGAGTTTTATTGTTTTCGTATATGCAACTGAAAATATTTAGTTTTGACGTGTCCAAATAAAAGTAATTGCAATGCATAGCTAGAACGTCGATGTGTGGCCCAAAATTCAAAGATTGACATGCTCAGATTGACTTGCGGCTGTTGTTCCACGCAACTAAAAGAGCCTTTCATATAAAAGAAGGTGACCATGGGGGGTGGTCAAGACGTACTTCCCATTTACCTTCATAGTTGAAGCACGTTGAAGTGAAAGATGTCCACCAACAATAGTATCACGCCTAAGTCCATGTACACATACATGTTGCGGTTCAATGAGGTTATAAAAAATGCGGATATATTTATAGTGTTGGGGTTTATCATATTTATGGAAGGCGGAAAATAATTTTTGATAAATCTCAACACTTGTTTGGGTTGAAATGCGTCCTTTCTTGCAGGTTCTTTTTGTTTTGACCCAGACATGAATCTTAGAAATTCGGTTCTCTTTGTTCCTTTCATTTCTCGAGCGATCTTTTGTCCTCGCCATTGGGTAGGGACGCGGTGTACAGAAGAGTAGTGACCACGGTGACCGGCAGCACGTGGGCATCTGGATGCGGCCTAGTCCATTCATATTTTTACGCGAATGGGTCGAAACCAACCAAACTAAGACCCAGAGCGGAGCCGGACACAACATGCTTCGACAACATTTCCGACTCAACTGAGGAAAAAAACAGAGAATTTACCGTAACAGCCTAACCCCCCACCCTTAAGTTTAGGGGATGGAAGTATGTAGGTATCATTCGTTCGAAATTCCTCTCAACCAACTGACCAAGCAATTTAAAAACTTGTCGCTCGATAGTGATGTGTATGCTGTATTGTATGAATATATTTGACATTAGAAAAATGCTCAGCTATCAGAGTAATGTCATCACAATAATTGCGCTGTGGCGCAGTTAAATAAAAATATAAGAGGGATGGATGCAATCTCTGCAGGTCACTTTGGACTCTGCAGGTGTCGGCTCGCGAATGGATTCCTAGCATCCCTGCATCTCGAATCAATCGCAAACATGCAGGCGCCAAAAGGTGCCGAAATACAAGGGCCGCATGATATTTTGCAGTGGTATGATTTCGGTTCTGTTTATGAAAACAAACACTGGCTGAGCAGTTTGAAACTTTACGGAAAAGTCAATGCGTATCAGTGGGTGCTTTTTCCTCCATCCTACACCCCTTGCATTTAAGGGTGGTAGCGCTGGCAAATAGTAGCCAATTAAAATAGGATGAAATTTTGGATAAAAATTTGATTAGAAAAATTGGATGCATGTAGATGCAGTCAGTGAAAGATGTGGAAATTCGATGTGGAATTATTAGACAATTCTACGGTACCCCGTGCCTTTATTAATGAAGCTAGAAAGTACGAAATAGTTTTTTTTGGTCTGTATAGTTTACCATGTGACTCCAAATATAAAAATAAATTTGACAACAACGAAAAATCATGCAAGCCCACATTGCTCGAACAAAAACCGCTGCAACACCGGACCAATGTTACGATGACTTTCAACACTCCCCTAACTTATACCCGCCACCCCGAATATGACGCACATTTTAAATATTGATCAGCTGCAAATGACCCGGCGTAAGCAAGGTGTACGCCACCGAGGCACTGGCGAATGCGTTGCCGCGTTGGCCGGCCGACTTTAGCGTTGGCCAACGCAACTATTTGAGGACGCGTGGCCCCAACGGGCGCCGAATTCGCAGCGCTGATGCCAGAATACGCACGTGTGCGACCGACAGTTCGTCCGCTGCGTTACGTTGAAATAGAACCCCGAAATAGGTTAGAATAGTACACACTATTTTTAAAATCCCCGTGTGCCGCTGAATTTTATCGGTGGGAAGTTGGGAACTATCGCGTGGTGCTAAACACGAGCGCGAGCCGGGGTTTACGTAGGGTTCAGTTTAGACTAAACATGTTTTGGGGAGATGCACGTCATCCGTGGGTCCCGTCAGAGTTGCCAAGATTTTTGGCAGTTCGCGAGAATGCGGTCGACGGGCAAACCGACTGGATTGTTCGTCGTACGGTCGTGTTACCTGTCGGGTAAACATCCACTTGCCCAATGGTATGGATTTATTTTTAAAAAAACTGAGGATTTTTTTCGGCACGAAATTTGACAGAGGACCAGACGCATGCTTCAGTGAAATATGTATTTACAACTGATCGGAATTTGCAATCGTAAAATCACGAAAAAAAAGACATAAAAATAAATGAGAAAGCGTGCTAAAAATTAGCATAACCAGCACCAAAATTGCATAACGCATTTGTACAAATCCACGCTGCATCGTTCACAGGGCGCCAACAAATCGCCACTCTCAAAAACCCGAAGCTAGCTCCGGCACCCCGTCGAAAAACCGTCCGCGAACGCCAACGAATTTCGTAAAAACCTCTCACCCGACCGCCGGCAAAGCCTCCACCCCCCTCTCTACCCCCAGCCCCCCAAACGCGATCATTTTCACTCCGACCCGAGTGTACCCTACCGATCGAGCACAGCACCGACTCCGCTCTAGGTAACCATGGAAACTCGCGATGTAATTATTAGAAAAACCTTGGGTCTCTCCGCCTCGTCGGGTGCTCGCTGCTGAAGAGAGCCCCCCGATCGCACCACGCACCCAGTCCGCGCCTCGCCACCAAACCCCGGCAACCCCGGCAACCCCGGCAACCCACGAACCCCACGCCACGGCGACGCCGACGACGCCGGCCGCGCGAAGCCCCGCGGCCAGTCGACGCCGGCGACGCCGCAGCGCGCGGTCTACGTGCGCGCGGTCGCCGACTGTACTTTTCAGATCGTCGACTGCCTCACGGTTTTGCCCGCGGGCCCTCCGAAACACGGTACACTCGGCGGCGCGGCAAAGTGGCCACCGTGCAGTGGCGCGCGGTCTGTCGTCGCGGTCGCCGCCGGCGATCGACCCCCGTGGGGTTGGGGGCGGCGGGGGGCGGGCGGGGGGAAATAGGTCGCGCGGTCGCGGGGGCGATGGTATCGCCGGCGGGCGTGCGAGTGACACGCACGCCGGGGCTCGCGCACGGCTCGCACACGCCGGGGCGAGATTTTCAACACGGTTTTCGGGGGCAATTTTATTCGATGTTTTCGATTTTTTTTTTTTTGAGTTTCAGACTTACGAAAAATATATCCAGATAGTATGAAACTCGAAAGTCACTTCTTTCTCTTCTATTTGAGCTAGCTGGGTAGCTAGCTAATTATTTTAATGTTTCCTAAAAATCACTACACATTTTTCATGTCTCAGCGATGCAAATTATGAAGTAGACACCTCACTGATGGTCACAATTCTAGCCCAACTATGACTTGCTGCTTTAGCAACACACAGTTGAGCAAGCAAGCCTTTCTGCTCCATTGAAGAGGTGATAATTCCTGGATCACTGATTGTGCTCACAGATAAGATAAAGTGCAGAGAGTCATGCATAAGGTTTTCTGTGACACTCACCCTTGGTCTATCCTGTCGACTGGATTCGGCCCCTGCATCTGCCCGGGCATCATCCCGTGTGTGGGTATCGGCCCGGGCCCGATGGGATGCCCGGGTCCGTGGCCGTACGGCGAACCGGGAGGTATCCCGAACTGGGGCCCGCCGAAGGGCTGTCCGGGGGGCGCAAAGTGGGGGTTCCCCGGCGGGCCTCCCACAAACGAAGGTCCCGATGAGTTGGGCCGTCCCACGAACTGAGCGTTGGGCGAGCCGAACGGGCCGGGACCGTTGTACGGAGGTCCATTGTTGGGTGGCGGGGGAAATCCCGAGTTGGACTGTGGGGGGCCGGGAGTCGACGAGCCCGAGGGCGCGGGGGAGGCGGTGTACTGCGGGGTGCCGGATCCGGGGGGAGGCCCCGCGTACGGGGGTGCTCCCCCGGCCGGAGAGCCGGCTCCGGCTGGGGGTCCAGGGAACGGCGACGGCCCCTGGAAACCGGCGGGGGGGCCGCCCGAGAAGTTCTGTCCGGAGTTCGGGACAAAGTTCTGGGGCTCGGGGGGCGGACCCTTCCAGGTTGCTGACGGGTCGTCCAGGGTTGCGGGCAGGGTGATTGGAGGCGCACCCCGGCCTCTACAGCCTGAAAACACAACGACCGGATCAGAATCAGACGTCACCTGACATAACCTTATCTCACGCGACTAAAATCTACACAAGGTCGTTATTGCTAATTGTATCAACACACAGGTTAATCGATTAAATTTCATGAAACACCAAATTGTCATAGATAGTTTCAATAATCCATGACACGGCTAGGTTATGTTGGGTACACAATGATGATTCCCCACACCGATTTCAAACTTCTTTTTGTTATTTATCACTAAAACTTATGTTATGGTGGGCTACGGCCCTATTTACAATAAAATTAATTTACATTTTTTGTTTCGTTGGCCTCCGCGTCCTTGTCTCATTCTGTCAGTGTCAGAATACACGAAAATTGAATGTTTTTGTGCGTTGCGCTACTAGCCGCATAACTCCCAGTAGACACTAAGTTCTGGCCAAAGTCGACGCACATAAAGTCACAAAACGTAGATAAACTTAACACAACTCGAAAAGGCTTATTTAAAACCAACATTTTCGTCTTTGCACGACATTTTTCCTTCATAGTGTGTAAAAATCGGACGTACTGGGTTAGGAATCCGTCTTTTCTAAATAACTTCTCCAAGAAACGCAGCTAGTAAACACAACCAAGGTCAAGCTAGAGCTTTTCTTGACGTTTCGTTTCTTTCGAAAATATAAATTACTGGCTTTACAAGCAAATAAAACTTTAGTATTTTATTAATATTTTAAATTATGCAATCGTATGGATGTAGTTTTCGATTTTTAAACTTGAAAATAATTTAATATGAACAAAAGCTCTCGCTTGATAAATGACACTCAGTTCAAATGCACAAGTTTCACTTCGAATAAACGCGGTGTTTAGATTAAACTAGACCGGCTACAACTAGCACATCACCACGAAGAAAATATCATTCGCCACGAGTAATTTTAATTTTGATACATATTTCACACCTCGAATAATTTTAAAACTGATAAAAACGAGAAACGCGATATTAAAGATCCGCTAATTCACACGGCGACAGACTACCGAAATATATTCACCATTTTTCTTTTACGAAATTCGAACTCACATTCATTTATTCAATTTATAAACTGCAAGATTTATTTAATAAACAATAAGGCGTCGCCCACCTTTCTTGCCTCTGCTGGCGAGGCCCGTTTGTTTGCGAAAAGTTCCGCGAGTAGTGTCAACTAATTTTCTTCTTCGGCCTTCTGCAAAAATTATCCTGGTGCGAGAAGCCACTGAAAGCTGCCATTTTTACAGGGACGGCGGCGCGTCGCGATCGGTCGAGGCAGGCAGCGGTGGATATGAACTCAAGTCACACATTCTCCCAGCCGCTGGCCAGCCGTCGCGTTCTCGGACACACACCGGCGACTTCCCGGCACTATTTACCCACACCACTCGCACTTGCACCACCAATTTTGATTGACAATTTACTAATTACAACTTGGCCGATTTTTTTCTCGTTTCCAAGTGTGCCATCGTGAACTCACAGTCAACGGTGGTTGACAGTGTCACCCTAAAAATCAATAAAGTTCTCCCCTCAGCCCTTGCCTTTCCACCTCTCGCCCACCCTCTCCGCCTATTCCGCAACACTATACACGACCGACTATCATTAGAGGAACAAACGGATAATTGCACGAACAGCGACGCTGCTCTCTGTACACTATACTAGAGTTCGGTCGCCAAACCGACAATGCACCGCCTTTTTTTACCGACTTGGGAAGCGGAATGGCTCTGCCACGTTAGGAGTGACGTGAAGAGAGCTATCATGCTTGGGTGACTCCGGCGTCATCAGCCGCGGCCGCGCTACTTGCAATTAGACTTTGCTGAACACACACAGCGCCGAGCGAGACGGGCTCGAATGTCGCCGCTCAATGCCGCGACCTGGCTTTTGGCCGCGCGATTAGCGGGGCCGGCTTTGATCGTGAGCCCCGCCGTCAGCAGGTGTCTGTCGAGACAGACGACCACGCGGCCGGGGGACGTCCACATGACCGCCGCCGCACAGCGTCGCCGTCGTTCCTGGTGAATGGGCGGCCATGGACGGGTGGGTGGCGGGAGGGGGGGGGGGGGGTGCAAAAACGTGCTCCGGCCCGGCATTCCTTTTGTCACCTGGCGTCGCCACCGACGCCGTCGTCGCCGCCGCCGCCGGCCGCCACTGTCGAACCGGTTCAAGGGCACCACGAAGGGATAGCCAACTATTTTAATTATTTGACCTTGCCACTCGACGGAGGCGATAGTTATCTGGTGTCCGCTAGACGCTTGTGCCTTTACCCATCCTTATGCACAAAAAAAAGTGCTCACAATGCCACCGACTTCGAGCGATGCATCCATTCTCTCGCGATATCCGATTGTTTCAAACACATGAAATCGGCACGCCGACTCCAAGACGTGGCCCATGTAATGAATCGGTCGAAATCACGCCATGGTCATCGAGAATCGCCGCTCGAGAGAGGGTCTCTCTGTTCTGGAGTGGACAATGACGGCAACGAACTCGACCATGTAAAGAGCATTGTTGTCGCGCAGCCCTCGTCCGCCTACCCTGTCGGTTTGGCAACGAGACACGGAGACGGTGAGAAAAGCCCAGTGTCCTTTAGGTGCGGACTTGTGGCCCGCGGGGGTGTCGTAAATACCAGTCTGCCTGCCTGCCTGCCTGCTTGCTTGCTTGCCTGGCTGCTGCCTGGCTGCGCCGGCCGCGGTCCCAGGTTGTCACAGAGGAGGCTACAAGGTTGGCCGCCTTTCGAGGGCGCCTCGGGCCACCTTGGGCTCTCTCGCTCGCTCTCTCGACGCCCCCTCGCCCCCTTGCCGCGAAGCCCCTCGAAATTGCTGTGGACCGCGAAGAGCGGTGGGACCGGAGGAGTTGGCAGACACCAAAGCAGACACCTTTAGAGACAGGCAGGCGAAATGAGGCAATGGCAGTTGACAAGTCAATCGTAGTTTTATCAGTTACGTCTATTAACTATGACGGTTTACACAGAGTTTACGCATTCTACTTCAGTGGTTTGCAAATTGCAGTATGCAGTAAAGATAGTTGAAAAGGAAACAGACCATGGAGTATATCCTCTGGTACGGTAGATACGGTTTATCAGCTGATAGCAGCAGAGTACGGTTATATTTCCCGGTCTGCAAGCAGAGTCGATGGATATTGACGTCGAGTGGGTCAGAGTCGAGTAATCCAGGGTCGACGATTCCAGAGTCGAACATTCTAGACTTATCCATCCATCTTTCTTTCCTCGTTCATCTGTGCAGCAGTTGCATCATAAACACGTGAAGCGGCACAAATTATTTGATCCTGTGCGAAATACACAAGTAAATCATGTTGTCAGCTGCAAGATTTATTACCCGAAGGGCGTATGATTGTACGAATTTATCCGTAGATATTGTATCAAGACATCAGTTCAGCACTTTTCTTAAAACGGTAAGGATTTTCCTGTCCTTGGAGTAAAGGGCTAGGTCGTTTAGAGTAGAAATCTTTCTTATGGTATCCCACGTACGATATAAATGTAGTATAAATTATTTTGTCTAATAAATGATCATTTTGATGCATTCGTTCAACATATAATATAGTTTTTTGGGCTACACCCAAGGTTTCTTTTCGCTTACAAACCGCATGTTCCGCTACTCAATTTCCGAAAACCTTGGACCATGATCTTGCTAAATACACATTTCATCATATCCTAATATCTTTATTTCCAGACTTTAACACCATCTCTATCGACCATCCACAATGGACAAATTAGGAATAAGTGAGTAATTTTACTGGGTTAATCGAACATAGAAACCATCCTATTGTCAAATTTAGAGTTCAATGATCCTATTACATCACTTTGTGTAACCCCTCTTATCAATTGATAATTATTATATTGTTTCTTGTCATACACATTTTTACCCATTGCCTCTATTTTCTAGATCTGATGGAGTCAAAGGTGCTGTTATTGGAATCGATCTCGGAACGACTAACTCTTGTGTCGCCGTTATGGAAGGAAAACAAGCGAAGGTTATTGAAAACGCTGAGGGATCACGAACAACACCTTCTGTAGTTGCTTTCACTAAAGGTATGCAAATGCAAATATTGGTATCCCCAGCCTGATGTTATTGACCATTTGTCAATAGTACCTACTAAATCTGTGGTGATGACATTATTTTTCGTCTCTGAATTAAATATTTGAGGAGAAAACTGTACTGAACAATACAACTTACTTTCTAACAAAAGTCCCAAGCATTCAACATTATAAGAAACTTGAATAACCACAGATATTTGTTTCTTACTTAGATAATGAGAGATTAGTCGGCATGCCGGCTAGGAGGCAGGCCGTCACAAACTCAGCCAACACATTTCACTCAACCAAGCGCTTGATTGGCCGTAAATTTGAAGACGCTGAAGTCAAGAAAGATATGTAAGTCATCTGAGGTACCTGAAAATGATCATTTAAAAGAGTTATATGCTGAGTTTTAACTGATCGAAATTTCTTCGACTTCCAGGAAGACGCTATCATACAAAATTGTGCGAGCCTCCAATGGTGACGCGTGGGTCGAGAGCACAGACAAGAAAATCTACTCCCCGTCGCAAATCGGTGCCTTCACCCTTGTCAAGATGAAGGAGACGGCCGAAGCTTACCTCAACACTCCCGTCAAGGTTAGTGACAAACGCTGAATTCCTGTCCAGCAAGTTAGAAGTCTTGGAGTTGTTTCTAAATTGTTAATCACTTACAGAACGCAGTGGTCACGGTGCCCGCCTACTTCAACGACTCCCAGAGACAGGCTACGAAAGACGCTGGACAGATCGCCGGGCTCAACGTACTGCGAGTGATCAACGAGCCTACCGCTGCCGCTCTCGCTTACGGCATGGACAAGACTGACGACCGAGTGTGAGTTGACTTGTTTAATGTCCTGATGTTAGATTCGATGAGTTGCATGAAATGATGTCATTATTTTTCGTCTCTGATCTGCACAGAAGTGCATAATTGAGGAAATATTTGTCTGACTACTGCTCTTGATACAGTGACAGTTGTGTATTTAAAGATCCTCTCCTATTGCATCATCGCTAAGATAGTAATTTCCTCTACAGTATTGCCGTTTATGACCTGGGTGGCGGAACTTTCGACGTGTCCATCCTCGAAATCCAGAAGGGAGTTTTCGAAGTGAAGTCAACAAACGGAGACACTTTCCTTGGTGGGGAGGACTTTGACAACACGCTTGTCAACTACCTGGTCACCGAGTTCAAGAAAGAGGTAAGCATCATTTACTTGAAGGTGTCTTTTGGCTAATGATGGAAGAAATTGGTATCATCTTACTTGCTACTATTCACATTTACAGCAAGGCATTGATGTGACGAAAGACCCGATGGCGATGCAGCGGCTGAAGGAGGCTGCCGAGAAGGCCAAGATCGAGCTTTCATCCTCGTCTCAGACAGACATCAACCTGCCTTACCTCACCATGGATTCGTCGGGACCCAAGCACATGAATCTCAAGGTACAAACAATCCGTGGCTTGCATTGCGGGATTTGGTGGCCTGCTCTTATCAGGGAGAAAAGAATTGCCTTTTTGTATTTGTGTCAATCATACTGGCCTAATACGGACCTAACATGAACTTAGATTTTGACATTTTTTAGACTCCCAATCCCCTCTGTAGCTTCTATTACTGATTTGTCATATTTTTGACACAAATTGCATGTTAGTTGAGGTTGGTATGCAATTCTACATCACAGCATGATGTCTGTTTCCTTATTGACATTTACCTAATGTGACGAATCTTTCAACCTGCATGTTAAGTTCTTTCAGGATAGAATTGCCAAGTTCTACTAAGCTAATCAGTAATCAGTAATTAGGATGGCAAATGTGTAACAAAATTCCCTGGGACTTATTTATCATATCTTATTTATCATATCAATCACTCATTTTTCTTCTGAAATTGCCTATGTTTTGCATACAAATTATAATCAAAGGTGGAACTTATGGTCTATTCATTCAAATTGTTACACATTTGTCCATAGCGGCAACGGTGGTTCCAAGTTCTAAGCGCCGACACTGTGTTTGCAGATGTCGCGCTCGAAGCTGGAGAGCCTCGTCGGCGATCTGATCAAGCGCACCATTGGGCCGTGCCAGAAGGCGCTGCAGGACGCCGAGTGCCAGAAGTCCGACATTGGCGAAGTGCTGCTTGTCGGCGGAATGACCAGGTCAGTACAGGGGACAATCCAACAATTCACCGATCACTAACCGTTTGCGATGATGCCGTTATTTTTCGTCTCCGAAAGTACCACATGTGGAGAGAACGAAACTGAGCAAACTTTGAAGTGTGCCAGTTATTGTTGGTGGCATGTAAAGCAATTAAATTAAAAATGGATGCTGATATTTAATTGCTGGCTTGAAGCAACTGGTAGGTTTAATCCTCAGTCAGGTATAAAAAGCCCTCCAAACTAGCACAGCAAACCATGTTCATATGAATATGTTCATATTGAATATGATTTTGGGTAAAATTATAGAATACAATAGTCAATAGAACGATTCTACCCTTATTTTGAACAGATTCCGACTCCACGAGCCACGAGTTCAAATACCAAGTGCCACCAATTAGTCAGTGGAAGTTTAACTGGCACTGTACTGGTGTATGTCCAGTGGGTAACTGAAAACATTTTTCAATTTTTCCTGAGTGGATTCATATTCGACTTTGGGCGTCCGACATTGAAATGATGATAAAAACTGCTGTAACTCTGAATGCGGAGATCCGGTGCCAACGACTAGCGTGCCCGCAGGATGCCCAAGGTGCAGACGACGGTGCAGGAGATCTTCGGGCGGCAGCCGAGCCGCGCGGTGAACCCGGACGAGGCGGTGGCGGTCGGCGCGGCGGTGCAGGGCGGCGTGCTTGCCGGCGACGTCACCGACGTTCTGCTGCTCGACGTCACCCCCCTCTCGCTCGGCATCGAGACGCTGGGAGGGGTGTTCACGCGACTCATCTCCAGGTAGGTGCCATGCCGTGTCGATGCAACGAGGACCGAGTGCAGCAACTGTGGTGGCCGACTTGTTTGGACAGCAATTTTAGTTAGATCTAGATCCTTGGATAGGAACTGGCCCTTCAAGGACAGGAAGTTTTGTGAAATTCCTTGAAATAACTTAATAACTTGAGTTCTTTTAACTACTTGTTGAAGGATTCCACGGCCTCGTTGTCTTATTGAAAATATGTTGCAATCAAGTTTGGATGTTGAAGTATCTCCACTAAGTTTTCACCATCGGTATGTGTTTTAATCTGGAGGTTAGCCACTTAACTTAACTGTTGCACCTGTTTTATTTTTACTAATTTAACTCTATGGATATGAGGCCATGTCATAAGCTAACTCCGTTTCGAATTAAGAATCTCATCGCATGAATCGTATGAACGGAGAGCATTGGTTGCATTATTCGACAAACTCGTCGTCTAAGACCGTTCAGAGCAAGCCACGAGCGTAACCAAACCCCCGCGCCCCCCCCCAACCAGGAACACGACGATCCCGACGAAGAAGTCGCAGGTGTTCTCGACTGCGGCCGACGGCCAGACCCAGGTGGAGATCAAGGTGCACCAGGGCGAGCGCGAGATGGCGACGGACAACAAGCAGCTCGGGCAGTTCACGCTGGTCGGCATCCCGCCGGCGCCGCGCGGCGTCCCCCAGATCGAGGTGACGTTCGACATCGACGCCAACGGCATCGTGCACGTGTCGGCGCGCGACAAGGGCACCGGCAAGGAGCAGCAGAGTGAGTGCCGTCAGCGTTGCGTTTTGTTGCGTTTGGGGGCCGGTTTTGTTGGGGTTTCCAACTTGCAGTTGCCATCGAATAGACCTGTTCCACTCGGAGAAAAATGACGTCGGTAGCTCACTGGACGTACTACCAGTTTGGAAAAAATATTGATTAGCTCTGGTAAATAACAAAGGATGATGGGAAATCACAACCCGAACTGCCCTGCCTGGCTTTAGTGAGTGGGCATCATGACGTCATTTTGATAGACTTTTGATTGAAGGCAATACGTGTATTCCCAGTTTAGAGTTGGGAAAATCATGAAACTGGCCCAGATACATTTTATTCTAGTCATTCATAGACTTTTGATTGAATGCAGCTTAAAGTTGGGAAAATCATGAAACTGGCCCAGATACATTTTATTCTTGACTGCCTGAAACTGTATGTTCTTTTAAAAAATACAAAATGTGTAGATATACAGGTAAAAATTCTGCTATCTATTAATCTGAGTTTCCACAACGGTTCTATTCTTCTTAATTACTATTTCAATGATCTCTTGTGCCCTACTCCAGCCCATTTATAACAAAACTATTACCACTATTACTATCTTCCCAATTTGATACTAATATGAACAAACACGGCTTCTGAAGGATTAATTTGATCGGAATGGTGTCTTTTCTCTCGGTAAATGGAACTAACGCATTGCGTTTCGGTCTGCAGTCGTGATCCAGTCGTCGGGCGGACTGAGCAAGGACGAGATCGAGAACATGGTGCGCAACGCGGAGACGTTTGCGGCGGCCGACAAGGTGAAGCGCGACCGCGTCGAGACGGTGAACCAGGCGGAGGGCGTCGTGCACGACACCGAGGCTAAGATGGAGGAGTTCAAGGAGCAGCTGCCCAAGGAGGAGGTGCGTTGCCGGAAATAGTTTTCATTTCACGCGTGCTTGTTTATTTCTTGTTTATTTTGTGCCTGTTGCAAACTAAGAGGCTGTCATTGTGAACGTTGGACCAAATGCAATTGCAATCTTTTGGTGATGCCCACACCAGTCAACAAGTGTAAAAATAGCCTTCAAATGCATATTTTAAGTGCTATTTGAGGTCTGAGGATTCTAGTCAATATTCCATAGGAAAAGTTCTAGAGATTATTATTCTTTATTGTTTTCAGTTTGGTTGAATATGTAAAGGGATTGGTTCTCTAGCTGTAAGTCTTCAATCTCTTACAGTCCATTCATTAACCTGTCAGGAGTCACGACTACCGTCACGCTTGCACTGAGTCGATTGGAAAATAGTCTTGTCGTGGAGCCTGTCATATTGAAGACGGGTAAAATCAACGTTATGCCAATGAACATCGAACTAGGACCGTTCGATGTTCAGCTCTGATCTGCCGCCGACATTGCCTATGAATAACTGGCCTGATGCACTCATCGACCAGTCTCAAGTCCAGGGCGGCATTGTGACATGTTCTGTACGCTTGCAGTGTGAGAAGCTGAAGGAGCAGCTGGTGGCCGTGAAGGACGTGATCGCCAAGAAGGACGAGACCGACCCCGAGGAGATTCGCAAGGTGACGAGCGCGTTGCAGCAGGCGTCGCTCAAGCTCTTCGAGATGGCGTACAAGAAGGTGAGTCAGTTTGCCAGCCGTGCCCGGTCATCGGAGGTTTATCAGCATTTGGTTATTAATTAGAAGACACGAACTACCTCAAGGGACATCTACAAGTATCAGCCAATTCTTGGTCTTGAGGATTTAAAATTTAATTACCAGCCTTTCTGACTGGCTTCTAACTGCAAAATCTGTTTTTTTCTCAAAGATGGCGGCAGACCGCGAAAGCAGCCAGTCGAGTGGCAGCAGCAGCAGCAGCGGAGCCAGCAGCGATGCGCCACCCGCGGAAGATGCGGATAAGAAGGAGAAGAAGGAGGAGAAGAATTGATGACCTAGTTCCCGTTTGAAAGACAATTATCCACGCGCCAAAATGTAGTGTCACCTTGTCGGTAGCAAGCAGCCTTACCTGGAGTTGTAATCGATTGTTAATATTGGGATAAAGCTGTTGCGATCTTATTTTCATCATCCATTCATAGTGAACTGTGCCGTGGCTGTATATTAATACGGGCTTGCTCGATGCTACTGGGAGCTGCTTTACACGAAAAATTTCTGTCTGTTACTCTGCATTTGTTCTCTCTATGTTAATAATATTTGATTTTTACTCGTTTGTTAGCGCCGTTTGTATCACAGTTGCACATATTGTTTCGTTATGAGCTTGGAGCGATCCGCACGTAGGGAGTTTCCAGTATTATCGAGGCAGTACCAGCAAGAAATAGATTAGAATGTAAGCGTAGTTGATATTCCCGAAGGAATGTGTGCTAGTCCGTGTGAATGTACGTATGACTGGCAGCCAGACTTTGGAGGGGAAACTGATTTATGGTTTCCATCGTGAGATCTCGGGCAAATGTTTAGCGTAGCGCGTTGTCGCGGGAATCTGCGGTGTGTAGGATATGTTATGGGTCGAGTTGGTTGGCCTTTAGCGTTTTGTAGTAGAGGGTACATAGCGCAAGTAGAAGAGATGGAAGAGGCTCGTTCATTCAAATGCCACTCCTCATAGCAGGTGCTATGCCAACTAAATTTAAACTGTGGACTGTGGATGAACTGGATTCAAATTTGCTGTTAAATTAAACTAGATGCATCGAGATGGGTATCAAAGTGAGTGAGACAAGATTTTGGTGGTGCGTTCATTGCCTTGGAATCGAATGGCACTTGCCATTGCTGGCTTTGATGCATAATTTAACTTCTTGGTCGAGGCTTTGTTCCCATATTGATTGATCTGCTTTATTTTTAAAGCTTTCCAAATTAAAGAATGATTAGTGACTAGTTCCAAATTTTATATTTTGTAGGCATTTAGGTTTAGTTGGATGTATCCTCTCCAGTCCTTCATTTGCATTATTATCTTGTTGTAAAAAGAACTTTCTAGGAAAAATGAAAATGGAAATAAAAATTAAATAATATGTATCACAGTTGTAATCATTTCTTGACTATTGCATTGAGTAACGAAATCCTGAAATGAATGGGCCTGTGCCTGAGTCATAAATCACTTGCTAGGTACCTACTAGTACTACAGGAGTAGACATGGAGCTGAAAGTCTCTAAAAAGCAACCCATCTAAAAATGTTAGTACCTACTACATCACTGGATAGGTCATGAACTCGTGACTCATTCATAGCGTGATTGTTGTGGCCTAAATGAAATGAAACCCGTTGAGGACATATCAAATGTCAAGGCTCTTAGTATTGATTTAGAAGTTCGAACCAAATTACAATACATGACGGAAAGTATGCTTGTGTATTATATTTTTAGGGAGCCGGAGAGGTCGCATGAAATGGCCTTGTTCGGGGGAAAAAAATTGCCGAATCATTCTTATCGACGACAACAAATACCTGATGATCTCAATTCAAATAACTAAAGCAATGAACTAGAATTTCCCAGTCAAGTTTCCAAATCGCCTACACTTTTTCTGATCAACCAAACTACTTGATGCTTCTCACATAAAACCCTTGCAAAGCGCAAAGCTCAAAACAAAACAACCACCCTCAAATCCAATAAACAAACAATTCCCGCCCACATCAATTCCAGCCACCCTTCATTCACCTCATACAACATTCATCTGACCCCATTCCTCACGCCCGGCTACGTACACACACTCACACACACACGCATATGCACACATGGTATGCAATGCACACAAAAATGTGTCGTCCCAACATTAGCCGGCCGGCCAACGTCCAAGTCTGCGGGCCTAGCGAAACAGATAAATTCTTCATGATAGCCTTGCGCGTCGGCGCCATTCAAAGCGTAGTCCATCTGCCCCATTATCGATCTCCTTCATATATATACACACTATAGTAATACTACAGGCCACTCGCACACGACAGTCGACACCACCGCGCCGTTTTTACTGATCCCTAAATGTCTAGAAGCTAGATAAATAATGGCGAAGCTAGACGCGAGCAGCGAGAGTGTGAAATCACAAGTGCCGCAGCCACCTGTGCTTACCATCGGGTGTCGTGGTATGCTGAGATCGCCTTCGCACGAGAGTGTCACCACCGACTTGTCGCTGTTTTCCGTATCGTCGTTGGCGTCGGAGGCGGCACATGGGGTGCGGGGCATGAGGCTCGTCTCGTTCAAGGCGTACGGGGACAAGCAGACGATGATGGGCAGAGCGCCTAGCCCGAACCCGGAGAGCAGGGCGCACTCGGCGACCAGGTAAATTGGTGATTAGCGTTTTGGGGGGGTGGGGTGGGTTGGCGTGGGGCATCGTGATGACTTGTTATGGGTCTCTTGTGAATGACACGGTGGGGAGTGTTCGTACGCGCATGTGAGAGTGGGTTGCGGGGCGAAACCGAGCGAGTGCATTGCGCTGCGATTAGTTTTATAGTTATTTTTTATTCTGTTACGTTTTACGCAGTTCGTTATTAATTCAAAGGTTAAACGCGGTCTCGATGGAATTTTAGGGAAAAAGGGAACGTAACGTTGCATAATATAAAATTTAACACTCTGCGATAGAATTATCTTGCAATTCATGTCGTCTGCATCTGCCGTATTCGGCGTGCGTTATTTGTTCGTCAGAAACTGTATAGGTACCTAGTTTAGATACAATCAATGAAGTACGTGTCTGTTGAGAATCACTTGCATGAATATCTTCGGTTAGACAATGATATTGACAGTTCCTACAAGTGGTCTCGCAGAGACAGCTTCTGCTAATCGATTGGTGCACGTGCCAGTCGGCGACCAGCAAACGTCGTCAGTGTCTGCTTTTATCAAGTACTCTACCATGGCCGATCGCGATCCCCACAGGCCTGCGGACATCCCTGAGATCCTCTGGTTCGAAGAGGAAAACGATCTGATCCGAAGCTGTGCGGCACTCTCTTCGGTGTTGGGTCCTCAAAAGAGTTTCAGCACCAGCGACATTTGTCAACTGCCCTCGCCGGAAGAGCATCCTTTGCCACTTCTCCGACCAGCGGTATCCGAGTTGGCACTCACCAATCTGCAGAGGTAACCGACTCAAAATATACACATCTTTGGTCAAATTTGACTCCTGTTTCTCTCGCAAGAGCACGTGAAAAGAGAGGAAATTATTACTTGGTATTGTTTCTGTGTGAATATTCTGTTACAGCGTCCATTTTCAAACGGCTGACATCATTAGTTTCATTTTTCCGACAAAAAATGTGAATGTAATATTTCTTATCGAGACCCAAATCCGTGGCTAGTCCCTCTATAATCATGCGATGAAAGCTTAATTCACAAACAACCTCTCGAACACGAACAGTGTCCTGAACGGAGTACCTTGTCGTGTTTTAGATCTGGCTACCTGATCGATCATCCGCGTCTGGAGCAAGCGTCCAGGACGTGTTCGACGTGGGTCGCCGTCGGAGACATTTCCTCCACCTCGCAGCTACCTTCTCCGCACGGAGGACATGCCACCGCCTCCAGCATCATGCCTCCTCCGTTCACCGCCGCCGACCTCGTGCGATCCGTCAACAAGAAGGTGACATCTCTCAGTCATACTCATGTCAGATGAACACATTGATACGTTGACTCCGTGCTGTATGTCAGTGTGTCCATTCATGCAATACAAACCACGTTCTAATTTGCATTGCACATTTCTTTAACCGAAAATATTTAGATACAAGAAAATATGTTCTATTTCTATGCTTTGTGCAAATTGTTCTCCAAGCACAATGCATTTCTTTTCCTAGTACCTATGCATTCACCTGTCCAATGCATTACAGCTTTTGTGGAACTCGGCAGGCACCAAAGCCCTTTGCAATATGAGATTGCGTTTTCATTTCCCAAGGCTGTACCTGTATACTTGTGTAGCTAATCCGAGTGCACACGAAGAGAGGTCACATGTTCGATTGGGGAAGCTACGACACTCGCTGTGACGTCATGCAGCATGCTCCAGATGCAACCGAAAGGAAAAGCCAATAGTCGAGAGAGTCTGCAGCAATGTCTTTCCATGGGGATGGGCACGCACCACCGTATATATAAGCTGTGTTTGTAAACCTAATAACGAAATCTCACCCAAGCTAGCAGCAACCTGTCAAGCTTTATAGATGGAAGATAACACGGACATCCCACACAACAACAAAAACTTCAAATGTAAAATTCTGTAGACTACAAAGCCAAAATTTCTCGTGATTTTCTGGTAGTCATTTTTATTTGAACCCATTGACCAAAGAAAGACAATTTAACTTGCGCATTTCCACCCAGGTTCGACAAAACTACATCCGTCGCCGTCTGCTCACCACCTACAAAGCACTAGAGCGTCTCTCCCAGAGCGAGTTCAATCTGGACCGTCTCGAAGTGACCGCCGCGACGGCCGCCGCCACCGCCCACAACACAAACACCCTCGGCAGCCTAGCAGCATCCGCCGGCGGTCCTCTAAGCACTACATCAGCCACCCACCTGACGGTGCCCGGCGCGACACCATCGGTCACCGTCAACTCCACCGTGATCCCTTTGAGCGCCACCAACGCCGCTGTTCTACGCGTTGTCAAGCAGCGAGCCAGCACCAATCTACCGCTGACGATCCGCGACGTGGAAAGGGAACGGGGGAAGCCGTTGTCGAAGTACGAGAGGAACATGATGATCTTTAACTGGCTGCACACGCTCGATGACACCACGTTCGAGGGGCTGCAGTGAAAAGGCGCACAAAACAACGGATATCGCGATTGGCGGACCAATTATTAGGGAGACAGGAACAGGACTGAAATTGGAATATGATATATCCGTATACGATGTCGTTGTTATTATTCATGTGTTGCTTGATTACTTTTTTGCGGATTGAAAAAAGGCCAAATGGGCTTGATCAGCAATCTATACTGGTGTCGAATTTGATTTTGGATAGCTTGCTGACGAGTCAGTGTTCACTTTTTGCGACAGATTTTGGTTTTTAAAGGTCATGTGGTTCGGCCAGGAATCGAGTGAATTAGTAATTGTGTTTTATTATAATTAGTTTTTATGAGTTACAAATTACAATGATATTATAATATGCATCTTGAATCAATTATTGGTGTTGTGTCAATCATTAGGCCAAAATTGGCATGGAAAGTATAGATGAATGCATTGACGGCAGCTTGTCCAAACTTTTCCATGCAAGAAAGTGATAATTCTTTGTAATGAATCTCTTAATTATAAGCTAAAATTACCGGCCTATTTTTCGAAAGAGAGAGAACTTATAAAAGTTTTAATTATACATTTTCTTCAATCATAATCAACTATCATTAAAGAAGGTCATCGCCCAAATTGACTATAGCGTTAATTGATTCGTGTGACGTACTTTTACAGTCGAATTAGAATTAGAATTCGAGGTTAGAGTACGTCTTGTTTTGAAAGTTTTAAACATTATCGAAAAGTAAAATGCAGCTTCAATGACATTTCAGCTGCAATCAAAACTTGGCTATGGAGAGCCTTATCCTACCTGTAAGAGATATGTTAGGTAATGGTTGGTTGTGCGGTTTTTAAACAATAACTAAGAAGAAAATGTAAAAATCAAATTTCATAATATACGTACCCGATTGCGCAATTGTGGCAAGCAGTTGTCAACCTCGCGTGCAATTTATTAGCCACGGTTGACGATTGCCAAATTGATCGACCACCGAATTGAAGCAACGACTTAAAAACGCGTTCTTGATCTGGACGTGGACGCGAGAAAGTATTTACGATTTGCATTTCCGAGGACTTCGCGTAAATGTTTGGTCGATTTCAGCGATGCGTTTCAAGTCTCGCTTTTTTGCAACCCAGCAAAGTTGAAAAAGGCGCAAACCGTTTACCAATTTGTTATCGGCTACATAATGCCTTTTTTGACGGAGAAAAAATGTATTTTAAATTTATAAGACTGTTGTTATTAATATATTCTTTCTTCGATGTAATACATATACTTCTCATTGTAACAAAAACATATTACGTGCATTTCAACCGTTGCAGATTGTATCTCAATCGTATCAACATTAATTTGTTTGCACTGTAGCTGTTTAATTAATCCGAGTTGTTGTAGCAAATATTAAAAACACAATTGTTGTCGTTCAAATGTCCGCGATGCGTGTTTCCCAGCTGAAATAAAATCTCATTACTCCAATTGAGGCGTGCCATGCATGTCATGCAACAGAGGAAGGCGAACCACCACCACCACCACCTACCAGGCTACCATGCCACTCAAACCCCCTCAAAATCGATTCACTTCCCAATCAACGACCTTATTACTGCACTCTTAATTCAATTACCTTCAAATGCTGTTGGTATTTCGCACGTAGGGCTTCACGAATGCGGTTGATATCGCGTTGTATAGGATATGAGCTATAATAAAGAGTCGAGTTCGGTTAGCATCAGATTAGCAGCGGAGAGTACCTATGCACCTGTCAATTGATATGCTGGCTACGAGTTTCTTCTAAGAGTTCTTGAACTGGCCATGCATGTGATCGATTCCATTACCAATTCTCTGTTCAAATTGTTTGACCAAATAATTTCAATATACCAATGGTCAAAACGAAGCCGAAGCCGAATCCCTAGGGTCACAACCTCTCGATAACATGATGGTATTATGTAAAAGGTATAATGCGAAGGTGAATGGACCTCGTTAAATAAAACTTATAATACTTATAAAACTAGAAGACTCCGCTTAGCCATGCGATTGGGATTGTGTCCATAATCTATACCAGTGATGCCATGGTTGAGAAATGCCGATCGAGACAATTCCACTGACAGTGCTATCTACCTATCAAGATTACTGCTCGGAAACAAGAACTGTCCTCTTAGGAAAGAAGGTAAATTTTCAGTGCAGTTTTATGGACCAAATGCGAGTTTTCATCGATTTTCTATCTTCTGTGGCATGCCACTTTCAGTTCGGCCGCTATGATCTAATCTTCATAAATTTTATGTAAAATTTGGTATTTCTTCTCCTTGTGGTTAGTTATGATGTCATTTTCAATAGGCATGTGTATTTATATATTGAAATCGAAACATTACAGGTATTACAAATACTACTTGATATACATAACAAACCTATATTTAAATTTACGTTCACATAACAAAATAGTACCTATTATACATGTAAACATTCTCACTAAAATATGCATGCTCTTGATTTTCAATCTCTCCAATTCCAAATTTTTTGGTAAAAGAAGCATTATAGTTAGTCTTAGAGATTTTTTTGTTGTTCAATAATCAATTCACTTTGTACACAAATAACAAACCATTCAGTTTCATATTGCGTTAGAAAATTATCCTCTTAAAAATACATCCACAAAGGTACAACTTTTCTACAATAGCAAATCATGTCACCATATCTCGCGTGCTGGGGCTCTCCTTTTAGGAAGGCAATGTTCCAAAAATAGACAAATAAGATGTGGTTTGTACTGTGAGTCTTGATGTGCCACCTGACAGACAGGCGTCTGCAATTTTCTATGAGTAAAAGAGGGGACCTCCTTGAAAGAAAACCCAATGACAGTTCATTGTCATCTTAGCTCTCCCAAACAATCACAGAGGGGTTTCAAAATTTTCGTGTATCTTCGAAATCGGCGCTGGGTGAGAATTTCCTCACTTGCAGATAATGAGATATCATTTAATGGTTGATTTAGAAGCAACTCCAGTTTCCACTCACGATGGGATTATGAATTCAGAGAGTCCCCTCAATCAAACTCCAATTTAAAACTGTCTAGCCATATTTCATGAACATCATTCTTCTGATCAACACATGAACTCTTCAAATGTTGACTTTGAGTTCCAAAACTTATGCTCCTTTTATGGGGTCAAAAGGTCTAGGTGCAGACGGACTCGGGTTTCAAAACGTTTCCAACACCTCAGACCAAATCGACCGCATACCTACAGAGAACGAAAGTGTAGAGCTCGACTAAGAAAACAACCCGGCCCACACTGTGGTGGAGACGATGCGTTCTGCACCGGCTGGTCTCACGTCTTTGTCTTGGCCACCGCCGGGCTCCATGGGGGCAGCGGCGGCGGCGGCAGACTCCCGCGACGCCTCGCCGGCGACGGGCGTCGGTGGCGTCGTTCTTCGACGCCGTCCAGCCACTCGTCGAACGCCTGATCGGCTTCGTAGCGGCGTTCTTCCAGCCGCGTCAAGCGCTGCTGCTTCGCTGCCGCTTCCGCCTCGCTGAAGGTGGAGGAATCACCGGTGACTTTCAGGCAGGATTTAGATTAGCGAACTGAAGCCAGATCGAGGAGGGAGGGCACGAAGTTACCAGTTCATTGAGAACTGATTTAGGAATTTTTAAGTGTGGTGGCATTTTACTATTTTTTTTTCATATCTTACACAAATTTAAGCAAGCAAATAGCACCATTCAGAGGTTTCTTGTAAAATCTGCTTGTGCTTACTAAAAACGAAAAAACAAAAATGAAGTGTAAAAAGTGATTTGATAAGCGCTGGACCGAGTCAAAGTTGATAGTTTGAAGGATGACAAATGATATCGAGAAGCGCCAAGAAACTGTTGGGATGAACTTGGATGAACTCCAAAAGTTTCAAGTTTGTAAAACTTTTCTCTCAGTTCAAATTGCATGCCGAACAAAATGTAATAGCAGAAGTTTTAAGGAAACTGCAGCAGAAGCAGCAGCTCGTCTTACATTTTCTTTTTGGCAAGGTCCTTCAACTCTGCATCTTTCGAAGTTTTCCATTCATCGAAGGGTATCTTGCTGCCGCTGAACCTAGCGTTTTTCTTCTTCTCCCTCAGAGCTTCCTCGTATCGCTTTTCCTTCTCTTTTTCCTCGGCATACTTTCTCATCTGTTCGTCTGCGCTCTTTTTCCAAACTTCGAACAGCTGAAAGACAGGAATAATTTCACAGTACTGTTTGTGATGTTCACCCCGAAACGGTGCCTTTGCAGGGGAGAAAATATGGCTGTCTGACTTCCATGGTCCCACGCGGTGAATTTATAGTAGCTGAAACGTCGTTAAAGCCAATCATATTTCTTGCCCGACCCCCAACACGAGCTCACCATCAAAGTCAGCCCATATTCCCGTAACAAATGTAATTAGCTTTGAAAACTAAATTTTCCACCCCAGTGAGCTATAACCCCCTCCCCCCACAGACTCATCCTTCAATACTTGACAAAGACGACGGTGGTAAAATTAAGATGCATATACCTTCTTGGCATCCGCCTTCTTTTGCTGTTCAGCCTTCTCTTTGTCCCGTTTCTTTTGCTTGTCTTCTTGCTGGAGTTTCTTCTGCTTTTCCAGTAGCTCATCTTTCTCCTTCTTCCATAGCTGGTACGCTTTGTCTGCGTCTTCTTTGCTCACAGGAGCAGCCGCATGAAGTTTCAATCCTGGCCTGCTCGGATCGCACAGAAAACAACGACACGGTTACAAAACAGCTGTTCACGCGGTGTCCTATCACGTAATAACTTGATAAGAACACGCGCAGGGAGAAACAATAATTGACAAATTAAATCACGACCTTGTTGGTACTTTCTTTTCCGTGTTTTTGCGTTCGTCGAGCTTCGACTTTTTCCACCTGGCCAAGCTTTCTTCCACTCGTCGCGCCTTTTCTGCTTGGGTCTGAACAAATACAAGGAAATCATTTTAATTTTACATAATTTAGAAGGCATCGAAAGACGTAGAAAAACGCAAGTATTTGACAACCATTGTTAGGTTAATGGCAGAGTTTGAGTAACTTTGCTTTAAGGAGCCTATATAGCCACTTGTTTCTTTGCTTTGAGGTGGGACACTCTGTTTAAAATGCATTATTTTCCACTGAACGATTGATTTAGTTTGCTCCCCTCCAAATATAGAAATCAATTATTATCAAGTTATTGGAAAGGCAGTGGGGGTTGACCTCTGATCCCTACATATCTAAACTCTCTATTATAATATATATATATATTCCGACAGAGAAAACAATGGAGTTGACTCGGCATTTTTCGTAGCGCTAAAAAAGGCAGCCTAGGCTTCCTATTTTGAATACTCACACTTTCGGCCTCTTCATTCTTTCTTCTTTCCTCTTCGTCCTGTAACTCCTTCTTGCTCTTTGCTTCTGCCAATTTCTTAAAGTACCATTCTTCGTAAACTGCTTTTGTAAGCGTTTCACGGTCTACCAGACCTGCGATTACAAAATTACGTTATAAAACGGCCATAAAACTTAATCTTTTAGACCGCAACTTTTTACCCCATATACAAACTTGCTAAATTCAATTGCCACCTACAAAAACAAGTCAATAAACTCAGGAATCCGACTGTGGTGGCATAATGTTTCACCCACCAAGCGCTTCCCTGGCCGACGACGCATCCCCACTGCCGTCGTTGCACAGACCCGTGCGTCGCAAGTTGTCCAACGACACGCTGCGCTTCATCACGCGCGTGTGGAAAGTGGGGGCCAACGGCAGCTTGACCTTGACGCTCGCTTTTCCGGCAGCCTCGTCGCCGACCTTGGCCATCCCGAAGTCCTCAGCTTGGAAACCTAGCAGTCTCAAGCTGCGTTGAAAGCTCGTGATGTCGGCCTTCTGAGGCGGCGTCGCCACTGGTTTCGGCTGCGATGCTCTCTGGATGTGTTGCGATGAGTTTGCTCTCAGCATCCTCAACGAGCTTGGCGGTCTTACGGCTGTGTCACTGGACCGCCTTGTTGATAAGGAGCTGGATGAACGGGGCTGGGGAATGGGTTCTGGCTCGGTGTCCATTCTGAAGCTCACGTTCTTAACCTGTCCCGACGGTCTTTGGGTTGAAGTGTAAGGTCTTGAGTCCGCCAAAGCGCTGCCCGGTCTGAAGCTGACATGGCGTGGCCGATCCTGAGAAGCGTTGTCTGGATCCTGAATACTGTAATACCTCCTTGCTTCTCCAATACGCGGCCTAAAGCTCACATGGTTTGGTTTTCTTTCTTGATCACCGTTTGTGTTTGCTACGGCCCTTGTGTTTGAGTTGGTCTTGACACTGGGGTGAGTGCCATTTGAGGACACACATCGTGTGCTGGCTACTGGTGGCTTCCTAGTAAAAAGATATTCGTTTCAGCCACAGAAATTTATTGTGTTTTAATTGCACATGCGCATGGCGTTTAAGGGAACGGAACAACGAAAATTGCATGTTCAACAAGCAGTTTTTGTTCACGGACCACAAGACGTTAGACAAATAAAATAATTGAGCTTCGAATTATCCAGCATGCAGCAATAATTTGTTATCAGAATTTTATTGAATCAAAATGTCCACACCAAGAACGCATCTTACCTGGCGGCAATATCTTTGCCATCTCCGTGGTCCCATCTCGAAACAGCGTCTTCAGCAAGATCTCTGATCCCTGCACTGCTTTTCCTTCCATCCTGAACAGAGCTACTCCTCGAATCCTTCGTGTTATCACTTTCTTCGTCTTGATATGCATTCGATTGCCTTTCACTCTCCGTATCACTGTATTGTAGCGTCTCCTCTCTGTCAGAATCATCGGTCACTTCTTCTTTCTCTTCTTTCTCGTCGCCAGAATAACTTCGCGAAGATGATACTGACGTCTTGTCGGACGACGACTGGCTCTCGATCTTGTCACTTTGTTCTGTTTCTGGACTCGAGAAGTTATTCTTGTCCCCATTGTCGTTGTTCTGACAAAGAGAGACGGGCATTATCTAAATTAGCGCGTTGACGCCGGCGGTTGATGCTTCTCTATATAGCTAAACTCATGTCACATTTCGATAACGCGACGAAACACATGCTGTCATTGTCGACTGCAAACAAAAAGAGCGGGTCTAGTTTTGCGTGCATTCATTCTCGGCGAGTCCTCGTTTGTTTGTTGTTTTGTTTAGTAGCTATGCCAACGGAAAATAATCAATTTCTTGGCTCGTTTCTCGATCTAGATTACAGCAGGCAGTTCCGTGAACGAAAATCGATCGTCACTTTCTTTCGGCATATATAATAATATTATGCAACCGAGAAATTAAATATAAATAAACAGTGCGAAATTCATACATTCGTAGTATGATAATTTTACTAATTAGAAACAAATAAATTTCCAGTGACACGAGGAAGCTTGATTTGCAGTTTTCATGATTCAACAAAATAATCTATGTCTCGTCAGAAAGCATCGAATGCAGTTAGGTCATCCTCCTCGTATTGCTAGCTCGAATAATTGCCGGCCATGCATGCCTCTTGAAAAGAAACGTGCTCACTGCTCACACATACCCAATTATTACGTGTGCCTGTAATTTCCGCACGTTAGCCCCTACCGTCGTGGTCGTATACACGATGCAGTGTTCAGCTCCTACGCTCAAATGCAGTCACCGTTCACCAGTCAAGCGTGGAGACAATCTATAATATACATTTGGTAACCGCCGAGCAAGCATGTGCATGAGCCATTCGATTGATTTTATTACAATTCTTGAAAAATACCTTCACGGGCTGGCAAACACTGGCGGAAAAACTATGAAATATTTTCACACTTTTAATGAGCTCGGCATGGGGAAAAAATGCACGCTAGCACATGGAGCTTTCACTGAGTGGGGTACGCGAATTGTAGTAAGTTTGGTCGAACACTTTATACCGCCCCTTATGTCAGCCAAGGGTAATGGTAAATCGGGCAACGGTCCGTTTAGCACGTAGTATATAACGCGACGGGGCGAGGATTTCATTGTATTTCACTCGAGGTTTGCAATCGGATACGACATGGCGTCTATCGTAAGTAGAGTTTTATTTCTGCCAGGTTCGCATTTGTGAATTGTGTGCGTACGTTTATAGAGTAGATGTAGAGTAGGTAATTGAGTGTGGTTGTCGGGTGCTGAGCGTGGTTAAAAAGTTGGACATCGTGCGGTTTTACGCTGTGGTTTTGTGAATCACACAGATGGATGTGTGCGGCTCGATTAGATAGTGAAAAATCAAAAAAGTGTCTTCTTTGGGCCAATGATCATGAACTAACACAGCTTAAAATTGAAATACGCTCTAAATGTGAGGCCTCGACAAAGACAACAATGAACTTCATCCGAAGCGCAGTGCACCCGTTTACTTGCTTGTCCTTCGCTCAAGAGCATGACCCTACACAATTAACTTAAGCTAACATTTTATACTTTCTTTGCAGAGCTACGCCGTGATCTTGTCGGCTCTGGTGGTGCTGATTGAAGCCCAATACAACAATCAGCAATCGTACCAACCCCAACAACAACAACAACAGCAACAACAATACCAACCCCAGCAACAATACCAACCCCAGCAACAATACCAGCCCAATCAACCGCAACACCACGCAATCCTGATGCACAAGCAAGCCCTTGGGCAAGACGGCACCTTCAACTACGCGTTCAAGTCCGACAACGGACTCCAGCAAGGCGAGTCTATCAGCCCCGACGGCAGCCGCGTCGGAGGGTACTCGTACGTCGACCCTGACGGCAAGACCATAAGCGTCAAATACTCGGCCGGCAAAGACGGCTTCAAGATCCTCGAAGGCGACCACGTGCCGAAGGCACCGCAGCCCATTCCCGCGCCCGTCGCCCAGCCGGCTTACGCCCAGAACCAGTACCAGCAGAGCCAGCAACAGAAGCAGTACCAGCCTAGTCAGAACTACGGACCGCTTTACCACAAAGCGGGGCCGAAGACCTACAACGCGCCTGCTGGCGAGGATGACGGCTCGTATCGTCCTGGCGACGAGGCTGGATTCAAGGATCTGGGGTCGCCGTACAGGGAACAGTTGGCGGGGTTCGGCAGCGGAGGGCAGTTCAGTCCGAAGGCCTTGTACCGCGTGCAGGAGAACCACAACGACGGGTTGTTTGTGCCGAAATCGGTGACGTACCCGACGGCGCCGAAGCCGGCGCAGTACAACAAGGCGACGTTCACGCCGACGAACAAGTACTCGACCAAGTACCCGAGCTCGCAGCAGGTCAACGACGGCGACAACGGCGACTACGTGCAGGAGAAGGAGCGCGACGGACCGCACAACTTCGGTAGCGGGTACTCGTTCGAGTTCGGGGGTTGAGAGCTGGGAGCGTCGCTGCTGTTTGTGTTGGATGGATGCTATTGCTGCACGTGCACTTGTTGAATTGAATGCCTCCGTTACACGATTAGTGATTTGTCGCGAATCTAAATGGAGGCATGAATTGGAACGCTGTAAATACAAGAATAGTACGCTCGCAATTGAATTCAGAGTGAGGAACACCGATCGTTATATAAAATTCAAAGTCACCCATTCATGATGCACCATGTTAATTTGTTGGAGCCGCGGCAAGTTGAAACCAAGGGTTGAAACGAAATGAAGTCATTTGTCGAAATAAAGCGAGGACTGTGAGCAGTTGAAACCCAAAGATAAATTGAGGGGAAACAAATTTTCAGCTTATTATTACACATTGCCATTTATGTACTGTTTATGTTTGTGTTTCCCGTGGCCAATCATTTATTACAAAACATAAAACAACAAACCCCGATGTATTTTCTCAATATTTACCCTCGAAATCCCATATTAAAAATCCAAAATAGTCTTCATCGCTGTCAATCCTGTTGTCGCCATGCATTTGAGCCGTGCAAGCTGCGAGCTGCGAGCGTTGTTGGGGCGCCGGCGCCGCCGCGTTGGCGCATGTCTGTACAGGCGCCGCCGCCGCCGCCGCCGACGCCGACGTCCAGAAAGGCTTAAGGCCATATTGATTAAACACCGTGAAGGTCATTGCGTGTGGGGTGTCACGCCGCATCGATCGACGCCCTCGACGCGCCGTCTCCCTCTATCATAATCACACCTCGGAAGACATTGGAATGCAAGGATGGAAGCCGGGAGTATAAGTCTTGTACATTGATTTACTCTCCGTTTTATTTCCCAAGTTGAATGACACAGTTGTTGTTAAAGATGGGAGGCAAATTAGTTATCGTTTTGGAAGCTATGGTACATCGCTTATATATTTCTTAAATATTTACAGACTCCTCGGTTAAACTTGTACTCCTGAATAAAGTCGAAGTCCACGACGCCGACGACGAAGTGCAGCCTATAGCTACACTGCCAGTTAATTATAGCTTATCCACAAATAAACCGCGCGCATCTACCTCTCTGTGCATCTCTCCCGCGTTCTGCACGCTCGCGTCTAGTTCCGCTGCTCGTTCAGAGCACAGTCCCTGCTGATGTGGCCACTCTTGCCACAAGCGTAGCAGTTCTTGCCGGACAGCGACGACCCTTGGGGACAATGCCGAGCGATGTGTCCGCTCTTGTTGCAGTTGTAGCAAGACAGGTTACGACCGCCGCCCCCACCGCCGCCACCGTCGCGATTGCCGAACGATTCGGTGCAGTCGCGAGCGATGTGTCCGCTCTTGTTGCAGTTGTAGCAAGTCGTGTTTCTGCCGCCGCCGCCGCCGCCACCGCCGCCGTTGGGCGTCTCAGGGCATTCCCGTGCGATGTGACCCGTCTTGTTGCAAGTGTAACACGACGGGCCGTCGACGTTCTGTTGACAGTCGCGCGAGATGTGGCCGAAGCCGTTGCACCGATAGCAACGGTCTTGCTCCTCTTGGCAGTCGCGTGCAAAGTGTCCGAAGCTGTTGCATTTGTAACACTTGCCCTCGCCGCGGCCGCCTCCGCGGTTAGACCTGAACCCGCCGCCGCCGCCACCGCCTCCACCGCCTCCGTCGGGACACTCGCGAGCAAAGTGGCCGGTGCGATTGCACTTGTAGCACACGCTAGCGCTCATCGCTTGTTAAGTTGTTGTAATTGTCACGGATTTGCCTTTCCGAGGTACCCCCGACGCCGCCTCTCACCCGTCCGCCACCGCCGTCCACCACCGACGACACCGACACCGCCTACCACTCCTCGACCACGTGGTCGGGCACCGAGTTGCGCACTCTGCCGCGACCGGGCCTTTACAATCGAGAAACTTGACAGGGCGAACTAGGTTTTAGTACAACATAGTTGTGTAAGTGGACTGTTTGAGTTTCATGAGGGTAATGGTGATATTTGGTAAAAATGTCCGAAATCTGTTGAAGAATCGGACATTGTTATGATAAACAAGTGATGTTGAACTCATGTTTGTTTCTTTGAAATTTGGTGCAACTGCTGATAGCGTCCAACCAGGTGTCGTCCTCTTGGAGGCAATTGTTGAAGCTAGACAACTCGCCGCTCGCTCGCCTCCCCGCACAGCACGCACGGCACGGCCATCTGATAGCGCAAAATGTCGGACGAAGGTAGTGAACACAATTCGTCCCCAAGTTTGGGAAATCAAAATCATTTCGAAGATAATGACGGTGGAGATGATGAGCAAGTAGAGATACATTCAGAAGGAGACCAGGATGATTACAGACCTATGCCTAAGCGTGGTAGAGGTGGATTCAGGTTAGTTTCTGTGTTTGTAAATAGCGTTAACCTCCACCGGCCTAGTCGCCCTGTTATGATGCTCAATGAATGCGTTGAGAACTCATCTATAATTATTATCTCCTTTAGAACCTAGTTGTATGTAATAATTATTTCGACATTTTAGGGGACGTGGACGAGGCGGCCCACATGATTTTATGCCTCCCGGAGGCCCGAGGGGTCCACCACCTGGTCATGGACCTCCCCGGTTCCGAGGACGAGGCTACGGGCCCAGAGGACCTCCAGGCTACAGAGGACCACCACCACCTCACTTCGGTGGCCCTCGTGGAGGACCGAGATTCGGTCCACGAGGCCCTCCGCCAGGATTCGATCCCAACTGGGGTCCGATGGGTCCTCCAGGGATGCATCCACATCACATGATGGGACCTCCCCCAGGAATGGTAAGAATTCACATTAAGCGTATCGCAATACTACACAGTACTACTACCTCATTAAATCAGTTAGGAGAATAAATTCAAAGATTCATAAACCAATTTTTCCTTGTGCTGACTGTAAAAATAATAATTATGGCATTTTTTAATTTGCTTCTTGAATTGGTAATTAGTAGGCATGTTCCTAGTTTGTAGATAGCCTGCTTAGGACTAAAAAGCTATGCTTCGAGGGAAAGTAATAGGAAAAACTGAGTCTTAAAGTAGGTAGATTCATATTTGTGTTAATCTACATCACTACCTATGCATAATTTTTGCAATTGCAGCAACCACCACACATGATGGGTCCTAACGGCCCTATGGGACCGAATGGCCCGATGGGTCCGAATGGCCCGGGAGGGCAAGGCGGTCCTGGAGGCCCCAATGGCCCCAACGGTCCTTACGGTGGCCCTGGAGGGCCAGGTGGTCCAGGAGGTCCCATGAACCACCAGCAGATGAACGACAACCAAAACAATAACAACCAGAACAACCATAATAACAACCAAAACAACAACAATCAAAACAATCAACCAGTGAGTCAACCAATCTATAAAATATTGTAATTTTGATCTGGTTTAGAGGCTGTGCTAATCAAGTTTGTTTTCAGACAAATGGAGGTATTCCTGGACTTGACTTGACTGGCGAAGTTTGGGTCGAGACAAGAACTTCGGAAGGAAAGTCATACTTCTACAATGCTCGCAGCCGAGAGACAACGTGGGTTCGACCGGAGGGCCAGAATGTCAAGATCATCACGCAGGAGCAGGTAAAATACAGTCACTAAGTCTTGATGATTGTCAATTAACTTTCCTATTAGTCTAAATGGCTCTAGCAGAATAAAAGACACTAGAGAAGATTTAAGACTATCAACCTTTTTTTGAGGACTGAGTTGCAAGTAACACCTGTACTGGCATCAGCTGATGTTAAAATAAACTCTGCCATTTTCTGCCCCTTTTGTCCAATTACAACTTTGATTGTCTGAAAGCTGACACGATCGTTTGTGTTGACAGGTTGAGGCGGCAGCCCAAGCGGCGGGTGTGAACCCTAACAACGGGCCAGGAGGACCTCAGAACGGCGAAGGTGATGGAAACAATGGACCCCAAGGTGGCCAGCAATCTAACCAGGTGAGAATCCTAACCCTGCTGAGTGCTGATAGATTTGTGCATTGTTTCATGTTATGTGGATATGCTGGCTTAGATGCGTGTTTACTATCCTTGTCATCATTGATACCTAAATTGTATGTTAAGAATTTCCTATCTAGTTGATCATTTCCTAATTCAAAACACATAAAACAATTGTCAAATCCACTTCTTAAAGTTCTCGGCACATTTTTTATGTTTTGTTTCTACAACAGATGCCCAACACGATGCAGCCACCCCCTGGACTGATGCAAGGTCCACCCCCTGGCATGGCTCCGTTTGGCGGTCCGCCCCCGCACTTTGGAGGCGGCGGCGGTCCACCGCAGTTCGGAATGCCGCCCCCTGGCTTCCCAGGCAACTTCCCTGGCTATGGGGGGATGCCTCCGTGGGGAATGGGCCAAGGTAAGATAAGGCGCTAGCTTTCTTGCTTGTTTTATTACGCAGCAGATGTAGGCAAGGATTTTTGATAAGTTACAACCATTGCTGCAGCTAGATTATTGATAATGTGCTCTTGAACTCTCAAACATCAGAATGTCTCTAGTTGCAAATATCTGCAAGTTCCTATATCAAAAGCAACTCTTTGCAGATGAGATGCCTTAGACTTTTTGACTAAGTTAGTGAAATGCTATTTAGAATTGCAAATTAATATTACCCTTAGGCTTTCTTATCAAATATATTATGATTTATGTAGTTACTTCTTGATCGATTGATTACTTTGAGGTACTTTTTAATGGTTATACATTTGTCATTGTGCCCTAGGATTTGTTTGAAATACTAGATTATGATTATCACATTCTACAGAATTTTGACAGTCAGAGCAAATTTAAAAAGAATTTACGTGTGAATTGCCTTCTGAATGATCAATAAATCAGGGTAGAGATTCCCAAAAAACATCTTAACTTCATTGGCTCCAGTGCAGGTAGACATTAGTTAGTATCAAGAGTTTTGAGTTATGCACCACACTGTTCACTGTTGCCGAGGGCGAATGCCTGTGCAGTAACGAGCAGTAACGCGTTATCGTTGTCAATACGCATCATAACATATCACCGCCGCTGCCAAGACACGTAACGTGACGACGCGCGTTGTGCAGGTCCGGGCGGCCCGATGCCGCTGCAGCAGCCGTCGACCATCTCGGCGCCGCCGATGGCCGCGGGCCAGGCTGCGGCGCCCGTCGACGACTCACAGGTTGACCCCGAGATCGTGGCGCGCGGCACCGAGTGGACGGAGCACAAGGCGCCCGACGGCCGGTCTTACTTCTACAACGCCAAGCTCGGCGAGAGCGTCTGGGAGAAGCCGCAGCCGCTCAAGGATCTCGAGAGTGAGTGTCTTTTTGTCTTCTGATGCAACGGTGTCAAACTCGGTACAGAAAAATTGCAATGATGTAGTTTTCTTCCGGTTAGCAAACTGCAAGTGAGTGTTATCTTCTTGGGATTACATTGGGTATCCAGCAAGTTGCTAGTCAAGCTAGTTGAAAGAAAGAAGCAATTGTTTTCCCAAAATACTTTGCTTATTTTAAATTAAGACAGAGTGGCCTGCTAATGACATAGACGTTTTTTAATGTAGACAAGCTTCTAAAGTTGTTGTAACGTAAAAAAGTGAATATGCCTTAACGGGATTCACACCCGTGGCAACTCCACTGTGTTCTTAATGCGTACTCTGCGTACACTTTTAAAATCAGTCGCTCAAGCGCTCTCAAGCAAGTAGGATGTGTTTTTCTCACGCTCCCGTCTTATTCCTACGCGAAACAAGGCGAAACATCGAAGTCGAACTGCTCTGGCCACCTGCACCATGCCCCCACCCCCAATGCACATGCAGACAACTAAGCTACAACGTCTAGTCATGAGCTAATACTCTTACATTATACACACAACCACAAGTAGAAGGATTAACGCTCGAGAAGGAATTTTTCTTATCACTTCATTTCAAAACATATCCCAGTGACATAAAATGGCACACAAAATCGGGAATTCTATTATGCTATTGGTACCATTGGATTCGTGGCAGCATACAGAGTGTAGATCATTTTGAATCGCAGTGATCGGATGATAATTACGGATATTACATTGATCTATTTCCTTACTTTTACGAGTTTTATGTCGTGTCGGTATAAGCCTATTATCGCACTGCGGAATGTTTTTCTTTCACAAATCTAAGCCAAGGCAATAAAATATTCCCAGAAATAATTGGTCAATGATAAATGGTTGCCAATCCGACAATCGATTGATTTATTGATAACGATTAATTAGAGAGTATCATTGCAAGGGTGTGGATGTGTAATTGAGACTTCCTTTTTGAACGAACTTTTCAAGTGAAGTTTGACGGACGCAATGCCTTCTCACGCGCATGTAATTTAGTGGTGAATTTGGCGCGCTTTGTTGTCTTCCTAGGTCTGCTGGCCCTTGCTAATGGTCGTTTAGGACCCATTTTGTAAATGATGTACCACTGTAGGTACTTGATTCACTTTCGCAAATTGAAAAAATAAAGCTGACACGAAATGCTACATACTGCCAGAAGGACACAAAGACACAACACAACGTGTTTGCTGAACGATAAGTGAGCAGCGACCGACCGAACTTCGAGCTGCGAAGAGTACTGTGACTTGCATGCTTGGCTTTGTGTCATGTGCCATGTGGTCGGGATAGGGGTTGGGCTTTCAGTGGGGTAGAAAGATGCCAAGTGCCTGATGTGCCCCGTCGAAGCGATCCTGAAGATGCAGGTAGTCAGTGGGTAGGCCCTGGGCCACGGCCGTGGGAAGGCGACAGGGATTTCGAACATCACAAACCAAAAGATCGCATCGATGAAAATATCACTGGAGTGCCTGTAAGGTCCAGCCTCCAATATCAATCAGTAATGAGCTAATATTCGAAATCAGTGATTTATAACCCGTGCTTATTAGTGCTTCCGTGTGCTTCCGTGTGATCAAACCCTCTGTTTCAATAAGGCTACAATAGCGACAACCCACAGAGGCGAAGGCGCCCAATCGGCCAATCGGTCAATTTACCAAGAATTTATAATTACTAATTGATCATTATTTATGATTATTACGGCAGCAGGTGAGCTATACCACTATTGGGAAGCGCAGCGCTCGAATACTCAAAAAACAAAAATGAGTTCGTCAAAGTCGTGTCACATTCTAAAATACGTCGGGAGCTTGGAAGGCGAGACTTTTTACCGAAGTGCTCGTAAGACGTAAATCATTTCATTTGAGCTTAGAACAAAAATATAAACTAGAGGCTTATGAGATAAACTCTTGCGCGAGATACTTTTGGTGCACGAAACGTTCCAAGGTCGCTGTAGCTGGCTGCTAGCGATGAAGAATTGAAGCCTGTATGTAGGCAATTCATAAAGATCGCGGCTGCTTCGCGCAACCGTTGCTTGTGTACAGTCAGGAATCTACATTTCTTGACCGATCAGGATGAAACTTACATATTTGGAATCTGCATGGTTCCGGCCTCCTGACCCCTTATTTTAAAATCGCAAATATCTCATTGTTTCCTACTGGTGGTCTGTTTAAAATCATGTAAAATTTAAACCTATTTTTCCAAGTTTTCAAAATTTTCTATTTCCGTTTGCATAATACTTGTAGTGATAAAAACAATTGCGTCACAAAAGTACCACAATTATGCACTAGGAAAAAAATCCTGGCCACGCTATCTCTAATTTTGCGACTTTTGGACAGTACAAAAGATTCCATCGCATTTTCCGAGCCCCCAACCAATTTTCCTGCACAAGATTTTTTTAAATATTTTTAGTAAGTTATGTTCAGCATAATAAAACATTAGAACATATAAAAACCCCGTTTTTAGGTGGGTGTGAAACCCCTTAAATTAAGAGTTGCAGTTAGTAAGCAATGAAACTTTAAACTAATCTTGCTATGTTTTCATGATGTGCATGTTTTTCACAATATTGCTTCTTTAGGGGTTGTCTTTATGGTTTTTACTCTTTTGCCAGACTTTATTGGTCTTAAAAAAACTTTCACACCAGAGAATAAACCTTAATGCGTACGAACAGCAAAAAATCAGTCAACCCGGTACTTTGTATTACAAAAAGACCTTCACACCAGAGCAAAAAACAAATACGCCAGCCCGTACATCCACGAAAGGCTGTGAAAACCGTGCTTCCGAGCTCTGGGAAATGACGGCAGCGGTGTTTCCCTCTAGCGGCACGCCTGGCCGCGGCACAGGGCATCTCGACGATCCACCATGCAGTGCCGGCAATGGCGGTGGACTCGCCCGTGCAGTCGGAGCCCGACGATCCCGCCAAGCACGCGTTCGGCGCCGACAAGGCGCTCAACGGTGAGGTGAAGCTAGCCAAGGCCGCCGAGAAGAAGGAGATCGAGGTAAGGGCCATGCTGATGGCCGAGGCTTGCATTGCATGTCAACGGGGAACTTGTCGGTGCCATGAAGTCGTAATTTGAGAGTGGGTTGGTGCTATGTTGTCACTTAGTGGCTGGCTTAGAACAAAATGGCTTTCCTTCATTGTAAAGAAAATTAGTGAGTTTTATTCAAGATAAAATGGCAATTTGCAAAAGAATTGCGTTGTTCAACTGGACACATAACCAAAGATTGCAACTAGCAGCATTTTTGGTATTTTTGGGCTCTCTACTAACCTTATTAATCCAGCTCTTATCACCCCAAAACAGATGAGATTGTATTTTTGACAAAGGCATGCAGGCACCATGTGATTTGGTGCCTGGATTCCACTGGGTTGATTGTGCATTGCCAATGTTGCAGCTTGGCTAGCTTTAGTGATGATTTCACCATTTAACTATACCTTAATTCATCCCGAGAGCAAATACAGTTGTTTTGGGAATTGAAACACTGCTAAGTACACAGCTCTCATGGCAAGCCTAAACCATCTAAATGTTTTTATTTGAACATAAGATCTCATGGCCACTTGTCAAAAACCCCCATCGGTAACTGTGCCACCCGGTCGCAAGCTCTGTCTGAAGCTGTGTTCCCGTGCCCTGGCCGGCAGGTGGAGGACGAGGAGGTGCGCAAGAAGCGCGAGGAGGACGAGGAGAAGGCGAAGGAGGCGGCGCGGCAGCAGGACAAGTCGCGGCCGGTGTCGAGCACGCCGGTGCCGGGCACTCCGTGGTGCGTCGTCTGGACCGGCGACGGACGCGTCTTCTTCTACAACCCGTCGTCGCGCACCTCGGTCTGGGAGCGGCCCGAGGACCTGATTGGCCGCGCCGACGTCGACAAGATGGTGGCGGCGGCGCCCGACTCGGTGAGCAATCTTCCACCGCTTTAGTTAATGGGGCGATGGCGGGCAGTCGGCTTGCGTTTCTGGTTTGTGCTGGGCTTGGCGGTTTAGTGTGCGACCGACGGCTCTGCACAGGAAAAATTGTTTTTGTGTCTAGGTTTTTTTGGACGTTGGCAGTTGAAAGATCGTGTTAAATTTATATCAGACTTGGTAGTATTAAATGGCGTTGGTAGGATATTTTTTTTGTATGCTTTTTGAAAGTTGTAATTGTAAAGGTTCTATCCATTAGGGACATTGGTAATTGATTTAGAGCAAATGCAACGGGTCTTTCTTGTGTTTTTTGTGTTAGGCTTCTCGGCAGTTGCTACTTTCTAATCAAAAGATTCGACTCTAATATGCTTGTTTTCTTATTTTATTTCACAAGCTTGGGGTGAAAAAAAAATGTGTTCATGGTGAGATGCCATGGCTAGAGGTCGGTAATATTGTTTCAGACACATTTTAGTTTTTGGAATTTTTGTGTAATCACGGCTATTGTTTTGAAGAGGCAGGAAAAAGCTATATTTGGCAAAAAGAAGCCAGGTTTGCAATGTACTTATTTGAAATATATTATAATCTGACATTGATAATGGTTTGACCCTGGGAGATGCTTGCGTTGGACCGTCACTAGATGTAATGTCTGAACGTAGCGTTTCCTGCACCCAGGTGGTCGTACCGAGTGCCCCGCCAATAGCCAAGGAGGAACCGGTGAGCGCGGTAGTGAAGAAGAAACGCAGTGACAGCAGCAGCGACGACGACGAACCCTCGCCCAAGAAGACCAAGAAAGACGAGGTTAAAGGTACGGTGATGCTTGCTGATCCCTGAGGAACTAAAACTGAACTTAATAGAATCGGTTAATTGCTAACTATCAACCCTGTTGCAGGTGTTGAATTGAAAACCAGCAATAGAATGGAGAACCTAACCAAATTTATTTTGAAATTATTATCTAGATCCATCGTTCACAACTGTATGTCCTGACTAAGTTAAAAGCCTGATCCCCAATATCCCCTATAAAAGTTCCGCTCTAACGGCCGCCGTTGCTTGTGTTTGCCGGCAGCCGAGGAGCCGAAGGAGGCCGCCAAGCCGGAGAAGAAGCAGATCGACATCGGCAAGGAGGCTGCAATCGAGGCTGAGGTCCGGGCCGCGCGGGAACGTGCCATCGTCCCGCTCGACATCCGCATCAAGTCCTTCAAGGAGATGCTGCAGGAGAAGGAGGTGAGTGTCTGTCATTGTAGGCAAGAACTTTCTTGTTGCTGTTTGTCGTCGAGTTCAGTTATCAATTCGAGGTCGGAACTGTTAGTCTGTTAATAAGCTGTTTTTGTGCAAATAAATTCACTAAGCTGCTAGTCATCGTAGGTAACTTTTACCGGACGTTTGTTTCTTCCTGCCGTTGAGTTGTCTATTGGAGGCTGAAGCCGTTGGTCCAACTGTTAGCTGTTTTTTTGCAATTAAAATCACTTTGTGGCTAGTCATTGCAGGCAACTTTCACTTGACCAAAATAATACCCATCCAAAACAACCTTGGTAGATCAAGGGTTCCGAGAGATTGTAATTTAGTCGGAGTGCATTTTCAATTGTACCCACGGTTGAGTCGTTGTCAACTCGTACGTAACACAACGACCGTGTCTGAACCCCAGCCTTGTGTCCGCCAGGTGTCTGCGTTCAGCACGTGGGAGAAGGAGCTGCACAAGATCGTGTTCGACCCGCGCTACTTGCTGCTGACGTCCAAGGAGCGCAAGCAGGTGTTCGAGAAGTACGTGAAGGAGCGCGCCGAGGAGGAGCGCCGGGAGAAGCGCAACAAGATGCGCGAGCGCAAGGACGAGTTCCGTCGGCTCATGGTGGAGGCGGCGCTGCACGGGAAGTGAGTACACTCGATTCCTTTTGAGAGTTCGCTCGGCACTGGTAGTTGACATAGATTCTGGTGTGATGGGAAAGAAACTTGTCTTTATTTCTATATTTCTGCAACTATCGTGTGAGTTACTACTGAAAATCTTCCAAATTGCAGCCCGGCAATCTACGGGCCCCGGGTTTGATTAAGGGAGTGGGTATCCTTTTTGTAATGGATATTGATTTACATCTGGCAAAAGTAGTCAGCAAGGGTCATCGACGACTAAAAGGAACAAAATCGAGAACAAATATTTGCCATGTAATGTTGACATGTTACAACCCCACTGATGAGAAAACTGGTTTTCCATCATAAGGCGGTCTCCCGAGCAAGTGGCTTCCTAAGCCATGTGCTCAGCCTCTACCTGGCTTGCCTTTACTAATTTCAAGCAAACCTTCGTAGTGACTTGTATAAATTTCGAGTGAACCGTTTTTGTGTCCAGAAGTGTACATCAAATGATATGTCAACGATCGCAGATATCTGTTATGCGAGCATCGGTGCGCGGATGCACAATCACTGACCGACACGCTCCGTCCTCCCCCAGGTCGTCCTTCAGCGACTTTGCGCAGAAGCACGGCAAGGACGAGCGGTTCAAGAACGTGGAGAAGATGCGCGAGCGTGAGAGCCTGTTCAACGAGTACCTGCTGGACGTGCGCAAGCGGGAGAAGGAGGAGAAGGTGCAGCGACGCGAACAGGTAAGAATGCCTGGAAGGGCGCATGCGACAGATAGCAACGGGAGCCGCTCTGACCGCCGCCGTCCGCTCAACGTGCCACGCGACGTAGTACGCGGCTACGCTTAGCTTGTGACGGGAGGGGAGGGGTTGTGGATGTAATGACTGCAAAATTATTAGCGTTTTGATCAGTGTGAGAACTAGGAGCTAGATTATTAGTTGTGTGTCATGATCTTGTATCGCAATCTCTTGTAAGGCTCTGCTGTTAACTTCCTGAAGGACTTCAGCGTTAAGAATTTTTCGGAGCTGTGATGGATTTGGAGGCCATAGACAAAAGTCTAAAATTTTTAATGAGATTAATTGTTTTTTCTAGAATGTACTTAGGAATAAATACTTTTTTTTCATTTTCTGGATGGAGTCTACATTTTCTGGCAAGATAAATTTCTTGTTTCTTGAACCGTTTGTAGTGGCACGTTGAGCACGGCATCGCAAACAGAACGGCACGGGCTGAATTGGCTTGGCAATTTGGTTTTAAAAACCAGTAATTATTAACAATTGTTCACTTTGAACAAATAATTCATCTATAAATATTTAATTGCATTTATTTTTCAGCTAATAATAAGTAGCCCCAAGGGGCTTCTTAAATTGCAGTTACTGTGGGGTCAACTGGAACTAGAGTCTACTATTTGGTGTAGTTTTCTCGAAAAAAAAATATATAGATGCAGGAAAGAAAGTGCATTGTGCCATAATTTACAAACAGTTGTCAGCCACCACTTCCCAGACATCTAGTTCCAAGACATAAATAATTTCAAATAATAATCCAGATCATGAATATATTCTGGACTCTGGTGACAAAAAGCTATCTCGATGAAAGCCCCAAACTTCGACAGTTGACCTTTTTATGCCTGAACTGCACTCGTAAAAATATTCTGCTCTTTTGAATTACGGTATGTCTCGTTTTAAATGTGCTCGTCTCGATATAATTTTTACTGTGTACCTTGTGTGTAACCCACGTCCAAACACGTGCTATGTTTTTAATTTTCCAGGTGTCTATAAAATTCAAATTCCTTTCCAGAGTTTCCGAGAACGGTATGTGTTAAGCTAATCAGTTCGTTGCAGACAGTTCTAAGGAACGGCCTAGGTTGCTGGCTTGCTTACAGTCATGACAATCGAAATGATTGATGAGCTGGGAGCCATTAGTCCATCTTGAACAAATCAGTCGAGAAATTAGAAGTTCAAATTGAGCCGCAAGAGTCCTACTCCTATCGAGTAAATCTGCTGTAACAGCAAAAATTCTTTACCATTCTCTGGAAATATCCTGAAAAGCTCTCGACGTTAAACTTCTCAATGGCTCTGCCTACATAACTAGGTACCATCAAAGAATTGTTGTAAAGAAGTACAACCCGTATCTTGAACTGACTTCGCTAACCTTGCTTCTACTGTCACACTTGGCCACATTTTTGCACACCAAAGCTCTGCATAGACATTGACTCAATAATCGCATAACATTGATGCTTCCTATTGGAGCCTGATCCAAGGTTCCCAATTCACCCTTTTTGGACCCAGGGAATTTGCGGGCACATTTCCGAGTCACTCAATCTATCGCCTGGCCGGATTCGACGTCGCGTTGTACCTCTTCACAAACACGTTCTGTTTGGGTAGCGTTCTCTTGTGACGCCCACCGTGCGATTTCTCCGACTAACTTAACGCAATTCACTCTTCACTTTCAAGAAGTGTCCGTCAGGGTGAGCCGCCAAGTTGTTTGCCGACACGCACGCCGGTTGCGTCGATTCGGAGACTTGGCAACGACCCACGTTTCCCTAGCATCTTGGAGGCATCGGTGCTAGAGAGTTGCCTTTATTCACGTAATAACGGTATAGCATACTACTATTCACAACACATTGGTTCATGACAACGACAAAACGTTGGAATGCGTTTAGTAAATTCACAGTAAATTCTGGTGGAACTATCAAAGGGATAGTTTATAGTTAATTAACTGTAATTGAATACACCTATTTGAAATTAACTTGTTCGATTTAAATTAATTGCTGTTTGATGGCAAATGATTAAAAACCTATATACTGATTTCCAAATGACCAATGGCTAGTTCTTAAAAGAGTTAAAGAATGTACTAGCTAGCACTTGCCTAGGCTGGCAGGAATGGTGAAAAAATGGTTTGAACTTAATATCATATCTCTTTCATTTGATGTATTCAACAGATAATGGGAATCTTGACATCGGGGGGCCAGTTCATTGCATACCTACACTTGAACGTTGCTCCGTTACTGACACCAACATTTGACTTTAGAGCCAAGTTCCTGTCAGGTTAGGCAGTGGTAACTAATCTTAACAATATCCAATAAGAGAGCTTACTCATCAAGTCATGAATCTCATCGATCGAGTGAGATGGATTCGCAAAGTTCTTCTAGTATTTTCTCTTGTTTGTTAACTTACATGTTTACTCTAAAAGTTTGCTTGTTGAAACAGTTTATTTTACTCACTTCTATTGTTTGCCAAACGTCCACCCAACAACGTTTTCATCTTTCTTCATTACTTGTCACAATAGCTTGCCACTCTCGCTTTCACCAAACAAAATTTTACTGTAGACATGCTTGTTATTGTATGTGTTACCGAGTCATCGTACTTTATTACATGACTAACTTCCCTTTTAATTATCATTCAACCAGAAAAAATAGTAAATTGCTTACAATGAAGTTAATACTTAAGGAGACCATCAGTCTTGATTTTCGCTTTACACATCATTTGTTCAACCGTGATTCAAACCCAAAATCACCACCAGCTTTCACTTTTAAGAAAATTTTATCTGAAAATTTGCTTCAACAGCCCATCTAACCAACATTGCATTTCTTTTCAGAGCATTAATATTTATTTCCAGGAAATTCTTGTCCAACTAATCAAGTATTCCTTACAGAAATGGTTCATGCTGTCTTGTTACCACATAGTTATCGTTTTTATTTGGCTGGCAACGGAACTTTGTTTCGATCATTTCCCATTTGCAACGAAACCATTAGTTGCTTGCTCTAGAAGTCAGGTCTTGGTATTTCAAGATTTGTATCACTGGAGTTGTCAGTGATAGAGAAACGCAGCGCAGCAGCTTAACTCGAAGAAGAATGAGACGATAAAAGCGGCTAGTGAATTATCGTCTCATCGCTTGTTAACGTGATAGGTTGCTGCACTGCCTCAACCCACCCCCTCAATACATCCAGCTAACGGTGCTCTAGCGCACAATCGCCCAGGGTTAGCCATCGACTGGGTTGCGCCAAAACCCGTCATCGAAACATGTCTCCCGTTGCCAGCCGTGACCCACAGCGCCGCGTCGAACGCGTCTCACTCTCTGCTTGTGCGGCTTGCAGGTGAAGAAAGACTTTGTCACCCTGCTGCGCGAAACTAGCGAGATCGATCGGCACTCGCGCTGGGGCGATGTCAAGAAGAAAATCGACTCGGAACCGCGGTACAAGGCGGTAGACTCGTCCACCTCTCGCGAGGACTGGTTCCGCGAGCACGTCAAGCAGCTCAAGGAGGCGCGAAAGAAGGAGAAGGAGAAGGACCGCGAGAGGAGGGACAAGGAAAAGAAGGAGAGCCGTGATAAGGGTGAGCAAACGATCGGACATGTATTTAAAAATTGAAGCAAACTGGTTGTTTCCAGTCATTAAAAACATTTAAACATACCTATTTGCCTGAAAGCCTTGTTCTTTTCCTGTGTAGTACATTCTAGCATGTCAAATTAGTTGGCACTGACAACTTTCTTTATTAAATGATAAAAGTTAACAAATGGTGGTAAAATTACGGTTGAGTCGATGTCTTATTGTGTTCCGATTCCTTTTCAATGACAGGTGGCGACAAAGACAAGGGTAAAGACAAGGATGCGGACAAGGATAAAGAGAAGGAGAAGGAGAAAGACAAGAAGGACGACACGCTGAACGAAACCAAGCTGGTGGACGACGGCGACGAAGACGACGGAGAGGATGGCGAGGACGCCAAGGCCAACTCTGCCGACGAACGCGAGAAGGAGCAGAAGGACAAGGAGAAACAGGCACGCATGGAGGTAAGCTAGTTTGACAATTTCACTATTCATGTTTTAGAATGATTTGTGTTCAAAATCAGTGGCTGCTGAAGGAACTCATAAGATAAGAGCGCTAGAGCTGCCGGGAAGTACAATCTCCAACTAAAGTAGTTCTCTGAACTGCCTCCAAACAACTAAACAACTGATTGGTTGATAAGTTTGAAACTTAGTTGGAGACTGGGAGAAGTTAAAAAAAAAAAAAATACCCGAGACCTTGGGGTGGGTATGGGAAACCATGTTGATTGCAAAAGAGATATTTGTTACTAGAAACAAAACATCCATTACTAAACTGTATTGTTCGGGTGTCGAACCTGGATCTCGCACCTTACCGTTTGTGTCCGGCACGGAATGGACATATTTATTTATTCATTTATTTTACATCTACTGCAGCAGTTATACATTGTTAAATCACATTTGTCAGTCTTAAGAAACTTAATTTCACATTGTTAAAATAAAATAAAAGTATCACAATTGTCAGTCTTTAATGAGAAACTTGTTTCAAACAATGAAAGACGAGACGAACACTGACCGTTACGAACCCCCGCCCCGACAGACGAGCTTGCGCGAGCGCGAGAAGGAGGTGCAGCGCACGCTGGCGACGCACCTTCGCGACCGTGACAAGGAGCGCGAGCAGCACAAGCGCGACGAGGCTGTCCAGCACTTCAACGCGCTGCTAGCCGACCTGGTGCGCAACGCCGAGCTGGCGTGGCGCGAGGCCAAGCGCCAGCTGCGCAAGGACCACCGCTGGGAGCTCGCCGAGCTGCTCGACCGCGAGGAGAAGGTGGGTGCCGCGCGATTTGAGGTGGGCGCGTTCGGATGGGTTTTGGGACCCCGGCGGACCTTTGCCTTGTCGGGGTCACCGAGTCAACTTGGTGGCAGGCTTTTGAAAGGATGCCTAATCTGCTTGATTGCAATTTTGAGAAAAAATTATAAAGAACACACACTTCTTTTCTATTTGCTGCTGTATGTAACAAAATTCCGTATCAAAATTTAGCAATATTTACAGGAAAGATGTTTTATCGACTTTAGAGGTCAATTTTCTAACATAATCAGACTCCAGCTCTAGTATTCAATAATCTGTTTTGCTATGAAATGCCCAAGTGGTGAGATAGTGTTGTTTCACTGCTACGCAAATCCAACACACGGCTTGTGTTCAAGGACAAATGTCTACAAAATGTGATATTGATTATTGATTGATATTGCCTTTTTTGTATCGTTGCCTATTGTAAACTCAGAGGCAGTATTTAACTAAACGAGTGAGACCCGTCGCCATAGCGAGTTCTGACCGTGCCGTCGTCGGTTGTGTTTGCAGGAGAAGCTGTTCAACCAGCACATCGAGCAGCTGACGAAGAAGAAGAAGGAGAAGTTCCGCGAGCTGCTGGACGAGAACGGCGTGGTGACGTTGACGAGCTCGTGGCGCGACATCAAGAAGCTCATCAAGGACGACCCCCGCTACAGCAAGTTCTCGTCGAGCGACCGGGTAAGCTGGGGGGCGGTTGGCGCCGGCGCCGTTTTCAAGATGAAATGAATGTTCCCAAGATGTGATTAGAGCAGCATTTTAAATCCCGGCTTTTAAGTTCTCGAGAGTAAATGAAGGAAATTTCAAAAGTTTCAGTTTGTGAAAAGCTTAGCACTAAATACAACCAGTATTTATACTTGTTATAAATACCCTACCCATTTTTTTTTCAAGCAAAGAACTACTGTACTCATGTCCCGTCTTCCATGTAATTGCAGAAGTGCGAACGGGAATTCAAAGAGTTCATCAAAGACAAGCTGGTTGCTGCCAAAGCTGACTTCCGTGAACTGCTACAGGTGAGTTGTTGAAACATGACACCGTCAGCCTCAGTGTAAAGCTTCTCCGTTCTTAAATCTTGATGGTAGCCAGTCTTAAGATCATTCTGATCAATAATGACATGTTGAAAATACAGCTAAGTGAAATCCAATAATCAAGTGACGCAACCCAGCAACATTGTTGATTCCGACCCAAGTTAACGTGTCGGGTGCTAATCGACGTCGATCGCGGTTCCAGGAGACGAAGCTCATCTCCCACAAAACGCTGAAGGCGGTGCAGGACAACGAACAGTCGATCCGCGACATCGAGGAGATCCTGAAGAAGGACCGCCGCTACCTGGTCCTGGACTACATGCCGGAAGATCGCACCAAGCTGGTGGTCGCGTACCTCGAAGACCTGGACAAGCGGGGCCCGCCGCCACCGCCGACGGCATCGGAGCCGTCGCGGCGGCCCGTCAAGTAGGCGGCGGCCGCTACCGCCGATGTCGAGCAATCTGCGGTGTCGCTTCAGCCGGACCGGTTCTCTGCGCTTGCGCGGCCAGGAGAGCGGCATTTTGTTTCTAGCGTCGATTCGTGTACCTCTTCTTTCTGGCTCGGCCCGCGTTTGGGGAAGAGTAAATGTCTACATTCTTCGGCTGATTACTTGGTTCGTACGTGATCACCAGAGTTACTATTGCGTGCGGTTGGAATTTATCCAACCCATCCACATTGACATACCTACATGGTGTTTATAGCCAGGATTAGTTTAGCAATGATTCAAATCAAATTTTTGTTACTTTTGTTCTCTGGTTTCTTAGTTTCGGGCTGTTAGGATTGCAGCTGGCATTTTATACCAACACAATTTTTATAGTGACTAGACTTATGAGTAGGGAAAAAATAATGTTGCCTGATGGTTAAATATTTTGCAAGCCATATTTTTTCCAAGAGCGTGCGTTATTTGTTCAGACTGCCAGCCGTTGGCAGTTATAAAATAAGATACACATTAGTATAGACATAATATACTACCTACCTATATATATACAAACGCCAGATACAAGTACTTACACGTACCCAGTCATGTTTCCAATAATTTTATTTGATCAAATGAAAACAATCATTTTAATTTCCAATAGAAATATAGTATTACAAAAAAATTATAATATGTAAGTACATAAGGTAGTAAATAAATTGTAGGTAAAGTAAATTAAAGCTTTGACCAGTTATTACTAATTTTAACAAGTAGGCAGCGCACAATCCAGTTCCTTTCCTGTGGCAATTTGTCACTTTGGCATTCCAAATGCGCATAAATTGTAAAAGTAATGTAAAGTAGCGTCGGAGACACTTCGACTGCGGATTGATGAAAGAGTGGTTCAGTTCTGTGCGATATGTCTCAGTCGAATTCGGGGATGTCGTCGTACGAATAGCCGGGGTACATGCGATAAGCGTAATATGCGATCCGGAGGTGGTACGCTCCCGGGAGGAACATGAGAGCCCCGAGGATAATCAGAGGCCATGTGCGGTCTGCGTACTGGAGAGGACATCAAAATCAACAACATTACTCTCCAGGAAATAGTAAAAATTATAATAGAAAATGAAAAATGACGGAACTTTTAAAATGTAAATTGTTTAGCAGTAGGTTGTTTGTTCTGGAGTTGTGGCAAGACTCTGTGTTATGGTACCATACACCCTTAAATTTCTACACTTATTTGTATTGTGGAGAAAGTTGTTATAGGGATCTATTGGGGTTGGGATCTGCACAAAGTTTGAGTGGTTGGTTACATGCAGTAGGAACTAAAATCAACCATTTTTGCACCAAGACTAAATCTTTAACATGAGTATAATAGGAGCAGATGAAATCTTTAAATTTGAAGTTTCATAGCAATTTCTCACCTTTGTGTTGATATGGCCACTGACTAGAAGGCTGCCGACCAAAAGCACACACGTACCACCGAAGCAAAGCAGGGCTGCCAACCCAAGAGCTCTCCATGGGACAACAGTCGGTGGCCGATCAAACTTAAAAGAGAGTTCAAATATAGATGGGTGAATATAGTGAATCTAGCTTGTATTTAAGGAAATGTAAGAACTATTAGTGTTGAAGGTACCTGTGAATCCTCGAAATCACTGTTGACCGTTGACAGTCGTTGATATTTAACCCCGTTCAATCCGGACCGTCTTGACATTTTCGCAAGAATGTTTTCTGTAAAATAGAACCAGAATATCTATAAGGTATCTAATTTTATCAATGAATGTGCCAGTGCCACTTATGCTAACTTGGACTGCGCTTACCCTTACAGTAATTCCACATACGAAAATTTAATATTTATAAAATATGAGTAAAATGTAAAAGTGGGAAGATGTAAAAGTGTGACTAGATGAGCTTAGGTCCTATGTAGACATAGACAAAGGCCAACAATCCAAAGACCAAAATGTCAACACTTTTAGATCAATGTTTTGCTAAATGTCAGGATTTACACCATCATACCATCAACCTTCAGGTAGATTTCTGTAGGTAATTTTATTCAACTTTCAGGAGAGGTAAAGAATGCATTTGGGAGTGAATTGCTGGCGGAATACCTAATCTGACATGGTAGGTAATAAATATATTGGTTTGGTGGTGATTTCCAGGGCCGTGGATGAAACGAAAGCATGAAACTAATTAATCTATGATGTGATGGTACTTCACACTGGAATGGACGGCACATTGGCAAGTGAAGCAGCACAGTCAACTTATAATAATTTGGTATTATTGACAGAATGAAGGCATTGGCGATTAATATGAAAATGCTATTAAATATGAAAATCCATATCAACCCAATACAACAATCCAAGCTTATTTGTATGAATTACCTGCAGATATTTTCACTGAAGCGCCGTCATTCTTATCTAATATCTCAAGACCAAAAACACGAATAAATATGGCCTTATCGACATTATCTTCGCTGCTATAATAATCTAGTCTCAAATAAACTGAAATACTGAAGGTGACAGTTACTTTGTCAAACTAGAGCGGCCATATTGGAATGTGCGACATCGACGTCACGTCAAGTGCGCTACGATTTGAACATTTTGAACGGAAATCGTTTTATTATTTTCATAGATGTTGATAGATGAAGATATATGTTTGAAGAAAAAAAAACTGCCATAGTTTTAGATTTAGCAGATCTTTGATTAGACCCATGCCAGAAGTGACCCTGAAGTGAAAAATGTTCTTCAAAGTCCCAACTGGGATGCCCATTTTATTTTATTTATTTTTAATAATAATAATTCATTTCCAAAATTGGATGGTTGGAACATTAGGTGATCATTCTTTATCGTTGCTGGTATGGAAAGGTATGTAAGCAATGGAAATCATACATTAAAATTATGGAATAATATAATATAAACTTAAAAAATTTGAACCTCCGTCGCGATGAACACGTTTATTTTACTGAAAAACAGCAACTTTGTTGCCCCTTAGGACATGTTAATGTCTAAGGCAAAGATATGCCCAAAGGATAAAGATATGCCCCTTGGGCAAAGCTATATGCCCATAGGGAAAAATTCTGCCAAAATTGAATGTCAATTTGCCGATAGGGCAAAACCCTATGCCAATATGCAAAACCCCATAAGGCAAATTTATATGCTTATATTATGGTAAAATCCTGCCAAAATTTGAGTTCCAGAGTCACTAAAGTTGAGCATTTGTATATTATTAAGAAGCTGTCCCAGCGTCAATGAAATTGTTTTTTTTCTAATTTGAGTTAGGGCCGGTATTACGATCTCTGAACTTCCACTAAACTAGAAAAGGAACTAAATAGTTCTATGAACTTCGTTGTTTTGCGGATTACGACCTCTGAACTTCCTTGTTCACCAGATTGAATTGTTGAAGTTCACTGCTTTAGAAGTTTAGTGGTTTGAGTAGTGAACTACTTGTTCACTGAACAACTGTTTAGCAAACTTCTGGGAGGAAGTTCAGAGATCGTAATACCTTATTACCGGCCCTTAGAAAGTGTGTACAGATCTTGTTCAAAAACGAATTTCTTGTTGGGAAAAGAATAAGGAAGCTTCGAAGCTTTGAAAAGAAACCCCAACCAATTTTGTGATTTTAAAAAGTTTTCTAGAAAAGTTTAGTGAAAGCTAGACATCCCCAGAAATTGCAAAAAATTGGAAGATGTTTTCAATCCACCTGTGATACAATTTAATAATTAAGGAACTATTTTTCACTCAGTTGTTTCCTAATTCCTACACCTAGCATCCAATCAGAATCATAGATACAACAATGGCCCCTAATCTCTTTGTAAACTTGCATGTCAACAATTGACCACTTTGCCTAATTTCAGTTGTCACATGTTTTACAGAAGCAGAGTGCATTGCAAGGATAGCCAAACAAATTTGCTTTCTATTCTGGTGGATATTATCTTCATGTTGTAATTGAAATGGACAACATTATCTGTTCTTGTTGCATTGAGGTGTATAGCAGCAATTATGACACACAGGAAAAGATACATGCAAATCTGGTAGCATATCTGGCATTCCTGGGTAGGGATTCCTTCTGAAATGAATAGTAAATTCATTATCAATTAATTTTAGTCAGCTTTACAACTCTGTAATTATATCTCTGTGTGCATGATTTCAGATGAAGAAATAGAGATTCAAGAGTTTCTTGCATATGACATCTGCTCAATATTTGCAGATAAATATCTCCTTGCAGTAATTTTTAAGTATTTCATGCGCTTAAACATGGGAGCAGTATGTTTCAACAAAGTTACCTTCTTCACGGCACTGTGAGTATTACACGGTGATTGATAGTTCTTGATATTAATAACTAAATTTAAAAATAAAAGTTTAATTCTATTGCACATATTTTTCCAGAAATATTGCATATGATGTATATGAAGACAAGGACAAAGAAATAAAGGATGAATTGTATATGTGGGCGCTTGGGCCTGAATATGAAAGCCGGATTCAAGAGTTCACCGATTCAAAGATACGATTGTTTTATGAGCTCGGCTTCCGTGCGTTGGTTTGCCGAGAATGGTGTGAGATGGTGAGGACACTTCTCAATAAACAAACTTCATTATGGGATCTTAAATTACTCTATCCATCGCAATGGATCATAACAAAATTTTTCACATTATTAAATAGCCAACAGTTTGTATCCAATTGATTTTCTTCTAAATCTTTTTCTGGATCCTGGATATTCTTGATGATATTTAGAAGAAAATTCAAGATTTATTAGACCTAAAAATCTAATGCATACACTTTTCACAAATCTTTTCATCTACATACAAAAAAAAATCTCCAAAAAATCAAAGAGGCTATGCTGCATTTTCAACTCTAATTTCCTGTGCTGACACCTTTCAACCATAATTTTATATGATTTCCTTAGCTATTTGAGCTAGTGCCCAGCCACCCAGCATGGAAAAGGAACAGGGAGGAGGGTCATTCAGGGGCCAGAAGGTTCGTAATGGAAGAGGATGATCGAGGCTCGTTTGTGATGAAGATGGACCGTGGCGAGTGCACTCACTGTCAGCGAAGAAATCAACTACTCCGTGATCTACCGGAAATCAACATGAACGAGGAATGAGATCAGTAGGAATGCTTTGTTAAGAAGTACCATAATGGTTACTATAGGTGTGCGTACCTCCGTTCTACTGGTTCTACTGGTGTACTACCAAAAACACATAGAGATTAATTTCATTTCTGCGGTAAGACACATAGGAAAAGTATTTATATCAATTAGTAAATGGAAACTTCATATTCCATTGAATATACATGCATCCTGCATGTGTTTCTCCCCTTTGAATTGGTAGGTTAATAGTTTGGTCAAGATGCTTCATGGTGTAATTTATTGAGCTATATCATATAGTTTGGAACAATTTTCAGACTGATTAAATTAGATAAATTGGGGATAGCCAATAACTATTTTTAAAACATGTCATAATAGGGTATGTACTAGTCTATATAAATATAAGTGCATGTAAAAATGTTTCAACCCTGTTATTTTTTATTTAAAACTAATAGTTGTAGGTAGAGATACAGACTGTAACTTGCAACATGAATTAAAGGAAACTTAGCTTTTAATTGAATATATCCATGGCTGTGTTAATATATTATAATTGATGCTTACCAAGCAGTGCAAAGCACAAGATGTTGTAAATTTAATATGTATGTTATTGCTTAAGAAATTAGCACTTCAAACGTATCATTGATCTTGGCATTTGTCATATCTTATGTAATTGCGATGCCCGATGCAGTTTGTGTTGGTAAACCGTGTGATACGTCAGAGTGTTTCAAGACTGATAGTTAAAGGTAATAACTAGGCTCTTTCTCGGTGGAACCTAGCCCATAAGGAAATAAAACTCATATTTTACCAAGATAAATAATTATAAAATTTATTTTAAATGGAACAAGTATCATGGCTGTAAGTTAGTATAAATGTCATTGTAAACATAAGTGAGCAAGGTTACCAACGCCTTTTATTAATGCGTTGTAAGATGAGCTTTTATGCGACAATCACACAAATATCAGTTCATTATAGAGGTTCTAATTTTAGCTGGTCGAGGAAGAGATGTTTGAAATGTTGGTTGTCAGGCAAAATAAACTACCTGCAACTTAAGTTAAACTTATGGTGTTTTGGCAAACTTCAACAATTTTTTACTAAAAGACTACTTGACTGATTTGTCCAGCTAAGTTAGAACTGTTCCTAAAAAATACCAATCAGTTTTTTCATAGATGACCAAAATCGTGTGAAAAACATACAAAAGTTTTTTTTATGACAGCTATTGGGCTTTTATTCACCGTTTGAGAAATAGAAGATTTTGCTCGTTTTGCTCATCAACAAGATTACGCCAATTGTTAAATACCAGATAGAAAGTTTTTCTGAAAAAGTTTCAGTATAGATTTGGCCACTTCCATTAAAATTCTCTTCGGATAGAGAAAGCACGTTATCATGCTATCAAACATCGGCGAGCATTATACTGTCATCATCTTGAACATTTCGAAGCAGAGTTTTCCCGATTAGCTCGTAGATTTTCTCGGCCGGCCACCCTTTGGGCTCTGCTACCTTCACCTTGACGTCTTGAACTGTGACCACATGACCTCTCTCCAAATCTCGAGAAGCCACGAGAGTTTTACCTAAACACCATAATGATAAGAAATGGTAGTTAAATACACTTAAAAGAATTAAACCCACAAAAGATTAATCGAAAGTGAATTTTTATAAAATTACTTAAAAATTACAAGTATTCTGATTTGTTAGAAAATTCATATTTTGAAGTTTGATCCAGTATATTTTCAAAAATGCATTTATGCAAATACTACTTTAAAATCTTGAAATTTTCTGTTTTTGCAACAACCAAAGTCACTTGGAAGTGTGGTCACAGATATATTAGGAAACAACACTTTGTGTTGTGCTTACCAAGCTTATCGTAGCATGGCTGCTCTGATGGCTGGAAAGTTTTCACACCTGAGCCAAGAGCTTGTTCCACCGTCCTCACTTGCTCGACGAGGGAACGGAAAACGCTGGGTGTCAGCGAACAGATGTGATCGCTTCCCTTCCACGCATTGTCCAGCGTCAAATGCCGCTCGAGCACCTGGTCGAGAAAACGTACCTTTGATTTCAATAAATATTTGGCAGGACATCCTACATACAGTTTCAAAAGAATTTGACTAATTAAAATGACTTTTCTAACTTATTTCAAATATCCTCTAGCACAGCCGTAAAAGGACACCAATTATTAAGGCAAAAATATATAAATTGGTAATTTGATATTTGCAAAATCAAATTATGGTTTTTGATATTTACAATTTTTTCCTTTGCGTTGAACTTCCTCACTAATTTTCGCTTCTCGTGACCATCCAACTGTTACTATAGTCTTTTGTAAAAATGGCATAATACTAGTAGGTACCCATATCCCTAATCTTCCTAGTTCAATTTTCCTAACTAATTTTTTACAATTCTACACATAAAAGTTCAAACTAACAATTCCCAGCCGGATAGTTTGCTTTAACCGATGGCAAACCTACCCTTGCCCCCATCGCCACTGCTGCCAGCGAGATAGCTGTTCCGAGTTCGTGTCCCGAGTACCCAACGTGAACGTCGGGGAAAGTCTCGTAGAACGTGCGGAGAACTTTGAGGTTGACGTGAGCAGGGGGCGTTGGGTACGAGGACACACAGTGCAACAGACAGAACTGCGCACCGGCCGACTTTAGAGTTGCGTAGATTTTCTCCACAGTCGACATTTCCTGCATTCCTAGGCAAAAGAAGATGATAACATTAGGGTCGATATATTTAGTAGGTACATATTCTTGGTCCTGGGGGAAATACCTTTTTTCTGTATCCATAATTGAGAGTTTTACCTGTAGAAACAATCAGTGGTTTTCCTTTGGATGCTGCATAAGACAACATGGGGAAGTTGTTGGCGTCTCCAGAGCCGATCTTGATGAAGGGCACGTCCATTGAATTTAAAACGTCCACGGATGTCTTAAAGAATTAAAATGAATGTCAATGGCAGCCAAAATACGGTTGAGAAGAATAAAATAGAAGTTAATTCATTTCACACACAATGTCCATGGCTGAGGCAGTAAAGAGAATGTCAACTTGATGGGCATATCTCTGCAGCTCTTGGAATTGTTTGAGGGAGAACTCCAAGTGAAGTTTGTGCTTCCCATATGTGCTTCCCCAGGAATTGTTGCTTGCGTAGGGCCTGGAGAGGGCATTGGTGTTGAATTTCTCTGCGATGCATGTCTTCTGGAACTTGACGCAGTCTGCTCCACTCTCCTAAAAAATTTGAACTATTGAATTGTTGTGGATCAAAAGCAACAATGGAAAAGTTCTAAGTATTGTGTCTGTATGTACTCGCTCTGAGTATTCCTACGGTGTGATTTTTTTACTGCAAGCAATTAATGTGCCTGCGGTAATTATGTTATACCTTTGCTGCATTTATCAGTTGCTTTGCAATTTCAATGTCGCCTTGATGGTTCTGCCCGACCTCGGCTACAATAAAACAGGGATGCGAATATCCTATCTTTTTATAATTCCCAATTTCTAAATCTCTAGCAGAAACTTCTTTGTTTGTGTGCCACGTCATTCAACCTAGAAAAAAAAATAAGATCATTTGTATAACTTTAATATTATATAAACTATTTCCTTTTCATATTTTCTGTTTCAAATATTTAAAAATTATTATTGGCCAGTCAGGAGTCGGGATTTGAAACTTGTACTACTAGCGCTAGCCGCATCTTGCTTGCGGTTGGCTGTTGGTTGGCGCTGGCGGCAGAAGTAGAGGGACTCTGTTGTCATTCTGCAACGGTCGTTCTGGGTCGTTTACACTACTATTAGCAATTCCTCGTATAAGTGAGAAAAGATAGAGGCATCCATACACAGGTTCGTTTATTTCATTCATATTTTTATTTAATTGCGAGCTTGTTGGTGTTAGTTTCGGGATATTTATCTTAAAAGTGAGTCGCTTAGAAGGGAGGAGAATCTCGTCGTGTGGTATTGTAGAAAACCCCCGTCCACTCTTCTCCTTTATCCTTCATGTTTATCATTCAAAACCAACGCGATGAGCTAAATCGAGGGCTAGGGTCATTGATCAGCCTTTTGGAAGAAGCCATTGTAAAATATTTGATAGTTAATACATGCACACCGGATGTTCTATTATGGTATGTGAATGCACATGACATCTCATACATTGTAATTTTCACTTAACTTCAAATCATGTGATAATCCAAACTCGTGGGTGGTCTTAGATTTGTGCTTTGATCGTGGGCCTTTGTCAGCAGAAACGACAGAAATCCGGGAAAATGGCAAGCCAAGCAACAGAGGAACCCACCTGTAGTGCTGACAAAGGAAAGACATGGTCTCCAATGTCTTTCTATGGTCCGGCAAAAGCCGCCGAGGCTAAACGTTACGAAAAGTTAATACAAAATAACGTGAAAGATGAACCCCAGTATGTGGTTTGGAAGACAAAACTGCCATCTAAATACACTTCACTCCTGGGTCCCTCCAAAACGTGGAGAGTGTTCCGAAAGCAGCATGAAGCACTAGAGTTTGTCAGGATGCGACGAAACGAACTAATGACATTTGTGTACGAAGAATCAAGTGGAGTCCGTGTGTTTCTTGTAGCCCATCCGATTTTCTTCTGGTATAATGATATCAAGAAATCTCCAAAGGACAGATGCTCTTATGAAGTAATCCCTGAAGGTGCCCTGTCAAAGCTATACTTTGATCTCGAATTTGAAAAAGATTATAACCCTGGGAAGAATGGTGAAAGAATGACCAACACATTTATTTTTATTATTCAGCACTACTTGGATGAGATCTTCCGGATACACATTGACCGAAGCAACATATTAGATCTAGACTCGTCAACGGATGCTAAATTCAGCCGCCATTTGATTTACCAGATCCCAAATGCTGTTTTTCGTGATAATAATCACGTTGGACATTTTGTTAAACATATCTGCTCGTTAATTAAATTGTGGGTGCATAAAACAGCAGATGGTACTTATCCAGGTGATTTTGACGATCCTTATATTTGCAACACAATGAATATTCCTGATCTCCAAGAGCTATTAGTTGTTGATAGAAAGGGGAATAATGGATTGTTTTGCGACGAATCTGTGTATACCAAAAACCGACACTTCCGCCTCTTGGGCTCCACTAAACGAAACAAAAATGCACATCTTGTACTCAGCCGGGATAATCAATACAAAAGTTCTACAATCGAAACACTGGACATATTTCTCGATTCACTGTTGACATATTTTCCACCTGAATACCTCGAGTTCAAACTGTTGACGTTTAAACATGATACAGGCGGTATGGCAGAAAAAACTGAGAAGAAATCACTGCAACCTCTTGAAAACACGAGAGCAGGCGCGTCGTTGATTGGGAATTCACCTCATCCTCAAATAGATAGTTTCATTTCATCACTGGTGAAGCCGGGCCGAATTTATCGAACTTCTTTTATCAGCTCTTCAAATCGTATTGTCTACGACATTGTTGGCTATCGATATTGTGGAAACATACAGCGTGAGCACTGCAGTAACAACATTAAGTACATAGTGAACATAAACAGCGCAACATATTTTCAAATGTGTCATGACAAGGATTGTGCTGGATACAGATCGAATGAGCTAGGGTTACCTTATGAAATCACGTTTTTGTACAACAATGAAGAAGATGAACTAGCAGAAACAAAGACTGATTTTGAAGATTTCGATGTGGCAGAAGAAGAGCTGAACCAAATTGTAAATGAAGCCGAAAAGGCTCACATAGCATCCAAAAAATATGTCGGTTCAAAGGATGATAATAAAAATCTAAGCATTGCTGGCAATTCAGACACTTTCTTTGAAATAACTGACCAAGAAATGATTGAAACTATGCAACATTATGAACGGCTTGAAAATTCCACAACTAGCGTTTCTAATACAAACCAACAATGTCCCAGCTCTGAAGTGGAAAAACCAAATAATCTTCATATGCCTGATGTGCCCAGTAAACAGTGTGATGCACTAGCCACTTTAGAACTGGACCAAATGAAGTCTTTTTTAGAAAACTCCAGTGATTTTTTTGAACCTGTTGCAGGCTTTTTTGATTCAAGTAACAGAAAATGTGATTTAGAGAATAATTTATTTATGGGTGATTTGAATGAAGTTGAGTTAAACAGAGTTATGTGCAGGCTCGAGAGAGATCTTGGCAGACATTCAAATGCAAATAATGACACTGTTGCCGCAGTGTCGGGAATGGAATTTCATAACGTTGAAACATTCCCTGATTATGGTCTTTCGGATTCAGAGTTATTAGACATAGTTTATCCAGAGATTTAATGAAATATTAATGGGTTGGCAAAAATGATTATACCTCAATTTTTAAGTTAACCAAAATTAATTGAGAAAAGTGGGAAACGCTGTTGTACGATTTTTATTGTTGTGTATTCTATGATTTTTCTTCAATAAAATAATGGTTATCCGAATTTCAAACTTTCCGGTCTTGTATCCTTTTCTCTATCACTTCACCTGCCAACTCAATTACAGCAAACTAACTTTCAATATTATTTTGGCCATTTTTAGAACATGGACGAAAGCTTCCAGAAAGGCAGTCATCGGCTGTCCCTACCCCTCGCTAGCTCAGCCACTGGGGATGCCAAGAGAGTGTCCCTGCCCGTGGTCTGCGTGACGCCAGTCAAACGCAGCGAGTCTCCTCAATCGAAGCGTGTCGTTATGAGAGAACTGTGTGTCAACACGTTCAAGAAACTCTCCATCAACAACAAGGTTACGCCCAGTCCGATGAAGGTAGGTCGTTGCCCGAATGTTTTTCTGTGACTAGTTGATGACAGGACATGGAATAGGTAAAGCATGCAAAAATATCCAACAAGATTAAACTAGTACAACGAAATATATTTTCAGCTCATACATAAATTAAATCAACAAATGAGGTCTGGTACTGGTCGTATAGATAAAAATACATTTGTACTACGCAATTTTGGCATACATTATCATGAATACAATTTAAATCATAGATTACCACATCACATTAAAAAATAAAATCAAAATTATATCATGGGAACTGGCTGGTCTGGAACCATGCAGTTATTCTATGTAAAGGCATTCTGATACCAGATTTGTTGATATGAATAAGAAATGAGATCTACAGACTGTACTAGATGGTTTTAGGTGTTAAACTCAGATGCACAACAGTTTAACTTATCCATAAAAACGACAAAGCATCAAATCTAGCAAGGATTTACCAGTTTTTTTTTCTCTTCGAGTGCCAGACAACAAAATTCTGCAAACTTTTGTTATGGCTAGCAGATCAGCTGTGTACGTTGCGACTAGTGTGGCTATTTCCCGTATGAGTCATGGCGCTAGTGGTATAGTAGGTCGATGACATGGCGACCGCTAAGCTATCGTGTGCCTCTGACAGAACATCTAGTGATTAATATGGTGTTTACATCGGGCGCGAACAAATCACAATCGACAACGGACTCTCGGGTGGTTAAGATTTTTAATTGGGCGTGGTACCTCGAAGATTACGCGTCCACGCTGTAGGCGTGTCCGTGCGTCGCCTGTCATCAAGGCTGATCGCTAGCCGAGGCAGACCTACTGGGGAAACGTCAGACTTTGTGTGTGTAGGTTTTTGGGTCATTTGCGTAGTGTCCGTGGATAACGTTCGCCTGCGTGCAGTATCGCGTTAATCGTGCTCTTTATTAAGTTTATCAGTCGTGTGGTAGCGGACGGCGGCGACAATTTCGCGTATTGTTGTCACATTCACGTGTGACGGGCACAGGTGTTAATCTCGCCAACTGGTACTTTGTCGACTAGAGTGTCTGCAAGTTGCGTACCGCTACTCGCATAGGTATGCAATTTACATATGTTTTCCTCGATTGTGTAAGCCGCGTTATCAGCGACGGTGTTGCTAGTGGCTGTATAGTGTGTCTTTGTGCAGCGTGCGGTTCGGACGTGTAGGTACGTGAGCTTATCATTGTTGTCAAAGGCATTGTACTCGCAGTCGCTGTCCAGTATTTCAAGTTTCAACCAGTCGTGCCAGACGACTGTAAATAATTTGCGGTCACATTTTTGTGTCCACTCCCTACTGCCTACGATCATTTACCAAGACAACTTTTCTTCGGCTGCACACTGCTTATTTTATTTGTAGCCGTAGTTCGAATCAAGACATAAACTTGAACATAATCGTTTCGTGCTCATCGCTAGTTTCTGTTTCTTATAAATAACTCGCGCAGAACATTCTCTCGAGTTATTGATTTAAGACTCTTCTTCTGTCTTCCAAACAAAGCTCGCCAATCTTAACTTACGAGACGGCCCAATTTGATCGATTTCTGTTCAGCCCTTGCTGTCGGGCGTTCGCACGATGTCTAGTGACCTTGCGGCTTAGGGCGAATGTTTTATCAATCGATAATTCGCTCGGTCGCCACGCGTGACGAACACGCACGCATCAGCACGCATTAGCGCGCACTTGAGCTAAAACGCGCCCTCGACGATCATTTGCATCGTGACATATGCGAGCAGCTACACACCTTCGCGATCAGGGACATGCTCGCGAACAAGTTGAACAACCTCCAAGTGTCGAATCGTAAGACACGTTCTTGTCACCAGCCATCAGTTTCTTGCTCACTTCTAAGAAGTCTGCACCGCCTTTCAAGACTCGAGATTTCTTAGTCACTCGGTTGCTGTGTGCAACAGACTCTTTATTTGCAGACCTCGTCTCACATGCCGTACAAGCACCGTCGTTAAAATTAGGTACTTCGAATATGTCTTTTACTAATCGTAGCACGTTAGTTTGCAGAAAAAAAACTATGTGACTAGGTATTGAATGCTTAGTCCCAAAAAACTTTTCCCGACTTGGAGCAAAGCTATCCTGCCTGCTTTATCAGGCAATATTGTTCGAATATTGTTTCTGACTTGGTGGTTTCTGATTCCCACGCCTATCTGGTAGTCGGAATACCCATCGGTGCCGTGATTTCACTCCAACAGGGCCAATCACAGCTGCGGGTTGGATGCATCGTATTTGGGCCAAGATTGGATTCTGGTTTCTGACGACGCCCACTTGATGGCAATCTTGTTCATGAATCTTCAATCGTAGCACGCACACGGCACTCACACGGGTCGCACCACATTACGTCGGACAACAATGGGAATCTGTGCAGACTTCCCCTAATAAATCAAACTTAGTACCTATCTAGCAGCACTATTGCGGGTTTTGTGCCGCCTATTTCGCTCCGTGATCATATCGACGCCCTAAACAGATCCATTGCGCCACCGCGGGTATTATTATTATGCCTCTACTTCCATTGCTGGCCACACCACTCCTGTTCTGTTTTCCTATCTGCACGCTCGTGATCACTAACATTATCTTAGACACGTTGACGACTGACAGTGCCAAGTCGAGGGGTGGCAGGATGGGACAGGAATAGCACGTGGCACATATCAACCCCAATCTGTCATAAAAAAGATACTTAGTCCCGATTTAGGACCGGAGGCAGGAACGAGGAAGTTCAACTGGAATTCAAATCGCTACTATCCAGCTAGACCAAACCAACCCCGTCAAATTGTCGTGTCAACTGATTTGAAATCGATTTGATAAGTTGATAAGTCTGAGATCAGTGGGATACAGTCATCAACCGAAAGAAACCGGTTTAGCACACACACACGCGGCTCCAATTTTGCAGTTATTAACGCCAATTACGGTGTTTTATGTTGATAATCTCATTAGGCGGGCTTATTAGCGCGTTAATTTAATTACCTCCAATAACTTACAGCACCTCATTAATTAATTAGCAAATTCGCGCACATCGGCTTCAATGAATTCAGACGTTTGTGATGAATAGCTCCATTATCCGGTTCTCACAATCGCCAGACACTACCACTAAACGGTTCGACACGATCAACGATGATCGTCAAGCAACCATGCTATTGTTGCCAGCGTGCGAATCTTAAACGATGCGCTGTCACCAATTGATCGTCGATCCCGACGTCTCGCCGCTGCGCGCATTTGCGCAGAAGGTCGCGTTCCAGTTCGATGTCTCCTCCGCCGTCGGTGGCACCGTGCTACCCTCCCGACTTCCATAGTGTCCGCCCAGCTGCTGTCAGGTGTAGCTGTCGCCGCCGCGTGGGTGTGTTCTGTAGTGGCCGTCATAACAAGTGACCCTCCGAGGGGTGTGTGAGTGAGAGTTTGCACATCGAGTGCCCGCCGCGCCCGGTATGAGGCAGAATGGGAAACGTTTTGAGGAGGGTGAGTGGTGGACATGGACTCGGATCGAATTCGCTGGCGTTGTTGACCTTTGACCTGACACGCTGCCGTTTGGCCGGGGTGGCGCGATGCGCGTCGTGCGAATTGTTGCTGCTTTGTTGTTGTTTGTTTTGAATTCGTGCAGTGGATGCTGCGATGGCTGGAACTTCGACAATGAATTGTGTTGCTTAATTACCTACTTTATTTTGGCCATTTTCTTCCGACTAATAAATATAATATATTCGTTCTGGAAACCACTTGTACATTGAGGTTTACGCTTTAATTCATCGCCCGGTACATTTAATTCTGTGTCGTTCTGGTATGGTTCACAAATGAATGCATCTGTTACCCACGGTTTAATGTTAGCTTTCGATATAATTACTGCTACAGTGCAGTAATTTCTAGTTGGCTAGTTTCTAGTTCGCAAGTAACGATTGCCAAACGACGCAGTGCCAGTAACACATAGGTCGTATTGTAACCACATTTAATTCACTCGTCGATAAGATAAAAACAATCGTTAACCACTATCTCTTGCGTTAAAATTCCTGCAGAAGCCCCCAAATGACATAAAAATAATCGTAATGACACATTCCAATTATTCTGTAAATTTCATCGCGGCGGGTGCCCTTGTGCCAAGAGAAAGAAACGCAATGTTTCCATCCGCGGCGCACGAATTGCTTTCGGATTTGGGGTGCCACCGACAAACGACAGCGACTGGCACAGGAAATAGCACGTATTGTGGGCAATTACAGCGACCAGCAATGCCCCACGTGTGCGCCCTCTGCCTGCCGTGGATGGTGCTTGGCGCGACGATGCTTCGCTTGGCGATGCAATGCGGCACCGCACCACATGACGTAATGCTTGCTAATTACCCACGTGCAATTAAGCACGCATCCAGATCGCTGGTGCCCTGCTAAGGAGACTGGATTGACGCATAGGTCGCTCATCGAAACAATGACATTGTTTGCCCGACAATGATGACATTGTTTTCTAAACAATGATGACATTGCTTTCCCAACAATGAGATCGATCAGAAAAGAGCATTAGCGATACTTCCTGATGCAAAATTACCGCGGGCAATAGACCTATTCCACTCGGAGAAAAAATGACGCTCCAATACATGTGGACAGTGAAAATAGAATTTCTACATCATTCCAAGGCGTCGGTTCCTTCGGATTTCGTGCTCACAATTGTGAGTGTGCAAATCGGGCGTGCGAATTCTAATCAACAGAAGTCGTCGCGTGCGGTTCAACGATTGTCTCCTCCGAGTCTCGTTCGGATGAAATCGGGTGTAAATCATCCCCTAGATAGCAGCCACGGCCGGGGAAGTGACCTTGGCGAGGGGTGTAAGGTCGTTTGTCGCGCTCGCCAATCGATTCGTGGCGACGCTGGGCTCACAGCTGCTGCGTGGACCGATCTGTGGATGCTGTCATGTGCTGCACTGCATCGCAACGACCTACCACAATGCGTTCAGCACTTGGAGGTTGGTCACTCGTCGTGTCGTGTGTCGACACGCGGTCCGATGACTGTAGCTGATTACCTGAAGTCAGGGACAGAGGTTAATCATAATGCGATTTGCAAGAGTGGTATTCCCGATGCCCGATGGACAGATAATTGCTCTACGTGGATTTGTGTCGTAGTCATCGTGGTGAGTTTCACTATCAACTGCAGTTGCAGCTGCACAGCAATGCACCATGTCACATGATAATTTTAATCGCTTATTAATGATAGTTATTCGATATCATTTTAATCGCTTATTAATGATAGTTATTCGATATTATACAACGAAAATTTATTACGGTGGGAAAGGAATTAAAGGGCCATAAAAGATAAAAATAATAAAAATAACTGGATGAAATTCGCTGCTGTCGTGTGAGTGAGAGTTGTACCAACACCGCCCTCTGACTACGCATCTCGCAGTCGGCTTCAAGTTTTCCGGCACTTGACACCTCATCTCAAGTGGTCCTCTGCAGACACAAGCCGGCGTGGTTATTTCGGCCTTCCTGCATTGTGGAGTTAGTGTTTTTGGCAACCGCACGTCGCAGCTCGAGACTGCAGAAGCTTCGGAAAGCTCAACACCCTCAAGACACACAACTCGCACAAGTCTAAATCGCGCGCTAAATCGTGACTAATAGCTCACGTCGAGATATCGCTCGTAGGATGCACGTCGCCGCACGTAGCATGCGGCTACGTGATTGCAATTGCTATTGGCGCCGCGGCGTGGTCTGAGTTGATGGTGGCAGTCCGGTGACCGCCTCCCCCCCCCACCCCCCCCCCCCCAATCACCCATAAGGTGCTCGGCCGGGTAGCCGACTTGCCCCTAAATGGTCACACGACGCTTCGCCGTTTGCCATGAAGTGCAGCTCAATCGGTCTCTCACCGGGACCCGTCTAGGCGATCGCCAAGACATTTATCTTCGTTAAGGAGGCTAGATCCGGCCGTGCACGAGCAAATCGCTGTGGTTTAGCGATATTGTCTAATTGATTTGGTGGAGGGCGGAAATCACAGTGATTTTTTCATTGCTGGGATCGTTGGAAAATCGATTGTTGAAAATGAAAATGGGGTCAATAATAATTGTGTAACATTGTTGTGGTTATACTATGTTGTCCTTTTCTTCTGTTATCGTTGATCCTGTGATTCCTCGAGTTGAAACGTGACTCACCGTTTACTGACATAGTTCAGGGTCAGAAAGTGGCCCAGAAGATTGTTTCAGTCGCTATGCGAGCGGCGTGCATTTCATTCACCGTTGAAGATGCCGTCTTATAACCCGAGCTAAGCCTAAGAATGAAGATAGAACATGGCCCTTCATCCGACGATCAGTCTCCGCCGCATTGCGTCAGAGGGGGCCGTCAACAACGCCAAAACCCCAAAGCTTGGGGCGAGGAGACGTCTGGAACAAAGATTTATCCAAATCACTGTGGGATTGGCAGTTTGATAGGAAGGATTTCAATACCTACCAGAATGTTTGGCTGTACCTTTTCTTTGGTACCTTTTGCGTATCGCATTCGGCATTCCTTATCGCTCGACGATTAATGGACACAAAAAAATCGCTAGAATTATTGCATTTTGATGGATTCAGCATCTACAAATCGAGATTTTTTTCTGATTCGCCTGTCGACTGAACCTATGCCCTTGATGTTAGTGTGGGCAGGCACTGATATAGTGTGAAACATTTTGAACCAGTTTTTGAACTTATGACTATATTTTGATAAGGGTGAGGCTCTTTGCTTTGCTTAGTAAGATCTGGAGGAATGTGTTCAGTTTTCAGAGTGTAATCGATGAAGAGGCATCTTCACGCTTTTTGGGAGCATATGGATCATGCAATTCCAAGTGTAAAGTTTAAAATTTAATTAACTTAATCACAAATGGCTTTGCATTGTGTGTGATGTGATTCATCTTATCTTTTTTGCCAAGCAAGTGATAACAATCTGTATTGACTTCTAAAATAGTATTGAATATCTCTTATCGCCTTTAAGTAATAGATTAATTAAAAACCATTGAGCTTCCTTGTCAGTCAGGCATGTTGGCACTAGAGCAACTTGGCCAACATTTTGCCTTGGTTATAAAATGCAAATCATAGGACTTTGGCTTTTGCCCAACAGTAGTAAAGCAAGTTATATTTAGTGTGTTAGCAAGCAAGTAGTGCAAAACTTTCTGTGTGCTAAGTGATCATCATTGTTATGCCATTTTCTTGCAATTATGGATTTCCTTACTAAGTTTCTGCAATTGAAACCAGCAAAGGTAATTGTAATTATGTTGTGACAATTTGTGAACATGATGGCGTCCACTCTACCTGAATGCGTCGATAGTCCTTTCTTCAGCGACCAGATGCATCATAATGATTGTGGTTTTCGGATCAATGATGCAATTAATAGTAGTTACTTTTTATTATATTCTCTGATAGAATGATGAACATAATTTTTTGGAGCCGCAGCCCTTTTGAAATCCTGGGGTTGCAAATGCTTATTGCTCATCCAACTGGAAATGTAATTAGTTACCCAAATAATGCCTAAATTTGTTCTCGTAGTAAATGGATATTAAATATTACTAAAAATCCAGCAGGCACTGATCTCCCTTCAGAGTCACTGTCCCCTTTAAAGATTAAATCGTGCCTTTCGTTCATTTATTTCTATCGAATACTTTGGTAGAAAATTAACTTGTAAGTAAAGTTTTGTATGAGGGCATGTGGAAAGACCTGTGCCAACTGGTGCATAAGTGTGACATTTACATCGAGAAGTGTCTAATGGATTCGGGTGGTGTTTTGATCGTGCAGAGCGGCAGTGCGTCTCCCGGCAGCAAAGCATCGTCGACGCCACGAGAGAAGGACCATGAAAGCAACGTGCAGTTTGCCAGGGAGTTCGTAGAGGAACTCGTGGAAAATATACCAAGCGAGAAGTAAGTCAGGCTACGGCCTACACAGCAATAGATCACTCTGTTAAACATCCGACATTTGGAATATAAAAAAAGCAATGCAAAAACTGGAGCAATCACTGTCGGTGTTTTCACTGCTTGAAAGTTGCCTAGCATCAAGTTGCTTAACTTGGACAATATTTCGGACACTAGGGCTCCTTTGAGGATTGTTATCTTGTCACAGTAAATAAGTGAAGAAATAATCGTGTCCTGCCAGGATTTTGCTTTTTTTTGATGGTGTCTTCTGTTTTCAGAGAAATAGTTCTTCCTGTAAAAGAAGATACTACGCGGTATTCAGTCGCGTTTTCGGATATCAGCGCTTTTAGCGAATCGTCCTTGCCTGATCTTCTGCAGCCAGAAGCCCAGTACAAGAAGCAAGTTGACACAGGTATGCAAGCATCCTTTATCGACCATCCTGCTTAACCAACCTGGTGATACCTATGAAAAAAATTAATTTAACTGTGGACAACGGATGGACGGACGTGGCAAGCATGGATGGAAAATGACAGCACATTTAGTTAATGTTATAAACACAGTCTGTCGACAGCCTCCCAATGCTGAAATTTATATGATCACAACGTTTCCGCTTTGTTTCAGATACCGATACCACCGATTACGAGAGTGCGATCGAGTCTGATGCTCTCTCGCTCAACGCAAGCCTCGGTCTAGATCACTCTGACCCTGTCTCCAGTCCTGATGTGTTCGACGATTCCCGAGACATATCGACAGACTTGACGCCAACGGTCTTGAAAGTCGAAGCTGAGAACTTTGAAGACGCTGAGACATCTTTGGGGGAAGCTCCGCGGTCGTCTGGTTTGGATATCAGCGCTCTTTGCTCTGACATCAATAGACTTTGCCTGGAAACGCCGAAACGTTTAAACGAAAGCGTCAGCGAAGGTGACTCGTTTCTGGTAACTTTGAATTCCGATTGCTATGTTAATTCAACAGACACCACTGTCTACCTCACTGAAACTGAAGCAGAAGAATTTGTCTTGGGGGATAGTTTGATCCAGAGATCTGCAAACGAAACTCCGACTGAATCTGGACCGCTCTCGACGACTTTTGATGCCGTGTCTGCTTTCGACGTCTCAACAGAATATAACGTTGAAATCATCCGCACACTTGATTTCGAGGTAGAAAAGCCGGCTGTTTCAAATACCGAGGCTGAAGCTGAGACTCCACCTGAAGAATCTGGACTTGATTTATTGGCTGCAGAGAAGCCAGTTGCACCGGAGGCTGAGGTTACAGTAGAGCCAACATCTGAAGGGCTAGCTGTCACCCTTGTAGATGCCAATTTATCTGCTCTAGCTGATACAGTTGGTCCAACTGTCAAGTTAGAGACAGTTGACGTTGCATCAATCATAAAAGCAGGCGAGTCTGAGCCCGTCGATCCCCTGACAGATGCTCTAGAGCTCGCGTCTGCTGAAGCCCCAATACAAACCGAGATTGTTCAGCCGTTTACTGAGCCAGAGTCTCTCGAAACTGCTGTAGTTGAAGCCGGTATTGGATCTGCACCTGAAGTAGCATCTGTTGAACCAAAGTTATCGTCTTCGTTTGTTCTATCTGCCGAGACCGAGGCTGTTCTCGAGGCCAGTGTTGTTGCTGAATGTGCTTCAGCTGAAGACGCGCAGATTGAAGAACATCGGACACCGCTCGATGAAACCACAGAAACTGTGCTTGTTGCCCCTAGCATTCAAGGCACTGAGTCCGAAATAGTTGCGACTCCGGCAATTGTTGAAACCACTGAAAGCATCCCCATTATTGTCAAATCAGAACCGGCTGAAGATTTACAAATTGTTAAAGAGCAATTTTTGACAACTGAAATCACTGAAACTCTAGTTCCCAGCAACGAGCCTAATAACGTCGAAGATTTATCGAAAAGCATCCCGATTATTGTCAAATCTGAAGTCAAAGATAGTCCTCAATCTGCACCCGAAGAAATATACATTGAACCGAAGTTATCGACTTCTTTTGAAGCTGTTCTTGGATCTGTACCCGAGGAAACATCTGTTGAACCGAAGTTATCGACTTCTTTTGTTTTATCTGCCGAGACCAAGCCTGTTCTTGAGCCCGGTCTCGTTTCTGAAGCTACGCAGATTGTTGAACTACAATTGTCGATTGCTGAAATCGCTGAAAGCGAGTCCATACTTGCCAGCGACGAGCCTCAAAACGCAGGAGTTTTTTCGATCCCCGAGTCTCTATCGGCGACATCTGCAGTTGCAAACTTCGATACCGAACCTTCCGCCGCTCCCAGTTTATTCGCAAGCGACGAGCCTGAACTTATTGCCATCTCGTATAATCCCGTCGAGAACGTTTCTACATCGAGCATTACAGGACGTCGTAAGCACTCCGTTTCGCCAAGCTTTTTGCCAATCGGCAAGCATTCTCCGGAATTGACGGTTTCGCCCGTGCCAATAGTCTCGGCCGCAAGTCCGCTTCCAAGCCTTCGACAGCCTGTCTTTGAGTGTCTAGAAGCGGTCGATACCATCGATCCTGTTGATGCCGTTTGGTCTCACAAAGCTGACACTACTTTTTGCTTCTCCGAACAACTTCAAAACAGACAACATCTGCTCAACACTCTCTCAGCTCCAGCAGAGCAAGAGCAGTCATCAACACATTTTGAAGCCCTTCAACTTCTAGCTGATACTACTCCAGCAAAAACCGAAGAAACGTTTGAGAAAGGCACAATTCCTTTCGTGAGCGCGTTTCTCCGTAACACCAATGGTCCATCTGGTGACCCCTTTTCGCCGATCCCTGTCCACTCAGTCAGCCGGCAAGCTCCGGAAGGCGGCGTGCTGAGTCGGAACATCGAGGGAGGGGACCCGATTTACCTCCCGACGAAAATCGATAAAGGTTCAAAGTCGGTGGACGACCGGTCGTTGAGTGAGCTTCGGGCGATATGCCAGCGTCAGCAACGCGAGTTGGACAATCAACGTTTTAACTCTGACCTGTTCGGCGAGAGTCTGTACAACAGTATCCAGGTGGACAGCATCGCGGCAGAGGCTGCCAAGGTTTCCGAGGACATCCACAACGCTTCCATCGAGCAGATTGAATCGGAGATGGACGAGAACGTGAACCCCGTTCCGCTCGACAAGAAGTGGCTGTCGGAGCGAAGTGGAGGAGCGGAAAAAGTGGATACGTCGCCGAGGCAAAGAATGATTCTGGCAGGGGGCGATGGATTTGCCGATTGCCTTGACAAGCAGGTATGTACTAAAGTAGGAACTGAACCAAACTGCAAATCTTGTTTCATGCATCATGGCAGATATTTGTATCAAATAGATAATAATGAAATATTTCACCCATGCCCTAGTCAACAAAAACAAATATGTAGCATAAATCTCTTTCGATTAGGATCTCGTGCCTTTACTGATCGTTTAATTAGTCTGGTCCGTTTGCAGAACAAGAACATAATGAGTGGATCCATCGACTCTCAAACCAACCAGAGCGAAGCAGGCCCTGAAATAGCTCTGCATGATGATGCTGAAAGTAAGTAGTTCAATCAATTTACAATTAATCCCTTGTCTACCAACACTGCAATGGGCTAGCATTATGCAATTTTTTATTAATTAGATATAATTGTTGGAATTAAAAGAGAATTGGTGTGTGCATATATATAATAGAGTTTTTTGTGTCTGTGTGGCTGAAATTTAGCATTGACCTCATGCCAATGTTATTATTAGACTTTTTTTTCCGGCTCTTGAATATGTTTTATCAGTGGCGAGATGGCTGAAGTGTTTTCAAGAGTGTGGAGTTCATTTACCCACCTAGCAGCTAGCTGAACATAGCCAGTGTTAGCTCAATTTATATTTGCAGCTAATTAATCCATGTCTTGCTTTGCTTAGGTACCAGTCAACAACTTTAGCCTGAATTTAGGAACTGTTACAATTTAAACTAGTACTAAAGAACAATTCCAGGTTGTGAGTACAGAAATAGATTCTTCAACATTACATAATTTTTAAATATCTAATTCAGACCTAATTTGCATCACCTTCTTGTAAATATCTCGGTGTAGTTAGTACCTACTTAATTAAGTAGATCCTTTGGTAGGTTTTTGATGTCTCAATACAAATGCTGTGCCCAAAAGGTTTGAATTTAATTGCAATGTTCAAATGTTATTAATGAAGATCTGCTGTCAATGTAAAAATAAATATGTAGAATGTAAATGCATCAATTTTAACTAAAAATTTGTCAGTGTGCCATAGTTCTTGCCCTAACCATGTCGATCTGCCTGTTTTTCCAGCGTTTGTCGACTCGGATGGCTTCGACTTCCTGTCGTCAAAGATCAGCACGGGACCTTCGGACCGACTGGTCCGCGAGTCGCTGTACACCAAGTTCGACCCGCTAGCCACTCCCGTCGTCCCGGCGCCCGCCCCCACGCCCGCCCCCACCAGCAGGCACGCACCCCTGCCCATGCCTCCGAAGTTCTCGGAGAGCACAAACAGGTGAGACCTGCCTGGCCGCTTGAAACTCACCATCTGTGTGTTCCAGTTCTCTATTGTTATGCTGATTAAGATACGTTGGTTTGTCGTCTGTTTTCGGTCAAAACTCGCTACCTGCACTCTTGAGTTGACCAAGAAGGGATCACTAAATCCAAAATATAACATTTAAATGCTTCTCTAGCAGTTACTTATTTTCACTAACTCAAATTCCACAGTTTATTGCCAGCTAAAACTGCATAAGTGCAGCTAGCTGGAAGTGAGTTTTGACTGAAGTGTACACTCAATATCTTGCCACAGCACAGCAAATGGGGTCTGGGATATCTATTCATATTTAATTATAGTCTAATTCTTTAGACATTCATCATAAAAACAACAAAAAAACTGGTGTAGCTACTAATGTAATTTTTGAAGCATAGAATAGAAAGGTTATTGGGTAATCCTCATTTTGAATAGATTGTGCTAATGGGTTTGCTTTGGGACATTTGAATGCTTGAGGATAAGAGGAATACAATTGCCTTGTATATTTTTATTTATTGACTTAACAGGTGTTCTTGTTTGATCTTGCTACTTTTGGAGATAGCATTATCAAATACGCCTAGTTATCCTTGGCTATCATTTAAACCCTAACTGATTGCATTGTAAGTGCACTTTTTTGTGTTAGTAGGAACTGGGAAATTCTATGAAAAGGAAAGGTTGTCTCGATTATCAAGTATTTGCACGAGTGTGCATTTGTTCCTGTATGTTTGCCATTCCAATTCTTCGAGGATAGGAGGCGCTATTTGCCTGCATTGTATTTGTATTTGATATGGTGTTGAGGAGATTCCATCTGAATAACTGACTGCCTAGAGCACAATTTAAAGCTACTTTCTGCTCTTAGGTGAGTTGGGGTAAGCTAGCTACCGTATACTACTTTTCTCTACGTACATACTTTACAAACAGCTTTAGCTAGAAATCTGAGACTTGCGCCCAAGTTGTTGATCGTTTACTTTCTATTTCTCCATTTGCACCAACTATCTAGTGTCTAGTATCATAATCTCCAAACAAAGTTTGACTTTTTTACAAACTACGAACTGCTATGTTCAATTAGGAAGCCGCTACGAAGGAAACGGAAACAACCTTTCGGGTTAGCGTCGATTCAAATCCAAATAAAAATACTCATTAGGTCGTTGCATGTGCGGTAGATATTTATTATTAGAAAGGAAATATTCCTTCCAAAATTTGTACAAGTTTGTTTTGTTTATTGCCAGATATTTTGTTTGTCCCAATGGAAATGAGTTTTTCTCTAGAAAAATCGATTTCACCCGCTAATCCAGCTCCCGCTGGCCCCACAGCCCGCCGTCGTCCGTCGGCCAGCTGGTCCAAGCGGCGCCGCCGCCGAGCCCGCCGCGCTCTTCCACGCCTTCGGCGCACGAGGGCCCCACAGAGCTGACGCCGCCGCGCAACTCGGCGGCTCGCGCGCTCGTCGACCGGCTCATCAGCCTGTCACCCGCCGGCCGCAACGTGCAGGCGTCGCCCGTGAAGCCGCCACCGCCCGTGGCCAAGCCGCCGCAGGGGCCCACCGTCGAGGAGATGAGCGAGGAGCTGGTGCTGCTGCGCGAGCTGCTCGGCGAGGAGGAGATGGCGTACAAGGTGAGGAGGCAGCGGTGGCGGCAGGGGAACGTGTTCAGCGGGTTGGTACGGGGGGTTGTTACAATGTAACTCGGACATCCTACGATGGTTGCACTTGTTATTAAGGTTCATGACTGAACCCTTTTTTCTGTAAGGTTTTTTGACTGCTTTTTATTTTTTTCTATCTGTGACTTGAGTTTAGACCCTTGATCAAGCAGGCAGCAAAGCTTCGCAAAACATTAGGAAATGCTCAAGTTTGGTAGCTTAGAATTCAATAACCAAGTAAAATTGTTTTTTTTTTTGTATTTCTGGAAAGTTGAAATTTTACGTTTTAATCTTAATCGTGCCACGTTGGTTTTCAAAAAATTGTTCAACTCTTATAGACGTTCTGAAATCAAATCCCTGATTTTGGTTTTATCTGGGACTTAAATGTGGACCCTTCATAAAGCAGTCCATATTGCTTTCCAAATATTTAGGAAAAGTTTAAGTTGATTTCTTAGAATTCCGTAAGCAACTTTTTGAAAAGCTGCACTTCATAGTGTTTTGTTACTTGTGGCTGGAAATGCCTAGATTCCCTCAAATCTAAGATAGGCCAGGAGGAAAGTAAAGCTGCATATATTTTTGATGCTTTGAACTTCAATTTGCAAGACTTACAACCTGTAAGGGTAGCAACTAGCAACCCTTGAAGTATGTATGTGCTTAGATTCCAACTTAAACAATACACAGAGAATTTTGATCATTTCCCTTTTTATTGGCTTGGTAGTTGCTAGACAACATACTCTTGAAATGTTCTTTGCTTCTTTTGCTTAATCATAAATGTTTTAATTGAAAACAACCAGTTTATGTTCATAGTTGGGTAGCACGCCGGCTCATGTTTAACTCAATTCTGTTTAATCGGTTCAATACTACCTATCCCCTTTCTGCAATGGGGATTGGCTTTAAACTAGAGTATGAGGAGGTTAGAAAAGTGAAATATCTACTATCTACTACTTAGTACTTACTGTCCACCTAGTAGTTGGGAATACAAAGCTAGTTGCTTTCAATTGCTCACAGCTTTTTGCTGTTACTTATGCTATATGTAGTGCTATAGTGTGTATGTAGTGCTATCTAAACAGCTCGTTGAATTGAAGAGCCAAGTGAGGAGCCACCAGTTACGGCCACTTTTGGTCGGAATGAGCCTAGCTGTGTAGTCATTAAACAAGGCATGTCCGTTAATATGAGAAAGGCCAGGTACGTCTCATACTCCATTCTCATTTTACAGTATGTTGTTGGTGCAACGGTTTGCTACTGCATTATTTCCTCACAGCTTTTGTCATTTCCTGAACATTTAAGAAAATTAACCTGGTTTTTTGTTACACTTGCCTCTTCTATTATTTTATTTACTGTTGCAAAAAAAAACTAATTAGGTAGGTGGTAGATCTGTAAGGAACTACGTCTGACTTCAAGAAATCGGTTGATGTCATTTGTGTTAGTATTGCAACTTGCGAGCTTCATTTGCGTTCACCAAGACCTGATTTGATGCGGATGGTGTTTGCCTTGCAGGTGAGCCTGGCAGCGATGATGGACAAGCTGAAGACCAGCGAGTTGGAGCTGTTGTCGACGAAGCTGAAGGTCAAGTCGGGAGAGGAGCGCGAACAGAAGCTGATGGCGCGGCTCGGCGAACGGGTCGCTGCGCAGAAGCAGCTGGCTGCGGTAAGTCGAAATGGGAAGCTTAGTTCACTTATTTTATTGTTTGAAGCAGATTTGCAAAGTAGTTTTATTTAATGTGTCTGAGTGTAAGCTTCAACCCCTTTTTCCAATGTACTTGATCATCTCTTCCATTCTTTATTGCACATTAATTTAAAATCATCATTGCATTGACATTAGACACATTGTAGAATGTTGGTGTTGTCTTGGTTGTCTAGATATTTTTACATGTTCAAGGCATTGGCTGTTTTAAAGTGACTCTTCTTTAACAAAGTTGAATGCTTTAAGATTATTTGTAGGAGTTAGACGGAACCGTTAGGTTCTGGCTTGGTTTCTAGTAGCATTTGATTGATCTGAAAGGAGGCTAAGAGCCAGTATAGGGGACTTGCAAGAAAATATGAACAAATTTGCATTCACAACCATGAAAGAACAAATTTACTAAAATAGATAATGGAAACTTACATATTTGAATCTGGTTGTGGCCTTTGAACCACAAGGCAACGAGTAACGCCAACCGATCAAGATCTAATTCTAAACGCTCGAGTTAGCATACCGTTACGAGTGGCGCAGCTCCTTGCGGCAAGCATTCTGACGAGTGCGTTCCGACAGGTGATGTGCGAGTACGAGAAGACCATCTCGAAGCTGGTGGGAGAGAAGGACATCGAGCGGGCGGCATTCGCCAAGGAGCGGGAGGCGCTGATCAAGGAGAAGAACGTGGCGCTCGGGCACCTCACCAACATCGAGATTGCGTTCTCCGACGTCCACCAGTAAGCGTCTTCGAATGCGTCCTGTCGTGCCACAGGACTGCGGCGCAAAGCAGTCGAGTAGAAGTAGGGAGGCAAAAGTAGTAAAGTGAGACCTAGGTATTGGAAGCAATCATCAAATTTCCAATTGCAGCTACTCACCACATGGGGTGCTAAGAGATTTCAACTCTGTTGACTACTAACTTGTAATACAGTAATAGGTACTTGGTACCCAGAATAAGAAAGAAAACCTTACCCCAAAAAAGGCAACTTTTATAAATGTTTGAAATGCAAAATGTGTTGATCAACCTACCTACATTAGAAGATTGGATATTTTTTGACTAAGATGAAAGGTGTAACCATTCAATCTAGATAGTCTTATTAATTGATTATTTGTGCAAAATGCTTTGTTTGTGTTGAACTATCTTGCTTTTCATCAACTTGCCATGCTTTATTTAACTCAGATAACTCGGGTAAGTTGATCTGAACTGGGCATGGTCATTCAACACAAACAAGCAAGACTATTATTGACTATCATAGTCATACGAATAAATCCAGTTCTCGTTTAGGCTGCCACAGTGCTGACGGCAAGTGTTTGCGTTTGCAGGAAATACGAGCGGTGCAAAACGGTTGTGGAAGCGTTCAAGAGCAACGAGGATGTGCTGAGAGAGAGTCTCGCAAAGTTCGAGGCGATCATCCACAAGCAGGAGCAAAAGTACGACATGCTCAAAGCTCATGCGATGAGCCAACTCGAGAAGTAAGTTTGCATTTCTTATTTGCTAGGCTTGTTTTTGCCAACTCTTGGAACTTATTTACATGTTAACGATTGGAGAACTGTGTTAATCATTAATCACTAAAGTAGATCGAAATTTACGGTTCTATTTATGACATGCATTTCTGCATTAGAATGCAGTGAATGTGGCAAATAAATCTTATGATAATTTTATTGTAAATACTGGCAATCTTCATTCTTATTTAAGCATAAGAGGTATATTTTTTGTCTGCAAGATATATTTTATGTCCAATCTCCATTATTAACACTTTTTTGTGGATTCAGCCCTGGCAGAATTAACAGGTTACGTATAATATATTGAATTTTCCGTAACACTTGCCAACTTGATGTGTTTTTTCCAGCGCAAACCAGGAGCTAGATACCGTGAGAAGGAACCAGGCTACCGAGAGTGCAAAGCTCAAGGCAATGTTAAAGAAGTCTGAACTGAAGACGTCGTCGCTCGAAGAGATGCTGGACCAGAAGGTGAAAGAAAACCTTGAACTAGCGTCGATCTGCGACGATCTGATTGCCAAGGTCGGCACTTAGTTAGCAATTGGCAGGCAATATGCTTGCTGATAACCACAGCATGCTTAATCATGTGTACTTTTAAATCTATTGTAAATGTTTTTGTAAAAAATTAATTCTTTAAACATCATGTTGTCGAGTGCCAAAAGGCCAGATGAATATATAATGATCGGAGGAGAAATGGGAGTGTGATAAAAGATTCGAACGGAGACCTCACACGAATGATCCTTTTTCAGTCGGTAGTACGCTCTTGTCTCTCCTTCACGTTATAGTTCTAAGAAAACTTATTCTAATATAGCCTAGTTAGTAATTGAATAATTCTCATGAGCCACAACTTAAAGTTTGTTAAAAAGCATGCAAGGCAGAGAGAACTGAGCAGTTAATGTATTATTTTGAAATTCTTTATATTTTTGTACGGATTTCGTTACTTGCGATGCGGTTTTAATGTATCTTGCCGTGTTTTGATTTTTGGTCCCGTTGCATTGTTCTGCTCGGTCAAGTACAGTGATCTGATCTGATAAATCAATAATTGAGTTTTGTATCGTGTGGATATGGTGCTAGCTGCAAAGTGATATGAGGCTTGGAAAGTAATTTTTGAATGTAGTTGCTCTTGCTTTTAGCCATTGCAGTTAGCGATCATTAATAAATAATAATTAATAAAAGAAATATATTGTAATACGGAAATGAGTAAGGCTTAGCCTGTTGTCCGAACCAAATTTATTGTATTGTGGAAATACTTCTTATATTTTGTGAGATAGTTGCATTAAAGTATTGTAATTAATATAGCCCGGTTGTAACAACTACTAGTTCTTATTAGTATTTAGATTACCACAATTGAAGATTTTGTTCATAGTGCAAAATGTTTTTTCACATTACATTTTGAGCAATGGTTTGTGCTATAGGACAGTTAATGTGAAACAATTTTAATATACTTCTCATTTCTTTACTAAATGCTGTATATAATCAATCATCCAGCTTTGGAAATCCCGAGATTTGGTTTATCCCTGAATCCAAGTTCCTATTCAATAGGCTTGGGGTGGTGTTGATCCCCGAGAACATCCAAATCATGTATGTAGGGTTATTTTGAAAATGGAATTTCAAAAAAGGAAATCCATAATATGAAGATAAAAATCTTGTAGTACTCTATCTGGTTATCTGAATTTTTTTTGTGATGCAAAGTAAAATATACTTGTTTATATCCAATTGTGCCGGATATATTATTATAAAAAATTGCAATTGTGCAGAACATTTTAACTATTTAAAAAATGAAAAATGACGAAATAATAGTTAAGAGACCATTTTAAACTTTTTATTATTTTGCTTGCAATTTCTATTTTATGATTTCATTAAAAATATGGTTTTGCTGTAATGGAATGGCTTTCAAATTCAAACTCGGCGCTGGTTTTCTCCAAGTGTCCCCCACCCCACCCTCGAAATTCCCTCGATCAGCAAACAGCTGGTCAGTTTTGTAGCGTCTAGCAAGTGTCGTTGACTTGACAAACCGCATGAGGTAGAAATTATCGCTTATTTATGTCAATTTATGCTGTTATCGCCTCCTATATCGAATAACAAATTGCCATAAAATGGCAGCATCTATCAATAAAGTGGGAGTGGATGAATACGAGGTAATTACAACAACTGTAACTTGACAAAATATACTCTTTCTCATCATTTTTATCTTCTTGGTCAATATCCTATTGCTTTTATGTATCAGGTATTGAATATTTTCATAACCAACTTTACTTTTGATTGAACATTTTCATAGAATTCTGATCTAAGAAGAAAGCTTCAAAGCAAAGCAGAAGCATTGTTCATTTTGAGCAAAGATCTAGATGAATGCCGCACCGAACGTGACCAGTTCAAACTTATGGCCGAGCAACTGCAAGATCGCTACTCCGTGCTGAAAAAAAAAACACACGACTTGGGCTTCACAAAACACTCAATTTTCTCGGATAGCTTAGACAATCGACCAGGAACTAGTGTAGCTCAAGTTCTTTGTGAAACCAAAGAACTAAACAAGGCCCTAAAGATAGAAGTGGAGGATTTGCGAGAAAAACTCCGAGATGCTCAAGGTGATATAAAGGCTCTAAGAGCTCGATTTAGTCATCAGAACAGTGTGACGGTTATGCCAGAAAACCAGCCGTTTCCTACCCATCAACGGGAAGAGCTAGTGCAGCAGCTCGAAACATTAAATATAAAAGTATGTAGGACTTCCGTGATTTATGTATATTTGAAAGTATCTTATAATGATATGGACTGTCATCTCAATCCACATTTATGTTGTCAAAATTTGACTCAGCCCATTTTCTATCCATTTAACAGTACACCCAGATGTCGTCAGATCTGCAATCAGTGCTGGACGAGAAGCAGGATCTAGTGACTGAGCGGGACTCTTACAAGTGCAAGGTGCACCGGCTGAATCATGAACTGAATTCTGTGCTCAAGGGAGATGTGGGAAAATTAGTTGATGTTGATGCTCTAGTTATGGAGAACAGATATTTCCAAGAGCGACTTCATCAAGCAGAAGAAGAGAAAGAGATGGCAAAGCAAGCATTGATTAAATACAAGGTAGGGGTGTTAGCAGCCTGGAGATTTATGTATGTTTAGGCTTTAGAAAATTAATGTGATGCATTGTACTAACTACTAACTTATAACACTACTTACTAACAATGGTATGTGAAACTTTACTAACAGAGCATGTTGGAAAAGAAGAGGAGCAAGGGATCAGTCAAATTTGGGACAAAAAATAATACGGGCATGGTCATGACTCACAAACAAGGTACCTAGTTGTCGAGCATCTTCCCACTTTATAATCACAACGTAACTTTAACTCAAGAAGCATTATTAACATAATTTGTATCTTTCCAGTGCAACAATTGTTGGAGAAAGGAACGGAGGCTCAATTACCAAACACGGCTGCAACTTTGTCGGATATGAAAAGTCTGTGCGTCGCATTACTTGAAGCAGTTGGAGACAAAACGCTGGCATTTTCACACCAGAAGAAAGCCAACCGCATCTTGGCTACTCGGATCTGCGAGCTGGAGCAACGGCTTGAGGCAATACAAGGGGGCAGTGTTGCTGCATCCCCTTCACAGCTTCTTCTTCAAGGTACACTGATTTTATAATATGATTTGCTTTGGGTATACCAAGAATTCCATTGTCCCACTAGTGGAATTTGTTGGGAAAATAAGGGTTCAACATGAGCAAGTCTAAAAGCATTCACCAACAACAGATTTTTGGTCATTTGGTGCCTGCATCCAAGTGGTCTGGCAATAAAATAACTATATTACAATTCACGCCCTATATTGTGATTGAATTTTTAAAGTTAGTGTTAAGAAGTCAGCTATCAAATTCGATTTCTGGCAGTTTCCAATGGAATTCTCCAATGTTCTGAAATCTTTTATTTGACGGAATTCACGACGGAATGCGAGGTAGGCAGAGCTTGCAGAGAGGTAAGGAAATGTTGGTGAATTTGGCCCCTGGGTACTATCAGCAAAAAGCTGCAAAGATCAGCTGCTGCTATCATTGCCAAAAGGCTGAGAGCTGGAATGATTTTTCTGTAAGCCACTTCTCCTGTGTCCAATGATATACACATTCTGTGTTGCCTGTGAACTATTTCTGAGTGAATTTTGGTACATTTTTTTGTCACCACTTTGACTAGCAGGTTCCTGGTTTTTTCCCGTACTATTTATCAACCAAGCCCAATCTAAAACAATGTTTTTACACTGTCCAGGCTACGGCAGTTCGGACGTGGATCGGGATGTCGAGAGAATCCTGGCCCAGGACGCCCCCGACTCGGATTCCGACGGCGATGCCAACAGCATGGACAACGCCGACGTAAAGAGTGCTTCCAGGTTGCCGGTAGGTGGTGCTCCGGTGGCTGAAAACCGTGCCAAAGGCGATGTGAACGAAAGCATTTCCAAAACTAAGGCGGACTTTAACGACGTGACGGAAAGATTGCAGTCGTACGAAGCTCTGTCCGAGGAGAGTTTGCCTCCGGATTTGCGGCAAATGGTCGAGAAAGCGATGGAGGATCTGAAAAGCGATGCCAAAAAACAGAGCTTGTGATTTTCGAGAATGGGCTTGGAAATCTCACTTATATTATAGTTTCTTTATCTTCTGAATTGTCAGATGTCTTTTTTAAATCTATTTATTGGAAATATATCATGAAATAATAAAATATTGACCAAAGAACAGTGAAGTAGATATCATTGAACAGGATGATTTATTCATGTGCAGAAATCACAACAAATAACCTCCATGAGTCACAGTTACACTCAGCAAAACAGTCAAAGTTTACCATTTAGAGTCAAGCATCGAATTGGGATTCGTTTCCTCAATTCACAAAAGTCGATTGATTTTTCATAGTCAAAACATTAATAAGTGGAGCATTAAATTAGTTTAGGGTACAGTGCATTAACAGGTGATAAGAATACATCTATAAATATCTTTGGACTGGTCAAGTCATTTATCACCTGCAATGAACAAAGTGTTGCAAAAGCATGTCAGCCCTTTACGTAGCTACACTCTAGCGAAAGGTTTGGCACAATTAAGATCACCTACATATTAGTAACCCTTGGTAAACCGACATATGTTTAGAGTTTATATATAAAATAAATATTAGCTGGGTGGAGGTGTTTAAACTTCGCCCAGTTGATTTATAGTTTTCTTCGATGAATAATTTCCTTTGCTTTGGCACTTTTCGAAATGGTCGAGGAACCTCACATGCAAGATGGGCGGGAAGATTTGACCGCATCCCGGGCAAATCAAATCCTCTTTGGTCTGCGTCGCGACCCCCTCTTCCGAGTACTTGGTCTTCCACCCTTTAACCTTTTCACACGATGCCAATTCACTCTGGTCCTCTCTCGACTGGTCCGAGTATTCTTTCGAGAGCTTTATCGACTTGGCGTAGGCGCCCAACACTGAGAGTTTACCGCCGGACTTCCTCTCGTCCGACACTGACTCGGCACTCGTCGCGTAGCTCGGGGGGCTTGCGATGGGCAGAGCGCACCAGCTCGAGTCCAGAGAGCTCGGCTGTGTCAGAGGAACGAAAGACTTGACAGAGACGCTGTCGGCTCCCCGCGAGGCTGGCAAGGAGAATGACTTGACGATGGGACTCTGAGGGAATGTGAGCACCGAGGCAAGACCGTTGTTGAAACCGATGCAGACCCCGCTGGCTCCGTCGGCGGCGGCGGCGGCGTCGGCGGGGTCCACTTGCAGACTGCCCGCGCTGCTGTTCTGACTCGGCGTGATGAGTAGGACGGAGCTGCTCAGTTTTGGAGGGTGGACCGTCAAGTTCGGCTGCGACACACTTTGATACACTTTCTCTTTGGCCTCGGAGCCCGTTGCATCGGAGAGGCACACGTCACTCTTATCAGTCTTGCCGCGACTAGGTTTTTGCTGGAAGTTCGTTCGTTTTAAGCTGCTTTTCAACGGGTTTGATTCTTCCTTGGAGTCTGTTGCTCTTTTGACGATGGAGTCCGTTGGCTTCAGCGGTTGGTTTAAGTTATTTTGTGGCACCACCTCGGATTCGTCGTCGGAGGTTGGAGTGGATCTGACTGCTCCTTCGAGAGGACAACTCTTGTCCAAGTTTGAGGCAGGTAAATCTGAGTCGATTGTTACGTCGTCACCAAAATGCATTGTCGTTCCTCGAGGTAGAAGGTGACTCTGTAAAGTTAAAACATTCAAAATAAACAAACTGCTGCATCCCATTATTTTTTTAATGATGAAAGACACAGATATCCAGTGACATGCCAAACTCTCTGAAGATTTAAGACCTGACCTCCACATGTCTTTATATTTACTCTCATTTGAAAGTTATCGACAGCAAAAAAATATTTTGGCTTGTGAAGCCAACAAAAGAAATGGCCACTGGCCCTAAAATTATAAGGCTGACATGCCACTGGTTTCAAAATTCTTTTTAAATTTGATTGTAATTTGCAAGCAAAGGAATAAGCATTGTTAATAGGACCACATACTAGGTGAACAGGAGAGGAATAGTGCTTTGTGCTCAGTTTAATAAATATTTAAATTTAAATTTGTTGAATATGACAGCGGTTTTGCAAATTCTTAACCAACCAAAAAAATAAATGAAGACTAAACCCGACCACATAGGAAAATTAATTTTAAATGTGTACTTAATCAGGAGCTGGCCCGTGGATAGAGGTATTAATGAAAGCATTTTAGAGTACATACTGAAGTGCAAGGAAGGTGTACCGAAGATCTGTAGGTTTTGCTGCTGTGTGTGGGGCACGCGGCGGTGTTCTTGTCGGGAGTCGGGCAGGCGGTCGTGTCCGTCTCGTGCATATTGCAGCAGCTGCACAGGTTGGCGTTCTCTAGCCGCTCCTCTCGCAGCTGGATTGGAGAAAACACTCGGAATTAGTTCACCGTCCTATACACCACATTGACGATTGTATCACATTGTATGTCATACTGGGGAAATTGTGTGGAGCGTGGTGTTCATAACTTAATTTCTATTCTTTAATGTCCTACTTTGGGTTAGAAAGCCTGGTAAACATGTTGGAAATGACTATCCAACTTTTTGTCCCATTACTCAAATTCCAGAGACAATACAAATTTGGGTGGCAATGCTTTTCTCATGAGAATACATTTGTTGTAATCACTTATTGACCCTGGGATGGGCAATGCCGAATGTGGCATATTTGGACCTAATGAATTGTTAATTTTCAAATTTTACTTTTAACTTATGGCTAGAGGTTCAAAATCAAAAACACGAGCATTACCTTGAGCTTGAGGCAGCGAACATCCTTCTGCAGCAGTCGCACCTTGGCTTCAGCAGCCATCTTATCTTTGAGTACTTGCTGCTTCTCGCTCCGCTCTGCTTCCCAGTCGTCGCGATGGGCTTTTACTTGGAATTCCAGGACGGCCACATGCTCCCGGTATTCCCGTTCCAGACTCTCCAGACGACCCCGTTGTTCTCGCACTTCCTCTAGCAGACGGCTTTTCTCTGACAGGATATCGCCATCCTCCAAATTCGATCGCTGAGGATGTAAAGTAGTACGATTTAGTAGAGGTAACTTGGTACAATATGTGATACCAAGTACAAACAATAGATAGCTTATCTTGTCAAACTTTTGCCTTAACTGAGAGGGTGTATTGTTTTTCAAAGGAGGAATATTTCTGGAATTGGCCATTATGATTGTGGTTTTCCTTTAGTGGTGCTGGTGAGTGTAAAACTTGCGCAAAAATGGAGCAGAAAAAAATGATGTTATGATTTCCTTCAGGAAGACAGAGCTATCGGGTATTTCCCATCGTGGTTGTGCTCTTACAAGCTGGTTGAAAATTGTGGTTGTAACTAAATGGCACCTGGATGAATAACTTCTAACTGCTTCAAAACAATTTTGTTTCGAGCTCTGCACAATCCGACCTACCTGCACAAGAAATTCCGCCACCGTTTCTGAAATCGTTTTACTGTTTGACTTTGGTTTTACCTCTTTCGAGAGAAGCAGCCTGCTTTCAACGGTTTTGTTCATTTGCTCTTGCTGGTCTTGGATTGTTGTGAGCAACCGCTGGACATACATCTGCCTGTCGTTGTTATACTTCTGCCATCGCTTGTTTACCTCGGTCACCTGTTTAGCAAACGTACAAAACAAAAATATTATCAACTCATCCATTTTCGTGAAACGTTCAACGAATCATGCACATGCAAATTTTATAGTGATCAGTCATGCCTGAGTAAAGAGAAATGTGTAAATTGATATTTGATTTTCCTATATGAATGTGAATAACAAGGATACAGTATAATATCTTCTTTTGCCGACAGTTAAAAACTTTATTTCTGACGTATTGGATAGATCGGACGCCTGTGTAGTACGTATATTTTCGAATGGAATTAAAAAATTAAAAAAATTAAAAAGATATTGAATATGTGAGAGTCGAGACTGGCTCTCTGGATTGAAATGGGAGAACGGTCAAGTGGCATTATTATTGAAGGCCACCACTCTTTGGTATCACGGGCCAACTACAGTTCCTTTACACGCGCATATTATACAACTATACGTCAAGTTTTATCGTACAAGTCTTGGAAATCCCACACACAACTAATGCAGCTTGGAAATGACTTGATAAGAAAACATCCTTGTTTGGCCGTTGCGCCAGCAAATGGAGAAAAGTCGCGTGCGCTCATTAAAATCGCGTTGTGGATGAGCGTTCATGATGGCATTATTTGAGTCACTTTTCGTACAGCCGAATTAAAAAATGAACGTGTGAACTGATTTTAAAGAAGATTCGTCGGACAATTTGCTTCAAAATATTATAGGTACCTACTCATAGTGTAAGCAATGTAAATTTTGTTAATCGCTTCAGCAGAATTTATTTTGTGGGGAAAACGAGAAAGCACACGTAAAAAATCAATATAAGCGTGTCGTTTAAAACATTTGTGAAAAAACTGGAAGATTTCGTTACAGCAGATCAAAAATAAACGTTTCGACCAATTTGCTTACAAAACTTGTGATTTCGAAAGTTCCCAGAATTTGAAATCAAACTCGGCTCACACGTTCGACCTGTTGGGCGCGAACATTAACGAACTAAAATACTAATCTCAGGAATCAGCCGTGGGTCAAATTGAAGAATCGTTTCGCCCATCCATCGCCTTAGCCATGCTGCATCACTCTTTTTACGACACTTCTGACGAAAATTTGCGCTTCAATTCAATCTAATTGCTCACGCGATTGACGATCTCTACTTACATCTGTGATAACCGCCTGAAGTTTTAAGTTCTCTTCCTTGATCGCTTCGAAATTCTTGCTTAGTTCCTCTTCGTCCCTGAGCTGAAATCTTCCGCTGTCAGACGTGTTCTGAAAAATAACCGTCATTGCTCAGCATTAGTCACAAGCACACTGTCATTAAATACTACTGATCATTAGCCACTGGCAATGTTTCAGACTTGTGCGAAAACGATTGACATCTATTGAGACATCACCAACAATGAACATTCACGTTTATTTGCGTAGGTAAAATTGAGGTGGCTGATATGATATGCATACAGTTACAAGGAAATATAATTTCCACTGTTGAAGCTTTTGTCGGGTTCTATCATAGAGTAAGTAATGCTCTATCTCTTACTCTATGGTTCTATGTTTGTTTGCTGCTGGCCTAGCTCTCGACCAGTATTTTTGCTGAATAGTTCGTTGTGAATCTTGGCTTTTCATACCCCACGCTCTTTGTGCTACAAATACAATACCTATAGATAAACCCCACGCATTTATTTTCTTTCTGGGAATTACATTTTCCTCCTAGAGAGTGGAAGAGATTTTCTCTTGCGAACAGTGTCTATACTCCTACCCCTATTTTCACGATCGCTGCGTGGGGGCAGCAACGAGGAAAATGGCTTTCCACGAATTCGTACTTTATGCTGTTCATTAGTGCCGGCTGCCTGCCTGCCTGCCTGCCGGTCATCGCTATTGAAAGGTCACGACGTTATTTCAATATCCGTATTCAGAGAGATTTGCAAAGCGGACACAGCGGCTGCCGACACCGATTTGTCTGTCTCGCGACGGCTTAATTTCTTTACAGAGTCAAAAGGTGAAAATAAAATATATTAGATGGGATATTAGAACTACAGTTGGATATATTGTTATGGACATAAGAAAACGAAAATTTTCTAAATTTTTTAATTTATCTTAACGTTATTGGCATATTATTTGCGTGATATTTTGGCTTACTCGCACGGTTTTTATCTACTGGATCTGGATCCAACACATGTTCGAAGTTTAAGCGAGATCGTCTGAACGCATGCCTCGAAGTGCCCGAAGCACAAACTAAGACGATTATACCATGATTGATTTCATCAACTTGTCTCGTTCTGTCAAATTGTCGATAGTAACCTAATCCATCTTGCTCATGCTACAGAAAAATGGATCGCAATATTAGCTTATATAATAATGAATGATAGGATGTCGATGCTCTTAAAAACATGAGGAAGATCCTCGTTAGCGAAACTAGCTTGGTTTGATGCACTAAAGTGCCATTGGCGGTGGGTCTCTTTTTGTAAACGTTGCTTGGGAAGAATGTCGGACTGGTTGAACTGAGAAGGAAAAGGAGATCATGAGGAAAAGAGATCCAGCCAGCTAAAGGCAACTTTACGATACTGAATTCCAATGCATCCATTAATGGTCATGTAAAACGAAAGCATATGATATCAGCTCTTCTAACCTATCAATTGATCAGTTCGGTCGAATAAACGTGCCAATTTCAATCAATTTCATAGTCTTTCGCAACCTCTCGATATGAAGTTATTAGGACAGCAGCTGACATGTGACCATGTGACGCCTATCCTGTGAAATGACTTCTCAATATCGAAAACGAATTTCGATTTCAATATCATTCAGCCTTTCGATATGAATTGCGTACATCGGCGTCGCCGAATGCGGCTCGCGCGTCCAAAGAAATTTAGTTTTCGCTCTGGTTTTCCTCGTTGCCTGACGTCACGTACGAAGCTAAGCTGCAGGTGACAGAGGATCTGGTATCATCGCCAACGCTCGGCACCCGACACGGTCAGCCACAACGTTCAAGTCAAATCAACGTGTGCTATCGAGGATATCGACACGTTGTTTCGCCGTTTAGCTGGTTATAGCGATTGCTTTCTGCTGCAGCAATGGTATCGCCTGACATTTCCTAATTTCTTATTGTTCTCAACTGAAATTCACGTAACTTTTAACTTCTTGTTTATGTTTGGCAGAGAATTTGTCAGATATGAATTGACTTCTCGGACACATGTCCTAAATACAAATATGTTTTAGACCGCCGGAGTTGACGAGTATGTCCTCAAAATGGGCTTGTTTTTTACAGCTCTGTTTTAGCCATGATACAAATAAAAAAATTCACTTTACCTGAGAATACATTTCCAATTGTCCCTTGTGCAGGATCACTCTTCCCATTATTTCCTCGCCGGCCACCGACGACAGTCGCATTATCGAAACTTAAAATAATTATTTCACTAGCAATATCCTCGTGTCTCTTCCGACACCACGAGTCACGAGTCACGACAAAATAATAGATCACAAAACACGTTGTATAGAACTGTCGGCGAACTTACAAACATACTCGAACCGAATTCTTGCGGGATCTGCCGAGCTCTCAGAGCACCTTATCGCACATCCTCCCTCTCACGCTGCCATCAATCGACTGACTGACTTCGCAGCTCGGTGATCATTGATAAAAGGCTTAGCACGCCGCTACCTCTCCTCCGCGAGGGGAGGGGGAGTCCCATGATGCTTGTAGACTCCAAGCGTGACGTCACTTTGTCACAATCCCCGGCACTCGCACGCGATGACGTATTGTTTACTTGCTGATCGACTCCGAGAACTTGTCTTTGATGGATTCAATTCGATGTCATATGGATAGGTTTGCAGAAAACCGGTAATTCTGTGAATGAATGTAATGATGGCTGGTTGAGATAACGGACTTTTAGCTTCTTATTTGTCGATATAATTGCGGGTTTTCACGTATTATTGGTAATTTATTCGTCTTGCGTTTCAATTTACAAATATCAAAGATGATACGATGTGAATGCCTATACTAAATGTCAATTTATGTCGAAACATTGTACAAAACCACGCGATAAGAATGAGTACCACTTCGATTTTTATCTCGTCTCTGCGTATCTGACCTCGCACATGAAGTTGATCGTTCACTCGAGTAGAGATCGATTGAGTAGAGTGCTGATCGACTTGAGTGGATCAAGATTTCACACGGAAATTTCTCTATGATGAAGATAAAAAGTAATTGCCGCATTTAGAGTTCACTTAGCAGCATAATGGAGTAAATATCCCGTCTATCTATGTCTATGCATTATATTTCTCTAATAATCCTATTCCATTCAATCAAAATTCTATCAAAATGACGTCATGATACCCACTCGCTTAAGCCAGGCAGAGCAATTCGGGTTGTGAGTTCCCTTTCTTTCTTTGCTATTTACCAGAGCAAATTAATATTTTTTTCCAAGCGGGTAGTAGTACGTCCAGTGGGTATCTTAACGTAAATTTTCTTTGAGTGGAATAAGTCTATTCTCGTTCGGGACACATCATTATGAACGGGAGTTTGGGAAGATCAGATTCATTTCCCGCGAGTAAACACGCTTTCGTTGGGAGGTTTCGTTTCTACGATCAATATTATCAATACCCACTGGTTATGATGCAAATGAGTAGAGATTTGTTGTTTGTTTCGATTTCAAATAAGAGACCACGCGCCGCCCGGCCCGTGGTCGCGCAATGACCAACAATAACCCAACATCATGCGAATCTTTAGTGCGTAGCAAATTATCAGCCATCAATTTATTGACAAGCAACACATACATACGTCACAGCACTAACATGTGATTTCACAGCCACTTGACAAGATCTCTTCGCCAATTATTTCGTCTTCATTTGAATTATAGCTCAGTCAAACGGATCCCGTTCCGCAACTTTCTTTCGTCGCGCACGGTCAAGGTATGTCCCACACCGGCAAACATTTCAGGGACAAACCACTGGCCTGACACAAATCCATGACGCGATGCACCTGGACCCTAGACTGCGTGGGACTCTCCAATTCAACGCAGACACGTTTCCCCGCGGCAAGATTCCTATTCCTACTTCGGCAGTCGCTCCAGGTGATCTCAGGACCGTGATTTTCCATTTCAAATATCGGTGGGTAAATCAGTCTCGCTGGTTATTACATTTTGCTGCGGAGTATCGGTTAAGAGTATTTTTACCCTCCTGAGAAAGGTTTACACTTTACAGAGTTCGACTCATTCAAAGCAAATGATATTCTGTCGTATTTTCGGCACCAAAATACCCCGGAGATGGAATTTTGTGATTTGTAGGCATTTTCCCTTAGCATAGTTCACTTACAATTTGAAACAAAGATAGAATTTTGTAAACGCACGGGTCGAGCGCATGACGCATCGCGGGACTAGATTTTACTTAGCCTAACCTAACCTTAGCCTTAGCCTAGGTTATAGCGATTGTCTAAATTGTTGGTGAAAAAATCCCATCACGAAACAAAATGTTAAAAAGAATGAAAATTATAATATGGAGGTATTTTGTTGTGTTAGCAAAGGTGTAATAATCAACTATAAACCAGTTCCCATATCTTTATCGGATGGCTTTTAGCCACTAGAAATTTCTGACCAATGAAATGCGTAAATTCCTATCAGCTTCCCTGCGACGAATTGCCCCAGGGCGTGCTATGCCACTGGCTTGACGCCACTGCTGACCTCCGTTCATCTCCCCAGAGGCTCAGAGCACGTGAGGGCGCAGCAAGAATGTAATTCTGATTATAATTGTAAGGTGAGAGATGAGATGGATCTCCGCTTTTGTCGATGTTTTTAACGGAGCAAATGAACGATCTCGTCTGAAACGTAGAACCGGCCACCAGTACGTCTGGCTGGCCGCAGCATCAAGTTTTCCTTGTTTATAGCGTCGTGACCGAATCGACGACATCGGCTGGCAACTTCGCGCCCGTCCAGGGGCAGGGGGTGGGGTAGGGTGATTGCATTTGTCCATATTCAGCGAGGCAGACGTAACTTGTGCATTTCACAGGCTTTCTGGAGCGAATTCCGGGCTGTATGGCGTATATTTTTGACATAGCTCCAATGTTACAACCATACATTATTAATATACATTTTTTTGACAGTCCATGTGAGCATTTTATTGAATATACTGGCGCGTCGGTTTGACGAGAGAAATTCCTTTGTATCACACATATAATACACCCCTATCTACACAAACAATTGCGCGAACAAGGGTTTTTTAGCAGGATGCTGATTAAAGGATAAAATGATAACCGGAAAGGATGTTAAGGAAAAATGAGTTGGCAGAATCTATGCATTGTCGCTAAAAAAAACCCGTTTCCGAGCTTAATTTTTCTACGGCTTATCGAAATTACCCAAAAGTGCATTTAAAGCTTTAACCTAAATTGATCAACGGTGTACCAATTATCTATAACAAAGGCCTCAAGTTGTGTAACATTAGCCCAAGACGACACAGTAAATATAATAGAAACAATTGGAACAAATTAGCACGCTCGACTTGAGCGAAGTCCATTCTTGATTCCAACTCAAGGAAATCAGCCAATTTCTGTGTTACATAAGGAAAATCTTCTTCATTTATTTTTGGAGCACAATTGGGTGTAGGTATATATACCTACCGTACACCAAACGCCAATAAGCTCTTTATCATTTGGGCCCATGGCATGTTGAAACCTAATTAGTGCAATAATTAGAGCTTCTTTCAACAGTGTCTCATTCTTTTACTTCAAAGAACGCGCTGACTCATTAGCACCTTTGTGTGGTTTTGACACTGAGCGTTTACAAGCAATGCAGCGTTCAGTGCAATTGTAGGTTGTTGGCTTGCTCAATTATTCAAGAGGATCAAGTAATATAGCAACCTTTTTCCTTGTCCACGCTATACCATGCGCTAAAGTGCAGAAGTTATATTTGAGTTTGGGTCTTTCAGTCTCGTTCCAGCGATATGCTGCAACACTCAACAGGGAATGCCAGCGAATGGCCCCATTTGAAAATTGGGGTTCTCCTTCATCGTAAAGTGGCCCAAAATTGACGATGACAAGTTGATTAACACGAACCCCCAAAAGGTCGGGCGCCAAATTTTGATGGCTTTCATAAAATATGTCTACACCTACCGACAAGACTTTTATGAGCCATTTTTCAAACGAAACTAGCTGTTTCGCGGGAATTGGTTGTTTCGTGGCAATTCGGCTGTCGGTTAGGTCTTCTTTATAACCGAATCGCACCCGGGTTGTGTGCATATCTATTTCAGTCGAATGGCTTTTAAAGAATTCTGTCGCTAGGATCAATAAGTTTAATTAAAACTTATTTTCGTGGTTTTCCTGTCGGTACGTCGACGGTGAGGAGCCGAGCTGCATCGAGAATTGACTCGAGGGGCCGTCTTGAACGTGGACAAGGAAAGCACGGCTTGCCAAACAAGGAAAGACTGGAATTATATCTTCGATTTCATGCGGAGCCATAGTGTTTTACGAACACAGTTTGTAACTCTATTTACGTTACCTTGCGCTGTCGGCAAAAAAGAAACGAACAAATAACTTGAGTTGAGAGATTACTCAATAAAGTCCACACTTCCAGATCCATCAGGATATATTGACAAATCATATAATGTTTTGGTAAACCGAATGTGATCTTTTATAACGATTCTCTTATCGCGGTGCTCAATAGACGAGGAAGGAAATTCTTGAGTGTCGATTTATAGATGATTGATATGATAACGGCTGAATTATTAAGGATAAGTTTATGATATTTTGACATAAAAAATTCCATAGATTCAGGAAATTTGAAGATAAACAATCTATGTGAATGTGCTCACAAAATACAACGTGTGCGCAGGGTGTAGGTAAGGTCAATTCTATTCTTAATTTTGATTGCATTTGTCAGTTCACCGTGAGATGTCTTTTAGAATTATTATCATTATATTTTGTTCATTTTCCGCGTTTCATGGCTAGGTGACAGCCAATGGACGTGACGAAACGCCGGACGTTATGGCGAAATTGCAAATTATCACCGCCCACGATTGTGCACGCGACGGACGGATTCAAGAGCTGCAGAATTCGACGCCGCGACGCCGACGCCGCGACGCCGACGCCACGGGCCGTCGCTCTGCCTTCAATCCGCGCTGCACCTTCTTAAAATTAAATTCCACTCTATTTCCAGCCTCGATTTGAGTCAGATCTTTGACTCATTTGTTGACGAGAATATGCAAGGGAACACGGATGGTAACTCAGCCTTGACGAAATTTTGACCATCGTGCGCGCACTGCTATAGGCGGCTAATTATATCAACTCTTTTGGCAAGAAAACGATTATTAAACGCTGGTCATTAATCATTTGATATGCATTTAGATCCACGTTCCGTGAGAATGCTTCCAGGGTTAATGTCTCTCGGGAGAATGTTTAATTAAAATCGCGAGACGTCGCGTCAAAGAAACCGATGTCGCTCCGTCGATCTGAGCTGTCGGCGGTATGGTTTATTTTTTACCAACGGGGATACATTTTGTATTTGGCTCTCGGGGTTTACTACTGCTCATGGTTTATACTACTCATTTTAGTACAGCAAAAGGAATCTCCCTTACTTGGTGCGGTGCTAACCCCGGGGTTTTCCTAATAACCCAGTAATACCTGGCGTTACAGAGGCTGCACCGCCGATATCCTGACCGGATTCATGGGGTATTTTTTTAAATGCATCGTATTCGTATTCAACTAGTTATTTGTCCATGTATCTACTTTCGTTTAGTATTATAATTATCCATTGACTGTGTCTCAATGATATGCGGCTAACAGTAATTGAAAATGAGTTCAATTATTAGCGATAGTTTTTAATGGTTTTAATGCCATTTGTCCTCTTTTAATCGCAGTTGATATCGCTAGGGGTCGCACTGTTTGATTACATGCAATCAAACGAACCGAAACCACTGTCATGCGGAAAATCGTTCTGAAATATCTCGTAATCTTATTGCCATCGAAATGGTCGCAAGTTCCGGCTTCATCTGGTTAGCATCAGTATATTGCTGTAATGGGTCGCCCACTTGATACGACTATCGAAACCCAATGGCTGCCATGTGGTCAAGAGTATCCTGTCCCGTTCGTAAGATTGCTGCGCAGGTGTTCACGGTGGTTCACGACGAACTTTACTTGATATGAAAAGTGAAACAGACTGTGAAACTGATTTAAAAAAAGGGTTTTTCAAGCTGGGCGCCCCTTCATCTGTGCTGTGGGGATGCCATTGTGTTGTGGACACACGCGACATAAAAAATGGCGATAAGGGATGGCTATGGTTTAGCAACGCTCGTTTTTTTCTGTGTAGTGAATAAACAGTGTTTTGAATATAACAAGTAACATCAATTTCTTGTTATGCTAAATTGATTAAAAAATCTATTTCAGTTTTCACCTTTTGAGAAATGATGTCCATGGGATTATTCTATTACAAATGTACAGAGTGTGGCAATAGACCTGACCTGTCCCTGATGTCCTCGATCAAAGACGACTGCAACGGTTACTCAGAGATGTTGCTCCTTTGAGCTGCAGATTAGAAAGCACTCGCTGTGGGATGCATAATTTCAGTCGCAGCGATCTGATAAGCGAATCAACGCCATTCGCTCGGCCGTGAATAACGTTGATGCCGACCGGGAATTAATGGCAGCAGCAGCATGAGAGCAATTAGATTGTTATCAAATGGGCTATAACTTCGCCAAAATCTCTGCGTACGCTAATTAAGATACTGATCGGGAGGCATGGCTCCGAGTATTTTTAATGAAATCTATTATTCCCTGCATTTCCTGCTATTTACTTGGGTAAATCTGCATCTATTGGCTGCTCGTGATCGTTCACTTTGCTCTTGCATGTCTGTCGCTACGATCAACTCGGCTAAATGCGTCTGACGTACATTATTTGACGCGTCCCGGGGATTGAAATAAGTGCAATACATTCGGCCATGAACTGAATATAATTTTTTTCGTACTTTTTCCTGGTGCATGTGATGTGGTGAACCCAGTTTAATTTTCCTTGGCATTCAGAATGAATCGCACATTTTCATTTGGCGCTTCTCCACTTAAAGACTTCTAGCGCTTTTTTTTCTCCAGCCAGCTGCAAAATGAATTCGCTTTCTTTTCGCTTCTTATTAGCAATAATTTATGATTTGCAGGTAAATCGCATGTGTAATATCTTGCAGTGTAGCGGACGCTGTGCATCGTTTGCTGGCGCTGCGATGAATTATGTAAGACAACGTTGTATTCGATTCATCATCGTGTGCATCGCACAGAGCAGATGCAGATGCTGACGCTGTTTCACACCGCGGCAATTCGTGTGCTATGTTCGCCGAGCAGTGCGTGCTGAATAACGCTATTAGGGACCCACTCGATGACACCTTCGCCTTCAACAAAATTAAGTAGCATCTGACGTAATATTCACGGTTTGTTCACGGAAATATTCGTAATATTTACCTCAAGGGTAGATTCATTTTATTTTCTCAACGCAATCAAGATTATCATAATTGTCAAAAAGTCGACTGAGACTGTTTACCAACAGTGAGATTATTACCATTTACAAACCATATAATTTTTATACTTTTTAAATATTGGCTTTGATGCATTTGTGTTGAGAGCGAGCTCTCATCGTTTGCCTTTCCGACATGTATGGTACACGATGTGCTAAACTAATTGACTACGAGATGCATGACTGCAGAGTAATACGCGTTATATGATATTGAGGAATCCTCGTGATTTCCGCTTAGTCCATGACCATGATCTACCTCGATGACGCGTATTGTCGTCACAAATTACATCAGAAATATTCTACTACAAATACTAAATAATCACATCATTTAAACTAACATTACATAACAGTCAACGCTTATCAATTCCTTCAATGAATCGAATCTGATTGTAATTTTTTGCCCTTTCATCAGTATCGATTGTGAACGGAATATTGAAGATTGCGTATTATAAAGCAACCGACAATTGCAATTGGAAACTACTCCCAGACGAGCAACCAACTTTAATAGACGACTTTTATAGCTTTTGGGCAAACCGCAGACCCGGGAAGTACCACACTCTCATCGGTTTCGATTGAATCAGAGCCGGCCTTAGAGATAGAAGGTGCCCCCAATTGCCTCGGGAGGCCTTGACGAGAATCTGGAAACTTTACCCGTACCAATGTTTTCTGCGAAAGATTGATATCTTTTTAAAACAAACACATGATATAAGTTGTAAGCTTGTGGTTATCTGGTCCGTAATGCAGCGAGCTTGCGTTTGTGCAATGATTGCATTGTGAATGCAAGTGTTATGACCTCGATAACAGCATAGAAACGATACACATCTAGGGTTAAACTCCGTCGATTTGCAGTGTTAATCTGATCGCAATGTGGGATCCGATAACGTGAATTGCCATTGCCAACGACACACTCATTTCCCTAGACAAGCAGAGTCTAAACTTTTCGAAATTACCAATGCTTTATTATTTAAACACCATGAAATTTCTTGTCCTCAGGCAAAGATGAATTCTAAAGGAAGGGCAAATACTGCAGTCATCCTTCCTAGGTGTGTTTAAAGCGACCAGACCTAGACCTAGGAATATGGATGGAATCCTGAAATTACCAAAACATATTATCATTTTATCGCTTTACGTTCATACAAAAAATTATACGCATTTTTGTTTTTTCATGTACCGTCAAACGCGACACACCCTCGCCGGACTTTCGCCCGTTTTACTTTAGGCTGCAACTCCATGATTTCCAAGATGGCCACGATCATACGGCACACGGTTCATAGTTCAAGGCCACCGTTGGAACCAAAACACACCGTGCATGTCCCTATACAGCCATGTGACTCACCCGCATCAAGCTGTCGAACCTCTCGGCCAGTCCCAGGCGTCGCGACGTCGCATGTCCGAGCCTGGAGCTGTCTCGGAGTCTGTGCTGCAGGTCATGGTCCAGCGAGTGCTCGAGGAAGGAGAGGTGGCTGACGGAGGACGCGACGCTGCCCTGGCTCACGTGGTTGGAGGACGAAGACGACCAGTGAGATCTAGCTCGCACCACGGAGCTTCTTCGCAGCGCGGGGAAGTCGATGTCTTCGTCGAACCACGCGCTATCCATACTGGCGGCGTCGGGATTCGAACGCGCGTGCTGCCAAAATTATGTTTAGAAAAGAAGTAAAGAGTGGTCGTGTGATCAAATAGTCTGTAAACGTACGGAGCCACTCGCGATGGTTGGATGATGTCGATATGTCTTTCAGTTGAGAAGCCTAATTATTTTACGACTTGCAAGCGTTACGGGCAGTTGATTTTATGGATGAGTTGCGGTTTCCTAGTCCGTCAACTAAATACCTACGTGTGGAAATAATGTGCACGGAGCCAAATTGCTAATTCTTATTTGCGATCAGCTTAGGATTTCCGCAGATGAATCAACTTATATTCGCAATTATATCGAGACGTGGTTGGAAGGCGATTTATTTTGCGGACACTTTACTGTTGGCATCTCGATGTGTTTCTGGTTGAATTAATCGCGCGCTTGATGCCAGCGAATCGTTTTTGTTTACTCAAATTTCGAGGATATATTTTTGTTACATGCTTATCTTATAGTGGCTGGACTATTGGCCAAAGCTAGGAAAACTGTCAGTTTACCCTCGTAAATCAATCCGAGGGTAAATATTGCTATCTTGAATTATCATCGATTCTCGAAATGTCACTTTGATACGATTCACGAACGCCATGAATATTTCCGAAACTTTTCCATTCGTGGTGTTGCCTGCAAGGAGACAAGTGCAGTTTTCCGAGTTAGCCGCTTAGCGAATCAGATGCGGCTGCATGCTTACTTCCGTGTGCACGGAAAGTAACATTACTCGGCGGAGCTCGCGAGTTTATCGAGAAACGCGCATTCCTCATCGATGATTCGACGCAACACAAATCGTCGCGGCGAACTGAGCGAAGGCACAGCTGGCATCTTGCCCTTTTGCTTGACGAATCTTAATTATTCAGTCTCCAAGGCGGCGCTTCACATGTCTAACACGGATATTTTCGTCAGGGAAAAAACGCATCCCTCCTCTTTTTCCACGAGCGCTACTCAGTCATACGTTGTAAACGTACACCGCAAACGTTGCCCGCAGGCGACTCGGCCTCTACTATAGAGTAGAATTATTTTACTCTTAACGCCTAGTAGCCTGAATTAACGAACCAAGCTTTAAAAAACATAACGTCAACGAGCAAAACCCAGAAACAACGTGCTACCAGCAAAGTGCATTAATTAACACCAACTATCCACAAAATGTCCAAAATGTAGTCAGTTTTCTCGCACCGCTGCGTGGATTTCGTCTTCTGCTTCTGTGATGTGCCCGAACAATCACCCCACTATGCGCATTTTCGCTCACAACTCACATTGCATTTCGAACATGCCGAGCCAGGAATGACGTCACACACCCAGAATAGACGCCCGGCGTCGTTTTCTCGTTCTGTTCAGGTAGAGTCTCGTGGCGACGCCGACGCCGACGCCTGCGACGCCCTCTGTCTCGGACCCGCTAGAGGCCGCTGTCGGTCGTTTTCTGCGCGGCTTTTGTTCGACGCGGTCATTGTACACACATGGTCGAAGAGATTGAACGAAATATTGGCATTCTTAGCTCATGACTTTTTTACTAAGGCCGCTTTTTTGGCTTTGACATTGCGGCAACGGTGGTTGACACAGAGAAATTTACGTCGTCATTGTCCACTGCGGTGTCGGTGTTCGTTTTTAAGGGGGTTTCGTTTTTTGCTCCCGAATCAATTAATGATTTCGAGGAATTTTTCCGAACATCTTCCATAATATGTAGGAAGACTCGAGAAGATTTTGAAGCAAATTGGCCAAATAGTTTTCTTGTGAGTAATAATTGATTTTTAAGACATTTTTATATTTTACGACTCGAGATTCTGAAATATTTTTCTGATCCCCACCTAGTATTTGGCAATGACAGTGAGTTAGTTCCAACGATCGCAAAGCGAAGCACCTTATTTGTGTGTCCCAAGGAAGAAGGAACCATGACATGGCGCGAGCTGGATATTCTGCCTTGTATCGTCGTGAGGTCGTGAATTTAGAAGTGGAGAGTGCGAACCATGTTGATTATTATTGACACAGGTTTGAATTAAGACTGTCATTTCCTATTCTAGGCGATGTGGTTTTTCATAGCCAGTCATTTATAAGATATTCAAGTGCCAACTCAAGTTCCTATTCAAGTAGTATATGGATATTCAAGTGCCCACGTGCATTTGCAATGTAATTGTTTGCTCCCGAAATACAAAGCAGGAATACACACCCTCCCCTTCTCGTGAATACAGAAATATGGGCGACTTAATTTGTCTTTTCGATTGAACTTTTTAATTCATTGTATGTTTAAAATAACCGGTAGATGCGACAGCTATGATTGGCTGTGATAAGACAGTTGCAAAATCACCATCATAGTATGGTGATTGCTAATGAGGGCCAATACACCGTCACTTTTTTGCCACTCAACAATTCTGAGCGATGACTAGCCCTTTTCAAGCTCAATTGGAATGCATTTTTCGCGATACAATCGTGGCAGTTATAACCAGAAACCGGGTGAAGGTTTAGTTAGTTTTGGACACTGGTCCGATTCCCCCGCTTGCGGGAAGGGAAGATGCAGATATGGGGCCATCCATGTGCCAGGGCGCATTGTAGCCTTATCACACTGTTCCTCTAATCCAGCCCGTCCTGGCAAGATATCTTCTGCTTGCGTTATTTCGGGTATCTTTTTCATGTATCCTGTATGTTATTTGGGTTTACCCTGTGTTTTGTGTATGTCATATTTTAATTTGTTTTGTAAAGCTGTCAGGGTTGTCAGGTGGTGGTGGTGGAGGTGGTATGCTGGTACAAATTCATTCGATGGTTGAAACTTGAAACGCCTGAAACGCTCGCTTCTCTTTGTGTTTGTAGAAGACAATCTGTCTGTAGTTCGTGCCACAATTTTATTTTTCCTCTTTCTGCTTAGTACATACTAAAAAATTTTGCGAACTAATTTATTTTGTAAAAGAGTTCTTATTTCTGTGCGTCGTTGTCTTGAGGCTGATCTGATTTGTGATTTGTGAACCACAATTTCCCCCAGTTTTTTTGTAAGTTTCTTATGTTTAGACATAAAGGAATCTGAATCATTCGCATGCAGTATTTTTCACACAAATTGGCAAAAATCCATCTCCCTCATCAAATCCCATTCTCTAAAGCTACACACTGTTCTGTTAAAATAAAATTAATTTGTTCTAATTTTCAGAAGCAGATAGCAGTGAAGGCCTTACGACGAGTGACAACCACCCTCACCCCCTCCCACTACCCCTCTGCAAATTTTGTTACACTGTTTGTGCTAATTATAATACGGGATGTAGAGCTTTATTAATTGCAAGATTGCTTATAATGGCATAAAGTGCCGAATATAAGGTGACCTTCTACATTATAGACGAACGCCACTGCCCCTGAATATTAATCTACAATTAAAAATATTTTTAAAGTGTGATCATGTGTGATAACTTTGTTATGATGGTCCAGCCACAATTCCTTGGCACTTCCATCTATCTTGGCTTCCAGACTCGCTTGTCATAAAGACGCAATGGCGGCAGACTTCAAGACACAGGACAAACGCCGACAGCGTCTTACAGTCAGGTATGTCATTGTCTTCTGATCTTGAAATAATCTTGAAAAACTTGAACGTCGGAGCTGTGATCAGGTGGAGGTGCCGGGTCGACCGATGAACATTTGAATAATTTTCTTTTCAGAAATGGGAACTTTTGGTAATAGTGGCAGCAAATGTTCATCATATCATCACATTGCGTCAAATCTCTATTGAATCATGAGATCTGTTTCACATCTAATGTTATTATATGGAACTGCGCATGGTTTAAAGGAGTCAAGTTATCCATGTTAACTGAATCAGGTTAGCCTTTTTACCAATGAAAAGATAGTTCAAATTATCTATGTACTTATGAAAATAACATCAATGTCACATCACTTGGTTGTTCGAGAGGCAAGTCAATTGATACGCGAAGTTGATCAGTTTGAATCGTGTGTAGCTTTTGGGTTTTGTACCCGATTCGGATCAGCGGGGGTATGTCCTAGCCGATGACACTTTGAAGTAGAAAAATGACGCTGAGCAGAGTAAATCATGTACACAAAAACCCGCACAATTCCTTCAGTGTATCGCCAGCCGAGTGGCATCATGCTGATTAAAATTCCCAGACCCAGCGAGACTTATAAACTGTTTTGCATTAATTTTCTGGCGATATTTTTGGACAGTTGCAAAAGTCCAGATCTTGGTCCGGATTTTTGCTGAAGATTTTTCAGCTCAACCGAACAGGTAGGTCACCGAACAAGTATGCATAAACTTGTAAGACAGCGGCATATATTAGCAAATTTTGGTTAGTTGGGTTCCGGTTGGGTCCCGGTTCCAAAATGATACCCCAAAAGGCTCAGTTTTGGTTTCGGGTATTGAGTTTTATCAAACGCTGCACGGCTTTTGCGTGTGTGACTGATAATACAAAATACAATGGGCCTAGCACTAAGAAAGCTGTGACAATTTTTAAACTTGTGACATAAATGTTGACTGGTGCCCTCCAGGTCCAGGATATTGGTACTCAATGAAGGATTTTCTTTTGACTTTTGAGTGAAAAATTCTCCAAACGTTAAGAAAATCGAAAAATAGACGAGCTCATTCACAGCACAGCAGATGCAGTAAATTCTGTTTTATTAGCTCCCTCCCTGTCTATTCGTGATAACAGTGCTACACATTTCACATTATCTTCAATCGCATGAATTATCTGTCGCATTTTCAGTTTTGTATGAATTTCTTCGAGCTACGTCTTGAGGTTTAAAAAATACATTCTAAAGCAGAAGTTAGTATCCATGTATGTTATCAAGAGTAATAAATATAATTAATAGAAAATAATGTCCAGTTGGGTGAAATAAGTGTACGATTCAGTCCCGGGTTGAATTCCCAAGTCGGTGGTTCTTTTTTACTTTTATTAGAGTGCGCTGTAGTCGAGGAACGCCGCAGCCACTTCTTTGTGGTTGAATCAGATAATCGTTTAATGCTGCACTGAAACCAATTGGTCGTTACGGGAGATATTACATACACACTCGGCACAATATGCCGGGATCCGTGATGTTTCGATGGTTGGGGAGGGGGGGACCTCGTTAGCCAAACGGAGTGTCACTTTGCGAACGTATTCACTCTGTTCATTGTCACTGATCACGTCATCCCAATTATATTTATATATAACGTTCTTTGCACACTTTATTTTAATTTTGTTGCTTTATTTTTCAGCATACAATAATTTGCACATGGCATAGAAATTCATAGGTAATATATAACATAGGCTTTGTAAAACTGGCGGTCATGAACAAATTGAAACTTTTTTTTTTGCATAAATAAAATTGTAAGAGATTTTAGTTTATTACACAAAGGCAATCGTGTGTCGAGGTGGGTCCGTGGTAAGCTCGCTTCTTGATCAATCAGTCGCTAATGAATGACCGTATGAACCTGGTTCAAATCCGGTCACTGATGAAATTTTTACCATTGTAAAGATCTTTCAAATAATATTTATAAGTTAAAATATCTGCTCACAATCATCACTCGAATGGCCGAGTGGGTTAGTCGCTTGGTTCCTGATGCAAGGGTGATGCGTTCGAAACCGGGTGGCTTTTGAGCTTTGCTCTTAAATTCCGTGCGGGGGGGGGTACATCCTCGCCATCGAAATTTTAATAAGTACAAAAGGTAAACAAACAAGTGTAAATCATATACTCAAAAATCACGTTCGTTGGCAAGATGTCCTGGCAGCCTAATGGTTACGACTGCGAGAAGGTAGCTTAAAGGTACCAGGTTCGAATCCTGCCACGGTTGCTGCAGCTCAACAATTTTGCAATTTATTTCGGGCGAATGATAATAGTTAGTGGCAAAAATTCATTTAGCAAAGGATTGTTTCTAGCGAATATTCGTCCCACCCTAGCACCCTAAGCAATTGAGCTGAACTTACTCAAAACGTTTGGTCAGAACGACCATGGAGTGAGCCCATAATTGATAACAGCGCCACCTGGTAGCTAAAAATGAACAAATCTGTGACTTAGTTTATTTTTTTTATAAATTTTCAGTCCTCACTATATGATTTCGCATCTCATTGAGAGAATTATTGCTTTGTCCAATTAATATTCTCATGCCAAAAAGCTACTCCCGCGGGATTCGAACCCGAGCCGCCAGTATACCAGGCACCTGTGCTAACCACCTCACCATGCGGACGATGCTTTATGTCCTTGCATTTTCCCTACTCATTGCACATGGTGAGCGGTTCGTCATTTAATAAAGTCAACTTGCGCTTCTGACGAAGAACGAAGACATCTGACGAAGATGTCGAAGAACACAATGCCCCATCTACAATATGTCAGTTCTGCGTTAGAGCCCCACAAAGTCAAAAAGCGGCGTGTGTGACAGGGCTCGAACCCGAGACATACCTCTAACAGGTCCGAAAGGTATAACGCAACCCACTGCTCCACGCACTTGTAACGGCCTACCTCCTTCCACTGTCCCATGTTTCTCTCGGCCCAAAAACCAGCGAGAATCTGGCCAAAGGTCAAAAAGGGAATGCAGGTGCCGGTAATTGAACGCGGGCCTTCCTTGTGGTACTGAAGACACAACGCTCCAGGCAACCGAAGAGATTATAATGAGCATGCGCCCAAGGAATGCCAAAATTGAGCGTCGACTCTGCCTTCAGACAACGAGACTGACCTTAGCAAATGCTTAAATTAAGGCATCATGATGGTAATTGACCCTGCCTTCAGCCTGTACTAACTGAAAATCAACCAATAATTGCCAAAATAATTGGCATAAATACAAATTTAATTTCACCCACACAGCGTTAGAGGAACAGAAAATGGTACAAAACGGAACATATGACTCTACCTTTAAGAACTATCTAAAATAAAATTTATGCCAATATAATATCAAGAATGGGACAGTGACTATGCTAATGGCAATAATTTTTATTGAAATAAACGCCAGAAGATTGACTTAAATGGTACAGCAACTCTCCACTCAGCAAAAATTTTAAACTCTGCCTATAGGAATTATATTCATTAAAATATTCGCCCACAGATGGCCAAAAATGTAACAGCGACTTTGCCTACTTGAATTATTTTATATTAAATATTCGCCAAACTATGGCCAAAAATGGTACGCTGACTTTGCCTATTTGAATTATTTTATATTAAATATTCGCCAAAGTATGGCCAAAAATGGTACATAAACTCTGCCTATTTGATTTATTTTAAATTAAATATTGACCCACAGCTTTCAAAAAATGGTACAGCGACTCTGCCTATTTGAATTATTTTATATTAAATATTTGCCAAAATATGGCCAAAATTGGTACATTGACTCAGTCTATTTGATTTAATTTTAACCAAATATTCGTCAACAGATGGCCAAAAATGTTACAGCGACTCTGCCTATTTGAACTATTTTAAATTCAATATTCACCACAGATTGAATAAAATGGTACAGTGACTCTGCCCATTTGAATTATTTTAATTTAATTTTCGCCAAAAGACGGCAAAAATGTTCCAGCGACTCTGCCTATTTTAATTATTTTATCTTAAATATTCGCCTACAGATGGCCAAAAATATTACAGCGACTCTGCCTATTTTAATTATTTTATATTAAATATTCGCCTACTGATGGCCAATCATGGTACAGTGACTCTGCCTATTTGAATAATTAAAATTAAATTTTCGCCCACAGATTGCAAAAAATGGTACAGTGACTCTGTCCATTTGAATTATTTTAATTTAATTTTCGCCAAAAGACGGCCAAAAATGTTACAGCGACTCTGCCTATTAGATTCATTTTGAACCTAATATTCGTCAACAGAATGCCAATCATGGTACAGTGACTCTGCCTATCTGAATTATTTCCTATTAAAAATTCGCCCTCAGATGGCCAAAAATAGTGCAGTGACTCTGCTTTTTTGAATTATTTAATTAAAAATATTCGCCAAAATACGGCCAAAAATGGTACAGCGACTCTGCCTATTTTAATTATTTTAATTTCAATATTCGTCAACAGAATGCCTATCATGGTACAGTGACTCTGCCTATTTAATTTATTTTAAACTAAATATTCGCCCTCAGATGGCTAAAAATGGTACAATGACTCTGCGTATTTGAATTAATTTATGTAAAATATTCGCCAACTGATGGCCAAAAAAAGTACAGTGACTCTCCTTTTTTGAATTAAATAATTGTAAATATTTGCCAAAATACGGCCAAAAATGGTACAGCGACTCTGCCTAATTTAATTATTTTAATTTCAATATTCGTCAACAGAATGCCTATCATGGTACAGTGACTCTGCCTATTTAATTTATTTTAAACTAAATATTCGCCTATAGATGGCTAAAAATGGTACGGCGACTCTGCCAATTTGAATTATTTTAAATTCGCCCACAGATTGCTAAAATGGTACAGCGACTCTGCCAATTTGAAATATTTTAAATTCGCCCACAGATTATAAAAATGGAACAGCGACTCTGCCTATTTGAATTATTTTATATTAAATATTTGGCAAAATATGGCAAAAAATTGTACAGTGACTCAGCCTATTCGATTTTTTTTCATTATTTATTCTTCAACAGAATGGCAATAATGGTACAGCGACTCTCATTTTAGGAATTAGTTTAAATTATGCTATAATGCTACAAATTTTCAGCGAATATTCGCTGAATATCTGCCTTTTGTTAAAATAAATATCATTTTATTGTCTTGAATTTCAATGAAGAGACATTTTTATAGGCTTAAATATATAGCGTTGGTACTTGGTAGCCACACCAATGCTCTTGTATTTATTAATCATCTTCTTCTTCTTCTTCTTCTTCTTTTTCTTCTTCTTCTTCTTCCTCTTTTCACACATTTTCTTCCATCCTCTAACATCTTCCCACCTTTTCTCTCTTGTTATTATTTTAAATTAAATATTTGCCAACAGAATGCCAATAGTACAGCAACTTTAGAAAGATTTTACATTTAAATATTCTCCAACAAATTTTAGTATTGCATTGGACAAAGATACTTAATTAAAACATCAAAACAAACAAAACTAAAACTAATAAAAATAAATAAAACAAATATGCTGTGTTAAAAATAGGCCAACATAATGCAACAATCGACAACAGGACGAGTCCTGACAGAACTCATTCCTTTCTTTGTTACAATCATCAATCATCTCTGCTATCCTGTCACTGAGTTTGGTGATTCATGTCACCGATAGGAGATAAATCAGAATTGATTAGAGTTGCCATAAGTAAACTCCAGAAAGATAACCCACTGATTTAAGTCGTTAATTCCACGAAAGTGTGTCATACTTTTCTTGGAAGTGGGGATTCTGGGATGTCCCTTTAGTATTACGTTCGCAATATTCAGAGAACCGAGATTTCTGCCGATGTTCTCTACAAATCAGCGAAAGAGAGAGAGAAAATCAATTTAATATAATGACGGCTATCCATAATTCATGGTTGACCATTAAGGTCTAGCTTACTAAAATCAATATAAAATACAATTATTTGAGTTCGAAAAAAATTAGTTTGAAATAGGTATATATAACATCAATAACAATAAATACCTAGTTACCCTGCTGTGCTGTGGGTATAAATGTTTCCTTAGGGGCTGGATATTTTTTAGTTTAGGATTGATAAACAGATTGATGATAGAGCCATTTTCTCTGGGAATATATTTTATTATAATATTCTATTTGAAATAATGTCACGATATCGTTTAACAATAATAACCCACTCACCTGTTCCTTATTTTCTTCTGAAAGTTTTCTCCACACTGCCGAAGACAGAAGAGCGCAAAAATGTAATATTTTCAAAAAACTCTGCACAACCATTCCAACTATTCTTTTGAAATTCATTGCAATCAGATAGTTAATCCGAACCTGCGTGATATTCGAGGCGTTAATGCTCAGTACCACGACCGATTTTCTACAATTGCCGAGACCTTAGCACCGGGGATTCCCCTCAATTTGTTGTGATCAAACACCAGGGTAGCGATAGGTAGCGATTTAGGTATAGCGATAGCCAATCCGTATTGATTAATTGATTGATTATTGGTGCTTAACGACGCACTGTTTTGACAACTGGCCCTTTGGCACTGGTCTAATGGCGTCGGTGAATGAAATGGTGATGATGAGGGTGATGATGAACCTAACCTAGTCTAGAAGGGAGGAGGGGAAACCCGGTGCCGGCACGTAGCCTACTCCTGTCGAAAAGCACCAAGGGGACCACCGGCTTTACGTCCCTTCCGAAGGACGGTACAACTCGAACAACAGGATTCCTCCACTAATCCGTGCTGTCGAGAGGTTGATAAGCAAGGCGAATAAAGTTGTTGTACTAACTTCAAACCCTCCAACCTCTCTCCCGAACAGAACTGATCATGTGCATGATGGTCACCCATCAAACACCTGACCCAGCGCGATGTTGCTTAACTTCGGTGATCTCACGAGAACCGGTGTTTCCAACATGCCAAACCGTTCGGTGCCAATCCGTATTAATCGAAATCACACAATTTCACCAGTGCTGCCCAATTATCTTGTAACAAATGTCTTGTAAGTTACACTAGATGTTGCCACTGGGATTCACAAACAACCTGTCAACAGTTATTGTGTAAATAATGTTGATAGCTTGACGTAACGTAACGCAACATCATGCTGCTCGTTTTTCATTGATCACAACATTACGGGGAATCACTTAATTCAATCGAGAAAAGTTAAGTATCAGCTTTACACATTGGCATATGATATTGATATTGATATATATCTGATAGTCTGCTGAGAGTCGATCCATTTTGTGCTAAGATGATTTTAAATACGGCTAAGATTAGGCCGTAATCGTTTAAACGCTCTCGAGTACCACCGGTTGCATATCTTTACTCCGCAGGTAATGCGTAGCACAAACAATTCAACCAATTCAACTAAAGATATGAAAAATTGTATGCCATTGCCAGATAGTTAATGTTCGTATTGAGATAGGCGATTATTTAGCAAACGTAAAATCACTTTAATTCATACTGACCATAGTTTTTTAGGCATGTACCTAATGAAAATATTTGACCAAACGTGATTGGCAACAAAAATGAGACCTACATCTACAGATCTTGGATCGTGGATCACAACTTAAAACTAGCTTTACTTCTTTGATAAGGTCATCACAGTTCCACACAATTTTTTAAATGTTGGAATTGTGTGTAATGGTTAAAAATACAACAAAATACATAACAAATCCATAAAGATTGACTGTGAATTAGTCTGTACTGATAAATTTCCCATCATCTATCACAAAATGATTAAAACTGTTAATAAATACTGATCTCATACCTTATCCTTAACTATAATGCACCATTATTTATTTTCAATTGGAATGCTGTCATTGATCATGTTGCTTTGTGAAGCTATATGGTAAGATAACTGCCATTTATAGACACATTAAAAGAACATCAAATACTTTATGCCTTAAGAGAAAAAAATACTTAAAAACTAATATAATAATAATAATGTATTACAATGTAAAACCTACAAGATAGTAAGTAACAAATGTCACCTCAACCTGATTATAGATAGATTAATACATGTTAATACGAGCAATTCCGGTTGCTTATTCATAGCATCCACATGGCACATATGTTCTGCGCAAATAATAATGTAGGCTAGTGGCTACCAAAGAACACAGAACATTTAGGGGAGAAACAAAAATCAAGGGTTCATTATTTTCTTGCTCACATAATTTGAGTTTTAAGATGTGAATGTTGGACCTTGCATTAAGTACCTCTGCGTATAAACACCATTCAAAATGAAAAATAATGTCGGTATGTTTATAGACCCAAACCTCACACCCAGTCAACTAATTACTTCATCTTACACATTATTACCACTAGAGTAATAAACCATCCCAAGAAAATAATGTTATTATTACAGAAATATTACTGAACTTGAGCAAACGTAAAATGATAAAAACAGAGGGACATTGTTTGAGAAACTGTGGTGAAGACTAATCACAGGAACTCAAACAATCTATGATTAGGGTAAGGCGAGATGTGGCAGTCTTGAATGTGTTTTCCAAACGGGATAAGATACTTCGGCTGCCATTTTACCCAAAGCCTTGGCACCGGTGCATGATACCAACCAATTGTTTTTTAACTACGGTTTACTCGAGCCCCTTTCTTCGAGAAGCCTCGATATTTCCGATCCGAGCGTTTCAATGTTGTCCTGAATGAAAATAAGTCAGTAACTCGCAACTATTCTTATCACCAGCAGGAAAATTTCTAGAATGACCAGGATGAATTCTTTTGCATAAGTTACCTTAAGCGTGATGTTCTTTAGAAGCGTGTCTTCTAACACAGCTTGCAACTTGTTGTTGATTTCCATCGAAAGTTCAAATGTCATCGTTTCATCGACTGCCTTAGATCCGTAGACAGAGGCCATGATTCCTCCGCGTTTCGCTACTTCTGCCTGCCAACATGAACAACAAATCAGTGGCAGTTCATTTATTTACAAACAACAACTTTATGCTGTAAATATGCTCTATGCTGTAAAAATGCTACAAGCACCATTCCTGATCAGACTACTAGGTAAATTGAGTGATATTATTTTTCGAACGATCATTATCGGAAAAATTTGATGTGAAAATTTGAAAAAATCATTTGTGTCTTTAAACCCCATCATAATGCATCACACATCCAGAATTGTAAGCTTCACACTTTTAACTAGTTTCTTATGCTAAATACTTGTAAATCTCTGGCTTGTCATAGAAATGCAATGTTGGTATTATTGGATAAGGTATTAAACGCAACGGACTTACCTATCACACAGTTTGCCTCGGTAGCAAAGGAAGGAATTAGAATTTCACATTGGTTGTTTGTATTATATATGATACGGTTAACAATGCAATGCTCTATAAATAACTTAAGATCTAACCTTGATTAACAAATACATTTCAGCCAGCTAAACAATATTCGGCAACATTTTACACATTGTTCTGTTTTAAATTTAAATATCTTGATAATAATAATTTACACTCAGACATTTAAAATCTGTCGTAGCAGTAGACAATACTTGAGTTAGACAGTGACAATGGTAGTGATATATACTTTGACAACATTTTTCACAATTACTACAGAAGTATAGACACATTTTGTTATGCTTTTGGAAACTCATAAATCTATTTCTTTGAAGAATTTTGGGCACTTCTTTGGTTACCTTCATCCTTGAGTCCATTTCCATTAGTGGCTGGCTTTAGGACCACATATCACCATTAGAAGCCTTGTAAAAGTGTGACATTATGAATGCCGATCTGACATGAGAGAATGTTTTGCCTTGACACGGTACAGACAATATCTTGATCATTTTTTTAAGATAGTAAATTACCAGGTGAAATATCAAGAACTGTTTTGATACTACTATATTATTCACCTTTTCAGTTAGGTACTTAGCATAGTCAATGCACAAATTACTATGTATTTCTAATGCATATAATATTTGCCCAGAATCCATTTACCTTGTTGTTCTAGCCCACTATTTAGGTTTACAACTGTTATAAAATATTTTAAAATAGACTCAAAAACAACATGAAAATAGCATCTTTCCACCTCCTCACCATGCAACTGTAGAATAGATGTCGCTGCCTAGGATCAAGGAAGTTTTTCTATCGTGGCTAATTGAGCTAACCCACCTTGTTCTGGTCCATCGAGTCGCTGGAGAGGGCCCCGCACTGGTCTCGCAAGATGTAGCTCTGCACGATCCGCGTTTTCTTCTGCAACTCGGCTACCAGTTGCTGGGCGTGCTCTTCCATGAACTCGAGTTTCTCCGCCTTGCGAGCGTTGGCTCGTTGCAGCTTGACAATGTGCTCCACCAATGCCTGGGCAACGCAACCACACATGCTAGGTTTCAGTCCAATGCAAGTTAGTATGCCCAATGCAAGTTAGTATGCCCAGTGCAAGCAAACACGATAGTTATTTTACAAATGCTGAATGCAAGCAAACACGCTAGGTTTCACAAGATCCAACGCAAAGAAACCAGCAGCAGTTGCTGGAGCAGTTTCAGCGCAAAAGTTCTGTTATGCCTTTTGTTTAACAATTAAATGTGAATCATGAGCTCATAATATAGTCATTTACACAGAACTTGACTTGTGGCCAAGAGAACCTTTATCAAAATTCATTTTCATTGAAAATTAGCCATCAAAATGGGGATTTGATCCATCCAAAAATTACCAATCCAACTTAGCAGTCCAGGGCAACACTGGCAATTGAGGCCCTAATCCTCGAGTATTTCTTTGTGGAAGTAAAAGTGGAAGTGGTATAAGCAACGAAGTAATCCTTCACCTTGCGGTCTGGCTCATCGGGGGTTTCGGCTCCATCGCTGGACGGGACGTCGACAGCCGGCTTGGTGGCAGACTCGGCCGAGTTCAGCGACGTAACCGAGCTGGTGCGCGAAGCCTGGTCCAATCCGCCGACACCGGCAGCCTCGTGCTGCTCCAGCCGCTTCCGAGCCTGCTGCAGCTCACGCATCAGCTCCTGCCGTTGAGAACACAATGTGACGAACAGTCCAAACAATTGCTCTAAATTAGATGAACACTTAGCACAAGAAATGTTTTTTATAAGTTTTAAGACACATGAGATTACATTGCTGAATTAAAATAAAATAGCATTTTACCAAAATCTGTATTATAGTTTTTATGCCGAGCCGTTTGGCATGTTGGAAACACCGATTCTTGTGACATCACCGAAGTTAAGCAACATCGCACCGAGTTAGGTGTTTAAAAGGTGACCATCATTAACATGATCAGTCCTGTTGGGAGAGAGGTTGGACGGTTTGAAGTTAGTACAATAACTTCACTCGCCTTGCTTAGCAACCTCCAGGTTTATCTCAGCTGTTTAGACAATGAACCAGGGTTCAAAGCAGAGGACCATTTTCTGTGCCTGAGAACTCTGTGCTCCAAAGTCAATAAATCCAATATCTGTAAACTCATCTTTTAAATGGATCGGACAACAGATGATTCAAGTTCAAATGCTTGCGCAGGTTTCCAAAGATGGCCATCTTCAAAGGTGTCAAAGATGCACTATGTGCATGGCGAAAGATGGCTCTACTAAGGTTGGCCTTAGAACCTACTTGACCAGACAGTGGATATTGGAAACCGGACATCCGAGCGTGTTTCAATGGTAAAATATCAATCTGCTCGAGGATTTGAACAAGCATGCCTCCCCGGGAAGCGAGGGGGGGGGTCTGACCTTGAGCGCTGCGGCCTGCTTCCTGCGCAGCACCTGGTTCTCGCCCTGCTGGTCTTCGAGCTGCGCGGCGAGCGCGTCCGCGCGCTGGGCCTTCTCGGCAACGTGCCGCGCCAGCAGCTTGTTCTCGTCGCCGCGTGCCTGCTTCTCCTCCGCCAGCTGCAGCGTCAGCGCAGCCGTGCGGGTCTCCAGCTCGGCGATCTGCCGCTGCTGAGGCCCCACGACAAACTCGAGTTCTTGCGCCTGGCGGGGCAGAGAGCGACGAGCGGTTATTGTTGGAAGCTGGGGCTTTGCTGACGGTTTTGTGGACGCTTTGTGGATGAGCGCAATTGGATGAGCACAATTGTAAAAAACTGGTAAAATGCTTAGAATCTCTGTCTAATTATAATCAAAAAAATTACATAGTCACCACATTATAAGGGTTAACATATGTGTAGAGTTTTGTCAAATTATACAAAAAAAATCTCAAGTAAGAAATTTTATTTGAAAAAGTTAAATTTAATTTGTAAACACTGATATTTTGTTAAAAGCTTTAATCTCAATGTGCTGAGTATAGAACAGGGTTTTATTTGTGAGATTTGGGAGGTATTGTTAAGATTTCATTAGAATTGGTAGTGCCGTTTTGCCTTTCTTGGGAATTTACAAATTTTAAGTTGTGCTAATTTCATTTCCTCGTTCCTAATAAGATCACCAGCCATTTAGCTCAAAATCTTATTTACTCTACCTACACAAGATGTTGAATTTAAATAAAAATGGCTAGGCGGGAGTGGCTAAGGGTTACGCCATGTTAATTCCTTTGCTGTCAACCAGCGCTACCTTAGCTTCTGTGGCCGTAAACTCTGACTGCAGTCGCACGTTCTTGTCAGTCAGCTTTTGCGTGAAGTCCAAAAGTTCGGCTTCTTTTTCCCGACACGCTGCCATGTCCTGCTGCAATTCCACGTTGCTTAGCCGTAGCCTCTCCACTTCGCTCTGGCTGGCCACTAGTCGTTCTTGCTCGCTAGAAACCAGTCAAGTAACGTGTAACCACTATCCGCATTTGAAGCAAACAAGACAGGCATGCTTCTAGTCTTATAGAGACGAAAGGAGAGCGGTTTACTGAGTTAGAATTGTGACGGAACTGAAGAAATGGAGCTAAACCACGCTGAACTTCTCGATTTAAGCTCACTGGTGAATAATGTTTAGTCCGAAACATTTTCCTCCATGTTTTCACACACATCTGCTATATTTCAATTTTCAAAATGTAAAATTGTGCGTGTGCCCCTCTGCTTTCTTCCTCTACAAAAACTTAAGAGATGTTGAAAGAAATGTCTCACTGCTGTAGCTGGATTCGTAACGACTCCATCTCTGCCAGCTGAGCCTGGAGATCGGCAATGCTTTGACGATGACTGTCCAGCGTTCCTTTCAGTTTTGATATATTTTGCTCATATTCTAATCTTTCTTTCTCAAGATTTTGTACCTGAAAAAGTAACCAAGCATTACAAAATAAATCACACTTAGTAAAAACAATAATATGAACTAAACAATAACACTAACTACTGTATTATGCAAAGGTAGTAACTTTTAATAAATATTAAAGCCTGTTAATTTTGGAAGTTTGTAATACTATGCCGTACTTTAATTGATAGGAGGTTGTTCTCGTTGAGAATGAGCTGATGTTTCTTCTTGAGCGCTTCCATCTCGGCATAGTGCTGCCGGTAGGTTTCCTCCTTGTCATGGTGTTCGTGCCGCTCCAAGATTAACAGGGCCTGATGTTCTTTCAGCTGCTGCTCTAGCGTGTACGCTTTGTTCTCTTCCGACACTTGGTAAGCTTTCATCGTCGCTTGGCAGTCTCTCCGCACCTGTTCCGATTCTTCGCGATTCTCTTGAAGTATTTTTGTCAACTTATCGAGTTTGACTTGTGTTTCCTGAGGGGCACAGGAGGCATCAAGATTTAATATAAAGTAGGCTGTATTTTTGTGTAGCTCTTGACTCTAAATATGACCTTAATGTGATTAAAGAAAAGTATTAAAGGCTTCTATAGTTACTTTGTGTATCTCCATTTCACTCCGTAGCTTGTTTTGAGCCCATTTGATTTTTATCTCCCGAGAGTTTAGATCTTCCTTTATCCTCTCATTTTCTTTCTGTAAAGCTGTGAGCTCATTGCACTGTGAAGAGAAATTTATTTTAGGTGGGTACCTACCTAAGTATTTATACCTATGCAAAATTACAAGCACAATGTAATGCAAACTTTGTTTCGTTCCCGTGGTTTGTGATTTTTACCTTTACGTCTAGTATTTGGCACACTCTTGATTTGTCACTAGTCAGACCTTTTAGCTTAGTGACAAGAATATCTTTTTCTTTACCAGCTTCTTTTAATCTTTTGTCCAAAGATTCTCGCTCCTTTTTCTGATCAATTACCTCCTTCTCACTCATTGCATAGCGCATCACAGAAGACTCCTTATCTTTGTTTGCAGCTTCATATGCTTTGGTAATCTATAAATAAATAAATAAATTAGTTTCACTTCATCTATTATCAATAATCGTATTTTTTTTATAATTTCATGGTTCCAAACAGCAACATTACTCCTGTTGGATTTGATTACTCTAACAACGTACCTTTTCAAGTTTTGTTTCTAATTCATCTTTCATCCTACTGTAATTACTTGTTGCAGATTCTAGTTGCTTTTGACTAAGTTCGGAAACTCTTTCCAAATCAATTTGTTGATTACTGATTGTCTTTTCTAAAGTTTCAATTTGCAGCTCAAACATTTCATGTGACCTATCTGTGATCAGACGCTGTTTTTCTTCTTCTAGCCTGCTGATATTGGCTTGCAGTGTATTAACTTCTTCTTTATAATTTGCAAGTTCTTGTATCACTGTCTTATATGCTGGGTGACTGTAAAGCGAGGAATTCAGACCGTTTGTTGGCTTAATATCTGGTGACTTCATAGAATTTTCTTCAATAACTAAAGGAGATTTTAAAACGTTGCTGACTTCTGAGATATCTAATCCATTCACCAAATTCCCATTCCTGTTATCTAATATATCATCAGAGCGGGTCTGTAAGGCAACGACAACTGCGTTTTCTTTTGACGTTTCTGTTAGTGGTATACCACTACCCTCTAAAAGAATATTGGACGTAAGATCTTCTTCATTAGCCAACATTTCATTGCAATTTGCAGACATAATGTCACTATGCACACGTAAGGCACCATCAACTGCAGCTTTATTAATTTCTTCCTTGTGTAAATCACTGTCAGGCGCACAAAACGTTTCGGCATTTGCAATTCCATGTGAAGCAATTTCAGAGCTGCAATTTTCATCCATCATGTCAATACTCGGTGATCTTTGCTCTCCGTATGGTAGACTGGACACTTGACATTTAAACACAACAGTGGCTAGATTCAATACATTTCTTACATTTTATTTTTTTGATCTTAAGCGGCTCACTATGACTTATTTCGAAATGACATGTAGTATAGAAGAAAGTGTTCAAAATTAGGGCAAGATCTGTTATCAATTAAAATATTTGCTCACTCGATTTTAAAGGCCATTGCAATTTAAATCCACTCGTTTCCATTCACTTAACCCCTAAAATTTTCCAAAATAAACTAAGGCGAACTGTGAACATTTTTTACAGTAGGTAAGAATAGTTTTAATGACGATTTCTAAGCGTAAATTCCGAGTGTTTTTAATTTCAGATCAGTAATTTTACCTACACCAACCTACACAATCGGCCATGACTGCTTTTGACAGCTCAAGACGTCATTTCACTTCAGGAAACCAGGGTCGCTGAATCCACATGTTTGAAAGTGACGGCGCCTAAATAATAATGTGGATCATTTCGAAGACCCAAATATTTCAACCGTATGCATAATGGAATGCTAGTATAAGAAACATTTCTTTTAAAAACTAATAAGATGCTCGAGCCTTGAATAAAGAGGCTTGACTTGAATAGGATATTTCTGCAATCAACAAGCGCATTTCTTTAGTTAATTAATATATTTGCATTGCGGTACAAAGCAATTCTTAGGAATATAAGATCATGTCTTGTTAATTATATGCTAAAAAATTTACAGTGTACAAAATTAAGTTATATACAGTTTAATAGTACATTTCTACATATATTAAGTATAGTCTTGAAAATGCTTGCACTGCCTAGATAATTTTCTTGAGGGATACAAAAACATTTAAACTGCATCAAATTAAATATTCACACAAGTGCTTTGAAAATTGTGCCAGAAACTAGACAATTTGTTCATTCAACAGCCAAATAATACTAACATTATTTACAAAGTATTTAAATACTTTTTTGCAGTCCAAGTTTTATTTCAATCTTTGGATACAGAAATATTAAAAATTACTAACATAAAACTTGCGTAAATGTCATATTTTTATTTCGTATCTCGTTGAGTTTCATGGTTCTCTACGTCGGTGCCTTTCGTATCAGAGCTATGAGCACGGGAAACTAAAAGTGACAGGAGAAAATTATGTTATTGCTTGCCATTTCAACATCAGTTGCTAACGTAATTGTATATCATTTTATCGTTTTATTTTATAATGCTTTAGCTAAGCTAGTTGATCAGTAAATCTAGTGCAACTATTTTTCAATTAATAAAGATCTGATCTGTACATTGCAAACACTGCCTCCTTTTTTAATACAATTTATTTTCTACTACGAGATGAAAGTGAATCCAAATTCCATCTGATAACTTAGTAGAACTAGGGTATTTTTGGTACTACGGGTATACATACATTAAAAAATACATGCAATGGGAGAAGCAATAATTCAACTACACAATATTTATTTGAAGAAACAAATACAAAATTAAAGTAACAAGCTATAAGGCTAAGAAATAATACATGTACATATTAGACAACATAGTGTTACAATGGTGTGATGATATATGCAACCTATTCAATCACTGCCATATCTTTACAACTAATTAATTAATCAATGAAGTTAAGTGATTAGCCAGCAATTATTAAATCACGAATGGCTATGTGGCAGTTTCACTCCCGTTGTTTTCAAGGAGGAATAGTTCTCACAATACTGGTGACTGACGACAGGCATTTGTGGTAAACTGCCCGACTGCACTTCCATAAGTCCCTAGCTTGATTATCGAGATCAGAAACAAACAAAGCTTGAGCACGAGCACACACTTTGATATTAGGTATTGTCGATGAACCCAGTTCCTGACAATGAACTGCATTTAAAATAATAATAATATGCATCCTGAATTGAGACTATATATGTACTTAGATATTAGGACATGATAAAATAAAATGTTTATTCTTGTATATAAGGATAGGTACAGACAGATACTATATATCAACAATATCTATTTCATATTTATGTAACAAACTGCATTGAAGCACATGTATCAAAATGAAGACAGTGCAAAAAGGGTAATAAATAATTTAATGCAGAACACTAAAAGCAATACCTCAAAAGACAACTTAAATTTTGAAGTACGAGTTATTGATTACACAACCTAATGAACATTTATTTTTAACTGCAACAAAAACTTCACTGTTGCAGGTATTGAAAATATGCCCCGGCTGTGTATGTAAAATTAAGTCTCGATTACGTGGGGATGATTTTACCTGTCTACCCTGACGAAACTAACTTAGATCGATTAATAAAAGTCTGCGCTAAACACTTTGCAAACAGCCGAGAGTAGAAATTAACCTCTGAGGAAGTATTTGCAATATAAGACTTAGCAAAACTTTGTTAACAACATTTGGTTCCAACAATTGATTTAATCCAGGACTAACACCAAAGTGACGGGACACTAAAATCAAAATTTTCAAACGAACCTAAACAAAGGGCACCGGTTAACAAAACCAGCATAAAAATTTCTTTACAATTTTGAGCACAAAAATGATAGATTCAATCAATTGTTGTGACAAGTGCAGTGATCCAGAAAGTCGAATCGTAGGAATCCTCCCGTTACCGTCCGACTTCCAACTCGTGAGCAAATCTCGACTCGATGTTGTCGTGGTTACGCGGTGGCAGACAGGTTATCACGATTCGCCGTTACCACTGTCGTCACCATCGGCATATTCACCGTCGTCGGAGTCGTTGTCCTCTTCCTCGTCGAGATCATAGTCGTCGTCGTAGAAGTCGGTCATGTCGACCAGGTGGTCGACAGGCTTTGGCTTGGTCTTGATGCAGTAATCCTCGCGAGTCATCGGAATCACGACGCCGTCCTTCTCTGCTTCGAGCCGTGCCGCAGACACCTGTTTCCTGCGCAAACGTCCAGACAAACGCTCAGTCACTAATTTTTTTAAGACTCATCTTTATCTACTCTTAGCACCTTCGTTTAAGAATAATTATTTAACCTGGGTTATTTAATGCTTAACTGCCATTTAAACTTTTCCCTAATTTTGCAATCCTGCATGCCTTATTAAGGGTGCCTGCTTGCTTTATAAATGCTCTACCTAAGTAGATGCTCTACATGACAAAATAATTATGAAATTTTAACTGCAACCAAATATTGACATTTAAAAACTTAAAATAATTATGTATCAGAAGCCGAAACAAAAGTCATGGAATGTGATGATAAGCATAAGTTGAGCCCTCATTGAATGCACTTGTTTTTCAAATTGCCTGATGGCCATTTGTGCCTGATTATATGGGTAGGTATTTTCATAGTTTGACATTTGATAATTTATGGAGAAAAGAGCATTGGCCAAATAATTTGTGTGAAACTGTCATTCTCTCCATCTGCTTGAACCAAGGACATCAAGAATAGCATCCAGAATTGTCCACAGCACAGGAAACATATTGCACCTGGGAAATTTTATAACTGCCAACATCCTTATTGTGTTTGATAAGTGATAACTGCCTGTCAGACAATTTTACTGTGATCCCAAGCACTCTTTCTGACTTGACAAAGTTTGGTTGCCACAAAGTATAAATTAGTTATTACTGCAGCCAAAAGGCAACGATACAAACTGGACACACACACACACACCTACTTACTGGAAGTATTACAGTAAAAATCAGATTATCTATAATTTCTGATCTAGTTTCAAGCACTTGAGCTCTTGCATGGGCAATCTTTTGGGGTCAAGGCAGGTAGGAAATAAACAATGGGGAGGGTTACCTTTCCAATCACAGTGATAAGAAGCAATTACATTTATTTACTAACCTGATAATATTTTCATATTCTTTGTCTTTTCCTTTGGAATCTTTGAATCTCCGGTACATGACAGATGCGTCCACATTAGCGGGACTATAGGTGTTTGGTTCATTTAATAGGGAGATCACTGAAAGAAGTATAGTCCTGAAACCAAAATCATGAATACAAATTAGTAATCGATTGCACCACGTAATAAAATAAATCTAATTTAGTGGAGTTATGAAGTCTCTGCATATCGATCTCTGCAACATCGCACTTTATTCGGAGCAAATTAATATTCTCAAGAGTTGCAGCATGCTACGTGATGTTTGATGCTAAGGTTAAAGAAAGCAGGTATACCTGCTCCTGTTTCCAAGGATAATCTTTAAGTCTAGGAGATGCATACACCAATGTCACATACCTAACATTTTGTGTGGGGTTCCACCTTTCACAGGGTAGCTCTCCGCTCTGGGGGTCATCCACTGGCGGATGGAGAATAGAAATGCATAGATCACCATTCTGAAACAAACAATAAAAATATATTTTAATTAGCAATGAGCTATGCACAACCCAATACCAAAAATTGAAATGGTATATATTGATATGAGTAATGCAATTATGATATGATGTATGGACCTAGGATCAAGCAAATATTGCTTTCCAAGTGTTTCTAAAACAGGTATTTTGATTGGAAAAAAGAACCATGTGGTTGCATATCACTCTTCAGTGCAAAACTAAGGTTACACCATGGACAGCACTAGCTGTATGAAAAGGCAACCATTTATTTTCAAGGCAAAAGGTAAGGAAATGAAATGTAATAACTAATTATTAATAAACATACTATATTCCTGAACGTTATCAATTTGAATCAAATTGAACCTTTATATAGTGAGAGATATTCAAATTTGACATGATTGTGTTTGTGTAAATATTTTCCACTTTGCTTTGCTCTAAGCATATTATGTAGAATCATGGTATAATAACGTAATTGTGTTAATAAATGGCAATGGCTGCATTAAGAATGATGTAGGCATATAGTTGAATAAAAAAGAGATTTTTACTTGTCAAAAATATGCTGTAGGTACCAGATGGGAGGAAAATTAAAATAACTGAGGTGATTATAGTCAAATTAAATATTATATTGATGTGAGCTGATGGATCTTTTGGTGTCAAACCCTAAAGCCAAGTGTGAAGTAAATCAGGTAGCCTGACTTGTTGTGGAAGCTGTTTACTACCTAGATGTATGAACATGAAACACATTTTTTACTTTTAATTAGGTGGATAATTTGTTGCCATTACAGTCCACAATTGACTGAAACAAGAGGGGAACATGCCCCTCTTCAATGCATCCCTTAATACCAATTCTGAATAACCATTGAAACTAAATTAAATGATGAGGCAAGGTGTGCAAATATTTCTTCATAGAAAGCAGCAGAGAGAACATGGACACGCCAGAAGCTCTTCTACACAAGCTGTGCTAAATATAGGTAGGTAGGTAGGTATATATAAAAAATCAAAACTTCTCAGCCAAAATGCAAAACGTGATAGCAAGTCATACAGGGTCATTGATCTGTGGTTCATGGTTGATTGTTAAATAATTATACACCAGATATTGTTGTAGTAGTACTTCTTATCTCGAAATTACCAAACGGAAACAAATTTAATTGATAAAATAAAGAGTTTGGTGAATTTTGATGTATGAGAAATGGTCATGGTGATCAAGACATACGTATCACGACACACGGCATTGATAATATAAGGTTAAATATAGTCGTGCAAGAGTGGACAAGGCCAATAGCTCGGACCCGTGGTCATGCAATAGCCAAGGTGGCCAGGACTATATTTAACCAAGTCTCGAACTCAGAGCCAACTAGCGTAGCTATAGCCGGTTGGGCTATCCAGGCTGCGATTCGTAGGGCGCATAGACATTATACGGTCAATAATATGCCAACAGCAATGACAACAAAGCAAACGTGGAAATTTTTACAGTACACGCTTATGTTTACTTCCTACGAAGTAACATGTGTAAGTAAATGCCTTGTTAGTGGTCAATTACCTTGACAATTGAGTTGACATGTAAGCACAGGCATCACTAGCTTCTGCCACGGTTCGAACAATACAATGCGTTATGCTTTGATTCCTTAATGATAACACAGGGTGCTACTGTACGTCATTGCCCAATCCACCACTTTCAAGTGAGTCGGACGTTATGCGGTTGCAAACGCGGCAGAGAATTCAAGAGAGCACAGATAGGCCTGATCTTTCATCTTGAACACGCTGGACCATGGATTAGTTGGACAAAGAAATCTTCGCGGAAGGGTGCTACTCGACGTTATTGCAAGTTTGACGCACGTGACACGCATGTTATGGTGTTTATAGCAGTTTTATCATTATTATTATTATTATTATGTAGGTTGTGTCCATTATATCACGGCTGATACGATTGCGTTACTCTGTGCCATTCTGTCACAAACTAGGTCGATCAAATGAACCGATTAGCAACGGAACACCAGATAAATGGCCAGACTAACCAACCAGAAATCTGATTAAAGCGAGACTGCAAGAAAGAGGAAGAAAGAGAAAGAAGAAATAAATTACGGTGCGGATCATTGAACCGATCCAACAGGGCAACTCGACTTGCTCGACCCATCAGAGTTGAGCTTCCGATGACCATAACAAACCGCCTCAGCATCGTCGCATCACAGGTCGCATCGTGTGCCCTCTCCGAAAGCGAACACTCATGCTTAGAGCCTGTCCGTGTCCGTCCAATGGAGTCAAACAACTGGATGAGAGATCGCGGCAGCGACCAGGATCAAACAATACAGCCGGGCCTGTTATACCACGACTCTGTACAACAAGCTGCAAGTCTTGCGAGAGAGCACTGCACTGGCCGGCTAGCCCCGCTATTGAGTTAGTACGCAGGACAATCAACTCGAGAAAACTAGAGACACAATGACGCCTTGGAGCGAAGCCAGCCACGCCACGAAATACACACGAAATCACGCGTGTTTACGCGTGTTGGCTGGCTGGTGTGTGATGGCAAAGATGCTCGTGTGGACCAGCGTCGGGAGGAAACTGACCAAGGACGTGGGTCCTTGCAGGAACGAGTGTCGTGTTGTCTTTATTTGGAAATTGGATGTATGTATGTGTGTGTGTGTGTGTGTGTATATATATGCGCGCAGTGCGCAGTGTTTATTCAAATCAAGGGCTTCCGCGTTCGCATCGATTTAATTTAGTAGGTAGTACGTAGACCTCTCGCGCGATTTTGCGACGAACGTCATAATGACCCTAGATGTAGTAGCACGGTTGGAAGCTGGATATGGCGTGGGTGGGCTGACGGGTTCCGCTAACAGTTTCTTGGTGGGGATGAGTGGGTCTTTAAGAATTACAGTTGACGCATCGGAAATTTGGACTCTTCTTCGCGCACTTTGTTCTGACATTATTGTTCAGGTGCAGTGCCTGGCGAAAAGGCATAGAAGTTGAGATAGAGAAAAGACGGTAGATTTTATGCAACTGTTCACGTTCGTGCAAATACTTTCCTTTTTCAGGGGGAAGGAAAAGTTATTTGGAACCTAGTTTGAAAGATGAAAGAGGATTTCCTCGTGTATCATTAGCACTTTTCTTTCTATCTGAGATGGGCGGTATCGAGAGCTAATGAATACAAACTAATTTTTAAATTCCTAATCTTAAATATCTCGCAGCTCATAGTTGAGCGCGTAGCGTCGTAAAAGTACAAGTTTTGCGATAGGACATGTCAAAAGATCACAAAATCAACGCACTAAACAAAATTTTCTGCACATCCTGATTAGCATGGTCTTGATAAGAGCAGGAGTTGAACACTGCGAGTAGGTAATAAAATTATACAGCGACCTCCATAAATCAAACGATCCCAATCTAATATCGATTGCCGATTTCTACTAGTTAAAATGAGACTGTGACCCAGACACAACAGTAAACTAACGATGCCACCAGCGAGGGATAATGTCCGCGAGATAAGAAGCATATGGCTTTTCAGTTACGTGTCCGCCCTTATTGCGACGAGACATGTGTCCTCGAAAGTGTAATCACTTTCGTGACGCGTTGACTCTCAAGTGCTGGATATTGACGCCGGATAAAGACAGTGATTCTCGATTTCGATGGCTTCTTTTAATTAACATGACACATAACAATATTTGAAAGCAACGTGATTCACCCCAATGAACGAGCATATTTTTAAAATGCACACACTCGGAGCTTCATAAACGAATGAATTACCGAAAATATCTGTCCATCGGCATCCGGATATGCTGATGAAACCGAAAGCAACTTTTCAATTTTGACTTTTGTTCCAGTGACTATTTCATAACGTGGATTGTAGAACAATTCTATATCTGTACTACTTGAAGGGCTGCGACATTCGCAACGGCGTTACATCATCGATTGGCTGCAGCTCCAAGCCATCCGAGAAATCGGTGCGATTTTCTTGCGTTCATACAGCGCACGATGATTACGATAGCCAATCAATTGGCAGCATACCTGATTAAGTAGACAAAAAACAATCTCCTTGCCAAAAACGCTTCGAAATTGCACTGATTTTTTTTTGTAATGGGTGGACCATAATTAAAAGCACAACCACAAAAGGGCGGTTTCTGTTCGATAAATGGGCAAGAAAAAATATACATTTTCATCATTAATTGGGGATGAAAAGCACGAGAGCAAATTGGATCTGCGCGTGACGTGCTCAAGGAAGACTCGAGAAAATCTTAATATTCCCAATGTAGGCCTTTACTTGTGGGGTGGGCAAAACTTCGTGGAGTTATAAACTAAATCAAGTTGACATCCGGGACGTTTAACAAGTACCTACCTACAGGGACATACGGGTATCTCTAAATAATTTTGCTGCTCAGAATTTCAAAGTTCCCCTGGGAAGGGGAGTAAGCGTGGATTTTTTGACAAGTCCGTCGGGAAGGGAGGGTGGGGCGGGTTGGGGACGAGAAGGGGGTCAGAGTTCGCTTGCACACGTGGTTGATTGGGAGAGCGTGGACCCTCCGCAGTTTTTGCCCACCGCAAGATAAAACATTGATCGCTGCGAAGATGCTGCGTTGCTTATTAAAATGTTAAACAGTTCCATAGAATAATACCCGTTTTCTGCATGATGATTATGATGATAATGATGGTGGCGATGCGATGATGATTTAGAGCTACAGTTATATAACGCTACACTTACGCGTTCCACTTCCCGCGGTTATTTGAGCAACAAAAAATAACATTGCGTGGGCAGAGTTCAAATAATAACAGCAAAAGTAAAGTAATGAAAGGAATTACGCCCGATTATAGCAATTAAATTAAAAAAAATGGGGCAACTATTGAGGAATACCGCGCAAGCTGAGGGTGGGTTTGCAGCCTGGTGCAAAGCTGATCGAATAATCGAACCTAGGAAGGGGGTAAGAAGTAGGAACAGCTTGTGAGAGGAAGACCAACGAGCTAGGCTACCCGTCAAAGTGTAGGAAGCCGGAACCGGGAACACTTTTCTCAGAAATATCAGATGCCAGCCGCACGTTTGGGCCAATATTGCCGGGCATCTACGCGCTCCTTGAAAGTTTTTTCAACAGTTTGCGAAACGCAATACCAACACCAGGTTTCGCGAAGATCCAATTTGTTGACTGGCCCAAGAAATCGTCGTGAAATCGTCTGGGATTTCACCAAACTGAGTTCCGTTTCCTAACAACCTCTTCGTATACATTCTCTCTTCTCTCTGTATGGGCCTAACCTGGAACTGGGGGTCTATTCTAGAACTTATGTCCACTTGATGGCTGAAGGAAATGACGAAGTGTGCGAGAAAATGACTTTAATTCAGACAAACCATTCTGCCCTAGTGGTGTGAGTACGCTTTAGTCAAGTATAGTCTATCGAGCCGACCTGTGCCGTGCATTGCACAACTCCCAGCTGGGATTACGCTCCGTGCTTCTTGATTCAAAGATATCCGATTTGTCAGAGAAGCTTATAAGAGTGTGTCGTCGTCATCCGACCGAGGATACGACGACGACGACGATAATCCGCGAGATCGGCCGACTCGCCGGCAGTGGCGAAAGTTCGCACAGATGAAATATATTGCGTCACGCAGCCTCGTGATTTGCGAATTATCCGCTTTTCCTCACCAATTTGAAACCACATCTATGGATCGCAGACTGAATGCCGGTTTATTGATCTGTGGACCTCACTGAATTCGATTTCTAGTTTCGTCGAGACGGCTACGCTAGACGATTCTGTTTAATTTGAATTTCAAAAATGTCCATGTCTAAGGGAGGGGGATATTCAGCATAGTGATGACCCGAGACAAAACGAGCCTAGGGGCGCCTGCTAGCGACGTGTGTTTTGATGTGCACGCCCGACGCCACTGCGTGTGAGGTGGTTAACTCCCACTAGCAGTTGCCACAGGGACGATCATCAAGCGCAGCGTGATTCAACGTGATTCAACGGTAAATTCGGCTAGAGCAGGAAAATTCGTGGAGCCGGTAGACGAGTTGCGAGCGTGCAGCGCAGTGTGAGAAATGATTCACCCCGGTCTGAGCACAGGGACTAGGAGCAAACGGGCGTACAAGTGATCGCGGCTAGCTTCGCTGGACGTGCTAATGGATCTATCTGTCACGAACGCTAAGGGTGGCCACCCTCGGTCATCAACAACTGATTTCCATCCCACCCTTCCGACGCACGCAGAAAGAAGCGCGGCCGCGGCCTCACATGACACAGGCAACATCTGGGGGCTTCTTATTGGACGTCGTGGTGTGTTTCAAAGTGAAATATCAATGATGGAGGTCTATAGCGTAGAAGTTTGGCAACGAATGTATCTATTATCCATGTTGTTTTACTTGCGAGTGACCGTGCGGACGGTCAAGGTGATGCCGCAAGATGCCCAGTGGTGCATGGCTCGACGAGTATTCTTTGTCATGACTGATGAGGAGCGATGCGAGATAAGAACATGAGGTAATCCAAGATGGTGGCAATGAAAAATGATTTTTATAATAATTTTAGATTTTTGTATGATAGCATTAGCTATCGTATTTCATAATGGCGATGGTGAATAGAAACACTCAGTGTGTGATTGGTTGATTGTAATGAATTAATGGCGTTTATCACATCCCAATCTGGTATATTGATCGCACTATTTGAACAGATATCGAGATAAAAGGCACTACAGTCACATCCTTTATTCGCACGACCATAGGGTTGCACCTTCATGGTTAATACTTTCATTTGTTACCAATCCTCGGTGTCATGCTTCTTATCATCAACTAATTACTCTGTTAACACTTTCTCTGCGCAATGCTCCTCCTAGAAATGAAACTCCGATAGTAGTAATAACGAACAACTGAACAAGAAATTTGGTTTTCATGTGCACTCATCAAACCATGAACGCTTGATGTAGACTCAGTTCCACAGCCCGAATCGTTCCATATGACTAGAGCCGAGCTGACTATCGACTCGGAGACAAATCCATCTAGTTGGAAATGTTGTGATATCTAGATTTGACTTTTTCCGGGGCTTTTTGGCTTGATATTCTAGTCAGTAGTCTTACCTCATATACGTTGGGGTGCCAGACTTTGGAGAGGAAGCGTATGCTGGGAGGCGAATACGGATAGTCCGGTGGAAATTTCATGTGAGCCTGAAAGAAAAGAAACAAGGATGTTATAGAGAGATAAAACCATCATGAGGTTCACGAGAGGATATAACAAACATAAGCAATGAACAAAATATTTTAAAGTCTGTTCATGTCAAGTGATTTCTTCTTCCAGCCCTCATAGCAAGCCAAAGGCAGGTGTGCAATCATCCATTGGGCACACATTTCAAAACGTATAATTTTAACCTCGTCAAACTACGTATCCGTAATTTGCAAAATGGTGGATAAGTTTAATTCAAATCGACTTTTCTTTGTGTTGGCTATGAGAAATGGTAAACTATGTGTAGAGTAGATGATGCCGTTTCCCCGAGTGTAACCTTTCCGGGAAAATGACGTTGTGATTAATCTCGAAGTTGTACACAGTTTCATAGTTTGATTGGTTGCATTTCCCCTTTTATCTTGTCGTTGTTATTTGTCTTGTCGTTGTACGTGTTCTTCTACGTGTAAAATGTTGTTTTAACTATTAACACCGACATCTCCAAACTATACATTGATTATTTAGCCCTGTGCAGCTGAAATATCCACCAAGCTTAAATAAATATTAAAGCATGAATGCCACAGCGAACGCATAGTCAGAAAAAAAATACAAGGGAAATGAAGACCGTTTTGACTTGGCAAAGAAAGTTACACCATTCCGCAAGAATTATTATTACGGTTCACAACAAATCAAAAGTAATGGTTCACTTTCTCCTTTTGTGGGAACAAAATAGTTTATATTTACATTATTCAAGAAACATTATCCGACAGCCGTCAGTTCCTCAATTCATAATTCAATGACTCGTTAATTTACATTGTATGCTCTTCGTTCTGAAAAGTGAGCGTGTGTGTACTACATAATTTGGGAAATTTGCACTACCCCACCGCATGGGCTGTAGTCCCAGTTCCAAACAATTCACGAAGGACCGAATTCGAACGATGTGGCTCGGTTTCCTGGTACACAGGTAGTTTACACGTGAATTTTAGAACGCTTCTTGGCAAGGATCTTGGGAGGAAATATTACACTACTGCTGCTGCTGCTGCTGCTGCGGCTAACAATTATTCTCAAATCGAGCCTTGACTAACTCCGCCTTTCCAAGAGCCACCTTGCCTTGAATTAATGTACAGGCTGCATTGCACGAGGTAAAATTAAATAGAAAAATACTCCAGTGAAATAAAAGAATATAACATCTCGAGTTGGTAATTGAAGGTGGCTTGATTTAGCAATGAAACAGTCGCCTTATTGCAAATCGATAAGTAACGACGTGGATTTAAGAATTAAATTGAGAGCGGCAAGACATTCTATTCGAAGATATTCTCTGATTTTTTGCAAGCATGACGACGATCTGAGCCGCGTCGCAGCAACCCAGATGTAAACAAGCTGGTGCGTAGAAGAGCCAAACTCCCGGTTCAGGAATGGATCCACGGGTCAGCCAAACGTCGCAAAAACACCACAAAAATGGAAAGCTGGGGATTGACGTTTTAGGAAGCCCTTATGATAACTATGCCTGCTTATCTCATGATGACAAGTATTTTTTTGGAGATCCATTAGACCTGGCAGCACGGAATAGGGTCACGGTTGTTAGAGAAATCAATACTACTGTTGGTAGCCCTTTACCATTGTAGTGCATGCAATGCAGGGAGTTTTTGACGTGACTGTACACGTGGAGCTTGAATGAAGATAAACTTTGTTGAACACCATTTTGTGCTTGGAAAACAAAAACACGAGGAAACTTTGGGCCGCGTTCTTTTACTGATATTGAGTTTGGAAAGCACATTAGCGTCACAAAAGTCTTGACGCTTTACTGTTTGCGTTGTGAATTAGGGTCTGACCCAGGCAGGTTTCAGTTCCACGTCTGAATCTGAATACCATCTCAATCTTTAATGCCAAGTCGTCAGCTGCCAAACGGTTCACGCTCAGCTGTCCCTAAATTATGTAGCAACTGCAATGCTCAATCCGTGAGCTAACCCGCACAACATTCAACCTTCGCAACAACTTTATAATAGACAATCTGGGCTGTATATGTACTTTTACCCTTGATTACGAGTTTGTCACTTTCTGTTATTGAACTTACCTTAAAATAACCCCCTGCATACAGTGTATCTGGAGGTCCGAATATTGCTACTTCCCAATCAAAAGAATTGTCATCATTGACTAGTTTCACACGAAACCCTTCAACAGGCTCGTCTTGCAAGCTTTTGTACTCCATAGCAAGTGCCCTAAGTGCACTGCTCGTTGGCATATGAGCCATTTTATATGAATAACTAATTTTTAGGCTGTTTTCTTTTCTTGCACAGGGTTAAAAGTACACCACACGCTTTAACACCCTCACGCTAAAACCACGAGTTTTGTTTTCGACACAGAACAGAGATCCCTCTGAACAAAGAGATAAAATAGGCTACAAAGACAACTTCTCAGCTCTGAGCACGAACACGACCAAACAGCTGGGATGCGCGAATCTCTTTGCACTACGACTTGAAAGCTGAGACTGCCTGACTCCGCCTTCTGCAGATCTAACGCTCTCCGCCGGCAAAAAAGGGAACTGCTAGCAGACACGAACTATTCAATCGACTCTGCAACCGACAGCGCCATGTACGAAGGTTGCATAACTTACAGGCAATCAACTAAATACATTTTACGAAAATAAAAATATTTGCTTGCACTTTCGTAATTATGACACTGACAGCTAGAAAATAATGCATAGTTTTAAAGACATGACTTAACGTAACCACTTCCTACTTCAAATTTTATGTATTGTAGTTTTATTGCATATAATAAAAAAATTAATTTAATTAATTACATTAATACACTATTACAAATATTTTGGTGTAGGTTTTTAAAATAATCTAGATTCAGAATCGTTAGTCGATAGCGTCTGCTGCTCTGTGACTTTCTGTGGCAAGCAAAATATTACCGTGAACTTCATAAGAAATGCCGTTTCTGCAAAAAGAAGCAAATTGTTCCATTGTCATCAAAATGTCAACCAATGGACTACCATGCAATAATGCAATTAACTTAGACATTTTAGGGGTGGTTCAGGTGGAGCGTGGTGCTGTTAGTGTTGTCGAGGGGAGGGGAGGTAGTTCAAGGTGCTCAGACTTTGGGGGTAGTCCTGACGGGCCACATTATTTGATGCATCGGTGCTACGGTCTATGAAAAACGCACTGTTGAACAAAAAAACTAAAATATCGTTGGAAGTAAGCAAAGCAAGGATGTACCCCTGAATCTGAGCGACAATAACAAAGGTTTCAACACCAAAATAGCTGATCGATATAATTGATTATGCAGAATCCAAATAAGATTGCATAATGTGCCTTGACACCGTCTGTTCATAAGATTCTCTGGAAAAATATAGCACCAATGCACATAACGTGTATGTTTTGACCTGTCGCTATGACTACAATTGAGTCCACTTTTGTCATTAATCATTTTTAAGAGACACAACTATCCATATTGCATAGTTCATACTTCATGTGCAACACCCATCAAAATTTGTTCAAAGGCCATGAAATTTTTCCGTCAGTTTGATTTTATGAATTCGTAATACAAAAGACATCCATTGTATTTTCCTTGTTTATTGATCCTAAAAATCTGCAAATCACTTATAAAATAGTGTAATTTTTGTGTTTAACCTCGCATTACCAAAACTAACCGGCTAATATTTCATTTCAAAGCTGCCTATCCGTAGAATAAATAAATTTAAACAATTAATTAGTTCAGATTACCAACAAATGTATAACTATGAATCATCACGAGCGTGGTATGACACTCATAATGAGTCGGTTCCTTATTTGGTGCGAGACAACATTATGCCGAGTTTGTTGAAAAACTTGAAATACCTACACATTCTGCGAAAGGAAAAGTTTTGATTTTCCTACCAATGTTGAGTCGGTCATGCCTGCCTATCGGAAAATGAAACTAGGCCGTCGATGCACAGGGCATGCGTGAATCGGACAGGACTTGTGGCATTGGCACTCAAACCCATGCGCCTCACGGGCTCACGGGCGGCGACCAACCAGGAAAGGGTATAACAATGGAGAGGAACTGGGTGACAAAACAAGCTAGTGCTGTGGGTGCTGTCAGCCCGGCGTGACGTAGCTAGCCATGGTTAGCAGGTAGCTGTATTGTCTTATCGGCAACGCCGAGTGCGAGAGTTTTAAATCACTCGGAATGTACGCTCTCGAAGCGACGCGCTGTTAGCGTCAAGTCTCAACTACACTTGGCCAGAGCCGACGGAGTATCCTTGTTCTACATTACTTTACTCGGAACTCATCGGAGTGCATTCACGTGGTCTTTCTTTGCAACACCTGTGCATCTGTCATGCAAGTGCATCGTTTCGTTTATGGGTTAAAATTAAATCGTCATTACTGATTATTATCGCAGAGAACATTCAGCACAAATCGACTCGGCGGTGGTAAATTCAATCTTGTGCTGCATTTATAATTCCATTACGTGTTAATTTTAATTATTTCCGTTCGAGCGGACAGCAATACAGCTGATGCAAATCACATGGTGTGAAGACCCCACACAAATTGTGACGTATTTGCTTGAATAAATTAAAGTGACGTAGCCGAAGGAGTCTAGAACGTTGAATATCGCCCACATTCACTCGACACACCGACAGAATCCAGCCATTAGTCAGCTCAGCATGGAACTCAATTTAAAAGTTTGCCCAAAACAAGATCAGAAGTCAAGCCTGCTGTAATTTGTCCTCGTTGACCCAACGGTCAGCGAACACGAGCAGGCCACCGAAGCCCGCTAACAAGCCCGACCTCTAGGGTGGTGTCACAGGACATTGCACACCCAAATAGGGAGATGCGGCTTTTTTGCACGACCAAGACGAGATGCAATTGCAGCGCCTCGCAGCCTCTAGCACCATTGTTGTCTCGGCCGGTTTGTTTGTTGTGAAACTACGTGGGCAAGATCGGCGTCTCGCGATTGGCCGAGATGAGACGTGTGGTGAGAGCATCGCGTAGATAGGCAGGCGGTAGAAGGCCGCCAGAGAGCGGTGGTCACCGCACTCCATAAGATGCCTTCGCCGAGGCAGGCGGCTTCAAACGCAGCACAGATTTATCGTGGCTAGCGCGACCGTGTGACGTGAGCAAGTGAACAGTGTTTTTTTGAAAACACACACAGAAATGACAGTTACGAAGAAAGGTGGAGGTGCCACCTCCGGTGGTGGCGCCAAAGGCAAGGCGACGACGACGACGACGAAAACAGTGACGGTTAGTAAAGGTAAATCGGAAACGGCATCGACGAGCAAATCAGAAACGGTGAAGAAGCAGTCGTTTACCACTCTGGTAAAGTCGACGAGCAGCAATGTGATGACAAAATCGTCCAAAATTCAGAAATCTTTGTCGTCGAGTGGTGTTCAGTCCGGTGTGGCGGCCGGTTTGGACGCCGGCGGGGCGTCGACGTCGGCGACGCGATCGGTGACCGGCGCCGACGGCGTCACCACCTATTACATCGACAGCACAAACGGCGGTGCTACCCACTACACCGTCGAGGGGCCCGATATTGTGACGAAGCATTACGTCGTGGAAGGTGCTAATGGTGCGGTGTCGTCAAACAACACGCTGCTGTCTGGTGATGTGTCAGGTCAGGCTACAACCAGCGTGATCTTTGGGGATAGCACCGGTGGTACTTCCATGAGCATGGTTTCGGGTAGCACCACCGTGGGCTCAACCTCGAGCAAGGTGACCGAATCAACGAGCAGTTCGGTCACAAGAAGCAAATCGAGCAGTGACGTAATCTCTAGGAAGAGCACCACGTCAATGGTTAGCGACAGAGGCAACCAATCAACCCAAGTAATTAGCGAAGGGTCAGAAACAGCATCGGGCTTCACACAGAATGCCTCCGAAATGTTGTCGAGCTCTCAGATGTCGACGAGCGGATCGCAGAACGTGTCTCAGATATTGTCATCGAGCAGCGAGACGTCCGGCGTGTCTTCGCAGCGATCCAGCGCCGAGTCGTCGGGAATGTCTTCGCAGAACGTTTCCCACAGGTCGACGAGCAGCAAAACGTCGGGCATCTCCACGCAGAGCATCTCTCAAGCGTCGTCGACCGTCGAGATGTCAGGCGAGGCATCGCACAGCGTTTCGCAACGGTCTTCCAACAACGAAACGTCGACCAAATCGATCGGACTCAATCAAAACGTGTCTCGAGTGTCGTCTAACTTTGACACCTCGGGAGCGAATTCCTCTCAGAACATATCACAAATATCGTTTGGCGATCTTTCCACTGGCAACGTTTCGTCCCTTGTCGAAACGTTCGTAGGAGGTGACAGCTCGGCTCAACTTGACAGCAGATCGCTGGCCATGCCATCGCAGTCGCACAGTCAAAAAATCTCGTCAAGCACATCGTCTAGCGTCGTCAAGTCTTCTTCGCAGAAAAGCGTGAAAAGCAGCAGCGTTACGGAGCAGATAGTGGGCGCTACGACAGCTAAAACTTCTCAAACAGGTGTGATATCCGGCGAGGTCCACGAACACGGCTCGGGGGCGTCGCTGAATGACGGCAATGACACTCGGGTGCAGATCACCGAAATCAGCTCGACGTTGGGCGACAAGGATCAAAGCAGCCGCGCATCGAACGTGAGCGAGCTGAATCGGGGCTTCGTCCAGGAGAGTTCATCAACTTCTTCAGTGGTTGAAAAGTCGGCGAGTCAACAATCGATTAGCAAACAATCGGCGACGCAGCAAAGTTCGACTTCGACGACGACGACTTCGACCTCGGACGGCGGGGCCAAGTCGAAGACAACCAGTCAGAAGGGCGAGACCAAGTCGGGGCTGAAGAAAGACGCCTTCGCCACCGCCACGAAGCTCCTCAAGGAACAATGCGTCTGCGAGATCTGTACTTGCGGGTGAGTTATAGTTTATGTCCATGGGTGTCAAACACGCGATCGGATTCCTAACCTTGTAGGTTGTCACACAAGGGGCTGTGCCAGCATTTGTGGCGCCGTGTGTTTTGTTACATGTTTTGAAGTTTGTGACCTGTCACAAAATTTCGATTGTTTGTGACACTATTTCATTGTACACCATAAACCTAGTTTATTTCCCAGCTAATACACTAAACAGTTATGATTCACGTTCTTTTCTTGTTTGATTTTGTAAAATTAAAAAAGCTCTCGATTTCTATTTGAAGCGTCAGAAGTCAACCATTGCCGGTGAAACTTTCCCTGGCTAAGAGCTTATCAAACCATCGAACACAATAGCAGAGTTATTAATCGCATTCGCATCGCATCACGTGGCAAACATAATATTGAATTATTGATCACCACGTGACACACAAACGTGGCAGCCGCCGTCGATGTGCGCCTGTCGTGGAATTTGTGTGGAATGTTTTTTTGTGGGATAATTCATGACTGCATTCAGCCAAATGTAATCATCATTAGCAGCGAAACAGCGGCCGGTTGTTAGAGGCAGAATAATTGAGCCACGACACGGTAGAAAGACTGCAGACCATCTTGAAAACACTGAGATTAGAGAACGTTGTCGAGAAAAATACAAATTCAATAAGTCGTTGCATGATTACGAATTTTTTTGGCGGCGCACGTCGATATAAACTTGCTCACCAGACAGTGAATAACGTTTTGGGGATCGCGTCTCACTCGTTAGCACTTCAGAGGCTAATTTGTATTTGGAACACAATGTCAACACTTAATTTGTACTCATGGGACATCGACTGCAATGAAATTCACTTAAAAAACACATAGGTGCAGCAGACACTAGACCTAGGAAGATTTAACGAGCAATTGAAAGCGATGTATCGCGATGAGCTGGTTCGCGATGTGACCAAGGTGTGGTAGCGAAAGATTCCTCGTCACGGCGGCTGCCTGGTTTAATTGTGCATGAATGCAACACTGCTCAAGAGTGAATATAACACATAGAGATGCGAAGACTTCATGCGGTAATCAAGACCGGGGTCGGTACAGGAGCTATAAGCTCACCTATGAGACTCGCAATCGAAGATATTATATCATCGCCCATGAATCTATTCCAAGCTTCTATAGAAAGATTTCTATAAATCGGACTATTTGTGCTAAAATACGATCGATCAATTCGTGACATAAACCATATTTAAAAAACGGACATTATGGTGATTGAACGTCTCACAGATTCAACATAATCATAACACACGAAAGAAAACAAAAAGCCACAATATTTCTTTATGAATCTGTGGTTTCACGTTCAGACCAGCGTGAAGCGAGTGATGTCTGCTTTAGCAAAAGCTTCAGTAGGAAAAACCAAGCAACTTGCTATCAAATGTTTATTGCCAATTGTAGAAGCATGATGATGTCACAGTTGAGTGCAGACTGCAACGCTCAAAGCTCGAAGCAGACCATGCACACTCACAGTGCATTAGATAAAAATTATAATGCACGTTGCATGTACTTGAAAATAGCGCAGACATTGTTCGCAATGGCAGTGTCTGTGGCTGTAGAGGCTCGCACACACAAAAACACAATGCCTTTTTGCGTATATCGCCCGTGCGCAGAGCTACGTGCCATGTCGTGTTACCTGTGTAACAATCGTGTTCGCTAAATGCACTGCGTGTTTCTCGCGGTAATCTACAATGGAAACGCCGAACCGACGTCTTCAACAAGCGTTGATTTGAATGTTGGATAGAGCGCACTTGTTTCGGAGAGTGAAACGAGAGTATTTACTAATTGCCCTGTAGGCACGGGCGGAATCATGTCGCTTGAAAATAATTAAGTTTACATTTAAGTTCTTGACGTAACGAGATAATAAGCGGCGTGGGGAATGATCATATACCTAAGCGTTAGCGGCGTATTAAAATTAGGCCAATCCTAATCCTTTTGACAATTTTCTCTTACCTGTATAAAGCCAAGATATGCTATCTGTGTAATTCGATATCCAGCTAGAGTGAGCCTGCCTTTAAACAGAATCCATACGCAGAATAAAGAATACCTAAGGCTTACCGGCGCAAGTATGCATTAAATTTCAGCGTGTGCTGAGCTTACAGTTTACACCAATCCAATGCAAAAAGCAAACACATATTTATAAATTACTGATATGATGATATGGAAGGAGCTACAACTGATAATGTTTGCTTGAAGTCTGTAATGTTTGCACAATCTGTTTTTATGGATACATTCTTGGACCTTTAGCTCTGGAACATATTTTGTAGTCATCAGACCGTAGTATCATAGGCACACGAATTTTGTGATAATGGAGGGAACTGCATCTTTTTCCTCAACGAATAATTGACGAAAATTGTACTTTAAAAAAATCCAATTTTAATTTTGCGCAAAAATGCATCCGAAAAACAGAGAAAGCTTTGACCACGATTCGCGGTGGTTGGTTCAAATTTAAAAAGATGTCGATTTTTTTTAAAATTTGGTAAATGCTTCATCTTTCTCTAGTCGAGTATAGTCGATGACCCGGCAAATGATACACGCAGGACACAAGCAAGCTATCAAATGACAAGGTCACCATTCGCGATCAAAGTTTCATATCAATCTTAAACAAATACAAAACGTGTAGTCAACATCAAAGCACATAAAACGGCACAACATTTAACTCGTTCATCTGCTCGCTTCGCATCTACCTATAAAACTATGAACACGACAACGTGGCATTTCAATTTTCCCATAGAAAAACTCGTCTATAAAAGCAAACCCATAAAATGTAATCAGCGTGAATGTATCGCGAAAATTGCCCGTGCATACACTTGGCAGCAAGGCCTATGCGCGACTGAACGCAGCCCATAAAAAGCCCAAAGGTGATGGGCAGAAGCCATACTTTGGACCGGTTCTGTGCTCCGTGGATGCTGCACACATGAACACTGGGATGACGATGCTTTGCATGTGTAGGATTCTGAGAAACAATGGGCGACTCTCTGCACTGCCCACGCTATAGCCACCGACAGTCACACACGCAAGTGTTAAATATAAACCATTTTGCCCACATGGATTAATTATCATGTCATTAATATGATAATTGGTGATTGGGTTCAGTCATTGGCCCCGATTTCCTTATAGAAATCAAGTTTTCAGGAATCGAATGCATTATTTCATGGCCATAACATCAAGGCATATCTTTGGGTATATGCAATTTGCATTATACCATGTAAGACAATATTTGCATGTCGTTAGCTTTGTGTACTTATATGGACGGTGCAGCATGACAAGAGATGCATTTCCTTGAAATGTGATGCGTTTGCTTGGCGAGATATTGCGCAAAGGTATATGCTGCGCTCAGGGCAACGGTTGCTGTGTGTAATTCGCTTCGCAGGGCTGAAGACCACGATCAGAACTGATGGAAGAAGCTCTTTAAAAGTTTAAATCATGGTTGCTAAACCGGTTTCTTATACAGAGTACAGACAGATGATCTCTTAAAAATGATTCATGTCAGTAGCCTGCAGTCTAGCTTCAGTTGCATGATTTTCATTTTGCCCCGATTTACTGCACAGTTAACTTCTGTGTGGGCGTACTGCGGATTCGTAAATGATGAACGGCATCTCTTTAACTTATATTTCTCCAATTTCGTTGAAGATCCAAATCTTCCACCATTTCGTTTTAAAGTACATATAACCCTTTTTAATTATAATCAGCCAGACTTTTAATTATATTAAATTACTTTTGTGAATTTCGTCACTGAATGCAATTAGGTACAGCCTATAACCACAAGCCAAGTTGTATTTTGCAATGAATCGTTCTCTAAATTCACAACCTCAGTGTGCTGCACAGTATGCCATGAATAGGGTAATGGTGTTTAATAATTTAAAGACTTGGTGTTTGTGCTATGTCGTCACAGGGGTAAATGCTGAGTGAATTTGAATAGCACAGACGCTGCAATGCATTTAACTTGCGGGGCATGATTTGGGTGAGGGGAGGAGGACTGTTGCAGCCGCAAGACAAAAAGCAGAAAGCGTAAAATAGCAATTTGATGGATGTGGGTGTTAATGTGAGTGGTGGCAAGTAATCGTTAAGCTATCAGTTTATTACTATTCCACACCTTGCAGGCAAGGCGAGAGACAACTAATTCTTGCAAAAATAACAATGCCAATTATAAAAGTTTGTTTCAAACTGCATTTCTAAGTTACCCCTCGAAACATTTAAACTGTAATAAAAAAACGCTTTCAAGGGTAACCTGAATGTATGTAATGCATACAGATATTTTCCTGCAAGATACAAAAATTTTGTATCGAACAAAAACTTAACTGCCGCAAACGCCCAGTTCTCATCACGAAGTAAGAAAATTACAACCTTTCTCAGCGAACTTGTACGTCGTAAATGATGGTGCCAGTCAAATTCCATTTTATTTCTTTTGGTTTAAACGAATAACCCGACCACCTTGAGGCCTGAAAGATATACAGTTTTAGCAAGCGCGACTGTACTTTTCACGGCCAATTTAATTAGACGAACAATAGAGGAATTGAAGTGCACCACTTTTGAGTGAACAATATCAGAATAATAAAAGCTATGCTAGATTTGTCACACTGTGAAAATAACTGATTTCAATTGGGATATTGTAATTTAGTGACCAATTTAAATGGTGGGCACGCGAGTTGTGTATAAAAGGCGTTTTGCAAGAGAATCTCGTGCTCTGGAATCGCATTTAAAGAAGACGCTAACTGCTAATTAGAGATAGCCACTTGAAGTTGACCTTAGTTTGCCATTTGATATGACATCAAGAGCTTCGAGCTGAAGTACACCAAGTCTCTGTTGGCATACATGGCCAGAGAGCTCTATAACGAAAAGGCCAAGCGAATGCTAGGCTGCATGTTTTTGTACCAAAGGATTAGGTCGATGATCTTTTGATCATGCAATTGATTAATGATAGTCCTGTGTATTCGACGTATTGTTATTTCTTTGTTGAGAATATGAGAAGGCGAGCGGTTTCTTATATTTTCTTTTGTGCAAATGGGTTTTATTTTAGAAGCTGCTAGGTCATATTCCTGGATTTAAAAATCAATTGAATTGAAAATAAAATCTACTATTCCCCCCCCCCCCCTTCCCAGCCACAATAAAAGGCGAAACACTGCAAAACAGCCTAATCTATTTTCAGTGGCGACCTTTGCTAAGCATTAAGTGAGCATGACCGCAACAAAATTACTTTTATAGCCGCGCTGTCATCGATTTTTAATGATGAGTCGAAATTTTGCTTGAATCCCATAGTTTCGTTCATTTATCATTGTCATCATTCCAAGGTCTAGGAGTATGCAATTATTCTCTATACGAGCCCGATCGTTCATAATTATTTCAATTGTTAATTCAAACTAAACCAAGTTTGATGACGGATTTCCTGGCCGCATACGATCCCAGTGTGAAGGAAGAAATAATGATAACTCCATCACGTCTGGCCATCTAGAAATAGGCCACCGTCCAATTCTCTTCTACTAAGTTAGAGCCACTTCTATCACGCACGATATAATTTCATCTAAGCTTCAGCTGAGCGCAAAAAAACATATTGTCTGAAGGATGAAATTTACACACCAAGATGGCAAGAAAAATGCAGTTTCGCTTATTTACGGCCTGTATCCACATCACTCTTAAAACATTGCCAACGAAATCGTATGTCATATATTCTTCATCCAGTCAGAACCTTCTCGAGAGTCTAACCGAACCACAGCCTCTCATGCCAAGAATATCATCCGACAACTAGAATATGGACCAGACACGTAAGCCACGTGATCTAGCCTACACCTACTAAGCATACAAGACGTGAATCCCAAATAAGGTGTAGTCTGTGGTTTCTACTTTCTCATTGGCTTAGCAAGTTGTCTTTTCCCCGTGCCTCCACACAAGCAAGCGACGACGCTGTGGTCGTCCACGCCGACGTTGGAGGGCAGCGGCCCACTTTGAGCCGAGACACGGTGTATTAGCATAGTCACCCATGCAAGTGATCCGACCGGGCTTCGAACCCCGGTGCGGTCAGATAGGATATAGGATTATGCTAGCGAGTATCCCTGATTTGAAATGAGCGGCAATGCAATGCATTGCTGTCCTACATTGCAGTGGTCGTCTAGACTCGGTGTAAGTTTCGTTCAGAAACTTGTTCTAGAATAAACAGACAGAAACAGACTGGATACTGTTTTTCTGTGGATAATGAGAGCGGTAAAGGTTAGGTGGTCTCATAATGTCATTAACTGGCATTCAGAAATATCATTTTACACCCAAGTGAAATTGCGTAGTTTTTGTATAACTAGAGTAGCGATTCAAGAATGAAATATGTTTTAGAATCAGTTGGAAAACTATGGTGCGTTGCTTTGACTTGTTTCGAAATAGTGCCATAAATAGCGTGAATATGTTGCTTTGAAATGCATACCTTGGCATTTACCTTGTTAGGGTATACCTTCTTAAAATTTTTCGATAACATTTAATATCTGAGAAATAAGCAAGGTCCTAAAATTCTTAGCCATCGGGAAGTACTCTACCAAGTTTATTAACCTGAACGTAATGTTACACTAGTCATCTCTGGCCTGTAATCTCGCATACAAATAAATAAGAAATATTATCTCAAAACGATATCTCGTATCAGCTAAAACACTTCAGTTCGAGCTATAAATTGTGGATTGTGGACTCAATCAGACCCCTGCCTCTTATGCATCACGCGCGGCTCATCGCTCGACGTCTTTGCGCGAGAAAAAAAGCATTAGCCATCAGCTTTGATTCAGGTGTTAATTGCCTGAATATCTCCTGTACATCTCGTCACACTTCGAAGGCTTGGAATTGACATCAAAGCCATCGCTGTCGATGATGTTCGCAGTACTCAGTATTCACGCCATCTTCTTACCCTGAGAATCAACTTCGCAACGCAACAGGGAAAGATCAGTATTAAAAATGCATCGCCTTGATATCGAGAGAAGAAAGTGATTCTGGAGCCGGACCCTCTAAATATCGTGATCTAATACCGGTGAAGTCCGATAAATCGTTTTATCTTGTTCTACATACTGTCTTATCGGAATTCCATCATCGCTATGCTAACTATTAACAATTTTTTGAATTAAGTCACATTAGAATTCTCGCGATAAGATAGCGATGTGTATCAGATAAACAATTAATATGCGAAGGTATTTGTTGCTCGGCAAGGAAGCTACACATGTGTTTTAGTTTAGTCCGAAAACCGTTCAAGGATTTTCTAGTCAAAGTTTTTATTAGTTATTCAAATAATAGATGGAAAAACACCATGTTTGCACTTACAGCTCTGTTCTACATAACGAAATATTTCTGGGGACTCAGGTAAGATTCCGGCATGCTATTTACATTTTTAAGTTGATAACTTGGTTATAACAGCGATATAGCTTTAAAAAAACGTTCAATTTGAATCACCACCGCTATGATTGTGTGTAGAATCAAGCAACAGCGTTCGTTGCAGATAAAAGCATGGCACGAGTACACAATCTGTTATATAAGTTGTCACTTGCCATTTTAAAAATGAGGTATGGCAAACATGACATACAAGCCGAAGTATTTTACTACCAGCCATAATCAATAAGTAAGCGTGCATAATTCAGCAAGTGCAATGTCACCCTCGACAAGACGGTAGAACTTATTGCAATGAGGCAATGAGGTATAATGATGGCGATTTAACGCCAATTTTGTGTCAAAGTCTTTCTGAAGCTTTGGCCCAGAAACTTAGCTTATCACAGTAGAGCGCTTATACAAGTAATTATGTGTTGTAATACGGGTAGTATCCACTTTACAGATGTAATAGCTCTAAGTCTCTTCATACATGAATAAATGTTTCAGAATCCCACAGACATTATTACCAATACCTATTTATATATCAAAAAAGTATTCAAATTTTAATTATAGAATCGAAAACTCACATTTAAAAAATCTAAACACCATACAGATAAAACCTACACGGACATTATTCGCTTTGTGAAGTGCATTTTCACTGACAGAAAAAAATATCTCAGGCAGAACAAAACTAAATTTTAAATGAATTACCTGCCCCTATACGTTGACATGCAAACTGAGAGCTTCGTTGTTGACGTGTGCTCATGATAGCGTGTCCGGATTATTCGCATTGGCAAGTAAGGGTTGCGATTTATGTCGTGACACGGTCGAAGTGGCCGAGCTGGCACCTGACTTGTTCGTCGACCTGAGGGGTCATCCTGATAGACAGATACCGATGCAGATCTTTGCACATAGACTGTCCGAGAAAAATAATCAACATTGTTTTCAAGTTAATAAAATAACAACATCAAACTCTGTGTGGTGCAGTGACTAAAAAAACAAACAAATCTATAGAATGCAGGGATGGCACTTACATTTCATTTGCAAGTTGTGATGTTCTTTGCTTGTGGTCAAGCTGGTATAACTTGCTTGTTAAATTAACAACAGAAACTTATCTTCAGATTGGAAATCGAGCCCCAAAATTCACCCACCGTGGGTATACTGATTTATAATTGAGCTCAAATTCTTATTTTTAATCGGTAATTAAAATGTACCTTCCATGCAATGCAAAGCGTTTAGCAGTTCGGATCGATCCCAAAATACCTAAAGTGTTATTTCATCCACTATAACCGATAATTTTCGATAAAATCAACCCGACCGAACACGTGGACACCATCAATATTTTGTTAGCTACAATTGATGAGTCGTTGCCCCTGTGTTGGCGCACGCAACCCCCGGCTGTAGTGGGGGTTGCATAGTCAGTAGCGTTGCGGGCGCTAACGAGGACGCTAGCTTAGGCGTCGCGGCGGCCTCTTATCTCTGCTGGCATGCTGCTAGTAAGTGATCTCACAGACAGTGCACCGTTCGGGTCCAGGCCCAAGTCAAGACGCCGGTGGAGGTAATGCGAATTGCGACTCCAGATAGGTTGATTTAGACATTTTGTAGCCGATGCAATTTTGAACGCCTAATCGTTTGGTCTTAGGAGGGACAATATGATAAGTAAGCAGGTAGAATTTCTTGAAATTAATTCGTGGCCTGAACAATCTGAATTTTGTACGACTCTTATTTGAATTTGACAATGAGAAACAAAGAGCAAATATTCAAAATAACAAAAACAGGTCTATAAAAAGACACGTGATATATCTGTAGCTTTCGTGGTGGGCTGTGTTTATCATGACCTACGTGTTCATAACTTAATGCGTCTTGGTAACGAATTCGATATTAAAATATGCAGAGTTCTTCTGAATGCAGTGCATGCCAAGGCTTACTTTGCCTCGTGTACACTTGGGTGTACTGTCACCCCATACTTAACCATACCAATTATTGAAACAAAATGTCGGCCAAACCGTACAAAATTTCCTTGAAAGTTGGAACCATGTAATTAGGCACCTACGACCCCCCACGAAAAATCTAGCCCTGCACACTAAAAATAAATCCCTTCCCTGACGTGACGTTAAAATTTAATGGGTCAGTGTGTTGAACTAGGTATAGTGTTAGCAAGTATATCCCACCACGCTACAACCGTGCGAATAAAACCCGGGGCCGAGAAACACGTGCTTATAACACAGTACCAATCATTAAAGCAAAGATTAGAATACGGCCGTGACTTCTAGATACAAATAAGCTATAAATCTCGCTTCACACATGTAAATTTTAGGCGTAGATAATCTGAATCGATTCCGCTATCCTTCTAGCGTAGTGCTTGAAGAGAGCGAAGACCTGTCGACTTGACCCGAGACCCCGTTTAAATATTCCCGGCACAGTTCTCAGTAAAAAGCACGCAATCGGATCCCCCACCCCCGGGCAACACGCCACCCACGTCATTACACCCCCTCGATGGTCAAGATTGGGTCACTTCACAAGGTTCAGTTCCGAGGAATAAAACAGCATGATAATGGCCGAGTTATGGATTTTAGGAATTGTCTTGCAGGATTTGTAGCGGCCAAGGGCAAGACATGCAAAAGCGTTCGCCCTCCCCCTCCCCCGAGTCTGATTCTGCCGCAATCAACCCTTTTTTTATCAAGCTACTGGCATCAAACAAAGAAACACCCCCTTTTCAAATGATTGACCAGCATTACGATAGGTCAGTCAGGGTCAGAAGATTGCGTCACCATGGCGACTGTCCCAAGTGGTTAATGAGCCACCGCATAGTGTGCGTTAGTACTTCTATGCAGATGCTGTTTGATAGATTGGTAGCCATCACGACGTGAGCATGTTTGGCCCACGTCTCACAGTAACGACCGCCACCAAATTTCACGCGCCATCTAGAGTAGTCTGCAGACAAACATTTTTCACACTTTTATTTTTTTGGTAACCGTCTGTTTTCACCGGAGTCTGCCAAAGACGGCATTCTTTGATGGAAGGGTTATCAGAATACATGTAAGATTAAAGGACTTCAATGATAGCGAACATTAATATTTATTTGGACAGCGAGCGAGCTTTATCTGGATTGCATTGCTATGTTCAGTGGTAACGCTCACCAGCCTTGGCTTATCATGATTTCCCACGTCTATTCCAGGACCCTTATTCAGTGTTCATTCGCTTTTCAGCTTCTAATTCTGCGGCTTTGGGTCAATTTCTACTTCTGTTTTCTACTCCCTTAGCAAACACAATCAGAAGTGGTCCCAAAGCCGCATAACGAAACTGAAAAAGTTACCGAAATGCAGGCAAACGCAGGAACTGTCCTTCCACGATCTTGACACTAACGATTTCTTACCTTTCACCGCATCAAGTATTTCTTGAGCACTTGCGAGTCTTCCAAGATTCACACAGTCGCTAATCTTGCGCGAATTTCGCAGACGACACCGCTGCGTGCACGGCAAGGGCTACGACGGCCCGCCGTTCGACCAGGAGACCGAGGCGAGCTTCCAGGGGCTGACATCGAGCAGCCACGCCGCGTTCCCTGCCCACCACGATGTCGACCGGCCGCATCTGCAGCGTCTGCACAGCGCGATGGACCGGCCGCAGGGCACGATCGAGACGGTCACCGCCTACCGGGCAGACTACGACGAGAAGCACGCCGACAGGCAGACAAGGTGGGCGAGATGCAGCCGGGTTGAAGATGGTGGTAGAGGATGCGATGTGGCATGGGATCGCGAGTTAACCTAGGATTATGTGGCCAAGATGGTCCTCTATGTAGAAATGCATTTTTTCGATGCAGTGACATGATCTACGCCATATTGTTAGAATAGAATGAGTAGGATCTACCGTCGACTAGATAACAGCTATAGCTCAACATTTACAAGACAACTAAAGAAATGCATTCCCAAAGTTAACCAATCTCAGTGCCATTCCATCCCATCCTGTGCCATTCTAAAATATAGAATTGAAATAAACTATAACCATAAACTCTAAATTTTGAAACTCAACAAAAACAGGCAGATTTGCTATCTAAACGCATAAATTTGCTCTAGAAAATTACACAATTGGTGAGTCAACCCTAATATTAATATCTCTAGAGGATTTTCGAAAGTCCATACCATTTTAAGAACTTTTTTTACTTATTAAAACTAGTTTGAACTTCACGCCGAAAGTTGGTTACCACCTGGTAGTGAAGAGGTTACCACAAACAGGATCACGTGAATGTTACATTAAAAGTCTGACTTTCACACGATCATCTGTGATCATTTGTAATATCTAATCGTGAATGTCAATATAAAATCACAAACATCTACTGCGAAGTTAGAATTCAAATCGAAACTAACAATTTCTTATGGCAAATCACCCTTAATTTAGTTTCAATACTTAAACACTGATTATGCAAATCAGACTCGCGGTGAAAGATATTGACATTCCCCGACATGCTTACCCCTTCCAGATACAAGTACGACGACCACCTGCACATGGAGGGTGAATTCTACGGCAGCCACCGCACCACCGAGGACTTCTCCCACACCAGAGGCGACCGGGCGCCGGTCGTACGCCACGAAGACCACCTCAAGCTGGAGGGTGAATTCACCGGAACCCGCAGGAACGACATGACGACCTCCAGAGGCGAGCGTGCCGAGATAGTCAAGCACGGCGACCACTTGAAACTGGAGGGCGAATTCACCGGGACGCGACGCGACGAGTTCACCACGCTGCGAGGAGAAAGAGCGGAGATTGTGAAACACGAAGACCATTTAAAGATGGAGGGTGAATTTATGGGGACGCGCAGAGATGAATTCGCTAGCGTTAAGGTAACTCGCTCGTCGCCGACGAGGCCAACGGACAACTTGAAGCCGGAAGGAGAGTTCGACCGGCCGGATAAAGACAAGTACGGTCCTGGGGAACGGGTTACACCCATCAAACATGCAGACAACTTGAAGCCGGAGGGAGACTTTGATCGTCCGAGCAAGACGGGGTACAGCCCTGGACAGCGTCCTGATGCCACCAGGCCCAAGGACAACTTGAGGCCGGAAGGAGAGTTCGACCGGCCGGATAAAGACAAGTACGGTCCTGGGGAACGGGTTACACCCATCAAACATGCAGACAACTTGAAGCCGGAGGGAGACTTTGACCGGCCGAGCAAGACGGGGTACATCCCTGGACAGCGTCCTGATGCCACCAGACCCAAGGACAACTTGAAGCCGGAAGGGGAGTTCGACCGGCCGGATAAAGACAAGTACGGTCCTGGGGAACGGGTTACACCCATCAAACATGCAGACAACTTGAAGCCGGAGGGAGACTTTGACCGGCCGAGCAAGACGGGGTACAGCCCTGGACAGCGTCCTGATGCCACCAGGCCCAAGGACAACTTGAAGCCGGAAGGGGAGTTCGACCGGCCGGATAAAGACAAGTACGGTCCTGGGGAACGGGTTACACCCATCAAACATGCAGACAACTTGAAGCCGGAGGGAGACTTTGACCGGCCGAGCAAGACGGGGTACAGCCCTGGACAGCGTCCTGATGCCACCAGGCCCAAGGACAACTTGAAGCCGGAAGGGGAGTTTTCCGGCACGCGAAGGGACGAGTTTACGGTGGTCAGAGGAGAACGAGCCGAGGTGCGACGCCGTGAAGATAATTTGAAAGTTGAAGGGACATTCACAGGTACGTCTGGAATTTTTCAGAGGGAATGCTTCACTTGAGAGTTTTGAGTAAATCAATGAACAAGAACAGTATTTAGGACCGAACTGTGTGTTTTTTGATGTAAAGCTTTAAACCAGTTTGTATATACTTATAATGTTTTCACTAATAACCCTTAATTTACTTATATCAGTTTCAATTCCACCCTCTGATAAAGTGATGGCTTAAGTTAGTGTTATCTTCAATCAGACACGGCGATAGAAAGAAAAGCGAAGCGAAGAGAAGGGCAACAATGCTGACGAACAGCAAAGCTGCCATGTTGCTTTGTGCTCTGCATTGTAAAACGTCGAGATGTGACTTGCAACGTCGTGGTTTGCAGACGAAACGACATCGTCCGCCGAGTTCAAGGGCGAGCTGGGCGAGGTGTCGCCGATGGTCCGTCGCAACACGTGGACGAAGCTGGAGGGCGAGCGGTACAGCGAGACCACGAGCCGCAGTGAATTCAAAGAGTTTACCAGCAGCGTCGAGCGGACTGAGCAGGTCAAGCGGCGCTCGGACAACCTCGTCATCGGTGCGGGGGAATTCAAGGCAAGCGGCATCATCACTCACAGCTACTAGACCTTTTTTTTGGAAATCAAATGTCGTTTTGACATCCGCGATAGTAACTAGAAATGCGAGAAATATGTCTCTTTTCGTCCATAAAAAAGCACAAAAAAATCTTCAGTGGCGTACATGGAGTATGTCTCTTATTGGCATGAAGTTTAAATAAATCAACCAAAGTCATCAAATGAGAATTTACTTCTCGGCCGGCTGGCATTATTGTGTTTTAAAGATTTGACATGAGATTTTAGTTCACGATTTTTTTGGTTTGTCAACAACTATGCAGGCAGTCAAGACAAGTATTCATAATTGTTCATCCTTTCTGCGTGCAGGCAGTACTGATAAGCGAGGCTGCTAGTAGTGCCTGTCATCAACTTACCTTTATCAATTTCCGAAATGAATGTGCCACTGCGACGATAGAAGCAAACAGCCCTTCTCTTAACCTGCAACAAAAAAATATATAATTTGTAACATAGTAATAACCAAGGTATCTTCCGCAAACAATCTAAAGATGGTTGTTGTGTTATTATTATCTTCCAGAGCACCACCCAGAAACAAGAAGACTTCAAGGCGTTCTCGCCGGAGCGCGTAGTGGGCAAGAAACAGCCGGACAACCTGTTGTTGCCGGCCGGCGACTTCGTCGACTCCCCGCGTTCCCGCGACGACTACCCGCGGTATGAGATCCTTCCGAAGGACGCGATCTACCGGCAGGGCGACAACCTGGTGACCACGGGCGTCTTCCAGGGCGTGACCAGCTCGCGCCAGGACTTCCAGGGACAACAGGTAACCAGCAGGACCGAGGTCACGCGCCACCATGACAATCTGATTTCAGCAGGGAACATGACATTTGAATCGTCGACTCAGAGTGAGTTCACCGAGAAGAATGTGCCAAGAGAAAAGCCGGAGAGAAGACGAACGTGGACCAAGCAAGATGCCGAGCGTCACTTCGAAACGACCTCCTCGGAGGAATATGTGTCTTATAAAAACCAACAGAGTAGACAGGTGCAGGTTAAGCATACTGATAATTTGACAATGGAGGGAACATTCGAGGGCACAAGGCGGTCGACTGATGAATTTAAACAAGTGAAAAGCGACAAGGCTGTCGTCAAGAAACCGAAAGACAATCTAAAACCCGAAGGAGAATTTGAGAGACCTAAATCACCAGTTAAATATAAGCCAGGGGAAAGAGCGGAGGTTAAGAAACCAAAGGATAACTTGAAACCGGAGGGGGAATTCGGAGGATTTTCACGAGCAAGGGATGATTATCAACCAACCAGGGGAGATCGAGCAGATGTCAAAAAGCCAACGGATAACTTAATGCCAGAGGGTGAATTTGAGCGACCGCAACCAGTTAAATATAGTCCAGGAAAGCGGCCAGATGCAACTAAACCGACCGATAATCTGAAACCGGAAGGTGATTTTGAGAGACCGGAGCAAATGATTTATAGGACTGGAGAAAGATTCGAAACAAAAAAGCCAAAAGACAACCTGAAACCGGAGGGTGACTTTGAGAGACCGACAAAGAAACCAAATCAATATCAACCAGGTGAAAGAGCAGAAGTGAAACGACCAAAAGATAATCTGCGACCGGAAGGGGAATTTGAAAGACCAGAACATTCCAAATACAGCCCAGGCAAACGACCAGATGCCACAAAGCCCTTAGATAACTTAAAACCAGAAGGGAAATTTGAAAGACCTGAGCAAAACAAATATCAGCCAGGAGAGAGATTTGAAACGGTAAAACCAAAAGATAATCTTCGACCGGAGGGAGACTTTGATAGACCTGAAAAAGAAAAATATAAACCTGGTGAGAGATATGACGCAAAGAAGCCAAAAGACAACCTAAGGCCAGAAGGAGATTTCAATAGACCACAGAAGTCGACATTCATTCCGGCCGAGAGACCTAAACAGAAGAAACCTGAAGACAATCTCAAGCCTGAAGGAGATTTTCAAAAGAAAGAGTCTCACGAGTTCTCGCCTAGTAAACGTCCCGAGCCCACCAAGCCGAAGGATAACTTGCGTCCAGAGGGTGAATTTGACCGCCCGGAGAGTGCCAAGTATCGCCCCGCAGAGCGCCCAGAACCTACCAAGCCTCGCGACAATCTCAAGCCGGAGGGTGACTTTGAGCGTCCCGAGAAAGAGAAATACAAACCTGGCGAACGATACGACGCCAAGAAGCCGAAGGACAACCTGCGACCTGAAGGCAACTTTGAGAGGCCCGAGCATTCTGAATTTGTGCCCGCAGAGAGGCCAAAGCAGAAGAAACCAGAAGATAATCTTCGGCCCGAGGGAGAATTCCAGAAGAAAGAACCTCAATATTACTCTCCAAGCAAACGTCCTGAACCGACAATACCGCGGGACAATCTGAGACCAGAGGGCAACTTCGAAAGGCCGGAGAAGGAAAAATACAAGCCCGGCGAGAGGTTCGATGCCAAAAAACCGCAAGACAATCTTAGGCCGGAAGGGAACTTCGAAAGGCCCGAACATTCGAAATTCGTACCTGCAGAAAGACAAAAACAGAAGAAACCAGAAGATAATCTGAAACCGGAAGGAGAATTCCAAAAGAAACAACCTCAAGAATATTCGCCTAGTAAACGTCCCGAGCCCACCAAGCCGAAGGATAACTTGCGTCCAGAGGGTGAATTTGACCGCCCGGAGGGTGCCAAGTATCGTCCCGCAGAGCGCCCAGAACCTACCAAGCCTCGCGACAATCTCAAGCCGGAGGGTGACTTTGAGCGTCCCGAGAAAGAAAAATACAAACCTGGCGAACGATACGACGCCAAGAAGCCGAAGGACAACCTGCGACCTGAAGGCAACTTTGAGAGGCCCGAGCATTCTGAATTTGTGCCCGCAGAGAGGCCAAAGCAGAAGAAACCAGTAGATAATCTTCGGCCTGAGGGAGAATTCCAAAAGAAAGAATCACAAGCGTATTCGCCGAGTAAAAGGCCTGAACCAACGAAACCGAAAGACAACTTGAAACCAGAGGGTGAGTTTACACGACCGGAAGAGCCACGTAAATTCCGCCCAGCAGAACGAACTGAAATAATCAAGCATGAAGATAACCTAATCATGGAAGGAGAGTGGGAAGTAAGAAGATCAAGGGATGATTATTCCTCAACACGAAGTGAGAAAGTTGAAGTCATCAGGCATTTAGATAATCTTCGAATGGAGGGAGAATTTGTTGACATGAGATACAAAGAAGATTTTAAGGTTGTTAAGGGTGACCGCGCAGATGTCAAAAAACCAAAAGATAACCTTCAACCAGAGGGGACATTTGAAAGACCAGAGAGAGAAAAATTCACACCAGGGGAAAGATTCGAAACAAAAAAACCCAAGGATAATCTCAGGCCCGAAGGCAAATTTGAGCGACCAGAGCATTCCGAGTTTGTTCCTGCCGAGAGACCGAAACAAAAGAAGCCTGAAGATAACCTGCGTCCAGAGGGAGAATTCCAGCAACGGGAGCCCCAAGAGTATTCTCCTGGAAAACGTCCCGAGCCCACCAAGCCGAAGGATAACTTGCGTCCAGAGGGTGAATTTGACCGCCCGGAGAGTGCCAAGTATCGTCCCGCAGAGCGCCCAGAACCTACCAAGCCTCGCGACAATCTCAAGCCGGAGGGTGACTTTGAGCGTCCCGAGAAAGAGAAATACAAACCTGGAGAACGATACGACGCCAAGAAGCCGAAGGACAACCTGCGACCTGAAGGCAACTTTGAGAGGCCCGAGCATTCTGAATTTGTGCCCGCAGAGAGGCCAAAGCAGAAGAAACCAGAAGATAACCTGCGACCTGAAGGCGACTTCCAGAAGCGAGAGCCTCTCGAGTATTCTCCGAGCAAGCGTCCAGAGGCGACCAAGCCCAAGGACAACCTGCGTCCCGAAGGTGAATTCGATCGGCCCGAGAGCGCCAAATATCGTCCGGCGGAGCGTCCTGAACAGACCAAGCCACGCGACAATCTCAAGCCCGAGGGAGACTTCGAGAGACCGGACAAAGAAAAGTACCAGCCCGGCGAACGATTCGATGCGAAGAAGCCGAAAGATAATCTTAGGCCTGAAGGTAAATTCGAGCGCCCCGAACACTCCGAGTTCGTACCTGCCGAACGACCGAAGCAGAAGAAACCGGAGGATAATCTCCGCCCAGAGGGAGAATTCCAGAAGAAGGAACCTCAATATTACTCGCCCAGCAAACGTCCTGAACCGACAATACCGCGGGACAATCTGAAACCAGAGGGCGACTTTGAGAGACCGGAGAAGGAAAAGTACAAGCCCGGCGAGAGGTTCGAAGCGAAGAAACCCAAGGATAACCTGCGGCCTGAAGGCACATTCGAGCGACCCGAGTACTCGGAATTCGTTCCTGCTGAAAGACCTAAGCAGAAGAAGCCCGAAGACAACCTGAAATCAGAAGGTGCGTTCCCACAGAGGGAGACTCCTGAGTATTCACCAAGTAAACGGCCTGAACCGTCCAAGCCTCGCGATAATCTGAAACCCGAGGGTGACTTTGAGCGGCCAGAGAAAGAGAAATATAAGCCGGGCGAGCGATACGACGCGAAGAAGCCCAAGGACAATTTGAGACCCGAAGGCAATTTTGAACGCCCTGAGCACACCGAATTCATTCCTGCCGAAAGACCAAAACAGAAGAGGCCGGAAGACAATCTGAAGCCAGAAGGTGATTTCCCGCAACGCGAGCCCCAGCAATTTTCTCCCAGCAAACGGCCCGAACCAACCAAGCCTCGCGACAATCTGAAGCCAGAAGGAGACTTTGAGCGACCGGAAAAAGAAAAGTATCAGCCTGGAGAGAGATTTGACGCCAAGAAGCCTAAGGACAACTTACGGCCAGAAGGCAAATTTGAGCGACCAGAGCATTCCGAGTTTGTTCCTGCCGAGAGACCGAAACAAAAGAAGCCTGAAGATAACCTGCGTCCAGAGGGAGAATTCCAGCAACGGGAGCCCCAAGAGTATTCTCCTGGAAAACGTCCCGAGCCCACCAAGCCGAAGGATAACTTGCGTCCAGAGGGTGAATTTGACCGCCCGGAGAGTGCCAAGTATCGTCCCGCAGAGCGCCCAGAACCTACCAAGCCTCGCGACAATCTCAAGCCGGAGGGTGACTTTGAGCGTCCCGAGAAAGAGAAATACAAACCTGGAGAACGATACGACGCCAAGAAGCCGAAGGACAACCTGCGACCTGAAGGCAACTTTGAGAGGCCCGAGCATTCTGAATTTGTGCCCGCAGAGAGGCCAAAGCAGAAGAAACCAGAAGATAACCTGCGACCTGAAGGCGACTTCCAGAAGCGAGAGCCTCTCGAGTATTCTCCGAGCAAGCGTCCAGAGGCGACCAAGCCCAAGGACAACCTGCGTCCCGAAGGTGAATTCGATCGGCCCGAGAGCGCCAAATATCGTCCGGCGGAGCGTCCTGAACAGACCAAGCCACGCGACAATCTCAAGCCCGAGGGAGACTTCGAGAGACCGGACAAAGAAAAGTACCAGCCCGGCGAACGATTCGATGCGAAGAAGCCGAAAGATAATCTTAGGCCTGAAGGTAAATTCGAGCGCCCCGAACACTCCGAGTTCGTACCTGCCGAACGACCGAAGCAGAAGAAACCGGAGGATAATCTCCGCCCAGAGGGAGAATTCCAGAAGAAGGAACCTCAATATTACTCGCCCAGCAAACGTCCTGAACCGACAATACCGCGGGACAATCTGAAACCAGAGGGCGACTTTGAGAGACCGGAGAAGGAAAAGTACAAGCCCGGCGAGAGGTTCGAAGCGAAGAAACCCAAGGATAACCTGCGGCCTGAAGGCACATTCGAGCGACCCGAGCACTCGGAATTCGTTCCTGCTGAAAGACCTAAGCAGAAGAAGCCCGAAGACAACCTGAAATCAGAAGGTGCGTTCCCACAGAGGGAGACTCCTGAGTATTCACCAAGTAAACGGCCTGAACCGTCCAAGCCTCGCGATAATCTGAAACCCGAGGGTGACTTTGAGCGGCCAGAGAAAGAGAAATATAAGCCAGGCGAGCGATACGACGCGAAGAAGCCCAAGGACAATTTGAGACCCGAAGGCAATTTTGAACGCCCTGAGCACACCGAATTCATTCCTGCCGAAAGACCAAAACAGAAGAGGCCGGAAGACAATCTGAAGCCAGAAGGTGACTTCCCGCAACGCGAGCCCCAGCAATTTTCTCCCAGCAAACGGTCCGAACCAACCAAGCCTCGCGACAATCTGAAGCCAGAAGGAGACTTTGAGCGACCGGAAAAAGAAAAGTATCAGCCTGGAGAGAGATTTGACGCCAAGAAGCCTAAGGACAACTTACGGCCAGAAGGCAAATTTGAGCGACCAGAGCATTCCGAGTTTGTTCCTGCCGAGAGACCGAAACAAAAGAAGCCCGAAGATAACCTGCGACCAGAGGGAGAATTCCAGCAACGGGAGCCCCAAGAGTATTCTCCTGGAAAACGTCCCGAGCCCACCATGCCGAAGGATAACTTGCGTCCAGAGGGTGAATTTGACCGCCCGGAGAGTGCCAAGTATCGTCCCGCAGAGCGCCCAGAACCTACCAAGCCTCGCGACAATCTCAAGCCGGAGGGTGACTTTGAGCGTCCCGAGAAAGAGAAATACAAACCTGGCGAACGATACGACGCCAAGAAGCCGAAGGACAACCTGCGACCTGAAGGCAACTTTGAGAGGCCCGAGCATTCTGAATTTGTGCCCGCAGAGAGGCCAAAGCAGAAGAAACCAGAAGATAACCTGCGACCTGAAGGCGACTTCCAGAAGCGAGAGCCTCTCGAGTATTCTCCGAGCAAGCGTCCAGAGGCGACCAAGCCCAAGGACAACCTGCGTCCCGAAGGTGAATTCGATCGGCCCGAGAGCGCCAAATATCGTCCGGCGGAGCGTCCTGAACAGACCAAGCCACGCGACAATCTCAAGCCCGAGGGAGACTTCGAGAGACCGGACAAAGAAAAGTACCAGCCCGGCGAACGATTCGATGCGAAGAAGCCGAAAGATAATCTTAGGCCTGAAGGTAAATTCGAGCGCCCCGAACACTCCGAGTTCGTACCTGCCGAACGACCGAAGCAGAAGAAACCGGAGGATAATCTCCGCCCAGAGGGAGAATTCCAGAAGAAGGAACCTCAATATTACTCGCCCAGCAAACGTCCTGAACCGACAATACCGCGGGACAATCTGAAACCAGAGGGCGACTTTGAGAGACCGGAGAAGGAAAAGTACAAGCCCGGCGAGAGGTTCGAAGCGAAGAAACCCAAGGATAACCTGCGGCCTGAAGGCACATTCGAGCGACCCGAGCACTCGGAATTCGTTCCTGCTGAAAGACCTAAGCAGAAGAAGCCCGAAGACAACCTGAAATCAGAAGGTGCGTTCCCACAGAGGGAGACTCCTGAGTATTCACCAAGTAAACGGCCTGAACCGTCCAAGCCTCGCGATAATCTGAAACCCGAGGGTGACTTTGAGCGGCCAGAGAAAGAGAAATATAAGCCGGGCGAGCGATACGACGCGAAGAAGCCCAAGGACAATTTGAGACCCGAAGGCAATTTTGAACGCCCTGAGCACACCGAATTCATTCCTGCCGAAAGACCAAAACAGAAGAGGCCGGAAGACAATCTGAAGCCAGAAGGTGATTTCCCGCAACGCGAGCCCCAGCAATTTTCTCCCAGCAAACGGCCCGAACCAACCAAGCCTCGCGACAATCTGAAGCCAGAAGGAGACTTTGAGCGACCGGAAAAAGAAAAGTATCAGCCTGGAGAGAGATTTGACGCCAAGAAGCCTAAGGACAACTTACGGCCAGAAGGCAAATTTGAGCGACCAGAGCATTCCGAGTTTGTTCCTGCCGAGAGACCGAAACAAAAGAAGCCTGAAGATAACCTGCGTCCAGAGGGAGAATTCCAGCAACGGGAGCCCCAAGAGTATTCTCCTGGAAAACGTCCCGAGCCCACCAAGCCGAAGGATAACTTGCGTCCAGAGGGTGAATTTGACCGCCCGGAGAGTGCCAAGTATCGTCCCGCAGAGCGCCCAGAACCTACCAAGCCTCGCGACAATCTCAAGCCGGAGGGTGACTTTGAGCGTCCCGAGAAAGAGAAATACAAACCTGGAGAACGATACGACGCCAAGAAGCCGAAGGACAACCTGCGACCTGAAGGCAACTTTGAGAGGCCCGAGCATTCTGAATTTGTGCCCGCAGAGAGGCCAAAGCAGAAGAAACCAGAAGATAACCTGCGACCTGAAGGCGACTTCCAGAAGCGAGAGCCTCTCGAGTATTCTCCGAGCAAGCGTCCAGAGGCGACCAAGCCCAAGGACAACCTGCGTCCCGAAGGTGAATTCGATCGGCCCGAGAGCGCCAAATATCGTCCGGCGGAGCGTCCTGAACAGACCAAGCCACGCGACAATCTCAAGCCCGAGGGAGACTTCGAGAGACCGGACAAAGAAAAGTACCAGCCCGGCGAACGATTCGATGCGAAGAAGCCGAAAGATAATCTTAGGCCTGAAGGTAAATTCGAGCGCCCCGAACACTCCGAGTTCGTACCTGCCGAACGACCGAAGCAGAAGAAACCGGAGGATAATCTCCGCCCAGAGGGAGAATTCCAGAAGAAGGAACCTCAATATTACTCGCCCAGCAAACGTCCTGAACCGACAATACCGCGGGACAATCTGAAACCAGAGGGCGACTTTGAGAGACCGGAGAAGGAAAAGTACAAGCCCGGCGAGAGGTTCGAAGCGAAGAAACCCAAGGATAACCTGCGGCCTGAAGGCACATTCGAGCGACCCGAGCACTCGGAATTCGTTCCTGCTGAAAGACCTAAGCAGAAGAAGCCCGAAGACAACCTGAAATCAGAAGGTGCGTTCCCACAGAGGGAGACTCCTGAGTATTCACCAAGTAAACGGCCTGAACCGTCCAAGCCTCGCGATAATCTGAAACCCGAGGGTGACTTTGAGCGGCCAGAGAAAGAGAAATATAAGCCAGGCGAGCGATACGACGCGAAGAAGCCCAAGGACAATTTGAGACCCGAAGGCAATTTTGAACGCCCTGAGCACACCGAATTCATTCCTGCCGAAAGACCAAAACAGAAGAGGCCGGAAGACAATCTGAAGCCAGAAGGTGACTTCCCGCAACGCGAGCCCCAGCAATTTTCTCCCAGCAAACGGTCCGAACCAACCAAGCCTCGCGACAATCTGAAGCCAGAAGGAGACTTTGAGCGACCGGAAAAAGAAAAGTATCAGCCTGGAGAGAGATTTGACGCCAAGAAGCCTAAGGACAACTTACGGCCAGAAGGCAAATTTGAGCGACCAGAGCATTCCGAGTTTGTTCCTGCCGAGAGACCGAAACAAAAGAAGCCCGAAGATAACCTGCGACCAGAGGGAGAATTCCAGCAACGGGAGCCCCAAGAGTATTCTCCTGGAAAACGTCCCGAGCCCACCATGCCGAAGGATAACTTGCGTCCAGAGGGTGAATTTGACCGCCCGGAGAGTGCCAAGTATCGTCCCGCAGAGCGCCCAGAACCTACCAAGCCTCGCGACAATCTCAAGCCGGAGGGTGACTTTGAGCGTCCCGAGAAAGAGAAATACAAACCTGGCGAACGATACGACGCCAAGAAGCCGAAGGACAACCTGCGACCTGAAGGCAACTTTGAGAGGCCCGAGCATTCTGAATTTGTGCCCGCAGAGAGGCCAAAGCAGAAGAAACCAGAAGATAACCTGCGACCTGAAGGCGACTTCCAGAAGCGAGAGCCTCTCGAGTATTCTCCGAGCAAGCGTCCAGAGGCGACCAAGCCCAAGGACAACCTGCGTCCCGAAGGTGAATTCGATCGGCCCGAGAGCGCCAAATATCGTCCGGCGGAGCGTCCTGAACAGACCAAGCCACGCGACAATCTCAAGCCCGAGGGAGACTTCGAGAGACCGGACAAAGAAAAGTACCAGCCCGGCGAACGATTCGATGCGAAGAAGCCGAAAGATAATCTTAGGCCTGAAGGTAAATTCGAGCGCCCCGAACACTCCGAGTTCGTACCTGCCGAACGACCGAAGCAGAAGAAACCGGAGGATAATCTCCGCCCAGAGGGAGAATTCCAGAAGAAGGAACCTCAATATTACTCGCCCAGCAAACGTCCTGAACCGACAATACCGCGGGACAATCTGAAACCAGAGGGCGACTTTGAGAGACCGGAGAAGGAAAAGTACAAGCCCGGCGAGAGGTTCGAAGCGAAGAAACCCAAGGATAACCTGCGGCCTGAAGGCACATTCGAGCGACCCGAGCACTCGGAATTCGTTCCTGCTGAAAGACCTAAGCAGAAGAAGCCCGAAGACAACCTGAAATCAGAAGGTGCGTTCCCACAGAGGGAGACTCCTGAGTATTCACCAAGTAAACGGCCTGAACCGTCCAAGCCTCGCGATAATCTGAAACCCGAGGGTGACTTTGAGCGGCCAGAGAAAGAGAAATATAAGCCAGGCGAGCGATACGACGCGAAGAAGCCCAAGGACAATTTGAGACCCGAAGGCAATTTTGAACGCCCTGAGCACACCGAATTCATTCCTGCCGAAAGACCAAAACAGAAGAGGCCGGAAGACAATCTGAAGCCAGAAGGTGACTTCCCGCAACGCGAGCCCCAGCAATTTTCTCCCAGCAAACGGTCCGAACCAACCAAGCCTCGCGACAATCTGAAGCCAGAAGGAGACTTTGAGCGACCGGAAAAAGAAAAGTATCAGCCTGGAGAGAGATTTGACGCCAAGAAGCCTAAGGACAACTTACGGCCAGAAGGCAAATTTGAGCGACCAGAGCATTCCGAGTTTGTTCCTGCCGAGAGACCGAAACAAAAGAAGCCCGAAGATAACCTGCGACCAGAGGGAGAATTCCAGCAACGGGAGCCCCAAGAGTATTCTCCTGGAAAACGTCCCGAGCCCACCATGCCGAAGGATAACTTGCGTCCAGAGGGTGAATTTGACCGCCCGGAGAGTGCCAAGTATCGTCCCGCAGAGCGCCCAGAACCTACCAAGCCTCGCGACAATCTCAAGCCGGAGGGTGACTTTGAGCGTCCCGAGAAAGAGAAATACAAACCTGGCGAACGATACGACGCCAAGAAGCCGAAGGACAACCTGCGACCTGAAGGCAACTTTGAGAGGCCCGAGCATTCTGAATTTGTGCCCGCAGAGAGGCCAAAGCAGAAGAAACCAGAAGATAACCTGCGACCTGAAGGCGACTTCCAGAAGCGAGAGCCTCTCGAGTATTCTCCGAGCAAGCGTCCAGAGGCGACCAAGCCCAAGGACAACCTGCGCCCCGAGGGTGAATTCGATCGGCCCGAGAGCGCCAAATATCGTCCGGCGGAGCGTCCTGAACAGACCAAGCCACGCGACAATCTCAAGCCCGAGGGAGACTTCGAGAGACCGGACAAAGAAAAGTACCAGCCCGGCGAACGATTCGATGCGAAGAAGCCGAAAGATAATCTTAGGCCTGAAGGTAAATTCGAGCGCCCCGAACACTCCGAGTTCGTACCTGCGGAGCGACCGAAGCAGAAGAAACCTATTGATAATTTAAGGCCGGAAGGTGAATTCCAGCAAAAGGAACCAACAGAATATTCGCCTAGCAAGAGGCCAGAACCAACCAAACCTAAGGACAACTTGAAGCCTGAAGGTGATTTTGTGCGACCTGTAGCAAATACAAAGTATTTACCAGCTGAACGAACCGAAATAATTAAACACAGGGACAACTTGGTTATGGAGGGTGAATGGGAAGTCCGAAGATCGAGGGATGATTATTCAACTGTGCGCACTGAAAGAGTGGAGGTTATAAGACATGAGGATAATCTGCGGGTTGAGGGCGATTTTATGGATCTCAGGTGCAAGGACGATTACAAGGTTGTTAAGGGAGAACGAGTTGACGTCAAGAGGCCAATTGACAATCTTAAGCCGGAGGGTGAATTTGAAAGGCCACAGGAACCATTGAAGTACAAGCCGGGAGAGAGGGCAGAAGTGAAGAAGCCGAAAGATAATTTGAGGCCTGAAGGAGAATTTGACAGACCAGAAGCACCTAAGGTTGGTCCAGGCGGTAGGGCGCCAATTGTGAAGCATCCTGACAATCTTAAGATGGAGGGAGATTTCGAGAAAAGGACACCAACCAAGTATCAGCCAGGAGAACGTGCAGATGTCAAGAAACCGAAGGACAACTTGCACCCTGAAGGAGAATTTGACAGACCAGAAGCACCTAAGGTTGGTCCAGGCGGTAGAGCGCCAATTGTGAAGCATCCTGACAATCTGAAGATGGAGGGAGATTTCGAGAAGAGGACACCAACCAAGTATCAGCCAGGTGAACGTGCAGATGTCAAGAAACCGAAGGACAACTTGCATCCTGAAGGAGAATTTGACCGACCAGAAGCACCTAAGGTTGGTCCAGGCGGTAGGGCGCCAATTGTGAAGCATCCTGACAATCTGAAGATGGAGGGAGATTTCGAAAAGAGGACACCAACCAAGTATCAGCCAGGTGAACGTGCAGATGTCAAGAAACCGAAGGACAACTTGCATCCTGAAGGAGAATTTGACCGACCAGAAGCACCTAAGGTTGGTCCAGGCGGTAGGGCGCCAATTGTGAAGCATCCTGACAATCTGAAGATGGAGGGAGACTTCGAGAAGAGGACACCAACCAAGTATCAGCCAGGTGAACGTGCAGATGTCAAGAAACCGAAGGACAACTTACACCCTGAAGGTGATTTTGACCGACCTGATGGACCACAGAAATATAAACGAGGCGAGCGCTCGGAAATAGTTAAGCATAAGGACAACCTAATAATGGAGGGTGATTGGGAAGTTAGGAGATCGAGGGATGATTATTCTTCGGTGCGCAGTGAACGTGTTGAGGTTATCAGACATGAAGACAATCTTCGAGTGGAAGGTGAATTTGTGGATTTAAGATACAAGGAAGATTACAAGGTTGTTAAGGGAGAACGAGCAGATGTCAAGAGGCCAATTGATAATCTTAAGCCGGAGGGTGAATTTGAAAGGCCACAGGAACCATTTAAGTACAAGCCTGGAGAGAGAGCAGAAGTGAAGAGGCCGAAAGACAATTTGAAGCCTGAAGGAGAATTTGACAGACCAGAAGCACCTAAGGTTGGTCCAGGCGGTAGGGCGCCAATTGTGAAGCATCCTGACAATCTGAAGATGGAGGGAGACTTCGAGAAGAGGACACCAACCAAGTATCAGCCAGGTGAACGTGCAGATGTCAAGAAACCGAAGGACAACATGCATCCTGAAGGAGAATTTGACCGACCAGAAGCACCTAAGGTTGGTCCAGGTGGTAGGGCGCCAATTGTTAAGCATCCAGACAATCTGAAGATGGAGGGAGACTTCGAGAAGAGGACACCAACCAAGTATCAGCCAGGTGAACGTGCAGATGTCAAGAAACCGAAGGACAACTTGCATCCTGAAGGAGAATTTGACCGACCAGAAGCACCTAAGGTTGGCCCAGGCGGTAGGGCGCCAATTGTGAAGCATCCTGACAATCTGAAGATGGAGGGAGACTTCGAGAAGAGGACACCAACCAAGTATCAGCCAGGTGAACGTGCAGATGTCAAGAAACCGAAGGACAACTTGCACCCTGAAGGAGAATTTGACAGACCAGAAGCAACTAAGGTTGGCCCAGGCGGTAGGGCGCCAATTGTGAAGCATCCTGACAATCTGAAGATGGAGGGAGACTTCGAGAAGAGGACACCAACCAAGTATCAGCCAGGTGAACGTGCAGATGTCAAGAAACCGAAGGACAACTTGCACCCTGAAGGAGAATTTGACAGACCAGAAGCAACTAAGGTTGGCCCAGGCGGTAGGGCGCCAATTGTGAAGCATCCTGACAATCTGAAGATGGAGGGAGACTTCGAGAAGAGGACACCAACCAAGTATCAGCCAGGTGAACGTGCAGATGTCAAGAAACCGAAGGACAACTTACACCCTGAAGGAGAATTTGACAGACCAGAAGCAACTAAGGTTGGCCCAGGCGGTAGGGCGCCAATTGTGAAGCATCCAGACAATCTTAAGATGGAGGGAGACTTCGAGAAAAGGACACCAACCAAGTATCAGCCAGGTGAACGTGCAGATGTCAAGAAACCGAAGGACAACTTGCATCCTGAAGGAGAATTTGACAGACCAGAAGCACCTAAGGTTGGCCCAGGCGGTAGGGCGCCAATTGTGAAGCATCCTGACAATCTGAAGATGGAGGGAGACTTCGAGAAGAGGACACCAACCAAGTATCAGCCAGGAGAACGCGCTGACGTTGTTAAGCACACTGACAATCTTACTTCTCACGGCGAGTTCACCAGCACTAGGAGCAGAGATGACTACCAAGCCGTCAGAGGTGAACGGTCTGAGGTTGTTAAACATGTCGATCATCTTGTTCTTGAGGGCGAGTTCGTTGATCATACTGCAAGAAACGATTACCATCAGTATAGTCAGACGGAGAGGACACAATTGGTCCAAAAGAGGGAGGATAACTTGAGAATGGAGGGTGAAATCGAAACATACAGATCCCGCGATGAGTTCACCGTGACCAAAGGCGATAGATCACCAGTAAAGAAACCCAAAGATAACCTGCAACCTGAAGGAGAATTTGAGAGACCATCTAAATCAGTGGTGTATACACCGGGCGAGCGAAGTGAAATAAGAAGACACGAAGATAATCTTCGCATGGAGGGCGATTTTGAAGTGAGAACATCGAGAGACGACTACTCTGCGGTACGCAGCGAACGTGTGGACGTGATTAGGCACGAGGACAATTTACGCGTCGAGGGTGAATTTGTAGATCTCAGATACAAAGAAGACTACAAGATGGTTAAGGGTGATCGCGCCGAAATCCGAAGACACGCTGATAATCTCAAACAGGAGGGTAAATTTGAAGGCAAACGTCGAACAAGCGATGATTTCCAGCAGAAAATTGGTGATCGAGTGTCGTCAGTCAGACATCCAGACAACTTGCGACCTGAAGGGGACTTTGACCGTCCAGAGAAGTCGAAGTACGGGCCAGGGGAACGTGCTAGCCCTGTGAAGCATCCTGACAACTTGCGGCTAGCAGGGGACTTTGATCGGCCTGATCGTGGATCTTACAGTCCCGGCGATCGCGCTGACGTGGTCAGACATCCAGACAACTTGCGACCTGAAGGGGACTTTGACCGTCCAGAGAAGTCGAAGTACGGGCCAGGGGAACGTGCTAGCCCTGTGAAGCATCCTGACAACTTGAGGCTTGAAGGTAGTTTAGATGTTCGACGTTCTCGAGACAGTTATGTGGCCAGTGAGCGGACAGAAGTGATTAAACACGAGGATAATCTGAGGATGGAAGGCGAGTTTGTGCAACATCGTTCGAGAGACGACTTTATTGGTGGCAAGGGAGAGAGGCAACCCATGAAGAAATACCCTGACAACTTGAAGATGGAAGGAGAATTTGACAGGAGTCCTCGCGGCAAGGACGTCTATACACCTGGAAAAGGAGATCGGGCCACAATCCAAAAACCTCAGGACAATCTGATCGTTGGTGGGGGTAAATTCCAAGGACAAACTTCAAGCAAGGCGCAGTTCACAGAAGTGAGAGGCGAAAGATCTGAAGTAAAGAAGCACTCGGACACTCTCCTCGTGGGAACGGGCACGATGGACATGAAAACGACGAGCACCGAGACGTTCCAGTCCCAGCATAGGAAGCAGTCTTTTGCCGAGCCCACAAAATCATCAATCAACCGTCGGCGTCATGTTGAGAGCTCCATCTCAATCGGAGACGACCAAACTCACTTGATGACCAAGACCAATTACAACACGACCCAGCGCCAATCGCAAGAGCAAATTCTCAGGAGCGACCACGGCCACATTCAAGACGTGAAAAAGAACGTGTCTACCGAAAGTAGGACATTGGCCGACGGGACGATTGTCACAACGACCAAGGTGGTGACAAACACAGTCAAAGGTCACGAGACAAAAACGGCAGCATCGAAATCTCATCAACAGCAAACGACGGCACATGAATCGGTTTCTTCCAACAGCATGTCTACTGCCAACAGACAAAGTTCGAGTCAAGCTCAAACGAATCTCCGTTCAACAGACTATCAGGACAGCAACAAAATGCACTCACTTCAACATTCCTCGTCAATGAGCAACGTTGGTCGCTCGCAAATCGAAAGATCTAGTGCCACAAGCGCCACCAGCACAGCTAGCGCCACAAGTGCCAACAGTGCCACCTCTCGATCCTCGACATCCGACTCCAGCCGCCAGTCTTCGGCATCGATTGATTCCCAGTCCCGACAAACCACCATCCAAAAATCGTCGTCGTCTAGCGAAATGCAACAGCAGCGAACTAGCATGATGGCGTCGACGTCCGAGTTCCGCCAGGCACTCGGCGGCGAAGGGAAACAGATCGAGTCGACGACAGTGAAATCAGGCGGCGGATTCCACAGGAAGAACGTGATGAGCTCGGCCGCTGACGTGAGCAATGCCGTTCTCCATCGCAAGGGGATGGCGGTCTCCACGGAGGCATTGCACACGTCTTCGGCGGCGCAACGTAAGAGTCTCTCTAACCTGTGCGAGACGGGCCAGTACATCAGCAACTCGTCGCAGAGCGTCGATAGGAAGTCGTTGACGGCACTCCATCGGCAGGAGGTCAACCAGAGGAGCGTTAGTCGCGAGACGGGATTCGTCGGCTCGGAGCACGGGGCGTCTAAACGGGCGACGGCTTGGGCGTCGTCGTACCAGCAGTCGCGGCCGGCCGAGAAGGTCGTGCGCCGTGACAACCTGCAAGTGGGCGGCGGTCAGTTCTACGGACAGAGCGAAGCGAAGGCTTACGGCAACTTCCAGAGCGGCTCTTCGGAGCGAGTCACGCAAACGGCGCGAAGGTCGAACAGTTCGCACATTTCGCTGGGCGAATATTCGTCGTCGACCACGTCGGCACAGGTCGCGTCGTCGTACAAGAAAGAGTTTGTGCCGCGGCACTCGGGTCCGTGTCCGGCCACCCTACTTGAGACCAAGGAATCGCCCTTCCAGCATAAGAGGGATACGACTAAGCACAAATTCTACCTGCCGAAAGTTTCTAACTGAGATGTCCGTTGGCTATTTTGACAAAAAAAAACAGTAAAATCACAATCGGTTTCAGGACTAAATTAGGAAGGTTAAAGGTTCTTTAAAATACATTTACTGATGTGTTATCGTATATTATCATAGCTATAGTTAGTACTAACTGCGTGGTTTTAGGAGAGCTTGCTGGGTATGAAGTCGAGAGGAGGGCTTCAGCTTGAATTTACTAAAGCAATGGTTCCTGATGACACTTGATGCAACAATGAGATTTTGGAGATTTAGCAATATTGCAATGTTTAAATACAACCTCATGTGCCTAAAAATTAAGCGCTCTTTGAGATAATATAAAAAGAGAGTTTATTATAGTCTATGGTTACGCTGTGATAGAATGTATACCGTCCCAAATTTGCCTAATTATTTTAATCAAGTTAGTAATTGTTAGAAATTTTAAAGAATTTCAGGTATACAAGAGTACAGAAGGTACTTCTACACTAGGAATTTATGAATTTTCTTGACCATTGATTGCATTAATCATAATAATAATAATATAATATATAAGCAATAGTAATCTTGTCTGTATTTTTACTGATGGAAACAATATTTCTGTATTTTTGTAATTCTGTATTCAATAATCTTATACAATTCACATTATTTGTGAATGAATGGTTGGTATGGGACAAGTACATAACAGTTACATAATCAATCGTAATTAATGTTACTACAAAAAAAAATCAGTAAAAAAAGCAACTAACAATTTACTTTAAATTAGTGACAATTACGGCTCATGCATGTAAAGAAGCGAGTCATAGTTTCTGCTTATTTGATGCTTTTCAGCTATCATGTCTGAGAATAGTACCTACCTATCATTTTTCATTGCCTGCATTATTATTTCTTACCATTTGTTTGCCATGTTTTACAAAATAAAATTTTATTACTTTACCTAAACAACTGAGAAATATTGACATTTTGAAAGAAATGGAAATCTTATTTGTTTGAAAGTGAGTGCATGAAAACGTTTATGCACTATCCCATTTCTTTTATTTTCCTTTCCGTTTTAACAAATTTATAAACAGGTAAGGGGCACAATATATCTACTCAAATCAGCTTTTACCCCTTCATACTGATGAAGGAGTCATTAGCTACATGAAGAGAATTTATAATTTCTAATTGATTCACACTATAATAAGTAATCTAGCTTATTGGTATTGTTGTGAATATTGTAATATGGAAATATAAAAACTGTTGATTTTGGTGTTTTCATTCAATTCTACGTCTACAATATGTTATGACCCTGGACATGGATAGACAACTGGATATTTATATATTTTAAGTGCAATATGAGCATTGAACAACCAGAGAACATAATCTTTAACCTAATTTATACCTACCAGCAAATACATTAGTTAGTAATTATAAGAAAATTTAGCTTACTTTTAGCTTACTTGCTTAGCTTAATTTCACTTACCTTTAAGATACAAGTGCAATTATACCTACAAACAAAATATCCACTCAAAAATTTGTATCCATAGCCATAGCGGGAATGTAACATGAGTTTTTGCATATGGTGTAATGCGTTACCAACAGTGCTATATTATGGACAACCGAATTTTAAAAATTTCAAGTGGTTATTATGCGTATTTGAGTTGATGGGCTCCATGCATGCAGCATATTGCATACCATGATGTATGCAACAAAATTTGTAGAGTGGTTCGATCCTATGAGGATAAGTAGGTTACTTATAAATAGCTTATAAATAGGTTACTTATAAATCCTCCTAGGTTTGATCCCACTTTAATGATCTACATGTTTGTATGTTAAAATAAATAAAAGCTAGAGTGTGTGCAAAAATATTTAAATAGAGAGCAAGGACTTAGCATTATTGGTTTATAAAACAAGACCGAGATAGCATAAATTGCTGTAAACTGTAGATTTAGCTGAGCATAAGGTAAGTGTGGTGCATATTTAAAGACAATGAAAACAAAAAAATTCCAAATACCTACTACATGATAATATAAATATTTACACAAAAGCAAGTACCTACTCTTCTTATTTTAGCACTTATTTACTTTAGTAGGTAAACATATTACCTATTAAATCAATTTTTTTTTTTTGGAATCTCTGTTTGTACTACAAAGTGCAGATAGACGTTGAAAAAGGTTCCTTGTAGATGCCCGTTTGCTTCGTGACTACAAAGTTACATGATGTGTCGTCAATAGTAAAATTGAATGCCATAGACTGACCCAAACCTGACGGACTGAAACTCGACCTGTCAGCGCTTGTAGGTAAGGGTACTTACATGAAATGGTATTGGTAGGTATGAAAGGTAAGTATTCTTACCATCATTGTAACAGCCATTGAATTTGGAACAGTGGTAGTCGGTGGTAGCATGTGGTATCATTGAATTGAGGTATCCTCTATAGTTGGGAACAATTCTTATGAAATTAAACCAATTATCAAACTCTCACTAAGGATTGTCATTTAGTTCTATATAAAACAACTTGATTTTACGCCAAATACGCTATATTTTCTTACTACTAGCTATCATCCAAAACTTGATTCTTTTTAGTTTTTGAACGCGATTCACCACCGGCGACCACCAGTCGCGCCACTTTACGACAGGTGGGCGGGCGGTGGAATAATGGTGGAATTTTGAGAGGAGAGGGGTGTGGTGACAGCACCATCCATTGGGTTTCAGCCTATGACAGACGACAGTACTTGTCAGATGGGATTTCATTAGACCAACCTGTATTTCTGGTTAATTTGTGCTCTAGTTATAATAACAACAAAAATACCATCCATTTCGCATCTATGACACTGCCAGAATTGTTATTGTATTATTTTATCTTTTCGTAAGCTTATGTAGAATGAACTAAGATTAATGAACAAGCACTCTTCATAATCAGATGTAATCAAATTTTACTCTGTCGGATATCCCTATGTGAATTAGCCTACACAATATAATGACAGAGTACAAACTTGTTGTAGTTGGAGGTAAGAAATGAAAACATAATACAACACTATTATTTATTGGTATAAATGTTTGGATTCAAGAATGTTGGTTAATTATTTTGGTTATGGCATTGGGAGTGGCTAGTGTTTGGTGCAATAATGCTATTTCTATTGCTGGCATAGGACACAATCTAACATTTCAGACAGCAATCTTGATATTTCATGCAGTTAATTTACATGTTTAACACCAGTATCCAAGTTTTCATGTACATCAACACCGCATAGATTAAATAAAAATGTTTTGTTCTTGTAGCTGGTGGCGTAGGGAAAAGTGCCTTGACGATTCAACTAATACAGAACCAGTGAGTATGGTGCTCAATAAGCGCCAAGCTATTGTTAAAATTTGAACATCTATTTGAAACAATTTGATTTCACATTCTGTACTAACCTATAATTTGAAATATTTTTATTTCAGTTTTGTGGACGAATATGATCCCACCATTGGTAAATTTTCTGCATACCTATCAAGTTCATCTAAGTAGTACAACTAGAAAAGAAATTATCCAGTGAATAACGCAGAATTTTTCTTGCAGAGGACTCGTATCGCAAACAGGTTGTCATTGATGGTGAGACGTGCTTATTGGATATATTGGACACAGCTGGCCAAGAAGAATACAGGTACTTTTACTACTAAAGATAGACATTTTAAATGTTTCATATTACTTAGCGCTATTACTTAACTGTCATTTAGATGGTTTTATCTTTTCCAATTGGAGCAAAAGAATTTGTTTTCCATCAGAAACCTGACTAAGTAGGCCATCACGGTCAAATATGTAAGCATTTTTCATTCCATTATCAATGTCACTTCCAATCTTTTTGCTGGTTATGCCTTGGCATGAGCTGCGAAATTAAATATCTCGGTATCAAATGGAAACCGTCTGATAGGCTCACCTGATTTCATGTGAACGATAACTGAATTCTAATTGAAACCCTCCCCCTTCCAAAAAGTGGTATCGTAATGTACCTGTCGGATATATAATGTGATGTCTATTTTTATTTTAGTGCCATGCGTGACCAATACATGAGAACAGGCGAAGGATTTTTACTAGTGTTTGCTGTTAATAATGCAAAATCATTTGAGGATATCAGCACATATCGTGAGCAAATAAAGCGAGTTAAGGATGCAGAAGAAGTACCCATGGTTTGTAAGTGAACCAAAAACATACTATCTTCCAGTGTTTTTATGCCTCATTATCTTGATTGCTTGAAGAAAAATGGTATGCTTATCAAACTCACTCACTATTTTACTTGTGATTTTCCAGTGGTGGGCAACAAGTGCGACTTACCGACCCGGTCTGTGGAACTTGCACAAGCCCAGGAAGTAGCCAAGCAATACATGATCCCGTTTGTGGATACGTCGGCAAAGACACGGTTAGGCGTGGACGATGCCTTCTACACGCTTGTCAGGGAAATCCGGAATGCGGTAAGCGCTTAGACAGATTTCCGGTATACTCCTAGTATAGGCAAAGAGAGAAATGGGTAGTTTTTTGGTGTTGCAGATTAGTGATGAAGGGTCGTTGTAAGCCATTGTTTTTTTACCGAAGGTGTTTTTGAAAGAATTATTAAACATTTTATGGCATTTGACGAGCATTGATCGTAAGGGATAGTGAATGTTGAATGTTGCCGTTGGTGGCCGTGCTCTATTTTGGTTGCTTTAGTTTTGAAGTTATTATCCACTTGCTCATAGGTTTGGTTTCTTGTGATTTGTGAGTTCTTGGGTGGTTTTTGCCAAAAAAATTGAGGGAGAAGCATTTTTGGGTTTCTTTTGTAAGGAAAAAACAAAAATAGCAGTTTTCCACACTTTCTACTGTACCAGGAAAATTCCAATATCAACTTCAAGAAAAAAAAATCCATTCGTAACAGGTTGATACTTGATCTAGATATTCTTTGTATAAGGATTTAATGTGTGTCCGGTACAGTAATTGTACCCACCTGGGACTGGAGAATCTTATATTGGATGCTTTGGTCTGCACTCAGCTGACTAAAGCCCCCTTTAGAAATATTTGTTTCATCTTAAAATTCCTGCAAAACAGAAAACAAATACAGATTCAAAGTAGGGGGGCATACTTACTGTTATATTATGCTAATAAAGTGCAGAAAAGCTGCGTTGGTTTTTGCGCTAGTAGGAACAAGAAAAACGACAGAATTATGAAATCTTAGCAGATGGTGACATTTCTCACCGGAGTTAATTGCTTATGTTCTTTGTTTTTACAGAAACAATCCCGTGCACCAGGCAGAAAGCCTTGGAACAAGCCCGGCAAGGGAGGCAAAAACGTCAAGTGCATTTTATTATAATTGCATGCCCCTCAAGTGTAACATACCTACTAAACGCAGCCAAGGTTTGATGATGACCCTTATTTGTGAGATTCAGTCATATTTGATGATAGTGCCAGCCCTTTAAGGTGCAAACAAAGGTTTACAGCTCTTACAATATGTTTTGTGTTGTTCTTAGTATTAGAAGACAATACGTTTAGTTTAGTTCTGTTGAATATTACGTTTACGGCAACTACTATATTTGTTTTTCTAACTACGAAACGTGTTCCAATTTTGATGAAACTAATGCTCTATTCCCTTGTGTCAAGTCAATAATGATTAACGAGAAATCGTGTTGGTTTCTTCGTTTCTTGTATTTTTTAATACTGCCATAAAATTAAGAACCAACATAACTTTGCAAAGAATCAACTGTGTCTAGATTTACTAGTGGCTCATACAACTGTGTTTTATTATCGGAGAGCTCAAAAATAATGCTGAGTTTACAGTTAAGCAAATAAATTCACTGCACAAATTGCAAAAATATGAAATTTTGAATCTAGAGTCAGCAGATCCGAGATGCCTTTGGCACAAATAATTTCAGCTTTAGAATGCTGCGCATAAATTTTGAATTGGGAAACACGTATTTTATGCCTAGATATACTGATTACTTTTGCATCCTTGAAAATCTTTCCAGAAACCATGCAAAAGTTTTTGAAAGTGCCGTGACAAAATTGCAACATGGTTGATTGTGAGATGAGTCAGGAAGCTTGCCGAATTGATACAAGTGCAATGTGACCAATTGCAGTATTGCGATTGGCTGTACAAGCCAAGAGTTTGCGCCGCAAATTTATTTGCTTTGACGTTTTGCTGTAAAAGCAGGATCATTTCGTTTGTCTATTATTACATATTTAGTTACTTATTGGAAACAGCTTTGTTTAGCTGATTAGCACAATTTATTTGCACAAATTAAGAGTCATCACTTAGTGCATTTACTTGAAATAATTTTTTAAACTGTTTTCAACTTTTTACGGCCTCTCCGCTTTAATCTATAAAATGCTTGAAGCCTCGAGCAAATATTTTCCTTAATGAACTTATTTCATGGCAATATTTCCCGATGACCTTTCTAATAATTATATTATGCTTAGGAAAGTAACATTTGCACTTCTGTCATCTCTGTAAGGGTGTAAAGAATACGAGAACCTTCAAGCTAAAACGCCATCATTATGCCTCTATCATGGCAATTGAAAATGAAATAAATAATTGTTAAACAGAAATATTATACTATTTTCAATGATGTTGTTATAAAAGCTAAGATTATACTGTTGTGAGGATACAATTTTTAAATTTATTCATCTCCTTTGCTTGGATAATAATGTTCTAGATGTTGTTAATTTTAAAAACTTCTCTTTATAAAATCTATTGTGATCTCACATTAATTAAAACAATGTGTTTTTCAGAAATAACCATGCTTTGTTTTTTATTTTTCTTCAATGCTAAATAATTCTTATTTTTTACCATCTTTTAGTAGGGTGGTCCCACATTCGTTTGACATCCTGCCGAGTCAGCCCTGGGATCGTGGGGAATTTCGTTAACTTGCTGCATCGGTTAGGAGCTGTACATACCGAGTGACACAAGTGAACGGAATCGATCCATCACGCGCCAAGTTGCGAGCCCGTATGCGTTGAAAGACTTGCCACACTCGCTTTGCATTCAACGGCACTCGACGCCCGATTGAGAAGGAATCCAACCAAACTGCGACAACTACACCAACAAATAGACCGACGGATCCCTCGCCTGTGCAGCCGAGATGTACACACCTTCATCCTTGTTCCAAATCACAGCAGCATGTGTTTTTTATTTCCTACGTCTAGATTGTAATCAGCTGGTTTACCTTCTATTCAACTTCTATTGTTGGGTACAGAGACGGGACTAAATCGTACGAAGTAATCATTTTTTAATAAGATGTCTCGCATCTCGGTTCACTCACAACACTGGAATGTGCATCCCTCTCAGCACACGACTTTCGCGCAGCCGAGCCGTCGGACAGAATTCAGCAGCGCCGACGTGAAAAACACAGAGTAAAGCCAGCGATGCTAGATCCTACCCGTCGACTCCCGCTACTACATCCTTAAAAAAGTACATAATTTACACCGGCATTCGTAGGCTGCATTCGTGTTGTGCTTGCACCCCGCGACGTTGGTGGTGAATTTACGATCGATTTGCTTCTCCGGTACTTGAGCACGTGTCAGCCGATGTCCGACGGCGTCGCCTAGAGCTCGTCGTGTCCTTGGTCCGAGTGGCCTTCTCCGACTTGGCAAATGGACGGCGTGACGAAATCAAACTGATATTCGCACCTGTTAGGTTCGCTCACCCCGACGAGGGCGTTTTCCGTGCCGCAAATCAACTTGACCTGCGGAACAGAGAGCGGTTATCAAACCGGCGTGCGGTTGTTTCGTCGACCTATGGCATATTATAATATTGCGTTAGTTTAACCGGTTGAAGAGGGAAAACAATCAAGTAATGGACAACTATAGTTCCAAAGGCAATAAGGTTTGCCAGGTTTTGTGACCATAGTTGACAGGTGTTCATAAATTGAGGTTTCACTGCTACTGTATCTGCTAACGTCCAAGCAAGAAGATACTAGACAAACTAAGATACCAATATATAAACGCGATTTTTCTTAATATACTATAGTAGCGACGACGGCAAAAGTAAGGGGGACGTACAGTTGCAGATCTCTGTGGGCCGTTCCAGCATGACTGTCCGCGATCGTAGAGCATCGCCAAATACTTGTTTCCTTCGGGTCCAGCCCAGTTGTTCCACGCTCCCAGCCTCGTCTCCGCCCCCCCGCTCTTGGGACGCTGCGACGCCTGCAAATGCACACACGCATTTGAAAACCTGCCGCATTGTTAACCGTTCAATTTGTTACTGCGACGCATGAAGGAAGTCATTCCTACGCTCCACGCTCTTTTTACGGCCATTCTTTCCAAATATTTCTGGCGGGTGGCAATTGTGATATGGCACATTGACACAAGAAATCAAAACGACGATTCCAAATACTTATTGAATAGTTCAAGATCTGATATATTCGACACAGTATTTCAAACTATTTGAAATACAGTTAGTCAGATAATTTTATCATTCGAACTATTCGCACTGCTACATTTTAAACTTCAGGAATCAAATCTACAGTAACTTTTGTAGTAGGTGGAATCAGAATCACTTCAATGTTGAAATTTGTTAAAAAACAAATTAATTTCACTTAAGATGTGCCAAAATTAGATGACCTAGTTAAGCAAAATCGCAGTGTGTAGATGTTCCTGCTATTCGGCAGGAACCGCAGAATCCACGATATAGGTTAAATGTCACCCACACCATCACCCTTTTAACATTGAACACTTTTAAAAAGTAATAATTCAAATTGAATTATTGTGAATTAAAAACAAACCTGGTCGAATGGACACAGCTTGTATGTGTACTCTTGATCCGAGTACTCGAAACATTCTCCGTCGAGGGGCACGAATTCATCCTCGAAACCAAAGTCTTTCTCGAACGACTCTCTGATCTGAGTAAGCTCTCGTTGGACATCTTTCGCAGCCCTCTCCGCTTCTTCAAACTCGGAGCGTGCTCTGTTTGCAGCTAGAATCATGCCCAAATAAACAAATTAACTTTTTTTTTTTTTTAAGTAGTTCTGGGAGGCAATTTTGTAACTTTTATCACGGTGAAATGATATGAGATCTCTATTTTTGTAAATGTTTTTAAAGTAAGAAATGAACGCTCTCATCGCAAAGACGGACTTCTCTAACAAAATTTGAACAAAATCGCACCCCAGGACTACATAATTAACAAAACGGAACAAAGAGTTGCTCAGTCATTGAAGTTACCTCAAACTAATGCTGAGTTACTTCTTTGCCCACCATGAAATCTGACTACATCATCAGCTACATGCACAGCTTACAGCTTACATTATGGCTTACCATCGATCAACTGCTGCGTTTCACTGTCGTAAGCTGGCTTGTCTGCAACCGTTTCAGTTTTATCGTCCGATGTCTCTGTGTCCTCCCCTTCTTCTTCTTCCTCCTCCTCTTCACCCTGATGATAATTAAAATAGTCGGTGAAATGTTTTCTGGATGACGACATTGACGAGTTGAAGTGCTTTAAAATTTAAAACTAAGTCCATATTTTCTAGAACACAAAGCTTCGTAAAATTTTGCACAAAATTTATCATTATTCATCACCCGATACACCTAGATTCCATTCAATCAAAATTTTATCAAAATGACGTTTGTTTTGTAGGACATGAAGAAGATTTCGGTACAATTTTACGCATAAATTAAATACGAACAGACAATGCCTTTGCAATCTTTTGACCATGAAATGAAATTAATGTCTCCCTTTTTTTTAAACTAAATTTACTCCCCGCCCTTGCTCACTTTCTTGATCCAAGCACCTGGTTACGAAAAAAATCCCCGGTGGCATCACAGCTGCAACTACATTTCGTCCGTTGGCCGTTACCTCCTCCTGCTGGTCGTTCTCGTCCTGTTCTTCTTGGCCGCGGTCCACCTCCTCTGCGTGTCCGTGGTACGACCGGTCTTGCTCCAGGTTGATTTCGGGCTGCTGTGGCGGGGCCTCCTCCTCCTCCTCCACCTCCTGCTCCGCCTCCTCGCGCGGCGGCTCAAACAGCCCGGAGTTCATCATGACCAGCGGCTTCATGCGTTGCCAGCCGCTCGCCAGGAACTCGTCCCAGTCCATCTCGTCTCGGCCTTCCAAGAAGAACTGCAAGCAACGCGATTAGTGTTCAAGTTCCTCTGTTTGGAACGATTTTTGACCGTAAAAAGGGCCCGGATCGACAATTTTACCACAATGGCGGGGTTATTTACAGGACTGTTATCTTTACCATCCAACATCGGCTGTACCACTCAGCTTAAACAATTTGATAATTGGATGCTGGACAATTGGCAGCAATACGATTAGCATTTATTATTAATTCATTAATTCATTGTTCATATTTGCAACTTTGGTACAGGTATATGTTCTGGTTGGTACAGATGTTATATATGAATGAGAAAGAAGTTATTCAAAGTGTTGGATTTGTGGGCCTAATGGCTCTACCAAGAAAAGGGCGAAGACCAACATGGGAGTCATATTGTGACTAGCAGCGGAGACCCGTGCCTCCGGCACTATGTGGTTACTCCTTATACTTTTTTTTAAATTAATTTTTTTTTTTTTTAGTTCATATGATGGCATGTTTCCCCCTCAGGAAAATCCTATGCCATAAGGCAAAACCTATGCCCATAAGGCATAACTATGCCCCTGGGGCAAAAAATATGCCCATAAGGCATGTATATGCCCATAGGGCAAAGCTATACCCATAGGGCAAAACGCTGCCAAAATTATATGTCAATATGCCCATAAGGCAAAACCCTATGCCCCTAGGGCAAAGATATGCCCCGAGGGCAAAAAAATATGCCCATAGGGCATGTATATGCCCATAGGGCAAAGCTATGCCCGTAGGGCAAAAAGCTGCAGTATTTTATGTCAATATGCCCATAAGGCATAACCCTATTCCCATAAGGCATAATCCCTATGCCCATAAGGCATAACTATGCCCATAAGGCATAACTATGCCCCTAGGGCAAAAAATATGCCCATAGGGCAAAATGCCGCCCAATTCACATGTCAATATGCCCATAGGGCAAAACCCTATGCCAATAAGGCAAAACCCTATGCCCATAAGGCAAAACGATATGCCCATAGGGCAAAATTCTGGCAAAATTATATGCCAATATGCCCATAGGGCAAAACCCTATGCCAATAAGGCAAAACGATATGCCCATAGGGCAAAGTTCTGGCAAAATTATATGTCAACAATATGCCCATAGGGCAAAACCCTATGCCAATAAGGCATAAATATGCCCATAGGGCATATATTATCATGCAAAACAACATTAATATGCCCATAGGGCAAATTAAATGCCCATAGGGCATAATGCGCGTGCGTGGCAAGAGTTTTAGTGACGCAATGTGTCTTTATTGCATGAAATTGTAAACTACTGTGTACTTGTTGAATTCCAGTGCCATAGTGATATTTTCCATTTTTATAGTGGATGCATTTTGGCCGGCCGTCGGTTGCATTTGTTTTTTTTTCAGCCTAGACGAAATCAGATTTCTTCAAAATTAAATTAGAAAAAGGTCAAGGATCTCGCTCAAAAACGAAAAATAATTTGGGAAGAGAATAATAAAGGTTTTGAAAAAAACCCCACTAATTTTTGTCCATTTTTCACCGTTTCTATAAAAGATTAATGGAAGACAACCCCAGATACCCAGATAACCAGATACGTACAAAAACAGCTGAAGATCAAACCTCTTGTAAATTATATAAGGTTGACTAGCTGGTACCCAGCTAGGCCCTGCGGGCAGCTTCTATGCCCCTAGGGCATGCATATGCCCATAGGGCAAATATATGCCCATAGGGCAAAGATATGCCCATAGGGCAAAGATATGCCCCTAGGGCAAAGATATGCCCCGAGGGCAAAAAATATGCCCATAGGGCAAAGATATGCCCATAGGGCAATGATATGCCCTTAGGGCAAAGATATGCCCATAGGACAAAGATTTGCCCATAGGGCAAAGATATGCCCATAGGGCAAAGCTATGCCCGTAGGGCAAAATGGTGCAGTATTATATGTCAATATGCCCATAAGGCAAAACCCTATGCCCCTAAGGCAAAACGATATGCCCAAAGGGCAAAATGCTGTCAAAATTAAATTTCAATATGCCCCTAGGGCAAAACCCTATGCCAATAAGGCAAAACACTATGCCCATAGGGCAAAATTCTGGCAAAATTATATGTCATTATGCCCATAGGGCAAAACCCTATGCCAATAAGGCAAAACCCTATGCCCATAAGGCAAAAGATATGCCCAAAGGGCAAAATGTTGGCAAAATCTTATGTTAATATGCCCATAGGGCAAACCCTATGCCCATAAGGCAAAACCCTATGCCCATAGGGCAAAATGCTGGCAAAATTACATGTCAGTATGCCCATAGGGCAAAACCCTATGCCAATAAGGCATAAATATGCCCATAGGGCATACAAAAACATGCAAAACAACATCAATATGCCCATAGGGCAAACAATATGCCCATAGGGCAAAATGCGCGTGCGTGGCAAGAGTTTTAGTGACGCAATGTGTCTTTATTGCATGAAATTGTAAAATACTGTGTACTTGTTGAATATTCCAGTGCCATAGTGATATTTTCCATTTTTATAGTGGATGTATTTTGGCCGGCCGTCGGTTGCATTTGTTTTTTTTTCAGCCAAGACGAAATAAGTTTTCTTTAAAATTAAATAAGAAAAAGGTCACGGATCTCGCTCAAAAACGAAAAATAATTGGGGAAGAGAATAACAAAGGTTTTGAAAAAAAACATACTAATTTTCGTCCATTTTTCACCGTTTCTATAAAAGATTAATAGAAGACAACCCCAGATACCCAGATACCCAGATACCCGGATAGGTACAAAAACAACTGAAAATCAACCCTCTTGTAAGTTATATAAGGTTGACTAGCTGGTACCCAGCTAGGCCCTGCGGGCAGCTTCTATGCCCCTAGGGCAAAGTTATGCCCATAGGGCAAATATATGCCCATAGGGCAAAGATATGCCCATAGGGCAAATATATGCCCCTAGGGCAAAGATATGCCCCGAGGGCAAAAATATGCCCATAGGGCAAAGCTATGCCCGTAGGGCAAAATGCTGCAGTATTCTAGGTAAATATGCCCATAAGGCATAACCCTATGCCCATAAGGCATAACTATGCCCCTAGGGCAAAAAATATGCCCAAAAGGCATGTATATGCCCATAGGGCAAAGCTATGCCCATAGGGCAAAATTCTGCCAAAATAAGATGTCAATATGCCCATAGGGCAAAACGCTATGCCCATAAGGCAAAAATATATGCCCATAAGGCAAAACGATATGCCCATAGGGCAAAATGCTGGCAAAATTATATGTCAATATGCCCATGAGGCAAAACCCTATGCCCAAAGGGCAAAACGATATGCCCATAGAGCAAAATGCTGCCAAAATAATTTGTCAATATGCCCATAGGGCAAAACCCTATGCCAATAAGGCAAAACCCTATGCCAATAAGGCAAAACCCTATGCCCATAGGGCAAAATGCTGGAAAAATTAGATGTCAATATGCCCTTAGGGTGAAACCATATGCCAATAAGGCATAAATATGCCCGTAGGGCATATGAAAACATGCAAAACAACGACAATATGCCCATAGGGCAAATAATATGCCCATAGGGCATAATGCGCGTGCGTGGAAAGATTTTTAGTGACGCAATGTGTCTTTATTGCATGAAATCGTAACTACTGTGTACTTGTTGAATTCCAGTGCTATAGTGATAATTTCAATTTTTATAGTGGATGCATTTTGCCGGCCGTCGGTTGCATTTGTTTTTTTTTCAGCCTAGACGAAATGAGATTTCTTCAAAATTAAATAAGAAAAAGGTCACAGATCTCGCTCAAAAACGGAAAATAATTTGGGAAGAGAATAATAAAGGTTTTGAAAAAAACCCCACTAATTTTCGTCCATTTTTCACCGTTTCTATAAAGGATTAATGGAAGACATAGCCAGATACCCAGATAACCAGATACGTACAAAAACAGTTGAAAATCAACCCTCTTGTAAGTTATATAAGGTTGATTGCGGTATCATGAATTTGTGCTTCCATCCATGCCAATAATCCCTATACTAATATTATCCCTGTGGTTCGGTGTGTTTTCATCACTTTCAGACATGTCTATGCACGCCTAAAGTTACCATCCGATTCTTATGAAATTTTGGAAACGCACTCGATACATCATAAATGGGTGCAACGAGGGGGTCTCGCTGTGGTTTGACCAAAATGGGCCCTTTTTTGGGGGGGTTCACCTACCAAATTTGGACTTGGAGGATTGAAAATTTATACCCGTGTAGCAGCGACCATTTTCCATTCAAATTGAAATTTTCAAATCAGCCAGCCCAAAATTGGGCCCTTTTGAGGGGGTCATTTAGCAGAAACAAAAACTTGCGATTACACTTGGCAGTTATTTTCCTAACTTTATGAAATTCTGGAAACGCACTCGATCACACATTCTACAAGTCACTGTTGAGGTTTCGCTTCGGTCCGGCCAAAATGGGCCCTTTTTTGGGGGGGTTCACCGGTCAAATTTAGACACATAGAATTGAAAATTTGTACCCGTGTAAAAGTGTTCATTTTTAATTCAAACCTATAATTTTACATCCGCCAGCCCAAAATTGGGCCCTTTTTTGGGGGGGGAGGGAATCTTTTCACAAAAACAAAAACATGCGACTCTCCTACTTTCTGCAAAAAACACATGGCCCCACCAAGTGCATATAAATCATCGTGGAGAGAGGGGGCTCGCTACAGCCAGCCGCATTTCGGGGAAGTCTCGTGATTGCGCAACTGATCATAAACATCGAGTATAACATACAGACGATATTGTGATTTTTTTTCGTAATGCGTCGGTATCGGGGACAAAGTCGCGAAAGTTCGCGAACATTGGTCAACTTCACGCGTTAAAACACCAATTTTGCGTTGCTTCGCGAAAATAACTATGTAAATTTTGAATCAGCAGCAAACACACAGCAAACACAGTAAACATATGATAAAAAAATCCTTCAATATCAAAATTTTGCATTTGTCGCGATCACTATACACAATCCCTCAATAATCGATAGTGGAAGTCTGGGTGGAAATTTTGCCAGGGGACACTTTGCCAGGCTACCCTTCAAGGTAAAACGCTTCGAGGTGGGTACCTGGTCAAAAGATAGGGTATAATGAAACAAAGAACACAATTGGGCTGGGAAGTTGGGTAGGGTCAGGAAAGGTTGGATTAGTGGCTGGGTGGGGGGGGGGGGGGGGGGAGCATATGGTAAAATTACTATCATCTCGAAATTGTTTCCCCTGTAATGTATTGATTTGACTGTTGACGAGCCCAACGGACACCGGCCCAAAATTGGCCCTTTTCCTGAAATTTTGACTTCTGAGACGTTAATTTTCTAAACAATTCATTTTTTTTTGTCAGCCGACCCACAATTTGTTACGACAAGCCCTGTGCTATGTATATCTCTGTCAATCTGTGCCCTGCCTTCACTTCACAAACAGATTATTATCCTTCCTTCCCAAGCCATCTACAAATCAAACTCTGTGTACTAATGACCACGAAACTTTACAAGAATCTGCATTTAGCAGGCAACTCGAGGAACTGAAACCGATAGGTTGTCTTAACTACGCACCTATGCGATAAAAAAAAACACGGTTTTTAACTATTTCTGATCAGCTTTCTGTAAACAATGGATCTTTTTTAACGGCTCTAAATTAATTATTTTTTATGATTTATCGATGGCGGGCGTCTGCGTGTCTGAGTCTTTTCATAAAACCTCCATTAATATTACCTATATTTTTGCAAATTTTAGGTCGGTTAGATGAGGTTTGAATTTTGATGTTAGTTCACCCCCGTAGTCGGATGATACTACGGTGACCAACTATTTTCCTGTCATGATTTCACTCTAATTTCGTTCACCCCTTCAGGGGGCGAAGCACCCTGCAGGCGTGCGCGGCCGGAGGCCGCACCGGAGGGAATTTGGGGGGCGAAGCCCCCTAAATACCCGACGGGGGGGTTTGGGGGGCGAAGCCCCCCACCAAGAAACTCCGGGGGTCCAGGGGGCGGAGCCCCCTGGCGGGGTTGGCGGCCGGAGGCCGCAGGGGCGGAGCCACTAGTTAGCTTTATTAGCCTTAATATTAACCTTATAGTTTATTTGTTTAATGAAAGAAACAAACCTGTGATTTGACCAACAGCTGAAATGTCGATTTTTTTCCATGTATTAATTTGCACTGTGGGGCAGTTCAACAAACAATTCTCATTCAACACGCATTTATAACTAGCGTACGCACAGCCCTTGTTATTAGAAAACAAAGTATTGAATCGAACAAGGTTGAGCTTCGCTCAACCTTGGTGCCCATAGGGCACAGGCATATGCGCATAGCGCAAACATATTCGCATAGCACAAACATATGCGCATAGCGCAAACATATGCGCATAGCGCATATGAAGTGTAGGTAAGTGTGTTGGTAAACAATATACGCTTACTCAAGCTTATGCCCTTAAAAATACATCCGCTCTGAGAAATATTTCCTTGTCCAATCACTATATACCTTGTTATCGTTACCAGTTTCTGTATTAGGGCCTACGGCCTACTACTACTTAGCGCAGCTGTTTAATTATAAATGCGGTAGTAGAGATACCATTTCCAACCGATTTCAGTCAAAATTCTATTGTATAGGAAGACCTAATGTATAATTTGACAGGTTCTGTTCTAGACATTATTTCTAAGTATTTCAAATTCATTGGTTCAAGGAGGCAGAGGAAAAGTAAACAACATAATTGCCTGCTCATTTTACCATTAGTTAATTACTTATTTACTGGTTATTAAACTATCGCAGCGCAATAGCAAATAATTAATCATTCAAAATTCTTCATATGAATGTCAGAAACAATGATGAGTGTAAATTTCTATAACCCCAAGTTTTGACACGGCATGTTGCTAGGCTACGGAGCTCGGATCATCGCTTTACCTTCGCAATCACTGCCGTAAAGATACTTTACGCTGATGATGCTGCGCTAAAAAGGGGGTTTATAAGTTCCCATGGACACACATTTTTGATCGGATATTCAGTTTCTAATAAGAAATACCTGCCTTGCATGCATAGAGATTTGCAGATTGGATCTATTTCTGCATTTGCTCTTTCTGCTCTTTTTCTGATACATAGGTACATGCAAGTTTTTTTTAATCTTCAATCTTATTTCGTTTTTGAACGAGATCTATTGGTAATTTAATTTCTAACTCAAAGTAGCAAAAAATCAATTTTATTGATGCTCGGACAGCTTCATATTTTACAAATGCTCAACTTCAGTGGCTCTGGAACGCAACAAGTAAAAGCGAACAGTAGGTCGCGATTTCATGCAATAAAGTCAAATTTCGTATCTAAAAAACCTGTCACGCATTCGCATTTTGCCCCATGGGCATATTGACGTTGATTTGCATGTTTTTATACTGCAGTTTTTCTGCAAAATAAACATGTTCATTGCGACCAGAATTCAATTTTACTTCAGCCTATGTGAATATATTGAGTTTCAAGAAATTTTAAATTTAAAAAAAAAGAGACAATTTTCCTGATGCCCATTGAAAGTCATTGAAAAACTTGATTTCCAGAGAATTGGTCTACATAGCAAAGTTGCAGTTTTTCTGTGAAATAAACGTGTTCATTGCAACGGGGGTTCGATTTTACTACCGATAAGTGAATATAATACGTTTCAAGAACTTTGAAATTTTTATGAAAAAGTGAAAATTTTCCTGATGCCGGTATCATTAAAAAACTCGATTTTCAGAGATTCAGTTTTTCGTGAAAAAGTTGCTGTTTTTCTTAAAAATAAACGTGTTCATTGCAACGGAGATATAATCTTTCTAAATAATAATGCGTTTCAAGAACTTTGAAATTTTTATGAAAAAGTGAAAATTTCCTGCCTTATGGGCCATTTTTGCCTTAAAGTTATGCTTCATGGAAATAGGATTTGCCTTAAGGGCATATTTATGCCTTATGGCTTTAAATTAAATTAAATGAAAAATATTGTTATAAAAAAGTAAAAGGCGCAAGCACATGGTGCCGGAGGCACGGGTCTCCGCTGCTAGTATATTACGTATAAATTGCAAACAGAGGATGGTTACTGTAGACCTCAAACATACTGAAAACTTAAATAACAATCAAGAGGAGATAATGGTCATCTGAAGTTACCTTGGCTTCATCATCTGAAATTTCTCCATCTCTATTCTGATCGAAAATGGACTGTGTTTGAAGCTCTGAGAATTGTATCCTGCAAAGTAATAAGTATAAGCGATTAGATTTCTCTATTTGAGAGATCCAATATGACAGAAGAACTAAGGTATAACACATAGACTAATCAGAGGAGATCTGCTTTTTAGTTATTCCAGTCTACTCAGTCAAGTATAAGCAGAAAACGCAGAACAGGTGTTCATTGATCTACTATTCATAAAAACAAAGCAAGAGCCAAACAAGAAATTCACAGTTAACAAAATCACAGAATATTCTCAAACATAGACACTTACTTTCCATCATTATTTGAATCGAGCTTGTTAAACTGCTCAAACGCATCTTGCTTGTTCGACAACGCTTCTTCCTCCGCCTGTTTCTGCTTCAACTCTTCCTCAATCTTTCTATACTTTTCTAAAGCTCTATTTTCTAATTCTTCTGCCGCTAATTTCAGAGCCTCTTTCTCCTGCTTCAATCTGTCGGCTTCTTCTTGATCCTTAGCGAGCTGGTCAACTCGCGTCTGCTTCTCGAGACGCAGCTCTTTGCCGCGCTTTGCGAGCTGCGCCCGAAGTTCGCTTCCGGCTTTTGCCACCTCGGCTTGCTTTTGCGCCTCGATTCGCGCAGCACGGCCAAGGTCATTGCAGTTGTTGGCGCATGTTGCGCCTAAGCTCCCATACTCGTCGGAAGTATCACAGCAATCTGGGTAGAGACCGCAAAGTATTTTTATGGATCAGAATTCAAAAAATTTAAATCAATTTTTTGTTGATTGTGGTAGTAAGCAATTATAGTTGTCTTCTTAGATTACCAAAATACCTAATCTTTATGATTGCATTTCTATAGAAATGTCTTTATACTCTGCAAGACACTGATGTATTATTTTTGAATGTGAGAAATTTGAATTTGTCAATCTGCCTAGAATACTAAGGTATTTGGGTTTATTACCTTTAAGACATACCTACAAATATTATTTTAGATTCCACCTCTTATAGTATGATCTAATATAAAACACTACTAGAATTATCATTAAAAAAAAAAGGTTAAACTAGTGTAGGTATAGCTAAATCATTGCTAAATGATGCTGGTTGGTTTATTGACAATTTTGTTCTCATGTTCCTTACCACAAATGCCATCATTGACACGAGACGATGGGATGTTTTGAGGTCGGTGTCCCGCATTTGTGCAATGAAAGAATCCGTGTGGACAAGCGGCCGTTCCCGGCTCGTCGCTTCCGTCCGCACAGTCACAGTAGTCGTCGTTGACGTGCAAGAAAGGAATCGTAGCGCTTCCGTCAAAACATGTGAACTCAGTGTTTGGACTGTATAACGATGCTCCTGAAAATTTTATAGAATATCGTAAATTTTAATGATATGGTATTTTCACGAAAATACATCCCCAGGATCCCACCTGTTTAAATACTTGTCATTAGGGGGATCATTAATTAGTGCTTTGTTTGATGTTGACAGGGAAGCAGTCAACTTTGCAATGAGCAGAACACACGCTTTATAAAGTGCATTACAGATTTTCTTTGATAAGCCTGACAGTGCAGGTTTACTTCATGGAAAACATCAGTTGATAGTTATCTCATATTTAAAAGTCAGATAAGTCTATAAAAATCTCGTGTGTGCTTTTAGTACCTACATGACATTACGTGTCATCACCCGACATTAAAAAACTACAATTAAATTGAGTTGGTCTTACTCACTTGATATTGAAACTCCACGAGGTCTCAGTACTTCTGAGGATTCAGTTAAATGGGATATTAAAATTACAGATATAGAAAATAAGTTAAAATATGAAAACATTGTGCCGAAGAGTGTAACCGGCCAACAAGCCTTCGCCATGATTGAGATTTTGTGAACAAGTGTGTAGAGTGTGACGGGTGGTATCAGTATTGGTCAAGGGTTTGGGAGGGGGCTTGCAGGGGAAAGCTCACTGCTCGTGCTGCGCTCTGCTTCCAGTTCAGAATTGTTTTGGTACTTTTGACGTTCTGGAAATGTAAGGTTATTTTTATAGATGTTTTACTATAATTATTGGCTTTATATGCTCTTCATAATATGATCCATTAACTTAGGACGACTAGAACACATTCAGGTTACATTCGATTCACCTTAGGACATTTGTATCTGTCATGATAATAGTTATTTTCACGATGAAAATTTTGCAAACATTCAGCCGGGAATGTGTGAACATTCAATGATGGAAGGATAGGATATGGGATGTTATTGTTATTTTTGTTGTGCTATGATAAATTATACTTGTTTCCAGTGACCACAGTGCTTGTGAAGATGAAGGACGTAATTGACGTGATGCAACTGCAGCGAGAGAAAGCAAGATATCTGCCGGCTTATGATTACCGGCAGTCAAAGAGCAACTTCACGGCAACCAGGTTCCTATTTGAATGCGGAATGAAGCTCGACACAAAACCGTTGACAATTGCAACTGCGGCAATAATTTTTCACAAATTTTGCAAGGAAACAGATGAGTCGACATATGATAGTTATGTATGTGGATAATCACATCTGGTTTTGGAATGGAATTTGATTGTGCGCTCATTCTTGTTTATCACTAACAAACAAAATGTAATTTCAGCTTATTGCTGCCACTTCCCTGTACCTTGCTGGGAAAATGAGGGATGACCAGCTGAAGATTCGAGATGTTATTAACGTAGCGCAGAGTACAATGCACCGTGGTTCACCTCCTTTGGAATTGGGGGATGAGTATTGGAACATTCGTGATGGGATCGTGCAAGCCGAACTGCTTATCATGAGGATTCTCAAGTTTGAAGTCACTGTTGCACACCCACACAAGGTACTACCTTTACTAACTTTGTGAATTTTTAAAGTATCAATCTTAAATTCCTTATTACCAGACCTTCTTGTCAAATAAACGTAGGTAGTAGTCATTTTTTATCGGCATTCTCACGGGGCAAGGAAGAGTGTAGACCAACTCGATCTCAACTCCATAGCGACAGACAGGATAGTGATTTCAACATTTAATACTTTGAATTCTCCTTCTATCCTTCCAATTTCACACTTGGTTAGTTGTTATTCTCTACTTAAGATTTCTTTTAAGATTTACCAGCCATTTAGCATATCCAACCATATTTTTATCAGCAATAAGCAATATTAAAGATCACTTCATCTAGTATCTGCTCGAAGGCATACATAGTAACTAAACTATGCAACTTGTAAATACATATAGGCTGCTGATCCTTGTCGTTAGGACAAGGTCAAAAAACACATATAAATATATTTGAATGCCGCTAATCTACTAACATAACTTATTTTGCATTGCAGTACTTGCTTCACTATTTGAAAGCGTTAGAAGGATGGTTTTCACCCGTGGAATGGCGCAAAATTCCAATCGCTCGAGCAAGCTTTGCATTCCTTCAAGACTTCCACTTTGACCAGTCTATACTGCAGTACAGTCCACAGCACATAGCAGTTGCTTGCATCAATCTCGCCCTCCAGTGCTACGGCTCTCAAGTTCCGGGCACCGACGAAGGGGAAGGGAAAAGCTGGTTTTCGGTAAGCCATTAACTATCAAGAATGATTTATTATCTAGGACCAACCGCCTGCAGTGTAATGCACTGCAATAGCCAATCGAGCAATATTCAGTTTGAGATTAATGAAGGGAGATGTCTAAAGTATGAAACTTACTGAATAGCTTGTAGCAAGATTTGCATGTCATGTTTAGTTAATGTCTCGGCTCTCAGAAAAAAATGTTGGTTTTGAGAATTCTCCAAAAGTTACTTCTCTCTCTTTCTGCTACAGCTGAATACTGACCTTTTCAGTAGTAAAATTAGGCCTTTGGCACCACTATCATACAATTTATACCATTTGGTAGAGTGCCATTCCACATCTACCATTTTTCTACTAGATAAGATACAAGTTGTAGTTGTAATTATTTTCCTGTCACTTTTTCTGAGAAAATGATCAGACTTTTTAATTCTGATTTTATTTTTAGGTATTTGCACCTGATCTACAAAAAGACATGCTGTGGGAAATAATGGAGAAGATAATGGATTTATATAACAAGGAACCAGAATCTCTATAAAATGTGGGGATCCCTAATCTTTGATTGGGCTTGTTTTACAAATAAATAGTGAAATCAGTTGGGGACTCCCATTTGGTGTTACATTTCACTAATTTTCGAGTGATAAGCTGTTTGCTCATCTCTAAGTACCCTTCAACTGTAAGGCATAAATGTATTAAATCATTTTAACATACATACATACACACACTATGATGTTGTTTTTGCTCTGAACTAGCAATTTAAAATTTCTGCCTTTTTATGGTCAAAGATGGTCAAAGCATTGAGATTTTTTCATGAAAAAATTTTAACTTTGGACTGTTATGAAATCTAAGCTTATTATATTACCTATTGCCCATGAGAGGATATAGTCGAAATCTCCGAGAACGAGTCGAATCTCTCGAGTTCGCGGTGCTTCGCGAGTGCTAAAGAGGAAAAGCAGCTGGCCATTGTTTCACCGCCGGCGTGTTTGAGCGCGCTGCACAGAGACTAGGGCAAAAGCAAAACTGAGAATGGCGATCAGTGCACGACAGGCCGTCAGCTGGTGAGGACCTCAGTCTCCGGAAACCACGTCCGCTCTTCGCTTCGAAGGTGTGCTCGACTCTCGGAACCAGCTCGTCTGACTTGCACTCGACACAAGGCACATGTGCGGAAATGTCAGCGTGCAGCAGAAATTAAGCTTCGTCGACTAATTGCTGCAGTCATTAATTTATTTTTAAATTTGATATTCTCGGGTGGACGATTTTAATGAGTTGACAGTTGAAGAAAATTGGCGAGAATCATTGAAATGACATCACGGCCGCGGTCTTAGTTGGGTTGTTACCGTCTTGGCATTCGGTATTCACGCATCGAACGGATACATTTCCTGTAAAGGTGAGCCACAACAGTCGTTTTTTTAATACTTGGTGACATGTTTTCAATTTTCCCAACACTCTTGTTGAAATGGGATTCAAGCGAAGTACACCGTCCCATCACTTGCTGCATGTGCTATTTAATTGTTCCGATTTGAAACAATAATGATAAAATAACAACAAATCTCACCCAAAAGCAGGCGACTCTCATTTTTCAATCAAGTTTCCACTACCAATTTACAGAAAATTTTAATAAAGAAGTCGGGACTCAAATATATCAAACTTAATTGCCTGCTGAATCCAGCAGAATCATGGCCACATTAGCTCAGCGCAGGGCAGCCTCTCAAAATTTCTTTACCAGAAATTGACGTCGATAGAATGTACTTGCAACGTTTTTTCGATGGATCTTTTTAAAAAGTTTTTAGATGTTAAAAATAATATAAATTGCATCGGTTAAATCTCTTGAAGGCAAAAACTAGGCATTAAAAAGTTCAAGGACAATCTATAAAGGAACCGTCTTGAAATAAAGCTTATATTTTAAATGCTGGCAATTTCCGAAAAATATGGTGATCCCACAATGCGTTTTGGTATTCGAAAGGCAATGGAGAAGTTCTAGTCAAATAGACTTATTCCATTCAGGGAAAAATTATGTGATGTCATATACCCACTAAGAAAAGCCAATTGGATTGTGATTTTCCTTTCTTAATTAAATTGCAGAGCCAATAATATTTTTGAGGACCTCTTCAACCAAGTCCAAAGAAGATACAGAAATCAAAGCCCCAGTGGCTTAGGGGCCATTATGGAATAGGGGCCATTTACTTACTGACAGACAACCGCAAAATCAGAGTTTTATAATAACAGTAGAGGGCATAGGATAGCTCACAGTGATTTTTAGATCCTGATAACATTCATCGAGGAAATAGGTACATCCAAGGAAAATTTCCATTGGCATCTGAAACACTGCTAGTGACCCTATTGTGTAAAGAGATAAGCAGAGAGGCTTGCTTTCCTAGTGGAAATTTGATCGAACAGATCTTAATGTGGAGTACACCTTTTAGAGCCAATTCTATGTGAATTCAGTAAATATGATCTATGAGAGAGTGAATTCTTATGGTATGTAAAGGTAAGAATTTAGTGGTGATTGGACTCTCCTTTGGCCTGTGAACAAACTACAGAATAACAGAAAACAAAATAAAACCGACAGATCTTTGGGAATTCACATTTAAATGCAAGAATGTACAATTCCAGCAGCCTACAATAAAAATGCGTTCAAATAATATGAATTGCCACTTTCACTATCTCTCGTCCCATTACAAAATATACCTACCCTGGCAAATAAATAATATCTATGTATCTCTTGGTGTATGTTTTTTAAATTGTAGTATCTTGTCTAAATTATCGGGAAGGAAATAATGAATTAGTTTTTATGGCACACTTTATGGCTCTAAATCAAAACTCATCTTGATTCTACATCGAAAATGGTTCTAAATTTTCTTTCTTGGTAGGTATAAAAACAGTTAAATTTAAAGGTAAGAAACAAAAACTTTTTAATACTTGCCACCTGTCAGCCTCCTACAAAGCCGTGAGGGATATTGAAAATAAATTTTAACGATTTTAAAATGTTCGCGATCCAAATCCAATGCACGTTTTCACCACCAGGGGGAAAATATAAAATTTCCGAGTCAAATAAACCATTTAATCAAAAACATGTTTTAGATAAATTTAGCTCATTTGATTAAGAAAATTTCAAGTTGATCGTTATTGAAGTAGATTCGTTCGTATGGGAAGCCACATTACGCTGATTAAATGTCTACCCAAGTGTAAATAAATCACTGCATTGGGCCTCTCCAGTCATATTCTCGAGCCGCCATCTTCATTGGTAGAAGATATTTTTCATAGGCTAGCGGTCAGTATCATCCCAGTTGGATTTATTATTGTGAATTGCTTAACTGTCGCGTATGTTATCATTCATTGAAACATATCATCCAATTAGGAGTGCTATAAATGATATTTTAGTATTATCAGATCCCTCTCAACAAACCTCTAAGCGCTTGAATTCTCAAATTTCCCCATTACTACTTCTGGCCTTTTGAGATTGGGATCAATTATTTACCTGTGTGCAGGTTTGTCCTTTGGAGCATTTTTTATGCTTTTTTTATCGGATAATATGTAATATCCAGTTTAAGCGATCTGTTTTAGGGTTTCATCTGATACAAATAATATAATAATTATTCAGCCAGCTTTATCATTTATAAATTTACTGGAATTTATCTCTTAAACTTTAGAAATGAGTCGTCCGGAAGCTGGAAAAATAATTGTCCCAGATGAGCTGCGAGATATCCTCCTTGAGTTTACAATTAGTTACCTTTTGGAACAACCTGGCGATGTCGTGGAGTATGCTGTGGAATTCTTCCACAAATTGCGTGAAAACCGTGCAACTGCCATAATCGGAGGAAAGGGGGATGCAGTACTTGAATCACCAGATGAATCTGTCATGTCCACTGAGGATGGTGAGTAAAAGATTCTCATTAAAAACGAATGGCATTTTCCCAATTTTTATGAGTGACGAGTGAAATTTTTCTGTCGAACGACTTGATGGCATTCTGTAATTTTTAGTGCCAATAGACCCATCTGTTTCAAACTATTTTTTGTTGATGCATATTCAGAGCCTCCAGTAAGTCGATTTGGCACACGTCGTAAATCTGTGTTTGCTGAAGCTTATGATCCAGAAGAAGAAGATGATGAAGAAGGAGACAAGGTAAATTGCAAAAATGTGTTTTATTTATTTATTATAAATCAAAGATGGGGCATATGTAGTGCATTGAACATGGCACTCTATGTTCTAAATAATCAGGTACTGAACAAGACCTAGGCATTGCGTAGAGGTAGCAATAAGTCCCAATAGGTTTGAGTTTCCTAAAAGGTTCTATAATGATTATGCTCAGTGATGATTTGATCAAAGCATTTGGACTTGGGAGTACTTACCTATTATTTTTTAATGATTTTTATTTAGAATTTGAATGCATGAAATAACTTGATTAATCTCTTAAAATATCAACAGACAACCATACTCGGGTATTAGTCGATGATAAGATCTCATTCTCGTTTAAATTCCTCCAGATCTTCATCTGATCCAGATCTTCATCCGCAAAATTGTTGTGCAATCTGGGCGGAGTTGTATTTTTTTCTACAATTGCAACATTTGCCGATCCATGTAAACAAAGTTATACATGCTTGGAGCATATTAATCTTCATTTTTTGGATATGGATATTTAAGCAATTTCTGTTTAAAATTAAAAATAGTACCCAGGAATGACCCCAATAAATAAATTCTCCCTACCTAAGAAGGTACCTAGTATATAAATCTCAATCAGGGCCACACAATAGCTTACCTACTACATTGCATCAATCTAATTCCAGCAATTAGGTACACCATGTGCCTCTGCCGCAATCTTGTGTCCTTGAGATGGAACAAGTTAGCATTGGAATAATTGTGATTTGTGGACATCTGCAGGCATTCTATGTACCAAGATATTCAAAGCTAATGTTTGTTCCGAATATTTTCAGGCCATCTATCCTAAATCAGACCTACAAAGGCAGCGATTGGGAGATAGTGTCAAGAACATCCTTCTCTTCAGAGGTTTAGACAAGGTACAAACTACATCCATCAGAAATTAATTCCAATTAATTTTACCTAGGTTAAGAACATCAATAACCAAGTCTTATTTGCCACAGGAGCAAATGCAAGAAGTGCTGGATGCCATGTTCGAAAAGATAGCAAAAGCTGGCGATTACATCATAAAGCAAGGCGACGACGGTGACAACTTCTACGTGATAGAAAGCGGCATCTTCAAAGTGTTTGTGTCGCCCGAACCCAACGAAGAGCCCAAGCACATCCACACTTACGAAAACAGCGGCAGCTTTGGAGAGTTGGCGTTGCTCTACAACATGCCTAGAGCAGCCACCATTCAGGCCGTCAGCTCAGGCTCGCTGTGGGCCATGGACCGCCAAACGTTCCGTCGCATATTGCTCAAGAGCGCATTCAAGAAGAGGAAAATGTACGAGTCTCTCATCGAGTGTGTTCCGATGCTGAAAACTCTACAGGTAACCAGATTTTGAAAACTGTTTTTTTAAATTTGGCTAGGTTTGATTTGCTACACGGCTTGCAAGCAAGAGATAATATTATCGGTGGACAGCCATAAGTCACTCGCAATCACTGAGCTGCACTTATGCAGACTTAGATGGCAATTCTCTATGAAATAATTTTGGAAATTTAAAATAACAAGTAAGGAGTTAAACCTTTGCATGTTATATTTTGGATTAGTGAAATTTGGCAGACTGTACAGTGTCCAGTATACATAAGGGATTTCATGATTTATTAAATCTTAGTTTTCAAAAGTGGAGTAAGTGAGGTTTGGCTCTATGCTGAATATATTATCGTTGTTACTTCTTCATAAATGTTTGTTATTTTCGTGTGATTGGTCGTTTAATCGAAGGCATCACTGTTGACAGTCGTACGAACGCATGAACCTGGCCGATGCCCTGGTGCCACGGTGCTATGCGGACGGTGAGATCATCATCAAGCAGGGAGATGCAGCTGACGGAATGTACTTCTTGGAGGAGGGTGCTGTGCAGATCACAATCATGGGCGAAAAAGGGCTAGAGGTTGAGGTGAGCTGATGGAAAGGTTTTATAAGTGACTTTGAGCAAAATTATCACACTGCAATTAGAAATCTTTATATATTATTATTGAAACGGAAATAATATGATTTTATGTTGCTACTTTTAGCAATACAGTAAGTTAATATAGTAGTGGAACAAGTTTGCTTGTAGAGAGCAAGCCACAATTTTATTTATTTATTTTTACTTTCTTCCGTGCAGATAAATCGTGTGACGAAAGGAGGATATTTCGGAGAACTGGCGCTCGTTACGCATAACCCGAGAGCTGCTTCGGCTTATGCCGTCGGGAACACTAAGCTTGCTTGTAAGTAGTACCTGATGTAATATATCTAATTGGTATAGAATATGCAGTGCCGTGGGAGATTGCTATTGAAGCAAAAGAGGCTGTCAGAATGGGAATGTTGGCAGTTGGTGTTCATTTGTACCTAGATATCTGTGCTGTGTTGGTAGTTGGTACACATTCCATGTTTTTTTCCCCATTTTCTTACTTTACCAAAACATTGCTCTGAAGCCAGTCCCTTCATAATTTAGTGGATTCCAGCATGCGGCACTGACTCCTGCTTGTCCGCTTGTTTTCAGTCCTGGACGTCGACGCATTTGAACGCTTATTGGGACCATGCATGGACCTAATGAAGAGAAACATTGACGATTACGAGGACCAACTCGTACGGATCTTCGGCTCAAAGACAGACATGGGCGATTTCCGATGAAAACATACCAACGGTAATAGTTCTTCCCTTCATCGTAGTCGTAAATGTATCTATTTTCCTACTTTGTTAACTTATTGTCCTTATTTTGAACATTATTAATCACAGTTATATAACTAAATACGTATATATCAATAACAAACAACTGAAATCTAAATTAAACTAATTGTTATGGAGATGTTGGAAAAATCATTTTAGGTTGATGCCAGCACTGATGTTCTTTTCTATATTTCTCGGAGGATTGTCTTCAATTATTTGCTTTCTTGGTGAGGAAAATTCGGAAGTTTTTCTTGATTATTAGCAGCTAACCCAGTGTGCTTTGTATAGGCATTTCTAGAATTGCGGCCCAGTTCAAAATTACCTACTCGTTTAAGAAAAATTTTCAGTTAAAGTTCAGTCGGGGGCTACTGCTAAATTTGTAAGTTAGGTGCTGGCATCTGGAATTTATATTACTATCCTATTTGATAGTTGCACATTCCATTATTAATTTAGGATAGATTTTACAATTGTTTGTTAACCATGGTGTTTTTGGCTAATCAGTAATCAGTATTGAATATCTCCCCATCTGTTGTAAATCTTTCGTTGGTCGAATACGCAACTTTAGCTGGCATGTGCGTTGGTATACTATTCGTCATACGATACTAAAAAAAAGGTTGAATGGATCACGGAAAGAGGTGTGCAGTGCAATAATAATTGTGCACGTTGGTGCAATTTAATATTAATAATGAAATCCATTTTCGAGCTAGCTAGTCAACGCCTGATTAAGAGGCTCGGCCAACTTCGATGGTTTTCCCCATCGGTAGTTATCATTATTGTAACAATGAAAATAATAGCCCGGTAAATTATTTACTCTCTTTTTACAAGAATTTGTATTTTTTTATGTTACCTATTTTTAAGTTGTGTTATCTGTTATTGTATTCAATCATTGGTGTATCTGATTTTTTCCTTGATCATTTTTTTCATTTTTTATTTTTGTTTCCCATTTATGTCCCAAAGATATATGTGAAGTGTATTCGAATCTCGGCACACCAGCCCTCCAACGACCCCTGTCTTGTAAGAATAAGATAAACAATGTTACAGAAAGTAATTGCTACATGTTCCCATGATCGTTGCACTTGAAAGAAATCTCGTTTCCATGTTCTTCTGGTGACCCTTCATTGTGTAGGCATGTGGTTTTCTGCTATGGAATCTCAATTTGTTTTTTATCTTTATGCCGTTATTGTTGATTGTATGCTCTAACCCTTGACTAGTTAGGCATCTCTATGTGACGCTAAACCAAGCGAATCTGTACCCTTGTACGTATTAACTATTATATTACTATTTACTATAGCCCATAACCATAACGATTACGGTAGGGTAGGAGAAGGTAGGGTTGCTCCTTTCGATTAAATTTCTTTGATGTAGAACGCGTCAAGAGAAGGGTAACGGTATAAATACTACCATTATTAAAATCTAACTTAGTTGTTTTTAGTTATCCACCCAAGTTAAAGTTTGATAATGTAATTTTTTTTTGTATTTTGTCTATTTTTGGTACATATCTTCTCAATTTTGCTACTGAGCACAATTTTCACTAAAGTCTGAGTAAACCAGGAACTCAACAAGCCTCTGAAAATTAGTATTATCAATCTCAGCAAATCATTGGCTATATTTCTATTTACCTACTATATTTATAAGAAACAGTTGAAATGTGGATCTATATGTTGGTACAATCATTACCAATGCAATTTCAAATGCACCTTGCTATGCAATACTCGTCAATTTTCCGTTAAGTATCATAGAAGATAATATTCTATTTCTATGAACGTTGATGCTGGGAGTCAATGTGTTAGCAATCTTAAATACTCGTTGAGTACATTCTTTTCTCGTGCGGTCATCTCGAGATCTGAGGGATATCTTATAATTCGTCGTTCTCAGACTACGATCACCGTGAACACAGACCATCGTTACGCTTTGCTTCCGTCTCCTTGAAGTCCGCTCTGGTTATTTTCATTTCAATCTTTTCAATTCTATGTTATTTTTTCCTACATGGAAACTTGCCAGATGCATTGCAGCTATTTAGCAACCAAGCAATTGCTCAATTCAGAAAAAAGCATTTCACGTAAAACTACATTTCATACAGTATCTTTATAATTTCATAAGCAGTCTCTGTCTCAATAACTAAGCAATTTCAGTAGTGCTCAGATCATGACTATGCAAAAAGACTTAGGCAAATCAATTTGAGGTGAATATTTGCTGATGTTAAAAAATCAAAACCTTACTAAACCTTCATTGCTGTGAACGTAGAAAAAACCTTACGTGTTATGATATGCCTGTGAACCTGGAATCGTAACTAAATGATATCTGTCCCGAATTTCTTCTAAACTAGTTATCTGTAACTGTTTGTCAGCTGGTGTCAAGGTATTGTTAAGATAATGTGTTCATTTATGAACCAGCACAATACAGGTGTGGTGTTTTATAAGTGTACGTGATATAATGTATTTCATTGTGCGGTTCATTGAATGATGTAGGTAGAATAAAAATATAGGTATGTAACATAGTTCTAACTCCTAATGTCTAACAATAGCAGAGTTTTTATAAAGACCAGGGATACCAGAGTATATCTGCCCTTGTGAAAAGAAATGGTTGGATGACATTATAGAAAAGAAAGAGTATTTATAAGAGCTATCGAATCAATATCACTGTTTTTGATGCAAGCAAAGGAAGAACATGCAACTTTGATTATGAAAAAGAAAACAAATTGTTTACTAATATGTGTTGGTTGTTAACACCGAAACTGTAAATTAATTGAGCAAAGTAAAGCTAATTCAAATGTCATCTAAATCTAGAATATTAAAACTATTAATGCTGATGTAATTTCATGTACCTATCTAGAGAGAAATGAATTATTGATAATTGATGAGAATTATCTAGAACCTCCTAAAGTGCATACTACTATGTATGGCAAAAATAACATTGCCTCTAGAGAAATCCAGAAAATTATGCTTGGAATTATGTTTTAATTATGTAGGTAGTAAATCATATTTGGATGAATTATTCAGTAATAATTTTATATAGTAAAAGATAATGACTTGCCATATAATTGAATCAAAATCAAAATAACGTTAGTTACATTAACAAGAAAATAGAGATAGCTTCATGTCATTAGTGTATGTCATTTAACACCTTCTAATGAGCTTATTACCTACCTACTTTGTTATTGAATGGAAAATTTATCAATCTATGAACCAAGACTCGTGTTGTAAGTTGTAACCCAAATGAATGGAGTAATAGTATATTTAAAATAATATATAATGTCCCCAAGATGTGTTTTCTAAAGTCCAAAAAATGGATATAGAACAGTAAAGTTGCATTCTGATTCTGCTAATAAAATGAACATTGAGTTTCTTTGGATGCATATAATGATGCTTCGTTACTAAACAAACTACCTAACTAAGTAAACATAACATAGAATATGCCTGATTAAATTGATAATAGAAAATTTCGGTTGAAAACAAACGTGAAAGTACACACAGAAAAGCGTTTATAAACCTACTACAGCAATGCATCTACCCTCTGGTAATAAAACAACAAAATCACAATTGCTGGCCCAAGGCCGATTGTATAGCTTCATGCAACACATTTTTATGATTCACTCATTACTGTTCAAAATGTCATTCATTATCATTTTTATTTGGCCAAATAAAATTTGACTAATTTTAGGTTGGTCATTATTTTTTATACCGGACCCTTTTGGCCATCCACTCGTTTTTCCTGCTAAGAGCTCTCCCTAAATTTCCTGTTACCTAGAGCCAGAGTTATCTGTTGCCAGTTTAAAGTACAAACATGAATACCTAAATTAGCTGCAGTCACCTTGGGGCTTGCACAAATGACCACGCCCGTCTATAATTGATGGAAATGTTGCTGGATAAAGTATTATTAATTTTTCTTGTTGGAGAAGCTAGGAGACGCAATGAACTGGTGGAGCTGACAAGTGTGGATAAGAAACCATCGAAAAGATTTGCAACAATTATCTAGATGGACAGTGCAAGTCAGGGGCATCTAAAGGTTTTGTGTGCCCTTAGGCACAAATATACAGTGACCCCAACCCCCTATTGAAACCATCTTGAATTGCAATTTTGAATCAACACAATCAAATTTATTTAACACCCGGAGTCAAATTTTAAGCTCAGCGGGTGTGCCACCAAATGCCAGCCACAATAAAGTAGAAAACCATGCATTTTCTTCTGGTGCAAGTACCCATCCCATTCGCTGTTCATAGACAAAAACACTATGGGATCTGTGTAAATTTGTTTAATTCGAAATGCAGATTACAGGAAATTTTCCGTGGCACTTCTTGAAGAGGTCCATGTATCCAGAATAACTGCCAGAAAGCCTTTTGCTAATCTTTACAAGAATCTATAATACCAGAGAGACATCACCCAAAACAAAAGGGAGAGAAACTCAAAAAATCAAAATACAAATCTACAAACTAAATATTAATAAATCTTCAAGAATGTTACCTTAAAAGAATACAAACGAGATTACCGTAACTAGAACAATTATGAAATTTGGAGATGCACTCAAGTTCCTGCTCACACACATAAGTAGTTGAAAATTGAGAAAAAACAAACTGCAACCACGGTTGCACAGCTATCACAATCTAGCATGGCCATGAGTATCGGCAAGATGAATAAGTACTAAACATTTGACAAGCTTCAGAAGTACACTTGAATCGGTTTATTGATTATAAATGTACATGAATGTCTCTCAAAGCTAGTAGCAAGCTAGAGGTAAAAATTTTGACAATGGCTCTCATAGTCGACCATCATTTCCACGAGGCCACTTGATTTAATCTTCGTCGATGGTTAACACAAAATTCAAAAATGAAGATTTTGCGTGTATGTGTGTGTGTGAACGTGACCACGATTGGATCAGATCAAGCTCAGGATATAACGGTAACTTAATCTGGCTGCATGTGTCGAGACCGGTGGTGTTTGGCCAACATTTAACTGTAGAGATCGTCGTCCCCGTCGTCTTGGAAGGTGGGCTGGTCCCCGGGAGCCCCACCAGCAGCCGCACTTGCTGCAGCCGCGCTCGGGAATCTGAAACCCGGAAGCGTCGTCACCGTTAACCGTCTGTTTGTAGATCGAGCGGAAGTAAGCTCGTCGAGAGTCGCCGGTGTAATACCTGAAATTAGTTCCGAATCCCCTCGACTGCTGGAGCGTCTGCGAGAACATCTCGTATTTGCGGATATCGTTGTCGGATACTGATCGACGCGCGTATTTCATCGCTTCCTCGAAGTGGGCGCGCGTTATTTCTGGGACTGGATCCTCCTCGTCCATCTGAAACGTCGAAGACTCACTTCTTTAGCGATTGACTCCTCATTTAAAATTTATGTTTCATTTTGATAAATAAAACCACTTAATTTTACCAAGAGAACGAGATTATATGCTTACATCCATTGCCTGAGCTGGGTTAGCCGCCCTCTCTCTTTCTCGCCTGATTTCCGTCTCGATGCACTGACGGATGGCAAGCTTGCACGCTCGCTGACACACTTCAGTCAAGTCGGCACCCGAGTACCCGTGAGTCACCTTGGCTATGTAAACCATGTCTACATCCTGCAACCAACAAGATCGTAAGAACAGTAATTTACAAACATTCAATGCCATCGAAGAAGTTCCAACTCGAGTTTAACATACCTTGGCGACAGGCGACTTGCGCAAGTTGGCTTTGAAAATCGCCTCGCGTGACTTCTCGTCGGGCAGTGGAATGTAGATCAACTGATCAAGACGGCCAGGCCGAAGAATGGCCGGGTCGATTATGTCCGGCCTATTGGTGGCTCCGATGATGAACACATTCTTCTTTGCCCCCATACCATCCATCTCGGTCAGGATCTGATTGATGACGCGATCCGCTGCTCCCCCAGCGTCGCCGACATTGCCGCCGCGAGACTTGGCGATCGAGTCCAACTCGTCGAAGAAGAGGACGCAGGGAGCTGCCGATCTGGCCTTGTCGAAGACGTCACGGACGTTGGCCTCGGACTCTCCGAACCACATTGTCAGAAGTTCGGGTCCCTTCACCGAGATGAAGTTTGCCTGGCATTCGTTGGCAATAGCCTTGGCCAGCAGAGTCTTGCCGCAACCAGGGGGACCGTAGAAGAGAACACCTCGAGACGGCTGCATGCCGAACTTGAGGAACTTCTCGGGATGTTCGACTGGGTACTGCACAAGTTCCTGCAGTTCGCGCTTGACGTTCTGGAGGCCTCCGATGTCCTCCCATGTCACGTTCGGCACTTCCACGACCGTCTCGCGCAGGGCGCTTGGGCTGCTCTTGCTCATCGCGTACTGGAACAGATTAAATTGTGCGTGATATAAGTGAACAAAAAGATAATAATTTTTGAGGTAGATATAAATACAACTGGACATATTTTAACTAAATTTTAGATTTAAATGCATATCCATTTGTGAAAAGTGGTGTACCCATCTCAGCGACAGCTTATGCTACATTGGTTTAGCAAGGCTTCGCACCACTTTCTCACCAATTGTACTGTCAGGTTTAATCATGTGACTATTTGAATCAACAGGCAAGCAACAAGGTCTGGCAAACTCTTCCGAGGCACTTTGAAAAACGGTCCAACTTTTTAACGTTAAAGAAATATTGCTGCCCAAGTTATTAACTCAAGAAGATTCAAGATACCATAACATAACAAACATAAACAATGATCCCCCATTTTTAACATCTAACATCACAAGGTGCCGGTAAATAAAAAGCTGCACTCTTTTGATGCTGTCGCCCAGCTTTTGCTTGGCATGCATTTTTGTCTGACACTAAACATAGCATTACCCTGAAGTTCTCCATGGTGACAGCTAGAGAGCTGAGCACTTCTGCGTCGATCTGATCATCCTCGAGATCGATCAGGTCCATCTTCTCACGGATCTGCTGCAATGCTGACTCGGAACACAACGATGCGAGGTCAGCACCGACGTGGCCGTGACTCTCGGCAGCAATCTGTTCCAGCTCAACGTCCTCGGCCAGCTTCATGTTCTTGGTATGGATACGTAAGACCTAGGGAAGAGTACATTGTAATCATGTGTGTTCTGTATTAACCATATTCCAACTATCTCCAAAATACGTTGCTTTATTCTGAATAGGTTCTCAAACATAAAAAATGGCTTACCTCTAAACGTCCAGTGGCATCGGGGATGCCAATGTCGATTTCTCGGTCAAAGCGTCCGAATCGCCGAAGAGCACCATCAATCGAGTTGGGCCGATTGGTGGCGGCCATGACGATGACATGGGAACTCTGCTTAAGTCCATCCATCAAAGTCAACAGCTGCGACACAATACGGCGCTCCACCTCTCCATGGGTCTGTCGAATTGAAACAATTAAATTAAATCATCTGATCATTTCTTTGAACTAGGAATCCAAATTGAAATTATTTAGCTGTGTAATTGGATAGTAAAAAAATAAGCTTGAAATCTATGATTCATTGTGGCAAGTCTGTTATCAGTGAAGTCATTGTGTGATTATAGTTATTAAGAAGGATGTGGATGACTCATAAGTCAGAACTATATTATAGTAATTTTTATCGTGAATTTTATTTATACCTTCTCCCTCTTCGGTGCAATTGCATCCAGCTCATCGATGAAGATGATAGCAGGGGCATTTTTATCAGCCTCTTCGAATGCCTTCCGCAAGTTGCTTTCAGATTCTCCGGCAAGCTTGCTCATGATCTCAGGCCCATTGATGAGAAAGAAAAACGCTCCAGTCTCGTTAGCAACAGCTCGGGCAATGAGAGTTTTTCCTGTTCCCGGCGGTCCGTAGAGCAAGATCCCACGGGGAGGCTTCACTCCGATGGCTTTGAAAAGACTCGGGTGGCGAAGTGGCAACTCCACCATCTCCTTAATCTGAGCCAGCTGCTTGCGGCAACCTCCGATGTCATCGTATCCAACTGCGTTGAGTGCCTCCTCCTCCTCTTCACGTTTGATCGGATCACCTTCACAGTGGATCAGCGTGTCTGGAGCGACGATGCAATAAGGCGAAGGATCGGTTTCCACTACCTTGAACTCGACAGCTCTCATGCCTCCGCGCACAATGAACGTATCATCTTTGTGAATCGGGCGATACGCTTCCAAGAAGTATGGCTTCAGGTATACTTCGAAAAGGTTTCTGAGAAAAGAAAAAAGTTACGGAACGTAAGAAATGTCAGCAAGATGGCAAACGAGTTTTTTTCACTTTCTAGTATAAAATTGACTGCCTCATCAGTTTTGATGATCAACTTTGATCATTTGAAATAACAATAAGCTGAGTTTTTTTTTTTTCAACCTGATAATGAGTAAATTCAATGAGAACATTTACCCAGTAAGACCTTCAACAGTATCATCAATAGGCAATACGTGGATTCGTTTGCCGTATTTCACATCCGGACAGGGCTGAATCGAGACAACGTCTGAGAGACGAACACGCAAGTTGTTCCTCACGACACGATTCATCCTAATTTTCTCGTTGGGGCACGACTCATCCGAAAGCACAATGCACACAGTTTCTTTCCTCCGTTTGCCCTTGAGCAAAACAGTGTCCCCACGGAACAGTTGAAGCTCATCCATTTTTTGCTGTGAAAGCGCAACAACGGAATTGTCATCATTGACAGCTTCCTCGACAAGAAGCCTGTTTGGGCGATCTTTCCTCTTCAGAATAGCCGTAGCCAAATCATCGGCACTGAAAGAAAAAATAATTCTCAATAAATTGAAGCATAGAATTTTCTTATTCCAAAAGTCTTTGTCTTGGGTACCGAGATTTCACCATAGGACAAAAATTCCATTCTGGCCATTTCATCAGACAGGAAAATACAGATTTTATATTAAAAAGGTGTGACTAGCGTAAAAAGAGAGAAACAAAATAGTATTAAGTTACGTGGAGATTAAATACTGATTTAAATTGATCGCAATATGGCCTTACAGATGGATCATTGACGAAAATAATTATTTCGATTCTGATAGCGACATGATGACAACGTAAATTTGAGCACCCATTGCATTGTACCTACATCAGACCGCTAGATCGGGGAATAACTATCTTCGAAAATCTCAAGTACGCAATTTTATTTATCTAGAGCTAACCAAATCTTCAGTATAAATATAATAAAGACTTACTTTCGACCTTCTGCCATTATTTTATTCAATAATTTCGTAAACGAAACGAAATTACAACAAACTGCTGCGGCTTCAACCAAATCACCAGCCACCAATCTGCGTTCTCCACACACAATGTGGACTACACTGCTGCCAGCTTACGGGCATGCGGCGTACGTAGGTTAATGGACTCTTGAAAGCAAGACAAATGATTACTTGAAATTCTTTATTTTTCAATAATATTGAAAATACATTGCTGCCAAAAAATCTTATTACTGATTTATTTAATAAATAGTAAAATGTATATTTAGAGAAATACCAGGAATAAATATATAATTTTCTGAGCGTACTTAAAGTTCCAAGTTTGGCAACCTTCCTGTGACGTCATTTTTGACATTTCTAGTGTCATTTGTTTTCAACATGGCAGGCATTAAAGGTGATTATAACTGAGATCGTTTTCTTTCTTGTACTCAAGGAGTTAAAGATTTACGCAAATTTTCGTATGTTAAGATAACTAACGTATTTCTTGTAGACATAATTAGTAACACGACCACGCATGTATTGCTAGTTGTATGGATATAAAATAAGTTTTTAAATGGCATTTAGTTGTTAACCCCATATTTAGGAAACTCGCTCACATTATATTCTAATTTTTGGCCTATATTATCGCGGTTGGTAAAGAATCGTGCAGCATTTTAACTAGATTTCTATATTTTTAAATCGATATAAATAAAGAGCACTGAGTACCTCACACTAGCAGGTATTGCTCAACAGGTCGGAATGATATGGAGATCAAAATATGATTGAAACTTCCTACCTCTGTTGGATCCTTTTGTTTTGACATCCAAGAGGAGGTGTATCTGGGAAGATAGACCATCTGTTATTTTAAAGATAATGGCAACTAGCTGGTAGCAGCAGTCAAAGTTTATTGCAGTCTGAAGTTGAAATCTGATCAACAATTTCAAGACTATGGGGTTCATCACGGGACGTCCATGGCTCCTGAACCTCGGTAGTAGTAGTAGTAGTTGTAGTAGTAGTAGTAGTAGTAATAGTAGTAGTAGTAGTAGTAGTAGTAGAAGAAGAAGAAGAATTGTATATACTAAGAGTGATACTAGCGTCAAAGCTCTTATTCAATAATATTGCTATTTAATGCTTATGTTAGGTCATGTACTGTCAGACAGTTTAATCTCTGTATAATTACGGTAAACCAAGCCAAGCTGTTGACAGAAAGCTATTATATTTCCCAAATTATTCTAACTTGAATGTTTCTGTTTCATGAACCTTTCACTCAATGGTCGGCATGGTTCTGCAGCGTAAGTGTCTGGAAGCTGACTATTTGTATAGTTTTAGTTATTGATTGTATTGATGTGATGTGGGCCCAATTATTTTAATATTTTCATTTTTATTTTCAGGCTTGTCACGTTGGCATTTGCTGGATCAATTGGCATGACATTGGTCATTTTAGGTTGCGCACTTCCACAATATGCGTGAGTTCAAACATTTTGCTTTCTGAACAAGAGTAGGAAATTATCACAAGTCTAAATTAGTTTTTTTTTTTAAGCACAAACTTGAACTTAATTGTGTAGCCATTGATGTAATTTTTTTCTTACAGGGTATGGTGGACTTTTTTCGTAGTGCTATTCTACATGCTGGCGCCGATTCCCACGTTAATAGCGAGGAGATACAATGAGCACTCGGGGTCTAGCAGCACTAGTGCTTACGAGATAGCAATATTTATAACAATGGGATTTGTGATATCTTCGTTTGCATTGCCTATTGTTCTCGCTAGATCACCGGAGATACCTGTGGTACGTAACTCTATTAATATCAATAATTGTTGCAAAATTTTAGCTCATTTACTTCTATCTCTGTTAGATTCCTGTGTAACATTTTATATGTGACAAATCCATTTGCTTCTCAGAATTATTGAAATATTGTTGGTACCTACCTATTATTGATACCTACCATTGATATTATTGATCTAGGGGCAGTAGAAAATTGGGAACTAGGAATCCCATTCAAACTGAAATTTATGATAAAGAAAAATTGTGAATAATGATGACCAAATAAGTCAGGCTCATAAATGATTTGTTGTGTTGTTTTCTAGATCAAATGGGGAACCTGCTATTTAACGCTGGCGGGAAATATTGTCGTCTATGCAACGATGATCGGGTTTTTCATGACCTTTGACTCTGAGGATACAGACTACACCATGTGGTGATTATATTGCAATTAATATAAATCTACCCTTGTGACTAAAATAACGTGGCTATGACTAGTGAGCCGACTTAACTCACAGTCAATGAACAAAAAATTTCGATTTAATTTAAACTACACCTACTTCATCTATTCTACTATTTTCTTTGCAAGAATTCAAAACTCAAGATATTTAAAATTTGAATATACCTAGTTTAGAATCAAACTCGAAGAATTTAGTTGTAGCGTTGTGCTCAATCATCAACCATTAATCATTTTTTTTTATTATTATTTATCTCTGAATAATAAGAGGTAAAATCTTCCATTGTCATTTGTGTGAAAATCACACCATTAACCTAGTATTTTGCCAAATTATTACATACCTATCCTACCATAATATAAATAATATTAAATGGTACCCAATACACAATGGCACTGCAAACATTTTGTATTGAGAACAATGTGTAGTATTCAGAAGGACCCATTTTGCCAACCTTCATTCAAACAGTTTGTCTCGGCAGACAGTTCAGTTTATTCGTGATTTTCTATGATTTTTTAAAATACCTGTAAAGATGAAAAGATATGGAAAACTGCATAATATGAAACACCGACATTCATTTTGGACCGGAAAAGAATTATTCCAGGGGCGATAGATCAGAACCTTCTATAAATTACTGAGTACTATCTAGTCGCAATTAAAAAAGTCAAATTAGGAAAATATTTTGGTTCAAAACAACATTGAATTTTCCTTATTACTTTTTGACCATGCCGAAGTTTTGGTGTGAAAATCATGAGCATTTCTACTAGAAATACAGTGAGCATTCCTTTATAAAAAACCATAAATCAAAGATTTGTGAAATGGGCCCTTCGTTATACATAACCAACTGCTAACTTGCATCGTATGAACGCTGGTGGTGAACTCGGCTTGGTTTGCACGCTTATGGCTGAATGTCTTCACTAACATATGGGATTCAAGAAGGTTCTCACAGTCTTACCTTACTAGGATCGAGCATGAGCCCTCATATCGTTCCTTCAGTCATCTGGGCGTCAACTTTTCGGTTTTTCCTCGCTATGCGATGTCGTTTGATGCGGGGAAATGCCTGATGTCCTCCGGTAACTGGCACTCAATTTCTTTTCTCTAGTAGCATCTGCACTAACAAACTTGCACCGGCAGCGCTGTAATATTTTCAAATAAAGACATTGCCTATTGGGGGTGTATTTCAGATGCAGAACTATTCAATGAGAATTCATTCAAGCCATTCGCGGATTGTTACAAAAGGCTTGTGGAGATTAGTGCTTACATCTCGTGGTGAATTTTATAACAAAGCCATGCTGTAGGATGTCTTTGATCATGATTCATGATTCATGATTCATGACTCTTCTCAAATAATGATTCTGACCACTGATACGTGTTTATTAGAAAAAAAATTGCTTGAGTTTCCAGTGTGAAATATTAACATTGTTCCAGATCTAACTAAGTTTTGAAACTTCTGTCATGTCTCAGAAAAATTCGAACCAAATTGCATTTCATGAAGCAAATAATCAGGTAAATTTGATCAAATTTTCAATTTTGGTAGATTTTTACCTTTTTATTTACTAATGTTATATGTTCTGTCTATGTATGACCTGAAGTATTTTTATAAATGAATTTAATTAGTTGTTTAAATTGGAATGCGATGATATCAAATTCAATATGTATGTCCCATGTTTGAGCCCACTGAATTTATAGGCACTATTAGAGTAATATACTTTGAAAACTTTTCATTTATTTATGAGGGTTTTTTAAAATAAACATGTTTTTGTAGAATTCATTGTAGGCGTATCATTAACACTTGGATCAATATGTAAATAAAATAAAAAATATATATGAAAAATTGTATTAATTTTCATAAAATTCCTGCTGGTTAACACAATTTTCAGCGTAGAATAGAAAAATGAAGCAATGGTTGAAAATGTGTTGTTTTTTAAACATCGCCGGTGATGGATGGGCTGGGACAACGACGAACAGTCCAACATGCGGTCTACTGAACTCTAAAAGCTAAAAAATACCCAACCTGTTGAGAGTTGGGGTAGATGAAACACCCAGCCAGGACTTGGAACCATGCATATATTAGCCCCAATAATTAATTCCTCCTTTGTATCATTAAAATACGCGAAATGGGGCTCATATCTGTATGAGGTCCCTTTCTAGAATAGGAGATCTTTTCGGGGATAAACAGACCATCAAAATATTACCCTCGGGTAAATTAATTACTTTGTTGAGGTTCCATGTGGGAAATTAAGCTAATAACCCGTTCAATTACCAGACAGTCCTGCCGCCTTAAATTACTCCTACTCGCAAAACAGCATACAATTAACCCTCTTAATTTAATTGACCCAAACAAATTCCCTAATCGCCTCGTATCCTCCCCCACCCCCTCCAACACACATGGACTCCAATTCGCGTATCCCTGATTTCTCATGTTTTCCCCGAGCATTTTTGACGCCGGTTGCAGGCAGCTTCGACATCAAGGTGCTATCAGTTCCTACCCAGACCGTGCTAAGCCGCCTTGCCTGATTATTGATTGAGATGTGACGCCGGGGCACATTTTTCAAGCATCGTCAACTACCCTTCTCTCGTCCACCACGACCAAGCCATCACCATCCATAACTGCACGGTAACAGTCATTTAAATAATTACTTTTTTTCGGGCCGAGAGAGACAGAGAGAAATATAACGACGCCGGGTTTCGTTGGGCTGGGGCCCGTGATGAAGAGGGTACGGGGGTGAAACGAAGACACCCGGCAAATGATAGGACACAGCCAGCGGCACGTGATACGAGCTCACCACTGCGCCGGCGTCCGCCAATTTGCCACGAAACGCACCATGACTCAAGGTCCACACATCCCATTAAAGTCTTAACTCTTATCTCGCATGCAGCCTCCTCTCGGATGATGAAATGTAAATAAAGATCGCGCCGGATAGAACAAGGGATGACGAGCAAGTAGACGTTGAGCCCCTCCGCCCGCCGCCCCCAGCGTCCAGCGTCAGGGTGGTTTCAGCAGGGCATGTCACCATGAGGACAGGAAGCGGTAATGGCGTAGAGTTGCACCATTGCACACTATGTATTCTAGCTGGGATAGCACGGGCTGGCGACGGGGCCTGCCCCGGGGCACGTGGCCCACCCTGCACTGGGCCGGGCAGTGTCAGCTAGCACCAAGCTGAAGCCAGCACCGGAGTGCCCGTGCCAGCGCCGCTCTAATCAATATGGAAAGCGCGGCGGCGGCGTCGGCGGCGGCGTTCTCGCTCGCTCGCTCGTTCGCGAAGGTAAAATAATGTAACGCAAGCGAGGATTGGTCCAGAGGTTCCTTTGGCCGGTCTATCACACTGTGTGGTTGGTTGATATTGAAACTGTTGAGTAGATGAACACACACACATCTAGACACTGGGGTAGGTATGTGCCTCTCCATGTCGTGGTCCCACACACTACACTTGCACAACTTCCTGAGGATTAAGTTTACTTCCCGAGGCGCTGCGAGCTGGATGGGTCCGCTAGTCCTCGTATAATCTCCTGTAGGAGAGATTAAAAATATGCAAATCAATCGGAGTTGAATCTGGATGGATTCAGGGAAAACGAATTAAACGTTCATTAAGCGAGCTACTTGCTATAGGACGGTCTGCGAGTATGTTATGGGTGGCTGAGGATTATACGAGCGAGAGGGGGACGCTTTATTGGCGATCAATGCTCAAGGGAGGATTTCGGTGAGTTTGTGATGAAATGAGTGACCGATCGTGCATGGCCGTGACCTTTTGCGCTGACCTCTTGGACAGCGTAAGACGAGGGATGCTGTAATAATCTGACCTCTCATGGGATCTGCGACCCGAGCGTAATTCTGTCGTCGCTTCCCCCTGACCCCACCCCCACCCCCAGCTTATCCGCTCTGACCGGCGGCGCCAAAGCATAACAAGCATAACAGGTGTAACCGGGTTATGCGTAATCCGTTTCATCGGGATGGAGAAGAAAAAAGAATTTCCTTGTCCTTTTTGGACCAAAAGGAGATAAGGAGCTTGGTTTCTCTGAAGGCGGATTTCATTGTGGAACTTTCCTGTTTCCTTGTGTGACACGTGTGTAAGCTGCTGTCCCGGCGCCTCCACCGACAGCTTAAAACCAAGCTGATCGCTTGTCAGATTAGTTTCAGGTGCGTGGGAGGCGATGCCTACTTACAAGGACTTCACCGATGGAAAAGCTGTTCTTAGAAAATTAGGCTCCTCTTTAAGATTCGCTCCAATTTTAATGAGCAACCATAGAGACTGCATGAATAGAGCTTTTTTATTCGTGCCACATCTTGAGATTTACTTTCGTTTTGATGCCCGTATTTCCATTATTCATGTTAAATTGCAGGGGCACACCTGTAATATTTGTACATTTTCCCTTGAAAACACATTTTTAATGAGCAATATTTTTATTTCCGTCCCAATGAATTTTATCTGTAAGTCGACAGAAGTAGCAATTATTGACAGACTAAACGCGACGCCGGAAGACGCTAGGAAGCACACAGTGGCTGTCGCTGAACTGAACGCTGAACGCTGAACGCCGGACGCTGAACGTTGAACGTTGAGAGTCGAACGCTGCGCGCTCAGCGCTGCTGAGTGCTGGATGGAAGGCCGGGGAAATGTTCACCTCTTCTCTGCTCGAACGCGAAATCCTGCAATTAGTAATGAATAGCATTAGTACCTCGCGACGGGGCGCCCGGCAGTCGTCGGCGTCGGCGTCGGCGTCGGCGACGGCGTCGGCGGCGATGTTAACTGAAATTAATTTTATGTCGAAAGTGATTACGGCGCGAAACTTTTGTTGAAATACAGTTCGTTTTGTCTTAGATGCGACGCGCGTTGAATCTTACAAATCTGAGTCTAGCGAGACTCGATGAATATAAAACAGGTCGGCTGCTTCTGCAGCAGACATTCAGCCAACCAACCTTTTGTTGGTATGCACTCAGAGACTGCGCTAATTTTTGAGTGACTGGTATGCCTTAATCCCCACAGCCCTGACATAAAACAATAGTGGACTATTCTGTTGTTCATTTAAATACTCTCTCATACTTCCTCCTTTTCATCATGGCTCTGGCTATTACATTCTGCTTCACCCTACGTACTTCTCATCTACACTCCTCATCTGCATGAGTTCCATTTCGCAACCATCTGCCTACCCACGGCAGTATTGTTCCTCCTTACGCAGCGCCTCATTCACAATTTATTAGGGTACCATTATTACGAACATAGAGCCAACCTACCTCACCAGCCCAACGGCATTAATTTCTTCTCTGTACATTTTATTTTACGACTTATCCTTCTATACCGTCGCTGTCCAGTCATGTTCCACTTCCACCTCTTGTCCCTTCGCACCCTCTATCTGTCTCCATCGCCGCTCTCTCCCTCCGTCCATTCGTTTCCTTCATCTCCGTAATATTCACCGAAACTCTCCCAGCACCCCCACCCACCCCTCCCACTCCCCTCACTCCCCCCTCCCTGTCCTGTTACTATGGTAGCCGAGTTGAGCGTATAGTACTCCAAAAGAGCACCCCGCCGCCGCCGCCGCCCGCGCCGCCCCCACCCCCGAGAGCGCGCGAACGGCGAGTGCGCGGCTGCCGGCATGGCGTTATAGCACGGGTCATTCAAAGCGTGGCATAGCGCGAGGTCTAACCGCCCATCGATTCCTGCCGCCTGCCCGCCTGCCCGTACCAACGCTGTCCCAGCGCGTATCTCGCACAGAGTACACGCTCGCAGCAGGCCACACTCCTACACACATACACACACGCTGCACCCTCTCGCTCGCCGGTACGGCACTAGCGAGTACCGACGACGTCTCGGTCAGCTGGCCGCCCTGCCAACCACCGTCACAGTCGCAGGGACGCCGGTCACGGGACGTTACGGGAGGTCGTCGTCGTCGTCGCCGTCGTCGTCGTCGTGTCGTTCGGAAAGAGTCGTGACTCGTAATCGCCGTTTGAGGTATTGTCAAGTTTGTTTGAAATATGGATGCGTGTTAATTGATTCGTGTAAGGCTGTGGCGGATGCCGACGGACGTGGTTTGGACCTGATCTAGGTGTTGGGTGATGATAATTATGCAGATGTCAGTTGTATCGACCCGGGTCATCACTGACCACATTGGTCAGTGTACAAGTTATAATGGAGCAGCTCGGTGCTTACGTGATATAGGGAGACTCTCTGTGCACCGTGCAGAAATTCCCTGTCACAATTTGCAAGGCTGTGTGTCGGAATTGGAGGTTAAAGATTCTTTATTGCAACGGTCGCGTCTTCGTGCAATGTGCCTGGCTTTTATTCGAACACATCGCGACCCGTGCGTGTCACGTTGTCTTAAATCGAGGGAGCGTTTACGATAAGACCATTACTTTTAATTAAAAAAAGGTACGGGTGACTTAGTTGAAGTTAAATCTAGGGAAATCTTTATTTGTGTGGAAATGCCTGGCCTTAGAGTCAGTCATTGATTTTAATCACCAAAGTTTCGCATTGTAACTCGGGTAATGCCTCGAGTATTATTGAGAAAAAAACGGCATTAAACTTTTGTTGGGTCGGGAATGAAAAGTATGGTATTGACGAGGAGGAAAATAGAAGTAAGAGCTCGAGCAAAGTACAATGAAGTTGCCATTGTCTTCAAGACGACTGGGACCGACCGTCTGAGAGTCGACAAGTCAAGTACTAAGCTGCTGCTGCTGCTGCTGCTTGCTGCTTTCTACATGCTACTGCTTCTGCTCACGCATAACTTTAAATCTTTATTTCGCGTTCCAACCAGGCCTACGCTGTGTTACGTTCCCTGCTACACACAAATGCTTCTGGATGTTGTTTAATACGGCGTGTGTCTAAACTCTAACTTGGTCCCAGAGCCCCTTTACATCGGCAGACGTCAAGGCTTCCTTCCGACGATGGTTGGCAAGTCGGCTTCTCGAAGACCATGTCGTACGTCACGTCAAATTTGTTACATGAAGCGGTTGTTGACTTGTCAAGAAGCTCGAAGATGGTTAGTGAGGAATGACAGCTTGGTTCGACTCCGTGTCTCTCGGTACTCAGTATAGTACTGAGCTAAAAGACAGACCACTGCTCGCCAAAATTCACCCCCTCGCTATTTCAATCTCTCGAGCCCTTGCTAGGGAAAATGAATAAGCGGATATAGATTTCGACTTGAGAAACTCTACGTCTTCATTTTCCGCCAGTAAATCTGGGATTTAAAGAATGGAAAATCAGCAGTTTTTCCTGCTTTGCGGTAGTCAACACGTAAACCGATCGTATAACCGCGAGGTGTATAACGACACCGCGCACACTAAAGTCGACTCATTTCGAGTTGCTAAGCGATATAAAGCCACGAAAAAATTGTAAAAATAGCAATAAGGCGCATAGTTTATAGAACCACAATTACCCGTAGTAAAATGGGCGAACTCAATTTGGATGATCGCTCAAATTTCTTCACCCCTGATGTTAACAACACATTTTGCAATTCCTATAAATTATAAAAACACATTAATCAACTTAACAGCCACGTTAGTATATACAGTATGGCTCGACCGCAAGGGATCTCCCCTTAGGCTAACTGATATTTAACATCTCGCTACCACACCCTTCGCCAAAGTACGCCGACCTCTGCGTATTATAGCTCTCAAATTGCACGGCTGCGGTGGCGGCCGAAAAGAGAAGAAAAGAGAGAATAAAAACGAAACTCGTCGCACAATTTTATACACACCAGTTTATCAACTGCGTGTAAATAGTTGATACCGGCCACTTAGGACGACGCCGCGCGTCTAATACGCGCCCTAGAGAGCAATTTTATCATCTTAGCCGGCGATGTCGAAGACGTTGTCGACGAGATCGCGTCGCTTGCGCCCGCTATGCGTGTCGATCTCGTGCCATGGTGGCTGTGTACCATGTCATCCGCCAGCCGCTAGCCGCTCTCCGGCAAAGCAACCGAAACACCGCGAACAGCACTGAGTCTGTCCTCTCGAGGCTCAACCCTTAAATCAAGATGACATACGAGCTGACGAAATATTCACTATAGCGCACCTCTATATTCTCTCTCACTGTATATGTGTGTATGCTCGAGCCTCGACTAGGGTCACCCAATTCAGTTTCCATTTTGTAGACTAAGGGCCGGTTTTACAACTTTTGTCAACTCTGGGTTAAGCATCTAACTCCTAGAAACAAATGAATTACACTGCATCCCATTGGCCGTTGCCATAACAAATAACTGAACTCCCACTTTAACCTGGAGTTGGCAAAGTTGTAAAATCGGGCCTAAACTGAATGAATTTGACATGTTGAAATGAGTGACACGGACTCCACATCATTGTCGACACGTGTTTGTCGATTTATTTCTGTTTCTAATGAGAGTCAATCGATAATTGCTGGATGAGTGAACCGAATTTTCGGGGCCGGCGGGGTCATTAATTTTCTTGGCGCTGGTTAGTAGATATCTACCGAGGAAAATTCAGAGAAATGAAGGACATAGCATCTAAATCTAATCCAATCTAAAACATTATATATTACTAGAGCCTGAACCTCGAAATTCGGATTTACAAATTGAATGTTTCGAAAAGAATGCCGAAAGATAGTTCACGTCGTAATGTCCTCCAATAAATTAAAGTCTCCACGTTAATAATATAGTAATTTTCAAACTATACATAGAAATTTGTTGAAAATCTACCAAAATTCTCTGCATAGTTTACATGCTTACACTATACACCACCGAGCAATAGCGTTACATGGCGCAAATGAAAAAGAGAGGCGACATAGGTAGAGGTACTAACAATATATATTATGTAATGGACGTAGGACATATGGGGTGGGTTGCTTGTTGTGTACTATACACATATATGAAGCATGCACCCACTTTAGTTAATAGATTTGCGTCGGACGACTGATGTGGCGGACGCGGAATTGAGTGGAGGGCATTTGAGTAGAGTGCTGCACGGTGTGTACGCTGCCACATTGCGGACTGCGGTTCTCGGGGCCTCTCGCGCCCCTGCCCGGGAGACGAACCCAGCACCTATCTGGCTGGCTGGCTGTGTCTCTCCAAGTGACCGCACGTTCATTATGTCTCACTCTTGTAACAGATTCCCTTGATTATCTCGCGTGCACCCCCGCCTATTTGCCAGCGTGATAAATGCAATTCTCAACCGGTAATCGTTTTCGCGATCGAACTCTTCTTTGAGAGTCCGAGTGAAGTTGTGGAGTATGTGTGTGTGTGTGTGTTTTTTTTAGCTCTTCTTTCGTGGAATAATTTATCAGCGAGTGTGTTATATTTAGAGCGGTGCAAAACGAGGGTAGCAGTTCGAAACTGATGTCCGCAGCCAGGGGAGGGTTTTCTAACATTTACACAACGTATAGAGAGCTCGGCGTCGACGTCCCTAGCGCTTATATGAACCTTACGGCCAATGGTGGTCTCATTGATTATAAAATGTTAATAACTCTCACACCTCGCGACTGGTTTACCGGAAGTTTTGTGGATTACTTTATACTTTCATAATTATGTGCAGTGCACTACTGTAATATTTCAGGACGAAAACCTTTAATGGTTGTGGAAAATAGTGAAATATCGTCCTCGAGGAATACATTCGGTCTATGATACAGGGCTGATATTGCCTGTGTTTCTGATTAATGAGATACCTACCTAATTAATTTTCTCTCGGTGCATCTATAACCATGTCAATTTATTTTTATCGATGTCTGTTTAGTGCTCAAATCGAGTATTAGATGTGTTGGTAATTGCTATTTGTAATCAATAAAGATCATGTGGTGGTGGTCGAGGTCCACTTATCGAGACGACATTAAGAGCCTGCATTTCGAACATTTTTTCAAGAAAGCAAACACGATGAAATTGAATATGTTCGCCACGCTATGCGGACAAAATTGTCTCTAATATTTTTATATTGTCTTCAAATATATATACGCCGTGAAAGATAAACACAATATCGTACGGAAACGGAGGGAAAGCGAAATGAAAATATCGAACTAAGCGAGCGGGCTGGACTTTTGAGTGTTCACACATGCACACACATACACACATACACACGCTCGAAGGGTGGCCCAGATCTCGTGTTCATTGCCTGAGGTGTAAACAATGTGTTTTATAACAATCGGAGTTAACAAAGTTATGTGATGCGGCGTCGCCTTCCACACCATTCGTAGTGCTAAGCATGTACACCTCCTTACTTGTACTTACTTGTAGCAGCTACTTATTCTTGCATTGCACCTTTTTGCTCCACAACTCTAATTGCCGCACACAACCACCCTTTTATTGTCGCTCAGATGTGGTTCATCAATCGGATTGGAAGATTCGAGAGTGGGAAATAAGACCATTGCTGTTATATTTTCAGAAAAGTAGTGTGGTTTTATTTTTATGGTTTGAAACATAAGATTTTATTTGTGTGTCCAATACTTTTCGATGTCTTGTAAGTTTTAACCGTGCATGGTATTGCATTAGTTTCATTGTAACCCCTCCTTATCCATGATAATTAGGGGCGACCGAATTGGGGGCGATGACCCCCACCAAGTGTTTTCCGCTCTGCGTTTCGCTTTGCATTCATCTGTCGCATTAGGAGATAAGAACATTTTGACATTCTCCACGGGAAAAAGTGGTAGTCATTTGAATAGTGAATACGAAATTAATTGTAGGCATACGCTAAAGCACTTTTGCAATGAAAATAAGTCAAAATTTCTGATTCATCTTAGTATAATATTCGCATTGCAGTGTGCATGCATAGCATTAAGCCTGAAATTTGTGCAATTAACGGTAATGCATTCCCCTTTCTTTCCACCCCTTCAGTAACTGTATGGTGAAAAGCGAGATGGAAAATATTATCTCCTTTGGTCCAGTATTATAATCATGAGAATAATTTGGTCCTAAACGTAATATGAGATTTCAATTTAAAGTGGCAATTATCGCCAACACCGATGCATCCAAGAGGTCAAATATCTCACTGCTGTTATAGATACAACCTGTAGCATTAAGATATCTGATGAGATCTTGATTCTTGATGCGATAAAATGCCGGTTCTCGTCATCGAACGGTTGTCAATAATCTAAAGCGAGTTACAGTTGTACATATGAGACCGAAGCGAAGTTCTCATCAGTTATCGATTGTATCTCAGGCAATGTAATATTAAAACTGCAATACAACCTTCACACAATCACTCGCTTCCCCAGAAACAAAGCTGCTTCAATTCACATCTTCACATCAATTCGCATGCCAGTACCAATATCACACCGCAAAGTAAAGATGTAATGAAATAACATCTGACAAAAACCTATCTATTCGAATGGGTGCCCTTGAAGGGAGCTGTAAATTCGCGAAAAAGAACGGGTACCTACGAACAGCACGTGTCGCCCTAATTCCCAATATATCGGCCAATACGTCGAGTGTGCATTTTATTCACTTTTCTTTCGCACATCGTTCACCAGAGAAGGCTTTCCGCCCATGTGATGCGAGACAATAATTTGAACAGGGTGAGAGACCAGACCGTACATCTTACGACAATTCAATTGCAACGTGTGAGATATATAAGAAGCGAAAGGAAGCGAGAGAAAGCGTTCAATGCTGTCTTATCTTTGAGACTTGAGGGGTTGTTTTTTGTTCGCTTTTCCCTACCCCCGTGCGCGCGCGAGCTGAGAAGTAATGCGGTTTGCTTCTCGCTGTGTTGTTCCAGAAGCTGTCGGTGTGAGCCATGGCAGCCGCAACATGAGACGGAGGCCGTCTGACTGGTGGTGGAGCCTGCTTCTACTGCCAGCCGGTGAGATAATTACCAATTTGCCAATTATTATTCGCAGTGATGCCGCTGCGACCAGAACGTGATCGTTAGCCGGCTTCCCGGATCAGTTCCGGAGCGTGCCACGCTAACTGATTCGATATTTTTATCACAATTTTGTACAGCGTTTTTTTTCTGTGGTGGCATATATGGCGTCGGTAGGATTTATCCTAAGGGTGAGGTGGTGAGAGAGGGATGGTTGTGGGGAGAAGAAACGTTCGCATTGCTCCTCGCCTGTGTGTCCATGGAAATTGGACAGGGCAGGTGGAAATTTTTTTTATTTCGTAGATTTTTTATCACTTACTAGTACAGAATATGTGTGCTTAAAGTCTACGCCAATTTTCAATTGCGTATTTTAGATAATCGATTGATGATTGATGAGTTTCATTTTTAAGGGAGGAAGGTTGTAGGGGCAATCAGTCGGTCGTAGGAGATTCTAATGAAAGATACATTTTATATGTATTCTTCATTTATATTTAACTTTTTGTTTGAATATGGTTTCGATCTCTTCGAAACAATTCCCTTTGCGTTTATGGTGCCCATATTTAATTCAAACCTTTTTGCTTGCGGGCTTACGTTTTTTTAAGAATAAAAAGCAACAGTACCTTTTTAATGTTTTGTGCATCGAATTTACCGGCAACTTTTTTTGGCAACTTCAGGTAATCATTTTACAAGGGAATATAATCAAAGGCAGAAATCATTCATCTTCCATGCAAAGAATTAAGAAAATTATAAAAATGGGAATATTGGTGTATGAATTTATTTGCTACACATTTTCTGTGTCTCCACCGTCGCCATTAACTCTAATACAATCTCTGTTTAAATTCTCTTTGATCTAAACTTCAGCCAATGCTACAAGAAAAAGAAAAAGTTATGAAAACAAATATTTGAAACTGAAAGACTTGAACCATAAGTTCTCTTTTTAGAGAGTTTTACCGTTTAACTATTAGAATATTCTGAACACAAATTCTAGCTTCCACTTAAAACTTTGCCAGTATAATAAAACTATCCCTTCCCGAACTAATTTTGTTCTTCTAATACATATATAACACAGTGTACGGTACCCGTTTTAATTAAATCGACACACGACATATAATTAGTGATGATATTGTATTCTCCCATCATTTCAGAACAAGATCTTCGTATATATAGTGACAATACAATATCTATATATGTATATAATAAGTAATACAGAGTTTCTAATGCTCTTATACTTAATTAGGAATTAGTAGTGAGCCTCAGTGAGAACCATTACTTGCTCGTGCTTTACCATTTATAATTCAATGCTGAACACCTGAGCAACTTCCATAAACTGAACTTAGAGTTGCGTAAGTCTATTGTTATGGAGTGGCACAATCTCCCGCAGATCATGTTGTAGCTGTAGCTGCTGATAATTATTTGTAACTCACAGGCGATATGTGCACCGTGTTTGCCTTTTGTGCACTACACCCGGTGTCGACAACGACCAGAAAGATAAGATAGCTGCTTGGTTGAAGAGGGAATTAGGTTGGGAAACGGAAGTACCGAACTTCATGAGGCTAACAAAATGAAATTGTGGTGTAGTTTGATGCCACCAGGCGCTATACGCAATATACACCGTGTATTGTGTGAAGGTTTTCTTAGACCGCTATGACTTACCCACTCTGTAACTGTCAATAAGTTAGAAAGAAGTGTGTAGATATAGGTATACTACTTCGTACTTCTTTTTATTTTCATTTAGTTAGCGTTCTTCAATTTTAGTTAGTAAGTTTTAATGTGGTCCTCAGGCGCGGAAGAGTGCGAAGAAGGGACCCGTGAGTCGTGACTTTTACGACAATTTAGTTTTAATGGTGTCTACAATTTAAAACTTCAGCTATATGCGTGTTCCATTATATAAATGTATACTCGTTATAATGCTTTCGATTGACTCCTGGCAAAAAGTCTGCTCTAAGATTGACTATTCTCATCATCAATTTTATACACTCCTAGGAATAGGATTTCCCACAAAGAGTAGGTGAGAAAAGCCGGCGTATTACTCGGCAAGGATTTTCTTCAAATTGTTACAAAGTATGATATTAATTTCAGTCCAGGTATCCGAGGGAGCTATTAAAGTATACCCGCTGGCTGCTAGGCCGTACTCCGGGGGGACTTCTCCCGGGACACAAGCGCGATTTCTTCGCTTTCTTTCGCGGTTCTCTCGCCCAATTCGCATGGCTAGCGCGAAGGAAGTTTCGACTCTAAAACTTGTATAACAGCGTACAGAACTTTCTGTCCACTACGGAGCATACAACTTTTTGTTACTTACAATAGGATTTAAGTTGGCTCGACTTCGAGAGAAATGTCAACTGAAATTATATTTGCAACAATGTAAAGTGATACCGCACGAATATGCAGTAGTTTTCTTCTTTTTTACTTTTTTTGGTTCACGTGAGTGAAACTCTTCGGCTTCATACCGCGAAACCACGCTGCGAAATAGATCGAATTTATAGCATCTTGGGCCAAGTTGATTGGAGTAGTCGTAGGGGTACGAATAAAAGTTAATCTTCTTTTCGGATTCCATTTTTCTACAATGGCACACGAAAACTGAAAAGGGTTTCTTTGAAATCTATACTACATTACATACATATCCATTAATGAGTCAATCAGAAAGGATCATGGCATCAGGATTCTTCAGGAAGACTGCCGAACAATACGCTAGTCAGAAGCGTCCATTCTTTGGCCCTCGGAATGGGTCATCGAACGAAATTCGAACCGCTATAGGCAATCAGCAGCCGCAAGAGCCATACAGAGCCGTGAAAAGACTGCATGAGAAATGAAAATTCACGAGAATTGGTGTTTATATGTATATAATGTTGACCGCAGACTTCACTCACACGCCAAACTGAGCAATCGCTGATTTAGGTCAAAGGTACAGGACTGCCACCGGCTCCATTAGGAGATGTCGAACCTGAGTTCCGAGTTCTTATGATTTCACGCCTCGGAGGGTTGAAGTTACAGCGTGCACGGAATAAAATCAACTTTTATAGTACTTCTTACCATCAACTACAACTGATATACAAGTCGTCGGTCAGTCTGGTCAGTGAGGATGCAACAACTGCTGTATTTTTATAAAGCGTCAGACGGTTTCAGCTCAGTTACTTTGCTACCAGTGAAAAATTCACCCCTTCAGCTCGCTGCAGTCGAAATGTGCCAATCGGCAGAGCCACGAAATCCGCACAAAGTAGATTGATCTTTTTGCCATCCTTTTGACAGATTCGTACGGATCATTACACTTAGGACCAGCATATAACTTGATTGCTTTCCCAGCGACAACGAATCTCATAGAAATTAACGACGTCTTTCGTTCCTGCCGTTAATAAATGAGGCATCTTCATTATACGCAGCCTCGGTTGGCGTCCGCTAGCTCGCTTTTAGAGCTCGATCGGTTTGAATGAAATATAATGCACGACGCGAATGTTTATTTCCAGCAGCAATTAATGATATCTATATATTTGAGTCGCGTTCACGCGATGCTGAAAATATACGGCAATTAGGGATGAAAGCGTAATGAAAGATTGGAAAAGATAATTAAGAAACAAATTGAATTTTTAATAAAGTATAGGATTTTACCGATTTTTTTTCCCCTTCGTTTTTTAATGACTGACGGTGCTCGTCGTTATTAAATCCTCATCCGCTGCGGCGATTTTGCACGTCGGGATTTACAATCATTTCCCACAGCGAGTGCGACGACTGATCTCCCACGCTGCGCAACACCGGCTTTTCTGCCCTTTGTACAACGGCATGGAAATCTTTTCGAAAATTGATGAACACGGGAAATGAAATGGGAGCGAAGTGAACACCGTGCTGCACGGCTGTAAACTTGCAATCTTCTTGCACCAGTGTCATATTCTGCCACACTTAATTAACTATTAATAAATACATTTCCTGTTTGCATAAATTAAAGGTGTTATCATCATTCGAATTACAAGTTTATATTAGGCCCTACATGCCCATACAACCAACCCTAGAGAGATATACTACATACCCGGGAATATGCTCGATAAAGTTAAAGGGGCACATTTTACTCCATTCTATAATAATATACCGTCTCCTCTCTCGCTTGCGCACCCTTCTGCCGTCTCTCTCTGTTCACATTCAAGTAACTAAATCAAAATGCTATGACGTATATCGTAGTAGGAAGTTTGGCTATACTCGCTGCTAGTTTGTAGTAAGCCTAGAATGTTCCCATACATGGAACGGCACATGCGCTGCACCGGTCGCTGTTTCTCCGGCCAAAAACCACCGCTAGTCGACATTCATTGGTTAGCCGAGTCCAAGCCGAGTCCAAGCCGTGGTCCATGGCGTCGAGATTGCTCGCCCGGCTGCTGCGTTCGGTGGTCCACGGTGGTCAGTTGGCAGCGCGTTTCCCCGCTGGTCAACGCGCGCTGCCCACGCTGCCCCGACCTGTCATTGTTTATATGAAACGCTACCATCGCGCGCTCGGCGCACTTCAATGCTGAATAATGATTATTGCCGATGCCAGTCCGCAAATTGTGAGAGGAGCGTGTGCCGGGTCCAGCCGGTGCCACGGCCAGTACCTTTCGCACGAACGCCATATAGGATATTGCACTCGACGGCAGCGGCCGGCCAATATATCACCAATCACCATGAATATATTATGTGACACACTACTGTGCATAAAATGGAATGGAAAAAAGAGTGCGCGCTGTACCACAATGTATAGTATATAACGTTCATGTACGATGAGTTATGACTCTATCAATAAAATAGCTATTCGTAAACTAGAGGTTACAGTTCGATTCCGGGTGCTCGAGTCGACAAAATTCGTTATTACATACGATATTATCATGCATCAGTTTATCATCCGCTTGCTGGACTATACAGCCACACTCAAAACTACATCACGTTCAAGATTAGTATGCCCACACCATGCCCCTTCCATTAAATTATAGGATTAGATGTAATTAATGTGTTGGCTAATGAGGGTTCTAATTCAACTTGATTGGATTAAAAAAATGTGCAAAAGTTGGTGACATTGTGCATGGTTGCCCTCCGCGTTCGCTCGATTATAGACAAAGATAAAAGTGGGCGACAAATGACCAGTGCTTATAGGTTGATATTGCGAGCTATCGTGGGTGTGCCGCTGCCGCTGTCCACCATGGCGTTGGCGCGCTGGCGCCGAGCGCTGGCACGGAGCGCTGGCAGTGGGGTTTGACCTCGCGGCGTTTGCACTGGGTGCATTATACATCATATCATGGTCTATGAACAGATGACCGGCGGTCACTTCCTGTTGACGTGCCGTGCAATGGGAGGGAGGGAGGGAGTGGTTTGGGGAGTGGACGAAGCAAAAAAATATATAGCAAATGTCAGCGTATCACTAAATCAGATCTTACACGGTGTTAGATCGAGCTCACCCAGTGCCACGCCAAGCGGAACCGAGGGCACGCAGTTGTCAACGTGATCGAGTGTCCCAAGGAATCCGAAGATGGAAATGTGAAATTTGGATTTGTTTCCATGGATTAAGGAAAAGTTAAGGGGATAAAGGAAAGTTTTCGGTGCGTTTGTACTATTATTATAATATGTGAGATTAATATCGGGAGAAATTCGTAGCGAAAGCTCGGCGTCGAGGCCCCAAGACGTCACAGATTTCAATATTGGACGACCATTTCTCTGGCTTCTGTAATTAATGGCTCTTTTGATCTTTAGGTCGCGGAAAATCTTTGACTTGTGAAGTTTCGAGCGTTGAGCGCACAAAGACGTTAGCAAATACAAGACATTTAACTGCCTGCCAACGAACCGAAATCCGTGCTGTGTGCACTCTAATTTCCTTATATGACTAAATCCCACCCCCTTGCCCTCCCTTCTAGCTGCCACCTAAACGGGGGCTTTCTGCTAATTTGATTGTGGCGGCTTGATTTGTTTTGATGGTTTGCACATGTTGCGCTCAGTTCGCAGTAATACCTGAATTTATGAATTACGATGCTACTTATACACATTGAACCTAAACCCTGCTTCTCCATGCATGTATTTATGTACAAAGCACCCCATCGTTTCGGAATATCCCGTCTTGTATCAATTTCGGGAGTTACCTCTTGCATGGCGCCCATATGTATGCAAAGGTACAATTGCTAATTGAAGATGAAAATCCTTTGAGTTTCCCATGCTTTTCGTTAATTAATTGTCCGCCTGCCTAATGATAGAACCAAGCAGACTATAGCCGCGTGGATTGTGGATGCAGCAGTCAGGTTTGATGATGGTAGGAAAGGGTGGTGGTGGGTTGGGTGGGGAGGGGGCATCGCATGAGCACCGAGTAACTCCCTCGAGCCATTGCGGATCGATGACTGTTTAAAAAACTTTCTGCCTTTGTTAATACGCATCCTAAAGCTTGAGCTATTCAGAAAAAAAAACAGAATGTAAAATAGGTATATATAGCGCGTGCTCGTCAGAATAATAACAATAATCATAGCGCGTATCGCCAATAGGAGGTGCTCTAAGCCGAAAAAGAGGAGCCTGTGATCCCATCCTGCCCGGGATCCAGGCACGTAATGGGTCCGTGCGCTATGTGCACTTATATTTTGTAGGCATAAGCCATTGCCGTAATCCGTGGCAATGTCGAGGGCCTATGCTGCCAGACTAGCAGTGGTTTTGCTTTTGGTAGTTAGCTTTTTGAGCGTTAAATAAATGTGAAATCGCATGGAGCCAGCTTGTTCGCGTATAATGCTGCAATATAGTTAATCCATAAAACCATTCAAAAAGTGAAGTATAAACAATGAAGCCTATAATCATCCCTTATTATCCTAAAAATAAAGTATATTTTTGCTGGAATATCTTTTACCAATCTGTCAAGCGGAGTAAACGATGGGTGTATAACATAACAAACTCCCTTTCCAAACATTATAACGTAATTTATAGCCATTATAGCTAAACACGCGACACATGGTTTCAATTAAGATAAAAGCTTTGCTACTACTGCATGTTATATAATACAATCTATCGTGCCTTATAGCGCCAATCTATGCAAGCACTAATTATCAGCAATGCACACAGCAGTTTGCTTACATTATGTCGGCTGCACTATTCTTGTGTCCCCAAAAACACTGCACTGATGACACAATGATAACCGGTATACTAAAAGTTAAAAAATATGTATTCTATTTTTTTTTCGGTTTAAAAAAATGTACATAATCAGAGATTTCGCCTCGAAGCGTTTACGTCTCTGTGCAGGGAACCGCGCGCAAATACTTTTTGTGTCGTTTTCGCGTTATTTTTGTAATTATTCATGGTGTGTTGTTGTGAGCTGCATGATGATGTCGACCTGCGGGGGATGGTTTGCAGGGGGTGGCTGCGGGTGAGACATGCAGCAGCATCATCAAGTGTGCCCCCGTACTTGCAGCTTGTTTGACAGCCACAAAGTCCACAGAGTTCACAGGCACAGGCTGGAGCAAAAAAAAAATAACAATCGCTGTGGACTTCGTTATCATTAATTTACAGAATCAATTAACACAAATCAGCATGGGAAATGGTAATGGAAATAAGAATGAATGCAGCAGAGCGAGGACGAATGTTCGCCGTGCCAAAGAGAATCGCGAATTGTGTTTGCTCACAGCTAATGTTTTGTGCACAATGAAGCTGGCTGTGGAAAAAATGCATTATGAACAAGTTATAGTTAGGGGTTGCGATTGATGTTTTATCTATATGCTGGATTCAGACAGAACAAATTGTGCACCATACATGCGCCCCCTCCAGTTTATTGTGTAGTTGAACCACAGTTGAATGTATATTCAGCAATGAAGGCGGAAACAAAACTGAATTAGAATGACATTACGGGCATTTTTAAAAGGATAATCATCCGAGCGATTGCACACAATTGTTGGCTGAACAGGGAAACCAATCGCCTTGGCTTGCCCGCGAATCTCCAGGGAGGCTGCCGGCGTCCAACCATCCAGCCCGTATATCCAACTGTAAAATACATGCTCGTTCTTGGTATTCATATTGCGTTTTCCGACTCCGCCGTGCTTCGGATAGCGGATACGCAACTCAATAAAAAAAGTTGACAACATTATAGTCTTATAAAATTATTATGACATGCTTTGTACCGAGATTTTATTTCCGAACAAAAAAATATGTAATAATAAAAAGAATTCCATCTGAAATTCTTGGAGCTTGCTTCGGTATTTCACGATTTACGCCTGCCGATGCCGGCGTCGTGACGCGCTAGCTTTCATTGCATTCCGCACGGCATTCTTTCTTTGTGCTTTCATCAAAACATCTTTGATGTCAGAAACAGATTTTATTTCTGTCTCGGAAACTTGAAAACTTCATTCATCGCTCGCTCGCTTCGTGCACCTCGTCCCAGCTCGACGTGTCGCATTTCGAAAATTGCGACATTTTTATCTCCGTCGATTTTTCTCACATTTCCAGACTAGAATATTGTCGGAGAGGAAATATGATGAATTAAGAGGCGCTGCTGACGGGGCTGGCGGGGAGATTGGGAGGGATCTCATTAAATTGCACAAATGTGTTAAATGATTGATTCCAACGTCAGCACGTGAGGGCGACCCCGGCGCCGGGAATCGAGTCACTGACAAAGTTATAGAACCAATCATCACCATTACAACTCGAATCATAAGCGCACATCAATCTTGCCACCCGCGAGAAAGATTATCATTGAAACAGATCAGATTTCCGAGAGCCTGGCAATAATTTTCGTTCACGTAAACGGCCAAATCCAGATCAATAATACAGCAGAGCAGCGTTCATTCGCTGCGCTGTGCTGTGCTGTGCTGTGCTGTGCTGTGCTGTGCTGTGCTGTGCTGTGCTGTGCTGTGCTGTGCTGTGCTGTGCTGTGCGCTCATTCATTGTGTGTAGCGTCGAGAATTAACAAAACAGAAGAGAGAGATCGGAACCGACGTGGCCGCGTGCTCGGCGGAGCGGGCGGACGTTTTCCAGCCAAGTTGTTTTCCGCCTCGGGAAATGCTGGCGCGCTGTCCTCGAGAAGAGGGCTTTCCGCGAGAGCGCCGGGCCGCCGAGTTGTGCGACTCTAAAATAAACCTTGGAGACAAACTGGCGAAAGGAGTGGGAGGAGGCCGGACCAAATATTGTGATAGGAGGATGCTGGCGAAATCTTATTTCTAGTCCGTCGCCGAGAATTGAATGTCTTGAGTTGTGTAACATGTCGCGTCGCGATTCACGCGTGGGTTGGACATGTTGGGGAGGGGGACGGATGTATAGAAAGTCTCAATCATTGCAATAATTAGCAATTTCCTTTTCCCCATCCCACCGTGTTCGATATTTTAACGCAACTTAACCTGGTGGCGGCCGTAAATTGGCAACATTATTTCCGGCAGAAGAGCTATGGGTTGCCGTCTCATTTCCACACCAGAGTCAATTCAATGGTGGCGCTTTTCTTCACCGAAAGACCTCAGATGAAATCTCTGGACCATCACCGCTGGACCATTTAATTTCCTCAACTTTGATAGTAAAACCGATCGTCACTGCCAACACTTCCTCGAGTATTACCGCGATCTCCAACAGACACAATACCACTAACCACGCGCATGTACAGCCCCCTATTTCCCAGAGTGTGAGCGTGGCCTTGGACCTCAGGGTCCACTCTTCCGGCTCCAAACCGTTCCATCGCGTCGAGGTCGCGAGATTCTCGTTGACTATCCACACTAACCACAGACATGCTTCCATCCACAGTGTGGAGTGTGGCCTTGGACCTCCAGGGTCCACTGTTCCTCTCGGAGCCGCCCCATCGCGTCGAGTTCTCGAACAGTTCCGGCGGCCGGGTGGACTGTTCCGCGCACGGCAGTCCCCCGCCGGAGCTGGCGTGGACGCACGCCGACGGCACCCCCGTCACCGGAGTGCCCGATCTGCTCGTGGTCCACGGCAACGGCTCGCTGGAGTTCCCGCCGTTCTCCGCCGAACGGTATCGCCACGACGTGCACACGGTGCTTTATCGGTGTCGAGCGCGCAACATCGTCGGGCAGATCCACAGCCGCGATGTACACGTTAGGGCAGGTAAGCGCCAATTGCGATATGTTAAAATCTTGCATTGTCTTAGAGCTGTTCTAAGTCCTGGTATTTAATGTTAAGTTATATAGTAATCTTCCAATTAGGAAGAAAATGGAGATGACCATGGTGATGAGTTTTTATCTGGATGTTGGCTGTAATTTCAGCCCTTATCCTGATTTAGGGCTGCACAAGGTTCCGAAAGGGTTTGAACTCTTCCAAACGAGGAATCACCATGGTGGCAACCAATCGGATGCAGTTGTTGGGAGGAAGTTCAGAGAGGTAGTTTAGTTTGCAGATTGTTCAACCGGTCATTGATGAGTTAGTATTTTTATCTATAGGACTCGGGTTCGACCCTTTGGTAGTTCACGTCCTTGGCTAGTGTATACGGATACATTTTCAGCTGTTAGTTAATGACATTTTGTGTAGAAACGGTTTGCAATCAAGGGTTGTGCTGAACTCTGCAATTAGTTCGTGGAAACTTTACGCAGTCCAAATCATGTCTATTCTTTGAAAAAAAAACTTCAAAAATAAAGATAAATTGGACAAGCGATCTGATGGATGACTCCCAAAGATGGCAGCCTGATTTCATCAGCGTGTGTTTCCCTGGTTCTTAGCTCGGTTACAGTCTGAAACAAGGATACTCTGTGCTAGCCTCTATGGTATTATCATCGGAATGATGAGAATATGTAGACAACCTTCTGCGTGGCGTTGGATGTTGCTCATCGGGACGTGAAGTTCGGAACCGATTTCACAGATTTTTCATTTGGATATAAATGTGGGAGTAAAACTATACGCTAAGTGCCATGGCAACTTTCCAATTAAATGCAGTAAGAAATCATTTGGCAGCGGAACGAAAAATGCTGGAGCAGCCCTTATAATTTGAATTGTTTAACACCTCTACTTAGCTCCATCCCAGCAGCTCGCTGAATAATAGAGAAGTTTCGGGGGTAAAACATGATCATCGCACAGGCCGCGACTCGACGTGAAATATCTTTGAATAATTGATTCGGCTTTGGGTCCAGCTGAGTTACGCAACTGAACTTCGAGACAGTAATAATATTATTGTTTACTTGATCGTTCTTCGTCTAAACGTAGCTCAGCTGGCGTGTTTTTGCTGCGAGTCCCATGGAATTGGCCGTGCAGAAGCGCGGGGAAAAAGAATTCGGCTCGATGTCTGTTTGTTTTGATCGGTAATTCAATTCAGAATACCTATTCGATAAGCAATTAATTTAATGTGAATCGTTCGTCGTTAAATCCTCCTCGTCGCTGTTCAAGTTCCTGCGGCGCTCGCAAACTCTTTTCCCGGCTGCACGCAGCTGGGGTTTTCACAAACCCCGGGGTTTTTAATTATCCCGTTTCGAGGATCCAGCTCCAGGTTGTTTGGATTTTTAGATAGATTATCTCCGATTAAAAACTCATCACCATTGTGACAGCCAATCCGCGCTCTCTATTTTCTGCCCAACCGGTATTTAATTAATTAACGTAGTATTGAACAAGGGCCCGCAAAATCGTAATGGAGATTTTCGGGTGTAGGTACTTGATGAAATGAAGGACGGTATCGTACTCAAATGTGACCATTGCGAGCGGACGCGTGTTCACAAAGAAAGCGTGCCTCCATGCATCACATCAAACAGATCTGGTGTAAATGTTGTCATGTGTAAATCTCACGTGGATTCGACGACGCTAGCAAGTGGAGGAATTTCCGGGCATTAGCGGTAGAACCATGTGTGAGTGCACGTTAGGCACTTGAGCGGGCCGACCTTCTCGATCGTGTAGGGCTTCAACACTTGCTGGCGTCCAGGTGACTCCGTGTTCACGACTTGCTTCGACTCTGTTCGACTGGAATGATTGCTCGTGTATTTACACGAGCCGGATGCAAATATCTATATGAATAAAGATTGAATTTCATCGGAATCAATATTCAGTTACCATGTGAATATTGTACCGGCTCGTGTGTGTGTGTGCGTGTGTGTGCGTGTGTGTGCGTGTGTGTGTGTTACACGTCTCAATACATATTTGAATTTGTCTAGTGGCAACGAGCGGAACATTTTATTTTCACATTGGAAAAGTTTACTTTTTTTATGTGTGTGTTTTACCATTTTATCTGAGATGGATATTTCGTATTTGCAGAAGAAAACTGTTTTATTTCTTCACTTTATTGCAATTTGTTGGCTCTTTTTGTAAACCGCCTGTACCTACTTTATACGCGACTGCCGCATGGGGACTCGTGGAATTTGTAAAGTGTGTAAGCTCGGGCGGGGAACTTACTTTGGAGTAATTTACCATTCCCCTGGCACGAGTCTTAAACATGTCGTTAATTGAAAAGAATCAGCTGCCCCTTGCACTGTTTGAGTGTTAAAAGAGTAGTAAAATATCCACGAGATGTAAATGAAATGTGCGGAGCCCATAGCGCGTCGCCCGAGGCCCAGGTTCGGTGAGGGTTGGAGGCAGACGAAGCACCGTGGACGGTCTACAATGCCTCCCCGCCTTGATGCCCGACAGCCCATGAATATGCAATATCCTGCAGCCTCGCGTCCTCGAACAATATTATGGCATTTCGCCCATGCCACCGTTATAGACTTATAAATATTTGATACAATAACTGAAACAAAATGATGGGACACGGATTTTCTTTTTTAAGATGAAGTGGATTCACGGGTAGGACGTTCAATATTTACACGAGTAAAGTTCTGGGCCACATAGTTGACTGTTTGAAAACAAATTTGAGAGACAAAATTACCAACTAAGCTATATAATATTATGTTATACTGTTAGGAGTTCACTGCGGGTTGTTTGAAAAGCGGTGGCTTGGGGGATGTGACACTAATTTAAATTGGTGATGGAATTTTCCTGCTATTCTCGACGAATCAAATATCCTAGGGGCATATTCACAACGACATTTCTGGTTAAACTACGGTTCATTCACTTAAAAATCTTGTCCCGAGATTGATCTCGTTAAATTATTACCGATTTTTTCTTGATATCTCTTCGCTGTTTTTATTTTCCCGTGTTTTTCCGTAACATAACCAAGTTAGCTCGGAAATTTGGCATGGCTCTAGTTTCGTTTCGTTTCGTTTGGTTTTTTTTCTCTCGAAACACAGCTCGGTTTTCCCGCCGCGTTCGTTTAGCAAAACACCCACGACTTCTTCCAATGGACCGGACCGCTTTCCCATCTGTATTCAGTTTCCTTTTATAATCAGAAATAGGCTGGCTGGGTTTCTTTTTGAACTTTCGCGAAAGTCAGATATCAGATTGCGTAGCCGGCTTTCCATTCACTGACATTCGAGTACAAAAGAAAGCAGTTGGTTTGTCTTCATATGCCCTCATCCGTTTTAATATTCTAGAAAGATCGCAATTTTTACCGCCCGAAACTTATTTTGCCTCTGTACAACCTTATAAGCCATAGAAAGCCTTACCAGTACTTCCCATACGCTAACGGATGTCATAAATTTTCACGTTTATTTTTCAAATTCTGAATATGCGATGCTTTTTTTCGATACCAATACTACCAGTTCTGCTGAGGCACTCAACTTTTGCCAATGCCATGTGATATCCAATACACCGCAAGGCTGTTAAAGCTTCAAAGCGAAGCAGAAATGATTGGGCATTTTATTAAAAGTCTCCTATGAGCGTATAGTATGCTCTAGGAACATATATTCCCATGCCGGCAACAAGGAATTATTGCACTCTATGATATTAGCTCGACAGCTCTGCAGCGAGACAACAAGAAATAATAAAATTTGAGAATGGGCAACTTCTGTTCCTTATTGTTCCCACCACAAGAAAGAAACGAAATTGCTGGGCTATTGCTAGATATCAAAAAAAGGTGATATTGGTGTGCTGTAGGCGTGTCAGAAAATGACACAAAACATGTCAGAACAGCATGTAGTTGAAAAGCAATACAGCATATTCTCTCTGAAATACCCACTGTACTTTATAGCAGCACAGCACAGAAAAAGTCTAGAAGGAATTTACTGTATCGGAATCTAAAATTGATTAGCTTGCTTATATTTAATGATGGAATTTGGAAGTAGCTTGACAACGTCGTGCTCTCATTGGCATTCTTCCTGTTTATATCTCTAATTTTTCATTATCTCTTTTAGGGAATTACTTTGTTCGTAACTCTTTCACTTTGTTACCCTTGTCGTCGTTCTAACGCAATTCGTTCTCTTCAGGTCGACGCCAATGAACTATAAAATTACATGGACCAGGATTTCTATGCGCTTACCAGTTCCATACGCGACACAGACAGTTCGAGTTTCGAACGGCATTTGAGCTCTTGGAGGGCAACGGGAAATTGCACCATTTGCAAATCTCTGATTTCTGTTCCCAGCAAAAATCAGACTGTATATATGTAAAACATAGTAAAACAGACGGAGGTATACTAGGTTTTCTAGACGTGAAGCCGGCAGCATGATATAAGGCCCTGGCCTAATACGGCTTTGATCAAAGGATCACGAAGAAAAGAAATGGGAATGTTTCCGACACGGCGCTCGAAGGAGCGACACCTCAATCTCGCAACGAATACAAGCATGTCTGTGCGACTTCCTTCCATGTCCGCAGTGGTGAAGCAGAAGTACGAAGTGCAGGTGTACGACGAGTACGTCATCAGCGGCAACACGGCGGTGCTGCGCTGCCAGGTACCGAGCTACGTGGCCGAGTACGTGATGGTCACGTCGTGGATTCAGGACGGCGTCGTCAACATCTACCCCAACACCGACACGGGTGAGTACAACCGACATCTAGTCCATGTTCTGGAAGCGAAATATGATCGTCATTTACGTTCCACCAGCCCGTAAAACTAAATCCTCGCGCCGCTATTTCAAAATATCGACATCAAACAAGAACCGGACGTTTTATTTACCAGCCCACTATCTGTAACTAATTTGTGGCTGCAATTTTTGGTCACACGATGATGGATGACGACTGTACTTGCACTGAGCGGACAAACTTAGTCTTACAAAGAAAAAAGATTTCAGTTCATGGATGGAATTTTTGGCATCGGCCATACGACGACACGAATTCGCGAATGGGTCCTCGCGTTGTCTTGGTTTCCGGTTTGTATTGATACCATTGGAAGTAGCTGGCCAATATAAAGGACTGATTACAACCCACGAATCGGTGCTGCGTGTTTTGTCTGTGGACGCGATCGCCACATCCGTTATTTTTAAACGATTCATTTTGTCCATGGATGAAACCATATGAAATCTAAAGTTTCCCAATGCTATGAATCAGACACAGTATAGCCATTATGACCTTGGTAATATCAAGGTTAACATCGAGGAAACTCGCAATTTGAACAATATGTAGCTTTTAGATATTATACATTGCAAACTTCTCTTTTGGTATTTTTACTTACGGGCGTTTCTTCCTGCTTTTATTTTTGTCACATTGACTAACTGCTCGAATTGTCTGCCACGGACAGTTAGGAATGGTTTGTTTCCTGGTTCGCATTCCTAGCTGCGATAGAAATTCTGATGCAAAGTCTGAGTAAGTAACCCCCATAGCGACGTCGGAGCTTGGACCAAATCGCCGCTAATTTAAATTCCCATCAAAGTTGCTTCGCTCCGCAAGGCATATACTTCTCCATTATGCGCTCCAAAAATATTATGCGAACCGGAGGAATATTTTTACATTTTTCCAACGTTACGCACCTTTGACACTTGATTTTTTCGCCGTGTATACGCGAAACTTTGTCGCGGTTGGCTGTCAAAGAAAATGTGGCCTCAGTTTTCCAATTTTCCTGGATGCCAAGATTGTTTAATATTCACTCGCGTGGGTATTTTTTATTCGAAGCATGTTTTGTACAGATTCTCTCAGGCAACTAGAATGGCGTAGTATACAACTTCCAGAATTCCAATTTGTTGTAGCATCGCAGCTTCCTCTTCGCGCTGGTATATCTGTATTTTGTTATTTATTGATATTCTTGATATAATTAATGTTGGCTTCTACGTTACGTTCTACATTAACCCGCTGAAAATCATTAACTTTCAAGATCTCGTGTCAGAGTTTACAAACATGATAGGAAACTGGAAATTAACTTCTTAAAATAGCTTCCTGGGAAATGGAAAGTGGTCTATATTAAGCGGAGGCTTTTGTGCTGATTAGTTGCGAAATTAGTGTGCCGTAATAATGGTCATGAGATCACGATTATCTCCGTGGTTTATCGCGGCGTCGTCGAGTTTGTCGGTGATCACTGCTTTCTAATCTCAACTGTTTGGGTCATTTACTGGCCGCACGACTTTACCGGATATCCTCGACCCGCCGCCAACTCATACCCCATGTAAAAGTCCGGCCAAGAAACCGAGGGGGGGTCGTGGTCGGGGCGAAAAGTTTCCAGCCTAGCACGGATTTTGCGGCCTATCGAGTTTCGCGGTGGAGGCGCCAGGCTCTCGGGAACAAGTTGGCAGTTAACTTTTGCGGGGAACATTCCAGTCCGACGAACTTTCGAGGGGACGTGGAATGCAGCACCAATTTCTAGTATAATTCTACATAAAATGTTTTCCGAGAATCCTCGAGAGTCTTGCACAGTGGACGAGGAGGAAAAAGAAACTACACGTACAACGTGGTACTACTACATGCGAGGTGTATAGCGGGTTGCTTCAGATTTATTCAGTGGTAAGGTGATTCACCATTAAGTTTAGAAGCGATGCTATACATATATACATATATATATATATATACACACACAGAGATGTTGGTTGGTATCAATAATCGATTGAGTGAACGTACACATAAAACACACCGTCTCGGGCTTACAGCGAGGTGTGTGGCAGGAAGCAGAATTATAAACACATTAAAATTACATTTCGAATCAATTCTTCGGGGACCGTGCTTGGTAGCTGAATTTAAAAGTGATTGGTGGACAATAATGATCAGAGGAAATACATTGGTTATTTTTTAAATTTTCTCAATTAAATTAGACGAAATATAATGCGCGTTCTTTTCCGTTTATTTTACTCATGTTGACTTATGCAGTTGACTTCACAGGTACACGTCTCAATGAGAATAGAATAAGTAAATTACCATTTTTTTGTGGCCTGATGTTTGGTATACATACCATACTTAAATCACGTTGACATAGGTTCATTTCCCTCCGTTCGCTGTCCCCGAATCTCATAACGTACAGTGCACGGTTTGGGTAGGTATGCTTGGTTTGATGAGTGACCTCTGATAACATTGTTTAACTGCTCTCTGATATCTGTATCATAAAACTGATCAAATATTATTTGTAATTATCGATGTTTATACCAAAGGAACCATTATTCAGGTACGAAGGTATTTCTGCTGACGTTTGCGATGGCCGCAGGTTTAATGTAGGAAGATTAAACAACGGAGAGAGAAATAGACACTGGATTGTCGTAAAAGAATTTTCGTGGGCAGTGCCTATAATAATATATAGTTACCATCCGTTGTACTCGTATTATGGTGGGTGTATTAACTATTCCGAACTCAAATAAATTTGCATATCAAGTAGTTTGTTCCATTTAGCTAGAAGCGAGCGTGGAATGAACCTCCCCGTACCCGTAACACATCCCCTACATCAACACTAGACAAGCCAATAAATGCACCCATGACTAAAGCGCCTGGGATGGCGATATGAAAAACAAGTAAGATTTTATAAAAACTCGAAATGACTCTCGGGTACCGTTATCTTTCGCTGGTTAATTGACCCTCCGGGCATCTGTCGACATCCATAGTCTACGGTTTTCCATTTTCTCTTCTAAATTATTTATGGCGTATAGAGACGAGTAGCTTATTGGTGGTTTGTTCCCTCCAGGAGTCAGGATTAAGCTTTCTCATAAAGAAATATGAGCCATGAGCTCTGAAAGAAATTAATCTGGAGAGCAGAAAACTTTGATGGATAAAATTACAATCTGTTTTTTCATATTACACGCATATTTCCTAGCATATACGAACGATCTTACACACACAAACACATACAGACACAAAGAAAATTGTTTCGTAAAATGAAAAATCGCAGCAAAACACAGCGTTGGTGAAATCTGGCAGAAGTTTAAAGTGAAACTTGCGCGATGGAAAAAAATAAAAAATAAGTAACAAGTGTCTCAAGTTGTAAGACCGATAGCGAGAGATCGTGACCTCATCCCCTCGCTCCCATTCAACCCCTAACATCCAGCGGGCTGTGACACAGAGCGGAGCAGCACTTGAGAGCGCCGCGACGCCCCATAGATTCACACCGACGCCTTGCCGCTCCTTTCTTCGTCCAAGCCGCCCTCGCCGCCGCCGTCGCCGCCGTCGCCGTCGTGGACGTCTTGCCTCACGCTTTCAACGCGGTCTCAGCTTACAAATAGCCAAACGGAGCGCGCCACACACACACACCCTCAACCTCACCCACACACACACACACATACTATACACTCACTTTTCCCTCTTTGTTTGCTAAAAAGAAAAGACCTCAGCCTTGCTGTCCGTGCATCTTCCAATTACAAATTGGACGCGATTCCACGAATGCATTTCGCCAACAAAATGGAAAATGCTTTCCACTCGATTTTTATCCCTTTTCATGTTTGAAAGTGGCTATCTATCAAAGAGTGTTTGGCTCTCTCGGATGCTGTATGTCTCTCGTGCTGCGGCGAGGTCTAGCTTAAATCTTCAGATATTCACGTTGAATGCTTGCAAAGAAAATGCAAAAAAAAAACTCAATGTTATTGAAAATGAGTTTTTTTTTACAAGTGATCTATGCAGAAAAGATTAAAAATCAAACTTCGTGATGTATCAAAGTACTCTGCTCTGGATCGACAATCAGCTCGCGGGAAAGTACACAGAGTGCGCGACAGGCGATGCTCACGCTGCAGACGAGCATTGAAAATGTGAAGTCTGACGAATGTACGAGCATCTTTTCCGAATCATGGACTTGCATGGAACGTCTATCTGTCCATCTGTCTGTCTGTCTGTCTGCACGGGAAACGGGGGCGGCATTTGCATTCGCAGTCCTCGCTGATTGACATTGCTGTCATTTCTGCATCGCCGAACGGAGCTCGAATCGCGTTAATACCACTTTCTGACGACCGCTGCGACTCGAGCGAGATTTGTTATTTAAAATGTAATTACTTTTTAAACGAGTAGAAATCTTTGTGGAGCTTTTTTCGTGTTATGCGCTCGGAAAATATTGCAATTGAAATTCGTGAGAAATAGAACAAGGAAAACGTAATGACAAAAAAAAACATGGTTGAGGGAATATTATAGAAATTCCACTTTTATGCATTTCAATCATTTTGAACTGCAAACTCAGTAGCTCGAAGTTTTAACGACGTACAGTCGCACGTCACAATCAATCGCTTTTTTTCCACTTGGATGCTCACTGCACCTGTCATCGAGCTAGTTATTACGATATAATTTGATATAAATCAACACACGTATTCAATCCGATGGCCACACGTTAGAACTGCAGCTTACACCTGACTAGGTAGATTTAACAAAGAGTAGGCCTGATCGGCGGAAAGGTCAAATTAGATTATAACCCAGTGGGTTCAAAATGTGTGCTGGATTCGGATTCAGAACACGACTGTCGTAATTTGGCTGTAATTCTGGAATGTTTCCGCGTGTAGCACTAAATACGCGGGCCCCAACATCGTTACCCGGACAGGGACACTTTATTCGAACAGAAAAGACAATCAAATGAACAATAAAAGTCTCCAAAGTTCATGGCTGCTGAATAATTTTTGAATGTTTTTGACATCGAGCATAAACTTGTGGATTCGCATCAAACTAATCGTACATCGTTCGAAATACAGCGAGGATAGGTTTACAACTGATACATGTTACAAGTGTAATTTAAACATGCATCATCGAAAAAATTTAACAAATCTACAAACTCACGAAACGTCGCTAGCTTTGTTATGCGTTGAATTTTGTTGTTCATTCCTTGCCTTTTCGGGACTACACGGCACATTATATTTCACTCTGACAACTAGATAATTCGACAGAAACGAACAAAACTAATATAAACATTTCATCGCATATTCTACTTCTCGAATGGGGGCACCCGATGCTAAACGACAACTCTAACTTCCATTCTAACAGCCGTCTCCTGAATTCCAGGTGGCAAATACGCCGTCTTGACAACTGGCGACCTGTACATCTACAACGCTGGACCCAGCGACGGCTACAAGAGCTACGCTTGTCGCACCGTCCATCGGTTGACAGGAGAAGTCCACTCGAGCACCTATCCGGGTCGCATCATCATCACAGGTACACACACCACCCGCGCTGCAAGCCAGGACCACGCTCCCCGCTCCACACAGAGCTAATAAGACCGTGTTTCATTCAGCGAGAGTGCTCGATCGCGAGAGGGGACCTGGAAGTGACGGGGGGATCAGGGTTGGGTGGGAGATTGTGAGGTCATACTTGATAATTATCTCTGGCTTGTGGTGTGGTATTAATACATCAAATATTAGTCTAACGCTATTGTTGGCTGTCTCTAACCTAATCTCACCCCAGCTGGAAGGAAATGAGCAGACATTAGTGGGTGATGAATCTCGAATCTCTACTTTTCAACTGCTCTGCACAAGCAATCCAATTATAATCATGTCAGTTTTACAGCAATTAATGATAATGCAAAGAGATTTGTTTTAATTTAATGAATTTGTTTTTGTTGAACAACATTGCAGAACCGAAGGGTAGCGTTCCTCCGAGGATTACCGTTGAGAAACACGTGACTCGTCAAGTGAAGCTCAATGACGACATCACTTTACCTTGCGTGGCGCAAGGGTTCCCAGTGCCGACTTACAGGCAAGTGATACTATTGTTGCATGGCACCCAATGGGACCAGCGGGACCGATAGAACCGTATCGCGGACGGGCTGGGGGACGGGTAGGGGATGAAGAGGCGAGATCTTCACAAGTCCTCCGCCGAGAAAACATAAAACATTTCAATTTGTACCAAGTTGTTCAATATGTAATTGTTTTTGTGTGGTCGGTGGAGGTGCCGCGTCTGCCTGCTCTGAGGGCTGCGTTCAGGGGCTATGCGATTAGAACGAGAGATTACACACATAACCTATATATTACATCGGTGAGGATTTGCAGAAAGTCAACATGTCAAGCCATAGGTCAAACTAGTGCTCGAGATAATTAGTTGTTTCGTATTGTCTCAAGTTTCAACGGCTCTAGTGTTCAATTAATGTCATTATGGACTTAGCATATATAGCAAACTAACTATGCATTTGAGTTATTCCTTGATTATATCCATTTATTGTTCTATTACCTCCATGATACATTTCCAATATGTTTTGCTTAATTTTGGTCTTTTGAGCCACTTGTGCACCTCACCAAGATGTTTATAATCAAAACAGCACCATCACGGTACCATTATCGTGGTTTGGCTTTCTCACGTAAGTAACCGTCGCCTGTTGCAGGTGGTTCCGCGAAGACAAGGACCAGCTTGTGGCGGTGAACGTCGACGATCGGATGAACGTCATCTCCGCCGGCCTCCTGCGCATCGGCAAGGTGCGGCTCGACGACCGCGGCAAATACTTGTGCTGGGTGAACAACTCGGCGGGCGAGGAAACGGTGCAGGTCACGCTGACGGTCACAGGTGGGCAAACGCAACGTTCATTCAAAGTCCTGTTTCTATCTCCATGGAGCCCAACAACTGAAATAAACTTAAAATCGATGCCACAGCTGGTTGGTGAAAAGATCCGGGTTCAAATCCTGGTATAGATACAAATTTTGGAATTGATATTTCGTTTTTAATAATTACGCAACGCTTTTTTTGTAATCCAATGACATTGGGTCAACTAACGAGTTTGCAGATGATATATGACACTTTTGGGTTTACATGCTTGCATAAACTGGACATATTAGTAATATTTATAAAATTTGTATTGTCATATAAGTAATTGTCAATTGACACATATTTCAGGAGCTTTAATGGCATATTAAAAGCAATTAACAATAAGAATGTTATGCGTCAAATACAATTATTGATGGCAGTCATGGTAGACTAAAGTGACATTTCTACAACCTTATTCTGCTGCAATCAATTTCTTAAACCTCTTGCTTTCAATATCAGCCCTATTACGCCATTAACGTCTCCAATTCCTTGGAGCTTGGCTACGGAGCAATACACATATTCCATTCAATCAAAATTCTATCAAAATGACATCACAATACCCAATTGCTAAAGCCAGGTAGACCAATTTGGGCTGTGATTTCCCGATCTTCCTTTGTTATTCAGCAGACCAAATTAATATTTTTTTTCCAAACGGGTAGTACGTCCAGTGGGTATCTGACGTCATCTTTCTCTGAGTGGCACAGGTCTATTGACCATCGGCGCAGCGCAAAGCAATCTCCTTCCGAAAACGCCGCCCTTTTCCAGCGCCGCTGTCCGCACACGTGCAGCCCCAGGCGCAGGTGATCGATGTCGGCAAGGAGGCGGTCTTCAAGTGCATCGCCGGCGGGCATCCGGTGGGCCGCGTCGCGTGGTTCCACGACGGCAAGCCGATCGCCCGCGACAGCCGCTACGAGGTGTCGTCGGCGCCCGAGCGCCTCTCCGTCAAGCCGCTGCAGAAGGAGGACCACGGCATGTACCAGTGCTTCGTGAGCAACGACTGGGAGATGGCGCAGGCCACGGCCGAACTTCAGCTGGGAGGTACGAGCCATTGTTTGTGTCTGCGCGTCCGATCGATTGTTGTTTTTGGGCTACATATCCCCGGTTGACATTTCACGACGTGACCAAGCGGTTTCTCTGCAGACGCAAGCCCGGAGCTGCTCTACTGGTTCACCGAGCAGACGCTGCAGCCGGGCCCGGCTGTTTCTCTCAAGTGCGTCGCCACCGGCAACCCCCCGCCGCAGTTCGTCTGGACCCTCGACGGCTTCCCCGTGCCGGACAGCACCCGGTACGTTATCGAACCTCGACCTCGGTTACAAGGTCACAGCGTCCACGGTGTAATGGTGTCTTCACAAGACCTGGAAGCAATGGCATCTTGCTTAGCTCACCGATGGATTTACGTCCATTTGGGTGCTATTTGGCATTTTATTCCCAGTAAGATTCCTCAACTAAACCATTTTGTTGATAGGAAGCTAAATGAGCAAGATGACATTAAATTCCCTCCTGTTAAATGGTCACCCAACCAATACATGCTCGGTGAACTGTTGCTTAACGTAAAGCTAGAACAGAAGTTTCTTTCTTGATATCAAGTCCCATAAGGGCGCACAACTTCAGTTGCAATATCATATGACACAGCTGTGCCTATTTCAAAACAAATTCTGACTGATGTCATCAATCAGTGAACGTCTCGAACTTGAAAGTGGCATACGGCAGGTAGTGATCGAAGACCTGCCGGCTACTTAGCTAATTTCCGTCCGCCGCGGTCAGGTTCCTGGTCGGGCAGTACGTGACGATCCACGACGACGTCATCAGCCACGTGAACATCTCGAACCTGAAGGAGGAGGACGGCGGGGAGTACGCGTGCGCCGCCAAGAACAGCGTGTCGCAGGTGACGCACAGCGCGCGGATCAACGTCTACGGCCTGCCGTTCATCCGGGTCATGCCCAAGATCACGGCCGTCGCCGGCAACGACCTGGTTGTCAAGTGTCCGGTCGCCGGCTACCCGATCGAGTCCATCATCTGGGAGCGAGGTACGTCACGGTTCGGCTGGGAACTTCGCGGGGATACTTCTTAACGGCTCTTTGGACTGAGGCTGAAATTTTCAGCAATTTAAATTGTATATTTTGTAATTGAATATTTTGTTATATGAATATCTAGCTTATAATAATATGTTAAGAGATTTGTATTTTGGTTTGTTTTCTTCACGAAGGTTTTTCATTAAGAAACCCATGCATTTGTGTGGGGTTGTTTATTCTCTAAATGACTCAGCTTGGAATGCAAAGCATCAAGTGTCAGCTTTCCTTAGAAAAGGAATATTTAAGTGAGAATTGAATTGACCAAACCTAAATCTCAATTTACTAAACATCAAACCAAGCAAAAAATACCAGCTTTTCTTAGAAAAGTGATATTTATGTGGGTTTCATAAACCTTAGAAATTTCTCTCAGTTTCAATGATTCGCTAAGCTACGCTTGAAAGGTTGCTTCAATCAAAGGTTGCCGATTGGTGCTGGCAATAAATGGCGTCTGTTCCGTTGTTTTCCAGACGGGACGATCCTGCCGACGAACCGCCGACAGAGGGTCTACCCGAACGGCACGCTGGTGATCGAGCACGCGCAGCGTTCGGCCGACGCGGGGACCTACACGTGCCAGGCGCAGAACCGGCAGAAGCACACCGCTCGCCGGGACGTCGAGGTGCAAGTGCTGGGTGAGTCGCGTTGTTGCCATTGTTACCATCGTACAATCCACAGATACACGTTTGCGTATGCGTGAAGCGGCCAGGACTCAGTTTTATGTATAAAATCAATGCTTTTTCGTGCTTTTTGCTGCTGAACCACACCTGCCTATGTACCCACCTTCCTCTTTGCAGTACCACCAAAGATCCTGCCCATCTTGTAAATGTCGGCCTTAAGCACCTACAAATACGATGTCTTCAAAATCTAACCATTGAACTAGTTGGCCGATAAAGCCCTTGGATGTCACGATCCCTTGAAACAATACGCTCTCCCTGCAGATCCACGGAAAATCCTGCCCATCCTGTCAATGACAGCCTTATACACATACAAATAAAATTTCATCGGTTGCCATCCAATATCAACCAATGTAAAAGCTGGCCAATAAAGCTCTTATATATCACAATTCCTTCTAACGATCCACTTTCCCCTCAGTTCCACCAATGATCCTGCCCATCTCATCAATGATGGCCTTAGGCACATACAAAAACAATGACTTCAAAATCTAACCATGAAATAGCTGGCCGATAAAGCTCTTCCTTCATACGATCCACTCACCCCGCAGTTCCACCGAAGATCCTGCCGATCTCTGCGATGACCAACCTGCTGAGCGAGGGCATGCGCGCCGCCATCTCGTGCCAGATCCTTGAGGGCGACCTGCCGGTGTCGTTCCGTTGGGAGCGCAACGGGCAGCCGCTGGGCTCGTCGGGCGGGTCGCGCCGCCAGGAGGAGTACTCGACGCGGCGGCTGGACGAGTACTCGACGTCGCTCGTGGTCGACCGCATCACGTCGGCGCACAGCGGCAACTACACGTGCGTCGCCAGCAACGTGGCCGGCTCCGAGAGCTACACGATACCGCTGACGGTCAATGGTACGAGCGGCACGGGGATTCTGATTGGTCGGCGTGGCGTTTGCGAGGTTGATTCGGTGGTTGTTAGATGGTGTACGGCTAACATTTTCTTGTTGCTGCTGTAAAAAGTTGTAGGTAGATTATTAGTTAGCTGCAACTGTTGTAACAGTGATCGGTAAAGCCAGCTTGATTCACGGTAGGAATTTACTATTTGCTAGATCTAAAAAAACACCAATTTATTTTAGTATACTGATTTGAAGCCGTTGGTTAGTGTAGATTGAAACCTTTGGCATAACTGGCAAAGAAGTTAATAGGCTGTGAACTAAAGAAAATCTACTTTATTCAAGAACCATGCAAGTGCAACACAGTATTTGTGGATAGGCTTGTTAGCTAGCAGACTAATGCGGCTTTAATTTTCCATCTGCAGTCCCGCCGCGTTGGACGGTGGAACCGGTGGACTCGAACGTAGCGTCGGGGCAGGACGTGACTCTTCACTGCCAGGCAGACGGCTACCCTGTTCCGAGCATCATGTGGCGCAAAGCAGTTGGTACGTCGCCGTTTCATTAGGAGTCACATTGATCGAAGATGGTCGAAATTTGTAAATCAGTAGTGATCATTATCAAAAGCTCTGACAGTTACGAAGGAGGCAACAAAACAAAAGTTGTGTATTATTTCCTTTTCGATGAATCTAAGACTATTTTATTTCATGTCATCAGAGCATGATGCTGTTCATTCTTCAAAACTATTTCATACACTGATTGCAGCGTTAAAACTATAAGTTATAAGGTAGAAAGATTAGGATAACTTTGGTACTCTGCAGGCTGGTATTACATGCAAATAATCAAAAATACTCTGCTCTGACAGTGTGGTTCAGATTCACGGAAAGATGGTTCTTTTCTGAATTGATTCTTCCTAATATGCTGCTTTAATTTGCACACGATCTTATTCTGACTTGTTATCATGCGATTGCAGCAACTCATCCTGGAGAGTACAAGGAGTTTCTGTACGAGCCGAAGGTGAACTTCTACCGCAACGGATCGCTCGAGTTCCTGCACATCACGAAGGAGAGCGAGGGCTACTATCTGTGCGAGGCCAAGAACGAAGTCGGCACCGGCGTCAGCAAAGTCATCTTCCTAAAAGTAAACGGTAAGCAACTGTTACATTTATGCTATTTAGCCGAAATCTGTTTCAGAACTGTCCTTTGAGTTTACTACGAAGCATTCAAATCTATTTCTAGATAAATAGCAAGTACTAAATAGACCTAAAATCAAAGGCATTGTCATTTTGCACATATTTATTTTTAGAAGTCAAAGATCCAATTGAATGGATATAAAATATATATATAATATATATCAAATTAAATTATGATCTTATTATTACTACAGATGAATTTAAAATCCTAGGGGAAAAGAACTGTTTGAAAAAAGCAGTAATGTCATAATATTTCTTGGTATTTAAATACAGATCTCGAACTTATTCCAGAACCACCCAATAGAAGCAGAACAAAACAAAACAAACTAGCCAGGAATTTCAAAATGAAACACACACACCTATGATCGGTGTCTATTTCCTCACCGCAAAACTAGAGTCGAACCTCGACGAGTTCCTAACGAAAGCCCGTCGCCTTTCCAGCGCCGGCCTACTTCCCGCAGAAGTCGAAGCAGATGCAGGTGCAGAAGGGCGAGCAGGCGCACCTGCAGTGCACCGCGCTCGGCGACACGCCGATCGAGATCATGTGGAAGGTCGGAGGCAAGCGGATCTCCGAGGAGATGGACCAGCGGTACTCGATACGCGAGCAGCTGCTCGACGACGGCATGGTCTCCGAGCTCGGCGTGTCGCGCACGTACCGCCACGATACCGGCGTGCTGACGTGCTACGCGAGCAATGCGTACGGCCAGGACGAGATGACCATACAGCTCATCATACAGGGTAACGTCTGTTATATTCTACAGTAAAGTGCGGCGACACTTTGGTAGGACGATAAATAGAAGCATTGGGTTTATAACTTGGGATTCTTCACATCAGAGGGCTTTCAGGAAATATGAACTGATCAAAATACCGCCACTTCTCCAATTTTGATGAAACTTTCTAGGAATATTACCTGGTGAATTTGTATGTTTACTTTTTTTAAGCATTTAAAGCGTTTATATTTAAATATTACTTATATTTATAATATTACACAATATAATTACATAATTACACAATTGTCGTTGTGTTATCTTTATTTTCAGAGGTTCCTGAAATGCCTAAGAATATCCGAGTGAACGACCAGCAGAGCAGATCCCTCCAGCTCTCGTGGACGCAGCCTTACGCTGGGAACAGCATCATTACTAGTTACCTCATTCAGCACAAACTCGTGTCAGGTAACTATCGATTCGGGCAACGCGAAACGCCCCATCACAACCTAACCAGGCAATTGGCAATGTGTTGTCCCGGTACAACCACTTTCATGACCACATGCAAACCATGACTTGCATTCATAATTTTTTTTCATAGATTCCAGGGTTAAGATTCAAATATGTTTGCATCTGAGTATAAAGGAGTCCAATTTGCAAACGTACTTAATGCCTAACAGTATTTTTGTAGTAAAACCAAGGATATAATGCATAAATTTGGATCAATGTGGACCACAGATATTATGTGGATCACAGATAGTAATAATTAAAGTAAATATAATTAAAAATTTAAATATGAATTACCAATAGAAAATTTAAACATGGATCCTGGCAGCTTTTAATGCAAACTCCACATAATTGACCTTCCCGCCCCATCTCCTCGCTTGTTGGATCCACGATCTAACAAGGATACGGCGCTTGCCAGACATTTGGCAGGCCCAGCCGGCCAAGGTGACAGTTCCTGGGACTCAAACTACCGCCACGGTGCAGAACCTGAGTCCGGCCAGTTCCTATCACTTGCGCATCATGGCCGAGAACCGGCTGGGGATCAGCGACCCCAGCGAGGTCATACAGGTCACCACGCAGGAGGAAGGTACGTTGAGATGAGCTCCGTTTCTAGCTTCCTACAGTCTACGCAGCGAGAGATCATTCCGAAAAATAACCGAAATTCAAGCAGGGGATTGAAATAATCATTTTTAGTTGAGGGTTTCATGGTTTGGCTCTGATTCTGTTGGTCCCAAAAAGGACCTTATCAATCGACGTTTTGGCAGCTCAGTGAAACCCAAAACTATATCCATCCACGGCTCTGGAAATCACTTCCTAACCAAATAATCAATTAAAATTTTAAATAACTAAATTAGGCTTATTACTTATTTTATTAGGCAAAGTTAAAATTCTGATAAATGTTTCCCTGCTAAAAACTAAATCGCAACCCCGACAATCTTTCAGAATGGTATCTTTTCGCAGCAAAATTTTCCCAGTTTCATGTTGCTTTGATAAAATACTTGAGCCATTCCTAAGTCTATTTTCTATCTTTGAGACCAGAATTTAAACGGAGACCCATCTTGACAAGCACTCGAATCAGCTTTTGTGAAACATAGCATTTAACTTGCCTCGTTGGCACACAGTTCCGAGCGGCGCGCCGTTGGAGCTCCGCGCCGATGCCCGCAGCTCCACCGAGCTCTACGTCACCTGGGAGCCGCCGGCGCGCGACCTATGGAACGGCAACCTGCTCGGCTACTACGTCGGATACCAGGTAGGCCGCGCGGAATCGTACATCGACTGGACCAGCGTCCAGCGATGCCAATCAGGCCGCAATCGAGACAAACTAGCGAAACCCACAGACTATTCAAGCCTAAATAAATACGAGAGGAAATGGGTTAAAAATCGTTTAATTTACCTCGTTGGTGTCAAACACTGGCAAAGTGAAAATCGGGACTCGACTCTTTGTAGCAACGTACTTTTTTGACTGGAAATTTTGTTTTTAGTAATCGATGGAAGGTACATCTCCAACAGCTTACAAATCCCCTCAATTCAAACATACTATGTCGGCCCCCTATTCTTTCCCGGTTCCTGAGCATTTCTCCTAATTAGGAGAGAATCAAAGACCCCCGCAAGATCAACCAATGGACCACGATTAGACCAACTCCTCAAAGTCACACGTATTCTTGCTCGGCCCTCAAACCAACGCACCCGTCACGATCGCACGACGGCCTAACGTCGCCTCCCCCCGCCACCAGGAGCAGGCGGCGGCAGGTGCGGCGTCCCCCGCGCCGCCCACCACGACGCACGGCTACAGCTTCAAGACGGTGGAGGTGGGCGCGCAGTACGCCGGGGAGGCCACCCTGCACGGGCTCGCCAAGTACACGAGCTACGCGGTGGTTGTGCAGGCGTACAACAGCCGCGGCGCCGGGCCCGTCTCGGAGGCGGTCGTCGCGCGGACGCACGAGGATGGTGAGCCGAATCGCGGGCGTCGCGTTACGCACGGCGCTCGTCGTCTGATTAAGACACTGTCGGGCTTCGACGCTGGGCGAATGGTTTCAGTTGCACTCGGTTGCATGACCGAATCTGGCTTTCTGATTTGTTAAAAACTTCATGCGAGTATTTTTCCTTGTATCATGCATTTATGATGCATTATTGCATCATAAACACAGCATAAAATGGTCAAATACATCATAACATGGCTGAAATTTAAGTTATAATCTATTAGCTATTTTTCTTATAATTTGATCTAATCATATTTATGTTTGTATTATATATCCTCCAATAGTCTTCTCCTAAAACTTTAAGCAGCCATCTAAAAGAGATATCACAGAAATATAAGGATTGGTTAAGATATCAGTCTGCACTGGTTAGCAAAGAATAGTGAACTGAACACACTGAACAGAAAAATAGATTTAGCCTTAATTTTAATTCAAATAACCATTATTTTTAAGTATGTAAGACTGTTGTGTTCTCTGGGACACAAGGATAATCCATTAAATCAAGCAGAAGGCTGTAGAAAAGCATTTATACCGTGGTACTATACCGTGTCCCCTACGTGCGGCCGCCCCCGTCAATAAAGTGTGTTTCTGTCGCGTGCAGCGCCGAGCCTGCCCCCGGAGGCGGTGCAGTGTGGGGCGGTGTCTTCGCAGAGCCTGCAGGTGTCGTGGGAGCCGCCCCCGCCCGAGGGCCGGAACGGGCTCATCGAGGGCTACAAGGTCGTGCACCAGGCTGTTGACGATTGGTACGGTGAGTGCTTGATCGATACGCGCTCAAGAGCCGGTCTGACCCGGTGAGAATTGTCGTGAAAGAGTGTTTCATGATATTTATTATTAGAAAAAATAACAAACGATAATAATTTCTAATAATTAATATCTAAAACTAGTATTTGCATTTAGGTACGAATCACACAAGAGTTTCGTGATCATCTTAACCTGCTGGCTGAGGGAGAAAAGGGTGTAAAGTTTATGCATTCGTAGTGCAAAACATCCTTTTCTATTGAAATGCTATTGAAATACAATGACCTCATAAATATTCCAAACCCTGAAATCGAATTTAGGCCAATTGCATGACATTGCATGACATTGCACAACAAAACAAAATTACTTCATCAAATTCAGCAGCATTCAATCCAAAGATAGACCTATACGCAAAGCAAGATATCTCGAGACTGCCATTGTAAATCACACCTTTTCCGCACTCAACGTAAATAAAATTCCCGTTTCAGAGTCGAACGAGGTGAAACCGAAGACGACTGCGTCCCTGCGCACGTCGGTGTCCGGCTTGAAGAAGTACACAAACTACAGCATCTCGGTGCTGGCGTACACCTCGAGCGGAGACGGGGTCCACAGCCCCGCCGTGTTCTGCCGCACGGAGGAAGACGGTGAGCCTTTGTCCATTGCTTTAGTGTTTGCTTACGAGGATTCTCGCGGCAAGATACTTTGTCTGAGTCCATTGGTGACATTTAGATGCATGCTAGCTGGACATAAGATAGGCAACAGTGAGTTCTTTCTAAACCAATGGAGATGCTGACAACTTTTGATTTCAGGTTTCAGCCTTGGATAGATTATTTTGGGAAAAAAAATATCTACTACCATGCAGAAACCTAGAAGAATTTTACCATTTTCATATCTATTAAACATAACAGTAGATGACCTACATTTCACTCGGAAATGAATGACAGTGTTTGGGTAGAAAAAGTTATAATTTCTCTGTCAAAATATCGTTCTAATTTTGTGTAATTTTCGCTACAGTGCCTTCTCCCCCTGCCGACATCAAGGCTGTAATGAGCTCGACAAACAAAATCCTAGTCTCGTGGCTCCCGCCACTCCATCGCAACGGCATTCTCACGGGCTACACGTTCTACATGGGGCTCATCGAAGACGGCAAGGAGGTAATTCACGCCACAATGCCGCCACGGCAACGGCAACGGAAATCATGCCATCATGCCGCATGACAAATTCTCTTGCAATTTGCAATGTCATAATTGGGATTAGCCAAGTTGTTGGTGTGTGATTGCAGCATGGTGTCAATAGATTCACCGCCTTCTATGGCCATTCATAGTCCTGTTTCTATCTCCATGGAGCCCAAAAACTCAGGTAAACTTAATATCGATTCCACAGTTGGTTGTCTGTATTGTATAATTGGATAGTGCATAACCCCGGACAGGTGAAAAGATCCGGGTTCAAATCCCGGTGCGGAAACTTTTGAATCTGATATCTCGTTTCTAATAATAAATATCTGCCGTAACATGCAACGAGTTTTTGCATTTAGGTTCGAATCACAATTGCGTTTCATACTTTGTTTCATTTCCATAAACCATTGCCATCTATGTTCAATTAAACTCCTGTTTCAATCTCCACGGAGCCAAACAATTAACAACTCAAATAAACTTAGTATCGATGGCTGTCCGTTGTCCAATTTCTCACCCCTCGCAAACCGTCTCGGCGCAGGAAGGAACGCACAAACGTATCCTGAGCCCGAGCAACGAGCTGCACGAGACGACCCGGCTGCAGGAGAAGGCAACGTACCAGTTCTGGGTGACGGCGTCGACCAAGGTGGGCGAGGGCGAGAGCACGCGCGTCGTCACGCTGTCGCCGTCGAGCAAGGTGCCGGCCAAGATCGTGTCGTTCAGCCGCGCGGTGGTGACGCCGTGGAAGCAGGACGTCGCGATGCCGTGTCGCCGCGTCGGCAGCCCCGCGCCGCAGGCCGTGTGGCGTCGCCACGACAAGATACTCGAGTCGGGCGGCCGGCAGCAGGTGGGTGCAGCAGCTGCTTTACGGCGCCGTGCTACCGGGGTTACATGGGTGGGGGACGACCGGTTATTCACTTGCACCTTGTGATACCAGCCTGTTGGCTGCTCTGAGGAAGGGCCCGACTGCTAAATCTAGCTATCTAGCTAATAAACACATCTAAGTGTTATTCCAAGCCTTAGTTGCAAATGTACGTGTTGGTGTGTGATTGCAGTTGCACCATAGCTTAAATAGATTCAGCACCTTCTATGTTCATTCATAGTCCACTGTGGAGCCCAACAACTCAAATATACTTGACGTTGTTGCGTAACTGGTAATGCTCCATTCTGGAATGGTAACCGGTACAACATAGGTAATACTAATACATTATATTCATAGAGATCTCTCTGCTGTTTTTTGTATTGAAGTTATATTAGGAGGGTTATTTAGGAGGATTTTATTTTGCAGAAAAGCAAAGATGGTTCGCTCCTGATTAACGACATCCAGCAAAGCGACGAAGGAAACTATTCGTGCGCGGTGGAAAACATTCACGGGCGAGACGAGATCATATACAGTATTCAAGTCAAAGGTAGGAACATGCACATCGTGCATCATTTTATCTCACACGAAATTAATTAAAAAGCAATAAATTGGTCCCATTTTCTATTTTAAATTCTACAAGTGATTATGTTATTTGTGGTTCTAGTATGCAGTACATGTCTTGGGTCCTAGGCTTCCCAATTTAATTTCTCTACTATTTGTTTAAATGGTACTCTCAGTATAGAGAGATAAATTTAATAGAAAACAAAACATCAAAACACTTGCACTGCTTGCAGAGAGATTTAACAGTTTTTATTCATTTCCTTGCAATTCAATATTAAATTTTTTTGTAAAACTTTAGAGATTGCTTCAGCTATCAAGCTACAAAACGCAACAGCAGCCTCCGATCTCGAAGGCCCTCAATCACGACACTACACCTCCACAATCTTCCAGTGCCTCCCGACGCGCCCACCCTGCAAGTGCTGGCGTCCTACGCTGACAGCCTGCAGCTGCAGTGGATCGACAACCACGACGGCGGAAGTCCGACCCTCGGCTACGTCATCAACTACAAGCGCGACCACGGCGACTGGGAGGAGCTGCAGATCGAGTCGAAGGCGGACGCACACGTGCTGCACAACCTCTGGTGCGGCAGCCGCTACCAGCTCTACATCACCGCCTACAACAAGATCGGCACCGGGCTGCCCTGTGATATTGTCAACGCTTACACCAAGGGCACGGGTGAGGCTACGTTTGCAACGTAACCAGTTAGGATCGAACTCGTGGTCTTTTACTTTTTTCTGGTGAAGACAAATCAGCTAGGGGAAAACTGCCTGCGCATGTCAATGTTCCCGCCCACATAGAAGCGATCGCAAAAAGTCTCAAGCGGAAATCTCCCACCTGCAGTTCCCGTCAAGCCGAAGCACACGCAGCTGATCACGGTGAACTCGACGGTGGTGACGATCTGGCTGGACGCGTGGGGCGACGGCGGCTGCGCCATCCTCTACTTCATCATCGAGTACCGGGGCGGCGGCGGATCGCACCCCGGCGACTGGTCGCTCGTCAGCAACAACGTGCAGCCCACCGAGCGCGTGTACAGCGTGCTCGACCTCGCGCCCGGCACGCAGTACAACCTCAAGGTCACCGCGCACAACAACGCCGGCTCGACGCTCGCTTTCTACAACTTCACCACGCTCACCACCGACGGCGGTAAGAGAGGTAGATTTGACATGATATTCGTTTGCTTGGGATGAGGTACGTTGGCGTAGCGACAAGCATTTAGATTAGGGTGAATTTCTTGATGGTGCAAGCATTAAGCACTCAGTCATGACCATACCTAAGATGCATTTATGCTTAAACATCATTAAATTCAACTCTATACACTTCTACATTTCCAATAGGTATGCCATGCACACTGTTCTTTTCTAATTTCCAACAAGTATTTGCAATTTAAATCCTGTTGATAGCTTAAAATCTTTTTTTATTGGGCACACTTAACATTACCTTTAGAGTTCGTAGAATATCTAATTGATTAAGCTGAAATTCAATAGATGGTAACTCGATTTCAAATATATCTTTCTGCTTTTTCTTCAGCTACCGTCGTACCCGAGCTGGCTCTGCCAATCCCGCAGCGAGAAGTGCCTTTCTATGCCAACGTCAAGATCATAGTGCCAATCATCTTGACATTGGCGTTCGTAACAAGCCTTATCTGCATTGCCATATTCTTTCGCAGGCGAAGTGAGTATTGCAAAATAGCAATTAAAAAAAAACATCACTAGCGTAACTTTGTAACGAAAATAAATCCACCTCTCTCGTCTAGGAATGCAAGGCAAGGACGGTCAGATGGGTGAATCTCCTTCAGTTGCTCAAATGCAGAATCAACAGAACCGAGACCAGCAGTATTTGGCAATCCGCGTGGGCAGCGGCCAGCCCCCAGCGTTGAGTATCGACTCGACAAGCTACAAGACGGACTCGGCCGACTACATCGAGGACATCTGTCCTTACGCCACGTTCCAGCTGTCCAAGCCGCCCTATCCCGAAAGCACGTACAGCGGGAACGTTTACAGCGGGCCCTATCACTCGGTGCGAGGATCATTTGTCTACCACGATCCGAAATCTTCCGGAACCGACAGCTACAAGTTTAGACATGTGAGTGAGATTGTGACTCTATGAAACTGTGTTTTTTAATAGTTTAGGTGCAATGGTGGCAATGCTAAATTAATCTGTATTTTTCAGCAGAAAGAACCAGAATACACCAAAGTTAGAAGAAAAGGGGGGAAGCTGAGGGATCCACATTCCGAAAGCCAAGGTAGAACAGGCGGAGAAAGTTATTACGATCAATTTTCAAATGTAAATTACGTTGGCTTATGAAAGAATGTATTTCCCGTACTATTGATCATCAACCAACATTACAAAAAAAATACATTATCTTATGGATTCTCTTAATTCAAGTATTAGTACTTTGGTACTTTACAAAATATTGCTTACTCTAAGGAAAAATACATGCAATTTTATAAAAATAACAGTGAGCTTTTAGCATGTGAAGTCATCACTCTGTACGTAACTCAGATCTCGGTTGAAATTTACAAATTGCATGGGAGAATGGGAACTTTTTCAGAGCATATGTTAATCTCCTGGAATGTTTCATTTCAGAATCGGACAACTTGGGGAGTACTGACTCGGAGGTTAAGAAGATTTTAACGCTTCACCTGCCTATTTCAGAGTACGATACACTGGGCAGTGACTCAGAGGGGGAAATGCCTAGTGGACAAGTGGCTGCTAGTCAGGAGTTAGTGTCGTTTCGCCACAGAATGAGTAGAGGTACGAATTGTTCGTCGCTTGGTTATCGTAGCCTACTGTACTCTGTCTTTGTTCTACATAAACTCTTAGAGCCTGTTAACTTGATGCGTTTGGATCGGGTCGGTCAGGTCAAACATTATTTAAATCCTTGTTCGAAGCTGTGTTAGCAATAGAGAAAAATGTGACAGCCGATTAACCACAATCCACTATTCAAAGCAAGTATTTAAAACTCTCGTGCCTCCTACGTCAAGCTTTACCACCTCATAATAAGTCTTGACCAAAGACATTTTACAAAAATATATTTAGGTGCAGGATATTCCTACTGAAAATATTGCCCAGTGCATAGGCATTCATTCGAGGTTTCACTGTGAATTTTTTGAGTGTTTGACTTTCATTGCTTCAGATGTAGGCAAGACGAAAGTGGTGGAGGAATCGAGCTCCTCGTCCGAAGCGTCGCCTTCGGGCGCTCGCAAGCCTTTCCCGTCGAGGAAGTCTAAAAATAAGAGCCAAGTGCTGGGGAAGAGGCACGTTCGGAGCAGCAGCGGCTACTCGAGCCACACGGAAGAGACCACTTTCAGGTGAGTGCCGTCAACGAGATGAGATCATCTTCAAAGACGGATACCATCTAAGGACATTCTCAATAAAAATCTATCGGACTTGAGCTTGGTAAACACATACATACTTGGACTATGTGAACTTCCCTTGCGGGGTTTCATTCCACGTACTTCATTTTGAGACAAGCGATAGCTGGTGGTCGATTTTTGAAGTACGGTTGTCGATGATAATTGCTAGGTGGGTACTTATTATAGTGCCAAGTTCTCAAGTCATCAAATCAAGTGTATCTTCGTCATTTAAAAATTGGCGACAGTTTATTGCTTTTTCAAATAATGTATGCATGGTAAATTGTGACTTTAAAAATTGATCGAACTCGGAAGTAACTAAATAACGAGACTTTACGGTGCATTTGTTGTTAAAAACAGGTGTTAACAGACGCAGGTAACAAATCGGCGTCGGCTAACGAGCGCTTGTTGCAGTTTTAGCGAGCGCATCCACCCCCCGTCTCGGTTCTCTGACTCGCATTCGCACTCGCACGAGCTGAGCGAAGCCGAGTGCGACATGAGCAAGCTCGGACGGAAGGCCGGCCGCAGCAGTACGCGGCTCAATCGAGACACTTCCTTCCAAATCGATGTTTAGCGCTCGAGTGCCTTGCTCGCTAACGCTTCCAAGAGAAATTCTCGGCAGACACCCAATTACCTAACTAATAAATTAAAGAAAATAAATCGATATTTGTATAACACTTCCATGGTGACGAAAAACGACACAAAATATATCTTTCTAAATATCAGTGGACGGTGAATGAATTAGAGGGCGATGTGGTTTCGATTGGAGGAATGTCTAGTCAGCGTCGGGTGCTCGGCAGGATGAGCGCGAAGTTCAAGAACTCTCAGGACATAATTACCGAATAAATTTATCAAACAAATTAGCGTGCCCGTGAATTTGGCGAATAATGAAATAGGTATACTATTTGTTCAGTGTATTTGAAATGAAACAAATCTCATGGCGATCTCATTTCACAAACTCGATACAGCTATCAACAATTTGCATCATATTACTGCAATTAATTATGTAATGTTGTGGTCGGATTATCATTTCATTCGGTGTTCACATGGCACAGCTAGGCAAATCGGCCTGATGGTCAATTCACTATACCTAGTTCGTAAAATACAGGTTTCTTGACGTGCAACACTTTTCAGTTTTAGTCTCCCAAACAGAAAGTAAACTGAATACAAACACAATGATAACAAAATAACTCACAGAACAATTAGATTTCAACTCTACGCTACCATCTTAATGTACGCGATCGCTCTTTTTACAAATTACTAGTTTATTCACTGCCAAACACTAAAAATTGTTTCGGAAATATGGCATATTTTTTGTATTTATTTCTCCCAGGGTAATATATTTACTATAGATTGTTTAACATTTTATCGAGCATTTACCCATTCTTCCAGTCAACGTGCTTCTAAATTTACAAGGCGGAATGTTAGTCAGATTTTTTATTTCGAACGGCGAAACATAGAAAATGAATGGAAGTCAACTGAAATGGAAGGTAGTGCCAATTTGTGGAAAAAATGTACTCACATTTGGCTGTATACTGATCAGGTAAAGAATCATACTTGCATTCGGCTAAATTTGTTTAAATTATATATTATATACGTGAGACTGCAGTTTCCATAATATGTTAAGATAAGGTACAATAATATGAGGTATGAGACTTGTAAATCAGACGTGTTAATTATTGAATTATTAAATGTTTGTTGATATTTCAGTAAAAATTTTAAATAATGTATAATATATATATGATGAAAATTAAAAACACACATTATAAACGCTGGTTGCTTGTAATTATCGAATTGAATGTTATCATTCTGCACTTTATTGCAGGAATGTTATAATTTTGTGGTAATATAATAAAGAACTGCATTGGCAAATCACTATGTTTTATCTAACAGTAGTTACATTTTACTGAAAAAACAACTGAAACTTTACAACTGAAAAAAATGAAAAATGTAATACATGTCAAAAAAAACTTTATTGATAATGTATGATATTATTTGCGACACAAGAACACATGTTGTCCCGGCAAGCAAATGAGCAATGGTTGTGAACACGTGGGCTAGTCGGCACTATGAATGTTCAAACACAACAAGTAAAATGCAAGAATAGACTTGCACCTGCAAATTTTGTGTTTCTAAAAAAGTTAAAGTTCATCACCCCGCTTGGGGTTCTTGTAAGCATCTGCAACTTTCTTCATGGTTACGGCAACGCTTTCAGCATCGTTGTAGAAATATTTATACGAAGGATTGCCTCCCTCATTGAAGTATTCAGGTTTCACTGATCCACCTGGAGCTGAATTTTAAATAACATATCATTTACTAAACACAATTATTCAGAGTAAAATTAAATTGACATTCAACCACTAAACCTCGTTTGCCATTTTGGTAGCAACATAATAGTTACTAAATTAAATCTGACTGTTATTATCTTACCGATAAAAAGTATCCGGGGAATATAACCGCCATCTGGGGTGAATTGTTTGTCTCTTGGTTCCTCGTCATCCTCCAAGTTAACCATTACAAACTTTTTGCTTAAAGTTTGTATTTCTTTTGATCCAGCAATCTGTGGTTTCAGAGCTAATGACACGAAACACATTTATAAATAAAATTCAGGCTGCTTGGCTCTGCTAAGAAACGCACGAGGTAAAAAGACTTGGCAAGATACCTTTACAAGCTCCACACCAAGTCTTGTGTATTATAACCATCACAGGTTTTTTGGTGGCAGAAGAAGTGGATAAACCAGTTTCCAAAGATACCCAGTTGATTCCATTTCCAAAACCTGAAGATAAAAGTGTACCACTGGAAGAATATTGGCAAGTCGAATAAAGTATTTTGAGGCTAGGAAATTTAACAGAAATTTACCTCGAGCAGGAGCAAGTCCTGTATCGGCATTTACAGTAGAAAACTTAAAACCCACGAGACAAACTAAGTTAATAGTAAGAAAACATTTGCTATGTCGAGCCATTTTGAGTTACAAGATAAAAATATACGTTTCTTCTAAATTGTTTGATTCGGCCTGGTGAGATTTTGAGTTTTCCTCCATTTATTACTGACAGCTGACTCGGCTGCCGGTCAGCTGTTGTCACCGCCACCCCTCTGCACCACTTGCAGGCTTGCAGCTAAATTCTCAAAGTGTGACAATAAACAAGGATTAGATATAATTACTGGCAATTAAACTTAACCCCGTTATTATATGTGTATCAGAAACTCATGTAACTGGAGACACAGAATTTAGTGAATCAAGGGGTAAAATGAGGAAAGGTTGAAATCGGTGAGTAGCTTTGGCATTTAATTAATGGCTGCGGTCTTCTTGGGACATGCAAAGCCAAGTAATCGGAAGGGTTGCATCCCTTGTAATCATGACTGAACAATCGTGAATTGTGGTGTTTTGCGATGCATATTAGCATTTTAACGGCATATTCTATGTCCCTCGTCGACTTACATAAATAAAATTCAGAATACTAGGTAAACGATTAGTAGAGCCTACACTCGTTGCAGGAAAAGCGAGCCGTAATCTCCCTGAGGAAATCCAAACGGAAAACATTTGACAATCATGTTGTTGAAAACGGTGCTTTAATGATCAAGTATTTTTTTATTATTATTAAGTCATTTTTTTTCTGATTAGCAAAATACTTCATGCACGAATCTGAAACTTAGGCAATTCGTTTAACTTGTTATCATATATATTCAATCCAAATTTGGTGCGGATCGGTTAATTAGTTACGAAGCTAGTACCAAAAAACTGAAAAATTAATGGGTTTTTGCTCATATAAAAAAAATGGCTGGCCAGATTTTGCTCAAAAACCATACAGCACCTCGCTGAGTCACCACGAACGTTTTTGCCAAATTTCGTAACGATCTGTGACCTTTAAGTAGGGCTGCTCGTTTTTGTTACAAACAAAAAAAAAAAAAAATCCAAATGCTTTTTTTTCCCCTATGTTGTGAAATTGAAGGATTTCGCTCGCTTCGCTCGCTCATCCAATAAATCGATTTAAGAAAATACCAGAATACCTATACAAAATCTTATTCAACGCCACATTTGACGATTGTCTCAAAAATGAATCCGAAGTCTATTTGATATATACAATGCCTAATGGGAAAACAAATAAATTTAAATATTAAATAAATAATGTTACGCCAATTTTCCGTCATTCATTTTTTTGAATACCCACACACCTTACATGGGGATGGGATGGGATGTATTGTATTTATTTATTAATTGCTTTCCAAAAACAGGTGCAATTTTTATAATAGAAGTAGGTTTCATTACTTGACAGTTGACACTTGATCAGTTCGAGCAAGGTCAAGCCAAAAACCACACATTTGGACCTTTCGGCTCTATTTTTAGTGATTTCAGGACCTCTAAGAATGTTTTAATTAGCCATATTGTATATCCTAGTACCTACAGAGCCAATTCTTTATTTTAATGTTTGTTTCACATCTTACCTGGCCTACAGCATGATTAAAAGTTGTCATTTTCTTTGTTAGGCTGGCCCCAAAACTTTTAGAGTTCAGTACCTACTACCTACCTTCATATGCACCATCTAAATAGGTGGTACCGTACCTTGTAATCATTTGTATCGAGCAATACGCGATATTTGATCACTGGGCCATAGACTACAGAGGCCATTAGGAAAACTGACCAACCATAAATGAAAAGTTATCAGATTAGTGCATATGGCTTAAGTTCCTTATTGAAGATAACACTAATTAAAAAAGTAGTAATTTGGAGAGCAATTAGAGCTAAATTAACAAAAGTTGGGCTTAGGTTTAGAACTATAGGTCTAAAATGGCAAGAAACATTATTTTCAAGTGGTTTCCAGTTCCTTGGCTCTGTCAATGAACTTGGTGAAGTCGTCAATATCACCACTTACCCATACAACATACATGGGTATGTACTTTAGACATCCAAAGCAAAGCCTTTAACAAAATCCATAATAGCAATGGAGCTCCTTTGTACATTCTTTGTACATCCGAAACACCTACCTAAATCAGTACTTCATGTCCTCAAAAATTGAGCAAAAAGTACATTCAAAATGATAAAAAATGAAATGAAATCAAAATCGAAAAAATAAATCTCTTCCAAGCAACAAGTTAGGTAGTAGGAACTATACTGTTATTTTCAATAGTTTAATTCGGTTTGTTTTATAATAGACAATGAAGGCTTACAATTTTCATACAGGTCACAATTTTATTTGATCCCACAATAGTAGGTATGCCAGCAAGATTTCCCCAGCAAGGATTTGGTACATTAGGTAAAAATGATAAAAACTGATATAGGAATATTGCAACTGTCAGTTTACACTATAGGGAAAATTTCTTCAAACGGAACTTTCAGGAAGATTTGGTTTGCAAAATCAGTCATAACTCTGTCCCATGCCTGTTCAGCATAAGGCACAAGTTCATCGTAGATTGCCGGCCAGAAGTTGTTTGCAAATGCGAGTGCAGCAGTGCCTGAAACAAATAGGTAGGTATTGATGAGCTTAACGAGCAAAGCGAAATCGAAAGCGAGATCTTCAATTACACTTTTCTGCTAATAAAATCCAGGATGTTTTTTTGTTTGTTTGTATCTTTTTGTGTTTGTTCGCGCGATCCCGGGCAAACGCCTTCACGGATTTTGATGAAAATTTCTGTGAACCCTCGTTTTCTCTGAACTTAGATCTGCCACCTTTTTGAAGCAATTTGGACCAGTAAATTTTATGTTATTAAGTTTTTACAAAAAATTTCAGTTTTTACAAAACACGTTTTGCACTCTGGAGGCCAAAAATCTGAATATAATTTGACGAAACTTTCTAGATATGTTGACCCACACGATTCCATGATTGCGTACAAATTTCATTGTTGTGTGTTTAGCGCTTTTCTTGAAAATGGCACTCTTAAGTCACCTTGTTAAGCATTTCTACAGTTTTTTGCAACTAAAGCAACTTTATCTTCAACCGATTTTAACAAAATTTACTGTGTGCATTATAAATCGTAAGTAGAAGATACTGTGTTTATTTGAAGCTAATCAATTGAATAGCTTTTCTTTAAATCGATTTTTACGTTTTGAAATATTAAAATACTTTCACTACAACTAGATAATGATATTTCCAAGTAACAAATTTCATTGAGAAAGCTGCTTAATAAATGCTGAACATTTTAAATTGATCATATAAGCTTCTAGGCTACAGGCAAGATACGTACTGAGTGCTTCGTTGCCAGTGAACAAGTTGGACGCGTAAATCTTCATCGAACCAACTTTCGGACGGAACAGGAAATGTTCGATTTTGACGTAAGTCTTGCCATCTTTCGTCAAAGGTGTTCCACTCATTTTCCACTTGCCATTGACATCCCCTGGAAAACAACTCAATTTATTAAACCATTGGAAAGTTATTTCAAGTTGTAAAATACATATTTATTTTTATTTTAGGTGACTTTTGACCTCACAACACTGGGTAGTTTTTTCACAGTCACTTGCTTGAATGTCCATTCATTTAAGAAATCATTTAAATCTCTTTAAACTCTAATAAATAATTTTCTTACGCATGCTAATGTTGAATTTGCCTCCTCCGTTGATCGGGAAGAACACGATATTTCCCTCGGACTCGTAGCTGCCCTCCAAGAAGACGTTGGGGAACTGGATATCCACTTCCATTTCAAACTTATCTTTGTTGGCAAAGTTGGATCTGAAAAAATCAATCATCAATTCAAAAATCAAATCCCATACATTTGTGTTCTGATTAAGTTTAACAGCTCAACTTGTAGACAAAAGTATTCTCTCACTACGCACAACACCGACAGGAAACGCGGCGTCCGTAAATTCCGTGAATTTTTTAAACCATTGCTTACATCAAATTCTAAAGTATAGTGTTCTGGGTATAACAGCTTTTAGCATATTTTAGACGAAAGACGAAAGTATTAAAATAATTCATAGAAAATTAATTTCCAAATAATATCCCACACTTCACACAGCACAACAGTAACACCAACACCATATGTCATTTTTACTTTTGCTGTAATTTCGTCAGTCGATCGCGATAAGTTCCATGATGCAGACGTATTGACAGACGGTTGACAGTATTTTAATTTGCGCAAAATGATACGAAGATCAGGCAGCGGCTAGTACTAGTAGTATTGTGGATACCGCCACGGATTTGAGTGCGAGTGTTATAATGACGTTAATCAAAGAGGTCGAAGAAAATGTGCGTGTTGACTGTAGATAATGAAGAGAAAGAGCGTGGACATATTTCATTTCCGGACGTGTGGTCAGAAGCGCAGTGGGAGGAGCGGAAGCAAAAGCACAGGTGTCTTGTCGCTTAAAACATTAAAATACGTGTTGCAAAGTGTGTGCTACTGCTAAAGTTAAGACTTTGGATGCAAATGCAAATGAAACGCAGGGGTTGCCTCTACTTAGCAATGTATGGGTCTACTGCAAAGTTAGTGGTAAAATATCAGCAGAAAGCTTCTAGCATGCTGACATGTTGACCATGACAATGCACTATCAGCAGCTTTGGGCTTTATTTCTAAGTACACCTACTGATAAAGGGTGAGTAATGAAAAGAGGAAAATTATAATTTGTGACCCAAGTGAGATGGACACGTCATGGATGGCCAGTATGTAAGTGGTGCTTGAAGGGGGGTGGAGGGGTATGGATAATTCATTAATTTTTTTACCGCCCCGGTACTTCTTTTTTACGACTACACCCCTGGATATCTATATATACCAGTTGATAATTCATTAATTTTAATTGCTAATTTCTAACTAACAAAAAATTATAATTGAACCAGCACCAAAGAGAAGGGCTTATTTTGCAAAACAGGTTTTTTGAGGGAGGGTCCAATAGAGGTTCCTGACTGCATGTTCGATTTCGGTTTTGCTTGGATTTCAATTTTTGTTTGCTAGTAATTTAGCTCCAGTGGAAGCTATGCCAATAGAAGCAATACTACTTTTTCAACATACTATTACTTGAATAAGCATCTGCTTATCCTTGCTTAAGAAACTCTTTCTTAATTAATGCGTAATGAAGGCTACATTCCTTGTTATTGTTTCTCAACAATTCTGATACTTATCAAGGTACTAAGGTTAGTCAGTGCAAACTTGTGCTGCATGATTACCAACATAGACAGTAAAAAAAAAAAAACTATTAGTTGTAATTGTAATCATTAGACCAGGTATGGCCATGCAGAATCAGGCAGCATCATTTCAAATTATGATAAGGAATACTCAGTTAGAGATTGATAATGTTAGAGATTTGTAGATGATATTTCGGCATGCGGTGCTTACTTAACGCCTTTGACACGGATGTTGCTGAAGCCGATAGTCTTTGAGTCCTTGACGAGCAGTTTCCCAGCGATCCTTCCCTGTTCGTACTCAACCAGCATCTGCGGGATGTGCAGAGGGTCGAACGGCTTCAGATTCAGCTCTGGGGCACCTGGAAGTTGTAACGGGATATCCATCAGCTATCGCCAACTTCCGAGTCATTTATGTCATGAAGATTTCTATGCTACTTACTGAATTCCTGACTTAGAGTCAAATTGTGAAATGTAAATATACAGTGAGCCTGGTTACAGATACTGATGCAGAATTTTACCACAGTGCAATGAAGATGGGAAGATATTTAAAAGATTAACATGGGAAAGTTTGTTATTGAATTTTGTTGGATATTTTCATTCTGTACATTTCCAATACCACATTTGAACTAGTGAAAATCACCAAATACACTGAAACATTTTTACATGTATCATTTTCGGTATGTTATTGCACAATCAATTTGCATGTCTTGTCATGTTAAAAAGGGGCCAGCAGAGCAAGGAGAAACGACAAAAAACTAACAAAGAGATTCAGCGATCCCCCAGAGCTACAAGGATACTTGCTCTTGATTATAGATTTAATTATTCGGTTGCCATCATTAGATGATGATTAGCATCTAAATGGGAGCAAAAATCTTTATATAAGTACCTAGTTGGATAATAAAATGTTGTCTTACCATCCTTGCTGAAGGAACGTAGCAGGTTTTGCAGGCTTCCTTGGAAGCAAGTATCAAATAGCGGGTCATTCTGGAAGCACGCGACATGGTTCCAAGGAAGCTTGGCTGAAATGATAAGTTGAAGCTATTTAGCTTATCGGCACGGATGCCTAACCTGTCTAAGAAACATGAATGGCATTTTATTGAGGCTGCATGTAATGTTGTTAATTGAAATATTAATTACAGTTGTTGTACAAAAGTAGACTGAATAATTATAATATCATATAAAATTTGTTGTACTATCTCAAAAAATCATGTTGTATAAAAATGGGTTGTTAATTTTTTTGTGGTCTGAAAATAGGCATTAAATTTTGGTGATGTAATGTTTTCACTGGATTTAGATGTTTAATTTTGGATTGCCACTAAGATAAACTGGTTAGAAAGTATCGCTGGGACCCATGATGATGACCGTGTTATGCAACCGTGAGCTAATCTCCATGCTGTTACACATTCAATATTTGTTACATGATAGAGTTCTTTGACCTGAAAAAAACAATGGGTACTATTTACATAATTTCAGGATATTAAAAAAGAATTAGAATGTCATTTAATGCTGGTTTGCCCCATAAAATCTAACAGAAATGTCTTGATCTTATTATAACTTGATGAATCCGAGATATTGGGTACCTTTTAAAGTTTAAACATATGTAACCGGTAGGCAGATGTTTTTTAAGAAATTAATATTAGTTTTCAAAGAGGTTTTCAAAATCTGTAGACAAATTTAAATATATGGTATGGTAATTTAAAATTATATTTAAAGATTTCTTTTTTGTGCATGTCTATTTCCAATTAATGTAGGGTGATTAATGTAGGAATATTTCAACCCCCCCCCCCCCCATATACCACCCTTGGAACAAGAAGATGATTGTTTGTTGGTTTTTGGCACTAAATTGTCACCTTTTTCCACTTTTTCCAAAAATTGCATGTGTGAAGGGTTAGTTCTGCTACTAAATCACAAAGGTAACATCTGATTGAATGATTGATTGATTTATTAATTACAAATATATATTTCCAAATTACAAAATTACTTGGGATAAACAAACACAATTGATGTAAAATGTGCCCAAAAAGTGTAAATGCTCCAAAAAATATGAGTACAGCTTACCCATTGTTTTAGTTTTTGTAAAGTTAGTGTGTAACCCTTTGTTTGCCAAACAAAAATCCTTGAATGGACCCACAGGAAGGTATATGTACCTTTCTTTTATGAAAAGTTTGTGTGAAGGCACAACCAGTAAAAATATTTACAAAATCCCAAAAAGGAAAAATAACTCCCTTGTACCCAACATTTCCTCAAATCCTGTGGTTGCTCGGTTATCAATTAAAAATTCTTACGTATTGTCACGGAGGCACCATATATGCTGGTGGCCGTTACAGCCAGAAGAAAGGACACTGTCTTGAACATGCTGATGGTTTCTCACAACTGGCCTCTGCCCAGATGCTCAATCTATTATATAGCCTCTGAGTTTGCTGCCTCTCATTTCGCAAGTATGTGTTTGCTGGCCTAAGGCCACACTCACTGGCCTGTGAATAATTATGTGCATGTCTTACGTGCCAACCAAGAAGGGTTGCAAAAAAGACTGGTTTATGTGAATTTTAAGATTAACCAAATAGTGCGTTTTTAGACCATGTGACGAGTATTTAAAGAAAGCATATGTTTGTTATGCTGATCAGTGACTTCCTTATTAATTCATCAGGAGAAAGTTATAAGTTGCAGTTAGAGTAGAATAAACTTAAAGCTTAAAGTGTATTGCTATACATGACAAAGTTTTTATATACTCAAGGGCAGCCAGTTTTTTTCAACCTGTGTCTTGTAATAATATGGTTAGCATGAAGGCATCTCCTTAGTGTTCAGGGAAAACTGGTTTTAAACTGCATCTATTGCGTTCTTTTTGTGAGTTCATATATTTATATTGTATACAATTATACCCCCATTAAGGTATCAAAATCTGTGGTTAAGGCAAAAGAAATTTTGTTTTAGCAATAAAATAATATGTCTGTGGCTGAGCTTGACAAAAAGCAGATGAGCCACAAGGCAATAAGCAATTATATCCATATATTATATTGCAGATCGCAGTGACGCAGTTTAAAAAGATCATTTTGGTTTTATATTTGAGATCATGTTGGAATTTGTAGCTGAAATAAAATATTAATGCATTATACGTAGGGATTGGAGTCATAAAATTTTGTCATGCTATTAAATAAATGTGTGGAACCAGGGTCACAGATTATTATTATTATTAAATAATTCATTGGACTTTTGTGTACTATTTTTATTTGCATAGCTTAACGTAAAATAGAAATAAGTCTCTGGATAGAATAAAACAATCTTTTTATAAGTGGGCATGAGTTTCGTTGGATTAAATATTATTCGATTTCAATAATTTTTTAATTTTAATTTCGAGTATTTCTACTTCGAGAAGTTTTGATTTTGAAAATGTCCACCAAATCTATCGACTTTGTTATCGACTCTGCTTTTCCTGCTGTGATCGAAAACTCTCGAACATATGATATTTCAAGTGTCATGGCGACCATCAGGCTGGCTGTCCGTGGTGTCAAGAATATAATTTCGAATAGTTTTAACATAAGTGGCACAGCAAGGTAAAATATCTGCTAATAATTTTCATGATAAACACTGCGTGAAATGTTAAAGATTTTTTTTAGGTTCTCGTGAGATCGGTTCAAATTGGTTCAAATGAAAGCTTCACGTGCTGACTTACCACCAATCACATGTGTTTATAATGGTCATTGGAGTTTGGAGTGGTTAATTTTGCGATTTTCTGCGTCGTCAATTTATAAGAGAACGCGACAAGGAAATATTTTCGTAGCATAGCGTTCATTAGTAAAAATAAGTTGGTTGGGGTTTTTTGAAATTTTTACTGGGGTCAAATGAGCGGAATGATAGGCTTTTGCATAAAATTTCATCATATTTCAACGTCACGTTTTTTCCGTAGATGGCCAGCTCAGACCACATATTTAGGACAGAAAAGTATGAGTTCGGCAACGTCAGAAGCAAAAACCGAGGTACCCGAAGGAGCGTTGGGAGATGAAACAGAAAATGAAAAGAAATTGAAGGTCACAATTGAAAATTTAACTAAAGAGTCTTTAACTCTAACAGAAAAGAATGACGAATTAGATGTAAGTTTATTCAATGATGTTTATCTTCTATGTGATACTTCTTAGAAAGTAGAGTAGCAAGAGCATTTGAGAGATATGCACCTACATAAACTTTGTGCTAACGTTTTGGTGTCAGATTTATTTGGTTTTGGTACCTTCATGAGTCGTTATTAAAGTTTATCGTTTGTTTTTTAAATGTAGAAAGTGTGTAGGTTATTGTGGTGTTAGTTTGATTGATTAAGTCAAATCTTTTCTTCACTGATTGATTCGTTTCATATTTCTTGCAGAATAAATATAAAAGAGCGTTGGCTGACGGAGAAAATATGCGAAAACGCCTCACAAAGCAAATAGAAGATGCAAAGATTTTTGGCATCCAAGGTTTCTGTAAAGATTTGTTGGAGGTGGCAGACATCCTTGGGAAAGCCACGGAAAGCGTCCCAAAAGAGGAAGTTACGGACAGCAATCCCCACCTGAAAAGTCTATACGAAGGCCTTATGATGACTGATTACGAGCTGCAGAAAGTCTTTAAAAGACACGGCCTTGTCGTTGTTTCACCCCTCGACGAGAAATTCAACCCAAATTTGCACGAAGCGTTGTTTCAGCAGGTATGAAAAAATCAGATCAGAGCTGTTTATATTAATCATAATAAACAAAATATTTTCCCTGCTGTATGCAACAAGATTTACAGTTCCCCATTTTCAGTTGATTGTACATTCCCCTTTTAGAAATGTATGCATTTGATCAAATCAAATAGCTGAATAGTTATAAGTTTATGTAAGGATTACATCGTCTTTTTTCAGTTGAATCCCATTCATTTAAATAACACGTGAAATTCTTTAATTACAGGAAGTGCAAGGCAAGGCACCCGGTACCGTTGTTGTGGTTTCTAAAATCGGATACAAGCTTCATGAGCGAGTGATTCGGCCAGCGCTGGTAGGTGTTGCTAAAGGACAGTGAGTTGACGTCTCTCTAGTTGATTCACCGGATGGGTCATGTCACTTGTAAATGAAACTCTCAGCCTACTTGATCTGCATGGACCTAAGTGGCTGGTTGGTAGTCGAACAGTGTTCTACATTGAGGTGCAGAACTCAAAATTATATCTTTGTGCTGTTTGCAACTGATAATACAACACAATGAACTGTTCAAACTTATTGAAGATGTTCTGTTGGTATTAGTAAATTGCTTCCTCAGTTCTGTGTTTGATACCTGGCTTTGAGCTCTATAGAAGTTTTCCACAGAATGCAAACCAAGAGATAAATCATCTTTTAGAAAGTAAAGATGTTCTAGGTGCCGAGAACATCTTTTAGAAAGTAAAGGTGCAGAGAACTGTGAAATGATCCAAGCAGCTTTTCTCTCATTTGCTCTGTAAGAGAATATGCTATCATAGAATACAAGATTCACTTTTCCAGCATTGCCGTTTATCTGGTACATTGCAATAATCATTATTCTTTTGACTATTAATCTAAATTTGAGGCAGAAAACTTTATTTCCACTTAAATCCCTATTTAGGCATAATTTTCAACTGTCGAAGCAGAACGTGAGTAAGTTAAATATATGTTCCGATCAAGGTCGTGGATACGGTCATTTCCAGTAGGAGTATGAGTTGGTTGTTCCAGGGAATATGTAGTAGGAAATATAGCCAGTGAATATTTATTTGCCGATCTAATATACAGACAATTAAAAATTCATGTATTTGTTCTTTACTACGTTCTTTATTTAAAACACAGGTACATATTAGCTAGCATGTAGCATTAGGCATGTTGGGTACGAGAAGTACTTAGTGTACATAAACTTTGACTGGTGGCATTTTAAATAAAATTGACACATGTTTAATGCCTGTAGTCAGAAAGCTAGTTAAATTCTTACGTACCTAACCAGCACTCAAATCAAATCACACATAGCTTGCATCTAATACACTTTGTACTACAAACCCCAGTCTTATTCTGCAAGATCGTACCAAATATAATGAAATCACCGAAGAAAAGGATAAAGAAAATCAAACAATATGATCACCATCATGCTTCCATTTACATAAACCGGCCTGCAGCAATGGGGAGGCACTAAAAGGTCGAAAAAAATCATGCCCAGAAATTACTCGTCAAAAAAAAGTTGCTGTCAAACTTAAAATCTCCGAAATAAATCTCAAGCGTGACTTCTAAAAAAGGTACATCACTTGTGATATGCACTAACAAGTAACAATTATATTAAAACTTTACAACTTCCAAATTAGATCCGGTATCAAACATTTCTAAAAAGTTGCGGGTAAAGCATGTCACATAGCGCAAAGAGAGCGCGAACATCAAGTGGAATTATTTCTCTCCAACTCGACAAGGCGAGGAATCGACGGTTCCGACCCAGCCCTCTTCTTCACCAACTGCTTCTCGCCGAAGCTCAGCTCCTGCGTAAACGAATCTTTCTCTTCGTTCTCGAGCGTGGCCTGGATGTTGGGCACGCTCCTCGACAGGTTCTCCTCCTCGGGAAATTCCTCGGAGAGTATTTCCAGGCCCGAGTTCTCTTTGAGCAGCTCCTCGTTGAGACACACGTTGTTGATGCTGACAGTGCTGTTGGAGAAGATTGCGGCCGGGCCGAGCGTGGACTCGGGCGGCTTGTCGAGCGACTCTTCCGATTCCACTTTGTCGGTGGAGACGGCATCGACCGTTACGGACCGATAGAGGTGGGGCGTGAACGGTTGCACCCGCGTGGGCGTGTCCTTGAAGATGTCGCGAGCGACCGGCGTGAACGGCCGTCCGTTGACCGGGCTGGTCGCGCGGCTCCACGCGGGGGATTGCACCGGCGTCGCGGTGTTTGCCGCAACCTTGTCCTGCAAGTCGCCGCGCACACCCGCTGCTTTATGTCTGCTATGACCGAGTTTTTAGTTTGAAACTACCAACTGTCACATTGCTCAAATTTAAAAATCATAAATGATCTACATTTGATTTTATATTTTTGTAGCAATGTTTGTAGTACGGGCCTCTGCAAGAGTTCTAAACTAAAAATTGATTGACGATGTGTGACGTTTATTTTCACAGGTATTTCAATGAGCACCTAATTTAGCATACGTTAAAAAGGGTTATTGGGAAATGAGTAGAGTGAGGTTTAAATGTCAAGCTACCTAAATTGCTAATGACTTTATTTGCATATAATATTCTTGCAAAACAATCTAGTTTCTTTAGGTAGATTGATTATTTGCCCTTATTCCTAGTCAACCTCAACATAACGGCAACAACCGTCATCGTAAAATAATTCTGTCCTCGTCCGCTTATCACTGCAAGCTGCAACCGCACCGGTCTCTGGAGCGCGGCGCCCCCGCGACCCGTCCGTCCGCCACGGTTACCTGCTTGTGCTGCTGGATGAGATCGCAGGCCTTGCCGAGGATCACGAGGCTGTTGAGGATCCGGAAAGATGCCAGACACAGGTAGGCCAGCGTGACGAGCGTGATGGAAGCGGGTCCGTGGACGTGGACGGCGTGGACCATCACTCGCACCATCACTACGCCAAGCGGCAGCGGGATGAAGCCCATGCGTCGAGCGACCAGGTCCGAGTGGTCAGAAAACGCCTGCAAGTCGACGGGCATTATCAGTCTAGGAGCGTGTCGTGTCCTGCGTTTCATGGCTTGCGATGGTTGCGATTGATATCTCTGTGCAGAGAGTAGTAGGGATGAATTAAATTCTGCCATTTTGTTATTCAGGTTTTAAACCTCACAATCAGTCATGACTCACGGACCTGAAGCTGGAATGATTTGCCTGTAGCAATGGCCAATGGGGACAATTTATAAATTGATGCTATTCTTTATCATTGTCCAGGTCCCTTTTCTATGCTCCACATTTTTTTCAACTATTGTGTACCTAGGTGCAAACTTTTTGTGGGGTTTCCAACCCTTCCAAACAGATCTACAAGCAAGCACTAAGAAAAATTGAAAACTGTGACTTGCATGTTTTTGTCGAGTCTGCGACATGTCATAGGCAAGACTGATGGTGTAGTCTCGATATACGTCCACAGGTAGCTCGTTGAACCGCGTTATGAATGCATGTTTGATCCAATCGACTAGAACTTCCGCCAATATTACCATGAAGCAATCTGGCACCAGAACCCAAAACCGCTCTAGAATAGACAAAATTAATGTTTGCTTATTCATTTTAAGTAGGCAGTTTAGTAATGGATGAATATTTTGAATATTTATCAAGAAGCTGACAGTACCTTCTTTCCAAGAGTATTCTTTCATGGTTTGAATAACGACAATGAAAAGTAACACAAAAAGATGGAAACGCTCTCGCACATCGCTGCAAGATACTTGAAACAAGTTGTTCTTGTCAAACTTCTTGAACACGCTTCCTTTGAGTTCGACAAACTGGTAACAAAATGACATTATTGCAGCAATTTATCTCTCCAATAACAAGCTTACTTCTTAGGTATTTGATTTTTTTTACTTACATTGTTTGACATCATTATCGTCAGCAGAGCTTTGTTGTTCGAGTTGATAGCTACATTTAATGTAGTCGCTTGAAATAAGACAAGCAAGGCATGTAAAACTGACACAGATTTAAGGAAATATTTTCCTTAAGGTAAAGTAGGTAAATTCTATTAGTTTTTGAGATTCATGTGCAAATTTTCAATTCACATCAAAATACTTCACAATAAAGTTGAATCTTTGACCTAGGTCATTTCAGAGATGAACTGTTTTGCATTAAAGGATACAGACATAAGTCATGGCCAGGAACATGTGAGGAATAAGCCCGAGATGCTGTCGTTTTCGGTCCCGAGGCTCTGTTGCCGTCCAAAATAAGGCATCGATGGTATCTTGTCCGAAAGCAGAAAATAATCTATCGCCAACTTCAAGCATGTTGTAAAAAATATACAGCTTGATCACAGACTGACTTTTGATCAGATGATACAACATTGAAGAATCTATGTATGACATCATTATACTACATGAAATAAGTATGCAGCCTTTTAGTAAGTCGCAAACCTCTGATGGTTTGAGAATGCTTTTTGATCTTGGCTTGCTCCTAGAAAGTGGGCAGGTATTTTAAGAATTAATATCATAGGACATGATTCCAGGTGAATATTGCGTAATTCAAGTCAAGTATTAGGCTCTTACATACCCAAAACATTCAGAAAAAGGTCGGCTTATTAAAGTCCATATTGCCAACACAAAACGAATAGGGAGAAATGTGTAAACAAATAGAAATGAGTCAGCGCACTAGAAAAAAAGTTCATATTAGAATTGAAGAGAAAATAATTTCACATGCTTACGTTAATAATAAAGTAATACTATTTAGTACAAATATTATACAGAATGCAAAATTAAGCAAGTACCACAATACATTCTCAATCTAATTAAAAAATATAAGACAGACATTACATGTGTGCATCCTAAACTAAGCTACTCATTCTATAGTTAGTAGTTTATATACAAGAAATTGAACTTAACCGATTTTAATTGATTTTAACTTTACCTGAAAGAACCCATATGCCATGAATTTTTCAACTTCCCGTGGTATTTTCATAAACGAGTATATTTGTTCTCGCCGAGCCGAATACCTTTCCTCATCGTGCTCTAGTAGATATCCTCGCGTCAATTCCACGCCGAGGAACTGGACTAGAGATGGGTGATCCCAGTCTAGTTTGTCGAATAAAAATAGTTATGGAATTATGTAAGGGGGTAGAAAAAATTGTGCAAGATTTGTGTGGATAAATTTCTAACCTATCTTTTCTGTTGATGGATCAGGAGCTCTTGAAGGATTCTCAGATTTCCTTTGGAATTCCGAGCTATGAAGAAGCTCCTCCACCCTGCTTTCAGCATTTTCATAAATTTTATTCTTGAAGTGAATTTTTCTTTCTAAACCTGCATTTTCAGGCATTATGGAAACTCATAAGAATATCTTTGCTCACAAGTTACCACTGACAGATGATGACACCGTTGACACGAACCATAACCTAACCTAAAAATTGCGTGTGACGCATGTTGCCACACATGGCGGGTATTTAAACTCGATTCATTATTTCTCTTTGAGACCAATTTATTCTTTGAAGGTTTCGATTTTTGAACATAGATCATAAATGTGATTGAAAAGATCTAAATAGGATAAGATTTTGGTTTAATAGATAAAGATATTAACGATAGCCTTATGACAATCGATCAAAATTAATTTTTCTTTACCATGAAAGTGGTCTATTACTTTTTGGACCATTGTATTGGTCATAAACTTGAAATATACATATCATATAAAAATAATCACACACAAACCCTCTAGGCAGAGGGCATATGGGCCTATAGGCATAGGACCTATGGGTCTATAGGCATAGGCTTTTGCTCAATGGGCATAGGACCTATGGGTCTATAGGCATAGGCTTTTGCCCAATGGGCATATTGACCTATATTTTTGGCAGCATTTTGCCCTATGGGTATATCAATCTCCTGATGATGGCCTAGAATTTTTATAGGATTTTACAAAAAAATGATTAGTGGCAATTTATAACAGGGAACACTTCCTATAAAATAATCTGGAATTCCACTAGAAAGTGAATTTAAATTGGAATATCGTAAGCATTTAATTATATGCCAGTGTCTGTGTTCCAGAAACTATTCAGTCGTAGTTCTCGTTTCCTTTGGGTAGTTTTCCGGCTGCTTGTGTTTGAAGCTCACGTTTCGCACTCGGCGCGCATTTTGGGAATATTTCCACACAGGAACTCGCCTCGCCTACTCGCCTAGTCGAACAAAAATTCGATCTAGATCTATATGAACAGTTAAAGGATTAAAGGATGCTTTCTGGGGTTCCCACACAAATTTCAGTCGCTCCACATTTCGTTGGGCTCATGCAGCATTGTCCCGTGGTCGAACGCGCGTTTTGGAAACCCAAGCCACCCCAGCTGCATCCCAAATTTGTCCTCGCGCCCTTCCCCAGTCGCGACGTGTCGCGAATGCTGCGTGGTGTTCCAAGTTGTAAATTTTTGGCTTGTGTTTGTTTTTTGTTTTTTGTTTACAAACGCGAAAACCAATGTTGATGTAAATTTATAGAAACCATCGAAATCTCTTTGAAGCAAATAAGTGTTCGTGAAGCCCAGTCACTGTGAGGACAGCTGTTGCTGGAATCGACATCCGGACGATGAACGCTAGATTTGAAGCTTCTGCTGCCCTATCAGAGATAAAACAGTATCATTTTACCGACCCACGTTTAACGACATTGGTGTACTCCATTCGGGTACCTTTTTACCGACAGAGTATGCTGATTGATAATTATTCTTATCACTAATTCGAGCTCCAACAAAAAAAATCGCCTACACCCCTGGCCGTAGAACGTTTTTGCACCGACTTTGTGGGGTCGTTCCCGTTCTTCCCACAAACGAGCATGTAAAATCGATTAATACTTTGGGAAATTTTAAAGTTTATATTGGAAAAAAAACCATCGGTTTTTACGTATTTATTCATGAGCAATACGAATGATTATGGCTGAACAATTTTACGCTAAGTTCTCAAGAACAAAATGAGTAAAACTTACATTTAATTAATTTCATTTATATACCTGTATTTTGTTGGTTGTCGTTAACTATGTCTTGCACAATCCACTCTTATATGGTCATATTTCGTGCCATGAGCATTAAAATTAACACATAAGTTAGTCACATAATTTTATAATAATAATATGTATACAAAATACTTACAAACTATTTATTACAAATAAAACTCTTATTCCTTGGCGCTATAGAATGCGTTATTCAGAAAACAGCCTTTCATTTTGCTTTAATATGCAGGTCCCTATACTTTATTTCAAGTGCTTTAAGATCATTCTTAAATAGTGTTTAATAATGGTGTTTTAATTTAATGTAGGAATGGTATAGCGACAAAAGGATTAATTGACTCTGTGCTCACGCATTAAATTAAATTTTCCTTGATCAGAAAATTGTCCTGTGGAAATGAAGTAATCTCATTTAGGAACTAGATCGCTGGGTGAACGAGTGCACCCACGGAGTGATCTACTTCAGCAAGGGTTTGTTACTTCCAGCGTCCAGAAGGTAGCACTACGAGGACGACACTTTGCAGGAAAAGCCGGAAAACGCGCGCCTCGGAAAATGGTTTCCTCAGCGTGACATTCGAAGTTTGTCTCTTTTCATTTCTAATTTAGCTGAATCTTGAATATGGAACTACCGAAGTGCATGTTACCTAAATTGAAGTTACATAATCTCGACTTTATGTATGGTAATATACCTAGGTATACTTATAGAAATGTGTAAATGAAGATCTGATATTTTCCTGAAAACGACACGTTTATTTTATTTTTTTCTTGCATTTGAATTCCTTAAACCAGATACTGTACGACTTGAAGATGATCGAATGAATAGTTTGAAGAGTTTTCTGTAAACCCGATTTATATATTTTGGTAATTAGTTATTCTTGAATTATTTTTTATCAACATCATTCAACTAACGCCAATCCACAAAGAGTTTTTACTGACACCATAGCGTTATTCTATACTGACACTGGACAAGCACCTAAGGCGTCTAACAATCAGGTTCGTCGTGGATTTCTGTCATTGGACGATTCTCTTGTAGGTGCCGGGTCGATAACAAGAGCACGCCCAGCTATCGCTCATGCATTTTTATCGACTTTGTTTTTAAATTATCGAGTGATAGCGCTGTAATCGAAACCGGTTAATAATTTGGCCACTAATTGCGACTCCAACCAAATGATATTAATAGTCTGGGTCATTTTCCAGTGATACTGCATGGCCAGAGTGCCTTCCAGCTTTACGCAAAATTATAATTCTGCAGACAGTACTGGAAGATCATATACTTTGTGTATTTGTCATTGAGTAGTAGTGGATAATCCACGTGCTTTTGTGCAGGTGTTGCGATGTCAAGAACATCGCTTGTTGTGAACGTTGTACATGTAATTCAACATTATACGGTGTTACGGGAATAACCTCAGATAGGCTGCCAAAGTCGAACTGAACATAATGCAAATCGATAATAGATCACATCTTAAAAATAAATCAACCGAAATTACCAAAATTAAAATTTTAATTTAACAAAAAATTTGTTATGTTTTTATCCTGTTGAGTGCTAAATTTTGAACTGGTTGAACGCCACCTGGTAGCTAAATTTGAACTAAAGCTCGTTTTCTAGAAATTTTTAAAATTGTTTGGAACGTATCGCTGGTTAGCGTTAGAGAAAATTATTGCCAGTTTAATTTAGATAGCAAAAGAGCGGAGTGGGCCCGTAGCGAACCCATGACCTCTTCATCCGGATCTCAGCGCTCTAACCTCTAGGCCACGCTGATGATGAGAGATATTGAAGCATTTGACGTATATGTTTTATTGATTTTCACCTAAATTAGAAAAAATTGGATTTGGTTTTTCGGTTTGAGATATTGAAGCCTAGTACACCGATCCCGATTAGGGTTTGCAGCTGTGAGCGTCTCTACTGGTTTGTTGCTGCGATGCCAGCACGCTACATACTGTTAAGCAAGATATATAGCCGAATTCCTCGAGGTTTTCTGATCCAGGGCGCTCCGGCTTGGTGCATTGTAGGTTCAATCCACATGTCTTCTTCAGACTCTTTGGACTCCTATTTTAATATGACGTAAGAAAATCGAAACCAAAATATAGCGTCTTCGAGGGGTTGCGAACCCAGGCGCCAAGATCAGTACGCTGCAGAAGCTGGCGCATTATCCGCACGGCCACCCATCTGATACGAGGTGAAGGAATCTCTTTTTATATTTATATTACAATTTACAAGCATAATTGCACACGAACAACAGGTGCTGAAATATTTGTTATGATCCAATAACAAATGCGACAAACATTATAAAAGCTTCTTTATTTTAGAAACTTACATTATTTCCCAAAATTAAATTCAAAAAGAGCGGAGGAATAAAAGTATTTATTCTTCGCCGATATACAAATAATCCATGTACAGCGATCCCATGATAGCAATGCAATGTATCAACTTAACAACTTAGTAAGCGATTCCTTATCGACTTTCATTTGTATCGACATAAGTTTTAAATCACCGTCGAGAGATGGCGCTGTAATCGAAACCGATTAATAATTCGGCCACTAAATGTGACTCCAACCAAATGATTTTAATAGTCTGGATAATTTTCACGCAGTAGTTGAGCTGACGGTACTTCCGCTAAGCACGTTCGAGATGTGCAGATCTCGTATGAGCATTCAAGCTGCATTATGCGGTCTGCGTTTTTGTGTGCACATTGATCGTTATGTCTATATAATGAGCAACAAAGCAACACAGTGACTTTCATTTTTATAAATGTTTTCCAACGGTATAATAGTCACAAATCTATTATGGAGTTCGTGCATGAGAATTCGTGCAATATTAAAATCATGCTATATTATACCTTAAATTTAACCTAGATGAACGCCACCTGCCTGCTGAATTTTAACTAAGGCTCTTCTTTTTTAAATCTTCAATATCTCTTTCCGTTGTTTTAAATGCAGCGCTCAAATCAAATCCTTCCTGCCAAAGTCTACTAGCGCCATCTAGTTGCCAAGTGTGAACTAAGGCTCTTATTTAATTCCCAAAATTATTTTCTGATTGACAAAATGTTTAAATATAGCGCTCAAATCTAATGTATCCAACATTTTAGTAGCGCCATCTAGTTGCTAAATTTGAACTTGTTGAACGCCACCTGGTGGTTAAATTTGAACTAAAGCTAATATTCATATATATTTTTTTTGGAAGAATCACTGGATAGCTCTAGAGAAATTTATTGCCAGTTTAATTTAGAATGCAAAAAAGCGATGGTGACTCGTATCGAACGCATGACCCATGGGTTCCGATCTCGGCGCTCTAACCACTTGGCTACGCTGCTGATGAAAGTTATTGATGTATTTAGCGTATATGATTTATTGATGAAGACATAAATCCTTCATTCATATGCGACTTAAACTTGTATTTTCGTTTTGATGATGAGCTGTAGCCCAGTCCAGTATCCACCATATCCTCTGAATGTTCAACCATATCATGATATCACGTTCATCCGACTTAGTATATCTTAGACCATCGAATTCCGAATAGTGCTCGCTACTGGGAGCGACTCTATCTGGTTTGTTGAGATCCTGCGATGCCAGTACGACGCTACATGCCGTTCACCTTATGAAGATTTGGACTCAAGGTTCTCCGACTTGGTGCCTCTCTAGTTGCAATTCTCATCATCTTCTTCAGACTATTTGGATACATATTTAAATATGACGAGTGAAAATCGAAACCAAAATTGTACCGACAGTGGGTATCGAACCCTCGCGTGCTCGCCTTCAGCACCCAGAAGCCAGCGTTTTATCCACAGGACCACGCAGCTCATTAAAGGTATGAGAATCTCTTGTAATATCTATATTACAATTTAATTTTATACGAGGAACTAGTTCTTACATATTTATTTGTTAGAAGTAGATAGGTGTTGGGAGGATATATTTCTTCAAAAAAAAAAAACGAGTTTTTTATATACCTTCAAAAATTCAACAATCGATGTACTAGTGACTCTCCCATAATAGCAATGCAATGTATTAACCTTTTAAAGAAATTAGATAGCCACTATCGATAATAAAGTCAATAAAGCAGCACAAATAAATATTTATTATCTATGACGTTAAGATTTATAATACAAGATTATTTATAATAAAATTTTCTTTGGGAATTCGTAGCAGTTGTCGAACAGATTCGCATTTATACCGACGCAAAGCTTCCTAGAAACTCCAACTGCTCGTTCCAGACGGCGTCGGCGTCGGCGTCGGCGTCGGTGTGCTTGTCCGATATAACACCGAGTGCCCCTAGCACGTGGTCGTCACATTATAATGCTAAGTACGGTCGGGGATTCACATAATCTTCCATATTCATAAGATCTTTTTAATAATGAACACATCCACTTACATATTTTAGTACGTCTATTCAGCAACACGGAAGACAAAGGCTATTGTTAGCTGGCAGCTTTTCAGAGCGATCTCTCGACTCTTGTATATAGGTAAAGTACCAACCTGCATTACGGCGGTGGATCTAGCATCCAGGAGGTGCTAGACGACGTGTCAGCGAGGGTGTACTTGTGCCAAATTGCACAACGCCACGACCTCGAGATCCTTCTATAGGTCGTCGTCGTTTTATTTTAGATTTTTGCTTATAGCTGATGAGATTGTGTCGCCAGAAACTGGGCGATATCCTCTGTCCAATGTCAGGAACAATGTGGGGTGAAAACGATGGAATTTAAAACGGGAAGTTGCAGTCAGATATCAGGACTCACACTCAGGATATTAAAACCTTCCGTGGAACAATTTATAGAGAAGACATGCAATTAAAGGCCCGATAATATAAAGAAACGAATATTTGGTTTTAAAACAGTTTTTTGATATGTGTAAGGAATTATCACATTAATTATTAATTGGTTTTTGTGTGAGTGTATTTCGTTGAAACTTGTCGACACACGGTCAAGCCAAAGTCAATGACTAGTGCCTTCCTTTCCTTTAAATGATTGATCTTTAAAAATGACTTGGTTCAGCACACAAACACAGCGTCTACAACTTTAAATTCTAATTAGAGTTCGACCGCCTTTGCAGATCGCGGCTGTAGTGCCGTGCGCTGTGATACAGGTGGAAGACTAGGGGTATAGACACTCGACATTTTGTTGTTGAGTCGGCTTAATTTGATTACAGCACTATACGTACACAGCTCTGATCACTAATTAGGAGGAGATCCCGCCAGGATCAAGGCGACACAAAGAAGCGATGCTAGATTGAAGATATAATCTTGAATGTGTGATGATACCTTATACTCCTGTATGCTAGTTAGAGATCGAACGACGATAGCCCTTGTTGAGTTACAGGGCCAACTCGAATTGAAGTCACGTGTCTGGGGCCCGTATATTTCTCACATTAACTAAGTTTGCGACAAGACATACACCTGCGTTCTTGAATGAGCGACTTGAGATCTGGATTACAAGATTGCCGGTTATGTATGGGCTGGTTCGAATTTGGCAACTCGATGGGGGTGAGTGGAGTTATGCTCTGAGATGTGGTGCAACCTTTCAGATTTCTGATTGGGATTAGTTTATGAGATTTTGAAGTCGCTTTTGGATGAAACTTTGTGGCGATTTTTAAAGGTTGAGCTTCATTGCGCTAGGTCGGTTGAAAAATCGAAAATTAGTGTTTTTGTGTTGTAAAATTTTTGACGAAAAAAAAGAATTGATACAATTTTGGAACCACTCGAAATGAATTTAATTATTAGACTTACTAATTAGCTCCAATTCAAAGTGATGGTAAACTGCATGTCTGTCAACATATCATTATTTTATTATAATAATTATTTCACTCATAATAATTAATAATTAATAATTAATCAATATTTACATTTTACAAGTATTATCGTAAATCACTGATCATATGATTGCACCATGACGAAGCCATATATAACATAGGTAACATCTCGCGTAAAATCATTAAATTGATGGTATCTTATAGTATATCATATATTATTTAGTAAGTACAAGTTGTGAAGGTTTCCCACCACATTTCGGGCTCAGAGATGGTGATGGGAAATCTTGACAAGTTCGCATAGATCTATAATAATTTATTTACTAACACGACAACAAATAACACTTAAAGCCATGATTTGCACACGAGTCTTCTAAATTACACTTTGTCTGCTTTGCCTATTGCCTATTTAAAGCCGAGTTACTTTCTGATCTCCTTCGGTATATAGTTAGAGCTAATTTACGAGTAGCTTTTTATCACAAGGGTATAGGAGAAAATCTCGCCTCGGTTCCACCTTAAAATGTAAATGAACAGTCACACTGGAATGATGGTGGAAAACTTTGTAACTTAATATACCTATGCAGCAACGTTGTGTGGCTTGAAGGGTGCCGCAAGTGTTGAAACCAGTGAAACTACCCTCCGCCTGCGGCAGCAGCCTAACAATGCACACTGGCACTACCTACCAATAGAATTAAAACTAAATAAAATAAATTAACGGTAGTTTGAATAATCGTACAAAAAATAAATGACAGCTCTCATGCTTGCTTAAATAAATATGTGATAAACCGAGTAGAAAAAATTGTCATACGGTACGAATCCAAGCGATATACACCGGGTCATTTATTTATGGTTGAACTTGTCAGCCAAGGTTTCCATTCATTGAATTCTACATGATTAAGCTAATGCATCGACCATTATATAAATGATGAATCGCGTCGCGAACCCTGCTCAGTTATAGGACCAATCTGACTAATGGGTGACAAAGCAAGCAGCTCTCTTTCCTGCAACAGCAGCAATCGACGCCTGAATCCCAACATCATCCAACAAGGGGAAGGAGAGTACACACACATCATCGGACAGTCACATCGAGAGACAGATAATTAGGTCAACTTTTCAAAGAACACATAGTAATTTGTTGTCTAACGGGACGGTACCAATAATCTAAGGTTTAATGTGCAGCAATTTCTTGAAAGCACGCCTAAAGTCCATGTTGAATATCGTGTAAATGATCGGATTGAGGGCAGAATTGATATATCCCAGCCAGGTGATGACGTTGATCAAGACCTGCGAAGGGCAGCACGTATCGCAGAACGGCTCTATGACATAGAGCAAGAAGAAGGGGAGCCAGCACACGACAAACACCCCCATGATGATGCCGAGCGTACGCGCCGCTCGTCGCTCCTTCGACAACGAGATCCGCTGCTTCTCCTCGATGAACTGGTAGACGACGGTGGGCTTCTTGGCAGCGGCGGCGGCGGCGGCGACGGCGGCGGCGGCGGCGGAGGCGACAGGCACGACCACGACCGGGGGGGCCTCCGCGTGCGGCGGCGTCACCTCCTGCGTGCGCGACCGCGGCGACTCCGTGTTCGTCGTGTTCGTCGTGTGGTTGTCGTCGAGGTGGTTGAGCGACGTGCGGTGGTTCGAGCCGGACGCCGAGTCGTTGTTCTCGGTGATCGAGTCGTCGAGCGCCAGCATCGGCGCCAAGTACGCCACCCTCTCCTCGACCGCCTTGTTCTTCGGCTTCTTCTTGTTTTTCCGCTTCTTCTCACGGTTCTTACCGCTCGGCACTTCCTCGACGTGCGGGTGCTCGTTGTGGTTCGTCTCGCTGCTCACCGAGTCCTGGTCGGCGCACGGATGGACTTGGTCCTTGGCTACCACAGCAGCCTGCTGGTGTGGCACGTCGTTCTGGCGCACTTGCATGTTCATGCGCGACGCCTTCGCACGCTCGCGCAGCCGCCGCCGCGTGGCGACGAAAATCTCGACGTAGACTATCGTCATGATGAAGAGCGGGATGAAGAACGAGCCCAGCGACGAGTAGATCACGTAGCCTTGCTGTCTGGTCAGCTGGCACACCGTCTTGTTGTTGAACTCCTCCTCAGGCGGCCAGTCGTTCCAGCCCAGCAGCGGCGGAGAGCTGATCAACGCCGAGAGCACCCAGACGCCGATGATCATGCCCATGACGCGGTTGAGCGTGCGCTGTTGCGCGTAGTTGATGGGGTCGGTGATGGCCCAGTAGCGATCCAGGGCGATGGCGCACAGGTTCAAGATGGAGGCGGTGCAGCAGAGGATGTCGCACGTGAGCCACATCTTGCACACGTGGATGCCGAAGAGCCATTTGTCGAGGACCATGTAGGCGACGTTGAAGGGGAGGACGAGGACGGCCACCGTCAGATCGGCGACCGCCAAAGAGACGATGAAGAAGTTTTGAACGATGCGGAGAGGTTTGTAGGTGAACACGCTGAGTACGACGAGGATGTTGCCGACGATGGTGAGAAGGATGATGAGTGTTAGGAAGATTGTGGTCACGACGGGGATAGCAATGTCCATGCCGGTGGTGAGGGTGTCGTTGCGCGGGACCTCGAGAGGACAAGCTTTGCCGATTGGATATGACTCGTTGGTCGTCATTGTAAAATTCATTTTTAATGACCGAGGAAAGCGACCGATGAGTCAACTCGGTGATAATGATATTCACGCCACTGAAGTGTCTATTTAGTTACTTATTGCCAATTCAATACCGAAAACGTACTAGAGGAAGCTCCAATTTCACTACTCAAACGCGATTCACTTTAAATTACTGTTCATTAACACCATAAACTTTGAGCCTTGTTGTTATAATTTGTTTAGTTTTAATGCGAAAATTATTTCACCTGGTAAATAGTTTCTCCATTTTTAGAACTTCGTTTCCTCCGTACGTCACACGGAAAACTTCGGCTCGCCGACGGAAAAGCAAGCAACGTTGGAAACTATTGGCTGACTTCATGTTGGTGAGACTCGGTGACGACGCTGGCCCGATTGGCGGAGCCTGCAACCAGGCATTGTCAGCTGTTCGAGAGAAGGGCAGGTCGATTCTCGGTCCACCACAAGAGCAAGCTGGAGGGACAGCGATCTGCAAGCAGAAAAAGCACGACATTGTTACGTGAAACTGGGACACTGGTCTCATAATTGACTGTAAGTTAAATTTATTTTCATCTTTGTGTGGATGTCTGATGAACAATCGATTTCCAGAAAAAATATTTTATTTATATTTATTTTATTACCTATAACTCAAAAATTTCCCGACGTTTCCGGAAGCTATGCTACCTGGTTTATCGAGGGTCTAAACTCGAGTGCCAGATAGCAACAATTAATCAAAACATGACACTCATTTGTCTGAAGAAAGTAATAACAATTAATTTACTTCATATTTTTTCCATGAATTTGTGTCCGATCTTATTAATTAAATTTTAGTGATGGCGTCCCTTTATTTTCAATGGTTGTGCCATGGGCTGAACTCTAGTTCATGCTATATTAAAAAATTCGATACGAAAATACTTCTAACTACTACTTCTACTTCTAACTTTTCTAGTATCATTAGATGCGATCTTGTTTCGCATCTAACAACTGAATAGTGTTGTTTTGTTTCAGGACATTCTACGCTTGGAAGGCGATCCTGCTACCTGCAATATCAAGAACTTATAATTGAGATTGTACTGAATAGATTGAAACTTCTAGATTGAAACTAGAAACTATTACTACATGGTAACTACAAGCCGGTTAATCGTCATTTGTTGGGGAAACTCCACGTGGAAACAACCAAAGTATGGAGAAGAGTAGGCCACTATCCCTGCTGCTGCTTGTGCCACCTTTCATGTTGGCACTATCCTCGATTTCGTGTTACTAACTGAGACACAGAATTGTTGTAATTTTGCCCCAAACTCTCTGTTTACTGTCCGTATAACAACTCTACACAACAACCTATCCGCGTTACATCTTAACAATCTATCTTTCAACTTTCCCAAATGGAAGCTTAAGCATCATGCTCCAAATCTCAAACATATGCATACTTATAACTTAATATGATGTTATCGAATATCATGATTTATATCTAGCTTTTTTGCGAATAGTGTGCATAAAAAAGATATGACGATACATAGAGGTTATAAAAAGAAATAATAAAAAATCAGAAATTTGGTTTGGAGTATGAAAGTTTTACGAGATTAAAGCATCATAATATTATTTCGAGGCTCGCGAGGTCATGATGCGTTCTTGATGCTGCAAATAGACGCATGTTTTTTTTATTACACTCGAGCATAAAATCACAAGTGCACAGCTAAAATATGAATTTTTAAAGTTTCATCTGAGAGCACACCATCCTAGAGAGCGTATGCGTAAAAATAGGGCCAGTCCGATTCGGATCGCACATGGGGTTGCTAACAGTGGGCCGCGCCTATGGCGGCAGGAGTTATATCTTGAGCCCGGGACATGGATACTGTTAAATTGAGGATTGGCGAACATTATTCGCGAGGGTGAAATCTACATAAATTGACAACGTCCACCAGATAGTGCACCGAGTGGCACTAAATCTAGTTAGGACTGCGTTTGACTTCAACACCCTCAACCCATTTCCTCCCTGCAGCCTCCCTTGCCAACAGATATATAATTGAAAGCCAAATTCGCCACGTTGCACGCTGAACAGGGGTGAACTTGTTCTCCTGCTCGTCTGATGCGATGCAGAGCCCGAAAATCGAATGGACCGGTTATATATTTACTTCCGGGCTGCGTTCTCTTGTATGCATGCTAGGTGTAGACCCAAAATCCTAATAATCTCTATTAGAAGGCCTTGCAGCGCAGGTGGTTTTTAATTTCATATTCTACGTATAAATTATTATCACTGCATGAATGTCATAATATTTGTTGATGCACATTAGTGCAGTCACACGTGTGTAAGCCCAGGGCTTAATAATAGTTAGCAACCCCATATGCTAGCATCCCACGTAATTGACGACATAGGCGAAGTCGTGTCTTTTCTGACAAAAGCCAGTATTCAGGTGTTAGTAGTACCACAGAGAACGGTTCAAATGTTAAAGCGCTAGCAGGGAAAAAAAACTATCAGGAAACAGTGTTCCCAACTCTCTATTTTTAAAACTCGTTCACATAAAAATAACCATGATATTCTATTTACACAAATATGTCACTCATCGACACAGATATTAGAAATGTTAACATACCTAGTTGGCATCAAATATTATAATGATCGTAAAAATCTGTTCCCTCCCACATTTCGCTAAGGGTTGTCACTCACCATATTCCCTCAAAAATTTGCTACTTCTTACATTTTGTGTTACACGAGCAATGAAATACATGCGTAGTAAATTTTGGATCAAAGATTTGGTTCTTGGGATCCAAATGAAGGTGTTGATATGAACTGGCGCCAAAACACGACAATAACAGAACAATGGCACGGATTCCGACATGGCATAAAGCAGAAATGAGTTTCAGCGATTGACTCTTCGAAAGAAATCTTGATACAGAGGAAATAACGGAATAAAAGAAAATGCAGCCGTTTTTGCATGTGAAATTAAAAGAAGTAGTTGGCGACTTTTACTGGAAAAACGTTTGCGTTTTCTTTGACAGTTATACTGATTTGAACTTGGATGTAAGGCAGGTCATCAAAAACTAGTTGATTGAAGATTATAATGCTCGAGCAATAGTAACTTGTTGTTGCTAGACTAACCAGACTAACAAACGGAATTTAAATACAAATGGTTTGCTTCGTCTCGGGGAGTTACGACTTACGAGCACTGAAATTGAATAAGCAAATTTGTCCAAAGTTTCGCTCCTGTTTAGTTCTCTAAGGTTTGATGATTCTGTTTCCTGGTTTTCATGTGTCTTCTGAAGTCCCTCGCCACGCCGAATTAAGTGTTATGTACCGAGTTTTGGAACATTGGCTCGGGTTGGTTCTATATTGCACAGCAACCGTTTCGCAAGGGACTAAAGAAAACGAGACATTCTTTTATGAAAAGAAATCGTATTTGTTTTTATTGCGCTTGCAAACGATGTACAGTTTCTTCCAAATTGTTTACAAAGCGGAAAAGAAGAGTTTTAACCATTTTAGGTTGGAAACTTCAGAGACATGCGCTTAAAAATCACTGTACAAGCAAATTAAGATCAGGTGCAATTAAAACTGATTATTGGAGCGAAGAGAGCGTCTGCTAAAAAAAACTGCGAGCGTCTGAATCGCTAAGAATCGTAACACTCGACTATTTCAATAAAGAAAAACAGTCAACTCTTCTTAACTGTATAACTTTAGATTTCGAGGCACGTGGCAACATTAAGAACTACTCAAAACCCCCACGTTCAATTCAGAAACAAGAACACGAAAGTGACGCCAAGTTTTCGCTTTTCTCTCCGTAGTTCTTAACCTTTATTTCCAATTTTCGTGCACGCAGGTGCGGCGCACGCGACGCCGCCGCATTATGTTATGCCGAAACACAATCTGCAGTTTAAGAGGCGTAGTGTGGAACCGACAATTATTTAAATTTACTTCTTACCAAACTCTAGCAGCGTCGCTGCATGTGCTGCCCCGACTGTAAACGGCTTGAATATCGCACGACAATTTGTGATAAAGTTCACTCAATTACGGTGGTGTAGTGTGTACACTCTTTGTATAACCAAGTATAACTGAATACTGGTTAGGAGATTGTTGCTAGCCGGACTCGTTAACCACAAGCGAATGCTGATTGTAAAACGGAAACGTCTTTTTTTAGATTCTCTCTCTCGATGCTAATGTAAAAAATCCTGGATCATAGAGCGACTACTGCGAAGATTGTGTCAAATTATTTGCACTCCCTTCCAATGAAATCATTGACGTATTGCGTGCAATGACACATTCGAGGTAAGATGCTAAAACCCATAGGTTCTGGGAAGTATCGTAGTTTATACCGATAACAGACATTTGAAGATAACAAATAATACATTCTTATCTCAAAGATAATGGTTACCTGTGGGATCTTCGATAACTAGGTTGTATTCATTCAGGTAAGAACCTACAGCACGTGATTTGTGTTGATTCTCTGTCTAGCATTCTAACCATAATATATTTCCTCTCTGAAATACATTTTTGCGTTTTATATGCGCTTTTGGGCCACTTTTTAACTAAAACCTTATTTATAACTTGTGGAGCGAACGCTCAAAACGTTTCGTTGATATATTCAACGCTGTAATGTCTTAGAACGATAAAATAGTCGAAGAGAATGGCCAAATCGATTAAACCTCAAACTCTCAAAAGTAGGTTAAAATCAATTTGAATATTCACTTGCCACCACTAAGTACGGTTAGTCAGACGTCTCAACTTGAAGCAAATTATGTTTTGCTTGAACTTTGTAGGAGCTTACCTAGCTCGAATCTTACACAGCTTGACCCCACTGCGCGTTTGACGTATGATTGACTGCTAGATAGAGCGATGTGTCGATTCCGACGGCGCCGGCAGCTGTCCAGTCCCACGCTGATAGCGCTATAGAGCGATTCCCACTTAATCCGATCAGGGGCTGGTGAGTTCAGCCGGTGACTGGGATGAAAGCCATTGGTGGTCAGCAATCAGCATCACTGTCAGTACGCGCCGCGTCAAATGCATCGCCTGCAACTAAAGAGAGACATTTATCAGTTTAATTATAATTACTCGGAGCTATAGTATGTATCAGCTGGAGGTTTAAATGAGATCGTTTTAATTAAATGAGAATTATCAAAATGAGAATTATTAATTCAAAAATAATTTTATTTTAACAATCCCCAATCAATCTGTTTTTCAGAATGGTATGTTAAAACAAATTTATCAGTACGTGGTGTCGGTCAGTGTCGGTATTAGAACGAAATTACAGTAAGCCTAGTGCATTTTAACTCATTTTCTACTGTGAAGCGAATAGCGTTAATAACATTGAAACATTTTGGGGGGGGGGGGGGGGGGGCGCACAACTTACACCAGGGCAACGCAACTAGACAATAGCCGTCGTAGTTCATCCCTCTGTGAATGGCTATTGAAAGTGCACTGCAAATGCAAATCTGGGACACCTGATCCCATAGCTTACAATAATTATACGCGCCCCATTCTGCACTTTTGTTCTATAGGAGAAACAGTGGTGCGACGGTTAAACTCTAAAGCAAATCGCAGTATAAATTATTCCTCTGGGAGGTTATAAGACCATTATTTTATCATCCTATTGTCTTATCAAAATTCAAAACAGGATACTCTGGAGCTCGCGGTGAATTCATTAGTACTCTTTTGGTCTTAATGACAGAAGTTATTTTAATAAAATAGAATAAAATGTGGAGCAGTTAAAAACAGGGCTTTGTGAGACGTTAACGACCGAATTCAAAGTTAATGAGAAATTATTTGGACTCCGGAGAGAGTCTAAAATACCTAACTATAGTTCCTAAAATTCGAACTATGTGTTGACATTCCCCAAGTCAGGCAAAACCATGACCTGTCAATTTATCAATATTCTTTTGTGATCGATGGTTAAAAAGGGGGGTTCTGCCACAAGACTAACATTGATTCATGATCGATTCTCAGGACGACCAAATATTGATTTAAAAAAAATCCCACGGTTGAGTTTTATTTGAATTTAGACCTGCAAGTTGATCAGGCAGCCGGGACATATGATATCGATAAAATCGGAAGAATGCAATTTGCGCGATAGTGCTAAATACTTGAAGGGAACAGTCGGCTACTAATTACTTCATTTCACATTCCTTCTCGCATAACATCTTAAGGAGGGGCTGAAACCCCCAAAAACATGTAATTGCATTGTCCAATAAATAGTGGAATAAGAATAAATAAACACGACATAAAAAAATGTTACCATGCTTTTATGCTTTAAGCTTTAATGGACAAATCCCTCGCTAGAACATGCAATTTGAATATTTTTAATATAACTGATAACAAACGTGATTGAGTTCATATTTGTTCGGATAGTTATTTTTACGTCTAGCCTATCACGATCTGGAGTTAATTTTTCTACAAGCCAATGAAGCACAACATGCATTAACAATGTTCCCCTATCTTATCACTGTTTCAACATCCAGCAATACTCTTCACACAGCATGCTACCAGTAAAGCTTCTGTTCATTCAAACGTCGATCATTCTAGGGACAAATTCATATTCCTAAGTAACACGACGTTCGGACTTCAGTGTTCACATCTAGGTCAGCTAATTTCACAATTTTCATGCGACATCGTTACCACCCTGGCTGCACGCTGATTTAAAGATGAACCAATGAAATTGAATCTAATTAGTTTCATTCCAACCCCGATTTGCCATCGAAGGAAATAATACATCCGTAAAGTTTCGCAGCCGACAAATTAAAATCTATTTGGGCAACCGCCGGCCTCAAAATCGGATGCTCTGAAAATATCACATGATGAAAATTCCGACCCCCGCATATTACCCCTATATTTTTCTGCGTTTGAATTGCCAGTCGACGAATTTATTATGAAGTGAAAATAGCACGTTAATTACTAACAAGATTGATGCTACAGCTGTTTTAATAGTGAAACACGAATTTGACGTGGGAAGTGGTGTTTTTGAACACGACCACTAAGTGCCAAAGTGCGGACAATTTGACGTTTAACATGATCTCTATTTTCTACTGTTTCATTCAGCGCACACCACTTGAAAGAGCTGTGTACAACATTTCCACACGACCGCGCTGTAGCATATCTGTTATTCCTCTGTAGTCTTTTTTTCTCCATCCCCTCGACCAGTGTCCAGGCTACATTTTGACCAGGCAGTGTCATAAAGAACGACACTTCATGTTTCACATAATAGGAATTACATTCTAATCCGCCCTCTGGGACCCATACGATAGATTCATGCCGGCCAATTAAGATAGAATTTGAATGCCGAGTCTGTGGCAAAATTCTCACTGCTGCATTCGGTGTGTAAACAGATTACGCGGTTGTATCTAGTGAACAAAAATTCGACGCCAAAAATTTGATGTAAATACCTTGTCAGACTGGTGGCTGTGGCTGTGGCTGTGGCTGGGGAATCCTGCTACACGCCCCACGTCCCCATGAGACAAAACTGATTAGCAGAGCGGACGGTGCTCTTTCGAACTTTCCTCTTTGCAAAAATGTCCCCAAAACTCACAACCCACACGACAAAATTATAAATATAAATCACAGGCTAGAGAGAGAGAGAGAGAGAGAAGCACTTCTCCACGAACCATTTTACAAAGCTAACAGAGTTAAAATTCAAAGCAAAAAGTTTCTTGTTTTGAAAATTAGTGAATTTGAGTCAGAAGAACGTGATGTTTGGGAGTTTTGGGAAGTCGAGTGCCGTGTAACATTAGCGTAAGAAAAGCGACAGGCTGTCTTACGTAATTGTAAAGCATTCGCGGGACGGATATGGGGTTGGGGGTGGGCCGGAGAACAGCCCCTGCTGTGTGTACACAATGTCAAATCGAAAAGACTGACGGAGTTTACATAATGCTGAAGAGGGAATGTACATAAACATTAATACACTGGGATCAAAGTGTCACAACGTGCTATTACTGGTGCAGTTTAAGCAACTCAGGCTGTTGTTTAAAGTCTGGAGAGCGATCAGTATCAATATCAACTACCAACTTCAGAGACATTTCAGAAACAACTACATCTTCTAATTAACTATACTTCTTTACGTTTAAGTGGCAAGTTCATTGGGCTTGATCATTCATCGCAATTTCGGCAAACAACACACAAAATATCGTCCAAATAACTCAACAACAACAACGACAAAAGATTCAATTTCCCTGCTCATTTAAACAGCAGTAACCTCCCCAATACCTCCATGTTCAACGTGCCGTCCTCGGGGGGTTACATTTCCCAAAAATCTCGCTGGCATATTTACAAGTCCATGCAGCTGAAATTGACCACGATGAACACATAAATAAATTCTACACCACAAACATTTCGCGATATAGATTCGAATGTTTGGACAGAATTAAACATAGAAGCGTTACATGGTGTACCGGTGCATCTATATAACCAAGATCTGACAGCATATGGAGCAATACAAAATACAAAATGCACGCACATGCCCCTACAGAATCCACTCAGCACACACCAACGGGGCGCAATTGGCTGCGGTATATATAGAATTATTCGCCGACACAAAATAACACTTTATACTAACTAACGTGACTGTTACGGCCCACGCACTTTGTATGGGGCTGAAAACGAGAAGTAACGGGGAACACAGAAATACCGTGGCCAGACGGGGGTCACAGGCACTGGAAATTTAAAACATTTCCTTGATTATTGTAAAACACACCCGCTGCACATAGCTGTTAATTAGGTAACATGAAATGCGTGTAACGCCGCGCGTGAGGTGGCATTAATGGACGGTCTGTTTCGATGTTGCAAATTTAGCCTTTAGTCCAATTTGTTTATGAGTCAACCACATCAAAGGACGATATCCTGACAGCGTCAGTTAGGGGTTGAATTCCAATGAGTGGGTCACACGTTCCTTTAGAATTCACGAGCAGATTCGTTCTGATATTTGAACGGACGTCGGTGCAAAAGGTCGCTTCAAAAGGAATGTTCTGACTCGATTGGTCCTAACGGAGTATCACCCACTTTAATTAAGGGTAGAAATGTGTAGAGAAAATTCGGCGGGTCAGCTTCCCCAAATTGCCGAGTTGATACTTAATACTCAAGTGCTGAAACACATGGGTCTGCCAATCATAACTGCATTTTTACATTGGAAAATGTTAGTCAGTATCTATTTTGTGCTACAAAATAAAAAAGGCTGTACTAAGTAGCAAGTACAAGTTACGACGCAAACATTCCGATTTGCGAGCTAAACGTCCCATTACTCTATGGCGCTGTGCTGGCCATCTCAGCCACGGGCGGGTTTGAATGCCGAAATTTTGTACCACAATTTTAATAACTTTATAAAAAAAATCTGAAAACTTATCAAGTTTCTTATGCGATGCGGAATTCTTGTTAACATCATCCCTAATATACAAGATTTTATCCAGTGGCTAAATTCTTTTAACGTCGATCGATTCGAAATTTCCATGAAATTCCCTTTTCCAGTCATTTTCCGAGATCTAAGGTATATTTCAGATAGTTTCCCGCCCTAGCGGAAGTCTGTCATGCTTCCGCGGTTCTGTATCTCTTTTAGGACAGATCGATGGCGTGAAGCTGCAGCATGGCTCGCGGTTCCAAATAATCATATCATTTTAAGCTGCTCGCTATGAATCTCTGCAGCCAGGGCACTCCATCAAATGCCTCAGAGTTTGGGGAGAACATGCCCCAGTCGCAATAGCAACGAATAAAAATTATTGATATTAAGTATTGTTGGTTCAACAGATAGGAATGAAAATGCCTGCTGATTGATAGCATGCAAATAATAACAGATGGCGAGAAGCACTTTTGGTTACAAAAGTTATATATCTCGCGAGCATCGTTCAAGGCGGAAGAAAATGTGATGATTCATCTCAAGTTATGAAAAAAATGATGGATTCACTGTACTATTGCTTTACTATAAAAGTTACCATGCCGAGGTTTCCGCCAGGTATGGTGTATGCACCAAATACAGTCATGAAGCGCCGACTTTTAGTATCATCTCGCATCACGCTTACGTTCGCAGCATTTTCAGACTCGTATCACTCAAAGATGGAAACGTTTTATCAATTTTTCACCAAATCTGATATTACATTTTTTTCATTTATTACTATAGCTACAGCAGATATAATGCATACTTCCATTTCACAAGCTTGATATAAAGTTCAAAGCTGCTCCAATCTTTTACATATTCCTAAAAAATAAGGGCAATTTTTATGTTTTCACGATTCGATATTATTAATGGAACCATTGTCTTGTGTTGAATATCATTGATTGATCTGTTGAGCTTCAATTCTTTACGAAACGAAGCGTGGATGTCTCGTGGGAAAAACTCTTGCCCTGGGGACCTCGAAACAATCTCAAACCAGCCCGGCGTCCCGGCGACAGCACAGCCGCAAGCGCTGGGTCATCTTTGCCTGGAAATTGCCAGGTCAATACAGGAAATAAGTCGTCGACTTCCGTCGACGATTTCTCCCCAAGCCCAACAGACACTTGGCGAAAAAACAATGAATTACTATTTCAAATATTTATTTGATAACGAAAAACATTTATCGCTCACGAGGACCTTTTTATACATATTTTTTTCATGAAAATAATATTTTCAATGCGTCCCACCATGGCAATCTCCAATCACTGGCATCCCCATTCAAACTCAAGTTCTCGTCCATCTCAAGGCGGCGGCGTCCAAGAAGGGAAAATGTCAAGCCAGCAAGTGCGTTAATCATGGTCCTCTTGACCGCAATCACGGTGATTAACGGCTCCGGACGCAGCGGCGGCAGGATATCGGGCGAATTATCGCCGTTATATACACGCACCCCGGTAGCGGGATTGGCGGGGATCCAGCCGCGGGATGCTGTGGGACGCGTCGTGGACCACACGCAGTCAAGCGTTGGCTGCGACACCCGACGCCACGGCCAACGGTTCAATCTAGTCTGCACTATTTTTGATATTGGCAAGTTCATCTCGAGATAATTCACTTGCAGAAAATTTAACTTGGAAACAAAATCTGTCGACAAGGGCTCGTTTTATAGCGTTTCTTAATCGGGATGAATGTAAAAATCCGCAGAGATATGGAAATATTATCGTTGTTTTACCCATGAAAATGGTCAGGAACATTAAAAAGCTGCAAATGATTGCGTGACGAGACTTTTTCTCCAAACGGAAATTTATTTATTTTTGAAAATGCAGTAAAATTCTAGGAACTCGAATTAATTGAAATACTGCTTGGTATAGATATTTGAAATTGAATTTTCGTATAACAAACGTTATCTGGATCCCTATCATGAATCCAGCAATACTCAGAAAGAAGAGGTCCACGTAAATTGATAGGTGATGGTGAGCCTGTCACTAATCCAGGAAAACATGCTAACAACGTATCCTCGTTACGAATCGCGATCGACCCACTAGCAACCACAATTGAATTCCCTCGTCGGTGTCACACCCTCCACTCAGCCTCCTGCAAAAGCTCAACAACATCTAATCGCGAAGCATTACACGTTTTGCTCGACAGCTAGCAATTAATAAGAGTCTACGCGACACCGACGCCGCCGACGCCGACGCCGACGCCGACGCCTACCGCAATGTGACGCGACGGCCGGGCCGCACGAAATTGCGGTCGGAAACCACCCTCCCGTGACAACAAATTTCTCATGGCCGTCCGACGCCGCGGTTTCGGCGGGGGAACCGCGGGGGAACCACCGGGTCAGTCGCAAGCGGCGCAAGACAGATTGTGGCTATCGCCGAAATGTCGAGCAAGTCTGCGTAGGGGTGGGGAGGAGGGTGTAGCGATAAACTCCCTGGACAGGTGTCGAGCTGTCGAACCGTTGGCCTCTGGTTCCCGTTGTGCCATCCCCGAACGTGCGCACCACCGACGGGGGAAAATGTGTGAGACGGATTCGTAATGTCGGGGGCGCAATGCGAATGTGATAGGAAGATATTGATGGCTGGCGATGTCTACTCGAAATTCTTTTGTAGCTAAATTCGGAGGAAAGTTTGTGCGTCGTTAAGGGGTAACAGCTATATGAGAGACTTGAAGACTTTGAAGGGTTTTGTGATGAGTTTGTTCGCATATCTTGATTTCCCTTCTAGTTTAGAATAAATTTAGCCACCACGGAGAGATTCTCACTCTCTCGAGCAGTTATCGAAGTAGAGAAAAAGTTAAATTTTGCTTCCGTTTAATATTATGTGTATCCGAGGCGTACCTATACATTTGAAATTTGAATAATAATGCACCCAGCATCCACTATTCATATTTTGGGACTTCCAGCCAGGCTGTATCACATGAGTGATTATTTTTGTTAGTGAATGGCAGATGCGTAAAGTTCAGTTCGTTACAACAGCTTAAGCATGTTGGGAGTTATCAAGACAGATTGCAACTGAGTTAAGATGTGTTCAATGAATAGGTCTACGGATATACATCCAAAGCGTAAAATATCTTATCCAGTTACAAAAACAAATTTGCATGAAGAGATATGGCAAATAAAATGGCTTCTTTCAATTTTATTCCAACATCTTTCTTTTTATTTATTCTCTTTATGAGAGCTGCTACATTTCTTGCTGCGCGTCTATTATGACGTAATTCAATACGTTCCACAAAAAAGGGTCCAAGCTTACAAAACATAAAAGAGCAAGACAGTTTCTTTAACTATTTTCTTAACTTTATTCACTTTCTGTTCATTCACGCTTCCGTCTGAAGCGATATAGCATTTCATAGATGTATAATATTTCTTGTAACTTTTGAGATAACTCATACAACCAACGTATAATTTTCCAATATAATTTCATCGTAAATCTGTCTAATCGGTGTTTAATTGAATAAGGGTAGATTTCAGAGAGATAAGAAGGGTTTTAAGGACTTGACCTTGAAATAGAAATGCATCCATGAGAGCTCTGCGAGTCGCTACAAAATCGCATCCCTTTATTTTCCCTGCGGCAAATCAACAAGAGAATATGTCGAACGCAATGTGAAAGCCTCAGCCCATGCTCACGTTAACTCATCTTTTTGTTTCTTTGCACCCTTTTTTGATATTAAAAGTCTCGTTCCTGGTACTCAATAAGAAGGTTACACCTGTTGCCGCCACCTGCTCGCAACAAGAACGAGTCACTCTAGTCTTCTTAGTAGTCAATTTTCATTCCGTAATGGCAATACCATCTGTGTGTCGCGATCCATATTTTATTATTTATCTGGGAAACATCTCAGAGGCCCGAGGAGGCAAGCGACTTATTTAATATATATTTTTCCCGCCAAGAATACAGGAGATCAGATCTTTGTAGGGGGCAGGGAGTAAGATGGGGGATCTTTCGATTCCAATTGAATGGCTTGTCACTCACGACCGTCGTCGCTCGATGCGTCCGCAGCTTGCTCTCACATTCACTCCGACATACACACGCCATGTGAGCCCACCCTTACACAACCACCCACCCACCCACCCACGCGTCAGACTACCCTGCTCACTTACCGGGGCCAAGCTATGCGTTCAACAAAGATGCACTTAGTCTGATGCTTGGGAATGGGCGCAAAAAAATCACAATTCGATATTGAGAGCCCCACGGCTGCCGACGATGGCTTAAATGTGTGAAGTGATCTGGAATCTTATGCTAAACACAATCTGAATAGAATTTAAGTGGGTGTGTGTTTGTTGTCGCGTTTTGTCGAACGAAGCAGCCAAGCGCGGATGTGAAGTGTTGTGGCGAGGCTTGGTTGAATTTATTCTTGCAGGACTTCTGCAGTATTCTAGTAATTTCGCGGAAACCACGATAGAAAATGTTTAATTGAAGAAAATAGTACATCGCTGTTTTAATGGAACACCGAAGATAAGACCATGTTAAAAATGTGAAAGACATTTTACAGGGCTGCAAACACAACAGTTAACGCGGTTAGAGCCGTAAATTGTGCAAGTAGTTCCGCTTAAGAATAATCTTAACCATCGGACAAAAAAGAATGAGTAAGAGATGGGAGGAGGGCAAGTAAAGCTAGGGGGCGAATAAAACTTGGATAGTAAATTCTGCCACCCGCTGGATGTTTGCGGTAAATCCTTCCGACTGAAACAAACGTTCCACGCTCAGCTTTCGGCTTCCGCACCGGCGATGTGCTTCGATTCCATGCGAAAATCTATCTGTGTCTGCACCAGTAGCAGACAAAAAAAGCTGAAATTGGGTAGCAAATAAATCGGAGCCCGTTTAGCCCGCGGCTCGTTAATGACTGTTAGGATAAACAGAAGGGACTGCGCTTCAATTGGACGGTGTGTGAGTTCCACGACAGAGAAGTTGGAGTCAAGAAGCATTTCCAAAGAATTAAGCTGGGATTTACTTCAAAAAGATTACCGCGAATTTTTCCCACTGTGGGATACCTAATTGGCTAAAGTGAGGTTTGAAAAAATACAGCGTAAAACAAAGAAGGTGGGTTTAAATTTTTTTTTGGTAAAGGACGTTTAGCTCAGCTAAGCAGCTCGTACCGAAAATTAAAAAAAACTTGGTTATTGAAATTTGCAGTAATCGTTTTAAGATCACAATTTTAAGGCTGCATTTAAGTAGATCAACAGTTTATCTGATCTGGCAGCTATAAAAAGCCCATGATATTGTTAGTCAGTTTACTTGGAAAATAAAGTTTGACGGGTTTTCGTCGCAGCTTTAAGCTTTAATTCTACGCAGATAAGCCAAAAAGACGTCATCAAAGAAGTACCATCAAAGCGGGAAACGGATGAATTAAATCTTCGGTCTCGTTTCGAAAAACAGAACGGAAATAATTTTTATCTCCAGCTTTCTTTTGAGTAGGCGAAAAGGGTTGGAATTTGGCGAAATTAAACTCGAGAACGAATTTAATTCCACAATTTCCAAAACATTTTAAGGCCATTTAATTTACAGCAACAATTTAATTAAAACTGCTTCGCTGGCGACTTCAAGATTCGCAACAAATAACAAATATGAAACAAAAATAATGAAAATGGATGTACATTAGGGCTGAAACTCTTTTGATGCTTGCGTCCTAGCTATTCTTTCAGGGAAAGCACAATTACGTATGAATGGTCGCGTGGTGCTCGGGGTGAAGAGACTAACCAAGATTAAACACAACCTGGATTTTCTGTAATCCTTGATGGCTCGTTACATTAGCACCTCTCAACATCAGAGAGCTTACTTTCAACGTCCATTATTTAGAAAAAAACAGACCTGACATTCCGATTTCTCTTTAATCTGGACTTATATTCGTAGCAGTAGTCTGACATTAACATATTTTCATATTTTCCTCTTCACAATTTGGGCTGGGACATTGTGCTCTCCATTGAAACGCATGCACGTTATAGGAATCCAGGAATAAGAGGAGAATTCTCGACAAGAGATTTTATTTTTCCCTCAACATCGGAACAATGCACCCAGAATTCACTCGCTCATTTCTGTTTTCAAAGAGGGAAACACAAAATACCGAGGTGCGCAAAAGTGACGTAGAATGTTCGCCGAGCTGAGCACACGGCATAAAATTACATGAACGGTCGACTTCATTGTCCAAAATTCATATTATTCCTTGTCGGGAAGTCGGGAGTATAAACATTCTTTGCATGTTAGGAGCGAGAAGGGCTTCATCGTGTTTAGCCTAGAACCTCCAGTAATCATGCAGATACGAAAAATACATACAAATATCTTTGAACGGTGAAAAATTCTGAGGAAAATTTGCTTCGTTTGAAATACTTTCGGTGTTTCTTCAGAGTTTTATATTATTATTTTATGTAGTATTTGATCTGATTTTTCCTTGAAAGTTGCAACCATATATATTTCAAATCAGCTGTCGTTTATTAAAAAACCAACTCCGGTTTCAATATGAATGAAACTGTAGAAGACTTAACTTCAGTTCTTTATCAAAGAAAATAAGATTTCATATCGATAAAATGCTCAGCAAACGCAATGACAGTTCATAAAAAATCACAAAGCCAACGGAGATCATCTACATACAGATTGTAAAACAAATAATTCTCTACAAACGAACATAATTGAAACGCGGTCGTTTGGTTTCAATCGCGAGATTGATTCCGGCCTATCCAGCGGACAGCGAAGTACGGGCCGCTGTTAATGATGCGGAGTGTCCAGCCACACAGCCGTCGGTTGCACCCTCCAAGTCGAACCACCCCGACGCCGGTTCCCGGTTAATGAACTAACCGTCACTCGAACAGGAACGGATGTCCCACACGGGATTATTCAACCCCTCTCTGCCGGCTCCCAGGGCGCCATCAATTACATCCACGCTGCACTAGCCCTGGAAGCCCTGGAAGCCCTGGAAGCCCTGGAAGCCCTGGAAGCTCGGGAAGCTCGGGAAGCCGCGTGCAAGCCTGGACCACTTCCCCAATCACCAAAAAACCCTCCGAACAGATGCAACTTTTCACATAAATAAAGTCCCACTCCGATAATTATCTCATCTGCGGAAAACCACTGAAATACTCAATAATCCACCCAGCCTACGCTTAAATAGCGTGTAATTTTCGAAAAACATAAAACCGGAGCTGGCGGCTTAGAACTTTTTAAGTGATTTTCAAATTTTATTTTACTTTAACCATTGAAAAATGAAAGGAGCTTTGTGAAACGCGTTTTAATGGAATTGGAAAGTATTTTAAAATCTAACTGCTTTTCCGGATTTACGTTGTATAAGCGTTAAAAAATGTGCGACTTTGAACTCCAGGCTAGAAGTTTGGAGAGTTATGGTCGTGTACTTTAGGGAAATTGCCTCGGACACATAGACACACACATGCCCACACAGTCGTAAGTCAGTCACCGCAGCTTCCCTGGAAGTAGCTAGTATCTCTCTAAATGCAGGAATTGCTCATGGGTACGATAACGTTCGCGGGAAGAACGCGTCGAGACAATCGTGCAGGAAGAGAAGTGAAAATACCTAACTTCCTTTCCTGAATATATCAAAGCTGTTCATACAAACGACACAGGAAAAATATCGTCGTTCCGTGAGACAAGGACAATGTTGGTTTGAGAAATCTGCAAGGATTCCAAGAGCAAACATGTTTTTTGTTTTCCGACTCGAAAATTAAGGGAAGCCTTATGAGACGACTTTTATCCCTCAAAGCTGAGACCGAGGAAACCACAAAGATGGCCGATAATTATTCAGGCAAGAAAACGGGGAATTGTTTCTAGCTCTTTGGTTCCTATAATATATCAGGATGAACTTCTTATATATTTCAAGTTCGTCCCATCCGCTACTAAATATTATCACCGATGCTACGGCAAAGACCCGTTGGTCGGAAAATCTGACATTGCAAGACCTTGTCCTCGTATTTTCTTAAACTTCATCTCCGCAGCGCGTGCGTGGCAAATAGTTTATCATGTGAAAAGGTGACACCTCATTCCATTCGAGTCAGCATCGGTGGGTTTCCTCAGCAAAGCTATTTGTCACAATGCCATGATTTATTTTATGCTTACTTCGCATAGCCCGGAGAGATTTCTTGTTTGCATTAGCTTCGCGGCACGATCGTGTAGTTTCTCTTGTTTTGTCAAAGGTAAGAAATTCTCGGCTCACAAAATAGCACTAATTAAACCTATTTGTAATTAGCCGTGTTTTGTGCGCTGTTTGTTTTGTGCCGTTGCTGCCATGAAAACGAAGATGAAAGGAGGAAACGAATCGTCGAACCTATACCTACGTGAAAGCGAATACCACTCGAACGGGATTTAACTGTTGTTACATCTAGTAAATAGGTAGCGGGTGACGATCAAATGTAGAATAATAATAGACTTTAATTTTAAGATAGATCTTGTTCTTAGAAACACTGAGAGCGTTGTATTGCTTAAGGAATGCCGGATATATTTAAAATAATGATCGATAAAAGTTAAGTTTACTTGGTACATGGTTACTTGTTAACCTTGAGGTACTTGTTAACTTGGTACATCAAGTTTACTTACACGGACAAGCTGCTCAGGTAAAAGAAAACACACAGAGTCTGAGATTTAAGATCGGCAAAAAATAGAAAAACACTATAAAGAGACACGCTCATATACAACCAGGGAAACTGTTTCAGCAGGATATAAACAAGAGTTGGGACCGACAACCGCGTGAGGCCAGGGGCGACGCCAACGTCGCCCCTAAGGCAAGGGAAGGCAGAAGAAACCACGCTGGCTCGACATCTCGAGGAGGAGAAAGTAATGTTGCACTTTGTAAGCGTTCTGACCCTCGCGGCCTTCCTGGCTGACCTAACTGCTACTTCCGAAACCTTTATTGCACTTCACAGAACGTTTTTTGAATCGAAATAATAGATAACAGATACTTTCGGAAGGAAATCCTTACTTTCGATTGTTCAGACAGTTCATAATAAGGTACGAAACGAACATCTCATTTTGTTTATATGTGCAGCTACCGCAGCCGAAATTGCCTGCAAACGTTAATATTGAAGGTTTGGTTTCCACTCTCCCCGCCATTAAAATGCCAGAATGTTCACTAATCTCACTAACCACACAAAAAGCTGTATCGGACACATCCTTTGTAAAGCTGGATGCTTATGCTCAGGCTACTGGTTCTTCTGTACTTTGTGATTAGCAAAAAAATTGATTGAATCTGAACATTCTAATTTTGTTTTGAGTTTCATATTCACGCGAGCGGTCAGGGTAGAATTTAATATATTTTCATTTTGGTATTCTGTGTTGGGTTTCTCAGCTTTATTATATTGAAGGCATTTGGTAGACATTGTATAATACTGTCTGAGCCCTTGTATCGGATCCATGGGGCATATCAATATATTTAAATTGTTAACCTCTGCAAATACTCTATTCTTGTGACTGACATAAACCCACTGAGCTGGAGGTCTAGATATATTATTGATAAGCCCAATGTTTATGCGCAGAGCAGCTCAGCTTATTTATTTTATCGCTGAAAATTGCTTCTCTGTGGAAGAAAAACACCCCAAATTAAATAATAGTTACCATCGCTAGGTTCTCTTTTAACAGCCCAAGAGTTTATTTACAACAAAACTCCACTATTATCATGCAAAGCGCAAACATTCTTCGTCGTTATTTTTTTGTAAAAAATTTGTGTACGCTATTATTTTGTCATAATGTGCAAAAAACAAACACATAGAAAAACAATGCTGGCGTATTTTCTGTACCAGCTCCATTCACTTCGTATGCCCCGACGTGCGCTCCTAGTTTTATTTTGGGCGCTGTTAACGGTCAATTTGCCAAACTTTCTGCGCCACGCGACGTGTGTTGGACATATGTTAGGACACCAGCAAATTCATCTTTTTAACAAAGCACAGAAATAATAGCTGTGTAGATAATGACTCTCATTGATCATTTCGATATCTGCTTGTAGTCATTGCGCCATGATCGCAAATTTAATTAGAAACTATTGTTACAGATCCAGCCTTGTTTCGAACTGAAGTGTAATTACGATTCAACATAGAATTATTTGGGAATAGAACTGAATCTAATCAGATTTCCAATGATTCTGTTTGTTTTTGTTTTTACACCGCACAGTGCCTATGCAGGCAAATGGCAAAATTTATTCATGACGGTGATTCGTTAAAACAGAATCGGGTGGTAGAAAATGGGTTATTATTCATTGTTTTGTGCTAGAATTGGAGCAAACTGATCAATGGAGCTAACGAAACGTTAGTTATATGAAACACTACAAATTTCAGAGAGGTTTGATATAAATTTCCTATTTAAACTAAGTCTTCGTTGGAGTGTGCTTAATATCTAGATTGGTACCAAACATTGGTGTTCCACCTGAATTTGTTGTACCTATTCTCAATTCTCATTATCGGCCGGGAAAAGCGATAGAACCGCTTGACATTTTATCGCTATTGCTATTATATGGTGCAGACTGAGACTGCCGCATCGTAATGCTATCAAAGCATGCAATCGAGCAATGCAATGGGTGTGCCGACAAAGGGAAGAGTGCGGAAAGATCTGTGATACAAAAACACAGAGCTCAACCAAAGATTGTTTAACGATTTTCCGTGCGCAAAAAGTCGTCTGGCGCCTTCGCGTCTGATGTTGCTAGTGCTGCAGCTGTCAAAGTTCCCGATCTTCGCGACACAATAGTATCAACAATGCTGGTACTCACTGCGATTGTTAGGAGGGATCGCCGACACTTCCAAGTGGAATATTCTTCATGCAGTTTATTTATGCTAGATATATAGTACGTAGTATGGATTTTCTCTCAGATGAAAATCAATTTCATCTCGAAAGCGTCCATCCTATTCGGAAGATGGGTAAAGCTGGAAGCCTGGAATCCTTAAATCCTTTATTAAATTGAATTCGTGTGTGAATTGTTGTTATAAAAAGAACAAATACGCAGCGGAATGAATACGAGAATAAATGGACGCGGCAGTCGCGGAGTTTTCACTAAGTGCAAAGCTCTTGCTGCTGCTAAATTTTCTCTTTGTGAAAATTGACTCACCTAAAATGTATGTCCCCAAGCGTATGAAATGGAGTATACATATTATTTTAAGAGTAAATTAGTTAATATGCTAGAATACACTCAATGAATGGTTCTTGTATCTGAGAGCTTTTTCTGTTATCCCATATTTTGTTACGCCTGCACGTGGGAGACAAAACATTTTTGTACAATAAACAAGTCCAAGCTAATTTACAGTTAGCACGATTGTTAATACTACCTTTAGCAGATAAAATGGTTTTAACAAATGCTTGACCTGACTACTAAAAATGTCAGTTGTTTAGGCGATGCTTTTTACTTTTATGGGCACTGCAGGGCTGGGCTAGAAAGTACAGCTATACTCTCTTTAGATGGCAACTCGTCTACCGAATAAAGTCCTCTTATGGCTAACTCGAATATTTATGACAAAAGTCTAATATTGTTTTAGAAACTCTGTTGGTATTTTTATGTTTTTAGATTTAAATATGCAATATAATTGTAATTTATAAAGCGGCGAGATGGCGTTTATCACTAAAGTTTTGGCTCGTCTCCTCGCATTTTCCAAGACGCCGAAAGATTCTGCGCTGTGCAGAGATGCATTACCCAGATGAACGATGTGCATGTCATACATTTTCCGCCACTACCACCACCACCACCACCTCCTCCCCCGACCACCCGACCACAGCCTTCAGCCAAACCGAAAGCTCGCCCCTATACTTTCTTAAAAATAATTCATGGGTTCAATCTGAAGTGAAGTCCAAGGCTTTTACAATAATGTCTCCAATTTCCATTTGTGAAAGTGCGGTGTAAAATGGGTGGTAAAGTGCAATGTTTTTACTTTTTTTTTAGCGTTTGAAAAGCGACGTGAAATATTCTTATTCGACATTCTTAATTCGACGGTAGTTTGCACGCTACTCGCATACAGAATTCTAGTAGATCATGGTTCCTACAGAAATAAAATTTACCTACCCCAATTCAATGGCAATCTAAAGTTTAGTAGAGTTTCAAACTATTTTTTGTCCGTTTAAATAGTCGGGTTTGTGGGTCAGTCTGGTTAGGAGTAGGGCACAAGGTGTGTTTTATTTATTTTATGGAAATTATTCTGCGTCTGAGCCGTTTCTGATTAAAATTCCAATGCCAGAACAGCACCTTGGCAGTAGGGTAGAAATGTGGTGTGGATTTAAACAGAACTGGTGTAATTGTTAGCAGCAGTTTAACAGACAAGGTTATTCGTGGTTACACTGCATGCATAATTCTTTTCTGTGGAAGCAAAACCAAGTGTTAAACACACACATCTGTCTGTTTTATCTCGTAAAACATTTCATTCCTAAAATCGACGCAGGGGAAGTTTTTAAATAAACAATTTAGCTATTTTGAAACGAGCATTAATCTAAACTTATTTAAAATCTTTGCCGCTGGTCTATTTGTTTGATTTGCCCCATGACTGACCTGGATATAAAATAGCTCGAGCATGTACTAACAATGCTAGTTGCTCGTGTTATTATTTGTTGCTCTTGCCTAGCCGGCGGAAAGCACTCGGTTAGACCAAGTTAGACGCAATCTCGTTGAGCGTGTGGCGTTCACTTCGCTTGCTCGCCGGTGGAGGGGAAACTGTAGCCAAAGGCCACTTAGATCAATTACTGTAGAAATGCACAGTCGATTCGTGTACAAATAAAATAAATGTCTCTTTTGAAATGAAATAAATTTAATACGGTGCCCCAGGGGGTCTTATCTCTGGGATATTCATCATGATATGATATTTTAACTCGGGTGTTATTCGAATAGCGAACGAAATGCATGTCTTCCAAAGAGAAGGAACATGTTTACTTTGGTTGTATTTGGAATGTTGGCTGCTTTTTTGGTTATTTTGAGGAGCTTCATGTACATTTTTGTTGGAATTTTCATTTTCTATGACCTTCGTTTGATCGAAAATATCTCAATAAGGCACAGGAGATAACTCTGAATTTCACTGCATTTGGAATTCCAGTTGGCTCCCCCCTTGCGAGATCATGGTAAGATCTTCGTAGATCATTTATGCTCTTGCAACGCAAGATCGTGATAATAATGTTCAGCGGAGTTCTCTATCATACTTTTAAAATGGAAAAGACATCTTCAGAGCTTCAGAGGCCGAAGACCGAGTGCTTCAATAAGCAATCAATTTATTGAAGCAAAACACCAAATTGGAAAGTCCATGTCTGAGAGCTACCGAACGAGAAAAAGACATGTGAGACGTCTGAGAGAATGAAGCGTTCTAGCACTCTTGTCTTTAAAAGTCAGAAAGCTACAGCCATCCGGCATGTTGTTAAAACATTCACCCTCGACACCCAACTTGTCAAGCGTGGTAGGAGCAACTGAATTAAAATGTAATAAAGCAATGCCACTACTACTCTTTCGAAGTGGTTGTCTACCAGAAAATTTATCGAATTCCTAGAGTGAAAAAAGAACGGATCACGAAAATATTATCTTGTGGTAACAGTTTCCTGTTTCTAAAATTCCAGTTGTGAACCTATAACGAAACATTGGACCGAAAATGACCGAAGGGATCTTTTTTCGTGTCATGGAAAACCACCTCGTAAATCAACCCCTACCCCCCTCCCATGATGTCAGCCTCCACGTAACGATGTGCTCTTTTCCATTAAGATCTTGCCATTATAGTTTGATACGGCACAACACAACATAACACAACACAACAGGACACGACACGTTACAACACATGACTCCCTAGCTCCATGGGAAACTCGGGAAAGCATATGTAATACGAACCTTACGTTAAACGAAAACAATTTTTCTTACACTTATATTCGGGTATTAAAACGTCAACTATCCCTTCCGTCTAGTCCCTTCCACACTTACCCCTCAGAGCAAAATTTGAATAAAATTTGAAATATTTCATCACTAGGTATTATCTTGGTGTGCGGCACTAATAACCACTAAATGTACTATAGGTATACGCGCACTACACCCGCATGATTTTTCAAAGTCTCGCTCTGTGATGCTCTAACTTCGCGGCGCGTTCTTGGGCATGCAATTTGGAAACACCATCTTCCAAGAGTCATTTTTCAGTATTTATGTCAAAACTATTTCCCTCCATTCTTATCTCACTGCGATGCGCAAGCAACCCCAACGCCATGCCTGTATGATTGCCACACCTGCCAGCGACGAGATTGAAAAGTGAAATACCATGTCCCTCGCTCGATTCGCCCGCGCATTTGCAATTACCCTCTGATTTAGCGGGCGCCTTTTCGCCGCAGAATTGGATTATTCGAGTGTGCTGCAAAATGTGCGTGTGTGTGTGTGCGCTGGGGGAAAAAAGTCCCGAGAAGAAAATGATGCCACGTCGTCGTCGTCGTCGTCGTCGATTTCCCTGCGCCACCGTGACGGATGTACGCCTAAACGAAATAGACGTCGTCGAAATTGTAGTCGTCGCTACAGACTCGCATGATGATTGAATTACTGCAAAACGACGTTCGGTGGTTTTCTTACACGCAAATACACACAAAACGCTGCTAGAATTTATGTGCACAGCGGCAAACATATACACAGTCGAAAACGCGCGCAAACTTATGTTAATTTCATTCCGTTCGCGAGTTAAAGAAGAAAAACTGGCCGCCAACTTGCGTTAAGACACATGGAATGAAATGTCGACTGCTACGTAAGTTTACGGAATTAAGTTTTCTATCTTATAGCGAATTGTATATTGCTGGTTATATCTCGTTATATGCACACGTTTTCTGCGGCCGCCGCACGAGCGGTTGATTGCGTTATATACGTGTTCTCGTCTTCGTCCTGGTTCAAGTCTCCGAGCGATGGGGAATTAATAATTGGTTCTGCATAAACCTGAAGGCAGAGCGTTGCGTATCCCGTCGCGCCGCTTGGTACGAGCACGGCATGGGTCTAGGCGTCGGCGTCGGCGTCGGCGTCACGACGGTGTCAGGCGTCGCGCGGCGGGGAGGCAGACTTGAGATCGAGTGCTAATGAAATGCTGGGACCGGGCGCTGCGTTTAGTGCTCGCTGCTTAGCTGGCATTCAGCGCGACGTCGTCCGTGCACGTTCGCGCTGGCGTTGGCGTTGGCGCTGGCGAGTCGGGGAAACAAGAAGAATGGGGGGCAACTCGAAAAAAACATGCCACGGCAAATAAATAATGCATTTATCGTGGAAATGGAATTGAACTTTAGTGCGCAAACAATGGAAACAATTGTGAAAATCTTTTACTCACTTTGCACGTACGGTCAAGTGGCGCATGATATATATATTTCAGGGAAGAAAAATAACCCAGAGGGAATCTTTGGAGCGTTTCGCTCTTTTTACTGTAGGTATATCTACCGATATATACACTAAAAACAATTATTTTCTATGCCCATGCGTTTCAAAGACAGTTTTTCATGGTGTGTGTTTCATGATTAAAGACTTGTTAGTTTTTTTCCGAGTTGAAGACAAAAACACATAAACCCACTTATCGTCCACCCGTTTGAATACAAACGACCAAGTGGAAAAATATAAGTTACCACTTCGTTCTGGGCAATGTTCATTACACTGGCTCCATTTATTTTCTCTGGCCGGGTATATATATAATTATCTCCTTCTCCAATTCCAAAGAACCCACTTGAGTTTTCCAGTAGATTGCGGTTGTCGAAGTTGGTAAATTGATTTGAGGTGGTCGTGAGCGCCGTGCCGATGCCCGCAAGGAAGGTGCTGATATCCAGACGACACACCCAGGGAATTCGAAAAGCGACAGGTAAAACAGAAGACCATCCCAGCGAATTCGTAAGAAAATAATAAATTTCACGAACGCTTGTTTGACTTTCTGTCATTTTATTAACCGCTTTCTGATAACAGTGCCCTCTTATGAAAAATATCTTACATTTTCCATTTCGAGACATTTAGCACCAAAGCGAAACAAGAGACTGCACGGATGCACAGAAGCTGCACAGCAGCACATTATTATAAACGAAATATTAATTTCAAAATACAAAGTCAAACCTGTATCTTTCACCTTGGTGGGGTTAAGTATTCGTTCAAAATCATTACCATAAGCATTATAATTATCGTTTCTAATAATTAATGACTTGGTAGGCTACTTAACTACTGTAGAAAAAGGAATAGTTCTTTGGGTTAACGTATTTTGACGTTCGCAATTACGTTGGTTCGTCGTAAAAGTCGCTGACAGCGCTGTGGAACATCGCCTGCTCTGCGGGCTGCGTTCAGGGGCAATGATAATTTGTAATGAAGTTGAGAAAGAGTTAGTTTGCCATGGACCATTCTAGAAACGAAAATATGCATGGAATTTGAAAAGTTCTTTGGGAAGCAAGTTTGCGTTTTGTTTGTGAAATAATATTGCAAGTTAGGTATTCATAATATTGTTACTGTTTACGAATACATTCTACGTGGCTGCCGTGGACTGCAGAACGGTTCGCAACTTCCGTTTCCTCAGAAGTCGGAGTGTTGGAAACCAGGGCGCACTCAAGACATCGAACTTTTGCATAGAAGGAAGGAAACTCCGAGGAGGACACCATAGGGTGTACTACGAACTACAAATACCGCTGGGCTCCGGTTCTTGTAACTGGTAACGAAAATTGGATCAAGATTTCTGAAGATATTTTCATTTTCTATCGCCAACATGGTTACTTTCAATCTGGCTAGAAATTATGTAATGTTTTGAAATTAATAGCGAGCATCTTTCGACGATATTTTCACGATTTAATCAGTACACCGTGTACTACTTCCATTATGCTCTCGCGAACGTTTACAGGCATTTTATGTAATGTACGATTTTATAGTTTCCCTTTTCTCCACCGTCTTCTCATTCGCCATGAGTGCCTTTATTAAACGCAAGGAAATCCAAAGAAATGTAGGTTATAATTACATTCCGCGTGTAGGCTACGCACGTGGATATTGCAAATTAATTTTAGAGTTGGCATTATTCTACATTATAAATCTTTCAGAATTTTGGGGCGGAAGACGATCCAATTCGTTTTTGAACATGGAGCGTTAGCAATGATTAATATCGCAGAGTAGATGTGATGTTATCTTAAGATCACGAAGCCGAAGAGTGCCCGTGGCGTTTATAGAAACATCTTGCTATATTCTAATTTACAATAATATTTCACTCGGTGCCAACAAGTACAAAAATAATATGGAATAACCTCGTGACTTGAGCTGAAATTGCTGAAGCAAGGCTATTCCACGGAAGTATTGACTTCAAGGTAATAAAGTTTATAAACCCCGTTCACAGATTTATGAAAGGTATAAAAATAGTTTCGACTGTCGTTTTCTTTCACCCCAAGAAACATTATTGAGCATTTTCGCGCAGTTGCAAAGTGAAACCAGTGGTGAGATTTTCGGGTGGTTTCTGTCTAGAATTTGTAGCACTTTTGGTGGGATTTGTTTCAACGAACGTTGGTCACGGATAACGGTAAATGCCGACCGAGATGTCAGAAAGGACCGACGACTTCGTCATGGTTCGTTCGCCGTTCGAGGTGCTTGTAGGTCTCCAAATAAGTCTACGAGTAAAAATCATCAGAGCAATCGTATTCCCACACATATTTAGTCAACTTTACAAAAGGGTTTATCTCAATATAGTGTCACAAAAATCTCCAAAAACAAGGTTCATCTATATTTAATTGCTGTTGTAGTGTATTTGGCGGCCCAGAAATCTACCAGGGAACCGTTTTGCTTGCAAAATTATAGAAACGGGGACTTTAAGCTGATGCGATCTCCTCGCTGTGAATCAATAGTTTTCGTTCACTGCAATGCTAACTTCAAACAAATTGTCGCAATGAACGAATAACCGTTCATTGCTCAAAACCGTCGCCCGCGTTCCAGTAAAATATCACCATCTCTCTCATAGAAGGGAAATAAAGCATTTTCAGCTCGGTCGCAAGAGAAAACACTTCACACGAGTGATTATGATACATATTTCTAACGTATTTATTCTAGGTATATTTCAGAGGAATCCAAATGTACATTCAAGTGAACATCGAGTTAGTGAAGTGCATTTAAACCATATCCGGTCTGGAAGCAGGTTTCCCGGTATGTCGGTTCGCCAGAGGTTTACACTTACTTAATGCATTAAATTCAGTGTAATTCTTAATTAGCATGCTGGCTGGTATAACGGTGATGGTGAGCCAACAATCGAACACACTGCAGCTGGGTTCCGGTCAGATTTGAGAGATGGCAGTTAGCACAGCGCGTTTCAATCAAGCTATTTCAGCAATTAATCACATGCACAAATGATTCACATTTGAAACCACTGCGCGAGGATGATCGGACTTTAATTAATATTATACATAAAACAAATTCAGAGTGACTTCCGGTGTGGAGCGACTAATTAATAATCTGTTAAATTTTGCTAACGTTAATTAAAATTTAAAAACAAACACCCCTCCCTTTCTTTAATTAATTGAGAATTGAAGGCTACTCTCAACATTGTTTAGCGAGCAAAATAATGAGTTTCGCTGGAAGGAAACAAAATGTGTTGTGTTAATTAGAAAGCGTCAGACTTGAATTGAAGGTTGGATTTGATGCCATTTCAATTACACTTCCCACCAAGGCTAAAGGTGTGGGGGCGGGAGGAAGGGGGTGTAATTATTCAAAATTTCATCTGAAATAAACGCAATTACAGCCTTTACGTGCGGCCACGTGTATTACAAGAATAAACGAGAATTTTTCCCCAACGTTTTTATTTTCTGTTGAAATTCACTGCGAGCTTGGTTTTAACATATCAGTCCTAATTTAGGTGCAATGGTCTTTACGGCACCACTCGGAGCTTAGCCCGTTTCCAGCCAGATAATTCACAGTGATATTACTGAGAGCTCTCGCGGAAGCATTGTTTTAAGCATCGGCACAAAAGGTAGAACTATTATATTGACGAGATCGAGTAGGACTATGGGCTGTTTCTAGCCGATTCGTGTGCAAAACTTGCATGGGCTAATGGATAAAGCTGGTGAAAGCTGGTGAAAGCTGGATAAAGCTGGTGAAAGCAAATGGCGTGGCGTCGAGGCTTGCTTGCCTCGACGTATTCAAACGGACATTTTGCGGAAGTCACCATGTGCGCGTGAATGAAGCTGCGATGAAATCAATGGGGAGCAGAAATCATTTGAACTCGTTGCCAGTTGGCTGACGATGACTTGACTCATGTGTTTTCTCCGGACATTTTGCAGGGCGGCCACTCTGCGTGGTCGGCGCATTCTGGATGTGAACTATCGACATTTATGTTGCAAGTACATTTGACAAGTGGAAATACATCTCTCATCGTAAATACAGCTGCTGCTTTGAAGAGGGTGGATGCACCCTCTTTAAATGACAAGTAAATGCAGTGGATCTTCTCGTAGATGACGCTTAACCCGATTTTATACACTTAAAAAACAACTCAAACTGAATTCGTAGCCTCATGTAGTAGAAAAGCCTTCAATAAAAAGGGTAATTATGTTTAAACTGTCTTATATATCCATGTCTTTATTGTAAATTTATATAAACCTGCACATGTGACAAAAGCAACATATGTGAGGCTCGAATTCCACATTGGTGGTTTTGGCTGCAACTTTAAGTTACGTCTGAGCGATCGAATGTCTTAAACCTTCCAGACTGGGAAAACATGTTAAATTAAGCCACTTTTCACTATTTTGATCCCAGCTAAGGTTTCTGGCCGTGATACAGCGCACCGAACCCAAATCGCGCGTAATGGCCAGGGGATTTCCGCTTTGTTGTTCTTGTCGGTTCAGGTATCGCGTTCATGTACAACACGACGCTGAAACATGGGTCGCCTTGGGCAGCTTTCGGCTCACGGATCGACGGACTTATCCCACAAATTATTGTCTTCGTTGACCTGTTCTGTGACCAGATCATTTAATTTAGTTAACTTCCAGCTCCTGGCAAATGTTTGAAGCCAATTCAATGATGTTAACATCGATCACTCGTTAAAACAATTAATTAAACGGCATGTTGTGTTTTGTTCTTCTGCTTTGAGCCAAATGTAAATGGCGAGTTTTACAGTTTTTTGATGCCCTGAAAAGGGTCTGGAAATTTCGCCTACGCGTGACCCGACAGAAATATCAGATTTATTTAAATAGTTATTTTAAAAGTCCACAAATAGGTAAAGGATTCGATTACGAAACCATCCATGGGTGACCATCCATTAATCCATATGGAACAGGATCGATATAAACTGTTACTGACAGTGTACTGTCACTGACAGTACTGACAGTGTACTGACAGTGTCAGCCCCTGAAAATGTACTACAATGTGTACCACAATCTCTTCTTGTCTCATATGAGGCTCTGCAGCCTCATATTCTATTCAGGCGTGTTCGAAACGCTATACATGCTTCCCAGAAACATTATGTATACCACTACCCCTACATCTAATACCTGTGCTCTATAATTCCCGGGGGCCCATGGATTATTCTAAATATAAACCATGAGCTAAATATTCCTCACGCACCAGTGTAAATACATTCGCGGTAAGATGCTACACTTGGCTGACAACAGAAGACGGAGAAAGAAAATTCGACAAGGAGGCGTAAATCTTCGAGCGATGCGAAGCGCTACATAAGCCACTAGAGGCAAACAGGCGCGAACGGGGGAGGCTTCACATTCGTCGAATCTCGTCAGTATGGGAGTTTAAATTCAAAATGATGTGTAGTTTCTTTAAATTTCTCTGCACGTGTTTCTGGATATCTGTACCTAGAAGTTCAGAGAGGGATAGTGATTTGTATGGTTTATGTTAAAACATTGCACCAAGTTGTCTAGAAAAGTGGCAATTCTTAGCATTTTAAGTCTCGAATAATTTATCTTGTGCCAGTAATGGGAGCTGAGAAGTGTCTAAAAAATTATTGTTTTGACGTAAGGATCAAAATTTGACACTTTCTTTTATGTTTCTGCCATTACCTAAATATGTACCTACATCATAAATACGCACTTTATTTCAAAGTTTAACAAGTGAAGTTTAACCTTAGACGACGAATGAAAATTATATTTTGGATTGTTTGCCAGCAGTATGAAATTTCTTATTTATGTTAGTAAGCTTTCCTTACTGCAATCGTTCTGAAAGAAGTCTTAAAAATAATCCTACCAATTTTGAGAGGTATTTTCAATAGAATCGCCTCAAGTTCAAACTTGGGCTATTTGATGTCGGTGTAAACAGCGCTAACAAAGTGCGAACCAACTTGGACTTGAGTCTTGACGCTTGTTGTGAACTTCTACCAAAGGCAGATCCTTCGCACTCTCAAGATTCTCGATTGGCGAACATAATACGTATAGCCACCCACACGAAAATCACGGTCAGTAGCAGAGAGATAGTGGTGCGAAATGCCACTCCGGACCATAATTATTGTAGGTTATACCAAAGGTAATCTTCGTGTTAAAGGCTGCTTTGATAGTGATTTTTCCAGTGACACCACGATAGAAGAGATGGAACATAATTCAATAATACCAAGGGGAAGTGTTCTATCTGTTCCCAGAGATCCATCGTCTTTATTGCTAAGTGATAGCATAGCCATGCTAAGATGATGAGAGTATAATCACAAGTACATAACAAAGCCACCAACAAGTCAATAATTCAAAAACACGCACTCGCGTTTCGGTCGTAATTAGCTGTTTTACGACACACTGTATCGACAGCTGGTCCCGAGGCGTTATGTCTATTGGCGTCGGCTGTGCCATGCTACTTTCTGGCTAATAGCTGGTGTTAGACGCTACGTTATTTAGCGATCGCTCATTGTCATGTCGCTGTGGGGATGTCTAGAAGTTCGCAAGCACTCACCTTGCGGTCTCCGCTAACCACGCTCGTGATCGGAGATGGCGATCTGTCTTCCCGTGGCGAAGCTGAGGAAAGAAGGAGAAGACACGTGTTTAGACTTCGGACAGCCGTTTTAGCCGTGAGTTTCGCTCAGCACATTAATCTCGGACGGGAAGTTTATAGCTAAATCGCAGGAAATTAATTCTGACTCGCCGTTTGTTGATTTAGAAAATTCAGACAAGAGCAACTGAAAATAAACAAGACATCGATCAGACGAGGATTTTCGCATATTGATTTGAATATTTGTTTTAGATTTCGTTCGTAAAACTTCTTATGTAGATTCTATGTTAGGTTCTACGTTTTAAAGATTAAAATATGACAGATTGAGTGCTCTACGAGCAATTTTCCAGATGCCTGGACACTAGAATGGAAAACCGAGCCTGACATACTGATTATTATATCTAAATAGGTAAACTACATGAAGAGCACTGGGGACAGCATAAAGGTTAAACATTAAAGACCCTCCTCATGAAATACAACCACTCATTGAGTAGGTACGGGGGTTCGGGAAAGTCGCATTCCTTTGCTTGCATTTTAAATAGAGTTTGCTAGTTCTATGTTCTATACTTAGTTTTCCCAAACGAGCTGCTTGACTGAGTGCAATGAGCGAAGTCGCGCCAAGGTTTTGCACCACCCACGACCGTTTCTGTTGAAGCGTATGTCTTCAAAGTTTAAACGAAACCCGGAAAACAATGCATGGTTTTCAACTCCCAGGTGTTTGCCATTTAAGCTTTTAAAAAGTGGAACGAACTCCGCTATTCACCCGACGCGTCCACAACAGAGTAATTATATGTGTTCGGGGAAAGGTTCTAAAAAAGAAGTCACTTAGCTATGCCGTCGCCAGCCGCAGGCGCGAAGGAACATCATTACGCACAGGGTTATGCTGAGTGGTTTAAATTTCCTTGACTTCCTGACCTAGAAAATGATTGCATTTCTAATGCCTTGTTTAAAAATATAAAAGTTTCAGCCATTAATTTTCCGGCCGTAGAGGAACTTGGCTTAATACGCATGCAGGCACACAGGAAACTACAATTTTCATTTACAAAGGGGATTTCATTTTCAACACGTGTGGATTTTTAGTTTCTGCAATGTGACTTCATCGCGTGCACCTTCAGCAACACAAACAGGCAATGTGGTCCTTTGAAGTTTTCGTTAACGTTTTAAGCCAGGGTCGCATTTTTTATCGAATAATTCGTGTTTGTATTTTCCAAACTAACGTTACAAGCACTTTCATGATAGTAATTGCATTAAAAAGCGCTGGATGGTTTTCAAACCACAGTTCAACGTCGTACATGTGGTGTAAATATTTTTTAGGTTTCTATTTTCATAGGCACGCTCGATAACCGCAGCTTTAAAATGTTTCTTCTACGAAAAACCAGCGCTATTTCCAGTTTTACCAAAGCGACTTCTGTTTTCCAGGAAGGTCACCGCCGTTCTTTGATCATTTTTACGCAAGGAAATTCCTTATACTGTTTCTTCCCGTTTGCAAATATTGAGCTCAATTATGACGTAGTTTAATTGAACGCTGAAGAGGCGAACAAAATATCAAACGTGAAGCAGGTCTGCGAGCGTTTGAGTTCATGATTTACTTTCGCCCTCTTGCGGAACGAGAATTTCAATCTAATTTCCTGTTTATTTATTGAAAAGAAAAGGCGTGAAAAGTGAAAAAGAATTGCCTAATTTCGTTCTGCACGTTTCGCTTTATATTATATTATTTAGTTTTATCGCATTTTGTAACACGAGACCCAGCCATGCATGAATTTCTGCACACATTTTCCGCGTCAGCTTTTGAGCTGCCCTACCAAAGGCGACATTTCGAAAAGTTCGCTCAACCGGGACACAGTAACCTGCATTATTGGCTTGATCTCAATTGAATTAAAAGTGTGGCTCGGGCTGCAAAAAAGGTCTAAATACGGGTCTCACACATCAGTAGCTCGTGTGATTCATAATCTGCTAGCCACCCATTGACTCTCATCCAGCTTCCTAGCTTCATGCTTTAATGAAAGAGACAAGTTCACAGAGAACCCGTACCATCCTATACACGAGTAGAGTAATTCAAGCATGTAAGAAAGTGCAAAATGATAACGCAAAGTTATTCTGGTTAACTTTTGGAGTTGATATGAAACTATAATTCTCAGATCTTTCATGTGTGCAATTATGAAATACAGGATAATTAGGGTCATTTTGCCTTTTACCTCTGAAATTACACACTTATTTTTGTATAATTGAGCAGAAAAGATATTGATTAAAACCTTCAACAACTATTAAAATTCACGCCATCTCGCACATATTTCACAATCAAGCATGTAGGCACACCAACGGCGGAAAATACGTCTCCTCACGAAAGCATGACTTGAAATAAATACACCATTTAAGCTCCCAGCCCGACCTCACAGGGAAAATTTTATCACCCAGGCGGAAGTGGCAAACATAGCGAGTCATATTTATCAGAATTATTCCGACGTTGTGCGTATAAAGCGCTTCCTGCCGGCTAAGTACAGCATTCTCTGAGGTGTCGCGGTGTAGAATTACCTTCCCTGCGCTCCATGGACTCTTGTAAACCGCTTTTAATTGCGTAAGTGCACGCACTCTTGACACTTGACGATAAAAACACGCGCTTCCTATATAAGTGCTGAGCAAGCAGACTTGACGAGGTCCTCTCAAAAATAATTAGTTCTTTACTGCGAAATGAAAGCGGTCGGCTTTTACCGCCGCGTCGCAAGAGCGCGAGACCCGATCCCGCATGCCGTCTCGACAACATTTGCGTGGAATTGGAACGCCCGTCCATTTCGCACAATCTCCCCCATTCCTAATTTATAGTTATGGGAGTCATTACGTGACGCCAAACTCTTTGCTTTTTGCTCTGTTAGGGTAATACCGTTGATTGCATATCCCCATTTCTTGGCCAAGCTTTAATAGTCTATAGAAAACTGATTTAAACTCGAATGAAATAATTCAGTATCAAACTGAACGCCTTAACCATGTAACCGTTCCCGTTTCACCATTGAATCCAAGTGCGTCGCGCTTTTAATGGGACATAAATTGATCCCAGGTGGGCGATCGTTATCAGCCGTCCGTGGTTCGTATCCTGCTCCTTCAATCACTTCTTTTAGTTGGCCAATCAATTGATCGAGTTCGTTGTTCAAGTCTGGACTGATTTTGACACATAGAAACTGGAGTGTGAATTGTGTTAGGTGCCGATAGCAGCTGTTTTGTATAGCTATCAAGGCTGATTCGGTCGAAACCGTTGTGAAAAGGGCATTGGTGATATTAAGCGGTATTTGATTTAGTTTGTTTGCCAATTTAACCGTTTTTTTTTAGTTGAAGGTAAACGGTTCAAGCAATTACTTAGGGGTAATTTATTTAAACGCTAATCGTATTAATTATTAAACTTTAAATTAACTCCCTGCTACAGCATGTTTTAAAATAGTAAACCACCATTTATCATAAATTTATCATATTTAATGAAGGTGGATAAAACGATAACACAGAGTGTTCGTGTTTGTGAAGTTATTGAATATCTGGTTCCTCGACAAAAATAAAACTCCCGTATAGCGCGTTGAACATCAGGCTTTGTGCTGGCAGGTACAAAGATCCTCGCAAACCGCATTATGTCCAGAAATTAAACCAATAGCTCGGTCTGCCAACGGCATTTGAATATGCGAGACAAAGCTTGGCTGGAATTAAAGCGATCAATTACCATCAATATTATATCGCTAAACCATAACAATTAATACAAATAATTCAATAGGCGCTCATCGTGAAATCGGCGCGAATACAAAGCACGTCTAGCACAAAGGTGTCCTCTATATATTGCATTAACGTGTCCTGGTTTAGATATTCATGCCGGAGGAGAGACGGATATTCAGAGCAAACATGAATGTCGTTAGCAATAGAGTCGCCCTTCTTTCCATGCAAAGCCGAGGACGCTGCAGCGGACCACAAGGATCCTGCATTGAGGATGGTTCGATATGTAATCGAATCCAGACTCGGAATCTGATAGCGAAGATGAACGGAATATAGAGTGTTATACAGTCTTACTCTTTATCCAGTGGAGCGCTGAGATCAGAAAATATCCGAGTGTCTTTTTTGCCCTTTTCTGTTTATTTAAGGTATTCTTTTTATAGTAACTATTCGGATGTAACATAACTGATGTGTATCTAACGTAGCGATGAGCTAAAAAATAAAAATAAAATGGTTATATTGAAAACGTTATTGCAAGAAAATTGAAAGAATATTCGAGTAAAATGTCTTAATTAAGAGCAAGTTTTTATTATCAGGTCAAAGAGCACATAAAAAAAAATGTTTTTGATGCAAACAATGTGAAGCATCTTGAACCTAGTATCCACCTTATAGTATACCAAGCTATACCCATGGGAACACGAGTAGACTCGGTCAGCGGGTTTAATTAATTAAGACAAACTACCCAAGAATTTGCATGACGGAGTTATGGAAATGATGAAAATTCAGCGAGGTGACGTGACGACGGCCGGCGAGCATGCCGGGAAACCTTCCGAAACCAATTACAAGCAGCCCGACGCCCGAGTGTTCCCTTCAAGACTCCGCGCGCGCGCGCGCCGTCGAGACGGATCGGGGACGACTGAAATAAACGGCTGGCTTCCGGGCGATACCCGTTCACTTAGAAAACGATGATGGCGTTTTGATAGATCCCAAAACCTATTATATGTGAATCGAGTGAAATTACAAAGCTCTCATATAAACCTCCAATCACGAAATGTTGCGCGTGATCTGCTACGATACCGCCTCTCCGGGATTAGTGTCTTCGAATTTCCCGAATTTCCTTTACGGTCGCGTGCAACACCTAGCACACTCCTGTGTACCCGTCGCGTTTGTTCCCGCTCCCTAATGATCCAGGAAGATATCTCACACTACCCGAAGATAAATTCGATCCCACCGTCGCCGTAACGTAATATCCGTGATACTCTTCATCTCACTAATCACCACAGCACGCGTTAATTAATCGCGTGTAGTATGGTAGCCGGCGGTACACGTTGACATATTGCGGAAGCTTCAATTAGCAGAGAAAATAACCTTTGCTCCGTGTGCCATGAGGAGTATGTTTGAAAGTGAAATACGTACCTACCCCAGCAAGCTTCTGCTGCATGCATTTCGGGGTTGAATTAGCGGCACTCGATTTAACGGTGTACAGTCAATGGTCTATGGGAATGTCGGGCTAATAAGTCATCATGTCATTCCTCGCATTCATCTGTGTGTATGACCGCGCCGTTCCGCTCACGTGCGTGCGTTATCTGGTCAATTTCGAATCAGTGTATCTGGTCGCGTAACGGCGTAACTATTGTGGTAATTAGGTGGCGGTGCATTTAATGTGCGTCTACGTGCGTGTGTGCTTGTACTGTGCGTTTAGTGTGCGTTCAGTTTGGTATGCGCGGCAATGGTGAAGTGCGTGTGAAATTAGTTTTTGTTTGATATCATTTGTAATTGCATTGAGATTAAAGTCACACCTCGAAACGAACTGAATCCGAAATACATGCATATCAGTGTTTAAAATCACCAAGTTTTTGGTTAAAGCTGATACCAATAAGCATCCTCACGAACAGACATTTTTTCTGCTTCGCATTCCCTCCAAGTTATTTTTTCTCATGATTTAAAATAAGAAAATTATCGAAAAACTAACACTTACATTTAAATAATAACTGGGCATGTCTCCCAAATGTTTTTTTTTGTTTTAACTAAGAGTTTGTGTCCGTCCCTCATATTGAAAGACACCTCTTTAAGCTCGTGGAAATAAATACAAGAACACCTGCACCATTAACCCAATTTCCCGCATGGAAAGTGGAAGACAAGGTCGATTGTCACCCTATAAAGCTCAGCTCGCAATTTGCTCGTTCGCATCACGGCGTTGCATGTCGTAATGGTGTTCAAGGACATGCGAACGTTCTCCTCTACCGGGGCTCTTACGGCTTGTCACAAGGACTCCGGGACGCAAGGAGAACACGACGAAGCCGCTACAGGAGCGACGGCTTTAACGACATACTTACCCCTCACTTTCGAATTTCGTTTCGCCACATTTCCCCCAGCGCCATCGGAGTTTACGCTGGCAACTTTCTGCGACGAAGGGTTGACTTGTGAACTGTATTCTTGCGATATCGCACATTTATGTGGATGTGTGTGTACATTGGTTTAATTAAGAGAAGAGCTTGCAACTGATTAAGGAAGCCACATTAGGGATATACACCTTCGCGTCGAAATCGCATTGCGCAGAAACCTTCATAAATTACTGCTAAGTTTCCGTTTTCATCAGTTAGGTGTGTTCGGATCAAAGACGAATCTGAGCTGCCAAGTAATCAAGTGAAATGTATGGATACTCTAACTAGAAGAAACTGAGTCTCGTTACTTTCAACACTGATTTGATCGTAAATGTGTGTTAAACTAAAGCGAGATAAGCTTTGTCCAGCAAGAGAATTCTAGCATGAAGTAAATGTCAGGAATGAAATGAAAATCGGGATTTTAAAATGTTCGATCTCGGTCAAAGTCATGAAGTCATGAACACATCTTTTTTGTTAAATAGATGGCATTCGCAATGTAAATTTGTTTCAATTTATTTCAGTAAGTGATTAAAACTCCGATTCTTTGGCCACTTTTCAGTATTTTAACAAGCTATGAAAAAAATAAAACCAAAAAAACAAGGATCGTTGCCAGTTTTCTTAATTTTCAAGGACCTAAACTAAAAAAGAATTTGCTTCTTTAGAGCTTATTATTCGTTTGCATCTCAACTTTTCCGCCCACTAACGCCACACTCGCAAACTTTGTTCACTTCGCGCGGCGGCATACCAGACGACGCGAACATATCTTTCCATTTACTCGAAATCTTCATCACCCGAAATTATGGACCATTATTTCTCGCGGAACAAACCTTCCAGCCATTTACAAAAGAAAATGGCAGTGATCTTTCACTTTCCACTTGATCGAGGACACGCCGCGCAAAAACATCGGGAACAACTTACTAGCGTCAATCGCGAATAATCCGGCCATAACTCAATGCGATCCTCATTTTCCGAAACATTTTCGCGGAGGACAAAAACAGGGTCCGTCTCGGCTCACAATGGAGCAGGCAGTAAGGGTTGTTGATGACACAACGTCCATCAGCGTCTGCAATGAGACGAAACCGCCTTTAATGACAACCGTTCATATACATCCTCGAGTATACGACCAGATAATACCATCTTCTGGAATACGGCCATGTCAAGTTAAGATATCTATTCACTTCGTCAAATGCTTGATGTACACAACCTAATACCTCCTCGTATATTTCACAAGGCAGCAACAATTGACCATGGCAACCAGTCTTGAATATTTTAGACGAATTCTCTGCCTCAGAGCACCAGTTCTCTGCTCACCACAATACATACAAGCATTACTTAGCTCGTGCATAAACTACGAATATTGTGTTAAGCTTAATCATCATTCGTCATGCATGTGATACACACAGTAGCACCTATATTCCTCATCCAACATAATTATCAATGTCATTTCGCAATTCCTTCTGTATACCTTGGCATGGTGTGATATCAATTAGAGCCCGCAAGAGCAGTGAAGTAATTCCACAAGACTCAAGAATAATAGATCCTTTATTTACATCCTTTATCCTCCGTTAATGAACCCTGCTGAGTTTGCCAGCTGCGAAATTTCGACGTCATACTCGACACAGAGCTTGGGCGTCTTTCAACCGAAGTCGCGAAATATTGCAACTTCTTAGTTCGTCTTGAAGCTTGCCGGGCGAGAGATTTCTACAATTTAATGTGTTTCGTAAATCACTTCCAGAGTCTTCGCGACGAAGACTTAAAATAAAGACGAAACTTTTCGAAAACTGTATCAAAATATGAAAACGAGTTCATTCAACAGTGAAATAACTTAATTATGTTTGGTGCGTTTCGTCTTTTGCTCTACGATTGCTGTGTCTTGCGAGAAGAGATGTCGTTTTATTCCCTTTCATGAGTGCCACTTAATTCCGAGTCTTTTGATTCAGAACCTGCTCAGTGCTGAATTCTTCGCCGACAAACTGTAACGAGCCGCCATTTTAGGACGAAATTACATGTCGCACAAATTAATCATGTTGAACATCGGAAGCAGAACATGAATGGCAACTACAAGACATTTTTATGATAAAGACGTAAGTATAGTTAGAGATTCTTTCTGTGTAGCTCAAACGAGATTCTCAATTTTATATTATATTGTATAATATGAAGGCTCATATGATGCTCATATAAATAGATATTTAATTTTTTAGTGATAGGGTAAGAAAATGGTTCAATGAACACTTTCGACACACCAAAGAAAATATTAATATTAAAGTAATTGAAAACACCGTTCCATCAGTATGGCTGCGTACATTTGATATTAATAGAACAGCGTAATAAATCTAGGAAATTGTTTCATGGGTGCCCTCCGGTGTTTGCTCAATTTTCCAGCTTGAACAGTTCTGCTACCTCCACGTCCAATATTTTACACAAGCAATTAAAATTCATTTCATAAGCCTGTTTTTTCATGATATTTTTTTATGATGCCCGGAAAATTGTTTGTACAATTGACTATTCATTGACCCCAAATAATGAAGTGGTCTGGATTGGCAAAAAAGATAATAATCGAGTTTCAAGTTATTCATGAGTCGTTACACACAACGAACTGTGTTCGACCAAACTACCCCTGTCATAATCAAACCCTGACCGCTCGCATGGTTCCAGAAAGCCGAACTTGATGAGCAGCTATTATTATATGAAACGCTTGGACCAAACAGTTTGCTATGTAAACTACCGAAACATTTTCGGACATAAGGTTAGGTTACAGATAATTATTTTCTCGTCAGATAACTTTCAGAGACGAGCAGTGAGTACACAAAGAGCGTACCATGCCGCTAATGAATTTCCTCGGGTATAGCTAACTGCATCGTCAGGCTTTAGAAGCCAGTCCTTGACATCAAAGATAATTTGCTATCGCGTGATAAATGGGGAGGCGGTTTGGTGCAGAAGGCTGCGGAAAAAACCGTTCACAGGGAGTGTTGAAGGAAGTGTTGAAGGAAGTGGATAAAGAAAGCCAAATGAAGGGAAACTGGAAGTCGATGTAAGTACTCTATTGGAGAGAGCAGTGCCATTTTGTTCTCTCCGAATGTGCCATGCTATTCTAGCGCGTCAAAGGCCGAAACGAAAGGGGTGAAATTTTATCGGAAAGCGTGGGTGTATTATCGTTACATTTCACAGTGTCTAAATATTCCGGGCCTGTCATTTTTCAATCAATGAGTGTTTTCGCCACTATCAGCATTTTACGTTATTTCTATTTCCATTTTCTGGAACGTCTAGATGAAGCAGGCATCGTTTGTAAACTTTTCGGAACTCTTTCTTTCAGTCGCAAGGAACTGGCTCGGTGATTGCTCAATGTCAAACACCAATATTAAGGGGTTGTGTCCTTAGGGGTTGTGTCCTTAGGGGTTCAGCTCAATTCACTCACAAAAAATCTGCCCTAATATTGAAATAATACAGGAGAAATGGATTCAATGGTACATCGAAGAGTTAAATTATCAGAAAACATTCAATATACTTGTTCATTTATTTTATTTTCTTTTTATTAGCGATTTTTGAGCTACTTTGTGTTATCTACGTGAAAATAATGTAAAATGATGTAACATGTAATGATGTAAATGATGTAATGATGTAAAATGATGTAGAATAACGTAGAATAATGAAGGTGATGTAACGTAATTTAATGAAATGTAATGTAACGAACGGAATTTAATTTTTTATATAAAATTGCATGCTATTGTTATTAAGTCTTACAGAACCCGTTCTCTTTCTAGGCGGCTGGAAAGTGTTGAGGAAATAAGCACGCTGTAGAAAAAAATTACTCTATTCAACGAACCTCTAAACACTCACTCGGAATTGTCCCGGACGCGTGATTTTCCACAATTTCCTTTTAAAGCTTCCGAACAATTGTCTACATGTTTTGCGACTTAAGCTGCGCTCCATTCATTTCTACGACCTTGCTACGGTCTCCCGTCCGTACGTGCCCCGATTCGGAACAGAAGACTTTGTGCCTCTGCCGCAGTGCCAGCGGGCAGCAACGTTGTTAGCATTACCTACACGCCCCAACCCCAACAGCATGCGTCCTCGAGGGATATCCGAGCCCCCAGACCCCCGGGGTAACGGTGATGTCGCGCGAAGGGTCTGGCAACGGAGCATCTGGAGGAAGGATATCGATGGAGTGATGCCTTATTGTCTGTACAGAAAGCAATCAGCGAGATGGCATCAGCGAAATTTGGCGACATGATTTTCTAATAGGATCGCCGGGTGGCAATTGTGAAGGACGTTTTGTCTAACGACGAAATACGCAAATAAGGGGCTTATGTGTGATTCGATTTTGAAGTGTGCTTGTGATTCGATTGTCATTAGCATATCATGTCTTTCTTTGAATGTCAACTGTTCACTCAACTGGATCACTCGTTGATGGATGTTGCTGTGATGACGAAGCTTTCACTAATTTATATTTGAAAGCCTGGAGAGTAAAGAAAATCGAACATATATTAGTAGCACAAAAAATAAGTCAACAAGTGAATTTGGTTTGTATTGCGACTTTTCTCCACTGCATTGAAGCCGTGAACCTTTTTGTAATGTGCTGACATTATTGCTGATATCTCGCTGTGTACTAACAGTTTTAATCCTAAAATTCAAAATAATTTAATTGGATTTGCCTCCTATCTAGCCAGCCTAGAAAACATAAGTCTGTATCCCGCAAAAATAATTTATGACGCAGAAAGAAGTTTTCACTGTTTGCATAAATGTAAAGCTGCTTTCTTTGATTTGTTTAGAAAACAATTTCCTTTGCGACGAGCCATTTTCATCTGTGCAAATATATTGGCTTATAAAATAGAATTTCAGTTCAAAAACTGTGCAAACCGCCCCAGACAGATTTTCTTACCCAACCGCGCCAAAGCAAAGAGCTGGATTTTCATACGGTGTCCTTCGGATACATTAAGGCACACAACACACTGTTGCTTCTGCAGAATAATTTATTGACTATCGATAATGCAGAAGAGAAATTGAAGCTTTTTGTTTGCCGAACAATAGCTCAGGAGAAAAAAGTTTTACATGGAATTACGTGAGTCGGGATGTTGACGGGCAGTTCCTCCATGTTATGCAGACAAGAAATCCGATACCGTAACACTATGTTACTATTAAATTATTTCATTTTACTCGTAGCTCGCAAAAAAATATCATGTCTATAAATACAATGGAAAAATAATTTACCGCTGACTTTTATTACCGTGTGGCAGACGGAATATAAGAGTCAGGAAATGGCTTTAGAAAACAGAAAGAAATTGCTACCGTGTTGCAACAAATGCTCTGAGGGTTGCATTCAGGGGAAGTATAGTAGTAATATGCCATTTAAACTAACTTTTCACATCTTTACCTTTATTCATACAAATCTGTTCCATTAAGCAAATATGTTATATTTCAAAAATCTTGCATAATGTTTCATACTGTATAAGATCTGCATCTCAGGCTTTTGACATCTGCTTTGACAAAGGTGCTGAGATGGCTGGGCAAATACGTCTTTGATTTGAGATATTTTTAAATTTTGGGCTAAAGCTCGGATAAAACCCATAACTACTAATTTTAATTAGAAATTCACCCTTATTAACCTACGTGGAAGAGCTGTTTACTATCTGCAGCATCGATAGAACAAGATTTATATCAACATATACGGTCAATGCAAAGTCACTACCTTTACATAATCACTATAAAATGACCTTCACTCGAACTGATCTAGAAACTTTCACATCTGCATCAACGCGTTTCGAAGGCAAGCAATTTTCCTATCGTAAAGCGAAGACTTGCTGAAATTACAAAATGTAATTAAATATCGAACGCTCTACCTAGATCAAACGATATTAATGCAAACGTCAGTTGAGCAGCTGTCAATATGTCAGTTGCCACGATGCTGAAATGAAAGAGGATCCATAATGTGAATGTGATGAAATATGGCACTCGAAAAACAATAGCACGAGAATCTGAGAAAATTCAATCGCAGGCATGGAGCTCGGATGCATGTGCCAAGATTTCCTTTCCATTCGCTATGGGGCGTGTTTTTTGTTTGTTCCTCTCGAGTACAGAGAACATCGAGAGACTCGAGTTGTGTGCTCTCAATTGAATTCGCCATTTTCCATGTTCGCGCAAAACATGTGCCAAATGGGCTAATTCCCCCTCGAACACAACAGGGTGCATAACCACGCGACCGACGCGGCTTGGCACAGACCGAAATGTATAATTAATTTCTGTGCAGCTGAGGCAACCCTACGCTGGATTTTAGAAAAGTGGTACATTTTTCATATTCGCGAAAGGCTTCTTTTCCGTTTAGCGGCAACACGTTTGTTGTTGATGAGTCAACAAAGTATCACGAATCCGGTGCGGCACAAAAATTGTACGAAAATCCATTAAAAACCTTAAAATTTTCGCTTTTTTGTTAATATCTTCGCTGAATTCGATGTGCCGTATAACAATTCCTGCTCATGGCACACGCTGAAAAGTGTATATACTATATTTCCTCCTTGTTTGTTATCTGTTTCCGACGAGTCGTTGGTTTGGTGAATTATGCAGTGTTCTCCGAACGTTCCGAAATTGCCAAGTAAACGTGCTTAGCCGTGCGCCACCCCCTAAAAAACGTATCGGGGTGCCACCTTAGTCCACCCCCTCCACTAGACTACATACCAATGCACACCCAGAATATAACTCATGCACCTAAATGCTAGCTAGACAAGACATACCCTCGCGTGCACCGCCCAGCGTATAACCATGTATAACTCTACCTCTCTCCGCTATTTCCTACACCCTCAGTAATAACTCTCATAGCAAGAGTCCGTGTTACAATAGGACAATTACAAAGCACTCAATTACACGTGTTTGAAGGAAAACGATAATGCATGCTAACTCTGATGTAGTTGACGTTTAGTGGTGTGTTAGCGAGGGCGTAACTCCTCTCGGACATTGCGATGTGCAGTTGGTGCAGCATGCAAAGCATGCAATAATCTACGAGTTCATTTAAACTGAATTTATTTCTCTTGCCTGCATGCTCAAGTGATATATGTACACAGGGTAGTGCTTTTTGGAGGGCCTTTAACCGAATTCTAGAATCATTGATATTCTGAGAAACGGTTCATATATAAGAAGCTTTTACTTCCATAAAGTTAAAAAAAGGGTACCTGCAAAGGAAATTCCCAAATGTGTATTAGTATCAAGTTTTATAGGCATACCTCGAAAAGAAAGGCGATAAATTTAAAAATGTAATCGAGTAGCTTTTGAAATCCCGAAGATTTAGCAACCGAATTTGATATAAATTGAGTTCCTTCTTTTTAAACGAACGAATTTTGTCGATACTCTAAACTTTACGTCTTTCTTCCAGCCGTAAAATGTTTGACCTTTGAGGTTATTTGAAAAAAAACATTACAGGTGACCTAGAAAGCCTCCAGAGCGCCAAATTACGCGAGATTGGATCGCGGGCTCGTCGTGGCGCCCGCGAAATTGTTTCACTAGACATGCGTAATTAGTTGCCAAGATGGAACAATAACTTTTGCAGGTGTTTTTGCTCGTCACGTTCGCCCTGCACCGTGCCGGTGAAATATTACCCTACGTGCGCGTTGAGTACTTTTTGACACCGGGAAACTTTCTAATTTCCTGGCAGGTACTTTATTCTGGTCGTGCCGCGCTGCACACAAACACACAACTCACTCATCGCACTTCTCGTGTGAGTGTGTGTGTGTTTTTTTGGTTTTTTGTTGAATAAATCACACAATTTCCCAAACCATTTTTTCATTTCCTAGCCAGGGCTAAACTACACACGTGCTGTCGCTCACAAAAGTAATTTGAATAACTTCAATATTCTTTTATGCTCGCTCTCCTAAGCGACATGATTTCATAGCGTTTCCCTGTGGCCGAACTCTATGGTCCAAAATGCTGAGGGGAAGAGGTATTTGCTCAGAGGTATAGGGTCCTCCTCTGTGCCACCTGTCACTAAACTGTCCGGCAATTCATGGGGCCACTTTTTGATCGCAAGTTCCCGTGCATGTGGATGAGACAGCCGAAGCATAAATCAAAGAGAATGGATTCGAAAAGGCCGGGGTGGAAGGAGGCCGATTAAATCTACATTTCAAGTTCCTACCTCGAGCACTCAATTTTTCCTCTCGAAGCATGACAAACGCACTGCGGCGTTATTGGAAATATATTTAAAAACTCGCATTAATTAATCACTTGAAATTTTTATTATAGCCACATTTTTGGTGTGTATATACTTAATTTTTGGCGTGCACGCTAAAAGTCATGTATAATCAATCAAACAACGACCGATACATGTTTTTTCTACTGGTGAAATTTTGATTAACAGAGCATTTTGACAAACGATCATGTGAACAAAATCAGAAAAAAATGTGTTATTGCCTATCGACATCCGATCTGATTGCTTCAATTTAAAACGGTTGTCATCATAAACTATCGATGTAAAACGATGATTGTAGCAGCCAGCGCGTTATCAGCACCGCTGATTGAGGCGATGCTAGAGCATCGATCGCAGAGATTGAATTGGAAGTGATTGCCATGCCGAGCGAGAAAAACATAGCCGCCAGCACGTGAGTAAGAGCGAGAAAATCACTTACCTAAGTGCACATGAGCTAGAAAACCTATGAGGCGATAGTTGGTGGTGTTGAGAGTGCTCGTGTGTGTGCGCGAGAGAGAGAGAGAGAGGGAGCTAGGGAGATGGGGTATCTGGGTGAGGGTGAAAGATAGCGCGAAAGGAAATGGGAAATCCACGCGAGAGCAACAAGTGCAGTAGGTTAAGTTTTCGTGTATCTTTATCACTTATCACGCGTCGCGGGGTTCAAGAACGTAAAGTTGCGTAATCGTGATTTCAGACCTAAGGTCAACCTTAAGTAATTCACTTGGGATCTCGGCCTCCTACCCCCACCCCCACCCACACTACCCCTAGGAATGTTATGGGCGGGGGGGGGGCTGAAACTAACCCCGTCCCAGTCGCTACCCCCACGCAAGTCATAAGGTCACGACAGTGCTTGGCTTCCACTTCGTGAGAAATACCAAGACACACCCCATTAAAGCTGGTGTAAGAACAAAAACTTAAAAGGAAATTCCGCTGGAATCTCTTCATATTCAGCGAGCATATTTGAGGGACATTCCGTGAAACGGCTTTTTCTTAGCACGAAGCGCAGCAAAGGTAGACTCTAAATCGGTTAAGTGTGTAGGTGAACTCTTTTGTTAATGATTTTGGAGTGTATATACATTCACCAAGCTTCGTTTGCTGCCCTATCGTCCATTTTTCCCGTAGCCAAAACAACAACCGAGCATCGTAGCCGTACTAGCGAAGTAGCACATGGTGAGCACCATATATTTTCTTCTATATATTTAACGTACAGGATGCCTTTTGTATACCACGGGGGCACTTTTGAAATATGAAATGCGTTGGAAATACAACGAAAGTGCTCAAGTATATAGGAACGAGCACATGTGCGCAGTGAATCGTGTTTTGTGTGGCGATTTCTGATTTATGCTATCCAATTCAAGTGCATGCCATTTGGAGGTGGTGCAAAGAGTGGAAACCACTGCTATCTCTCCAGATCTTGCATGGCTTGGCGGAAGCGCCTGCAAATGGGGAAAATAAAAAACATGGCTTGACCCAACAGAAGTCGGTGGGCTTTCATGTGCCACCGATATGTTTTTATGCACTAGACGTAGCGAGGCGCAAGCTCTTGCATGTTGACACGGAACATTGCGGGAATATTGCTCCTGTGGTGCAAATAATCTGAATTTCGAGTGACACTCGCTCGTGGATTTCGGGTATTCGTTTGTCGAAGAAACATGTTGGCTGTATAAGGTCAAAGCAAAAATAAAAAAGTTCATTACACCTTTTTATCGTGGTCCTAAATCACCGTGGGAATTAGTTTAATTGCGGTGCAGTAATTGTATCTCCCTATTAGAGTTTTAACTGTCGTGGGTTGCACTGGTTTACGGGGGGTAATGAGGCCTTGTGTGACAGAAGTTATGGAAGATTTTAGTGGCATTATTTCCATTTAAAGAGCAACATAAAAATGTTTGGCATAAAATAGATAGGATTATTCTAACGCAGCATAAAATTGCATGTCGTTGCGGAAGCTTAGGGATGCTGGAAATATTGTGATGTTTGGTGACACCTTCGCAGTGAATTCGGTAATTCACACATTACGACCCGTAGCAGGCGCGAAGCGGATTAAAAAAACGAAAAATATGCCCAGCATCCGATTCGTAGGATTTATTTTTCACTGTTTGATCACCAAAACGTTTTAACAGTTTACTTGCAAATTATCTACCATCAGAAGCCTCATCATTCTAAAATATTGAAATGGGAACGATCAAAATAGATTCTCATAATTTGGTTTCCTTGAAATTTAATTATTAAATAAACTTTTTCGAGATGCTTTTTGAATAAAAAAAACACCCAAAACAAAGCATAACGAGTTGAAATTAAATTGCTACATGCTCTCCCGTACCAATTGTCATCACATGTCCCAGATACGAAATTCAATAATAATAAAGCATTGTTATGTTCTACCTAAAGTTGGGGCAGATCACCTCAACGGCAGGAAAAAGCAATTTTCGTATAACTCGTAAATAACAGGGCCTGCCGGAAACGTTATGAAACAGCAGGAAACAAAGGTCTGAGGAAACCTGACGTGGAAACCAGCGGAGTTGGTTCAACCCAGGAAAAAGAGGCAGCATGCAAGCAAGACACACGACGTCTTCGTTGCGTAGGGAACCACCTTAATTTTCAAAACTCGATGCATTCGTCTTTCAGCCATGCAAAGTTTGGAGAACCTCTTTCAACTTCGCAGCCAATTTAAAACAAATTTTGATTTGTTGTTGTCAAGTATTTTGTATTTCTAGACGCTTCTCATCACTTTACAAATCCAAACTTTTCGACGAAAAGTTTGTGTCAAATTTTTCACAACAAAAAAAAACAAATAAATCGCTTACTCGCAATAAAAATACATTCAATCTTACGAAATTTGAAATACCACAACTTAAATTACCTACTATAACATCTATGTTAGGTTTTATTTCTTATTATAGGAACAGAAAGTTTTTCAACCGAGTGCAGATCTCGTCTAAATTGCGTTGTATTCCGTCCATCCATGAGTTTGTTGCAAAAGGTTACCGACACAACACGAAGGATCCTCAACTCACGGATTACGCAGCTGCCAGGAACACATGGACCACGGAGGCTGCAAAATGCGCTGGTTTATCGCGGACATTTATGTGAGATTTGAAGCAAAGGTAAGACATGAAAACGGCAGAGATATGTGGAGGAAAAAAGTCTAGCCATAGCTTGTAGCGTCGTATAGTGCATTATTTATTAAGATCATCATACAGGATCATGGCGTGCGTAAGGCTTCGACTTTTCACGGTGGGTTACGCACGTCATAAAGTATCTGGCGTACGTGCGCTGCTCATTCCGCCGGTTTCTCTAAATACAGCACAGAGATGGAATTTCACTCTCTTGATGCTACTCAATTTAGCTAACAGCTTAAACGAACAGAATTTAAAATTTCAAACTAGCTCTGAAATGTGCCGGCAATAAATCACTTGGTATTTAATTAAGTAGATATAGGATATATTTTTTACCAGCATTTTATGTGGTTGTCCGCATCGCCCTTCACCTTAGATAAACATTATGCGTCTTTTTATATAATTAATCAACTTCCAAAAGTTTTATCAACCATCTAGTCTGCAACGCTGGTTAGATTACAGCACTACAGTATCACAGAAAGCAAAAAAAAATCAGAGTATTTTTTTAAATGTAAACCTAACAATAAAAATGTATTTTCTTTGCGTTTCAGTCCTCTGTGAAGGATTGGAAAATCAACCGTTCATTTTTCTTACCATGACGACGAAAGTACTCGGGTATAGTTTACTTTTTCCTGGTGGCAGTTCGAACAAGTTCGCGATGAATAGAAGGCGAACAAACTCTTAACTCGTCGCGTCATAAGCCCTCAATGAGCTCGGCTAGAGCACTTTCCAGAAAGCAAGTGTTCCAGGCTTCGTATCCCGGTCAGGCACATATTTCACCCACTCTGCGCTCACCCACGGTGCGCACGCGCGCGTCATAAGAAGGGCAAAAAATGCAGCAACGTTGATGACGAACATACTTCGACGAGGTTGTTTTAATTTCTCGTTAAATATCCGGCATTTAATCAAGCACAATGCGCATTGTAAACGGTAATGGAAAACAGTTTCCCCCGTTCTAAAGAAAAGAAACCGGCGACAACGGATCTCCACCGCTCTTTGAATTTCACCCAGCGTGCCAAGGCAAGTTTTCGTGAGGGGGGAGATAAATAAAGAGACTATACAGACCTAACAGCAATGTTGTATACCGTCGCAACAGCATCTGATACCGCGGAAACTCTGGAGCCGTGCATTGAGCAATGCATCACCCCGCGCTAAGACTGGCCGAAGCAGCTTAAAGCCACGCTTAAAGCGTTACTCCGGCTGGGCTCAGAATGCCGCAACAGAGTTCGGACATTATTATTAAGCTGGCATTACCACAGACAGATTCTTACCAACCCCCCATCCCCCATCCCCCTCCCCGTCATGACAAGTCTGGTGTGAAATGAGTTTCGGTAATACGATGCAAATGGAAACGTACTGTGTCTTATCTTCTGGTTACCATTATGAGGGGGCGTGATCAAAGACGTCGTACTCTGGCCAACCGTCACTTATTCTAGCAATCTCGGAAGAGTACCAAAATAGAAAAACGGAGATATTTTAGCTGGTTGTGTTCCTTAGCAACATGATGATGACAAAGTGCAGGGAAGCGGGCCGCTCTCGGAACGTACTTGAAAAGAATGCACGTGGTTCATTTGTCAGGAGAGTTTTATGTTTCTTGCAAGTTTCAACAAAATGCTGTTCTTCAAAAAAAAATCGCAATAAATTATACGCGTGGTCCTGAAAAGTGACACTTCCCTTTCGTATAATAGAGCGATAAGTATTTCCTGACAGGTAGAAAAATTGAACTTCTTAAATTACGATCCGATGGTGTGTGTGTGTGTGTTTACTTTGGTTTTGGGCATTTCCATTTGAAACCAACCAATGAGCTGACATGACCATTTTTAATATCAACCAAATATATGTCTATCCTTAGAGTTGGTCTAGGAAGGATTAAAACCAATTCTGTAAAATATTTCCTGCGCACCGTTCGTGCGCTGCGGTCGGCGCAACATAGGCTGTTTTGAGTGCTATGTCGCGCATTCCTCCACGTTCCGCTTTGTAGCGCTCGACTTGTTCAACTTACAGAGATGAAAATGATATTTTTGGAAAGCTGATAAAATTTCCTGTCAGATAACATAACTAAATATTTACCCCAAAAATAACCTACCCCTAATGTACAATCATCCCCTAAACCGAAAAAAAAGTCACTTACTCATATTTTGATTTCGACGAAATTTTTACAGGTTGTAGTTAACAAGCAGATTAAGCTTTTCTGAAAGTCTTGTGGTGGTTTTGCCAGTGGTTAATTTTTTTAAAATAAAATAGTGAGTATGTATGAGATTTGCGTGCGTGTTTGCCGTAGGCCGTAGCAAGTAAGTACAATTTTCGGCAGGTACTCGATATTTAATTTCATTAATTTTTTAACAGGGTGGGCAGGACACTTGGGTGAAGCTCTCTAGGAAGTTTCGTGGTGGTTTTTTCATTTTTTTGTTAGTTTAAAAATAATTTATATTGCGTGGTACTTCATTACCCTCCCTTTCCAAGTACATTGTGTATCAGCGCTCAAAGTAACCATCGTTTTTGGCGGTTACTCTTCATTCAATTGTCACTGATAATTAAAATTATGTGCAAGACACTTGGGTGAAGCCCTCTTGAAAGTTTCGTGCTGGTTTTCTCAGTGGTTTTTGTTTTAAAAATAAGAATGTGAGTTTTATGAGATTTGCGCTCGTTTTTGCCGTTTTGTACGTAACGCCGTAAAAATTGAACAGAATTTTCGGCAGGCACTTGGTATTTTATTTCCAAAATGCAATAATGGGATGTGCCAATTACTTGGATGAAGCTATCCAGAAAGTATTATTGTGGTTTTCGCGGTGCTTCGGTGGTTTTGAAATAATTTTTACTGCAGAGTGTTTTTTATATTCATACAGTACATAATAAATAACCGTCAATTTTGGCAGTTACTCTTTAAGCCATTGGAGATACTTAGTAACAATATGTTCCGATTAATTGGATGAAGCTCTCTAGAAAGTTTCATGCCGGTTTTGTCATTACTTTGAATGTTTTTAAATATTTTATATCGCGCGGTGCGTCATTGCCCTCCCTTTACTAACAGCGCTCAGTGTAAACATCATTATAGGCCGTTACGTTTTATTTAGTGGAATTATTTTTAAAAAAATGTATGCCATTCACTTGGGTGAAGCTCATAAGAAATTGAAAGAAAGGTGGTTTTCTGAGTACTTTGGTGGTTTTTAAGTAATTTGCATCGCGCTGTATTGACTTTTAAACTCGTTCGTATGTATGCCGTTGAGAAAATCGCACGGAACTCTCTAGAGAGCTTCACCGAAGTGATCGGTACGAATTGTTTCCGAATAATTCCGATTGCAAAAAAGAAGTCAACCCCGCAAATGATGGTAACGTTCAGCGCTGTTACGCACAGTAGTTGTAAAAGAGGGCCAAATAAACTACCGCGCAATATAAACTATTTAAAAACCACCTAATTCCTGAGAAAACCAACACGAAACTTTCTAGAGAGCTTCACCTATGTGACCGGCACATATTGTTATTAAATGGTTCCAATTGAATGAAGAGTAACCGCCGAAAACGATGGTTACTTTGAGCGCTGATACACAATGTACTTGGAAAAGGGAGGGTAATGTCGTACCACGCAATATAAATTATTTTTAAACTAACAAAATACTGAAAAAACCACCACGAAACTTCCTAGAGAGCTTCACCCAAGTGTCCTGCCCATCCTGTTAAAAAATTAATGAAATTAAATATCGAGTACCTGCCGAAAATTGTACTTACTTGCTACGACGTACGGCAAACACGCACGCAAATCTCATACAAACTCACTATTTTATTTTTAAAAAATTAACCACTGGCAAAACCACCACAAGACTTTCAGAAAAGCTTAATCTGCTTGTTAACTACAACCTGTAAAAATTTCGTCGAAATCAAAATATGAGTAAGTGACTTTTTTCTCGGCTTAGGGGATGATTGTACATTAGGGGTAGGTTATTTTTAGGGTTAATATTTAGTTATTTTATCTGATGGGAAATTTTCTCAGCTTTCCAAAAATATCATTTTCATCTCTGTAAGTTGAACAATACGGGCGCTACAAGGCGAAACGTGGAGGAATGCGCGACATAGCACTCAAAACAGCCTATGTTGCGCCGACCGCAGCGCACGAACGGTGCGCAGGAAATATTTTAAAAAATTGGTTTTAATCCTTCCTAGACCAACTCTAAGGATATACATACATTTGGTTGATTTTAAAAATTGTCATTACAGAAATTGAGAATTTTTAGTCGACTTGACATGGATTTACCCTTTTTTAAAATCATGAAAAAAACTCTAAATGATAGTAATACACTTTACTTCAGCAAAGCATTTGTGTAAAAATGTGTTGATATGCCAGTGGTCCGAGGGATTAGAATTTTTTACAAACACTGTTTGGCTTGCCACACCAAAATTGAACGCAGCGTCCCGGCTCTCCGAGTCTAGTGCACAATGTGCCATCACCGTTCACAAAACCCACGGAAAAACATAAACATTTTCATTTCTAAAATAAATATGGGCTCATATTTTGGCGATGATCACGGCAAAAAAATACAACGCCAAGGCCGTTATTGTGGCTGTAATTAATAGAGAGCGTGATAAACGAGCAGATTGCTGCGTTGCGATTGGTCGAGCCTAGATGTGGAGGTGCCATGCCAGCGGGGACTGCTCTGCGGGCTGCGTTCAGGCGCGGCAATATATTTCTTTATCCACGCAGGATACCAGCGCTCACGGCGAAGAATGTACTTCGCCTGGCATCTTACATCACGATCTAATGTAGCTGATATTGGGTTTTGAGGCGATTCGTTTATTTTTATTAAAACCACGGGACATGAACTCGATATCCTCGAGATGAGATGAAATTATTCCCGACGACAGTTCGGCCTTGGCGATGTCAGGAAAATAGTTTCGTTACAGTTCACAACGAAATGCAGCTCTGTTCTATTATAACAGATTTCTTTGATATCACTTACATCCCACATAGATGCAGTTTAAAAACTTATACCACAGGGCATGATAAGACAAAAACAACTCAAATGTACAACATTTTTCTTGTGTGTCAAGAAATAAGTAATATGAAAGCCACAACATTTTATAAAAGTACAAAGGCATGCATTTCCTCGTCTCCATCACTCACTTATCTAAGCATATACCTGGGAAATTTATGATAGTGCTTGTATATATAGTACATACAAGTATAAGTAGTATATAAAATTTTTAAATTCTTCTACTAGCAATAAAGTCAGATTTACCATACGAAATCATTTTGTAGCGCTACAGTGATGAACGCTCTGCGCTCAAGACTAAATCCACGTCACGCATTAATTGCCACGCTGTTTTACAGCGAGCTCCTTAAAATACAAAAACACCACACATTGGTGGCAACTAAACCCTTATTTTAACTACCCAATTAATCCGATGCGTTGTGTCAAGTTTCCCGTGCCAGCAATTTGCCAAGTTAATTAGCTCGAGTTTTGGTCAAATAGTTGCGTGGATCCGACCACACCACCAGGTCAATCACGGGCCCGGGAAATACATGTCAGGGCCCGCGTCCGTGCGGTGTTCACCACCGCGTGCTTTATCTCTCAAGATCAGGACAATCATTCAAATGACTGCCTGATGAAAATACTCATCGCGTCGAACTTTTATTATCGTCACAGCTCAGCCGTTTGCCGGTAATCCGTGTCGCTGAAATTACTCTCAAGTTTTTTAATCAACGTGACCGCGAATCGTTGGCGGGGAAAAAAGTAAAAAATACATAAAAATTGTGAAACTGGGGGGTTTCTGGTTCGCTGATCTGAAAGGGTAGTTTCGCTGGAATTATTCCCGATTGTTTCGTGGAGTTGTTGTTAGCGATGAATTTGGGTGGCGTGGGATTAATCGAATTCTCTGCTCGATTAATCGAATTCTCTGTTCGATGAATAGGTGGTCATTTATTCACGAGTGCCGTGGGTTAGAGGTAGGGCAGACAGAAGAACTGTTGTTTTCAGTACTTCTAGAGGATAACAAACGTTTCTGGCGTTTCACAGTTTCACTTTGTTTGCACATGTGCTTGTAGGTAGGTACTGACAAATTACCTATACAGAGAAATTACTTTCGTCCACCTGCAGGTGAAAATTTTGGGTTATTCTAATTTTAGATACCTATAAGAGCTTCGCGTTGCATAATATGAAAAATATAAATTAGCTTGGAAAAGTTTTTGATGGAGAAGAGAGTCTAGACTAATACAGTATGAAAAACTCTTCTCCTTGATCAAATTATCTCGCCTGTTTGGTTCTTTCGAGTTTATAAGGCTTGTAAACTTTTTCGTTCCCTTCTTCCATAACTCTCATAAATTACGGATGTGTTCATTTTCTAGTGATTATGAGCAGGTAAATATATAAAACGAATAAAGTATATGTTTTACGAAATAAGCTTTTAGGAAGATATTTAAGGAATTATGGATTGGCACTACAAGTTGTAACGAAGATTCTTGGGATGGTGGAAATTTAAATATTTATTAAATTGAAGCTAAAAAAGGAAACTTCTATTGAGCATTCTTGAGAACCCAATTTAAATACCAATTCACCATCATTTTCAGAAGAACACCATGCATGTTATCCACCTAAAAGAAAATATGTTCCTCCAACAACAAAGCGACCGCGCATCCAGAGATCACAGGACCGTTGCCAGTATCAGCCATCTCGGCACCGGCAACCACGAAGAGCCTTAATAAGATTGAAGACGTCCGAAGACCCTCTCCGATCGCATCGACCACCAGGGAGAAATTTCCTAAGAGATTCCAATCTCTTTTGTAATGCGGTCTGACATGTGGTTTCTTTCATTAGTGCCACGGTGAAATCACAGACTTGGAGCAAACGAGACCAAAGGGTGGCTGGCTACCTCACTGATGGTCAATACCGGGAATCCGCGGCTAACTATACGTGGCTACTCGCATTTACTCATCCACCCCCTGGGAGTTGCGGATGGCGACGCCGTCGAGTTTAACACGAACGCCTACACGAGTTGATCCAAACTTATTGGGACGCGATACCTCAGTAAATTGAAATAGTGTTGTAACTTGTTTCCGTGATAACTATAAACATGTCCGAACGGCATCGGGTGGTACCACAAAGGAAATCCGTCCGCGTGGCCGTAAGAAAAGTTGTAATTATTCCAAGCTTTCAGCATAATTGATTAAGTCAGCGGGGAAACGACAAACACTAGAATGGCCAGCGTATTTTATGCACGTAAAATAAGTCTCGTTTTTCTCCAATTAAGCAGTCTGACTCGACGGGGTAATCAAGTTAACAATAGTTGCTCGTGCCGTTCGGACTCTTTATCTTCCGCTGGCCACCCGCTTTTTGGCCGCCAAGCATGGAAAGTTTGCTTGGTAAATACAGCGTCTTGTTTGCTACGCTTGCTTTATGAATTCAACATCGGTCGGCATTGGGACGGCATCAACTCTGTCTCTACAAATGATATTTACAATAAACCTTACAGCGTAGTAGCCATAATTGAGTAAAAGCATGCCTTGTATAAATATCATAATATAAGACTAACAAAACTAAAATTATTAAAATTATTAAAACAAAATCAAATAGGGAAAAGTTTCACAGCGTTATAATCATTTTGGAAAACAGAACTCAGACCTGGAAAATTAAGCATTATCAGTGGTTGCTGAATACAATGTTATGTTTGAGACAACCTAACCGTGAATATGTTTCATTTTAAAAACACTAAGAAAAATTTTGCCCTGGGAGAAATGATGAATTACAATTTAATTGCATTGAAAATGGCAGTAGAATTGAGAGAGCTATATAACTTGTTGCTGTTGCAGTAAGAAAATAGTCCGGTAATTAAACTAGTGAGAATTTTACAATTTTCCGCTATGTTATTTCATTTCCATGGAAAGTAATTTGTGCCATTTTTTTTAGTTGGTGGAGATAAGTAAAGATTTGTATAAAGATAAATTAATGTTCCCAGAAAATGTGTTGGGATCATACGTACAGAAACATACATGTTCTTAACAACGCGCACTTTTTCTACAGAATATCTCAGTGAGCGCAATCTATTATGGTCCAGCTACGGACAGCTCTTTGCTCCGAGTTACCGAGTCTAGTAGTAAACTGCACAATTTGCGCACAATGAAATGTATAATGGAGTAGCGGGTATCTGCCGTCGTATAGCAAACAGTTTACTCTACTACAGCAGCTTTGTTCACTTTGAATGTTAAGTAACCTAATTACCATGCCTCACAATCTGATTACGATATGCATATGTTATCCAGGCAATAACTTGTCAGAATTTTGCATTTCAAAAACCATCTAATGCGGAATTTGCCTCTAAATCAAGATAAACGAGGAAATTATGAAAACGTGGTGGCTTTGTTTTATAAAATTTAAGACAAAGAGTTGTAATTTGTAAAAGAGCGAGAGAAGACATTTCTATGAAAAATATCAGCCACTGGCAATTTAAAAAAATATAGGTAGTAAGAAAAAGAACATTACGTCACTACAGATGAAATTAATTTCTATTTACGATTGTCCATCTATTCGGGGCTATGTAAAATAACGTTAACATCACAAGTGACTAGCATTTCGAATGAGATGCTTCCTAGTTCCTACCAAGGTTGAAGCGAGTCCTGAAATACCGACATAAAACGATATCGATGCGCCGCGGATCGGTCCACCGCTTCGTGGGTAGATTTTCCCAGGGAACAATTTCCTATTTCACTGAACTTAATAGCACAAGGGAACACTTCAGTTTTTCCACCGTTAATATTTGATCTCTCTTCCCGCGCTCGTGCTAACGTTGGATGATATGAAGGGCGATGGATAGGTATACACACTGCGCGATTTTGACTCCAATTTCATAAATCACTCGACAATGCCGACCTTTTGATCCGATCAAGCCTGTTTGCATTGCAGAAGGTCCAGCTACATCTTTCCTCAAGAAGTTAATTACTACTTATAACGGCGTTTTAGGATGGGACTTGACTCAAAAACGCGTTTGCATTTCAATAAGGATTATGCAACGGGCAGTTACTTTCAACTCGAAACTGCTCCATATTCAAGTGCAGAGAATTTAAATAAGTTTCTTCGCAAATTTTAATTATCATTTCCATATTAAATGGTATTTTGTGTAGGAGCTACGCCATATTTTCTCAACTTTGCCTACTTCTCAAAATACATTTTCTTCAATTGGATATGGAATATTGCAATACGTGTTAAGCTTTCAGGATTGTTCAATTTCCAGAACTATTTCGACTTAATTCCACAGGCGGCAGGCGATTACAAATTATGAAGCAAACGCCAAAATCAAAAACTAACTCTCAATGCCCGTACTGTAATAACTGTTTCAGTGTCGATGAGGAACGCCCAAGACACAAGATTGGTACAAAACTTTGAAAACGATACAATCTCAAGTATCCACCACTTAAAGAAAGGACGAGGAAAATATTTCACTTACCAATGCAATTCATTTCAACTTTTAAAATACAGACTTCTTGTAATTAAAGAAACAAACAGACCAAACATGTACGATGGCGGAGCTATTTGGCCGGTGTAATTTCCCATTCCTGGACACGTGTCGAAACGCGATTCCGCCTCGGAATACAACTCCAATTTCGATCAGGGCAGCTAGGTGGCAATATCAGTGAAAAACCCGGCCTTCGGCGTCCAATCAATCATTGCTGGCGTCCCGAGCGGAACCTGATTTTCGAATAAAAACCAAACGCAGAAACCTCTGGGAGGTTCGAAAACGGCACACACCGAACGCAATATTGATTGCAAAATGGTGTTCATACAGTGATTTATACGATCTAATGCCGAAAAACGCTTGCCCGAAAAGAAAATACATTTGACAGTAGTGACGTATGTCGTGAAAAGTGCTGCCTAAAGCCGGCACGACTCGCAAATCTACAACTAAACGCCGAACGCAGAGTCAATACTTGCATACGACATGTGCCTAGTAAATCTCATTTGATTCGGTTGATGGATCAGATACAAGCAAATATATAACCTGCGACGTCTACTCATAATCTGACTAAGTTTTGATGGATGGATTTGGTGAGCGTGTTCATTATCCCTGTGGGATGATGGGGGATGATGCCATGGTGCAGGGAGCAGCACAGAAACGAGCGCAGAAAAAAGAGGATGATGTTCAGGTATGAAGAAGATTGAAAAGATGTGGGGCAAGCGCGCTGTTGGGGGAATTGGGAAAATGCTAATATTTCGTAGCGGTTGTCTGCGACGCGATCGATTTATTAATCGAAGGAGACTTTTTGAAACTTGTTTACTAAATAAGACGGCTCATACAACAAGTGTGGTGAGCGCATGGTTATATTGAGAGCACAGTTATAACGTCAATTAGCCAGTGGATCCTAGATAAGAGAGAGGTATGTAAATTGAAATTCATGACTATGTGTCAAAACATTTGACCTGCTACTTAAAATAAGGCACATTCAATTACTGTTAGCTTTGGTCAATTATTGTGCAAAATATGTAGCTAATTCACTACTTGGTCGGTCGAATCCCCCTCACAAATCATCACTGTAGCTCATAAATATTTTTGACTTTCAACTATTCGTTAAGCATGTAGTTATTTTCCCGAGATCTCTCCCCAACGCACGTCCAAAAGATCAAGATGCTCATTAAAGTTTCGCCGTTAAATTACAAAATATCCGCGAAGTTTCCACGCATAATAATTGTACAACTCCGCAGCTTGCCGCATATTTGTACTGAAAAACACAGAGAGGGAGAGAGAGAGTTATCCACAAGTTCACGCGCGCTAGCACTTGCAGCATTTGCATTTCGCACTTCACCACTCAGCGAGCAAAGGGAGGCTGAGACCGACCGCGGCGAGCAGTTTAGTCCTCGGCCGCTTCGTCTTTCAAAAACAAACTTTTTCGGCAAGTAAAAATGCCCAACGTTCACCACCACGAAAACTGACAGGCTATTTGTGCGTCAAAGTAACTTAAATATTGTGATCGCCGAGCGAAACTGTTCGTCTGTACGATGTGGTCGCTGTGAAATATAATGCTCAAATGATCGCATTGTTGCAAGATGTCTGCTCGGGCTCGCAGTAGTTTCAGGTCGGAGGCTGGAGACGAACGGCAGAGACTAGAGACCGGAGCAGTGTCTGATGACGCACTGATCATCATAATATGCAAAAGAACCGGGTTATGTATATACACATTGCTTTTACATCATCACATCATCGCATACCTAACTTCAAAGTAAACCATCACGGAAAAATAGAACAGGTTTTTTTGGTTGCAGCGGATTCCTTCGAATATTTCATTCAACACGATGCTTTAGTAGAGATGTTATTTAAACGATGGGCGTAGGAAATATAATTACACAAGATGTTTGTATTTATATTTCAGTTCTATTTACACGAAATCAAAAGTATCGCGCAATTAACTTCTGAAAGAGCCTTTTGCTTATGCAAAGTAATAATTGCGTTTTCAATGCTTAGCAACTGGACGGGCGGGAGTTGATTACTCTTTGGAAATTAACTCGGATGTAAATTGTGAGAGCGGGTGGATTCTCTCTCTCGCTGCGCCGTCAGCTTCCGAAGGAGGCTGGAGGATATCCTTGCTAATTATCGCACCACATGAAGGTGTGCCCATGCATCTGATCAACTACATGCGGTTTGCATTCATAAGCGTGCGATATATTTTACCTTGCCAGCCACGAAGTCTCAGACGTGGTTTTTGGGTTGCAAGCTTGTTCATATAAACTGCGCGTAGACCCTTATTTCATTCTGACTTCAAAGAATAGGTTTACAATCAATTAAAATCAGTTCTCAGAATGTCTTTAGAAGAGATTTTTTCAAAATAAAAATTCCACTGAGACACACTTCACTGGTGAGACTTAAAAAAAAATAGCGGAGACAAAATCACCGTTTTTTTAGTGTCATTATCGAATCTCAATCCATCAGAAGCATGTGAATGAAATCATTTACATATCTAATATCTAAATATTAATTTACATATCAAGGTTGAGCGTATCGATTCTATTTGGTCGCTTGAGCGAGCGAGCCGAGTTCGGTTCCGAGTTCGCAGCAGCGTGTATTCGCCTTACGGCCGGTCGTCGGACTGCGAATTCGCGTCGTCCAGCTTAGGAAGAGAACCGACGCCGACTGCCGGAGCCCGCGTTCCCGCGCAACGGCGTCGGGCCAGGCGTCGCGACGCCGACCTCCGGCTACGGCGTCGCGACGGCCACGCATGCGTCCTTCCACGCCGGGGTTGACAGGATTAATACGAAATTATTCAGCCTTTTTTGCGTTCTAGTTTGGTCAAAAAAATTAAGTGATGTCATCGTGAATAAAGTGTTTTTTTTACAGCTTTAAAAGCAGATATTAAAAAATATTTTGGTACATGTTAATAGCTGACAAAAAAACTCTAAAATAAATAAACCAAGAGCCATTGTTACCTGTAGCTTTTTTTGTTCTAGTTAGGTAAATAAATTTAGTGATGTCAGGTTTTTTTAACAGTTAAGAAGGCAGAATTTAAACCTTATTTTTGTTCCTGTATATAGCTGTAGCTGTTTTTGACAAAAATTCTCTCTATAAAAAAAACCCCGAAAGCCATCGTTTGTTCGTACCTAATAAAGATCTCAAACTGGCCGACTTCTTTCGACTGACAAAACAAAGAGAGTCAGAGCTCGGGCGTAATGAAGCACAGACAGTTTGTTGCGAACAGCAGCTAGCACCGAAACCAAAATAAACGCGGCGCGATTTTGCGTCCGCTCTTTTTAAGCTCCGTCGAACGTCGAATCGTAAACCGATGCGTTACGCGCTCGTTGATGGAGTCGTGCATTGAATATTTTATTTCGCAAAGTGAGACGGCAGAGTCGGTGAAATGGAAGTGTGAACTCGTGTAAATTAGCGGGGTGATTTTTAAAGCAAACATGCAATAATATGGCATGTCGTTTCCGCGCGTCAGTTTATTCAGCGATATATAGACATGTATAACTGTTGTGGGCGCGAGTCAGCCACAGAATGTGACGACGCGAGATGTTCGCAGGCGCACTCTCTGAAAGTTGATAAATCTCTCGCATCTGGGTAATGAAGTTCATTAAGAGTCTACATAGGTTGTAACCCGATACGATAACGAAAAACATAATAATCTGTGGCAGTAATCATAAGAAGCCACGGATTATAAACGCTGGCACTTATCTGCGACTCTTGCATAACCAAGATTAATCATCAAAATGAAAAAAATCTGCTTTTTCTCGATTTTCGTGATTTAAATGACACGGCTGGATTCATATTTGTCAGCAGATTGTATGATACTTTGAATCAAAGTTCTAGTGCACTTATTGGCTTTACTGCAGCACATTTTCAATCACGGCAAAGAATTGGTAGTACGTCACGTTATAAGCCGCTCTAATCCTGTGTCGAGTTTGTTGTAAACATTGCTGAACAGCATTCCGCAAGCAAACTTTCATTGAGTAGTAGATGCCGAGAATACAAATCAATCAGTATTTGTTTGCGATTAATTTTATTGATACCATCGTGTTTTTGATGGACAGTACATGGAACACATTTTTTTATTCGATCTTCTGGCGTGATTTTAACCCATAACATTATGAAAATTAATTTTTTCCACCATGGTTGAAATCACATTCTTGTGACGAACACTAAGAAATAACATGGTTGTTTCTTCAAAAAAGTCTGCCCAAAGAGCATAACTAGACTTAGTATGCAGTCATCGATGCGTCGTTTCACAATGCTTGAACGCAGACGAACATTTTAACGCCACAAAAGTGTCATTTTGAAACTTATCTGATTCCGAACAAAGTAACGAAATAATAATTATATTTTTGAATACGTACTACATATTAGTTTCAATTAATATACATCGATTGCATGGAGCCATGGATCGGAAACACTCCGTTGCCGATTTATTTGTTGGCTGTTTGCGCCTTCGCACTTTTCCTCTGCAATTTCGCGGCGGCTTTCATGTCTTTGGCGTTTTGAGCCGCAGCACGGGCTTCAACAACGCATCGCGGATCTCGGATCTCGGATGTCTGTCTTCAACATTCGTTTACTGTACTGCGGGTTGCAAATTTCAATGACTAGGCACTTGTTATAAAACCTAGAACAAACAAAAATTATAGATTCATCAGCGTCTACCAATAGTCACTCCCAGCAGAGATCGAGCATATATTTTTTCTCACTCACCAACAAAGGCGCGCTTCCATCTTCTCAAGCCAGAAGTCCTCGTTCCTTTCAACACGTTCGAATGTGAACCACTTCGTAGTGTATATAACAAAATAGCACAAAGACTAACGGGTTCGCATGTCTGTGCTGTATGAACTGTTCAATTAGGTATGAGTGTTACGCGGGCTTTTGCTATTTTCATTTTTTTTTCTACCCTGTATGCATGCTTGTGATGCAGAATAAAATGAAGATGAAATTGAAATTGAAATTTAATTGAATACAAACGATGATGGTTAGTTTAAGCAACATTGCTTTGTTTAGTGAATAAAATATACTTTTTGATCTATAAAAACACTCTGTCTCCACGGAACGAGCCGTCATCGGCCATATCTTACGCCGACTAAATTTTATCGCTAACTAGCGTCAGCATGCCGAGTGCCGACTTCCTAGAATCTCTTCTCTTCCGACTTGACAATCATGCAATTCCGAAAATTACACAATAATACAAAATAACTATATTTGTTAGACCCAAGCAAGCAATGAAAAATATCGGACACCCAATATATCGATTTTCATTATTATCGGATTTCCTTCTAAGATCAATACAAACGTGCGTAACACAAGTTTCAGTTTTAGAGCACTGATAGATTGAGTAAAGTTGAGTAGAAAAGTTGAGTGAGACCCACCCAACTAGGTTTACAGAGCAGTGGGTGAAGGAATGATGCATATTAATCGGTAATTTTCGTCGGATTTTTTCATTTCAACATTGCTTTTGATCTGCAAGCAGAGACGAATCCAGTCGTATCGATAAAACAGTATGAAACACGGATTTGTATCGATATCCTTTTTTATTAACTTTCTATTGAACTCGGTGTCGGGTTGTGCAAGTATAATCTCCACGAGTGTTTTTATTTCTCATGCTGATAACGAGGCAGTAAAACTGGAAGATTATTTCCATCGGGTCTAATCCGTGAAAGATTAGCTTTCTCACACGGAAATTTTTGGTAGTGCAGAGGTCCACGTGGTTACTTTTCCTGCCCCCTAAAATGTTCCCTATATTTATGAAAAAAAATCAGTGAATAGTTGAAAAAATTTCTAACACGCGATGTAAAGGCTCGTGTCGATCGGACGTTTACTTTGTTCACAAATAGATCTTGAATTTGGGACTTTTTGTGGGTGTTTTTTAAACGAAAACACCACTTTTCTTTCTTCTCTGGTTGTTTTATTTTCCATCCGATCTCAATTAAAATTTACTAGGCGGGTCGGAGTACTCTTCCTCTACACACTGATTTTTTTTCAAAAATATTGGGATCAATTTAGGGGGCAGGAAAAGTAATTACGTGGACCTCTGCATTTTAGGCTTTTAAGCTGACTTTAGCTGGCTCTTAAGCTCGGCGTAATTAAAAAGCCTCGGGTGCAGGTGGACAAAGTGATAAAAGGGGTGCTCCTTGACAAAGACAGCGAGTCGTGGCAGACTCTTTGATTCCTATGGGTTAAATGAGCGACGATTAATAATGAAAAATGTTCGTCCATGTTTGCCTTTTCTAAAGAATCAATTTCGAAAAGATCCCTGTGGTAATCTCGATGAATCGATCTCTGGTTTGATGAAAATGTTAATGAAGAGATTAACGTTTTGAGGCATTGATTCCTGTCTTTGAAGACAGGACTCAATATCAACATTGATATCAACATTGATATCAACATTGATATCAATTGAATCATAAAGTTCTCTGAACCAAATAGTTTAATAACTAAACCTATGAATACTGGAGTTTGGCATCATCAATGCAAAGCAAAGCTATAATTATGTGTTCGGTAGATATCAATGTAATTTCAATACCTGTACCGCATCGCATCCCCCTCGTTTCCCGATCAACAGGCCGCGATTCAAGATCTAACCAACAAACTCATACGCGCTCATACCATACAAAAAAAAACTTATCCCATTCAAAGAAATAAATATCACATGAAAAAAAACGCCACCGAATCCTCGTCGAACGAGCCCACTTTTCCCCCGCACGCGTCTTGTCACACAAATCACAATACTCGACGCATAGGTATCGCGTCACTGCAATCGTTCGGGTGAGTCGTTCCTCGATTTGGCCACGCGAGGCACGTTCCCAGCAGTCTTGGCTTCCGTCCCCGGCGCCGCCTTGTCATCCTGTCACCCTGTCGCACAATTGTCCGGTGCCACACCGGCGCCTCGAAGTGACACTAACGCCCCCCCCCCAGCCCGCCATCACACCGGCAACAATGCTTGATGCGAGACAATGGCTATAGTTGTTCCAATAAGGAAAGCTGTCAGAGGGACCGTAGGTGTTTTCTTTGTGGGTGACATCACAGAGAAAATGTGGAAAATAATGTGGCTTTATTGATGGTTGGATTTTGAAACGATTAAATGACGATAATATAATAGTGTTACTAAAATGATTATTATTAGAAACATCAATCAATAAAAGGTGTGTGTCACTTCTTATTAGGTAGGATTAAAAGCTAATTGAACTCAAATTCCAAATCCCACGAGCTCAATTAAGTCCAGACAATCTTTGGGAATATTAGAACTAGAAGTTTGAAATCTTCTCATTTGCACTTCCTCAGATGACTTATCTTAAGTAGCTGTAGATAGCTTTTGGCTATAACTATTCGATTTGAGAGTCAAATACCGTAAGAAAGATAATATGCAGGTAAATAATCATTTATTGATCGAATGGCAAAAGAAGACGTTCCAGGGAAACGTCGTAGATTATATTTTATTTAAAATAAGAAGAATGAGGTACAGCGTCATGAATTGTGTTGCATGTTTAGCGTACATAGAAATGTTTTGAATTATATTGTATCAGTCGTGTTACCGCTTTGCAAGACGATAAATAAACGAAATAAATCAATTTACCACCCTATTTCAAGTATTACCTCGGATGGGATGGATCGACGACCAAACCGGTTCACTGTTGGCATTGACTTCCTAGTTTCTCGCCACAGTTTCACAACCTGTTTAAATATTACTCTGTTGATTTCCATAATCCAGTTATAAGTATCCAGGTGAGCGATTTCATTACCCAAACACGTATATCTCATTCATACAGTGCCACTGCATGACCGCACACGTATATTCGTCTACAATTATAGCGACTCCTGTATTTACTCCAGTCTAAGCAATTTGCATCGTCAATCTGTAATGTATAGGCTTGCAAGTTGGGTCACAAACTAACGTACAACGTCTAAATCGCGTCCAACCAGACCGTGGCCTAACGATAACTGAATAACTACGCTCAGGTTTGCTTCGCGCCATATTCACTCTGAATAATTAGACGTCCACTAATCTAACTTAATTTCATAAGTGTGTTGTAACTTTATCAGTGGTTCCTAGCTCTAGGCAATGTCGGACCGTAATAACGCAATAAGTATGCATCAAGTCTCGAGAAGAATGTGCTCGACAATAACTAACTTAGCACCTCAATTCTCTCTGTTCTATAGTTGGACAACTTTCCGAAATCTGTCACAAAATTCTGTACAGAACGTTGCAAAATCGTGAGGTTCTTGCTAAAACAACTTTTTCTCCAACGCCCATGGCGCCTCACCAATAATTCATACAAATTTCCAATATTTTCGCATCATTCCTTATACATACATCGTGTGGCGCTAGACATGTTTTCTTTCTTTTAAGCGATAAAATATTGAATTATTGGCGAGGGTGGAGCCCGGGTGTAGCGTATGAGTAACACCAGGAATACTGATGTTCATTTCAGCTAGCTACAGTTGGTTCGGGTGTAACAATTCCCTGGCCGATTTCGAGTATGGAAATCTCGACTGTCAATCACGATTGCGACCTGTCGATGGCAATGGACGACACCAGTAGCAAGAACAAGTTGGCGTTATCGGAAACAGAACCACTAGTGCTCGCACCGAAATTCTACCTTAGAGATGCGAAGTAAGAGCGAGCGGCCGGAAGGTCCGCCCCGGCCCATATCGGGCACTTTTGGACACTAACGGACAGCAGATATATTTTGAGCCGGGATAACTGACAGCCGAAAATCTCTATGTGATAATTCTGCGGATGGCGGCTAAGGGTCGTGGCTGGGATGTTTCCAGGTCGCACCCTCAGTGGCTCGATCAGCCAGATATTCAGCCAGATATTCAAATGATTTCGAGATGTGTGTACGTGAGATTGCAGAGTTTGCAACCTGTGCTCTGCTGCACTAATTGAAGAGTGGCGCACTATAATTAACATGTTACTGGATCGGTAACATCCGTGTCGCTATGTGCGAATACGTGCGTGTGAATACTGCACGAGGATCAAATACGGCTGGAACAGATATCATTTAAAAAATTCAGAGTACATGGTTTTTTTTTGTACGGGGGAGGGGATGGTTCATAAAAGTATTCGGCCTGAGTGCTAAAAGCAGTGGCGATGGATTGCACACATGGTAGGAAATTTTTAAACGTGGGCTCATTTGTAAGAGTTTTTCTGTGTCGTGTTTGTGAGCGATGAAAACGACGGAGAACGATTATTCTCATCTAGCGAGTAGCGAGTAGGTAATCACGCGCATGCAGGGTAGATGGCTGCGCGATTCGCAACGCGCATCCTTTGATTCAACATGAAACAGACAACTTTTGCCCTCAAGTTGAGCTCTGGCGCGATTAAACGATGGGAAGTGCTCTTGGAAAAAATTCGTTCGTTTTGCAACAGCTACACGACAAAGCTTTCTTGGTGTGTGTCATACTTCATAACATTGGCATACTTTACTTCAATCTTCATACGAACTCAAATGAAAATGTAGGATGACATACTTCACGAATTTCACAAGAGATTTGGATTAATTGCGCTTCCTCGCTCATTTTTCGTCCGGAAATATTATATTATTCACTAAGAGCACATCCAAAACGTTAGAGTTTAATGCAATAAAAATCTCTTCAACGTGATATGAACTTCCTAAAGTTTATTGCGAATTTGAATTGTAAGAGTGCACTTATGAAATTTTTTGAAGATAAGCAGTCCTCCCAAATGGATGTAGTATTTTGTTGCGATTCAGTATCACTTGCGTATTACATTGCTTGTTCAGCGCGATTTGTTTCACAGTTCTACTACTAGAAATGTCGATAGTTGGCTCAGAACTGTAATTCATACCGCCTTCTCTGCTTATATCCGCTCAATAAATCATCCCACCGTTTATGCCCCATGTAATCCATTCAACTGGTCTAGTGGTGTATTACGCCAGTGTCGTATTACTTCACATAATTTACCAAACCCATTCCAAATATGTGGAATCTTTGATCAGCGAAATACAAGAACAAGGAACCAGCAATGTAATATACGTGGCAAATGAATTTATAATAATGTCTCTTTCATGTCAAAGTTAATATTGTCTTGATTAAAATATTATGTAACACATGGAGAAGGTAATTAGTAGGCTTCACACCTACTGGCTGTACCTTTGTAGGGTAAGTTTATTTCTTAATTAAATTTTGTTTTTTAATACTTTGAATTGAGTTCAGAACGCGCTCAAGATTTTTCTGGCGGTCATATTTTCTCTATCGGCATCAGAGAGTTAATCAGCACCATGGGATGAGATATAGGAAAATGGAAATGCAAGGTCATTTTGGATCTAAGACCGACGCTGCTCCACTGCTCTCATTTGCCAAGAAATTGGGATGCAAATAATGTAATGGCATCTCTGTGGCAGATGGGTTAACGACGCATCGACGGCATAGGGATTCTAATCATCACTTCCAGACAGGGACCGACTGTGTAATGTGAATCTTCGGCAGTGAAATGTCGTGGTTTCGGCGTATTTCCCTTCTGGTTTATTTATTCATTCATATGCCGTAGTTTTCAGTTCGATGGCACATAAAACAAACCGTTGTAAGCGGTTCTAGAGAGGAAAATTTCCACAGAAAACGAAATGACACTATTTCATACGCGGAATGTTATTAGGCCGATAGAGTTCATGAAATACACGCGAGTAGATTGTGAGGATCGTTTACTTCCGACTCGTTTCCCCCAGAAGTAATTTCTTTCTTTGTTTCGTGGAGCAGCGATTATAAACAGCAGGGACTCTTATTTGAACTCGATGAAATTTCAACCCGTTGAACCAATGAACCGGAAATATTCTGGCCAGTTCCCGACCACATGTCGGTGTTGTGGCCATCCCGACCACAACATGGGAGCATCGAGCACCGACTTTTAGTAGCTTCTGTTTCGGCGGGCGGATCCACGCGGAGATGGCAACCGAATGAACCGAATTTATTTCCCTCGACGACGAGATGGAAAGTATATAAGGCACACACAAAAAGATTCTTATTCCGTGATCTATGCTGTATTGGCCGGGAACGTCATGCTCTGATCTCTTAATGCATTTTTCCCATCTATACATTGATGCAGCGACAACCACACTTAGATCTCCTTCGAGCGTCAGAGCACTCCATAGAACATTCGAGGGTGTATCAAAGAAAATGTCTTCCAGCCAACAGCTATAGTAGCTCTCCAATTCTGTTCCTCTTCGAGACACGTCGAAGCGTACATACGAACGTTCGACCGACCGCCTGCCTGCCAGCCAGCCCGTTCTGCTCTAAGTCTCAATCCGGCCAGCTTTAAACAAGTTTCAAACGGATAACGTATCCCATAGTTTGCTCCCTTCAATTCCTTGCCTCCATCACGGAGACCGGGCTTCAATCGAATTGTATCACGAAGAGTAGGTTAGCACTCGGCCCGAGAGGAAGACACGCAGCAAAGAGCTGTCGACGCGACACCGTACCGACAGCGACAAGTTAATGTTGAAAAACAACCGCACAAAAGTAAGGTACTTTTATTGAAGATCGCTGTGGCATGAACTGAAAGGCTTTTTTTCGCCCCTGAACAGACTTTAATAAAAAATATGTTTACAGATGAAACGACGACTGAAATAGGATTGTCTGAGATCAATCATTTAGTGGGGGGTGAATTCTTATTGGGGCGAGATCGTTATGCCTGTGGATCGATGGTTATGGCCTCATATCTCATTTTACTGGCACTGCCGAGATGTTCGTGAGCCAGGAAGACGTTAAAGATACGCTTCCGATAGAGCTGTCGGTGATCTAGAAAAACACTATGTTCATATCCGCGCGATATGCGTAATATCTAGTATGTTATGGGCTTGAGAGTGCGGTAAGAATTCTAAAGCAGATTAAAGCTGTGCGACGAGGTGAGATTGTATGGAAATGCCCGCAACTCGGTAGGAAGTTGGGGACGCGCGCTGCTGGTAGTCACGAAGCTCGCTGGCCCGTTGGGTTTCTACACGAAACTTCCATGATAGTGTTTCGAATTCGCTCCGCCTTTTAGGTTTGGAGGGAACACGCGAATTTGTTTTTTTTACGGGTGATCCCTTCCGATCTTTTGCTATTCAATTGTAAATAATTGAAACATGAAACGTGTTATTATTTGGAGCTTAAAGTTCGATTTTTAAATGTTATCATTGTAAGCTATATTGGTTTACAAAGGCCAACAAAGATGGAACTGATTGAAATATAATTAAAAATAGTGCAAAGAGTGCCTTGTATTTTGAAAGTAAAACTCTTTGATATAATTCGTTGGGACTTTGTGGGGGCGTAAGTGTGGGTTTGGTGTTAAAGATAAACAGTGTGGGAGGTAGTCCCCACAATATATTAACAAATGTATACTTTTTTGAGCGCACACAAACCTTTTTTCAATATGCATAGAGGGGTTGCGAGTCGATTTCTGCTTGAACTCTAATATGTCACTATCGAGAACAGATATGAAACAGATGAATGTGTCAATCGCACTTTTTTCGTGAAATGTATATTTTTTCCTTCCTCAGAGCCTATCTTCATATTTCAATTTATCTTTCACGGAAATCCACGAAAATCTCGATATTTTCGCGTATGGATTGAGATATTATTATTTCTTCCCTTGTCTGCTATATACTAAATGCCTTCTGGTGCCTTCAATTTCCCGGCATCGTAAAGCAAATAGCCGCAATGTCTCTAGAGGAAAGCATGCGCTAGCTATGCTAAAAAATACCAAAAAACCGTCGTCGATCTGAAATTGCTCCAGAACGATTGTTTCCTCGCTGAAAAAAGTGCAGAAAGTGTTCGATCAAAACACTTCTCTTGCAGTGTGACGCAAAAAATACTAGCCCAAGAACACAAATTAAAATGTCAGAATAATTAAAATTTATGACGGTTTTAGATAAGTGCGGTAGGGGGACAATCAAGCTGCAGACACCCTGTCGAGTCAATTTTTGATAGAGAACAGCTTCCAGCTCATTTGCAATTCCCCTGCTTTATGAAGAAGCTATCCACTCCCACAGTTTTCGCACTACTGTCAAGTAACATTACATCAACGCTGGTGAGTGACACCGATACAGCATAGCACAGAGCAGCAAAGCAATACATTATTTTATTAACGGTCACATTTTTGCAAGCAACCCTTCCAGAGATGTCGCTAGAGAAGCAGCCAAAACCACCAGCCTCGCATTCTCCTTCTCCAACGCGTCGAGTCGGCCACACATTTCCTCCTCCTGTTGACGCTTCATTTCGACCTCGTGTTTCAGCTTCTCGATTTCCTTCTCAATGGTTTCCTTGACATACGATTCTTCGAGAATCAATATGATTTCAACATAATCTTCGTCGGCCAAAAGTTTCAACTCGTATTGCAAATCTGCTAGACGTCTTTGAAGCGAGAAATATTTCTGCTTCAAGAACACATTGTCTGAGGCGTCTCGAGCTGATTCCTCGAGCAACCCAACCTCTTTGACTTTGAGCCTCACGTGATCAAACAGCGATATTGGCGTAGGCAATAGTTTCTCGCACGCTTGTCGTTCCTTAGATTTCTGCGCAGATACACTTTCGCCACCACGCAGCTCCCAATGGTCGCAAGCTGTTTTTGATTTCACGCATATTTTTCTGTCGCCCCCTCCTCCTACCGGGAACAATTTGCCCGGTCTTTTAATGCGATTCGGTACAGTTTTTGGCCGGCTTTTGATACCTGCTTTTCTTTTCGGCCTTCTATGTACGATCGGCTGTCCGTACACCTCGTACCACGTCTTTGATAAATATTTTGGCTTTGAGAAAGATGTTCGTTGATTTCCTCTGTAGCCGCTCTCCTCCCAAACGTTAGTCGGAGCGAAATAGTTGTACCAAATGGGCTTGGGCATGGTTTGGGTTTCGCTGAGTAGATGTTATTAGCGATTAAAGAAGTTGTTACTCTGGTTACGACTTATTTTATCTGTAGATTGTTATGTAAGTGAATGTGTTGCGGCTTTAAGTTTTGAAATATTGTTGTGATTAGTACAGTAATTCTTGGAGATATGTGTCAAATTGCATGATGTAACTTTACCCCGGGTAGACCAAAAGCCCCGTTGGATGGGTCGACAGCTCCTTTAGGGGTAGAAATCCCTGAGATGAAGGAAGGAATTGAATTGGCATCAAGAGAAAATCATTATTACGAGACCAAGCGGGAAATAAGTACAATATGCGTTTTGTTAGTAGTTAAATGGAAGGGGCGCGGCTGATGATCGTTGCTAGCAAAGGTAGCTGTGACCAGGAGGGCTGTTCACGAAGAGTTCTCCACTTGCTGCAATCGTTTTTACAACCGACTCAAAATTATTTATTTGAACTCGTATTTGCTCAAATCGGCAGTTTTCCTGAAATCTCCCAATTAGAAAAGCGCAGTGAAATGGCCAATCCAATTGAACTGGATCAAAGCAAGTTTTCTAGCAGTGGACGAGTAACACCGAGGGTGGTACGGCCTTGATCAACTTGACCCAGCAGCTACGACGGCTCAAGTAATCTCTTGGGAACGCGACACTCGCTGTTTTCCTGGCGACATGCACTTTTTCATCGCTGGCGAACGGCAACTTGCGCTTACAGAAAAGCGCTACTTGCAACACGAGTAGCAAAAAGAAGCCAAGCTCGGCACTGTTGGATCACACATTATAGATAAGATAAGATGATCCACAGATCCCATGGAGATTCCCATTTCTCGAGTAAAGTCTCATGAAACTTTATCCTATCTTTTCAATATAAAATGTATTGCACATTTTTGTGTTGTTTTTTCATTAAAGTTTCTCTCTGAATAGGGAGTCGGTCTAGCAGCCAGATAAAGGTATTACTGTTGGAAACTTTAAAAAACACACCGTGGGCGAATGCAATTGAGTGATGCGCATGCATCTGAGATGATTATGTATAGCAAGTGGATGAAACAAAAATCGATACTTTCTTACTTTGTCATGGGAGTACTTTTCCAATATGCACGGCATAGACTCAAGTTATAAATTTGTTCGCACGGGTGTTGTAATTTCTTGGCAACCGCGTTGGAAAATGGTTTTCCACGAGTCAGGTTCAACGCTATTCAAATAAATACTAATATACTTCTATTGTTGGATTACAGACAGAAATAATTTCAGTCGTCGGAGTAATTCACATGATTTCTTGCTTGGAACGAAGACACAATGGAATCTCCAGACGAAATATTCAATGCACCCATGCTTTTGCATAAACACATTTCATAGCGCACCCATATCTGGGAAAATTACTTCACAACACGTTATAAAATCGAGTTCGCTGCTTGAAATTACATTTTATCCTTATTTTCTGGCCTACTTTTAGTTTTTTCTTCATATAGCAAACATCAAGCACACTTTTCAATATAAAATCTCAACTGGCGATTGCGATAAAATTTATAGTATAGAACAGTCCGTAAGACACAAGCATACAGTTTCAAAACACAAAAGAAATCACGTCTATAGTACATGTTTTCATTAAGAGGTAGGTAAACCTCGACTGGAAAATACACTTTCTTAAGAGTCTACATAGGTTGTAACCCGATACGATAATGGAAATCATAATAATCTGTGGCAGTAATCATAAGAAGCCACGGATTAAAAACGCTGGCACAAATCTGCGACTCTTGCACAACCATGATTAATAATCAAAATGAAAAAAATGTGCTTTTTCTCGATTTTCGTGATTTTAATGACACGGTTGGGTTCATCTTTGTCATCAGATTGTATGATACTTTGAATCAAAGTTCTAGTGCACTTATTGATGATTCTGTGGCGCATTTCAATCAAGGAAAAGAATTTGTATGTGCGTCATGTTTTAAGCCGCTCTAATCTTACTCACATAAAAACGAATGAATATTACCGAAAAAATCGATAATTTTCATCCGATTTTTTCATTTCAACATTGCTTTAGATCTGCAAACAGAGACGAATCCAGTCATATCGAAAAAACCATATGAAACACGGAATTTTATGATTTACCTTTTTACTGACTTTTATATAACCATGTGTCGGGTTGTGCAAGCATAATCTCCAAGAGTGTTTTTATCGCGCATGCTGATAATGAGGCAGTAAAACTGGAAGTTATTTTTCACCAGGTCTAATCCGTGAAAGATTAGCTTTCTCACACGGAAAATTTTGGTAGTGCAGAGGTCCACGTGGTTACTTTTCTCTGCCCCTAAAATGTTCCCTACATTTTTGAAAAAAAATCAGTGGATAGTTGAAAAAATTTCTGACCCGCGATGTAAAGGCTCGTGTCGATCGGACGTTTACTTTGGTCACAAATAAATCTTGAATTTGGGACTTTTTGTGGGGTTTTTTTAAGCGAAAACACCACTTTTCTTTTTTCTCTGATTGTTTTATTTTCCATCCGATCTCAATTTAAGTTTACTAGGCGGGTCGGAGTACTCTTCCTCTACACACTGATTTTTTTTTCAAAAATATTGGGATCAAATTTAGGGGCAGGAAAAGTAATGGCGTGGACCTCTGCATTTTCGGCTTTTAAGCTGCCTTTAGCTGGCTCTTAAGCTTACTGAGTGCATCCGCGCAACATACTTGCTAAAAACAAACGATTGCTGCAGGACACAGTAATTTAAATGCGCCACGTCCGATGAAAAATACACCAATGTCAATTCTCCCATTGGTTTACACCAGCTCGCTTACGAAACCGGCAAATAAGTTTTCAAAGTAATAATATGCATGTCAACTATAGAAGTAATTTGTCGTTGCACGCTGCAAAATTGTTGTGCGGCGTTCGCATTACCGCCCGCAGCATCGGAATTGGGAATGTAGGTACCTACTGGTGCATAAGTACCTAAATATAGGTAGAATGTAAACCCACCGCAATTCTATTAGATCGTTTCATTTGAAAATGCAGGTGTAAGAGGTTCCCCGAGTAAAAGGGATTGTTTTTGAAATGTATTCCTAGTCGCTTTACAGAGGGGCCACCAGTGTAATGTAATAAGTTTATAGACCCGCTTTTCTTAGCATAAGAAAGATAATATTTTTACATAATTTCGTTTATAGAAATAATTTTTTTTTTTTGGTTTAATTTTTTGACAGTTACTACTTCAGTTACTACTACAGTTAGTACTTCATCGTGGCTGAATTGAAGATTTGTAGTCAAATTCCAGGAGTAAAATTATATTTTTTTGTAATAATAATGCAGATACGGCAAGTTTTTTAATTTCTTAGCTCAAAATTGAAAGAAAGCCTTCTATTTTCTCGATGGGAAACTGCAAACATTCGTAAGCTCGGTATAAGGTGTATTTTTTGTTGTCTCTAGAGAAACTTTAATGAGGCAATGGCAAGATTTTTTTCTTGTTCATTGGTTGATCAATTTTGATATTTGAACCGTCAGATTTCTAGAAATAATTATACAGAGAGACTGGAGAAATCAAATCTAATTTGCACGAGGAAAAAAAAAATCCATCAAAATGTGTGTGACGAATATGGAATCAACTTGCAAAATCACCATGGCAAGATTTTATGGAAGCGAATGTAAGTAATTGGCCCTGGAACTATAAGTTCAATCTGCAGAACGCTAATTAGCGAACATGCATTTACATCTTCCGAAAGTCTGTCGGAAAATGCAAACAGAAAAGAGTCGGCTACGCGAGTCACCAATTCATTAGCATTCAACCGACAACATTCAACATCGCGCCTAACCAACAAGTGAATACTTAACCATATTTCTTAACATCTTTGTTGGGTGTAAAACGCTTTTTAGCTATCATGTCCCGATTATAAAATGAGAAATATTCTTCCTTTGCCATTTCCGTACAAAACAGCTTGACTATAATCATTTGGGTATACGTGGAAGCCAGTTGTTTAAGGGAGATATGCTATTGCCTTGCATCTTGAAACACAGAAATTGTTCACCAAAAGTTGGCGTCAAGAAGGTCTATAACATGACATCACGGTACGTTTTCAATTGCATATTGAAAGCATCAAAATACGTGAAGAAAAAAAGAAGGAAGAAAATAAACGTTTCCATGTGCTTGCTAGACAATCCAGCGTGGAACGGTTGAGGATATTGTGCTCGCAGTGGAAAGAGGAAAATTCCCCATTCTGGTTTCAGGTATAACGCCATGTGTATAGTATACAGGAATACGTGCTAGGCTTTTGAGGCCCCCAAAGCGGCGAGATGAATTTTCCCTCCACCCTGTGCAACGCAGCGCGAAGTGCGTAGTACACGAATTCGGACAATGGCTTGCGTTAGATTCCCCGCCAGCCTCTAAAACTCACTATTAACAAACCAATTATCCAGATCGCGCGCTTCTCGAGCGGTGGTCTGTCGCTGGCACTTGCCAAGAGTCAGCTTTCCGCGTGCTCCACTCAGGGATGCTGCTGCTTCATCCGCGTTAACCGCTACTCGGATGGAAAGAACATGGCCAACGTCGCTTTCTGAGCGAGAAGAATCGCTATCAAGGCAAGGCTGTCAATAATGGATATTAAGGACAAAGAAGATGTGATAGACGATTAAAAACGCCAGTCTCATGGTTTCTCGACTTTTTTTATGAGCACACCATTTCTCTGACACCATTTTTGAGCTTCTTAGGTCCCTAAAAAATTGCCTTTAGTTGCTTAATTTATTCACTGCAGAATGCTTTGTTTTATATTTGATTTAAACCATGAGGCCAAGGCTTCTGGGCGTCAGCAAGAATTAGATTCGTACGAGGATAGGCAAAGATGGTCGGTAACATGTAATTAAATGAATCAACTGATAGTCACTCTAATTAGAATCTTTAATTTGAATTAGTAGCACATCTTAAGACATTTAAAACTAGGAACTCTGTGTTTTTGACCTTTGAGAATCTCTTTCGCTCGAGTTTATTCTACCTGACTTTTTCACACACATACATCGGGCGCTTTCTCAGGTTGCCACCCACGCAGCCTATAGATCAAAGTATATATAAAATCTAAACTGAAATCAAATCACCTTTTGAAGTAAAGCTCCGAAGACGAAGAGTATCACTTTTCAGAGACTGAAAACAAAGTTGAAAGCGACAAGCAGCTAGGCTACATGTGTGACTCGAGACAAACTTGTGCGTTGACTGATGTTTCTTATGGAAGTCGACACGTCCGCGCTTCCCCGGTTTGCCAACCCTCCTCCACCCTCACGGAGAGGAAAACGCGGGCTAACTTGACAGCTGTACGCGAGGCCTTTCAGTTATCGCACGGATATTGTTGGTTTCGTGCGATATAATAGAGTGCTTTGAGCTGGAGAATAATGACGACGAATCGATGGTACAGAAAGCATCGCGGCACTTTGTATCGAGACTCTGCTTGCGAGTTCTCATAGTTCCTTTTAGTCAATTGAAACATTTTGGAAAATGATTCGATGAGCACCGCTTCTAGCAAACGCTGTATCTATAGTTGAGCGTGGAATAATCATGTTTTCCATTACCTAGATAGTAATGAACTGATGTCTCTGTGCTGCAAGTTTTTGGATTTATTTTTCTCTTTTGTTACATATAAATTTGAAAATGTACTATTAGAACAAGTTGGTTACGGAATTTACAGAAAGTTTGATGTTAACATATTTTGATTAGAGTTTGAAAGAATGTGAAGTATTACGCTGGGGGGAGTGATGCCAAGTAATTGGCATTTTTGTCTGTGTATCTACCAAAACATTCACAACGTAGTGTAATACTTATACAGGATATCTTAGTTACAAAATGTTTTATTTGGTCAAGCAATGCTCAGAAGTGTACTGAAGGATTTTAAAAAATCCGATGCGGAGGTTTCCGCATTAATATGAAGCAATGTTCACTTTTCTCAAGGAAGAAAATTAAGAGGGAGCAGATGTGATCGAAAAGAGCTTTCATGGAAACTGTGTAATTATGAAATAATATCACTTCTCGCAGAAAGTATGTCTATATTAAGTTAGTATATAATATAACTTGGATCTCGTACTCCAAATCCCATGTTCCCCTGGTACGAGACTGAACTTTCTTAAAACAACACTAGCAAGTAGAAAATAATTTAATTGGATATATTTTCTGGATTATAAATAACAGACGCCGGTTCTTAAGCAGTGCCCTGAGGAACTTCATACTTTATGAAAGATTTGATGCTTCGTGGATAACATCCGACCACTTTAAATTTTACCAACCACCAGTTGAAAGCGTTCCTAGGGATCCGATTTGTTTCATGTACGAAGTGAATTTTACGCAAAAAAATATATATGGAGTTTACCAGAGACACATCTTTTTATTCGTACCAAAAACACACCTTTCGAGTCAATACGCCATAAAATCACTTGTTCAAAAACCGACTACTAATGACGTGCTTTAATACTCTAGTTTATCAGAATTGAGATAGTTTATAGAAGGGAGCAGTGGATAGGAAACACCATGATGGCATTAACGCAAAAAACGTAAAATTTCTACCGTTTTTCAGCTTCTGTAGCTGTAGTGTGAAACAGCCGGCCCAACTCCCCGATAATATGCATAATTCCTCACATAAATAATTTGCCCACGCGATATGTAAAACTATTCCCTACCAGATTGCGCCAACGAGCAATCAAACCCATCAATAATTCAATGATTGATCACCACCATCAATAAAATCAGTAAGCGGATGGCCTAAAACAAAGCGTTGATAACAACGAGAATGAAATGATACTTATGTGGCTTATTTGGCCAGATAATTATGCAAAACAGACTGCGAATTGATCTGCATTTGATTTTGGCAAATTTAAAGCTAATGAAGTTTGTTTTTTTGCTAAGAATCACGTTGGATTCAAGTTAAGGTCAATTTATAATGATCTCTAGTTGACATAAAAGAAGGTGGCATATTTTCCACTTATAAATCAATAAAACACCGTTGCTTTTAGGAGTTGCATTTGAGTTCAATTCTTCGTAATGTAGTTGGGAAATAATAGACCACAAAAAAATATTGATAATTCGATAACATTATGCTCGCTATTTATCTAGCTTCTGGTTGCAGCACGTTGAAGATTTCAGTGTTAGCAAACATGTCAATTAATCCACGGTATTACAGGCAATTAGATGATTGAACTGTCGACTACACGCCTAAATAAAATAACAACACCATGCCATAGTAAATGGTATTAAGTCCAAAGTTGTGTTTGTGCATTTAGATGCATTTTATTAATGATAAGCTGCAGCGAGCAGTGTAGATAATTAGTATCATGGCATGCATGCTGTTTGATTCCATGAAAGGCTTACAACGAATGCACGGAATAGGAAATAAAGCAATGCTTTGCATTTCCCCTGAAGAACTGTGCATGTATGAGTTATGTGAATGCATTGCATTTTAGATTATTATTACCTATTCATTTCAGTATAACGGTCCAATGGAAATGAAAATAAATTAAATTCAAGAACAGGAGGTTGAAAAGAAAATTTTCAATTTTACTGAGAAGAAAGTGCTATTGTAGATCATATGTTTGAGTGAACATGATGAATCTGAGGCATTTGTACGCCAAATGAGTTAAAATTATACAATCGTGGATGTTATACCTTTTCATTTCTTTTAAAAACGCAATGATTTCAATGGCCATCTCTTATTTATATCATAATAATATAAATCCAACAGACTAAGTACCAATTAGACGATACGTATTTTTAATAGAGATAAATAAGTAGTTATAAAAGTTAAATTCATTCGCATTTCCGTGAAAAAACACTATAAGAAAAAAATCTCTTTGTGGAAGGATGAGTTGAAATACTTAGACACGTAGTGACTTACAACAGAACTCGGCAGAATAAAGTTCATCGTATAGAGAGGCGAGCCAGAAGAGCAAGTTATTCTGAGCGCTCCGACAGAACTCGTTCTTGATGTTGCAAATCACCAGATTATGTTCATTGTGACCATCGAGTGCATTTTCTGGAATAACTTTCCAACGGAGATATAACTTTTCGTCTTGGAGTTATGAATGAAGGAAATAACCTGGGAAACAGTCTAGTTCACCACAAGAAAGGCCAGTTGCAGATGCTTCTAATGAGCATGAGAAGTTGTAAAGATAGGTATGGTACAATAGAATATCTTAGAAGTGGCACAAAGAAGATCTACGTTTATATTTTTCAATTCCAATCTCGGAAAGAAAATCATACTTTTAAAAGTCACTATGTGCATTTATGAAAATTCTTACCAAAAACACCAAAACAAACAAGAATTATGTCGTATTTGTGCAGAATATCTCTTATGGGAATTACAGAAAAACGTGCACTTCATAAAAACTTCATTAATCCCAATCATTAAATCATCACAATAATGATTGTTTAAGCAGTCACGTGACAACTGTAAGTGATGTTAACGACGATTTGTAAGATTCGTAAGTGTCAAGCAGTAAAAAAAAGTATACAAAATTTTAATTACCCGGAAATTTACGATGTAATTATTTGACACATTTTTCAAACACAGTTATTTATTTTATTTTATCCGTCCAGGACCAAGATTCACCTGCAGCTTGGAATGAGGAGAAGCATCTGAGCGTAATGATCACCTTCTCCGGGAAAGTTCACTCCCCTGCCCGTTCACGCGAACTCAAATACACGGTGCATTTGGCTGCTACAGATTTAGTGGCTAATATCGGAAGTTTCAAAGTTAAATATCAAGTTCGTGTCGACTGAGTCGACCAGTGCAACTGCGATTACTTGCACCCTGAGAGATCAGGGATGGTTCACGGAATTGGTGATTGCTTGGTGGGAGCTTCAGTAATATATCTACTTCGGTGAGTATTGAACAGAGCATCGTTATAAATTGTGAGGATGTGGAAATGGGCCTAACTTATGTGAGAATTGTGACAGTTGGGATTGCATATGCTTGACATTTGTATTAAATCGTCTCTTGTTTCAGTTATAATGGATAGGCATGTTTTGAACGTTAAAAATACTTCACTAATATATGAAACAGCCATTTATAGAATATAACATAGAGGAATGAGGAATTAGTCGTAAGAAACCAAGTCAAGCGGTTCTTAAATTTGTGACTTAAGGTCAAATAGGCTGATTTTCTCATGGTTTTCCTGTTAGATATTTTTCCCGAAAAAATAATTTAATTTATCTATAATTGAATTAGGAGGCATTCGAAAATAGAATTATTGAAATCAATAGTTCGTCGTATGATTTTTTCAATAAAACCACGTGTTTATTTGTTTCAGAAAATATAAAAATGCTTAAATAAATATGAGACACAAAAATATGATCAACTGAAAGCCTTTTCAATGGCACGGTTCCCATTCTGTATTCCATAAATTTAATTTCAATGTTAAGAAAATATAACAACAAAACAAAGATAAATGATAAAGCAAATATTCTTTGGAAATGTGTAGAATTTCCAGTTATTTCACAGCATATTAGAAAGATGGCAGGCAAGGGAGTCCCGACTCGGTTTATGGGAAAATGCATCTCAGAGATTTTAATAAAACTTGGGATGAACTTGTTTTCTTAGTCAACACACGCGGATGACATAGAAATAGGAAGTCTTCGGATGGAGAGTTTCATTAAAGTAGGTACCATTGTTGACATACTACGAATCGAACTTTGCATTGCCAACTAGGTACTCACGGAGCTCGTAAGAAAACTTGATAAAACACCCATTTTTATCCAACTTATTCGAAAATATTTTCATCGCATATTCAGAATGAGATCTTGAAATCACCATCGAACTCTATAGTATTCCACATTTCCATAGCAAAGTTAGGTTATTAATTTGGATATTCAATTATTATTGCCACAAAGTAAGCAGGACAAAATTTCGAACCAAATATTTGTACACACATTGCTGCAAAGGACAGAAGATGGAAAAATTACCATGTTTGTATTTTTGTTTTGACTTCGCCTGTATGGTAAACTATTTACAAATAAACAGCCTTTTATTTTAAACTGTTGGGTGACAAAAATATTTAGCTGTTAAAATATACCCAGCAGATACCCACTTTAATCGTGTTTTCTTTGATATTGATTTAATTTTGAAGCCAAAATAATTTTCACATTGTTTGTGACATTTGTCAATATTGCATACATATTTTGTTAAGTTACAGTACCAATTTCGGTTGAAGGTTGGTAGTTCACTAGAAAAACGTAACTTTTTGGTATGGTCTTCTTTTGCAATACCTGATAAATCGATGTCTGATATGATTTTGACCGAGATAGATTTCTTAGGACCGAACAATACATCGGACAATACATCTCACTCCGCAGTGAATAAGAAAATCCTAGAATGCATCAGCTATTACCATGACAATTGATCCACCGCCATGACACCAACATGACAAAAAAAGTAAAATTAACCCCTTTCTATAAATGACGGCAGAAATGCAGTCCTGTCCAGAAATTCCACATGAACTTTGAAACTTGCCGTCTCAAGCAAGTCATGGCTAGGTCAGCTTTATATCGTCAACAGTCATAATCGATTATCGTGCCGGTAATTCTAATCCCGCTTCTGATCTCGGTCGTGTAAGACAGCGCTGTTTTAGAAATAAGATAGCTTTTAGATATAAGTCCGCATTTCGTTGAAAAATCTGTGGAATTATTTGCATCAACGAATGTACAAATTCTATAAAGATTTAAATCCGAAATTTACCTTGGAATGCATAAAATTTATTTTTTAAATATTTTTGTAATAATATGATGAAGCCTAAAATAAATTTTCCAGCAAATGCATTCGACTCTACGCTTGACTTTCCGCTTAGTATCGGTTCATACTTAGTATCGTCGGTACATACTTAGTTTCGGTTCATACTACGATTTTTATAGTCCTTGAAATATTCATGTACAAAATATGCCATTTCAATTTTACATTATTTTCTGATGGAGGATCTTAATACTTACTTTATCAGTCGTCGGAAGTGTTGCGGTAGTCACAGAAAAATGTCTCAAACAAGTGTTCAATTTCTTACAGGAAAATTTAAATAAGGTATTTGAATCCAAAAACCCTGGCCAATTGGCTTCGTCTCTAATATGAATTCTTTTATCAATTCAAATTCAACTGAATATATTATATTAATAAATGATTCCTAAGTTCCAGGTCCTCAAAGGAATGACGCTGTATTGAAAGCAAATAAGGCTCTAAGAAACGAAAATAGGAAGGGCGTATAGTTGAATATTTCTATAAGAACGATCATCATCCAAATAATTGAGCTTGCTACGAAACCCGCGCCGCTATATGGGTCACAATAAACTACAAAGACGATCCGAAATGCTATGCATCTATTTATTTATTTGGTGTTACAGTGGATGATAGAAAAGTAGCGCCAGATATAAAATGGGAAAAATGATTAACAACACTTTTAAAACATTTCACGTCTGAAAGAGAAATGATTAATTTGTGGGGTCCAACTAATCGGGCATCACAATTTAGCGGAATTAATGAAGCCCGTGCTATTTGAGAAAAATCCTTTTGTCCCAACTTTCAGGCGCGTGGTGACTGAAGTGGGTGTGAGTGAAGGGCGGGGGTTGCAGAGTTATGCGTGGTATTTCCAAACATCAACGCGTTGTCGCCGTTGTGAACAGAGGGAGCCTCTGATGATTGTACTCATTAGCAACATTTAATCGAACGGTAATTAACGTTGAAATATAGACAACGATTATTTCCAGTAATAAAGAAAAATATCGGATTCGAAAAGTACACGGTTAAATATTATTCCAAATGTATATTTGGTAAACACTATGGATTTAAAATGTTTTAATTCGACAAAAAAGTACTGGAAATCTCCAACCATTGGCTGATACATAAAATCGATGTAGTACTCACTATGATAAGAATCGCATGAAAAAATGCAATTAATTGCTATACATACATTGGCCATTTTGTGAAAGCACGGACAGTCTAATTAAAAGAGCTTATCGCTGGAGCAAATCATCATAAAAAGTGGGGAAATGGAAAACGGCTGATGCTGCGTTCGATCGTTACGTGACTGCTACCAATATCTGCATGCAAACACGTGAATTTCCGAGTTTAGTAAGTGCAACTCCTGTAACCAGCATGCGAGTAAGCTGTAAACTAGTTCATCGTTTAAATCCAGTTGACGATCGTAAATATACGTATCAGCGGCGGAAATCAAATATCAGTTGATGTCTACGCAGTTTATGAACTGAATAAATGTGAAACGGGGATTATAAATTAAGTACTTGGAAGCGCGCATCACCGTATACAAAAGAGAACAAATATTGCCAAATGATTTCCGTTTGGTATCTTTTTGGGTAAATAACTACAATATGAAGAAATACTAAAAACAAACTCGTGCAAACCATAAGAGACCAAAAGTTTTATAAATAATATTTTGAAAACTTGAAAAGCTGAAATTCGTAACAAGAGTCAAAGATCAACGATAAATAAAAATAAGGCTCAAATGAGTTTTTTAGCGTTGCATTCGCCTTATAGGTAGTGTCACTTACATGAAAAAATACGATTCAGTAAAAAATATAAAAGGCGTCAACGCATAGTTCAGGAGGTACGAGAATTACTGCTACTTATCGTTTTAATTCCCAAGACCATCTTTATAATTGACAGTCCGATAAACATGTCATTTCCAACTACCACACTAATATTAAACACCAAGCCAAACCGTTAGGGTGTACGTCGACTCCCAGCAGTAACGCTCGAAACGAGGCTACGCGGCGAAAACATCCAGCCGGCGGCACAGGGGGCAAACTACCCCCGCGCAAGGGATGACAAGCCTCCCCCCCAGCCCCCAGCCCCCCAGCCACCAGTCCGTGGCGTGTTTCGGGCGACCGCGAGCAGCGAGCACCAACATCGGTCGCTGGGGACGCGCATTCAACAGTTACCGCCGACGCCGACGCCGACGCCGTCGCCGACGTCGCCGTCGCCGACGGCACTTGTCATAAAGTCGGGGTGATCATTTCGCCTGAATAGAGCACACACCTAACATTCTTTTGGCTAACCGACAGGAACCTTTTAGGTAGTTACATTTAAAAGCCACCAAAAATGGAGTTTTATGCCGATAAAGAAGGTTGGATGGTTATATGAAAGAAAAAAAAATGTTGAAGCTGCTTGTGTCGCTTTGTGTTTTGCGGCGTGCTGCCAGGGGCAAACCCGTAAAACACTTTCATGTAATCTGGGATTGTGAGCTTAAAGACAATAATCCCGTGAATGCAAATCGAACTTTGTGACCTTTTCGTTGCGTAATATAGTATAAGGAACGTAAGAGTGGAGGTGCCAAGTTTTGGTCTGCGGGCTGCGTTTAGGGGCAAATTTAAAAATTGTTTAATATTAACTCTAAGATTTGGTGGAGTGCGGCATAATATTGGATTCTTACCCCAACTGCGGACTTTCTTGCAATTTTGCTGCGTATTAACGCAATGGTGAAAAAAAGTGGTGGAAGTGCCAAGTTTTGCTCTGCGGGTTGCGTCAAGGAGCATGCGCTAAATCCCATCTAGTTCAAGGCTGAATTCTACGACGCTTGCAAAAAAATCAAATTCCTCCCAGTTGCAGAGAGAGGCGTGGATATTTTTCACACAATTATGATTGTGGGGGCCTTGAATGAGGCAACAGATCAAACTATTATTTGGAAAACATCAAGTAATTAAAAATACTCAGAAAAAAAAATATTTTAAGACTACAGCAAGAAAAGGTAGCAGAAGTGTTGAACAGTGCCACAAGCTTTGTAAGGTAACTATTATGTTAATGCACAGAGTTTCAACTACCTAAATGTAAATGAGCTGTGTAAATCGTTAAAGCAAGCACATTTTATAAGCTTCCTTCACATCATTCACCCATTTTTTATCATAGTAACTTCAATGCGAATTCCCACGAAGGACAACTCAGTTACGGTGGTCGTGTCGCTAGTGTTACGGTCAAGGTGTTGCCTCAGCGACCAAGGTTACGGCTGGTTGCGGCTGGTTACGGCTGGTTACGGCATCGGCGGTGACATTTCGACTGTACCCCGTGGCACGAACCTGCGTGCCAGTTAACGGCTAGCTGCGAAATCTGTGGCGTTCCCAAGAAGCTGATTAATTGGCTAATAAAATCACTGTTTTATTATACTTAAGACACGTTAATGCTGATAGCAAACGTGCCTTGTTTTGCTACCTGATCAGTGCGGTTATTTAACGAAAATAATTATATTCTGATGCAAGGATTAGAAATTTTTGATGTGATTCATTATTCGTTTGAGATTTGTTGCTTTCAAATATTGATCACTTAAGAATCGAGCATTTTTTATTATCTTGGGTTGCATGCCTTTCTTTACTCATGCAATAAATGAAAGTTCAATATCTCAGCGCATATCCTGTCGTTTTTCTACGCGAATTTCAACAAAGAGGCTTTTCCTCGAAATGTATCACTTTTGATACACTCGGAGTCTTTCCATACTTCTATTCGAAGCAATTCTCGACGATTTATGTTAAACTTTTTCGAACAAAATCCCATCTTTTATTTACTTTGGCATAAGTTTCGTGCGACAAAGCTGAATCCATTCGTCCTGCTGCTGCCTTGTTAAATCTACTTTTAAACTAAGCCCTGGCTTTATGAAGCCACCTCCCTCTCCCTCGGCGCTCGCAACAAAAATTAGAGAAACGTCGATACACATTTATTGCTCCTGGCTTTCACGCACGTGTGCCATGAAGTATAATCAGCCCCTGGAACCTCCAGTTGACGGACTGTCGTTACTCATCCTCGGGTAAAGGTGACGTTATCTCCGATAAAATTAATTCGGTTTCAAGGGCAAAAAAGCTCTAGAATTGGAGGGTTGCCATGTTTCAATTTCTGGATATCGCTTCGAGTTTCAACCATGCGTTTTTTCCCTACAATTTTCTATATATGTTTTTTTTTCTGAGGTCGTTTTTTGTACCAATAGGTTAGCCATTCTAATGGAGACTGAAAAAACTTTCTACTCCCAGCAGTTTCTTTTCCAATTTTTGTGCGTAATTTGAGGCTGTTAAAAGAACGTAAGAGTGTTTTCTTTTGTCTAGACGCGTGCGGATCGAGTGTGTTGTATTTAGATTTTGATTGTTTACATTATACTACTATATACTACGTCTCGATCTGTAGAATTCACAATTCTCAGGGGAGAAAACTTTCATAAAGAACCCCTTACCTCTCGACGTGTTTAGTTCCTTTCAAAGCATCAAAACAACACTTAGAATAAAGACCAAAGCATGGCTTGGAGACATATTATGAAGAAAATGATACTGCTGTAATCGAATGACATCAAGACATGACATACAAAAGTTAAGACTCGGAGTACGTGTCGTTTCTGAGACGTCAATTCGTCTGCTCCTGAGCAAAGCGGGCTTCAAGCAATTCTGAGCTAAACAAGAAACTCCAACACATTGAAATTGATAAAAGCTTAATAAAAAGCATTGACATATATGCCAATAGCGTGTTGTAACGGCATGCAGTACGTTAGCGATTGTAGATAGCTGATACGCCGAACGCTGAATGTAGTATTTGCATCGGGTCTGTCTTGTGGCTCTATATTTCAAGTACCTACAACAAATCCCGGCTTTTGGGAGCATTCATCACAAACATAGCTCTTGTTATTTTTAAGGATACTTCAAAATATGTAATATAATCTTTATCCCAAGAAAATTCTGGGTTGCTAGTTAAAATACGGTTTTTGTAAGCCTTGTAGATACTTTTTCGAGCAGACAACTATACGATAGAAAACAAATATAAATGTGACATAGACCTTTCCTTAAAAAACCCATAGGGAGTGAAAATGTATTTATTTTGTGACTTTGTTGTAAAACGCCTCCCGCCCAAAATGATTGATATTGCATGTGATTGCAGTGGTTGCAATACTCATCATTGTTACATTTAGCTCAGTATGCTTGTCGGGCAATCACTTAAGGGAAAAAGGGTTAAGCGAACGCCATTCGTATTTAATTGACCTCATAAACAACGTATGGGTCATTGAAAAGTTAACGTTGCACCAGTAGTAGTCTGTGGCAAAATTACAAGTAACAACCGCTTAATTGCAAACTGTTAAATTTAATTAAATTTCAGTATTTTATTGTATATTTTAACTCACTTTATACATTTGCAGACCGACGACCGCACAACATAAAACCCAGCTAGTCGACAACGAATTAGCAAATGGATCATAAACTGTTGTCAAATCAACAACTAACTCTACACTATAGTTGCGTGTCAATAAGTAACTTGGATTATGCATCAAGGTCGTGCTCTGTGCTAAACTCTTTCTTTCTTTCTTCCTTCCACTTGAAAACTTTAGTGGCACGCGAGAACAACAACACCGCGTGGCATTTAAAACACGTGTCGTGCTTGTTCAGTCCGGTGCGGTGCACAAATTGAACGAATTGCACGCTATCCACGCTATCCACGGGCGTACATTGAACGTAGAGACCGACTCAACGCTATCACAAGAGAGCAGTATATTGTTGCTCGCTTAGGGACTAGGTCAAGGTGTCATGGAAAAATCGAACATGATTGTTGTCAAGCATTGTAACTGTTTCAGACTTGATGCACAGCTGCTCTAATCAATGAGAAAGGATTGCCCCGTTAGCATTCACATTTGAAACTGACAAAAGTATACTAAGTAGGCTATGCGAACACTCATTTAATACTGTTGTGGATGAGCGTAATATTTACGCTCACCCACAACGCCATTACATTGCGTGTACGCATAGCCTAGAGGCTTAGAGGTGAAATTTCATACAAACTTAATTACATAAAATTTACTCGTCCGATTTGGTTCAAAAACGTGGCAGATTTAAGTTCAGAGAAAACAAAGGTCCATATAAATTTTCATCAAAATTGGTTTTGACGTTTGGCCGGTAGAACACGAACAAACACTCAAAAGAAAAACACAACAAAAAAACTTTGGAGACTTTTTTCTGCAGTAAGGGTAATCGAAGATTTCGCTTCACTCGCTACGCTCGTTACGCTCATCAATTATTTACTTGTCTTCGAACATTTTTCTCTCGGTCGTTGTTGAAAGTATTCCGTTACAAATAACAATACTAGTAGAAAATATATTTTCCGTCGATGCTGTTTCGTCTGCAGTGTTGCAAACTAATTATTTTCTTGAAACGATTTGTGTACGAAACCATAAAATTGAGGAACGCCGCGAGAAAAGAACTGACATTTTGGTCTGGCAACGGAAGGAAAGCGGTTGAGAAATGATCAAAACGGAAATGGCGATCCGGGATCTAGATCGACATGAGGAAGTGATCCAATCCGCGCGCGGTTATGCAGATATAAAATAAACTAGGAATTGGCGCACTTGCGAAGATAAATCTGCATTAAAAGCTATCAATCAACAGCGAGAGCAAACGGCAGCTTCGATTGAATAGTGCTAATGCTCGCACTTGACGTGCGTCGAGTCAATATTATTGATGGTTCTGGCCGGTGGCAGAGTTTCCTGCATTGGCCGCGCTTTATCAAAGAATTTCATGCGGGAGATTCGGCGCCGGTTGAAAACCATGAGATTGGCTGAGCTAACAAGAAAGATTTCCAAAACCAGATCCTTAAATCCTTCGCGGAAGTTACATTTTTTTTTATCTCGATTTTGTTTACATAAAAAATGAATGACTAGAGATACGAATGGCAGGGGAAGTTCCGGCCATCCCTGATTTCTTATAAACAGTGCCTGATAAGACTCACAGATGTGATCCGGTACTCATGAGTATGACCTAGAAGCGTCAGCTGTCAAGTCGTATGAAGTGCTATAACAGTTCTCTGTGGTAAAAGGTAGGCCAAGCAGAAAGGAATACTATTAATCACATGTTACGATTTTTCCGCGAGCTCCAAAACGTACGCGATAAATGTTTTTATAAAGTTACCAGAAGGAAACAACATATCATTTCCGAAATGGTGAGAGATATTTCACTCGAATACGTTCACGTTATAGATTTGTGAGTGCATTATGAAAGTCAAGCAATTGCTTTCTACACTACTATGTGGGTGTTTGATGAAAATTCCGTAGGGGAGTCAGGAAAATGGGAAAGTGTGTAGCTATAGGTGACAACTGATCACAGTATGGAAACTGGGTGCATGTGCCGGGGTTATAGCACAAGTTATCCGGAATACAACTCAAGTATCAACATGACTCGATAGTAATCATGGCTGCCATTCCTAACCATCAAAAATGGAATTCAAGTAGCGCAAAAAATACTATTTTATATAGAACGGAACTTGCGAGCATCGATCACACGGTGCTGATGATGATACAGACTGGTTTATTTTTACAGTCTCTCTCGACGTCCTTATAGAAACGAGCATTTCCCTGTCAAATCGAATGTGTCGTGGTGCACCAACCCCTTACCGATCCAGCTAAACGAGTTGCGAAGTTGCTGATTCTCGCTGCAAATCTCATTCGGCCTCATTTCGCATCTTGTCGTCGAGCGTAATTCAACCCCCCCGCTGTCTGTCTGTGCTGCCGCGCGGTGATGAGATGGTGAGAGCATCGCCCTGGTGAAAGAGAGCGTCGACGCACTCGCGATATCGAGTGATATCGCGTTGCCTCAGCTCACCCCCTGGTTGGGGGGTGGATGTCATCCCCGGCGTGGTCATGTTCTCGGTCGCACCGAGTCGCCGGCAAATATCGGTCTCATTCCTCGATCTCATTTTCGTGTTTTAGAACGCAGGAAATTTTAACCGTCCTCGGATGCGTTTTTTTTTTATGTCGAGAGGTCGTTGGAGAGAATACCATCCCTTTATTGACTTAGTTTAATCTACAGCGATAAAAGATGAACTCACGTCGTTTTCGCAGATGGCTGTTAAGAACTTAATCATCTCGAAACGTGTTCTTTTGAACTATAATAGGATGTATAATACAAATTTCATACAGAATAGTAAATAAACTTTTAGCGGTTATACTTGGCATGTTTTATAAGCACATAACAAACGTTGGATTTGATAATAAAATATATTTTATACACAAGAAAGTATTGTGAAGTTTAATGTTGAATACGACTGCATTTTCTTGTTGACATTAGGAAAATTTGGATATGATTTTTAATTTTATTTCTTCAGCGGTATTCGATGAGAAATTTTCAGTAAGAATGGTCAAACTATGAACAATAATGCTTTAACCCTCACTTCCCTTTAAAATAGTTGAACAATCCAGCTGTAAATTCCGAGCTATTATAGAAAATAAAAGGCACGCGGTAGTCCCGGCTAGAATTTTAATGTGGCCGTCCCCAATTCAACTATTTATCATATCGCACCGGATCAGCAGTAAAACATTTTTTCCCCAGCAGTTCCGATTGTTTTTTTTCCCTGGTCGCCAGATAGATAGATATCCAATACGAGCTCGAACCAGGCAGCGCACCTACCCCTCCTAATCCTTAATCACGAGAGATCCTACATCATCCTGGTGATTAACTGGGGCGGAAAGACTAAGCCATAGATCAGTTGACAAACGGATTGAAAAAATAAGCACACCCAATGTGTTTGCTTGCTGGTAGTAGTAATAGGTGCGTGCTAAACTTTTCGATAGCCAACTTATCTTCATAAATTAAGAACCGGTAAAATAATTTGATTTATTTAAGCCGATTGGTTCTTCAAATAGATGGCTCAAATGTTTGGAGCGAATTTTTCTGACTGCCCCCGTATGCTAACAACTGCGTAGGCGAGAGATTTTATTTCAGTGGGCCATGAAGTAAGAAATTAGGAGAAAAACGAAATTCGTTTCACCCTTCAAACCCGAATGAAATATTGTGAAAGCATAAAATGTTTGGCCAAAGTGCCTACAAACACCTCCAATTATCAGTGATAAGAAAAATATCACGAGTTCCTTTGATGTATACCATATGTCTTTGTTATCAGATCATTGATTTCCCACAATTGGCCGATTGCCGAATAAATGTGTCCTGTTCTTTGCTTGCCCTGTTTTTCCGCGCAAAATGCGTCAAGGGTGAATTATTGCGAGTGGTTTTCCTTTCTTTTTCCGAAAGCAGTATAGTGATCTTTGTAATTTTTTGTTTACAACTACATCCCCCTCAAACCAAAGTGTCCGTAAGAGTTTGGGAACAGAAATGCATTTGTATTCCCGAACCTTCAGAATTCACAGGGATGCAAAGAGAAGAAAATACAAGACTGCAGACTTAAAAAATACATTTAGACTCATGTAAGGTTCTTCTAGAGAAAATTCGAGCTGAATAAAATATATTAGAAGATGATTCCCGGAAGCGTTTCAACGAGTTGCCGGTTGATGTCTTAGGAGACAACGATGAGAAGATGTCTTCCCGACAATGCAGACAATTATTTCACGGAAGTTATTTTACTGATATAAATCGAAATATAAAAATGAATTTCCAAATAAATGTTAATAAAGGAGTTTGAAAGGCTTCTTCTCGACGTTTGGAGCTCTCAATCCATAACTCATCCATATTCATCCATATCGCCCATTCTCAATTATCCTTTAATATTAAAACTAATGCTGTAACTATTAACTATCTAAAGCATGCTAAAAAACATGCTAGTATCACATGCTAACAAGTAACAATAACATCTCCCAGGTAACTTCACACTACACAAATAAACAGAAACTTCATTTTATAGATGCATCAGCTCTCAAATTCAAACTCTCGCGATTCTGCGCGCAAGACCTCTCAAAACCGTTGTCCCATCGTAAACAAACGACATGACAAACCCTTTCATAACCTTAGGACGCGATCGCCCTTTGAATTTTCACAAAAACGTTCTTCCGCGCCATTTTCGCAAGCAAATATTGTAAAGTGCGACATTGAAAAGCGTTGAAAGGCAATGACAAGGTGAAAGGGCCAAGCTCTGGCCTCAAAACTTTGTCTGGCTCGAAGATCGCCGACCGCCCTGACGTCGACTTGACGACGACCAAAAGGAGGGTTATTCGCGCCAGAAGAGGGACAAGAGCGACTTTCTCATCGCGGGCCACTCAACTCTAGTCGGAAACTTAAATGTATAGTATAATAATTTCGCCCGGTTCCCCACCTCCACGCCCACGCCACCCCGTGTTAAACGCACGAAGATTTCTCTCAAAGGGCCCATTCCCTCGCATCTTTATCGATGCCCGCCATCCCGCCAAGGGATTTTGGACACAGGAAGGACGACCATTGTGCTGTACACACAATCTTAGACAAAATTACGAGCAGGTCTTAGTGCTACTCAGCACAAAGTTAGGATAACGTATTTGAAGACTTGGTCCGTATATGCACGAAAGTTGGCCCTGCTCGCTGCAAAGTAAAACATTACGATGGAGGAAACGTACTGTTAATACATGGCCGGTGTGCTGAAGTGGCTGAGAATGCATTGCAATTGTTCTTTGCGTGGTGTAAGTTACAGCTTTGCCGATAATCAAACGCGGAGATAGGCCGTACAACTCCCATTGCTGGCCTTAGCCGTAGCATCGAGAGGAGAAGGAAACTTTAATGTATTCCCGTGAATCTCGGATTGTGAGCAAGCAGTAGCGCAGGAAGGATGCTCCACTTTGGCAGCATATGATGCTAATAAGGAAAGTCGTTCATCTGTACTTCTCAAATCTTGAATAATTGTTTATTTCTCAACGGGCGTCGCTAAATTTCAGTCTCTTGTCAGTTCAAATATATTTCGAAGCGCAGCGCAAGACCTCTATATCCTTACGAGATGATCAGAAAACCGCATGCAAATGAAGACTTGCTCCAAAAGCTTCTAAGACCATTCTAGGATTCTAGTCTTTTATCTTTACACTTTGCTGGTGTTCGGAGTGGCATCAAGCGAATAATTCTCGCTGTGGAATAGAATGAAGTAGGACTTAAATATAACTTCAATTAAGATAGTTGGGTTTTTGCAGTCATTTCCAAGTGCCGTAGAGAAATCGACAAAGGAATTACTTGAAGCATTAAATAATTACACAGGGTAGAATGTATTTTGGGAGAGCATTTATACAAGTGTTATGTGCAATACAGCTAATTTCCACGGCGCCGAAATTTAAGAGCAGATCAGGTAAAGGAAAATTATGTTAAACAGATCCACACAACGACGCAGTGAAACTACACCGAGCAGAATCTAACTTTTATAAGTTTTGCTATAGCTTATCATACTTATGTGTGGTTTTGACATGCACTCGTGGTGATAATATGTTAATTTTCGTCTAGCTAGACGCGCTGTGGTTCGAAGGTTTCACAATAATGTCGAGCAAGGTGCTTTAACGAGGATCTTGTCTTATATACTTTGACCTGAGATTGTCTGATATTGGTTTTGCAATATGCCTTGCACACTCGTGCTTTGATGAACATAATTTGGATTTCATGAAAGGTAGCCCTTCATGTGTGGCGAGCTTTGAGCACATCGTTTACAGCATAATCTAATTTCTCCAATCTATATATTCTTGGAAATATGTAATTGCATTTAAATTTGTAATTTTGTCCTACCTGTTAACTTAGCAATAAAGGCACAAGAAAATTGTGCAATGCTCTTCATATAGATCGTGCCTATAGCTTTTAATTGGAGAAACCAGTAACGCACATAGTCTTGTGCATGTCGAGCCTAGCACATCAAGAATGCTAATCGAATCTATATCTTCCACCTGAATATCACCAGATATAAAGCACAGCTTGGTCTGGATTCCTGCAAGTTTGCCATCAGCAATCGACACAATTATCGATAGGTAATCCGCATTTGCAGTATCAGCGGTATCAGGTCCTACACCTAGCAGAGTATTGCATTCACTGATTAATTGCAGCCGCAGCAACCACTTGCAGTTGCATTGTCAACCAGAACTTGAGCCAATTCGATGCCTATTCGATGCCAGCTGGAGTAGGTACAACAGAAATTAGCCTTAATAGCTGGAATTGCATCGGCCATTCCACTGCTGTCGCCGATCTCTAATCGGCGAGCAATCGGATGCGAGTTTGAGCTAGGAAGTTTTCCGCGGTCCAGCGCTATATCCTATAGAGAAGAGATTTTTCCCTTCAAGCGCTCATAAGAGAATTTCTCGATAAAATGCAATTTGAAGGGTGGACAAATTGAACGTTTCCAATTAAGCATGCCGATTTTAATAAGTGGCTTTCCTAATATGAAATTAAAAAGCATTGCTTTAACCAATTTGGAACACGAGATATAATGTATTGCAAGAAAACAATCTCTGCACATCCTGTTTCATTTAGTGCATTGAAATTATCGGCTGGTAATTTTTAAGTTACGTGTCATGTTTATCGATAGTATGGTAGCTATACGTGGCACATATTAAACAAGGGTGCTCTAATTTGTCCTAATTTAAAATTGATAATCCATAGGAAGCATATTGTGCAGGTGCATGGTTTAGAAACATCCAACCACATTGCTGTTCAAATAGGAAAAAATGTATTTTTGCAGTTCACGATTAGATTCTATGATATATTAATAAAATATCAGGTGATTGGAATTATACAAAACATATTGAAAATAGAATGCAAATAAAAGACTTTTCGTTGGGATGATTTATGACATCAAACAATTTCAAAGGATTGTGGAATAACAACTAATATAGCAATAAATGAAAAGCAAAATTTATTAAATTTCAAAGTGTTTTTTTTTTTTTATTTATTGCAAACTAAACCGGCTTCGAGAGCGTGAAAAACTACTGCCGATGGAAACAAATGTGCATTTGCAAAATGAAATGATGCGAATTAGCCACATCACACAATCAGTCGGTGATGCAAAATAATAATAAATGCTACCTATACGACAGAAAGGTTGGTTTGTAAAAATAATTAACTCCACGGGCAATAGATTCACCATCATTTCCCGATTCCTAGAGCTACAACTGCATCAGCAAGGTATCATATATTAATTCGAGCTTGCTTTGGTGTTTATGCAAATTAATTTGAAATAATTTGCAGCTAAGCTTACGCGGGGAATTATACTGGATTAAACAGATATGTGCGGAAGATTAACTTTTTATTTTGACAGACGGAGCAGTTGTGTTAAAAATTATAATTTTTCAGAAAATGTAGGTCATTGCAGAGTTTAGCTTGGGGTAGGGAAACTTGGCCACAATAATTGGTACACCTCAGATTCATCAGAAGTTTCCCACCTAATTCCGCTTCGTCCTATTGTGAATTATTTGTTTCAAGCAGATTTAAATCATTATAAATTTGATTCGTAGATTTTTTTCTTTCTTAAATGTTTGAAAATTTGCCACAGACTTCAGATCTTCATCAATTTTCTCGTAATTCTATAAAATCGAAAAATTTAGCGCTTATTCAGTCATCAGTGATGCAGTAATCAGGGCAGTCATCAGGTAAAATAGTGTAGTACCCGATACAAAATCGAATAGCACGGCATATAATCCGACATATTTTGTTTAATCTATCCGTGTGTTCGCCGATATTTATAAGACGACAAAGAAAAATTAAGGTCATACACTACAATTACACACATGGACGAATAAAAAGAAATCTAGACCATAATTCACTGGCATTCATTGCGGGTAACTCTCAGTCTCAACATCGCATGCCAACGCTCGTCCCACTGGCCACAGATGGTGTACGGATGGTGTACGAATGGTGTACGGATGGTGTACGGATGGTGTACGGATGGTGTACGGATGGTGTACGGATGGTGTACGGATGGTGTACGGATGGTGTACGGATGGTGTACGGATGGTGTACGAATCGTGTACGGTTGCACCATTCGGAAATCGAGTTCCTCACGTCAGCCCGCGCCAGCGAGAAACTGGCGCGGGGTGGAATTAGCGAAACTTTGGCGCCGCGTCGCGTCTTACTACCTACCGTTCGAGTGGAAACTGGGAAACTGAGAGACTGAGAAACTGCACAGAGTCCGTTTCCTGCTTAAGCTGCAGAAAAGCGGTCAGAATGCAAGCTCGTTACAAGTCTCCTTGTTCCCGTGCTTGTCGACGTCGTCGATTCAACGTCGATTGTCATTGTGCTCAATGATTCTTTTTGTTGTAATTATGCTGCGCATCGCTTCGCCAATTAATGCAGTGACTTCGATTGGTAATTAGAGCAGAAATGCTTCGGCTCATAAGGATGACAAGCAAATGTTATGATTCACAATGACCGAGTAAATATCGTATTACTGTGTAATTGACATACCTATTATGTATATGTATGGTAGAGTATATATTTAAGAACATACTGACGTATTTTGTACTTGAGGTACACAGTAGCGTTGTGCCCTTATGACTTATGAGTAATTTAAATGTTTACCTACCCATTTCGGACTGTGTCTATAACCGGGTAGTATAAAATGTACTGTGGAAAGCAATTCATCAATGTTGTGACTCAAAATTTGCTTGTCATATAAAAATAAAAACCGAAATTTTACCGTGAAGTCAATGTTCAAGCTAAAATATTCAATTTATAAACTGGTTGTCTTAAGAGCCAGCTAAAGTCAGCTTAAAAGCCTAAAATGCAGAGGTCCACGTAATTACTTTTCCTGCCCCCTAAATTGATCCCAATATTTTTGAAAAAAAAATCAGTGTGTAGAGGAAGAGTACTCCGACCCGCCTAGTAAATTTTAATTGAGATCGGATGGAAAATAAAACAACCAGAGAAGAAAGAAAAGTGGTGTTTTCGTTTAAAAAACACCCACAAAAAGTCCCAAATTCAAGATCTATTTGTGAACAAAGTAAACGTCCGATCGACACGAGCCTTTACATCGCGTGTTAGAAATTTTTTCAACTATTCACTGATTTTTTTTCATAAATATAGGGAACATTTTAGGGGGCAGGAAAAGTAACCACGTGGACCTCTGCACTACCAAAAATTTCCGTGTGAGAAAGCTAATCTTTCACGGATTAGACCCGATGGAAATAATCTTCCAGTTTTACTGCCTCGTTATCAGCATGAGAAATAAAAACACTCGTGGAGATTATACTTGCACAACCCGACACCGAGTTCAATAGAAAGTTAATAAAAAAGGATATCGATACAAATCCGTGTTTCATACTGTTTTATCGATACGACTGGATTCGTCTCTGCTTGCAGATCAAAAGCAATGTTGAAATGAAAAAATCCGACGAAAATTACCGATTAATATGCATCATTCCTTCACCCACTGCTCTGTAAACCTAGTTGGGTGGGTCTCACTCAACTTTTCTACTCAACTTTACTCAATCTATCAGTGCTCTAAAACTGAAACTTGTGTTACGCACGTTTGTATTGATCTTAGAAGGAAATCCGATAATAATGAAAATCGATATATTGGGTGTCCGATATTTTTCATTGCTTGCTTGGGTCTAACAAATATAGTTATTTTGTATTATTGTGTAATTTTCGGAATTGCATGATTGTCAAGTCGGAAGAGAAGAGATTCTAGGAAGTCGGCACTCGGCATGCTGACGCTAGTTAGCGATAAAATTTAGTCGGCGTAAGATATGGCCGATGACGGCTCGTTCCGTGGAGACAGAGTGTTTTTATAGATCAAAAAGTATATTTTATTCACTAAACAAAGCAATGTTGCTTAAACTAACCATCATCGTTTGTATTCAATTCAATTTCAATTTCAATTTCATCTTCATTTTATTCTGCATCACAAGCATGCATACAGGGTAGAAAAAAAATGAAAATAGCAAAAGCCCGCGTAACACTCATACCTAATTGAACAGTTCATACAGCACAGACATGCGAACCCGTTAGTCTTTGTGCTATTTTGTTATATACACTACGAAGTGGTTCACATTCGAACGTGTTGAAAGGAACGAGGACTTCTGGCTTGAGAAGATGGAAGCGCGCCTTTGTTGGTGAGTGAGAAAAAATATATGCTCGATCTCTGCTGGGAGTGACTATTGGTAGACGCTGATGAATCTATAATTTTTGTTTGTTCTAGGTTTTATAACAAGTGCCTAGTCATTGAAATTTGCAACCCGCAGTACAGTAAACGAATGTTGAAGACAGACATCCGAGATCCGAGATCCGCGATGCGTTGTTGAAGCCCGTGCTGCGGCTCAAAACGCCAAAGACATGAAAGCCGCCGCGAAATTGCAGAGGAAAAGTGCGTAGGCGCAAACAGCCAACAAATAAATCGGGCAACGGAGTGTTTCCGATCCATGGCTCCATGCAATCGATGTATATTAATTGAAACTAATATGTAGTACGTATTCAAAAATATAATTATTATTTCGTTACTTTGTTCGGAATCAGATAAGTTTCAAAATGACACTTTTGTGGCGTTAAAATGTTCGTCTGCGTTCAAGCATTGTGAAACGACGCATCGATGACTGCATACTAAGTCTAGTTATGCTCTTTGGGCAGACTTTTTTGAAGAAACAACCATGTTATTTCTTAGTGTTCGTCACAAGAATGTGATTTCAACCATGGTGGAAAAAATTAATTTTCATAATGTTATGGGTTAAAATCACGCCAGAAGATCGAATAAAAAAATGTGTTCCATGTACTGTCCATCAAAAACACGATGGTATCAATAAAATTAATCGCAAACAAATACTGATTGATTTGTATTCTCGGCATCTACTACTCAATGAAAGTTTGCTTGCGGAATGCTGTTCAGCAATGTTTACAACAAACTCGACACAGGATTAGAGCGGCTTATAACGTGACGTACTACCAATTCTTTGCCGTGATTGAAAATGTGCTGCAGTAAAGCCAATAAGTGCACTAAAACTTTGATTCAAAGTATCATACAATCTGCTGACAAATATGAATCCAGCCGTGTCATTTAAATCACGAAAATAGAGAAAAAGCAGATTTTTTTCATTTTGATGATTAATCTTGGTTATGCAAGAGTCGCAGATAAGTGCCAGCGTTTATAATCCGTGGCTTCTTATGATTACTGCCACAGATTATTATGTTTTTCGTTATCGTATCGGGTTACAACCTATGTAGACTCTTAATACGTATATAGGATCTATTTAATTCGAGGGTATTTATTTTTGATTTCACTATTTTAAAAGAACTTGATTTCCTTCAAATAATTATCTTTCGTCTATCTTTCACATTTCTAGACCATAGATAAAAAGTGCCAGAATGAGTGCATTGATTCTATGTATCACTTAATTGATAGGTAATTAATTTAACAGTTATCCGCAACAACCGTGAAAAATATACACAGTAAAAAAAATACCTTGGACTGAGAAGACTAGAGTGTGATCTTGCAGAACAGATAAACGTCAGCTCGCTAGTCGACCGGTCAACGCGATGAAGTCAACTGCACAAATACGATCGTATCACAACATTGACTTGGGGCCACAGCAGATACTTGGCCACAGCATCCGCTCGCGATAATCTCCGATGGATACTGTGGCTACCGAAATCCGCTTCCGTGCCTTATATCTCCTGCAGTCTCGTGGCAATCAATTTATTACAATAATACTATATCACAATCTTGTAATCGCTGTTGTAATCTCACCGTGGCACATGGTTTCGGGACGAATAGGATTTGCTTGAATTTTGTTTTAGTTTTTGGGTAGGAAACTCAAATTAAATATCAGGTGGGAGTTCACGTAGAAGTCGCTCAACAAAAACCAACTGGATTTGCGAATTTATTAATTTTTACGTCAGCCTATTATCACTTCTTATCACACCACTATTTGTATACTTAATTCGCGAAACTTAATCAAAATTTACAACGTTTTAATTTGCTTTATCTGACATCAAGCGCATTTTTGAATGGGAAAGGTTATTCAGAATTCAAAAAATATAGTTTTATGATATAAACAAAATGATGAGACATCAAGTTGTGTTTGTGAGTGGATATTGCAATTGTAATTTCCTTTGGTGCATTCAAGGCGCAAGAAAACTTGTCCAAAAATGCAAGACTCCACGGACGTTTTCTAATTAAAACTACTTTAGCAACTCTTTCTTCGCTGAGCAAAGAAATTTTCAAATTGTAGCACTTTGCGCCACTGTTTCTTTGTCATTAATTAAAAATGTTAATGGCTTTTCTCGAAAAATAAATTTGGGTCGTGTCACGAGCACGTAAAACTCGGAGACTTGGCCAGAAAAAACACAGAGAGCAGGAAACTTTGGCAATGCATTTTCTTAATCATCAGAACGTGTTGCTACCCGCTTCTTTATAGGCTCATTCAAATTTATAACTTGTTTCTCAGACTGTTTGCAACTTTTCAAGAACACTCATTTATGGCATAATATATTTTTTAATTTAAAAATATCCAATTCAATTTCTGAATGACCATGAGCGACGCAGAAATAAGAATACCATCAATTAATTGGTTCTTCTGTGACTTTTTAACACTAAGGAAATTTAGCGCCATTAGTTTCTCTCCTCGCGTTTGTGTTAATTTTATATTAGAATACTTTAAATGTTTGACTTATAACATAGTTTTCACTGTCAGAAAAATAGGAAACTATGAAATGAATTTTGAATTGGTTCAGAGACAATGATGCCTACGAAACTTTTAAATCCCCGCGTCCAGTGTAACTAGCGGCTGTCTAAGCTCCTCAATTCCAACTAAAACATTTCCTCCATTCCTTGAAACACAGCGAAAATCTGATTAGATTTCAGTGGCAACTTTGTTAACTATGCATTAAATTTGAATACAGTCCTCATCATATCAACGTTCTCGCTGCACCTCCCAAATGTTTAGTGGGCAACCAAACAGAACGGGGTCGCACTTGGGACCTAAACGAGCTGAAACCCGGAGAATGTTAATATTCACTGCAATATTCATTTAAAACAATCCTGCCCATGCATATATGGCCATTAACGTTAACGGTCGTTTTTAATTTTCGTCGTCTCGTTCCCTCAGTGCGAGCAATGCGGCTGGAATATTAACAATTGCGCTCGTATACGCAACGGTTTCCAGCGGGAATATATTTATTCAGGTCGCAGAAAGTGCCCCGGCCATGAGTCAAGTATGCACAATAAGCCAAGCAGACGCTAAAACAACTTAAAAGTTTCAAGGAAATATGGATATTTTCGAAAATACGTGACCGGTTTTTTGAAGACACCCCACTGAATCAACTGCTTATAAGGAACGCGCCTGTACCTCATGGCTTTCGTACGTAAGCAAACGTTGTGTTATTCCAATGCCCTTCCAGAATTTGAACTTTTAAAATACTTTAATGGCCTCCTATTATTTGGGTTGACTACAGCATTTTCTTGCCTCACGGGAAAACGCTTCCACGCGCAGTATTTTCGTGTGTGGGTTGCCGATTCACGTCAATTCTTTGATCCCAGGCCTCCTATTCGCAACAGGTTCGCAAAGACACAGTCGGGCCCATTCAATCCAGTCGGCAGATGCGTGGGCGGCCACAAACGAGGACTCTAGCAATTTCGCGGGAGCACATTGCGGTGAATTCAGCCCAAGATCCCAGAAGGACAGGACACACAATGTTTCAACCCTGCTCTTGACTTCATTTTTAGACATGCTTGTTAAAATTTCCACAAGAAATGTCTAACATTGACAGGAATGTTACGAATTTCTATTTATTTGGCCCAATCTTGCGGACAGCATACGAAATGGGTTCTACGAGTGTACCTCAAGGAGTCGTTACCATCGTCAGAGACAAGCGAAACCTAAGCACTATCGTGATTACTGATTTCAATGATTCCGAACAGGCGTGATCACACAAAACCGTCCCCACCTCTCGAATCACCTCGCTGCGAAGCCGGACAATTCAATCGGCAGTACAGAGTAACTCACTGAGGGCATACAGTGATCACTCTTTTTTTCTGGTCCAAGTCAACAGCATGATGGTTGAGCGATGGACTTACGCACTTGACATCGCTGATTAGTGATTAAGTTGGTGTGACGTACACGCACACAGAGTCGCGGCGAGCGAAGAGTAAAGAAGTATCTGAATCTGCTATCGTTGCAAGTTATCTCTGCACAATAGCGAGCGATTGCTCCGACTCTCAATTACTCGCTCCTCGGCTGTCCTTTGGTGCTAAAAGCCGGGCGAGCATGAGACAGCCGCGTGCTTATTCCGTCATTGCCGAGATTATCAAGCTTATACTTATACTTATTTATAGACGTGTATAGATTCCAGCCCGATTGTGTGTCGATGAATTTAGAACTGTGTCTCTCTCTTTATTGATTTAATCCAACTCAATTGTGTGCTGGTGCAAATACACATTGGAAAGGTCGTTCATCTTTTATGTCTCGAACTAAGATCGTCGATTCTGATTGAATCGGTCCAATCGAAGGTTGTTAACATGAATTCGGACAATAACGCGTCGCGTTATCAGTCGCATAATCCCTAAATCAGCCCACTAATTGTTTTAACGATCTCAGCAAGGTGGACATTAAACTCGCACCACTCAATCGCGCTATCATTCGATAATCCGTGCAGTAAAACAAAACAAAAAACTCTCCCCTATCAGCCGCAATAATTTAGCAATTTCCAACAAACCACCGACATTTCCACTCGACAACCGCCGCGTCACAGTTCAAAGTCTTAACGAACGCGTCAAGTATCGATACGGAACTGCAAGCTCGTGTCGTCCGTCTCCATGGTCAGCCCGCGTCGCTTCCAGAGATAATGTCAGTGCCATCATAAGAGCTCGTCCGCACCGCATCGCACCGCACATCTCTCGCCTCGCTGCCAGCAACTCGGCGCTCCGCACAGACTCCGGCGATCTGCACCCACAGGAGCGAGACATGCTCGCCTGCAACAAGATTGCCCTCGGCGGCGTCGCGCGCTCCCACTACATCGGCGCCCGGTGGAAGGCGCCGCTAATGGCGTCGCGACGCTCCCTGGCCGGCCTGCTGGGCGTCTGCTCGACGAGCGCGCCGTCTAGGAATTATTTAGCGTCGTCTAATCAGGCCGTAAGTAGCTTTGCCTCGGAACGGGTTGGCGCGAAGAGTGCACGACGTGCTCTGCACCTGCCCAGCTTTGATAAGCTCCGTAAAGGCGACAATGATATTTTGATTACGGTGGTCGCGTGGAATTGTGTGCAATCTAGAGTGAGATTCCAGTGGCTGGCTACGAATTTAACAGTTCGTTAAGCGTTGATGGCGACATATAATTATAGAAAGTGGTAGTTTGTCTGGTATGTGGAAGCGTCTCTGTCCGCATGCCGCGTTATGGCTTTACCAAAAACAATTCCTCTCATCTTTATCAAGCCCGACGGTAGGAATGGCTTGTAGTTAGTAAATTAATTGAAATTGCGACGATTGTGGCAGAAAAACGTGATAAATTGGAACCTGCCAAAGGCGTGGGCAGAACGCCAGGTGAATAACCGATAGGAATGCATCGCGTGGATTGTGCGGGCGCGTGTTCCGAGCCGGGGGTGGTCGCAAAACGAAGAGGGGTTTGTTTCAAGTGTAATGCAGCCGTCAGGCGATTCGAGTACGCGATTATATTTTACTCTGCACAATTGGCAGATAATGATAACGCCATCGATAAATTTTCGGGTTTTGAACACTCGACAAAACGGAGATTAACATGTTAAATGCAAAACGCCACGAGTTTAAACTTTTTATGGCTCCGGTGTTAATAGGAGCTAGCTAGTTATTTAATTGTGTGGGCAGGAACCTTTACTAAAACTATGAGATAATGTTCAATTGTAATTTGAAGTCGCACTACACTCGAGTGTATACCTACTCGAGTGTACGGTAATTAATAAAAATGCACAGTTGATAATAGATCATTTAAATAGTGTCTTATCATTCACAAGTTCTATGGTGCATATCTTGAAATAAAGTTTTATTTTAGGAAGATATCACTCGTGCAACATTTCCTACTCTTCAAACTGAATCTGCGCTTAATTTCTTAGAAAAACATTTCAATTCTCATGTCGCCATCACAATTAATTCCAATTGAAATTGCTCTAGTGCCGCCAGCATTGCCCTTGCAGTAGCAAATGAACTGGAGCTCCATTGCTTTCCATCACAAACACGACACGGTCTTAGCTTGGCGTCGGAGACGCTGCTGGCGCAATAATTGAAGTTGAAATATTCAAGTACGTGAATGCCATGTGCAAGGGTTCAAAGAGTCAAGATGTCTATTGACACATAATCATTGTAAACTTCAGCTCAGAGTTATTCAATCAACACGTGGTTTTGGTGGTCAGGGGCTCAAGGCTCTGGTCCGAAAGTCCAGAATAATATCAGCCGTGTAACAATATGAGTGCGAGAATGGCGTGTAATGTCACATCATTCAGAAGGCAGTAATGTACTATGTAAAGCTAAGTGTACGTAAAGCTATATACCGGAGCTTTTATCATGAATATATAATAAGCAAATTAAACATTTTTTTGCCGGATCTGGCAGAAACGGCATGCGAAAACGTTGGCAAATACAATATCGTTTGAATACTTCACCGCTGTATTTTCAAAGCAGCGTCGGACTTGTTTGTGCTTCCAGTTCATGAGCATTATCGGCACCCCGAAGCTAGTTTTGAATGGAGACACACATTTACCCACTTCCCCGGAAAATCCCAAGCCATGTGTGTGCTTTGTACGGATATCGAATCGAGTATGACTTCAATGTGCGGTAAAAATGTTTCAACATTAAAAGCGCAGAAGATTGTTGAGAAACCATTTAATGTCGTGTTAAATAAAACATTATATTTTTCGGAAATATTTCTACGCTAAAAATATGCGCCTATTCTACGTGTGTGTATTGTACAACAATGGATAATTGCTGCTGCCATAAATTTACTTGACGCACAACACAATGCAAGTGCATAACAAGCAGCCGCACTTGAAATTGCACAGTGCCCCAACTATTTCTACTTACTTCTCTCGTAGATGATATAAATTTATTCGTGATCGTGTACATGCTATGAAACAATATTTCTCCCTTTGCACTACCTACAGCAATATTCTACCGCACCAGCTCATATGTATTCTTTATATTTAATAACCTCTACCCTGTATGGAAAAAACATTTCATAAAATATTGTTTCACTTAGAGGGTTGTACACTACAGCCGTGCCCCGGGCCAGAACCATTTTAAAAAAAAAAAACCAACGCAAAATATTCCTGCTCACGCTAAATGGCTCTGACAGCGTGTCACTGTCAGAACAACGATTCAACGGGGCTGTCCATCAATTTTCACACACCACAGCGGCAGAAGGTCCAATTCAGACAGACATGGGACACGCTACTGTTACTTCCCCTATAGCAGTTATCACGTCTCGCTTTTTGCGTTGTTGAAAAAAGTTCTTGTGTTTTTTTCGCATTGTATGTTTTTAAAGCACTTCGTTCAAATAGTTTTCTCGTGTGAGTCAGTTTTCAACTGTCCACGTTTCGCACTCAGGAATCAAGATATCAAACTATTTTTTTATCATTCAACTTCATAATTATGTGAAACTTCACAAAATGCCAATTTTTAGATATTTATTTGTTGTGGGCACCCATGCTAAGTAATTTTCTTGAAAATTACGATTTAATGACCCATTAAAGATGCTTTTATTTATGGGCACATTGATTTTTATTGCAACTTAATCAATTTTATTGGAACCTGTGCTCGCAAAAGTTCGAGTGTGCCTTCGAAATCTTAATCAGAAGATAATGTATGATAAATATATCAGTTAAAAATAGACGTGATTTTTTTAAATCGATGCTAAAGATTTCAAATGCTGTTTTCGTCCCAGAACTCCGGAACGATTTCCAATCGGCATGATTCAACACTCACCCACAACACGATCAAATGAAAAGCACGCCCCAAGTCCCCAAATTCATGAGAAGGTATTGTAAGTACCGTTTCCCTGTCCAGGGATCGCAGCTAGACATGAAGAGGGCGCTACAAACCGCCGAGCGGCGCCGAGCTACCTTCTCCGACCGAAGCCAGCTCAAGTACGCACGTCGACTGGTCGTCAAGCTGGGCAGCGCCGTCATCACCAGGGAGGACGAGCACGGCATCGCCCTCGGCCGACTCGCCTCCATCGTCGAGCAGGTGGGCCGATATACAATCTTATATTTACACTTATTCTAATGTTGAGTTCAGGCTGCTACATCTTACTATTACAATATGGGAAACCGGAAGCTCGGCCGATGTGGCATTGTTGAGCTAGCGACTGAATCGTCTCGGAAAATCGATTTCCAACCAATCAGAAGCGAATGTCTGCTGTCCGAGGTTATAATCTCTCATGGTCCTATGAAAGCCTAAATCGTTTTTTTTTGTAAGACGTCACTCACCTCAACCCATTATAATAAATCTAAGCAAATATCTTACTATTACCATATGGGAAACTCGGCTCATGAGAGTATAGCATTGTTGAACTGGGGACAGAATCGTCAGCGAGGGGAGAAATTAAAGCACCCAGCCAAACCCAAGTCAGCGAAGTTAGAAGGCTAGAAAAGTGCAGTTATCACATGAAAAAATTGTGTCAACTGTCAGTTGATACTTGAGATTGAGAATTACAAAGCCCCTTCAATATTACGTAAGGTGCGACGTTGTTTTAAAACGTTGTGTTAAGTTGTAGTTTGTATCTATGAGGCTGGGGTGCCTTAATTTCTTCCTTTAACAAGCAATTTTGACAGAGTTTTCCATTTTGTAATAGCAAGATTTTGCTTCGTCTTGTTACAATGCTACGTTAAGGGTTGTAATGTGCGACGTCTTTCAAAAACACGATTGAGGCATCCAGATAACCTTGAGCAAAGATGACCTCGGATGGAAGACATCGCAAATTCTTATTGGTCGGAAATCCATCTCGAGTACAGGATGTAGGCCAGCAATCAGAAGTTTGTAAGAGAATAGTCAAGACAAGGGACTTGAGCTATTTTGTGAGGGACAGATTGAAATGGTAAGCTCACATTGTTGTCGAAAACAAAGGCAAAGTCCAATCAGATTTGACGACTGCTCTGATCGAATCTACGGGATTAACAAGATTACCTGCAAGTATAAGGAAGTGCCTTGCTCCTGTCGTAAACGCCAGATCTTAATCAGAACTGGCATACCTCAGGTGGCGGAGACGAGTAACATTCAAACAGACAGATTTTGTTGCCTGCTGCCGCGGTGATTAACTGCTTATAGCTCGCAAAAAAAGTTGGCGTGCTCACATATAGATAGACGCATTTTTTAGTTCTACAAAGTTTAGGGGGGATCTTTCCGCAAAACAAAAGAAAACAACTATCCGAAGTCGATCTGTTTGTTGTTGGCTTGCTTCTAGTTTCTTGTTAGCAACTTGTGAGACGTCTTGTCCACTGGCACATCCATCATTGTGCCGGATAACGTGGCTTTAATGCACGAGATAAGATGGGCCTCACGAATCTTTGGAGCGAGTGACTTTCGCTTTGCATTTCGTGAACGTGTCAGGCCAAGAAAAAAATCCACAGCAACCAATTTAATTCCCGCGAAATATATTTAGGGAAAATTGGAAACATTTTTTCTGTTCCTCTAATAAAATGTGATGTGATTTGCTGATAACATGTCATCGAAATGTGCGTAGTTAATATTACTATGTTATATCTCGCCCAGTTTCAGCAGCACAAGTTTCACTATATTAAACTCTGCCACCCGAAACTAGAAACAGAGTTGTGTGAGGCATGAAGTATATGCCTCCGATTGCCAAGTGCAGTGTTCAGCTTTAGTTTAATTGTCATCTGCAGACCTTTTAGCAAGCATCAGCCATAATCGGCGCCGAGGCTGCCGAGAGAGGCTGCACCTGAAGTCACAGCACAGCAAACAGGGCACTCGCTTTTAAGTTTGTGTTAAGCATGAAAAAAATCAGTCAATGCTTGGTCCAAATAGAGAAATGGCGAATTGTATTGCGTTACCCGACGGATCAAGCAGGAATAAGCATTGAACCATTCCGATTTGATCGAACGGAGGGTCTTAGATTCCATAGTTGAAGCAAGCGTACTCTAAGGGTAGTAAGGGTCTGTTTCGCCTCTGACTTGACTGGATACATTTTTAAATCAGCACGTAAAAAGTTTCCCTGTGGCATAATATGCACGATTATCATCCCAACTACCACATCGATTCCAATCCATGTGCATGCTTGACTCGAAATCCACAATAAACGGTATTTCTCAATTCGAACCCGTACCCGACAAATTTGCCAGTTAAACATGCTAATTACAATATCAATCATTGCCTAGCGCATCTAAAATTAATTTCCAATCCTTCGGTAGTGAGTTAACTATATTATTATCTTCCTGATACACCATAATCATTTCCACATAACGTTGTGATTTGTGAAGCCATTGTACTGTAGACTGCAGCAAGACCGAACATCACACCACAGGGGTCAAACCAAACTAGCCAGAGGTGTAATTGCGTTTAATAAGATAGGCGTTAACCAAATTGTAATAAATTTAGAAGCTAAACATTTTATACCATAAAATGCAATGTGTAAAATGTATACTTCTTTCTAATTTGCATAAAAGTCTTTGTGTCATGTCTAACAATCAAAGCTTGTGTCGACAGCCAAAGATTTATCGGTCAGACTGATAACAAATTCATCTTGTTCATAATTCTATTGGCTCATTTTCAGGTGGCCGAGTGTCATCTGAACGGAAGAGAGTGCATCATGGTCACAAGCGGAGCCGTGGCTTTCGGCAAACAGAAGCTGACTCAGGAGTTGCTCATGTCGTTGAGCATGCGCGAAACACTATCGCCCAAAGATCACACGCGAGAGGTGAGCAATTGAGTGAGACTAGTTTCTCTTATTTCTGATGGAACACTTAATTGAGTTCCCGGCTAATTCGAGACGTGGAGTCCAATTTAACAGAAGCATTGAATTTTCATTAAATTATATTTGCACGCTGCACCGAATGTATTCACGGTGACACTTCGGGCTGTGTACAGAAACATGTTTGAAAGTATGAACACGAGTTGGTTTACAGTTCGCGCTCGCAGGTACCTGATAACAGAATAGTACCGTGGTTTCCAAACTGCATATACCTTACACCTTCTCTGGAAGTCCCCCCCCCCCTGCGATATGAACGGCAGATATGAAACGAAGTTCAGGGGAACTTACTTCGATATTAAAACTTAGATACAACCTGCAGAACAGTGGATAAAACTACCACGCAACAAATGGATTATTAAAACAGTAATGCCGGCTCATTATTTACATCTAGAATTAATTGAAACATGAAAAATTATCAATTTGTATAACAAAGTAAGCCCGGCATTAGTTCACTACAACACTTCGTTTCGGACTTGTGAATATCATAATACGTTCATTCAAATGCAAAATTCTTGTGTTTATGAACGAAGCTGTGACCTGTTCCCTTGAGCCCCGGCCACTTCCAGAGCATATCCATTCATAAATATGAACAATGTGGTGTTACGTCGGCAGGTATGTACGTAGCCGAGTTGATTTATATCTTGCAGAGTCAAGGTATTTGTTTTGGTATTTTCACAATGCTATAACTAAAACCAGAGTAAACCACGAGGCAACGATTCTTGTGTTCTCGTGGCTAGTGGCGGTATCATGTTGAGCTCATCCCAAACACGAGTACTGCTTTTTTTTAGAAATAAATGTCGGATGTTTGTGATATTTTTGGCATGCGTCCACTAGTTGTTCATTATTTCACAATCATCTAGGTACAAATGGTGACACGGCGTCCACGGGAAATGGAACAATATTGTTGAGTGACAAAACACTACAAACTCAACAGCACGGCTTTGTCGATGAATAGTTAACTTCCAATTAAGAGTTTGCAAATTAGAGATTTATTTCGAGTTAAATAATAGATGATGTCTCATAAGTAAGTCTAAATACTATCTATAAAGAGGAATAGGACTCTTCCTCAAAAAGTTAAATGCCTATAGTTTACAACATGCACTTGCACAGTGTTGCTTTTAGCAGACTTGCTATTTGATACATGACTCCTCGAATTACACAAATTAGCGCTGGCAATAAAGCTCCTACTTTAAATTATTGTAAAACATTATCGACCAGAGAGTTAACATGAATTAATTCCACACCGGCTTACCTTTCATTTGAATTCGAATCATGGCGACGACGGTGAATGGTGGACGAAATCACATTAAAAATACAGAAAAGTCACAGTGTAATTGCTGCAATTCATGTCCATCGTGCGTATGCAAACTAGCTTGCGTTTTATACACATGATCAGGTGACACACGCATTCACAACTCTCGTTTAGAATTAGAACACAGAGGTGCACGAAAATTTGTTCAGGTTAAGTGACACTGCCTGTTCAAGAGTTGAATCAGGAATGAACGAGTATCCCAGGCTGGCCAACTGCTGCTTACCAAATCGCCTCTCGCGAGGAACAACAAAACTATTAACTGGTGCTATCTATTATTTATTAGGTTCTCTGTTGGTAAACAATGAATTCCTAAAATGACACCCAACGTAGTTACCCTATACACAATTTAACATTTAACTTATTAATATTATCTTAAATTAGGTCACGTATCAATATGCAATTGTCTAGTCTGCAGTGTCTCAAATTTTAAATGTAGGTAGCTTGTCTTGTTAAACGACTCATTCTAAGGTAGGCATGCAAATGAAAATTGATTACGTCGAGGCCTAAAGAGGTGATACGGTCCAATAAATAAGAATTTACGAATCGGGACTCAGAAGTTCTTCCAAGTGGAAAAATCAGTTTCTCGAATGATTTCACAAACTGTGAAGATTTATTTTTCAAGCTACGAGTCTAGTAATTTCTTGAATAGTCTGCAAACTTTGCTAATGCACTATCAATATCATTATATAAGTGAAACGTTGCGATAAAATGTTTTCAAGAATCGAAGTATTGAATGTCTTGCCTGGGGTTAAGTTACTGACAGTGAAATTAGTATATATCTCGCTGCACACACTCAAATCTGAGACGTGGAATTATTTTTTCTCTCAGCCTCAGGCCTTTCAAGTTTTGATGGCAACTTAAAATATCAAGTGCTAGCTATGCCGAATAAAAATTGTTTAAATGCTCTTCAATAAATCGAGCAGCCCATATTAATATCACAACTTCATGAATTTTAAAGAAAATACAGTTTTCTTTTGTGACCCTTGTACTCGTGCAGAGGTAGATGCTTTTAGTACATGGAGAAGGCACAATATGAAAATTATTTTGATGTATTTTGTGTAAAAAACTTGGTGTTAATCATAATATAGTAGAAAAAGTATATCTCTAATGCAAATCATAAATGCACGTGGGTTTATTTTGGGGGCAGTGCAGAAATAATAACTTTATTTTTTAAATAAATCCCTAAATACTAGCCATTTTTCATTGTATTAACAGCTCGGTCCTATAAAATATCGCATGTCATTTTTTCCCTTTATATATTCGTTAGCCTTAATAAATTGTGGCTCTCTGTCCCTCTCGTGTTCATACGTCATTGTTTGGTGACAATTCTTTCACACTCAACGCTGATAGACCACTGTGCACCTTATGTTGAGACGACCTTGTGATTCTTCAGGATGCTGGAATGCTACTGGAGCCGAGGGCTGCCGCAGCGGTGGGCCAATCTGGACTCATGTCGCTCTACGACGCTATGTTTGCCCAGTACGGAATCAAGCTTGCTCAGGTAAAACAAATATCATGGCGGTCACATTTTCACTAAACTCCACGCTTTACACAGTGGAGAACTTTGGGCTCAACGCAGCATTGCACTGGATTTATCTACAAGAATGATGCTAAAAGTTATCGCGTTGCATAATTTAAATAAAATACTTTGGCAGCGCGATTGGAATATTTACTGAATCCATCAGATTCTCACAACAGTTCTGTGTTTGAGTTAAATGGTGATTTCAGAACTGTTTCCGATTTGATCGCATAACATGAAGCAGTTATCTTTCGCCGTGTATTCAAAAATACAGCAGGGGGCCTCGATATTATTACTCGCTATTAACCTTTATTATACATTTTCCATCACAATTTACGGAGTTTTTTATACACACAATGGCTGGCATGAAATCAGGAAAAGCTATTAGCGAGAAATCCACGGTATTTTGAATATCGGTTTCGCAAATAAAAAAACTCGCATCACAACATTGCAAAAAACCAAAAAAATAAAATGTTGGATTTTCAGGCAAAATTCGTACTTATAACACAATAATATACAAATATCTCTTCCAACAAATCCTATTGTACAAATTACTTTACCGTAGGCATTGTTCCACATGTGGTACACTGGAAATATATCCAATAATCAGTGTTGAACAGTACAATGCATAAGCATATTTGCATTTATTTGCCTATTGCCTTCACACTGACCGAATACAAACATCTGGTGCCGTCTCCGCGTTTGTCGCTTCTATTTGGTAGTGGTCCAACCGTAGACGTGTGGGTAGTTTGCCTACGGTACGGCTGGTACGGCTGTACCTAGTCCAAGTGAACCCACATATCCACACGGCTATGCACACATAGTCAAATGTAGAGCGAACTAAATACACCCCCAAGAATGATATAGCTCCCCGCGAACGGTTAACCGATGCTCCGCTTTGCTCTAATTATATAGTACCGACACGAGGGTGTGCAAGCTTATTATTAGTACCGTTAACGCACGCCCTAATTATCAAATACCACTTAGCTGTAATGCAATTATCACGTTGTGTCTTCTCTTATACAAAAAACGATTAAATTGCTTAAAAGCAAGCTAGAAAACGGCACAACAGAGCTGCTTATATACACTTCAATTAATCCCTCTTTTAAGCTTATATTTTCCACGTCTGAGAAGCAGCGTCGTTTTAAAAAACATTTTATGAAACTTGCCATCCAAATAATGCAGATAAATTGTCATGGTCTTTTCGTTGTATTTGAAATCCAGCAGGTATCGTGGATCACCTTTCAATAAAACATACTATTTCATCCATATACGCTTATTGTTTTGGTGATGTTAGTACACCAACAGGTTTATGTTAACACCCCCATCGAGCTGTTGCTAATAAATAACGATGGAACACAATTTGTTTTATAATCGAATCAAAGTGTTCAAACCATCGATCAAGTGGCCAGTTGCCTTGCTGTATCAACATGTAAGATTCTAATGTGTTATAAGATTACTTCTAAGCATGGTGTAGCACCTTGCTCGTATGAAGGTCGGGATAGTAAATGAGATGACCATATCAGAAGAGATGGACGATTTGATATTTCAAAAGTTCATTTCAATTTAAAATGTGTTGTCATTTGAATACATATTAAATGAGATTTTTCCTACGTCAAAATAAAATAAAATACATTTCCTGTCCCAAACACAAAGGATAACAAATATTTTCAACGCTCGAGAAAATCATGGAAAAGCCATTTGTTAATTGCTAAAAAAAAGCAAGTAAAGAAACGTGGTCCACTGTCATGCCCGAAGGTGCTTGTCACGAAGCCGGACTTCTACAACGAGGAGACCCGACGCAATCTCTTCAGCACCCTCTCAGAGCTCATCAGTCTCAACATCGTGCCAATTATCAACACCAACGACGCTGTTTCGCCTCCTCCCCAAGCAGATGAAGAGTCCGAAGGCGTCAGATCAAAGAAGGTGAGTAGGTACTAGACTCTAGGAAACCTAACAAATGTTTATCTATGACTTGTTCTAAAAATAAGTGCATGACATTGCTTCTCGGAAGAGCGCTCATAAATACTGTATTTCCCAAAGGCATTATAAAAGGTAAATGTGAAAAAGTGAGCACACGTACAAAATTTAGAAGATCCGTTGAATAAACATTTGTGTAATGCATGCAGATTTTATTTTTGTGTATATAAAAAAGCGATCGTACTGTCTTGGCAGATGGCAGTTATAACAGTTTTACCTAAGAGACTATGAGAAGCAAGGTAAGTTTTTCGATATACGCAAACAGCGAAATACACGACTTTCACATAGCGTTTAAAATTCTAACTGGAAGAGAGTTTTTTTAACCAGGTTAAAATTACTTTTTTGGCGTTTTTCGAATGTTTTTAAGAATTTTTGAAGTTTGATACTAGATTGTGTATATTCCAGCATGTTAATAAAAGACAGACTTGCTCTAGAAACAGTACTAGTATGTACTTTGTAGGCAATTTGTCTCTGTCCAACAGAGTTGAGTTATTTCCTGAAGTTATTCTTACATTTTCTTATTGCTCTTGGGACCAAACCTAGCATCAAAAACCAAGCTTATCTTAAACTGCCTACCGCCAACCCAACCCACTAAGTTGCAGAATAGAAAATGTATAGGTACGTGCGAAATTAAAAACTCGAATTCATGTGGAGCACTTGTGAAAATAATGTTTTGTGCTGCATTAAATTGGCACCCAACGACAATGGACTCAAACTCAAAGCAACGCACGAAGCGGCACTATCACTTTTCAGAAAAGCTAATTGATGGGTTAATGAATGGTAAACTTCCAATCTTAAGCATTTCCCGACGCTTCGCAAAGCATCACTGCCTACTCTATCAAGGGTCTGAACTCAAGTCTAAAACTCTTGAGTTAACACCCTTTAATAATAATAATAATAATAATACATATTTTTTCTGTAAACTAACGTGCTAAGAAAGTTAAGAAAGTGACGACACTATACTTTCCTTGCTTCATTCCAGGTGATTTCCATCAAGGACAACGACAGCCTTGCCGCCATGCTGGCAGCAGAAATCCAGGCTGACCTCCTTATCCTCATGTCGGACGTGGACGGCATCTACACGGCCCCTCCTTGGCAGGAGGGCTCCCGACTCCTGCGAACCTACACCTCAGACATGACCGACACTGTGCAGTTCGGCAAGAAGAGCAAAGTGGGCACGGGGGGCATGGACTCGAAGGTAGGCATCCCCCAACACAAACAGCACACAAAGTTCATGAGACGTGCCTAATGCGGTCAATGTTCTAGTATTATTGCACTGGGAATGGTTTTTACGGGATAACTAGCACCAGGTTTATTACTGGCTTAGACAGGAGGGCCCTAACTAATGAGGCATCGGTGATTCACAGGTATCACCGTAATACAAAAGAAACGGCATCTTGATGTCTCTCAATCGATTATTTTTCTTCTGTTTATTTGCTCTCAATTGCTGTAACTTTCTGAAATGCTAAAGTGACTTGATGTAGGATTTTTCCTGGCTTGAGCTTGGCTTAAGCTTGCATAAGGCTATCGGTGCCATCAGGCTCTAAAATGGTGATCCGCTTTTCCCGCCTTGCATACTTTTTTGTCTTGCAGTGACGGTTTATTTAAACACTGGTTGCACAGAGGCAAAAAGTATGTTGATTACATATCTCATACCTCATAACTTCTATCTTAAACCATACTTTTCTATTTCCCAACTATTTGACTATGAATTTTCAAGGTTTCGCGGACGCGTAACATTCGACTAGAACGGCGCATTTCATAACAGCATAGCAGCAAACTTGTCAGATAATTTTTTGCCATTGTCTTGACAGAAACTTTTCGCTTTACTGGCACTAGATTTCTGGACACACCCATGGATTTCATGGTTAATTGTGCTGGAAAATGATTACCGCTCAACGCGAAAACGAAGGAATTAATTGCACGGATGCAACGATGCAACGCTGCACCATGTTTTTATGGGAACTAACCGGATATATTTGCCAGACAAGGATGGCTGACAGTGTAGTTGAAATCTCATGAAACCGTGGGACGAAATTATTTCTGATATCAAACGTGATACATGCATCCATTAGCATAGGGAAAACAATGATCTATGTGGGTCACAAATATGAGAGAAGCACTTAGAATACTCGATTTTCAAATAAGTTTTAAATGACGAGAGCATACTAACTATATTATGCTGTCTCTTAGTTTTATCATCAATTACTGTGACTCTGCTCAATGTTTAAGCACTATAAGCAGAATGTGCCCTCATTTCCTTCAGTACATTTATGTTTTTAGCATTATACGCCAATTAATATTCCGTAATGTAGCGATTCTGATTTATTATTAAGCATTAGTAAACCGGAAGCGATCAACCTCTACCATCATACACACGCACATTTTTAGTAGTAAATGCAGAATAAAAATAAATGCAGAAATTCAGAAAACAGATTTAAAGTTTCAAGTCGCTGATGGCATACCGTTGGATTCAGAAATCGGTGTTACCCAAATCCCGGGCTAACGGTTTGTCCGCACTGTCACAGGCAAGAAAATTACCAGCTTTTCTAACATTAAAATCGTCCCCGCGCGTATTTGGTACCTTCAGTAAATTAACCGCAATCCATTCTGACTGATGAGCATGATCTTGATCGATGTTCTTGATGGAAGTTGAAGAATCCTGGAAGTAGGAGATTACTCCTCCCAGAAAGCATAGCGGCCTTATTTCCAACTCCTAACTCCTCGCTTCCAGCATCTTCATCAGGCATTCCATTTCAAAATGAGACTTCCAGTGACACGAGCATCCTTTCTGCAGGTTCAAGCGGCTACGTGGGCCCTGGACCGCGGTGTATCCGTCGTAATCTGCAACGGCATGCAAGATCACGCGATCGAGATGATCTTGGCCGGTCGGAAGATCGGCACCTTCTTCACCGAGACGTCGTCTGGCGGGTCTACGCCCATTGAGTTCTTGGCCGAAAACGGTAAGCAACAACGCAGACAAACAACAGAAGGTTGGCAAAACAAAGTCGACAACACCAGATCGACGACACAAGGTCGACAACACAAGGTCGACAACACTAGGTCGACAACACAAGGTCGACAACACAAGGTCAACAAAACCAGATCGATAAATCTTGTAGCCGATCAAACGATCCTTGTGGGGATGCTGCACTGCTTTTTGGATTGAAGAGAGATTGTGTGAGACTGGTTGGTATCGATGTAAATTAATTTCCATTGTATTTAGCTAGACCATTAATTTACTAGCATCAGTATAGTTAGATAGTTATAGCATTCTGCTGACTAACTGTTAATTTTATAATTGGTAAACTTTTCTTTGGCGTTGTATACACGGGCGGGGGTTGGACGATCGCCCACCGTCGAACCCCAATTAGCGGCATCCGATAAAATCAGCGTCTAGTTGATAGTTAATTAAATCCGTCACTAATTAAAGATCCATGACAAACACTCGACGACTCCATAGCGCGCACCGGCAGCCGCGTCCTGCAAAGCCTCGCTGCCGAGGACCGCGCCAAGGTGATCGACGTCCTTGCCGACCTGCTCATCTCGAAGCAGTCGGAGATACTCACCGCCAACGCCAAGGACCTGGCCGAAGCCTCGAAGAACGGCATCGCCAAGCCGCTGCTCTCGCGGCTCTCGCTGACGCCGTCCAAGCTGAAGGGCTTGGCCGTCGGTCTCAAACAGATTGCCGCCTCCAGCCACACGAACGTCGGCAGGGTCGTGCGCAGGACCACGTTGGCGCCGGGACTCGATCTCACGCAGATCACAGTGCCGATCGGCGTCCTGCTAGTGATATTCGAGTCGCGTCCTGACTGCCTTCCTCAGGTGGCAATCAACTCTCCTTTTTGCTATCTGATATGACGGTTTCAGTGGCCACTCTTGTTTATAGTACCGATACGAATTCGTGGCGCTGGCTCGAATTCGAGCCATCCAGAAAGAGTTTTGATGTTCAGCCAATAAAATGATGATTTGATTGCACCGGCGCTTAGGGACTCCCCGTTTGTAGGTTATATTTTGTACCGTGCTTAAGCCGGACCCTTTGGTCACGTGACAAATTGTATTTGGTGGTTTTCCCTGAAAACTGGTCCACTATTAACGTCGACTTTGACCCCAATTAGACCAATTGACGCCAAACCAACGTACGCGTACTTGTGGACCGCCTCTCGCTAGCCCACTTAGTTTCTACCCACGATGGCGACTCTTTAAATGTCGCCATTCCGCATAAAATAGCTGGCGACGGGCCGGCAAACTTCCCTCCAACCCCCTGACAACTCCATTAATAAATGACGGCATGCGTTAATATTTTAGGTGGCTGCCCTGGCCATCAGCTCAGCGAACGGGCTGCTGCTGAAAGGAGGGAAGGAGGCGGCACACAGCAACAAGGCTCTCATGGACCTGGTGAAAGAGGCGTTAAGCACTGTTGGCGCCACAAACGCAATCTCCCTGGTGAGTGGGGTGACATGACATGGCGCGCACGCTGGGACTCAGCCATTCTAGCTAGCTAGACCCCAGTGTGTTGTGTTGTGCGCCAAGTTATTAGTATGAATGGGGTTGTGTTTTTGCAGGTGCAATAAAACCATAGTGATATGAGTACTATTCGGTATCAAAGCTGTCTGAAAGCATGATTTCCCATGGAAATTTTTATGAAAAAAATTCGATCTTTGATCATTCTTTCATATTGAATAGATGCACATCGAGGGAAGAGACATTCAATCTAAGGTATTGCCAAACAAAACAAAAAATCTCGCATGAGTACGGCAAGGTGCATTTTGTGCATTTTGAATATTTTGTTTGAAGCTATTCAAGGATTCTCTTGCGTGCGCCGAGGCTTCAGATTAAGCTGGAGAGATTACACTAAGCATTTTACGCAAACCACCCTCCATAAGCCTGCTAATGGTGGCACATCAGCCAGCTCTGCAGTCAGTCTAACTTTGAGCTTTTGGTCAAAGCTATGTCAACCATAATATGAAAGCATTTCGCTATTCGCGCATAACTAATTTGAGCGAGCAGATGATTAAAACACCGTGCTCTTTGATAGATTTATGTCACTCGCACGAGCCAGCCATGATTCCCACGTAATTCATACTGTATTTTTTTGAAAATTTTCGTGCCGAGCTCTTCCATGATGTCGTTACGCTATCGGGAATCTTCCCTGCTCGTGTCAACTTATTCCCCGGGCACATCTGAGAGGAGATAAACAACGTGCGAGTTACGACGCGACTGTAATATCGCACAATGCGCCATCGTTATCAACCCCTGTCGAGACCAACATTTGCGTTAATGGCTGTTTGAAATCGCCCACGCGGTCCAAGGAGCTCGTTTCAACAGTGAAGCTTGAGTTTTTTCTTACTAAATATCGTGCGTCTCCAGCCACTACAGCGATGCTTCATAGTTGAAAGTAAAGTCTACAAACAAAGGATCCGCCGCTGCAGCGAAATCAGTGTGTGTACCAATCTGACCACTGCCAATTTTGCGAAGATCAATATAATGGGTGCTTTAAATCAATGGTTATTGGTTACCAAAGAAGAGAGCATGCCTTTGGGTTGGAGCCATGAGGGAAAAGACATTGGTTTTTTTGGCTATGAAACTCAGCTATTTTATACATATGAACGGATTTCATAAGCGCCATAAAAAGCACTATCGAAGTTTGCACTTCTTGACCTGGTTCATGGGAGAAGGGTTGTCAATAGCTATTATTCCCTTTACTATATCATGCATGACGTGAACAGATAAGACGGCTAGAACAGTAGGGTGGTTTGAAGTCGCAACTCTCAAGATGTTTTACATTTCACTGCCATTTCTAGAGGAAATCTACGTGATTGAAACGGCCAGAAACGGTGAAATAGTAACATTTGCATTCGAAACAAACCATTATGTATAAACACTATAGGCAACGTTTCAATTAATCCGTGTAAGTCGCCCTCATTGTCAACCCTGCACCCCCCGACCGAGATTTCACCTACCCTTAATTGCGTCCCCCGGCCACCAGGTGTCGACGCGCGAAGAGATCAGCGACCTGTTGTCTATGGAGAAGCACATCGACCTGATCGTGCCGCGCGGCTCCAGCGAGCTCGTGAAGAGCATCCAGGATCAAAGTCAGCACATCCCGGTGCTGGGCCACGCGGAGGGCATCTGCCACGTGTACGTCGACAGTCAGGCAGATCTGCAGAAGGCGCTACGAATAGGTGGGTTGTTAACAGCGTTGCGGGAAATGATAGCGACACTCATTATTAGAAACTAAATATGCATTCCGAAATTTTCATCCGTACCGCGGTTTGCACCTGATCTGTACACCTGTCCTTGAATAAGCATTATCCAGTTATGGTATACGGAAAACCAACTGATACCATCTTATACTGGGACGGATACAAATTTAAATATTTAAATATCTTCCTTAAATGCAACGAGTATATGCATTAAGGTTCGAATCACACTGATAACGACACTCGTATCCACGTGTGGCATTCCAGTTTAGATTGCTGACTTAGCTTGTTTCACAAGGCAATCTGATTCTGGATGAAAAAATGTAGTGTGCGCTGGTTTCTTTAAAAAAAAAAGTGACTTTTGTGTACCTCTATGAACATTATTCCTACATTTTGGATGTCACTCTTTTGGGGTACAAAAATAATAAGTATGATTGCTGTATATAAGTTGTATGATTTATCCCGGATCGGATGATTTTGTCAGCCAGGTATTTTATTGGAAATATTCTATCTGAAATATTCGGTATTTCCTACTCTGTGTCTCGTCGCGGGTTTGGGCCGAGTATAGAAGTTGTGCACTCCCCAAGTTGAAACAGGGCGCCATTTGGAACTGTGGCTTGGCAAATTAAATCTTTCACTGATACTTTTTTCAAGTATTTATTCTACATTACTCGATAATTACAGCAACAAGTTCCGATACCCACACATTGGCTGTTTATCACAATGGAATTACCTTTGCTGATAGCTGAGCATAAGAAGAGGAAACTTCATTTCCTTGAATGTTTTTTTGGAAAGGTCGATCAACTTTAGAATCATGAAAACGATAGCAACAGAAAAGATATTATTACTGAGCAATAGCTTTTCTCCATCCTAACTCGCGTGCGTAACAAAAGCAAAACAAAAAAAACATTTACACAAGAGAATAGGTTGGAAAAGGTCCATTTCTCAGAATTTACGTAAGCATCCATAGCTCGCTGCCCTCTCTTGCACCTGAAACGAGCGTTGGCCTAGACTTCTTAGCGTGGACGTAGAATTGTTTTGGAACTCGAAAACACTCAAAAACAAAGAGGTAGTACGTTCAAATTGAATAGAGATGTCTATTTAGCAGACACTTTCGCTTAGAACGCATTAGCTTTGTATCTAAATTACGACCTCCGCTGCAGCGTGTGCATCTAAAAGTACCATTCAATGGCTCGCAAACAGGGCATGTCTGCTAATTAACATACAGATAACACCGTTAATTAGACACAGTAATAGCCGGCTGAAAAGCGTTCGGTTTGTCGACACCGACGTCGCCTCGTTCTCACCTGCTCGGCGAGGTCACCGAGGTCGTTAGCGAAGACATTATGTCAGGTCAAAGGCTATCTTGGTTTCTCTATGCGAGTGTCGGTGCTGTGCTTCTCTTATCTTGCTGCGTATTATTCGCGCCGGCTTGTTACGATGCTCGTGGGTGTACTTGTGCAGTTAGGGCATAGGGCCGAGGGGTGAGCAGTGTCGACAGGCTGGCTAGGCGCAGTGTGAATAATTGTGACCTGGCGTGACAATTCTACGAGCACTTCGGCGAGGTCTTGCAAAATAAATTGCGTGCTTTAATTGTCTGAATCTGTATTGTCTGTGATTAGTGTAATTAAGAGTTGAAAGACGAGTTGTTCGACTTAAAATACGATTTTGGGCATGGGACTTAGGCATTTTATTGATGCCATCGCTTCACTTTGCCATTGTCTTACAAATAGGCAAGCCGCGTTGCTCGTGGCTAGGTCTCAGACGCCTGGTTAGACGTGAATGGCGCTCAGAAATCATCGATAACTCGATTCGGCGACGACTAGCGTTGAACTTCTTTCATTTCTTTCGACTTTCTTTGTGATTGAACTCCACGACAAGAAGAAATGCGGAAAACTCTGTCGTTGGTAACTGGCTACGCGTGGAATCGTGGAATCATGGAATGGAACCGTACAGCATCCTCTTGGCCGCGGCTGGAGGAATGTGCCGAATAGCGCCGGGAATTGCTCGGCAAGATTTTCATTTGAGAAGCGATGATATTGTAAGGCTCTCGAGAATGTAAGTCGTAGAACACTAATCCTGCGTAGCTTTAGGAATTACTCGCTCCTCACGATCCTTTTTTTTAAATTACATCGAAAAAAGGAATGCTTATTGCCGTTTTCATTTCCATTCGCTGGCTGGGTTGGCGGGTGGCGAGTGAAAAATTCATTGAATGTAGTATTTCCTCAATAACAGCGCGGCAAACATTAAATGGAAATACTTTCGGTGCCGCTTGACAAAGTCATTCAAACTTTCCCGACCTAATAATTTCATTCCTCCCGCTTATCAGAGAGCAGAAGAAAACGTTTCAGTTTCTTTAACGTATTCATCGATAAGATGAAAGTGGAATTCCAAAGTAAGAGCGACTGTCAAATAATAATATACCAATTTTTCAAGTCCGCCCGATAAGTGACTGCGGCGGTATTATGCCATTTTGACCGATTGCGACCTTTCGACGAAACTCACTTTCCTGCGAGTTGATTCAACGCCCCCTCGCATCCACATTACCATGATCCCTTTATATCCTTTATCTATCACTGACTTCTCAACGAACCCCATCACTCCCCAACATTTCTCAAAATCAATCTCTCTTCCTTCCCGCAGTCCGCGACTCCAAGTGCGACTACCCGGCCGCGTGCAACGCGATGGAAACACTCCTCATCCACGAAGACCTCTTCAAAGACACGCCCAACTTCTTCGTCGACGTGTGCACCATGCTGAAGGAGGAAGGTGTCGCCATCAACGCCGGTCCCAACCTGGCAAAGATGCTGACTTTCGGCCCGCCGCCTGCCAAGTCGCTGCGCACAGAGTACAGCAGCCTGGAGTGTGCGATCGAGGTGGTCAAGAGCCTACAGGAAGCCGTCGAGCACGTGCACACCTACGGCAGCGGTCACACGGACGTGATCGTCACGGAGAGCGTCGAGCGCGCGGCCGAGTTCCAGAAGAAGGTCGACAGCGCGTGTGTCTTCCATAACGCGAGTTCGCGCTTCGCTGACGGATACCGATTCGGTCTCGGTGAGTTGATTTCCACGACTTTTGTTCAGCTCGAGTGAGCTGGGGGTTCGATTTCAGCGGTTTTATATAAGGAAATTTTCGATATTTCAGTTTTATTTTTGTATCGGGGTGATTCTCAGCGAGGAACTGTCGTATCAAGCTCAAAATAGGGAGGGGTGGATCGTTTTTAAGGATAAGTGCCTTGCCATGCAATATGAGCTTTCGCGGCGCTTGACTCTATATACTGTAGATTGTTTTTAAATTCATGGTAAGCCATAAAACATGATCGCTGGCTGCGGGAAATCAAGCCAGCCTTCATATCTCCCATCTCGACATTTTTCTTCTGGCGTTTTGATGCGGATGTCTTCGCGTTCTCTTCTGTGTCAGGAGCCGAGGTGGGCATCAGCACGGCTCGAATCCACGCCAGAGGACCGGTGGGCGTCGAAGGGCTCCTCACCACCAAGTGGGTGCTCAAAGGCGAGGGACAAACTGCCACTGATTTCGCAGAGGGCGGTCCACTAACGTTCACACACGAATCTTTGCCTGTCAATTAATTTATTGATTCATTATTTCATTCATTGTTCATGCAATCAAATTCACTTTTATTTTATATACGCTCTCATCTTAGATATTATTAAAGCTTGTTATTTTGATGTAAATAAAGTTTAGATTTTACTGAAACAAACGTATTTTCATGTGCCCCTGTTTATTTTCTTGATTATTCCTTTCCTGCACTGAGTTGTGATGCAATAAATCAGATCAAGCTTGTACCTTGCAGCTTTAAATTGCTTAAACAAGCCTACAAGGTTTTCGGAAGGTAGAACGGTATTAATTAAATTGATGCGTTTACTTATTTCTGACATTCTATGTTATGCAAATATAAAAGCGTCTCCATTGATTAAATTTCAAAGACGACATTTTACATAATACGCTGCTTCTCTTGTGTGTAGTCTTTTGACGTCGAGGGAGAAAATATGGATGCACACGATTGACGTGACTTGGTTCCATCTTCTGATCCAATTTGATATCCCCGAAACCACGTCAAACAGATTGCTTGGGTGGATTACGAAATATTTTTTATGCTACACATTTATCTCTCGGAACGGCACAGATGTGCGCCAAATAATTGGGTTAGAGTTTGAATTATAAACGTGTCATTGGGAAAAAAAAGTGCATAAAAAGCGTTTGCTCATTTATTCATTGGTGTCATCCCAATCAACGTTTAATACAATTAAGTTTTTACTGAATCAATAATGAAATCTATTGATAGCGAAGTGGATTGAGTACATAACTAATGAGTTGCATCAAATAACACGGACAAGAGATGGATGATTTGGACTGATAGCTTAAAACTTCCACATTAGTAAAATGGCAGGACTGGAGTCAATACTAAACAGAAACTTTGCCCTTACGCTCTATTTTGAGAGCATGCAATTACAAATATAGCATAATCAAAGTCATCACGTATAGAAAATTATTAACTTGTAAAGTGTTCCTATTCCTATCCTTTCTTATTCGTCTTCCTCGTCATCTTCCTATTCTTGTCTCTGCTTGAAATCAGAGTGCTATTTGTACGAGTCACTGCACCGCCACCAACTGCAAAAGAAAATGCAATTATCAGCATGACACATCACTAGCGTAAATGTTAAATTAAATACAAGTGCAGATGTGTCTCAATGTTGTAGAGATGGTCAGGAACTTTGCACTTTGCATTAACCGAGAAACTTTATTTGCCAACTAGAGGATCCAAAGAAAAACCACTCTTCACATGCATTCCGTCACTTGCTTCTTGAGGGGACAGAAAGTAAAACGTGGGCTTATAAAAATACGAGGACTTTTATTTATAGTTTTTCTTAGAAATATTATATAAAAATTATTTCTCACCTGAAATACTGTTCACTCAGTCTTCTTTATGGACTTAGCTTCATCTAAAATGTGTTGCCTGATCGCGTCCGAACCTTGAATCTTGTCGCCGTTCTCATCTCTGAAGCTAAGCACTTTGCCCGTCTTGACCATCTTAGCGGTGCCATCTTTCGAGGTCCTCCAGTAGATGGTTTGAACTGCACCCCTGCCCGCGATGTACCTCGTCACTTTCCCGAATAACATGATCCCTGCTTCTCATTATACCAATGCCTCGATCTGTTCCCCTGCACGATGCTTTTATAGACTACGACCTATCTTACGTGTCATTGTTTTGAAGGAAAAGTTTTCAAAGATAAGATGCAATTTAGCAATATTTGTACATGTCTAAGTAATTGATCGTGCGTCCAACATGTATTTGTAGTACGTGCACTTGAACAATTTTCATGGCCATAGGTTTCCACGACGCTGTAGGACTTTTAAAACTTTCGAGAGTTTTCATGAGGACCGGTAATTAGATATCAGTATATGTAAGCATTCAGTGGTAAATATATTTTTTTTTTAATCCATCCATAGATTATAAGGGATCAGCCGTAATATGACGCCAGGATTAAATCAATTGTGGCAACGTTCACTATTGCCATTTTTGTTGGTTAACATTTTGTGATTCACAAAACACGCTCGCCGATAAAAATAAAATAAAATTGAAACGATTTATTTACTTTGGAAACATTGCGTTCCGATTACCATTGCCTGCGATTATCAGTACTGACTGATTACAATATAAACAACCGGTATAGTCATTTAATGATTCTACTTGTTGTACAGTAAATACTTTTGATTCTGGGCACACAGCCGCTGGTCATTGGATTTTATGAATTAATAGCGAGCGAGCAAATTAGCAAAACAATACCAACCCCATTATTGATATATTTTAACGTATTTTAACTGTCCTGTTTCAACATTTTGTTATCAACAGTCCTACAAATGTAGATTATTTTAATTGTTTCTTTTCTATTGACTCAGAATTGATGAATGTGTAATTAATTAATAATTCACAGTATTTGCCATTCAAAGCCGATTTTCAATTTGGAGAAGACACACTCTTAAAATTATTTCGTAACGGCGGTAAAAGATGAGCACGGATAATAGTAGTTTAATATAAATTGTTAACATCCAAAGGCTTTGATCCGGTATTTTCGCAAATGATTCCACTCTCTTACGCCTATCCACTGATAACCCTCTCCTAAATATAGTTTTGCATAATTTTAGAGGGAAACACAATTTGGAATAACGCTCGCCTTTCTCAAGGGTTAAACTATGGCTGCCGAAAATATTTTTGCCTGGCTTATCCTAGCATATTGTGTTGACTCCAGGGAATAAATGCACTGTGAACTGTAAAGTCTAACACATTTGCTGTGAGCGAGTTATTATCAAATGCTCCTGGCTGTTATAAATTAAAACTTTGGCGTGATACCTATGGTTACGCGATCACGAGCCTTATATATTATAACGGAGCCGTAATTCACGCACGAAATGGCGTGTAGTCAGGAAGCAATTAAAATTACATTTAGGTACCCCTTTTAATTCGTGACCTGACTATTTGGTGACGGCAAAGGTGTGAATTAATAAGGGTTGAAAACAATAGTAAGGGCAAATTGCTAGTTAATGTTCATGATGATGGTACCTGAACGGTGAAAGGAAAACATAACCTCTTTCATCCTCATGTTCACATTTCTTATCCCGGGGATCGTATCACGCTGATTTCGCTAGTTGATTATTTTCTTCAACTAGGATATCAAGTATACCTCTAGAAATCGTTTTTTGCAGACAAAATTAATTCGTGTAATAGAACCAACTTAATTTGCCTGTATTTTGTAGATTCATCTAGCTTCTTATGCAACGTGATTTTTAATAATGAAGATTCCTTCAGTCATTTTTGTCAGGATATAGCAAGGAAACATAAGTTTCCAAGTTATTTATGTAGCTAATTAAATTAAATTATGTTTAATTAACTACTAGCATTTAAGTATCATAAGAAAATAAAGTGGAAAGCTTCATTGAAGCACCTATAGATTTACTTTTAATAAATGAAAGAAGAGTTCCATACATTTCATTAATTGCGATTCGTATATGAGTTTAAAAATAAACATGCTTGCTGAAAATTATGAACAGCTAAACTATTTAGCTGCACCAACATTAATTAATCGAGTCTCTTATTTACATTCACACACATTAATTAAACTAAATAGAAACAGACCATGCCCCATTACTATGCCGTTACACTGAACAAAGGTAGATGTGTTAATACTTAATCCAACGCCACCAATTTCCAACATGCAATGTTTTCAGTTTTCACCTGGTTTCCTCGATAATTTCCTTCAGCAGTTGTCATTTAGCATCCAGTCCCTGGCCAGCAGTAATTTCTTTTGACAGCTCCATCAGCAGGTCTACCAACGACGCCATTAACCACCGTGTGTCGCTGCGTGGAGCTGTGGGAGCTGCAAGCGACAACGACGACCATGCATTACCTGCATTACCTAACTGGCTACAGGGGAATAACATTAGCGAGGAATTGCATCGCAACTCTATGATCGCACGGTGCATTGCCACAGCTGCAAATAGGAGGCGGTACGTTAATGAGAACTGCAAAGAACAGTGATAGCAATCGTTTTTTATTCAAACTGCATATAAACGACGAATTTTAATTCGTCGTTTTAATAAACGAATTTTAATAAATTTAGGACAAACATAAAAAATATTTTATTGTTAAACCCATTGTATAAAGTTGACAACTTCTTCTCCATTTTATTGTGAAATATGAAGTATTTTAAATATTTTATGAAATTTTATGTAATTTTAGTAACCTGACGAGCTTAATATCCTAGTCACTATATTAGAAATGTATAATGATAATTGTGATCTATGAGCAAAATAAAGAAATTGAATTGAAATTGAATTGAATTGAATATTAATGGGATTGTGATTTATTTTATTTTATGAAACTGACTCTTAAAATCAAGTTTAAAAATAAATTCAAGTGGCTGATGAAATTGAATCGATTCATAAATCATTATTATGATGAAAATGCAAAGCAGATAAAATTACTGAAGAGTAAATATAGTGCCTACTTTTAAGCTCGTTTCTGTTTCCAATTTGGATTACGGTGTATTAAGACACTCCAGATTTACTCTCGCGTGTACAAAATTGAGATCTCCTGCAGATGTCATGTTCTCATGAGCAATGCTCTCTGATCTGAACGCTATTTCCTTAAACTTTTTATATCCGGTTTATTCATTACAGTCGACACTTTTTGATTTGAGCGGCAGGAATGGATCGCGCGCGGCGCAGTCAGGAAGCGGAAAATTTCGCGAGCGGAAAATGGAAGAAAAGTGGTTGTGACAGGTCATGCGATTTTCACGTTTCAATGGTTTTCTTATAAAAAAGTATAAAATAATTTATTTAAATTAAAAATACAAAGTTCGCAGATGTTCAACCAAGATTATAGCTTTAAACCCCTATCACAAGTGGTAATTGCGTTTGGTTGGGCACGCCAATAAATAACATTGTAAACTGTTAAAATAAATACTGCACATATGCACGATAGTTGCATTGCATTCTTCACTGTTGCATAATGCATTTTTAACATAATTTCCAATTGCACGCCTGCATAAATATGATGAATTGATGGAACACAATGTTGTTAATTGCCTATATACATGTGGTGTTGATAGCTGCGGTGATTCTTACTGATACTCATCTGAAACCGAAACAAATCACTCGTTAAATTGAGCTGGCACATTTTAAAATAGAAATGAATCATGCCAGTTCATTCTTTCCGCTACTTTGACAAACGTGGACAAACGAGAGAGCAACAAATCAATCTGTACACAACAGCTTTTAAAAATGCGAAAACAAAATAGCCACAAGCAGTAATACCGAATTATTATTTGAAAAATTTGTGTAATGCTGTTTGATCATTTGTGATGTAAAGCACCGCATTATAACAAATTTACACTCTGAACCACCTCTAAACATGTTGCAAAGCTAATCTCTGCCTTGGCATTTCTGTTCAATTTGATCAGTTAGAAAATACTTTCTATCAAACACAAATACCTCTATCATAAAAGTTTCGTTCTAAAAATTCACCTCGTCAATTTAGATGCGGCGATCAGTAACCCGACTAGAGGTGTACGTCGAGAAGTTCAGCTTGGAATCCTTCTTGTCAGCGAACGTGAGGAAGCGTCCGTACTTGACGATGCGCGTCGCGGCGCCGGCAGCGTCGGCGTCGTCGCCCTTCGGCGTCGCCGTCCGCCAATAAACCCTTTGCACTGCGCTGCGTCCAGCCACGAAGCGAGTTGTGGTCCCGATCAGCATCTTGAGTCCTGGTAGCTTCTTGCAGATGTATTGAGATGACCGACGGAGCGTTGTCTGTGTTGGTTTGATGCCTCGGCACTTTGATCCCAGCTTTTATAGTTATCGTATCCGACGCGAGATTGGGGTGATGACGCCGGTGATGTTGACCATTACGCATCTGGACGTGCTTTGGACGTCGGCCTGCGATCATGATTGTGGGAGATGTCTTCGTTGACGTCATCTTGATCGCGTAAGGAAGTGGATGTGCATCGTTCGATTGCGTTCGTTTCGATTATTTAATATGGTTTATGTAAGGGATATCGTCTGATGATTGGCAAAGCATGGGTGATGCGTGATAGCCAGCGCTAAAATTGATTTAATTAATATTGATTTTGATAATGATTACGTATACTTGGATGTTTTGTCCTTGGATTCTTTATAGTACGTTTGTGTACTCAAACTCAAACAATCCCGAGCGTATTAATCTGAAACGACATGTTATTAAACTGATGGACGTGCTCGATAGAACACGTCACCTTACTTAATTTTCCTCGTCAAGCCCAAAACACTCTGTATAAAATGTCATTACAGTGTTCAAAATTTAATATCTCGTCCGCAAGCAAAGTACATAGAACGACCTTTTTTTATCTCCGTGCATATTTCGTTTTAAAAATGTTTGGCCGCTCAATGAGAAAGATAAAATATGCCTTTTGGTCGGGTATTCAACTTTCGGTCTTTGAAACTATTTACTTAAGCACGGGATCGTGGCATGGCCTCCTCATCTCGCTATGTCAGCAACGGTCCGACGCCGAATGATTTTTATCGAGGTTGAGTGACTTTTCGAAACACAGGCGCACCAGTCAGTACAAAGATCGATTTCTGCGCGCTCCGACTTTGACTCGCGGGTTACTTTCCGTTAATTTCCAATTTTAAAATATTCCATTGATTACGTTCACTGCAGCGTCTGCGTCACACTTGCATCAAGATGCCGTCCAGATGCACTGTGGACGCAAACATATCCAGACATCAATTGCAACAAAGTTTCATATCTGCACAGACAGGATGAGAAAAAAATTTGCTTTTATATGAAACGTGGTTTGGATAGCTGTGAGCTTGGATGCCCTAGCTGTTCTAATTTAAAATATAAATTATTTTAATTTTCGTGTACCCAAGCGTTGGTGTGTACTGGTTTGCTCTGGTGGCATTGGTGAACGGTTGATAAAAGAAAAATATGTGCCGAACTGTGATATGAACCCGGATCCATTTAGCCTACCTGGAAAAGTGTGGCACGGTATTCACGTTTGGCTGCAGATTTTTGGGAATCATAACAGATGACCTAATTTTCTCAGCAATTTGAAATTGCTGCCAAAATAATATGTCAACTCTTCATTCCGTTAGAAAGCATATTATGTGGATTAATGAACTTCCAGGTTCCAACTAGTCTGCGTTCTCGACAAAAGGACGAGCTTGACCCGAGGTCAACCGACGTTCTAGGTCAGGGATACATTGTTACGCGATAAAGTTCAAGTGCACGTTTTTTATTGTTCCAACGAACTTGATGGTACAAAATTTAACACGGATTTTGCAAGGTAGCGGCTAGGGTGGAATCACATCGTCATTTCTATTGACCAGTGGAAAATCTCAATTTAAATTCTTGAAATTTACCAGTATAATGGGTTTTTAGTATTAAGTGACCTATATCTTGTAAGGAAAGAAATGTTTTTTCATTAAAACCTTATCGTCTGTCGCGATGATATTAGAGTAAGAAGGAAATGTGTCGACCGTGATGAAAATATTATTAATATTTATTGTTCATGTCTCATTGAAATATTGATTACCTAGTTTTTTCTGACTGACTAACGTATACAGATAAATTGACGTGTAAATTTATTATTCAATGGAAATGAGATAAGTTGTAATGACTCAAATCACCACTAGTTGTAAAAATTATATAACTCAGGGTTCTTGATACGATTCAAGATAGAGTTTAAGGTCAATTTAAAATGTACGGCGATTATAATTAAGGGCAGCTTTCTTGATGACGTTAGTTGCCTGGGATAATCATGATTTAGTCGCCGTGACATTTTTCGAATATTTTAAAACGTAAAAATCGATTTCAGGAAAATCTATTCAATTGGTTTGCTGAAAAGAAACACAGTATTTTCTGTTTTAGATTCATATAACTACGCACTGAAAACTTTTTTGTAATTTTGTAAATGATAAAAACACATTTTTTCCATCTCTCAGAACGCTTTTAGTAAACTAGATTGTTCTCAGAAAATACAATTGCCACTTATTATTTGTTTTGTGCTTTATTTAAATTAAAGTGCACAGTTCTCTAGGCGGACAAACGCCCACGCACCAACCACCTCGCCCGCATCAACCAATGAGATCCCTCGATTGTTTGTGTCAACAGATTTTTAATTAATTGCCCACTGATATGCTAGCCCTATGTCTCGCACCTTTGATCGTAATTACTTTAATGAAGGTTTTTTTTTGTTCAAACAAGCGTTATAGAGCTCGTGTATAAAAAGAAATGTCACCCCCGCACATTCTGGTTTTATTCGGGTATTTTATATTTCATATGGGGGTCGTATTGGGAGGAATGAAATAGAAATCAATAACACTTTTTTTTTACCTTTCGTGCTAAGAATAGGAGAAGACTTAAATTAAGCCTGCTGAAGTAATATTTCACGGATATTTTATTTTCGGAGTATTCTTTTTTGCTAAGTGAGGAAAAGTGTCAGTGAAGAATACTTACTTTCAAGTTTCAACGCTGGGTAAAATATTTTGAGTACGCTGATTTATTAGGTAAACTTACCAGGTAAGTGTAAAGCAGATGCTTACCAACTACTCAACATCACGTTTTATTATATTCGTTTTAAAAAGGAATAGTTTTTTATATATTATACAAAAAAAGTTTTTGATATTTTTGTTGGTTTTCTCATTTTCTCAGCATAGGACTAGTGAAGCCTTGGCACGTTCGAGTAAGCAGAAAGTTTTCACCTCAAACACAGCTGTGTTTGCAAACATATTATTAACATTAAAATTACTACTAATTTGGAAAATGGGACAAATTTATATGATACTACGGCTTTTTTCAAAAATAACATTTTGTGTAGCCATGGTAAAATATTTTGGGTTTTGTCAGGGTGTTCTTACCACAAGTCTAAATATTTGCTTGTGTTGCTGCATGTTTACAGGGAGAAATGTAATTGTATAGCCTTTATGCTGCCATCGTAAATAAACCTCGCCGACAGACAACTGGAAGGATCAGGAAGAAACAGGATGAAATTATATTAAATACAACAAGTTTTATAAGTTAAAAATGTGTTTAAACGTTTCACTGGCTTCACATAGTTTCATCGCAATTATATCGTGGTGTTTTTACTAGATTTTGTTTTTCAAATATTCGTCATATGTGTAAAGATTTTGGCAGCTTCAACAGTGTTCTTTTCAGTTCTCAGTTCAATGGTCAATGTTCTTCAATAGTAAGGTTGTCGCTTTGATAACACAACGAAGATATATTATAACAATTGCCTCGTTAAATACCTCTGTATGATTATATTTATTTTTCTTCTGCGGGGCAAACGTAATTGAGATTATTTTGACACTTACAATTTATAATTAATATTTATGTTAGTTTGATAAGGTGGACTAGTATATAAACCATATCTAAAGGAATGTAAAATAGGTAGCAAAGTTATTTTACTATCAACATGAAGTTCTTCGTCTTTTGTGCGTTCTTCTTATGTGAGTAGAAACCTTCAAATGTGAATAGAAATAATAAATGAGTAGAAATCTTCATAAGAGAGATCTTTCAAATGTGGAAGGAAAACTCTCAAAGCTCTCAATAATGCTGATCTTTATCAGATAAGATCATCAGGGCATCATCTAATATCTGATCTTCACTTACAGATATAGTATCTGTGCTAGCTGAGGCATGTATAACATCCTGCCCCGATCAAGTTATACGATTTTGTGCAGAAGACAACAACGGGAATAAGAAGACGTTCAAAAACTAGTGCGAGATGTTATCTACAATTGCGAGCAAAACACAGGTAGATATTTGCACTGGAATCGGAATTACAAATTTACGGAATTGTCAATAATCTTATGAATGAATATTCATTCACATTGCATTAACACGCTAAACTCACCACAATTTTTCAATTTCATCCCTATACTAATATTATCCCTGTGGTTCGGTGTGTTTTCATCACTTTCAGACATGTCTATGCACGCCTAAAGTTACCATCCGATTCTTATGAAATTTTGGAAACGCACTCGATACACCGTAAATGGGTGCAACGAGGGGGTCTCGCTGCGGTTTGACCAAAATGGGCCCTTTTTTGGGGGGGTTCACCTACCAAATTTGGACTTGGAGGATTGATAATTTATACCCGTGTAGCAGCGACCATTTTCAATTCAAATTGAAATTTTCAAATCAGCCAGCCCAAAATTGGGCCCTTTTGAGGGGGTCATTTAGCAGAAACAAAAACTTGCGATTACACTTGGCAGTTATTTTCATAACTTTATGAAATTCTGGAAACGCACTCGATCACACATGATACAACTCACTGTTGAGGTTTCGCTTCGGTCTGGCCAAAATGGGCCCTTTTTTGGGGGGGTTCACCGGTCAAATTTGGACATATAGAATTGAAAATTTGTACCCGTGTAAAAGTGTTCATTTTTAATTCAAACCTATAATTTTACATCCGCCAGCCCAAAATTGGGCCCTTTTAGGGGGGGTCTTTTCACAAAAACAAAAACATGCGACTCTACACTTAGCAATTATGCTCCTATCAATATGAAACTTTGAAATCGAACTCGATCCAACATTCTACACCTCACTTATGGGGTCTCGCTATGGTTTGGCCGAAATGGGCCCTTTTTTATGGGGGGGGGGGGGGTTCAACCACCAAATTTGAGCATCTATTTGTATTACAAATCCACGACTTAAAATTTGCCTAGCCCGAAATTGGGCCCTTTTTTGTTGGTGGGGGGGGGGGGGGTCTTTTCGTAAAAACTCCCGACTTGCGGTGTGGGCATTTTGGAAGATATTAAAAAGTGGATGTCCGTTGGTAGCATGGTAAAATTGCGCTCATCTTGACATTATTTCCCGTCAAATGTATAAATTTCTTAATCTTATTTCGTTGCGTTCAACGCTGACAGCTAGATGAGCGCTGTGGTCTGTTTTTGAAGTACTTTGTCCAAAAACACATGGCCCCACCAAGTGCATATAAAACATCGTGGAGAGAGGGGGCTCGCTACAGCCAGCCGCATTTCGGGGAAGTCCCGTGATTGCGCAACTGATCATACACATTGAGCTTTTTTTTTTGAGCACATTTAATTGAAACTAAAAATGAATCTGAAAATTACTGACGATATTGTGATTTGTTTTCGTAAGGCGTCGGTATCGAGAGTTCGCGAACATTGGTCAACTTTGCGCGTTATGACACCAATTTCGCGTTGGTTCGCGAAAAGCAGCAAACACACAGCAAACATAGTAAACATCAACCTTCAATCATCATCCACCTTAACTAAAATCCTTAAATTTGGCTCCGCGTAATTCTCTATAGAAATTGCGAAAACGCGATGAAAACGCGTGGGTCAAGTTGCGTTGTGTTCGTGCCACCGGGGACTTGCGCGCTGCAATATTTAGGCAGCGATTTGAGCAGGGCTTGATAGGGCTTTGATAGGGCTCGAAAGGGCTTGATTGGGGTTCACGCGGCCGAAATTCGTCCAACGTCGAGACAAAATTCGAAGCAATTCATCGCCTCTGGCTTGAAGTTGGGTTGGGTCAGGAAAGGTAGAATTAGTGGAGGGGGGGGGAATTCTGCAAAACCATGCCTGAACCAATTGATGGTGGACGTCTGTGTACCTGAGTCACGAAAACATATTGCCATCATTAGCAGTACCCATAAGTTCGCATTTGAGCAGTGAATATGTAGATAAACACGAAGTGTTAGGTAAGCGTGGCAGAAGGGTCAAAGACTAATTACCGAAAAACAAATCAACACAAGAAACAAATAAAACCTACAGGGGGCGAAGCCCCCTGCAAGGGGGCCCTACGCAGAGGAAGGTTGGGAAGTTGGGTTGGGTCAGGAAAGGTAGGATTAGTGGAGGGGTGGGGGGGGGGGGAACTGCAAAACCATGGTTGGGAGGTTAGTTTGGGTCAGGAAAGGAAGTCATAGAAGAAACACGTGTAGCGGCACGTGAAAACTCATGCTTCGGCAACACCACACCACTCGCTTTTCTTGGATCAACTACTGATGGAGGACGCATGTGTACCAGAGTCATGACCATCATTAGTATTACTTTAAAGTTCGCATTTGAGCAGTGTATATGTAGGTAAACACAAAGTGTTAGGTAAGCGTGGCAGAAGGGTCAAATACCAATTACCGAAAAACAAATCAACACAAGAAACAAATAAAACCTACAGGGGGCGAAGCCTCCTGCAAGGGGGCCCTACACAGAGGAAGGTCGGGAAGTTGGGTTGGGTCAGGAAAGGTAGGATTAGTGGAGGGGTGGGGGAGGGGGATGGGAAAATCTGCAAAATCATGGTTGGGAGGTTACTTTGGGGCAGGAAAGGAAAACATAGAAGCAGCACGTGTAGCGGCACGTGAAAACTCGTGCTGTGGCGACACCAAGTGATGGGGGACATCGGTGTATCTGTGTCACGAAATGAAACCCCCCTCCTTTTAGCAACACCCAACAATGAACAGGCGGGCAGAGAACATGCAGAAAGGCACTAATTGTTGGGCAAGGGGAGTAGCAAAAAAAGATGCACGAAAGGCAGGAAAGGCATCAGGAAACATACAACACGGTTGGGTTGGGAGGTTGGGTTGGGTCAGGAAAGGAAAACGGGAAAAAAATGTCCTAAGCATTACATGCACTAAAACCCATCTGTCCTAAAGTCAATGTTTTTGCTTTAAAAATAATACGCAGAGGCAGGTTGGGAAGTTGGGTGGGGTCAGGAATTGTAGGATTAGTTGGGGGGGGGGGAGGGGGAGTGGCAAAAAACTACGCACGAAAGGCAGGAAAGGCATCAGGAAACATACAACACGGTTGGGTTGGGAGGGTGGGTGGGGTCAGGAAAGGAAGACTTAGAAGCAGCATGTGCGGCATCACATGAAAACTATCCTTTCATATTGCCATCATTAGTAGTACCCATAATTTCGCATTTGAGCAGTGTAGGTAAACATGAAGTGTTTGGCAGGCGTGGCAGAAGGGTCAAAGACCAATTACCAAAAAACAAATTAACTCAAGAAACAAATAAAACCGACAGGGGGCGAAGCCCCCTGCAAAGGGGCTCCGAGCAGATGGTGCTTTGGGGCGAAGCCCCAAAGCACGCCGCGTGGGTTGGCGGCCGGAGGCCGCAGGGGCAGAGCCCCTAGTTTATTGAAATAAAGTACCTAACTTTTTTTTAAATATTTAAAATAAACAACGCTACTATATTGCGTGTGCGCAAAGCCTGTACGCGTATAAATGTTCGGCGTTAATTTAGCGGCTTTCTTGATGACATTAGTTACCTGAAAATATCATGATGAAGTCGCCGTGAAATTATTAGAATATTTCAAAATTAACGCAGTACCTATCTTTTCAGTACCTACCTTATCTTTACCTTCTTTTTAAAATGTCTTGTTCACACAGCAAGAAAGTGCAGCAAAGCCTAAAAAGTGTCATAAAAGCGCCATTTCAAGAAAAGTGCTAAGCATACAACAATGAAATTTGTACACAAAAATTGAACCGTGAGGGTCAAAATATCTACAAAGTTTTGTCAAATTATATTCAGATTCTTGGCCTCTAGAGTGGAAAAACTGAAAAATTTCGTAAAAACTTAATAACATAAAATTTACTGGTCTTAATTGCTTCAAAAACGTGGCAGATCTAAGTTCAAAGAAAACGAAGGTCACAGAAATTTTGATCAAAATCCGTTCTGGCGTTTGGGCGTTTGGGTGTGCAAACAAACACAAAAAAAGATAACAAACAAAAAACAAAAAAACAAATATTCCGGATTTTTTTAGCAGTAAAGTGGAATTGAAGATTTCGCTTCACTCGCTACGCTCGTTACGGTCATCAATTATTTTTAGCTGATAACATTTATGGCTTGATAGGAAATTAGCACCTAGTGCTACATACAAATTATAATGGACAGTTACAGATCTGCATTTTCTTATCAATAATATGGTTTTTGTTCATTTAATTTTCAGATTATGATTATATAAGTAGCGGATGGTGCGAGTAAAGAGTATTCCGCGTAATATTGTAAGTGCCAAGAAAATGCAGGTATCTTAAAACTGGATGTGGGCGCAATCGTCAATTACTGCTTGTTATCAAACGTCTTACCTCCCTTTTTCCCGCAGCATTAGCTCTACGCAACTCTACGCACCACAAGTCAAAAATCAGCAGATCCGCAAAATTGACAACGCAGCACTCAGCTGACCTTGGGAATGCAGCGCTGCTGATCCTGAATATGGAAATTAATTATACGATGTCTTATTTTAAAACTACTTGAATTTTTATTTTTTAGAGACATGAATGAATTATTGACTTTATAATTATAATGTGTGAATTTTTGATTCAAAATGTCTAGAGAAATTAATAAAACATGACTTACATACTTTATACTGATGGTGGCTTCTAGATCGTAGCATCGCTTCTTTCGATTGTGGAATATGCAAATTTGGAAAAAGAGTGTTAAATATAGGTAAAAACGATTGAATTCAGCTTTGGCAATATTCCTAGATATTACTATCTCCTCTGTATTGTGACAAATTATGTCAATTGATCTACATAAAAAGCAACACAACACATATTTCTATCCAATATTCATGCCAACACTATTGATAATTATATGCTTTTAATAAAATGATTGTTTGACATATTTATACCGAGAAAGTAACTCCCTTTCCGATAATGTTATTTCATGTCACATATAAGTAAATTGTTGGACTGCTTGGCAGTAAACCTCAGCATGAGGGTCTGCATAGTGTTGGCGTTCGGTAAGCTATTTTTTTGTTTTAGTTTAGTGACAGGCTGCTCAAGAAAATCCAATACAAAGGAAAGCCTAAACTGATGCCCTTCTTTTGCCTCTCACTTAAGCTTAAGTTTAATCAAAAGACCTTGCAGGAAATACACCATGCTGCCATTATTTTTTTATAATTAAGATACATGCCAGTGAAGCATGAACGCAGTTGGTAAGATAATTGACATAAAACAATTAACACTAATTAAGAAGGTGATATCTAAGCGAGATCGGTGTTGAAAGCGCTGCAAAATTCCTGCGTTTCTGATTTTTTCCATTTATTTACAGAGGCAAATTACTTTGCGCTCGTGAGTACCTAAAACATTGCTGAAAGTACGATTTTCCCCGCAGCTCTGCATGTTGGCTTAGCCGTGTTGGGAGCGGCAACGGCAGACGATGACTCGGAAGACTGTGTTCCTAGAGATTGCACCAAGGAATACATCCCAGTGTGCGCCAAACACCCAGAAACGGGAGCCGAGATGACTTTTCCCACGAACTGCACTAGACTCTTACTCGGATGTCGTAAGTTACATTTCTACTACATTTTCCCGTTTAGTACTGTAAATATTGAGTCTTGCATGTATCTGCGAAGTTAACCAGTACACGTGTATATTTATTTGAGTATATTTGTGACAAACGCTAAAGAAGTGAGTGGTGTGGAAATAGAAAATTTGTGCTGTGAAAATTGACATGATATACTGCCAGCATGCCATAGTCAGAAAAACAACATACAAACACGGGGGGTTCATATTTTTTCAAAATAAAAATCGGCTAAGCCCAAGCTTAAAATGCTTGCCGAGACACATAAATTTTGATTCTTGTTGTGACATATATTTATAGATTTCTGTCTTTTATCTCGACGTGATATGAAGTATTTTTTTAGGTTTGAATGTGAGGCACAAAGTCTGCCAATGATACACTCCTATAGTCAGTTTCAAAGTCCCAACGGAGATAATTCAGTGAAAATCCTAAGATTTAGCTTAAAACGAAACGAATTATGGCCCAAATCCATGTGAACAGTATTATAAACTATTTTATCTCCTTTCATTAGAACCCGATATTCACGCTATGCTGCGCTTCACGCTGTTCTTACTTTATGTGTGGGTCATTTTATATATTTTTTTTCAGATTACATATATTTGAGGGATGGAAAATGCGATGAACCATGGCAAAAACTTCTCAACACTATTGTGAAATCATGAAAAGAGCAAAATTCAACACACATCCAATATCAATGTTTCACGTAATCCATCACATGGCATCATAATACTTTCATTTTTATCTAGATGTCAGACTTATTGCTAAAATTTTGGTATAATAAATGGATATTAAAATTTACTACCGGAAATAAAAAATCTGTTGCTCTTGTGCAAAGTCAGTAAAACCAACTTCAGTAGGTAGTATAAAGCTATAAAGAGCCGTGTCCATAGGGAGCTCTTTTCAGGAAAATAAAAAAATCTCGACCGTATTATAATTAAATTGAAATATTAAAAAGCAAATAAACCGTTTGACGGCATGGAGCAAGGCAGCAAGCAGCAAGCCGCAAGCAGCAAGCAGCAAGGCAGCAAGGCAGCAAGCAGCAAGCGGCCAGCAGCAAGCAGCGAGCAGCAAGCAGCAAGCAGCAAGGCAGCAAGCAGCAAGCAGCAAGCAGCAAGCAGCAAGGCAGCAAGCAGCAAGCAGCAAGCAGCAAGGCAGCAAGCAGCAAGCAGCAAGCAGCAAGCAGCAAGCAGCAAGGCAGCAAGCAGCAAGCAGCAAGCAGCAAGGCAGCAAGCAGCAAGCAGCAAGCAGCAAGCAGCAAGGCAGCAAGCAGCAAGCAGCAAGGCAGCAAGCAGCAAGCAGCAAGCAGCAAGGCAGCAAGCAGCAAGCAGCAAGCAGCAAGCAGCAAGGCAGCAAGCAGCAAGCAGCAAGCAGCAAGCAGCAAGGCAGCAAGCAGCAAGCAGCAAGGCAGCAAGGCAGCAAGCAGCAAGCGGCCAGCAGCAAGCAGCGAGCAGCAAGTCGTACACCGAGTGCTTGGCGCATCTGCCTGCTAGCTACATCACTTCCAGACTCGGAGATCAGCCACAGGCAAAATTTATCCGAAATGCTGGAGCGGTCTTCATAAAATCGAAAAAATGCATTTTTCAAATATATTATCTGTAAAAATGCATCTCTTGTGCATTTTTATTGAATAATTAGCTTTAGATGCATGACGTTGATTTTGGTTGCCGGAACCATAGTTATTATGGGACTTATAAAATGTCATATAAATGTTTTTATTATTTTGTAAGCTCCAAAGTTGTTTTTTTAGAAAAATTTCTTCGACAATAAAATCATATTAAATTTTTTTCTTAATTTTATAAGCTCGAAAAAAGGATCGTGCATTTGGTGTATCCCCAGTAAATATTTTAATTTTTAAAATAACCGTTTATTAATGTTATTCCAATGTGTAATTATAATATTTGTAAGTGTGTCAGCTTGACCAGTTATCTTTCTGGCGCCTGTTTTTATCATACGCACGCACGCACGCTGCACGCACGCTGCACGCACTTCGGACGCACTTCGGACGCACTTCGAACGCACTTGACATCGCTGACGCCGACAAAGCAATATTATCTTGACACGTGAGTGAAGAAAATCCTCACGCTTGTTTCCAAATGATAACATTTCAGCAGCTATTTTAATTTTTAATGCAAGGCTAAGATTTTGAGAAGTTGATCTGGTAGAAGTTCATAGCAACAACTGCAAATGCATATTGAGTACACATGATTAGAATTGAAAACTCACGATGAAAATAAATCTGTGCATATACATACATACAGTATCATGATTAAGTTTAAGGTGGAAAAATATATCCTATACCCACTATCTGTAGTCTTATATATGAATTATTATTTGTAAACAGAACAGAAAAAATTCTAGAGAGTTTTTTTTTGTGTTTATATTTAATTATTGCTGCCGTTTTTGTTCCAGGATTCAGAATTACGAAGGTATCTTACAAAATTACCATACACGTATCTTTATTATTTTGTTCACGTAAGCAAGGCAAAGTAAAGCTAAATCCCAGAAAGACATTTGAATTATAAACAAAAGTTTTCAAAAAAATCACGTCCGTTTTTGGAATTAAATTGAAACATTAAAAAACAAATAACAACTTTTACATCCAGTGGCAAGCAACAAGCAGCACATGCGTGCTTGGCGGGTTAGCCTACTCCAGCAGAGCAAGCACAACAAAGCTGAACTAACGCGGACAACGTCCGTGTTTTTATGTCACGTTTAACGACGCATTCTATATAGTGTCGTAAATCGTGCGTCGCGTTCCGTGCGATCAACCGACAAAGACATTGGCGACATAGTTGTTGGAACTAACACCAAGATTGAAAAGCCACCCGCTGGGCATCAACTCTCCACCATCGCAAAGTATTTTAGTTTTAGTGGTATTAGCTACATCAATTAACAGAAATACTTCTTTGTACTGTTTTATGGAGTGCCATCGAATTGCTTTTAATCAATATTTTAGCACAAAAACAGCAGCGTCAATAAATGTATTTTGCATACGCGCACGGTGACCCGAGAGATTTGCAACTGTAATTGCAAATTTCGTTATTTGTATGTGCATAACGTTTTTCATGCACCACGGTGGCTTGAAGTGTACTCCATTCAAATTAGTTTAGAACTAGTTATCAATTAGCGAAGAGAGTGTCTCCGTGCAAGTTAATATATATCCGGTAACAATTTCTATAGCATGCAATCGGCAAGCATATTCAATTCGGTTGTAGACCGAACGAAGTGCGATTGAAAACGTGCTACGCAATTGAAAAATAGTATTAGTTACAAATCTGCGACTGCATCAAATGATCATTGCCAGTTTTCAGATTTTTGAATCCTATAGAAATGCTATAACTCTTCAATAACAAGGATGAAGATCCTTGGATGCAATCATAAATAAATCCATATAATAATAGCTAAAGTTGAAATCATGCTCGCTGGAAGCTGAAGTATGCTCAATGGAAATGTGGATAGGATGGGAAAAATCTACTATATGATGCAACCTATGGGTAGTCGGTAATAGGGAATGAAAATGCACGTGGGGCCACTTCAAACCCTAGTTACTATTTCTCGGGAATAAGCAAATCTTTTGGGGAGTTTGACATCAAAATATTTTGCAAATTGAGGACGGGTTGAAGAACAAGCAGATAATGATTAGTATCTCTAGCAGATCGCTTTAAATATTATGCTGATGCAACCTTAATAAAATTATATTATATGTAAGTGGATTTTAAGTTCAATACAAATATAGGAAGATGGTATACCATATTGTATAACGATATCTCAATTTCTGAAGTTCTACCAGTTCTAGGTACACATACAAATTAGCGAGAGCTCAACTAGTCTCTCTGTATAGTGTGCATGATGCATTCAATCACAGAACCAATTATCAGTTTCAGTAGTTCATGTGGTGCTTTGACAAGTACACCAAGTGCCGAAATGTCGTTCGCCCTTGTCATTTCAGTATGCCAGCCTCGTGATTGGGTAAATACAATTAGGCGTTATATTATACCCATCGGCTACATAATTCAATAGAGAATTTCTATTGGAAATCAATTTAATGGTGTTCGCTGGAATCTCATTCGATGAATGTACTATAACGAAGCCGAAGGTGATGTAAAACTGCGCTAAAACTATGCTAAAACTATGGTTTAGTACGGCAATGGCAAAATGAAAGGCGCGACAGTTTCAAGTTTGTTTCCATAAGTATAGTGGTAGGTACTCTTTCTTCCCTCCAGTGACTTGCGATGAAATTTCTGATTATGATTAAGATCGGAGAAGTTTGTAGGGGAACTTTTAATTTACCATAATTAATGAACTTTGGATTGTGATTCCATATTTGTCACAAAGCTCAATCTTGTTTTTAGCTAGGGATGAACAAATCTCGACCTAATTTTACTTATGGTTAAGTTATATGGTGAAAAAATATGTTTAAAATTTTAAACTTTTCTTTGTCTACCTACACAGATTTAAATTAAGAACGAAATAGAAAACAACCCAAAAACAAAACTTCCTAAAATATAGTAATCATATTATGTAGAAACTAATAAAAATAATATTATATATTGTGAAAGAATTCACTTGGTTTGGTAAAAGTACAAAAATAAAATTCTGCAGTGAAAATCTCAAAACACAATTGGGCTTTCGATATCCTGCCCTCGAGGAAACTTTTCTCCAGTTCCTACTCCATTTTCCACTAAGGCCAATCATCATTTTCATCGCCATGATGTTGATGTTCAACTCATGGCTTACAAAAAGAAAGTCGTGGATTTCCAAAATTGTTTTCGAACACAAGTTCAGCAAATTGAGCTTTCATTAAAAACGATTATTGCAATAATATAAATGATAAATTTGACCCATTGGCGCAACCCTTATTTGATCCTTGGTGAAATAATTAACGCTTATTTCAATTGGCTAGCGAGAAGTGAAATTAAAGTGAACGAATCCTCAACTGAAGTAACAAAAAAATCTTTAAACCACAATGAACATCAATTTCTCATCATTTGAAAAAATTATTGACTCTTTCCATCCAATTACGTTCCAGTTCTCAGCCAAAATTCCACTACACAACATTGCGTATTAGCAAGTATACATTGGACATGATGTGCCACACATTATACGAAATCGATTACGCTCTTGACTTCGAATGCGAACCGAATTTCATTCAAAAGGTCTGCGCATCTTGACGCCCATTCAATTCACGACGAGAACAAACAGACATGACGAAATTCGAAACGCAATAAGACGTTCGCGTTCGTAGTCATGAAGCACTAGACATCATGCGAAGGTAAACCAAGGCGATAACCACTACACGCGTCTCCAAAGCAAACAGAAGCAGCCCGTGATGCACCTAATTAGTTACATGGCCGCATTTAGTACCGAGAGGGTCCCCATTGAACAGTGCAGAATGGGAGACCGTCAAATACACTGTTTGTCCAATGTGTACGATGGTCAAATAACACTGGGCACTAATGCAAGATAGCACGCCACGATGGATTGAAGAGGATCTCAGGGGTATTATTAAATTATTGCATGTAGATGGTCACAAAACTATTGTGATTTTGAATTTAAAAATATGCCCTACGTAACAGTGTAAAATTGAGATTGAGTAGCACGTTCGAATGTGTATTCGAAGTAGCTCTTAAAGAGACATTTTTCAAGTTGCTAATATGGCTACACCCAATCACAGCAATGAAATTCAATTTTGTCTCTTAGTAACCTGTCCAAGTGGAAATTTGATCAGCTGGAATTTCATTAAAAGGTTTCACTTCTTCCTTTCCAACCGAATTTCAGGTTCTTTTCTTCCCTCGAGCTGTCAATCTCTTCCAGCACACTCCATGCTGGCAGATCACCAGTTGAAGAAGTTCTGTGGACACTTGGTGTGTTCTCCACACCAACGCATTTCCGCCAGCGGTGGACAGGGGTGGCCACCCCTACGAGCGTGCTTGGTGACAGTGCGCGAACGCGCCTGCTCGCCGATGCCGCACGACAGGCTGCATGGGCCCCACGGGCCCCAGGGGCCCACCTGGCAAGCCACGGCGGGACGACCTGCCGGCAAACACGCCATTACTTTGCGAAGATTTGGCGTTGGCTAATCTTAGCACGCTGGTTCTCAAGGAAACTGTTATCAAACTGGAATCTGAATGTTAAACTGTATACTTACAACTTCCTGGGTTTTTCGACAAACTACGCTGTTTGGTTATTTGAAAGGGTGCCTCAAGCTGACCCATGCGCTTTGCGGACCAACAACTGACGGTTTTGAGCAGTATGGTCGAATAAATTAAACTGGTAATTGATAGCAGATGATTGAGCGTCACAGCCAGTGCATTTAAACCTAATTTATTATCATACAATCATGTGTATCAATATCAAATTACTTACATACCTAATGTACTAAAATCGCATTGATTGGTTGATTATTGACGTTTAGCGACGCATTGTTTTGACAGTGGGCCCTGTGGCACTCGTTAAATTGCACTAACAACTAATTCAAACAAAGCATCTTTGTCAGAGGAAATTGGATGGTCAAAAAAAGGTATTTATGCTGCAGCGTTTGACAGTCGTGCGTCGTATATGTCGATAAAACGTTTGGGAGAATTTGAACAAAAAACGTTGATATCGTCGCTTTGTCTTTTAGAGTCTTGTTTACCATTTTGCTACCCTTCCTGTTTTATTTGCCGCCGAGGAGATAGCGTGTTTTTGAGATACTACATATTGCTTCCAGAAAACAACGCGGTATTATGTGTTTCGTCATGCAGCAAGCATATAGAGCAAAGATAACAAAACAAATTGGGTTTTGTTTTTGCATTATTATACGCTAACTATTAAACTGTTCTACGTGAAAGATAGTCCTTTTACTACAAGCCCTCAAGCTAATGGAGGAGTCATGTCATTATATCATTTACACGAGGCATAGTTATTTCCGTAATTCTACCTTTGGTTATACTAGCGCCCGATTCATCTGACCACGCTCTGACACGTTTCCTGACTTGAATTCATTCATGACTAGATTTCACTGAATGATGTGGGTGGACAGGCAGATTTTTATCTCATGCAATGCGTCTATGATTATGTAAAACATGTGCCTTATAAAGCGTTAAATAAATTACCCGTTTTGAACTGTCCAATTTAATTATGGTTTGCCTTATTCTTTTGACAATTTCGTTGCGAAAGACCATTTTTTTTTCATTGCTATCATACTTTAATCCCAGAGGTTCTCTCTACATTATCAAGATATTTAAAATTAACATGCTTCAGGTAAAGCACAGAAAAATGTAAAAAACAAAAAAAAGATAAACTATGTTGACTTTTGAAATTCTTTACCCCCTCATCATTGAATTGTTTTCTTAAGCTCTATTTAGCGCGAGCTTGTCTTTCTTATACATTCTTACAATATCCTTTGTACCAGCATAGTTCCTATGTTGATTTAATAAGTGGTTTTCCACGAGTATCCTCTTGATTGTGTGGGAGCAACATGAAACAGGAGTGCCTTGTTTCGCCGAGTGCAGTAATTTCGATGATGCTACCCACATTTGTCTAGAGTAGAAAATCGAAGGAGCGAGTCTATATACTAATGTGCTCATTCAAGATGTTTGCTGTTTGTCGCGGATTACAAACAATTCAGGTTTGATTAAAATCCAGCTAAGAAATCTAGTTGGCTGGAATACCTGGAGAGTGAAAGTTTATTGACTGCGACAAAGCTTTAAAATTGTATGCACCATAATGGTACGCGAGCAAATTGGAAGTTTAATGAAAAATCTGCTAGAAGTCATTTCATTTGATGTTACTTACAAATGCACATAAGTTCCCTTCAGGACTCATAGGAGCGAAGTAAAAGCTCTTGCGAATAATCTCGAGCATGAATTTGAACTATGATACCAAAGGAGAACAGCATCTTATAACCGCTTCCTCTCTCTCTCTCGTCCTCTTTCTAGTTCGTTTCTAATTGAGTGATCCTTAAGACTTATATTACATTTTTGTTCGGACGAAAATGAAACTAAGTTAGTTAATGAAGAGGTCAACTTATCTCGAACTTTTTCAAACTATCACAAGGAGTGTGGTAAAAAGTTGTAAAACACGGAAAGTACTGAATCGCTTACACCCAGTGGCGATAAAGTTTGCAAGGTAAACGAATTATTTCATTAGACATATCATAAAGGGCTCGAACTTGCTTCAGTTCTTTGAAATTGAAATTTTGATTGGAAGATCGTGTAGCAACACAAAGTTTTTGTCAGCCAGAGCAACGGCAAAGGGTTGGATAGACAAATCCACAAACGCAATTAACCATTATTCGCTCATCGTTCGCAATTTTGCACAGCGTGGGCGCCCGTTGTGTAACGACTAGCGTGCCTTACTTTGCTGCAAGCAACTAGCAAGTGAGCAAGTGTGTATTGCGTGTCCTTACAGCTCGGAGTCTTCGTTCAATTAATTGTATAGAAATAGAATTTGTTTGTCAAGAGCGCGAGACGCGCAAAGGGGATTGTTTTCGTTTAATAAATACGCGGGCTTTGCCATCGGAACTTAATTATTGCATCGAGAGGCGTGCTTAATTTACGCCGGAGGGACTAATGGGCGAATCAGCATCAGCCCGGTCTTCCAATTCCCTTGCAAGCAAAATACAAAAAGACCGGTAAGGATAAATCAAAATATGCATTCGCATAATAGCCAGAGACAACCAGCGAATATCTCAACCTTCATCCAACGGGTTGCTTTTGATCAATACTCGACAACAGCAGCTCGCGGGGGCAACATTCCATAATACAGAGATCAATCCATTTCGCTCTCATCTAAAATCCCACGACGTCCATATAACCTTAACATCTCGCTTACACACTTTAAGGGTGATGGTTAAGGGAAATTTATTGGCTGCTTTTATGTGGCAGTGGCTGATGCATCTTTTCTCGATTGAATGGCGCCGAGTTTATTCCCCAATCAAATGTCAAATGACTGCTACAGTTTGACGCAAAGTATTTTGTGGCGTACTATAGCCGTACAATGCTAAGCCACGATCTCACATGGCTTATACTGCACTTGCATGAAATGATTTTCCATTACTTTTCAAGTGCACCTATCTGAAGTTTAGACCGCACCTAAAGTACGGCAAAGCGTTCGCTTGTGCATTTGATAATAAACTCGAATATGTCCAATCGTCATCGTCATGTATAGGCCAGCAGGTATATGCGAGTGGTAAGGAATACTTTCAGTTATCATTCTATAGAAGGTACTTTTAGCGCTATGCGAATTTAGTTGCATGATTTGGTGGAACTAAATGACGGCAATTTTTAAAGTATTACAAATTATCTCGTCTGCATAATGCAACTCACGGCCGGCCCTCTTCATGTGCTTGTTCCTGTGCTGCTTCCTCGGCAGACTGGCGTTGTGCGGCGCCAGATCGTTGCTGATCTCCTCGCGATGGACCACAGCCTCCAGATCGGCCATCGTCAGCGTCCTGTTCATCGGCAGCGACCCGCCGCGTCGTTGGTCGCTGCTCAGCTTGTACACCTTCTCCTGCAGCCAGGGCGAAGCGAGACAATATCTTGAGCCGCGAGACACGAGACGTGATTCATCGGAAAGCAAAACAGGATATCCCACTTGTTTACAGGTGCTTTTTTTGTCACTAAGGCAATTCTAGGTTGCATCGCTGGTGTTGTCGCGTTAAATTCTGGACCTATGGTGATAGTTTTTGGCGATACTATCTTGTCATCATTGCTAATGTATATTCCAGGTAGTTTTAGTATAGTTTTATTTCACGAATCACAATACTATTTTTGTTTTTCGTTTTTTAAAGCTGTGTTCGATGTGAATTAATGATAGCTGATTCAGTAAACGAAGTTTTGGCTATCATTAAAACATGTTCAAGTGGTTCAAGTGGGTTTTCTCAACTACATCCTCTTCAAATTACGAAGCAAACTTTTTGGTTCTTATAAGTGCGCGCCCTAAAAAATTCTTAGAAGGTTGATCCGCCTCGCCATTCGCAAACTCGTAGCCGGCTCTCTTTCATTTCCATTCCTTCGGACTTTTCAAAGCCTCTGGGCTCGCAAGACGTCAACACTGGATAAGAAAATGTAGCTAATTAGTGTGAATATTTTCCGAGTCGATGCCCCTGCCTGCCCGGAACGACTTTTATCATCTACTAGCACAGTATAATCGCAAAGAGCATTTGCCGCGCGTTTTATCTCAGCTAGCTACAGCGGGGCTTCGAACTCGACTATCCCTGTCTCTCGTCGGCGACTTCAACAAGTAATTGAGCGATTTTAATTCAATTATAATAAATTATTTTTCCAGATATTGGTAATTTAATTAATTACAACTTAGTTAGGGTAATTGACATATGAAAATCAATTACGAAATATTGTTAATTGTAAATATTGGCAAAGACCGTAGTGCTCTGATTAAGTAACGGACTCAAAAAATAGGAGATAAAAGTAATTTGAAATGTAATTGATCTACTTTTTCCAGCAATTGTAAATAAATATCATTTGGGTAATTGGGGATCTAATTTCAAAACGTAATTGAATCACTTAAAATGAGTAAGAGAGCCAACATTGGCATCTCACCTTGATCAGGTGGAAGGTGGCGATGGCTGGCAACTGGTCGAGCGCCGGGTAGAAGAACGAGTTGGCCGGGTGTCGAGGCTCCTTGGACGTGATGCGAGCCACCTTGCGCCGCGGCTCGCTGGGCCAGTTGGGCGCCGAGAAGGTGAAGCCGTCGTCGGTGCCGGCGTCGAGGGGGCTCACCTGGAACGCAGAACCGTCGCTTAGGGCTGGCCCGACATTCGCCCCAAAGTCCACGCACGATGGACAGTGTGTGCATTGCAGTGGTTCAATTCTTTCCAACTCGAAATTCATAGTGCTTTGACGACAAACTTTGATGCAAACGTTTTGGCACTAAACTTATTTTCAAAGAGACGCTAAAGTTATTTTTCAAAAGTTTTTAGTTGTGGAAATTGGTTCTTATAGTGGGGTGCTAAGAAGGCAACAACTGTACATAATATGTGCAGTGGCGGCGCCAGAAATAAATCAGTAGGGGGGCAGAGCAGGGGCAAGCGAATAGGTGAAGGGGGCAATAAATACCCCCCCCCCCCCACGGGCCCACACATATCGAATTACCTGAAATTGGGCCACAAATTGCTTAATAATTTTTATTGAATTTACTCACCTAAACGCTCTGACTAGTTGATTTTTCTTTCGCTACAATCACGTTATGATCCATAAGGAAAGAGGAGTTGTCGATTTATGCATTCCTTCATTATGCACCATCATCATATTCGCCTCCCGATTTACTTGATGCCAACTTTCCCTTCTTCCCATCATCACTTGCACTAGTCACTGATAAACCTGAACCACTTGCTTTTGATGTATTTTTCGCTTGCCTTTAAAGAGAGTGTCAACCAATACAATTATTGATGATCGCTTTTTGAATCCAGTATATGAAGCCATGACGGAAAACACGTCAATCTCACCTAATTTACATCTCGTCACTGAACAGAACCGAACCGCGCCAGCTATGACCTGTGACAGCAACGTAAAACACTTGCTCTCTGAATGCGAACTTGCCATACCACTCTTTCCCACGAAGTTATAAGTTCTCGAAGCTTTGGGGTGTCCCCGTCCCCCCAAGCCCGAATCCGAGAGATTATGGAAATAATAACGAATTGTAGAACGCAGAAATAAATAGTCTTGAACTAAAAATGCTTATAAGCTTCTGGTTCTGCGACTCTTGCATGACAAAGATTAACCATCAAAATGAAAAAACATTCTAATTACCGATTACGTGTTTTAATTGATACTCTTTGGTTCATCTTTCTCAGCAGATTGTATGATACTTTGAATCAAAGTTCTATTGTACTTATTGGTGATTCTGTGGCACTTTTCAATCAAGGAAAATAATTGATAGTGCGTCATGTTTTAGGCCGCTCTCATCAAGTTCACGAATAAACGAATGAATATTATCGAAAAAATCAGTAATTTTCATCAGATTTTTTAATTTCAACATTACTTTAGATCTGTGAACAGAGACGAATTCAGAAGTATTGATAAAACTGCATGAAACACGGAATAGCATTGATTTCCTTTTCATTGGCTTTGTTATTTAATCAGGTGTCGGGTTGTGCAAGCATAATCTCCGAGAATGTTTTTATTTCTCATGCTGTAAATGAGGCAGTAAAATTGGTAGATTATTTTCACTAAGTCTAATCCGTAAAAGCTGACAGCTTCGTCACATGGAAAATTATGCTGGTGAAGCGTTCCACGTAAAAGCAGTTAGTTGCCCCTACAATAATCACTATATTTCTGAAAAACATTCAGTTGATAGTTGAAAGAAATTCTAACTCGCAATGTGAAGTCTCGAGTCGATCGGGCGTCTACTTTGTTCACAAGAGATCTGGAATTCGGGACTTTTCAGCGGGGGGGCAAGCAGGGGGGCAAGCCAATTTTTGGGGGTGCACTTGCCCCCCCATGCACCCCCGTGGCGCCGCCACTGAATATGTGATTAAAAAACATGTAATTTCCTAAAAATCTGTGGCGTGGCATGTAAATACCGAAAGTTATTATAACTCTTGTAAAATATCATGCAACTATTAGGGAGTTATAAAAATACCAAAATTGGATCTAAAATTGAAATTTAGCTCGGTTGCATGTACGAATCATGCTCAAAATTGAGCAAATGCAACGAGCTTTATATACGAAGTGTTCATCCAATCGGCGCTCCATAATTCGATTGGAAGATGATTTCACCCTTGTGAAGGATATCTTGTAGACGCCAGTAACAACAGCATCAAGCAAATGCCAGCGCAAGGTCATTACTACGGCAGTAAAGAATTACTACCACATCGAAACAACGACACTACAATGGTGCCTGTGGTTGTCCAAGATCTTTTTTATAGAACTTTTTCATGAAAATCTGGAATGGGAACAGAAGGCCTGCCACAATGTTTAATGTTTATGTACAACGCTATTTTTATTTAATTGTTTACGCTCGCGATTGTTCAATAAACATAGGTATAATCTTAATCTATTTGTGTGAACTAATTCGGTGTATATTTAGGACTGCAGTGCCGAAGCACAACACGTTTCGCCGATCAAGTTAATTTCGCATCAGCAATTTCTCGTCACTTAAAATCGCATGCAAATCGTGTGATGTTTCAAGTGTTTCATTTGCATATTTGCCCGCTGCGGCTGGTTTGTGTGGCGCTTTAGCTGGTCGGTCGCTTCTCAAACAGTGCACTGCGCTTCGATTCGACTAACAGGGCAAACCCAAAGCACTGGGCCACAATCTATGGCTCGAATAATTGATGATCGAGTGCTAACAGCAGCTAAAAGTACTTATAAGTACATACAATAGATTAACAATACAAATGATTATTTCCGTTTTGGAGTTTTATTTATTTTTTGCCAGAGTGCGACAAAATTTAGCGCTTGTTTCAAAAGGTTCCGAGCTCAATTGAGATCGGAAAAATTGAAATATGGAAAATGTTTGTATGAATAGTCATCATACCACGAGTTGCAATGGGCTATGCTATGAAAAGAAAAATAAACAACAAATGTAAAAATAATGCAATCAATGAATTGGTGGAAACAGTTAGTAAAAACGGATTACGAACAATTTCATAACTTCACATGCAAGCTCAATTTTACGAGACAGCACCGGTTGAGTAACAATACAATATAGGTATTCCAATAAATTTTCAAATGTTTTGCAAACTCTGTTAATATAAGGTCTGGCGAATAGCAACCTCCTCTCTCAAACATGATATTTGCAGCTCAACATATTTGCTTGCAAGTGCATTGGATGATCCGACCTGCTTCATTTAATTAACAAGCAGAAATTACCAGCGTCTCAGTCTTCATTAGCATCAATTTATAGTACGATGTCTGTCTCCGTAGCCGTCGCAGACAACACGCCGAGGCTGATTAGTGATTAGTAATTAGTGATTAGTAATTAGTGATAAGACGAGTCATGTGGCTTGGCGTAGGTCAGTGACTTACTTCAACAGCAATCGTGTCGATCCAGAAGCCTCCGCTGCACAAGTCCAGGCCATCGAGCCCGATGAACCAATCAGGGGAAGGCACGATTCGAGCCACCACAGATACCTGCCGGAAAAAAAGGTCCACTTTTTCCAATAAAATTGTCAGAACATATACTCATACAAACACATGACGAAACGGCAACGCTAGAGTTTGAATCGCAGAGCGGTGAGTTGAAATGTTCTGCGTATTTTCAACTTTGTGCGAATTGCGGGTATTTTGAATAACAAAGCCACCGCGATTGACTAGTAGAAAAACGCGTTGCTTTATAATAAGAGACAGGGATAACGCACCGATCCGCTAACTAAACGCAATCCGCTTTGTTGCGGAAACAGCTTTATAGAGCACGCTATAAATTTCAAACTTTTCAGTTCAATGAGTTCTATTAGAGAGGTCGCTAAATTATTGGAGATTTTGCTGTTTTTCCATTTGCATGGGAAATACCTGCGAAATGAGATTTGAATATGTTTTGTAAAGGTTAATAAATGGCTGGAATTTTGTTAGAAAGTTGCAGGATGACCCTTAGAGTTAAAAAAAATACTGTAAACAACTTTTACGACTAGTGCTTTCTAAAAAACTGTGACCAAACTTCGAAAGCCATCGTGTTCTGCACCGCCCCTCGCTCACCCTCGTGTGGTTCCCGTCGATGAAGAAGTCGGTCTCCGTGCGGCCGCGACCCCTTGGTATCGGCGGGCCGTTGAATTCGTCGCACACCCCATCCTCGCCCTGGCTCTGCTCTTCCAGGGCGTCCGACCTGCCCGTCTCGGCGAACATCTGTAGCCCCTTGCTGGCCTCGGCACCGATGCTGAACAGCGAGAAGCTCTTGTCGTGTGACCGGCCTGGAAGCAGGGGCCAGAGCGAGGGATTGCTTTAATAACGTGCACTCAATTTGTGTTTTCACAGTTTTTTTTGGATGATTATATTTCGAGTCCTGGAATAAACGGAGAGGTGTGCTGTTTCGGTACTTTCAGAGGCGTTTTCTTGTGTTTTCCTGGGTTAGATTTAAAATTGAGTCTTTAAAAATGACATTTGATTCATAGTCTTTTTTTATCACAAGGGTTGATCAAAAGTATTTGGAAACTTTAAGGGGACGAAAACGTGATGACTATTTCATGAACTGATCAATATTCGCTAGAATTTAACACCACCTGCATTGGGAACTCGCAAAACATTGAGCTGGTTAAAGTTTGATGATTCCTTCCAACACATATACCTGAGTGTCAAAGAAACTGAATCACAGACAAATCAATTGCACAAACTTTACCACATCAAATATATATTCCGCAAAAAATCGAGCTGGTTTGGACTTGTACAGAAATCTGTTACAGCGTTCAAAATTTTCAAAAATCTCTGCTGATATTGTCCACTTTATCTTTCTTCCGCTATTTCCTTCAAATTCTCCACTGAGAAAATAAGACGGCAGCGAAAAAGAAAACTATAACATTCTTGACTTCCACAAAACTGCTGGCAAATAACACAACATGTGGTGGTCCAACAAAACGCAAAACATGGCGCACAATAATCATAACGCGATGGCATCGCGACGGTGCTCGTGACGGCACGTCTCGGCACGCGGCACGTCATGGATGCACGTCCCCGGTGCACGTCCTTCGTGCACGTCGCGAGCCGTGCACCGAGCAGCCACGAGCTGTCTTTTATTGCCGGCCATTCCGGCAAGGATTTGCCAAACATCCGAACAGCTCCTGAACTCCAATATCCCGCTGCACGCCAAACATCTGTTTTTTTCTGTTTTTTGGTGAGCTTTTCGAAAACGTTATCTGTTCAGCTACAAGCTCCAAGTAGCAGCCATGATTTTTAATCATCCTCGCTTGAACTTCATATAGGCAGTCCTCGTGCAAGCAACATAAAAATATAGTGTTCGGCTTAAAATGAGTTAGTGATAAAAGAGCACACAATTGACGAATTGATTAATTATGGGGATAATGGAAGCTTCCGTCAATAAGCGAGGCGTAACAAAATTACAAGCGAGCTTGACATTTAAGAAGGTAATGTGACATTTTAATATGTATTAACTTTTAGTTAATAGTACCATGCATTAGATTTGTTTTATTCGCATATACCAATCCATTAGTTATTGGATGATACTAAAACGGATGTAATTTACAGTACAGCTCAATTCTATTCATGCGGAAAACTTGAGATTAAATAAAATTGCAGGGAAAAATCGTGGATCTCATTTTTAGATGTATTCATTGTATCATGGCTGTAATAAATGACTTAAATTTCAGATAATGATCAAATAATTAGTAAAACAGGATTAAGCCCGAAACAAAAAAGGATACGTGTAGAAACATATATGGAGTAGGTGTATACCAGCATCTAGCAGCGAACACGACGTACAGGCGGTCAAAGACAAAGGGAACACACGAAAGGTGCGTTATTTGCATTTATGGACCGCTTATCCTGATGAATGATTATCTTGTTGTATTCCCAAGACACATCTCCCGGCTGGTCATGAGCGAAAATAGCATCGACAAGGAAAAAACAACAAATCACAAGACGCTGGCTTATTACTGACTGGCTTTGTGTCAGCAATGACCGATGACAACGGATATTTCATATGACAGCTACAATCAACCAGAATCACGATCATATAAGAGAACTTTTTTATTGCGCGCGAATTTGAACTATAAAAGGAAGTAAAGACGTGGCTCGCTCGTGTAGGTAAGAATGATGAGTGTGATAGAGGATATGAATAAAATAATGTATAGGAATTCATACAAGGACTTAGGATAAAAAAATATATATTAAAAATTAACTCGCCATATATTTTTTGTTTTGTGCAAATTGTCCCGATTTTGATGTTCGCTCCTTTTTCACTGTCTACACAGCAAGCTTTGAATGCGGTTATCAAAGATGTTTAGCTTTAAAGGGACAGCGTCCGACTTGCTTTGCATCCCCCGCTGCTGTGTACATTATAAACAATGGGGGGGAAGTGGATATCGCTAGCGCTGGAAGCATCGCGACAAGCTTCACCGCTATGTGGTACAGATTTGCTGCTAATGAGAAGCTTACAAATCATAGACCATCTTAATATGCACGACACGTTAACTAATTACGAAAGTTGCATTCTCTAATCCCAACAATCAACCGAAACTTGTGTTTAAAATTTGGTCTGGGATAATCCGCGAGCAGCTGAAGTCTGGACGTCGATGATAAACTTGGTATACAAGACTGTCTCTCATTCTAACAATTTGAGAAGCACCGAAACGAGTAATAGTAAATAATGTTAATGCTTTCGGTAAATAACATAGTTTGATCAAGTTTTGAGCGCCCGGAATGTGATGGAATTGACGGGACCCATTTTGAAAGTACTTAACCAGAAAACTTTTCCGAGCGAAATTGTTCATTTACACTCTACAGTTTTGTATATACTTTGCACGTTCAACCGATTTTTTTTATATAAACTTTTGCTCGTACAAATTCTGGGATTTTGCAAATAAAGAACAACAAGATGATAATGGACTGAGTGGAGTGAGGAGTGCACTCAGATTTATTTTCCTTTGCTTTTTCTTTCGTGGATGATAAATGGGTTCATCTTTACAAAATTGTTGTTAGTCATGAATTGTGATGAGCAGCACGATTGAGTCATAAATAGCATAGGCTAAGGAGTACCACCGAGTCTAATGATAATTATTCATTTGTCCAGCCATCTCTTCTACGGGGAATCGTCCTTTTTCCGAGCTATGAACGAGAATTGAAATCAGAAAGGACGAAACACACTTGAGCACTTAGCTCGCGAGGCAACGCACCCAATGTTCGCGTGTTTTCGAGTTCCCAAGCCCTCGAGCACAGGTGGCTTTAGGACGGAAGAATGGGTTCAAGCAATAAATGTTTTCTTTGCAAATGAATATTGAACAACACGGTATCGATTCTATAAAACGTTTAATTTAATTCCACAATCAACGTCGAGCTCCATTTGAGAAGTTGCCACATGAGGTCACATGCGTATAGTGCGTATGTAACTTTTTAAAATTAAAAATTAACTAAAATCGGCGATGTAAATTTTCTGCTGCAAAATTTAGATAGGTAAAAATTTCCCGTGCACTTTTGTATAAAGGGGCACAGTCTCGAGTGGGTGGGAATTTTTTAAAGTGAGAATTATAATTTGGATGAAGAGCAAGGCGTTTGGTGAGTCACAAGATTCCGGTCAGACAAAGAACTAAATTGCGATTAAATATTCATGGACATTCCCATCCCTTTTGAAGAAGGCATGGCCGGTTTATCGAGCAAATATACCTTTAAATATCTTTATTTTCTTACTCAGATTTTTTCTATCATTCAGCAAATTATCTTTAAAATAGTTTGCCTTGCCATAGAAGTGGTATTAAAAAGTGCCCAATACCTAGGTGGTTAAAAAATTGGTACTTACTTTGAGAAAAAAAAACTTTCCCAAAAGATCCCTATTAGAAATTCTTTAATAACAGCGGCAAAATTAAATTTTATAGCTCCATGAAAGAATACGGGGATATTAGATCTCAGCATCTCCCGACCGCCGTCTAGAAGAATGCGAGTCGGCTCCATCCTCTAAAGCCAAAACCACGACGACTTTATCGGATCTCATAGCCGTACTTCCTGATTAATGACGTCGTTATAATAATGTTGATTGATCGGGCGTAGTTAGCGAACAAAAGTTTGCCAACGGTAATTTGACCTTCGCAATCACACTTGGCAATTATAAAATCTGGTGGTTCCTTATTTGGGAATATGGTAATTATAACATGATCATTAAATGTCAGATCGCTAATGGTTTTGGTGTGAAATTGAACTGGACCACGGTAATACTGATTTCGTCAAACTTTTAAGAGTGTATATGAAAGTATTTTTTACTAAATGTCAAATGCGACATTGCACTTTTATCAGCTACGTTATCTCTTTATCATTTATAGAGGCCCGGCGTTTCACTGTTTGAGGATACATTTAACTGCATGTCTTCATGAAAGATAAACAAACATTGGATATTACAAATATATTGACATTTGTACTTTTTTTCAAGTTTACCTAACTACCCTCCCGAAATTTTTATACCGAAAAATATGCGTCACTGAAAATTGGGGTTGTAAAAAATAATCCTCCGCCATCCAAAATTGAGCAGTTTGCAGAAGCTTTCAAGGAGTTAAGCATAAAGTAAATATGAGGTATGTAGTGGGTGAACAAGTGTTCAGATTTACATTTTAAATTTACGACGCTTGTCACAAGCCGCTGAAAGTGGAAATATACACAAAGAAATAAACAAACAAATAAATGGCACGGTTATTTCTTACAACTGCAGTTTCCTCACATCTCATTATCAATTCAAGAGCGTCACATAAACTATCCAAGCAAACACCTACCCACAAGTTTAGACCATTGCGCCGGAGGCCGGACCTCTGGATACTGCTTCGGGAACAACTCCCTGGACCAGTGTGCGTCAAGCACGATCCTGTACACCGCCAGCCTGTCTGGGTCGCACTTCTCCTTGCCGATAACCATCCCTCGACAAGCCACCCCGAAAACCAACGCCACCAGAACAGACGCAAACATGCTGGATGACTCGCTACGGCCACTAGCACGCTGATACTAATTCATCACCAGAGAGCATGGAGTTCATTCTCTAGAATCTCTTTGCGGTGAGAAGGCGGGCAGGTTTGAATATCAGCCAGTCATTGGTCACAATCCATGGCCGTTGTCATCTATTCCCGAGTCTCAGCTGGCAGTCTTGGTTAAGAATTGCACTCATTCTATGATCCTTGGCGTGAATTAGTTTTATCTATGGAGTTTATGATCTTGCTGATGTAATTATCATCATAAGGCTATTTGGCGATCATGATTTATGTGACATATTGATGTCGCCTCTAAATATCGATGTATTATCGCTTTTTAGAAACGTGAATTTGCACGGAATTTGGGTTAAGTGAATCGAGCTGAGAGGTCCACGTGCAATTAGAGAGTAATATTTTGCGAATATTTGCATATCAATTGTCAGAAGATCAACGGCGAGGGCGCACCTTGTGTGGCAATTTAAAGTCATAGTGCCAATGCATTACGCCTACGTCTTCTACTAATTAGCATTTGCATAAATGAAAATCTATCTGATGGTATTACTACCAATAGAATACGGAATTCATACCGGCTAATAGAAATAGCTGTCCAATTATCGGCTTGTTAGTCAAATTACAATAATACCTATCTCGTATTACATAGACAAACAAATTTGCCGATGTGAACGAATCAGTGCTATAGATGCAATTGTAAGCCGAATCTGTGACAAGGTTCTCTTAAACCCACACCACATTGCATAGCGCTGAACTTTTATTAGGCGAATAAATCAAGAATAATATTATCTCGCGCGCGGAGTTCAATGCGAAAGTGATAAAATGCACTTGAATTGAAACGCCCTTTGCACTTGGCTCGTTACACCCATGAGCTGGCTTGTTATTCTCTTGAAACAATAAGAGCAAACACGGGGCAGCTAATGCTTTTTGTTATTAGCAGTTTTGGCTGCATTACGTCGCGTTGTGTGTATGAAGCGGATTTTATTTTACTTTTAGAGTTGAATGAAGACATTCAAGGGGTGGAAATGTACCATGGTAAATTTATTAACCAACCAATTTCGAGTCAAGCCAATAAATTAAAAGTTAAGTATGATTATTTGACCCAATTGACTTGAATGAAATGCTAAGAAAGAGTTCGCAAACAGATTTAGCTATGACGTGATATATAGACAAGCCGGGTTGCTGTCCCATTGCCAAATTGGTCTCACGTCAAAATGACATCATGATGCAATTTATTAGCGTGCGCAGACTATTTTTCTCGGCTAGGTTGAATAGGTATGGTAAAATCTTTGCTTATTCATTTTTTGCCGGTATGAGATAAAGCTTTAAACTTCAAAGTACACGTCGTGCAGATGAATAATCTAGAAATTATCGAGAAAAACTAACAATTCAGGTAAGATCCAAGATAATTAGTGGTAATGTTTGCATTGTTTTTGCAAACTTAGAACAAGCAAGTAACACAGTTCAACAAAACGTGTGGTGATAAACAACCATGCGTGCACGTGTGCAGGCTCTCATAAAGTGATTGTTATCACTCGTAAATTCAAGTTTCGTTTAGCGGCTAGATGCTTAGATCGATCGTGCAGAGGATAATAAAATTATATACCAAAAGTGGGGCAATGTCAGAGAGTGAATAAATTTTCGGAGCTGCTAAATTTCCCACCTGTGGCACATTACGAATTGCAGTCGTTTAGCCAGACCAGCGCTAAGGAGCCAAGATCTCTTGCCCATAAAGCGAAAAATTTGCCAGCAATTTGGTTTAATATTCTCAGTTAAATGGGAGCAGAATTTAAGTCCAAAATTATTGAACCCGACCGTAGGATGCGTTGTTATGCGGGGCTCGAACAGCACAAACAAATTTACCCGTTTTAAAAGTAACGACAACAAATTAACATATTTGGTTGAAGGTAAAAAAATTCAAATTTCATGAACTGTGACGGTGACTTCGAACATTTTCACCAATAGCTGGGAATAAAGTGTGATATTCAAGTGCTAATCAGCCGAACTGTTGGAACAGTATAAGAAAAAGTGCATTGTATAACAAGGCTAACTCTACTTTAGCTTTTTTCGCTTGCCATTCCCGGCAACAAGTCTAGGCTTCTTAACAGTCACCATGGAGGGGGACTTCTCGGCAACTCTGGCTGCGTTGGCTATCGCGGTGTTTCATATCGCAGATCGATATAGTTGTCTGGGCAGAAGAATGCATCACCTTGATATTTGTACGTTTCATTGACTGGCTCGCGCTCGGTCAGTTCAAGAATGAATATTTGCGTGCGAATGATTTACTCTCGAATTACAGGCGACGCGAAGGGCATTGCCTCCCTGGATAATAACAACAATCGACAGTTGATTAATTAGACATGATAAGTTACTAGTTGGCGTACAGGAATGAAATGGTATTACATGCTGAAACATTACGCGTGTGATACGAACAGATTTAGCCACCCCCTTCTGTAGTAGAATACTTTTTTGGAATATTTATGGGGGGCAATTTTTCATTGTAATTAATTTCGTTTCGGGATGGTCTGGTTGATCAACACATGTTGCCGAAGGGGAATGAAGCGTGCATTTGCGGGCAAATGAACACAACGCCAACATAGTGAAGCATTTGTTGGTGTGTTTTTTGTGATCTTTAAACTTTAAATATAGCACATGTGTTGCATGCGCGAACTTTCCCACTTCCATAAACTTCATATGCGCTGATAAGATTTCCGTGAACTAAAGTTCAGCGTGTTCATCCCTTAGTGTTTATTTTAATATTGCATCAAAGAAATAAGTCTGTATTTTATTCCGAGCGCTGGAGGCACTTTTTCATCGATCGATGACTGTCTTGTCGCTGGAACTCGATTCCTCTTGGAAATGGATACACTTGGAATGAAATCGTATTCTTCGTCTCCCACAACCGCAGTCGACGTGGTTGCTGGAATATTTCTCGTAACAGCCAGCTAAATATTTAATCAGCTGTTGAAAATTCGGGCCTAGAATCAGCCCAAGAGCTCCAAATAGCAAAGCAAAATAAAGTAAAATCAGTAAAATGTAAAACGAAAGGCCTGTGTATATGAATTTCGTGTGTGTTTGCAGCATCCAAAGTAGATGACTTGTATGCAATAAAAAGACATGGAGTTTGCAATGAAGATAGAACAGAGACACTCACAATAACCTGACTCGCGTCTCAACTTCAAGATCTCAACTGTTGGTGTGATATGTTGTAAGATCTCACCCCTCGGTTTGCGTTCCATTGAATTCTTAGTTATTTTTTTAGCAATACACATCTTTAATTTAGTTTGCTCGTATGTTTCTACTTTTCTCTGAGACGAATGCTATACGATGCTGCCCAACCCAATGCGATTTAATTTCCAGTTAACCCTCAGATTATTTTTTGGTAGTAAAATTGACCAAGGTTTTTATGACGATGAAATTGCAGACCATTTTTAATTCTAAGCAAAAGTTAAGCCCATAACGCAATGGTCATATGCGCTCCCAAAGACAAAGAATAGTTTGAAAATAATGTGGCTTCACGGAACTATTCGTGCAAAATGTGAATTTCACAAATATAAACTTTCGTCGAAAATCTGCTTCAGCTTTGCCACAGAAAGAACGAGAGAGATAAATAGTGTGGTAAGGTGTTAAATAATGGATGGCCAGTCCATCCTCAGAGTGAATAACCCGTGGATGCGATCTTAGGGATGCTAACTTTGGACACTGGATAATAAACACCAAACTCGCTAACAGTTGGCATTGAAATAAAAAGTTTGACACTTATTTCCATCATTTTTGTTTTTGTGTAACGAGCATGTCTTACCCCATCCCGTGCTATTAGCGCTAGCTTGTTCATACTTAAGCAACTTTTAGTTTAGCATACATATTCTACATATTATTAAGACCGTCTTTGAGAACAACTAACCTATCTCGCTAATATTCAACTATTTCAAGTATATATATATATGTGTGTAATGAGAGCATTTCATGCTTAAACTTATTCAACCTGCATCAAAGATTAGCCCTCTGCCCTTTGTCTTAACTTCAATCGTGAACATCTCGCGGTATGTATATTTCAACTTCACCTCATCTCATCGGCAAACCTCTCCCAGACAGGTAGACTACCCGCTAGACACGTCGCCGCCACAACGTGGTCCATGCTGTCAGCTGGAGCGTGTAATGGGACTGTTAAATACCGCTCAATCAAAGTTAAGATACATTAACCCTCGACGAAGCAGAAACACAAGTTCATGGCTCATTTATTTTTTAGATTACATTGTGATTGTGGTTTGAAAGTCATGCGCAACACATCTCGATTGATATCGTATCGATTAGTGCCGGTGGCAGAGAAATATTTAGATGGACAAGATATATTGTTATGCAGGAATGTATGTCTGTCTATGTATATCTATGGTTATAGAATAGCTAACACTCGTGACAGACATTTTATAGGAAATGTGTCAGGAGTTTGTGTTTTATTAGCGGTTAGCTATATATAAAACTATCCTTTCAATCCATGAAGACAATCAATTTGATTACTATATTATCTCCGTTGATATAATTCCTCGATCTCACGACGTCGTGCGGAAACCCGAGGCCGACGCATTCGTAGTTGTCGCCGGTGGTCGGTCGCTGCCAGTTGAAACTACTGCACAACGCGACAGGATCCCAAATGCGCGACATGATGTCCTCGATCGCTCCGTCAGCACTCTGATCGACGATGCTGATTCGATGCTTCAACTTAAACGGCCAAGAAAGTTTGTCGTCGTGGTCGCCCAGTGTCAAGCCGACGTGCACGTACACGTTCTGGCCGCTTTGTCTGGGATTGATGCGAATGTACATGCGATATCCCTCGGGAGCGATGTAGAAGCTGGGACTTCGTAAGGAACGGCGGTGGCTCCAGGAAGTTAGTTTGTAGTCGATGCCGGGGACGCGCCAGAAGTATGTGAACACGGTGCGCAGTTGACCGGGGCTCAGCGGTGACGATTCGGTGTGCACGGTGCTGTTGAACGTTTTGAATTCGGCGTCACGTGGTCCGTGATGTGTGGTGTCAATGTGAGGTGTAGTCTCTTCTTCGCTGTGTGAAAAGTCCATTGATACGTCTGAGTCTGATGCGGTTGACGCATGGGTTCTGGAACGGAGAAGAGAGAATGAGGAAAGTAAGCTGTTTCAAATATGATTTCCTTGATGATTAAAAAGGTTTGTTTATTTTAATATTCATTCAAGAAGAAAATTCTTTGAACGACATCCCCACGATATGCTCGCCTTCCGGTTCCGATCTTATACCTATCTACATAATCCGGAATCTGTGTAAGTTTTGCGCGCGTTCGTTGTGCAAGATGCGCACATCCTTGTGATCTAACTAGATTTTCGTGTTTATTCAAGCACAATTATTTATTTAGACCCTATTTGAATACGAAATGAGATTTTTTGCACCAACAAAAACCACTTACAGAGTCGAAAGCGCGAACAGAATTGCGAAAGTTTCTTGTACTTGTTGTAAACTGGACACAGCGATTGCGAATTGTGCCATAAATATTCTCTTTGCATGTACAATAGGAAGATTCTATGATGTTTTGTCGTGTGCTTTATTTTACCTAATATGCTCAGAACCGAATTGGTGGTCATAGAGTTCTGTACCCTACCCTACTTTATGATATGTATATGTTTATGTACACCTCACCATGTCCCCAACTCATTTAATCCACCCCTTTTAGCCTAACCTGTGTGCACCACCGTCAAATTTTATTTCACTAAAAATAAAAAGGAGATTTTTTTTCTGCCCCATCATTCGAGTTTCAAATAATAAAAAATGATAAAACTCGGTTCCCTATTTTATATAAATGGAAGAGACACATCCCTAAACAGATAACTGTGTCGATATCAGTGGCAGATGGCAAACTTACCTTACGCAAATTCTCTTAATGTGAAACACTGATCAGAGCGCCTTAAGGAAAAAGTCCATGGTAGAAAGCGCGTCTAAATAATACTTTTGAATTTCACGTCATGATTTGGGAATCAAATTTTCCAATTTATTTTCTCACCCTGACGTGCTTGCCGTGCTCAAGTCACCGACGCCGACGCCGACGCCGACGCCGACGCCACCGAAACCTCCCGGACAGTTGCGCAGCAAGGTGCTCTGAATCCGGCGTTGCCCTTTCTTCAAGCTCTGGTCGTGATCGATGTCACGATCTTCCATTTTCAGGAGCATCGCCTTGATCACGCCCAACTGTTTGGTCAGATGTGTTTCAAGATGCGAAAATCTTTCTTCCATTTCACCTGGAAATTACATCGGCGGTGTAAGTCTACCGAACAACACGGATAGATTTGATACCATGGTTCGCTTGGAGAAAATCCTGCGAAAAGTTGACTTTGGAGGAACTATTTAAGGAACTCATATAGATCATTTTTATGCGACCTAAACTATAAATAAGAGTAGAGCGTTGCTCACACTTGGTAATAAGTCTTCATATATAATACAGGCAAGTTAAATTATGTTTATTAAATTACTGTGTTTTTCAAACCTAAGTAGCATTATAAAGGACCGAACTTTCCTACTGAAAATAGTTCCTTAAAATGTGAGAAGAGATACCGTTTTTTTTTACACAAATTGGCTGTGTGTGTGACAAAATATTTGACACTGGACTTTTGATAAGTCAATCGACGCCTCATGTTGCGCCAAATGCATCTGCGTTCGCTGTGTTCGCTGCGTTCAAAGTAACTTTTAACTTCTAAACACACCCATTCATGTTAACGGCGTCGCTTTCCCATTCTAAACAAACGATTTTGGTGCAAACGGTGTCTCGTCTTCCCCTTTCCGACGCGCTACCGACTTGTTTACCTTATCTGCGAGGCACATGGAACGTGGGATAAACTGCGCACACAAACGTACAAGTGTGACATGAAATCGTTGATGTGCAATTCAAACAAAATGAAATAATTCGCGTTTGGCGGAGAGAGAGCACGACTATATAGAGAGCATCGTAAAAAGTTTCTACTGGCAATTTCTAACGCACCAAATGGGCAGCGCTGTTTTTGCCTGGGTTGCCGCTAACATTGGAATGCAAATCCAAAATTAGTTTTCTGGCGCAAATTCCAATATTACACTTTTTATACTAAATGTTGGAAATCTGTTGCAGATAATAATTTGATGACAGAGAATTCGCTGGGAAACTCTCGTTTCTCTCATCCACTAATGAAGACCAAGATTATTATCATCTCACGAAGCTCGTGCCGAAAAATTAAGGCCGAAGTTAATCTACTAACGAAATTAATGCCGTCACCGACGCGTCATGTGCGACTCATATCCGTCGCGAAAATGTTTTTCTCTGGCTTTTCGCCGGCACAGAACGAGCGTCTACAGTCATAAACAATGCTAAAAACCATTCTAGTAAGTGGAAACAAGAAAATGAGCTCGCCCCAAGACGTGACAGGCCGCAGACCATAAAAAAGTGTCGGAAAACTGTGGCCACTGATGATGTCATAAAAAGGGGCATGGATCTCATCTATCTCAAAAACCTATTCTTCCACGTCCCTTTTGTCATTCAGGTATATCACACCGCATATAAAAGGATCGGGAGAGGTGATATGTTGTGCTGAAATTCATCTGAGAAGTGAATGCAATTAGTATTTCTTGTGAGATCTATACAATATCAGAAGCACCTCGCACGCAGTTTATCACCTAGACAATGCTCAATGTATCTTCTGCCTATTTGAGATCATCTCGCTTTACTCTTCAGTACAAAAACTTATATTATTGCCTGGAGATTATAGTGTACGTATGACCGTTAAATTTTCTAGACGACATTCGATATTTTACCTTCAAATATTTGTTACTAACTTCTCATCATATAGGAAATGGGAAAGTTTCAATTCAATATTCTATTTTAGCATGGCGTATCACATTGAAAATGGAAATCCCTACATACATAAAACCATGACATGATAAAATAATATGTCAACTAGACAAAGGTGGTGCTCATGTATGTTACGTTGCGTTGGCCAACGAGTTTGGTTCCGTTATTGACACGCGTGTGTAGTTGCAGCCAACGCCATGGAAACATGTAAACGATGCGGTCGTGTTTCGCCATGCACACATACTCACGGGAGTTGCACAGCCCTTTGAGCACTCGCGTAACTGTGGCTTTCGCGGTCGCCACCAACTCTTCGGTGGTAATTTTGCAAGTGGCGTGGTGAGTTTCCCGAACCTCCCTGCTGTTTTCTTCGAGCAAGTCGCCTCCGTGGCCGCTGGCGTCGCCTTTTTCAGGACACAATCCACAAATCAGCGAGTTTAATACATTTGAAACCACTCACAAACTCTATAGTACTTCTAATTTTTTACTATTTTTATTCATTAATTTTTTGGTCTTTTTTCGTTGAAGGAATCGGTGTTTGACCATCGAGATTTGGGTGGACATGAAAACAGATGGACAAAGACAGCCTACATGGATTTCGAGTCACAGATGTGGGCATCGAATGGGGCCATAATATAGGAACACGCACAAATTGTTGTGAAACACATTTTCGAAAGAATTGAGATTAGGTACTCTTGAATGGCTAATTGTAATAACATATCGGATGGGTTTAGTACAACGTACTACTATATACCTTAGTGTGAATTTAAACCTAAATGCATGAACGATAGACAATGATAATTCGTAACGAAATATCAATTCCAAAATTTAAGTCGGATTCGTATCCGGGTCTTTGCCTGTCCGGGGCAATGCACTTATCCATTATGCTATACGGACAACGCTGTAGAATCGATATTGATATTAAGTTTATTTAATATCAACGGATGTAAATTTTGGGATTGATAATTCGTTACTAATATAATCATTACTAATATACCTGTCCGCTAATACAAACCCAATACTCATAATGATGGGAATTTGGAGTAGCGAATGTATTAATTAAGGTTGTCCGCCCTGTAAAATACAGAGACAGAGCCGCCACACTGTATTTTTAATTAGTGCGAATTTAATGGCATGTTTATTGATTACTATTTGTTTTGATTATAAAATACAAATACATGATTATGATCATATTCATTATAAACAAGTTTTGTTTGTTTCAATAAAAAAAAAACAATTAAATGATAAACTATTTGGATTTGTATCTGCCTGAGGCGAAATCAATTAAATTCATTGAATTAACTTCTATTTATACAGTAAGCATGCACAGTTATTAAGAAAGTAAGCTAATTTAAAAATTAATTGATCCAATTATGGTTGTAACCCGTACTAAATTTAATTCATAGTCGAATTTCCTTCCTGCTTACAAGGGTGGACAATTCACGTAGCCTTTATTTCTCCACCTTTACCCTTTGACCTTAAAAAAGCAAACCCTTGTAAAGGCACCGCACGCAATACTTCTCTAAATTATCGCTCTTACCATTAATTGTCGGGGGTGACAAAAACACGAGGCTGCGATTTTTCTGCGGCAACTCCCAGGCGTCGCGTTTCGTTAATTGGCTCGGTGTTTTATCCCCTCCGATTGGAACACAATCGGTCGGCGTTGGCAGTAGGCATTGTATCACAACACCGGCAGCAATCAGCCGCCAAATCGAACCCATTCTCACTGATTGCGCCACCACCACCAACACCACCACCACCAGCAGATCGTCCACAACTCAGCCGAAGCCAGCAGTCTATACGCGTCCTCTGGGCCCAGAAGGGACTCTGGCTGTGCTGCTGCTGCTGTAACTGACGGGTGAACCATGCTTGCGTTGACTGCAGTATTTACACGACCACTATAAATAAACAAAAATCTGGCAATAAAATGCGGGGAAATGTGCCAGATTTTTAACATGCCTGCTCAAAATAATTTACGTTAAGGCAATTATAGGAATTGGTTGTTAATTATGTGTGGTTTTTCAGAAGTGAAACGAGTGGGAACTTCTGGGCATGTGTCAATGGGTAAACAATCATGCTACTTCTGGGGGTATTTGATCACAAGTCGAGGATTCAAGATTTCCCATTCACTTTCGTATCGTAATCAAATTTAAAATCGACACAGAATACAGATAAGACTTGAAATAGACAGTTTCAGGATTTCAGTGTCTCCAGCCAGAGAATTACGACAGAAGTTTGCTTTCCAGTTTCAAACATAAGTAATTTTTGTGATTAAGCAATATTGGTACAATATTTAGTGAATATACAATACATCTATAGTAAAGAACAGTGGTAGCTTGCAATGAAACGATGGGCTGGAAGGAAAAATCGGCCTATAGTCACAAATAAATGCCCCTGCCCCTTTTCCATATAACGTTGGTTAGTCGTTTTTTCCACACATCAGACCCATCAACCCTCATTAAAATCTCCTATCATATTATATTGTTCTAGGCAATCCACCCTTAAATGCTTCCAAAAATTAAAAACGGTAAATTTGCAAAGAATGCAAAACATGTAAGTAAGCGTTGCTGCAATACAAATCATCCTGGTAAATGAAAAAATTAAAACAATTTTACATTCATTTTACATTCATACTACATAGGTATACTTAACTATCAGTGAAGCACTCAGTAATGAAAGTGGTTATATACCAGGTACATAATAAGTACCCTTGCTCAGGAGTCAGGAACGGCATTATAAACATACCCGACGTTACAATTGGGGTCGAGTGGTTGTCGTGTACTAGCCGAGTTGTTGGTGAATGATCGCAGCATAGCATCACTAGATTCAGCGCCTTCTATGCTCAATCATAGACCTCCATGGAGCCCAACAACTCAAAGTAACTTGATATCCATTCCAAAGTCGGTTTTCCGGGTAGATGTAAGATCCAAGTTAACTTCCGGTACAGATAGGTACAAATTTTAGAATGGATATTTCGTTTCTATTACGCAATTTAGGTAGGAAGTGCGTGACATGAAATGTGCCTTTCCACATGGTCCAGATTTCAAGCTTGATAAATAAATACCAACCACAAAATTAACTGAACAATAGCTTGCTTTGGAATACCTACAATTGCATTAGGTACCCAAATAAAAGGTAAAGATTTTTTTGTATTTTTAAATTTTAACTACTAGGCCGTTAAAAGCATGACCCATATACCACCCCCACCAGCTAAATATAGCATGATTCACAAGGTAGGTCACTAAATTCAAACAGTGAAAATCGTACAAGAAACCACTCACAATTTTGACTTAGTGTTTTGCTTAAAAAAATCAATAAAAGGTTGAACCAGCGGGAACATCCCTTGACTGCTCTTAAAGTTAGTTATGTCCTCGATGACAACCGGCTCCTCGTACTCAGATGGCGGTTGAAGGAATCCATCAATCGCTTCTTCGTCGACCTTTTCCGACAGATGCGGCGTTTCCGTTCCCGCCCCGCCCTCTGCCGTCGAAATCACGTGGACCCCGAGTTTGTGCCGATGCGGCGCGTCGATGCCGATAAGGTCGTTGGCGAGATCCAACACGTCTTGTTTGGCCAACGAGCGCAGGTGCTCCACCTCGATGTTGGCGCGGTCGAAGTTGTACTGCTGCGACGTGATCTCCGACCAGAACCGAGAGGAGAGCACCGACAACTTCTTGGGCTTCTCGAGGCGCTGAGCAGCGAGCGCTTCCTTGTGCCGGTCGAACTCTTCGGCGCTCAGGTCACGGATGTATTCGATCATGCTGGCGAGGAACGCTTCGACCCGCTTGTCAACGTAGCTCGGGTGGCGTTCCGACTGGACGATCACTCGCAAGCCTTGAACGCCGTTCGCCCGTCGGATGCCGCTGAAGACGATGTAGCCCAGCTGCTCCTTCGTGCGCAGGATGTTGAAGCACGGCTCGCTGATGATCTGCACCAGCAGCTCGAGCACCATGTTGGTCTGCGTCGACTGCAAGTTGCATTGGTAGTAGATCTCGATGCACGAACTGCGGTGCACCGAGTTGTAGACCTGGAACACGAAGTTCGAGCGATCCACCAGCTGCAGCTCCCTGTTCCGAAGCAGCTGGCGGGGCAGTAATGGTCATAAGATGACCGACTCCTGGAGTCGCTTCTCGACGAGGTGGACCAGCTGCAGAGCCTTCTCCTTGTCGGCATTCCCGTGGACCAGGCACTCGACGTGCATCTTCGAGAGTATCTGCGGGATGAACGCTTCGACTTTGTCCAGAGTCAGCTGCTTGGCCGACACCAACAGCTCGTCCTTGGTCCACGCCTGTTCGGCGAGTAAAACTGCGAGGTAGTAGACGGCATGCTGGTACGGCTGTTCTGTTTCGAAGTTCTTCAAGCTTCGGATATAGTTCTCTTTGAGTATCTCGAACCGTTTCGGATCTATCTTGAAGTTGGTCAACTTCTCGATGATCTTGTCGAGCAGCACGTGCTGCTTCGAGTTGTAGCCGCCGATGCCGAGCACCATGCCGTACTTGGTGTTGCTCAGCTCCCAGCGCATGCCGGCCAGTTCGGCAGCGTATGCGTACTCGTTGAGGCTGTCTTTGAATAGCTGCACGAACATGTACGTCATGTTGCAGCAGATCGGATCGAGGTACGCCAACGGGCTGACAAACTCGAAGCTCAGGTTAGCTTTCGGCAGCAAGAACTCGTCGTCTTGTTTGAACCAAGCACGGCACAGCGGGGTGTCTTGTATGATGGTCGGGTGCGGGGATATCGTGGCGGTGGCGGGATCCTCGCGGGGCAGCAAATTGAAGTCGGTCGGGATGAATTCGTTCTTGTCGGGCAGCTTCAAGTCCTCGCAGTAGTCGACTTCCTTCCATTGGTTGATCGTGTTTTCGGGGATCGACTCGAGCTTGTACTTCGTGCCGTACCACGGCTCTGATTCGGTAGCGATATCGGCGAATTTCTGACTGACCACAACGATTCGTACGTTGTCGGGGTTCAATAAATCTAGCACTTTGTTGATCAAATCTGGACGCCACTCCGTGATGAGGTAATTGCCACAGAGTATTTCCTCAATCGGAAACTCTTGCAAATTGTGGACGATTCCTGAAAGTAAATTTATTGTAAGTATTTTTTAATTAGAGCAATAATCTGGATGACTCATTTTCGAGGCACAGCGCAGTTTGCCATCCTTAAACACTTAGACACGGTTCCAAGAGATCACTGGTTCATTGCAAAGTTCTAACATGATACATCAAAAAACTAAATAATCTGTTTTAGGAACAGTTTAACCAATTACTGTGAATATAAGCAGAAATGCAAGTACTCGTTGCATATATGGTAGACAACGATTATTAATAACGAAATATCAGTTTTACCAATCTGCTTTCACCAACCAGGTCATGCTGCCATGGATTTCAACATAGAAACTTGTAACTCAACTCTGAATTGTAGCTTTAAAAATTTTAAACCCAACGGCCACGTCGAAGGCATACCCGACGTGTATCCCCGCGGCGACTCCTTGTCCTTGAACCGGAAGTGCATGTTCATGATGTCTCTGTACTCCTCGTAGATCCACTTCTGCGGCTGCTCGCGGCGCAGCATGTTGACGTACTGGAACACGAGCTTGACGATGTCGTCGATGTGGTCGATGCCCTCCTCGGTGAGGTCGACGTAGACGCCGAAGAAGCCGAAGCCGCGTGCGTTGGTTCGCCCGCCGCCGACCAGGCTGTTGCACCAGCTCTTGGCACGCAGCACGGAAAGCAGGCTGCCGGGGCCCTCGTGGCCGAACAGGTGGCTCAGGTAGTGGCCCGGCTGCGAGAAGTAACGTCCATGATTAGTAATCAGCCTAATACCGAAGGGATCCTGCGAGTTTCAACATGAAGCTCGAGATAGTGTGGAACATTTTCTTTTGCACTCCCTGCACCAGTGACATCAACGAGTTATAAACGAGCAAAGCACGTATCCTCCCGTCCCTGGGTGGAAATGCTTGATATATCGAGAAAATGCTTGATATTCCAGCCCAAAAATGGGATTTCTTGAATTTTTTTTCCCAGAGTAGTAATTTGCTTAAAAATTGAGCTCTAGATTCAAACTGGGAGGGTTTCTTTCAGTTGAGGGCAATCATAACAACCACTAGAACCATTTGGATTTTTAATATCACTTCCCAGGTTGGCTTTGTTGAAATTTTTTAAATTATGCGATTTCACTGGCAAATTATGACTAATTGAGAAATATATCATGAGTGAGTGTTATTTGCAGCATGTCATTATTCAAATAACAAATTAATTCACAGACTTGTCAGAGCAAACTCATTGATTGCTTTGATTTACATGTCAAGGAGTTACCTACCAGACCAGCCTCTAATAATATGAAATTAATTACCTACCAGGACTAGACTCAAGTTGATCGACATTCTTTAAGCAAACAATTACAAAACAAATAGGGGATGAACTTACCCCAGATTTGTAATATTCGTGAAGGTCGGGTATTGGGAACGAGATGTTCAAATTGCGAACATCTTTAATAGGGACGACATATTCCTTAATCTTGAGTTGCTCTGGCCCAAACGGGTGATCTGGCCAAGAAGGGGTTTCAACATTTTTGTTATTAACTCCAGCAAAGAGATCCAGGGCCATCTTCTCAAGTTCATCAAGACTTTCTGAAAATAAATTACAGTGTGTCAAATTTTGAAGTCCATTGAAATTTGAAATATGACATGTTTCAAATGCAAAAAGCAGCAATGCAAAGCAGTACCAAATAAAAGCATTACCTTTTCCTAAAATTGCAAGACTCATGATATTTGAAGAGTACCAAGTTTCATGGAACTTGAGCAATTCTGCTCGAACATTTATTCCTTTTTCTTTGGGAATTCTATCGAGGGTTTCAATGTTTCCTGTTCCAAATTTGTGGTAAGCATGCAATTTGTTGGCATTCGATTTCTCGAGTTGATCAAGCCTCCAAGAGTCATTCTGGACATTCTTTTCGTGTTCAGAGTTCACCGCTTTGACTTCTCGGTCAGTTGCACTCTCGGTAAACAGAGGAGTCAGAAAGAATTGACCAAATCTGTCCAGAGCCCCAGAAAGGTGTTCGGGAACAATATCAAAATAGTAGTTGGTGTGGTCCGAGTAAGTGCACGCATTCGATGCTCCTCCATGTTCAGATAAAAATTTACTATACTCATTCTCGGACGGATATTTTTCAGTACCCAAAAAAAGCATATGTTCACAGAAATGAGCAAGGCCTGGAAGTTCTTCAGGATCGCTGAGGTGACCAATGTTTACGTCCAGAGATGCTGCCGATTTGTCTGTAGTGTCATCGCTGATCAATAATATTTTCATGCCATTCTTTAATTCCAGTCCTCGATAGAGACGCTTGTCTTCTGCAGACTTTACGATGTTATCGACCCGCCGCTTAACTTCACTCATGTTGGAGCTGCTAGCAAATCTGTAAGAATGGGAAATTAAAAAATTAACAAGTTACCCTTACATTTGATGGAGTAGGTACATACTTTATAATGAAACTATAACTTAGTTTAGCTAAGGCAAACATGAAGCCTTTGTTACACTGGGATCTGGAATTTTTCGAGTTTTAACTCAAAATTGTTAAAACAAAGGAAAAGCATCTTCCATGCATTTTAAGGGCTAATCTACTTCACGGGGTTTCAACAAACCTTTGAAGGCATGAATAAGTTGTTTTTTCAGAGTGTGATATCAAAACTCGACATCCTACTAATAATTTCTGTGATAGCATTGATATCGAATAATTGGTTAAAATAGTGCGTAAGGAAAGGAAATTTTAACCTTAATTTAACACATCTTGATGACACTACTTTTCCTTGTACCGCTCCCACTCTCAGCTGCGATTACGTACGAGCCAGCTAAATAAGAACGCCAGCGAATACGCTGATCTGATCCGCTTGTCAGCTGTTTTTTTTAGTTGTCAGTCAGGTGTTCTGTGATTCGTTGGATCGGCGGCGCATTTCTGTTCGACTTCAAACTTCATCGTGTACACGCAATTTTGCCCGAGTTTGTTGATTATTGATTTTTCCCATACGAATTCCTATTAAAATGTTTTCTAGCGTGACTAGCACGGTCGAAGGATTTGATCCATGCTGGGAAAAAGATAGGTGAGAATATTTACTATTCAATAGCAATTTTGTTATTTTACCTACAATCTAAGTTTAATTTTCTGTATTTCTACTATTAAAATTGGAGTTCAATTATAATGTTTCTTCCTTGTTATTATTTTTTAAGCAAAGAAAACATTGATTAGGGATACTTATTTAATTTGTACCTTTATTACAGTAAGCAATCTTGTATGTACCACAGTCATCAATTTGTTTAAACTTCAAAAAAATTAAAGCAAATATTTTATTTTTATTTGAATGCTACCTATGGATGGGAATAATTTTGTTTTTGTGCAAACTTAATTTTCCAGCTCACCAGAAAATGTAAGCATTCAAACATCAGAGCTGATCGTTACCATAGATCGGGAAGCCCAAGTAGTGACAAGTTCCAATGCTACCACTCAAACAGATGAGACCAATGTAATTTCAATAGATCCTTTTTACGTGGATAATATCAAGCTGGCTGAATTTTTGAAAAGAGTTTGTCCAAGGGTAATAACAGAGCTCGATAAGGCAATCCAAAGCCGTGGTTATAATAACTGTGAACCAGAAATCGTAAATGACGAACACGATGGAAAAGCACAGATATTGAAAAAAATTGCTGTGAACAACACGGTAAACAACTGCGAAAACAAGGTAAAATTGATATCTACCAATTCATTACAGGATCAATGTTACATGGGTTATTGATATGATAGCAAATTAGTACGCCACTATAATCATTAAGTTAATTTTTATGTTCTTTTGTCAGGTCACTAAAGTGAGCAACATTGCATGGAGTTCCACTGGAAATTCCATTGTTTTCGGCTTTTGCAGCCCGGAACACGATAGCTGGTGTGATCATGGAAGTCAAGTAGTTTACTTCAGTACTGCACTGTATGTTTATTATTCATTAAACAATTCCAGGAACCCTGATTTCTGAAATTTTGTGCATGCTCGAAAATTCCTGTATTTTTTGATTATCTAGTCCAAAACTTCACTTAAACAATAAATATTCATTGTTCCTTCTTCACAGTCTAACACAACTTTGACACACAACAATCAATCTTGCCCATACCATAACTACCTGCCCACAGGCCTGGTGCCCCAACTAACGTACCAAAACGAAGTCTTCAAACCGACTCATGCGTCATGTGCATTAGTGCACATCCTACCGAGCCAGCAGCCTTTGCTGTTGGAATGTTTAGTGGTTAGTATAAAGTTTAAAAGTATAAAATTACTTACTATATAAACAGTGTCCAAACTAAAAAAAAAACCAATTGCTTCCTCTAGTATAGTAACTTCCAATTTTATAGCTTCAAATGCTTTGAATGCTCTAATGTGGTTGGGCCATAGAGTTAGTACTGCTTCTGGTTGGGCCTTTTAAATACCGACCCAATAAAGATAAGTTTTGCTATCTGCTGGTATTCAACCAGATCCTTTTAAAAAATGGCAACCAGAGCCTTATATAAAGGAATCTAGGAAAGCAGACTGTATAAAAATTGAAATAGGTACCTACTAACTGAAATTAGAAACTAAAAAATAAGCATTATGACAAAAAATCATTTCTCTCTAGGAGAGGTCCTGGTGTGGGACCTGTCGAAAGACGACGGGGATGATTGTGCCCTGGGATCGTCGGCTCGACACCTGGTGGGTCACGTAGAGGCCGTCAGCCAGGTCAGCTGGCAACGGGGCTACGATACGACCCAGCAGGGCTTGCAGGTCGTTTCTTCCGGCCGGGATGGGCAGCTGCTATTCTGGCAGGTCAATCTTCTAGCTGCCACATTCCATCTCGGCAAAGGGTGAGACTTATGGCGCGTTAAGCTTTCGTCTAGTTACGGTTATTTCGGGGGTTGTTAATTGAGTGAAAAGTACTACGATAATTTATGTGGTGTTGTACTGTAGCATTCAATAGCAGGGCTTTTCAAAAAATCTCCATCTCCATATATGGTACATAAATGTAAACAAAATGAAACGTCAATGCCAATTACTATGCAAGCAGTTGGTTTCCTACTTCCTGGCATTATTCACACACAAACGGCCCTACACAACAACAAACATGATTTACAGAGTGGAATGTGGCAAATGTTTATTATGTGAATCCTCCATCTCATCTGCCATTGCCCATATTTCTACTCAGAAAATCGTGGCACATTTGCTTTATTCCTTCTCCGACCATTGTAAATTTGTATATTTTCTGCTGTCTTGGTCAGGCTAGCGGTTTCCCAAGAGCACGGAGTCAACGGGAGAAAGCCTCCGACTCCAGCTGGCGGTGCTTTGAACAACGCCATGGGAATTACGTGCTACAGCTTCTCATTGAAGGAACATACCACCTTTGTGGTGGGGGTTGAAGGAGGTGGAATCTTGCAGTGTTCCATGCTTACAAACAAACCAAGTTCAGGTGATAAAACCTACTATGCAAATTCTTTGTCTTTGTGATCAATTGTATCTTCCTACCTATATACATTGTTGTTTCAAATGCACAGTAGGTACTTCAAATGCTTTATTAATTGCACCCGTCAGCATGACTTAACATCTTAACTCTTGGATTCAATACCTTCCATTACTTAAGTCACGTGAATTAATCAACGGCACTGGTTGCTGGTTTCCAGTACACTCGGCTATTCCTCTGCACGATCCTGTGCTCAAATCGTATAAGGGACACCAAGGAAGCGTATCTAGCGTAATCTTTTCACCCGAGAAAGACGACACCTTCATTTCTTGTGGCAGCGACAAAGAGATTCACATCTACACTCTAGACCAGGTAAGGAACAAGAATATTGGGAGAAAGAAAATCAATATTTAATGGCAATGTATTTATTTTTCAACAATTGTTCTTCAGTAAATGTAACCCGATTCAAAATTGGAATCCACAGCCAAGTCCGATCCGCGTGATTTTCACCGAAAGAGTTTTTATCGGGGTCCAGTGGTACCCACACAACCCAAGACTGTTTGGAGCCTGGGGCGAAGCTGGAACCGTGGAGTTCTTCAGCTTCTTGAAGGGGAAGAAGGTGTCTGCCCTGAAAATAGAAAACACAGGAACACAGCCCATCTCCACACTCAATTTCAATCCCATATAGTAAGTCTCTCTAAAAAAAACCGACTCAATATCTTTATGCATCTTATCTGCAATTATTATTAATTTTTTAACTAATTTTAATGAGTATCCATTTATACTTTCAGTACAAACCAAGTTGCATTTGGAGACATTGAAGGAAAAGTGGCAGTATGGCAAATGCTTTCCCCAAGATCCTACAATGATGCAGAAGAACTGTAACATTTGGTATCTCAAAATTGACGTACAGCATTATTCGATAAAACAGACTGTTTGAAACCCAACATTTTGCTATTTTTTAATTTCAGGGTAGTTCCCTCTATACATATGCACCAAATGCAAAGCAAATAAACAAACCATTGAGAATGAATTGCAATGGCCCACTCTGAGTGACTAGACAAGCAGTAGAAACTACAGACCAAGTTTGGTTGAATGTAGCGTAGAGAAATGAAATTACTTGACACACTTTCAATTGGAGACTGAAGCATGTCCTACTTTCCCTCTAACTCCACAAGCCATGTTAATTTTGAAATCCACTAACCACTAAAGAACAAAAGGGCAGTTGCATAATCTCTGCTTTGTGGAACCGATTTTTTATTGCCGATTTGCAAGTGAAAATGAAATCCAGTCTCAGCATGTCCTGACCCCACAGTTATTGATTTCCTGGGACACTACAAAAATCTGAATTTCTTTCAAGTTATTTGCTTGAAAGCAATTCCTACAGAAAGTTTCACTATGGGAGGAAATAGGAACATTAATTTTAGCAGCATTTGGGGACTGTTGTCATAGACCATTTGCAGAGTGAAATTTGAAATTTTTAAGCTGGGGAAACAAATTGGCAGAAAGAAATTCAAGGAAAAATTGGTATTCTTGTGGGTGCCAGCAAATATATATGATTTAAGAACCATGAAATGTTTATGAAGTCCTAGGAATAAAGAGCAAGAGGATAACAAAATTATTTCTAGCACTGTGTGCTTGTGTATGATACGCTCTTCCGTGAAATATTTGTGGGCCCTTAAAAGGGCCCGGGAAGGGATTCAAGGGAAATGTCAACGTCATTTTTAGCACTTTGTGCTTGTGAGTTGTGTGTAAACGATTTGCTCTTTTGTGACATATTTGTGGGCCCTAAAAAGGGCCCAGGATGGGAAAGTAACAGGACTGACGGGAACAAGAGGGATATGTCAATGTCATTTTTAGCACTGTGTGCTAGTGTGTAAACGATTTGCTCTTTCGTGACATATTTGTGGGCCCTAAAAAGGACCCGGGAAGGGAAAGGAACAGGACTGACGGGAACAAGAGGGATATGTCAACGTCATTTTTAGCACTGAGTGCTTGTGTGTAAACGATTTGCTCTTTCGTGACATATTTGTGGGCCCTAAAAAGGGCCCGGGACGGGAAAGGAGGGAAGGATTAGGGAAGAAGCGGAATGTGGAGAGGTCAGGTTTTAGTCTAGGAGTTGATTTAGGGTTTAATGCAGATTGCAATTTGCAGGTTGGTATGATGGGTAGGGATAGGATTTTACAATCGAACTGATGATGTGAGAAAGGGATGGGTGAAATATTGAGATCTGGTAATGAAAGGAGATGGGATGTACATATAAAATTTACAAAATCAAATAATATCATTTAAAACAACATTCATACGATGCCTTTTTTTTAAACGGCGGAAGACACATTCTTCAATTGTCTCTTCTTTTCTTCATACTCTTCAGTTGATGTGACGACATGGTAAAGTCAGTTGGCCAGAGCTCCGCAAATTTTCGATGTTTGATGACAGAGATGAACGCAACCGACGTTTTGTACTTGGCTACACTCAATTTGAAAAGTTTATGATTTCAGTTTAAAAAACAAAGTTAGTGTTTCACTTGGTCCTTGGGGTGATGAGAGTTAGCAAGTAAACTCACATCGCAGCGGTGTTTCCTTGTCGAAGTCACGCGGTTTGTTAAACTGAATCATATTCATTGTTTTTCGAGTGTTTTTCGATAAGAGAGGACTAGTGCGGTTCTTCGAAACCTCTCCGTTGGAATGTTATTAAAACTAATTTCAGTCCTCGAATACCGATTCAACATCCACACTAATGCCTCCCTGTGCCGCGGTGCAATCGTGTCGTTTTGCACCGCTCTTTCTTACACACTTCAATTTAGCTTGCGTAGCTCAACAAAACCAGTTCCTTTAACAAATTGCATTCAATTGGTACTCGTTACTTAAGCATCCTCCAATCCATTAACAAATGGCCGAACTTGATTCTCTCAATAATCTTTTAAACATGAATTGAGTTAAAATCAGATCTTGGATGTTGTTGATGTGATGTGATTCAACTTCTTTTTTTTTTTTAGACAAGGTATTACATTTGATTGATGCCACAGTTAGTGATGGGCATTCCTGAGATTGTACCTTGCCGTAATTCATTTTAAATTTCTACGCCAGTGGCGCATCAGTTTCAAGATTCTTTCTTTGAGAGGCAGTTGACGCATATTTTGTACCTTATTATCACATGGAAGGAACTGTTAACCTGAATGTAGAGACAACAAAGCTCTCATCTTCCTTACGGGGTCTTACATTGGTTGTCATTCCGACTCCCGCTTTTCAAGATTGATTGATTACAATTGGAGTTTACAGGCAACTCTCTCACATCATCACAGACGTTTTTAAAAAATAGTTTTGTCTTTTTCTACAGTTATATATACAGATTACAAAGTAAAAAATCTTGACCTCTGACTAGGATAGGTCCAGCATAAATCTTTCTCAGTCTCGCAGACTTAAATGAAACACTAACTTGAGAACTAAATTAGGTGGTCCAAAAGAAGCTGCAGTAATCGAGTGCATTTTGATGTGCACTGGACAATTGCTAACAAAACACCTTACATTCTTAATAAGTAGTAGAACCACTGATTTGGATTTTGACAATAGATTTGATCATAAATTTTATAACTTTAAAAATTTTACATTGACACTTTTGCAAAATATTGAAAAATTAATTTAGTAAATTAACTTATCACACATCATAATAAATGTAATCAAATTGAAAAGTATTCCAAACAATTCCATAAAGATCAAAAGATAACTATAATACTTTTACCAAAAAATGAAGTAGGGCCTACAGCAACAGTTTACGAGCTATGTAATAATAGATAATGTACGGACATTTAAAATTTTGAAAGTTTAGTTTCGATATAACAAATTTAGACTTGGCCATTTGAATAGTAGGCAATTTAGATACTTGTCTAAATGTGAATGTGTTCACTTTGTTGAAATCATATTGGAGAAACCCAACATTGTCAACAAAAATACACTATTCAGGCAAAATAAACTTCCTATAAAGTTCCAACACAGTATACTTTGGCTTTTAGTGATGGTAAAAATAAAAATCTCTAGGTTGAAACTGCCCTACATCAATGATTTGATAGCTTTTATATCTAGATTGCAATCCTTGTTGAGTTATTGCTGCAGATATAGCACAAAAAAGATCACATTGACAAACACATGTTGTGAGCAAAACAATAGTAAAACTGGTGACCCTCTATATTCTTATGTTATATATATATATCCATTTTGCAGGTAGCTTTTGACAGCCGATGAAAAACATGCAGTTTTCCAACATTAAAATCAAATGACTGGTGATATTTTAGGCAATTGGTCGAATAAGTAATTAAATTTAGTCGATTTTTTTATAAAGAGCACAGCAATTTTGATCATATCACCACTTCTAGGGCACCTTTTAAAATTGACCTGCTCACAATTTGCGCTTTTAAAATTAAACCATCCCACAACGACGCGATAAGGAAACGTTCCTAGACTTTGCATCAAGTTCAGCTTCCTTACATCCTATTCTATGGTATATATCTATAGTAGTACATAATCTTAAAATACAAGTTAGCAGCTTCGCACTTTAAATGCTTGGGTGTCCAGTACTGCATGAGCTTGTGACCTGAATATTGTAGTAAGTCAGGCAGACACGTTCAACAACATTTTCAGATGGCCGGTGAAATTGTCTGCTCTCTCGGATGAGGTCATTGGGAACGAGCCGCCTGTGGCCATGAAAATTCCACCGGTCCATCGGGTCGGGGGCTTTGGCAAAGCGGCCGGGGATGGCGGCTCGCTAAACTTGGCACCAGCATAGAAACCTCCAAGCGACGGGGAAGTTCTTGGGCTCCCTTCCTTGGACGGACTTTGTCTCGGCTTTGAATAATTCGGAGAGCCTTGTCGCGACACGTTCGGCGACACTAGGAGACTGGCATTGCTCGGTGATTTGTGCCAGTTCTCCTGATTGCTGATGTCTTCTTCCAGTTTACGGTGTTTCCCATTTAATGGCATGGCAATGCTTTGGAAGTGCGTAGCACTCTTGATTACTTTCGGCCTAGCATGACTTTTATTGTGGCGATTGTTGGTGTGGCCATGAGACCCTAGATGACAGGGCTTCTCATTATTCTTTTCAACCATGTTAGCGTGAGTTATTGATAAAAACAACTTCACGTAAGGCTTTTGGGCCTAGGCTAGGTGGCAGATGCACTTAGAATTGAGCGCTTGGCAGCTTTCACACCCTCGAACAGCTGCGACAACAAAATAATTTTGCTTAGAAATTCGTCCAGGCAGTGAGGTACTATTAATAAACTGGTAGAATTGTGAATGAAATTTGATAGAAGGCCACATTCTGGACAAGTGTATTATACCACATTAATATGTATGGCCAGAATCCATAACATAAACAAGACGGCAGCTTTCAAAAATGTTTCACAAAATGGCGAGAAGCAAGTTCCTTTGTTCGGAACCAGACCATTTTTAAAACGAAGTAATTACCTGTTCGATGGTGTTTGTAGGACTGTTGATAACAGTTTCTTCAATGACAGCGTAATACTTTTAACATTTACACATTATCGTAGAGACTCAATATCATAAACGCATTTAAAATGAATTTTATTTACAGAAAAATAACGCACTCTCTACTCGACCTCTCTTCATCTCCTTCTCAAACTAAACCAACTGCGTCACACGATCACAACATCACAAAGGACTACGTCAAAGTGATCGTCCAATCAGAGATTGCTATTCAGTCACGTGATCTTTATTTACAAATCGATGACAGCAACAAACGTGATCTGCTGATTAACTTTGATAGAAACATACAAAATTATTTGATGATTAATTATTTAAGATTTTCACTGTATTTTTTAATGTCAAATATGTATTTAAACATATTCTCAAGTTTGACAACTGTAATATCAACCAATGGAGTTCAAGATAACATTTTATTCTGAGCTACGTTTTGTAAACAGAATTTGTATTGGGTCGAAGATGTCAATAGGCGTGGTTTAGTTCTAGGAAACTTACTAATACAAGATCTTTGGCGAGAAGAATACTGCAAGATTTTACTTGTGACCCTCAAATCAAATGCATAGAATTTCCTAGATAACTGTGGGTTCTATACTCATGAGAAGGATAACAATATAGATATTACTTATCATCCTTCAGTTTGCTTTATTTCCACCTGAAAATCGTATGTAAATTGCAAAATGTCTGTAATGAACGACGATCACCTAAATTTTTATGAAAGATTTGGTTGTTTGAAAAAAAAAACCCTTAACTTCTAAGCCCTTGTTCAAAACAATAAAATAAAAATATTTTCGGCATTAAATGTTATTGTTATGACAGATACGTCCTTGGCACGAGGAGGTTACGAACATTTAAAAAACAGAACCCGATCATTCACGAAAGGCCTTCGGGTCGGTTGGAGTATGGGCAAACTGGCAGATTGCTGCAATACTTCGATTATGGCCATGGACTGACTGACTGGCAACATTGCCCAGTGGTTCTGTAGCTAGCTTCGAGGGGAGTAGTGGTGTGGAGTATGGGATTTCCATTATAACGCAATAGCAGGGCTGGCTAGTTTGTTCACTGTGAACGAGAGGGGAAAGCTGATTCACAGAGTGAGCTTAAAATGGTAGCTTTTTGTGATATTTTGTAATGTCTGAGGAATAATCTCCAATGAGACAGAAATTCGTTTAATATTAACTTCAAAAGTGATCTTTCGTGTTCCATTGAAGACCCTTCCCATTTGGAAACTCGGGCTTTGTGGCGTCAAGTTCATTCCAGGTAGGTAAAAGTGAAATTACAACAGTCGACGGGGCTTAGCTCGTTACTACGCTACGTAAGCTAGGGTCTAATGAAAACGAAAGTAGATTTCTGTTGCCCACGGAGGCTGATAACAAACTCTTCGAAGGATCGATATTGGGCAACCATAGGCCTCCTCATGTCATCTGACACTTCCCATTATCACTATGTTATGCATTGTACTCGAAATGGATAGAAGGCTCTGTGGCCTTCCCTTCAAGGGCCTTGCCTCAACAGTCATGCTCCGTGGTTTTTGAGCCCCAGGCATTTTGCTGAAAATAGGTCCAGATTGCTGGGAATGGGTACAATACTGCTTCCCTTTTGTCCTTTTTACCCTTTAAACAATAAATTCTTTGTTTTGCAAAGGTGGTAAATGACAAGAAGAAATTTCCATGGGCAATTTGTTGCAGATATGAGCTCCAACAGTCGTGGATCTTCGATGAGGGGCTCGGCCCCCTTTGCACGGCACATGTCTTCAAATCATTCTGGTCGATCGAACCATCCACCCCGATGGCCTGTCAACCATATCCCTTATGCTAAAGACTATCGGCAATACGACCAACGATATAATCAAGGGTGAGTGATGTTAATCTTAAGGGGTGGGCGCATTTCATACTGTTGTTTAGTTCCATTATGCTAGGTACCTTAAATACCAAAATACAGTCAACTGTGTCTTAATTGACTCTTGATAGCCAAAGCTAAGTGAAGCGCAGCAGTGCTGAACATGTATTGACTTCTATTTATGACTAATGGTGACTGAGTAATGAGTCATTAATGGATTCATGTTAAGAAATGGGATACCTACCTAGTATGACTATTCCGATGGTGAGGACAGCCAGTAGTGCTCGAGAGCCATCCGTTGCATGCAGTAGTACCTACTGATGCCTAGTTAGTTTCCATGTTAATGAAGCATAGGTACACAATTGGTGAAGAAAAGAGTTTTAATAATAGTTTGATTATCTGACAGCTGACCCACTCTTTGTAGTGATCTTGTGTGTGTGTTTTTTTTGTCAAGTTTTCAAAAACAAAATCAAATTTAAATATCGTTACCTGCTCAAAATCAAATTCTTTGATGGAAATTAATGAGTAAGGAAACTTAAACTTAAATTTTGCATAGTTAGCAGTCGATGGCTTGTTAGTTAATAGGTACTAGAATGTTAAGTTTTGTCTCAAAAAAAGTAAGTGGGGACTCCATCTTCCCAGTTAAAAATGAACTTGTTTTCCTTCCAGTGATGGCCCTCCTATACCAATTGCAAATGGGAACATGCCGCAAAAAGATTCAGGCTATATGCCCCATCAAGGTTACCCGAAGCCAGGACATGGTATGGGTAGTCACATGGGCAGCCAGCTGAGTCCCAATCTACCCGTTTATTCCGGTGACCTTGGTCATGGAGCGATGGGAGGTCTTGCCGATCGGAGACAAGTCTCTCCGCCTTTGCATATCAACGTTTGCGTTCAGGTAAATACGTTTTTATTTCCATAATTGCTTTTATATATTTATTTATGTTATTATATATCCAATGCTAAAAAAAACAGAGCCTTATAAATCAATCTGTGACTACTGTGCCAATGTGCTAGTATGCCAATGGACACTAAATCCAAAATATAACATTTATTAAAGGCGTAACTAGCAGTTGCTCTTTTTCACTTACTCAAATTCCACAGATTATTTTCAGTTTTGAGTTGGTGAGTTTTAGCTAAAAACCGATGATATCTATGCACTACCTAGTTAAAAGAGAATAGGAGGTAACACTAACCAAAGAAATTATGGAGTGTTGTAAAATTCGATATTCCTGGCAGTGTTGTTTGTTATTTTGGCATAGACAGATAGTATCTATATACTAACCACAAAAAAAAACATTTGTTTTTAAAAAACCATATGAGGTCTATCACATCCCCCACCCCCTTCAAAAAAATAATGTAAGAAATGTCTGCTTTCAAAATTTGTGAAATCGGTTAGTAGCTGAGGTCTTCTCGGGACATGCGAAGTCAAGTAATCGGAAGGGTTGCATCCCTTGTAATCATGACCGAACAATCGTGAATTGTGGTGTTTTTCGATGCATATTAGCATGTTAACGGTATATTCAACGTCCCTCATCGATTTCCTTTAGAGGGAATGCAATTTTGCAGATGACAGTGAAACAGCGATTATTCGGTCATGATTACAAGGGATGCAACCCTTCCGATTACTTGACTTCGCATGTCCCGAGAAGACCTCAGCTACTAACCGATTTCACAAATTTTGAAAGCAGACATTTCTTACATTATTTTTTTGAAGGGGGTGGGGGATGTGATAGACCTCATATGGTTTTTTAAAAACAAATGTTTTTTTTTGTGGTTAGCATATCAGTTATTTTTGATATATTTAAAGAGTTTATATGGTTTGTTTAGCTTCTGTTTAGCAAATGAACCAACAATTCATAAGCTTTTTTCACCACTATGCCTGAGTGATTATCAATCTCATGCTTAGGTATATATACCTATTTTAAAATAAGTTATTTTGAAAGATTCTAGGGCTCTGTATTATTCTTTCTTGAGTAATTACGTTTGTCTGTGACAGGCCCTACAAAATGTTTTATGTTTGAAAAATACCTTAAAATACACCTTTTCCCAAGAACTTATGTTTTTATGGAAACACAATATTAAATTTAATCTTATAATATAAGAAAATAACCCGAACAAACTCCTAAATACACAATAACTAACACATCAAATTGATATAATCACTAATCCGTATCCAGTCTGGCGACGATCATGAAGTTCGAACATGGCGGGTTCGAAACAAGGAACACGAATGACGTATTTCCGTCTAATTTTTCGGTCAAATATTTCGTCAATCAAAAAACGGACTCGTAAAACGTGCTAATTTCAGTATAGGAATTTGTACAGGAGCGTCACTTCAAACATTAATATACACGAAACCCACACGACTCGGCGTCTAAACGAATATGATAAATAACCGCTGACCTGACAAGATGCTATCTGCAAATTAAGAACATTGTACGTCTTGTGGATAAATATTTCGTTCCCCTCAGTAACCCAACTTCATTTTCTGTTATGTAAAGTATACAGTGGTAACCGGGAGTCGAGGGGTGTACAAGGATCGGGGTAATAGACCTCATCGGGAGGTTACCACCTCCCCCAATACCTACCAGATAATCTTATTTAGCTAGCTCTAAATCATGAGACTGAGAATTAATTTTAAATTTTGATTGCAGCAAGATGGTCAGCACAGGGGACTTAACGTAAGCCCGGGGAACATGGGAGCCGTGGGCATGGACGTTCATCCTCGTTCCGGTGTTGGTCTCGAATATTCACCGAGACACAATGGCGGAGGTAACTTGCTGTCAACACCGCCAGTCACTTTTCATGCAAATCTTGATTGATTTTGATGTTTCTTAATGCAAATAATTAATATTTCAGAGTTGCGTCTGAGTCCTGTTCACAATCAGCATTCCCCGCCATATTACCGAACAGCTAGCCAGGATGAGGGGAGAAAGGTGAGTTAGTTGCGCCAATGTATACAATTCGTGTTGCAATTATTATTACATAGTCTGGCTGTGGTATTATGTACACTATTGTCTGATCATGTTCCGTACTAGCCATCTGGCATTCTTCCAAACACCAGCTATATATACGCTAAACATGGAATGCACTTTAGCGCTACTGAGAGCCGATGTGTGAGAATTGAGGATCAAAATTGAAATATTTTAGTTTATTTTGTCTTGGCATATATTTTGTGATGGTTTTTAACTTATTTAACTGAATTCATTCATTTTTTGTAACATTTGCCGTCAAAAAAGTAGGAGGGCTTGGCAAACCAAAGTCAACGAACAATGGAAGTTTTAAATAGACCGGATATCTGCTATTTTTATCTTATTTTTATACATATTTTGGAACCATGCATTAGAAATTTCCAAAGAAAATATTGAATGTGAAATGACGTAAACATTACCACTCCCTTGCAATGGTATTTTAAAAAGAAATAAGTAGTATTTTCAATCCATATTTAAAAAAAAGTAACTAACATCGACATAGAAAACACATAGTTTTAAAAGTTAATTTAGCTGAAGGTAGCATTGGTTGCTAGTGGCACCACCTGAGCTTAGTATAAAACTCCACTGTTTGGGTCCATCGGAACCTAGCCCTAAGCTATGCACTAAACAGGAAGCCCGTAATTTTTTCCGTAAGACCATCTAGGCATGGACACAATGCCAAACACTCTGTGTGCCGTCAAGCAAACGGTTTCCAGCCGAATCCAACCACCAAAAAACGGTTTAACGGCCAAGCTATGGACCAAGTCGTTTCAAACGATCCCGACGCAAAACCCCGCCCCTCACGCTCACCGCCCCCGGTCCGGCAGAGCGAGAGCCCGTCGCGCAAGCGGCGCTGCGTTTCGCGCGGCCACCACCCGCTGCACGAGTCGCCGCAGCCGCCCTCGCCGCCGCATCTGCGCAACGGCCCGTGGGACCACCAGGCCGCCAACCACCGCCGCTCGCCGCGCCACCAGCCCTCCGCCAGTCGCAACCGCGGCAGGTCTGTCTCCAGCTACGGCTTGTCGCACTTATTTTTTATGTTTTGCCTTGTTGGAAGTTGAATTTGTGCATGGTTTTGCTCTGTTTGCCCCTGCAACGAAACAGCAAAAACGTGCTCGTGTTGAACATCTAACGTTGGCTCTGAACCGCTATGCTTAATCATTGTTGAGAATGATTATTTTGGCGGTCTCTGCATTTACAACCCTCTTCTCTTGTGCCAAAGTTAACCCAGATGCTCTAATTTTGCCATCTATACCTACCTTTTGTAAACTGCATGTAGATAAGGTTTCAGTTACAGCTGCCGATACTCGGTGAAGATCAACTTGTATTTAGGGTGAATGGCAAAGGGAGGGTGTGCATTCCATTCAACTGGACAAAGAAATCATGATATTCTACTAATTTTACTCTGAAATTTTACTCTGAAATTTTACTCTGAAATGCAAAATGTTTATAAACCAACAAGGTTCCTTCAAAATTTGACTGCAATCTTTTGGCAAATTGGCACAAAGATAAACAACAAAGTGTCATAAAGCAGGAATTGAACAGACTAAAAATTTCCTAGCATGCACTAGATATTTCATTTCTAATAATAAATAACAATTCATTTACACCATCATATGTATTCCATTGACCCTAGAAGCTTCGATTACCGCCAATGCAAAGTCATCCTCAACTTTCCACCCCGCCGCCGCTGCCGCCGCCGCCCGCTAACTCCTCCCCCGTCTCGCGACAGCCCGCCGATCCGCCGGCCCCGCTACCGCGACTGCGGCCCCGTCTGGACCCAGGAGGGCTACGCGCATCGCCCGTTCCTTGCGTCGCCCCAGCAGCAGCAGCAGCAGCAGCAACAGCAGCAGCAACAACAACAGCAGCAGCAGCAGCAGAGCGCTCCTCCCGTGATGCTCGACGTGCCGGTGTCGATGCCTGTGACGCTCGCGCACCACCCGATGTCGATCTACTCGGGCGCGCACTTCACGGCCGTCTGCCCGGGCGCCGGCGGGCCCGCGCACCTGCCGCCGCCGTGTCCTGCGCACGGCGTCTACGGGTGCGCGTGCGCCCAGTTCCCACCCGCCTGCCAGGTGAGGAGCAGTCAGGGCACGCATTGTCAGGAGCTTGACTTGCTGTAGCGAGGAAGTGTCGGTTGTTTTTTGGGAATCTGTTGCAGTGGCAAAGTCTTGGATGGATTTTTGGTTCATGTTTCTACAGGCCGAAGGCATTAGTATGCCTTGTTAATATCTCGACTTGCTGTAGAGAGGAAGTCTTGGTTGTTTCTTGGGAATTTGTTGCAGTGGCAAAGTCTCAGGTGTACTTTTGGTTATCGTTTCTACAGTACGCCGTCTGTTTCTAGTATGCCTTGTTGACTTGAGGCAGTGACGTAAGGTGGCATTTTGGTTTTCTATAGGCTGAAGGCAATAGCCAATTCTCTTATAGATCTTTTGATCATACTGTGAAAATCTCTGTGCTTGCACTATTACATGCTTTTCTTATCATTTTGTACTATTCTTATCACTAGGGATAACTTAAATAAAAATAACTTATAGAGAAAATTGCTTCCAATTTGATACTAGCAACAACTATTTATTTTCTGCCATACCAACATGGAGTCATGCCAGTCATAACCAAAATGCAGGTTAACAAAGATACAACAGACAAAGCTAAGATTAACAGTGATGTAGGCCAACATTTTGGGTTATGCTGAAGAAGAAAGATGAGTAGATTAATTTATATTTATAAAGCAATCGGTGGGCAGTTGGCGTGTAAGGAACTGGGAGGTAGATGGGAAAGAGAAAGGTTCGTTGGGATGAACGGTCATGAGTAAACGTTGGACATGAAAAGGAAAGGAATGGGGAAGATAAGGCTTTAGAAAAATGGTGTCGAGGAATGAAATAATTCAAGGGTAAGCGGAGAGATGGTGGAAAGTGTGACAAAATTCAAGGAAGGGATGGGATGGAAGGTTAGCGACTCGCTCGAAATGAAACGCTCGCGAGCCGAGACTGACCGGGCCCGACCCCCGACGCCAGGTGTCGCAGTTTGCCAACTGTCACCCGCAGCCGCCGCCGCACCACCACCACCAGACGTACCCGGCGTTCCTCGCGCAGCCGCCGCCGCAGCAGGGGTTCCCGCCGCCGCAGAACCCGCTGGCCATCCCGCCGGGCGCCCACACGCCGCATTACGCGCACCTGCACCAGCACCAGCAGCAGGTGGGCATCGGCGCGTGTTTGCCATCGTGGCGATGGCGCGCTTTGTTATGGTGACGTTTTTTGGTAGCCTTACCGGTTGTAGGCGTGTTAACTTTTTGATACTTGATATGCTAAGGTTTACACTTAAACTCTCTTTCATCATCCCAGTTTCTTAAATTTTTAGTAGGTAACCGGTTGTCAATTTATGTTTGAAATCTCATGTATTTTGTGTGCTACTCACCTGAAAAACTATATAACAAGGATAGAAAAGCTAGGACACTTTTAACTTTAATTCATCATCACAGTTTTTTTCCAAGATTTTAGTAACTGGTTGTCTTTATATTTGAAATCTCATGTATTTCGTTTGCTACAGACCTCTGCAATGCGTTTCTGACCGAATTAATGCAAAGTTTACTTTGTGATCTGAAACAATGCTTATAAATGTATATGAGATTTGTAAATAAGGAACAAAACAGCCAGTTAAAAAGTTTTCTTAAAGCTTTTACAAAGCTGCTTTTAGAAAGTTACTCCTAGTGGTTAAGTGTTGGTTTATAGTTAAAATAGTACACATAGGAAAGTAGTCAACTTGGCTAGAAATATACCACTAAATAAAGTATTTATCTTGTATCTCTGACCGAAAAACAGTAGAAACCGCCCGCAAGGTACGATCTGTCGACGTCGAAACGCCGATTGCTGACGCCGCGTTGTTCCAGCGCGCGGACGGCGTTGACATGGAGCTGCTCGGCGAGCCGCACCCGCACCACCGCGGCAACGGGCCGATGTTCCACCGGCACGGGCCGCTGCACCCGCCGTCGATGCACTCGCACGTGCACCACGTGCACCACGCTCACCCGCATCCGTCGGCGCCGCCGCCGCCGCCCCTCGCGCACGTCTCCTCCACCCAGCCGATCTTCCTGCAGGAGGTGAGCGACTCGACGCGCTTTCTCGCTTTTATGACTCGTTTCTTTTCCTAATCTTGGCAAGGTAGTTTTCAGAAAAACTACTTTTCTTTTGGTAAGGTTCAGAGCCGTGGGTTGGTGTTGTTGACATGCAAGGTTTTGCCAAGCTGATAGCGTGACTCGCAAACCACGCAAACGTAGTCTGACCATCGGTAGACCAGGTCCATGGTATTTTGTATTTTATTGCCTATCAGATTTCTTAAAAATTACCAATGTAGACCCAAGTTCGTCATATGTATGACTAACGTTGCATTTCGAGACCGAGTCCGTCATCGTGTTGTTCTTCCCCTTGCAGAGCCGAGGCAACCCGCTTGCCGACCTGCTGCCGCCGCGTCACCGCCGGCCGAGCACGCCGAACCGCCGCCTGCGGTGGCGGCCCGCCCACACGCCGGCCTACCCCGGCTTCCTGCTGCACTTCCTGTGAGTACCGCGCTCGCGACCGCCTCGCCCCGGACACCGCGGCACGCGTAGAAACATTGCAGTAAATTTGTATGCTTTCACTATCGGTGGTATGACTACGGGCGAGGTACGCTGAGAGAAACGAAATATCTGACCTGCGATGACGGGCCGACGACTTGGCGGCGTTGAGATCGGATCGCCGCAACGCGAGCTCACGTCGTTGTTATGATGTGGGCCACGTAAACCCGCGTCGCCTACGTGCCCGCATCATAACGATACCTGCCGTCGGTGCTTGGGAAACGATGCAAAAAAAAAATGCTATGGTGCTTCGGATAAAAATACCAAAGTGGCTGCGTCGGCGAATTCACCGACGATCGGAACTAGAATCGGCGCTTCACAACGCATCGGCAAAAACGCACCGTCACGAAAGATATGGGTTTCCTTTCATCGTCAGACTGCAGCGTACAAACTTATAACTGATGGATACAAATTTACTTCAGCCTTCTGTCGATTTCATACCTTCTTTACGAACTTTAATCTACGAATGATGCGAACATTTAAAAATCTCTGCGATTGCTTCCTACCAGGCTACGCGTACTTTTCAGTTCTCATCCACCTACCATCGTTGCTTCTTTGTTTTCATTTCGTTCTCCTCGTACTCGAACCTGCATCACCTACTTGCATCCTTCCGTAGCTCGTCATCGCACGTCTCTCATCAGTAGAGTAGTTACGAACGGCATTCCCTTCCCTCGGCCGCCATCTAGCGCACCCATCCAACGGAAACCGCCAGCGTGCGTTGCCCAGCCTCTCGTAGGTGCCGCGCCGCCGCCATCGCCGATTACCCGCCAGCTGGACGTGTGCGTGTGGTTTGTTCGCCAGGGCAATGTTTTCCAACCCGCCGCTGTCGCCGTACAGCCAGCAAGAGCTCGGCAGCCCCGACTCGACGGAGACGGAGAACTACGAGGCGCTGCTGCACCTCGCCGAACGCCTGGGCGAAGCGAAGCCGCGCGGGCTGATGCGCGTCGAGATCGAGCAGCTGCCGTCTTACAAGTAAGCGTTTCAGCGGCGGATGCTGCGGCCGGTGCCGCACCGCGGGGCGCGACGGCTCGGCTGCGGGGGCGGCCGCCGCCGGACGGAGGTTGCCGAGCGGTCGTCGCTGGGCTCGGGGGGCGGGGGGGGGTGGCTCTGACACAGTGTCTGTGACACAGTCATTCGGGACAGTTGGTGAAATACTTTTGATGTAGTTTACTGAAAGCAGAGGTGGTTTAATAATAATGATTACCTACTGCCTATTTGCTACAAATTGGGAAAGATAGACATACTTTGGTCGATGAAACAAGCAACGGTCTGACTAGCTGAGAAAAAAAGACCCACATCACCCTAACTATCAAAATAAAGTTAAGCAGATTCTGGCATTTAAACCTGGGTGCAAGGCTGGTTTAAGGGATCCGCGACGAAAACTGTACGGTTAATCTTCGGCAGTTCTAAAATGCAGTGAAAAGGAACATAGCATTGAAATCTAATCTACATTTATTTTTTTATCTTTGTGGGTATCCATCTATCTTTCAAGACTTGTACTGCCCCACTTCACTGCTGAAGTGAACACATCTTGCCAAATTATGTGACATAGTTAACATTACGTCATAATTAACAGCATCAAACTTGGAATTGAAAGCTATGTCTTTCATCTTCATCTTTCATCTATGTCAATTTTCCTCAAAGTCTTAATGCCACATTTTCACTTCTCCGTGTGAAGCTACGCTTTTCCCTTACACCAAGCCTTGTACAGAAGGTGCATGGCAAATATCTTCGAATCTGAAATGAGTTTGCATCTGCCTCACAGATAATAACTGTTGGCCAGCTGTGGTTTCTTTTCAATGCAGTTTCAATTTCATGGCATAGTTGGATGTGTAGGGAGCATTTTACCAATTATTTTACCAAGATTTTGTGTTCAACTTTGAATCCTTCTACTTGCCATTGTCGGAGGATCTGGTTTCATTTTGGCACCAAGTAATACCCTGGATTTACCAGATTTACCAGAGCTGGTGAGTAGACTTCCATGTCAGTTGAGATAAACGTCAATTTCAATGGAAAACTACTTAATTTCTCCTCAATAATTTAAAATGCCCTGCACATTCAGCCAATGCATCAACTAGTCAGCTACATGCATATGAATTATCTCTTGACAATAGTGTTGATTCGAGCTTAAATTCAAATAGTCTTGCATTCACGGTAATTTACAGTAAGATTTGTTTCTAATAATAAATCTCGTGACATTGTTTGTGCCAGGTCCCTATCGGCTCCTTTCCCGACCTTGAGCTTGGGCACTTGTAACATATATTGAGAGGGAGATCTTGAGAGCCGCTTCATGCAGCAGCAACGATGAAGACCACCGTAGTGGGCGATTCGAGTAGAGGTGGTGCACGACATGAAAGGAAATTCATATCTTTCTCTGACGTACGCGCAATTCCACTGAATAGACTACGCTCATCGAGTTATGGTTTATGTCTACGAAATATGCTGTCTGCAATGGTGCAACCGATCATCAAGTCTTCTAAATCAACTCAACTCAACTCATCAACAAATACGGGAGAATTTTGGAATCATTCGAAGCATCGAATACCCCTTACCGGAGGGTGCAGTAAAAAGTGAAATCATTTCGGATTTTTGCTTTGCTCCGACATCTCCGTCAACATCTTCAGAGTCGAAACACTTCAATTCTACCGTCAAAAAGTGATGCCAACATCATAGTATGTTCATTTTTTAGAGACACCAACACATTCCAAAGGCTACGCTCATGAAGATTTCTCCCACTAGAAAGTAAAATCCACTCGACATAAATCGATAGTTCATTGAATTATTACATTTGGTTCTATCAACGGTTTAAAATTTCAATTGCATGAATGTGTCCTCGAGGCCGTCATGCCGTCTAACATCATGATTGTTAAATTGATCTGTGGTGTTCAACGGCCGGTTGTTTTTTAAAGAAAAGAGACTCATGCAAAACAAAAGACATCATGATAGCTTTTGTTGTCATTCAATCTAAAAGTTAAGCACACAGCAAGGAATTAAATAAACAAGAATAAAAACAGACGTAAATTGATACCAAGAGGTATTCACTCGATTCTGCGCAGTCGTGAAAGCTACTCCTTCAAACGAACGCACCGTTTGACGTATCGGCCACCGGACTTACGGCGTTCTCTTTGCAGGTTCAACGCGGAGACGCATCGCGGCGATCAGACGACCTGCGTCGTGTGCATGTCGGACTTCGAGGCGCGGCAGATGCTGCGCGTGCTGCCCTGCGCGCATGAGTTCCACGCCAAGTGCGTCGACAAGTGGCTCAAGGTGGGTGCAACAATATGCTCAATATGGCTAGATCAATAGGATGGATATATGTACAATAGTTAGTCACGATTTTATGGTGTTATTATTTCGTACATTTCGCGGTGAGATTGATGGATTTTGGTGTTTGGCGGTGTTAAGAAAAAAATACAGAATTTTGCATTTGTGGCAGATTTCCTGCTTCTTGCAAAGACCACACGTAAGTATCTTGTTGTCATTGACAACGAAATTGTGGCTCTTGAACTCAGCAGCCCTTGTCTGGGCACTAACTGCAGGCTTAACAATTTGCAATTTTGCACATCACCACAGTATAATCGTGCAGAATAGTGGCTCAAGGGTCGGTGGAACATCCAGATCAATGTGTTTTGGGTGGTCGAAGGTTGCAAGGGCCGCTGTGAAATTGTCCGGGTTGCGAGGACTGAAAATTATACACGGACACTGTCTATGATTGCTCACAATTTGATTTGATTTTGTATTTATTTATGTTATGGTCCATTTATTATGCCACTCCCTAGCAGCTATTAGTAATTACCAATTCATTGATCGACAACTTGTTCAAGCTACAGCGCTTGATCAAAGTGTTGAAGAAGTGTGCCGAGGTTTCTCTGCGGACGGGTTTTTGACGGTGGGATTTTTGCGTGCTTTCAGACCAACCGCACCTGTCCAATTTGCCGTGGGGATGCGTCGGAGTATTTCAACAATCAAGATTAGAGACGGGAAGCCTCCATCATCTGCTACTATCTTCATGCTAGCATCGAAAAGTTACTTCAAGATCTAAACAAGCCGCTGTTTTCACGCTAATATTTCGTTAGTTCAAGTCGGAGAGCTCTGTTGCCTAATAATTCAATTAGCTATTAAATACCTTTAATTTATAAACCCTCGAAAATAAAATTTCATCCGTATATATAATAAAGCACTAGCTATTTGCAGCTAGTCAAATGATCTTAATGATTAAATTAGTGAATTTCTGTTTTACTGGTTAATAGTCCTCAGATACCAGCGCCCGATGTTACGTTTCGTTAGATGTGTTACGATGGGATTTGTTAACAAGTTAAAATGTCTCCGTTTCGTTAAATTATTCTCTCGATGGGTTCGTGTTTAATATTGATTTCCCATCTCGTTTCATCTGAAGTCGTTTAAGTTACCGTTGATTTTCCCACTGTTGTTAAATGATAAGTTTCCAACTAGTTTTGTTATGGTACCATACCACCCTACTGATGATTTAAATAGAGTGCAATATTAATAACGTACTGAACATTGATGCTTCCTCACAGTTTAACGCTCACTTTTAGCTTTTCTACATTCTGTGATTCCTTCCAATTGAATCGTTGCGGCATGCAAAAACCGCTGCTTAGAAAACGACCGCTAGTTGCGTTTTCGGGCGGTCCTAATTAATTGCGCAATGCAAGTGGTAACTATAGTACAAACAAACCTTGTGTCTCACTGCAATACTAATCTTACCAACGCTAGAGCATGCGTAACGATAATGAATTTAATAACTAGATACGAGTTTCAACTTGTTTTGTCGTCAACGTCGAATCGTTTCTTTTATGTGTATATAGCAAGATATGTCAGTTAACATTAATGCTAAGATTATATTCCATAATAATGTTCCATTGTACCGTTTCCAGTTGTATATTATTATCATATTTCTAGCATTAAGTGAGTGTACTCGTGTATAGGTCCTATTATTTAAAAAAAAATGCATGGCTTGAAAATATGTAACTGTAGGTTTAAACTTAAAAAATAATTGTAATCGTCAGAAACTGGAACACTTTATAATGTGCCGGGCGGATTTACGCTAGCCAGGACCTGCTTAACTACGAACCGAGTACTACTGACAGTAAAATGTTTAGTAATATTTTTGATCTCAATAATCGTCGGCAATAAAGTTTTCCAGTTTCTACTGCCAGTTGGTGATTATTCGCATTGCTCGGTATACCAAAGATGTTGGTGTGTTTGGATTTTCTCTGGCAGAGAACGAGAGCGTTTCTCTCGAGAGTTGGTTGAACGGGCGGCTGGCATTCTGTTCACACCCTGTGGTGTTTGATCTAACGCCAACGCTCGTTGAATGTCCTATATTTTTTTGGGTCTTCTTGAAATTAGTAATGGGAGTTTCTTTACAATGGCAGCAAGAAAGCTCTAGGGCTGTGTCCTTTTCTCTGGGCAATAATCTATTTCTTAAGCAATTCTTGTTTCGTGGACAGATCAGGAAGTCGGTCCTATTGCTTTTTTTGAAATCTCTTTGCTAGTGCGTGTCTGAGTGGTAGAAAAATACGTAGATTACGTTTGTTTTGAAGAAGTGTCGCCAAATTGCTTGTAGCTTCCAAACAAACTCGCACTATTAAGGGATCGGCAAGAAAAATATAACTCTTCAAAATTCAATGGTGTCAGCATAGTATTATTTGTTTTCTGTGGTTCAAATTTGAACTTGCTGCTATTTCTTAAATAAAATTCGAGATATTTTCTTGGCTCCCCGAGCATAGCAAACCTGCTCACCCATGGCTGTAGGGCATAGAAAACGCGGGGCAAAGAGCTCACGGTGTTTATATTTTTGACTTAACATCTCTATACAATGTTGTGTCAGAGCATCATATTATGCCATGGGTGATGATTAGTGTGATATAATATGTTGACAGTTTTGTTGGGTATCTGCTCTGCTAACAATTTCAAGTTGGTTTTGGTAATGAATAATGATTGATCATCTTATTTAGTTTTAAAAACAAGTTTGAAGTCGAAACCTGTAGAAATATGCTACTTTTTTTTGCTGTTAGTCCATTTATTTTTAGATGCCTTTTAATAGTGCTGTTTTGTTCCTAAATTTATTCGAATTCACTTTTTTATGTATGATTTATTAATTATTTAGCAATAAGCTTACAAATTACGCTGGAATCAGCGCTATGAAAACGTATTCTTTGTTATTGGCCAGTGGTAGTAGAATAACTTTGTTGCTATAACTTCATCGTTATTATAAAAATTATTAATTAGAATTTCTTATTAATTTTTGTTTGTTTCAAAGATAAATCTACATTAAATTTTCTCCTAATATTATCATGACTTGTTTCCGAGCAAGTTCGTAGGGCATATAAATTTTTGGCCAGCTTTGTGTGAAAGAAGGTAAAAAAGTATTGTGATTGTAATTCGTAATAGGTACCTACCCCAATTATGTGCCATGCACCACTTCATTTGCCTGCAATGATCTAGTGTATTTTGTATAATCATAATAATAATAAAATAACTAATGAATAATGAATAACAATCTTTGTTTTGCAAAATAAGAAATTGTGCCTCTCATATCTCGTCATCTATACTGTGTGTGTGCTAGAATGTAAAATAAACATAATTTCCGTATACCAGATAGAAACAGTTTTAATTTTTATTTAATACAATCAATTTCAACATGCACCTTAAAATACCGGCCGCGTTAAGTTTTAGTAAAAAATTCGAAATTTGAATGGAAAGTGGTCGTTACAACATTTATCAGTCGCCGGTTTCACACCAATGACCAGTCGGGATTCTGTGACCAGTGCGAGTGCGTGAGGTGTACGTAAACTCGGTGTGTTTCGAATGTCTTTTCTGAAATTTCATTGGTTTCATAGTGTATTTGCAGATTAGGAGAGGCGTGTGTTCAACTGGGACTAAATGGCCGAATGTAAATTACTTCGTGTTGTGGGAGGTTAATGTTATAATAATGATAATAATATGTTCGTTTGTAATCTGGGTTGCCTGCCGCCATTACGCCAACGTTGGTGTTCCGAGTTCGTGAAGCGTTCAAAGCTTTATATTACCACTCGCTCCCAGCCCAGCGTACTTTTGATACGTTTAGTTTTATTCAACACGAATACCATCGACGAATCTGCAACAGTCACTGGCTTATCTTTTTACCGAGTCGATATCTGTTGCACCTTGGAATTCAGGGTTGCAATTGACGCTATACTGCTAGCAACATATTACCTATAGTAACAGGGGGTTCTAAGATAATCGTGTTCACATTAATCGTTGCCAATCTTTTCTTTTTTCGATTTCATCGTATTAGCTAACAGTTAGAACTCCATCTCGGTTTAATCCCAGATCATAGATGTTTCGTAAAGTCTGATACAACAGCAGCGAAAATTGATCGGTATGCTGCTCAATTTTCAAGTTGAATATGCTACAAAATAACTGCTAGTACCCTAAGCTTTGTGGTTTACCACGCGTTCTAACGTGTTTCGCAAAGCGCAAAACATTTTCAGTCCAAGGTAGCTTACCGCGACGTATATGATTGTAATCTTCCGTAAAGGGCATTTCGAGGGTTGTAGGTATTACGTGGTATACCTACCCTCGTGCTATACTTTAGGTTTAGGTAGATACGCAATGATGCTATCTACGGCTAGAGGAAATATAATAATTGCACTCGGTTAAGCAAATAAGTGACCTTTAGTGTTGCTAAGCGTTACGCGTGACGGGTATTGCTGGCTCAATTGCGATTGTCATCAAAACCCAGCCAGTTTTGCATTTTTATTAGAACCATTATAAAAGTTTTCGCACTTAACCAAGCCAAAGTACCTCCCCTTGGAGCTGTCGGATCAAAAAATACGCGATTTAATGTTTAATTCACATACCATGGTATACCATCTCCATTCAAAGGATATACAGTACCGACTAAAACGGCATACGAACATCCCGTAATTTCCCAAGAACGTCTCAAGAACGTAGCTCAAGCGTTAAACAGATGAAAAGTAACGAAATATTTCGAGTCCGAGACCAATTTGGATCGCCGGAATCAAACATCGTGCCTTCCGTTGTCTACGTCTAGAACATTGTTACAATTGGTTTAATTTAAAAAACTTGTACTTGTTATAGATATAGACAAGTTTTGACATTTATCAACACAGGCGTTACAAGGTTACGCACCAGGGATGGTTACGTGTACCATCCCTTGAATCGCGATCATCGAAACATGACTGCAATGACTAGCCTTACTGCTGACATTATGACCCTCGCGTCAAACACACACACTCGTAGCCAGCTCGTACGAAACGCACCGTAGCCTGGCCGGCACGCATCGCGGGCGACGCCGACGCCGACGCCGACGCCGCGCCGCGACGCTGTCTGGCGGGCGCCGGGGCAAGGCCGACCCCGGCGAGCGGCGAGCGGCGGCAGTGCACGGTTGCCCGCCGATGGACTAGGTCGCGATCGTGGGGGGGTGCAGCGAGGAGCGAACACCAACTCTTTGCAAGCTGAGTGGATAGCCGAGGTGGTTGACCACACGGCTGGCTAGGATAGGGCCGGAGATTACACACAGCGGGCAGCTAGAGGCGCGGGGGAGATATGTGACCGCAGAGGGAGGGCTGGGGTGCAGACAGACGTGACAGCAACGAAACACCATCGCGTAGATTGTAATTTTTTGCAATTTAATTCTGTGTTTATTATTATTAATAATAATAATGAATCGGGTACAATCAATAACAATAAGTGCAATATTCGGATCCGGTGACGGTGTACCTTCATGATCGCGCAAGACTTCTGACAACAAATTCGTATGATTGAAATACATTTTAGAAAAATATGCCTCAAAATTCGGATAGGTGGTAGTTAGGCGTAGGCTCTGCTACTAATAATATTTAAAAAAACGCGTCTATTTTCACACAAATCGTGCGCAATTGAACACGACGAGAATTACCGCAATTCCAACCCGAAACCAGAGAGCCCCAAACCGCGGCGACGGTGTCAAAGTGCGGGTGACACCTCGGAGCGGACGATGGGCGGCGGGTGCGTGTGATCTGGCGCCGGCGAGCCCGCCAGATGCTCATCAGGTGTGCAGCGGCCCTCGTGTGCTAGGGGCGCCGTCGGAGCCCCGCCGCGGCGCGCGGACAGAGCGACGAACAGGCGGCGAACATGGCCACCCCGCCGGACAGCCCAATCGAGGACGTGCTCTTTGATATCGAGCCGTCGCGGGTGCCGAAACACCGGCCGGTCGCTTTGGAGGACCTGTGCAGACAGACCAAGTTTACGAGGCAGGAGATCAGGGTCATGTACCGGGGATTCAAGCAGGTGAGTGCGAGCCGGAGTGCGAGCTGGTGGTTTGGCGACGGTGTGAGTTTGTTTTCGGCTTATTTTGGGTTGTTGCTTGCTTTGTGTTTTATTAATTCGGCAGAGTAAATTTGTTTTCGGGGTGATTTAAGAAGGGTAACTCATTGATTTTCTCTTAAAACTATAAACTTTTAAACTGCTAGTCAGTAGGCCATGTGAGCTCCTAGTTGTCTCATGTTGTTCGATGTTGATCGATAACTATAAAGAGAGTAGTGGAAACTTACTTGAGAGTTTACACCGTAAATTAAATTGTTTAAATACTTACAGCAAAACCAACCTGTTTGAAAGCAGTATTAATTTTCAGAAAAATTACGTGTCAGTGTTTTTTGTGCTCTGCAAGTGTTGGTGAGTTAAGTTTTTCCACGGATTGGAGCTCCGTGGTCCTTAATATTTCGCGTGGCTGAAAAATTTACCCTTTAGACAAGCTAAGATCTTAAAAGCGATTGCTGAAATTTTAATTGAAATTTAACTGTTCAATTATGTTTTTTTCGATGCTTGCGTTGCCGGTTCAAACTTCAAAGTCCCAAGACTTAGTAAAGAAGTAAGTTTTCATTGAAAATCATTGCATGGCGAATCTTTAAATTATATAAAACAACAGTATAAGTTTATGAGCATCATATGTGGAGAAATTACACACGCATTAAAAAGAAACTCAAAATGTAGACCGATTTTTGCAGTGAAAAATAAAATACATAATGATATTTGGCGAATACCTGCTAAAAAAAACATCCGAGTACATTGTAGAGTGTATGAGCCCGCACTTTGCCAGCTAAGGATTGAACCTGGCTTAGCATAACACCAAAAACACGAGCAGGATGCAATGCATTCACTTTATATAACACGTTGAAAATGTTCCGTTTCCTTGTTCAACAGTACAGCGTATTAACGCAGAGCAAACAGTTCGCTTCGGGCAGAGCGTGGAATGCAAAACTGATTCAAATGCGTACCTATTCCTAGGTATAATGGGTAGTTAATATGCACACCAAGTACCGCAGTTAAATAACTTGATATCATTCTATCTGCCTAGGTATCTAGTAACGTTTTTAACCGTTAAATAAAATTTTAGACGAAGCTTTAGAAGGAAATACCTTGGTTTTAAAATCGTATTCCGGATTCGTATAGTAAAAGTTGCGAATTTTACTATGGATAAAAACCTTTTATTCTGTGTACGATTACTCTTTATTGGATAGACATACCAATCGACTTTTAATTGCTGTTTGTTAATGGCCCTACAAAATATCCGTGTATATCTTTCAGCTATATTCTCTGGAGAAATCTTTCCGAACAACCGATAAAATCCTATCTGTTTTTAATCCCAGACGCATGGCAGTGGCTTGTGACCGCAGACTGTCAGCTTGGTCAGCTAGACTGCCGAGCATTCGTGTTTCGGGGCCTGTCCATTTGTACAGCGTGCCCTCTCTTCCACTGCTTCTACCCTGTTTTACTCGGTTCTGTAACCCTGTTCTACTCTGCACACCACACGTCAGTTTGTGGCGTACGCGCGCACCACACCAGTGTGCACATAGCACATGGTCTTTTTTTCTAAACGCCAAATTTAGTTTTTGTTGCTGCTCCATTTGCAGACATCTCGTGTAAAATTCAAACGCAAAAGGCAGTCTGCGAAGTTTGTGGTGGTGTGTATCAAGGTACCACTCCCTTAGCCGAAGTTATCAACCTAAAATTAGCATCAAGCTTCGTGAAAAGGGGTTGGGAAAGTTAAGGAATTTAGTTTTCGCTTAGTCTGGTGTTTGCAAGGATATATGGGGTAGCATTTTTGGGTAAGCGGACGACTTCAGGAAAATAATAATGTTACGACTAATAACGTGTTTCAACCCTTGAAAATCAGACAAAGCTCGATGTAGAAATCGGGCAAGAAAACGCAACCCCAAATGTTTCTCGTTTGCCAAAAATCGTTTTTTCGTGGTGAGAGCTCGCGGTCTAGCTATAGAAAATAGGAGGGGTCGTATAACTAGATTCTGTTGCTCATTTTCTCGCTTTGCCTCCTTTCTGTGACGAAGGTATTTCACATTCTGGCGACGAAAACTGAGAAAAATCTCTGCAAAATATGTACCGTTAAATCATTAAAACTGTCGACATTGCTTTCAAAGTACGGACACGGGGATCTTTTTGTCCGAATTGGTAAAAAAATTCCAGTACGCATTCCGCTGCTTTGTTATTTCTCGGCCATTGTGTTAGTTGCCAGTTATTAACTGTTATATATGCTGTTATTAATAAAGAGCTAATTCTAGATGACGACCCTGATTCGTTGACCTAATTAATTTTACTGCAAATTAACATTGTGCATTGTGACAGAGCAGACTTTTCGTTTTTTTTTTGCCCCGAGTTATGTTGGCAACTCGAATTGCACACATATACACGTATTGAAACTGTGAAGAGCATCTTTTTGAATGAAACACAAATTGGTTTGTGTAGCGATATTTTTCTGTTAAGCTACGGCTCTAGATGTAGCCATAGGATTTATTGGAAGTTTATTAAATTTGCGAGATTGTGTCTGTTCGTGATATCTTAGTGCCCTCAATTGGGAGTAACAAATAAATAAACCATGTCTTAATTTTCGTGAACACACTTCATTGCGGCAAAGATATCCTCTCACTTGACAGGCACGCTATTTAAATTTTCCATCCTTGGGGGTTTGGCATGACTTAATTTTAGTCGAATTGAGATTATTAATATTTTAATTCGTCGGTGTAATTTGAATCAGAATCAGAATCAGAAAGACACGAATATGTATAGCCTCGTCACCTGTTCTCCTACTCAGCGCCACGCAATTAATTTCACCCGCGATGAGCCAAAATAAATTATAATTACTCGCTTTATGATCCTCAAATATACGAAGCAGCACAGCAAATGAAACGAGGCTGGATTTTTGCAAGTGTTAAACGTGCTCCTGACGTGTTTATTTTTAAACACAACATCTCTTCAACTTGAACCAAATAACTTTATTTCACTCGAACTTGGTCGTGCATTATAAATATCGTCGCTGCTTGCTCATGCCATTCACCGCCAACGCCTTCGCCAACGCTGCCGCCAACGCCGCACCAGTGCGAACTTGCCTGATTCTTTATTTTCAACGCGCCGTATGTACGCGAAACAAGCGTTATGCATTTGCAAGCAGTTGCTAGCTGGTGATGCAAGCGTGCATTCCGCACGGGTTTTGCACATGAATTATTTGCAGACGAAGAAGTGGTTTCACAAGTTATCGCAGCTTCTAGCGCGATGCATTTTATAATCGTGACTCTGGCTAATGATCACAGGTGGTTCCTATTAATTAGGTTAATAGCAGCGTTGTTCTATTTATTATATATAGTTGGCTAAGAAACGACAGAACGCGTTAAACTTGGAAATATATATGAAAATGTTATCATTATTCATAAGTTCATAAAGCTGAATAAAATCTCATTCGAAGTAAATTGAAGTATTTCAGCGATCCACATGTTTTGAATTATTTACAGCTCATTAAAACAAAATTTTTACTGCTACTTGATGTAGTTTTGTACGCAGAAATAAATTTAGAAGATTTAGATGTCAGCAAATGTATATCTCAAGCATGGCCTTCGCAATAAATTCACTTAAATTCGGGTTAATAATTGGGTAGGTTGTTAATTTTACGACAAAATTTGAAGATACTTACTATATTTATGCCGCCTACTTCTATACGAATGCGCAAGCACTGCCATATGTTAGATAATATGTCAAATCTCGCCCCCTCAATTCCAACACGTTACCGCATTTTCTGAAGTTTATGCCATTTGACAGTTTCATACTTGACTAGAATGCAAATCGGAAAGTTATTTGAAAAGAAAACTCCTGCCACCGTCACAGACATGAGGATTTTCCAATACTTCCTTCTCGCGACATTTTGCATTCCCGATTTCCACCTGCACAGTTGGTGAGGAATACCATGGCATGATGGCATCACGCGAATTCAGACCTTCTACACACCGCGCCATATATCGCTTGCAGCCTTGCATTGCATGTGGGTTGCCGCATTTCTAATGGTCTATAATGGCAGACAGTTTTATTCAGATAGAGAGCACGTTTCACAACATGCTCTCACTAAATGCTATCAGCTTTTCGCGCGGGTTGCATGTAACAATGATATCCATTTTGTTTCAATTCGTGGGAAGTAAAAATTGCAGCTTATTACCAGCAAACATGTGATTTTGAGCACGGAAATGGTGACATGGACATAAGGGTTAGATCCTAATCGAATTCGGGAAAATTCTAAACCCTACACCCAGAAAACGATTTCGTGTAAAAGGTGTGACTTTCAATTATTTTTTCAACCTGTTGTCAGTGTACCACAGAAGAAAGCTAATGAAAATTCTGTATAGAAAGCTACAATCAGACAAATTTTATTTTGATTTCTTGCTTCATGACAAAAAAAATAGTATGACGCTACTGATTCTTTAATACTTTCAGCTTTATTGATATAAACTGTTAAATGTCCCTCCACTCCATTCTTAATAAAATAAAAAATACCCATTTTAAGCCAGCGCATCTTATTTTCCTCATGTTACAAATATCAACAACATTTTCTAACGATTTGATCAGAAAATCGCTTGATGGGTACACAGTCTGAAAACACTTTCAGGAGCAAGTGCAAAGCAGATTTAGAATAATGCGAGGTTTCTAATGGGCTGCGAGTTTCTAATGAAATTATCATAAGTTACGCAGGAGAACCTAAGTCGGGTTGACATGCATAATTGGATAACTTACACCAGAAAGAGACACGAGGGAATGTACAATTTAGAGAGGCGAGACGGGAAATAGCATTTTAAAGGTTACCACTTGATAAGGTGTTGAACAGAGAAATTGTGAAGGTGTCAGCTAGGCAATAATATTTTGGTCATAATAAATTGGTTAACAGCTATTTAAGTGCGGTGGTATGACATGTTGTTTACAAATTACAGCGATTTGCTTTACCTGCGGCCTGCCTGCAGACTTTGGCACTGGTTTATTGACAGAATGCATGGTAGAGTCTCATCTGAAGTACTTACTACTTTGACATATAATACACCTATACGTGCAGTTAGTGTGCTTCTAAGTCTTATGTACTTACTACATACTTTTAGTACATACCATGGAACAGTGCAGATTCATTTCTGTTCAACGGCTTGAGGATTTAGAACGGAAAATCACTTTTTTTTTGTGATTACCGTTAGAAACACGTAACTTTTTAAAACTGGGGCGTGTTGCCGAGTACAAGCACACGCGATAGTATTTTAAATGCTTAAAATGGGATCATGTTGCAAATTCCCCGTTTCCCAGCGTCATTTCGGTCATTAGACTGCGGTTCTGCATTTCATGAGCATCAATTCTTGCAGGATCACTGACCAATATCTATTTTACCGTCAAAGACGGAGACGGTTATAAAAAGGCTGGGATTGTACATCACGGCAATGATTTCTAATTGCAATGATGATTGCAATGATGGATGTAATGATGATGATTCAAATGATTCAATGCAATGATTGAATGATGGATGAAAGATTTTCTGATAAATCATTTCATTTTGACAACTTGTTTTTGAAAAACAAAACAAGTCCCGATGTGTCGTGATTTTGGTGTGGTCTCATTAAAATGGCCGTACTTCATATCAATAACATATTCATCGTGTTTACTGCCGCCGCCATTGAAGAGAACATGGTATCGGTAGGCCGTTGCATAAATAGTTGATGACCATACAGAGCGTCAACTGGTGTCACGTATACAGGAAAGTAACCGAGGAAAGTCGAGAAAAGCATGCTATAACGGTTGTGAACAAATTGAAAAACCCTCTGAAAATTGCGAGAGACAAGTTCACACTTTTATTTCTACCTCAACACACATGAAAAGTTTAATGAGGAAAGAATAAGTCGGTCGAGCTCAGTGTTTAGCCACGCTGTACGCGATGTGAATGGTGTAGGAAAATCTGGGAACAGTGTACGGACACCGTGTCCTAGAGTAGCTGTCCTCGCGCGATGACATGATGGAAAATGCATGAGGTGCATTCGGTGCATGCATTTCCTGGCTTCCGGCCAGAATTTGCCCGAGCTGCATACATACATGCCCTAATTGCGCGTGTGAATTATTTAACGAGTTTTTAATCTGTGTTTAATTTGTAATGTTGGATGCTCAATGAGATGAATATCATCACATAACTAATTGCTTTAAATGAGTTTTTTGACTTTTACATATGTTTTATTAATCATCATATTTAACGAATAGGAAACGTATTTACTTTTTTAATATTACATTTAACGTAAAATTTCGTTTGAAACATTAGTAAATTCATTTACCCATGAGGGTTAGTCAATTCTTTCATGTTACCCTATCAAAATGCCCGAAGATTATCAATCATTATGCAACTTAGATTATTTCTCACTAAAGAAATGGCTGCTAAAATTTCTTTCAGTCAAAGATATCGAACCTCTAATTTCATGGTTTGCTTAAAAGGTGAAAATAAAGTTAATTACTAATTCAAGTGCAATCACCATAAATTAGTTGCTGTTATTGATAACGCAATACGGCTTGGCTGTCAAGTATAATTCTAGACTCGGAAAAATGCTAATTGCTCGTACTAACAAAAAATAGAACGTAAGAAGCTGAAATTTCCAGCGTTTTCCCAAACCAGCAAAGCCACAAACCAATCCGTTTAACCGCTTCACAAACGATGTTTTGATAGTTAGGCAGCTTGAGGCTTGCCAAAAAGCGTTTATTGCAACTGCATGTACACATTTGCAGTGTTGTCGTTCGCTCCTAGCTGACAATCCAATCCAAAATATTGTTTATGGCTACTAATTCGCTGATATATCCATGGGACTTACACAATCCCAATGAAAAATTACTGAGAAAACTATTGCTTTGCATTTCACCGGTCTACAATTTAATCTCATCGCAACAAATCCATTGCTTTTGCAGAATTGTAGCAACTGTAAGTTAATTTAATTTTGGTATCGTAGATCGTTTTTTCAGTGCTAGCCGTGTAATATGAGATCTCCCATAATTCTAAAATTTTGGAACTTTTATTCTATGCGTATTCTGCTATTCCACCTTTTCCCACGACGCCATCTCACATTGGACTTTAAAATGATTTCCTGGCAAAATAAATTGAAGCGAATACACTTAAAAACTTCAGCCTCGTAATTTCCATCGTGCGAAGCAAGGCAACATTACAAATCGTTCTGATTCGTTATTATGTTGCTACTAAGTCGTTTACTCGACGGTTTTAATGCTTGATGTTTCACGTCTGAGGAACCCAAACTCTCGTTGCAAACGCCGCGTGCTCTGTTCATTCTGTTCATCAGCTGGCACGTCAACCATTTCTTGCTCGTAATCACAACATGCGTGTGTTCGAGAGTTCTAAAACTTCATTATTGCAATGTTTATACATCGCTGTCGAACCGCTCAACACTCGCCTCATATACCACGTCACAGCGACGCGAAATGGAAACAGGGCAAAATATTGGCGGGATAGCGAAATGGTAAAACAAGAAAGCCATCTCCTTGTCCATCCTCTCTGCAGAAGTTTCCGATATATGTTGACTTTTTGTTATGTCGAGATGGTATAAGATCCAGCTCACTCACGGGCTGTAAATAAAAGTTTGTTGATTTCATGTGGGATGCATGGGTCACAAAGAATCGTAGCTGTCTTCTATAGTGAAATCTTTGGATTGGACGTAGAAAACCGAGTGAATACATCAACATTAATTAACATCTTGAAGTGACGTGCTTCAATTTGTGTAGTAAAGATAAAATGAAGCGACCGCTATACTGTTTCAAACTTTAATGAGATGCTCACACAGGTATATGTTTCAAGATTGGAAAGAAAAACACGCGAATGATACACTACTTGATACGCAGCTTCTGGCAACATGCTCATGTAAAAATTTCTTATAAATCTACGCGAAAAAAGTGGATCTCTCTAGTAAAAATAACACACAGGGATTGAGAAACCCAATCTCGGTAAAGTACGCGCAAAGCACGCGAGAAGGGATGCGCAAATGAAAACATATCTCTCATTTCCATCCGGTCGAACGCTAATAACGAGAATTCAGAGGCGTAAGACACCAAGACCGCCCCGTTGCGTTCGGATCAGAACGTAATCCCATGAAATCAGCCTGCGGTTGTAAATAATAGAACTATTTCCACGGTGGGGTGCTCACGACGACCACCACCTTGCATTCTATGTATCGACCGAAGAGCATTGCCGCTAGCATGGCTGGACGGCAGACGGGACATTATTAGAGGCTTACACGTTGACAATGACACAAGCTGAATCAATATAGCAGCTTTATGGTGACTATTGCTGCTGGTGTCGCCTGCTATTGTGCCTGGTTCGGTGTGGCCAGACACAAAAGGCGTACATGCATGCACTCATCCACAATGTGGCGTAGTGGCGTATAGACTCGCTGCACGATAGGTAGCTTGCCGTATGTGAGACTGCACTTCGCGCTCATCTTTCAACGCGACTGCGTACCGCGATCGCAAAGCCCTTGTGACACATTAGACCGAACATTTACTTTTTTGCCATCATTTGGATACACGAGCTTTATAAGCTCATGGAGTTCTTCATGGTAGGTAGTTCTTTAGATTTATAACTGCTAGGGATTCCGAAATGCAAATTATTTTAATTTAGAAAGAGTTTTTTTAATAGTAAAAAGAAACGTTAATAATTCACCATTATTCACAGAAGAATAAAGTATTCAGTAATTCCAACCAACTTGGTTTAGCGCATGGCCCCCCATTTCAAATCTTCTCTTAAGATGAACGGCTGGTGCCTACACATTTTTGCTACCAGCTCGCGACTGTGTTGCCGCCACTGGTGACGGCGTCGTAAAGCCACTGACGCCGACGCCGACGCCGACGCCGACGCCGACGCCGACGCCCGCGTTATGCACGACATACTAATGCTCACACACACGCACACACGCGCGTGCTCACACATTCGCGCACGCTGACTGCTATACGGACGACGCCTTGGGGCAGTTAGGGGCAGTTAGGGGTAGTTAGCCGCTGTTTGGGGTGGACTTATGCCATTCGGAGCTTCGACTGATGTGCGTAGTAGCGGAGTCAAGAGTAAATAGCGGTGTTTGTGATGCGAAGTGTACGTCAGTTGGTGGTGGAGCCAACGGAGGTTGTGTGGCTAGCGACTCTAAATTGTGCTGGGGAAAATTGATATGGGAAAAGTGGAAGACCGCAGAGAAAATTGAAATGCACGAAAAGTTGGGACTTGGAGTTGGAATATTAATGCACGAGTAGAGAGAAGAAGGAGACTTTTGCGAGAAATCCATGCAATTGAAGTAAAATTTTCTCTCTTGGAGATTGATTATAACTTTTTAAGATCAGATCGCGTAGAAAATTGGACTTCCGAGTCACTAAACTATGTAATTGACTTATACCTATTCGAAAATAGCGTAAAATTTATTAGAAATTCTTACGGGGATCAAAACAGATAAAATAGAACGAAATGAGCAGCGAGTTTCATACTTTATATTTTACCCTGCGACCTCAAACGTCTACATTCAGAATTTCAGAAATATTATTCCCTCACATTCCATTAATTTAGAGATCTTCCCTTTCTCTAACGATAAGATTTCATATTATCTTTAGTTTCGTTTCTTTTCTTTTCTTTGACTAGAACTAATATTATTTCCTCTTCAAGTCTCGAGGTCGCTTGGAAAACGAGCCTGGAGACTGATAAGAGAATTGTTCGCGTCCTGAGGCAAGGATACCACCTCCAGCTGTGCAGACATTGCGAACAGCCGAAACACGTGAATGCATGGCCATTGGGCACTTCACGTCGGACGTACTCTCGGCACATTGGGCACTTTGGGCATCTAGCCATCTGCAATTATAGAGACAATGGCTCACGCGGAATGTGGACATTTCCCCTCGAATTATCACCTAGACTCCGCGTTGCTTTGTCGACACGTTTCCCTGGATTTTCCGATGAGCATTTTCTAGTCCGACTCCGTGACCTGGTTTTGCGCGCCACGAACGAAATTCTGAAACAATTGTCTTTGACGTTGAAACAAGACCAAAAGATCAAGAAGGCGAATGTTCGAGTCGAGTCGTTAATCATCGGAACCGCATTTTGCAAAGACGAGCAAAATGTGGCGCATATTTTCAAAGATAATTCATCCGGATGTTTAACCTATAAATTTATTTCCTAAATCATATTTCATTGAGGAACAAATTGAAAACAGATTACTGAGCATAGTGGCTTGCGAAAGGACGCCTCATTTCATTTGCAAAGACGTTGGTCCATACTTTATCTTGTCATTTGGTTCTCATCTTCATTCTATACCTCTCTTGTTCCAATTTTTACCTGTTGGCTTCATTTCAATTTCAAACAGCCCAAAAAGATAACTAATTAATATGTCGTCAATCAATGCGAGTGTAAGTTTAGGTGTATTTCTGGGAATTAATCTTTCTCTTGTTAAAATTAATAATGATTTTGAATGTTTAATACTGAATATTGGAAGTGGATTTTTTATCTGTATATATAAGTTGTATTACTAAACAAAGTTGTGGGCTAGGCACTGTGTTAGCCTGTCAAATTCAAAATCTTAACCAAATTAAAGAAGCTCATCACCGAACAACTAAAAGTTGCTAAAAAAAGTCGAACGGACACTTCGATTTCTACTATCGACACAAGACAAACATGTTCTCACACAAATAATGTCAGAAGCCGACCCGTAGTTCGCGCTTCGTCCGCACTGTGTTTAGCTGACATTTTGACATTGACTCGTGTCAGGTTTTCGGTCCAGTGCCGGGGTCCGCACGACGTTTCAAAGACGCCTCGGGAAAGAGCGATGTCAAATGTCAGCCTCAATCGTTTAGCCACCCCACCCGGGGCGCTAGATGAGAGCTGCGGGACGTATTGACATATCAAGGTATGCGTCGCCGTCATCTGGGCCTCGCCCTCGCCATTAATAGCGTCAAACGCGTCCACGACCATGACGTTTACATTCACTTGATTTGAAAAAAGTTTTTGGTAAGTTTTTTTGTGTGTTAGACCATTTTTTTGCCTTGTCAACCTTCGGCAAAATGACGTGTTCGCGCGGTACTCTGGCTTTCCGTTATTATTGGAAAAATTCTCGAATTACATTTATGGAAGTGTTACACTTGTTAATGTGGGTTCAAGGGTGAAAGCTTGGACAACGACAAGCAAGCTATCGATTTTTTCTCTAGTTTGGTCGAGCCACGCTCATTAGCAAGAGAATGTTCCAATTTTCTAATTATTTATTCATAAATTCCGGCGACCCAAACATTTGTTTATTCTCACGATATCCAATTTGGACGCAGCGAACAAAAGGATTTCAACTTACAAATTTATCAATCGCTCCCCCTTTTCCACCCATGCGTGTAATGAGCGAGCGATGAAATACTTGTTCGGTTTTGATTGATTGTTTGTTCTAAAGCCGAGTTTTTCATCATACATCAAACGAGTTTGAAATTCCTGTCAAAATCGCACACTTTCAACAGATAGCTATTTGAGTAAATTATTTCGACTGCCTGTGAAAACTGCAACAAATCACCAGCGGCGGGAAATGGAATCCGTTTGTTTATATACGGTGTCCACATTGAATTAATCACTTGTTCTTGCCATGAAAAGCTTCCAGCGATAGTCCGAAGCTTATGCCAATAACCTATTCACATTCGTTCACATTTTGGGCAAACTGAAAGCCAGGTACGCCTGGGAAATAAAAGGGACTTTCCTATGTACACAAATTTTATGCCTTCCAGTTCCAGTATGACAGTGAAAGCACGTATAGCTGGCAACTTTTGGCTAGATTATCATCCTGAATGTAGGGTTGATACGTACACATGACTCCACCCCGAATCCCAGGGATTTTAGCATGGCTAAACCGCACGTCACGGTAAACTCGACACGCGTTTTCCGGGTAGTACCACACCTACGACAGATTATGCAACAAAACACATGCATTCCGCATTCATGATTAGGTTCTTGTTGGATGCAATGTCGTACTCGTATCTAATATTTAATCGTCCATATGGTGATAGCCCTAGGGGGCACTGAATGCCCTAAGTGAGACTGCAAAGTTTTTATATAAATTATTTGCTTGATATTCTACTTGGTGGCCACTGTCCAGATATGATTTATAGCGAATTATTAGCGAGATGCCGGATCTGTTTTCAATAGAGATAAAAAACCCATTTGCTTTCATTATAATCGCGAATACAACCGCCAATTTGCACAGAAAGTGAAAACGAAGATGGATTTCATACAGAATTATGAGGGTTTTGATCGTTGGAACTGGCTTGTGCCTCGGAGTGATTCAAATTCCTCGACAGATCACGCCTAGCTCTGGGCGTAAGGGACAGATCATCCTTAGTTGCCTGCTAGCCAACGTATAACTTGGATATAATCTCTTCGAGCAAACTAACGAGATTTATTCTATGGCTCAACAGCTTAGAGAAGAATATGCATGGAAACTCTAGGATGAGTCTTGTAGACTAGTTAGTTATAGATTTGCATAATAATCCACTTGACTTTGTCGTAATATTTGCAAGAGGGTAGGGAAATAGCGAACTACAGCGAAACGGCGAACATATATATATATATATATATATATATATAGTATCTACAAATAAGTAATACGGACACTGGCAAATTTATTTCTGCTTATAATAATTACGCCTACGGGAGCAAGCTCATTGTAATAATAGAATGTCTAGTTTCTTCCTAGAAACTCAAGTGGAAATAGAAACTAGAAGCAAAGTCCATCCTCGCATATCGCGAGCTACACACACACATCGCACATTCAAAAACAACGAAGTGCGAAATAACAACGCACATCTCCACATCTCAGTGACCAGGACTAAAAGTTTAAGAAGTAGAGCACTTGCTCACAAACTAAAAACAACAAACATTCAATTCCTTCTAATTAATTATACATCAACTTCACCGTAACATCTTCCATCCCCATCCACGGATCCTCATATAACCACCCCCTTAACAGAAGCGTGCCGTATAACCACCCCTGTCTCGCTCACACAATCTCAGCCCACTCCAGTCCAAAAGCTACCCGAAAGTGTATTAGCTGTCACCGCTAGGTGCCACATAAAACAATGTCTTCGTCAACCGGGGACAGGGCGGCTCGGCCAGATGTCTTCGACACCAGACAGATTCGAGCGAAGGAACCATGTCTTAGGATGCGAGGGCGCATCACCTAGCCGACGTTCCGATCGATTGATGATGCGACGTACGAGCGACGATCTAGCTCCTATAAGATGCTCCCCGCGTATTCAATTGCTCTTCCCGAACAACGATCCGTGATTGAAGTCGTATCAGTGTTCGCGAAGCTGGAGAGGGTAATAGCGGGGGGATGAGTGACGGCAAGGCGACGCGGAAACAACGAAGGGGTTGCATGTCGTTCGGGGCAGCTCAGGTGGAAAGCATGCTTGTAGTAGGTTCTTTTCAAGTGCACCAATTGTGTGTTGCGAGAACGCGAGAGCATTCGCTTCTGTGTCGGTCGTATAGATATTTGCATGCGGAAAGTGTTTGCTTGTATTGTTATAGAAGCAACAAAGAGCACGAACGACCCGGCTGACTAGAACAGTAGCGCTAGCAAGATATTAACTAGACAGCCAGAGACATGGAAGAAGTTCTGAAAAGGAAAATGCAATTTTTAAAATGTGAACGTTTCTTTTTGGCTGGCGTAATTGGTTGGCATCGAGAGAATACCGAACAGGGCATGCGATATGCTAATTTGAATTGAGATGGTGCTCGATTCAATTTTGGTATACGCATGCAGATTTCCAGCTATAGATGCAAACTCTCGGTGCCATATAGATTATAATATATACCTAACCAAGCGCCATGTGTCGAAATTGCCAGCATATTGTGGGAAGTTCATTACATCTGCATTCCACCGCGTGACTCCATGATACTTTATGGTCTTGTTTTCATCTCCGCTCCCTGCAATGATAACAGTGAGCTGACACGAACTGGCTGTCTCCCATCGCTGCAGCGTCTTCCGCTTTTCTAATTTCACCGTTTCTTTTATCGTTGATAATTATTTTTGCCTCCCCGGCTCTGGTTCATTAGCGGGTGCTCGAATCCCGGTCACGGAGTTCCGTCGCACACGTACGACTCAGGGAGCTTGGTACAGCTTGGTTCAGCTTGGTTCAGCTTGGTTCAGCTTGGTTCAACCCTCGGCGCGGTCACAAGATGAATGATGCTATAGTGAGGCTAATTGTCCACGAGACAGCCCCACCCCCTCTCTCTCTCCCTCTCTTCATGCAGCCCGCTTCGCTGCTGTCCACCAACTGCTCCACTTGGAATTATTTCACTTCGTTAACCAGCAGACTTGGAGATAATAAATAACTCTCCCGTGCTACATTTTCGCGCGCGTACATAATTTTGATGCAGAAAACGCGCGACATTTTAATGAACCTTTTATATAGGAACGTGCGAGTGCGTTTCGTGTTTTGTTTCGAAGTCATTGCTGTCATTTTGAGTTATGCGTTTGGATTTTGCGCGCGCGCGCAAAAAAAAGTCGATTCACTAGAATTGGTGACAGTGTAGCGAAACGCATTTATCAGTTCGCTTTGAGAGTTCCTCGTCTTTGCGTTTGTTTTCTTCGCGGCATCCTTCTTTAGACCTTCATGGTTGGTAACAGTTTCGTTTGGCAAAAACGTGTGCTGGCAGATGTGTATACACACTTAGTTCCGAGATGCAGTACTACACGTAGACAGAGCGTTCGTATGTTTATCTCCACTCCAGTCGTTCAAATAATTTGTTTGAACAAACAAGATGACATGGAACCAACGAAAACACAGAATTTCCTTTCTGATTACAATATTCATGGCGTCGACAGTATTTTACTTCAATGTTCAAACTAATTTGTCTCCCGCTTACCCACTCAATTGATCCGCCAAATTGCGTGCCAAATCTGGATTTATTGAGTCACACATAAGCATAACTGATAAACTGCACAACAGCAGTAGCAGCAGCAGCAGCAGCAGCAGCAGCAGCTGGTGAATTGTTTTAGTTTGGATTTATTTCGCCGATTAAATTCCGTAATCTTCTTTATCTGCAGCCAACAGTTTGCTTGTTTTGGCGAAGCTGATAAAAGCCTGCACGACCTGTTGACTGCACGGGGTGTGGGGCGGGGGGTGGTTAGCGAGGGGGGTGGGGCTGCCTTACTTCGATGCGTGCACACCAGGTTCGGAATGGAAATTTTATAAATTAGCTTGAAATACGCTGATCTAATTACAAGTTTAATCATCTGCTACTGTTGATAAATTATCAAATCGTATCTCACCCCCGCCCGCTGCCCCCCACCCACCCCTCATCCGCCCCCACCCAACACACTCTGCTAGAAACATTTCTCAGTCTTAATTGCCTCGGATTAAAATCAGTTGGAAATTATTCATACAAATTGTTCGGTGCTCGTTGAAACATCAAATGCTGCTGCTGAACTTTAGAGGTTCTCTTCAAAATACTTTCTGCTCGGTGGCTTCGAAAGTTTTCCTTAGAGCTCGAACAATTTCGCCCTGAAAGAAAATCGTGTGGAAAATATGAATAATTTCGGCAGAAAAACTGTACAAAAGCCATCGTTATGTTTTGCAGCTCGTGCAATATATAGCATAACACGACGTATTATGCCACAGACTTTTTAATTTCCCAAAGAATCGCGTGCAAGCTTAACACCGAAAATAACGTAACCTTTCCTATCACATTAACGACCAAGCCCAATTTTCCGACTCGGTCAGCAGTTTTGCATCCAGTTTCTGGCGTCGTAGCGACCCCTATCCTTAAAACCATTACCCAAGTACCGGCATCGACAACCGCCCTCACCAAAATCGCGTCAACTCAGCAACCACCCCGGATTATCATCTTATTGTTCTTGCAGCAACCCACCTCCCAATATCCCCCAATCACCTCGCATCGCCACACATCTGTTGATCGCCACCCTACCCCACCGCCCAATCCTTCCCACCCAACATTCCTCATCTCGCCTTACCATCGTCGATTCGTTATCTCCGTTGACGCTTTATTCCTTATCTCTCCCGCCGTTCCCTGTTTCCCTCAGCTTCACCCTGGATTCTCAGCCATGACGTCACCGACAACGTGATCGATAGAGGTGGCGCGGCTCGCCGTGGCAGAGGGCTACGCGTCACGACTCACGACTCACTACTCACTACTCACGACTCGCAATGCACTGAAGACATTACTAACATTAGATGTTAGATATTGACATTAGCGACATTGAAATTGACGTGGTGTGCTCTAAATGTCTCCGATATCGGGGTTGGTTGGATTAAACGCACCCAGCAACTTCTATTTCAACCAATATGCCGGTGTTGTTGTGGTGCTAGTGTACCTTATAATTACAATGTCTAACGCGATTTAGTCAATAGACGTGAGACACCGAGATCTTCGCTCTACATACCTTCACATCCAAGCTTGATGCCAGGTTTCTGACTGTCTGGAACATTTTCTTAATCCACCAATATGCAGTAATTCCATGGCACTGTTAGTGGTGAGACGATTGTTCGCAACACCTAACTTTTTATAACAATCGTATCACCCAAGTAACACTAGCATGTCAACAACGACCACAACGATCCTTACCGTATTACCTAATTTTCACTTAAAACCATAGAAGCATATGGTACCTCTGGGCTACCATAGTGACACTTGGTAAGGTCCCTACAGCACCCAGTGGGTTGCAATAATCGCTTTTGTGCGTAGATCGGCGAAATCCCCCCGCCCGGCACCAAATGTAACACATTCTAACGTAGCACCACGATAGCACCAAAGAAGTATGCACCACGGTACTTCTGGGCTACCATTATGGCACTCGGTAAGGACCTAACAGCATCCATTGCGTTGCAATCATCGCTTTCGTCAGTAGATCGACGAAATCCCTCCAACCGGCACCAAGTGTAACGGATGGTGATGAAGCGAGCCCAGAGACCGGCAATAACGACCGCGTTTTATGCGTAGAAAGTGCGAGCAATTTCGGTAATGGCTCGCAGATTTCTTCGTTTCCTCGGTAAAAAAAAATGAGGGTTGGTTTTGCGCTAAAACGGCCGTTGTCCTCGCGGGGGATGATGTGTGAGCGAATGGACTCCGAGGAGTGTGATGATGACATTGGACGGATGAGTGCGGGATTCTCAGCTTATAGTATTCAAACGATGGTTGAATCAATAAACGCTTGCGCGAAGCCCAATCTGTGGTTTCAACTTCGCGATGAGGGGTGGGGCTGCTCCATCAGGAACGAGGGCCGACGCCCGCGCCGTCAAAGTCTCTTTCATCTTGCGAAGACTGGAGACTGGAGACTGGAGACTGGAGAGACATATTACCACCTTCGTAGTTCACGAGACCTTAGAGGCAAGGTTTGACATTTAAGTCGATTCGGAAATAAATTTGACATTTAGATTTTAATGGTCGGATGGGTGTTGGTTGCGGGGTAGGGGGGTGGGGGGTGGTGAGTGGCGAGGAGGGGAGTGGTAGGGGGAGGAATCTACGGCAGCGTTCGATGACGGGTGAAACGAGACGATCGGAAAGCAATAAAAACAGATATTTGAGATATTAGTGGCGTTCGAGCGGAGGGTTAATGCCGAATGACGCAGGCTGTTGGGGTCGGGGCTTGTTGGGTTGGGGTTGTCGCAGTCAGCGAATTCTGAGTGTCGACTCCTTCGCGTGGCTGGCTGATCGTGGAAATCTATCTCGCCGCTCGAAGTGCGATCGGTTCCGCTGTTGCGTTCATTTGTCACCGGCGCCATCGAGCCGGTAATCGCGGATACAAATGGGAACGCATTTTTGAGCAGAGTCCACTCGATTGAAGACAATTAAATGATTTTCACTCGGTCTGCTATTGGAGCACGGCGCGTGGGCGACGCCAGGTTTCCGCCACGCTCGAATGGGCGCGACATTGGAATTCATCGGGAAATCTGGATGATAAACGCGAGCGGTTAGCGAAACTCTGTGGCCCCGCAGTTCTGTTTTGTTCTTGCTAGTCGAGTGCGCGGCGCGAATCCACTGGCCATCGATCAAATTGGTTGACAAAAGTGTTGCTACACACTTTGCAGTTTTCACCGAGATTGCATGCGAAATAATAAATCGAGAAGCGATTTAAAATTTTGATTTAGTTTTTATAGGTGTATATGCACGTTATAATAAAACGATTTCATAGCGTTTCCGTTGATATTTTATTCGAGAAATAGGTCATACCAATCCCATCTTTGCGAGAAAAACTTCTGAAATGAAATAACTGTTGTTAGATGTATCAACCACTTTCACTCGGAACTTGTTATGTCCCTTCATAAAAATATTATTGTCGTATTGTTTTTATATACCTTCCTATAGTCATTCCCTGGATGTGGTGCTGAACTGCTTATAGGTTATTTTATCTTCGAATAGCTTGATCGCCATTTATATCTTGAAAGAAGGTCCCGTGATTAGATGTATTATTCGCGCAGTTCGCGTAATTGGATGTTTCAATCGAATTAACCGAGGTCGATTTTAAGCAGCTGGCCCATAAAATGTTTGCGTCTCGGAAAACGAACCGAACGAACGAACGAACATACTCGCTCCAGTTTCTACCGTGGCGGATCTAATGTGAAATCTATTACTGCTCCCAATCCCGCGAGCGTCGGGAAACTTGGAAAACTCCTCCACCCAGCCAGATAGAGATCGCATTTCCCGTATAATTGTTGAATTAGTCAATTATCTAGCTTGGTTGGGCTCATTTTTTGTCCCATCGATCTGAATTTAATTAACCCGGTATAAAACGAGATTTTCTTTTGAGTCCCCTTTGCCTCCTGGCCCTGGCGTCTAGCTGCCTCTGCCAACGGTCCGCCAACTAAGCACCGAGTCGCTTGTTTCCGTTTTCCCGAGCCCGGTTTACTGCGTGCCGCTTGCGAGCGGAAACTGGTCGGAACCAGCGCTAGCGATCTTGCCAGTAATAAATTGATTCTTGAATATTCATCGTGAAATCCCGCGCCTAAAGGCTTTCGCCTAGATAGCGGATTTATGTGGAGCCAATATGAAAGTTTCAACTATTACGACAGCAGCCCTTAAGCTTGCGTTGAGATGCAAGAGAGGGCACAGCATTTTCTTTCTGTCTAAGAAGTGCGAGTATGTGTTTGTGTGTGCGAGTAGAGAGGCGAGAATATATTTCACTCAAGATACATAAACGTGTTAACATATTCGAGCGTCTGAAGCCAACGCTCCTGCCGCCTACAAATTCTTGCGAGATGTCATCAATTTATCCAGCCGCGTTTTGAATTTCATTCGACAAGTTCAATTCTTTTTTGCCAATGGAAGGCGCAATGAAATAACGTTACCACGAAATTCAGAATGCAAGTCGTTGAAATGCACAAAAAACATTGCACCAATAAGAAAAACGAATAAAAACTGTATAAAGCAGCGTATTCTAGTAAGAAGTCTCTGCAGCGCTGTTAGAAAGTAAACTAATTTGCAATTAAAGAAAATCAATATGACAAACGTTTTTTTTCTTGTCGTAATTTGCATTCGTGACTTGCGCTGTGAAATGTTCAAGTGAACTAATTTAGCAAGTGGTGGTCTTTTCAAACGGAGATCTGCGGCGATACCAAACGTCCCGCTCTCCCGCTCTTTCCTAGATTCGAAGTACAAACTAATTGGCACAATTGGAAATAATGGAGCCGTTTCCTCCTGTACCTCGCTCCTCGGGTCATCGTCTTTATATCTGTCCCCGCTCTAGCTGCCATCAGAATTGCTGCCATTGAAATAAATGAGCCACAAGTTAGAGTTAGTAGCAACTATCCCATTGAGAATCGTTATACTATTACACGTAAAACGTATGCAAGTCACTCATGATCATAAAGCAACTCGCATACAACATAATGATAAAATTACAATGCAAACTGCTTCCTGTGGCCCATATACCTCCATACTGCACTACCCTACCGTTACGCATTCCTCGTTGAGTTTGCACGGTCTCAGGGAAACTCCAAAGTACGACACGTGCGTGCCTCTAAGTGTGTAACACGTGGGATGACTACAAAACCCAGGAAGGAAATTAAATAACTGTTTGAAAACACCCATAAAGCGAAAAAAACGTTATGTGAAAAGTTTACAAAAAAGTTATATGACATTTTTCTATTATTATGTTTTTTTGATCCCGAATTAAAAGTTTTGCGTGTGGGATTTCGTGAACTTGAACCATGTGAATTAATCTTTATGGAAATCGGCAATTACTTCCGCAAGCTACTGTAGGTAATAAAACGTCATGCCCTCGCTTTTATTTCTTTTATTAATGTCGCTCTAAACCTCCAACTCTACCCGCGGAGCATTCAGATTTCGGGCCGCGAGCTCGAATTGAGACCGGGGACACGCTTTAGTGCCATCATTCGCATTAATTCATAGGCGACGGATCAAAACGCAGCGGCATAATGCCGCCGACCCATGATTGGTCGGTTGTAAGGAAACACGACCTTGACGCTAACCAACACTTTGCCTGCAAGAGCGCTTATCGCAACGAGCGACCGTTCAAATCGTGCTCGAAATCGCCGTTCTCCACGACGGAGGAAGTGTTATTTCGCGCCAACGCAAAGAAAATCAAGTTAATGGCTGTGTGTGAGGTGGTGGTGGCGGTGTTTTTTTTTATTTGAACTAACGGTTTCATTTAGTTGAGTGGTCGGTCATAGCGGTGTTCGTCTGCGGATGTATCGCGTGTGCTGTGTGTTAAGGGTAGTTATCAGTCGTGGCGAGGTTTGTCAGTTAAGCGTTCGTACGTATAAACTGAGTAGCTCCTTCAGCGGTTCGTGTCGGGGTGAGATTTGTAGAATATACTAACCTAATTATCGATCGGCGTTCATTAATATAATGACGGTTTTCCTCGATTTTCAGAATGGTGTTCAAGTAAATCGTTATTATGGGGCGACAAGTCGGGCAAAGTCGTTCAAATAGTCTAATGCGTGGGTATATGTAAGCTTATAATAACCTTAGCAAGGCCCTTAAAAAGTTTATATGCTGCTGTAGCATATTATAGGGCTATCGAGATAATAGAAAAAAATAAAGGCATTCGTACATAACCATTGTTAGCTAAAATTTATGTGCTTATAAGGATAACACTAGGCTATGCGAACACTCATATAATCGTGTTGTGGATGAGCGTAATATTTACGCTCACCCACAATTCGGACGAGTAAATTTTGAGTTATTAAGTTTTTACGAAATTTTTCAGTTTTTCCAAAACACGTTTTCCACTCTAGAGGCCAAGGATCTGAAAGTAATTTGACGAAACTTCCAGATATGTTGACCCTCACGATTTAATGTTTTTGTACAAATTTTATTGTTGTAAGTTTAGCGCTTTTCTTGAAAATGGCGCTTTTATGACGCTTTTTTAGCGAATTTGTAGTTTTTTGCAACTAAATCCACTTTATTTTCGACCGATTTTAACATAATTTACTGTGTGCATTATAAATCGTAAAAAGAAGATACTGTGTTAATTTCAAGCAAATCAATTGAAACGTTTTTCCTTAAATCGATTTTAACGTTTTGAAATATTCAAATAATTTCACGGCGACTAAATCATGATATTTACAGGTAGCGAATGTCATTTCAAAAGCTGCTAAATTAACGCCGAAAATTTTAAATTTGTCATATAAGCCTGTAGGCTACGCGCACACGCAATATAATTGCTTTGTGGGTGAGCGTAAACATAACGCTCATCCACAACACGATGATATGAGTGTTCGCATAGCCTGAATTAATTAATTGCCATTCCAAAATCAAATAACACCCATAAAAAATTTGCAATTCTTTTTCCTATTTTTTTTACGCAAATTTGGGAACGAACTCGATCCAACATTCTACAACTGGGTCTCGCTTCGTTCTGGCCAAATTGGCCCTTTTTTGGGAGGGCTTACCCAACAGATTATATTTCTACGAGATCTCGCCCAAAGATTAATGCCAGAGCTTTTATTTCATGAAGACTAAATTGGAAGATGTGATTTCAATGCACGGCGTATTTGACATGTATCATTGCTCCTGATTATTGCTGCTGTATCAACCTGGCCGAGCTGATAAGGATACGGCAATCGATCACCTGTTACCGACCCACGTTTATCGACATACGGTGTACTCTGCCACCAGAGTATGCTGATTAGTAATAAAGCCCAATCATCCATCACTAATTGCCGCTCTGAATGAAATATTATGTACATACCCCTTGCCTTGTCACAAATCGGTACCTTCCACTTCCTCCTTCTCCGATGCTGCCAGGCCCAGGTATGTGGGATGAGAGGGTATCCCATCCCAAAAGCCCCCACAAGCCACCCCTGACCATGGACTCACTGTGTCAGAAAAGCACATGGCGAGTGATACTTGTGGGGTGTTCATTCCCCACTCACTTCCCCCCCTTTTCCTTGTTGTTCTATGTTCTATGTTCTATGTTCTATGTTCTCTGTTCTATGTTCTATGTTCTATATTCTTTGTTTCATGTTTTATGTTTTATGTTTTATATTAATTGTTATTCGTTCGTTCGTTTGTAAATGTCTACCAAAATTTGACCTTGAAATTATGCAAATCGCTAACATTTAACTTAAACAAGAAACACTAGTTGATGTACGGTGATTTCTTACTATCAGGGATATATTTCAATCGTTGCTTAACGTGTCGAGCATGGTTTACATGAATGCTAATTTATTTGCTGCTTTTTATTCCCCGCGTCGCAAACGGCGACCACGACGGGCCCCGTCACCCATCCACTCACCGAACCTGCGCGATGTTGCTCAACCACTACATGCGAGTTTGTGGTTCGTGGGGTCCGTTTTTAGCCGCTTGTTTTAGTAGCGTTGTGGCATTATTAGATCGTCGTGGATTTTAATTAATCCGGTAATTTCTAGGGAAGATTTTCTCTTCACAGACTGACGGTGGATCAATTTTAGGGGCTGCGCCGTTACCCCCTCTCACCCCTTGGGTATCGCCTCATATCAGGCAAGCCAGCAATACAAGTGACTTGTACAGGTTACTTTTGTTGTCGCACCCTGTGACTATAAGCCAATACTCACTCTTGGCTGGCTAAATAGCGACATTCGAAAAACAAAGCCAAATATTAAATAATAATGATCATTTTTTCGTTAGGGGGTGGCCATGTTAACGTCGTGTACCCCCCAAATGTGAGAGAACGATTTGATTTTTTTTCACGACGACTACATCATGATATTTCCAGGTAACTAATGTCATTGAGAAAGCTGCTGAATTAACGCCGAGCATTTTAAACTGATCCTATAAGCCTCTAGGCTATGCGCACACGCAATATCATCGCGTTGTGGGTGAGCGTAAATATTACGCTATGGTCACCATGGTTTTGCCTTATGGGCATAGGGGTTTGTCTAATGGGCATAGGGGTTTTTCTAATGGGCATAGGGGTTTGCCTAATGGGCATAGGGGTTTGTCTAATGGGCATAGGGGTTTGCCTTACGGGAATAGGTTTTTGCCTTATGGGCATAGGGGTTTGCCTTATGGGCATAGGGTTTTGCCTTATGGGCATAGGTGTTTGCCTTATGGTCTTATAATTAAACTAGGCTATGCGAACACTCATATAATCGTGTTGTGGATGAGCGTAATATTTACCCTCACCCTTAACGCGATTATATTGCGTGTGCGCATAGCCTAGAGGCTTTTATGATCAATTTAAAATGTTCGGCGCTAATTTAGCAGCTTTCTTGATGACAAGTTACCTGAAAATATCATGATTTAGCCGTTCAGTAATTATTCGAATACTTAAAAACGAATAAATCGTTGAAAAGAAAAACTATTGTCTTGATTTGCCTCAAAATAACACAGTATATTCTTTTTAAGATTTTTAACGTACACAGTTAAATTTGTCAACATCAGTTGAAGATAAAGTCGTTTTAGTTGCAAAAAACTGCAAAAACGCTTAAAAAGCGTCATATAAGCGCCACTTTCAAGAAAAGTTCCAAGAAAAAAATAATAAAATTTTCACACCAACATGAAATCGTGAGAGTCAACATATCTAGAAAGTTTGGTCGAATTATATTCAAAGACTTGGCTTCTAGAGTGAAAAACGTGATTTTGAAAAACTAAAAAATTTCTTAAAAATTAATTTACAAGAAAAGTTGCAAGTGAAATGAGCTGAAAATAGTACAGGGTCTAAGTTGAGAGAAAACGAAGATATTTTGAAAATTTCATGAAAATCCGCGAAGTTTTTTGGCCTGTAGAGCGCGAACAGACAGACATTAAAAAAAAAAAACAAACAAACAAACAAACAAAAAACATACAGGAATTTTTTTAGTAGTAAGTGTAATTGAAGACAGTAAGTGCAATGAAAAAATAATAAAAAAAAACTCTAAGTATAAGACGAAGCACATAGTGCTTTAGGCACGGGCTCCGCTGCTAGTCAAATCCAAAATGTTTTAATGAACTAAAGACTCTAAAGACAAAAAATCTTCAACTGGGTATTTCGTTTTTATTTTTGCTTCAACAAAATCTTTTTTGGATCCATTCGCACTTCATAGGATACGACAGGATACGATTTTTGAAGCAAATTGGTCGAATAATTTTTTGGTCACCGATTGTTTTTATTTATTCGACTCGAAATTCTGGAATATCCTCCAATCAGCATCAGCATATGGCCGGGCCCACACCCGGGAGATTTGCTTAAAAATTTGCACTGATGAAAAATATTCTTGGGTCTGCGCGCTATCACCTCTTAGTTTTCGTGTCGCATTGTGTAATGCAAGCCAGGCAATACAAGGGAATATGTCAGATAATTTTTATTGACCCCCTAATATGGGACCGTTTGGCCTTACCTATAAAACGACAATGTGCACCCTGTTTACGAAATATATTGAGACTTGAGAGACACCAATTTTCACTCTTTAGCGCCGAACAGTTGATGAAAAAAAATACCAAAGATAGCTGCTTAAAATGTTTTTTTCTTACTCCAATCAGCTGGTTGGAATTGCATTACAAAAGCAATAGATTCAGGACGTTTAAAAGAACCGCGACAAGGCAGCCGCTTTGTCGATGCAGATATTAACCGGTTATCAAGCCAGTCTAATCATACACCTCATCACCAAGAGGGGACACTGATGTCGCATTTCAGATTCTGTGTCAGTTTTTGCATTTTTTTGCGTTTTTATATAGAACAACAATATTCGTTGAAAAACATAGTAGAGCCGTTCATTTACGAAGCAAGTTTAAACACTTTCTGCTTAATTTAAAACGCATCTACTACTCATTTTCTAGCTTCTCGTGCCTTAGCACTATTTGACGTTCTATCCAAACTGCCATTCATACAGATCTGTTCGACGAGCGTTCATCAACTGATCCATTACCTCCTTATGGATTAGTTCGGCTGTCTTTTCGCGTTTAACGCAGCAGCATCCGTTCCTGTTAGGGAAGTTCGTTCAAAATAACTGTGGTTTTATGCTATGGTCTTTGCGACAACTTCTTTTTGTAGGCCGTTTATGACGGAACACTTGACTCCTCTCTGCCCTTGTCTGCCCTTGTCTGCCCTTGTCTGCCCTTGTCTGCCCTTGTCTGCCATTGTCTGCCCTTGTCTGCCCTTGTCTGCTCTTGTCTACCTTGTCTGCCCTTGTGTTGTGTTGTTTTGTTTTGTGTTGTTTTGTTTTGTGTTGTTTTATGTTGTGTTGTATCGTTCTGTGTCGTTTCGTGTTATTTTGTGTTGTCCTGTGTTATCTTATTGTGCCGTCTTGTATAGTGAACAAAATTGTGTATCGCAATGTATATCGCATTTTTAATATATTATTTAGTCATCTAGATCATAGGCATCATAATCATCTATAATCGTGTTATGGAGGAGCGTAATATTTACGCACAACGCGATTATATTGCGTGCGCGCATAGCCTAGAGGCTTATATGATCAATTTAAATGTTCAGCGTTAATTTAGCAGCTTTCTCAATGAAATTCGTTACCAGAAAATCTCATGATGAAATAATTTGGATATTTCAAAACGAAAAAATAGTTTTAAAGAATAACCATTCAATTGATTTGCTTGAAATTAACACAGTATCTTCTTTTTACGATTTATAATGCACACAGTAATTTTTGCTAAAATCGGTTGAAGATAAAGTGGGTTTAGTTGCAAAAAACTACAAAATCGCTAAAAAAGCGTAATAAAAGCGCCATTTTCAAGAAAAGCGCTAAACATACAACAGTGAAATTTGTACACAAACATTAAATCGTGTGGGTTAACATATCTAGAAAGTTTCGTAAAATTATATTCAGATGCTTGGCCTCTAGTGGGCAAAACGTGTTTTGGAAAAATTGAAAAATTTCGTAAAAACTTAATAACATAAAATTTCCTCGTCCAAATTGCTTCAAAAACGTGGCAGATGTAAGTTCAGAGAAAACGAAGGTTCACAGAAATTTTCATCAAAATCCGTTTTGGCGTTTGCCCTGTAGAGGGCGAACAAACACAAAAAAAAAAACATTCCGGCTTTTTTTAGCAGTAAAGTGTAATTGAAGATTTCGCTTCACTCGCTACGCTCGTTACGCTCATCAATTATTTGTATGCCTTTATTCTTGTTTGAATTCTACGTCTGTTTCTCTTTAATACTCCTTTCATATAAATATATAAAAAAATTGTGGTTTTCTTTTGGGTTAAAGAAATAAACCTCCCTTCTTATCTCCAAGAAGAACAAGTTCATAATCGTATATGTCTTAAGTCGTCGGGGTGAGGTGTTCTAGGACAGAGACCCGAGAAAATACTTGTTTGCGACAGCTGCGTAGAAGGAGTGCACATCTTTCAGAAGTAAAACAATAAGAGGCTGAAATGGAAAGTCAAATACGGGATGAAGAGCCAAGAGTAAGTTTCTTATCGCAGAACAGGGAGATGAGTACATACGAACAGTGTTGTCCTAAGTGGATGACACGATATTAATGAACAACACAGTAAAGAAATGTATATAGACAAAGCAACCACAAGAACTATGTCAAGATCCGGGAACTATGCTATAAATAAACACACCCATTGTGTTATGAAAATGTATTTATAACAAGATTAAGGGCCGTTGAGTGGAAATGACATCGTGATGCAGTGTGTGCTTTTCGGTAGCGGTCCGTGACGATTGGAACTGTGTATCGTGGGATGCTGTATGCACGCTGGCATCAATCCGCCGAGAGTTGACCTGAATATCTGCTGTCCCCGTGTGTTACAGCTTTTGTGTATAGCAGAGCGAGGCGACGCTGTGCTAGCTTGTAGCGACACTCTCAGACACTCAGCCAGGCATAAGTGGGTGGCGAACACACTTTTAACGCTCGCTTCGCAGTGCGAGCAGCACACCGTCGTGGAGGTGTGACAAATTGCCGACACGAAACACTTGACTTAGTCAACTAATCAATTTAGACTCGCGCTCAGCTCTCATAGTCACTCTCACCTTTGATCTAGGAAAAATATCGTCTAGATCGAGTCGTTATATATCAGCTCGTGATGGCTAGCGAAATTGATTTATTTTTATTACATTTCCTCTCGAATACTAAAAAAAGATTTCAAGGTATATAAGAGGGGATTACGTTGGCATTAACATAAAACCCAGCTTGCAAAATCTGATGGGATTAATTTCTCCCATTATTATTATTAACATTGCATCCGTCCACCTCCCTAAATGTCATAAACCCGAAACACACAAACTATAAATACGAACACAACATTGTCTTCCCAATAACAATTTGATTGATTACACGATCGACTGACGTGACAATCAATTAGCAATATCAATTATCACGTTTCATTAACAAATTGGTGGCAACATTAACAGCTAAAAGTGGTGCACTTAGCGAGATTATTCCACTATGCCGGACGCTTGTCAGTGCCGATTATTATCATTTGTTTGATTCGTTTTGTCCGTGACGCAAAGTCCCTCGGTGTTAACACTGTTAACACCGTGTCCGAGCGCATCGCTGGCGCCCTCGGCGGGTGGGGGTGGGGGGGGGGGGGGGTGGGTGGGGGAGGAGGGAACCCGCCCCAATCCATCAGCAACCATCAACCAACGCTGCCAAAATGCACGCTGCCCTCAACATTTTCTACCATCAATTAGACATTTTTGTCATTTCATTGTTGTGCGAGGTAAAAACATGCATGATGAATTGGACCGGCTACGAGTGTTACAATTTGCGCATCTGTGCACGTCGAGCGTTTGGAAATTTAAATATGTATTTTCCTGTTTGAATCCAATGATTTGTCTAGCTGAATAATGACGGGTTTTACTGGCGCGGGCATCTTTTGATTGATGGGACGCCAGTTGCAATGTGCCGTTCTGGAGTGACTTTAAAAAACGATGATTTAATAGGCTATGCAAATGGCGATGCATTGAGCCCATTTTTATCAATAATTTATCGCTCTGTTGTTGTGCTCTGTGAAATACTGCTAAGATTTTCATAATTTCATCCAGACCTTTGTCAATTTCGAATGCGTTGTGGCATAATAAACATTGAATATCTATTTCAAATATCGGATACATTTCAAAAACATTCGCGGAAGTGATTAAAGCAATTTGAGACATTGTTTTGAGGCGCTAGCTGAATTTCTCTGTTTTATAGCGTTGTTTATAATAAACCTACCACCGACGTTCATCTCGGTGATTAGGAGCGATTTAAAATCGATCATTGAACGCGGCGAGTGATGTCAGCCACTCTATGACGTGTATCCGCGCTTCCGGCCACAACTTAACAACAGCCAACAATTTGTTGTCGAGAAGTGACTCCTGTCATTTGATGCTCCCCAACGAATATTTTCGCATTGCAGCAGGCGTTTTGAAGGAAGTGTCAGTGGTTCAACAAATATTTTATTGAGGCTGGACAGAGATAGCTTAGTTCAGCATGTCCAAGTTGACTTGTACATTTTTTACTGATCTTGGCAAGAGTTTCAGATACTTCTTGACAAACAAAGTTTGACAAGTTTTTACAGATCACGTTGCACTTTAAAAATATTATCATAGTTCATTGATGTGTTACAATTAAAAGAAATAGTTTCTTAGTTTTCTCTATACTCAATCTTTCGACACTTTCGTAACCGATGTCTTCAAGATGATAATACCCGCATCACTTTATAAAATGTCACCAATAATAAGAAATTCAAGCTAATAATTCGAGTTTACCCATCTTGGGGTGAATTATATATTGCTATAATGCTAATTAATAATGCTAAGCTGAAGATTAAACAGATTTAAACTATAGCGATGCATTCGATTAGCTACAGAATTATAGTTCGACAAGTGGAGGCGCCAGGTTTGTGGAAAGAAAATTTGCTCATTCTCAGGAAAATTCGTTCTGTACAGCGGAAACCATGAAACGAGACAGATCAAGATGCTTGTGAGAATGGCGACAGTCCAGGACGTTATTGTGTCCGTTCAAAGCAAAGTGTCGTCCGTTTACTACTTGTTCGGATTGAACTTTCTCATTGCAGCGCAAATAAAATGTCAGATGAAACTATTCCGTTCGTCCAGAAAATGTAATGATTTTCACTTGTATGTCACGCTTTACATACAAACTAGCAAAAAACTTTTATTTGCAACCAAGCGCTTTCCTTCTAATGAAAAATCTTCTTATCGCACTCAAAAATTCAAGCGACAAACGCCACGAAATGTCATCCACAAATAAAATGATTTCACGCAACCGCATTCTTGCTAGTAAAAATAGATCTTTTCAAAATACGTTTTCCTATAAATAAATTAACACTCTCAGACCATAGGTCAGACTATCATTTTGCTTGAAATAGACCATGCGACCCTAATATAAATTGCAAACGTGTCCTAATCAGTGTCAATGCAATGAGAAATACAATTGCAAAGTGTTAATGCAATTTTATGAACCCACAGGAAATGCTTGCTATCTAAAGATAAGTTTTGAATATCTGAACCAAACGAACATGCATTTTGTCTTTAGAAAATAGAAGTCAGATCGGATAACCAACACGTTCCTAATTTTTGTGTTCTCTCGCTACAAAATTGGGCCAAAAATCAGCCTCGCAAACGCCAACTGTGCTCCTGAAGTCTGCCAAAATGATTTGCCAGATACCTAGCCGAGTCCCTAGCATGTCGTATAGCTCTAGAAGTATAAAGTACCGCTAGCACACATTAAAACGCATCGTGTTTATGTACACGAGCTAAAGTAAGCATAGTGCAAACACTTGAGGCTTTAACTTTTGATGTAAGCATAAGCTATCTACTAGGCTATGCGAACACTCATATAATCGTGTAGCGGATGAGCGTAATATTTACCCTCACCCACAACGCAATTATATTGCGTGTGCGCATAGCCAGAGGCTCATATGATCAATTTAAAATGTTCGGCGTTAATTTAGCAGCTTTCTCAATGACATTCGTTACCTGGAAATATCGGAATGTAGTCGTTGTGCAATTATTTGAATATTTCAAAAAGTAAAAATCGATTTAAAGAAAAACTGTTCTATAAATTTGCTTGAAATAAACACAGTATCTATTTTTTTACGGTTTTTAATGTGCACAGTAAATTTTGTTAAAATTGGTTGGAGATAAAGTTGCTTTAGTTGCAAAAAACTGCAGAAACGCTTAAAAAGTGACATAAAAGTTCCATTTCAAATTTTCATCAAAATCGGTTTTGGCGTTTGGCCTGTAGAGCGCGAACAAACACACAAAAACAAAAACAAACTAACAAACAAACAAATATTTCCGGAATTTTTAGCAGTAGAGTGAAATTGAAGATTTCGCTTCACTCGCTCATCAACTATATTTCAGGGAGGAAGAAAACATAAGAAACCGAAAGGTTGTCGCCATTGAGATGAGTTTTTATCTCGAGGTTATATCTGAATGCTAATTTCAGCCCTTATTCGTCGATGTAAATTTTTACTTTCCCCAAAGTAACGAAATCTGTCTGTGGTGTTTGCTAATGTTAAACCAAGAGATTTACGATGCAGATCAATTCCAGAGTAAAGGATCTTCCGACAAATCCATGAAAATACCTCGGAAGCCTGGCCCACATGGTGACTTCGAAAATAACCCGAACTTGCATTAAGCTGTTATTCGTTATACCTTTTAATGCACCGATACATATAACAAACCTAACCCGAATCAACGGCAGCTAAGTGACCTATATATCACCACCCCCCCCTATCACGATTCTGGGTCAACGCGAGCAGTTGATCTTCAGCAAAGATCGGAGTAATGATGTGAATAATGGTGACCTGCGTACGACAGTACCTAAAGATCGCGATAAAATTGTTACGTTCGTCCAGAGTGGCTCATTTGATGTATTGACTTTAGAGCTAATTGCATTCATGCTAAGCAAACTCTTCGCAACGAGAAACCAAAAAAAGAAGAACGGAGAAAAAAAGTTGCTTCACAAGCAGAAATTCGCGAGCGAAATCAGCAGAGCGGCGTAGAGAGAGCTGTGCCTGTTTCTCTTTTGCGCCCCGCTATTCTTCGCTATCAAAAGCGTGCTATAGGTGAAGTCAGCGCTGCACTATACTTGTAGTTGGAGGGCGCCCTCGAGACGCCGAGTGTCGTAAAACAAAGTAGGAGCTAATAAAATGTACGAGGAAATGTCATAAGCATATTATAATTCGACCTAGTTATATTATATTTCCAAATGATGTTGAAACTGTGTGCGTACTACAATACTCAATACATTTTAGCACCATAATCCACCTAATCTAATTATTTTGCTATTAAATTGTGAATTAACATTCATTAACATTCGCATAGTGTCTCATGAAAGGCAAACAAAAACAATTTTACTTCCATGATCGAAATTCAAGCGCCATACAAAAGATCACGGATTACATACGAAAAAAAACCTACCCTTTCAGAAGACTGATGGCTTACTCACGTACGCAACAGTCGCCACCACGTACAAAAATGAATTTCAGAGATCAAAACAGCGAGCCACACGATCCAGTATCCATCTTCGGCACTTTTTTTTGGCGCGCAACCCTTGCCGATCGTATAGTCCTTCGGCCATCATTCACATGGAGACGTTCGAACGGCGCACTCGTTCCCGGATGCGTCCTGCATAATGTATCTCTATTCGTTGCCTCGCTCGGCGTCGAGCCGTAGCGTGCGTGTGGCCGCGGACCCGAAGGCGACGCAGAAGAAGAAGAACAGGAATAAGAAGGGTTGAGACAAATTAACCCTAGACGTGACGAGCGGGGGCGCGTAGCGGAGCGTTCCGCGAAACAATCGATCTATATCCAGTCCAACACGTCCCATAGTGTACACGCTTCGTGCGAATCATTTGCATACTTGCTCGAGCAATCTGTTTCATTATGTGCGGAACGCAATTTGCGAATCAACTCGTGGGAATCTGCTGCGAATGGAATGGAATCCAATCTTCTCCGAAAGTGTTGCGAGCAGAAAAATTTTCTGTTTGCAATGCAATTTGTATACGGATATAGTCTCGTTGGTGATGAGTCTGTGAATGAAATCTCGAGACGCGATGCATTTGATCGTCTTGGGAGAATCAGATGACGATGCCGATGGCGTATCCAGGTTTAGCCGTGCACTTTGGACGGTAAACGCCGCTGTCGATAGAGCGAATTGTAAAGATAGAGATAATAAAGAAAGGGCCATTTCGTTCTTTCAGAAACATATATCTCGACTATACATTTCGTATTTTCTTCGTTTCCGATGCCATCCGAACGAGGCATAATAATGTCTCGTATTTTCTTGAATTTTCCATAGCAAATCGATTTGCCAGCTATCTCGGAAAATTGTCGATCAACCGAAGCGATCGCAGCTTGGATGAAACAATTCGTGTGGCGTGGGGCACATGTTAACCACAACCACAACCCGATCGGAAACCAGAGAAACTTGGCTTAACTCTGGCCCAATGCCTTTTTACTCTTTCCTAGAAAGCGAGCCAGAAATTTGCACGATTCACCAGGGAATATTATAACGACATGCAATTGCACTTAGCTCATTTCCGTCACCGCACTATTTCAACATAAATTGGCGAAATAATTCACAATTAGCATGCCTATAAAATTACTCATAATTATACACACCGCGACGCGAGTCTAACCTGGAAATTTTTAACCCAAATTAAGTTAAAGACGATAAATTTCAAATATTGATCTTCGTGTTCTATACGAACCCGCAAAATGTTCGTGTTTGAAACGGCTCTTAGCTCAACAACATGCAAGTGATAAATGTTGTGTGATACCACTTTCATGTGCGGCAAAGCACACTGTTGTAACCTTTCATTTGATAAAACCATAAAAGCTCGTGCTTCCTTGATTTTCCCATGAAAAGCGACGTCATGTCGGGCTGATCAGCAGGTCTTCAATTTGTTACCTCGTTACAGAAAACACTCTTTTCCTCGCAGTAAATGGATGCTAGACAGGAATCAATATCATAGTTATAACGGACCAACCAGGCAGCCCGCATTTTCATTCTGTTTTTCCCGGGTTTTTTTCCCTCGACTGTTTGTGTCCATTCGCTGGACCAGAAATTCTGTGTGGAAATTACAACTGAAATAGTTCAAACTTGATTATCTTCGGGCTGTTTGCAGAGAAAACATGGCCCATTCACTAGAATAATACGTCGACTGCGTAACTGAAAATAACAATACTTTTCTTTGTTTTCAATTCCCATTCGCGTAACACGACTAAAGCAATAAAAAAAAACTCCAGAGCAATTTCCAAGCATCCTGAGATATTACTTCCACCGGCACCGATATTATATTCGGTACTTGTTGAATAGGAAGCTGACAATTACGAGGCGAGCAGCGCGAAAGTTGACTCTCTAGCATCGTGTTGGCTAGGAATTGAAATGCTCGCATCTCGCGCGCCGTAAGACGAGGTTTTTGCGTGCCGGTGCAGAGAGGGTGGGGTTGGCTACAGGGGTAGCTGTCTCCGACGAGGATACAGGAAGATGATATCGGGATGAGCACTGGAGGCGGCAGATAAGAGCTAAGGGTTGGCTGAGACGAGTCCGCTAGCAGCACCGAGCTAGAGCTTGATGGATGTTCGCTTCGGCCCGCCTTGCTGCCTCTTATCACACGGATGACCGGACGAGCCTTATTGCGTGTCACTTCACAATACATCAGCCCAACGGGCGTAAAGTTCCCGACCTCTAGCGACGTCGGCGTCGGCGTCGTGCGTCGTGCGTGGTAGCGTTGGTAGCGGTGCGTGCACGCAACGACATTTTTGCTGGGGCGACGGCGGATACGGCTATGAGTTTGTGTGCACTGAAATACAACAATAAAATACCTCTGAATGTTTTTATGTTGATGGGATTTGTTTAATGTAATGTGTAAAAATTGCACTTTGGTTAAATGTAGCGCTTGTGTGCTATGTTCGAATAAATCGTTGTTGTAAACATTTTATAAGGGAGGTTTTTTTGAATAATTTTGACAATGCTTTTACTGCGTTGCTGTAGGAACGCTTACACATCGGGTACATTATTTTAGTTTTGCAGATTGCATTTCATTTTTATGGTAAACAGTTTCTTGGTTTGTCAACCGAATTTTTGTTCAGCTTTGTATTTGTTTTATGTTTGTGTACATTTGTCTTCGTATGTCGCATGCCGTTCGGAAAAAAAATAGTTTTTTTATAAACGCTGTTTTCTTTTGATGCTTCTATGCGGACAGTTAAATTGTTGGATTCAATCCATTATGAAAAAACACGCATAGAGAGCAGTAATTAGCATAAATTTTCTCCTGGAACGATTATAGACACAAAGGACAAATATTTACTGCATTGGCCTTACAAGAAAAACACTGAAACATTCTTCTAATAACCTGCAATATTTTGCTGTATCACGGAACTATTTCAGAATTTGTAACTATTATTGTATAATGGAAACCACATTGGCCTGGTGCCATGGTAAGGCACAGTTGTTGGAAAGGAAGCCAGTGAAATGGAAATACCATGTTGTAACATTATTGTATTCTTTCTTTCATTTCGATTCATTGCGCCCAACGTTCTGCTTATTCGATTTGTTCCTTACATCTCATGGGGTTGCCTTTCATCCCTTATCGCATATCTGTCTCGTTTATTTCTACAACAACAACAACACATCGCGAACGTCCTACCTTCGCCATTAAAACGTGCCCTCTCTTTTTCGCGATTTGAATTAAAATTCCGAGTCTGCTCTCTGCAATTAATTTTGAAGAAAAAAGAAAAGAACTGAAAACGCGCAAAATGTTAGCTCAAAGACAAACTATTAATTAAATAATCAAGCTAAAAGGACTTTTGGCTTAGAAGTTAGAAGTGTCTGGGGCAGCAGTTAATTATGCCTGTTCTCTTTCAATGCCTGGAACAATCAAACACAGAGCCCATTCTTCTTTCACCAGAAACCGCAATTACAACATGAGATGAACTCACGAGACAATAAACCTCCTCATCAGTAAGAAAGCCATGCTTAAATTCTCCACCAGACCTAATTGATATCACCAATAACTTGTAAGCACCACACGACACCACAGCACACATAACAGGGAACACAGCTCCAATATAGTTGCTGCAATTAAAAGCACTTGAAGATATAACTACCCGCAATAATTCATCGCAGAAGTCTGGGACGCGCGCATCCTTTACAGAAAATCTCAGCTCCCCATGTGGCAAACTTTTGGCAAGAACGGAAGCCATACATAAATTTATGAGCCACTTGTATATATATCTATATACATCGCATTCTACTGACATCCGCTAATGGCTCGCCTTCACTAAAAACCGATTTCGGACCGATTAGAAATACCATCTCCGGCCCAAAACTCCCCTCACTCCTCTTAGGCATCGACGACGCCCGCTATGACGCCGTCGTAGCCACGTCACGACCACCCTCACGCCCAGGAGCCCGTTCTCGCCGGTGTAAACAAGCGCCACCCCCTCGGCCCACCCCCGGCCCACCCCCGGGCCACGCAGAAAACATTGCGAAAAAGTGCGCCACGTCCTATTATACAATCATTTCCGAAATGTTTTCGCGTTACGTAGTAAAACAGTCGGTGCTTTTGGCGAAAGCAAATGGGATATTATTGATCGACGCATGGGTCTCGGTGGGTCTGGAGGGTCGTGTGCTCGACTCCCAGCGCCCCCGTGCGCGCGGGGGCTGCCATTGAGCAAGGTTTCCTGCACCTCGAACCGCGACGCCGACGACGCCGCCGGGGATGACGGCACCTGGGAAGGTCCGAGCATGTTCTGAAAGTGGCCGGCAAATGTTTGCCATTTTTTTTAGCAATTAAAAACACGTGGCAAAACACTTGTTCGACGCCATCATTTGGAATATGTGTGAGTTTTTGCGCTATGTGTCCAATCCTAACAGATAAATGCACGCCTAACTAAATTCTAATTGGCACCAACAAGGTTCCAGTAAGTTGGCATCTAGCAATTAGCTGTAACTCGCTCTCTGGACGTACCAATTTAGTGTCTGCGCCCTTTTGGGCACATTTCTACGGCATACGCTTTGTACATTTAAATGTGGTGTGGCTATATGGACATGGCTAGTCCACGCTGTGAGATGTATGGACCTAGTATCGGGCAACGCGCGGCTTTCTTGCTGCATCCACCCGGACAACCCCGACCCCACGACTCCCACCCCAACGACAGTCTAACCTTCCAGAGAGATTGAAGAAAAGTTTGCCGCGCGACGAATGGATCTCTCTCCTCCTCGCTTGCCGAGGGAAACAAGCCGGTTGCAACGGGATTTCGTCGGGGAGAGAGTGGGATTGGGTGGGGGAGGGGGTAGGTGGGAGTGGGTGGGCAGAGCTGGAGGGCGAGTTGGTGAGACGCGACTCAGTTCCTGGCTTAGGGTCATTTAAACTTGGAGATTATGTTTCCTCGAGTAGAGATCTGATTGTGAATGTCGATCCGCGAGAGAGTTTCGCGATGGAGCTTACAGCTACAATTACACTTGAACATATTACTGCTGGGACGGATTATCGAATCCGAGCACGAGTATGGCACCTGTGACGTTGGTAGCTGGCTTCGTTGGTGAAGTTATAGCGCGTACTGTTCGCGTGCAATGAAACCCATTAAACAAGTAATTAAATCACCCCAAATCCATGTTTATTTAGCATGCGTCTATTACCGTTCGTTAGTCATTTTTGATTGGATATAAAGTTAGATTGTCATACATTCGTCGAGTCTCGTTTCATCCATTGACATAAAAGCATTCTTACTATAGTTCCTGCGTTTATCGTGCAATCATATTACCATCCAATTTCAAATTCACTTCTCATATCTTACCGAGCAGCATTCAGTATTGCAACTTGTAAAGACTCCGAGGACATTCGCGTGGGTTTGTTAAATTATTTCATCAGACAAGTTTGCATAGATCAACTTCAATTTCATTTCAATACTCATTGGAAACTATATGCTAATTTATATAACTTTCAACTCTGAACCAATCAAAAGTTTGGGCTCTTCAATACATCTTCTTGTCGCTGAAAGACTTCACAGCTGAGTGAATTCCCGCCGATGACAAATCGAAGAAACTTTGTATATTTTAAAAATGCTCACTACTTTGGCGACAGCGCGTGGGATCGGGTGTCATTGAGGAAAAACTATCGAGCTCCCTCGAAACGAGTTTCAGGCTATGTTTTGCCGAGCCCTTTCTTCTCTCTTCACTCAATATTGTCCCGGTAACGCGATCCCATGGTGTATATCAAGAGAGTGTCAATTGATAAATTAATAACACCCACATAAAAAGAAGCATGGGCCATCAATTAATAAAAGAGTGACAATGAAGCTGTAGAAAGCTTTCTCCATGCCACGGCTTCCAGCGAGCAACATGGCAATATGTTCGTGTTTTATCACGCTATATCGTCCTTTCGCTCTCTCCCTCTCTCTCTCGCACCCTCCCCCTCCCCATCCACCCCCCAGCATCCCTGACGTCACGTGGTTACGTCGAACCCCCTCGCAGTGTGACGTCATTGGCAGACGTGGTTTCGGGATCTGGGGTAAAATGGGGAGAGAGTTTTTAAATCCTAAATTAAATTTTCCCGACTTGATTGCTTTTTTAACATGAAAATTGAGCGTGGCCTTATTTTCATATGCTGAGTGTTTCACGAACGGCGCGTGTAAGTTGTTCGAAATGATGACTGATGTCCATTCATCATTTCCTCTCCATTTCCATTGCAATTCCGTGTGTTTCATCTTCCCGCTTCGTGGCACCCTTTGTTACCATCGCGATGATTCGCTCTTTTGTCCTTGTGCAGCGGAGGGAAATCTTTTCATTATGTTTACCCTCACTGTTGCATTTTTGTTTTATACGTCAGTGTGTTGATTCTAAATCCTTTCTAACGACGGATTTCTTTCTTTTCGCAGGAATGCCCGGAGGGAGTGGTGCATGAGGACTCCTTTAAGGACGTGTACGCAAAATTCTTCCCGCATGGAAGTAAGTACCATGCGTATTGCGTACCTACCATGAACGCACGCGTACATTCAATGAGCGGGCGAGATTCTTTTATTTCGCTACATGGGGGAAAAAGTGTCACGATTTTTTTCTTTGTTTGTAATGAAAACAAACAGACATACTTAGAGGTCACATATCCTTGCGAAATTTGGCAAGAATGTTCGTGACAGCTAAGTGTGGAGCGGTATAGTTTTTGAGAAAAATTGGGTCGGCTATGTTGTTTTTATGCTCAAAATACTATGCACTTTCAGTTTTTTGGTTGAAGTGCCATGAAGAATTAATACTTTCGAACCAAATTTGTAAAAAGTGGTCTCATCAAGTGGTACACATTTCCCAAGTTACAAGGACGGTTTCATCAACCTCGGCTTAAACCCGGGTTAGGGCTCGCTCATCCTTCAACGTGCTTGCACACGCAGCGTGAGTCTTTACTCATTTGAACGGTAATATGACCTCATTTCGCGGGCGTTAATAAACAACAAAAATTCCGATAAAATTTCGGTTTTATTATCAAAGAAATAAAATGGGCAACTCATAATCCCGGGACGTTGAGGCGCTGAGGAATTTTTCGCCCATAATAATAACATTGATTGAACATCAAAAAGTGAATAACCCTTTAGAGTTTTATGACCTTAGGATGAACAATGCAAATTCTTTATGTGAAAGGTGAACCCTTCAATTTTACACAATTTCTCTTCCACAATAAAAAATCATAAACACGATTTTTCTTACAATAACAAAGATGCGTAAAATTCGCTTTCTGATGCCTCAAACACCGTGCCTGTAAACGTGATGATTTCCAAACTAGCTTTTCCTCTCTGTATCTAGAAGACGCAATACGCAATTCGCATCCAAGGCACAATTGCAACCGCCAGCGAGATAAATTTTATAATGAATTCGTGCAGAAAAATAGGGAAATAGAATCGAAAAGGAGAAAGATTGCACATTAAAAATATACAACTTTTGATTACTCATCTTCCCTAGGGTTCGGTGGTCGAACGTTCCTGCAGCATAGCGTTCGCATTCGCTACTTATTTATGTATGCAAACCATATTGCCACGAATACGAGATGATTCTTTCATATCATGGCCACGCCACCAGTCTTCATATTTTTACTTAAGAGTAGCTACTTGATTAATTTTTGCAGAGCAAGGGCTGATTAAAGATACATGCAAACGTTATGGTTTGCGTCAAAGAGATTTCAGGAATACTTTTACCTGTTTTAAGTTGTAAATTTTACGAAAACATTATCCCGTGAACCATCCTGCTAAAACATTTTTTTTGATTGGTACTTGCGATGAAAACAGAGAAACACTTAGGTCTGCGTTGAGTCCCTTGGCTATACCTGCTTCTCCGGAATGAAAACCAGGAAGTAAATTATTTATTGAACAGAATGTGACTGCTTTAGTGTTTTAACAAATTCATCTCGCCGTTTAATTTCGCTACACGACATTTGATATAGCAGGCATGTTCAATTCATCACTACGACGAGGGAATACTAATTTTAACAATTCTGTGCGAGTACTGTCTAGCAGCTTGCCACCTTCTTGCATCAGAATACCGCTTGTCTACATTTTATTGTTCAGAAAGGTTTGCAAGTTGATTTTTAACATTATTTTAACCCTTCATTGTGAAGTTATTCCTAAGCAGCCCTTGCTCAAGGGCTGTACAAAGTTAAAACATTTATTTAGACACGGGCTTGGCTATATCTAATTGTGATTTGACTCTATAGACGACATAATATTTAGTAGCAACAGCTTACGAAACTTATACTTTACCTCGTCCAATGTTTAATTTCCACTACAACCTATGCTACAATATCGTTTGCAGACATAAGCAGCTGCTTTCACACAAGTGATTGCTTTGTAGATTCCTGCTCACAGCTTCCTGCAATACATTGTTTCAATTTTGCAACGGAGCTACACATTTTCACATTTATAAGGCAAGTAGTTGTATGCAGTCTGTAACACCAGCGTAATACTGGCGAGATTTTATACCTAGTAACCTTTATGTGGATGTAAACCTCGGATACATTGGATAAAACCTTATTGAAGCTTTAGATCATTTTTTCTGAGTTCGGATACATGGCGGCGGAAAAATTTCATACCCTTTCTTTTTACTTTTATTTTTCTCAGAGTTGAGACGCGTAAAATTGAATGCTAAGCCACCTTAAGGACTCAGTCAGGACTCGGAGTCACAGCGATCCGGCAGGTCCTGCGCGTAGCGAGCACGTTGATCCTGGATTCCCGCGGACCACGTAGCGTAGTAAGTGCGCTCCAATTTGAACGCCGAACCTACCCCGCGCTGCAGGCGCCAATCTTCCGCGCTGCCACGGCTAGCGGCGTTCAATCAACCTTCGTTCGCGCTTTCAAGATGGAGCTTTTCGCTTCTATTGCCAGCGCAGATTCATTCACAGCCCAGATGCGTTTCACTGTGCGATGCTGGAGCGTGGTTCGCTTGAGAATATTGGTGATCACAGTTTTCTTTTTAATCATTACAAACCAATACCTTTAATTTTGATCTTAACTTTAAGCTTCTGCCATTTATGAACGTTATCTTTAATAGGTGAGACAATACTTCACATTAACAAAATTATATATTACAAAGTCATGAAATGTAAGTGCAAAGAATGTGAATATGAATATACCAGCACCCTGGAGTCATCTATCATTTGAGGCTACAAAGAAAACAGCAATGTTTTGAGAGAGAGAAAAACCTACGCGTCGTATCACAAAATAAAAGTCCTCGAGAGAAAATACTGACTCAGCACACCCTTTTCTGTAGCATTGGGGTGAAATAAACCCTGTGATCCGCGCTGTCTGTTTTATACATTCAACTTCCCCGCAAGTGTCAGGTCATGGTCAGATCTGGACCAATCAAAGACGGGGCCAAGTTTCATAGGCATTTTTTGAAACTCATTGTTGATATCCGCTAAAAAAAGTTTGCAGAAACGATTAATAAATTAGCGTTAGAGCAATTTGTATTAAATTACATCCAAATCCTATAAAAAACATATCTGGACACGTTCATTTGACACTATCATTATAATCAAATCATAGAAATCATGCATACACAAAAATTTTACCATCCACCATGATTGGCTAACACATATGTTGTATCCCATGCTCACAATTTCTTTGATTTCTGTCAAATTCCAGGAACAATCCCGACGATTTGCAATTAGTCACATGTTTATTTCCACCACTAATTATCGGCAGCAGCAAATGCCAGAGTTCCCATGGCAATTGAAAGCATGGCCAACAATTTAGATTGTGGGGTTGGTAGGTAGACCTACACGTATCGAAACGCCCCATGCCAGACATGTTTGCCCACACTCTCTGCGGCGTGTCGTGATGCGTCAGCTTAACGCTAGACCTGATTTGCTGAATAAACTGATTGCAATTCGCTAACTACGCCGTCACGCTTCATCTAATTGGAGTGCCATTAAAAGAAAATTCGCTGGCAGGGTCGAAATAGCCAACCTGTAAAATATTTTAAATAATGCACACGATAGATAACCTGAACGATGATTGATGCATATCTCAACTGAGTTCGTTGAAATGATATGAATTTTGAGACCATGTGATTTAAACTTCCGGACAAATGCACACGGTCGTGCTTGCGGTCAGCAAAACGTCTGTATATACAACTCGGTTAATGGGTCAAAGCAGATTCTAAATGTCACCGAGCTCTCGCATTTTATCGCGTCGATAAATTCCCGGCAATAGTCTGGCGAATCGGAGCAAGTTCGAGACGTAATACACTTCTGCTCTTGCGGGATGTTTTTGTTGTTGTTTAGGGGATGTTCTAGATCGAGTGCAGCCCGCCGCTCGCGGCTCGTAGGAGCATATCATTGTATTAATTCACTAGTGGACGTGAGTTACGGCCGCGCACGATGTGTTGTTATCTTGGGAAACAAGTGTCGCGTCAGATTCTTTGTGGGCCGAGCACATCGCCCCCGAGAGCTGGACCGGCTCCAATCAGATGCGTAATAAACATCATTAACGTGCTCGCCTGGAATAAACCAGTCGCGAGAACTATTCCTTGCATTTTCACTGGGGTAATTTGCATTAAATTAAATCTCTTTGCCGTGCGCCGTGCCACCAGAGATATTTGCCAGTTACATAAATTTCCAGGGACTTAATAATCCATGCGTTCTCGTGCACTTATGGAGAAAATTCAATCACATCCAGAAAGTTTTTTTATTTTTATTCTTAACCTCCCCACCCACTTCCCAATACTTGATAACTTCAAGATAACTCTTCAATGCTTTACGTGCCAACATAAAAAGAAAATGACAAAGTCACCTTCATTTGATAGATAACTTAACTCTTACAACAAGGAGGTTATTTGTCTGGTCTCCTCTCAAACTGTTCGCATGGCAACATTTCTTTCTACCATACATGATTTATCCAGGAGAGGGTTAATTTACTAAGTGCACGCCATATAGGTATCGGCAATCACTCAGTAGAGGTCTGCAATCAACCATCCAGAGCCGCATCGAGAGGTTGCAGGGTAGATATACGTCCTTTAGGGTGGAGTCGTTCTCGTTCAAGATTGGGAGGCACCGTGGCTCAGCCAATATTTCGCTCCTCTGTGGGATTGGTTATTTTTTATTGACATCCGACCATATCACTCTACAATTAAAATGAGCTGTCGTGCCAGCCAAATATACAAACATGAAAAAAGCACCGACATCAATTATACAGGATAACGACTGTCTGTTTGTGTTTCCGTTGTTAAGTGCACCATCTATCATTATTAAATGAATTGGTGGTGTAGCTCAATTAGTTCACGACAAATTATTTTTACCCGCGTAATTCGGGGAACACATTTAATATTTGTGTCTTCGAGCCATCCTTCATTCGCGAACGCTAACTCGGCGTCCAGGACACAAGTGTATGTTTGCAGCGAGCTAGATTCCAGGGGAATGTCATGATTCTCATTTTTGCGGTCGCTTGATTTATCGTGTAGTCCCTTCATTTCCTCGGTGTGCACAAGACGAAGAATAATATTTATGCGGTAAGACACACGAATGCAATTGCGAGATTAAATTGGCTGATATGGAAAAGCGGCGCGCTGGCTGGGGAAGCAATACGGTTTAGCATTCGTACGGTCACAAAGCCAAGCTGTGGTGTAAACTGCACGGGTCCCTGTGCTTGAGAGCTGTCCTAGCCAGAGAGTGGCCGATTTGGCGTTGCGTTGGGACCCAAGGAGTGTCACGTTGCCTGCTTATACCATGGAGAGACGCACTCATGTTTCCTATTACAGTACAGCTTTCTGATGAGACCAGAATTTTATAATAATTCTCATTTTAACTGATAATTTATCATGGATTACTTAGTTCTTCGTCTCACGATCCTTGAAAACAAAACGTCATATTATTCGTACATAAAAGCTTCTTATCGTGGTCCATAACAGTGTTAGTCCATCAGGAGTCGAACATGGTTACCATGCGTAACTGGCTACAGCTTCCTAGCTACCTGATCACACGATCACTGCAGTAAAAATGCATGCCAGCCAGACTTGACCCGTGGTAACAGATTTTTCTCTAGCTTACAATCTCCCTAATATCACAATCTGGACAATCTGGAGAGTAAAATTCGTACAAATAACCATAGAAATCGTGTATCGGACTGCTGAACGTCAGTCTCGACCCTTCGACCCTATGGCGTGCCAGTCAGGCTGCCGAGTTGGCCTCTCTCCAAGCAACGCTGCCCTCTCCTGGCCCCGGCTCATTGCTGGTCCAGCCACAGCGGCCGCTAAGTGGATGAGCGAAGAAAAATACGCGCGCCGGCCGCCAGAGATCCGCCGCTAGCCGCGAGCAGCGAGCAGCGAGCAGCGAGCCGCGGCCGGGCAAAAACAGACTTAGAAAGTGTCATAAAGTTAGATTACACAATAATATCGCCCGCCCTTCTATTATAACATTATCAAAACAGAAGTTGTCACGGCGGTCTTGTGGCGAACGTTGTCAAAGTTTATAGTGTCCGCTTGGCTTGTGTTTTTTTTTCTGATGGAACATGTTATGTGCGAGCTCTTTTTAATACGGCTCGGAACTGAACGAAAATCCTCAGATTAGCATCAGAAAGAGTTGTGTTTCGTTGCATTGGGAGGGTAGTGTTTCGCTTGGCTGTGTCCAGGCGGGGTTACTTCCAGGGCTTGGAAGCGAAGAGGGTGTGGATTTTGGAGGGGCCGGCTGGGTCAGGGTTGTTTCGCACCGAACTTTATTGGCGCCGAGGCGGCGTCCTCGCTTCCAGGTTAAGTTTTATCGAAATGGTGGGCAAAGAAATTTTCTGTACCACTGCGAAACTCTTGCATTATCACAAATCACAAAATGCAGGCAAAAGGGAGAGCCAGATATTTATCAGAAAATGGGGCAGCCATAGATAGAGGCGTGCTGCGCGAATATATGTCGTTTTCACGCGTTGATGTTGTTTAGGTTAGGTGCTTGGGGGTTGGGGAAGGAGGGGGGGGGGAGAAAAGTGTAGGACTGGAATAGAATACCGTGAAGAGAGTTTGCAATGAAAGACCTCTCTTGGCTGACAATGACTGTGGATTTTTTGATTTCCATACACTGAAATTTTTGGACGGGTCAAACAGTGGCCCACCGAAAGACTAACATGGGTCCATACGCTACATGGAGAGAGAGCACACAACAATTTGACCTTTGCTTTCCCTATCAATGGCAAAAATGTACGTGTTAAGTGTTCGTTTCGTTTAGTCGGCATTGCGTGCCTTGTGGTATTCGATGGAGGTGCCGGGTCGAGCGATATCTCATACAGATAAGATCTCATCTCATTCCCGTGCCACACCTGTTCGAGTAGCTTAGAGTTCGACAAGAACCGGCCACTTGATTTAGCTGGATAAATAGAATAGAGGTTGGATCATATCAAAGTGGAAGAAACAAAGCCTTCCAAGAAACCCGGGAAGAAGGAAAGAAAAACTAGCAAAGTATGCCGAAAGTTCTTCCCCCATACGATAAGAAAGTTCGCCTGTTCGAACTTTTAGATTTATAGACCGCGATGTTGATAGCGATTAAAGTTTGAGTTATTTCCTCAGAGAATGTGCGGGAAATTTTATTCAGATTACTATCAAATTGAGGTCGTTGTGTAAGAGGAAAATAAAAATGGATGAAAATGTTTGCGAGCCGTGATGTATGAAACGCAACTTTGCTGACGCTCCGTTTGTTGGTGTGTGTTTCAGATTCCAGTCTGTACGCACATTACGTCTTCAAGGCATTCGACGTGAATAGCAACGGCGCCATCAGCTTCAGGGTGAGAAGACAAATTACTCGCCAATTTTAACCTCCCTTTACTTTCCCGCTCGCCTCCGGGTGATTTAAGCCCGTACTTGGAGATGGAACAGCTATCGAACTGCTTTATACCCAGCCTACCAAACGAGCTTAAATAATAGCAGAGTGTGGTGACTGGCAGCGAACTTAAATACTTAAACACAAGAGTTTCCCGACCTCTTGTCTTAGATCTCTTTCCATTTTTCTTAATTGGTGACAGACTCGGTGTTCGGTCTCGGTGTTAGCACTTTTCCAATACTTATTTGAGTGACTTGTGACGTGAGAAATGAGTAACTTTTCTCTGGATTCTTTAGAGAGAATTTCCCCCCACACATATTTGGGCAAGTGTGAAATGAACAAAACATGAATTCCGAATATTTTGAGCGATTTGACCTCAGGTAAGATGTCTTTTGACCACCATGACACCAGTTGACCAACAGAACTTGACAGTATCTATACTCCACCTGGCATTACTGCTTACAGACTGACCACCCGGGCTTTATTGACCACCAGGACGTACTGGGGACACTCTTATTCACCATTTTCCACCAGAAGTAACCTACTGGAGAAGGACTTACTAGCGACACGCTGTTGCCCACCTGGACTTACTGCAGGCATTCAGAATTCACTCAAAGCACTCGTTCGGCCGCAGAACCTACTGGAGACAATCTGAACTTATTGTGTAACTTAGTGTATTGTAACACTCTATAACACTTTAGGCCCACCAAGGCCTACTCGTGACTTACTGTGGACACTCTATATGCCCATCAGGACCTCCTAGTAACTTAAGGGTAACACTATTGCCCACCAGGATGTAATGAAGACAAGCAGGACTTACTCCAAACTCTGTTTTGCCCAGCTAGGCCTACTGACTTGCTGTGACTTGCTGTGCCCACCTTCTGGCGAGAGTAACACTGTATTGGCCATCAGGACCTCCTGGTGACGCTGTCGACGCTGCTGCGTGGCTCGATCTACGAGCAGCTGCGCTGGACTTTCAAGCTGTACGACATCAACGGCGACGGCTGCATCACGCGGTCCGAGCTCGGCGAGATCGTGTTGGCGATCCACGAGCTGATGGGTCGTCGACCGCACCAGGTCGAGGAGGACCGCAAAGCGCGGGAGCAGGTCGACCGCGTCTTCAAGAAGCTAGATCTCAATCAAGATGGCGTCATCACCATTGAGGAGTTCATCGAATCGTGCCTCAAGGTGGGTGAGATGTGAAAGGGATTTCCGGTCGAGTATTTTTGGCTAGTGCTGTTCGGCTTGGAGGAGTTCCTACCTTCTTAAGTCTCGTGTCTTTTAGTAATCTTAGCACGTTTTTAATCTTAGCAAGATTTGAATTAAAATGAGGAGTTCCTGTTCGCGGGAGCTACATTGTCTGAGTTCGAGCAAGGGTCCAGTCAAGGGACCGGGACAAGAGACAAGGGACAAGGACAAGGGATCGAGCTTGAGATTTCTAGCTTATTTGCTCTCAGGTGAAGGGAGTAGACGTGTCGATCCGTGGAAACCGCCAGCGAATGTATCATTTTGATATTGATCATTTTGAATAATGATCGTGTGAGACGCTAGTTCAACAGTGTCTTTGACAAAGACAATTGAGTGTTATATGCAGGAGCTAGCCTCAATTCATGGCACGTTTCCTGCTGTGTAAGCCCATTGACCGCAAAGATACACGATTTGCTTGATATTTTAGTATATTTTAAGATAAATACCAAAATATGGTGTATAGTAAAGATGTGGCTAGTTTACACGGTATCATGATTTTTGTAGAAAACCTAGAAATATTTGACCGAAATCTGGCTTGTCAGAGATAGCCAAGCCCAAAGACTTGTGCATGACCATTACAGCCCAGTCTCTTTAACAGAAATTATAATATCCGGACTCACTTTCCATAAGACTTACAAACAAAACAAATACTCACATCGGCAACACAAAATCTATGTCATTGCCCCCGGCCAAAGACATACCTAGCGACCCTGGTTCTCCCCAGTGTCGGGGTAAAAGACAAACTCTACAAGGGTTTTAATCTCAGTCAAACCATGGGTCAAACGATCGCAGGTGAAAAGTATTCCTCCACACAAGCCAGGCGGTAGAGAAGCGAGACTTGATCACACCGGTCACAATATTGAATTGCGACTGGATTTTCGCGTAAGCTGGCTTATGTTTGCCTGCGCGGTCATCGCACTCGGATGGGAGGTTTTTCAGTTGACCGTGAATCTGATGACATGTCGCGCTGATGGATTTTTTTGCGGTGTTTGGGTCAGCAGGTGAATATCCCACGAGAGTTACTTCAGAGTCTTGTAGGTCTTGTGAGTGTGTACGCCTCGCACATTTATACAATAAACACGCCTGCCGGTCCTGATGTATCCTTTGTGATTTTTGGAGCGTTTTTTTTGTCTAAAAACTCGGAAATACACGCTAAAGGTTGTACGTGTAACGTCGGTGTGACGTCGGTGTGGCGTCGGTGTGACGTCGGTGTGACGTCGGTGTGACGTCGGTGTGGCGTGGGAATTTTATACTACTACAATTGCCTCTCTGCTGTAGCAGAGAGCAGGATGGATTCCGATTTTCATGATTCAGTAATCATTTTGGAAATAGTTACAGAAATTTAGAACTAACGGCAGGCGCAATATAATAGCGTACTAAACCCATAGATTTAACCAACATCGTTTATGGCGTTTGGTCCCTAGAGCGCAAACAAACAAACATAAAATCATTCGAGATTTTTTTAACGGGGGCCGGGGGGTCGAATTGAAGATTCGCTTCACTCGCTTCGCTCGCCACCCTTACCAATTACATCAACCTACATAATGGTGATGCAAAGTTTCGCTAAATAAAGCTGCCATTTCCCTGCTTTGGTCGAAACTCATTTTCAAAATCTACCATTTTAAATTACAATGCATTGCTTGCCGTGAAATCTGTTATTTTTAACGTTATGTTTGTATGTGATTTATGTGATTGGACGTGGGCTATGCAGATTAGTTTTCTTAACGAGATATGTTGTTTGACGACGAATCGCACCGCAGGGCCATTGCTTGGTGCTATACCTAATTACCCATCTCACTTCTGGTGTGAACTTGGCCAACAGCACGATGCACATTAAATCACACTTTTTTTTGCTAGGTACATGAGAGATTTCATGACGCTAATGTAGCTCCCGCACTGTTTTTACTAGATTAAACGATATTTTTCCATTAATTATTCCCCTCGTAGAAGCTGCCTTGCGAAGGTTACTTTAACGCCGGGGTCTTTGCAAAATATTGTCTTAACAATAATTTGTCTAATTAAGCCTGCGATAACAGTTAAGGAGCTTTAAAAGTTTGTCTAGAACAGAGCCTAGAGCCCTGACTCACTCTCGCTATCTCTCTTTCTCTCCTCTCCCTCTTTCTCTCTCTCTTAAATGTTGAGTCACCTTTTAAATTTCTCAAATATTTGCACGCATAAAGTGTTGAATGTAGGCTTAAAGTGACTTAAGTTTTCGGATGTGTTTATGGTAAATAATAAAAGATTAATATTCGAAGATATTTCATCGCCACTATAGATAAATGGCTCAACTATATTGCCGTCATAGGGAAGTGGGAGATGAACTTAGCCAACTTGGCCACTCGGTTGTTGTAGCCATGATATCTCGCCTGTCTGCCAATCAGGACCGAGGTCACTCTTCAAGGTCACGTGTGCTACATCTGATTGGTCAGTGCCATGACCCGCGCAAACACTATAATATTCATCGATCTATTTTGGGCACCTGCGAAACTGAAGACCCATCTAGTCACAAACTATTTTCTTCCAAACTCTTTGAAATCGCTAGCAGAGAATCTCTTGCCAAGGCGGTCAATGAAGATATCTTGGAACCAATTTAATTCGATGGCTTACGACAATGACAGCGACATTTATACATTTTCAATTTAATATTAGCTTCCACACGTATAATTGCTGCTCCAATCGAAGCCAACTCCAATTGTGTGCCATAAAAACAGAACATCTCTCGGCGTCGAAGACATTTACCTCTCAACATTCACCATCCAGTTATCTCCGTGAATATGCCGTCTTGTTTGCCGAACAATCGAGGAGCCTGTGAATAACATTTCTACACCAGAACCTACCCCTCGGCTGTCAGCCAACACAATCCAGCCACCCCCTCACACAGTAATGCTCGCAACGCGCCATATGATTGGTCTTGAATCATTCAGATCTACGTTTGCAAATGAAACAGCTGATGCTAGCCATCTCAATTAGCGATTAGGCTGCTCCACTTGACTAATGAAGTCAATTAACAAAGGCAATCCCAGTGAATTATGGGGTGGGAATATATTATCTGACGTGTCACGGCGTATTGTGGACTTTGAAGTAATATGATTGCCGATCGGCTTGTTTAATAACTACGTTTATTTGCGAATAAATCAAATTCTAGGACGGCATGTGCTAATCTAATCTAACGTGGATAAACGCATCACACGTGATTGTACCGAAGGGGTTAATGATAACTGAGCGGCTAAATATTTACACAGCTATCAAGTGCGTTATGGGTTTAGATTGATCGCACCTCGTGCATTAGTTTAGCGTGTCGGAGGGTGCTAATTTTAGACGAGCAAATTTGTAATTACAGGTGGGTGAGTCGGACGTCGATTTTGCACAGATTTCAATGGAATTTTGTTGCTATGCTAAATGCAGTGCAGAGTTAAAAATAGGGTCGGGATAGCTGGGTAATAGGGATGTTGGTGAAAGCATATACCAATACAGCGAGATGCGGTTCGCCGTTGTTTGTATTTGCGTGCATATTGATTATTGGTATTTAGTGACGTCCTGTAGTTTATTATACATTCAGAATGCGATGATTCTCTGATCTGGAAAATTAGTTTTGATAAATTATTAATGAATTAATGTACTTTGGCTGTCAGTAGCACGATGCTGCAGTTGTAATGGACATTTTAAAGTTAAATTTATGATTTATATGTGCAATGCATTAGCGTATACCAAAAGAAGGTGGAGTAAAGCAGATAACAAATCCGACACTTATTTTCCTTTGCAAAAATATGTTTTGAACGTAAGGCAAGGAGGAAATAAAAGTCGAAGGCTCACGATAGAGGCTCGGAATTCCGCTGGGGCTTGCCTTGAGTGACCTCCTCTACACCCTGACAAGACAGGTCGGCGTCGACCGTAGCACGCCGTCGTGAGCTCCAAACTAAACTAATACATTAAAAACAAAAAAGCCACGCATATAACTTTACCATACGTCCTTCCCAAGTTTCTTACGGACTTTAAGACTCGAGGGCAGAAGATGCGCGTGTTTACGGAGTGTAGTCGACGTCTTACCCTCAATTTCACGTGGTGCCTGCCAAGAGGGTGGCTGAGCGCACGGAAAAATCTCCTATTCTCCTTCATGTGTGAGTGTCAAATGTAGATAAATTTCACTTGCGCTCCGCCGTACGGCTGAAAAACAGCTTGCAAACTGGATAAAAGCTCTGGGACACTGAAAAGTTACTCATAGGATGGCCAAGTCTCCGAGCAGGAATCATTCCCGATTTCACAAAGGGAGAAAACAGTCTTTTTATACGAGGATGAAAAGTTCACTTTATATAATATAAGTGACATATGTGTCGAAGATCGCACTTTTCCCGGCCATCCTTGCTTTTCGCCGGTCGATTTGTGCAACGAGCTTTTCCCCAGTGTCGTCGCTAGACTTTCTCGTGGACTTTTCTTTCATCTTGCTGGATCCGCACCGTGGGGAAAACGTTGCTATTAATCAAACGGGAAATAACAAATAACAACATTTCTCACGGACTATCCGCACCCAATCAAACCTCTACACGGCCACACATTGCAACCGCGTGCTGGGAAACTCGCGGGAAAGCGGCCAGTTTCCAATCGGGTTCCCGGAAATTCGGAGCACGTAGTTCAAGTGGTGAAATTATATTGGCTCGGATCTACGAAGAAGATGATCTCTACGGCAATTTCAGTGTCTGAGTTATATCTCGATTCGATCTGCCAATTAGTCATGTGTCTTGATATCGAGAAAGAGGTTCCCGAATCAACACGATGAAATACGAGGGCCATCAATACATAATAACTGATTGATCGGTGAAATCCAAGTGATACTCACACTGATTACATGCATTTTGGACAAGTATTTCACTCTGGTCTATATATAGTGGACGCTTTATAGTTTATATCAATTTCCCCAATTTCTTAACGGAGCATGCTTTACGGCCTGCGCTTCAGAGTTCAGATCCATTCGTACTGTTCCGGGTCCATTACCCATCATCTTCATCAACTTTATCCACAACTTCATTACTTCCCACAGCCTCAACGACATTGCTGATGACACCACAAGACGTTAAACCACCCGTAAAAAATAAAACCACGCCTTAAAGAAATTCTCTTGCACACATTTTATAATATTTTTCGGCGAACAACCCCCACATCCGCCATACATAACGGCATGCAGTAAATTTGCAGCGACGTTAAGAAAGATATTACATGACTTTCTTATTTGATCTCGTGTCTCCATAATGTCAGCGTGGCACATGCATCATCCCCACACGCTAAGCCTTACTACAGGTGTCCATTCTAGAGAAGCAGTCGACTGGAACCGTGTTACTAGCATGTCATGTTAGCATTGATGTTGAAACCATCCGTCTTCATCGCGGTCCGAATCGAAATTGCCCATTGAGCTCCCAGGCGAGTACGAACTGATTCCCTTATTATACATATCCGGGAATTGGGGTGTCGTGTCGTATGGTAATAGACAACATTGTTCGTAGGCCTGACGTGGTAGGCCGGACGTGGTAGGTATATAGGATGGTAGGGGCCTTGATTTCCATATCGTCATCAGTGGCGACCCGATCATGATAATTCTGAGGCCAAAGCCCTGGTAGAAATTAGATGGCTGGAATTGTGATGGAGCTTCTAACATTGGTGACCGAGACAATTTATAACGGACGTGGGTCATACATAACCGTCATTTTATAATCATCATGTTTATGGATCGTTTCCGTCATCGCTGGTCACAGCAACAATTCTACCAAGTTTCAGAAACGCACTGGCAATGATTATCCATCTCGCAGTTCGCCCTTTCATCAGTTCAAATCAAAGCTCTCGCGATTTGCAGAGCCACCCAAACCCTAAGCCCCCCTATAGACTCATGAATAGACAAAATATTCACATCACGGAAATTTCAGTTCACTATTTTATATGAGACATGCTTCGAGTCGCTCGCGCAAGCTGTTTGAGAAACTTTTCAGTTCGAATATCAGAAACTTAATACAGAAATATTGGGTTTTGCGTGTGAAGAAGATTAGTTTGCGGTGTAGCGAGCGTGCAAGCGTGCGCGCGTGCGTTCAAGAAGACGGAAACACGACACTGGCTTTGCTTTAATGAGGCTGCTGTATCAATGTACGATCTACGCGCCTCGCTGTTGTTCGATGCTAGCGATGCGTGTTCGTCGGAGAGATGGAGATTGGATGGATAAATTCCTTGCTTCCGAGTCCGCGGTATAAGCGGAAGAAAACGGGCAACGTTTTAGCGAATAAACTCTATACCGCATCAAGTATTCATGCTTTGGGAATCGTCTGTTGTAACTGAATCCCAGGGTGAGATGTGCATGTATTTTGTTCGTGGAAACTTGTGACATTCGGGACTGGAGCAGTCGTTGTTTCCGAAAGAGCCAAATCCAAAATGTTGTTACATAATGAATCGTAGGATTAGTTTTGAATGAGAGTCAGACTTCTCGTTTCTAACGAGATGATGAACACAAGTTTAGCAATTAGCATTTTAATGTTTACGTCGTTTGCGATGCTTCATCCCCAAAAGCTTCGCGATCGTTTTGCGATCAAGCTCTGTTCGGATTATTCGCAATCTGCGCACTGCACTAGCAATCTTTTTCCCTGATATTCCACGCTTTGCCGACGAGCGTTTTATTTTAGCCCTACACGTTTGCACAGCAGAGCGAACACCCCCAGTAGACATCCCTCCCAGGGCTGGTAATAAAACTTCACTCGTATGTAGTATCAAACTGAAAGGTTTTATGCCACTTTCCACACTGTTCAGAAAACGTTTAGACAAACTTTCAACGCTTAAAAAAGAACCCTAGCCACGCACTTCGCCTACCACCAACCCCTATTTCACGTAGACATACCTAATAGTAAATTCAAATTGTTATACTGTCGAAAGCTCACAGACGTCTCATTTCTCGCTAACGGAAGGTTATGATCCCGCGTTCTCGCATCGAGTCGTCGCCTATTGCCGACTTGTCGCGTTGTCATCCGGCTCCTCTGGGTGCCATTAGAAGGCTCGCCGCTTTTCACGCCGTGCGGTCCCTGGAAAATGTTTTACCTCTCTCTCTCACACACATGCACTATCTCTCTCCCTCTGCCGAATAAAAGCTCGATTGGGAGTGTGTGGGCGTTAGGCTGGGGAAGGAGCAAGAAACTCGTGCATTTCACGGACCAGATCTGCATGACTTATGCACTCGACTCGGCTCATGAATGTATCAGTAGCTTATCTCTCGAAGACTCGCAGGGAAGATCTTGAAACTCTTCGCCGGCACGCAAGAAAATTGCATTTGACTTCGCCCGCCGAGTAAGTGTAACTGGGTCTAGCAGCCAGCGAGCTCTGCGCGGAATAGCAGGCCAGTTCTATATTCATGAATAGCGACCGACGAGGTCTTTTAGCCAAATATTGTTTCAAGTTCATCCTGACGGTTGAACCGCGTGACTGGTTGATAAAATACCCTTGTAAATCAAGCCAGCGCTTCTCGGGTGAATTCGCTGGCTCTATTATTAGCATCTGGTCGTCGCATTGTGCTAATGCTAGACTTTCGCAATGTAGTCATATTCATTTGGGACATTTAATTTCCATTAAAAGAACGTTGACATTTCAGTGCAGTGAATAAAGTACCTATGCCATACGATGTGTTTATTTTATAGTCATCTCACCGCTAAGGTCCCACCGCGATACGATATTATCTGCAAGAAAATTCACACTCCACTACCCAAATCTCGCTTCTGGCTTTCCCTTTCAAACCTCGTCATTGCTTTCAACAAAAAAATCATTCCTCGGCTTTCAAATATGACGTGACTCGTAACACAAGATCATGACATTTTTTTTTTTTCTACCCACTACCTTCAAACGAAATTAATTGTCCGCTATAGCGAGCTGCAAAATATCCCCCGTAGCCATCTTCACACACTCTAAACCATTTCCAAGCCCTTGGCTACCCTTCCACGACTCATTAAGACTCCTCGAAACACCACCCACCGCCCACCTAGCACCCTCGTGCAACTATTTTTCTAATATTGATGTAACGCGACGCGTATATAGGATGCTGAAGGGGTGTGTACTAGACGCCCGGTGAACGCTTTCTCTAGTGCAGGGGTGGCATGTTGGTCGCACTCGCGCCGGCAACGGGCTTGATGGGGGTTGTAAGCGCTATTGTTTTCCCAGGCCAGGCCGGTGCTCTGCTCGGGAAACAATGAGTGGCCGCTTCACTGTGTTATATGCTCGCGGTCTCGAGTCTCGTGCATAGAGAGCGTGTCAGCTTTGTCTAGCTGACTGGCTGGGTTCTGGCGGGGTAACTACGACGCTCGTCGATAGAATACTGGATAGGAGATTGACTCGACGGCAATGGGCTACTGTAGAAAAGTGTTTCACAGTCAATTACGGTGGTGGGATCAATTTCTTCCTGTGTGGACCATATGCGTTCTAGCCTCTGAAGCCTATGGAGTTTGTTGGCCTTGGAGAAGCGATAAAAATGTATTTCTTAATACATTTACGAGTTCAGATTTTTTAATCGGAATAAGCTAATAAACAAAAATTTAGGTGTTGGTAGGGATTTACATATTATGTTTCGTTTTCAATTAATAAAGGCTGCAAGCAATTAAAACAAAAACTTTATGCACTCTTTGTAGCGAGGCATGACGCACCATAAAATATCCGATATTTCAAGGGCTGACAACTTAAAATTAAGGCGGGAATTCAATTAACCGGCTTAAAAACTTTAAGTAACCGGACGTATTTAGTAAAATTTCTGCATTTATAGGTCCCAAATCCCAATTATAGGTCAAGCAATTAAAACGCGTTGTGAAAACAGTGGCATGTCTGTTTTTTCACCGCCAAAACAAAAAGATATCAATTTGGAAGCTCCAGACGATTTTTCGGTCACAAGCTTTTCTGGCGATGGTACTCATCCCAGCAAATGGAGTGTATTTGGAAAACAGGATTTCACCACTGGGACGAGCTTAACTACCTGGAAGTTGTCTATTTCAAGTCTAGACATTGAAGTTTTGCCACTGCAATCTCTATGCTCCCGTCATTCACGGGACGCTATATGCTTCTCGCAGCGTCCCTATCTCCCGTCTCTTTTCCTCCCGACTCCCGACTGGTCCGTGGTCCAGTTCAGTTGCCGCTGCCGCCAGTGTAACGAGCTGCGGCCAGGTGGTTAAATGGAGCACTAATAATTCATTGAGCTCGCGGACTCTCTGGCTGTGTTGTGATTTACTTGCGAGAGTTTTGGATATGAATTGTGGGGTTTATAAATAGAGGTCATGGGTGTTGTAATAAACTAATATTTTGTATGATTTATTTTTTTCGTGAACATCGTCCCTAATTTCTGTTTTGTAAAGTCGTATTTCATCGTATGAATCGTGGCTGGAAGCGCTGTGAGCAGTCTCATTTTTTTCTTGTTAATATTTCGATATTTACATCCAGCGCGAGTGGTGTATACATTTGGAAACGGTATTTTCCGGTGTGATCACTTAAGCTTGAAGGGCAGTATATTATTTTGTGGTAACAGAATACGAATTCTCCCGTTATTGCCGACTGAAATTAAATACACATCGCAAATATTTTCGTTACAAATAAAAGTGTCTTTCCGATCGGACTTAAATTTTCAATTTAAATCTAACACAGCGATAGTTTGTAAGTCAGAGCATTCAGTTGTGCACCCACACTCTCGCATTAACTATCACAAATTACTCTCGCTAAAATTTACTACGAGAGATTTAATAGGAAAGTGCATGCATCCATAGAAAGCCTCGTTAACTTTAATCGCCTACTTTTACCATGGTTTAACTGCTTTAATATTCCCAGCTAATATATTTAAAGCCCACACATACTTTCTCCTCGCGTGCTAATGGAAAATTTCGGTCGCCATTTCATAGGAAAAGTGTGGCGTGAAATGCATGGTTTACCCGCCGAGCGCAACCATTGCTACACAGCCAGCTGCCTTTGCTTGCATCGAGTTTTTGTTTGCCCACATTAATTGCCTAGCAAACTTGTCGGAAGTTTCCAGTTTGCTGAGTGAGTGCACTTAACTTGCTTGTTACGTCATTGAATGTGTGTCAGGCAGCGTGCAGAGTTTCATGCTTTCTTCGAGACCTGGCGTGATCGCCTTATCTCGACTATCATTCCACAAACGTGCTCATCACTTTGTAATAAGAACATTATGAAAGAACGTACCGCCGCTACGGCAGTGACCCGCGAACAAGAATATTATCATGCTTGTAAAGTTAAGGCGGCTCTTATCGACAGAACGCCGCCTAGCAAAAACAAAAAACGTTTTTTTTTTGGTTGTTTTAACGAGAAGCGCAGAAAGTTTTGAAAAATACTGAAATCACGTCTCACAGGTCAAAGCACAAGCTAAGACCTTTTTTATTTTTCGTGTACGAAACATTTTTGTCGGGACCAACAATTTATGTTTTGCAAACAATTTTTGCATATTATAATATTCCATCGCGGGCAGTTGCATTCTACCGGGACGACTGAATTCGACTTGGCCAATATGAAAAGGCCAGTTTCGTATAACCTTAGGGACATTTTCGGAAATTACTTCGTGTTTTTTTCTTCTTATTGTCTTCTTTTATTGCTGGAAAGTTGGAACTTTGCTTCGAATAGAACCAACATATTCTATTCCCCTCTTTTAGCTACCTACTTCTAACGGCCGTAGCTAACCTACTTCTAACGGCCGTACGAAATTTAATCCTCAAAAGGCTCGCCATAGTACGTATACGTGGTACACAATTCCCGATATTAACGGCTGAATGCAACGGAACCCTGCAAAATATCAAAATCGATAACATTTTCACCGAATATGTTGGCTCTCTCTGATGCCTTTACGTTTCAAGTTCTAACAAATGTTTAAAAAATTCCAAAAGTATAGGCTCTAATATATTCATTCATCGTTTGATTTCGTTTGAATCAATTGAGCAAAAAAGCGCGCAAAGGCTGTGCTCTGAACATCCCTTCAGCTCACCTCTGCTGCAACCTGCCCTTAAGTTGGCCCATAAATTCACTTCGACTAACACCCCAGTGAAATACGGCACTCCGTTTATAACGCCAGCATGGAAATGCACACTAACTATTGTCAGTATTACACATATTAAATTACCATTCGTGGCCGCATGCCAAATGAATACGTAATTTGCATGAAGCCTTTTTCAGTGGGGACATGCTATTTCTTCGTATTGTAGAGTAACGCCTAGCATTATTATTGGGACTGATGGAATAGGGTACACCCCATGAATGCAATGAGATGCATACATTAAACTACTCTCCCGTCTTCGCTGCGTTTTCTCTGCCAAGTTACAGAGCTCGCCTATAAAGAGTGAGCTTCGAGCATGAGAAACGCCATCTCCGAGTCTCCCAATCTCCACAGAGATATTTCACAAAAATTATCTCCGTGGTCTAGCGACGCAGTGATACGCAAAATTTTGACACTTTGTGTAGTTTATTGGAGCATTAATAATATTTTCTTATGACTTGTCGTATCAGATATAAGCCTGGAAAACAGTCGTAGCATTTCCGGAGAAAGCTTAAAAGAAACATGCTTTATTTTCTTCGCGCTCGACTTGAATAAATCAAATGATCTGCTTTTTTATTTGCGGAAAATTGATATCAAAGGGAATTTTCTTTGCCATTGTTCGGGTAAAATGCCCCGATAACTTATATTGGCGAACCATTTAAGCAAGTGCCGATGGCAGTACGTAAGGTATAGTACTGCGTAAACTTGCGATAGATGAAGGTAGAGATGGTAGAGGTCTGTGAGCGCACAGTCACGGTGTTGGAGGCTGTAAGAAATTTAATATCTCGCGCTCCATTTTCGGCCGTGTATATAACTTGGATATAACGTGGCTGTCCAGGACACTTAATCACAAGGGGTGTAATATTAGCCCGGATAAAAGGCACATTCACGATGTCGAGGGAAGACTTATATAAGGCAGGAATAAAATATTTATGCACACAGCTTCCACTCGAATAGTAGAAAGTGTTTTTGGGAATTCCATCCTTCCACCATGGGTGTGGTTCTAATGTAGCGTCACCTCCACAGCCGGGCAGGCTTCGGTCGAAGAATAACACTGTGCATCGGAACTGATAAAAATATACCCCCGGTCGAGGCAAGTTTCTCAAGTGTCGCGCAGTAAACGAAACGTCGCGCCCGTTTGAGTTCCGGCGCCAGCAAACTTGCCTCGTGTCTAACAATGTCATAACATTTAATTTTACACAAAAGCCACGTTCACCATCCAATAGACATGTTTTGATGAAACTTTTTCTCTACCTACACATGAAACTCTATTCTCATATTCTATCAAAACTAGTTTCTTTATGGCGCTGGCATAGAATGCGAAGTGAATTGTTAGAATTTTTGCTACACTGTCAACAAGAAAAGGTCAAGCTTTAAAGCTTTCAACATGCGACGTTTGAGACCTTCTTTTCGACAGACTGGCGACGCCGTCATCTCTTTCACCCCTCTCAGCTCTCCTCTCCTCTCCTCTCCTCTCCTCTCCTCTCCTCTCCTCTCCTCTCCTCTCCTCTCCTCTCCTCTACTCGTCAACCAGACGTAGTCAAAATGCTCGCCTCTTATTCAATCTTCCCCCCGATGCCTTTAGACATGCTTTATATCATCGTGTGTTACGTTCTGCACTTCGATGCCGGAAAAACACGACAACAGCGTCTTTCTTTTTATCACCGTGCATATAGCAGCAGCAGCAGCAGCAGCAGCAGCAGCAGCGACGCGCTAAGCAATATTTCCCCGTCAGTTCGCGGGGTGTAAAGTGTTCCTCGAATCACCCAACTGATTTGATACATATTTCATCACGATGACTGCCAGCATGTGCCAATATAACGCATCACAGGTTTTCCAGCGTGGGTGCATACTGTTTTCTAGCACCATTTCGTTGTCAATTTTAAATGTTAAAGTAGTAGTAAATTGTGGTTTTAGTGGGAAGTTAACTTTCTTATGAGATGCGCATCTGGTGTGGACTTAAGAAAGGTGGATGAGCCGATTCCTTGCGTCACGCATTACTTTTAAAGCTGACAACCCCAGGCTCTGATATTTGAGCCCACTGCTTTCATCCACAAAAAGCAGATATTCAAACATAAAAAAACATCCTAAATCATCGAGTTAGCCAAAAAACGCTGGAACGATTGTATGCTTTAACATTGGTGGAGGTGCCGCGTCCATTTGCTCTGCGGGCTGCGTCTAGGCGTTCCCCAATTCATCTGACCTGACATCTGCGCCAGCGATCCCAGCAATGTGACACGCTCAATCTTGCCAGATTCCGCCTTGGAGGCTGCATCTCATTCCGGGCCAGATTAGAAAATTATGCCAGAGAGCACCTAAGGGGGTGACACGGTGCCGTGCTGGTGTCGCGCCCTGGAATGCGTGATGCTTTGTGTCGAGGCGACGCCTAATGGATCGTGTCTTGCAGCGGATGCCTCATTAAACCCCGTGGTGTGCTGGTCATTTAGCATGCTGGTGACATTCGTACTTTGCCGAGCGAGCGCCGCTCGTTCCAGTAATTCCAGGAGGGCTTTGCCAGAAGGAATAAACAATCTAGGACTCTCGAAGCGGCAATTAATGATTGCGCAATTAGAAAAACGTGCGCTTGTGATGTTATTGCGAAGAATAGTTTTGGCATAGCGTGGCTGTTTTTTTTTCATTGCAAACGAGGAAAGTAACGAAGGGTCTGCTACGCTTCGGCATAATTGCGTCTGTTTTTTGCGCGAAGGCAAATGCTAGAAACATGTGTCTTGGGAGTAGAAAGTCGTCGTGAGTTCCCAACATTTTCATTGCAAGAGTGGTTGAACTTGGACGCACAACGCAAGTGCTCGTGAATTACTGTGCTAAGACAGCACAGTGTGTCGACTCTAAGGAGGACTCTATGGGGGCACTTTGTGTTTTGGCAGGCCAGTTCACCCCTGAAGATCATTTTCTTTGCGGCAAACTAAATTATCAGCCAAAAATCTGTATGCTCGCGTTAGATTGTACACCTTAAGATTGTAATTTGCTTTATCAAAGATACAAAAGCTAAGTCGCAGGGTATTCTAATAACCAAACAAAAGATTTCCAGTAACCGATTTTAAATCCCATGTCAAATTTTTTTCTGATTTGTAAAAGACGAATTATATATTTGTGGTTAGTTATAGATTCCTGTAGAAGTAACAGTTAGGTTTTTATTTGATTTTTATATTCCTACTCACTACACGTTATCTGCCAAAACGTGGAAAACCTAGACCATTCCCTAGTACCGACCATCTCCCCCAAACCAAGCACACCCTCTAACCATCCGCCACGTCCCTAATACATTACAAATCTCTTCTCGCAGGACGACGTGATCATCCAGTCTCTTCAGGTCTTGGACTCGGGCTCCCGGCTATGATCCAAGGCGTCCCCCCAGCACCATGTGCGACTCTTCCGCTCGTTCAACGGGACGCCCCTCCACCGGCACCAGCAATACGACGACGCCCTCATCGCCTTCGAGGCGGCCCTGCTCTCCGAGTGGGCCTCGCTGTGCGTGCTGGGCGCCGGCTAGGGCACCGACGCCGGGACGCCGACGCCGTGGTGTTCCAGCGCCGGCCAGGGCTTAAAAGCCGCGACCGACGGGGCTTTGGGCGCCAGCTAGGGCACCGACGCCGCAGGGTCCAAGAGGGCAGGCAGCACGTCGTGGGCGTCGGCGTCGGAGGCAGACGTTGTGATCTTAAGAACGTGGCCTGCTGTCCGATTGCCCGTTGTATGATGCACTTTAACATAATAGACTCTGGAGAGGCCATTTTTGTCCAATTATTATTTCTCAGGAGTGTTTTGTTTTAAAAATCAGTGTGAAGTCCCCATGTGAGAGTAACAATCGAAGATAGATAGGATAACTGAACAAATACCGATTGAAACGTATTCATTTCATTACTACAGACAAATTTTAAATATTTTAAACTAATGACAAATCAAATACAATGACATCCAGGTCTATAAGCAACTGCAAAGTTGCAATATCCCATCCCAAACATTGCTCATTGTAAATAAGTGTCTCTCCAGATTGTATTATACCTCGCCGGGCGATCGAGCTTCGTCACTCGACCGCAGCGACTTGACCTTTGCCCTTCGCCGGCCCGTCGGTCGGCCAGTCCAATCTTCGACCGCGTCTGCCGCAGACGTCGCTTCCGCCGGAAGCCGCTCGCCGATCGGAACCACCGCTCGCGGTCGCGCAAGAAAGTGTGTCTAAATTGAACATAACGGTCCTCGCATCGTGATGCCTAAAATTGCTGTTCTTTAAGTCCACAGATCCTCGCTCCTGCCAAAAGAATCATTGCACGCTGTTTTTTCACTTCTGTATAACAAGCCCGTCTCTTACTCAGAGCCGTATATTCGTTGTCAAAGTGATATCCCGGTATTGATAACTCGACGGTTCACGCTACGGTTTGTTCCTTGCCATTTTTTCCATCTAATATATTGTATTATCATCTTTTTTTTCTTGAAAATTCAGTGTGACTTGACGCATAGACTTGACCCACTTAAATTGTAAGCGATTACATGACTCCAAATTGACGTGAGGCTTTCGATGTCTCACGGATCTACACCAATGCCTGCTAGAAGAAACGACCTGACTAAATCGAAGGCGCCAGCGAATGACGAGAAAGAAGCAAGTGCGTGGATTGAAAGAATTGTCTATACGCAGCATTACTGTAACGCGAGGAAAATACGGACTGGCGAGCGGAGAGGGTTGAGGGTAAGAAATCGAGAGAGATATTTGAGTACCTGAGGTGGAAGGGGGCCCAAAAGTATTGGATAAATATTTTTGAAAGAAGCGTGACGATTGTTTTCTGGAAAAGACAATCGTGATATAAAAGCTTCGCAAAACAAAACGAGCATAGACTGAAAATGAAATCGGCTCGCTCGCTTCGTGGGCGTGAGGGGAGATTTTTAACAGATATTTTAGTTTTGTGCACAACCCAATGACAAAGTCGCAGCAATATACATCATATTCGATGCACTAAAGTTGCTTACGTTAAGGACACTTGTTGAAATTATATTATATTATGCGCATAGAAAAACTACACCCATCGTTGAACATAAATTTACATTTATATACCGTTTAGACCGATACTGATAAACTGTAATACAAGTAATCTTTTACTGGCGATGTATGCAGGTTAAACTCGAAATATCGGGGACGTTCTTTTCTGTTTTAATACTATCCGTACACGTGGCACGATCAGACATGGAATCGTTATCTAAACTTTAGCAAATAAATAACCAACTCTAGTCACAGCTTGGTCGAACGAAGCTAGGAGTATTCAGTTTCAATGTTTGAAATATTGACGTTAGCCTTACTAAATAAACGTCAGTTTAGCGCAAGTTGGCATCTGAGGATGAGGGTATAATATTGTGTGTAGAGCAATTAGCAAGGTGTTGTACATAGCGCTGCCAGTGCTGCGTTTACAAGAAGCTCAACTAATAATGTAGTACAACCATAGGTACAACTAAATCGTTACCATTCTTTTTGTGCTGGTCATCCGAGTAGGTATAACGGTTATAATTTCAGGTGTGCTGTCGTAAATAGATTGTGGAGACGGTATTAATTTTTGTTTCGACCAGGTTCTTTCATTTTGAAGTTAACACGAAGAAGGCAATAAGCAATTTATGAGCAACATAATCCAATTTTGAAAATCAAAAAAACAATTTTTATGTATGGCATTAAATTTTCCATTATTTCCTTTAAACGAAAATGCGCTAAAACCATATTTTCAATTTCATTTAGCTCTGATAGCAAAAGACGGGTGGCTTTGGTAGATAAAAATGAAAACTAAACCATATTTGTTTGAGTCCGGTGCCTCAGGCCATAAAAATAGACATAAACTTAGATAAAATGTTATTAAATCTGGGACAAAATATTAAGCCAGATCGGAAAATTTTTGAATAGTAGTTTTGGCGTTGGTATAAAATAAGACGTCAAACTATTTGTGCAATTATGGGGCGGCTGTGTATTATTATCTCCTTTAGTGCAAACTCACGGATAGCAAGCTCGCTTAACATGTAAAAAGATTTGAGAAACTGTATTATTTCTTCGCGTGTGTTATTTATATCTAGTTATGTTATAAATGTCTTGCAAAGAGAGTATAATAATGCCATTCCTTTCGAATTTATTCTATAAAATGCTCCTTAGTATACCTCATATCAATAGGGCCTAAACTTAGCGAATAGCCGATGTAGCCTAAAATATGTATTCGATTATTGGTCTTAATGATGGGATGATATGCATTAGATTATCATTATTATTGCTTTTTTGTTTTAAATAAAATTGTTTATTTATTGAAAACTAAATGATAGATCATTACAGCAATTTAGCCAGGTGCTAGGATAATTTCATTATAATTATGAAACTAGAAATTCAAGTCTTCCCGTTACTAAATAGTTTAGAATATTATTAACCGGAGCAATTGTTGTAATTTTTAGCTGGGAAATCTTAATTTTGTTATCAGGCTGGAGCAAAAGTAAGTAATAACGACAGCTTAGTTCATCTAGTGGGTCTACGTGCGAGTATCGATAAAAAAAAAAAACTAGAGCAAATGATAGAGGTGTTGGTTGTTTGGTAGATTATTTGAAAACATTGGGAGCTACAGGTAGTTAAATACACGGAAAATATCGATCAAAATTTTCTTGCCATATGCAGAGTAAATATCACACGTTGGAATCTTGTTTTGCTGTTATGGGACGCATCTAGGAAATGTAAAATACGTTCTCGCAAGTAACTGGACTTACGTCACTGTTTCAACTGAAGGCCTAAAGTTTGTAAAATGAATTTAAAGAATGGAAAAGTGTCAAATGAATGGCATACTTAATTATCTGCAAAGTTCATTGGCTTAGCGAGTTGATAGGGTGGCAATCTTGACTAGTATCTTTGTTAGCAATACGACAGCTTACCAAAAAGCATCCCTTAATTTTCGTTGATCCAACGATGGTGTTTTTCCATCCACGCTAGGCGAGAGCGTGCGATAGCAAGCTCTAAATCCCCCCAAGTGCTCATCCAACGTCAAGTATTTGAGTGCATCATCGGAAAATCAGGACGCAGTGTAAAGTGCAGTCTATGCAAAACGTTTAATTTCCTCAACGTTTAGTCGCTTCTTGACGTACTATGGTTCTGTATGTTCAAGTGAAATGAATGTCTTGTGCTTTCGCGAAGGCGTGGTATCTCAAGCAGCGGATATTTGGCAGAATCTCGACTTGTTGTTGTCCCATCGATCATGGTCAACCGTGGAGCGGTCTGGGACTTTGTGCGAAGATTGTTACACTCCCCAAATTGAAAACTGCCCACCAGTAAAATTGTTCATTAACTTGGAATACTATTATTATATATTTATCTCTAATCGATAATTTGATAGTTTTCATTATTACTTATTGTACATATATTTAATCTGCTATGATTTACAGAGTTTTTTGCAAGTCTATGTGAAAAAATGTGTTTTATAATCTCGATAGTTAATTAATTATCATTGATAAGGCAATAAATCCCATCTTAATTGATATTGATTGTTTATTTAGTAACAAAATAAATCTGAATCTTAGGTGGCTTAGCAACACAATTCCTAACCAAGTAGAGATCCTTACTTTATCACTAATAATTGCTCTTTTTTTGCAGTTATCGCATGAACCTTTTTCGGGGCCGGTATATTTTTGGTAGCATGTGCAGTGTACATGTTCATGTACGAGAAACATACATGACAGTATCAAACCCAGCCCCCAATCGAGGTGATTGAGCTCGTGATTTTGCCTGCCATAGGTCACTTCGAAGTCCATGCTTCACCTAATTGCATCGTTAAATTGATTTAATTACAAGTAAGTGCAAGCACATAAATAGCACATAAATACTTTACGTTTAGATGTGAGAGCTTAGCTATGGTTGAATCTTCTGGCCTATTCTGACATCATGACGAACGGTTTAAAATTGTCATAATCGAACTTTTAATAGATTCAAATTTCACTGAAATCTTAATTGTAACTTTTAAGCGACCAACTTCACTTTTATTTAATTTGAACAATTACTAACCGCAAAACAAACAGATAAACGGAAAGTTTGTCTCGGTCACTAAACATTTTCCCTTATCTTTTCCCCTAGCTTTTCAGTTGAACTGCAGTTGTCGCTGCACGTATCACACTTATGATTAGATGTTGCCATGCCATACGATAACTTAATCAAAAATATGCAAGTATCCAGCTCTCTGCAACTTACAGATGGGGTCAAATATTAAAATAACTGACCTGTAAATGCAAAACCATCGATATCCTATTGCCATGTCCTGTTCAAATGACATTTTATCTCCAAGGTTTCCACTGTTAAATTTGATTTATTGTCGGGAATAACAGATAAGTAAAACGCAATCATAGCTGGAAAGTGGCAACGCAAGCCGCGTGGGCTTTACTATGCTTGAATCACAATCCAGGAATGAGTTTTGTAATTGCTATGATTCGATTCAGTAGGTTAAAGATGACTCAAGCCGACTTGAATACCACGAATTGAATCACTATCACAAGTTTGGTCGTAACGATTTCATTAATTCGATGCAATTCTCGCTAGGAAATTTCTCCAACGATCAACAAATTGCATTGATTTCTTTATAGTATTATTAATCACCAGGCGTCATTGACGAAAATAGTTCCACCGTACAACATTTTCATCTCATCATTCTGAAGTCTGAACTCTAAACTTGACGCGATATTCTCTCGAATAGTGGACTTGTCGCCGATTGGCCAGATTAGTTATCAATCTTGCGCTAATCGCTGGCGAAAATACGTATATTGGATGTTAATAGAGTTTTTGCAAACAAGAAGAAAAAACGCTGATCGCACTGACGTAACGCCTGCGGCGACCCTGGAGGATTTTGCTTTGTTTACCAACAGCGTGCATGGAGCATCTACAGAGTATGCATCGGTAGCTGGTGGCTGGTAGCTCACAGATCGCACGGACATCGCAAGAAGAAGACGTCTCCGCACTGGACAAGACGCATCTCTCACAGAAGTTGTAGCTTTCTTGTCGGTTACAGCACACAGTGTTTGAGAGTGTGCCATCAATCAGAGCACGTCGGTGCTGCTTACTTGTACATTTTGGTGAGTCCATGGTTATTTAATTTTGACTTTGGTGGTGGCTGTTTGGCCAAATTTTTTAGTATGTGATTCTGAGTTCTGACGATATTGTGGAAGTTTTTTATTTATTTTTATGTTGGTAAGGCGTTTTATTCGCAACTCTTTCGTGGTTGCTCTGCTATAGTGATTGGTTTCACTAATTACGAGATCGGTGTCTTTATATAATTTGTTTCTAGATATTATCAACCATCGTTGGATCGAAATACAGAGATACAACTGCCCATCTGTAGAGCCCCTAGCTTATCGAGGGTACTTAAATCTGCTAGATATCGAATGTGTAATTAAAATTTAGCAAAACCACTGTCCAGACTCAAAAGTTTTTGAGTTTTTTGATCGAATAATGCTTGTCAGTCGACATAGCGGTGGCTTGTGAATATTCTTTACGATATTCATCGTGATGACCTCCAATTTAGCCGCTTGAGTAAATCCGTAAAAATAAAGCAAATGATTATTGCGTTGAATTGATAATAAAATTATATTAATAAGCTGTAGTTTGATTTTCTACGCGTGGAAAATTAAAAACACAAATCTCATAATTATTTTTGAAGATAATGATGTAACAAAACAATACTCATTATAATCGAATAGATTTGATTGTTTGAATCTCTTTCTTTCTATATACCTTTGTTCAATTCCTAAGCCACTTTTGCTTTTGTTAGAAAATACGACATGAAATGGCAAAAATGTACTACCTAGTAATTGTTTTCCTCGCTCGCTTAGTCATCCACACGTTTCTAATTAGGCGCAGTACTGTACTACATGGTAAAGTACAGCAATCAAGAAACGACAATCTGACTAATTAAAGAACTACACGTTCACGTAGGACGTGCACGCCTACTTAGTTGCATTATTTTAATTGCATCGTCGACCATATTTTACTATATCGGAGAATAATTTAAATATATAATCATCCACACACGAATGGTTCCGACCGGTTCAAGCTGAATCGTAATTTGTGATGCCACATGGAGGTTATCGGTCAAAGGGCGTCCAAGATTACACTCCATTGACCATCGCGTCAGATTGTAGCAAAAAGTTATCACCAGTCGGGTGAAAATTGCATAAGCTGGAAATGAAACTACATCATTTGTGCGCAAATTAATGTTGAATTTGTTTTATGTTTAATTAAGTATTAATACACATTGGCCGACAAAGTTTTTAAAAAAGCCATAGACACGTGGCTTCTCTGGGGAGTTCGTTATAAAAAGTTTCTGGTTGTCGTTGGTGAACGAACTTTTAAACAATCCACAGTCAAACACAGGAATTCCTTCGTCGCAATTAAAATATATAACTTTTCTAGGGACGCCGAGCGTTTTTGTGTGTAAGTGTTTCGTTGACCTCACACTCCTACCGGTGACCGAACGGTGTGGAATGAATGCCAGATGTTTTTCTTGTGAGCCTTGCCTGCTTGGTCTTGTTCACCAAGTAAATACGGGATAGCTGTTAGATGGTAATAAATCGCGAAGGAAAACAACACTAGGAGTCAAGTTCATGACCAAAGCGATTGTAAAGTACGTATGTGCGATTGCTGCAAGTATTGCATTTGCTTGCAATACATTGTTGGCGAGGCGTGCAATCGATAAGTACCCGGTTTTAATTGATGGAAGTACAAACAGTGAACAGAACATTGGTTTAAGACGTGGTTTGCTTCAGTTGGTGTTCTCTTTCATTGTGAAAAAGATTAAACTGCATCTCATTACTTATACTAGACGGGTCTTTTTTTCTTTGTAACTTCTTAGAATTTTGTAATTGCCAATTCGTTTCAATATAAAACTGCATTTTTACTTTTATACTGAACCATCCTCGCACAATTATATATCCGGAACGCAAAAACGATCAAAATGCAAATTAATATTAAATCTTAAAATATAATTAAAATCAACAAAATGATATGGTGAATAGATTCAAATTATTCGGAATGCAAATTGCCAGATGGTTTTCTCTGGTTTTTGCGCGGTCTTCTGCCGCGATGAGCTTGAGTCGCGAGTGACGACGCAACGAAGGTTTGATGAAGGTCACTCGAAGGCGTCTCGCCTCGGATGAGCGAGCGAAGGATATTGCAGAGTTGATTACGCCCGGTGTGGCAGCCTGGCACGTATCGCGAATACTTGGGGAAACCCCTGACCGGAACTTCTATCCCGCCCGCGCGTCACCGCATTTCCCACAAACCCAGGCCACCAGCCAGTTGCCTTCGCTGAATTCATCACGATCGGCACGATTCTAGTTGTATCGACCCTTCATCGATGCGTTAAAACACAAAAATCATTTTTTTATGTCTGTAACGCTTTTCTGGCCAAACTCTTTAATCGGTGTTGATGAAATTTTCATGATACCTTCTAAATTATCTAACTTAGACGCCATAACCTTCTAAATTATCTAACTTAGACGCCATAACCTTCTAAATTATCTAACTTAGACGCCATAACAATTTTCACCAAAATCCATACACAATTTTTCTCAAAATTACATATTTTAAAAAACAATCCCAATTTGGGACTCATAACTAAATTCTCCAAGATAGAAATTCTTATTTCTAACCGAAACCAGTAAAACGCGATAATAATATGCGTTCGTGAAGCCACAATATAGCAAAGAATTAAATGTAATAATTTAAAAAATCTATCTTTAGATATCCTAGTCGATTTCCGTCGACGTAAATACTAGATTACCACTAGGGTTCATCAAATAAGGCGAAAGTTCACTATGAATATAAATAGCGTTTTGACTTTCTGCGTATAGATAACCACCGATCCAATGTCTAGACAGAGCCGCCCGCCGCCGCCGCCCGCCACCGCCCGCCGCCGCCGCCGCCGCCGCCCGCCATGGCCAGGTTCGTCAGTCTGCTGTTGCTCGTGGTCTTCTGCTCGACGACGCTCGACGCCGCCACGATCACGCGCACGCCGACCTCGGCGTCCGACGAGGAGATCGCGCAGCGTCGCGACGCCGAGACCGACGCCGAGACCGACGCCGAGACGATGCCGACGCCGACGATGACCTACTCGAGGCCGCAGTACATCGAGTGCCAGTCGAGCGCCGAGTGCGGCGCGGGTAGCTGTTGCGTACTGGGTAGGAGGAACACTCTGCAATTCACTCAAGGGACAGGGTGGTCTAGTGGAGGAGTTCATCGCTGCATGATTTTATATTGCGATGTTTGTCGTTTATCAGCGGAAACAGTATTCTAGCGTCGGAGCTACTTTCTGTAAAGTGTAAACGTCAGTCACCATGCTCAATTCGATTCCTGTTATGAGGGAGGGTACTGTAGCAGTTGAATTTGCACACTCATAGTATCAATCTGGAAAATTCCATCGTACGCTTTTGCATGCCTCTATAAACAAACCCTGAAAAATTGAGAACAGTCCCTGTCCCTCGATAATATGCCCCTTCCAGAGAGACCCTTACTCATAAAATATATCCCCACTATTTTGGTCCATGCATCACAGGGATTAATCCATGTGTTTCTCTGTATTTATCGGCATAAAGATGGGCGTAAAAGATGCCCGAAGACCTCCTAGCCAAGAACCATACGCCTCGTATGGCTCCAGGCCACTCTAGTCAAAAGCTACCCGATTTTCCGAATAAATGCCAGAATTAACATTCATAACTTTTTCCTACTGTGTCCCAACGCCTTCTACAACATTTGTGCGTAAGAAATAACATCTAAATGGAAAATTTACCATTTTAAATACGCACTCATATATAATATACCCACACGCATAATGCACTCTTGAAAACACTTCACCAAAACAATTCACGACACGTAACTTAGCAGCTCCAAAACCAAAACCACCCAAACCCGATGATCACGCAGCAGTCCGAACGGAGAGGCGAAACTGAGCGCGCGGTCACGTTTCCCTTGCAGGCATGGGCCGGTTCAGCATCCCGTCGTGCCAATCTTACACCGACGCCGACGCCAGCTGCCGCCCTTTCGGCGAGCGGCCGTTCAACACCACCGTCAGCTACCCCGACGGCGCTCACGTCCAGTTGGCCGGCGTCTACCGCCTGTTCTGTCCCTGCGCCGTCGGCCTCGCCTGCGATCTGGACTCGTCTACCTGCCAAGAAGACAGCTACATCTACAACACCGTGCTCGTGTGATTGCGTTCGGGGTACAAGGGGGTGGGTGGAGTTTCTTTACCCTGGGTCGAAGTCGGGGGTTGAGCTATCGGTTTTAAAGGACGGTTTTACAACTCTTCTTATCCTGGATTAATGACAGAACTCAGTCAAATGTCATGGTAAGAGCCCATTGCAGATACGGTGAAACTGAATTGTTTTCTAGGATTATCTCAATGAGGAGTAAAAGATATTGTAAGGTCGACCCTTAGTTCTGTGGCTATACATCCATATCACATCCAGTGAAATTAATCGGTTCTCTTTTTAGTTGAAAATGGTACAATAGGACTTGAGAAGCATAGCATTCTATTTCCACATTTCGTGGATGATAATACGAGATAGTTTACATAATATATTTCGACGGGTAAATGGTTGTTATGTTCAGTTATTATTTTCCTTGGAACCGTTGCGTTTAGTTCAAGACTTGAAAATGGCAAATGCAACGACAAATGAGAGTGCGGAATTGTGTCCTTTCAATGTCGTGGTTTGGATTTTGTACTGAAATAGCCAGCCTGTGTGACGGGTTTGTCGTGCTCAAAACGGATTGGCAAATCGCGCATAAATGGTAAATATGGGGTTTATTTCTTAATTTCTATTACTGATATTAATATTTTTTTCTTACGTGGAGATAGAGGGCCATGCTTCTTTTTAAACCCATTGACATGGGATTCCTGCGATAGTTCTGCATTCTCTGCATATTTATAAAATTCTACACCATAGTTAAATATTTTTCAGTTACTACTGTCAACGGACTTTGGTGTATCAATTGACTGGTCAGGTTATGTTTTGCGATGTAAAATTGCGGCGAGGTTAAGTGATGAACTTTTTGTGGCCTGACATTTCCCACTCGTTCTAAATAAAGTGTCAAGTTTAATGTAGTTGTATGGGGGGAAATTGTTTGTGGTATGATGTCTAAGATGGAAGATAATTACTCTTACAGTTTCGATTTGTATAATCTAGTCAATACATTATTTATACGAGTTATATGGATGGAACCCTGCTTTTCCTTGGTGGTGCCTGACATGGTATGGTCATTCAAAATAGACAACAATAATCATATAGAAACGCAAATTTTCCTCAGTAATTTTCTTCGCTGTAGTTAATGTTGGCAAACAGCACATGGCTTTTATTTTCATAAGCATTATATTTACACAAAAATCTGAGTGTAGGAATGTGGTATTTTGATGTTGCCCGAGTTGATATATAGCAGAGACCGATTCAAGTTATCTGCAAAAGCGAGTTACTCTAAAATACTAAGTTTTGTGTAAGTATTGCCACCGGTTCCTATGAATAATATTTCCTGAGCTGGTTTCTGGTGACAAATTCTATCATTTTCTTTTGAACAACCATTTCGATTAGAATTCTTACGCGTGGATATGAAGTTACAAGAGACTATAGTTCTTGATTCTTTGTAGCTTTGGCATCGCTAGTTACAAACTAGTGATTTGCCTTGGTTGTTTAACATCTAAATCTCGTTGTTTTTTTAATCTCAACTAAGAATTGTCTTTCTTTACTTTCGGGCCCGTCGCCCTCTTCAACCGCCTATCTTTGCGGAGGGGAATTTCGCATCGCTTGAATCGATGCTTGTTGGCCTCCATAATCCTCGCCTTCAGCGCAGTCCTATTACTGCACTGATCTTCTGGATTCTCCGCCTCATTTTCGAGTCCAGAATTATCACCGTCATTCAGATCGGGAGAGATCTTCTTGTGCAGAAAATTTCCAGCCTTACATTTGACAAGATCAGTTTCTGAGCCGAGCATTGACTCCATAGATAAAATATCGTTGTAGTTGCTGTAAGGACTCAGGCTCTTGCATTTATCTGATATTCTCTTGTTAAGCCTTTCCAATTTCGTCCACAGAATTTCCTCTTCTTTGGCAAGAACATCACGCCGCAGACACAATTCTTGCACCAGATTCGAAGTGGCCTCCTTCACCTTGAACATCTCTCTATTTTCATTAGATATGGCATTAAATTGGCTGTTGAGACTCACAATCTCGCTCTTCAGATCCGTTTCTTGCTGCGCTAAACCTTCCAATTTTTCGCTCAAATCTTTAACTTCCGTGTTGAGCACAATCTTCTCTTGGGAAAGCTTATTTACGTCTTGCTGCAGTTCGTACACAGTTTTGTCGAGTGCTGAATTAGGATACGAAAAGGTACCTTTGGTGGTACTCTCCTTCAGCGCGCTATTTATAAACGCCTTGTTCCCAAGGAAGTAAACGTTTCTGCCAAACTTGTCATCGGATTTCGCAACAGCACCCGGCTTTGGGTTCATTTCGGCCTGCTTTACGACCTTCATCGAGGGCAATCTTTTAATAACACTTGACATTTTGTTTATTGTGTCTCTCGTGTACGATTCCCGTTTCAAATTTTTATTGGGTTCGGCACACGATCTCAAAAATTGTTTCCTGACTGGTGAATGTTCGGATTGATTGGTTTGGTTAACAGTTACGGCTTCCGCATCAGCGATGTTCTGTTGACTCAAACAACTTAAACTGAAAGCTCTCTTCACAGCTACGAAATGGATAGGGCAATTCAGCAATCCTTCCGCAAATTTAGACGAGTTGGGCTGAAGCCGAGGGTAGGGTGGTTGGAACATAAAAACTTGATTGAGACTCAATTTAGAGCGCAGGGCACTTCCGTCGAACTTGTGGATAGTTGCTTTCGGCCGTTCTAAGGTTGAAGTGAACGAAGCAACCTTCATATCTTTAGGATGCATAATTCCAATTATTTCGTTTCTGGCATGCATTTTGTACTCGGGTTTTGGAATATCTTGACTTTCGTCGGGCATTGAATGCTCCTTGTAAATCTTGTTGGCAACAGAGCAGATTATTTGCGTCCGCTCTACAGACCAAACACAGATCATTGCAAGTAGCAACTTCAGTTGAGAGAGTTGCAACATTTCCAGAGATTTTGTACCTTTGTTGAGACCCCACCATTTGCTTCTTTCTAGTGTCGGGAATCTGTTTTGACCAATCAGATGCAGGAATGCAAATTCCGTGTCTGTTTCTTCATTGGTGCAGACCTGCGTCTGATTGTGGCTGATGGGTAAATGAATCTGTTCGACCTGGTGTGTTCTAAAACACGGTGTGAATCTTGTTTCGGGCGTTAAGTACTGTACTTTTACTTCAAGTTTCTCCGTTTCCAAACTGCCCACTTTTGGCAAGGGCTCCGAGGTTTTTTGAATAGAAGATTTTTTCCGAGTTTGGTTCTGGAAGTATTCAAAGTAATGTACTACTTTTAAGACATTACTGGATGAATGTAACAAGCATCCTTATCGAATGCTGAAATTTAAATAGCTTGACTTTAATAGTTTTAGCTTTAGGTGCAGCGCAAAAACTCTTTTGAATTCACGTGCAGTGGACCAAAACTTCACAAAATGCAACTAATTGAAGCTCAGCCGTAAATTAAAATCAGTTCACGCCACAAATATACTTACACCATACTTTGACAAACGATTTGCACGTTTATGTGGAATTTTGAATCCTGACCATAATTTTAAACTTGCCATAATTTTGACTCAAAAAAATACATTTTTTGTTGGCCAAGTAACTTACCGCAACAAAATGACTTGCAGTATTATTAGCAACAAATTAAAGCCATCCACAAACAAAGAACAACAATCTTAACTTAACCCAGCAGAAATCAAATCAAATCCTTCACCGACTAACAATGCAAAGGTAGGAACAATTGAAGGACAACAATAAAGAACAAAAACAACACACAACTTAACTACATTAATAACAAAGGTTTTTAATTTCATTCCATACATTCTAGTCAGCATGCTTTGTTCAAGAAAACTCTCCGCGACCCGATCTTGTAGCCTCTAAGTTCTGGCTTCGACAGCTTCCAGCAGCTCGTCGGCTAGCTCCGTGATGTCGCCAGCATCCTCGCAGTGCTTCTGCAAGCTCTTGCTGATGCCCTCGTCGCCGTAGTAGGCGCCAGCAATCGCTCCTGCCATGCTGGCGATCGTGTCCGTGTCACCGCCTAACGTTATTGCGTACTGAATCGTGCGGCGGAACGGGTTGTCCGTCTGAAATACAACGCGGACGGAATTCAAGAGAGGAGTTCGATGTAAGCATCTGTCTAATGTCTGGAAGGCAATGAGGAGCTTTATACTATTGTTATCAACATTTTTTTCAAAATTCAAGCTGGGTATTTTGTTGGATTTTGTTCTCCCAATTTGATACAACGGTATGCAGCCTGCATCCCTATGCCTGTAGCTTGTAAACCGTCACAGGTTCCCTAATTCCTATGTTAACTCAGTCAATTAGCAGAGGGAAAAATTTCTTTTGTAAAAATTAGTTCAATCCGGTTTGGCCAATTGCAAAACCACTCATTGGAATAAAAGACTAGCAGCCTGACCCTGTCATGTGCATAGCCAGTCTCTTGCATTGGAAGCCCACACAGACCTCGACTCTGTTCCACGGATTGAAATCACCTGGTCGAATGCGCAGATTGTGAATCCGTCGTGTACGCAAGCCTCATTGTCTGGTCGATTACTCACGTCGATGTTCGGGATGTCCTGCTGTGCTCGCAGGAAGCAGAAGATGGCGGTAGGCACGGAATAAATGGCCGTGACGCTGTTGCCGAGTGTTTTCTGCACCTGGTCGTCTCGAGCCCCCTCGGGTATCGAGAGCAGACGCTCGACATGGGCCAGTTGCCTCTGATAGGGAGTCACGTCCTCAAGACCCAACCTGTCGTCGACAACGAGTCAAGGTTTATCTGCCTGCCGTTCATGGTGTTGGGAACGGATACCAAATTGGTAATGCATTGCCGGATGCAGATTGGTCTATCAACATGTTAAACATGTTACTTGAATAGTAAATATCCCTTACCAACAAATACAAAACATACACCTAGCTTTTAAAATTATATTACCATGAAAAAATTACCTAAAACCATTTATGAATGAGAAAAATCTCGTTTTTCTTCTAAATTGACTAAGCAATAAAAATCCTACTAGTTTACTAAGCTCTTCTATAGAGCAAAGTACATTTTTATAGTTAAAGTCTCCAAGTTTTTAAATATCTAATGCTGAGATAGGTAAAGAATAAGGTTCAGAAAAGTACCAATCATTAAAATTATTAATTATAAAATGAAGAGATTTTCCCTCCCCCATGCAAACTTTGTTTCTTAATTCTTGGTAAAATAACACTTCTACTGCAACTACTAGATAGAAACACTCAGCATATATAGTTATGTCTGAAATTCTTACCCTTCTTCATCTTTTTCAATATCCTTCATTTTTTTAATAAGAGTGCTGGTGAAGTCTTTCACATCTAATGGCATCTTGGGGTTAAGCTGTACACTGTGTTGAATAGCCACCGCTTGCAATATAGCCCCGTCGATACCCTGCTTGTGCGTATGTGTGATTGATGTAGTTTGTCTGGCCAACTCGATAAGTTCCTCGTACTTGTCGTGGCAGAACAGAGCTACTGGTGCTATCCTCATTGCACCTCCATTTCCATACGATCCGGTACCTTCAAACTGTTCTTTGGCCGGACCAAATGCATCCTTTAATTTCTGGGCTCGAAGTTTGTAGAATACTTCAACGACATTTTGACCATAGCCACGCCTGGGCTCATTGAAGTACTCTACAACAAAGCTGAGGAGAAAGTTTCCTTAGATTTGACCTACACAAAGTTTAATTTTACCTTATCTTGCTACTTCTTAACTTTAGACATGAACATCAAGTTTTAAGTTACAGGACTGATAGGTACTGAAGTGCAGTTTACCGTTTTGCTAAATCCTTTGCGTTGAAGCCTTTGTTATCTATTAATGACTTTGCAATGCATTTTGTCATAGCCGTGTCATCAGTGTATTGTTTGACGGGCGCTAGAATAACGTACATGTAGCAATTAGAATATTCACGCTAATTGTCAGATAGGTAAATAAGCACTCAATAACCTCAAACTTTCATTCAACAAGTTACCTTTGAAGTACGGTCCATCCAATTTGTCAAAGTCTTTTTGAACAACAAGTTTTGAAATGTGCTCTTCACTTTCATAGGGTGACCCCAAACAATCTCCCAATAGAGATCCAATTAAACAGCCTCTGAATTTATTAGCGAGTAGAACTCCATCAACAACAGCGGAGGCCGCCATTTCAAATTTCGTGAGTCACGGGAACAGATTAATCACGTGATGAAAGACGTGATTATGAAAGACGGCGGCATCCCTTATCAGCCCAATCTTCTCTTATTTCAAACAACGATAAGCTTAAAACTATTTTATTATTTTATTTAAGTTTTATTCTGATAAATATAAGCTGAATTACTCTTTCCCTCGATCATCGCGGTTAATTTCGTACTATTCCAAAGAATATCATGCTCATCACGTGACCAAAGCAAGTGACCTCAGTCATCGTTGCTTTTGAGTTTTGTCATTCCAGCGTGGGCTGCTTTACTTTCTGTCAGTGATAATTTTCCGAAATGACGACTGGCAAAGAAATTATAACTTTTCAACTAGGCCATTATTCAAATTTTATCGGTGCACATTGGTGGAATATTCAGGTTGGTTTATAATTTTGTGCTATTTACTCAGCGGTCATAGGTAACATTCTTCGATAATTGGATAACTTTACAACAGTGAGGTTAGTTAATTGAGCGTTTTGATTGTAGGATAAAAATTGCAGGTATTAACTTATTTGGGAGATTCAAGATCAAATGAATCGTTCACAAGCATTCAAGAACCATAATTTTTTGATACTTACAGGAGTCGAGCTTCCAATACAGTGGAGAAAACCTTTCCGAAATAAATCACGACGTACTATTCAGAGAAGGCCAAACAAGTAGAGTATGCTTTGTTGATTTAAAAATTTCTGAAAAATATTTACTCTACAGCTATAGCTTGAACTATGGCTCACTTTTCATCAAGAAATCTAAAAGCGCATCATCAAACTTTGTTTTCCACAGCACGAAGTTACATTCACTCCTCGACTCCTACTTTTGGATCTCAAAGGTAGTTTAAAGCATTTGTCTCAGAATGGAGAACTTTATGATCGTCCTGAAGATCCTACATACAACATAGTTGAATGGCCTGAGGAGAATGTTGAACTCCTCAAAACTCCAGCAGAAAATAAGAGCCGCTACTTAGAAAATCTTGACAATGCACCTTCACAGAGCTCTTCAGGTGATGCAGGTACTTACCCAAACAAATATTATACTAGGAAATAAGTTAACAATTCCAAAAAGGAATTTATTTTCGTTTACCCTAATTCAGGGCTGTAATTTGTGCTGAGTGTCTTTTAACTTTAATCTAATAGGTACTTTTGCCAATAGCAGCTGCTGCAGTTACTCCTGCCACTTCTCTGGAGGATGACGTGCATGTCTGGTCAGACTTTCTACGCATGAGATACCATCCGCGCACAGTTAACGTGGTCAAGGAGTATGAACACGAAAGCGAAACCGTCCCGTTTGACATGTTCAACTACGGTACTGCATTATGGAAAACAGACCCATTCCAAGATGATTTTGTGGATCTGATCAGGAACTATGCCGAAGAGTGTGATAATATTCAGGTGAGAGCAGAAATACAGAAATAAATATGAAACTACATTCTGAATCTGTTAAATGACTTCTTGTAACCACAGGTGCAATACACCTATCCATTCAATCAAAATGACGTCTGATACCCACTCACTAAAGCTAGGTAGTGCAATTCGGCTTGTTATTTCCCTATCTTCCTTAGCAGAGCTAATTGATATATTTTTCCAAACTGGTAGTACGTCCAGTGGGTATCTGACGTCACTTGTCTCCGGGTGAAACAGGTTTATTTTTTCCCAATTCAGTTCATATTACACCGCCAGGGTTCATAACAATTTTTTTATTCTAGGGATTTCACTTCCTCGTCGATGGTACTGATGGGTTTGCAGGATTGGGAAGCGGAGCCCTTCAACACCTGCGAGACGAGTATGAATCAAAAGACGTGCTGGCATTTCCAACGATACTGCCATCCCCTGTCGGTTCATCGGCGATTCAAGATAGCACCAGGGCAGTGAATTTGGCACTTTCTTTTCAAAGTCTCGCTGAACATTCGTCGTTGTTTGTTCCGTTAAGCGTCGGGTCATCAGGGTGGAAACAGTCGACAGCATCTACTGTGCATCCTTATTTAAAATACAACGTAAGTGCATTAGAAAGCTCTGCGCATCTAAAAATTAGTGAGACTTGGTTTACTAATGAAACTCCCTGGGCACAACCTCAGGAACAACTACCCTTCCACAGCAGTGCAGTCCTTGCATCCGCTCTGGACACGTTGACTCTGCGATACCGACTACGCTCAGACCAATCATCGCTCGGCGAGATGGTCGGAAGTCTGAGCTATCTGGGGCGAAGGGTGGCTGCAGCCAGTTTAGGACTCCCCTTTGCCATAAAAGACAAGGTGGGAAAACTTTTGCTTGTTTTACGTAACTTTAAAAGGCTCCTTTTTTTTTGCTGTTTAAAATTTCAATTTCAATTTCAATTTTCTTTTTTTAATTTTCTTTTCAAAGAAATACTCATTTTTGTTAGCAATTACAGTATGAAATGTGTCATTTTCTTAAAAACATAAAATGGTGATAAAAATAAATGGCAATGAGTGCCGTCAATTTACAACCAGATCTGTAGTACCTATCCCAAGTTATAAAACAGTATGGACTGATAAGCATTTAGATTTACTATTTTATGAGAGAAAGGAAACTCATGACGCTGTCTTGTCCTATTGTAGGCATTCCTCTTTGACGCTTTGGAGGGACTTGACGGCTCACTTTGGCAGAGTCTCACGCCCGGCTGCAAGCTCGAAGACGATCACATGTGGATCCAATCCGTCGTTCTTCGAGGAGTTCCTCTCAGTCGGCTCAGGAGGTAGGTTTACAAACACTTCTATCTATATCTTGGCGTGTAGTAACAAAATTAGCATTTCCATTTGCATTTGCTTTGCTGTCAGGTCTAAATATGAGTCTGGTGACTATTAGCAACCTCTCCTGAGATCCTAGTACGGGCTCGAGCTGGTAGAATGTTTCTTAGCTAAAGGACAAAACTACCCACTCCATACTAATAGTTAATTGAATTCAGATGTAAACCTTATCCCCTCATTCTTGATAAATTTTCTGTCATTTCTCTAGTGTCAATAAGTTATTGGTACCTAAGACTTCTTACAGTTCATTAACATCACTTTTTGTTGTTTTATCAGTTCGAGTTCGATGCCAAGTCGATCAGCTGACAGCTACCAAGGCAACAACCCCGCCTACCATTGTAAGACTCGAGAGGAGATGCTCCGCTTGTTCTTGGCGTTCAACTGCTACTCTACTGCCTCTCACGTGACGGCCGCTGACGCCCCGCTCAAAGTTGCCTCCCCTTTCCCGCAAATCTTTTCCCATCTGGTCGGGCCGTTTGGTGCCATCGACAAGATCAAACGCGCTGCGAATCTAGGTAAGCTGATGCCACGCTCATAGCTGCAAATGCTTATCATAATGCACTGTTTGTAAATTCCCAAATGACACATTGGTCTTTCTACTGTGGAGTCAAAGATTGCTAAAGGTAGGCTTACTGTTCGGCTTTGTGAGCTTTCCGCTGCAGGGTTTTCCATTCAGAGTACCAGTACGATTGCTCCAACCTGTATGATTACTGCGCTACAAATTTTGAATGCAGTTCAACATTGCCAGGTTTTTTCGCTGGGTTTTATGCTGGCTCTGTTCATATTTTTATTCAGAGTCTTCTCGATGAGCTACAGTCCCACATTTAACCTACATTGCCTAAGTCTTACAATGGGAAGTGAAGAGAAAAGTATGTGACTTTTTTTCGAAATCTTGACAAGATCTAAACCATCTTGAAAAAACATAAAGCTAATTCAGTTAAGCTTCAGCTTAAAGCTTGCAGTGCTAAACAGTAAACATAGCCTAGGAAAAGCTTGTGGGAAAGTTACTAGAGCAACTGTTGTTACAGGCGTCGAGTCGACACCAAGTGTTGCTGGGCTGCACAGCTGCCGTGGCCTTGGCGTGATGCTAGACTCGCTGCACAACGACGTCAAGAAAGTACCGTACAAAAGACAGCACAAGTTCCAAGAAGCTGGCCTCGAAGAGGACGAATTCAAAGATTGCCTCGAGCAGTTGATGAACCTACGAGAATGCTATCTTGAAGACATGAACTGAGGTCAGAGTGCCCTGTTCCTGGGACACGCATCGCATTCGATTCGGTAATACTTCACCTTTCAATCCTGTTGAGCTGGGTTTCCATAAGAAATATGAGGAAAATTTAAGTGATTGTCTTTGAGCCACCAATTAGTGATTACATAGTTCATAAATATTTGTGCCTTGCATTTAAGGACGAATTTGAACACCTTCCTCACAGTAATCTAGATACAGCTTCTGCCTTGGCGCTGACACCTAAAATTTGCAAAGAAGCAAAATAGATGCTAGGAATTTTTAGGCAGTTTATGTTGGCACTTGCAGAATATTGGACAGCCAATAACGAGCATGGAAAAATATTCTTGTTTCGAGAAAGGGAAAGGGTGTGCATTAGTATTTTTTATATTTAAGTATGACATAATCTCTGCAAAATTCTGGCCTTGCAACAATTAGCTGTACAGCAGCTATCTATGTAATTGGATAATTTTTTTTTCTCGACAAATCAGAATACTAATAGTTATATGAACAGTACTTAGTGACAAATAAACTATTTTTCTACTTAAAATCATTTCCATTCTAGAAGTGAGAGTGCACAAAGATTACAATTCTAGCTATTAAATTTCTATGGTATAATTCAACTGGATAGGATACTTTTACTGTGGTTACTTACCAGTATATGTTTGATGGAACAAGGTGCTGATCACCATATTGATATTATCTTGTAGTAGAATTCTTGATTTAAGTGGTAGCAATCTTAAATTACCTAACTTTTATCTTGCCTGTAGCAGGCTGACTGACCAATGACCGTCGAAACACATGATATTCATTAGGTAGCAGCGAACGGCAGATCCTTTATTATACATATGCAATGCATCGTGCATGCCTGGGACTTTCGATACACTTTTCCACGGAACTAACACAAAATATGACGCACAGTTCTTGTGCAAAAAAGGGTTACTATTAAACACAAACGGCTAGATCAAGAGTAGTAAGTATAATTATTTCACCTACAAAAGATAATAATAATTCCATCAAGAAAAGAATACACATACTCTTTTGAACGTTACTTAGGTACTTATTAATAATTATGTATCCAAACATTACCAATGATTTTACTTAACAGGTACAATTATTATGATGGGCATGTAGCATTTTGGGCAAATTATTCATTGCAATTAAAATATTTCATAGTAAAAAAGTTATTAGTAACATATTCTATTCCAATTATTTTCAAACATAAATGTTTTAATTATCAATGCACGATTTGCACAAAGAGCAACCATCATACAGTTGCACTATAAATATATTTTCACAAAGCACCTGCTGGCCGTTTTGACTTCGGAGAAGGTTTTCGAGTCGTTCGGGGGGATACTTAGTTGGGGGTCCAGTAGGAAGGGTTGTAACCCTGCTTCGCTCCAGACTTGTTGGCCTGGGTCGCAGATTGGCGCTGATTTGAGCTGCCTCCAGATTCCTGCAGAAAGAAACAACTATGTCAGCACCGTTTCGTCAATTCACCTCAACGATCCAATTCCTCAACGGCTGGATCCACAAAGCAGGTGTTAGTCATTGCGTGGATGCCGGCAATGAAATGCAGTGCACAAGGATTGTACTAACTGGAGCCCCGGGGATCTTAAACTCCGCTTGGTGGATCCGGCCCCTGGTCACCTAACCGACCGACTGACTTAGTTTCCTCAATGTAACAGTAAATCCATCAATGCACAACCTATCGCCCTAGCCCTCTAACCGGCGCAAACGTCCAAACAACTTACCGAACGTCTGTTTGGGTTTCTCATCTCCATCTAAAAATAAAAGACAAGGACAACCATTAACTTGCTGAAAAATCTTGTCGAGAAGATCTTAGAAGTTAATGGTGCTACCTTCTTGGTGATGGATGGATAGTGGATGGATTTTCTAGCTTAATACTGTTACATTGTGAAAACGATTTTTGACCCGCCAAAGTTCCGTTCTACAATCTCCTATCCGCCACCCCTGAGATATATGCTTGTTTCCTATTTCCATGGTTTTTCCGCCTTTGGCCACCCGATGATTCCTGACATTTGCCTGCCTGCCGACAGCCCAATGTGGGCACTCTGACCAGAACCGAGTTTTGCTACGCAACCGTGTATTTTAGTGCCCCAGTGCTAAATCGAAATTATTTATTAATCCGAACCCGCCTTCAATTGAATTTCAGCGTTCTTGAAACAATAAAATCAACGAAGCATTGAACCCTGAACGTGACCAAGGGGAGCTCTGAGGGCCAAGGGTATCTGGAGCCTGGCTAATGCTGGCAGAGGCTTCTTCTTCTTCCCCTGCGTCGAGGCAGAATGATTCCAAATATATTAAGGTACATCATGCCAATTGATTCGATCAAAATAGACATAATTTAGAATACCAAATTTCATCCTCACTCTAAATATTCACGCAGACGACGATTTGACCGATATGGAAACTCCGCCGATATCCCGAGTTTTGATTCCGGAATCTGCTTAGCGACCGATTCGAAGGGATTTTCGCGAGTTAGAGTGGTTGGGGGGAGGGGTACCTGATGCGGCTGCTGGTGCATGAGCGTGGTCGAGTGGTGCTGCTGCTGGTGCGGCGCCATCGTCGGGATGAACAGCTGCGGCGCGTACGCCCCGCTAGCCGCCATCGCCGTGCTCTGGCTGCCCGCCAGGTTGAACGGCGGCGGCGTACCCGAGTGGAATCCTTGCTTCTCGTACGACTGGCACGCGAGAAAGGAGCGTTCGTTACGACACCGCACAAAGTCCGAGTCGGGAAATAAATTTGCTGGGCTAAACTGAATTATTCTTTATCAGGCTTATCTTCATCAAGATAGTAAATTTCCTATCATTGAAAAGAAGCAAACTGTGATTTGCAATGGCTCACTATTTGTGACAACTTATTTAATTGAAATTTAAATCAGATCAGCTCCATCATAATCTGAGCAACAGGATCCTATTCTCGAGTTTTAGTCCAATGACAAGAAAAATCCTAGGCATGCAACAATACACACAGCCTAAAATGTCTGTAGTCAAAAGCCATGCCAAATTTCTTCAAGTGCGCCGAATAATCAACAAAATTCGTCCCCAACAAACCCGCCGCATGTACTCACATTGACTTTGCTGAGCGCGACGTGCGATTTGCCATACATCATGTTGGCTGCGATCTCGGTGGCCGAAGAGCCCGCCGTCCCGGCGTTGGCGCCACCGCCCGGCTTGCTCTGCGACTGGCTGTTGGACACGTAGCCGCCCGTCTTGCCGTAGTCCTGGCTCTGCGACAGCGTGTCGTAGCCAGCGCCTGCGCCATACGCGCCACCGTAACTGCCTGGCTTGGCGTACTGCGTAGAGCTGGCGCTGCCGTGGGCGTTGCTCGCCGCCGGCATCTGCTGTCAGGTGGGAAAACGAGCGGAGCATTAGCGCTCGTGCTCCCAACAAGCTTCCGCAATCGGACGGAATTGTGGGAAGCCGGTCGGGTCGTGATTTGTCGGCATTAATTGAAGAGTTAGCCATGTTTATAAGATAGTTGTTGTCTTAGCTGAAGGGTCATTGTATCTAATAAGGAGGAAGGCAGATGGAAGTGAAAATATAACAGAGGAGGGCTGATTTGAAGTTGTGCTTAGCTGCTTTTGTTCTTCCTTCTTTATAAGCTCAAATTGGTGGCAATATTTAGGGTTCATTCATTAGTAGATGTTTGTTTTACAAGGAGGAAAGCTGAACCAAGAATCAGAAACGGTTCTTACAGGGTAGAGCGCTGGCGTGCCGTACTGGAAGGCGCCGGGCACCATGCCGCCCTGGATGTAGTACGTGTAGCCGGGCGGTAGGCCGGACGCGTTGAGCATCGGCTGCGTGTGCGCCTGGCTGGCGTTCTGCTGCTGGACAAGCGGGGGGCGCAACCGGCGTTAGTAACGGCATTCGGTCTACTCGGCATGCATCGTCAAAGTTCTCGGGCTCGTTAAATTTTTTTCTGGACTTGTCAGTGTGTTTAAGACACACGGAATTGAAAGCTACGTGATCTATTGAAACAAAATATACGTATATCGCACTAATTTTACTGACAAACCTTTACATAAAAACTTACTAGTCCATGTTATACTCCAAATGGATGCTTGAAGAAAGGTATCAAAATTCGAAACTCCCCACCTCCCTGACAAGATTGCATCGTCGAAGGCCTAGCCTAGCGCGTAGTCGTGCGTAATAGAGCAGGCGTCTCGTCATTACCGTTACCTGCTGCTGCTGGGACAGCGTGGCGGGCACGGGCGAGGCGTTGTCGTTGCGCGGGAACCGGCCGTCTGACATGGAGTACGCGACGCTCGCGAGACCCTCCCGGCCCGTGGCTAGGCTGGTCGGCGCTTGAAACGTCATGTCGTAGTAGCCAGTCGGCTGGAACAACGGCAGGGCCCACGCATTGGTTTTCGAGTCGGTTAGACTTGGTCAGGAAAATGAACTTTTCACTCTGAATATCCACCTTCTGTTGCTTTGAGAACAAAGTTTTTGTGAGGCAAAAAGGGATTGTTTGCTCAGTCATAGGGTGATGAGCAGATCAGATCACTAATGTGAATATCAATTTACTGTCCCTTCTGAAATGCAGCTAAATTGAAAAGCAGGATGCCTCAGGGGAGATGTGAATGTAGACAGGTTGAGTGAGGCTTTAGCTATGCTGGTTTCCTACAACTCAATAGCATTTTGCCACAAGGGCAAATGTTAATTCAACCATTTAGAAGGTCCAGGAAGGCTACATCTGCAGCCATTCAGCCAACAACCGACCATATTTTCAACCCACAAAACCCCTCAGTCTCAGCACAAACAAAACGGCACCGCCAACCACTCACCATGTGCGGTATCCGCTGCTGCATCAGCTGCAGATCCTCGTAGCTGTACATTGGCGTCGCCTGCTGGTAGAACGGCAAGCCCGCCTGGCTCATGATGTACTGGTGCGTGCCAAGCATGGGCGGCACGCCGGGCGGGATGCTGGGCACCACGCCGCTCTTGCCCGCCGCCGCCGCGCTCGAGACCTTCGTCGAGGTCGCGCTGTTGCCCGCCTGCGTTGTGCTTGACAGGCTCGACACGCCGCTCGACGTGCCGCCGTTCGAGTTGCTCAGGCTCGACGTCGACGTCGTGGTCGTGTCGTACTGGAACGAGGTGTGCGGGGGAGCGCTCAGATGAGGTTGAGTTGAACGTGGCTGTGCAATGGAATCCTAACGCAGTTCGGAATTTGCAATTTTGTCTCGGTAGTTTGTTTAAACTTATATTTGTTTCTTAGCTTGTTGGCATTGGCATTGGCATGGCATATTAGATTATTAAAACTAAGTCTAAACAATCCCTCCCTTAACAGAAATTCACATACTTCACAAAGTTGGTGGTAATTTTGGAGCTGCTACTACTATCAAGTATCTGTAGGCTAAGCCAGCAATTAGTATTAGTTGTATCTTTATTAAATCTGGTCAAGAACCTAGGTCGGGTAGTGCTGGACAAGTGCTGCCGGCGCTCACCTGTGACTCTTTGGTTGTAGTGCTAAGCGCCGAGCTGAGCTTGGTGTGGTTCTGCTGCGCGGTCGTTGCCGCCGCGCCGTAGTTGTTCTGGTATTGGCCGGAGTTGGACGACGCGTACGCCGAGCTACCCAGGCCGGAAGAGCTCCCGTAGACCGACTGGCTGTTGCCTACAACTCGAATGACAAATGTCTTGTAGACCAATGAGCTGCGTACGTCTTTATTTTACTATGAGCAGATTCATTTTTTTCAACTGGCAAAGTCACCCCTCAACCATTGAGCTTAACTGGGCAAATCAGCTTTCCGAGCGCTTTTAAGCCTTTCAATGCGACAAACACGTATCAATTAAAAGAATAAAAGACAAAAAAATAAAGATTAAAATCACTTAATGGCCAATTGCAGGCAACTGACATTCTTTACACCCAGCACGCCAGGGTATTCAGGCCGGAAGGAACTTGGCAGCTAAATGGTTGATCACGGCACAATAGTCAAACAAGCCTAGTCTTTTGTTTGATTTTTGGATTTATCTGGGACTTGAGCTAAGAATTTGTTTTAAAAAAAAGGCAGTATTGTTCAACGAAATGTCAGGAAAACTAAGTTTGGTAGATTAGTATTTAAAAAAAACTAGTTAATTCTCCCGAAGTCAGTGCTCCCAGCGCACCAAGTCCGACCTCTTCACCGCGAGAGAGAACGACGTCACGAGGAGAGCCAACCCACCTTGGTACGAGGGTCCCGTGGCGGAGAAAGCCGACGCCTGGCTGATGGTGGGGTAGGCGGCCTGGCCGGCCTGGTAGGAGCCGGCGTTGGCAGCCGACTGGGAGTACGCGCTGTTCTGGTACGAGCTGGGCGCCGCCGCCGCCGGCGTGCTGTAGCTCGAGCCCGACGACGCATAGCTCATCTGCGACTGGTTCGCTGGGTACGAGGTCGTCGACGACGTCACCTGCGGGCAGGACGGTCCGTTTGGTCGGTTGTTGTACGCGGTGCATTCATTAAACCAATCAGTTTTTCTTTCCCAAAAAGACACAAAACTTGAGCAAATGACTCACCGCATTGTTGGAGGCGTAGCTCGACGACGAGTAGCTGGGCGTCTGCTGGTAGCCGCCGCCGCCGCCAGTCTTCTGGTTCTGGTACGACTGGTAGCCGGACTGCGCCGACGCCGCAGAAGACGAGTACGACAGCACGTCGTTCTTCTCCAGCTCCTGCATCTGGCCGGCGCGGCTCGGCTGGTAGCCCTGGTCGCCGCCGCGCGACTTGCCGTGCTCCGACGAAGACAGGATGGAGTCGACGCCGCTCGACGACAGCTGCTGGACAGGGACACCCGGTTAGCTTGTGCGTTTCGGTGACGCTCGGGGAAAGTGGGCGCTGCTTGGCTTTGGTTTCGCGCTATCGAGATGGCCATTGTTGGTAATCTTAGATTTGTTAGTGCGATCTTCATCCACCTCACATTTATTACAATAAGGATCAGAGCAAAGTTGAACGACTTAAGGAGTCAAATATGTGGCAGACCCATGTGAAAAGTAGAGAAAAATGAGTGCTGGAGCTTGTTGAAACCTGTGTGAGATAGAGTTGGGTAGAGGATTCTAATGCTTCCATTAAGGCCCATATTGACTGTGTCTGACAATTTAAATTTAACTTGTACTAGATTAATAGGAAAAAAAGTATGAAAAAGGAATATGAAAATAGGAAACTACATCACAGGTTGATGAGTAATGTTTGCATTCCATTCCTATCATCAGCAATTGTTATATAAACAACAAGATAGAGGCAGCCTGGAAAACACAAAATATTGAAAAACAGCCATCATTCACACGATAGTCGATTGCCTCCACGCGCAATCGAAGCCAAACGACAAATCGGTCCACTCACGCTCTGCACTTGGCTCATCTGGGCGGCGATGCTGGTCTGGCCGGCCTTCTGCTGGGCGGCCGCATACGAGTCCATCGCTTGCGATTGGGCGGCTGCGGCAGCGGCGGCCGTCAGGTCGAGGTTGGCTGCCGAGTTGCGCGAGGTTGCGCCGCCCGAGCCCATCGAGTCCAGCACCGACGCAGACGTGTACTTGTTCGTCTGCTCGAGGCCGGGCGGCTCGAAAGCACCCGTCTCGCTGCCGAACTCCAGCCCGCCGAACTGCACGTCCAGGTAGCTCATGCCGCTGTTGATCGCGTCTCCGGGCATCTCCACCGCGCTTGATGGGATCTGTCGAGTGGCGAGATTCAGTTAACGATTACGTCCGTTTCGATTGTTTAAAGCCAATCTTTCAAGGGGATCTGGATTGGTGCCATGCAGGCACCCAATATTAAAATATTTTGGTGTGTTAAACTGCCAATTCTGAGCGGCTGAAAGTGTGTAATCGGAGCAAACGCCCACCTTGGAAGGCGGAGGCACGCGGGGCCGCTGCTGCGTCTTGGCGCGCGCCGGCATCTGCACCGAGTTGTGCCCAGCGGCGGCGTTGGCGTTGCCGGTGCTGGAGTCGACGTCGTAGCTGTTCGCGTAGGCCGCGCTCGCGTAGCCGCCCGCCGCAGACGTGGCCGTGTACGCCGCCGGCGCCGTCTGCGCCGACGTCTGGAATACTGACGAGGAGGTGGCCGGGTAGGCGGCGGCCGGGCCGTACGACGAAGACGCCGCAGTCGCCGCCGACGCCGACGAGGACTTGAGACTCTCCGACGCCTGCGTCAGCTGGCTGAGGTACTCGGACTGCGCGGCGTTCAGCGTGCCGACGCCCATCGGCACCGGGCTCTGGAACCAAGGCTAGTTCGGGTTACCGGCTGCCCTTGGGTGCGGGGGCGGAAGGTGGAGGTAGATCACTAAATACCATATATTTTTTGACTGAAATTGGCTATATGTCTATATGGCTATATGGCTGGAGAAGTGAAAACTGAGAAATTTTACACTATCACTTTCCAGGAGGGCAATTTTCTAACAAATGCTATACCAATTTCTGCTTTTTTCACCAACCATTTTAAGACGGCAGGTTCCAACAAACGGATCGTAACTTCTGATATCAATGCTAGTTTTTTGTTGAGTACCTACACACAATACAAATGATCTTGAACTCATTTGGAACAAAATTGTATACACTTTGACTAGCAACCCTTCCGATCACAATGGCAACTTTGTAGTTGATGCTTACTTGAGACACCTGGCTTGACGGCTGGAGATCAAGTCCCTGCGACATTTGGCTCGTACTGGAAGTCAGGCTGCTCGACAGATTCTGAGCGCCGAGCGAAGTGGACAGGTCCGCGACGGAAGTCTCGTGGCTTAGCTCGGAGTTGGGAGCTGAGTCGGCCGTTCCCCCGCTCGGGGTGAATACTTTGGTGTCGGCCAGAGATCCAGTGTACTCTTCGTTGTCCCAGTCTTCTGGTGATGGAAAGTCGTCGCCACAGTGTTATTAAAACGCAAGTCGGACTAAAACTCACAGGTGTACAATTACAAACCAGTCAAATTGGTAATTTTGGTGCTTTCCAAACTACTCTGGAAAAAATTTATAACTTAACAGAAAATCCCCAAAACAACACAACTTCTGGCGGAGACTCACCCATTTTCAGCGGCTCGCTGGTGCTCTCCTCCGCCCCCGGATTGTTCCACGTGTCGATGGAGCGCGGAAAGCTCGAGTCTTCCGGCTTCTCCCGACTCTGGAACGTCCGAGGACCGAGGCGACCGCCTCCCCTGCCGCCCCTGCCCGACCTGCCGGGGCCGCTCGTCATGCGGCCGCCCCCGCGGCGATAACCGTCCCCGCGGCCGTCGTCCAGGTTGCGCTCGTTCTCTTTGTTCTCTCGGCCTCGCCCTGCAAACCCAGCCCGTGCCCGTTGATCTCAGCACACGAAAAATCAGACATGGTCTGACACTCCATGGGCTTGGAGCCAGGTACCAGTGATGAATAGGACTGAATTCTTGGGAGTTGTTTACCGAGTTTATTCTCCTCATAACGTACAGCTACTAACTTTTAAGTATGAGATTGAATAGTAATTATTTATGGAGGCCTATATGGACCTATTAATGGTTGGCCTTAAACACATAGGTAATGAAAATTGTCCCTAGTCCCAAAGATTACAAATTGTTAGTATAACCAATCCAAATAGGTTTTACAATATGTTATTAGAAACTAAATAACCATTCAAACATAGGTCCTTTGCATTTAAAGTGGAATACAATCTGAGATGGAATTGCAATCTGCAATTTGGTTCAATGTAAGTGTAACCATCGTTTACAGTAGTTTCACTTTAAGTATAACAGTCAATAGTATAGCATTTCAATTAAATAAAAAAATTTCAACTGATTAGTCACAAGATACTGCATACCTTCATCATCATTCATGAGAAACACCTGCTCAAGTATTTGTGTGCTCAAGTGTTGAACTGTGTGTGGGCAAAACTTACATCCCCGGTTGTCCAGTGAGCCACGAGGGCGCATTCGAGGCGGAGCACCGCCGCGAGATGACGGACGAGATCGCTCCCTCTCCGGATTCACAGGCACCGGCTCTGCGTCCCAGTCTTCTTCGGGATTAATTGCGGCTAAATCAGACTTCGTACCACTGGGTGCGGGCTGTCGGCTTTTCTTTTTCTTCACCGACGTTTCCCACTCACCCTAGAAGTGTTTTGTGCAGGTTAGTCATTGATTGGCCTGCCTAGCTATGTTAAATTTTATTGTGACTAATTTGTTTGAAAGAAACTAACCTGTGCATTTCCCTCCAAAAGCATATTGACAGCTCTATCAAGATCATTATCACAGTCATGAAGTGCAGTGCAAACTTCGTCTTCTGTTTTACGAGTTGCTTCCATAACTTGTCTGATCTTGTCTTTAAAGCCAGGGTCATCTGTTCTGGTGTCGATGATTTGTGCAATTCGCATTTGTTCGGCTGTGGGCTGAAATATAAATGCATTGATTTAGCAATGACGTCGCATCAGCATGAAAAGCGTGTTTATTACGATGGAATGTGAAAATATTACAAGACCAACAGAGAATATGAGGTTCCTTACCTGTACTTTAGGGTTGTGATCAGGTGTCTTTGTTGAATCTACTTTAGTGTCATTTCTAAGGGCTTTTGTTGATTCCTGTTTAGCCCCTTTACCACCTCTCGGGGTGGAGCGGCTTACAGAGCTCATAACAAACTCTTATATACAGAGACTATTTACAACTTTAAGGGTTATACTGAAAGAAAAACACAGAAAAAGTGAGCGAAAATTACGGTGTATATCAACGATAGTGAACCAATATCAAATGCAGAGATAAGCATTTAATTCTAGAGCTAGTCATAGGCCACCAATAATGAGTGTCATTAGCCTCCTTCCACCTAACAAAGGAATGGAGGTTAGGTTATTGACCGGTTGGCAATATTTTTGCGACTTATAATTAACTGACCGCCAGGTAAATACGGTTAGTTGAAGACATTTATAAACGAAATATTTTTAATAACAAAGCCGGGGTTCTATCAACCATGTGGGGAGGACGCCATTTCAAAGCTTAGTTAGGCTTACTGTTGACAACTATCAAATTTGAACAAAGGTTTGTACCAAAATCTACTGCATTTTATTGCATTTTCAATATGCGAACAGATCTGGAGAAATTCATATTTTAGTTTAATGCTAATTTAGGGAGCCGCTCAGGGAAGAGAAACAGGTAAAACGAATAATAATGCCTCGTACTAGTACCTGCAAAATGCGCCCAAACCGCAGTCAAGTCACGTGACTCATTGACCTAGTACAAAAAGTCTCCGCGGTGTCTGACTGAAGGCAGCGCTAACGTTCGTTGGCGTCATCAAAATCACCGCTAGTGATGTTTTCTTTATCCGGAAAGGAAACTTCAAATAACGAAGTTCGTCACCATTTTTATCAACTTAAAACGTGAATATGCGAATATTCTATTGTGAAATTCGCTAAATCAAAGAAGACAACTATAGAAAGGGATTAACAGTAAAGGTAAAGCAGCTATAGCAGCAGATGTGTTCCTATATTGGTTTCATAAGAATATAAGAATCCAATTGCCATCCCACAAATCGCTGGTTCAAACTGCAAATTTTGGTTACAATCAAGGGCTTCAGCGTTTTTTATAAAAATAAAATAAGTAATCGCTTACTGGGAAAACAGTATTATCTGGCAACAAATATCCGATCTGACACAATATTTACCGAGAATTTGATTCTGAAGGTTAATTTGAGAATTGTTGGAACCTAAATTATTATTTTTCATTCAGATTATTGAATTTCCATAACAACGAATACCAGCGTATGTATATTTTTACGAAGTCGAAATCGGACATTTGTTTGAATGACAAATCAGATCCGTCTCTCTACCGGGAAATTGAAAACTGGTGAACGTGTTATGTAAGCACGAGATGTCTGCTCTAACCCGGGGCACCTAGTGGGTTCCCAGAAAGCAATACGTTGTTTACGAAATCTCGTTTCGCTTTCCGAATAGAATAGCTAAAAGCGAAACTTTATAAAAAATTGTTTTCGACTAACCTAAAGGACGAATCAATTGTGAGTCATTCAGGTTGGTCCCTCTAAGTAATTTTGGCGTTTATAAGGGCCTCTTTAGCGTTTGTTTACGTTTTCAACACTCACCTTGGCCCGCCAGTGGGAGACACCCAGATGAATTATGAAAGACATCCTCGTTTCGTTAGCATCAAGTCTGAGATCTACGTCATTATTAATGTGTTTGGTCAACAAGTTTTATGTTTTATTTATCTAATCGCTCAATCAGCCGCTAGAGCATTATTCGAGTCATTTCGATCGGAAGAGAATCAAATGATTCATAATTCCTGCTCCATCAACATGCTAGCAGTCATGCAAACGCAATTACGCGCGTGGTGTTGAGATGACATGTCATTAAGCATGATGAAACAGGTATACATTGTAGGTACCAGAAACTGGAGACCGAGTTAGAAGATGCCGGAAATTTTATTTTCTCTCTTTTGCTTTTGTCTTGAATGAAACATTTCTTATTACAGCACCACATGGTGCAAACAAATTACAAATTTCAGATGCAGTTCTCTTCATTGACCTCCATTCGTGAAAAATCGATATCTTTCGCCAGGTTTCAGCAATTCAAAGCACTTCACAATTTCGCACCAGATGTCATTTTTTTTCTGTCACGAGATTAATGGATTGCCAACCTGCGTCGAGTGAGGACTGGGTCAGTCACCCTCAGCCTCTGTAACTTCTTCAATCAATCTCAAACAAGACATCGCCTGCCAAAAGCGACGCTCATAGCTCACACCGCATGCAATGCAGTGTAGTGCAAATCGACAGCTGCTATCTCACAGACCCTGATTGCTAAAAATGACGCGCGGTGTCCGTGAATTGCAAGCTTATCCATTCCCCGGCGGCGACGCCATATCTTTCGATCATTTAAAAAGTGAAGATGACAGTGACACAGTTATAGCTCGACGCTATGCTGCCGTCGGCGTCGTCGGCGTCGTCGCCAAGGAATTGCCTATTGTTCGGCAGTTAGCCAAGATTTAGGTCAAAGCTGAGAACCTGCTCGAGAATGTCTATCATGTCTATCATGTATCCTTCGCATCATAATTCACGACGTGACGCACGCCCGCGGAGAGCGATACATATATCGCACGCACGCACGCTTCCTCACCCTTGGGCGGGGGGAAAATTAGCGATGCGGTTTTTATGCTAATTTCTTATTCTAATTGCCTGTCTCGAGAGGAATAACATCGAATTTAGCTGTTTTTTTATAACTCAATTTGTTGCTAATTAGATTGTGGTAGTTTTACTTTTATTGTGCCCATTTAGGAAATGCAAATTTTGGCTGTACATTGCCCACCTTCTAAAAAGTATACATGTTACTGCAGCTCTCTCAACCCTATCAAGCCAAAAAACAGCTAGCATTTAATAAAATTTAAAAAAATCCATTATACTACTTAAATTGCGAATCTATTAAAGTATAAGGTACCAATTTGAACACCAACCTATAGGTAATGGAAGGAGAAGAAATATATATCAATGAATTTTACCCTATGTTTTGGGGGGGGGGGGGCGAAAAAAAACTGTGCTTTAAGCCTGCAGAGAACATAGACCTCGAGGAACACTAATTTTATTCCTAACTTTAATCGCGTTAATTTATTCTATTGAACACAATAAAAAAGAATGCCCAGCAGACCGAAAAACGATCTGTTTTTTTCCTTGGATAATGGGTACTTCAATTAGAAAGAAAATCAGCTTCTGCCATAGACTTTGCAAAAATTAATAAGCGTTCTAAAAGTAAAACAAACTCTGGTTCGACTGGTGAACGCATTATCGAGGTCAGTGATTCCTACTTTCGCCATGGCTGCGGCTGCGACCGCTAGTGCTGGCGAACAACTGCCGGGTTTTGACCTAATGCGGTACGGCGGGTGCCAACCACAGCAAACCACAGCAAACCACAGCCAACCACTGCCAACCACAGCCAACCACTCGGCAGGCTTGCAGGTAATAGACCAGTGCGGGCATTAGAGTGTAATAACTACATGGTATTCACCTATCAATAGTATATCTCGATACGAGTTACTTTTATTTCATATTACTCCGCGTCGTGACGGTTATAGGAGGGAGTCTTGGGAGAAATAAAAAAGACAATGATACCTTGGAGAATCAACTTATCATTGTCAACATAATGCATCATTTTATTAAAGCATGTTGCATAAATGCATAATTATCATAAATAGCGTTTTTCTTCAGTAAAAAATATACACACTCAAGGGCCCTTCGTTCGTAACATTTCGACAAACAATATTCAGTCTTTCATTGTAAACAGTCATGCTGATCCACTCATCTTCGGTCCACACTTGCGATATTCATTGATTAGTTTGAACCGTGCACTTGCACCGTGCTCTCAGCGTACCGCATGGACCTAAATGCATAAATTAGCATCACTTAATTATACCTTTGAGTTATTACAACATATCTAGCTAAGATATAATAATATAAATAGGCCGTTATCATTCATCAATAACTCCCAATTAAAAAAATGCAATCAGACATTCATCAACAATCCGCAACATTCGCCTCGTCAAATAAATTAGTCACAAATATCTTCATACGAAAAACAATTAGTTGATTTGCATGGCTTTTAGTTTCTGCCGCAGTCCGGCCTGGAATCCGACCGAGCCGTCCGGCCCGTGCGGGAGTCGGACCACATTTTCAGGCAGCAACGAACCGCTGCTCCTGCGGTCCGACGCCTGCCCGCTGTTCCTCCTCTCGGGCGTGAACGAGCCGCTGTTCCTCCTCTCGCTGGGCAGCAGCACGCCGCTCGCCCGCCGGTCCAGCGTCCTCTCCGAGGGCCGAGTCATCGAGTTCTCCGACATGCGTCGGTCCCCCGGCGGCGGCCTGTCGCACACAATGTACCCTCCACTGCTGCGTCGATCTCCGAACGACGTGCTGCTCTCCGAGCCCGAGTCCCTGTGCGACAACCGGCGTCCCTGGATCCAGGGCGACAGGTCAGCGCTGCTGCGATGATAGCTGCCATAACTGGAGATGCTCGACGAACTGGGCGACGAGCCGCGACGGTAGCGCTGCCTCGGATCGATGGCCCTATGCTGCAGCCGGTGGTCTTCCGCTTCCGACCCGCTGGCGCACGAGGAAGAGTACGACGACGAGTACGACGACGAGTACTCGGAGTCGACGAGCCGCGAGACGGACGTCTTCTTGCCGGGCACCGACTTCTTGCGTCGCTCGGCGCTGCTGGTCGCTGCGTTCAGCTCGATCACGCGGATGCCCTGGCTGAAGCCGCGCCAGTCGCGCCCCTGCAGTTGGAGCGCGCGACGTGCACCCTCGGTGCGCACGTACTCGACCAGGGCGCAGATCGCGCCGTCCAGTTCGGGACGCTTCGCCACGAAGTTGCGCACGTCGGCGGGGATGGGATTTCCCGGTCGCAGGATGCGAATGAGCGCGATCTCTCCGTAGGTGGAGAACAGTTCGGCGACTCCCTCAATGGTCGGCTTGTCGCTGGGCAGATTGAGGGCGATCACGGTTCGCGACGGCGTCGTCTGGTCGTACTCGGGCAGCGGGGTCGTGCGTCGCAGCTTGGTGCCCGCCTCGTTGATCTGCAGCTGCGTGGAGGCGGCGAGCGCGTACGCGACGATGCGCCAATCCTTCACGAGATGCTTCACCCGCTTGAAGCTCGAGATGAGCTTCAGCGACACGTAGCCCTCCTTGTTGCGTTTCACGTGCTTCAGCAGGAACGCGTCCTTCGTGATGTTCACGTCGGAGAAGTAGAACTCGACCTGCTGGACGATCCGGAGCGACAACTCCTCGTCGGGCGGGATGAACGGCGGCTCCTGGTCGGTGACCTCGCACCCCGAGTCGGACACGTCCTTGCCGACGCCGCCGCCGCCCACGGAGCCGCCGTCCGAGCCGCAGTCCGACATGTCGGCCATCCCCTCGTCGCTCGGGCGTCGCGACGCGCTGCCGCCGTCGAAAGACATCGAGATGTCGCTGTCGATCGACGAGATCGAGTCGCGCGTGTCCGAGTGCTTCATCGGCGGAGGGCTGAAGTTCAGGTCGCACAGCTCGTCGCTCCTCTCCTCGACGCTCTCCAGGACACAGAGATCACTTGGTGGCTCCATCGAGACGGACATCGCTCGGCGTGGATTGTGTGTCTTACGAAAATAAATTAACTTTGACTAGAATTCACACACACTCACACACCGCACACACACCGCACACACGCACACACACGCGGAGGGCTCGCAAGGAGCGCGCCGTTCTGCCGCGAGATCGGCGACCAACTGAAGTCTCGCGCTCACGATCGTCTACACGCGAGAAACTGTGTCATCTAAAGTAGTCCAAGCCGCTCACTGGTTTCGTCGGCCGGAGCGAAGATATTGCACTCTATTCTCTGCAGAGCATGCTAGCAACCAGACTGAGACGAGCGCTTAGGTGCTCGCTTATAAACCTTTCTCCTTCCACAGCGTCATGGTCACTCGTATGCATGCACATGCCATGCGCTAACGTACGATTGTCAATCAATAATCAATCGTTAGCTGCTACCTTGTTACCTAACGGGGAGGAGGGAGGGTCGTTGGAGGGTTTCGGTTACGTGCAGGCGACGCCGAGGGGTTGTTTGGTCGCCGGGTCTTAGTTACTTGATCTGCAGAAAGCGATCGGCAGTTGCAGGGTACTAGCTCCGGCGAGCCCGCATTAGGAAATACACGCGGATTTGTGGGGATTTCTTGTTGATGCCTTTGAACTCGAGTCATTATATACTTTATACTGTTGCAACATAAGGGTGCTTGATGGCGAAATATGTTCACCCCAATACGGGTTTGATGAATTTTATCGAATGTCAATATTGGGATCTTTTGGAGTGAATATGGTACAGAGGGCACAGGCCAATGGATCCCCCCGATAGCAGTCTGAAGCCTGCATTGAAATTTAAAAGTGATTAGAGATAGAGTTTTGAGCCACACAAACTCACTGCAAAAATATTAAAAGATGCGTATGCTAAATTTTTAATTAATGCGAAATCGCATTGCATTTTCATGTGGCACGTTTTCTTTCGCTAATTATGCTAGAAATTTTCTCGTTTTTGCAAGCCATTCTCAAGAACATAGCACTGCAATATTAATAGCAAATCTGATAAGAATCTCAGCTTATTTTTGGCAGCCTTTGAGCTAATGATTGCACGATAACAAGACAACTATCACATAACAACTGCATAATGATGAACTGAGTATAAAGAAAAATATACGGAAACTGACAGGAAGTAATATGGCAAGGGAAACAGCAGAAAACATGAAGGTTAGATTCATTTCTATTGTATTGAATTCTCCAAGATCGTTACAAACGGATCACACTTCGAAAAAGCAGAGCAAAATTAAAGTTTACAGAAGAGATTGAAAACAATTTACCGAGAGGGTGCCATTTGATTATGAGGTGTAACCTAAAATATATTGCATCAAGCTTCGTGAATTTTTTTGAGTGAAACTGAACTCAAATTTTACGAGCAACTTAAAGAAATGTTGTATGTTAGCAATTAAAATTTCTTTTAGTACAATTACATGCTAATTTCGGCACTGTTAATTTGTCATCGCCTAGCTGATAGGCGATAGTTCGATCGAATTGGGTAAATTTGTTTTGAGATTAATTATTCACCAGTCCTTGAGGCGAGTTCAGGACTAGGTGTGTATACCAAGCTTCCGATGACATTTAATCATAATCAATCAACGCAGAATAACATTAACAAGCGCGTACAGGGGATGCCAATGTTAATTACACTTGCCAGTGATTGACAGGCAATTAAAGATGGCCACTGTAACAAAGTTAGACTCGCAAAATGAACGGGACAGCCGTGGGAATTAAGTTGAGATGAATCAGGAAGGCCGAAAATCAATCGGGAGTCAAAACATCCGGGAAGATCACATTGCTTCGGGAATTTCGTACGACACAAATGCGTCGAACCGTAAAAGGTATTTACTTCAATCTCGAAGAGAAGTGTCTTTTTGAACAGGTTAAGGAGCTTTTCGAGTGTCACATACTTTGCCTCTCGATGCATCAGAGGAGGGAATATACCATGCTGTGAGAAAAATCGCTAGCTTCTCTGTTTATTTTTGCTTTCATTGTTAGCGACAAGGAAAATCGATTGTTTCAGAGAAATAAAAAAGGGAATCATTCGAAATATTTACAGAGAGTGCTACTTGACTATACTTACCCTAAAACACGGATCGGGGGTTGTACAATCTGTGTTTTGTCGGTCAATGGGAGGTGCTTTTTGCCCAAAATCTGATAATTTTGGGACTGTTGCTAATTTGCAGTTTAAATTCATTGATCGATTACTTGAATCCGATATAATCTCTCAAATTTGTTGTCCTGATCCCGTTAAGGTAGCTTTTCTTCTCCTTTGCAGATTATCTTGTGTGCAGAACCAGACATTCCGACAGTTAGTTTCCTATTTTAGGCTCAAGATGCCGCTAGAACTGAATAACATGGTGAACGAGCTGCGAAATGAGTTTGATGCAAATTAGTGAATGCTGGCGTTTAGCTCTGCGTCGACTCGTTGAATAATAAAACAACGAAGCGTGAAGGTAACCAGCAGACAAACAAGAAGTGAAGAAATCATTCACCGTGAAGTTCATAGGTGCTGCTAAGTCGAAATGGCCAGACCTTCGCTTTGCGACATCATCGTTGGAAGCTGCAGCCCGGCAGCGAGCTGTGAGGTAATCCGGAATGGCAATGACTTCTCACACTTCACTTGCTTTGCAATTGCATCTCAACAGTTATTTATATACAAGCAACGTCATACAAAGACGATGTACTTTGTAACATTTTTTATCGGATGCGCATATTATTAATTGCCTGACTATTGAAGCTATAACAACTATACGAAAAAAATAACCCTTAAAAACTGGATGAATTTAAATAAATTAAATCCCGACAGCATGTAAATTTCGGGTAGAGAGCTCTCTTAAAAAAAAGGTTTTAACCTCTGCTTAACATTTTTAATTTTGGGCGTAACCATCGAAAGAGTTTCGAAATGTTTCTAGGAGGTTGTTAGGAAAGGTTAGTGATGAAGGTCACCATATTTTGGTAGATTTCCTCCGAGAGTATCGAAGTTCAATCTAAGAAATAGTATCACAAATCGCAACTACTGTCGCAGGGCAGGGTTGATAGTGAGTTTTGTGATTGCAGGACCATCTTACAACTTTCAAGTCATATTTTGATACTGTTCGTAAAAAATCGAGTAATCAACGCAAATCATTTGCCATTTTCCAGCTTTATTACCACACCCCATTCTATCCCATCCACTGAAATTCTATTGTGAGTTTTGAAGCACACTGAAATACAAAAAACAGTACTGCAAAAATATGCTTTGGCAAAAAAACTAAACGACCTCAAATCGCCGTCTGGAAATATTAAAATGATCCGATGAATTCACTTCAAAAAAACCCTTTCTATGCAAAAATCCAGTGTCCTCGGCACAAGAAACGCCCGTTAGTGTGGGGGAGACCTGTCCAATCCCGTGAGCAATGGCAGAGGAAATACATAACAAGAACAACCAGGACATAGAGCCATCAGGGTCTCTCCAAGGACCTCCCCGAAGTGCAGGTAGATCGACGTTAGAGTCTAACCAAAACAAAATTAATTGACCTATTTCAAGAGCATGCGATAGATCAATAGATCATTCTCGAGTTTTATCGGTTCGCACATTGCCTCATATTTCAGAAGATGGTTAAGTTTCACAATCAAAGCGTTTGGCGTTTTGCGACGCATAGTGTTTTGAAAAACACACCGTGTGGATCATGATGTTCACAACTGGATGCGTCGAGGGTTTTAATTTCACTCGCGTTCGTTTCAGGTTTCGTGTTTCAAGAAATGTGTTGTGGCTAATAAACATTATTTCCATAGCGTATAAGTATACCATCCGCAATTCGCGAGAAAATGTCCAATTCCTGCCTAGCACTTCCGATTTTGCATGGCGATGGCGAACTTTCAAATCAAAATAATTTATTGTTTTGAAACCTTTAGCCCACATTGACATATCTTAAGCTTGACACTTGAACAAGACACAAACTGTCTCCAAAATCAACTGTAGTTGATCTTGGAGACCACGATTTGTTGTGAACGAAACTAGTTCCTTCTTTATAGAAACAACAATAACCGAATATAAAATCTGCACGATAAATCAGGAAACGTCAAAAGTGTCTTCCAATACCAATACGTTCACTCTCATTAATATAAAAATGTGTAAACGACGGTAAATAGGTACACTCGGTTTTACGATTTCGGTACTTTTGAATTTGCCATGTCAAAATACAACGGAGGAAGCCCGATTTCCAGCCGCCCTGTCTTGCGAGCCACCCTTTCGCACGTACTCATGTGGAAAGTATTACTATGATTTACAAAGCAGTTGTCATCGGCATCGCCTGTTCATTATGTAACAGGTCATATGTCTGAAATCCACCAGCATGCTTCGATTCCATGGCTCATATCCGCGAAGCCGTACGAGTGTAGGGGATGGTTGGCAGATGATTGTGTAATACCTGTCATGCACAATAACAGCCCATGAAGTCTTACAAGCCTTCTTTCGCAGCTTAAGAGTTATGCACCCATAAATTGCATTCCTTGTGACCAACTAATGGTGATACATTGCACCTCAGCCTGGCGTAATTTCGTCACCAATTAATCAAGCGTACTCTTAATTGGCCTGATTCTGCCCACTGTGTTTACATATTCACTCTGTTTGATGAAGATTGGAATTATTTGCGATACGTTGATTTTGAAAGGGATTTTTTATTTGCGCATGGCGGGATGTTCAAGGATATAATATGAGAGGTGAAAAATCCTAACGGAAAGTCCAAGGATAATTCATGAATTTTCATTTAATTGTGGGACAATAGTGGTTCAACTTCTAGCGCATTGTTCGGTGGTTTTATTGACATACATTTGATTGCCCTGCATATTATTACTAATCTCGCTTGACCGCATGCAATTTCAAGAATCATTGATTCGAAATGTAGGTGTCCGAAATATTTCTTCTAAGACAGGGTCCACCGGATTTTGTAGATGGCGAAAATCAGCACTCATGTATATGTTGGGTGGACAGCTTCTGCACTTTTGGGCTTCTCGTATGACTTCCATTGGGGCGGCTTAACTCACCACCCACGCGCCGCAGGCAGCTTTTTTCTTTCAACAACTTTCTATTACATTTTAGAGAGATAAGAGTGTTATTAACATATATTATATTTTATTACTATTTAAATTTATAAAAAAGGAAGGGCACCGCATGATCGCATCCCTCCCGAACAGCATTCAAAATGCGGAGCAGATCTTAGATAACCATGGTTTCCCTTGTAACTTCATTGTCAAACACCAGCGTGTACGCACCTGACATTGCCACGAGACCACGCGCAATAAAACTATCAAGCATGTAATCACACACAAAATGATCACAGCGTGCGCCACCAAGTGCGACCGAGCCTGCAGATTATCCGTCCGATTGCTCACGCATCAATTAGCTATTCATTTTATTCGAAGTCCAAGGGATTGCGGAAAAGGGAAATCAACATAATAACTTGTAAACAATTAAATGCATTTCCCCTTTTCACGCAATAACATATTAGCACCACGAGGCGGCTAAAAGTGAGTTAATTTTGGGCGGGGCAAGGCAGGCTCGCTGGTGTAATTTGAGAGCAAGGCTGCTTAGAGACGGATCAAATGTATTCTCTAATGAATCGTAAATGGGGACAAGGTGAAGGGACTGCTGGGGGAAGGCCGATGAACGACGGCGTCGGCAATAGGCAATGCACGCGGCGCTGCATGGCGCTAGTGGCATGGTAAGACGTGCGGTAAGACGTGCGGTAAGTCGAGTCCTCGATGGGCAGGGGCGTCAAAAGGTGATTGGACCAGTGAGAAGGCTAATGCCGTCTGATCGGCTATTCTTAACGATATATCCACCGATTTGATTAGGAGCTAATGTTGCAGCGTGACCTTTTCATGTCGTAAGGTCGGAAGTCGTTTCAAGGGAACCCGATGAGATAACCTTACTGATTTTTTTCTCTTATCGATGTGCGGATTTTGTGCGGACATTTTTTTTTATTGGTAATTATGTGATGATTCGCAACGCGTTTGTCTAAAAACCGCGGAAATGATGGAGTGGGTGCGATTGGCATGCTGCGCGACTTGAGACGGAGAAACGGAAATGTATTTTTTCCTAGAACTCCAAGAAAAGTGTTATATACTGTTGACACTGACATCACTTTTTTTTGGCATTTCAAACATGCAATTTCAGGCATTTCAAACATAACCATATTACATTGTTTACTCGTATCAAAGATTATTCGGATACAAAATGTCCAGAACAACCCCGTGGATCATGGAGCGAGACTTACGCCGGAATGCACATCCTCTATAGATAATCCATTTCCGAAAAAAAAACACGGTTCACAAGATAAAACCCTGTCAAATTTCCATTCGGCGAGCGGCTGACCATGATTGTGCGATGCAATGCCCCAGCCAGCCGCTCTGCGGAAGGAACTGAAGGAAGCACCAAAAGCACCCTCAACTACCCTGCAACGCCACGTGCCGTTGCACACACTCGATCTTCTGGTGCAGAGTGCAGCCATCCGCCACCAGCACGTAGCCCGTTTACCACCTTTGCCTGAGTCTGCAAGCTCTGCGTATACAGAGCGTTGACCAATGATTGCGCGTCACGCTCAATCATAGCTAATGATATGTTGCTCCAGACCACGTGCGATCGTATGTCTGCTGCTCACTTCACAAGGCGCTAACGCACATAATTTATTATAATTCCAAGCAGGTTATAGTTTTAAATGCCGAAGTACCCTTTGCCGTTGGCCGTTCGTCAGCAGAGAGGGGTTGTGGTTTCTCAGCGGTAACTTTCAAGATGAAAACTTTTATTTGTTTTGCGCCATGGGTCTAATCTTTTCTTTTCTCAGCATTTTAAAGCCCATTACAGGGTCAATAAGTGATTCCAACAAATGTTTTCCCAAAGAAAAGCATTTCCATCCAAATTTTTATCGTCTCTGGAATTGAATTTTTAATGTGGACTATTCACCCCTGTGTCCGAATTAACATTTTGGCTGACTCGGAAAACAGCAGTGATTTTACTCTCGCCAATCATTGTTAAATGGAATATTACACGCTCTTCAGCTCGCTGATTATTCTAGAGACGGTTTTCTCTGACGTAATAATTTTTCTCGGTCATGATGACTTTTAGGACGTCTCATCTTCATAACTCAAAGTCAAAAGAACGCGCGCAACAATATTTTAACATAATTAAATTCATGGCAAGGCGGATCAAGTTTTTAGCCTTCTCCAACGCCGAATAGGAACTGCCCTAATATCGAGGAAACTTTTCAAGAAAATTCACAGCCGCCCATGCTTCTCCGATCACTGGGTTCAGAAACCTTCGCATGAACTTGAGATGCACCCCCACAGCACCGTTTGACTTGCAGGTTGCAATGAATGTGAACCAGAACTATTTGTTTAACCCTAAGACATAATAGTCACTGTTCTCGGTTGCAATCTGTCAGAAGATTCCAGAACAACGCATTAAGACGCCTGGAATAGGAATTGGGTCTCAGTCATGGGAGTTCCTCAATCTCCCACGCCGGGAGATTGACTTTTTTAGAAGTAACTTTTTTAATTTACCTCGTTACATTCCAAAACAAATGTTACGATTTGGAGGATGCCTTGGGATGAGGATGCTGGGTTCAAAAGAAAGACTCTCCGTGGTCAAAATATCAGTTTCCGCGAGATCTTTAACATCGACTGATGGATCACGGAGGCCATCCAATCCCGGCCAAAATCCCAACCACGTAACGCACCCAAACCCGCACGAAATGATAAGCAACCTCCAAACAGCGCGAAAACACAAACACGTCCTTTAGTACACGTCGCTCGCAACACAAAAAAACTCCCACCTGCACGCCATGGATCCGCCACTAAAAGCGATCTACGCCACCATAAAGTGACTAATCCAAAAGATCACGCGAAAAAAAAAACCTTTTACCAAAAAGGCATCTTATTATGCGGCAAAATGGGTCAACGCTCAACATTCACATCTTTGCGCGAGGCTGTCGTGCGCCTTGAGCGGCGACCGTGGCCCGTCCGAAGCGCGACCTTGTTGATTAGTCAGACTCCGCGAGAAGCGTCGATTCTTTCCAGCAGCCGCGCTCTGCCTCCTCATCAGCTCGTCTTCGCAGGAAATGCCACATTCGCACATGTTTTTCACAAGGAAATACGGTTTTCGTTGCGTGGGTTTCCCGGAAAAACGATCGTGGCCTTAGCCCATTTTACAAGGTGCAAGAGAGTCGGTTGATTTGTTGCACTCTGAAGATGGGATTAGGGACACATGCAAATTCAACAAACAACATGCCTCCTGACGAGAGCGGGAGACGATCTCTTATAGCTCCTAACATGGACTGAACCATGGCCTAAGATGTCCCTCAGATCTCGACAATTTGACTGGCATACGGGACATTGAAGTTTTACTTTTGTTTTTGACATACTTGGCGTTAATGATTGATAGAGTGCCTATTAAAACTTAATATAGAAAGAAGGAGGAAAATTTCGGTGACGTACTAACCAATTAAACCAATTAGCTCTTTGATCGTAGACCCACGGTCAATAGGTATGGACCTGCAATTGAATCGGCTGTGCCAGCTTCAAATCTTGCAATCTGTATTTTTAATTCAAAACTGCTCATTTGGAATGGTGGTCACCCACCCAAAGCCTGAATATTTATGATTATCCAGTGCTGAAAAGTGATTTTGGCGTGAACCGGTGTTTGTGTCCTATACGAACACTGCACTGCGACTGCAAGGTTGGGTCCGAACCTACTCTGTACCTAGCACACGGCTAACTTCTTAGCTCGTGTGGATGCAAGTATGTCCTTTCACACACCACACACACACACACACTCACATCATCGCACAGTTTATGCTCGCACGGTTCAGTTTGCTTAGCAGCCGCGGCGGTGGCGGCTGATCCAGGGAAAACCTTGTTCCAAATATCGAGTGGATGGGCATACTGTGCCGAGTTCCGGTCAACCCTGATGCCGACTAATCATGGCTGTATCTATCAAGAACGAGCTGCTATTATGTCATGAGAACCTTGGTAGCGGAATACTAAATGATTGGTCTTAACGAGATTACAAAATAATTAAAATGTCCTCACTTCACTTACAATGCACTTCCGTACTTTGATCTTAGATCGGGTTTCGTAATCATTATTATTGTCGCTGGTAGATTGCAGTTGTAAAGAAATTATTTGCCAACAAACATGAAATAAGAGGTGTTTATCATTGTGTGTTATTACATGCACCTTCATCTACTATAGGATGTTAGTAAATAATAAATATTAACATAGAGTAGTTCACAAGTATTGTAGGAAATATTTATAGCTTGCTCTCATTCGAAGGAGAAAAAAAATGCACCCCTAAAATATTTAGCATTGGCGCCGCTTGTTTGAAACAGTTCGGAAGCGGTCAGTGCCCTTCGAAAACAAATATGGTGGCCTCGAATTTTATGGTGTGGTCGTGAAAGATAGAAGTTTGATTATTGCATGTTAACGAGTGAAAGGACTATTTTATACTAATTGTATCTTAGATAATATAGTACAAAAGTAGATAATGGTGCATTGGAGATATATCATTATCTATATCAGCTCACACTAGCGATATATAAGAAAAGTGAGGTTAAAAGTGATGCCGGACCACTGATTTTTGTCAAATAATATTGACTTGTTTAATAATAAAGTACGTAGTTACGTATTAAATTTTGAGTTTCTAAAGGCTTTCAATCAAATTTATTCCAACGCAGTCCATCTGCATCTAATTACTTGATATTACTATTGCCTTCCTATCTGTTTTTGTAGTTTCGGGAGCAGGGCAGACTATGATTTAAATACCAATTACAACCCTTCCCTTGCCGATCTTAGTCTTAAAATGACCTAAGATCATTATTTTACATGAAAATCTGAATTTTTGCAACATTTCACATTAATTCTAGCCTCCCAGAAATCCACGGATTTCAAAACATTAATTCTAAAGTAAAACCTACATCTGGACTAATAAGATTTTTTATAGCCTCGTCTGCATATCTCAGAAGACAACGTTATACGATGGATTCAAGTAAAGTAAAAGCAACTTTAAAAGATGCCAGGGAGGCTATAAAAAATAAAGATTTTAAGGGGGCAGTAAAATTATGCAAGGTAATAAAACACAATAGCATATATACTTACCTACCTATAAACAATACAATCTAGAATTTATTAGGTATATTTTTATTTTATAATGTTAACTAGTTCTAAGAGGTACTCACATAGCTTAAATAAAAAACATTTTTTATAGCTTGTGCTGGCAGCTGATCGAAACAACTACAATGGTCTCATTCTTTTCGGAGTCGCGTTACAAGAAACTGAGCTGAAAGATCAAGCTGAGAAAGCATTCAAGAAAGCAATTAATGTTGGGCCAAATCTGTTATTAGCTTACCAAGGATTAATATCATACTATGAAAAGATTGACACTAGGACAAAGGATCAAGATCAGGATTTAATCAACACTTACCAAAAACTTCTGTCATTGGAAAGGTAGGTAACTCGAAAAATTTATTGTAATAGAACGATAGGCAAAAAATAAAGTAAATATATATGAAAATTCACACCTTTAATTTCCACAAAACTTTTTTATTTCAGCGATGCTGTCAAATTCACCGATGTATGTGAAAAAATGACCCTCCTTGCTCAGACAATTCTCCCGACAGATGAATGCGTCGATAAATTGACCAACTTGTCCTATGACACTAATAATAGCCTCATGTGCAAAGCTGTGAAAAAATACACTTTGCATATTTTATTGCAAGCTAAAGATCTCTCAAAAGAACACGAAAAAATGGTAAGCACAATGCCTAAAAAAATCAGTCAAATTTTGTTTCTGTTAACTGAAAGTGTCGTCACAATCCAGAGCTGTTTTACTTTTCTACAGTTGGAAAACTTGTTGGAAAGTATTTTAAAGGATCCAGAAATAAAATCGGAAGAGATTATCGAGTACAACAAGAAATACTTCAAGTTACTATACAAACTAAAGAAACACTCCCATCTAGTTGAAGTTGCCAAGGAGTTGCATGCTCAGGTTCCAAAGGAGGAGTTTTCTTTGGAATGGATTTGCAAAATCTATAGCGAAGATATCGCCAACTGCAAATCATCGAGCATACCTACAGAAGAGATTGGCCAGTATTGTGATAAGCTCATGGCACTGAATCCTGCCTCAAGTATGGCTTTACTGGCAAAAGGTGCTGTGCTTTATAACGCTGGATCTTTCTTCGAAGCATGCGAGTTGCTTAAATCAGGTAGGTACTATTTACAAATCATTTTTCTTGAGAGCGGATTAAATGACCTCCTTCAAGATAGGTACTGATTTTAAAAAAAATCACTTCAAGCTTCAGCAATTATTACTATTTTCTTTTTTTACAATATTTCATTAGGTACTACCTACCCTTGGGTACATGCCCTTGAGTAATAATATGATAACATGTAATGAAGTACCAATTGCCTGCTTACCAAATAAAACTGCAAAACAAATTGTAAATTAAAGCAGCTATATTAATTATATATATTTTTTTTAATGATTCCTAACATCCATTAACAAATTATTTCAGTCCGCGAACTGCTGCCATACTCGGTACAGCTTTGGTCGTTCCTCAGCCAGTGTTTCGTGCAGATGCATTGTTTCCACGAAGCAGCCGTCAGCGCGACCAAGGCCTGCACGATCATGAACAAACAGAGTTCGCCCAACGACCGGCTCCTCCGCAAACAGAGTATTCTCCTCGCCACAGCTCTGAGCTGGCAGAACTCTGACGAGGCAGCCAAACAAGCTGTTGATAGGTGCAAAGAAGTGAGTTGCCACTTGTAATTTTGTTGCTGTTGTTACACTGCTGGTGAAAATCATATTTTGTGCCATTGCCACACTCTTTTTCTTATTTCTTGTCACCCAACAAGAAATAAATATAAAAGACCATTCATTTTTCAGCTCCTCGAAACTTATCCTGATGATCCGGAAGTAATACTCAGCTTGGCTCGCGCTTATTACCGCCTGGAAGACTGCAAGCAGGCGGCCATTGACTTGGTGGAAGCTCACGAAGGAAACGGCCGGTTTAGCGGTTGTCAATCGGCGTTACTCGTCACGTTGAAATTGCGCTTGCGTCACGAGCTCAAAGAAGCGATACTTGTGCTAAGTATTCAAACTGAGAAGGATGAGTCATTGTTCGAGTTGTGGCTGGAACTAGGAAAGCTGTACTTGGAAGAGAATGAATACGAACTTGGTCTACAAGCGTTACTGAAGGTACCTCACCGCTTTTACATCTCAGTTTCTCAATGGTCAGTAGGTTTGATTAGGTATGTGATGACCATGATGATCATCTACCATGTGTCACCAAAGAAAATGACCAAGTTAAATTTTTTTCATTCGTGATTAACGAGATTGTGATGTTCTGGAAGCATATTTCTCGTAATATCTCCAAAGTTAAGCAACAAATCCTAGGATTAGATTTTGGATGTATGACCGCCAAGCCAATGAGTAGGTCTGCTTGAGGCTTGAGACTTCAAGTAATTGTAACTAATAACAGTCTGACTTGGAGCCAGTTTCACCAATATTTTGCCATCTAAATTAAAAATGAGAGATAACAGCTCCCATAATTTCAATTCTTGTCATTGGTTGGTGTGGCTATGTCACCACTTGTGAGGTGGAGAAATGGTAAACTTTCCCTCCATTAACGCATCAACCTCTTACCAGAAACCCTGTCTTTCGCAACAAATGGATATGATATGCTTAACCAACGCTCTTAAGAAATTGAGCCCGATGCCAACGCTTTGCAACGCATTACCCTGCCGTAGGCGACGAAGTTGGCGCCGCACTGCTCGTCCTGCTTTGTGAACCTCGGCCTGGCGTACGGCGCTGACGATAAGCACCTGGACAAGGCGCGTCGGTGCTTCCTGAAGGCGCTGCAGCTGAACCCGCGCGCCTCCGAAGCAGGCGTGGCGCTCGCAGACACTTACCAGCGTCTCGGCAACCAGGTACTAGCGAGTGCGCCCGCTCACTTTTTGTCGAATAAATACAAACTTCAGTGACCCGAGAAGGTTGCAGAAAATTAATATGCATTGTTAGGGTCTGTGCGTACTACTCAACTAGTAAAATAATTGATACTCAAGATAATTTTTTATTCTTGTCTTGATATTTCCTTTGTTTGTAGTTACACACTCATTTTGGTTTGAATATCTTATCCACCACTTAGGAGTTTTACTGTTAGTTTGGTGGCTAAACACCAGGTACAAACACATCACCATAGCAGTTGCTTCTGTTTTCTTCCTGACTAGAAGATACTGTCCTAGAACTAGAAGTACTGTAAGGTACTGTTTAACTGTCCCTTGTAAAACCAGCTCTATTAATCTGGTGGCTAGCCACTTAACTGGAGATTGTTAAACCGGCCGTTAGTGTATTAAAATTTAATAACATTGAAAGTAATTATGTTATCTTTAAGTCTAATTGACATTTTAACTGTCAATAAGCTCCAACAGTTTATATTTATCTCCATTTTTATTTGAAATACAGCAATGAGAATGGTTCAAAAAATTAGTAAATTGTGGTGGTAGATGGTAGATGGTTCAACAAAATTGTAGTTAGTTGTACTCGGCGATGTAATGGCGATGTAATGTCCGCCGCGAAGGACGCCTACCTGGCGATGCTGCGGAACGCAACGCAGCAGCCCGATGCCGGCGGGACCAACAAGTGGGCTTGGCTTCGTCTCGGCATGCACGAGCTGCGGCAGAAGAACCACGAGGCGGCCATCAACAGCCTGCTGGCCGTCATCAGGGCTGACCCCAACGACAGGTCGGTCAGACGCACCCGGGGATGAGACGTTGCGGCTTGTGAGGACTCTTTCGGCATGTTTTGCGCTTTGATTTAGAAGTCATCTCTATGATGATGAAAGGCAAGCTGTTGCATCTATAAAACTAAGCAGCAGATGATGGCCTAAGGGATAATAGGAGATTTGGATAGAAATCTATTTTGAGCCATTATTGTTCAAATAGAAAAATCAAAAATCAGTGGAGGAACGGTGTCTGTGTTTGGTTTAGTTAAGGTCGTAGTTAGTTAGTTGGGTAGTCAAAACATCTCAAAATTGGAAAAATAATGCAATAGGTATATAAGTACATATCTAAGAAATTAAAGTAGAATGAATTGATAAAATCTACAAATTGCTAGTTGTAGTCCGGCATCCTTAATACCTATTTAGTATGTACCGTCATCAAACACTTTTATAACAGGTCAAAAAGTGACAGAGGCTGAACTTAAGCACAATCTGCAAAAATGTTTCAAATAAAACCAGAAAATTCGATTGCTTCATCTGAAAGTAATATTGCTAGCAGACATAGGGCAAGTGTTTCACATATCCGGCTCGTCCGAACACCAACACGCTCCCGTTCCAGCCACTGCTGGGAGACGCTGGGCGACGCCTACGCAGGTCGCGGCTCTTACACGTCCGCCCTCAAGTCGTACGCGCGGGTGCGCGAGCTGGACCCGCGCTCGCTCTACCCAACGTACCAGATCGCCAGCATCAAGCTCACGCTCGGGCTGTTCGAGGAGGCCGCCGAGCAGTTCAAGGCGGTCATCGCCGCAGACCCGGCGTACGTCGCCGCGATGAACGGCCTGGGACTGACCTACTTGAACCTCGCCAAGGGCAACCTGGCCAAACAGCTGCTGGGGCTGTGTCGCGATCACTGTCAGCTGGCATTCGACACGTTGGCGAGGTGAGTGGCGGTGTAGTGTGAATCTTTTCAGAAAAACTTTTCAGAAATTAACTAAAGAGGGCGGAAATAAAACAACGAGTATTTCCCGTACTTGGCCCATCCCTGTAAGCGAGGTTGTGTTTCCCCCGGCGAGCAGGGCGGCCGAGCAGCGCCGAGACCTGTCGTGCGTGTGGAAGCTGCTGGGCGACGTTTGCTCCCTGGCTGCCCGCCTCCCTGCGTCGCGCGCCCGGCTCGACGTCCCCGCGTCGCTGCTGCGCGAGCCGGCGCAGCCGCCGCTGCCGCGCGCCGCACACTCAAAGCTGGCTCTCCTGGAGCTTGCTGCAAGGTCAGTTCACAGCCGCAATTGGATGCTTGTCTTTGACAATATTTCAATTGCTTGTCTTGGACTTTTAGCTTTTACTAAGTTTAGTTTCCTATTAAGGCAGAGTGGTTCAGAGCCGTGGGTTGATGATGTTGACATGAACGGTTTTGCTCTGTTTTGTGCTCAGCCGCAATCAGCCTGATCCTTGTCTTTGACGACATTTCGGACTCGGACTTGTAGTTTTTACTAATTCTCATTTCCAACATCTGTTTGAGTGGTTAGAGCTGTGGGTTGATGTTGTTGACATGTACGGTCTGAAAAAAAAATAACATGTTTCTTTCTCAAATTTTTTGTACAATGTGTGCGTGAATTGAGGAAATGAGAATTACACATCACAAGACCAAATAGCTCCCATTATATTATGCACATTTTACATTAAGTCATTAAGTCACGATAAAACCTGGAGCACCCCGTGTCTGCATTATGCATACGTAATCGATTGAAAATTGAAAATTGAAAATTGAAAATTAGCTATCTACATCTACCAGATAAAACATCCGAGTTGTGATGTCTGTGCCAGGTTCTACTGCCGAGCATTGGCCCTGGGTAGCGAAGTGTCCAGCCTGATCTGGCAGGACCTGGCAGTCAACTATCACATGCAGGCCGACGCCGCCGCCGATGCCGCCGATACGCGGACGCAGATGAGGATGTGGGCGTTGGCAGCTGCCAAGAACGCAGTCTCCATCAACCCCAAGAGTTGGCAGCACTGGAACACCCTGGGCATCGTCGCAGCTTCCGAAGGTGTGACGCTTACTTGTTTTGCTATTCGTTGATGCTGGGTGGTCGGCGGTATTTAATATCTGTGTCAGGAATGTTTCTGCTACTGGTAGAATGTTATCTTAGGTTTAGTAATACCATAATAAATGTAATTGTAATGTTAGCATAATGTTTAGTATATAAAAAGCATAGTACCTACCTACATATTATTTTGTGACTTGTAAATCAATGAGTCTTACATAGTAGTACTCGTTACAAAGGAAAGTTTCTAATTTATATTTGGTACCAGAGCAGCACCGTGTTCTATATATTTTCAACATTATTTACTCATGAGGCTAGCTGATTGGAAATCGCTCCTAACTCATTTATAACAGACTTACAGGAGTTACAGATACAAATTAACTGAGAGCACAGTGGAAATGTCGACGAAATATAAATATCACCTCCTGCCGAACTCCCCATGTCCCCTGCAACATCTCAAGTTCTCACCGGTTTGCACGCCGCGTCGCTTTGCAGAAGTGAGCAACTACCGGCTGGCGCAGCACGCGTTGATCAAGTCGGTGCAGGCCGACGGCAAGAACGCGGTTCCGTGGACCAACCTCGGCACGCTCTACTTGAGCCTCGGCAGTCTGAAGCTCGCCAACAACGCGTTTAAGATGGCGCAACGTGTCGACCCCTCGTACATTCAGAGCTGGATCGGACAAGGTACCGTCAAATGTCTGGAAGCATGCCATGAGTCCGCGTATCGGCGGGGTACTTTAAAAGTAAGGTGGAAAGAAGCGGGAGCGAGACTTACCTGGGGAATATTGCGGTAAGCAAGTGCGGAATTGATGGATGAATCATCTAATTCAATTTTCTTTAAAGTAGGGTTATGGCCAAGTTTCTTTCTTCCATTCTTTTTATAGAAAATCACTAGGAATTTAATTTATATATTAAAAAATTACTGTAAATCATAATTAGGCAGCCTTATTTGTTGAATTGCACAGCAGATTGAAACTATGATAAGTGAATAGTGATCTTACATTGCAATTTATATAATTCAATATAGCCCCTTACATTTCTACTGTTAACTAGGGGCAATTCATTCTGTTTCCTATTCATCGTATTGCAAATGCATGGACAGTTCTGGTACGCCAGCCCCCGCTAGACCAGCTCTGACGGAAGCCGTACCGTTGTTCTACAGCGTTGATAGCGGAGTGCACGGGCCACCACGACGCAATGGATCTGTTCCGACACACCACCGAACTCGGCATCCACGCGGAGAGCTGCGTCGGCTACGCCAGCTGGGTCGTGTCGGTGCTGCTGGGTTCACAGCCCGACGAACGCAATGCCGACTTTGTCTACACCATCGAGAAGATGAACGCGGTAGCGGTTGCCACAGATGCAGCCTCCTGGTACACGGGTGAGAGAGAATTCTCTATGGGTTTGGGTATTCAATGACTACCGAGTGGCTACTGAGTGCAATTCCGAAATTTACACGTCATTTAATTTGTGGAAGTTGTATGGTGGCAGTCATTTCAAAAAATTTCTAGCCTGAAATAACTTTTCTTACACAGGTTTGCATCACTGAAACAATTCAGGCATTTGCTAAGCAATAGGTACATAACTTGATTTTGAACTTGAACTTGAATAACTTGAACTTGATTTTAAATCAATTCTTTAAAAACACTATATATATTTTTATTTTTTTTGTTTGAATATTAATTAATGAACTGAAATAAAGTCACGGTTGGATAAAATGTGTGGTCAACGCACAGGTATGTGCTGTTTGGTGGAGTTTATACCTAATAAACAATTGTCAATTAGGAATGATTCTAACATGTTTTTGATTGAAATGTAACAATTGATGATGGCTCCATGCGATTGCAGCCACGGTCGTGACGGACGCTTGCGCATGGAACCTACTGGGCATTCTGCGCGAACGCCAAGGCCAGCACGGCAGCGCGGCCGACGCTTTCCGTTCGTCGTTGCGCCTGCTTGAAGGCGAACGGGACGCCGAGGAGAAGCGGGATTGCGTGCTCAACAACCTGGCTCGCTTACTCGCCGAGATGACGCAGTACGAGGAAGCAATCGAACATTATCGGGCCGTCACGAAAGCCAACTTCACCACTCAGTGTGGACTGGCGCTGGCCTATTTCAAAGGTAACATAGTATCTACTTGATGTATGCTTCATTTACTAATGCCACGCCCCCATTCACTTACTTTTTCTGCTTCTAATTCTGCGGAATTCTGAATCCTGAAGATGCCAACGCGCTCGTTTGCGAAACGTCGGTCAAGGTCCTTTTCAGGAGCACAAACCATTCTCCTATCATAGGCACTTCATCCAACTAACGGCATTGTTTCCTCACGACGGTGCCATGCAGCCGAGATGTACGAGGAGTCCCACGGGGCGTACGAGACGGCGTTGCACGGACTGGCGACCGACGACGGCGCCAAGTCCCACGTTCTGGTCGCCATGGCCGCCATGGCGTACATGTTCCAAGGCGTGGAGGACGCTCAGACCGTGCTCTACCAGTGGTACGTAACTTGCGGGTCTCGTTCGTTGCCGAGTTGATTTGTGAGGAAACTTCGCACTTGTGTTCTGATACCGCTGTCATTGTGAATCAACTCGCTGTCACCACTTTGTTCAATGCTATCTTGGTACGGTTACAAATTAACTCCATCATATGGTGACACGGTCATTTGATAAAAGCCTTAATGTACTGATTAGACGTGGTTATGACCTTAATTTCAGGATATTATAAAACAATTTGGTGTTTCTTTCCAACACTTAACAATTTCGATTCATTTTCCGTGAAAATATCTCAGATAAATATCTATCCTCAAAACAATCACAGTCACCCAATTGGTTTCTCATATTTACTAATCAATGTAATTATGCAGCAGTTTATAATTTAGATTTTTATACCAGACTGTGATTTATGTAAAAACATGTACCTAGCTCAGAATTAATTCTGAACACAAATACCGACATGCAGAAAACAAGGTGCTTTAAAGATCAAACAGTAGGTACTTAACCAATAGAAAATACGGTCAATGTGATAGTTAGTAAGAATTGTCGTTTGAAACAGCTCGAGCTTTCATCGGTTGACAGAGAAGCAAGGCGTAGTATTATTGCCATCAACGTGACTGCGGTGGAACGTTGAACGTACCAACGCTGATCGGCATCGGCATCGTCTGTTGCAGCATAACGCTGAAGCCGGCGTCCGTGCAGGGTCTGTTTGCCGCCTGCTCCCTCGGCATGCTGCACTCGGACCTAGGCCTCTCCGAGCTCGTGCTCAAGGAGCTGGCCGAGCACAAGGACGAGCCCAAGTACCTCACCGACATTGCCACGTTCCAGGCGTACGCCTTCTACCTGCAGGTGAGCCGACTTCCCTAGCTCAGCTGTACCAAAATAGGAACCATGTACCTAATTATTATTATTAAGAAAGGAATATCCATCCAAAATTTATCAGTACCGGGGGTCAATCCCGGATCTTTTGGCTTTATGGGCTTCACGGACAACCTACTTTGGAATGGCTTTTAAGCTTATTTGAAACTAAATATCTATTCCAAATTAATTAACTGGATAATGCTTAACCCCGGACAGGTGAATAGATCCGGGTTCAATTCCTGGTACGGATACAAATTTTGGAATGAATATTTTGTTCTAATAATAAATATCTACCACACATGCAATGATCAATTGCATTTAGTTTCAAATCAACTCAGAAACCAAGAATTTTGTAACCAGGAATAAATGCAAAAGTGTCTCAACACTTTTTACCTGCAACCTTGGCTCCCCAACTTCCTAGGTCCTTGACTGTTGCTCTGACTGCTGCTCCCACCTATACGTTTTCTGGTTCCCTGATACAAATATCGTATGTGTCTTATTTTCACATAAGACGCTTCCAAGTGTCTTAAATTTAGGACTTTGGCACCAAGAAACCAGGAAATGTCCTCACAGCCACATACAACATTTAAGAGCTAAGAGCTAATGAAATCACAAACTAACAAAGCATGAAACAAAGCGTAACAGCTGCACCACTGCATTCTCAATGTAAAAATCACAGCCAAGTAAACGTATTCACGGCGTGCCTTCCTTCCGTGCTTGCCGCAGGGCGACAGCGTTGCGGCTGTGCGCGTGCTCTGCCGCAGCGTCCACCGCCACCCGGGGCAGGCGGCGCTGTGGCTCGCGCTGGCGCTGCTCATGCTGCACGACTTCCCGCGGCAGAGCGCCGCCGCAGCCGGCCGCTGCGCTCACGTCGCCATCGCGCTCGGTCGCGACGCCATGGACATCACCAAGGTAGCTGTCCGCCAGGACTCACTACGTGACTATTTGCTAGGATATGTCATTCAAACTTTTCCTCTAGCTATTGGACACTTAATAAAGCAGGCAGTAAAACAGGTATTGCTAAAATGTCGGGAAAGCTTTAGTGAATAGCCGAGAATTTAATATTTCAGTTTAATAGCTTTTTTTGTACGCTGATGTTCTAAGATTTGGAAAATACACTATTCTTGCTAAAGTTATTGATGAGCGTAACGAGCGTAGCGAGTGAAGCGAAATCTTCAATTTCACTTTACTGCTAAAAAAATCCGGAATGTTTTTTTATTTATTTATTTTATTTATTTATTTATTTTTTTTGTGTTTGTTTGCACAATTCCGGCCAAACGCCAAAACGGATTTTGATGAAAATTTCGGTGGACCTTCGTTTTACGTTTTTGAAGCAATTCGGACGAGTAAATTTTATGTTATTAAGTTTTTACGAAATTATTCAGTTTTTCCAAAACACGTTTTGCACTCTGGAGGCCAAGAATCTTAATATAATTTGACAAAACTTTCTAGATATGTTGACCCTCACGATTCAATGTTTGTGTACAAATTTCATTGTTGTACGTTAAGCAGTTTACTTGATTATGTCACTTTTATGTCACTTTTTAAGCGTTTCTGCAGTTTTTTGCAACTAAAGCAACTTTATCTTCAACCGATTTTAACAAAATTTACTGTGTGCATTTAAGATCGTAAAAAGAAGATACTGTGTTAATTTCAAGCAAATCGATTGATTAGTTTTTCTTGAAATCGATTTTTATTTTCGATTTATGTTAACGTGATTTCCTTGTGATTGCTTTTAACGTTTCTCATCAAAAATAAAATATTCTATTCTACGATATTTGCAGTATTTTCGATTTCTGAAAGCACACAGTAAACTTACAACAATTAAGTAAAGCTATCATTGCGACAAAAATAGAGACAAAAATGTGATTTCGATGCGTCAACCCGGCACCTCCACGGGTACACCACACGTGCTGGGTCACCTAGTCACATTTATTTCATATAACTAGGCGAAATTATGCTTAGCCGGATGGGTATCCGCTCCTGAAAGCCGCCATGGTGAAATGTGGCTTAATCGGTCACCCATCCAACCGCTGCCTTTGTGAAATGTTGCTTATCCTGCTTAGGTGAAATGCTGCTTAACTGTTGACCCATCCTACCGTTGCCTTGGTGAAATGTTGCTTAACCGGTCACCCATCCGACCGCTGCCTTGGTGAAATGTTACTTAACCGGTCACCTATCCGACCGCTGCCTTGGTGAAATGTTGCTTAGCCGGTGACCCATTCGACTGCTGCCTTAACCGGTGACTCATTCGATCGCTGCCTTGGGGAAATTTTCCTTTACCGGAAATGTGGCTAAATCGGTCACCCATCCGACCGCTACCTTCGTGAAATGTTGCTTAACCGGTGACCCATCTGACCGCTGCCCTAGTGAAATGTTGCTTAACCGCTGCTTAGTTGAATGTTGCTTAACCGGTCACCCATTCGACTGCTGCTCAGGTGAATGTTGCTTAACCGGTGACCTAATCGATCACTGCCTTGAGGAAATGTTGCTTAACGGGTCACCCATCGATCACTGCCTTCGGGAAATGTTGCTTATCCGGTGACCCATTCGGCCACTGCCTTCGGGAAATGTTGCTTAACCAGTGATACTTAACCGGTGACCCATTCGATCACTGCCTTGGGGAAATGTTGCTTAACCGGTGACCCATCCGACTGCTGCTTAGGTGAATGTTGCTTAACCGGTCACCCATCCGACTGCTGCCTTGAGGAAATGTTGCTTAACCGGTGACCCATTCGATCACTGCCTTCGGGGAATGTTGCTTAACCGGTGACCCATTCGACCACTGCCTCCGGGAAATGTTGCTTAACCAGTGATACTTAACCGGTGACCCATTCGATCACTGCCTTGGGGAAATGTTGCTTAACCGGTGACCCATCCAACTGCTGCTTAGGTGAATGTTGCTTAACCGGTCACCCATCCGACTGCTGCCTTTTGGAAATGTTGCTTAACCGGTGACCCATTCGATAACTGCCTTCGGGAAATGTTGCTTAACCAGTGGTTCTTAACCGGTGACCCATTCGTTCACTGCCTTGGGGAAATGTTGCCTAACCGGTGACCCATCCGACTGCTGCTTAGTTGAATGTTGCTTAACCGGTCACCCATCCGACCGCTGCCTTCGGGAAATGTTGCTTAACCGATGACCCATCCGACGGCCGCCTCGCTGAAATGTTGCTTAACCGGTCACCTATTCGACCGCTGCTTAGGTGAATGTTGCTGCCGCTGGCTATTCAACACAGGAAAATGAAACATCAGACTTTTTAATGTTAGCAGATGTAGCTTTATATTTGACCCTCACGATTTAAAGTTTGTGTAAAAATTTCATTGTTGTATGTTAAGCACTTTTCTTGAAAATGGCGCTTGAATGACGTTATTTTGCAATTTTTTAACGTTTTTTCAGTTTTTTGCAACTAAAGCAACTTTATCTTCAACCGATGTTCACAAAATTTTCTGTGTGCATTCAAGATCGTAAAAAGAAGAAACTGCGTTAATTTGAAGCAAATCAATTGAATAGTTTTTCTTCAAGTCAATTTTTACGTTTTGAAATATTCAAATAATTTCACGACGACTACACAATGATATTTCCAGGTAACGAATGTCATTGAGAAAGCTGCTAAATTATCACTGGACATGTTAAATTGATCATAAAAGCCTCTAGGCTATGCGCACACGCAATATAATTGCGTTAAGGGTGAGCGTAAATATTACGCTCATCCACAACACGATTATATGAGTGTTCGCATAGCCTAGTGTATGCTAAACTCTTCAATTAAACTTTCCAAATGTTTTGGTAAGCAATGCTTTCTATGGTATGGCTCCTAACTAGGGCTTCTCAAACGCTCAATCTAATCGATCGGCAGGTGATGTCGCTGGTGAGCCTGAGCGCGCTGCTCTCCGGCCGCGGCGGCGACAGCCTGCGCAGCTCGCAGAAAGCCGTCCACGCGTTCCCGGCCGCCGCCGAGAACTGGGTGGCGCTCATCGCGGCGTTCTACCCGCGCTGCGTCGCTCGCCGCTTGCCCGCCGACGCCATCTGGTTGGCGCGCGCCATCGCGTTGGTTCGGGCGTGGGGCGGCGGGTCGCGTGCGCTCACCAAGTGGCTCGTCGGCTACGGAAGTACAGTCTCCAAGCTGACCGACGAGATCCTGACGTCGCTCATGGCGCCGGCGGCGTGCAGCTAGCGATGCGCCGCGTTGCGGAACGTTGATGAAAGCGGCTGGCTCTTTGTTTTCGGGTGAGTTTGGTGGCTGGGGGTTTTTCTTGGTGTCGACTGCTGGTTGTTGGTCGGATTCGATGGATGCCACATTTTAGGGCCGCGTTGAAGATTTAATGTGGTGTCGGTTGAATAGACATCGACTTACTGGCGATGTCTAGAAATATCTCGGAGTTCATGCTATCGAACGTACCCCGAAACCGCCAAGACTTGAGAGCTACGACTGTGAGTTCCACGTGAACTTCCAACAACAAGATAATCATCGGGTTTCATTATCTTATTTTAGAGCTTATCATCGCTCTTTACAGCTAATGAGGGAAATGGCCTCAACACCAAGACTTTATTTTTGGTACTTTATCAAATAGAATGTAGTTTTTTATAATATTTTACAAAAATTGAGAAATCACGGGCAATTTATTTCATTCAAATGGAATACTTTATTTGTTTGTTTTATATTTTGTCAAGAACCAGGGATGTTTTATAATATTTTCAAAATAAAGTAGTGATTACTGTTCCCTAATTACTACATTATACTAGCGCTACAAAAAAACATGTTTTTCCTATCCTTGTGCCGACATGAAAAATTTAATTATGTAGCACAAAATATAGAAACACATAAGTTGAAATTATTTCATATTTCAGGGGGAATGTAGTTCTCATCCTTAACTCTAGGCTTCTTCTTCTTACCGAAGAATTTTTTAGGATAGAACACCTTCTTACTGTCGATAGCCAAGTCCCATTTATCTTCGTTGTCGAAGAAGAACAGCTCTTTTTCTTTCTTGTCGAGAAGTTCCTTTTCTTCGCGCACACGTGCCAAACGCTGTTGGATCTTTCTCGACTCGATTTGCTTCTGCACAGCCTCGAAACGATCCTTCTCCCACGCTAGATAGATCTGCTTCTGTGAACTGATGGCTTCTGGTTCCAACCTCTTTGCTTCTTGCTCTACTTTTTCCAAGATGGCTTTATGGAGATCATCATCAGAAGTGAGGCCGGAAGATTTCATTTCTTGCACTAACACAGTCAGATTTGTTTTGATTTGTTGAACTGACTCATTCCCCTCAGTTGTTAGTTTTTCCAGAGATTCTTCAAACATTTTTAACTGCAAAAAATTAAACAAATTATTGGTAGCACTAGTACCTATAGCTAATTTCAGTCCAGTCATTAGCTACCTGCATCAAAGAAATCAGATTTTCTTCAGGTTTGTTTTAAGATTCAATCACCTGCACTTACCCCATCGCTATAGACGGGCAGTTTCTTGCTGATCAACTGCTGCAGCAGAGTCTCACACCTGTCCCACTTCTGATAGAGACCTAGGCCCACCAGTCGGTAAGTCAAGCCGACTTTATCGGACATCGATTCTCCGATGGAGGCCAATGTTTTGCCAACGAGTAAAGTTGGGTCTCGTAGGTCAAAATGATCGTCAAAGAATGGATTTCTCAGGAACTTGACTCGGACTTTTACCTGCAGCATCGAGTGGTTGGACAATTTTAAATAAGGTGTTGTAGGTAATTTTTAAATATTTTCGAGCAGCTAAATTTTTGTACCTCCTCCGTGTCATTTGGCGCATCTGATTCGTCTGCGTCAGGATACCACTGCCCAGGATTTTTCAAGTACATGTGACAAGAATAAAGGGCCAGGTGTGCTGTCAAAGGGTCGGACCAATCTTCTTGGAGCATTTGAAGAGAACCAACTTGAGCAGCAGCTAAAAAAATCAAACATCATGATTGGTTTGATTTCTGAGTTTCAACAATACCTACCTTTTAGTAAAATTGATTTGCAAGGATGTGAACCCATAATTTTGACCAAATATTATTTTACCTGTGTAATTTTCATTCTTAATAAAGGAATCCATCATCAAACTAGTGCAGTAGTTATCTGGGAATATTCCATAGTTTAATCGATCATTTAAAATCTGTAGCAGTTCGTCATCCTTTTTAAGAGCCAGGAATAAGCGAATGACAGCATGATGCGTTGAAGGAAAAGTCTCAACTGTGTTTGGGCTCAATCGCAACTTGTGGATTGCATCCTCCAACTCTTCGATGTGCGATTCCTCATCAATCGCATTTGCAAACTGAAACATGAAGGCATAAATAACGGAAAGAAAATTGGGTTATAGTATCGAGCTACATATTGCTTAGCATCAGGATAAACTTCGTACCAGATCTATATCAATAGCACTCGCTTTCCCTTCTTGGTTGAATTTGTTTTCAAGATCATTAAACATTTCATCCAGTTTGATGTTCTGCAGAATGGGAGCTTGTAAGCGGTTTTCCCACGCTTCGTGACAACGGTATGCTTCGGAGAGAAAAAATCTCTTGCCTGGATATGGAAACACTTCAAATTAGTCGTAATATCACACTATTTCTAGGTTTTATATTCAATTTTCAAACCTCACTCTACTCGACCCGGAACATGGGAAAAGCATGCGTAAGGTTATTACACTGGGGTGGATGGAAGGCAGGAAAGGCCGGATTGTTCAAATAGTACGTTTAAATAAAGTCACCTTGATAGCTGTACTTGATCCAAGAAGATCTCCTCCGATGGCACGCATTTAAAGTTGATGTTATAGTTTTCCACATTGTAAAGCACTCTTGGAAAGATTATGAACAATTTTTAACTAATAGATTTCATTTTCATCCGCCATCATCAAAGTCGATAAGGTAGTTTTCTACACTTATTAGGTGTTTTCGCCTGTGTTGTTCCGAACATGTTCGGGACTTTTTCAAGTTCAGTTCAGAGCAGACCCGAGCAAGCCCGAGCAGAACAAGCAAGGACTAGTTAGTGCAGCAAGATGGCCGAACATGTCAATTTTATTGACCCTATGATCGCTCTATTGTCCGACGACGACGATTCATCAGATTCGTCATCATTATCATCATCTTCGTCTTCATCCTCGTCTTCATCATCTTTTCATGAACAAGAAAACGGACAGGAACTTGTGAAAAGAAACACTGTACGCAACTATGTTGAAGAGGTAAGTTTTCATGGTTATGTTACCTGCTTATTCTTCAATATTTTGATGTGTCGTTCTAATCTGACAATAAATGCATTCTGAGTTCAATATTTGCAATTCATGGCATCTTTGTGTCTTTCTTTCAGACTGTTCCCACATATTCTGATGCCGAGTTTGTCACTCACTTTCGCATAGGTAGGCCGATGATGGCCACGCTGGTGGAGCAGTTTAGCAACTGTCCAATTTACCAGTCTCTTGTTGGTCCTGGTAAGTGTCACGATTGAATTTTAAATGTATCGTAATAACTACAGTTAAAAGAATAAGTTGATGCATAACTAGGTGTGGATCCGTTGCTAATTGAAATTGTTTCCTGCGCAGAAAACAGCCGTGCGTCGATAAGCCCTGAAAAGCACATGCACGCATTTTTGTGGTTTGCCGGTCACCAGGGCGCAACATTCCCTGATGTGGCAGATCGCTTTGACCTTTCCCTGAGCTCGCTGCATGCTCTGCGCAACATTCCCTCTGGCACATCGAAAGTGCGGCCATCTATTATAAATCCAGATATAAATATGAGCCAGCACACAACACAGGAGGTTAAAGGTTAAACAAAAATACCATTTTCAGCCAACAATAAGGAAAATATTCATTATATATAATTCTCATCAGTTACTCATATATATTTCACTTAATATACTACTCGGGTGGGTCCTCCTGCTAACTACAGGCTGTAATTCGTTATCATTTTAGTCCGTACCTCCAAAAGCAATTTGACGCATTCCCGCCATTTCGAAGTCTGTCCGACTCTACACCGGCTCCAGAGCTGGTGCAAGAAAGTGTACACTATTCTGTTCGGGACCAGTTCCGACAACACAAACGAATAAGTGTGGCGGCCATGTTTTTTTAGTCCGAGCCCGTCCGAACACTGGCGAAAAAGTCTAGTGCAGGTTAGAGCAGTCCAGGACTAGTTCGGACTACACAGGCGAAAACACCTATTAACATTCCACCGCCTTCTGTCATTCGTGCGCAAGCGTGACAGACGTGCGCTGCGCAGTGGTGGCGGAGAGTTTGTCGACCGATAACATGGCGGACAGCGTGGTTGAAGGTGTGAAGAAAATCGACGTGAACAGTGAAAAGGCATGAACGTCGTCCAAGTACATTTTTTTTAAATCATCTGTTATTAATGTAATGCTGGGGATTCGTGCGATACGAATTTTCAGAGCGATAAGATCTGAGCCTTACAAGAACTTTGCATCGGTTGGTAGGCCAACCCAACCCTATTTCAATTCTCATGTCTTGCTGGCAATGCATGTGCCACATTCCCCTAATTATCGCAATATGCTGACGCAACAATCCAAATTTTAATGTAGTTCTATTTTCTCTTAGTGGGAAATTTTCTCTTGGTATTTTTTTCCTGTACAAATGATAAGTAATGGGATGAGCACTAACAGAAATATGGAATTTTTTCATTCAAAAACTGCGACAAGTGCTAGTTTCTCTAGAAATTGTTGTAGCCTGCCCTCCGGGCTCTGTTTCACTTCCAACGAGAATGTGTCACCTCTTGCTATGTAGTGTTGGTACTGGCTTAGGAATGGGTGATTGGTGATATTTTCTATTAAGAGGCAATGGAATCTACTTGGAGCCGGCACACACAACATATTGCCATTCTCCAAACTGTTTATTTTGGATAGTGGAATTTCAGTGAAAATTTTAAAGTGGGCTCAAATTGATAGATCTAATCCACAAATTGGCAATGTATCGTTTGTGCCGACTATAGTTTCAAAACTTATTGTGTGTACGACTTACAATTTTGTACTTAGCTCAAAATTTCCAAACATCACATTATATCTTTTACAGATTCAACTTTTAGCTTATTAGGGTGTTAAGTCCCTCTACTTGTTTGCAAAAGGAAGCAAGCCCAGCAAGCATATCATTATCTTAAAACTTCTTCAAACCTTTGTTGGCAACATGTCAGACAATATAACAGTACCAGAAGGTTTCCCTGCTCTGAACACGTACTTGGCAGAGCGAAGTTACATAGACGGCTTTAATCCTAGCCAGTTTGACACTTCCGTATTTGAGGCTTTGGGCACTTTGCCACCGGCTGAGTTCTTACACTTGTGCCGTTGGTACAGACATATTTCAAGCTTTGGGCCAGAGCGCAAGCTTTTTCCAGTACCAGTAAATTCACAGTTGGTTTTGAAAAATAGTTCTGAGCAGGTGAGAAGGTGAACTTGGTTAGATGAGTGTTTTTTTAAATTGACAGCAACATTTTGTTCCACATCCACATCCCATTGCTATTATGTCCAAGCATTTGTTTTGGTAAAACCAAGCAGTGTTTTTGTTAGCATGTTAATAACTTGGTATTTTATGTGAAATGCCCATTTATTTTATATTTTTATAGTTTGTATGCTTCTTCCCAGCAATTCTTATGTGCTTTTTGTGTACCTACTACTGCTGATATTTAAAATTCCTCTTTCTTAAACTAATCAATACAGTAACCTATTTTATTCTGGTCAGTGTCTAATGGTATTGTTTCTTATTCCAGCTGGCTAAAATGAAGCCACCAAAGGAGAAAAAAGAGAAAAAGGCTGGAGGAGATGGCAGCACTAAGAGTACACTGACTGAACTGAATCCTTGGCCTCAGTATATCCAGGTGCGTAATTACAATATTCAGTGAACCCGCCTATGTTGCAAGTTCCTGGGCCTTCATGTCTTGAAAATTTATTGTATTCAATGTGTCAACAAGTGATAATTGGTTAAAGAAAATATTGGCATAGGTATGTTTTATTTTATTTTCCTTCTCTGTTTAGGACCGCATCGTATTGTGGGACAAGCTGAAAACTACATACGACAAAGATGTCGCCGCCAAAGGAGGTAGTCCGATAAAAATAACGCTGCCCGACGGTAAAGTTGTGGACGGACAATCATGGCGTACAACGCCATTCGAAATTGCCAGGGGAATAAGGTGAGACAAATTATTCATGTGTTGCTTGACCTGGAATCTAAATGATAACTACTGAACATTAATTTTACTGATGTTGATTATTTATTTCCAGCCCTGGATTAGCCGACAACACAGTTATCGCTAAGGTGAACGGCGTTCTCTGGGATTTAGATCGGCCGCTGGTTGAAGACAGCTCTCTTAAACTTCTTAAGTTTGATGATGAAGAAGGTATGCGTGTTGAGCGTCGCCCGTTGTTCCGGTTTTAACAACATATATTTGTCTGTCCAACAATAACTAATTGGAAATTTTATTGTATTTCGACATTCTGGCTTTTGTTTTGTTGATGACTTTCAGAGCCGTTGGTAGATGTAATTGATGGTTTCACGGTCGTGGTCTAATGGGATGAGTTTGGTGGTCTGGAAAAGAGTAAACTGGTCCTTTTCATGAACCCCAAACTCACCCCATCAGAGCACCACCATGAAACCATCGACTACATCCTGGCTTTAATAATTCAACAAGGTCCCTGATAACTGCGCTCTATTCCCGTCCAGCCCAGCAGGTGTTTTGGCACTCTACGGCTCACATCTTGGGCGAGGCAATGGAGAGGCTCTATGACGGCTGCCTGTGCTACGGCCCGCCAATCGAAAGCGGCTTCTACTACGACATGTACATCAAGGACAAACAGGTGAGTTCCCTTTTCATAGGCCTTCATTTTCAAGCTTGTCATTGTTTATTGGGTTTATGAAGATTTTTGCAATGGACAAATGGACAAATAAAAAAATTTGCATATTGATAGCCGGCAACTTACAATCTTTATAATCACTAATGATTTGTTGATTTCAGGTCTCCAACTTAGATTTTCCTGTGGTTGAGACTGTTATGAAGTCTATCATTAAGGAAAAGCAGAATTTCGAACGTTTGGAGGTCTCGAAGGAAGACCTTTTGGAGATGTTCAAGGTAACGCGCAGTTTATTTTTAGTCACAAGGCGATAGTTAGTCCTAGCTAGAGTGGTTCCATCTACAATGACAGTGATGTCTGACGGATGTCTTTGTGTTTCCAGTACAACGAGTTCAAGGTTCGCATCCTGAAGGAGAAGGTCACGACGCCGACGACAACGGTCTACCGTTGTGGGCCACTCATCGATCTGTGTCGAGGGCCCCACGTCAAGAACACGGGCAAAATCAAGTCATTCAAGATCACCAAGGTCAGTATACAATTTCTGTAAATTTAATGCTTTTTTTTTGTGCCTTAGCACAAAATTCAAGATTTCTGTCATAGTAATGTTGGAAAATGTTGGGAATAGTAAACAGCCAAGAGTTAGCTTTCAGTTCCCAGTAAAGAAAGTATGTCAGGAATCACACAAGTGACACACACAGTTTGTAATGGACTGATAAGTTAATTTATTTATATTTTATCTCGATATCAGAACTCGGCTACGTATTGGGAAGGTCGGAACGATGCCGAATCCCTGCAGCGCATCTACGGCATCTCGTTTCCTGACAACAAGCTGTTGAAGGAGTGGGAGAAGTTCCAGGAAGAGGCAGCCAAACGGGACCACAGGAAGCTGGGAAGGGTGAGTGATGCCACCTACTTTCTCTAGCATCAAAAATGGGCAAGCGTACAATTCATTTACCAGGAGAACATACTTGTCCGCAGAGAGGGCAAGTGTCCGCAATATTGGACAGGGCTACGTACTTGATACTATTTAGTTTTTACCAGTGGATAAATTTTTCTGCCTTGTTTTAAACATTGAAAAATATTGGATTAAACTTAACTAAATGAAATGTTTTCATACTTCTAATTTAAAAACCAAGAAATTAATGGCAGTAGTGTCTCAATTCAATAGCTCTGGTTCTTACTCAGATTGCTACTGCCAGTTATTCAGATACCTAAGTAATTCAAATAACAAATTCAAATAATATAATAATGTTATATTAGACCTTCATACTTGCATAACAACTTGAATTAACATTGCACTTCCACTACCTTTGCGGAATCAAGGACTCTCCTTTTTCCTAGTTTTGCTATTCGGTTCCAATGCACGTTACCGGAACAAGACGAGAACTCCGATTCTTCCTAGACTAAAAACGCGATACCTTCGCCCGTTGCAGGAACAAGAACTCTACTTCTTCCACGAGCTCAGCCCCGGCTCGTGCTTCTTCCAACCGAACGGCGCGCACATCTACAACTCGCTGGTCGGCTTCATCCGCGGCGAGTACCGCAAGCGCGGCTTCCAGGAGGTGATCACGCCCAACATCTACAACGCCAAGCTTTGGCACACGTCCGGCCACTGGGCGCACTACGCCGAGAACATGTTCTCGTTTGAGTCGGAGAAGGAGGTGTTTGCGCTGAAGCCGATGAACTGCCCCGGCCACTGCCTGATGTTCGACCAGCGGCCGCGGTCGTGGCGTGAGCTGCCGCTGCGCATGGCCGACTTCGGCGTGCTGCACCGCAACGAGCTGTCGGGGGCGCTCACCGGGCTGACGCGCGTCCGCCGGTTCCAGCAGGACGACGCGCACATATTCTGCACCGTCGAGCAGGTGCGTCAAGCGGAGCGCGTCGTTGCTCCGAGGTAGAAAGTTGTCGCTAGGCATGGTTGCTTATAGTTGCTTTGTAATATCATTAGCTTTGTTTGTTTGTGTTCAACTTTCTTGCTCTTTCCTGCATTTCATGACTCTGACTCTGACATATTCATCGAAATGGCGTCGGATTCGTAACTTTATTTCACTCTGGAATCAGGTCATGAAAATAGAACACAAACAATGCCTTGAATACTAAAACCTTAAGTGGGGTAAAGAGGAAGGCGGAGCGGCACGAGTCTAATCATGGGGAAAACGTGGCAGCAATAGACTTGAAGTGGTGGGAACGTTTCAGTTACAGCTTCCTTTATTTTTAAAATCATTTTCTAGAGATGTGATAACTTTATTAAAGCATTATTCATCGTCAACGACAGCAACCACCATAATATTTTCTACAACTTAATGATATCTTATCGCTGTGCTCGCGTTTTTCCCGCCTAGATCCGTGAAGAAGTCCGTGGAGCGTTGGACTTCCTCCGGCACGTCTACGCCGTGTTCGGCTTCACGTTCCAGCTGTGCCTGTCGACGAGGCCCGAGAAGTACATGGGCGAGCTGGCCATGTGGGCCGAGGCAGAGAAGGTGGGTCTCCTTTTACCTATTTTACTTATCTTTGTTGGTGCTTTACTTGCTACCGCAACGTAGCTAGACAGCTGCTGGCCAATGAAAATCAGATCAAAACAAGCAGTCACGTCTGACGGTTTGGGATCATAGTACCCATGCTTTTGCCAGTCCAATTTCCGTTTTGGAAAACTTGGGAATTATTTTCACCGTCTGTCACTCGCAGAGTGTCAATTTCATTATTAATGTTGAATATTTTGCGCTTGCGTAGGCGCTAGCGGAGAGCCTCGATGCGTTTGGCGAGCCGTGGAAAGAGAACCCGGGCGACGGGGCTTTCTACGGGCCGAAGATCGACATCACGATCTCCGATGCGTTGCGACGGAACTTCCAGTGCGCCACCATCCAGCTCGACTTTCAGCTGCCGATCCGATTCAACCTTGCCTACATCAAGTACGTTGCACAAACGACGCACGTTGCGTCGAGCAGATAACTTGATCAATCAGGCAGCGTAGCTTTGCGATAAAGTATAAGTTCTCTGAACTCAATAATACAGCTAAATAGTTTTTTGAAGCTATTGTCTGACCAAATGCTTTGTGCATTATTAGCCACACTCTTCATGTCTAGGCTTCTGTTCTACGGCCAGTAAATGCACATTATTAGAACACCTTTTAAATTGAAACTATATATTACTAGAATTACCAAGAGACACGCACTTGTTATTATGGTAAATCTATTCCGTCTCTCCAAATTAACGATGCAATAAATCTAAATTATTCTTTGCAGTGAGAGTGGAGAGAAGATTCGTCCCGTGATCATCCACCGTGCCGTCCTGGGCTCGGTTGAACGTATGATTGCGATTCTGACAGAATCCTATGCTGGGAAGTGGCCGTTCTGGCTCTCTCCGAGGCAGAGTATCGTCATACCCGTCGGGCCATCGCTCAATGATTATTCCTTCAAGGTAAAGAATCACGCTTCTTGCAATAATCATGCCTTTTGATTCCAACTTTAAGTTCAAAGTTATCCCCAACAGAAGGAAGATAGGTACTATAATTTTTTTCCTGAATGGCTTACATACTGTGTATGTGTACTACTAGGCATATTTAATAAAATTTGAATAACTGACCAAATATGTTTGAGAGTGGTGGTAAAAATTTTAAATTACTTTTTTTTCAGGTGAAGCAAGAACTTTTTGATGCTGGCTTCATGAGCGAGGTTGATATTGACCCTGGAGACACACTTAACAAGAAGATTCGCAACGCTCAGCTGGCTCAGTATAATTTCATTCTTGGTGAGTTTATCTGGATGATCTCCATGATTCTTATTGGTAGTTTGACCAATTACCCCTTTGTTAATTTTTTTTATTTTGTTCTAGTTGTTGGCGAGAAAGAGAGAATTGCAGAAACGGTGAATGTGCGTACCAGAGACAATATTGTACACGGAGAGTTTACTGTTAAGGCTGTCATTGAAAAGTTCCGATCCTTCCAGGAATCGAAAGAACTATCCTGTGAAGATAACTTTTAAGTGACTGTTCAAGTGTTACGAGTTTTGCTTTCGAATGTTCACTTATAATTTATCCTTAAGCTAAGATTGTCCATTTGTAAGATCAGCCAAGCTGTTACTGGACTGTGAAGATTCTATGGAAATAAAAATCCATTTATTGCACCATAAAATATTCTAAGGGTGAATTATGTGATTTAATTATGGTGTACAGATGTCTGCTAGTGCTAAGATGTATCTTCAATTTTTCAGCAAGCTGGCACAGCACATCACCTTGCTGGTGTCCGCAGAGGTTGATTGATGAGGAGATACTCCGTTAGTTCATCTATCTAAATTAAGTGTTTTGCCAAGGGGTTAGAGGTATGCTTCATTTTGGGGTTCCTAAATAGGTGCATTTGTCTCTTCATTTCGAACGAGCAAATTTTGATTGTCGCGCGTTACGGGATTTCTTCACTCTCGTTCAAGATTCAAAATGGCTGCGTTGAATAGGCATGTGGTCTCCGAAATGTTTCAGATTTCACGAGGATTTTCGTTTGGATTGAAGCAAGTTTCTCATAACCGTATAGGTAACATATTTTTACATAATAGTTTGATTTGATAAACTCCCCTTTCTTTAAGTTTGTCCATTTCGAGAGAATCGTCTGTTTTGTCGGCGCCGTTTCCTCGCCCCCATAGCCTATACAGCACCAGGAAAATGCTGGATTATTAATTATTGATTGATGATTGATAATTAAATTTTATTGTTTATTCGTAGGTGTCCGAAGCTTGTACGCTGAAGCTGCTTTAGGAGTGGATAATTATGTCAAAACACGGGATCGCATTAAGTCGCAGTTTGTTAATATGAGTGACAAATTTCGCACAAAAATGAATGAGTTTTCCGAACCCAGCTCAACAAACATGATATTCACTGAAGATCTCAAAAACATGATACATTTAGCTGAACCAAAGTCGAAAGATGTTGCACTGATAATCAAAATGATTGAACGCTTTAGCTCGCAAAACAAAGAGTTACGATTTGGTAACTTTGTTTTTGGCCCAGTAGTAATGCGAATGTTTTACTTTTTAAATGAACCTCAAGTTGCATTAGACTGCTTTAAAAATACTGAACTCGGTGGATTCTTTGACCAATTGATAAGTTATCAATTATTAATGGATCTTCTCTTTAATAACAAAATGTATAACGAAGTAAATGAAGTAATGGAGATCATAAAAAGCAAGCAGCTTCAAGATGCACGTTATCCCAAAAATGCAGTTGTACTAACTTTTGCTGCATGCTACAAACTGGTAAGACTATATTTTGTTATATTATTAATTACCATAATTGATAGTTACAGTCGCTGTCCTTTCCAAATGCCACGATGTTTCTACCTTTAGCAATTTACTTCTTGCAGAATACTCCCGAGAGCTTGAAGTACGCTGTTGACTTGTGGAAGCTACTGCAGCAAGTCGGTCACCAGCCTCTGAGACGTTCGACTACGTTTGCTGCTGCACTGGCCATCAACCAGAACTCTCCTCACATTGCTCTCGAGATCCTGTCTAGCGTTCGCCAGCAGAACTACATCACGGTGCGCAATATCAAAGTGTGTGCGCTGGCTGACATTGGGAGGCCTGATGACGCGCTTCCCATCCTGAGAAGCGTGCTAGAAGTCGATGATCCGACTCACAGGAAGCAAACATTCACCAAGGATGTGGTAAGTCATCAAGCTTTTCAAGTATAAAAATAATATTGTAAGAGCCTATCTCTCAATTTTTCAGGCTTATCAAGTTGACATTTTCAACATTCTTAAAACTTTGTTATTCAAAAATAATTAGAATAAATGCTTTGTGTGTGTATTAGTGGACCTCCGGATAGTCCAATCTGTTATCTAACTTTGTCCCTGGTTGTTGCTTCACAGATCAGCAAACTGAAAGCAGCTTTCGAACTAAGCCCCAACAAGGAGACTGTCCGCGAATTCCAGACGCTAGAGAAAGCCCTGACCGACAACGGCCACATCACTGAAAACCTCCTCGACGAGCACTTGTGCTCGGAGATCACAATGACGCTACCGCAGGGGCAACAAAGCCGAGACCGGCGCTTCCTCGCGGCTAGCTTCTCTCGGCAGGGAGGTCGAGATGATGACCATGGGCCTCGTGAATACAACCGCCCTCCTCGCGATAATAATCGGCAGCCGAGAGACTACGACCGACCAAGGAGTTACAATCGTCCCGGTCTCGAAGATCTACACTGATACGGACTCGAGCTAAGTTAGACTAGTCCTTTGCCACCAAGTGACCGATTGGCTGTGGTAAATATTATCTGCCTACCTGTTGATGTTTTAGTACATATTATCAGGTCCAAAGCTGAAGCATTGATTGAAGGTTTGTTTCAACCTTGTCGCCCAGATCTTGATTAAAATTAGCCATAAAAAAGACAGTGTTGTATTTCATTCTACAAACAGAAACACATTGGGTGGTAGGAGGGTATTTTAACAATTTCCCTGTTGCCTTACCTTCTTAGTGTCTGAAAGCAAGCTTACTATTTTTCTACAATTTACTGGGAATAACACATCAATAATGAAATGCCAACATTTTATATCAAATTATTCTTTATTTTCAGTTTATGTAACAACACTTAATTACATAGTAATTAAAACTGTCTGTTACCACTGTATTGCTCTTCAATCAGGTGAATTCTGTCACGGACACATATTATGCAATAGCATCGCTCTTTGCCACACCGTAAGGCTCGTCTACTTTGGTGGCTCCCGAATCGGCGATCTTCACTTCCTTTGACGGACGGTCACGACCGTCGGTCTTTGATGCCTCGATCTTACGGATAGTATCCTTCAAAACAGAAATATTTGTAGTGTTAAACGACGTGTCAGCAACTAGGCTATTTGCACCAGTTGGCGCTTAAGGTATCCTGTCCAAATCCAGTCCATTGACCCCAGTGGTGATCAAAGATCTAGATTGAATTGTAAATTATCATGAATGGGTTTTAGGGGTTTCTTTAAGTACAATGCTAGTTGCTTTCTTACCATTCCTGAAATAATCTTTCCAAATACAACGTGCCGCCCGTCCAACCAGGGAGTGATCTTTGTCGTGATGAAGAACTGGGATCCGTTGGTGTCTTTGCCAGCGTTAGCCATGGACAACCATCCAGAACCGTAATGCTTCAGCTTGAAGTTCTCATCTGGAAACTTTTCCCCAAAAATGCTCTTACCTAGAATGGAAAAAAAAAAGTTAATTACCTAGTTTCATACATTGGGATTTCTCAGAGTGTCTCGACATTTCAAATTACTGGGGAAGTACTGAAAAAATTGCATTACCTCCAGTTCCATCGCCCTTAGTGAAATCTCCTCCTTGAATCATGAAATCTTTGATAACTCGGTGGAAGACGCTGCCCTTGTATCCCTCACCGACGGGTTTCTTTGCCAGCTCAACGAAATTCTCGACTGTTTTCGGAACGGTTTTTCCAAAAAGACCAATTACCACTCTACCTGCAGGTTCACCTCCAATCGTTATGTCAAAAAAGACCTATAATGAACAACAAAACATATAATTTTTTGTACTTTGAGTAAAATTAGAAAAGCATTGTCATTGTTTAATTTCTAAAATGTAACCTTAATGTTATCTTACCGTGTCTGTGACTTTCGGTCCTTTCGCAGCATCATCATCAGACCTTACAGAATAAAGGATGCCTAGCAGGCACAGAAGTGTGATACCAACACAAAGTTTGGTCCGCATTTTCAATTTCTTGATTCTGTCAATTATTTAGCCTTTGTGCTTGTCCTCGGTCGGAGTCGAGAGTACGTCTGAGCTGTTGTTGGTCAACTAGCTGATGAGCTCACCTCACCTGTGCGCCTGTTTATACCGAAAGCAGTGAGACGGGCAAACGTGTACATGAACGGGGGAGCGGGAGTTGAAGCCGACCGATCAGAAACGTCCACGGAACGATATTATTCCTCCGTAAAAAGCAGTCAGCCAATCACAAACACATTGTGTTCAAGGTTCAATGGCCGGTTTTCCACATAACCACAAATGGCAGATGAACAGGGGCCAGACTGTTACGCCAAACACAGTATGGCACGCGGTGCGGTCTTTTAAACTTGCCTATGATTTTTCAAGTTCAGTAACCTGTTCTACAAAAATAATTTCACTTGTAACCGAGTGGCTAATCGAGTTCTAAATTCTAATCAAAATTATTCGAAAGAGACCTTTCAATAGTTTTGTCTAGTTGCATAATTTATCTGGCTGAACAAATTTCAAAACAAAGCAAACTATCTTCTTGAAATGTGGTCGTGGGTGTAATGTCACCACATAATATTATCATTTTTGTGTGGAATATCTAGTCGTAGCGATGGAAATTAAATATTACACAACCGTTTTTGCCATTTCATCCAAGTTCAGACCAATGACGCTAGGTTTTTATTTGCAAATTACTTGTTTTTCGTGTCCATTAACAGCCTGATAATTGAATTATAATGCTGTCAGTCAGACCAAACGACGAGAACATGATCGATATCATTCCTGTTCAGTTCCCCGCACGATTACAGTGATGCGCCTGGGGCGTTGTGACGAATCTGTAGGCGTCTCTGCTTGACTTTCCCTGGCCCCATGCCATGCATTTACTAAAGAACAGAAGATATTCCTAGATATTCGTGAATACATTTCACAGAACAATTAGTTAAGGAGCGTAACGAGCAAAGCGAGTGAATCGAATCTTCAATTACACCTACTGCTGAACAAATCCGATAAATTTTTTGTTAGTTTGTATGTCCGTTTGTTTGCGCTCTTTCACGCCAAACGCCTCAACCGATTTTGATGAAATTTTCGCATCATATCCATTCGATTTGAACATGCCTTCTAATTTTCTTAAGGCTATCTTAAGCAACACATTTAATAACCCATCTACAACGCGAAATGAAGAAGCTTCCACGTGAACGCTTTATTTCATAACGCGTGCGATGGCCCATTTAGAAGTAAATCGAAATTTTATTTATTTGACGTTTTAGAATATATTATTTGACTATATGCGTATTATATGTTCCACGGCGTACTTGAATATTTTATCATATATCAAAATATCAAGATCAAGATATCAAGATATACGTAAACTGCTGTTTTCATGTTGTAAGATCAAGTGAAAATGAGTTCGAGGAAGTCATTAGCGAATAATCAAAATTACGTTTCAGACCAATTTTTTCAGATGACCCTTACAGACATGGCGACTGATTTCTTCGCCAAAATGAATTTTGGCAGACGGACAAGCAATGCTCGAAAAAACCAGCCCCACCCGAGGCACGATGATAAGGCAGTAACAGGTAGATACCGACCTAACATTTTACTGACAGTGCGATGTGATATTACGTCGATCAAATACTTACGACCAACAGAGTTCGTTAATTGAAAATTTCACTGGAATAAACGCCACTCCTACATACTCCGGAATAAACATTTTATCTACCACTCGGGCTTTTACACGACGACTGCAGATCTGGTGGGCTCCCGCCCCCGGTATCATCCACCCCCCCCCCCGTGGGTAAAAGGGATATGTCTGAAGATTTTCAGTCGAGATTGGACGAGAATGAAGTCGAATGTAACTCATTATATCTAAATTTTTCGATTTTGAGAGAAGTTAGTTTTGATTGAATTTGCTTAAGATATTTAATTACTTGTCTTCATTCCTTGCCTAAAAGTATTTTGTGATATTCTTAGGCATCTATATTCGTGTACCAGACCTACCAAGTCCTTCTCTATTCAATGTTTCTCACTTCTTCTCTGCCTACCAGTTCTCTACATCCTGAAGCATAGAAAAAAATCTGCTATACACATAAAAAAGTGAAGACCGTGTTTTTTTTAATGCGCGAATGTTTAGCCGTCCGAATTTCTGCCTGTGGCTGTTGCACCTCCAACTGTTGTATGCTCTGATGACGTCATTAACTGAAAGGCCGAACGCGCAGAGGGCGTTTCAAACATTTTTGTGTCGCCTTTCAACTATTTTTTTACGAAGATTTACTATAAGTTGTATTAACCATGCAAAAGCAATCAAATAATTTTATCTGAAATCAAAACTAATGTCCAGCGAGCATGAGCAAAGGACATGGGATGGTTTTCAAGTGAATGGTGAAAATTAAATGTTTGTTAATGTCTCCTTGATGGTCGATCGCCATCTGTCCACTGGATCCGTCACTGATGAAAATGTTTGACAAATTTTATATAAATCACACACCTCTGTTACCGTGTGAGCTGTTTGGTTTGCTTTTCATGATATCAAGCTAGCAGATAACTTTAACACTTAAAATTTGTCAATTTTATACTCTAGGAATAACATGACAATTGAATGCTAAACAATCCCTATACTTTATAGATTAACTTTAATAGATAAATAGATTTTCTAGGTATAGATGGAGATTTTCGCAGGCAGCGTCTTAATCTATATCAGACATAGTGACAAACTCTGCATAGAGTAACTCTACATAGAGTAAGTAAGCCTTACTTACTCTATGCTTATACCCCTGAATTCTATTTTGGAACTTGCGGGATTGATGGGGATCCATCTCCAACATTTTCCGAATTTTTGCTTCAGTTCCCAATATATATATTTTTTTTATGTAAAGAAAATATTCGAAGACGCCAGCCGAATTTTTAACTGAGAATATTTCGCAGCGAGTTTCCCATTAGTTTTCGGCACTTATATGATACATACGCATTTAATGTAGCGCCCAAATTAGGTCCTCAAAATTTGACAAAGTCGAAAGACGCCATATAGTAGAAAAAAATTGAATTAAATAATTTTTGGTCAAAATCGCATAATAAAATTAGTGAGTGAATAACTGGTTAAAATCAGAAGCATTAGGCGCTGTTTCCTGGAATATAAGTTATAACGACCTCTACTACTTGATCCCCTCCTCTAATCCACTAAGTAACGGAGCTGATGAGATTTTTTCAAGCATTTGGGGTACTTGCATTACATGATGAACTCGACCATCCTCTTGCCAGTACTTACCCTTATAATAATTTTCTAATAGGTTGCAATAACGTATGCTGATTATGATATCTCTTCCTAATTTAATATTTAATATACATTTTTCATGTATATCCATTCAACAAAATTCGTGCCAGTGTCTTTAGGCCAGATTTTGGCTGGTCGCCCACAAGGGACATAAGTAGTTCGCGATCGATGGGCTGTGACGATGAAAATCAAGAAACTGGGGTCTTAATTTCTCTGGAATTATTGTTTTATTTGCGCTGAAATAATGTGGGTACATCTGGGTATGCTTTGTACCTACGTTTGTTAAATGCGCGACAGACAACCGTAATTTGAAACACCTTGGTTAACCTGGGAAACATACCCCTTGCCCTAACTCACCCAAACCAGGGTAAAAAGGCTACTGTGACCATGTCAAGATGATTAGGTGTTCCGGTAGTTATACCGACCTATCATTTTATCGACATAATGACACGATTAACGTTGATCAAATGACCGACAGAGTTCGCTATTTGAGAAAATCATTAAAAAATACGACACTCCGACCTCTTCCAAACAAAAAATTAATTAAACCGCTTTCCGTTTCAGTCAACCAGGGGCGGAATACCTCTCTCTGCGTCCAACGGTCTTGCCGGTGATCTCTGCCTCGTTGGACAGAGCCGAGGTCGTGGTATGAGGATGTGATATCCTCTTCTCAATAGTTGTAGCATTGTAGAACCGGAGGTCCTCACAATGAGATTAAATATAATCGTACGTCAAATGAAATATATACTTTAATATTTTTTCAAAGTGTACGTTACGATTTCCACGTGTAAGAATTTTTGTTTGAAAACAATTATTTTTCAAAGTAGTAAAAATTTCTAAACGCAATTCGAACGAAAATTCATTTTAATTCCTGATCTAATTAGAATATGACGCCCAAATTAAATCCACTAAGCTTTAGAGAGCTTAGAAGCGCCATCTAGGAGAAAATTTTTAACTAATTGAACGCCACCTGGGAGCTAAGTGTGAACTAAGTTTCAGATCCTACAAATCTTTTGGTAAAAATCTCAAAATAAAATTAATTAATAAAATAGCTAGTTAAAAGTAGAAGACAAAAAAGCGGTTGCAACTCGTATCGAACTTGCGACCTCTGGCACACGCTCTCGCATCTTATCCGCTCGGCTACCGTGCCGCTATGTGATATCGTAGCAATTGAAGTACTTGAGGTACAGATTGACTCAAACCTGCTACGGAAATATATGTGCTGGTACCTAACTTTATCATTCATTTATCAAAGATTTGCTGATCAGTTGTTATGACATTACTTGAGTTGTTAAAAGAAATATAATACATGGTCTCCGCGCACAAGAGACATTTGTCGTAACAGCAATGAGAAACAGTGCAACAGTACATAAATAATCCCTTAAGCTATCTAGCAAGCTTGAATTGAAAGAAATATATTTGATTAACCGTATTTTGTACCCACAAGACAGGAAGCGGAACGATACTAGCTTTCACGGCCTTTACTTCCAAGTTTCCCGCTGTGAAATGACAAATCCCTCTCAATTGCATAACGACAGGATATTGCGAGATTCTACCCTCCCCACATGTCGCTTGAACGTCAAGAAATAGGCTAGCGCGTAACATTTTTAGTCTGGAGTAGGTAGGAGGGGTGTTTTTTACAATGATATTTTTAAACAGCGAACTCTGTTGGTCATAATTGTATTTGATCGAGTTCAACCACATTGAAAAGTATAAATACGAATGCATGAGACGATAGATCCTCATTCTGCGCTGAGTTCGCGAGCGAATGGTCCCTAACTGAGTCGACCGACATAACATTTTATCGACGTAAGTAAATTGTCGTTGATGAAATGACCGACAGAGTTCGCTATTTGACAAAAACATGAAAAACACGACACTCCGACCTGTTCCTAAAACAAAATGTTACCTATTACTCGAGCCTTTCATCTAACATCGGGTGTGCTCCGTCGTGCCCAGCAGTATACTTACGTTACTGCATTTTTGTCTGCCCGAATCGTAGAGATTTGGCACGCGACACGTGCGCCTAGCGGTACATCGATGACGATAACACGACCCGGTCGTCTTAAAAGGCGAACTATGAGGAAGAATTAACCTAGGTAGGGTGAATTACTTTTATTTATTATCTTGTTTATTTGAAACCAGCGCCCAATTTAAATCCACACAACTTTGCCGAGCATCAAAGACGCCATCTAGTAGATAAATTTAAACTAATTGAACGCCACCTGGTAGCTAAAGGTGAACTAAGCATCGTATCTTTTAGCTCCCAAATTTTTTGACAAAATCACAAAATAAAATTATTGAAGAAAATACCTAGTTTAAATCAGAAGACAAAAAAGTGGTTGTGACTCGTATCGAACCTGCAACCTCTGGCACATGAACTCGCACCATGTCCGCTCGGCTACTGAGCTGATGAAAGTTAGACTTGCAATTGAAGTACTTGAGGTACTGATTGACTCAAACCTGCTCCCGATCGCATTGAGATTCTGCTAGTGCCTACCTCACGTTTTATTAACTCTAAGTTCAAGCGTTTCAACAGCCGCGTGCAGTGAATACAACATGTTATAACATGTTGTATTCACTGCACGCGGCTGTTAGGGCACTAGCCCTAATAGTTGCAATGACTTTTGCTGATGAACTGTCTGTGCTAAATGATCGATAATAGGTATATTTTTTCAACTTTAACTTTTTCCCACAGTTTATAATTTACCATTTATTCAAAAATACATATTATCAAAATTTTCACGAAACATGCTTCAAAATCGAAAAACTATAAGATTATAACCATATATACTTTTTACATATATTAAAATAATTTTTAAATATGAAAAAAATATTTCACAAATTAATTATTTCAAAGCGTTTTTTAACAGAAGTTAAATTCCTGAGTATGCATCTTCAAGGAAAATTTAGAAAGAAAAATTAAAGCAATCAAAATTAATCAAATTGAAATTTTAACAAGGTTTCAATGCATTTTAAATCAGATAAAGTTAAATCTTTAATTGGTTCTTCAATCTTCACAAATATCTGTCTCTTGTTCCTTGAGCGCTACCAGAGCAAAGCACCTAGGCGAAATTCTTGGCGCAAACAGTCGAATCAGATACCAGCGCGTTATACCCTGCAAAAGATGACAAGGGAAAAGGATTATTATTTAAAAGGCTACGACACCCTTGATGCAAAACCCTTCAAAGCATCACCAAGAAATTCATTTCCAAAATCATTATTTTCCTAAATCAAATCAAATGGCTGGCATCCATTTGCCCCAAAATATATCTTCCCCAAAGTCAGACTTCCCTAAAAAAAAACTTCCCCAAATAAAATCTAGGCGTTACACAGTCTGTACTCTGACGACGCCGTTGAAAGTTTCAGTCCTCCCAGAAGGCTCCCATCAGTTTGAGTACGGCGCCGACCCCTGACATGTGTCCTCTGTCTGAATTACTATCAGAAATACACAGAGGCGTTACACAGTCTGTACTCTGATGACGCCGTTGAAAGTTTCAGTCCTCCCAGAAGGCTCCCTATCAGTTTGAGTACGGCGCCGACCCCTGACATGTGTCCTCTGTCTGAATTACTATCAGAAAAACACAGAGGCGTTACACAGTCTTTATTCTGACGACGCCGTTGAAAGTTTCAGTCCTCCCAGAAGGCTCCCTATCAGTTTGAGTACGGCGCCGACCCCTGACATGTGTCCTCTGTCTGAATTACTATCAGAAATACACAGAGGCGTTACACAGTCTGTATTCTGACGACGCCGTTGAAAGTTTCAGTCCTCCCAGAAGGCTCCCTATCAGTTTGAGTACGGCGCCGACCCCTGACATGTGTCCTCTGTCTGAATTACTATCAGAAATACACAGAGGCGTTACACAGTCTGTACTCTGACGACGCCGTTGAAAGTTTCAGTCCTCCCAGAAGGCTCCCTATCAGGTTGAGTACGGCGCCGACCCCTGACATGTGTCCTCTGTCTGAATTACTATCAGAAATACACAGAGGCGTTACACAGTCTGTACTCTGACGACGCCGTTGAAAGTTTCAGTCCTCCCAGAAGGCTCCCTATCAGTTTGAGTACGGCACCGACCCCTGACATGTGTCCTCTGTCTGAATTACTATCAGAAATACACAGAGGCGTTACACAGTCTGTACTCTGACGACGCCGTTGAAAGTTTCAGTCCTCCCAGAAGGCTCCCAATCAGTTTGAGTACGGCACCGACCCCTGACATGTGTCCTCTGTCTGAATTACTATCAGAAATACACAGAGGCGTTACACAGTCTGTATTCTGACGACGCCGTTGAAAGTTTCAGTCCTCCCAGAAGGCTCCCTATCAGTTTGAGTACGGCGCCAAACCCCTGACATGTGTCCTCTGTCTGAATTACTATCAGAAATACACAGAGGCGTTACACAGTCTGTACTCTGACGACGCCGTTGAAAGTTTCAGTCCTCCCAGAAGGCTCCCTATCAGTTTGAGTACGGCGCCGACCCCTGACATGTGTCCTCTGTCTGAATTACTAGCAGAAATACACAGAGGCGTGTGACCACGGAGTTCATCCCAAACAAGCCCCTAGATTCCCGCAACCCGCCCGACTCCCCAAAGCCACCAAACCAGTCCTGATCAGTAGCGGTGACGTCGCGGCTGGTGGGATAGTCAGTCGGTCTCTGGACGCAGAGAGGAGCGAGTGCCTAGGAGGAGAGAAATATCTTGCAATCGTGCAAAATCGCGTGTTGCAATCGTGTTGAAAGTCGCGTTCGGTATAGCTTTCAGTGAATTCGGGGGCAGTAAAGGTCGCCGGACCAGGAAGCCTCTCGTCACCGACAGCCAGCTCCCATTTGTTTTTCGTTATCGACGACGCCAAAGAAGACGCCGCCGAAACCAAAGAAGACGCCGCCGACGCCGAAGAAGACGACGCCGACGGCAACGCCGAGGAAGACGCCGAGGAAGACGAAGTCGACGGTGACGCCGAAGAAGACGACGCCGACGGCGACGCGGGGAAGACGTCGGCCCGGTGAGGCCGAAAGCAACCGAAGAGGAGCTCTAGGCTTGATTAATTGCCCGGGTGATTACTGTCAACGGCCGGGCTTAATCACAAGGCAGCAAATAGTAGACTTTGTTTTTGTTTTGTTACGTTAATTGTTTTTTTAATCCCATCGGCAACCGCGGTGGGAACCCAGTAATTACATCTCTCTATTGGTGTACAACTGCCTTATCAATATACGGATAAGAATAGAGTGGCGCCCAGACCAAATTTCAACCTACCCCGACAGCCCTCTGTCCCAACCCCCCCACGCCGACTTCAGCTGCCGTCGTGTTAAACAGGTGCGTGACAGATTTGGCGCCCAACGTGGGGCAATTATATCATGGACTACACCCGACTCACCCGCGACGAAATCGAGTATGAACTCCTTGTTCGAGGGGTTATTAATGTAGCAACGGTTTCGGAGATGAAAAAGATGTTGGCTGCTTTCCTCAAGCTTGAGAAGGAGCAGAAATCACTCGGTCCGACACAAACCCTGCTCGGAGTCCCGGAGGAGTTGACAAAGTGCGAGGAGAAACTAACGGAGCTTCAAGATGGGATTGCTAAGTTCACCGGTACTTCAAAGACGGATTCGGAGTACCGCCGCTTAGACGTCCGGTTAGGACATGTACTGCGCCGGTTGGAGCGCATCGCCCCGACCTCAAGCGAAGAGAAACAAGGCAAGTCGACTCTCTTGCAAGGCGTGCTGGTTGCCTTGGAGACTCTAGGCAACAAAGTGGGAACGGAACCAGCGACAGCGTCTGATTCCTATTCTCAGCCCGACGACATAGGGGAAGAGGAACTCGCAGGTATGACCGCGAGGTTGTGCGAGCTACGAGGATCTCCGCAACCCGCGACCCGTAAACAAGTGCCGGTGAGTCAATGGGGCCTGACCTTTTCAGGCGACGATACAGGGCTTAGTGCAAACGCTTTTTTAGAGAGAGTAGAGGAGCTTAGAGAAGCCCGAAATGTCACCTGGGACGACCTGTTTGCCTCGGCAATCGATCTCTTCACCCACTCGGCCCTGATATGGTTCCGAGCGATTCGGCGGGAGACGAAGGATTGGAAGGAGCTGGCCTTCTTTCTTCGGGATGAGTTCCAACCATTAGATTACGTAGAGAATCTGTGGAAGGAAATTCACGCTCGGACCCAAGGAGCGAACGAAAGAATAGGGATGTATGTCGCTGTCATGGCTAATTTATTCCGAAGGCTGCCTCTCGCGCCAACCGAAGAGGAGCAGCTACGGGTCATGAGGCGTAACATTCTTCCATATTATGCCGACCGGTTGGAATTGCAGCCCATCCCTACGGTGCGACGGCTGATCGAGCTATGCCGCACCCTGGAAGCTGCCCGTTTCCGGCTGGGAAGTTTCCTGCCACCTCCAACGACTCCGGATAATCTATTAGAGCCTGACCTAGGATATCATGGTCCCTCTAGATACAAGAGAAGCAGTCTACCCGCCCACGAGGTTCAGCTAGACGCGGTGACGAATGCAGAGAGAGGCGTCTGTTGGAACTGTCGCGAGGCTGGGCACGGGTTTCGTTTTTGCCCGAAACCCACAACCCAGTTTTGTTTCCGCTGTGGGAGCCCGGGATCAATGACCCGCAAGTGCCTCAAGTGTCAGCCCGCGGAAAAAGACCAAGGGAGGAGCGTCTAGGCCGAACCTCCTCCCGTTGGACTGAGGCAGCCGATACGAATTGGCAGAAATGGGTCGAGAAAGTGCGAGCATTCATGGCGCCAACCACTGTCGACTCCGTGACTGCCCGGCGACAGGACACCCGGCTCTTCTTAGAAGTAAAGGTTTTCGGTATAAAATTCCAGGGACTATTAGATTCCGGCGCCATGGGAACGATAATTGGAGGACCAGGATATCAGAAACTCAGACGCCTGGGGTTAAAACTGAAACCAAATAGTCTGGGCTTGACCGTAAGCGTGGCAAATAGGCAGAGGGTGAAAGTTATTGGCCTAATTGATTTGCCCATCCACGTGGAGAACCAATTTCATATTATCGAAGCACTCGTGGTCCCCGAAGTCACTAACATGTTGACATTGGGTATAGATTTTTGGAGGGCGATGGGCATCCTGCCGAACATGGGAGTGGAAAAATGGAAGACGACTAGAACCGAGGCCCTGTCGTCGAGCCATGTGGTTATTGCGAAAGAAGCCTTAAAGGAGGAAGAAAGAGAACGTCTAGATTCAATAATTCAGGGTCACTTCAAGAGGATGGGGGACAAGTTAGGATGTACCGACCTGGTTCATCACCGAATCGAGACAGGGACTGCGGAACCAATTAAACAACGCTATTATCCGACCTCTCCAGTGAAGCGAGCAGCGATCGAACAAGAGTTAGATACGATGCTTCGTTTGGGAGTGGTCGAACCCTCGCATAGCCCTTGGTCTTCACCCGTAGTACTGATTGATAAACGTGACGGCACGCGCAGATTTTGTGTGGATTTCCGCGCGGTCAATAAAGTAACTAAGAGAGACGCCTACCCTCTCCCGTACGTCGCGAGTATACTTGATAGACTTCGCGATGCCAAGTACCTATCCTCGATTGACTTGAAGAGCGCCTATTGGCAAGTGCCGTTGGAGCCTTCCAGTAGAGAACGCACCGCGTTCACTATCCCAGGTCGAGGCCTATACCAGTTCACCCGGATGCCGTTTGGACTTCACAATTCGGCGGCTACGTGGCAACGCCTAGCAGATAGGGTGCTTGGCCCCGAACTGGAACCTCAAGTGTTTGTGTATTTAGACGATATTATTGTCACCACTTCGACCTTTGACGAACACTTAAGGGTTTTAGACGAAGTTTTGAAACGCCTTCTCTCGGCAGGACTGACCGTGAATAAAGAAAAGTGCATGTTTTGTAGGCACGAACTGGCATACCTAGGCTATGTAGTGGATGCCCAAGGTCTACATGTGGATCCCCGAAAAGTAGAGGCCATATTGGGCTATCCTCGCCCCCAGAATACCAGGGAAATTCGGCGGTTCATAGGGATGGCCTCCTGGTATCGGCGTTTTGTGCCCGGGTTTTCCTCGCTAATCGCCCCCATTACTAGCCTGACGAAGAAGAACGCCAAATTTGACTGGTCAAGTGACGCGGAGGAGTCCTTCGTGAAGTTGAAGGAATTGCTGATGGAAGCCCCGGTGATGACCTGCCCGGACTTCCAGAAACCCTTCATCCTCCAGACTGATGCTTCAGGATTCGGACTCGGCTGGGTTTTGTCGCAGAACTTCGAGGAGGGGGAAAAGGTCGTCGCGTATGGGAGCCGAACGATGACGAAAGGAGAAAAGAATCTTTCAGCCACCGAGCGTGAATGCTTAGCAGTTCTCTGGGGCATCGAGAAGAATAGACCTTATCTGGAAGGGTCCTCATTCTCCGTCGTCACCGACAGCCACAGCCTACTGTGGCTCCACAACTTGAAGGATCCCAGTGGGAAGTTGTCTCGTTGGGCCCTGCGACTCCAACCGTATAACTTTACGGTAACTCATAGAAAGGGCAAAGACCACGCCGTGCCAGACGCTCTGTCACGCTCCGTCCCCCTTGATCTCGCAGCGAGCGAAACTCTCGTGACTCTCAAGATGCCAGATGAGATACGTGACAGATGGTATCGGTCAATGAGGCAACGAGTAACTGAACATCCCCTCCGCTACCCAACATGGAGGGTAGACAACAATACACTTTACTACAAACGAAAGGGTTGGAAGCTCGTGGTCCCTAAGGAGTGTCGGAACGAAGTGTTCCGCCAGTGCCATGACGATGTGTTAGCGGGCCATTTGGGGATCTACAAAACCTTCCACCGAGTCACGGAACTTTATTATTGGCCAAAATTGCGGGCGGACGTCAGCAAGTACGTGAATCATTGTGCCGTGTGTCTTCAGTATAAGCCAGAGCAGCGAGCTCCCCCAGGCCTGATGGGCAAGGCGAAAGAAGTGGAAAGGGCGTGGCAACTAATTTCCACAGACTTGATGGGTCCGTTCCCACGTTCTACTAAGGGAAACCGCTATTTATTAGTTATTTCGGACTGGTTTTCGAAGTTCACCCTTTTATTTCCCCTAAAAGCCGCAACAGCCTCGAAGATAGTGGCCCATATGGAGGACGTTTTCTTACTGTTTGGCGTGCCACAGACTATAGTGTGCGACAATGGTACACAGTATGCAGGGAAAGAGTTTAGGAAATTAGCGGAAACCTACGACTGCCGGATACTGTACAACGCGAAATACCATCCGCAGAGTAATCCGACCGAACGGATCAACCGGGTGGTGAAAACAATGATCGCCTCATATGTGAAAGACCATCGCCACTGGGACGCACATTTGAGACAGTTTGGATACGCGATCCGGGCGGCAAAACACGAGGTAACCGGTTTCTCCCCCAATTTTGTTAATTTCGGCCGCGAAGTAGTGACTTCGGGTAAAACCTACGGTGAAACAACCGATTCGTCGGTGGTACCGGACTGTGGACCGCGCGCTCCGGCTGTACCGGCCCGTCATCTTCAGCAGGTGTACGCCGACGTGAAGAGAAGGATGGCCGAAGCCTACCGTCAGAACGCTAGCCGATACAACCTGCGAAGACGACCCGTGGAGTTTGTCGTAGGACAAACAGTATACAAGCGAAACTTCTCGGTATCCAGTGCCGCCGACCAATTCACTGCCAAGCTAGCTCCTAAGTTCGTCGGCCCATTCCGAGTCAAGAACAAGATATCCCCTCTAGTGTACGAGCTCGAAGGTCCAAACGAGAAGAGCTTGGGCAGTTGGCACGTTCAGGATCTGAAAGCGGCCCCAGAAGAAGCTGACGCTCATCTGTCCGGAGGAAGAGGGGATGTGTGACCACGGAGTTCATCCCAAACAAGCCCCTAGATTCCCGCAACCCGCCCGACTCCCCAAAGCCACCAAACCAGTCCTGATCAGTAGCGGTGACGTCGCGGCTGGTGGGATAGTCAGTCGGTCTCTGGACGCAGAGAGGAGCGAGTGCCTAGGAGGAGAGAAATATCTTGCAATCGTGCAAAATCGCGTGTTGCAATCGTGTTGAAAGTCGCGTTCGGTATAGCTTTCAGTGAATTCGGGGGCAGTAAAGGTCGCCGGACCAGGAAGCCTCTCGTCACCGACAGCCAGCTCCCATTTGTTTTTCGTTATCGACGACGCCAAAGAAGACGCCGCCGAAACCAAAGAAGACGCCGCCGACGCCGAAGAAGACGACGCCGACGGCAACGCCGAGGAGGACGCCGAGGAAGACGAAGTCGACGGTGACGCCGAAGAAGACGACGCCGACGGCGACGCGGGGAAGACGTCGGCCCGGTGAGGCCGAAAGCAACCGAAGAGGAGCTCTAGGCTTGATTAATTGCCCGGGTGATTACTGTCAACGGCCGGGCTTAATCACAAGGCAGCAAATAGTAGACTTTGTTTTGTTTTGTGACGCCGAAGAAGACGACGCCGACGGCAACGCCGAGGAAGACGCCGAGGAAGACGAAGTCGACGGTGACGCCGAAGAAGACGACGCCGACGGCGACGCGGGGAAGACGTCGGCCCGGTGAGGCCGAAAGCAACCGAAGAGGAGCTCTAGGCTTGATTAATTGCCCGGGTGATTACTGTCAACGGCCGGGCTTAATCACAAGGCAGCAAATAGTAGACTTTGTTTTTGTTTTGTTACGTTAATTGTTTTTTTAATCCCATCGGCAACCGCGGTGGGAACCCAGTAATAACATCTCTCTATTGGTGTACAACTGCCTTATCAATATACGGATAAGAATAGAGTGGCGCCCAGACCAAATTTCAACCTACCCCGACAGCCCTCTGTCCCAACCCCCCCACGCCGACTTCAGCTGCCGTCGTGTTAAACAGGTGCGTGACAGGCGTTACACAGTCTGTACTCTGACGACGCCGTTGAAAGTTTCAGTCCTCCCAGAAGGCTCCCATCAGTTTGAGTACGGCGCCGACCCCTGACATGTGTCCTCTGTCTGAATTACTATCAGAAATACACAGAGGCGTTACACAGTCTGTACTCTGACGACGCCGTTGAAAGTTTCAGTCCTCCCAGAAGGCTCCCATCAGTTTGAGTACGGCACCGACCCCTGACATGTGTCCTCTGTCTGAATTACTATCAGAAATACACAGAGGCGTTACACAGTCTGTACTCTGACGACGCCGTTGAAAGTTTCAGTCCTCCCAGAAGGCTCCCAATCAGTTTGAGTACGGCACCGACCCCTGACATGTGTCCTCTGTCTGAATTACTATCAGAAATACACAGAGGCGTTACACAGTCTGTATTCTGACGACGCCGTTGAAAGTTTCAGTCCTCCCAGAAGGCTCCCTATCAGTTTGAGTACGGCGCCAAACCCCTGACATGTGTCCTCTGTCTGAATTACTATCAGAAATACACAGAGGCGTTACACAGTCTGTACTCTGACGACGCCGTTGAAAGTTTCAGTCCTCCCAGAAGGCTCCCTATCAGTTTGAGTACGGCGGCGACCCCTGACATGTGTCCTCTGTCTGAATTACTATCAGAAATACACAGAGGCGTTACACAGTCTGTACTCTGCCGACGCCGTTGAAAGTTTCAGTCCTCCCAGAAGGCTCCCTATCAGTTTGAGTACGGCGGCGACCCCTGACATGTATCCTCTGTCTGAATTACTATCAGAAATACACAGAGGCGTTACACAGTCTGTACTCTGACGACGCCGTTGAAAGTTTCAGTCCTCCCAGAAGGCTCCCTATCAGTTTGAGTACGGCGGCGACCCCTGACATGTGTTTTCTGTCTGAATTACTATCAGAAATACACAGAGGCGTTACACAGTCTGTACTATGACGACGCCGTTGAAAGTTTCAGTCCTCCCAGAAGGCTCCCTATCAGTTTGAGTACGGCACCGACCCCTGACATGTGTCCTCTGTCTGAATTACTATCAGAAATACACAGAGGCGTTACACAGTCTGTACTCTGACGACGCCGTTGAAAGTTTCAGTCCTCCCAGAAGGCTCCCTATCAGTTTGAGAACGGCGGCGACCCCTGACATGTGTCCTCTGTCTGAATATCTATCAGAAATACACAGAGGCGTTACACAGTCTGTACTCTGACGACGCCGTTGAATGTTTCAGTCCTCCCAGAAGGCTCCCTATCAGTTTGAGTACGGCGGCGACCCCTGACATGTGTCCTCTGTCTAAATTACTATCAGAAATACACAGAGGCGTTACACAGTCTGTACTCTGACGACGCCGTTGAAAGTTTCAGTCCTCCCAGAAGGCTCCCTTTCAGTTTGAGTACGGCGCCGACCCCTGACATATTGTGTCCTCTGTTTGAATTACTATCAGAAATACACAGAGGCGTTACACAGTCTGTACTCTGACGACGCCGTTGAATGTTTCAGTCCTCCCAGAAGGCTCCCTATCAGTTTGAGTACGGCGCCGACCCCTGACATGTGTCCTCTGTCTGAATTACTATCAGAAATACACAGAGGCGTTACACAGTCTGTATTCTGACGACGCCGTTGAAAGTTTCAGTCCTCCCAGAAGGCTCCCTATCAGTTTGAGTACGGCGCCGACCCCTGACATGTGTCCTCTGTCTGAATTACTATCAGAAATACACAGAGGCGTTACACAGTCTGTATTCTGACGACGCCGTTGAAAGTTTCAGTCCTCCCAGAAGGCTCCCTATCAGTTTGAGTACGGCGCCGACCCCTGTCATGTGTCCTCTGTCTGAATTACTATCAGAAATACACAGAGGCGTTACACAGTCTGTATTCTGATGACGCCGTTGAAAGTTTCAGTCCTCCCAGAAGGCTCCCTATCAGTTTGAGTACGGCGCCGACCCCTGACATGTGTCCTCTGTCTGAATTACTATCAGAAATACACAGAGGCGTTACACAGTCTGTACTCTGACGACGCCGTTGAAAGTTTCAGTCCTCCCAGAAGGCTTCCTATCAGTTTGAGTACGGCGCCGACCCCTGACATGTGTCCTCTGTCTGAATTACTATCAGAAATACACAGAGGCGTTACACAGTCTGTATTCTGATGACGCCGTTGAAAGTTTCAGTCCTCCCAGAAGGCTCCCTATCAGTTTGAGTACGGCGGCGACCCCTGACATGTGTCCTCTGTCTGAATTACTATCAGAAATACACAGAGGCGTTGCACAGTCTGTACTCTGACGACGCCGTTGAAAGTTTTAGTCCTCCCAGAAGGCTCCCTATCAGTTTGAGTACGGCGCCGACCCCTGACATGTGTCCTCTGTCTGAATTACTATCAGAAATACACAGAGTGGTTACACAGTCTGTACTCTGACGACGCCGTTGAAAGTTTCAGTCCTCCCAGAAGGCTCCCTATCAGTTTGAGTACGGCGGGGACCCCTGACATGTGTCCTCTGTCTGTCCTGTGTATTTCTGATAGTAATTCAGACAGAGGACACATGTCAGGGGTCGCTGCCGTACTCAAACTGAGAGGGAGCCTTCTGGGAGGACTGAAACTTTCAACGGCGTCGTCAGAGTACAGACTGTGTAACGCCTCTGTGTATTTCTGATAGTAATTCAGACAGAGGACACATGTCAGGGGTCGGCGCTGACTTCAACTTTATAGGAACACTGAGATCCATTCTTTCTTCGTTTTGTAGAAAAAGGCAGCTGATTTATTTTGCTTGTGTAGTAGCTTGCTGTGACGCGTCAATCTCCGCCTTATGGATCCCATTGTTGTTCCCCACCACTGGCTTAGTACAGTCTGAGCCAAATAATGTTTTGGGGCAGTTTGTTTTTGGGGCAGTCTGACTTTGGGGAAGATTTATTTTGTGGCAATTTGAGCACTCCCAAAGCAAATCATTTTAAAGTGTATGAAGTGTGGGAAAAGAGATCGAGTGGCAACTGATGACATTTCAGTTTAATTTTTCTATCAACAATGCCAGTGCCAACTATCCTTCTACCTTTCGCTGCTCCAAGATCCAACCTGGTTTGACTCACCCGTTCAATCAGCAATTGCGTGCGATCCAAAAGGAGCAGTCTTTCCACGACCGGCGCCAGCGCCAAGCGAAGCAGCGAAAGCCAGCGCATGCGACGGCCGCTGGATACGTGCAGAGTTTCCAGCGCTGCTAGTTCTTCCACGCTCGCCTAAGACAAGCACAGTTGGATTCGTGAATGATTAGTGGCTAACTAAAGGAAACACTTCTGTTTCAGCCTTCTGAAATCTCCAGTACCTCAGTTACTTTTAAAAACACATTCCAAGTATTCATATCTGTCAAATGAGTTAATTTCCGGATGTCGGATACGTGAAATTAGAGTATAGGTAAATATTTTAAATTTAGAAAACAATGCATTGACATGTGGACACAACTCGGCAAAACATCAGCAGAATCACAGCCTCTACACAGCCTGTCCCCGAACTAAAAAATCCACGGCATTCACATTCAGCACTTTACTTCCCGAGGAGCCCGTCTGCCAGTTCAGTCTCAGACAACGTCACGTGTCTCTGTGATCCCAAACAGGGATGAACGACTCACCGGGTCCAGAACGGCCAGCTTCCTGAGAGCGCGGCGGCCGTAGTCGGGGAACGAGGTGCATCGTGCTGCCAGCCGGCCAACGCGATGTGCAGCGCCACCCTCTGCCGCGGGCAGGATTGTTTCCAGCAACGCACGCCAGTGCAAGCCGCGCGCCGACGCCAGCAGCTGCAGAGAGCAGATAACATCGTCACAACGTCTTCAACCACCCGCATTCCATTGACGGTGAAGAGTGAACACCGTTCAAGCTTTCTAAGAGGAGAGATCTCCAGATCTTTGGAAGAAGCAACTTGACTGAGATATTTTTAAGTGTCATTGCACTGCTAAGTCTTATTTGAACAACATTTGGCCATTCCGAAGGCTTATGCAACTACGTAATGATGTAACATGAAAAGTAACAATTCTGAGCTTCTGACCTGATCGACATCATCGAGACTCCGTTCGAGCGATTGCTGCGCTAGCATGCGAGCGTTGCGTCCCAGCACGCAACCCCGCAGCCGCAGACTTAGCGGGAATCCTATGGCGCCTTCGGATTCCGAGATTCCCGCTACGGGCTCGGTGAGCAGGTGGTAGCAGCAGCCGACGAGGCAGACGGCGCGAGCGGCGGGCGTGCGCAGGAATATGCGCAGACCGGCGGGCGTGAGGTCGCCGCACGCGTGCAAGCCTGCCAGCGTCAGCCGCGCCGGTGCTGCCAGGAAGTGCGCCGCCGCCAGCATAGCGATGTCCGTGTCGTCGGAGACGGGGACCGTTGCCGTGCGCAGCCAATCGCTTGCGGGGGGCATGCTGCACAGGATGCAAGGCAACAATTCAGCAAGCAAAATTAAATTCCAGAACCGATGGTAAAATTGCCATCACATGGTCTAAATGAGCTGATTCAAATATGGTATTCCAGATTGATTCCTATCAGAAATGCCCTGACATCCTAAATAGTACTAGTAGGTACCTATTAAATTTTACCATAAGGACAGTAGGCCAAATTCAATACAGTTAAAATCTCTCAAGAAGATTACACTATTATCCTCAAGGAAATTATAAGACTTTGTCTCTTAAATACATGATCCATAATAAAGAGTCAACAGTTCAAAAATTAATGAAGATAAAATAAAAAATTTGCTAGCCACAAACCTTGCGCTTCTGTTGTGCTGTTCTGTTGTTTTTCTGCTCCCCTTAGCCCCACGTAGCCTGGCGACACGATGTTCTGCAGCCTGCGCGTTGCCCGCTGAGATCTCGAGCCCGAGGACGGGCCGACCGTGTCTCGCCACCGCCGCGCCGAGGTAGCCCTTGCCCGCGCCCAGGTCAACGATTCCCGCTTTGGCTCCCAGCGTGTCCGTCAGCCGCGAAACCACCATCGCCATTGCCCTCACCTAGGACATAGGTAGTTTAGATGTTTGAACGAAAATCAACCAGCAGAGTGAAGGTTGACAATCTTTGGATGCAGTACGCACCTCATGTTGCTTCTTTGTGCACATCAACGGTAACTGCCCTTCATCCGCTTCAATACTATCCTCTGGCGGCGGTCCCAGCAAATCAGACAGCTCTTTGGGGCTAATGGTCAGTTTGGAAAATGCATTGCATGCTTCACGTGCTTCACAGAGAAACTTCTCAAATTTTGGCAATAATGTTGAGTTTTCAGAGACCCTACATTTCATGGAATTATCAGACTGCTGAATGCAACCATCAGCATCGAATGGAAGTATTTTGCTATTTTCAGCACTGACCTCTGAATCTCTGTAATACTGTGACGCTTGTGTACAAAAAACAGCAAGCACATGGTCAGGGTCGGCTGTGTCGAGTTCCTCGCGAAGTTCTGCTGGCACGACTTTGTTCCAGAGGTCGTGCGTTATGAACTCTGCCGTGTGGCAGTCGACAAGCGGCCTCCAGCGTTCGACAAGCTCGGCAGTCCTGCTCAGAGATGCCTCCAGCTCAGCCGCCCGACTCTCCATTTTGCTAGAAAGTGCTGGTGCCCTTTTCAGGGAATGCTGGTGAGTGAATCTTCAGTAGCGAGCACGCTTTCCTGTACTTTGCATCGATTGTGTCATGAAGCGCATCAGCGTCGTCTCCATGAGATGAGGGCACCTCGTCAATTAAGCGCTCAACTTCCTTGAGCGCGTGGACCAGCTTGTCGGACAGAGACGGTACGCCGTCGAGAGCGGCTCTCATCACGCCGCGGTAGAAGCCGAGTTTTGCGCCGCGCTCCGCGCCGCGGTGGTAGCCCAGGTGGAAGCCTTGTGCCGCACCTTCGGCCGCGCCCTTGGCAAAGCCTGCGCGGTACCCTTCCTCGGCGATGCGTTCTTCGCTGAGGACGATGCCGTCGAAGGCGTCGTTTATGTCGCGGTCCTCTATAGCGCTCATTACCTCCTCGTGTAAAGATTGCACGACATAACCAAACTTTGTCAGATCAGCTGTTGGTGCAATGTTGCCAGGTCACCGAAGAGAAAATTGCATATTTTGAAATTGAAGTGAAGTAGACTGCAATACATAATTATTTTATTGAATTTATGGTTGATGTTTGCCATTTTCATTTTTCCATAAAATAATGAGTTTGTCTATTCTTTTTTTACAGCCTCAATTTTATTTACAATCAACCAAGAATTATTTTCATTTGATAACCACAGCATAATGGTTAAGGCAAGAAAATTCATGACAAACTAAAAATTAATTTGCGGTGGAATTAGTGCTTGAGAAGGGAATTAGGAGCGTTTCGAAGGATAAGATAGCAGTTTTCATGACCAGTTGTTGCTGTGGCGCTTTAAAACACAAACAGCAAGCACATGGTCAGGTACTGAAGCGTCACTGCCCACTGACATTACAGCCAACCACCGCTCTCCCTGAAAGCTTGGATGCGTTTATAAATTTTCAACAGCGGTAGGGTTTGTATCCCGGTTTAGTCGCAAATTTTCCTAGCTTCGCTACCACTCCAAAAATTGAATAGAGGCGTGTTGTAACTAATAACCAGTCAGGTACAATATGGGTCAAATGAGTTAGCTATGTAGTTGTCCTTAAACAAGAAAAGTCCATCCATCAATATCTGAAAATTCAGGAAAGTCTCATGCTCCATTCCCTATGAACAAACATTTTGGGTCCATCAATTGAACCAGCTACCACATGACTTCCAAGCAGTTTTTGATGTTTTGCAAGCATTTAAGAAAATAGACATAGGGCTGGATTTACAATGTCCAACAAATATTTATCTTCCAGCTAGGAACAAAAGAACAGCAACCGATAGGAGATGTGTGTTATCTCGAGGTCAGCCACGTAACTGGAAATGTACAACCAGCCCCTAACTGGTTATTATAGACTCGCCAGGCCTCTTCAATTACTCAACCGTGTTTGCTTCCACTGCGCTAGTAAAAGCAACTTCTTGCCCACTACAGAATTTCTGTATCCCGGATGCACTTATCCAAAACACAAAACCGCACGCTCAAAAATACAGCACGTTCCAGTATATCTTCTTCATTCATCACCGTCGTACGGCCATCTACCCGGCGGCAACGTCCAGTGCGGCGTTGAGCGAACACGGCGCCCACGCGACGCCGTCCAGGCTGAGGAAGAGCACGGCGCGATCGATGTAGACCTGCGCCCGGCCGCACCGGTACACCTGACGGCCCTCGCGCGTCCTCCGCGGCATCGGCGCAAACACCAGGCCGCGCTCTTCGCAGCGGCGCGCGACCAGCGTGCGGAAGTCGGCGGGCGCGTGTGCGATGCCGCGGGCAGCCTGGGCCAGCAGCTGCGGACGGGCAGGGAGAGCGAGCGTTAGGCGTTACGAGGTTTGAAGAGTTTGCCTTGCTTGCTTGGCAAAATACTTGGTTATTGAATGCGAATTTTGACTAAGGGGGTTTGATCTAAAGTTTCCTTGTGTTTTGCAAAGCTTACTGCCTGTTTTTTGAGATTCAATTGTCTGAAATCAAGTACCAAATCAGCTTAGCATATAACTATATAGGATATATATATTTTTTAATAACTACTATTGCTACTATGCTAAGATTTTTTGCATCTTTTGTATTGGCAGTTGCATATTTTATCTTTTAGAAACTAGGTACATTAATTTTCTAGTGTAACATGTTCAGTGAAAATTATAAAGAAAATCTTTCAGGTAACTAATATTTTGTGATACTGACATAATAAACTGCATCATAGGCAGTGGGTAAATAAAAAACAATAAACATGGACTTTCTAGTCGGGTTGTTTTGTGTCCTGAGTCCCATCTCACCTGCGTTCGCTGGAGATCCGAAGTTTCGGCCTCGGCAGCGCCGGGAGCGCTGCTTTCCATGCCGGGCGCTCCCACCGCTCTGTTCATCATGTCCAGCGCCTTCCGGAAGTACTCTGCAACAAGCAGCGAGCACCCCATTGCATTACTTGACGTGGCCAAGGTGTAAAATTAGTCGGAAAGTGAACATACTCGCATTGAGGACAAAGTCACAGCATGGACGGGACCACCGCGTGGATGTGCTCACAGCGTGTACATAGCCGAGCAGCGAATGTAGTCGCAGGAAGAGAAAACATGAACACGACTTGAATGTGGTGATCACAGCACTAACGTGGTCAGGTCAAAAACGTAGACGTACAAAGTCAAGAAGTGAAAGAAGCTGCCATGCCACCTCACCAACATCCTAGACACCTCTTCCTTTGGCTCCCACCTTACGGCCTACATTACCACGAACCCCTCCTACACCCTCCAAGAATTCCTTATTTCCCAACACCCAAAACAATACATCTCAGTCGCGATGTGAAAATGTTTACGGCATGACCTTGACCGCATTGTGAACGCACGGCGTGGACAACATGAACGCAGCATTGACGTGGCCACAGCATTGACGTGGCCAAGGGTTAGATGAAATGTCGCGATGTGAAAATATTCACGGCGTGACCGTGACCAAAGTGTCAACGTGATTACGGAGTGGACAACATGCCACAGCATCACATGGCCAAGGCGTAAACATAGACGCAAATCGAAGATGTCTGCGGCCCGAACGTGACACAGTGCCAACAAGCTCAAGGATCGGCCTGGACCGTGCTACTCACCTGAGACGGCGGGCTGCGCTCTCAGCGTGTCGGGCAGCATCGTCTTCCAGCCGCAGTACCAGTTGGTCACCTCGTCGTAGTCGGGCGCGTGATTCAGCCACAGCGTCAGCACCTGCATCCACTTCGGGAAGAACGCCTTCTCGAGGACGCCGGCAAGCACCGGCGGGGCAACCAGCTCCTTCCACTCCATCACCCAGTTCCACGGGTCTGCAGTGACAGGCAATGAGCGCGCGGTTAGCAGACAAAATGCAGCAGTGTCGGAAAGGTGGAAAGTATTTTTTCTTTGTTTTTGATGACATTTGAAGATTATGCTGCATTTTAGTTTTATCTAGGTATTTAGAACCTAATATACCTATTCCACGCAGGGAAAAATGACGTCAGATATCCACTGGACATGCTACCAGTTTGGAAAAAATATTAAATAGCTCTGCTAAATAACAAAGGAAGATAGGGAAATCACAACCCATATTGCTCTACCTGGCTTTAGCGAGTGGGTATCATGACGTCATTTGATTTAATTTAGATTGAATGGAATAGGTGTATTTTGTTATCAGAAATGTATTTCCTCATAGATTCTCTCCCTCTTCCATTGTTAGAAGACATAAATATCAACACTATGCTGCCTTGGAATAAATAAATGCTTAAGCAAAGCAAATGATTAATGAACCAAGCTACAATTGAACAAAATTTTGGCTTTCACAGAGCTGGTGGACAACTGGTGTAGAATATGACACCACGGGGCCAGACTAAATCAAACCCCGGTGCAACCTACTTGAAACTGCCGTCACCCAGCAAGTGTTTTTCACACGTTCCTGAGCTCCAACTCACCGAGATGCTGCTGGTGCGGGTTGACAACGAGCTCGTGCATCGCGGCGGTGAGCTTCGGCACGATGTGCTTGACGAGGAACGCGTCCATGTCGCCGCGCGGGAACACCCCCGCCCACGGCAGCAGAACGAGCCGCGCCGAACGGTCGGACGGGTGCCAGCCGCCCAGCGCTCGGGACAGCTTCTGTCGGATCACTGGGAACACGGCCGTCTCCAGACGCGAGCCTGCGAAACACCGGAACACAATTAATTGTTGAAATATGATTGTATGGTCAGTACTCAGTATACACAAGTACGCCAAAATGTAAGAATAACAAATCTGCCTCATTAGCACATTCAAAGTACAGGAAGCATTCTATGCTCTTGTGCTGTTGCGCTTTATCATCTTTCATGTTTTATTTACAATAATTTTTACTGACAACTTCAGGGGAAACTTTTGTTAACCTAGTCTCATGGCAAGAAAAAATTTTTAGCATGCTATGGCAACACTGCTTTGGAATCAGCTGTTTGCATATGGTTTTGGGAATGGCGATCGTTTGAATGTCACTCCGGATGACCGATATGTGGAATAACGTGCGCTGGTCCATATGACCACTTATTTTTCGTTTAGAACCTCTAATAAACTTGTCAATCGGCAGCAGCATTAGAGAGAACTGTATAGTCGAACACCGCTAGCGTAGGGGACCCACAGGCAACCAGCTAGCATGGCGACAGCCAGGTTCATGGGCTATGTCAATCTTGCTAAGTCCATTCCGGGCAAGATTGATGCAAAGCTGACCATGCCAGACAAATACAAAGACACGATCGTCGAGAAATGGGGTAGGTACACGGTACGAGTGTTGCAGGGCATCTTCACTTTTTTGGTGCCAAGAGGTCGATCATAACCTCAATAGGTACCACTTGCTGCCATTATTGACGTAACATCCAAAATTTCCTTAGCAAACTCAACGCTCTCACGCGAATACCCAAATATTAATTAAAGTGAAATGCCCCTGAATATGATGGTAAAATAGTTTTGAGAACACTGAATTAGGTCACAAAAGAAAATATTTAACCACATATTTGTGGCTTTTGTTGCAGTATTGTATTGGCGCAGCTTGGTTCGAGATTACAAGGAGGTGTGGACCGACACAGTTACTGATGCCAAAGAAAGACCTTTCAGAGCAACAATGATCTTTGCTGGTGAGTAATCCCATAAAAGTGTTGGAGCATTGGAGGAAAGATCATAAAATCAGTGGAACTCATGTGCTATCAAAATACAGATTTAAGATATTGGGTGGTTTTTGAGTAATTCTTAAAATGTACGATCTATGTACTGTTAAGCTTTCTTATGACTGGTGTCCTTTCCTAACTTCAGTAGCACATTAAAAAAAAGAGATTATCAATCTGTTTCATTCCCGATACTTTTCTACCCTCATCTCAACCGAAACACTATCTCCGCCCTTCAGCTCTATCCGGCCTGGCCGCGCTAGCCAAGAACAACCCCGACGAGCTCTCGTATCGCCAACGCCTCGTCTCGGCCGCCAACGACCTGGCGCTCGTCCCCGAATCGTCCCGAAACCGCCGCTCGACCGAGCACTTGGCGGCGGCGTTTCGCGTGGACAACGCTGGGTGCATGCGCCGCTTGACCCTGGGCGTCGCTTCGCTCATGTGGAGCGCCGACTATGCGCCCGACCTGGGGCTGTACGCGGCGCAGTGCGACCACATGGGGCCGCGCATCGTCACGTTTCACGAGCGCATCGTTGACTTTGGGTTCATGTCGCGTTGGTGGCGGCTGGAGGCCAGCATGGAGGACTACGACGTCAACGATGATGAGTTCTCCGAGCAATGAGCGGTGTAGGTTTGCGGTCGAGAAAAATGTCGTGAATGTATTCGTAACGTTGTTCGAATGCAATTTTATCTGTGCTTAGTGTGTTTATGTGATCTGTTAGAGAGTTAGGAAATTAAATAGTGGTTGAATAATAAGATATGTGTTGTTTAATTTTTTAAGCACCCATTGTTTCCTACTTTCCTTTTTCTTAAGTCCACTTGTTAAAAATGTGAGCTTAGTTACTAACTATGCTGCTTAACTGGAGAGTAAATTTAATCAAGTGATTGTGAGGAACTTAGGACAAAAGTTTTGTGCACTTGCAAAATTTTGGTAAAAATAAATGATAATTTGGCAGCCAATTCAGACCAATTTACACACTAAATTTGCAGCTAAAGGACTAGGTACTAAGTTGCATGTGAAACCGGTAAATGTCACAAAGTAAAATCATTTTGCTACGGGCAAAGAAAACACTATAAAAATCTGCAGTCTTTCCTAAGAGATAACATTAACCTTGATAAAGTTTTACAAATTTTAGAACTTCATAGCTCATGGGCTATTTTATGGGCTTATAGAATAGATGTTTGGGCGGGGATGTTTCGACGTTTCAAATACCTTGGCGTGAGATCATCTTCAGCACCGAAACGTTGACCAAAAATCGATCCAAACAGAGCAAAACCGAGCATCACATATCATGCTGTTTGGGAGAGAGGTTGGAGGGTTTGAAGTTAGTATGACAACTTCACTTGCCTTGGTTATCAATCTCTTAACAGCGTGGATTAGAGGAGGAATCCTGTTGTTCGAGTTGTACCGTCCTTCAGAATGGACGTTGGTCCCCTCGGTGCTTTTTGACAGGAGTAAGCTACGTGCCGGCACGAGGTTTCCCTCCTCCCTTCTAGGCTAGGTCAGACCCGTCATCAACCTTTCATACACCGACGCCATTAGACCAGCGCCATAGGGCCAGTTGTCAAAACACTGCGTCGTTTACACCAAGAATCAATCACAAGCCACACTACCACGACTAACGGCAGCCCGCCTGGTCGTAACTTACCGAGCAACGGAAGCCAGGGCTGCACCCACACATGTATGGGCTCGGTGTCGGTGACGGGGTCCCAGTCGTCGGTCTCCCGCTGCAGCCGTGGCAGCAGCAGCCTCTCGCGTAGGTGCTCCACCAGCCAGGCGGGGAGCAGCGGCAGCCACGCGTCCACCAGCGCAGCCATTGGCGCCGCGTCGCGCACACGCCACGTCCTGAACACGGGCGCCAACCGTCGCTCTTAGTACTGACATTGGAACGTTTGCTGTTGGGTGAGATTGAGTTGCGAGCTGTGTACGCCTTGTTTGTGACTTACGATCGGTTGAACAATGTCAACGGATCGGTTCAACGCACTAATTTTCAAGACAACTGGCCTGATGTATTATTTCCTGCTATCATCTGCAGCTGGTTTGGATGCAATCCATCATGAGAAATCTCGGCGGTTTTCTGTGGCGTTATTATACACGCAAGTTTTAACTTATATCTCTTCCAAATCTCACGGGTTTTTACCCTCTGATTTGCTAGTAATTGGCATGGGAAAAATGACGTCAGACTCAGATACCCACTGGACGTATTACCAGTTTGGAAAAAAATATTAACTAGCTCTGCTAAACAACAAATGAAGATAGAGAAATCACAACCCGAATTGCTCTACCTGGCTTTACCGAGTGGGTATCATGACGTCATTTTGATAGAATTTAGATTGAACGGAATAAGTGTATTGGAGCGACCAAGGTGTAAAAAATCTGGCTACACTTCAATTGACGTTGGCTCAACACGATGCGCCATCCAGGTTTGTGATCGGTGGGACAGACTTACGCGACCGCCTGTCGTATGGTCGGCATCCACGACTCCCAGAGCAGGCGCTGGTAGGCGTCGTCGCCGCCGCCCACCTCCCCGCCGCCCGAGCCGCCCGAGCTGAGCAGCAGGCGCCACCGCGCGAACATCGCGAGGTGGTCGTCAGGCCGGGCCAGCGGGTCCCACGTGCGCAGACGTTCGCGCACCCGCGGGCCCAGGAGCGCGGCCGCAGCCGCCGGCGCTTCGTACAGCCGCCATTCTTCGAAGTGGTCCTCCTGTTCGGGCAAACGATTGATTGGTCTAGGGTCAGTTTATACTAAAGTTTCTAAATTTTCAAAGAAACAATAGAAACCCGGAGCAAGTAAATCAACGGACATCTCAAAAGATCTCAGAAATCAAGTTTTTTAAGAAAAGAAAAATAAGGAAAATATTCAGTTTTTCATAAAAATTTCAAAGTTCTTGAAATGCATTATATTCACTTATCCGAAGTAAAATTGAATCCTGGGTTCTTTAATAACTGACAAGCAATAAGGCAACATTTAATTAATGAACTAGAGCACCGAGAGCTGAGCGTGACGGACCTGCAATTTCTGCAACTTATCAGCGGCATCCTCCAGCTCGATGTTGGGCAGCGCTTCCAGCGCATCCACCAGCGCACCCAGCGCTCGTTCGTGAGCCTCCCGTCGCTCCAGCGCCGTCGACAGCCCCGCCTCCTCCGCGGCCAGCGCTGCCAAGCGTTCGCGGGCCGCACGTGTGCCGCGCTCGTTCTCCAAGATGTCCTGCCGGCAGAAACCAACGCTAGGGTCAGCTACTTCGTTCCATCGAAGAACAAATCAGTCCACATTCTCATTCACAGTTTCCAATCAGCAATATAATCAGCAATAAAAGTTATATTGTCACCTTCAATAACCTACAAGGAGTTTCTTTCTTTGATGACATTCTTCTAAATATCTTTCTATTGTATTTGTATTTGTATTAATTTAGAAACAACTTAGGATACAGGCATTAATTGGGTGGTTGCTAGAATATTTTATGTATTACGCTAAACCCTTGGCCTCTGTTGAGAAATCAGCTGGGAATGTCTCAATTGCTGGCTTTGGTATCTTACTAGGCTGTAGAATATAGGAAACTCTGCCAAACAAGCGATATTGAGCTCGAGACAGAATCATCAGCATAAGGGCTCAGGGTGAAATTAAAACACCACAGCCATCTAGTAATTTAACGATGTAAATTACATCTTCTTACAAAGTTGGAGGGGGCTTTGTTTGCAATCATTGCTCAATCTTAAGTGTCAACTGACAATTGACATGGTATTTTGAGAGAACATCTACGCAGGAAACAACAACTGCACTTAGTTTTGGCGTGGTGAAAGATCCGGGGTTCGACTTCTGTTTCTGACACAATTTTGGAATGAATATTTAGTTTTTAACAATAAACAACTGCACATGTTATAAGGTTATTTGATTTGTTGCTATTTGGCACTCGAGTTCAGATCCGTCATAAAGCAGGCAGCACAGCTTTGCGAAACGTCGGGAAAAGTTTGAGTTTGCGACTTAGCATTCTATACACAGTTAAATAGTCTTCTGAAAACTGCACATGTTAATTTAACATCGCCCCGACCCGCCAAGTCCGCCACCAGAAAGATATCGCCCGATTTTGCCGCGAGTTTCCTACATTCTACAGCAAGATATTACATAATGGCTTCCGCTGCGACGAACCTGCTCACACATGTCGACCAGCAGGCGCAGATTGTGCTGTAGCTCGGGCAGCGCGAAGTGCACAGTGCGCCGATCCGCGCGGGCCTCCATGTGCTCGCTGCGCGGCGCGCCGATTGCGTGGTACCCGGACAGCTCCCGTCGCTCCGGGCCCGTCATGTCGATCACCTTCACGCGGCTCAGAGCGGCCGAGCTGCAAGCGTTCAGTCGTGAGGTGGCAATCGACGCTAGTGAGCATTCAGTCGTGAGAAGGGAATCAACGTTAGCAGGAATTCAAACATTAGCTGGTGATCCAAATGATGGCAATTTAGCCATTTCCTCTGGATCCATAACTTGATATAGTCAAGTCAGCAGTGAAAAACAGATAAACAAGGAATTTTTAGAAAATGGTAACGAAAACAGAGTTAAAATGTTTTTGTAAAAGGGAGTTGTAAATTATAAGGATAACGTGCAAGCTGGAAATGAAGTAAAAAAAGCAAAGGGATTGTGAATGTGAATGAACAAGGTATTTTCTTTGTAGACATTCACACGTCAGGATGAGTTCAAACATTAGCAGGAATATACAAAACTAATTTGACTGTTAGCAGGTGGAAGATAAGGAAGAGAAACTAGGCATGTCACAACAAGCCAAGTTAAAAATGAGTGGGATGTTTGTTGTGAATTGTCTCAGATCGGCAATTTTGAAAGCTGATTTGATCACTGCCAAGAGGTAAAAATCAAGCATTTGGCAGGACACATATTATCAAATTGGTCAGGACTTAAAGATTATTACAAGAACCGAGCCGAGAGCCAAGATTCCACAAGGAGGTTATTGTGAATCGAGCGATGGGGCCGATGCCAGCTGGAGGCGTACGTACCCAGGCGCCCGGGGTCGCGACCCCCCCTGCTGCAGCAGCTGGTCGACCGTCTTGTAGACGTATCGTGCCGGCTTGCCCTTGAGCGCGGCATCGCGCCGCCACAGCGACAGCGCCTCCACGCCGCCCTCTTCCGCGCCCTCCGCACCGCCGGGTTTGTCCGCTCGCGCCGCCGCAGCCGCCGCCGCAGCCACAGACGCAGGGGTATCCGCAAGGCGCTGCTTCACCTCGGGGCCGTAAGCGCCTGCAGCCGAGAAGTTTGTTACAGAGGAGTCGATGGAACTCGACAAGATGTTTAATTTGTACCTCCCGTTACGAAGCACACGCTTCCCACTTAATGTGCTACGAACACCCCTAGCATTTTATCTATCTTGAGAAACAAAATATTAATTGATAAAAATAGACCTATTCCATTAAGAGAAAAATGACGTCAGATACCCACTAGACATGCCACTAGTTTGGAAAAAATATTAGTTAGGTCTGCTAAATAACAAAGAAAGATAGGGAAATTGCTACCTGAATTGCTCTACCTGGCTTTAAGGAGTGGGTTTCATGATGTCATTTTGAAAGAACTTTGATTGAATAGAATAGGTGTATAAAAAAATTAAAAATTAACGGATACAATTTTTGGATCGCATGTGCTTTCAACGAGCTAAGCAGTTACTTTCGATTCCCACTTTACGCCATCACCCATCGCCCGCGTCGTAGCCACTCACCGATCGCGCCGCGTCCTTTGCGCAGACGCGCTTCGACGGGCGCCGCGATTCCCTGCAGCTTCTTTCCGAGCCCCTTGCCCGGCTGGAATCCCATCTGCAGCAGCAGCTTGGCTCCGATCCCGCGCGTGTGGCGCTCCCACTCCCCGACGCCGCTGGCGGCGGGCGCGCGGGACGAACCGGCGCGGCGCAAGCCCGCCGTCTCGCCCTGCGGTGGGGCCGGCGCACCGCCGCGACGGGCACGGATCGGCACTGGAGACTCCTCCTCGCTGGCGGGTTACAAAGCGGTATTGTGACGTTCATGGCTTTCACTGGGTTAGACGCAAGGTAAGAAAATACTTGTACCTCTTAAAACGTTAGCCGGCATTAGTTATACTTATTGATAATCACTAGGTAATCAGATTGATTTTATTTTTATGACTGTAGGTAAGCAAATTGGATAGCAGGTGATAACTGAGGAGTTTATTAATTTAAAATTTTATTTAAAATTAAATATTTTGTTCTGCATCTAAACAATAGGAAATATGATTTTTCATTTCAACTTTTCAATTTAAGGTTTATTTACAGCATTTTTTTGCTAATACCAAAATGACCAAAGGGCATTCAACGATAAAGTAGAGAAACTATAACATGAGGAGGACGTCCTATATTTGATCATTTGGTCATATTTGGTAATTTTTTTCAGTTAAGGTTTAAATATCAAATTATTGATTACTTGTTAGTAAATTTAAAACTGTTGGTACTTGCGTGAAATTAAGCTTGGACTCACCTAGAAGAATCCGGCACACGACTAGAGCCAGGACGATCATCTTCATCATCCTCTTCGGCTTTTGCCTTTTCGGCCCGTAGCTTCTCTGCTTTCTGCTTCTCTGTCAGCTGGACTCCGCCCGAAACAAAGCTGACTGGGGCTGTGTAGTTGCCGCGTCTTCCTGCCGCAGGCCGTCGAGACTTGCTCTCTTCCTCCTCATCGCTGTCATCTGCCCACACTCCTACGAGACCACAGATTTATCAATTCACAATCTTAAATGATATGCGGCCTAGATTTCTCTCAGTGGTGTAGCTTATGGGAATTGTGATAAAGGCAGCAGTGTCTGACAAACGTAAGACTCGAAAAATGTAAGGCCGCCTGTACTGACGATCAGGCTAGGCTGACACAGCAATTATCGTGTGGTCAAAAATCTACAACGGATTCATAAATGGAAGCTGTACAACAATGAGGATTTATGTCGACGTTTTTAATACGAATTTGTCGGAAATTTCACATGTCAAAATAAAGGCACACTAACCATAAATTTGTTGGTTCTTGCTGATCCGTCGAGAAGGCCTGTTTATGTTGAATTCATTTTCTAAATCGAAGTCTGTCACTTCGAACCTCTCGACTTCTTCGTCGGACATCTCGATAATAGGAAATTAATGTTTTATTTAGAAGAAACAAACATTTTGATATAATCCGGTGAAGAATCGAACAGTGTCTAATGGCACGGATTCAACTTCAGGCTCGTGCTAATCGCACGTAACACCGGTCGTGCTTATAGGACTTTAAAAACATAACATAACCCAAAAATGATATTACATGCAATTTCATTTTACTCTTCGGTTATAATTATTGATAGCTCAGAGAAGTACAAAGAGGGCAGCCAAACGCTTCCGACAAAGTAATATTTTGGGTCCAGTGTGCATTCTGGTTTGGTATTCTTATTTTGTTGTGATTAATATGTTGCTGGTTGGGCACAACTGTTGATACTCTCATTTGGCATTCAAGTGCATCAGAAAACATGGTATTTAATTAACGACACAATGCCTGTTAAAGTATCATATATCAAGGAAGTTTTGAGATCTGGAGGAATTGCCAATCGGCCACAAGCAGGTGCAATATGCCGCATGTCGGTTTGCGATCTGCGCTTCGATCCCGAAACAAATGTTTGCCCAACGTTTACATCACTCTTCTCTTTGGATGAGGGAGGAGAAAAGAATACAGGCTCGTTGGAGATCTGTGCAGGTGAATCAGTTATTGAACAAGCTCTATACACCTGTCTGATGACCATGGGGCCTGGCGATGTGTGCCGCTTAGAGATTCCATCAACAGGGTCGAATCTTGAAGGAAATGAGGGAGGCGGCCAGGTTTGCTGTGTTCTAGAGCTCCTTTCGGTGCGTATAAAAGTTCATACTATTACTTTTGGAGTAAGATAGCTTAAATAAGCCTTTTGATTCAAGATATCTCTTGATAATGTCAATCAAGCTTACGCACACAATCTGGGAATCCTTACCAGCTTTGCCATTTGCCAACAGATTATCGACCCGCTGCCAGTTTTTAAGCTGTCCGATCCCGAGAAGCTTGCGTTGGCAATCAAAGAGAAGCAACTCGGCGTTGTTTTGGCGGGCCAGGGCGTCACGCAAACGTCTGCAGAGTGCTTCCAGCGTGCCCTACGCATGCTCATCGCCATGGAGAGTGAGGATGTAGCAGACACGGGCGCGCTGCGCTGTGCACTCTACAACAACTTGTCACAGCACCAGCTGCACAACGATCGACCGGCTTATGCGGCCGAGCTTGCCGACCGCGTGTTGCTCCGTGAACCAAACAATGCAAAGGTGGGGATATCTCGCCTTTATGGTTCGTCCAGCTACAGTTTGTGTCAGATAGGAAGAAAATTGCATTTGAAACGTTGTCTTGAGTATTTTGGCCATGGACAGAAAAGGCATCTTGGGCAAAATTTTTTAAAGTATCATATCCAATGAAAAAGCTGGAAAGCAGGCAAAGTTTTCGAGTCTTTTATTGCTGCGCATGTCATTGGCACTGTCTTTAACATTCTGATGGATACTGGGGAAATCGGGGCCACATAGTTGCAGTTCCACTTGAAATTGTTTAATGGTACTTGGTAATTTTACCATTACTTGGTAATGGTACTACAAAATTTCTACTCTGATCAAAATTGTTGAAATGAGGCTGGCCTTATTGAAAACACATATTCCATTCAATCATAAGAAAATCAAAATGATGCCATGATACCCATTAGGTGAAGCCATTCAGGTTGTGATTTTTGTTATCTTCCTTTGTTATTTAGCAGAGATAATAATATTTTTCACAAACTGGTAGTGCGTCCAGTGGGTATCCGACGTCATTTTTCTCTGAGTGGAAAAAGTCTAGTGCATGATGGAATGGGTGTAAAATAGGTGTCCTAGTTCAATTCGAATTCAAGACGCAACCAATACAAAACCTCCCCCATTTCCCGTGCCGTCGACCAGGCGCTGTGGCGGCGAGCGCTGGCGGCGCAGGCGCTGGGAGACGCGGACGCCGCGCGGACCCACATCGAGCAGCTGCTGCGCGTGCAGCCGAACAACGCCGCCGCCGCCGCACGTCTCCGCGAGCTCAGCGCGGACAACCGCGCGAAGGACGACGGCATGGCCGCGATGGCTCGCGCGATGCTCGGACTTTGAGGGAACGCGGGAACGGGACCAGGGTTGAACGTGGAACGACAGTGATGCTAGAAGTTGTACTGTGTTAGGAAGGAGAAATGAATATGCGCTGGTTGATTGACACTGAGCAGTGGTCGGATTGTGGAGTAACGCGGGAATGAGACTTCATATCAGGGTTGTGTGTAGTTGGACAGTGATGCTAGCAGTTGTAATATGTTGGGAAGGAGATAAGGATACGCGCTGGTTGATTGACACGGAGCAGTTTCGTATGGTGGAGGAACGCGGGAAAGTGATGTATCTCAGGGTTGTGTGAAGAAAGACAGTGATAGTTTTTAATATATTGTGTTGGGACTGAGGTAAAAAGAGAGTAAACAGGTTGATGAGTGTTTAGTGTCTGCAGTTGTGATGGAAGGTGGTTTTATGTTTTGGATTTAACTGATTTGATTGTTACTTACAAGATCTTTCAAATCTGTTTTTCTAAAAAATAAAGAATACAATCATCAAAATATATGAACTTTTAAGTAATCTATTCTAAGAATGAAAGCTTGTTGCTTTGTTTGCTTCAATCATAGTGCCACCAATACAAAACCTTGCATAGTGCTACCAATACAAAACCTTGCATAGTGCTACCGGCATGTGACTGATGTTAACTTAAGGTTCCAAAGTTTTGCAAATTATGCTAGCTGAGAATGACTGGCTCAAAGTCCAGCTGTTGCTAATTACCTAATTACAACGAGCAATTATCCTAAGTATTTTTCATGAGATAAATACCAAGAATTTAAAATAGATTTGCACCATTTAACTTTCAGTGTCTATACAAACATCTCATCATAGCATGGCTGCATCATTTAGAATGGCCAGTATTAATTATTTACAGTTAGTTTATCATCACTGATCATTCACAAGCATATTAACTTGATGCAGCAAATTATTTTCATATCGTTAGATTTACAATGCAGATGTTTGTAGGTGAATTAGTTCAGTTGATGTTGATGTTACAAGATGAGTCTGGAAGACCTTGGTCGCTGTAATGGAAGGGCGATATTGCACGAAATAAACGTGCATCACTTGTCACAATTAAGTTTTCAACAATAATTTATATTGTCCAATCAACCTTTAAATTATTATCACAGTTGATAATCAATTTTCTGATGTCTTTCTACATAAACCCATAAAAATACATGACCGGGCTACATAAAGTCCTTATACATAGTAGTTAAAACAAAAATATTCACAATATATGTATATAGATGTTAAAACATTGCATTCACATTTCATTACATCGTTCCCATTCCAATTCAACTGCATTGACTCCTGCTTATAAATGTTCTAAGTTATGTTATATATCGTATTGTTATATATTTATGGGTTGTTATGCATTCTTTTTCTTATCATATAATCATTATTATATAGCACAATTTTTTATATTTGTATAATTTTTTTTAAATGAGCTCACACTCAATTAATTTATGGTTAGTAGATTTTTTAAATATATTCATTCACGACAAAACAACACCAGAGAAAGAGATTGGCTACAGTTATGTTCACACATTGTCCGTCAACTTTCCACTGTTGATTTGCGTCGGGCGTTCATGATCCGAAGAACGTGACGACCACACTGAACACGAACACACCGAACGGATACTGCAGCCGCAGTTGCCCACCGTGCTGCATGGCCGCTGGATGCTCGCCTTAAGAAACAAGACCATCGTCAGCGTCGTCATCACCAGGATTCGATGCAGGATGGGCCAGGACATTTTGTTAGCATGCGTGGTCGGTTTTCATCAAATTTCTTTGCCAGCAATGATGATTTCTTAGAGTTCTGTTTGCAATTTGCCGTTTATGGTGTTTCATTTCGTTTAGGTAGCTTGAAGATGTAGATTGAGTTGTGATTTGCTTCAGAATTTTATTTTTTTTATTTTATAAAATAAAATAATGAATATGAATAATAAATAAGACTTTCTTCAATGTTCAGTGCAGCATTTTTTTACTTCAACTGTAGATCATCTTTTATTACTTCAAGGTAATTTTGATTTCTCAAACTTCTTTTTTAAAATAATTATATGCTTATTTAATGATATTTCAAGGCTTTGGAGTGAAAGTGCAATAAACCTCAATCTTGTTGCTCCAGGGGATGAGGAATCTCCCCCCACACCCCCTGCATGCCCCTGGCTGGCTAAACAACACAACTTATGATTTCCCTGCGCCCATACATCGGGTTATTGGTATTTTTGCCGTTTGTGCGTCCAAACTCATAACTCGATAAAAATGAGGGGACTAAAAGCAGGTCGGTCTGTTCATCGATAACACTTTGAATCCGTCGACAATAAATAAAGAAGCTCGATGGAAAAAAGTTGCAGATAGAACAAAGAAAATGGCTTTTGCAACACTCCCGACAAAAAAAATGAAACAAATTCCAGACATTCTGAAAGTGAAATGCTGAAATGGATCAGTGTAGTCTTTTAAAATTGAATTTTCTAAAGCTTTTAAATATTGAGCAGATTAATTTGAGAAGGAAATACAGATAGTCAGGGATCAGAAAAGAATTTCCATCAAATAAAGTACCCATCTAGAAAAAGTAAAAATCTGTGGAGAGTTTGCAAATACCTCACATGTTTTTGGGGAAGCAGGGTTGCTTCCTAGCTTAGTGCCAAGTTATCATCTAATCTATAAAAGCGTGCTTGGTAAATAGCCAGGAAGGATCACCACCTTTGACCTGGAGCAGTTACTCCTACTAATTAATGAGTATAAGGATTAGAGGGTAATTAATTAGCATGCCTGCATTAACAAAAGCCATACACTATCTCGAGTGTTTCGCACATTCACATGCTACATTGGTGACAGTGGGTGGGTTGTTGTGACGGGGTACCGAAGATGTTAGTTTTAAGGAAACTGCATTATGTGTGTGCTTACTATTTCATGCGCTGATGCGGCAACACATTAACTTTCTAATTAGCGAAGACGTCGAGACGTCGTTGCGGATAATTAAGAAGTCTTCGCATGTGAATATGCTTCAAGAAAGAAACACCTATGAAAATGATGAAAATCGGAATTTTCATCACGGTATTAAACATTAAAATCCAATTCCAGGGACGTACGGAAGGCGGAAGGGTATATACCTCCCTTAGCGCCCGGGAGGATAGGTGAGTAATTTGGGTATAGTTAAGAAAATAAATGAATTTTGAGAAAAATTACCGGCCTTCTAATATTATGCCTGAGGGTATCGCGCCAGAGCGACACTCTATTCTAAATTCGTCGCTTCACGAAGGGGCATTGACTAATTGGCATCTACTCGCCTCCGCGCAAAAGCCTGCCAGAAAATGATGATTATGATATTATGAAAACGTTTACAGCTCTATAGTCTCTATAAAACCTTGCGCATTGTAGACTTAGCGAACTTTGCTTTCTTCCACGTTCACATGCTCAAGCTAGCATGCATAGCAGGGGTATATTTCAACATTAAAGCCCACTTTAAAGCCAGCCTCCTTTACCCGGCTTCAAGAAGATAGGCGAGTAAAATATTAAGGACGCACAGAATTATTGGACGATTAAGATGGCAGAATTACGTCCATACCGTAATCCGCTGAGAGTGATCGAACGTGCAAGAAATAAAAATAAAACGGTTAAATAAAAAGGTTGAATAAACCGTGTGCTTAGCCCAGACAAAATATGCGGATAAACGGTGTCTACGTGAGTTTACACTCAAATTAAGCACCCTCCCTTTCAACGGGGCCACCCCTAACCGAAGTCGGCGTCGGTTAGGGAATCCAGGGTGTGAGAGTGCCACGGTAGCCTGGGAGTGGTCTACTAGTCATGTGTTTGTTTCCTAGTGAAGGTTGGTAGTTTCAACAATAAGCACTGTGGTCGGACTTGTTTGACCTATAATATGTTATTGGCAATAAAGGAAAACCATGGTAGGACGCTCTGGCAATAAACTATAAGTAATATTGATACGATATAATAATATAAATACATATTATATATACAATATCTATTTTACTATTTGTATATATTTACCATGGCTGTTAAAATGCAATTTAATTTGGACTTTCACTCGGCATTGGAAAAGTAGTGACTTCAACTCAAAAACCAAAAGCACAGAAAGTTTAAAGCGTAAGCCGTAATGCGACGGGTCTTACTCAATTGAAAACACCGACAAAGGGATCTCACTCTGCACTCACCAAGCGGCACCATCTCGCATGGCAAGCAGCACACCCACAGTCCTGCACTCTCCGGCGAGCGCGGCTCTCCGCCACTAGTACCTACCCCGAATAATGTATGAAGCTGGGCAGGCAGGGGGCGCACTTACCGTTGAGCACGTGAACCACCACCGTCTTCAGATTCGCGTTCGAAGGGTTGCACGTGTATTTGCCAGAGTCGGGCGAATTGGCGCGTTGGATCAACAAGTAACTGGTGGTAATTTCACCTTTCTCCGTGATCACGCTCACGCCGCCGCGAGGTGAATCGTAATTGATCTCCTGCATAAACCAAAAGACAACGACGACGCCGAGCTGTTATAAAATCAAACATTCAAAGAAAGGCGACTGGGTGGCGGGGCTGGTGGGCTAGGGAGGCTGGGGGGCAAGGGTGCCAGGGTGGGGCCGGGATTCGCGCGCTGCTTCACGCGGGCTTGCACAGCAATTTAACACTGAGTAGGTAAACAAAATTGGGTGCTAGCGGAGGGATCACAATTCGCCAGCCGACTGATTTATGCAGCGAATAGAATAGACTAATCCAAGAGGATTACATTTCATTTACATTAATGAAGATGTTCAAAACGTATCACACTTGTCTATTATACGACTGAGTGCATTGCGCTATTTTTTTAACCGTTTTGTCAAAACACTTAATTAAATTGGATGACGAGAGAATCATGCATTCGAACCAGAATTATAATATGCAGCTTACAACGTGGGATTCATTTTTCAAAGCAACAATCTCGTACTGGCATTCATATGTCTGGTGGCTGACATGCTTATTTATTGTTGTATGCTGCTCCGGCTAAATGCTTATGCATATGCACGGCGTACATGGGGGGTGGTGCTGTAGGGGTGAGTGGGTGGCCACGGGGGCGGGGGTGGCTGACCTGCGAGTTGTGCGTCCAGTAGATGGCCGGTGGGGGCTCGGGGCTGTGCTTCACAATGCAAGTCAGATTGATCGTGCTGCCCTTGTAGATGTACATGTCCGGCTCACCCACAATGAGCGTGATCGGCTCTGTGAACAGCAGGGGAAATGGCGTCAACCCCGACGTCACCGGCAAGCCTTACAAATGCCGTGACGGCGACGGCGTTGGCGACGGCGGCTGCACCCTGACTCCATTCGGGGGACGGTGGGCTTTTAGACTGTGTCAAGTCGCTTCGCTGCACGCGGGTTTCGCGAAGGAATTCTGATCAGCTTACACAGGAAGTTATATCGGAAATGTAGTTGACTTATCATACCTTAGTGCTTTTTTTCGCTTTCCGTTCCGATGTTTAGTCAGGGGGTTAAATCATGAATTGTGCAACATTTGAGCTCGGGGTGGGGAAAAGCTGTTTTTATATTTCCGGGTACTGACAGCTTCCACAAAGGCAACTAAGAGATACGGGTCGACGTTTAGCACCGCAGGGGCAATTTCTCGGAGGTTATTATTGAATCATTGAATCGACTGCGCCCCGAGAAGACACTGAACTTAAAACCAGTTTGATGTTTTTCTTCGGAAGAACGACTGAAAGAATGATACGATACGATGAATGATACAGATTTGTGCTGTAGTATCAGAGCTAGGGACGTGTAAATATTTTACGCTTGGTTTACTCGGATTCATAGTTTAATTTTCAAATGGTTTATTCAACGCTCTTGCGGGAGTTAAAATACAATTTTGATCCTCGCCCGCCAGCTGGGCCCCTTGATGCAAGATAGACATATTTTCTTAATCTCTCTCGCTTCTACAATAGACTCACGATTTCATTTGATATTATCGCGTTCCTAGCCGGCTACCAAGGAGTGTTCGAGCTGTGAGTCGTCGTTACAAGTATTTTCTAAGTGTTGAGTTATAAAATCTTGCATATTCAGGCCCGAAGCAGGCTTGTCTGGTTTTTTTAATCAAGTGTCATTTCACATCGGAAGCCAACACGTAGGAGTTTTCAAGAAGGCGGGAAATTTCCCCTCGCTTGTGAGATGCTAAGTCCCGGCTCAAAGTGTCTAATTTTTAGGCTCGACTTATCTAGCTTTTAGATTGTGTCATTTAAATTCGAATGGTCCTCGCGAGGGTTTAAAACTGTGCAGGGAAAATCTCGCTCGTCTTTTTTGCTCTCGTCGCCTGGAATGGGAAAGTCTTCCGTTCTAAAATCTCCATACGTTTTAATTCTTTTCTGCTGGGCGTTGTTTCCCTGTAGGCGTGGCTATTCCCCACGCACAAGTGTGCTCATTGAAATGTATCGAAGCAAGGCACGGACAGCCCGCTGCTTGGAAAAAAATCGTGCTCTTTAACTATTCGTTTCTGCAAATCCGTTGCGCGTTGTGCCCTTCAGCCGCATTCTAAGAGAAAAATCTTCAATTTCTCTTTAAAATAAATGCTTGCCCATTATAAGGGGTTACACTTCCTCACCACGCCAGTGTATGGCAATGTTTGACTTGCCTTCTGCTTAAAAATAATTGGAAACAAAAAGAGGGTTCCTTTAATATCCGCGAGAAGATAATTTTCGTTTGAAAAAAAACCTGCGAGTGCCAAGCTGCAAGCATAATGTTTTTCCCTCGGCAAAAACCAATAGCAAGAAAGTAAGAAAAGAAGTGACAAAGAAAGGAAGTTCATTGAGGTTCAATTGCTATTCTTTGTTTGTTCCTCTCGCTCATTCTGACAATGGAAAATGTTTTAAGGAACGAGGACGGATTTTCATTTCCCCACAACCAGCGTGGAGCTCTATATACTTGAAGAAGAGCCGCCCTGTATGGCCACGATTTTCATTCTTGTTTGAACATAATAGCAAATAATTTGTGCACACGTCGCGCTTGTGTTTACATTTATACCTTTAGCAAGTCCACTTACTTTGAAGAGGATGATGCAAAGTGAGGTGGACTGCGAATTTGCAGGCGACAGGAGTGAAGTGAAGAGACAAGGCGGTGTAGCACCGGCTAGTGTACTAACACCTCATTTGGATTACGACTAAGACAAAGTCTCGAGTTCAATCTCGAGGGGCGACGTCAGAGGTCTGGTTTGGGCTGGTGGGACTGGGAGGGATTCAGGGGGGTGGTGGTGGTGGGTAGGGAGTGGGGGGGGGGTGGTGCCTTGGGATTTGGGGAAAAGCATTCCCTCAGACATTTATCTAGCGCGCGGGGGCTTCCTACCACCAAAGAAATTTCTCGCTCCAGCGTCTAGCATCGTCCTATAAAGTTTCACCACGCGCACTAAACTAAGAGCGATAAGTTACACTGATATGACTATTTTAGAAACAATTTACGAAACTTTCCCTTCCCCGGGTAAGTTATGTTGAGACTAAGATGCGTCCCGTCTTGGATGAGACTTGAGACGCGTGGCCGATGGAGCCAGATGGCCTGATTGAATCTGCAAAATCATGCGAAACGTAAAGAGAGTGCGTTCCGAGAGTGGAAAAAATAGCGGGAGAAAGGCTTAGAGATATTGTGAACAATGCACGTCGTGGAACCTCGCGGTCGGTCGATGTATTTTCGTCGGCGCCGCGAGAAAACCGACACCGCGACCGCATCACGGCGTTTCCCGTCAAAAGATTTCCAGTTTTGCATACAAGATTGGCTTTTTTTTTTTTCGACGGGAGGAAAAAAATAAAGTTATTTTGAAGAAGCTTCTCCCGCGTCTTGAGACGGGTACCAATAAAGAATTCATTTAACATTTCGGTGGAGCCTGCTAATTTAGTTTGTAACTCAAATAAAAAGCTCGCCATTAATGCGAGTTCCATCACATTTTCATGGTCTATTTATAATAGGATTTCAGATTCGCTCGGATCAACGTTTTCCATCTCGACCTTTATCAATCTCGATTATTTACTTGATTCTTTCGTGAAATTGAACGAATGCTTACACCCCCTCTCCCCAATTAACTGCCAAATCGATTAATCTAACCATCCAGTCAGATATGACAGGCGGGCGGGCGGTGAAATTCCCGAAGGGGATGCTAATTTTATATAATATATAAGTTCCAATCGAGCTAATCACAAATGCGAGAATCCGGGAATGAGCAGGTCAATCGTAACAAATCGAATCAAAGATTTAAGGCAACGGTTCATCTAACAGCAAGGAAGCCAGCCAACTACGTGCTACGTGCCGCGCAATCGAAGACGAGAAACCGAAGACGACGTCGCCCCGCGCAGCCGTCGCGCTGAGCTCCTTCGTGTCGGTAGTTAGAAAACCCAGCCGAATACATTCGTAAGGAATGGAAAACTTTGGCGACGACTCACACCCCGCCACCGCCGCCGACGACGCCGTCATCAACATGAATGTAGTATAATGGGAGGCTGGCGTTATTGCGTCTGCTCGACTTGCTGAGCATATTGTATGCCAGCGCGCGTACGTAGCATGGCCGTAGGAATGCTGGAATCCAAGCCCATTGTTTTCGAGTGGAGTTAGGTAGGCACCATATGGACACCATCTCCTGCAGGCATTAGCATATTTTTTGGGACATGTCAACTTATGAAACGAAAGACAGACGGGCCCGAAACAATTAACAAATACCTGTGCGAGCGCGCTGGTATGGGCTGTAATATAGCTATAGCGGGCTGCTGGCTGCTGGCTGGTACGGATATATGGCATTTTCACGATCGCATTAAAGGTCCAGGTTATAAAACCACGAAGCCCGGCTAATATCCAGAAGCGCGTGGATTGAGGGGTGAGGGGGGTGGGATGGCGGGCATGGTATTGGGTGGTGGGTGGCGGGTGGCGGGCGGTAGAAGGGCGCGGTGTGGTAACGGGATTGTGTGGGTGGTGAAAATTGTGATGATTGGAAAGATGAAGCTTCTCGGAAAGCAGGCGAGGCTGGGTTGCAGATATCAAGCACGGGGAATTAAATCTACCCGGTGGCTTGCGCGATCCACGTCCGTCGAGTGGAAGACTTTTGAAATCCCGGTTACACAAGCCCATTATCGACATGAGAATGGAACAATAAAAAATAGTAAAAGGAATATAGACTGCGGGTCTTTTAGACGACATAGTTTGCCGGTAAAGCACGATTAGGATACGGGAAATATCAAACGCGAGCTCAAAGGATGTGGGTTGGTCTAGTATAGTGATGCTTTGAGAGTTTGATCCCGGAACAAACTTGAAAAGAAATCAAGTTGGAGCGGAGAGACAAGGGGGTGGATATAGATGCCGAATAAACGAATTAGAATATCCATACTCTCTTTATGGAGTCGGAAGCGTAGCCAGTGTAGCGAGTCGCTTAGAGCTTCGTTCAAATTGAAATTACCTGCCGGATCGAACGGCTGAAAGTCAGCTATGCGATGGCTGGCTGACTGGCCGGATAGGAGCGAATTGACGGGCAGAAAAGGGAGGCGGATGATGTTAAACAGGGCGCGCGCGAGCCCCGGCACCCGGCACCCGGCACCCTGCACCCTGCACAGCTGCCGGGCTGCGGGGTAGTGATACCAGCGCCAGCCCCCGCGCCAGTGCTAGCGCCATGCTCGTACACGCGATCGCGCCGACTCCTAGCAAGCAGCCGGCTACATAATAGAAACACTTTCATCTGCAAACATTAGTTAAAAGCATCTCGCAAAAGTTTTTACACGTCGGCGTGCGCTAAAACGATTAATTTAAGATCAAAGTGATGTGAGGAGATGCACGTGTAGTATATGGTGGTGGTAGTAGACAAGACCCCACCCACGCTCGACATAAATCTTTGGCCACGCGGCTTTCGCTTTGACAGCTACCATGGGACGATTTATGTGATTGCACTTGTATTAAATACAATAGCCATTCCCTTTAAACAAACCACCGTTCCAATTTATCGCTTGTTTTGTAAAAACTTTAGCCCCCCGTCCGTTTATTTATCGTTATTTCAAATGAATTCCCTCCCTCTAATTCTATGTGACTCGTGTCAAATTATTATTAAACTCTGTTTTATATATTTATATAACTGACGTCGAAATTAAATTACGTGGTTTTATTCATGTGTCTTCAATGATGGCAGCGTGCATGTGCAGCGCAACGGAATATGTTTGGAAACTAGGTGCACGCGAGCGCGAGGGCTGCATACCAGCATTTACACATACTGCAACTTTCCATGGCGCGCTCGTCGAGTTGGTCGCGCACCGCACAGTTTGATTATTTTGTCCCGGGCATCAAGGGAGCACCGTTAAATTGAGAAAGGAATATTGCATGAACTTTTGGCACTCGAAAACAAGTTTCGTTTGGTTTATTGCCCGCGCCATGCTGTAGCCGGCCACGGCAATTGCGGCATGCTGGGCACGAAATGAGCAAACAAAACGTCAAACAAACGTCAAGCAAACACTAGAATAAAGTATGCAGGCGCACGCAAATGCGTGGCGACGCACTGCCGTGACAAAATAAAGGTCAATTTCAGCCATGTTTCATCCCGCCCGCCCGCTCGCTGTATACCAGAGAACAAGGAAGCTGGAGACGCCAGGAAAATGTCCATGGCCGCCGCGCGCTCGCATTTTTCGACAATATTCTGCGGCGGAGAAATTAGAGGTGACAGGTCTCTGCCAGGGTGAATAAACAGCGCGAAGAAACAAGGGTGCAGCCGAAATTTCCTAAATTAAACCCGAGAGGTGGAAAATTTCCCTTTTTTTCCTGGCTGTGTTTTCCTGCTACCCCACGCCCACAGCAATCGCATCAGTTTCCATAACGTTATGTCGAACCGAGCGATCGCCGGCTTGCCGAAAGGGGCGCAACGCGCGGCCAAAAGTGTCGTGTCCGACTCACCGACGACGGATAGGTACATCGAGTGACCTATCGGGGGCGTCGTGCTGACTTGGCACTCGTAAATGCCCGAGTCCCTCCGCTGCGGATAGCGGATCTGCAGCATCCAGTCTTCGGTCTGCGGTGAATGGATAGACTGGAACCGCTGGTCGCTCGTGTACGTGTACCGCCCGACGGTGAGGAGGTGGATGTCTCGGTGGCGCACCCAGGACACCTGCGGGCAAGAGAGCAGACAGTGTCGTAGATCCTGTAGATCCTGTAGATCCTGCGGATCCTTCTGCACGCTAGACGCGACCGAGTGGCACGGCACGCAGCCGGCAGCGGTCGTGGGAACGGGGGATCCGTGTCGCTCGCTGCCCAGATCGCCGTGCCTCGGTCGCGGACCAGAACCAAGTGATTTCTCCTGGGAAACTGGAGGGTCTGGTTCAAAATTCCAATTCCACGCAGTTCCTCGCAGTTCCATGCAGCGTTGGATGGCCGCCAACCTTGATTGTGGTTTATTACTCACCGGCTATTCTCTAAAGCCGCGAGACCGGCGCTGTAGACCGGCTACGACCCTTACAAGTGTTATCTCTCATAACGTCATAACGGATGAATTCGGAAACGATACACGACGGGCCGTTAGGCTGCTGACAAATAGCAGTACATCAGGAGGGAACGTTCGACGTCATTAGAACTTAAGCTGACAATAAACTGGGAGAGCATCCTTCGTTTAGCTCTCAATCAAAATTGATAGCGAAACAAGTCGGAAAGTTTTAAGGGCCGTATCGAGCGACATTCGGGCGAACGATGAAGACGGCGATATATTTGGGGATGAGTGGAGAGCGGAGAGAAAGAGGGATAGCGAGCGAGCGGAGGGAAAAGCAAACATTACGGGAGGGAAAGTGAAAAGATGGAAATTTGTCGTACTACTAATGAAAAGGAAAGGGGCTAGCCTGGGTGGATGCAAATTTAAGGACGCGAACGCGACACGAAGTAAGTTGACATCCGGAGCTCGCGGTGGTGCCGAGCCCTCGTGCACGCTGCAGGAAGGCGACGAGGATTTCATAAAATTAGTTTCATTTGTACGATTCGCATCCTGAATGCAGCCGGAGCTCTCTGCGGTCTCTCCTGTGGCTTGCCCCGAAATTTTTAACTCAATTCCACTTGTGCGTGGTGTGTGTGTGTGTGTGGCAAGTCGCCTGCCGCCTGCCACCAGGCAAAAGGGCTGCGATGCATTATGAGCTTACCATAGAAACGTGCACATTAGTACATAGGAAGGCGGGCCACCAAGTGCCCCCCCCCCGCGCCCCCTTCCACCCAACTCCCTACCGTCAACCGTTCCTGCCCCGCATGTGCCCCTTGCGTTCGCCTGGCTCCCTCAATTTTCATACCCATGTTAGCTATTTAAAACTTATTAGAAACACACGGAAATTTCGCCCCCGGCGATACACCACACTCTCGGCTTTCGCCGTAATTAAGACCTTTTAGAATGAGTAATAGAATCATGTAACCAGGCTATCTAGCTAATTCCTATACTTGCTTTCACACTGAACGCCGGGCGCCAAACATTTCCGAGTTTATTCATGGGGAGAGTGGGAAAGCCACGTCCCTACGGATCCTCCGCCGCCGCCGCCGCCGCCGCCGCCGCCGCCGCCGCCGCCGCCGCCGCCGCCGCCGCCGCCGCCGCCTCCTCCCATGGTGGTGGTGGATGGCTATAGGGGCAGCTTCCCTTTCTAGCCAGCAGCAGCTATACGATGTAGGCGATGTAGGAGGAGGATTTCCCTTGCAGCTCGCCGGGTAGAACCTAATCATTATCATCGAAAGTGACGTGCCTGTAAGTCTTGTATACGAGATGAGAAGTTGAAACATGTCACTTGCAGACCTATTTGCTGTGTGGGGCACGAAAGACAGCACTCTATATTTAGTAGCTTACTCTTTCATTGCATTACAAACGTCCTCCTCATAAGGTCTTGTCGATGGATAGAGATGACGGGGGGGGACCGCGAGAGGGATATATAGAACTGGTGTGTACCACGACATGGGGATGAAAACGTGAGATGTCTCTTTCAATTTCCTTCCTTGGAGACAGAAAATCTAATCAATAAACTTATGCATCATTGAAAGATCGAACCCGTCAATCCAACTCATAGAGAGAAAAAAAAAACTGCGAGTTGGCATGAATTCTTCTTTTCATTTTTTATAGCCACCCAATTCCGGGGGCACCCCGACGGCCACCCACACCACCGACACTTCCACATCCCTGTTCCCGGTTGGCCTCTCCCACCCACCTCCCACCACCCCCCAGGACCCTCAACCCCGTGCCTGCCCCATCAGACGGGAAACACACAAAAAGACAATTCCGCTCCATCGGGCAAGCCGCAAACTGTGCGTCCTGGCTGCGCCGCAGCTGCGCCCGGCTGCGCACGGCTGCGCGGCCTGCCTTCGCTGCCACGACATCCCAGCGTCAGCTTCCACCCCCCCTTCCCCACGTCCCAGCACCCCTTAGCCTTACTGCAGCGGCCATGGCAAGCCATAGTACGCCATGCTGGCAGATTTCATCCCCCTGATCCCCATCCATCCATCCGTCCATTGTGAACTTCTGTTCGGCAAACTTTTACACCACATTCTCCAGTCGTATACACAGAAATAACAATAACACCTCGGCTCTCGTCGGCGAAATGCTGCTACACCGCCGTCGACCGAACCGATCCTCTCGATAAACTTTCAAGCGAAGTCAAAGATTAAATCGATTCGGCCAATTTCCAAATGCTTTCAAAATAATCACGAGTGAGTTGACAATAAAAATAGACGGGCGTTGTTCTCGTGAACGAGGTCGCGGGAATTATCTTGTTTTTCGGGCTGCGAGTATTAATTACAGAGTTCCAAGAATTCACGCGTCGATCTTAGAATCCGAATTCCTTTTACCTACATATAGGATCATTTTCTTTTGACGTGCCGTCGTCGAAAAGATGAAAGCGTGAAATATTAAAGTGTTGACGTCGGCGTCGGCGTCTGCGTCGGCGTCGGCGTCGGCTCACGTTGCCTATAGTCGAAGGAAGGTTTCCGCGGGTGGTGGAGGCGCCGGGTTTACGAGTTTCAATCTGTGTTTATGGATGCAGATTGCGCGCGAGCCCCCCCCCCCCGCCTCCCCCGGGGGGGCCCGTGCCCCGAGCCCCGCGACCCCCGACCGAGATGGTTAGCCATAAAGAGTTGTGATCAAAGCTGGGAGAGCAAGGAAAGATTTTGTCAGCAGTTCAATTCCAACGCGGTGTCGATTGCAGAAAGAGCAAAAAAAAACCGAAACACTACATTGCGGCCTCGCTTTAGTTATTTTGCAAACGCGAAAAACACTTATGAAATGGCAGGTTCAGAATTCTAAAGTCTCCTATAGTAATAGTTTTTCCAGTTTTTATAGAAAAGCAATTAACTTCCTTCTAGAAACTAAGCATTGGGATAAGTTATTTGCGTTGTTCGTCGATATATATAGAAGGTTTTTACTGGCTTTCTAGGCCAACAGGCTATACGAATACCAACCCCTCTTTTAATCTCCAGCGGCATAAAAAAAAAACTCAGTAGTAATATAAAATTGCAGCTCCCACTGTTCAAAGTTTCATTATCATTTCAATGAGTAAATTTCCTAATGTTCCGGATTTCAAGTTTATTAATTTCGTATGCGTCAACCCGTCGCTGCTCGCTTCTCGCTTCTCGCTACCTTTCAGACTCATCGCTCACCCCAGCAAACGGTGTGCCGAAAGCATCCAGGGTGGGCACTGACTGCCATGAATATTACACGCCCGATTGCCGGTAACAAGGGAGCAGTACTGTTGTGTTGTCGACGGGGGCAGCCAGTACAGCAAACACAGAGCACAGCAGCAGCAGCATCGGCAGCAACAGCAGCAGCAGCAGAGCCATGGGTGAACTTCCTCTCAAAGGATTCCCTCGTCATTACAGCAAACTTCAAAGGACTTGACGTGACTCGAATATAACAAACCCGCCGTATCTAGCTTTATTATGTGATGGTCGTTCGTACAGCCGGCATGCACGATCCCGTTGCCGTTGCTGGATGCCGTTGCACCACCAGGAGCGATGCGAAAGCGACCTATTTCTCTCCATTGCCAGCGCGCCGAGTCCCGTGAATAAAACGGTCGGGGAAACAAAATGCATCCCTTTAGGGTTGTTTATGTTACACGTTCGCGTAAATAAAAATGATACCACGCGCGTCTATCTCTCGCTCTGTTCTCCAGCCAACCCGTCGCTCCTTGGCGGTGGCGGCGTGGAAATCGCGAATATTTTCCACGCGATCCGAGCACGATATACACGTCGCTTTCACGATACGGATCTCCGTTCTCCGGGGCCTAATTGGATGCAGTTTGCTTGCGCCGGACCGGAAAACGCTCGTTTGGAAAAATGCTGGTCGCGACGAGGCGATTTGCCGGGGACAAAAAAGAAGCGGAAAGAAAAGGCACTGCGCGCCGAGCTCCACGCGGGCATTCGGCACGTCACGTTTTTCCGACCCCAATGCGCGTCCGATGAAATATCCATCAATTGTTTGATCAGATCGACGCGGATGTCGCAGCCCGTGTAATCGAGACGCGAATTTGATTCCTGTTATCACCCCCCCCCCCCCCCTCCCCTCATCGGCGTCGTCGCGAGCGACGGGATTTTACGCCGCGGTTTTCGCGTAATTTGTTTCAAAACTAGACCCCCCCTCTCTCCCTGACGCCGTGCCGTTCCGTTCCGCCGCGCGTGGCCCCACTCTACTCGCGCCAGATAAAACTTAGATCTCAAGTCTTTCATCTTCATCTTCATCATTACCTCATCAATCGTTCACGCACGCCTTCGTCGCCGAGACCCAGTTAGGTACACACACGGCGAATCCACGCGATTTGAATTGCGAAATAAAATTACCCATCCCAGCCCGTCTGTGTGTATGGATAGAAATAGTGCTCTCTAAACCAAACAAAGGTCTTTCGCACCCCTATCATCACGTAGAAGCCAGGCGACGCATTAGCCAAGTCATAATCACCGGTGATTCAGGTGTTGAAAGGCTCTCAAAAGCTCGCTATATACTATAGCTCGGCGACAAAGAGTTTGCGTATTCAAGCGATAAGTTCCAGAGCAAATGTTTGCCCGAGGACGACGCCGATGCCGACGCCTCCCCAGCGCCGCTCGGCTGCAATGAAACGATGAAACTCTATACACTCTGTATTCTCTGCAATTAACTCGAAGGAGACCGTGGCTCGGTGGGGGGAAGGGGGGGCGGGGGGCGACGGTACGTCCCGCTCTGGCTTGCGATCAGCCAAAGGGTCACCTCACTCACCGGCAAACGTTGCCCGGGTCATGCCGATAGTATCAAAGAGCAATTACGACCAATTGAAAGATCCAATCCAATTAGGTTGTGTCTTGTCGTTGGCTTGCAATCTAATAATGGTAAACAGTAAACACACTGCAGGCCGCACGGCGACATGTTGTGTGCTGTGCTGCGCGGCAAAATATAACGACAACAACTCGAGAGGACGACCTAAATCGGCGCGGATCAGATCCGATCCACCGTGTGGTCAAATTCGAGTGCGGCGGTGCGGGGTGCGGGGGTGCGGGCGGAGGGTGATTAGATTTGCGGTGTTAGTCGACGAGTTGAACTGTTTGCGAGAGTTGCCCGCGGGTCGGCGTGTGCACACCATTACCATCGGGGCGTCGGCAATTCGCAACAACCCTCAGTCACCGAACTCTAAGATAATGCCGTCTCGCGCGGTCTCGCGCTAGCTCTAGCTAGTGCCCATGGGTTGTAGCAGTGTCCGCCTCGCCGAATGTAGCCAACATATGTCGAGATTAAGCAAACTTTGGCCGGGCGAACGCAGACGTGTATATATACACCGCGACCCCGTCGACGTGCCGGTGTTGCAACCCCAACCCCCCCTGTTCGCGAAGCGGGACTCGTGCCGAGGTTATAGGGGAAGAATTAAAGCCATTTCACAGACGAATTGAAATGTACAACATTTATGGTGTTTCATGGCGGAGGGAACGTTGTATATATGCTATTTGTAAACAAACACATACACACACACACAGCGAGAGACAAACAAACGCACACGCACACGAGCAGAGAAGTTCGCTACGTAATGATACTTATATTTTGATACTTCAACGTTTAATTAACATGCACAGGCAACCACACTCGTGTATAAACTGCAAGATGTTAATTTATTTAATTAAGTTCAGTACTGACGTTAATTGGTTTATCACTGTGCAACTTTAGCTGTTCAGCTGTTCTCATCGCCGCCATTGTAAAGCAACAAGAAGGTATATGCAAGGTATAGGATGTTGTAGCTGCTGGCTGTAGGTGGATCGCTATGACGAGCGATCACTGGATAATTAGTTAGCTTTACAGACCGTGCCGCGGGCATGGGCGAAGGGTGACGGGGGTGCCGCGCGGGGGATGAAAAGCAAGGTAGAAAACGAACAGGTTACGGAGGTTGAGGTTTCGAGTGTACTCGCTCTGAGAATTGGCCGGGGCAGATTGGAAATACCGTGCCACGATCATATTATTATAGTATTATTGTCAAGTGCGCATTCTGGCGATACGATTCGTAGCGTCGGATCTAAGTAGACGGTGGCGGCGTCGGGCTGCCGGGGTTTTACTACGCCTTACGCCTTCGGGGAGCGCTACTCGAGCTAATAGGCTGGGGCGGGCTGGGACCGGAATCCAGGCCCGGGCACGTGTAGGTAGCTTCTGGGGCATTGAAGACACGCGGGAACTTAATTCCGAATTCAATTGTGAGCTCGCTGTTACCCGCAGAGCGACGCCGCCGACGACGCCGACGCCGACGCCGACGCCGACGCCGACGCCGACGACGCGGAGAGAAAACGACGTAGACTTACGAACTGGCAATAATAAAACTTGAAAGATGGAAATTAATGCACGCCTCCACGCAAACTTTGTGCCCAGAATGTTGATCAAGTTTTCAGGGTATATGTCTAGAAAGGAACGTGAAATGTGCGCGTCCGGATTTATTTTATTGATTTCCTTTCGCGCATAATCGTCTTCGCCAGGTGTATTTACTCGGGCGGTGGAACGGGGGACCTAGGTCCTGGGACCTGGGCCCAGGGACGCAGGGGGGGTCTGGCACTGGGTGGCTGCTGGGGGTGGTTGTTGAAGGGGGTTGCATACCGGTGCGCTACGGTGCGCTACGGTGTGCGGTTACTTCTCGCGAAGCAGCGAGCCGGCCCATTAAGATGATTATCACGGTTTTGTCTCATTAGTCTTTGATAAATGATGCAATTCGCGGTGGAAATTGATGTTTGAGAACAAATTAATGTGTTATGACATCCAGTCTAAGGCTTTATTAAGCCCCCTTCTTATAAAACGTGGCGCGCACGGGAGAAATGAATAATGACTTAAGATCTGTCGACGTGAAAATATGGGCGCCGGTAACCGTAAAGAGCGCGCAGGGGTTGTGGTGGGGGGGGGGGGGGGGAGGTGGGGGGCGAAAAAATTGTCGATTAGTGGACGCAGTTTTTGCGGGGCCCCGGCGTAAAAATGTCGTCCACACATGAAGCGAGATGCGGCGCGGTCCGAACCGTCCCCCACCCACCCCCCACAGCATCCCCACAGCATCCCTTCAGCGATCTGCTTAATCGGGGTGGAAGCAAACAGCGTACGTATGCGATTTTTTTGTTTTTTGAAACGAAATCCCGTTGATAATTCGTCCCACCGGTCGGTCCTTGAAGAAGAGGGCGCACAATATGGCCGCTATCCCTTAATCAGATTTCACTCCATTACATTCGCACTGCTGTAGAATAATCGCGGAAAAGCGGCCCGGAACACGCCGTAAGTAGTCCTCTACTATAGATGTAAAATAATTACTTTTTTATCTATTCATTTACAAAACCGGGAGCGAGGCTTGACGGGGATTATTTTGCGGTGGCCGGGTGGCGCCAGCCGGGGCAAAGATCCGGGCCTGGCGCCCCTCCATTTGTTATGGGGGCACGCTGTGTACAGACTCGTGTGTGCGGAGCAGGGCGGCCTACCATGCCCTCAGCCCTGCGCTGCCCTATCGCAGATTAGCACGATATTTGGAAATTAGCAATGCCCGTCACGGCGAATACTAGAAAAACAATCTGCATCCGCGCTACTTCATTAGGCGCACACCAAATAACAATTAACAACTTTGATCTAAACTTCGTATTTTGCCGAGACCGCACGAAACGCGAGCGGCAAAAAGCTGTCTCTCTCGGTTCTCTCCCACGTCACCGTTTTCAGCTCTTGGGCAGCGTAAAAAAACAAACTTCGGTTTAGTATCATATTAATTATTAATTCCTGTCTCTATAAACTCCATCGATAAGTAATTAGTGTTGACGTGAGTAGTTCGCCGTGGTTTTACTGTGTTGTGGTGGGTTTTGCGGGGTTATAATGTAGATGAGCTAGCTCCGCTACAGGGTAATAAATAAGGGCGCAAGGCAAGGCTTATTCGAGCCATGGATGGCGGGTGCTGGTAGTGTTCTATCAGAGATATGGAGCCCGCTGCAGCATCCACCACCGCGGCGGCGGCGGCAACGAAGCCTCCACCCGCGCTCAACTTCCATGCTCTAGCTTCCAGGCTTGCTTGCTTGCCTGCCTGCCTGCCTGCCTGCCATGCTATATGGCTAGATACTGACTTTAAACATCGTTACTTTTTATTAGGGAATCCGTTATACGGTACTAAATTCCGAATGTCAAATAGCGAAAGCGTTTGCTTGCTTGCTGCAAGCACTGAGTTTTCATTTTCCCCCATGAAACTTCGAAGCACCCCTAAAGAAGGGTTGACGACTATATTAAATTTTTAAATCCAGCAATATTAGGAGAGGCAATTGACAAAGCTAAATGATCTCCAGAGGGGCAAGGGGGGAGAGCGTGAGTGGAAAAGGGTGGCGCCTTCATTGCCAACTTTCATATTGTTAAACTCATGCGAAGATCCTATGGGTCCTCGAGCTTTTGATCACTGATTTCTTTTAATAAGACATATCTCCATGAATACTAAATCCATTCCCGGTTGGTGCAATGCCTGTGCATAAAGTGGAACGACAAATTCAAAATAACGAGCTCGTTGTGTCGCACAATATCTAGGGCAGCCTGTAGTTCAATTCTGTCGACTATCTCTACATTGCCAGCATGCCCTATGCCCTATGCCCAAGGATAGTTTTTGCCCGGCGCTCTTGTAAAGCCTAATTCAACTACATCTGTTTCCTCCCCTGGGAAACCATACATTTGTAAGCCAAATGGATCTGTCCAATGTCCATTATACGTGCTCTGCGTACTTCAATTTGTTAGCAACGTATTTTATAGTTAGTTAATGGAAGCTATTTAACGACGCACTGCCGTGACAACTTATACGTAATATATCACCTAACGTGGCGGCACCGGCGGAAGGAAGAGTTATAATGATGATGATTGATGCAGAAATGAAAGACGGCTCGCGACAATTGGCGATATTAGTTTTGCACGCTGCCAGGCCGGCGTTGCCAACCGTGGCTCGTGAATCGCGCTGCTGGAGTTACCATTCTACATCACGATAGATAACCCTACAGCGATAGCATGCATGGAGTCCGAATCCGAGAGGGCGTGTATAGTCGAGCCGTGCGTGCGAAAGCTCTACTTATACCTGAGCTGCCGCCGGGGATGGGAGACTCAGGACGTGCGACCGGGGATAAAGTTTCCTTTCGATGAGGGGATCTGGGGAAAGTGCCTTGTGACGGCCGGCCAATTTCTTATCTGCGCCCTGGCTGGCCTGCTGCTGCTGCTGCCAGCTTGCCTGCCTGCCTGTCGATGGATAAACAGCCAACGGAGTGTAGAAAAACACACGCTCCATATAGTGCTACATGGGGGCTGCTCTACAGCTTCCATGCGCGGCGCAGGACGTGAATCAAAATCACGGACCGATGGGCCAATGTATCACGTTCACGTATAATGCCCTTTGTTGGGTGTGGCCCAATTCATCTCCCCAGCAATCACACTACGTGCCTTACATAATATTCTCACCTCTCAGGTAGCGTTATACCTATATAGCCTGAAAGATATACCATGGCACACACTGCGTCTATATACGTATACCAATTTACGCCGTATATAGTTACAAGTTTGATAAATTGATAATTGGATTATATGGGCTCACCGTTCTGTTCCCCAGATTGCGGACGCGGCAATTCAGGTATGCCGTTTTGCCGACAAGAGCCGTCACATTCTTGGATGCGGTGAACTCAAAATGTGGCCCGCGTAGACTCGACGAGATCGGCGCGAGGTCAGCGTTGTCGTCGTCGTTGATAATTCGGTCGTCGGCGTCGCCGGCGCCGGCGGCGTCCGAGTGCGACGATTGGAAAGAATCGTCGCTGAGCGTCGATTCTGTGCGGAGAGCGGGCAGGGAGAAAACAAAACAGAGCTTATTAATGGAAGGCTGTGGAGGCTGCAGAGGCTGGTGGCTGGAAGATAATGGAATGCCTCGTGGCGCCACGGAATGCCGGCGTCGTCGTCGTCGGAACACAGCGCCTATCCGTTAGGCGAGTGCTGGTGCCGACGCCGACGCCGACGCCGACGCCGCCTTGTACACAACAAAGCAGATTAATATCTTATCCGGGCGGCCAGCACTTTCCGCGGCTGTTACATTCCCCCCTCTTCCCCTCACCACACTCAAATAGCTGGGGATAATCGAATGAAAATATTTCGATATTGGAAAAATAAATCTCAATTACGGTTTTTAAAAAAACACAATTGGAACTTTAAATTGGTTAGCCGGTTTTATCAATTGATTGGTGAAAAAAACTTTATGCGACGAAGTGAATTTCGATTTAATTGCGACGAATATTTCCCATCTCGCGCGTAACGACCCTGGCCTGCACTGGGACGACGGGATGCATGCCAAATGGCTATTTAACTTCTGTCAAACGGTTTCTCCCTAAATGGGTTGCAATTTTGTTATCTCTGTGTGTATACGAGCTCTCTACAGAGAATAAGTTATTTTTTTTTTATTACTCTCGGCCAGTTAATGAATGTTTTCAATTTTCAACGCGCGTACACTTGGCTGACGACGCCGACGCCGACGACGCCGACGCCGACGCCAACGTCCCGGCGCGCTAGCTTATATTCTGCTCGAAAGCGAGCGGGCATGAGCAGCCTGAAATCTCTTCAACGCCGAGGCGCCAGCAATTAAAAAATAATTGCACGGAAAAACTTGCTGAGTGTGTGTACGTGAATAGCATAACAGCTATTACACGATTCAACGTTTAATTTGAATCATGGGTAAATTATAAATGCCGCCGACGACCTCGTCTATGGGGAGACTGCATTGACACTGTGTGCAGCACCGTTCAATGGTGTCGATGCATGCATGATTAATGTGATGGTCGGATTACGGCCGATGGTTCAGATGAAAGGAATGAGGCTGAGGCCTGTCGAAGCGGCCGTAGCGTACGGCCCGTAGCGTGCGGCCTGCTGAAAGCTGAAAGGAGGTGGTCGTTGAGTGGTTGGTCGCCCGGTCGGCGTTCCCGTCCGCATTGTAAACAAACCACGACGAGGACTGCAAATGGGTCGCGCGGTTCCCTATACTCCATACTCCCGACTACACGGTCGCGCGAACTCGCAACTTGCAAATGCGACCGCCATAAACCGAAGTGGCTCTAACGAAGTGAGCCAATAGAATCCGAGTCGAACAAACCAAAGATCGGTTATTTATTCAACATCGATTCGAGTGCTCGCCCGCCGGAAGTTTGCATCCGAAATTTCCTAGTTTCCTTCGCACATGCCACGACCGAGTAGTTTCTCTCGTTGGCATCGCCGGCGGCGGCGGCGGCGGCGACGGCGAATTGCATTCCTTACAATTTATTCAAGCGTCTCGGCGCCGCCACCGAAGAAACGCGGCGCCGAAATATTAGGTCAATGTCGGGAAAAACACTGGTCGGATGGCGGACTCCCCGAGAAGCCAGCCGAGTCGCTACCGAGAAAACACCCAATCAAAAAGCATGCCCCTTCAAAAATGCTGTACCAATATTTGATCAATCAATATTTATCAGATTACTGGAATGTTTCCAGACTTGGACTGGCAACTCGCGGGCTGTGCTTGAAAGTTTACAAGTCACCGGGGAGTCGTGTGGATTATGGCTCACTGCTTGCTGCCGCCAGCTCGCTATATTCCCCTGTCCCGTCCTGTGTAGCCAACGAGCAGAGAGCGTTGGTTGGGAAAAAGAAAAACTAGATGATACACCAACAAAGCAAAAGTAAACAAACATCGCTTTTCTCGAAATGGCTTCCGCGTCATTGACTCTCATATGCCGAGAGAATAATTTACATTCGAATACGATTAAACCGAGCACGCTCTGTAACTGTAATAACAAGCATGCGAAATGCGAAGCTCATCCATGCTAATCGAAGTGAGATACGCTTTTCTATACCCAGGGGTTAAAGAAAATATTACTTTTGGCTGAATTTCGTGCTCGCCGTATAGCAAATTAACGTTGATGGGAATGTCAACTTACCGGTCAGAATGGAGAGAAGCAGAAGGGCAAAGGGCGCCAACCACCCGCCAAAGTCGGTCATCATTTCGTGCAAATGTTTATTCAGCAAACTTGCCCTCGGAACACACAAAAACTTCCGTTTACAATGCTAATGATGTCGAGATTTGAATATGAAATCGCACCGTGGTATTCTTTTTTTCCGCGTGTTTTTTTTAATCACGACAAAGTGACGATGGGCCAGCCGTGTAACGTTTAAACAAAGGGCGTGTGTCAGAGAGCGAATCTGCGGGCGTCGGTGGCAGTAGCGACCGGCCTAACTCATGTAAATGTATGCTAACGTGTGCTTTCACATTTACAATAGTGTCTTGATTACTGATTGCACGGGGAATGCTAAAACGCACAACTAATGAAATATATGGAAATACGGTGTCACTGGGGACCGATTAGATTCCATGATGGCACGCTAGATAGAATAATACCATTACATCGGAAGTTAAATTAGCCACAACTCAGCCCAGCTGATAGTCGAACAATTACATAGTAAATAAACCAGTTACAGGGCAATTCGCTAACATTTTGCTGGGAATGGGGTTGAAACCCTGAAACCCGATTGCCGAATGGAACCGCTAACCTCCGGAGAGGGTTAAATTGTATTTATTTTATAGTTATTTTTATGTGCACCGCCATAACAGCGAAACTACCGGCCACCCGCGCTCTCTGTCTCACTAGTTGGAGCACCCGAAAAAAGAACGACCGAATTTAACTCTCGCCGTTCGAATAGCTTGCCGATGTCAAGTAGGTGGTTAAATTTTAATGCAAGCATCCGCTCGTATCGGTAAATCCATTTTATAGTTCGTCGGAACTTCACTTTGATAACGCATAAAGACAATCAGCTTTTCTTTCTTCTTGCGGCGTGTATCGCGTGAAGCCGCTGCGTGCTCTGTCCAAACACCACAAAAGTTGCGACAGCGCCCTCCGACCAGAGATGACAACTTTCCGAAAGTAAATTCCAGCCGGTGCCAGTCCGGGGGGGCAATTATCGCAACGTGGCGCGACGTCTGGAGCGATGTCACATTGGCCCAATTACTCAACAAGCCCACGCCGAGTCGGGTGACCCGCGACACCGGGGCGAAAAGACGGCGCCGAAGACGACGACGTCGACGCACAAGACACGCACCGACGGTGGAGATCGCAACAGAGACGGAGCACTGACAAGCGGGTGGCTGCGTGAGCGCGCTTGCTGCAGGCAGGACGGCCGTCGCCGCTAGGCGTGTTTGGCCGGAGATCGGGGGGCGCCCGGGCTCTTCAACCAGGGTTACACTAGCTGCGACTGGCGGCTCAGCCCTTTCACGCGACCGCCGCGCGCTCGCGATACGCCGACGCGGCGTCGCGACGCGCCGCGACGCGGGCAGCGTGCGCGCGGCGGGCGTCGCGACGGTCAATACGGCCGCGCTGCGAGCTCTACGACGGCGGCGGCGTCGGCGTCGGCGTCGGCGGCGTCGCATCCTAGCGAGTAGCGACTCAGACTAGACGCACGGCTTAGCCGGTCGGATATATCTAGATTCTAGAATCACATTGGAGCTTTTTTTTCGTCTCTCAGAGAGTCGAGAGGCAAGGGTGGGTGGATGGGTGGATGGGTTGGGGTGGGGAGAGGGAGTATGTTGACGTCTCTTTTTCTGCAATGTCACACCCGTGATAAAGTATAACTTTATTATCCTCTCCAACTTTGCGTATGAACGCAGAATATGTTATAGGGAGTTGTCGCAGAGGCGCAATGTCCTGGCGACGGCAGCGCCGGGTCGAGCGACGAGGACGGCCGATGAGGACGGGCCTTGCATGATATGTTGCTACTTGCCGAGGGTAAACGTGCGGGCATAAAGCATCAACGCTCCCCAAGGGCTGCCTGGCACAAGTTTGTGTGCGAAGTGAGCGGCGCGGTCTCGACGGAGCGGATTGCGTAGCGAAGGAAGCTACCGACGCCGCCGCCGCCACCGCCGACGATGACGACGAAGACGCCGCGCGAGATGAGTAGAAAGATAAACCGACGCCGACGCCGGCGACGTCGTATAGCGTGAAATGTAACGTCGTGCTGGCATGACGGGATAAACGGCACGGTGCATTACACCCTCCCTGGATCCGCCGCCCCCTCCCCCGCCCGCCCCTTCCAACCCCACCCAGGGCACCCACCACCACCCTCTCCCACCCCACGTTCGGGTGGTCCCAGCCGCGATATGCCATGCGACGACGTCGGGGGTGGTCGGGGCGGTGGGGGAGGGAGCGGACGAGGCGAACGAAGATGCCTTGGCACCTTGGGAAGATTCATGGCGTACTCGACTGACGTAGAACAGTGGAAGCGCGGAGAGGGGTGGGCCTGGGGGGTGGTCGTGGGACGGAATTGGGTGAATGGGGTAGAGCGCCGTGCGGGGGCGGCCGGGGGGTGGGGATCATTATACGGAAAAACAGACGAGCAAGCGATAAATGGGAAATAGGCCTATTATAAGAAAGATGAGATATCACTTCAAATCCGATATCTCATGGTTGGGATCGATATCATCATCGGTATTGCCGTGTGGTGGTGATGCTGTGCGAGAATGTGGGTCTGGCTAGATGGCTTGCGGGGTTTGACACGCGCGACCGCGAGATGGTCGCGGCGGGGACGCGAAAATATCGCCGCGAATTTGCCCACTGAATATCTCGGTCGGGAAGATAAATATTAAACATATCTGAAATCGGTGTGAAAATTGAAAACGGACGTCCTGATGTTCTTTTTATCTCGCGGCTTTGTGTGGTACCTACATGGCGGGGTATTCTATCATTGGAGCTGTGAGATTGAATATTTTTTGGCAACATTGAATAAAAAAAGGAAGCAATAACATTGATATTTCTGTATATTTTCGCTATTTATCTAAGACATCTTCAAATTATATTATACATCTACAGTAAAATGCGATATTTATTTGGTACATTATAATGTTTTTAGGTCAAAAAGTTTCTGGATCATTGCTAGAAATCCAATAAATGCCACATATATTCTCTAAACTTATATTCTTTAATACCTATAGAGAATTTTGTTAACACTAGAATAAATTGTAAACAAACGGTATTTGGTCAACAAACTTGAAACTCACATTAGTTGTGATTCATTTAACGTATAGTTTACCCATCGTAATCATCTAATAGAATTGTCTAGGCATAATCCCTTGGTGCCTCTCAGCCACCAAGGGAGCCAATCAGGATGTAGCTCCCTGATTGATAGGGTAGACTGAAGATCTTTGGGAAATCTTTGGTATTCTTCTTATGATTGATTGGAGCAGTGATATTCGACCTGGCTAACAATCTGTCTAAGAGATGGAAGCCACGCTAGCTGAAAGCTGACACATTTTCTTGCCCTAGATTGCAGGGTTAAGGGAACAATGAGATGACTAATTGTTTTTGGGGTTGCTCTTGCTACCCTTACATAAAAATCAGTTTTTCCACTCCGTAATTTTTTTTTTTGGTAATTTTGTACTGCACTACTGGCTCTTCTACGTTTCATCTTGTTTTAATTTGAACTAATTCAGCTTCAAGAAGTACTTTTAATTTAATAGAAATAGATTAACATAGAAGTTGCTAATAAATGCAAATTGTCAGCACAAATATAAGTTTTAACCAAAGTTCTACTTGAAACTGAGAAAACTCTAGAACATTTCAGTACAAATTCATTACGTTAATAATACGAAATAATACGATATTATAATACACGAAAGCAAATGAACGACAATTTTCAAGGACCGAACAAAAAAGAATGCCATCAGCTGATAAAAAGGAATTCTGAGGACACAACTTGAGCGATGAAATGGCACACAAAATGACTCGCTTTGTTAATTTTTTCCAAGAGCGTCGACGCAAAGAGATGATGATCACTAGCATTGTTCAATTGCTTCCACTTGCTTCCAATTGCTTCATTTCAATTATCAACGAGAGTACTTTCAAGAGGGTCAAGGGGTTTGCCCAGAATTCAAGTGGCCACAGCACAAGACTGGCGCAAACATTTTTAGCTCTCCTAGAAAATCCCGATAAAAACTGAACCTCTCTATTTAATGTGAACCGTATGTCAATGGCTCGAGCAGACGTTTCAAATAAACAGCAATATTACTGTTTGAATCGGAATTAAATGCAGACACAATTTCTTGGCACCATTCCTTACTTCTTTCCGGTTGTTTTTTGTCTGGTCTTGTCACTGGAAATATTTCTATGTATTGGTCAAACAGCTCTGTGATTACTCACACATTGCTATTCAATTCAGTTTATAACTTATTTTCAATATTAACACTGAGTAAAATTGTATGTTTATGAATTTCTGTGACTATTAATATCATAATATGCTTTGAGTTTAAGAGGCCTATGAAATGCATGCACTTGCCAACTGAAAAGTATTGTTATCTTGTAATCAATACATGAAGCGTGACAATAATACTCTGCATCAATTAGAAGAAATATGCAGGAACAGTTTCTTGGCATCTAATCTACAACATCTATTGCCATTGGTTGTGTTTTTCTGCTTCACTGGAAACTTAACTATTGGTCGGATAGCTTATGGGATATTAGGTTATATTGGCTATAAACATCGAGAAAAATTCTGTGCTTACTGTTTGTTATGGCAATTTGCTTTCAGTTTGGAAGTTTCATACCACACAGATCAAAAATCTGCAAATAATAGCACGTAAATCTTGGGTTGCATTGTTGAGAGAAGTTTTACTACTACAACCTACTAGGTACTTTACCACGCGTAGAAATGGGGAGATTTTTACTCTAGGGCAATTATAATGATAAAATTTTGGCAAAGTTAGGGTAAGTTTGGTTTCATTGACCATTTTGACTTGATCCCATTTAGGGAATTAGGTTCAGTATGATGACACTCCCCTACTCAAAATCATTTCCAGCCATCTGGCGCATTTACAACTATCTAAAACCGATAGATAGATTGTAATATATAGAACAATCATGTAGATCATGTAGACTAGACCATAGATTGAGCTAATAAGGAACATTTAAGAATACTTTGTGACCAAAACATAAAATTATCAGGTCTCATAACCAGCAGTCTTTCCAACTGAATTTTTAGAATGCTTTGTGCATCCAACTATGGCCAAAGTATTAATTAAACCTTAAAATTAAACTTAAGCAATGCAAGTCAATAAATATAAACGAAAGAAAGTAGAAACCGCTTAAGCCTAGCAGCGAGGTGGAGGTCCTCCCTGTGCGTAATCATTAGATCGAGCAATAGATTTGACGAGGTTATTTTGTGCTTTATATGCAGACTGAAATAAAATGGTTGGGGAACGTTTCTTAACCCTCGGGGTACACTCTGTGAGCGTGTATATGTGTTTCAACACCGCCCCTTAGGGTTTAAATTCGCTACTAATATTAGCAACGACTCGAGCTAAGTTGCTAATGCCGTAGAAAGCTTCGTCAACCTGTCAGCCGTTTTCGTACGGGTAAAATCGCTTGACCTGGTCATGGGAGGCAACTTATTACCAAGCACAGCAGGGTGTTCCAACCAAAAGGAACTAAGCAGTGACACCTTACAACGTAGCAATAAATAATAATAATGAAGGATGGGTTTACCTTTACCAAGATACCTAGGTAAATTAATAATGAAACTTTTCGTGTTGTTGAATGCAGACATTCCAGTCCGACTTTCTAGCAACATAACCATCAAATCGCAGCGCAGCTCAGCCTGCAACCTGCAAAGACATCGGCTAAATCGTTCCGACCGTTCGCCCGCCCCCCCCCACCGGCTACCGTCGATCGAACAACCGGCGTACCTTCGAAGCTCGCCGTCGACCTAGGCCCAGACGCGGAGGGTGTAGTCCCAGCTTCCGGTTGAGAGAGCTGTACCGTCGGGAGACACCTGCAGGCACGACACCCGGTTCTCGTGGCCGTAGAGCAGCGTCACGCGCACGCACTTCAGCGAGTCCCACACGTTGATCGTGTAGTCGTTGTAGCCGGCAAACAAGAGTCGACCTGCGCATGCGATAGAACATGACATGCATCGTTTAATGGGCTCTGTGGAGCGAAATGCGAATCTGGTTGAAATGAACGATCTCTCTTAATAGGTAGTGGAATTAAATTTCGGAAACAAAAGGAATGCCCTTATGGAGAATTGGGCAGACATTTTGCTTTGGAAGTTTAGTTTCTGAACTTTTAAATGTAAAGCTGTCAATGAAAATAGATTCAACAATTGGTTTTATCCATACAGCTTTACATTATTAATTGAGGTATTGTCAAAAGGCTGGATAACTTTGCTGGTAGAAGATAGGGCTGAATGGAACTATTAACATTTACCATCATTAGCTGTAGTGTATGCAACAATAAATGCTTAAATGCTGTCCTTCCTAAACCTCTTTGGATTGAGACTCACCATCTAATTACAGTAAGTTTTGGGCTCTTCTTTTGTTGAATTCATGTTATGAAAAGCTCATCTGCTTCAAGCAAAGACCCTGCACGCTGTAAAGTAAAAAGATTTACTCACCGCTGACTGAGAAGTCGACCGAGTTCACTCCGAAAATGATGCTCTCTTTGCTGTAGATGGCCACTTCTTTGTCTGCCCGCAGATCAAACAAGCGACACTGTAAATGAAAAACACATATATTTTTTTAGCTTTTTATGTTTAGGTAATTCAATCACCAAATGAGATAGTGGTTAAAATCAATTATTCTTCCTAATTTTATTTAGGCCTAGCTAGAGCTAGAATGTAAAGCAGCCTAGAAAACTCTTGCTGTCGTTTGTTAGTCCGTTGGGCAGCTTCTGGTATGAAACCTTTCTCAATCAGATGAGAGAAACATTTGCCAGAGTTCTAAGTAAAATAAGAATCTTGACTCATTCTCAGGAGATATTTTCCTTAGCTTTCTTTACCACTAGGTAAGGGAAGTTAGGAAAATAGCTTATGGGCTCTGCCTATAAAAATATACAGCAAGAAACTGTGTTTAATACCATTAATTGGTAGCTGATTGGTGGCTGGTAGCTGCAGAAAGACATCAAGGCAAGAACCCAATCTCTGCGAGAACCGATCCCTTACCGTTGAGTCGTCGGATCCTGTCGCTACCGAGTCTCCACTGGGATGGAACTTGACACTGTTGATGTCCGACTGGTGTCCTTCAAACGACTGCACGCATTGACCAGTTCGCATGTCCCAGATGAGCACCATTCGGTCGCAGCTCTGCCACGGAAGGAACATGTTAGACCGCTGACAGACAGCAATATCACATGCAATCATAACTCATTCATTGTGTCAATAATTAGTGCCATTGGTTTTACTTGGCAGTACGCATTAGTTGGAGAATGGCTGGTGAAATTTACAAGCTCAAAAATTCATCGGTACTGGTCTTTGACAGGCATTTATAGACTATCTGGATTGGTGACATTTTTATATGTAACTAGATATCATATCAATACTTAACTTGATCTAGAATTTCCATTCTAGATGAATGGATCATTGACAAATTAAACCATATGCTTACATCTAAAAATCATTTTTGCCATTATAAATTACAGGTAGATTCATAGAAAATGAACAATATCTAACTGGATAAAAAAAAGGGGCAACAACCTAGGAGTTATTTGATATGATAGGTCATCACAACCGGACCTACCCCGGAAACAAATGTGTTCCCCGTCTCCGAGGGTGCGAGATCCAGAGCCATGACATCACCGGCATGTCCGTGGAAGTTCTGCAGCAGCTGGCCAGACTCTACGTCCCAGAGAGCACACGTCGAATCTCCGCTGCCAGTCAGGATCTACGGAGGAAACATCACGTTAGCGTTTCTTACCTACCATTGCTAACAACCTCAATTTACAATATATTTTATCCATAACTGCTATTAAAGTTATATCCACTTGAAATTTGGAGATCTTTTAATGGCCGTAAACAAGGTCCGAAGAAAAGAGATAATTGTTTTAATTGTTTTGTTTCTGTTTTTTTTTTTTTGAGAAATAACTGAGAAATAACTTCAGACACTTGCTTAGATTGTTTCTATTAAATTATCTTGCCAGTTCATATCTTATTCCATGTCAATGAAAGAGGAGATACCTAGGCAGAGTGTCAAAAAGGCAGAATGAGCAAGAAAGTTGAAAATAAACAAACTTCTGCTGGATTGAAACAAAACGCCTCGCGTCTTTAGTGTCTGCTCACCTGTTGGTCAGAGTTGGGAAACGTGCAGCAGGACATGTAGCTCGTATGGGTGCCCACTGTCTTTTTCCGTGTGGACACGTCTTCTTCAAGGCTGAGCGGGTAGACAGTGACCTTGTTATCCAGACCACCGCATGCCACTAGGTTCCCTGATGGGGCGTAAGCACATGCCATAACCCAGGTGGTGGGCATAGTGACAGCATGTTCCTTGTTTGTAGTAAATGCATCCCAAATAATCATTTTCCCATCCTGGAAAAGAAAGAGAATGTTGCATTTCTAAGAGATGATAGCAATGATTATAGCATTGAATTTGGAATTTGGAAATCCAAATCCAGTGATGATACCTAATTGAGATGGAATTGGTTTCTTCTTTTTGTTTAATGAAGTAAACTCACCTGTGATGAGGATACAATGTGGCGCTTGTCAGGAGACCAGTCCGAACATAGCACTTTTGCTTGGTGGCCTTTTAGAACACGCCTGGGCTTTATATTCAAATAATTTATTACTTCGAGCCTCTCTGCAACTGTTGACACTGTAAAGCACAAGAAGATAATAGTAAAAATCAGGAAAGCTAATCCAAATTCAACATTATATACACTTTGCAGGCTCAGCACAAAATTTAATTCTGAGACAAGATGCATAATACACAAATGACCAGACTTTAAGAGTATATTGCTGACTTAGTACTTACAAGCAACATCATTGAGTTTCTGTCGCTCTTCCTCTAACTTTGCTTTGAGAGATTCTGCTTCTTTGGTAAGTGCTTCTGCACTTTCAACAGGACTGCTTATTTTTATGTCACCATCAGAAGCCATTATAGAAATTCCGAGCGAAACTTCTAGAACTTTCTAGATCAGACTAGCTATGAGACTAATTTTATCAGCAGAATAAGGTGCTTTTTCAATTTTCGAAAATAATTAGAGAACTGTCAAAGAAGTACTCTGCCATTACCAATCAAAACCACCCATCCTGTTGCCCTGCGAATGGTGGGAGACTGGTGGCGCCATCTGTAAACAAACACACCGCAGCGCCAATCGATCCAGTCAACCCGGCAAAATCCCCCTCGCATCCCAAGCCCACCGCAATACAGCCAATTAATTTTCAGCCATGAAATTCAACAGGGGAAATCAAATTTTACTAGTTGAACTAGTACCAGTTCCACACCAATATCATCAGGATCAGGGAATAGGAAACCTAATACTGCACAAAGGATTACACATTAAAATCATCAAGTAATGGGTTTAAAATACAAGTTTATTAGTTTTTCCTCCGCAAACGACGAACACGTAATGAGATTCAGGTTAAGCCCATTAATAAGAAATCCATTGCCAATATTTCTTAGTCCCTTCCAAAATTTTGATGTTTGTAATCATTCAGTCGTGGGTTGATTTAAAATAAGTAGAATCAGCGGCGAGACTGGTCGCAGTCACGGCTCATGTGGCCGCTCTTGCCACAGTTGTAGCAGTTCCTTCCGCCGCCGCCACCGCCGCCGCCACCGCCCTCGGGGCAGTCCCGAGAGATGTGTCCCGGCTGGTTGCAGTTGTAGCAGGATCCGGACGATCCTCCGCGGCCGCCACCGCCACCTCCTCGGTTGGAAGACTCGGGACACTCACGGGAAATGTGCCCGACCTTGTTGCAGTTGTAGCAGGTCGGTCCTCCGCCACCACCAGACTCGGTGCAATCGCGGGCAAAGTGGCCCGAGCCGTTGCACTTGTAGCACTTGATGTCGCCACGGTCACCTCGTCCACCGCCGCCGCCGCCACCTCCTCGGCCGCCACCATCTCCTGAAATCACAAACGTGATCCTTCCTTAGCCATTGTTTGACAAGAACATTGCCAGGTTAGGCCTAGGGCTAACAGGTCAAGGTTAATACCGGTGAATACAAAACGGGCGCATCAGTTCAAATATGAAAAAGGGAATGAAAAGTGCATTCCAATATCGGTTTCTTTGACAAGAAAGAATCTAGATCGCATATTAAAGCTGGAGTTGAATCTTTCATGGGCGTCAAAATGAAGGCCGCTACCTCGCGTAGGCCCCAGCCACACATGGCAGCGGCAATCTTGTTAACTCGCATTTAGTGTGTTATTACACAAATTACGAGCAAACACTGTTGCTAATACGAAGGCGATAAGTCTGAGGAACAATAACTAATCTAATAACTCGGGCAAAGCGATCGATACATGATAGTAAACAGGTTATGGAAACAGACGCCAACGGTGACGCGGGCTCTAACACACGGCATTTATGCTAACACTTCGTACGCCCAAAATAACACCCTAAAATGCGAAGTAAATAAATAGAAATGAAGCTTACCTTCAGGGCACTCCCTGGCGAAGTGTCCGGCGCGGTTGCATTTATAGCACACGCTGGAGCTCATGATTAAAACTTAGTTAAAAGATGACAAATACTCAGTGACTCCGCCGCCGATTCTTCCTCGTGTTGAAGTGACTGAGGAAGTGAACGAACTTGGCTCCAGCGGAAAGGGCGACAGAGGTTCTTGCAAGGGCCGAAATCGGCAGGTACAACGACATTTCTGGCGGCTCAACCACCGACGTCGGATTCGGATCACATGGCTGGAGCAGTAAGGGTTGCTGGGAAATGGGCGGAGATAGTTGTGTATGCTGGACACCGATTGGTGAAGACTTTACCGCGATAATATCAGGCACGCTATTTGAAATTTAAATCAGCCATCACTTGAAATATCTCATGTTATTGATACAAATAGCCGGCAAACTACCTGCTACGCACATTGCGTGCAATGCAAAACCATCAATGAAACGACCTGTTCAAGGTCGTTTAATATTATAGTGTTACGTGAGCTAATTTACGAGATATGAATAGTTAATTGAAATAAAAATGCAAACTTTTGTGTAAAAATTTAAATTTATGAACACATAAAAATACCCGTAACAAATTCAGCTGTGGTTAAAAATAGTAACTTTTCATTGAGTTTATTATGGCGACATAATCATGTTAAAAAACTCATGGAGGAAATATTTAAGAAAAAAATACAATACGATATAAAATGGGGTGTGCTGAGTATATATTATATAATAAAATATTTGCAATCACGCAACATAAATACCTACGCAGACGCTCAGGAAATAAAAATTTGAAAATTGTAAAAGAGATTTTATACGTGCGGGAATGCATCACACGCGTGCAAATATGAAATTATTTTATTAAACAATTAAAATAAAGCAATAAAAATAATGTGCATTAGAAATCATAATCAAAACCATATAAAATAATATGTCTTCTTTACAGGAAGTAAATCTGTTTTTCTCGGTCATGAAACAAATAGCACTCGCGAGTTCATAAAAACCTCAATAATATAATAAAAATATCCAAGTATAAGTACCAATATACTCACCGAAATAAAAATGTCGTCAGTGTACAATCTGCATTGTACGTACTGACAAGTTAAAGAAAAATATATCTCAAATTTGAAATAAAAGTGGTATAGTGGTATAAACACTCGATAGCCCACATGTTTAGAGACATTTGCATTATGAACATTCCTCTCCATCACTTCCACAAAAACAAGACCTTGACAAGAACACAGGTCTGATTTTGACTGACTATACACAAAACATCATTCGTCAAATCGCCTAGAACCCTATTCACTAACTTGAATTGGGTGAATTTTGGCAGTAGTTTCCAAAGAAAGAATGGGAAGCAAAAGCGCTTCACTAGAAACAACTTCTCGACGCCAACGCTCATGCGATACATTCTTTCACTAAATTGCCAGTGTACAAGCCCCATTGACACAAAACACAAAAAGCACAAACCTACGAGAGTCAAAGTATTTCGCACAAATTACAGAAACGCCACCGATTTCCAGTGTTGGGCAGTAATTGAGTAAAAGTAATTGAATTACTGTAATGAATTACTTTTTTCAGTAATTTGTAATGTAATGCATTACATTTCAGAGAAGGTAATTTGTAATGTAATTTAATTACATTATTTTATGTAATGTAATTGAAAAGTTATAAAAATCCCGAATTACTTTACATTTTGGCTTGTCTAAAATTATTTTTATAACAATGGATGGATTAAGCAACTATTTTTGGCATAATTTAAATTCCCGCTCTCCTATGTGGCGTCAACATGTCAGCCAAAGTCCGCTTCCTCCCCAGCACGCACCGGCCAGCCAGCGCCTTGCTGTTGCTGTTTGCCGGGATTTAGTCTCGCGTGCTTCAACGCGGTGAGGCATGTGAAATTTTCTTCCATGCAGTGTGACAAGTAGAGATGGTTGGGGCTGTCGGGCTGTCGAGGAGTGGCCCGTGCACTCGGAATTCCCTTTCCCGTCCAATATCTTAAACCGTAATGTTTCTTTCGAGTCGATATTTTTTACTCGCAGCTGGCTTCTGTAATCAACATTATCCCTCGTTTTGCAGTCGAAGCTAATTCCCGAACAGCCATACTACGTCTACATCTGTATCACAGCGATAGTGAAAATTTTCCCACGCCACGTGCTTGTTAGACCGATCTCACGCAGCCTTGCGAGGCTTTGGGCCTTTGGTCCTTCATGAGTTCGAGGAATTTTCGACATGAGATTTGCAGACTATGCTTGAGTTCGCTGGTGCCAGCCAGCCGGCCGGCAATTTGACGGATTCGGAAATTAGAATAAAATTAGTCACGAGCTATCTTGTTTTTTAAGTTTTTTAAAATAAATTTTGCCTCTCTTACGAATGCCTTCCACTCCATGCGTAAATATTATGCGATGTTAATTCAGTATTCACCCGAGAGCCGACCGGGATGCAGTCACTGCAAAGTGTAGTTTTCAATGTGATAATGTGATGGTGAAGCAAAAATAGACAGGGAGAACTGACTAATCGGGATTTATTGCACCCGCTGCGCTGCGAATGAGCTCTTCTACTACAGTGAGTCAGATTTTCTTTATGTTTGGATCGTACATATTTCCGGATCTTCGAAAATTTTCGGACTTTCGGACAGTTTCGGATTTTCGGACAGCTTCGGGCCTTCGGACAGTTTCGGACGGATGTAAATTTTGGGAAAATACTTCGGGCCAAATCGGGCCGAAAAAATTGGGGGGCCCGTCGGGCATCGGGTCGGGCCGGATTCGGGACTGGTCGGGCCGACTGCCGAGGTCGGGCTGGGCCAACGGAAAACCGTAAAATCCCATCTCTAGTGACAAGTGATCAGATTCAAACATGTCTGATGCAGAAAAAGACGATTTGCTTAGAACCTAGATGATATTGTGGAGGTGGCCCACGTTAAATAGGCTCTCATGGCCAGATTACGCGTATTAACTCTGAGGTGAGCTTGGGCAAATTTTCTGAACGGGCTTGACGTGAAAACCATTTTATTTGGCAGCAATTGTCTTAACAAGCTCGAGCTTCGCTCAACCTTGGTGCCCATAGGGCACAAGCATATGCGCATAGCGCAAACATATGTGCATAGCGCAGACATATGCGCATAGCGCAGACATATGCGCATAGCGCAGACATATGCGCATAGCGCAGACATATGCGCATAGCGCAAACATATGCATATAGCGCAAACGAATTGTAGGTAAGTGTGTTGGTAAACAATATATGCTTACTCAAGCTTATGCCCTTAAAAAAACAGCCGCTCTGAGAAATATTTCCTTGTCCAATCACTATATACCTTGTTATTGTTACCAGTTTCTGTATTAGGGCTTATGGCCTACTACTACTTAGCGCAGCTGTTTAATCATAAATGCGGTAGTAGAGATACCTTTTCCAACCGATTTCGGTCAAAATTCTATTGTATAGGAAGACCTATTGTATAACTTGACAGGTTCTGTTCTAGATATTATTTCTAAGTATTTCAAATTCATTGGTTCAAGGAGGCAGAGGAAAAGTAAACAACATAATTGCCTGCTCATTTTACCATTAATTAATTACTTATTTACTGGTTATTAAACTATCGCAACGCAATAGCAAATAATTAATCATTCAAAATTCTTCATTTGAATGTCAGAAAGAATGATGAGTGTAAATTTCTATAACCTCAAGTTTTGACACGGCATGTTGCTACGATACGGAGCTCGGATCATCGCTTTACCTTCGCAATCACTGCCGTAAAGATACTTTACGCTGATCATGCTGCGCTAAAAAAGTAAAAAACACTAAACTACTCAAAGAACCGAATATTATTATGGGTAGTTGATATGCAGAGATATGCAAAAATACAAAAAAAAAAGTAATTTGAAAAGTAATTGAGTATTTTTTGTAAGTAATTAGTAATGTAATGAATTACTTTTGGTTTTAGGTAATTTGTAATGTAATTTAATTATTTTGAGAGTCATGTAATTGGTAATGTAATTAAATTACTTTTCAAAAGTAATTGACCCAACACTGCCGATTTCCAATCCCCCACTTCAAATAAAACGTCCAAAACCTATTTGCACTTCTCTTTCCCAAGACCCCGTCGCCTAACCAGCGTCGCGCAGCGCCGCGCAGCCAGCCAACCCGCAACGAGCAGCGCAGCCACGGCAACGGCCAACGCAGCCAGCACGTCGACCAGCCAGTACCGGTACCAGGCGAGGTCGGCGCCGGCACTGCGCAAGTGCGAGGCTCCCCCGTGGCGCAGCACGTACTCCGTCCAGAACACTGCGCGTTCCAGCGCCGGCTGCGGCTGGTCGCGGAACTGCGCAGACAGACGCTGCATCTTCTCGCGGTAGCTGCAACAGCGGCACTGTCACTGTCAGACTGTCATCATCATTCTGGATCAGTCAGCCAATCACTGTCGGTATCTGTTAGACACAGAGAGCTTTCCGTTGGCAGCCTGTCACATGCCAAACGGTTATGCAGACTATCAGACAGTCACCAGTCACCTAATCGTGTAAAGCACTCACCTGGGCGTGTCTAGCACCTTCCTGAGCGTGTCCAGCAGCGTGCGTTGCGAGAGCGTCGCGTAGTCCACGCGCTCGCCGACGCCGTGGGCCAGTGCCTTGTGCACGTTGGTGTGTTGGTCGACGATGAAGGGCACCCCGACGACGGGCACGCCATGGAAGAGCGCCTCCTGCGTGCTCAGCAGGCCGCCGTGCGTGATGAACAGCCGCACGTTGGGGTGCGCGAGCACGTCGTTCTGTGGCAGCCAGCGCTCGAGCCGCACGTTCGACGGCACGTCGTGGGCCAGCGCGGCGGCGGACGCCTCCCACTTCCACAGCACGCGTTGCCGCGGCAGCTGCCGGAACGCTTCCAGGAACATGGCGAGCTTGGCGCTGTTCAGTTGCTCGCTTCGGATGTTGCTGCCCAGGCTGAAGTAGATGACGCCGTCGGTGGCGTCGTCGAGGAACCGTTGCAGCTCCTGGACGACGGGCAGGTGGACGCCGCAGTCAGATATGGGTGGCCATGGGGGGTAGGCGTCGTGGGGTGCAGTGTCGGAAATTGATCGGGAGCACATTTTACTCTCAGTAAGACACAATTTGACTTCTTGTAACATCGAATTTAACTCAACTCCTACTAAAGTTGGAGCGAGTATGGAACCATTATGCCAATGATTATGAATATCCACTCTTTAGACTTTGTTCCTGTGAACTTCGTGCCAGTGATGGGCCATTCATTTTTCATTAAAATTTTGAAAAGAGAAATTCCCTGCGCTCCGCACAAGAAGAGTTCCTGTAATGGCAGCCGCCTGCACCAAAGCGGAAGTGATTGTGACGGTGGTTGCCTCACCTGCGGCAGCGGCTTGACAGGGCGGATGTGCAACCCCCCGACGGGCACCATGGCGGGCATCAGCGGCCGAGGGTAGTCGAAGCTGAAGTGCGAGTTGACCATCACCAGGCTGAAGTTCTTCTCGAGCTGGCTGACGCGCGGCAGATCGGCGCCCAGCCTCGCACTGGCGATCTCGTCGATGCGTGGTAGATAGACGTAGCTGCGGTACACGTTGACGAACGCGTACATCAGGGCGTTGGCGACGCGCTCGCCGAACGACATCCGGTCGGTGAACGGGGCCAGGAAGTTGGGGATGTACGACGGCGTCTCGGGACTTCCGGTTAACCAGCCGGCCCACGTCGGACTAGCGAGGGCGGTGACGGCGATCACTGGTGGACTACCGAAGCGCGGGATGAACGCCAAGTAGCACTCGTAGACAGTGATCTCGACGATTATCAGATCGAAAGTCGCGTTCATGTTCATCAAGGTGTTGACACCTTCAGTTTGCATTCCGTGCGCACACATTGTCGATCCCCATGTGAACATAGCGTGGATTGTGGCGAAGGGACTGTTCCTCATGTTCAGATAGTCCCTGGTCTTCCTGGCGTGCTCGTACGTTCCTTCGAGGTGCACGCTCCTGTAGTTGGCGACAGTGATGACCTCTGGGTCGGGGCTGACGACAGTGACACGGTGACCTCTGGCCGCGAGGGTTGTCGTTAGGACGCGGTTCCAGATGTGGTGGCTTGGCGACGGGGTGGGCAGCAGGGCGAGAATGCTGGCGGCTGACGTAATTTGTGGAGGCTGGATCGCAATTAGGATGGTGGCGACGATGAATTTCATGGTGAACTGACTTTGTGTGGGGTTGTCGAGCGCGAGGCTGTGAGTGGAAGTCTTAGAATTTCTCAACGCGGTCATTACGTTGGGTTTGCCCTCTCGAATGATTGCTTACATGGGGGTCAAACATTTAAGATATTATATTTTAGTTACCTCCATTTATTATTTTGAAAATGAGAAAATTAACTATGTTAAAACCAGCGTTACTGATTATGGGTGCTTTGAAATTCGAACCTGTCTTCTCATTTCGTTTTTCTCGTTCCTGTTATGATTTTCTGACCGTTTCGTTAAACGCAGCAAACAATTTCCACTTCTGAAATAAACGATTTAGTGTGATATTCAATTCACTTTATTTACATGCATACAATTTGATATTTATCACGTTGTTACACACATTTCTTGTCGTTTATTACATTCACACTTTACACATTCGTGTGCGTTCTTTGGATGCTGAAGCAGAAATGAACGCACAATGCATGATGACAGGATCACTGGACGTTGATTAGTTGGCCCTTAACATTAACTGTTATCATGAACTTTGAAAATGTCATAATTGCCGCTTTATGTACTCGACGCGAGTCAAAGTAAATATTTCTTTAAATATTGTAGTTCTTATCATCCAATACTATGCAAAATAAATGTATAATTTTTGAATACACGCTCGAGGCTATTGGATAAACATTTGATTGGAGAACATGGATTGTCGAGTCATTCATGCAGAATCACCGTGCTTACTGCTCGATCATCACTTAAATCATTGCTAGTCGCTAACCTTACTTAACACTTTGAAGGCAAACTTCTGGCAGTCGGCACTAGAAGCGTTGTCTTATCAAGATAACTTTTAGCGGCAAGTCGAGAGAGCAATCAACATATTATCATCCATCAGTGCAGTACATTGGTTGATATCCCTTGCCCCACTTGTAAATCAGTCGTTCAACAAACGACCAAGCTCACTATCAGAGACTTCATGGACATTTGTACTTGCTATAAAAAACCTGTCTCATAACGAATTTGGAATCGACCAGGAACAATTGATACTGAAAAATCGTGAGTAGACTCCTCGAGACCATGTGTTCTTTAACTATTTTATAGTTAGTGGACATTACCTAAAATATTACTGCATATTTCCATATATTACTGCTAAAAGCCAATTATAATTAAATATTCTATCGCTATCCTTCGATGAAATTAAGAATTAATATGCATAAATCTTTGTGACATTGAAACAGAGTTATCAATTTAGTACTTTCCTCTGCCGCTTTGGTACTGCACTTAAAGCGTTGCATCCATCAGCAGAGCAAAAAAAAAGTGCTCTCAAGTAACAGTAGCGCACATTGCCTACCTCCCAGGCGATGTTGCCCATCATCGTCGTCGCCTTGCTCGCCTCGTGGGCGTCGCACCCCGCGTCGGCTGCCAACATACTCGCCATCCTCCCGACGCCGTCCCCCAGCCACCACATGTGGAACAGCGTCCTCATGACCACGTTGGCACGCCGCGGACACACAGTCACCGTCGTCAGCCCCGACCCCGAAAAGAAGCCGGTGGCAAACCACAAAGACATCGTCTTGGAGGGCACTTACGAGATGATCCAAGCCGGGTGGGACTTCTCGAAAATGGACACGGACGGACCTATCACGGCGACTATAACCACTTTTGCATGGGGCACCGCAATGTGCGAGCACTGGATGAATACGAAAGGCTTGCAGACGCTGCTCGCTAGCAACGAAACGTACGACTTGATCATCATGGAGGTCCTCCTCAATGAGTGTCTCTTCGGCGTTGTCCGTCACTTCAACAACCCTCCAGTGATCGGTGTGACGGCTTTCTCACACCCACCGTGGGCTAGCCCCTTGACGGGCGACATGGAGACGCCGTCGTACATCCCCGCTTACCTGGCCCCGTTCACGGACCGGATGTCATTCGGCGAGCGCGTCGCCAACGCCCTGATGTACGCTTTCGTTAAAGTATACCGCAGCTCCTTCTATCTACCACGCATCGACGAGATGGCCAGGGCGAGGCTGGGCGCCGATCTGCCGCCCGTCAGCCAGCTCGAGAAGAACTTCAGCCTGGTGATGGTCAACTCGCACTTCAGCTTCGACTACCCTCGGCCGCTGATGCCCGCCATGGTGCCCGTCGGGGGGTTGCACATCCGCCCTGTCAAGCCGCTGCCGCAGGTGAGACAACCACCGTCACAATCACTTCCGCTTTGGTGCAGGCGGCTGCCATTACAGGAACTCTGCTCAGTAAAATTCATCTTTTCAAAATGTTAATGGAAAATTAATAGCCCTATATATCACTGGCACAAAGTACACAGGAACTAAGTCTAAAAAGTAGATATTCAGGATTGTTGGTGTAATGGTTCCTACTCGCCGTTGGGCCATCTTTACCCTATTCCCCACTCGCCTTGAGTAGGAGTTGAGTTAAATTCGATGTCACAAGAAGTAAATTTGTCCCGATCAATATCCGACACTGCACCCCACGACGCCTACCCCCCATGGCCACCCATATCTGACTGCGGCGTCCACCTGCCCGTCGTCCAGGAGCTGCAACGGTTCCTCGACGACGCCACCGACGGCGTCATCTACTTCAGCCTGGGCAGCAACATCCGAAGCGAGCAACTGAACAGCGCCAAGCTCGCCATGTTCCTGGAAGCGTTCCGGCAGCTGCCGCGGCAACGCGTGCTGTGGAAGTGGGAGGCGTCCGCCGCCGCGCTGGCCGACGACGTGCCGTCGAACGTGCGGCTCGAGCGCTGGCTGCCACAGAACGACGTGCTCGCGCACCCCAACGTGCGGCTGTTCATCACGCACGGCGGCCTGCTGAGCACGCAGGAGGCGCTCTTCCATGGCGTGCCAATCGTCGGGGTGCCCTTCATCGTCGACCAACACACCAACGTGCACAAGGCACTGGCCCACGGCGTCGGCGAGCGCGTGGACTACGCGACGCTCTCGCAACGCACGCTGCTGGACACGCTCAGGAAGGTGCTAGACACGCCCAGGTGAGTGCTTTACACGATTAGGTGACTGGTGACTGTCTGATAGTCTGCATAACCGTTTGGCATGTGACAGGCTGCCAACGGAAAGCTCTCTGTGTCTAACAGATACCGACAGTGATTGGCTGACTGATCCAGAATGACGATGACAGTCTGACAGTGACAGTGCCGCTGTTGCAGCTACCGCGAGAATATGCAGCGTCTGTCGGCCCAGTTCCGCGACCAGCCGCAGCCGGCGCTGGAACGCGCAGTGTTCTGGACGGAGTACGTGCTGCGCCACGGGGGAGCCGCGCACTTGCGCAGCGCCGGTACCGACCTCGCCTGGTACCGGTACTGGCTGCTCGACGTGCTGGCTGCGTTTACCGTTGCCGTGGCTGCGCTGCTCGCTGCGGGCTGGCTGGCTGCGCGGCGCTGCGCGACGCTGATTAGGCGACGGGGTCTTGGGAAAGAGAAGTCCAAATAGATTTTGGACGTTTTATTTGAAGTGGGAGATAGGAATCGGTCATGTTTCCACAATTTTCGCGATTTAAGGATTTACATACTTTTGCTTTTGAAGGTTAGCGCTTTTTGAAGGTTTCATTAACAGAAAGAGGATCCAGGCTTCTCAGCGACAGAACATGACGCCTTGCATCTTGATGTTTTCTCGTACTGACATGCAATGCGGGCTGCCGATAACAAGGCGTTCCATCTCCACTCGATTTTGACTTATTGCTTGATAACCGCGAATTTGAACCATCAGTCACTGTTGTGGCAATCTGCCGTCGCTTCGTCTGTGCGATTGTTTCTGAGAATGGTGTACAAATAGCGTGATTTGATTATTGAAATCAAAATTTAGCTGTGAATACTTTTCATGTAGGAGTCTTCTCTCTCATTCCTTAACTTTCCTTTTCCAGGTCGGGGGCTTATTTCCTGCTTCTCCCCTCATGGTTGTCTGGCCGTTAGTTAGGTCGGTTCACTTTTGGGTTTGTGAGGTGTTGATTTGTGTTTTTTTCAAAGAAAATCAACGACACACTGCTATCACAAATTTCATTGCTTCTTCGATAACGTAATCTGTTGTTTTAAGCCAAAGATATTTAATTCGGTAACTTTTTCAAAATATAATGTAAGTACATGAACAACATTTATAATTATGCAAACCACGTTAATAGTTTTGATACAGAGCTATTTGAATGCGATCGGTAGCACATTTTTTAATCATATTATCACCGAAGACGTTGTTAGTTGTGGTAGGGTCTGGTAATACCTAGGTAATACATGGTAATACCTAGGTTATACCGAAACCTTCGCTAACTTTGCATCTTACCGCATTCGACATCTCATTATAGTTCTGTAATTGGTTTGTACGAGCGATCGCTTGACACCTTTACAATGTGTCTATTCGAATAATTACACAGCCAATAACGCACAATTGAAAAGAACTGGTGCCGCATTTTCCAAATAGAACGCACAATTACATCTTATGACGACATATGCTAACTTCTACCCACATATTATAATATATAATTTCCTCAAATATTCATCAATTCACTGGATGGTGATTACTGATTGAGACACATGGGTTAGGCGTTATAGACATGTTTTGAAAAGAAAAACTCCACAGTCTGATTTGTATGTTGGTCTGGTCACAAACCCCAATTCCAAACCATCCAGTCCGCTCTATTCGTCTTGAAATACAAAATTTTTAAATTCTATCAAAAATCAATGGATTATTTTCATCTGGACTCGAAATGTTCAGTTGAGATAGCTTAGCATTTGAACAATAGCAAAAACACCGATAAGGTTTGTACGGGTTTGTACCTACATTAGAACGACATCGAAGATATGCATCGGTTGAGCAGGTAATTGCTATCGTATTTTAGTAATTCGTGACAGTTAACTTTGTGCGATGGAGTCGATAAGACGAGAGAAGAACAGCAGCTTGCATCCTGCATCTTGCATCACATTTATGGATGATTCTCTGGATCGAGATTTTTCAAGAGGGCTGAAATTATTAAGTGGCCACTTGCACACTACATATTGGTGGACCATTTATTTCAAGTCAAGAACTGTATCAAGTATTAGGTACGTTTAAAAACATCTTGCCATCAAAATATTATGTTAAAATGAAAATTCTTCCCACTGCGGGAAGTCAGTTTTTCGAATCTATTTCAACATTTGGATTTTCTCACACAAAGTGCCCATGGCCAGTAAAAATATATATCCGATACGTGATCTTTAATCGTGCATATCGTTCGGGATAAGTAATAGATCTGATAATCCAATTTAATCAAAATTCAGCATTGAAAAGAAGATATCACGTAGGCTTTAAGAATAGATTTAGCTTTTGCTATTAGATTATACAAGGAACTAATGGCAATTAGCTTAGAGCATTCCTACACAGCATTCTATATCATTAACACATAGAGAGTAAGACTTGTCAATAGTAGATAGACACACCCATCAGTCTTAGCTCGATTATTTATAACAAGTATTTCACTTATAACTTATAAGATCACCGCGTTTGACAAGAGACGGCACTGGGAACCATTTTCAGTTTAAAGCCAAGCTTTCCATGAAGAACACTCATCCACAACATTTCAAGTACATCGACATCTAGCACTTACTAATTTCAAGGTATAGGTAAAAACAAAACGATTTGTACAGGGGTAACATAAACATCTCGATCACGTTTGATTTGGTACATCGGTGTCCTTCACAAAGGAAACGTTCTCGACATCACGTGTCTAATGCAAAGTTCATCAGACCACGTGTTAGACCAGGTATAGCATCCGGCGTCGGGCATCGGGACGCCCTCACTTCACTCGGCGTCGCGGCGCTCAGGGGTCGACACGAAGGGGCGGTGGAGCCGGGGAGGGTGCAGGTGAACTTCACCTTGCTGCTGCTGCTGCTGCTGTTGCTGTTGTTGCTGCTGCTGCTGCTGCTGCTGCTGCTGCTGCTGCTGATGTTGCTTCTGCTGCTGCTGTTGCTTCTGCTGCTGCTGCTGCTGTTGTTGTTGTTGCTGCTGCTGCTGATGTTGCTGCTGCTGCTGTTGCTGCTGCTGCTGCTGCTGCTGCTGCTGCTGCTGCTGCTGCTGCTGCTGCTGATGTTGCTGCTGCTGTTGATGCTGCTGCTCGTGCTGCTGGTGGAGTTGATGGTGGTGCTGCGAAGAGCTGCGAACAGACACACTATGTTTAGGCAAACTTGTTGAAACTCCAAGTTGTACTTTGATATCACGTGTATTGCATCCGTGCAGAATTTCATAGGTTTAGGGCAGTGTATACTGAGTTGCAAGTCGCTTAACGTTGTGCATCGCAATGCCACCGTAATCCTGTGAGGTTCAAATGATATTGAATCGAATTGTGTATTTTTAAATCACTAGTTTAAGCGTTTAAATAATGTGCTTGGTTCTATAGGTTAATACATGAGTCTTTGGTAGGAATTTGGTAGGAATATTATATATGAATGAGTCGTTACCATTAATAATAATTTAGAACGATTCAGTGTGACGTCTGGCCAGCAAAGCACACGGAAATGGATTCTATTCCTCGTGTCTGAGAGGTGTGAAGTGTCGTATTACGGTGTCAGGCAAAAAATAAATTATTAAAAAAGAATAGGACTTCTTAAGAACCGGGCTGGCAATACGGAGCGATATGGACAATGGAGACCGTCCATGGTTGTGAAGCTGCATGCATAAGACATAATTATGAGTCTCTAAGCACGGTATACATTGTAAAATGGGTGCTAAGTTTCCAGAAAAAGGGACGACCAAATGTGGGGAAAAGTTTCTGAACATAATAATGTGGGACATAATTTCCCGGTCGTGGTTTCATCCCTGTATCGTCGCACCGAAAGGAAGGTAATTCCTCCGACCACATTTTCCTTCCTTCCCTCCAACACTTTCCGATCAACCCCAGTTTCCCACGCCCACTCCCTTCACGGCCATTCGGACGCAGGCTCCTCATCGCTGGACCTCCGCTCAGTGCAATCTGGTACAACGTGGTGCATCTCTATCCGGTTGTACGCCTTTCACATGGCCAAGCACCGCGGGCTGCCGAACAGGAAGAAGACGTGCTGACTGGACGTATCAAACCCTCGACGATCCGGCGATCTCTACACCTCGTTCACTTGGCCACAGGACAGCAGGAAGACGAGTATACGACGTCGCGACGCCCGCCGTCTGCATGTAACCTCGCCCGTCGGACGGTTCCGGTGAGCGCTGCTTGTTAGGGGATGACCACCCCGATCGGCTGTCGCCTTGTCATACGCTCAGGGCACGGTCATGGAGGACCGGAGCCCTCAATGTAACTCAATCAAATTTTAGAGTCGCCTCCGTTTCTGTCCTGTCCTTCCCTTCCATTTCACCCAACTCTAGCCCTGAGTCCCGCTGGCACGTTAATCTGTCATAACATGTAGTACGTTAGCGATAGCGTTAGGAAACGAATCCAGAGCCGCGCGCGGTGGGAGGATAGGGAGCCAATTTTCATTTGGCCGACCGTCAAAGCTGCGCTTCTGGATTGGTTTTAGGAATTTCAGCACACGGTCATTAGGGCACCGGTAATTAACGTTCTGCCAAGCGAGAATAGAACAAAATGTGAATCAATGCAACATCACTTGGCCGCGTGTAGGCCGCACATGTGTTTTCTTTTGTACACCCTTGTACTTCGAACGTCAGAAAACTATTTAAACCATACACTCTTGGACGTAAAGTGGAAAGATTTGCATCCTATTTTTATCACAGATTGCAGCACGTGTGCACTTTTCTCAACTGCATCTTAATTGAGTACAAAGTGACACTAAGATAGAAGATTGCTTACACAACGAAGGGGACGGAGGGGCGGGGGTACAATCCTGCACAGAAATAGCCACCCATCCTCTACACATGTGATGTACTTGTACGTAATGGCCGGCGATGTGGATGCATGATGATGATGCAACTCGAAATGCAAATTTGTGCAGTCGCTCGTGTGAATTGTCGCACAAGATATTTTACCGAAGCTCGTACAAAAAACTATCACCTAAAGTAACGCTGGCCGGTTGTCAGCACAAGCAACAGAACGCTATCTGGTGTGTCGTGCATGTTAATATCTTTTTGCATCCTAGTGTACTCGTAGCTGATAATGCATATTTATTGCATTATTAGCAACTTGCAGTAGGTTTCCACTGGCGGGCTGCATGATGCTCGAGAGCGAAGAGTGCAGTCGCACGAAGACGGGAGCTAAGGTGATAAGCGCGTAATATGGCTGGCTTGTCAGTTTCTTATCAACGTAGCGCAGTGTATAAGACAGGTCAACATCAAACGATCACACCCTTTATGTGCACCGATTCGACGAATTAATTTTAGAGCTTATGAACTGCATTCAATATTTATTAATTAGTTCGAGTACCTATCATGCCTGATCACGCCCCATATGACAAAATCAGAGAACACGGAGGGTTATAATTTATACCTATATACCTACCTATATATATTTTTTTTACTTTCTATAATTATTCATTTGAAAATATAAACATCGTGTAATTTATTGGAATGTCTCTCTGGGACGATTCTTTTTGTTGTGGAGGAATAGAAATTATGTACATGGTCATATTTTATAGATGATTTTATTGCCAAAATGAAATAGAAATTAATAACTTGTCAATAAGAATTATGCGTTTATTTTTACGACGCTACCTATGACGGTAACGTTGTGCAAAAGTTACGACCCGAAACCTTTAATATGGTAAAGAATAAAATAATTATACGCAATAAAGGTTATGGTGCGTTGATATTAGTTTCTGCAATGCTAAGTCTGTGCGGTCGTATAACAGAAACAATTATCATAAATACAATAATACTAAAAATAATAAGAAGAAGCGTCGTGCTTCGTAGCAGGTAATACTTATGAGTTTCAGGATACAAACCAGCCATTTTCGATGCAATATCGAGTAGGATTAATCTATGCCTATCCAAGCCGGCAGTCAATCTATCATTGTAATTCGCAAAATTAGCAAGTAGTTTCATTGAGGAGGTAGTATAGGTACGCGGTAGGTAATATAGCCTACAACATCCAGCACATGGAAATAAAAGCAGAGAGCGAGCGCAGTATTGGAATTGCCAATGACGCGGGAGCAGAAGGTAATTTGAAAAAGAAAATATGGCTTCCCCGCATTCTCGTTACAAAATATGAATTTTCCAATTGAGCAAAACTACAATTTCACACTGGCTCACCAACCGCGAATAAATCTCATTAGCATAAACCAATAGGAAACGCGGATTGCAAAATTGACGAGCTAATCAAAAACAAAATATCTGTAAAACTGCTTAGAAATATTCCGGGCAATTTCAACGTATATAAATGCACGACGTACGGCACTTCATTTCCACCAGAACTATTTTCGGCTGTGTTTTTATTTCACGGGCAAAGTGTGGGTTTGCTCTGTTTGTTGCGCTTGTCAGTTTGTCTGTGTGGCTGTCTGTGAACTAAGATTTGCACCCGACTGCAGTTGCAGTTGCATCATACCGCGGTGGTAGCGAGTGCAGCGGTGACGCTCGCTGCAACAATGCAACAATGTGGGCTCATTCTGCGGCGTTGCGAGCAGACAGCAGAGGGCAGCGTTCTTCAAGAAGGGGCACACCCGAACCCGAACTATAAACACTACGATCCGAGTGCCTAATAAAACAATGCCATGCAATTGCTGTTTACGAAAGTGGCATAAAGGTAGACTTTTCAAACTCAACGTTTGCAATTGTAAAGTAAGACTTTATAGTAATTTAATTGTCCAGATAGCATTACCTTGATCGTAAAATGATATAATTTATTTAATGCCTTAAGTACCTACATTTTTTGCTGACGTGCCACTCGTCCGCTTATTTTATATTATTCAAAGTAGGGTCGTACCAGTCGTACATTTTTAACTCTTATAAAATAAAGACACAATCTAATGGCGAAGAATTATCTTTTCGCATGGCACAGACATTGATACAGACATAAAACTGCACGTTGCATTTGATAGACTTGGCTATGCGAATCGATTTATTCCATCAAAAGAGCACCACGATTCATGACCTACCATAAAACTATTCCGTCCGAACACACGATTGTAAACAAGGCGAGCAGTCTTGATCATTCATCGTGAATTGCAAGCCGGCCATCAAATCCGAGACCACTCTGCAGCAATTAAAACGCGAATCGCACTTATCAGGAATCGCTGCATTCGCAACTTAGATATGATACGCTGCAAACACTCTTGCAGCTTTTTCATTGTGTTCGACGGCCAATTGACAACAGAACTAGGTCAGACAAATGAAATACGCTCTCTACGATGCGTCGTTAAACGAACGTCGAGATAAGCGCGCGACCCTTCGTTTCAGAGTTTCCGAGCCCCGCAACCAGCGAATGTTCAGGAGAGAAAGGGTGAAACTATAGTTTTTGTGAACCATTGTTCAGCAGGGTTGTGTGGAGAATTTCGTTGCGGCACGTTGTGGCATGGGTGACGGTGTTTGTGACGGTGTTTGTGACTTAGAACACAACATCCGGCCTAACGACACTGTATCTAGCGAGTAGCGGTCTGTCTGACTCGCTAGCTGCCATGGTAACAGCTTTGAGCCAAATTAAGATACAAATTAATAGGATAACCTTGCTCATTACATCCAGCCTGATACAAACTAGTTTTGTAAAAGAGCGATTCTAATATATTGACGCAATAAAATGAAACACATCAATTCCTGTCGCTGACTGGATTTTATATTATTTTATATTATACAGGTTCGCGGTTGATGATTTTTATAGAATACATATTATAAGCAGAATTTTTAGCAATAGTAAAAAAGGCGTAAAGTTTACAGAGTTATAAAGCAGAAATGGCGAAATAGCTTCAGATAAAAAAAATGCCTGTTAGATGTTATATTGAAGGAAATTGTGAGATGCATAAAGCTCGCGCGCTAGCGCAGTTTGTGAGTGCGTCAATTCAAATATCTGCTTTAACGGCTGAGCCGAATGCACTGCGCGGGACTACGAAGGTACACACACGTGCGAGCATTGGTGCGGGGCGCGGGCGATATTTCTGATCGAGATGGAAAGGGGATCGAGACAGCTCGGTGGGACAGGGGGAGGCGGGAACCGGGTCAAGTTCGCGTAAGGGCAGGTCAAGAACAAGCAGCTATAGATAAAATGTCATCGCACTAAACCAGCTGATGGACACCTCAGTCGGCCGATCGATAAGCAATTAATTGCCAACTTGTCTGACGTAGCGAATCGATAAGTCGGCTTCGAACAAGAAATAAGTATACCCGAAGAATACATTTATACATACACGTGCTCCCCTTTCATTATTCTAAGAACGTTTAATGTTGCTGCGGAACTAATTTGTTCTCCGTTATAGAGTGCTACTACTTTTTCGTTGAAACCAATATATTTGATAGTAAATATTTAAATTTAAGAAAACACTTTTAATTGGCAGTATGCAATGAATAACGGAAATGAGACACTTTACCCCTTTCTTTGCTGTAGACAGAGTCAGTTTTATCTCTTGTTCTCTATTCAATTTCCGAACAAAGAGAGAGAGGAGAGACATGGAGGTCGAGTTTATTCCAAAATGCACACGGGCAGGATGTTTTGCCAAATTACCAGCGCCGGGGCGGCACGATCTAATAAAGGTACACTCGAAGGACGTGTGTTCAAAGAATGACAGCATTAGAAGAGACGACTCATTAATGCGTTCATAAAATGAACCGAAACACTTACTTTTTATCTCTTGAAATATAAATTGTATTTTGCGGAGGTGTCCGATGCAAGGTCTACGTCAATGCTCATTCTAATCGCGTTCCGTTACTCGATTTAACAATCGGGAAAATTCTCTCAGCGAAATACTTGCAATTCGTGTCTGGCAAAAATTTATGTCCGCTGTGGCGCACTTTTGTTTACATTGCACGTGGAAATATAAAATTATGTGATTTCTGAATCATGGCGGGCCCCTGCCGGCGATTGGGTAAACTTTGGCAGAGCTGCAGCCCAAAACGTCCGGCGATAAATTGGAATCGCAAAATGCACGAGTTGAGACGATTTCAACTTGAAGATCATGTCAGAACTTCGTCACGACTCTGCCGAAGAGATTAAATTTTTGGGAAAACGGTACGAGTATACTTTTAGTTCTAGCTTTTAACTTTGTAGACATGTCATCAGTGGCGTAGCCAGGATTGGGAGCTTGGGGGGGCGGTCAGAAAAATAGGGGCGCCATCCTCATAAATAATAAGGCATTAAGAAACGTGTATTAGCCAAATGTTGTCACTGTAATTTATATGACGTAGTTTGCTATGGTCAAACATTATTTTTCTTGGTCCAATAAAACTAATTAAATCAATAATCAGAATTAATAATAAAATGTAATAAAATTAAATGTTACACTTACGTAACAAGATGAGTATATTATATAATTGGATGAGCGTAGCGAGTGAAGCGAATACTTTCAGTTTGCACTCACTCCTAAAAAGAGCCATTCATGATTTTTTTTGTTTTTCTGTCCGTTTGTCCGCGCTCGACTGTCCAAATGGCAATTTTCAGAGTACTTCTGCGTTTTTCAGTTCAAAAACTTAAAAATGTTTTCCAAAAATCAAAAATTTCAATTTTCTCATGCTCAATTAATCGGCTTGCTTTCATTTCACTGGCCAAATGGCTCAACCAATTTTGAGAAATAACCATTATTTTCCAGCAATAAGTTTCTTTCGTCGAGGCTTCATTTTCGCAAAGTTGTCGGTCACATTTTCAAAAGCAATTGTTTCTGCGAGTTCTCGCTCAATGTGTAAAACAGCTAAATTGGAGAAGACCTCAGTCTTTAAGTGTGGTGTCAGTGTCAAAAGTGTTTACGAGTAAAAGAAACAGATACGAATTGCCAGTAAGGTGACCGCTCCACCAAAGGAAGACCCAAAGTTACACCAAAAATTGACGCATTCGCACTAACAGCTATACAGGCTCTGCATTCTGACGACTTGATGACTGACGTCTTTTTCTACCCTTTCGTTAGACAATGGCTTGGGCAATTAGTTGGTTTCACGCTGTCATTACCTCGACATGTCAACAAGCGTTTGGTCCAGCATGCCGCTAGCCCTTTTAAGCATGTATGGACAGGTGGTTCCACTAAATTGTACACCTGCTTTGGTTGAAATCAGCGCCCGTAATAGTCTTTTAATTTTTGAAATTGAGGGTCTTTAGGGGCGCCCCAATTAGACTCAATATGTCCTTACTTTTTCAGAAATTTCATATAGTTTACAGGTTTCTGGGTCCAGAGTGGGTTTTATTGAAATTTTAAATTAATAAAAATAGGGGCGCCCGGCGCTCGGCGCCGGGCGGCGCCCGGGGCGATCGCCCCCCCTGCCCCCGTGCTGGCTACGCCACTGCATGTCATTGTAGTTCGCATCTATAAACTAGATCTCTACTTAGCCAAAATAAGCACAAAACATTGTTACACTTCTTTCTTATCTTAGCGCAGCAGTTAAAAATAGTCACTATATTTACCTAGGATATTGTTCCTCAGAGTGGCAGCAGGTTGATGATAAGAATCAGTTGCTTTTCAACGTGTTTTCTGTTGCTACTTGTTTCTATATTTTAGATGCGTACCATCAATGTCTAAGTCCAATTTTTTTTTTGAAAATTGATAAACTTTTCCACCTTTCAAGTTCCAACCATAGAAAATTACCATTTAGCTCCTATAAAATGTAGACAGTATTAAGAATTTAACTGTATTTTTTTCAACTTTATGGTAACCTTACGTAAAATTAACTTACATTAAAGGTATTGTAAGGGATAAACCAGATACAGGTCTCTCACTGTAGTTTTTTAAACATAATTGTAAGCCAATTTAAATTAAATTAAGTGTACTACCTATTACAATGAGACCATATACCTATATATTCTAGAATTGCACTGTAGTTTTACAGTCTTTTAACTGGATAGTTCTTAATTTAAAGTAACTAGTATTGCAATAACACCATCAAGATTCTAGAAGGTAAAGGCACTCAGTTACTACTTTGCCTTTTCCTTAAAGTAGCTATTTTGGTGTATCTGCAGAACTTGAATCTAGAGTCTAGACCCTTTATAAAGCAGGCAGCATAGCTTTGCAGAACGTAGAGCATTCAACAACCCTTAAACTTACAGTGGCGGTGGCGGCAGCGGCGGCGTCGACGGCGAGAACGGCGGCGCTCGCTCCCGACCTCAAGACTCGGTGGCGACCGGTCGCAGAGGCGACGCCGGCGACGTCGGCGTCGGCGGCGTGATGAGGTGGTGCGGCGGCAACAGGGAGCGCGCTGCCGCCAACGCTGCCACGTGCGCCGGGTAGATTGTCGGGAAATAGGCGGGCATGTTGTAGCTGCCGTACTGGCTGTAGTTGTTGGTGTAGCCGGCCGTGTAGCCGCTGTAACCGTTGTAATACGCCTGGGCCTGGCAGTACATTCTACTGTAAGGGTCGTGAATCATGCTCAGTTCTTTGATTGCCGCCACTCTTCGGAGGTCTTCGCGAGCTGGAAAAGAACAGAATACACGGTGTTGAATGCATGGGCCATGTTTATGAGTCATGGTTAGATGGAGTGGGTTTCCGCTGTGTCCAAGCGGCAGACAGCCATGTTAACGTTCTGTTTTAAGGGTTTTTTGTACGATACTTTATGACTTTTTTAGGAAGATGAAAAAGTAAAGCACCGTTCCATTGGGCGTTGTCGGGCAAGAAAATGTGCGGTGTATTTTTTGATCTAAGTATGATTTGCACGGGTCAATCTTTTGACCAAGGAGTTGAGTTCAATCCTCGAGTTCCAGTCTTTGTCTTGAGTTGACGGTACCCTGGTCGTTACGAGTATAATCTTGCTTACGCATTAAATTAAGGGATAAACAGGGTTGAGTTAAAGATTATTGCTGGTAGCAAGTCATCTTGGCTTTCAGCAAGAGTCATTGAAATAAATTAGTGGATTTCGCGAAATTCTAGGAGTAACTTTTGTAAAATCTATTCGTAAATTGTCACATAGCGTATGTGCTATGCACTTTTATAATCACTTGTGATTTTAACCAACCACAGAATAGTTAGCTTTTCAAGCTGGTTATTTTTTAACGCAAATTACATTTAGATATGTTCCTCAAAAACAGTGTAGGTGGTCATCAATAAAGTCGAAAGAATTGATCAACAGTTGGGAAATAGGATGGGGGGGGGGGGGGAGGAGAAGCAGGAAAACCTTACCTCGTTTCGAGCGTGCATTTTTCCTTTCTTTTTGCTTGAGCAGACTTTTAAAATTAAGTTATTAAAATTCAAAACCTTACCATCGATCAATGCAGCAGTGTAAAGCAGTACGTTCCATAAATGGTACTTGTTACTTGTTGTGTTACAAAATATGGATTGTCTAAATAATAGAGTGTGTATATATGCCACCCTCAGTCACAGAAGAAAAGTAGTATCGATAACGAGTGCTGATCAAAAAAGTGCTAATAACGTAGTCCCACTCACACCTCAGTAACCTAAATATTGAAATTTTGCTCGTGCGTAAATGTTTGTGCGTGGGTGGTGCGTGGGTGGTGAGGAAGGGGGGTGGGTAGATTTCTAAAGTTACTCGAGTGAAACAGTTTGGCAAAAGTCTGCGGCTAAAGCCTACGATAAAATGTATTAGTATAGTTATTGTGCTTGTGCTTGTGCAGTACGTTTTAGCTTGGATAATTTATTGAATCGCGGCGTACTGGGTACTTGGTCTAGTTCGCCGATTGTAAATCAAACGAGATTTTACTCGAGGAGCTGCGAACTGTCTGCACACGATCTACTTTACGCCCTGCCGGCCTGTTTAACGACGCATCGCGACGCGGGACCACCCTCCGACTGCCGACGACGACGACGACGAAGACGGCGTCAGCTGCAGATAGGTAACGCTCGCATCGCGCTTCTCTCAAAGATATAAATGTAGAAAGGTTTTACGACACAGCTTTGTGCTTTTAAGTAATAATCTTAAAAACGAATAAAAAATATAAATGTAATATTTTTAGCGTCGGCGTTTTAAATTGGAATGGTTTGGCATGAGTTACGATCGCGTCAAAATTAAGGGTCCGATCCAGGAAATCCAAAAAGTTTCATTGCTGTTTCAAATTTGTAAGAAATTACTTTTGCTGAGTTGACGTTTTAGGTTTCGAGCAGCGTTCTGTCGTGAGATCACAAAGGTGTCGGAACGTCGCGACAAAAAAGGGCCAAGCAGTTTCGAATCCACATTGGTTACCTGTTTACAGGTGTTTGAAATAATATATTAAACTCTAATTAGACAATCCATTAGACAAATCGAGCTAAAGGAAAGTCAACGGAAAAATGCAGACTGAGAAAATAAGCTGGAAACAGAAAAACAAGTCCAATACTTTTTATTTATTGTTGTTAATGTGCTGGAGTTCGGGTGCTAATTTGCAGTGAAATGCATCAAGCATTCGGCATATATCGACAGACTTCTCACATTTTATACTCTGCACTTTCAGAATAATTCATTTTTTAGTATCGTTTTAACGACTAAATGAATGTAATTAAGCCGTTGATAATTTTTTCTGCCATTCTATAAATGAAATTGTAGGACCGGTTTGATCGGTAAGTAATCATGTGCAAATCTTTTGCCCAGACGGCGAGCTGAAGACATGGTCGCTAGGTATATTGTTTTTCGGCAGTTTTGAGGTCATCTCGATAGCACAAGCATCTTTTGTGCATTCGCATAAACAAGCCCGTGGCCCCGACCGGGTAAACATTTTGTGCGGAGTGCAGTCAGACCGCATTATACTCACTAGTCAGACAACACTAAGCACTAAACCGAGACCACTAAGTCATGGTCATTATGAGTTCCATCGGCTACAAGTAACACCTAGGTATATACTTAGGGATCTCTGCAGACATGGGAAAAAATGGCCTAGCTTTAAAGTGTTAGCGAACGTTTCCATGGTAGAGTAATTAAAAATTTCACTCATTTTCACTCGGTAACTCGTTGTCAAAACAGCAGCCCGATTGCTTCTAGTTCACAGACCGCATAAAACTAAACTATAACCAAGCATGTACAATTGACGCCAATGCAGCGGTCAGCAATCAGCTTGAAGTATCTGCCTCACCAAGGTTTCTAATGGCAATTTCTTATGTTTATGAGTAGGCAAATGAGACCGACCCTTCAGAGTTCAAAAGCAGACTAATCCGACTTGTGTGTGACCGCTGGACCAATCTATAAACCAAATTTAAGTCTAAGTAATTCACGTAGGGCGGCAGTATAGTGATGAAACTTAGGCCAGCGCAACAAAATCATTATTAAAATGAATTTAAAATTGACTGTCATTTTTTATGCGGGGGAATTAAGGGGAGCACGAACCGAGAACGAGAATTTTATGTCCCGGCTCGACTCGATATGACGAGCATAAAAGTCAAAAGAAATGAAAATGTAGGAGAATTTCTTTTTATGAGAGCGACAAGAGTTGTTACCTAGATTCGTCACCCGCCCTCGTATTTAACGACTAACTGTTAAAATTGTCGCCAATTCCGAAGGAGTTTCCAATCTGACCAGAGTTCAAATGTATATTAAAATAATATCATTGGAGCAGGAGATATCATTTGTTAAGAAAATGCATTTCTGTAAAGCACGAAGAGACAGCTACACCCATTAATCTGCTTTCTTCCCACAATAAAAGGCAAACATTTAAAAGCAGCCATCAAAATCCAAAACTGAGCACTCATGAAAACTTTTCCGTCAAATTGCTCGGACGAGAAGAACTATATAAACTGATATTAATTTCGACAGCTCAATAACAATGGGAAACCACGTGAAATGACGTCGAACCTCGTCCAGCTTCCAAGCAGTTGCAGCAACCCCCAACACAAAAGTTCGCATACTTTACGATTTGATATATGGACAACTTGAAAACAGTACCAATCTGCATTTTTATCACTCATAAAAGGTACGGCGTGCTTAGTAGTGTTTTAAAAATGCTCGGCGCACTATCCCACAATGTCTAGCGTTAGCGGTCGAACCACCAACGCAGGGTAAGTCAAAAATTTTCATTTTGCTTTGTGGGTTCGGCGTCGGCGCGGGCATTTTGGAAAGCTCTCTTTATGTGTTTTGTGTGTGATGTGTGGCTGCTGCCTGGTGACTGGTGATTGGTGAGTGGCGGGTGATGACTGGTGAGTGAGTCTGTGCATTGCCGGGTTTGGACTCACCGAGATAGTAAAAGCGCAACGCATAAAACCGACTCCCCTGCTCTCTCGCGCTCCGCGTGCTTTTATGGCATTGCTTAGTAACCATGTATTAAATGCATGTGAGCTTGCAACTGCAGTCTCGGCTCGGGGCCGTACACACTTTATGGCAGAGCTGCATATTTTGTTTTAATTATATATTATATTGTGATCCGGCGGCGACGAGGGTAACGAGTCTGTCGATAGGTTCTTGTCGCATGTAATCGCATGTCTTCACGATGAACTCCCAGACTAGATTGTTTCGATCAACTATCTGAGGGAATATATAATTGAATTGATCCGTATAGTATATGCGATTAAGAGGAATTTTAGTTTTTTGCATCCAATTCAATAAAGAGAGATAGTATGGGAATTTGTAATTGAATTCATCAAAAGTTACAGATGCAGGCCTATAGAACCGATTTTTTTCATTGGTCAGTAAAAAAATACTGCTATTTATTCTCTTAAAAATGTGCTATATAACTTACAGAAGACGCAAACAAGAGGTTTGAAAAATACGATCAAGTAAATAGTAATGGATAAATTTGAATTTAATCATGGTTGCCACCGTCAACTTTTCACTCTGTAAAAGCTCTATACGGCGCACGGGAATGCCAGACTATCTCCACAGGAATAAAATTGAACATAAAAACTCAAACAGTGTCCACCGATAAAGCAAAGAATTACGCGATTTATGTGGTCGTTTGGCGAAAGGGTCGCGCGTTCTACAGGGGCGAGTCCGGCAATGAGGATGCACTTTTCCTGCGCCACCCCCACTCCCTTATACAATAGTTACTACTGCCAACGCACTCGAATAATATTTTCAAAAAGCCCGTTAAAAGCAAATAATTTACTAGGTACATCCATGAAACTCGTGATATTATTATTTTATTGCTTGCGGAATAGGACTGTCTGTATTTCTGTGCAAAATTGGGGCAATAAGGCTGGATTTGCGCAAACTTTGACCGCGAAACAATTGCAAATATACCTCGCAAGGCGTGTCATTAACCCGCAGCAAAATAGCTGTAATTTTCGATATTTTTCAGCCATCAAAAATTGAAAATAATTTCGTAGCTCGCCACTTTAGGCTGGCAGCGAGAAGAAAAAAGAGCAACTTTATAGCAACATTCTAGTATTGCATCGTAAAGTGCTTTACATAAACGATGCAATTTTGAAGGATTTTATGCGATTTGGTGTGGTTCCGACCCGCGAAAATATAACGAGTAGGAATTCATGCCAAGACACGTCAGCCACGCTTCCGTCTAAAAATAATAAACCTCCATCGAATATAGAAAATTAATTGTTCATCAATTATTTGCTATAATTATAACCGAAAACTCGTGTGGCCAAGTCTGGACGCTTTTACCCATTGCCTCCTCGAATTGGCAGAGTAAAAGCAGAGGGTGCACAGTGCACACTTTTGCACTAAGACGTACATGGCTTTTTGTTATCACGTGGTGGCATTTCTTCAAAAATACAAAACATGCACGTTGAAAATTAAATGTAAAACTATAGAATGTCATAAAACTAGCATCAGGATTTTTTTTTGAGTTATTACTTGATTATCATGACATAGCTTCAATCAGATGTCTTGCATTTCTTATGTTTCTGGAATATCTCTTAACATGGGAGGTGAGCTGAGGAGAGTTGTAAAACGTCCCTAAAGGAAAGGCAATCAGATACAACGAAAAATGCAAAAAACCTACAATTAATTCCATACTGAAGCTGCTTTTATTATTCTTAAGCTGAACATTATTGCAAGTTTACATTAAACTCTGGTAAAGTGCATTAGCCATAAACCGCGCAAGGGAATCATAAATATTTGTGCATGAATAAACAGTGCAGTTGCATAGCATGGCATGGCATGGATAGTGGAAAGCATGTGGTGGAAGGTGGAAGGTATATTATATGGTGGAAGGTAATGGTGGATAGGTCTTGGCACGCCATATGCACCACTCTGTACGCTACTCTGTAATTAACAGCGATCGAGAAGATCGTCGCCGATATATATTGTCACTATTTCATTGCCAGTAGTCACGTGCATTTGCTTGCCGAGTTGCAGGAAACACTGCCTCGGGGAAATGTTTATCGCCGTTTAGGGAAGTTAAAATGAAAAATTCATAAAGTCTATTTAATTAATTAAGAAAAACCCTGTCCGCTCCGCGCTAGTAGTCAATATCAATACCAACATAATCCGAAATGAATTTGCCGTCACCAATTTATCTTCATTTCTAACTGCATTGGTTAAAAGCTGTAGTAATAAAGCTACTAGAAATATGCTAGAAGATTTGCAGGTGGTAAAGAAAACGTATAGGCACGGTTCTAGTGTTTGGAATGTAAATAGCGGCCATTTTTTAAGCATGACTCTATCCTGGATATGCTTAGAATATGATTCAAAATATATCAGTTTACCTATACGCAAAAAAACAGCAAGGACAGTTTAAAATTAAAATCAAATTAATTAAAGTATAAAAATATGAAAATAAGTGATCTTTTAATGAACCAGATAACAGATAACGTGAATTTATAATAAATTATCACATAAGTAGTGTAGTTCGCACGGCTTAAGATTTTATTAAATTACTGCCCAATAAACTAACAATAATATATTATATCGCTCATGTTTCCCTCAATATATATATTGCCTTCAGGTATCAGGGATATCGCCTATGGGAGACTTGAACAGTATATACGCTGTTTTAATTTTTAACAGCCTGTTATTCTGTTTCGTTGGCCAGCTGTTACCTCGATATCTGTTGCGCTTGCATATCAGTTGCCAGCTCTATTGAATATTTTCCAATCATTTGCGAGAGACAGACACGAGACAGACTAAGTTGCAGTCAACATATCGCTGTATAGTCTGCACATTATCTGCAGCAAGATGCAAATAGATATTCTAATCGGGCGTCTTCGGACGGAGCATTGATCTGTGTGAACTTGCCTGTCTTGGTCAAATGCAATTCAACGATTCAAGAGTTAAAGATGTGCATACATTATGCATGTATTTAATAACATTATTACATAGCTAACGTTTGTTCATCCGGTTTATTTTATTGGAAAAGGTCAGAGTAATGACTACAAATTAATCTGAAAATATATTTATATGAAATTCTGAGCGTGAGTTACTTTACTTTGAGAAATACGCATTCCGAACACAAATTCCCGTCGCTCACAAACACCGTTGGCAGTTAAGACTTTAGAGTACGGTGTTTCAATTAATTGAGTACATTTAAAAGAACTTGCTCCGTCCGTAAGCCACACGCATTATCGGAACCCACCTAGTCAAACACCTAACTCATGTCTATATTTCAGTACGCATATTAGAATCGTAGGTTATGGTTGATCTACTTCGTAAGCGTAACCCCCGCGTTTATCTTAATAATCTAAACCGTTACCAGCAAACCTCAATGCTATCTTATACGAGATATTTTACATCCAGAGGAAATGCAATCGGGGATTCCTTATCATTTTGTTGTTCAGACAGACTGTGCTATCTGCCGTTGACCTAAACAATGGCGATTGCAGACACTGACGCATTCACCCAACCGCTGCTGCCAATGTAACGACAACAATCCCCGTGACTAGCCTCGTGCTAAGGGTTAGGTGGTGGTCTAGGCAGGGTGTTAGGGTGGTTGAGACCACCAACAGCATTAGTGTAGAAGTCTCCCATCATATCCACTATTCAGAACTAACAAGCCAACACCTTCATGCGCTCACTTTTGTTGTTGGCTGGCACATATAGTACATCGCTAACAATAAAGCTACACTATGACCGTAGTGTTACTCTATGCCATGACCACGGTGCAAATAACGTGTGCAAACAAAACTTTATATTATCAAACATTGCATCTTTCTTGATAATTAAATTGAGTAATTTAGCTGCATGATATACATTAATTTGTACCCTATATTTAGAATAGTAGTAATTCCGGATAATATGTCTGGGAGGAATATAATTATGATATTTTGTCAGCTGCCGATGAATTTATTGTGGCTGCGGTTGCCAAAGTACCTATAAGCTTTGCAGTGCTCAAAGACTAAGGAAAAAATATTATTATTTTCAGCGTTAATAGAATGAAAAATTATTTCCAAAACTCGCAGTCGAAAGCGCAAAACTGGTGGATAAGGGATGTATATAAATGCATTCCATGTCTTGACGGTGCATGAAGCTAAGCCTGGTAACGTCACATGTGAATCTATAATTTTACTTGTTAAAGGTATGGGTGCAAAAATTAGTATCGGGACAGAGAGTGAAAAATTGAGGTGGGTTATTCAGTTAACCCTCAAATTCCATTTGGATGTCATCCTAAAACCCTCGTCCCTCCCGTGAACTTTACACAACACCGAACTACTAAACTTTATTTAAAAAATTATTTCATCCCGTGATACCGTGGCCGAAAAAATTCACAGGCAAAAAAATTAATCACTATGTAGATTTAAAAAAAATTGAACATTCGGCTGCATTATGAATCCAAAATTAAAGTCTAGATTCGGAAAGTAACAACATTTGATACTGAAAATTTTATTACGAGGATGCATTCAATTTTCTATCGCGACATTTATTTATCAGCTTCATTATCCCAGTGCAATTGAAAGGCAGTTTAATAGGTGAAAAGCCTGCCGTTGAATTCTGATTGCACATCCATGCTCTATTGCAGGTAACTATGTCTATTATTTATATACTTCGCTGTAAACAAGTGCAGTAATTGTTATCACTGTTCGCAACAATAGCTGGGTAATTGCCACGAGGATTTTATCAATGTCGGCTTCGAATAGATTTGGCATCAATGAGAGCAATTATATCATACATTGTGGAGATTTATCGCTGGTGTCGTGTAGTGTATATCACATGATCAGATGAGAGAAGGAATTCATTATTTACGATTACCATTTACATGTCTCTTCCGAATTCCTATGTGGGTCAGAGAAAAATTTGACATTGGACGTTCATATTTCGTGTGCGTGGGAATTACTTACCGTATTTTCTGCCAAAAATGATAGAACCAGGGCAGTTTGCATACATGCGCTATCTACTTTACATTCATCTGGTCGGAAGTCCCAATTTCCCACCTCTTGGGTTGAAGGGGGCGTTAAAGAGCAAATCCACAATTCATCCACAGCATGCATGGTGAAGTTAAGTTGTTTCTTAACCTGGGAGTTGGAAAGACTGGAAAATCGGGCCAATAGGCTGGGGTTATACAAATTTACAGATCTGTGTTCCAAGACAATATTTCCAGACAATTGCCGTGGCTCAAAAGTGACTCCGAGCTAGACAAAATCGGCCTTGAGGTGGATTATCGTAAATGTGTGATTATAAATCGACCCGGAAGACTTTGAATGTCACATGTGAAAAGTGAATAGAAAACGGAAATAATGTCTGGACTACCAGAGATATAAACTTGGGTGGGCGGTTTTGGGAATGATACAGTTTAAGTGTTAGAATAAAGTAGATGAACACTCACCATTAGCAGACGATGACTTCGTAGTGGCGGACTACTTTCAATTATATCAAAATATCCATAATTTAATTGAATGATTCAATTCCAAATCATTGATCATTTGTTATAAATAGAAATATAAAATAAATATGGTTTTTCTTCAGTTTTACTTGAGAACCATTTTTATAAAAAATTAAAAAATTAATGAAGGTAAATATTGAAATTCGTAAAATATTCTTCAGAAAAATGTCAAATAATTTTCTTATTGCAAGAATCATTAACCATCGAACTTTAAAAAACTTAATAAAATTGAAATGACTTTAATTTTCGATGTCTGCAATTTATCTCAATGGATATTTTTTTGGAATCTTGATGGCGCGTTGGTGATTGCAGAGTTGGCCGACACCGCTGCTGGATGCTGGTAGCGGCGTTCAAGTTGATCTCTGCACAAGTTGCATGGTTGAAGTTGACGAGTTGTTATGTCTGTTTCAGCGGCGAAGGTGCAGGCTGCTTGCAGAGATCGATGACGATCTTCGGCCACATTACTGGAAGCCTTCCAATTTCCCACCTCGTTTTTTATTAATTATTCAATTCCGTCCCCTTGACGCAATTTGCATGTGGCGATATAACATTGTACAGATCGTTTATTACTTTGATGCAAACTCAAGGTCTTGGCAAGAACGTCACAAACTCCCGAGCACACGTGTACGTTTTTTTGTCCATAGCTCACAGCTCAGTGATGCACAATGTTTAATCTTTTTATAATGAATGTAATAATATACCATTCGGTTTTGCAATAGAAAAATACATATTATTCACTTAATGAATCGTATTTTATTGTATTATCAGTTAAATCTCTTTAGGTTTTGATTATATGATCGGTTTATTCATGGTGGTAGCGCGAAGAGATTTGACCTTTTTGATGATTGGCTTCTTATCCGTCCAGGCGTTGAGTTATCTTCGCAACATATTGGTCCACTTCTGCTCGATGGCCTCTTGGCATTGCCTTCTCTGCTGTATCATCGCATTATCCCACAATGATTCCATCGCAATTGTGTTTTCTGGCCATAATATATGTAGCTGACAGCATTGGAAAAATGTTTCCCACTTCGTTTCAATCAAATGAGAAATAAATTCACACGAACAGAGTGAATAAAAAATATCGTATGGACTTTTTCCTGCATGACTTGGTTCAATGTCAAGGCTGGTGCAGCAAATAATGCAACTGCATTGAATGCATCGATGTAATAAATTAACAAAGTGGTAAGTGTACACAACAATATTGAGTGTCAGTGAGTGTCATATGCGTGCAGTGCAATTAGATCGCGTTATTGCCATGTATAGCATACTAGTTCGTTCTACACAGCATAACATGATGAGAAAAGCAAACGCGTTATATTAAGCCAGCTCAATTTTACAACCGAATGCACTTTGCGATTGCACAAAAAAATATGCCATCCAAATGGCAAACGTTGAGAATGTGTTGCATGTTTAATCGTTTTAAAGTTTTTAAAAAAGAAAGGTTTTTGTACATACATTAATGCCATGTCGGGACGAGCTTTAGTTTAATTGTTAGAATTCAGTTGTATCTGAGATCAGCACTTGTTAATCGCTATCCTGATACAAATCGTATTATTGACATGATTATGTGAAATTTTATGTTTGAAAACAATTTTTATGTTCATCAGGTACACCAGTCTCGAAGTTTTCTCGGCGATATCTTGGCTTGGCGGCAGACTTGCAGGTATGCTCATGGAGACATCAACTCGATTGTATGAAAGATAGAATGGGTCAATCAAATATAGGAGATAAATGCAATTAAAATGTTGGTAATGATGTGATTAAGCTGACCACTTTTATTGGCCGGTGAAACTTCAATTTAAATGGAATTTTTTTTACTAGCGGTTCTTCTTATGATGTGTAGGATTCGTCTGGATTTTTATTGCAATTATACGCAGTGAAATACTTTTTAACGTCTTAGAGAAGTAAAGTGCTTTTGTCTTCATCTGTAAGAATTTTGATTTGTCTGCAACTTATTTTTGTAGCTCCTAGTTTTTGACATCATAGTCACTCATTTTGTGCTTCTGCGGAGCCGGAGCTATCACACATACTGATACTCTTAGATGATACTCTGTAGGAAATCGAGACCGCACCTTGAATTCAATCCACCAAACATTTCCGTAGGCAGTCACTCATATAAATGCGATGCAGTTTTCACGAAGACTTAGACTTACGACCACCGCCCAAATGGCATCTCACCAGCACGAAATTGGACGTCATCACCACCCACAATCCAAGATGGTCATCAAAATCCGATGCAACAAACTGAAAGTCCGTCTCAGCCTCTCAGCTTCTCGGCATCTCGACTCGGCTTCTAAAGAGTGGTACATAGGTCCACGGAAGGTATTCATTCTTGATTGTAAATATAATATCTACTTCTTTTGTACTGTGATATTGTAGTTACGCTGTTAAAGCAGAATTGCAGTGAAACTTTGTCATTACTTTAAAACACTCTTCCTCGATGAGATATGGGTAGCATTTTCTTCGCACTAAGTTTCTTCTGAACATCTGGCGTGACTGTCGAGATGTGGTTGAGTATGGAATCAGTATACGCGAGTTATTTCACCCGGTTGTCAGGGAAATAGGTAAGTATCCTAGGCAGGGCTTTTCTTGGGTCTCATCCAACGTCATTGCTTCTTCTTGCGACATTTAGTGCCCATTGACTGTTTGCTGTAATTACGTAGAATTCACTTGGAACGCTTTGTGAATTACTGAAATTTCATTCAAAGTTTCTTGCTTTGTTTTGTGATAGAGCAATAACAGATTTTAAAGAGAAATGATTAATATCAATAGATAATAGAGATTGAATTCAAAATCGAGTCACACCATTGCAATAGCGAAAAAATCTTTGTGATATGCTTATAGAAAGATGAAAAGCTAAAGCATATTGCAACGAAATGAATTTATTTTAAATTTTAAAGTGTGCCTCTCAAGATCTTCTTCTCGGGGCTTTGGAAAATATTTTTTTCTAAGTAAAATAATCCAAAATGGTAAGACATTACTTGATAGAATTGTCTCAATACTGTGTGACATCAAAACGACTGATTTTAGGTTGCTCAATTCTTTCATTCGATGACGTATTCAGTGTTGTTTCAAACATGGTAGATTAATATTCTTCGTCCTGGATTCTTCAAATCTTCACACAATCATGATTCATGAAGCACTTTTATAAAGAAAATGCTGAGCACACGCAAATTCACTTGCTATTAATTCAAACCCACAATTTCAAGAAATCTTAACAATAGACCCGGTCAAAATATTTGAAATACTTTAAAACTGAGACGCAGCCACCATTTCACGCCGGCACAGAAACGATACGCAACTCTTGTAAGCAGACACATGTGGTACCTACCAATAATGATTTGATTCGCCGTTTCCTTAACGTCTAGCTTGCACAGTCTCAAAATGGCGAGTATAATCGGCTGGGTGTCCAACGACAGGCGAAACATTTCAACGAGCGTCTTAATCGAGTCTACGGGCACTTCGGTCGCGGCACTGTTCTCACCTGCTGCAAGGTGACCTGAAACACAACAACAACACAATCGTGTCAGCAACAATAACAACACACTTCGGTCAGCAATGTCCAAATAACAACACACTCAAGTCAGCAATGTCAATATAACAACACACTCTAATCAGCAATGTCCAAATGACAGCGACCACAGAACAGCCAAGAAGTTGCATAGGAGGGCATTTAGCAGTTGGTTGCTACGAAGATTATTTAGCCACCCTTCACAATTAATCGGTGCACTGGTCACGTGAAACACTCAGCAAAGTATTTTGAAAGTAGAATAGCACAATAATAGAGGAATTTAGTAATTCTAATGTCTTGCGAGGGTGACAGTATCTCGCGACTACACATTTTTGTATGAAAAACACCCATTGTTAAACCTATTACGCTATTACTAAGTATACAATCTTTCGTATACGCACTTTACACGCTGGGTAATATAATACGCATACATAGTGCGTATTAAGAGTGCAAATAAATTCACTGTTTGTATGTTTATGGCTTTGGTTGTAATTATTGGATAATTGTGGATTCAACTTCGGCTTTTAGGCGGACCTAGCGTTCTAGCACCCAACAAGCAGTCAACAATCATTCCTGTTTCGCATACTTACAAGCCGAGAAGTGAGGACTCATCAACATTGCTCAAGCGGCAAGCCATAAGATGCAATTAAGCCTACTCCTAAAACCTCTAGAAGCTCTAGAACCTCTAGAACAAAGCGTGAGGTGATGCAAATTAAATCAAGGTGTAGATGTAGAGGTTAAATGAAACCCATGTTCTTCTCCTTTCTCTCCTACCCAAGTTTAACCAACCACTTGCTCGCCAACCACAGGTTAGTGTAGGGCTGTTTAACGACGCACTGTCTGCTGCATTTTCACACAGGCTAAACAAAACAACCACTTAGTGCCGTCTTGGGCTCGACGCTAATATTATATTTTATAATAAAGTAGTAAAACTGTTACAATAAAATATAATTTATTGCCCGCCGTTTATTATGAGAAAAGAAACACGTAATTTTATATGTTGTGATTGTGCTTTTACGGTCAGATGGAATTTCCAATTATAATCTGCGAATAGTAAAAGGTAACTTTGCGTTATGTACATGAACATGTTGCATCGTCAATGTCGCTATTTCATACCACGTTCCTAGATTTTCTTTCGCTCGACGCTTTTCCGATCTTTTGTTGTGCATTGAGGTTGCATATTTATCACGTATAATTAAGAGTAATATCAAGTAAAATATTTTGAAATCTGATAGCGCTCCAAAGGAGTATTGTAACTGCAGTTCTTGATGGAATTTACTGCGTAAATTAAATAATCCTCGGCTAATTATTGATTGAAGTAAGCAATTAAAGCGGCTAAAAAAGAATTTGCAGTTTGTCATAAAATAACAATATAGGTATACGCACATAAGAACTGCAGGCAATGATATCGGTCAGTTATAAAAATGTAAATATTTATAAAAATAAAATAATAACGAACATGCAAGGCGATAATTATATTTTTAAGACGCGATAATATAATATTCATAGGCATATTTTGTGTTAAAAGAAGAAAAATTTTCTCCCAAGACGAGATGACACATTTAGAGGGGCATGCACGGGCATAATCAGAAATTAAAATACAAAGAAAAGCAATTAAAGCGATTAAAGCGTATCGGTAAGGTAACCGTGACATTTAAATACCCATTGTACCAAACTATTTTATACTGTCGTATAGGTAATCTCTTTATTGCAAGCAACGATGAACCAGCCAGCTGCCTCCGAAGACCGAGGTATACCCACACCTTCCATAATCCTCATTTCTTACCCAACGTGAGGTGAAAAGTACATTAAAAACAGCCACTTTGGATTTTACGAGTGTTTCGGAGAAGAAAGGGAGTAAAATGCATTCGACCACGCCATGGTGTGACTGTGAAGTTTTATAGAGGGAAGGTATTCATTCGCTTGGTGACGATTACCCCGTAACGCTGGTCCAGAATCCCATTCCTCCCCCCAATCCACTCATCTCCACCCCTTGCATCAGTCTCAAACCAGTCGCGCTAAACATTCAGGAATCACGGAGGTCGAGTGTTATTATTTTGTCATATCAGCCGACAATACAAAAACTCTATTTCATAAAATAGAATCGTATATTTTATTCAGTGCTGGCAAGTTTTAGTGTCGGTAATTTCATTCTAGAAAAGCAGTTAAAAAGTCTCGCTCGGAAAAGAAAACGTCTCACGGAGTTTTTTTTTATAGTTCAGCTTTACTGACATTGACTAATACATGTTATGCTTTTAATTATCATCGCCGTAATACGTCAGTTGAGCGCTGGGCTTGAGACGTCGAATGGCGAATCTATAGCTGATGGAATGGTGGGACCAACTATTTCAAACACGTCCTCTCTAAAGGATATTAGAATATAGAGGCCTCAAGTGGAATATATTTCAAACTCAAAAGTTATAGATACTCTTAAGACACGAATTAGCGCATATTGCAATTAGGAGATGCAGCTTTGCGTACCAGGAGTAACCGGTTCGGTATATTTTATTGCGCCCAATTGTGCAGAAAGCTGGGCCTAAAACGAAGAATATTTGTGACCAGAACCCGGATTTGCCCGGAAAGCGAGGGGTGCAGGGTTCGAATCACGGTTTGGTCGCACAATTCCCCTGTTTTTTTCTAATCGCTTCCTGGTGCAAAATTTCGTCGGAAAATACTAAAACCCGCTCGCAGCATGCTGTCCGGCATACAGCAACTTTAATGTGTGTGTTTATTTTCAATTTTCGTGTCACACTCACCATTTTAGTGCTACGAAATGTATTTCAAAATGTTTTTTTGGTTAGTTACATTTACGTCCAATAAATGAAGTCATATGAAATAAATATATGAACAATACAGGGAAAAGAGCGTAAACTAATGCAAAATCTGAAGAAAATCTGCTCTCAAGTTTCTGTTTGGAATGTAGATGCAGCTGTGTAGACACGTACCATCGATACAGTCTCATAATATGACGTCGAAGATTTATAAAAGTATGAAGTGAACCGAAGAAAAAAAGTTTCAAAACTCACAATTCGTGCTTCTGCTCAGATCCATGACACATTTTACAGCACAATTACATTACATCGGTGGCCATAAAAAAATCAAAGAAATACCTACAGGTTGATTGTAATAAGTAGCAATTACAAAGCTATTTTGCCATCGCCGGTTCTCTGTCGGAGGAGTTAGCTCCCGGAAAAGCGAATCGTGTCCCCCTCACACCCGGCGTGGGCGAGCGCGATAAAGCGAGATAGAGCGAGCGAGAGAGAAGCTGACGTCACGTGCTCGCATCGCCGAGGCCCTGACCTAGCGCATCTAGCCAATGTTGAGGCAGGCTAGCCGTGTTGGAGTAAGGTGTGAACAGGCGACGCTCTCAACCGACGCCGACGCCGACGCCGACGCCTAGCAAGACGTCGCACGATGGGCTCAAGAAGCGTTCAGCATGGACTGTGTCAATAAGCGTCGGATAAATAATGCAGCTGTTTCAAGAAGTATGCATGCACACACTCGCACACACTCGCACACATATGTATAGACACTTGGGTGCATGTAAAGATGATATGTTAATGTGACGCGAGGTTTGTATTTTATTTTGCTGGCTGTTGTGATAAGTTTTCGCAGTGCGGGGGCGCTGAGACTGGTTTAATTGTACCGGCCCGTATTTGCTTTTCTCTTTTGGATTTGCAATGTGATGCTGACATCGCCGTTCGCAATGAATAAAATATTTTTTCTTGCTTTTTATTGTAAGGCGTTTCAATGTTGTCCGGCAGAGGAAATAGGCAGAGCCTGGCGGTAAGCGTCTAACAAATTTGGAGGTGTTAAAACTTCCAAGACACGGTATGATCGAATAGGTGGCAGAGGTTCAAATAAAGTTCGTACTTCGGGAGGGTGCCAACTGGGCGAAATACAAACTTGAATAGTACAAAATAATTACGTTTAAATCAACCTCTCCTAAGTTCTACGATGAGGAAGTGGCCCCCGCTATTGGTACATACATGTGGATCTGTGTGCTGGGATTCACCACCATAGAAATAGTTCGCATTTTGATTATCTCTCAAGGATGCTAGAAAACTGGGTACGCGGAAATAAATACTAAGTACAAACCAAGACGGAATACATTTACAGAGCTTTAAGTGTACTCCCTTTAGTATACATGTTGTGATTAACATTATAAAGCAATTCTTCATATTCTTGCGTGTGACCTTTGTGATATGTAATACTCATTATTAATATTAGTTATATAAGGTAGTATAGTGATTCTGATAGTGTTATAAAATGAGAATCTGGCTTAAGTGCACGTGTTTGCTAGCGGTCGAAACACGTTGCTCCAAACAAGCTGGCTGTTTGATCGGTAACCTATCAGACGTCGTATAGTATGTTACGCCGTGACAACTACCCGTCAATCCCACACGTCCATGTTTTTTTCGTATTTTTTTTTAGATTTCATAACCAACAGTATACAGCGAGAATGGACAACCAGTTTTCGAAATGCCAAGAACTGCAAGTATGGCTGCAAGGTGAGAAATGTTCCAATATAATTATGCTTGGCATGCTGGACTCATTAGCTGGATCCCTCTCATCACCTATTCCACCTCCGCTACACCTATACAACCTAACTAATTAAATAGCCATTGCGATAGTGAGCAGATCATGGGTACACTTTTTATTAATCTAGTACTTTTATGGAGAGCAATTAATTTCATTACGTCAAACTGGTGTCGATGTATATAAATGGTTAAATGATCGCTGATACTTGATATACCAGTCCGTGTCCATAAGCCGAGCCATTTTGTGCTCGAGTTTAAAATATAATTTATTGCAATAATTTCAATTACAGGGAGGGTTGCAAAATTTTAGCAAACGGTTCTGGTCGTGTTCGTGGTTTTATGTACCCATCAATTTTGAAATGAGAAAATAGTATTACCTACTGGCATTACTAAGGCTGGGTCTCTATTGATGCTTTAAATCAATGCGGCTTTAAATTGGTGCTCGCACAATCTTAGCTAGGCGTTGTCATAATAAAAACAAAGTTAAAATCACACATCGTGTCTCTGGTCTCCTGGATGAGACTTATAGAATTGGTAAAATGTTTCGAAATGCTAGTAATTGGGTGTTTAGGTGACAGTACACGACTCACGAAGGACGATTCAGGCTGCAAGTTTCAACCGTTTAGGATGTCGGCTGTATTTTTGCATTGCGCTGTGCAAAACTCAGGCGTTGGTATATTGATTGATGAGCGGAGCGAGCGGGGAGGATGAAGCAATTCTTCAATTTCACTAAATGCTGAAAATTTCTGAAACCACTGAAACTTAGTAAACTTGTTGCTTTTTTCGGGTTTTTTCATGTCTGCGCTCTGCAGGCCAAACAACTTGATGAAATGTTCAGTATACTTTCGAAATCTATCAACTTAGACCCTGTATTATTTTCAGTGCATACACCCGCTCACAACTTTTCTAAGAAAAAAAAACAGTTGGTACGAAAATTCCAGTGTTTTCAAATTTAGTTTCTCGCTCTGAGGCAAAACTATTTTTTATAATTTGACTAAACTTTTCAGCTATGCTGCATGTTTTAATAAATAAATACTGTGCGTGGACTTAAATTTTTTATGCGAAGAACCTACTTCTCTGGTAAATGACACTTTTAAGTAGATTTTTTTTGCGTTATTCCAGTTTTAAGCGAATTATTTAGTAATATTTTTGACTCAAAATTCTGGAAGGATTTTTCGATCAAGATCATTTAAGCTACGCTCATCCACCATGTGATTAAAATGACACTTTTGTGTAAACCAAAACACATTCATTTTGCCCGTCATGTTGCAGTATACAGCAATACCATGTTGACTGCTATATTACCAGCCATATTGGCATCGATTAACAAAAGACGTTGGCTTTGACACTTTGACCGAAGCTTCGACAGCCACACAAACACCTCGACGTTTATCATTGTTGAGGAACTTACATTATCGACCAGTGAAGGAAAGGTGCCAACCGTTGAAAGAACGGATGTGTTTTTTATTTTGTAACTTTCTCATCATCACACACATCACACATGTGTGTCTAATTAAAGGAGTAGTATTAAATTTAATGTGTGCGGAGTTAGCATTTAATACATTTTGAAAATCAACGATTGATCATCATTCGTAAACGTCATTTTTTTTTAAAGTTTGAAATGTGAATGTTAAAATACATATTAACTGGCAATATAATGCAAATTTAATTTCGAGATAATAGTTTGAATCGTACACATTTTTTTTTTCTTTTAAATCACATATTGTGTATTATCAGCGAAATGTGCAGAGTAATTTGCATTGAAACGATCTCCGATCGGTAAAATCAGCTGAAAGTATAAATAAATACGTCTTGTACAGGTTGTCGTCGTTGTCAAGTTAATGATAAATATAATGATAATGATAATATATAATAATAATAATATAATGATGAACATTTTACCCGATAAATATAATGTATTGTTTCACATTATTAAATAACTATGTTTGACAACAATTATCGACCTGCACATAATGACACAGTAGCCGTTCAAATATAATTGTCTGTTTGAATTGATAATAATATATAAATGTAGAAATTAAAGAAATAATTACATGTTATTGTCTGAACCACAAAAAAAATAGCTTGTGCTAGACTACTGAAGACTGCATATCTGCACAAATTTGTGGAGGGGAGTGAAGAGGTCAAGTTAATGGACGTTAAGCAACACTCTCAGCAGCTTCTGCTACCCCTTCAGCGAGACATCTTTTAACTACCCTCTTGTAGTCCAAGAGTGCAGAAAAGCCGGGGGAAGTTTTTAATCTGTTAAGATTGCATAACCCTTCACATACACACTCAGAATCGGTTCTTGCAAACGAACAATAATTTTAACGAGCAGTTAATAAAGCAGTGGAAAGATCAATTCATATAGAGCATAACTGCAGATGGCTGACTGTGGGGTTGTCACGTATTGGCCATTTGCCGCAGGAATAATTTTCTAAGCATTTCTAAGCATTTCTTCTTAGTTTCTCTGTGTACAAAGTGTCGCTCTCGCGGCGTCGGCAGTCATTTGAGAATGGAAATCACAGGACATTTTTGCGCTAGCATTCGTGACCAGATTAGTACACAAACTTGGCAGAAATGCAAAGTTGAGTTTATTCTGCACTGAAATGCAAAGTTTTTGTAATTTGCTTTCGCAAATAGTACACAAAATGCAGATTTTATTAATTGAAATTATCGGGCAATAATTTGCAAAATGTTTTCGTTGTTTCTTATGCTAAGAGTAACAAGTAAGTCGCCTCCACATTCAAGCATCAGTTGTCAGGATTTATTGACGTTTAAGTTACCTAACACGCCATCCAGTAACAAGAAACAAAATAGCTGTTTCAGTCAGTTGTGCAAATTGAAAAGAGCACTTCCTGATTACCAGAATATAAAACCTGCGGCATACACCCTCATCGATTCTGTAAGTTGTTTTCATGGTAAAACACAATCTTTCAACACACTACAGAATGTAGCACACAATACGCCATTGTAGATCGTCCATTTGCCAAGTCATATATACGGCAGTCCATTCTTTGGTTTTCCCTTCACAGTTCCCCAGGGGCTATAAGTAAAGTTCTAAAATAATAAACTCAGAGCTAGTGAGTGTTGGTGTTGTGCCTTGTTAGACCTGGTTGCACTAAATTACTAGACAACAAGCCATGGCTTGACGATGGCTGCGCTGCATCGAATCATTCAGCCCAGCTCTAGTGCATAACATCACAAAATGAGGGCTGCTAGTGCCAGTGGACTGCAGAATGCAGAGCATAAAACATTGATAACTTTTACGAGTGCAATTAGTAGCATTATATTATGCGATGCATATGCATCCGGTGAGTCCTTGCAGAAGTGACCGAACTCGAGGGCTAGAGTGGTTATAGGTGCGCTCAATTTGCCCGTCTCTTTACTCTTGATGGCGGGTCCGCGGGTCCTTTTATGACTTTGACTTGTTGGTACCATGTTAGTACCATAGTGTAAATAGTGAATGCAGTGCCAGGCTGCTTGGTTTGGCTTATGCTTGGCAGGAAGAAAATGATGGCAGGGGCTGGATTGGCAGCTTCATTTCCAATAGTGCAGATCTATTTGTGGGAAACGCTGGGAATTACTACGACTGGTGATAACGACAAGTCGATTTTGATTTGGTGCAGTTCTATACAGCGTGTAGGTACTGTGATTTTGTACTGCTTTGTCAGTTTTCGTATCGCCCGTACAGTGTGTCTTCGAATACTGATTAAAGACTTGAGACATAAAAATGTTTAGATTTCATTTGCAGTTATAAAATAATTGTTTTACATTTATTTGAACAAATGCTTAAATTCGCATTTTCATAGAGACTGTTTATTTGGCTAGTCTGTTGTTCATAGTTTTATCTCGCTGGGGTCATCGTAATGTGTGTATTTAAATAAAGCCTAGCAGGTGGAAATACAGGCACAAGCGATGGCAGTAAACATGTGAACACCCAAACTGCATGGAACTTGGCATTTGATCACCCTGCCAATTTTCATTCGGCGAATTGCAGTTGCATGAGAGATTTCTAGGCAAAATAAAGTAAGAGATAGGCAAATAGGGCCCGTTCGGGGCTCAAGCATAGGCTCAAGCATAGTTCGAAGGAATATTATACCCTCCAAATAAATCTCAAATCTCAAATCTAAAGCTTTCATCTGCATAGCTGCTCAGGAACGATAGTTAAATTTGTTGTAACTTCGGCTTTTAATAATAATAATATCTTTCCTTTATTCCAAATTTTCATGGGTCAAGGGGTGGAAAATCCACCTAAATCTAGGGCCTCAGGTGATACAACCGGGTGGCCACTCCGGTCGCTTAATAAATTAATAATAAATTAATAAAAAATAATTAGCTTCTAAGGTAAAGTTTGTTTTGCAAGCATCACGGTTCATCAGTATAATCAATCAATTCTACTTATAACCATTTAAAACTATTGCACGTGCACCTGAAACTAGGATCACAAAGTCTATCGATTCAAATTGGTAAATCATTTTCATCACAAGCCGTGATCAATGTTAAATCACGTAGGTAAAGAAAAGAAAATTCTATAGCCGTGCCACTGAATTGTAAATTGTAAATTGTAATTTTTATGCAGGCAATAGTATGTCTGCGCATTAGGCATTGCCATCGTATCCTGTCTGGCGCGTACTGTGTTTACTGCGTTTACTGTGTATAGAGATCGCTGATTAATTTTTTATCACTTTTAAACTGCAAAGTGGACGCTACTGAATAAGACGCAGCGAGGTGTTGTGGGAACAATACGTCCAATTAGTATCTGTCCATTGTTACCTGTTCGCTAATTTAGAATTCTCAACCGAAGACCATGCACGAGAAATTCTATAGTTGCGGGATGTAAAAAAATAGTGGAAGACTTGTATCGTATCGGGGGAGCAAGACAATCACTTTTTGCTATATGAGAGGCTAAAATCTGTCGCACGGTATTTTAAATCTGAATATGTCACCAAAATTTACAGAAAGCATTTTATTCTACTTGAATTCTGGCGTTCAATTCTGACTAAACCATTTTTTAATATTAAATTATACTTTCGAATTTCAATATCAAACCGACAAACGAACACCAAAATAGCTTTTATGACCGCTAAGATTTATCTGGTAGAAGGCCTCCCCACCCTACTCTTATGGGGGAGGAAAATCAAGTGGAGATTGAAAAGATTTCTCACCATTCACCTTGGCATTTCATTGCGATAGCTGCGACATGTTCTAAAGTTAGCATGTAGCTGGTTAAAAAGCTGGAGTTGGGCGCTATCAGACCCAACTAAAGACTAACCGCATGGTCACCGGACATTAACTTGACGTCGTCGATAATGTAGCAGTTAATTGCAACAATCTCGATACGTCTAGCCAAGATAATGTGTCTCTCCTTCTGGTTTGGGTCCAGCTATCATAGAAGGTGCCTATCTACAACAGCCAGTGCAGTTACACAGACATTTTTGCATTGCCGTTCGCGACGATTTTATACGATTTCATTTCGGTTAACAACCGCGGTTAATGAGCGAGAATTTGCTAAAAGATTTGTCTTTATTAACGAAATATTGAAATTATTAATCAATTCAATGAGATAAAATATTTAAAATGTTCATTTCCAAGATATTAATGATGAAAACTGAGACGATTTACGAGTAAAAAATTTCAATCATTATTTTACATCACACAGGTATTTTTTTGTTTATTGAAAACTAAAAATGAAAGAGGCTGAAAATCATTGCATGCATTGCAAGCAATGCACGCAATGCACATGCCGTTTTGATGATGTTTGCATCCAGTGATTCACCGAACATAAGCATTCATAGTATTATAGCCCTTGGAAGCACAGCCTGCAATTGGCAACTGAGTTTTTTTATCAACATATTTTGCAAGAACTTTCATTTCGCAAGGGCAAAGGTGAAATAATGTTTCTTAATGCAAGATTTCTGGAGTCCTTTGCATCGCTTTCCAAAATTTTATCTGGCACCTGCCGAAAATTCGATGTCTGTTTCTCTTGGTTTTCCACCATACTTAACCAGCTATCATTATGAAAGCAACGCAGTTGCAGACAAGTGATTCAGTGGAAAATTAATTACCTACCCCCAGTACGAAATGTTATCACTAGGGCAAATGGAGGGTGCTCTTTTGCAGTAGGAGAAACAGCTATATAGTGTATACAGCGTTGAGAGAGACTCTACCACTGTTCGTTTTGGGTCCGTGCAATTTTTTGCTACTTCAAGAACCTTAATAATTGGCAGATTCTACTGGGGGATGGAATTTATTTGACGAATTTTATTGTACTAGTATATATGATTTCATAAAGTTATAATGTGAACAAATTCTATTGGATATTGATGGACAGTGCTCACTCCCCTTCTCGATAGGTGGCATTCTCATCAAACCGGAGTGACACATTCGATAGTGTCGATGATATCCACAAAAAAATGAACACTGCGGTTGTTGCACATGCAACTAGAGACACGTGTCGACGTCGACGACGGACTCTATCAAATTCATGCGTCAAGGACACCGCGCGATTGCCAAGTGCAAGTTCTTGCATAACGGAAAATTGCGGTTGCATTTTAAATTGCCAGAGCAACATAATAAATAAGGCAAATACATATCGTGTTTATAATTCTAAGACTATGGGTTTGTTAATGATTATTACCTATATTTGCGCTCACAGTTTTTTTGTAATAATTTATTTCAATGTATATTTGATGAAAAAAAATCCAATCTTGTCATTAAGTGACTGAATTAACTAATTGAAATGTATGATATTAATTAATGCCGGATGACTTTTTAATTGGTTTGCAGGCATAGATATTGTTTTTCGCGTCAGGTAGTTTTTCTGTGCAGCTTATCATCTAATCACCGGTGTATATCCATGTCACTGTATATAGTAAATAAAATATAAATGCTTATCATAGAACTCTAGACACTATATAGCAGCCAATAAATGATTAAAACCATTTTCTTATTTTCTTATTTTCTTATTATGTATTTTACTATCAGTCAGCCTACATTTGCTTTACTCGTTCCGATTAGGTACGATGAGGAAGAAGTTAGAAATGAATTTAGTTAGCGTCAAAAATAATAATATCGAAGAGAACTAATTTATCAATATTCATCAAACGATCAGGGATAGAAATGGAATGAACTTTTCTATTTTTTTGCCCTAGACGGATGATACTGTGATAGTTATGTTAAACGTCAGGATAAATAACTAAACACTTGATTTTAAATTGCCAGTATTTCATAAATAAAATTGTGATAAGTAACTCAAGTTGACGGCATTTTCAAAGAAACTTTATAGCAGAAATATTGTCCAATTCAATTATAGTGCTGGCACTTTGATAGACGAAGATCTCATCTCATCAAAACCGTAAATCGCGAACGGGGTGTCCACAACAACAACATATTTCTGCAGAGATCACCGATCTCATAGTATAAGTAGTCGAATCAATCTACAGCCTCTTCGCAATGAGCCAGATACATGAAAAGTGTGTGTACAAGTTTTATCAACGTTTCCACCGCCGCAATCGTGTCCCGTGCATGCGTGCATGATATCATCTGCTATCACATTGAAATCGCATCGCATGGAATCGCATGAAGTCGCATGAAGTCGCATGAAATCGCACCATCAGCGTTGTTTTACGTTCTGCAGTTCTAGCGTGGTTCTAGACACGCTTACCACTAATATCGTTCAGCGTGGTTCAGCTATATGCTCACATGGCAAGCGGCACACAGGCCGTGTACGTGATCAATTCATTCAATATTGCTCACATTACACGATTGCTTGTCTGCCTGCCACTGAAGTATAGACGAGAACTTGTAATTATTGTACATTGTTATTTGTCTAATTGCGTATTTTGTTAAATGGATCGCTGAGTGCAAATATTGTAGTGTTGTATAACTTTAGCTTGACTCCATTGTTTTTTCGTTACGGATGAAAAAACTAGCTACATATGGTTGCATTTGGCGAGAAGACATTGTGTAGCAAAGTGCAGATTAGATATAGAATGAGAATTTTGACATGAAAAGACGAAACCACGCCAGAGACAAAATTAAACAGCTGATTTTCTTTCCGTGCTATTTCTAAAGCAAAGGAACAATAGACGGGTAATCAGGAATAATAGTTTGCGATCTAATGCCTCTAAGCCAACCCCTTGAAAAGTAAATCATGTAAATGGTTGATGATATTTGCTCTGCTTCTAAAATTTGTCAATGTTCCGACTTATTTCTGTTTTTTCGCTGTCTCAAATCTCTCCGAGCGATTAAAAAACCTGTAACAATGCAATCCGATTCCGATCTCAAAATTTGGCCGTGCCAGAAATGCATTTGCAGCATGGGTTGCACTTTGCAACAACTCTTGCCCTCTCCCCTCTTGTAATGCAACTGCTCGGACTCGAGATCTGCATGCATCGATAGCGCTTCGAAAAGCATCGGCGACGGCGTAGCACGCAATTGCTGCACATTTCTGTTGCGAATTACGCTGCCACTCGTGCAGTCGACGTCTATATTTAGCATCTTGCACGCCGACGCCATCGGATGGGGCAAGTTTTAGCAATCTGCCAATTAATTCGCAACATTGTACTAAAATACAAGCGGGCGTCCAGGATTCCTAGCCCTTGCAATGTGGTGACACTGTACGTAATGTAAGCAATTCCACGAGCAAGACTAAACTAACACGCCACTTAATTGACAATTAAACTACTTCGAACAGGACACTTCTCGATTTCAAAATTACTCGATTATAAACTTCGTTGCGGATAATCCTGTTAAGATGAGGATTTAGCAAACATTGCCGTTACATGTGTTTTTAAGTGGGCTATTAGTGAAGTATAATTTACTGAAATTTACCTGTCTCTTGATTCAATTCTATACCACGGTAATGAGACCTAAATTAAAAACAAAGACACAAATTTACACACCTTTCTTTAGGTATAAAATCAATAAAAACTATTTTGCACTGTGTATTCTGTGTAATATTATTATTGTTTCTCTTGATAATTACGCGAGTTACGATATAAAGTTCATAAGATCGTCTTATTTATTAGACCGTGGCTCTGGGAGGAGATTGTTCGCTATTGGACGATATTTAGTCTCGTCGCTAACCCAAGTGATTTAATTTGTGTTCCGAATGTGATTACTAATATGGGAGGTATAACTGTAAGTGATTCGTGACGTAATTATCGTGTGGCATTGAGATATCTTTGCATTTTGTAGTTCATTTATTTGACGCGTGTAAAACCAGAACAAGCGATGCCAATAATGAATATTTCATGTTGCAATTTGTTAGCATAATATAATGCATGTGCAACTGACTTCACACTTTAAAAATTGCACTTGGCAATTGAAAAATATATCGAATGGCATTGAAATTAATGACTTGCATCTAATGAACAAGAATGGAAACACATTTGGTTGTACATCGTTTAGCCTACACACCCAACGGGCAAAATTTTGCATTTTTGTGGTCTAGTCTCAGTCGTTTTGAAGAAAGGGGAGGAGGTCGCATTGAATACCACATATACGTTTTCTTAAAAACCTTTTTGATCACATTTTTTCAATTTTACCGCTATAAATATAGAACCAACTCAGAACAAATTTCAAGGGTCCTAATATTAAATTGAATGCGAGGATTATGTTGTAGGGGAGGGGGGGGGGGGGGGGGCTAAATCTTGTGCCCAACACCCTCAGCATGTAAATTTTGCAGCGTCTTATGATGACTCACCTGGATTGCGTGGATTGCGTGGATTGCGTGGATTGCATGTGACTCAGAAGGTATGTAGTACCAATTAAGCACTGACTGCAAACTTGAACTTAATTCGCAAATCAATGCTCAACAGGGGATGACCATACGAGGGGCACTTAGTTGCACTATATGTATACATAGTGGTGTATTATGCATAACATATCATAAATGTTTGTATGTATAACAAAGTAACTTTTCCGTATCGTGTATCAGAGACGGACCATGCCTTGAACGCATGCATGTTTCCCTCTGTGTGCCAGCTTTGTGCATCCTTGCAGACTGCAGTTTAGCATGGTGCAGACCAGCCCGACACTAAGGTGCAGGTTGCACATAAACAACCTTGACAAGGTATACGCAGGTTGCTTTGCCAGGAGGCCTGCAGCAAGCCGATGTTGCAACACGTGTATAATTTGTCATTATTGCCTGCAACATTGTAAGTCTAGTTTCTTGATGAATGTGCACGGATAGCGAATGACAGGTATGGTAAGAGGTTGCTCTAAGAGCATGCGGGTAAGAATAAGAGGAGGTACATAAGGTATAAGGTGGCATTATCATCAACCGGTTATACATTCTATCGGGTTCCGACTGGCGGCGAGATTCAGTCAGATCTTGTGTGAAATATAACCGCATGGCACTTGATTCTCGGCGATTCAATGTATCATATTTAGCTTCGATCCCAATCACTGTTATGCTAAGTTAGTTTAGCGAGCGCCAGGGCATAGATCGAGATGCTTTTCGACAGCTTCGAACCTCAGAACACAGAAAGCAATGCAAATTGATAATGTATTCAAGATCGGAAGTCGATATTTATTACACCTTATATTAAATTTCAGCAATTTTGAGGTCACGTTCCGTTTATGATAAGTCTGGCTGCCGTTGGTCACCGTTTAATAACTGTACAGAGAAAAAGAGATCATTACAATCGACTTCGTATGAAGTAGTAATAAAGAACAAGAACAAACAATCCAACTCCTCTGAACAAGACATCACTTGGCGACCAGCGTTGAAATCAATTGCAGTTCGAATCTTCGATGGTATCGCAGCTGCATCTAGCTGGATGGGTTTTCTCGGCGACGGCAGCCAGCCGCCAGAAGCAGTGCTGAGCTGAGACGCCTGTGCTGAGACGTGGAGACGGTGTACATGATCGCGGCGGCGCTGGCTCGCTACAGGCGCAATTGGCAGGCATCGTACATTGTAGCCAAGCTACGAGGTAATTACATTGTATTTATAAATAATGCCAGCCGCACGGCACGCAACATTTAGACTCGATCCCTAGAGAGCGAGAGAGTGAGAAGGGCATCGCAGTCGGTGGCTTGTGACCGAGTGAGCTGGCGTGCGGATCGGAATCATGAGCAACACGATGCACTGGACGATGCAACATTTACATCACGCGGAATTCAATCGCATGCCGCTATGCCACCTGCTTCACGTGTATCATATTTATTCCATGTGCATTTCGGTGCAATCACTTAGGCAAGGCGGGGGGGTAATAGACCGGACCGAGGTAAGTGGTTGTAAATTAGAGTATTTTTCTTGTAATATTTCTGCTGCAGGTGAGAACGTGATTAGCTATTGGCTGAGTTATTTTTTCTGGTTGCGTTTCAAAAGTGCCGACTGGTCGACACATTTTGAGACTGGTCAATTAGATATCAGATTAGGCCATGATTAAGACCTTTAATTATCAACCGCATACAGACAAAGCTTACCATACATCGGATGAAGAATGGCGCGGATGAAAAAAACCGGTATGACTATTTTATTGAATTGGTCGTGTGCAGAACTCATCTATAGGAACACTATAATTTAGTACATTTTTGCTCTTGGTGTATGTTCGGACTTATAAATCTAATGAGTGCAACCCGATACTCTGCAGCGATCCATTAAATGCAAGGGGACATTTTAATAAGAATCAATCAAGAGGAAAGAGTGAAAAAAGAGAATGTAAGATCGCCGCCGCTTATTCATGTGCATCTTGCTCCATCTTCCCGCGTCTAGACTTTTATGATGTATGCAGATATCTCCATGATGACCAGAGAACTCTGCTCCGACAAAATGACTGTAGAGTAAGCTATGCTTTGCATCTTTCAGCCCTTCTCAAAACATTGGTGTGATGCCGATTTACAAGCTTCACCCATTCCTAAAATACAGCACAAATGCATCGGAAATTCACGGAAAGAAATTCGTTAGCCAACTCTGGCCGTATATATTTTTAGTATCGCTTGTAAAATGAAGTAATCGAGTTATCTGTTATCACTGAAGTTTGTTCCTCTGCTCGAGGTTTATTTATCTGTCACGTGGCTAGCTTTTCCGGGTCGGAAAATGATTGAATGTCTGTCGTAAGTGCGCCAGCGGAGGCTTTAGCTTTCGAACTTGTTCCAATCTGAAATACATACTTTCCCGAAGTACTAATTTTCTTAATGGGAAAACTTGCAACCCTTTCCAAATGAATCGGTTTAATGTTGCACGGAGCTTGTTCGGAATGCGAGTTTATCTAGCAGATCCAGGGTTGCTAAGGTAGTAAGTACCAAGTATATTACTACATTGAGCGATAATGGTAGAAAATAAGACGTGCACGTTGAATATTCTTGAAAGACATGCCATTGACGTGCATTGTTAAATCAGTGTAATTATGGAATGTGTAAATGTTTATTTTTTATTATTTATGACCTTTTATTTATTGATTACAATATTTTATTGATATTTATTAATTGTAATTATCGATACGACAAACGTCGTAGGCCACAAGGTGTTTATATCTTGAGCTAAATAAAGTATATTAAAATAACTGTGATGATATTAAAACATTAACACGTAAACCATACAATATATAATATAAATAAAGAAACTACTAATATAATAAATATATTCCTGGCACTGTTTACGTTATTTCCAGAATGTCCGATATATTACATCAATTATCACATGCCAGGCCAAGCATTTGTCTGCAAACATAAATATTTACCGTATTATAGAAGTTTTATTAGTTTTATTGATTGATTAATTAACAAGTCGTAATGCTCTTATCGCCGGATCAAGAGTTAGAAAGCGATTTTAAAAACGCCTGCCAGTCGATGCATTTGATTTTTCATTACCACTCTTGAATCTTGAATGTTCAAGAGAGCCTTGATGTGTAAGTTGAAGTATTCACAGCAATATTTCAGCGATTCAATTTCAAACACTCGCTTATAAAATGAGCCAGCTTCGATAATTACACCAATGGTTACTCTGCCTAATGTTCCTACGTAAGACTACCTGCCAAAGTGTCCAGTCGTCACCAATTAACCGTAAACATGCGTGTACTATAACCTTGTTTCGATTAGATTTCTGTGTGGACATTTCAAATGAGACAGGAAGTGATTTTGGGAAATTATTTCAGTGATTTTATGATTGTTTCTTATAAATATCTGTGGTGAAATAATGCGCCCGTTATGGCAAATGGTTTAAATACTTTAGGTCCCTTCTCTGGATTGCAACTAGTGAGATGCCATTATCCTAATCTAGAAAAACGCTGCATTGGAGATGGCATATTTTTTCGCTGAGTAATTGTCTTTCATATAAAGCCACTGCGGTAATCTAATTTTGTGTGTAGGCTTGGGATAAGGGCAAGCTATCAGGAGCGATTGGAGGAGGCATATTTTTTCGCTAAATTGTCATTTAAAATCTCCTGTAGTCATCTAATTGCGTATAAATGCTTGGATAAAGGACACTCTATCTGGAGTCAAAAGGGCAAACGATGGCAATTTTGGTTTCTTAGTTGTTTATTGGTATGACGAGTTTTCTTTGAAATGCATTTCATGTGTTATGATGACTACAATCTTTCACGAGGAATCTCTGTCGTCTTTAGATCACAAGACACTCATTTGATTCAAGTTGCTGACACTGGACAACTAAATCTATCATCATGGAAAAAATAGCCTCTGAGCTCTAGGTAGTTTTAGTAAGCAATATGCGCACTGCCCAGATCTTTCTGTAATCAAAGTTATAGGTCAAGAGTGCAAGAACGCCAACACAAAACGTTCAGCCAACGGGGCTGCTGAAGTCAGAGATTCGCACAAATCTCGCCGAGAATAATGTGGCAAGACGCACTTGAGCAAGCGAACAGCAGCGAACGTCTATGGGGTGTGTGGGGTCTACAATGACAGGGACATAGTCAATTCACGTCATATTAGCGGCTGGCCAACCGCTTCTTTTTTATCGCGTTGAATTTATGTTCATTTTTTAATTGTGAGTGAATTTTTATAAGTAATCGAACAAATATATTGAAGCACGAAGAAAACGATCAAAATGAAAACTGTTCGTACAAATTGCTTAAAAATCGCACATCTTCATTTTAGGTTCTAAAAATAGTGAGCTTCGTCCAAATTCGTTGCGCCAGAATTGATTTATTACAAAAACAGGCCTGACAAGCCATGCAAGTTTCATTTTTAAAAGAATCGAATTATCTATCATTGGTATACATAAAACATGTGAACCGTTTTCTGTCTCCAAACCACAATGGGTGTATAAATCTGGAAAAAATCGCCAAATTCTTTGAACTACTTTGACCTCTTGAGTTGACTTATATTATGTTGAAAAACTAGAAATTTTCGAAAAAAAAAAATTACAATAAATCTTTTTGACCTATCTGCTTAAAAATATGACAGGTGTGTAACAGAATTCGAATGTTATCAGATATTCAAATCGGTTTCGGTTTGAGGGCATAGAGACAAACACACGGAAAAAATAGGAGACTAATTGCAGCAGCGAGTGTAATTGGAGTTTCGCTTCACTCGCTTCGCTTGTTACGTTCATAAGGAGCATGGTCTCTGAAACGCCGTGATCGAAAAACATAAAAAAAAACCACTGTTAAATTCCTTAAGGTGGGTCATTTTTGCGTATTGAAGTCCCCGTGGACGAGGTCTCAAATACTTCAAATATCAACACGGTTATAAAGAGATTTCTATGGCTTTCGTCTGGCATTGAAGACAGGATGAAAACGATCATTTTGAGGACAAAACAATGTCAATCTTTATAGAGTTCTCAAGAACGCAACGTGTAAAAGCTTTTTCCAGACAGTTGCCTGTTTGCGACTTAATGTTATAATAAAGCGGGATAAATAATTAGCATAACCAGAAAGCTTGCGCGTATTCCTTTACAAGTAGATTTATTGCTTACATGAATCATCTGGATTTCATTATAAGGGGCGCCGATCAACTGCAGAAGCCCGCACCTTATCCTAAGGATGACAGGAGACGTGTGATTCTGTTCAACCTGATCCTCTGATCCTGATCTGGATCTGACTCCTGACACGGTACAGGATGACGATGTCTGCGTTCTTATCAACACCCATTAGAATTATTTTATGAATTACTTGAGAAAAGTAATTAATTTTAGGAAATTGATGATAGATGGGGATAAGAGAAGCGAGAAGAAAAGTCATCAAGCTGAAGAAATCTAGTGTGCTAAGCGTTTGTGCCCGCACTAGACACTTAGCAAGCTGCTGGCTTCATTTTCAAACAATTCGGATAAAATTTGAAATTTTTCATTGAAGACCTACGCTGCAGTCGTTCTGAAATAAAACTTTTTTCAACAATCCATATTTACGCAATTATTTCGGTTTTAAAAGCTATCTATAGGAGGATGCAAGAGGTATGTTGAAAATGGCATTGATGCAATTGGAATTTGATTGGAATTCTCTCTAGGCCTTCGTGTTGTGGATAAGTGTAAATCTTTGCGCTCTTCCTATATGCATACCACCCTTGGCTACACAGAATGGAAACAAAACTCAAATCATCGGTCATTGAATATGAATTCGCAAAGTTGCCAAGATCTTTTATGGCCGAGTGTAGAAAATTAAAGAAAATTGTGTAGGTGAGGGAGACGCTAACGCCAACAGCTTGGTACGAAATACGAACTACGAAGCAGCGAGTGCGCCACGATTGCTGAGCATTGAGCTAGAGAAACTATTGCTGAGCATTTAGAGAAAATGTGGAGGCACATGAACGGCTCCTTGCCCAAGATCGGCAGAGGAAGGTTGATGATGCTCGGGCTAAAGAGACAACTGGACATAACAATTAGCGCCCCGAAAAGCACATTGATAACAAATCAGCCCTAGATCATGAAACAAAAAAGCGTCAAAGCAAAAGTGTGTTGTTCTTGCTGCAGAGGAGCCAAAATGTTGGTGGACCCGACCCGACCACTCGATTTGGAACACCTAACTTAGCCTCTCATCACTTTCGAACTCTTTTTCAATCTACGCTCATATAGAAAACTTCATAATTGTGTTATGGTTTATTTTCAGTTTTTAAAAATCGTTTCAATTTAATATAATTTCAAGGCACTTCGTCATTCCAAATGTTTCTTTTTCAATCAAAATGCCAACAGCAACCTTTAGTAGGTACTTGAACTAGAAGCGTAAAGTTTCAATTCGGTTTCATAACATACTCTTTCACAAAATAACCTAACGCCATCATCCTTCGACGCCACGTCCAAGCATTTTCTTAACGCAGTTGTTAAGATTTATTGTTCGTTTGATGACGAAATTAAAATGCATTAAAAATATTAATCAAACGATTGAAGCGGTGTCTGACTACTACAAGTGATCCAACGAAGAAGAGTCTTCGCTTTTACCATATGGTCATTTGCTTCATGCATTGATAGTAATTGATGACACATGACATGGAGTAGTGAGGTTTCTGTTGGGTTTTATTCTTAAAACTTGTGTTATGTGCTGTGGGTTTGCAATAATTTTGCTAACACAGTGAAAAAAATGTAGTATATATTTATCTTAATAGTATCACTGCAAAATTCACATCACTCAACTTTGCACTTCGTATAATAATGTCACTGGAATTAAATTGTTATTATTACAGTTAAACTATTTGTATTTGCACAACGCCAAGCACAAAATGTAATCAAAAGTTAGTCTTGACCGATAGATAATCAACATGTGCAACAGGAAAACTGCATGCATTTTATCGGAAGCTGCCACACTATCACTGTCGCTATATAAAGTACATTGAAATCGTAACGTTTCAGCCAATCTCTAAACTGCATTGATAAGAAGATATCACACCGCTCTGTATAAAGTGAGTGGAAACTGGCGACATTCATCGCTTACACCATTGTGTCAAAGTATAAATCACCAGTGAGTAAAGTTTTTAACCTGCATAGTGCATACATAGAACAAATGGCAACATCGCAGTCGCTAATCTCGATGCCATAGATAACATGTGTATCATTCTGAGTCCTTGCTACTTTGTGTTTATTTTCTAAGCTGCAATAACATGAATTGTTAATAAGTTGCATGCAGATGCAAGTCAGAGGCACGAACGGCTGCATCACGTTTACTAGCAGGCCAAACGTAGAGGTATATCGCTGGATGAAAACAGCTTACGATTCTGTTTGTGGCATTTCCCTTCAGTTATACATTTCATGGATATCAAACTTCCAAAGTTTCCATTTAATTACTAATAAGTAGGATTTAAATTATAGAACAATAATTCGGAATAATTGACTCTATCGCATTTCTATAATAGAAAACATAATATAGAAAAGCTACCTCTGGGGTACCTAACGTGTCACTTGTCAGCTATGATAGCAAGCGCGATGCCATGTTCCTATCAGAACTCAACTAATGTGCGTTCTGGAAGCTGAATACAAGCATCTTGTATTTTCAGGAGCTGATTGTACTTATTTGCACACATACCTATACTTAGGAAAGGTCAATCTTCTTTTCCCTTTTTTGTAAAACAAGCTTGGATGCACACTTAGACTATTATGTAGGTAACCAGTACCAACAATATTGGGTTTACGATGCTCATGCCGACTCAAAATGATTTTAATAAGTTATAATCATGCAAATAAGCATACGCGTTCTCTAACATTAATTAGTGAACCGTGTATATGATATATGGAATAAAACAAGTTGTGTATGATTTATATTACAAGTAAATTAGCAATTCCTGATGCTCCGAGTGCAGTTTCAGACCTGCAGTTGCACATCTATTTCCTTTGGCCTCCACTTCCAGAAGAGCAGCACACGATTTGACACGTGACTGGAATGGATAAACTCGTCGAACCTTCACATATCACATGTAGAAATAGCGCTGCTACACAGAATTGCTGTTAATTTTCCCTCGGAAAAGTCAGGTGTTAACTGCCATCGGAAGTGAATGATATACAGCTCAATTAGCAAAAACCTCATCTTGTTTACCAATTTTATTTTATTGTGACATTGTTGCGTCCAAAGTCAGCTGATCTCCACCTGAAATACAACTGCGCTAAAAAGTATTACTTGTATTCCTGAAATTTAGAGCGTTCTTTTGTACGCCTTGTATACTTTCATATGTTGCTCCCCTATAACCAGCCCCGCTACTCGCACGAAATTGTAAAACACTATTAAAACACGAAGAATCCTTGCTAAATAACCATCTGAATTTACAACCCTCTCCAACAAACAAACAACTTTGTGATACAAATTTCCACTCGTTTAATTAGAAAAGTATACGGATTTGAAACTATAAAAACAACACCCCTATGTTAATTGATCGTAAAGGTGTGGACTGGTAGCGAGTTGAATACAATGCACACATGTCCAGGGAGTACATTGTAAAGGCAAATGTTTGCAATTAGCACAAACAGTGCGACTGTTCAGATGGAGGCTGCCAATGTAAACGGACTTGAGGGAACGATGGATGGATGTGCTGCTTGCTGCTGCTGTACCGATCTACCGGCTCGATCTCGTGTCGATCTCGTGTCGTGTCGGTAAACTTTACAACACAAGCACTCGTGCGATCTCATCAAATACCGAACTCTATCCCCCGCAAATGGCCACTGGCTCCGGCGTCGAGTTCCACCGATAGATTGTTGGTAAACATGCAGCGGACATCTGAATTGTCAAGTAATTTGCTTTCCTATCAGATATTGGCGTTCAATTTTCGCGAATACTATTATCTTCATATAATACTGTATTCATAGTGTATATCGTGTGCAGCTATAGACAAAGAGACAACCTGTTGTGTCGCCGAGCTCTTGAACATCGCTGATAACAAGGTGGAACAAGTTGTTTAATTATATACTGCTTCAATCGAGGGCTGTTGTTGATTACGGCGAGAACTACGAAGAACAGGAAATGCACGCGCGTGTGCCTGCAGGGAGTGTGCTGTACGGGAATATTTTTCTGTGTCCCGATCGCCGAATATCGGGTGCGGTGGGGACTTCGGCTGGTTTGTCGTTTCATCATTTACAGACAAAATCGCGTGTATCTAGAGTGGATTTTTAATCCATTTTAATATTGTGTATAATACCATTTTATATATTATATTCGTTTTGCTGAAGACAAAAAGGAAAATATATAAGTACCAAACTGTACAAAAATTTAAAAGGAAATCTAAGGTAATAATTTTATTTCATTGTGGTTTGGACAAGTTCCCAAAAATAACACAAAAAATATATAACAAAATAGTTTAAAGACTATAAAGGTATATTAAGAAATTTGACAGAGGTATTTTTGTTGTTAGTCCAGGCAAGACTCTATACATTTGGGTATCATGCCCCCGTTTATATTTGTACACGCATTTATGTTATGGGTGAAAATAAAGATTAAAAAAAATACTTATACTGGCAAATTTCATGAAAATTTCGCAAGAAGTCCGAACTTATGAAATATTTTTAGGGCCGGACCGAAGCCACCCGATCGAATCCGTCGCGATGTTAAAAAACCCACACACTTCAACGCTGACGCGGTTAAAAGCTCAGCGAGACACAAATACGATCTCCGTGATCGCAACGACGAGTTTCATTCCAAACTTTGCCGCGACGTCGGCGATCGTAAACCAAAAGAGAAATGCAATTTGTTACGAAGATTTCACTAAGACGTTGCACGCTGCGAGAACACAATACGAAGCCAAGGATTGATTTTCACATAAAATATCGCGAAGACCGACGACGACGGGGTGGTGTATGTACTTTACAGGGTTGGTCAGTGCGGGTGAGGGTGCGGGGGCGGAAAGCCTGGTTTCCTGGGAGCACACACTGTTTAAAGCTATTAAAGTTATACCCCAAAGGTAGGGGTTGCGGCATCGGTGGTGGCACGGGGGGGGGGGGGGTGTCCGGGGCCAAGTGCCGCCCGAGTCATCAAGATCTTGCAACTTTACATTTTGCTTTATGACACTAAACTAGGTTTACGTGCCTTCGTAAAACTGCAGTGATGTGTTTTTCCTACCAAAACTGTCATATCCTATTCCTTCCATAGCAGATTCCCAGATAAAATACTTAAAAAGTCTCATATCAATTCTCCAATTTTATATGGTTATCTTATATTGTCAAGATGGCTATCAGATGTTATCATCTTGAAAATATATTATTATAGTTTTAAAGTTGGCCAAAAATGTGTTCCTAGACCAAAAGACTGTAACTAAGAAAAAGATAAGATGCATTAGTTGATTGACTGACTGGCTTGAATGCTTTGATTTTTCTTAGATATTGACTTCATATGGAAAAAATATTAAAACAAAGATGCGCAAACTGCACTGAACGTCTTCAACCTTGTACCGGTAAATTGATCACAGGTGCATGCAACACTTTGGTCTTTGACATATTCTTTCGATGACAGGTCGTCAGCGTCATTAGCTTACAAATTGTCAGTATCTAAAAGTGTACGGCCAAGTTGCAGAGCCTTTAGGCATGTCCTATAAATGTGCAGTTACTACCAGTACCTACGTAGAGTACTGAGTCGAAACCCTATTCGAAAAATAATTGCATTTTAAATGTTTGTCGGTCTCTCGCTCTTTGGGCTATCTGTCTTCCTCTCTTCTTTCAGGCGAAGACCGACGGCATTTTATGCAGCAGATAAACACCATAATTTCAATAATTTAAGAAGATGCTGTCGTATTTTAACTAAAAACGCGGCGAGTTCGCTAGTCTAACTTTTGATTTAAAACCTGACAGCTGCATCTAAGGTGGTCATAAGTCATGCATAAAGGGACAGAAAAACCTGTGCAAAGCAATTTGCACAATTGATGCATATAAGTACTAATAATTATGTAACAAGTACCATGCACTCAGGCAGCGTAATAAATGGCCGGCACTGTGTACAATGTTTCGCGTCTAAGGGATTTTGTATGGTAGCATGGAAGCATGCTAATCGAGAAAACTCATTTCTTCCAGCGAATAAAACAGCAAGCGCTGTTATTATAAATATATATATAGTAGAATTATTACGTGCGAACAGCCACCTAGCTTATAGAAGGGGTTAATTATCTTCGAGTTCCTTTGCAGTGCGCTTGGAACGCTGATGAAAGCAAGTCAGGAACAACGCATCGGATCGCTGCGACTGAAAAACCGCGATAACGCTTATCACGCTCTGCACGTGTTGTCGCTGCAGCAAAAGCAACAATGTAGCATGGCTTGAGCGACCTGTTGGGGCCGGGACGTGGGTCGCACTCGCCGGTTTATGCATTTTGAGGTGTGCAACAATCAAGGTAATAATGTGATCCGATTTATTGAGATCATGTCGACAGTCGGTCGTAACTATAGCAGCCGCAATCAATTTGAGGTTGAATTTACGTACCGGTCGTTCCCATTCATTATAATATACCTACTATTGATTGAAACGTGTTCAAATAATAACAGTCTCATGACAAATAACGACTTGAAATGCAAATTTTATCTATTTTTGCCACTGTGTATCATATCCTGTAAAGACAACAAGACATGACGCACTCCGATAAAATGTATATTTAATCCTTGTTGAGCGTAACATCGGACGGACCACGGAAGTATTGCCACTGAAGTATTATAGACGAAGACCTCGTCTCAGAGAGGTCCATGGTCCATGAGATTTTCACACCTCTGCAAAGCCGCCCGTCTAATGCAAAGAATCACCGCATCCCATCATTTCATCCCACCACCGCCGAAGCCGAAGTGGAAGCTGATCGACCCATCGATCTTCGAGCATAACACAACCATGCACCCATCCTCCTCCAGCCCCCGAGACTCGACTCACCGGCGGCCGCAGCCTGCGACGGCGTCGTCGGGTGCACGTTCTGATGCCAGCTCGGCGGCGTCGGGAACACCGCCGTCGAGCCTGGCCGACCGGAAGACGACATCGACGAGTCGCACGAATTGTCCATCGAGGTGACGGCCACCTCTTCGACGACGCCCGCCCCCGACGTCGCCCGCTGCTCGTCCTGCGCCTGGTTCCTCCGCAGCGCCGTCTGCGCCGCCATCACCCTCTGCCGCTCGGCGGTCAGACAACACTTTTCGCATGGACACTTCCGGTAGCGACAAAACCGCTTGTGGCCCTTGAGCGCGATCTTGAGCCCGTGGTTGCGACACCGCGCACAATTCGGCGCCGTGCGCGGCGTGCGACGCGATGCGCTGCTCGTGCTCGACGCACTGCCCACCATCACTAAACTCTTCTCGCTCTCGATAGTCGCCAGCATTCACGAGCAACCGTCGCTACTTCCGCCGCACAAATCACCGCCGCCGCCGCCACCGCCGCCGCCACCGCCGCCGCCGCTGCAGCAAACACGCGCCACGCACGTGGTCCTTTTTCTCCGCCGCTTGCGTGAAATTCAAATAATTCGGCACGAAGTTTTCAGCGGCGCCAGGCTGGCCACGAGGACGCGCATGCGTTCGAGTGCGATGTGTCGAGTAGCGCGCGCTGCGAGCGTTGAGAGTGTTGCGTGTGTGGCGAGCGTCGAGCGGCACTGGTAGATAAGTGACGGACGTCTGCTTGTCGATGCACCGGCCGAGTGCAGCGGGCGAATGCAGCGCCGTGGCGGGAGTGCAACGCGACGTCGTCGGCGACAGAGTGAACGGTCGCTGCCCGCCTGCTCAGCCCCCGTCTCGGCATGCAGCGCCCGGGGGGGCGGGAGGTAGGGGGTAGGGGGCGGCGGCGGCGGCGGCGGCGGGACCGCGGGGCGGCTGGATGTGTGTGTGATGGTTTTTACGACTTTTGGCTGGTGGTTGTTGGTCGGTGCTCGGTGCTTGGTGCTCGGTGTGCAGTCACACTGCACTGCTATTAGATGTGTGCGTTGAGCGAGATGGGAGTCCGTTTTGCTGTTTGCAGGCGTCGTCGTCGTCGCCACTGTCGTCAAGGCATCGCTGTCGTCAAGGCACAGCGTCGTAAACTGGAAGAGTATGCAAAGCCAGCAGCAATTGATTGAATCTTCTTGCTAGCGACCGTGTGAGAGGAGGAAGGCCATCGACTGTCTCGAACTGATATCAATATATATATATGTGCACAATTCCAGACTGATAACATAATCAATGTATGTCCACAATTTAGCAAAATGTAACAAAAATGCATAATAGCTCAATGCTATAGTTGTTGCCTCTATTTGTGTCAAATCCTTATTGATCTTTGATCTCGTTCCAATAGCTCGTATGTGCGATATCTTTTAACGATTATTGCGGGCAAATAGCGCCGTATCAGTCTGAGACTCAGACCCGAGATCGAGGGGCAACGTTATCGGGGACAGGGAGCTTTGGGCAGCTCTTTTTATGGTTGGTCAGTTCTTTTCTATTGGATTTGGAGCCCCAGAGCTGAAAAATCTTGCTGTGTAGCAAATTAAACCGATAAATTAAATTTTGGGGGAGGCCGGACTTTAAATCCAAAGAAAAATCTAACCGGTGTTTTTTGGCGCAAATCGATAGAATTTCGAAAAAAAATCCCGTGCGCAGATTTATTATTCCCAATTCTTATTGCCATTTTTTACGACCGCCTGACCCCCCCCCCCCCTCCCATCTCACACACACTCACCACCCATCGGTCGCGATGTCTGCGATCGTCTCAATATCATTCAACTAAACCTTAAATCCGTACTCCGGCGGTGGGGGTGGGGGTGGGGAAGGGAGCGGGAAGCGCAGGCTGGAGAACTGGCATTTTCCACACAAGATAGCAGGTATCGCTAAGTTTCCATCACCTATCAGTTACTTTGATTGTGCATTTTTTCATATTTTTCCGCAAAGAGCGTTTCTGTGCAATGCAACACAAATGCAACACAAATGCAACACAAATGTAACGAGGCACGGGCTACATTATGTACTGCACACAACAAACGCCCGATTTACGATTTCATCCATTCTGAGTGAAAAGTGTAGCTTTGCCTAAACACAGAAACACACTTTAGTCGGCGTGGGACCCAGTTGTTTCTATACACGTGTAATATGGCACAGAAAAGAAATTGTCAAAACCACCCCCAAAGCGCGATCGCGTGCTTTTCTCCCGGCACTCTCCCGTAATTTCGACTTGAAACCAAATGGTCTCGTGATCGGGCAATCTTGACACGCCTGCTGCATGTAACGCATTCAATGTAACGCGAGCAATTTGTCTGCACTATGCAGACCCGGGCACGCCTCGTGCGATACGCCGCAATCGCCGTCGAGATCGCCACCTCGGACAAAACGCGTGCATGGCACAAGGAGCACAAGGAGAAAATATGCCATCGACGCTATCGCACCATATCGTCTGCATAGTCTGCAAGTCTGCAAGTCTGCAAGTCTGCAAGTCTTCACGTTGTTCAAAGGAGCGATAGGCCCTTCCCTTTCCGTCTCCTCTTATCAATTTCCTTATAATATCGCTCCGGCAATAAACCCATCGCTGAAGATAATTTCTTGCATGTAGCAAGTTGTTTGGGGGTTTGTGACTCTCGTAATTTTTGTCTCTCGTCGGCGTCAATGGGGCTGGCGTCTCGGAACCGCAGCTCGGGATATCACAGCGTTGTTTTACGACAAACGTCTCTTTTATTGTCTAGACGTCTTGCATGTCAGTGTCCCGTACTTGCCCGGCCCTCCCCCTCCCTACCACCCTTCGGCGTCGTCGGCGTCGTCGGCGTCGTGCACAAAGAGTCGCCTTCTTGCGACAAAAGAGCAGTGTAATGAGACGTGAATCGTATAAAACGATCCGAGTCGCAAGTCGTAAGTCGTATAAGACCTATTAATTCCACCCGACGATTTTAAATTTATTTTCTTATCCTTGACCGATTCTGGGATACGTCGGCATTTGCATTGTCGTTAATGCTGATTTGAGTATGCGTTGTAGATGGTTGAATTCAAAGATATTACTGCTTGGGTCGAAAACTTGAAGTTGAAGTAGTAAATGGTTCGTGGACGTCGGCGTCTAAATAAAATATGAAATAATCTGTCTGTGTTTTATTAGATGCAATCGTAATCCTGATACATTTTATATAAGTTAAGGATGGATAGGTACATGCATTTTGCAAAGTTAATGTATATTTAGTTAAATATGAATTAAATTAAATGGAACTTAAAAATATTTTTGGACAAGATCAGTGTTCCTGAGGTTATGCAACCAAACTAACATAAGTGTTGGGGTGGTAGCGTTGGAATTTAGCATGTGGGCGATGCCAACGGGTGGTGACTAGCATAGCCGGCGGCGATTTAAAAAATAGTACTGTTGATTCGACGTAAGAGTGCGTAAGAATGCGCTGCATGGCGCGAGAGTAGCAGCGGTGACTAGCATAGCCGGCGGCGATTTAAAAAATAGTACTGTTGATTCGACGTAAGAGTGCGTAAGAATGCGCTGCATGGCGCGAGAGTAGCAGCGTTTTGCCTGACGTCAAGTTTGACGTCACAACAGACTCACAGACATAACGGTAAAGTAGCCAAGCGTTCGTTTTCAATCTTGGTTGTATCAACAGAATCTGAAGAAAGAAAAGTGTAATGGGTGGTGGCACAGGCCGAGTGCAAATGATTTGCAGGTATCGAGGCTGTCCCAGCACGCGTGTGAAAAACCCGACACTGTCATTCTTTTATTTTCCTAAAGACCAAGTGCAGAGGGATGCCTGGTTGACTCGTTCTGGTAACGAGATGTTATGCGGATTAAGTTCAGAAGAGTTGAAGTCGAGGGCTTTTCGTTTGTGTGGGCTTCATTTTAAGGACAGCGAATTTAAAAACGATTCAAAAAAAGGCCTGAACTGGAATGCGCTCCCCACGGAGTATGATCCCGTTGCCCAAACTGTCGAAGGCCTTCCAGAAGTTAGGGGCGATGGAAGCAGCGACAGGGACGATGAATTTAACTACGAAGATTACTCTACAGCAGGTGAGTAGGTGCCCGCTGGGTTCCTAACATCATTACTAGTACTACCTACCTACCCACCTGTCGCCGGTAGCTAATTGGACTGGAATTTCAATTCAGAATCATCGCAAGAGGAAAATCCTGGGCCGTCGCAGGTGCTACCACCACTAAAAACGTACAATCCCAGCAAAAGGCACATGCACAGTGGAGGTGAGCTACTTAGTTATATTATGTCATAGTAGAAAATGAATGATACACCTGTTGCCAGCTCTGTGCTAACCTGCACAGTTTGATTTACATTAGTTAGAAAATTGCACTTTAGTTCAAAACAGATCTAGCACCATAACTTGGTTACACATTTATAGATTGATTCCGACAGATTTCTGCATTGTAGGTTGTTATTTTTCCAGTTGCCGTGCCTGAGCCAGCTATGATTGATGCTGTTGGACCATCATCATCAGTGTCTCCTCAGCAGGTTACCCCAGTTGGTAAGTTTCAAATTAATCTAAGCATACAATACTTTAGTACCCAATAGGTACCTTGTTAAATATTAAAACTTGTGGGTATTTTTCCAGTTGCTGTGCCTGAGCCAGCTCTGATTGATGATGGCATGGATGCTGCTGCTGGACCATCATCATCAGTGTCTCCTCAGCAGGTTACCCCAATTGGTAAGTTTAAAATTAATCTAGGCACACAATCCTTGGCTAGTCATGTAATTATAAATTCAAACTTATTAAACACCAATGCCGATAATTACCTATCCATATTGTCATTTTTCATTTTCAATTGTTAGTCATTCGGAAAAGAAGAGGCTCTATTCTGAAAGAGATGGGGTACAGCAAAGGAGAGCGCACACCTAGAAGGAAGTCGCTACTGATGGTATACAAGAAAGCGGTGAAGAGGGTACAGCAGTTGCTAGTACAGACTTCGCAACAAAAAGATAAGTTGAAAGCTGTAGAGAAGCTAAAATCTGCGCCAGCGCTGGAGATGCTAATATCCGACGGCGAGACATTCTCCCCAGCGATGTCATCTTTCATCTTGGGGGAGCTTCGGAATCGCAACCGGCCGATAAATGCTCGCAGGTGTGTAGCAACAAGCGGTAATGAAAAGATTTGGCATTTGATAATCATCTATTATTGGCCTTGTTTTAACAATTCATTTTGGCTTAATAAAGGTGGACATTGCAAGACAAAATCTGGGCCCTTTCCATAATGAAGCGAAGCCCTCGCTGCTATGAATATATGCGCAAAATAATTACGCTGCCGAGCCCAAAAATACTGCGCGACCTCTTAAACAATTTATCGTTTAGGCCAGGCCTTAACCAGAAGATTCTCGCTCATCTTGCTGCACGGACCAGTAAGATGAGTGAGAGGGACAAGTGCTGTGTTGTCCTCTTCGACGAAATGTCACTGCGCTCAGGAATTTATTACAACGAGAGCGAGGACAACGTATCAGGTACAAAGACTCTCCATCAAGTTGTCTGATTCTGTTTCAAGTGGTAAATTTCATGCAAAAAAATATTTAATATGGCTACAATTTCTTTTCAGGGTTTGAAGACTATGGTCACCTTGGAACGACACGAGTTGTCGCCAATCATGCATTGGTGATAATGGTTCGAGGACTGGCAAAACGATGGAAGCAGCCGATTGCATATTATTTCACTTGCGACACAGTTCCCAGTGATATTTTGGCAAAGTTATTGCGGCATGCCATCAGTGCTTTGCTAGGTGCGGGACTGAATGTTGTTGCAACTGTGTGCGATCAGGGCCCCACCAACCGTGGAGCAATCCGGGAGCTATCGGATGCAATGCCTGACGGCTCAAGCGAAGCATTCTTCTACGTTGATGGAAAAAAGATTTTTATAATTTATGATCCACCTCATCTTTTGAAATGTATGAGAAACATTCTCATGAAGAATAATGTAACTTGGTGGGACAAGAACCAAGCATGTTTTAAAACTGCTAAGTGGGACCACCTTGAAAAGTTTTATGAGCTTGACCAGCTTACTGCTAGAATGGCTCTCAAGTTGACAGCTAACCACCTGAAACCAGAGGGGTCTTTCAAGATGCGCGTCAGCCTGGCAGCTCAGGTCCTGAGCCACACCGTTGCTGCAGGAATGCTTACCATGGCCACTTGGGGGGATGGTCAAGTGTTTCCGAAAGAGGCCATGCACACTGCCGAGTTTGTCGAACTCATGGACAAGTTCTTCGACAGCGTCAACGGGTCCACTCTGCACCCTGACCGGGGAAAAGAGATGCGTTGTGTTCTGTCAGAGAGATCGCCGCACCTGCATTTCTGGGAGGAGATGCGAGCCAAAGTCCTTGCGTGGCGATTCACAAACTCAGTCACTGGACGGGTGAGTGTCCTAACAGATACAATACCTAGTCAAGTACCACAGTTTGCCATTTACTTGCCTGTGCTTGTCTATGTAGATATTATAAATATCCATTAAAAGTTTTTTTTTGTTGCAGAAGCTAACCCCGCCAACAGTTTCAGGTATTCTCATAACAATGATTTCCATTGTGAAGTTGTGGGAATACCTGAAGACTGAAAAAGGTTTTCGGTACCTTAACTTGCGGCAACTTGATCAGGATGCGATCGAAAACCTGTTTGGGACCATTCGTCAACATGGCGTGTGCAATGTTAATCCAACAACGATTCAGTTTGCTGCTGCGCTCAAGACTGTAACAATCACCAACCTGAGCAGTTATAGGTCCAGAGGCACAAACTGCGAATCAGACAACGACCGGTTGCTCAGCGACCTTAGGGCTCTCCTACAGGAAAAGGATTCGTCTGTTGCACCGATGAGGGTAATTTTTATGTCTACTTAACAACAATTTGGAATTCATTGCGAGTAACATTTTCATGGGCAGTTTTTTTAAGAGGTGTACTGTTTTCTTGTAGGTTTTGAGAACATCGGACAGGGCCGACACCAATCCTCGACTGCAAGGGGTACCGGCCGTCTCGCGAGAGGAAGACTTGTTGACGGGCTTACGGAGGCTGCCTACGGCATACATTTGCGGCTACATTGCCAAACGGCTATGTTTGACCATGCCGTGCATCGACTGCAAGGCGTTGATTCTGACGAACGAGCTAACCGAAGACCACCTATTCATTTCCTTGAAGGAATATGACCTTCAGAAGGATCACCTGACCTATCCAACAAGGAACATGGTGGACTTCATTGAGGCCCTGTTGGACTCCTTCAGTGCCCACATCTCCGACGTTATTTTCCTTCCTGGAGTGAAGGAGAAGTTGATGGTCAGCTTCGTCAACGAAGTAGATTGTCAATGGCTGAAGTGCCCCATTCACGGTGATGCTCTGCTTGCACCGCTTCTGCAATTGTTCTGCAGGGTGATGCTACACAACCAATGCAAGAGAAGGAACCGCATGATTTCCGGCACGGCGGTCAAGGCAGTCAAGGCCTCAAGGATGAAGATCGTCAAGCACACCTGAACAGTGACGACGTCAAGAGCAATAGTCAGTTTACAAACCATCTTTTTAATATACTTTTGGTGATATTTATGTTGTATGTACATATCTTCATGCAAACACCTGCTAACTACCATCATTAAACATTTTTATATGTCAAAAAATAATACTGAGATTCATATTATTGGATTGCTGCAATTATGTTGTAACACTGAATTTGCCACTTTAATGTCATTGCTGTTTTAGTGACTTATGCAATCTGAGGATAAATATTAATGCTTGTAACAATCGAATGATGTTAAAACATGCATTAATATTTCCTCTCAAATTACAAAGGTCACTAAAACAGAAATGATATTTAGCTGGCAGATTCGAATGAAAACCGCGACTGAATAGGCGAGTAAGGGGGAGGGCGTGCGCGGTGCGGGGGGGTTTTAGTTCTGTTGATTCGATAAGAGATGGCGCTGCCGTCGCTTAATTTTTAGGTTTACCCCTACAACACTAGGTCTCCCCTCTTCCTGACTAGTGCTCTTTGGGCGATGCGTTTGCATAGGATGTCAACAAAGTCTGTGAACTTGTTCAAGAGAGGAAGTTTGTAAACGAAATCACCCGTTTCAGGTATTGAGATTTCATGTAATAATTTAAAAAACAGCACGTTTTCAAAGACACATTTAACTTTATTCTCAATGAGCACCTATTTTTGTGTTCATAAATAAGCGTAAAAGGATTAAGTGGTGATGCATGTAGCTTTCGAGGTTATGTAGGGGTTGTAACAAGTGTTTCCGTCGGGTTATACATGTTTTGTAATGGTTTTGTGTTTTTTTTTTGCAGTGTAGTATATATAAACAGAAAAAATGAATCCAGAAACCCAGGAGAAAATTCTTCGCTACGAGACTTTCATAAACGATCATCTAAAAGAAGATTTGAAGAAAGTGTTCTTTAAGCGAGAAAAGTTTAATGCCGAAATTAGCGAATACGTACAACTAAAGAATTCCATAGAAGCCATTGCTGATCTGGATGATACATTCAAAACAAAAATGGACTTAGGGTGTAGTTTCTTCATGCAAGCAAATGTTTCGGACACGTCAATGGTTTTTGTTAACGTGGGCTTAGGATGTTTTGTCGAGTTCACCCGTGCTGAGGCTCTGCGATTTATTGATCACAGAATTAAGGCACTCACGTTGCAGACTGATCAGTTAAAGAAAGATACTGCCAAAATAAATGCAACTATCAAATTGATGCTTGGTGGGTTGGCCGAATTGCAAAACATTGAGAATGTTGAAAAGACTACCCGGAGAGATTTATAAAGTTACCTACCTACATGCTTATGGTTATGTGAATGAAAATACCTTCTAGTTCCTTGCAGGAATTATATATATTATATTACTATAACAATTTTGTAATAAACTACGTGAGAAACAGATACTCTTGATTTTGAGCACCTAGTTTTATTGAAATGCTGACATACCATACTGGAGTCAACAGTAAATGGGACTTTTGGAAACTTCTGATTTTTTTCAATTGTTAGGTTGCTGGATCAAGCAACTCAAGCAACGACCACTGCAAACGGCTTTCAGTGGCGATTCTCATTGCCATCATCCATCTTTCATTTACGTTGAGATGTAAGTAAACCAAAATCCAGGATTCAGAAGAATACCTAGCACAAAGTTGATTAGGTACCTTATGTTTTTTTACATCAAGCTCACAACAGTATTTTGGATAGGTGATTCACTCTCAAAGAGTTTACGGAAACAAGCTACAAGTTTTTAATTGCAGTGACTAATTGCTTAGGTAGGTACTATAATTTGCAGGTATTACTTATAAGTACCTCAATAAAAACAAACCAGACTCATTTCGCAATATTTACTACCACGTCAAACATGTCATAACAGCATTTAGTACATTGTTGCCAATCAGAGCAGGAATACCATTCTTCTCCAATCAAATTGTAATCAGGAAGGAATTAGTACATTCAAATCAACTCAAGGTTAAATATCGCATCAATTAAAGCACGTCAGATGCGTCCTATAAATGAGCATCGCCAGCCCCGACGCACCGCACTTTGACTTTGCCACGATGACGTCGAAAGATTGGTACAGAAGCCTGCCCGACGAGGGTTTCCACGGTAAATTCCTTCGCGATGTGGCCGAGGTGGTGCACCGGGCGGTGTTTTCGAGCTCGCTACGCAGCAACCCTGTGGTTCGGTGGCAGGAGCCAGCGCGCTTGAGACAGATCTTGGCGCACGAGCTCACAGAAGAGCCCACTTCTCACCAAGATTTGTTGCAAGCAATCAAAGACACCATCGTCTACAGCGTCAACACCGGACATCCGTACTTCATCAACCAGCTGTTCTCTGGGTTTGTTGCTCAACTTTCTGAAATTCTATTGCTTTTTATTTTAGCAATTGTCATTTCACTAGGTTTCAAGTTAATGGCATGGGTAGTTGATTGTAAATTTGAATAATTGGTTTCGAAAACATTATGCAATTGCATCTCGGAGAATTATTTTTATAAAATATCCTTATAAGAAAAATAATAATTTACAAGACGTGCGAATTCAATCCAATGGATATTCAACGCTAAGTAACAACAAAACATCTTATGTCTTTTCCTAATCTTAATAATAAGCTATAGTTTACAGGAAAACTATTTAACCGGGTTATTGAATGCATGGCCCCCAAACTCAAACTTTTCCCGGCGTTTCACAAAGCTATGCCGCATGAAAGTTTTTCTGAAAAGTCATTTGATGTCTTGAAAAAATTTTGTAGTTAGAAGTAAGTACGTAGATAGAGGTATACAATATACATCTAAATCTTATCCTTTATCACCTCTGAGATTTTTGTCGGTACTCTCGTGGATAACAACCAGAGATTTGCAAACTGTTTTATATTTGCTTCGTAGTGAAGCGTAATAATTTATTTTCTACCTCTAGATATGACTAAAAAAAGTGTATTTTTTTTTGTAAAAACCTAATTTTAAACTCAGCATTTAGCTAATTAACAAATGAATTAAATGCTAAACAGTGAAGAAACCGCGTAACAGAAATACCGAAGCACACGACTATCAGAAATGTCTTGTCCTGTATTTGTGCAGCGTGGATCCATACGGGCTGGCCGGCCAATGGGTTGCCGATGCCCTCAACGCAAGCGTTTACACCTACGAGGTAGCGCCAGTGTTTGTTATCATCGAAGACACCGTGCTCAAACACATGCGCCACCTAGTGGGGTTTCCCGACGGCGACGGCATCTTCTGTCCGGGAGGCTCCATGTCCAACGGTTTGTTTAATGCTTAAACCACTGTTGATTTACTTGGGTTTTTATTTAAATCCTTGCATTTGTTTTTCTAAGCAGAATGCATACAGAGATGATTGTTCAAAGATGATAGGTACTCATGTTTAGAAAGAAACACGGTAAATGAAGTCAAATTTGACATTATTCTCTTGTAATTTGCACACATTTTGAACTGAGCAGTACACGGTTCCTTTTGGAAAAAACTTAAGTTTCGTAATCAAATTTAAATATAAGGATAACCACTCCAATATATGTTATATTCCGACAAATACAAATGGTGCGGATGCACAGAAAAGCTTTTATTAAAATAAAATATAAGTATGGCTTACGAGCAGTAGGTAAGTTTTGGTGGTTGTAAATTACAAAAATAAAGTCGAACCAACAATTCTAGAGCGCTGGGTGGCAGATCTTACACCGAGGAAAGCTGAGAATGATGGAACGCAGACAGATAGACTAGAAGTGATGACAAAAATGTCACCAATAGTCTTTTTCCTTGTTGAGAAAGTGAAAAGCTGTCACCTAAACATTTATCACCTCTCCAAGTCTTTCACGTCGGACCATTTATCTTCTCGATTAGTTGTGCCGCACGGCTTTCCAATACAAAATAATGTACCTAGTTGTAGAAAAGAATATAATACAAAATCCTCCTAGTTTGAGCTGCTTTCTCTACGTAGGCATCGCAATGCACCTAGCCCGGTACCAGCATTGCCCCGACATCAAGAAGCGAGGCTTGTCCAGTAGCCCGAGACTAGTCGTGTTCTCGTCAGAAGACGCTCACTACTCGGTGCACAAAATGGCTGCTCTCCTCGGCATCGGAGAAGACAATGTATGTCTGGTCAACACCGACGATAACGGAAGAATGGACCCGACTTGCTTGGAGATGAAAATCAACACGGTCGTCAGCGATGGTGCTGTACCATTCATGGTTTTCGCAACGGCTGGTATGTTTTACCGGCATGAGAAGGTTCAATTAGCAAAGCAACATCAATGTTTTGTGTGTGAACGACTAAATACACAAGATGACATTGCATCGGCAGGCGCAGGATATTGGTTGTAGTAACAGACGGAATTTATTATCTTTTGGCATTTCTTACGTAAGTATTCCCTTTCAATCATTGACATAATATGGCAGAGAATCATCTGGATACTCTTTCCTATATGCAAAGCAGAAAACCTAACACGGGTTACTGATGGAGGACATTTCCATAAAGAGCTGCGGTGCCATTTTTCCCTCATTTGTAGGCACAAGCCGCACTTTAGCACTTTGCAAAAGAATCTGCTAGAACCTCTCCTTCCAGCAAAAATAGGCAATCGTCCCATCTTAACTGGCCGAAAGTTGTATAGAGAATTTGATTTCTATAGTTAGTCGTTACTTGTTCGTTGTTGGTATAGTGAAACTAAATTCCTGAATCTTTCTTCGGAACTGGGACCATGGATTACAGGTATGCAATGGATTTACTAATTAGAATATTGTTAAATCAATTTATTATATTTCAATTAGGTACCTACCAAATAACACCTTTCAATTAGGTAGGTACCTAGAAAATAGAATCTTTTCATAGCAGATTATAGGACCTGCTCATACATCAAAAATTTCACGAATCGCATCTCAAATGCATTTAAATTAAATTAAAATTAAAATTAATGTCAGCGTCAATATAAAACTAATCTTGTTCCCCTTCCCAGTATAAAGTGAGCTGTTTTACATTTCTTGTCAAAGACATGTAGTGAAATCAGCGTGAAAATTCTAATAGGATTTTAAATGTTCTATTCCCGAAGGAACTACGGTTCTTGGTGCCATCGACCCCTTGCCAGCGCTGTCTGACATCTGCAAGAAACACAGCCTCTGGCTGCATGTGGATGCAGCGTGGGGAGGAGGCCTCCTCTTTTCCCGCACCCACCGGCACAAGCTAGCCGGCATTGAGAAGTAAGTTCAGAACTTTGGCTCAAGAGCTGAATGCAGCAAACAGCGTCACAGCATTATAAACATTTGCATTAAGACTTTTATGGGTCAAAATTAAGAAAAGAATCAAATGAGCGTTTGCCTTTTGAAACTGATAAACCATGGATAAGAACCAAAGAACTAAGTATATTAATGTGATTGAACCTAAATGCATACTATACTCGTTGCATGTAGGTAGGTACGTTAGATGTTTATTTTTAGAAGCGAAATATCCATTCCAAAACTTCCATTCTACAGTTGGTTTTTCGTATACCATAAATGCTTAACCTCAGACAGGGGAAAGATCTAGGTTCATTTGAAAATTATGTTTCTGAAAGACAACTGTGTTTCATCATTTCATCATTTCTGATTTGTGCACTAGCGTTCGGAAAACACATGTCCTACGATAGTCCTACGAAATAGCAATCATATCTAAATTATGTAGAAGGTATTAACACGAGCAGGAATGTAAAGTCCAAAGTCTAAACTGAAGCCTTCCTCGTAAAACTGAACCGATATCATGTCTGTTTCCAGTGCGGATTCGGTGGCGTGGAATCCACACAAGCTCCTGGCAGCACCGCAGCAGTGCTCGGTTCTGTTAGTGCGACACAAGAACTTGCTGCAAGCGTGCCATTCGCGGAATGCTTCCTACCTGTTCCAGAAGGACAAGTTCTACGATACGTCCTACGACACCGGAGACAAGCACTTTCAATGCGGCCGTCGTCCTGATGTCTACAAGTTCTGGCTCATGTGGAAAGCTAAGGTGGGCACTGTCATCAGTGACAGGTAGTCTTGAAAACCGATTAAATTGAACATTAAGTGTGCCAAATGACTGGAAATTCGTTGTTAAATGCCTAGATTGCTAATGAAAAAATGCAAAAATAACTGCCTGATGGTGAGAAATATGCGAAAAACAGACCGACATGAATTATCGAGATACAAAAATGGAAGAGCTGTGTGAAAAGGACAGAGAAAAATAAGCATTTGTCTGAGAGTGATTCGAACCTAAATGCAAATACTCGTGCGTTTACGGTGGATATTAATTACAAGAAACTAAATATCAATTCCAAAATTTGTATCTGTACCGGGATTTGAACTCAGATATCTTTGCCTGTACAGGGTTATTAATTATCCAGTAGTGATACACAGACAACCAACTGTGGAATCAATATTAAGACAGATGAAAAGATCTGTGGTAAAATCCCGGTAGGGATGTAGTATCTATACAAATTTTGGAATGGAAATTTTGTGGGTTTGACTGAATTTTTGACAAAAACCTAATATGGTATTTTCAACATCAGAAACTTGAGTCTGGAATACTTTTGTGTTTGTCTGTGTATTTGAGGTAGGTAGGTACTTAGAAAAACTTGGCAATTAATTGTGGCATGATTGCAAAAATTTTAAACTTGATAGAATTATTTGTTTTGAACTTTGTTTTGAAAAAATTTTTAGTTAATATTTAATTAAAACATGTCCATAGCATTATAACATGGGATGGTAATTTATACTTATTTATACTTATTTATTTATTTGGCTGCTGACAAATACATTGTAATTGTATGGGCCTATGATAAATTTATATAATATTAGTTGAAAAATAAATTATATAACATATGATAATAATAATAGTAGTTTAATCTCGAGGTAAGGGTGTACCGATAAATGCTAATAGTTAGCCCTATTCTGTGGTAGGGTCCTTAATTGTAGTGGTTTAATTGGAGTGGTAGCATCCTTTTGATAATATTTAACATGGTAATGAGAATAATAATAGTAAATAATTGTAATAATAAAAATAAAAATAAAATAAAATAAAAAACAATAAGAAACAATAGGAGGCCCACGTTGTTGGTAGAATGGTAATATAAACGTAGGGTAGTAACGATGGTTCTTTTAATAGATTCTTAAAAAAGTATTATATAGGTATATTTTTAGGATTAGTAACTGTTAAACGGCTTGATCGTGGTCCTTGATCGTATAGGATATATTTTAGGATACAGGTATATTTTTAGGATTAGTCATTAGTGATTATGGCTGATAAAGAAGTGGCGCATTGGGGTATGGGGACTAGGAATTCTTGGTTAGTTGTTGAGGTGAGGTATTCCTCGATATTGTAGAATGGGTTTTGGATTAGGAAGTTTCTTAGGCTAGAGTCGAAGGAGCTACGTTTGGGGGAGTCCTTGATGTGGGGTGGGAGATGATTATATATTTTGGCACAGATGTGGGAGGGGCTGTGGGTGAAGAGGGTAGTGTGATGTGTGACAGTGCGTATTTCCTTTCTCCTTCTGGTTTCGTGTGTGTGGATTGAGGAGTTTAGCGGGAAGAGGTGGGGGTGGGATCGGACAAGGGTGCTTGCTATTTGAATGAGGGTGCATGTGAGGGTAAGGATTTTGTGGGTGGTGAAGTGGGGCTTACAGGTCTTTCGGCGGGAAATACCGGCAATGATTCGTACCGCCTGTTTTTGTGCAAGGAAGATTCTATGGGCCGGGGAGGAGGTGCCCCAGAAGAGGATGCCGTAGGATAGATGCGAGTGGAGGTGGGCGTGGTAGACTAGCTTTAGGGTGTGAAGGTTGACTATACGTTTAAGACGTCGCAGTAAGAAGCAGGTGCCTTTAATTTTGGCGAGGGATTTTTGGACGTGTAGGGACCAGTCTAGGTTCGGTGTTATGTGGAGGCCTAGGAATTTTGTTGATGGGGATGTGGAGATTACTTGGCCGTTGACGCTGATCAGAGGGGGAGGGTCATGGAGGTTGGCTTTAACCACAACCACAACCACAACCACAAAATCGCCAAATCTTTCAAAAGCATCAATATATAAAAACCCTGTAATAAATTGTAGCACCGCTAAATACCGCAATCCCAGATTCATATAACCGTTTATTGTAATCTCTTAACTCTGAAGTAAGGTATCCACCTTCTGTAAAATGTAATTATTGTTACAGGGTTCTTTGGGCTTTGAACGCCATGTGGACAGTGTGATGTCATGTGCCAATTATTTGACAGAGAAGCTTCGGAACCATAATAGCTTCAAGCTTGTGCACGAGCCTGAATTCGTCAATGTTTGCTTTTGGTACATCCCAAAATGTCTGAAGGTAGCGTCTGAGATTACAGACTACGATAAACAGCTACATGTGGTTGGTTTTAATTTAATTTTTGATTATCTTAAGTTCACTAGGTAAAAATGTTCTAGGTACTAACCATATAATGAATTCTAAATAATGAGTATCCACCTTCCAGGTTGCTCCGAAAATTAAGGAACAGATGATGCGCAAGGGCAGCATGATGATTGGATACCAGCCGCTCCACAAGAAGCCAAATTTCTTTCGCTTTGTTCTTCAGAACTCAGGAGTTACCTTCCAAGATATTGATTACTTTGTAGATGAGATTGATCAACTCGGAAAGAATTTGTGATTAGTTGTGATTCCTAATTAGTTATTAACTTAAAGAACATGGTATGGTTGTGTTCCATGTGTTGGGAAATTATTATGTTCTACAATGTTCAACTTTAGCTGATATTTGGTCAGGTCATTGAGTTTGGAATGCAGACCAGGCCTATTACAAACTCAATGGTTTGGGTAAGGTCATTGAATTGTAGTGTGCTTCATATAGACATTTTTAGTAGAATTGATAGTTTAATAAATCCAATGGTCAAGAATATTATGTTACATACCCACGAGGAGAGGACACTCACTGCAATATAATATATATTAAGCAAAGCAGCACACAAAATGCATGTCACCATCACAATATGTTAAGAGAACTTTTAACACCAATTTTGATCCAAAAAATATCTGATCGAACTTCTTGTCCATTGTGCGATTGAGAATACAGTGTGCTCCAAAGTTCGAACGAAACTCTGTTTTCCATTTTAAAATTTAAAATCAAGCTTCCTGCGGGCAGCCTTCCGACCCATGGTATTCGCAACCCATAGCAAGTTGCCATGAGTCAAGAATACCATGAGTCAAGAATACCATGGGTTAGGAAAGTGAGGCATTGGAGTCAAGCTTGCTATGAGTTAAGAATGCCATGGGTTGCGAATACTATGATTCGAGAATACTATGGGTTAGGAAAGTGAGGCAATAGAGTCTAGCCAGCTATGAGTTAATAATGCCATGGGTTGCGAATCCTATGAGTCGAGAATACTATGAATTAGGAAAGAGTGCACAGGGCTACCCCTCTCTGAATTCAAGGATACCCCCACTCCGTGGCCGGCCTTACAACAATCCCGCCCATCTTGAGCCTCGCCGATCTGCCGTTGAAGATGGCACCAGCTCAACCCCCGGCAAGTCCGCTACAAGCAATGCAGGGCTGCTCGACAAAGAGCCGCGGCAAGACTTCCACGGCGGCGACGGGCAAGACTTCGGAGTCGACGGCGGTGACGGGCAAGACTTCGGAGTCGACGACGGGCAAGACTTCGGAGTCGACGGCGGCGACGGGCAAGACTTCGGAGTCGACGGCGGTGACGGGCAAGACTTCTGAGTCGACGGCGGCGACGGGCTAGACTTCGGAGTCGGCGTCGGCGACGGGCAAGACTTCGGAGTCGACGGCGGCGACGGGCAAGACTTCGGAGTCGACGGCGGCGACGGGCAAGACTTCGGAGTCGACGGCGGTGACGGGCAAGACTTCGGAGTCGACGGCGGTGACGGGCTAGACTTCTGAGTCGGCGGCGGCGACGGGCAAGACTTCTGAGTCGACGGCGCCGACGGGCTAGACTTCGGAGTCGGCGGCGCCGATGGGCTAGACTTCGGAGTCGGCGGCGCCGACGGGCAAGACTTCGGAGTCGGCGGCGCCGACGGGCTAGACTTCCACGGCGGCGACGGGCAAGACTTCGGAGTCGACGGCGGCGACGGGCAAGACTTCGGAGTCGACGGCGGCGACGGGCAAGACGTCGGCCACGGCGACGGGCAAGACTTCGGTTTCGGCGGCGGCGACGGGCAAGACTTCGGAGTCGACGGCGGCGACGGGCAAGACTTCGGAGTCGACGGCGGCGACGGGCAAGACGTCGGCCACGGCGACGGGCAAGACTTCGGAGTCGACGGCGCCGATGGGCAAGACTTCGGAGTCGGCGGCGCCGACGGGCAAGACTTCGGAGTCGGCGGCACCGACGGGCTAGACTTCCACGGCGGCGACGGGCAAGACTTCGGAGTCGACGGCGGCGACGGGCAAGACGTCGGCCACGGCGACGGGCAAGACTTCGGAGTCAGCGGCGGCGACGGGCAAGACTTCGGAGTCGACGGCGGCGACGGGCAAGACTTCGGAGTCGACGGCGGCGACGGGCAAGAATTCGCAAGAATACGTATTTAATTCGCTTATCAATAAGCGTTCCTTTTGGTGTATATCAGTAATATGAAAATAAACTTGGACGCACAATTTCAATTGAGTTGGCGCGCACATTCATATTGTATACTCCCAATTAAATGGCCCAAAACCTGTACCTGCATTCATACATAATGTACTTAAGTATTTAATGATGATTGCATAAAAACGGATAGCCTAGATTGATGCTCGTTTAACTAAACTATAACTCATTTGATTACATTTATTTTAGGTATTAAGAAGTAACAAGTATATTTAACATGTATTTAACATTTCCAACACATTGCGTGCCAATTCATGGCACATGCAGACAGTGAGAATGAGATGGATAGTTATTTTTTAAATATTTACATTGATCCATCCGAGGAGGTTTAAGCTATTAGGAAAAAGAATGTGCAAATTGTATAAACTGCCATAAAGAGAGTCACACTTGAACTTTGACCTCCACTTATAGCCTCGCAACGTTTCTGTCGAAGATAGGTATTTGAAGAGATTGTTCCTCGTACAAAGACGAAACTTTTAATACCATGTTTTAATACCATGTACCATGTTTAATAATGCACTCCAATTATTTTGGAAATCATGCCTGCATTTATTGATTAAATCGATTCAATTGACATTTAATTTTAGCCATGATTTTCTCAGATAGACAAAAAACCCGCGAAAAACACTACCCCAAGTTTCGGTAGCATGATGCATCGGCTGTAAATGGACTTTGGAAACAAGTTTATACCTGCAGCAGTGATTGACACTGGCGGTGTGAAATGTGAAGTCGGGGTGATCGACACAAGCGAATTGACAGCCAAAGCTGATATAGGTACGAGACGGGTCCATACAAAAAGACACCGACACAAAAGTGTATAAGAGTAAGATATTAATTGTCATGTTGAAATATTCTTTACAAGATTCCCAAAGCGGAGCTAGGCCATTATACTTTCCGTCGCCGCTGTCGAAGTCTTGCCCGTCGCCGTCGTCGAAGTCTTGCCCGTCACCGTCGCCGAAGTCTTGCCCGTCGCCGTCGCCGAAGTCTTGCCCGTCGCCGCTGTCGAAGTCATGCCCGTCTTCGACTCAGAAGTCTTGCCCGCCGAAGTCTTGCCCGTCGCCGTCGCCGAAGTCTTGCCCGTCGCCGCGGCCGACGTCTTGCCCGTCGCCGCTGTCGACGTCTTGCCCGTCGCCGTCGCCGCGGCCGAAGTCTTGCCCGTCGCCGCCGTCGACTCCGAAGTCTTGCCCGTCGCCGCGGCCGAAGTCTTGCCCGTCGCCGCCGTCGACTCAGAAGTCTTGCCCGTGGCCGCGGCCGACGTCTTGCCCGTCGCCGCTGTCGACGTCTTGCCCGTCGCCGCGGCCGATGTCTTGCCCGTCGCCGCGGCCGATGTCTTGCCCGTCGCCGCCGTCGACTCCGAAGTCTAGCCCGTCACCGCCGTCGACTCCGAAGTCTAGCCCGTCACCGCCGTCGACTCCGAAGTCTTGCCCGTCGCCGCCGTCGACTCCGAAGTCTTGCCCGTCGCCGCGGCCGACGTCTTGCCCGTCACCGCCGCCGACTCCGAAGTCTAGCCCGTCACCGCCGCCGACTCCGAAGTCTTGCCCGTCGCCGCGGCCGACGTCTTGCCCGTCGCCGCTGTCGACGTCTTGCCCGTCGCCGTCGCCGCGGCCGAAGTCTTGCCCGTCGCCGCCGTCGACTCCGAAGTCTAGCCCGTCACCGCCGTCGACTCAGAAGTCTTGCCCGTCGCCGCCGTCGACTCCGAAGTCTAGCCCGTCACCGCCGCCGCGGCCGAAGTCTTGCCCGTCGCCGCCGTCGACTCCGAAGTCTAGCCCGTCACCGCCGCCGACTCCGAAGTCTGCCCGTCGCCGCGGCCGACGTCTTGCCCGTCGCCGTCGCCGCGGCCGACGTCTTGCCCGTCGGCGCGGGCGAAGTCTTGCCCGTCGGCGTTTTCGACGTGCCTGCCGCCTTCGATGTGCCTTTTGCCGTGGACGTGCCTGCCGCCGTGGACATCGTTCCGGTTTTTAATTAAACCAACAGCGGAGCTAACCCTCATACTTTGAGCATTTTTTTTTCATTTAATTCTAAAGCCCGTAGCACACTGGTCTCAAACGTACGTCTGACACCGAGCGCTCCGTCATGCGCATGCGCAATTTCAAAAAGTCGACACGCTCCGTGCCGGTCCGCGTGAAATATTCAAATAGGAAACTTCCTATTAGGCCCGTAGCACACTGGTCTCAAACGTACGTCTGGCACCGAGCGCTCCGTCTGCAGTCCACGAGGAGCGTCAAATTGCCAAGCTAGATACGAAGCGTTTGAAAAGTTCCGCCGAGATTATTTGTCACATTTCTGTCAGCCATCTTTAAACCGCTCAGCTGCTTGATCTTTGGCACTGACAGTTGCGGCTCGCATCGAACAATTAATAAATAATAATGCAGAGAAAGCAGCGTTTGAAGCGAAGAAAAAGAGTTTTAAAAATTGCTGCGGCGTGTATTGTGGTGATGGGGTATTGCTCGGCCGTGCCTCGAGATAGGAAAATGTGGTTGAAAGAATGGATAGCGAGGCGAAAACAGTATGGCTGCTATGAAAATCTTTTTCGAGAGCTGGCTCTTTCGGATCCAGATATGTACCGAATCTGCCGTAACTGTATATATATAGGAAATGAAACTCAGTGATAACGACCATAATATATTTTACGTTAATAAAATAGGGAACGAATGTATTGAACTTATATTGAACGCTGGTACTATCTGTCAATTTGAGATGTCTGCGACTGGATACTCAATAATTTGAGGAACTGTTGGAGTTAGTTGCTCCTCTAATAACCAAAAAGGACACCAATTGTCGACCAGCTAAACTAGCTGTTGTACTCAGACATCTAGCTACTGATAGGTTATGCTTACGTCTAAAAGATGTGAACAACTTTAATGACATTTTAACTAGTCTAAAATAAATGTAGGTACCTACCTACCTAGTCTTTTGTACTAGTATCGTCTGCTAGCAGTTGTAGTGTATTTAATCCATTTTTCGTGTTCAATTTTACCCATGAATGATACCATATGTCCATATCTAGGTGAATCTCAAACATCACTTTCACTTGCGTTTCGGCTTGGCCAGACCACGATCAGTGCAATGATCCTCCCTGTGTGTGAGGCAATCCATGCGGTTCTGTGCAAAGTTTATGTCCAAGCACCACAATCAGAAGAGGAATGGAAGGTATCCAATGAGCACCTTATTTTACAAATGACCCTTTCCATTTCAATATCGATTTCCAATTCTATCAATTAACTCATGCATGCTATATTTACAATTGCAGATAATTGCACATGGTTTCCATGAAAGATGGAATTTCTTTAACTGTATAGGGGCCCTAGATGGCAAGCATGTCATGATTGATCCACCACTGAAGTCTGGATCGTTGTTCCGTAATTACAAGGGACATTTCAGCATTGTTTTGATGGCTTTGCTGAGCGCTGACTTGCGATTTATCTATGTCGATGTTGGTTGCAATGGCAGGGTTAGCGATGGAGGAGTTTGGGCAAAATGCTCCTTAAACCAAGGTATCCTTTCAAACTCCATGCACTTGCCAACACCACGACCTCTTCCTGGCGGCAGCGGCCAAGTTCCATTTGTTATTGTTGCCGATGACGCATTCCCTCTAACCAGCAACATCATGATTCATGAAAGGATAAAGTACAATTGATTTAGAAAAAAATTATGACAAAAGGATTTTTAAATACCGGTAAGCTGGATATTACGCAGATTTTCCTTTATTTATATCTCTTGCGTCACATCCGATGATTTTCTGATGTGAGTCGTTCAGCAGATGTTGAACACGTTAAAGATTGCTTTGAGTATATTATCCCAAGTTAGGAAATCAGTGATTTTTGGTGGAAGCCCACACCAGAAGGCATTTGATGATGGGATAGCTGAGCAGGAAAAATGTGCGTCCGAACCGGGATATGAACCCGGGACCTTCCGCTTGCCGGGCGGTTTTTTCCTGCTCAGCTATCCCATCATCAAATGCCTTCTGGTGTGGGCTTCCAACAAAAATCACTGATTTCTCATCCATTCCATCTCTTCTGAGAATGAGGCTAGGTGCACGTCAGAGCCAACTCTGTCACGGGGACGTCGAATACACTTTGCACAAGTTGCCTGTGTAGAACTCGTACCATTACGAGTCGCTTCTTCCCCCTCTCTCCCGAGAGAGCTCTTTCCTCACCCAGCGAAGGCAGGAATCTTGTGTGGCCGGATAGCTCAGTGGTCAGAGCAACCGCCCGGCAAGCGGAAGGTCCCGAGTTCATATCCCGGTTCGGACGCACATTTTTCCTGCTCAGCTATCCCATTATCCAAAGTTAATATCTTATATTTTAAACATATTTTCCAGGCTTTCACGACCAAGAGCAACCTCTGAAAACGGGTTTGGGATCTTAGCAAATAGATTCCAGATCTATCGTACACCCATGCGCTATAATCCAGAGAAGGCCACTACAATTGTTCTTGCAACCATCGCTCTCCACAAGTGGCTGCGGTCACAAGTGATTGGACGCCATCTGTACACACCGCCAGGAAGCATAGATGAAGAGACGTCGCCTGGTATGTTTTTAAAAATTAATATTTACAAATCGAAATAATTACATTATTAGTATCAGCAATTGATATTACTGTCAACAAATTATTCAATGACAAGATTGTATCACTGTCATGAGTATGTCTTCAATTTAGGCATCATATCGGCTGGTTCCTGGAGAAATGAGCCAGAACCAAATGGGATGCTGCCGATGGCACAACTCGGAGGTAACCGGCACACGAACGCAGCACAAGACGTCAGAAATACATTTTGTCGCTACTTCAACGGCTCTGGGGCAGTCCCCTGGCAAGATAGGATGGTGCGACGCTTGAATGAAATGGGCTTAGCTAACGCCATGCCAAATATCAACATGAAAGTGTGCGCTAATGAAAATATTGGTTTTGCTGAGATTTGTTTTGCTTTGTTAATCAGACTGATGTCAATTAATTACGCTGTTCTTTAGCCACAATGTGTTCGATGTAATTACACTGGATAAGCTTTACAAATTATTGAGCGTTTTCATTATTGGGGTTGTTAGGGTGAAACGTAACCAAATCTTTTTGGATTTCCAATTGCGATAATTCACAATTGAATGAACTCATTTTACGCAGAGAATCGGCAACGATGGAGCCAAAATGATTGAATCGGTCTTGTTGCGGTTCTGGTGCAGCACTGTTATCCTTTTCGACAGATTCTTCTAATTTTTTGATGACTCGTGATGCAGACTCGAATGCTTTCATGGCATTGAACCTTGATCGTTTTGCAAACAAATCTTGGGAATTCTCCGCAGCACGCTTCTGCACCGATTTGCTTACTGTTGATGCTCTACCATCATCTGGGTTGCTATCTGAATCCGTCATATCATGGAGCAACTCAAAATCAATGTCAGTTGTACAAGAATTAAAATTTTGCGTGGAGCATGATGGCTGGGCTTGCTGAAATAAAAAAGAATATTATGTTAAATAAACTAAATGTTGGTGTTATTTCAGATCCATTAAAATTCTGTAATTGCCTTACCGATAAGGCTGTGGAGCTGCACTTCTCTGAACTCTTCGTATTAGGGGTAGTTATAGTCTTTTTGATGTTAATAACAGTTTATCTACTAACGACAGTCGGCCCCAAGAAAAGAAGCCTGGTAAATAATTAGAACGACGGAATGGACGCCGAATTTGCTCCGTCACCACTACGAGGTGTTGTTTTTTTGTGGTTTTGAGAAAACACATTCCTCATGCTGGACCACCTTTCTTTCACTCATGTTGCTGGAAAATTAAAAGTAATTATGAGGTCAATGGCTAAGAAAATATACACTTCTGTGCTTCACTTGGTGATAGAGAACAAGAAAAAAGCAGGGTTTATAAATTAGGGCATAATATCAAACAAATATAATCATTCAATAATACAATATTGAGTATTGCCTTGTTTGTAGCCATTAGAAACTTACCAGTAAACCCTTCGCCAAGCATTTCGGCAGCGTCTTCGTACACGATTCCCTTGTGCTCCGTTTTAAAGAAGTCTGGATTACATGTTTCCCACATAAATCTTCTTGGCTCCATAAAATCAATCATAAGTAACTCCTTTTCTACCGTCCACACAGTATTTTTTTGAACTTTAGGCATTTCTCTCTATTATAATTACTATCGCCCTTTTGACACAAGAAAATATCTGACAATCGATGCAGTTCCTGTAGATTTGAATAACCGCCACCTATATCCCGTGATATTTTCATGCTCTGTGATTGGCCAATCATGGTCTGTGTGACACGCACCTACCAAAAGGTAAGGTAAACCCTTTCCCAATAAGACAAACCTAGCCTATATCCTCTATCCTAGCCAAACCTATATGTCCATAAGGCAAAACCCTGTGCCTATATAAGGCAAAACTACGTGATCTTAGTAAAAATAACAGTATGCCCATAGAGCAAAATATCGGTGCACGTAATGGCGGAAACTTTTATTTGTTTTCAATTAATCAACCCTGGGACACCCCCAGTGAAAAAAAAACTCATAATCAGAGTAGATTAAAAAGTGCTGATACTTGAATGGCAAATGAAAATCGCATTTTTTTAATTTTTCACCAGCTTTCAACTTTTCCGTGGCTGCCTGCCTCTCTGCTCAATTTTCCAACTGCTTTTTCAGGATTTTTCATGTTTTCATCGTTTCAACCATAATATGTACACGCGATTTCGGATCCTTCTGTTGGCAGAATAATGTGTAGAATTTAACGACACGATCGGGAGAATCGTGGATTCTCGAGATTCTTTCATCAAAACTCTCCAACATTTAAAGAAAATTTAAAAATTAGACGCAATTATGCCACTATGACACGTCTAATTTCGGCTGTGCACTTTCATTTCGATATTATGTGAGCTTTAATGCAACTGTCTTGCGGGTGCGAGCGTTTGAAGAGAGATAAGAAGATTTTTCGCAATACACCTATTCCACAATCCACAAACAAGCGCCACCCCTTGACACATAGTCACCCAATAAGACATGTGTGTCGGGTGGGTTGCCGAGGCTCGGTTAACAGTAACATTTTAAAATCCCAGACACGCTGCCGCGCTCCCAGCGACCGCATGGTGGGGGAAATATTTTGAGGGGTGGAACTTGCCATGGGTTGCGAATACCATGGGTCAAGAATACCATGGGTTAGGAAAGTGAGGTAATTGGGTATGGCCTGCCATGAGTTAAGAATGCCATGGGCTGCGAATACCATGGGTCAAGAATACCATGGGTTAGGAAAGTGAGGTAATAGAGTCAAGCCTGCTATGAGTTAAGAATGCCATGGGCTGCGAATACTATGATTCGAGAATACTATGGGTTAGGAATCTGGGATACTATGGGTTGCGAATGCCATGAGTTAGGAATGCGAGGTATTAGGAATACCATGAGTTGAGGGGTAGCCTTCCTGCGCACCCGTGGATTCACAGTTTAGGATCAAAATATAGAAGGCTGTGGTGAAACCTAACCTTACGTGACAGTAGCAAGCACATTTATTTCGGTGTTTATTGGAATTTGTATTATTATTATATTTCAATATTCTTGCTAAGGTACCGTAAGAAAATATAACACTTAATTTCAGCATTAATAATAGTTTCTGATTATAGATACATATGAGTGATGAGAAATTTGTGTAAGATGATCTTTGCAATCCACATCTCATTACCTTAGACTTTAATTTTCATGTTTCTTTTAATTAGATTGAGATGGCTGAGGAAACCAATGGAGGAATAGTCGTGTACAGCGATGAATTACAAGAAGAGAAATCACAACAGAAAAAACAGGCCAAGTATGATAGTGGCGCAGCTGACCTGGAGAAGGTAACGGACTATGCCGAAGAAAAGGAGATCTTTTCTGCGGATTTGTCAGGAGCCATGACAATCATTGGTGATAGACGAAACAAAGAAGCAGAAGCCAAAATTGCGCGAGAGCGAGAGCTTCAGAAAGTATCGATAAAGAAGGAAGATGTAGAACTCATTTCGAGAGAAATGGAAATTTCGCGCACAATTGCGGAACAAATTTTACGGGAACACCATGGGAATGTTGTGTCAGCCTTAGTACAATTGACCGACTAAATTTTGACTCCTAATGAACATCATCAACCCATGATTTTAATATTAATTGTAATGTTTTTTTTTGTCTGTGAATGTATAAATCCATAATTAAAATTCTTCTAAATAACTAAGCACTTTAAAAAAATTTTACTTGCCTGCCTGCGTTGATAGACGAGACCACTTTCCACCTAAAATTTAATAAAATATGCCTTCAAAGATATAGTTATACAAGTATCGATACTAAAAGTATGTGCAGCTCCCTAGTCCCTCCAAATCCAAAGTAAGAATGTTAACTCGTCATTACAAATTGTTCATATTAGCATTGTTACACTTGTGGAGACCCTAGCAACAATTTGTTCCTGTATATTAAATGAGATGTGTTTGTAGCTAAGGAGGTATTGCTTTCTTTGTTTTATGTAATTTTAACACAAAAGATGATTACACGCTTTTTTCCGGGCACACTTGCGCCACGTATGTCCATTGTCCATCAACGTGTAAAATGCGACTAGCTTTAAGAAACAATCCCAGCGCCACAAGACCAATGATGACTTGTATACATTTTCCCAAAAAAAAATCCAAATGGCCAACTTTTGATGTTAAAAACCTCGGAGTCTGTGATTTGTATCTAACTTGCGATTCTAGTTCATGGGTTATTAATTTGGTTCCAAGTAGTATAAGATGGTATAAGTTTCCTACGTCATCCAAAAACATTTTTTTGTTGAATACTTGAGAAAGAAGAGAAAGAATCTTTAGAAATTTTGGAAATGTACTTATTCATTTAGATTTAAAAATTATTCCTGTTCATGTTTCTTGAAACAACCCAAAACAGTCACTTATATTACTATTTTTATTTTGTAGTTAGTTAGTGTTGAGAAGTCAGAAGCTTTTATAATCTTAACTTCCAGGTTATGCAGTTTTTTTGGCACGCTCAACTGGGATGCTTCTTAGGCAGTATCAGGCAGCACATCTCACAGGCAATGACCATTGCTGCAAGGTTTAAATTCCCCGGAACGAAAAAAACGCTCCTATTTCTTGGCCGACCTGTGTCTGGACTAAGCTTACTCCCAAAGAGATAGTGTCCCTTTGGATTAGTGATGATCTCCTCTTCATATACCAGCAAACACATTACTAATTTCCTAAGTTGTATCAAACAAACAATAAATAAATTATAAATTTATTTCCAAGGCAATTTATGGGAAATAGTCTCAGCCTTGCCTTATATCCCTCAGCCACTGGAAACAATCAATAAAATAGTCTATATTTATGTAGTGTGTTCCTAAACTTGAATAAAAATTGAATTGAATTGAAGCTGTTTTATGGAAGGCTTATGGTAATATTCACTATACACACGAGGATTCTCAATCATTGTCGTCAAATTTCCTTTCGATCACAAGTCCAGTTAGGCACCCATCCTTCCCCTCTGAGTAACTAGAAGTAGAATTCAACGGGTGATACCTATGAAAAAAGCAAGTCGATTTAAATGCATAGCTTTATTATTGATTCATCAATGTATAGAAGCAAAATCCGTGTTTAACAATATGTCACGGTTTGCTTTCAAGACAAACACAAACTTTCAAAAAACGTTTAGTATACATGGAAATTGATGCTTGTTTTAAACCTATTATTACACTGAACAATGGAGTGAATGGCTAACAACATGTAGTATTATGGTATTATTTATTGACAGATGACGCAATGCCGTTGAAGAAAATGAAAGCAAGTATTTTGTATTTTATGTGCGTCAACCATTATTTTCGTCATTTTTTGTCATAATTCACACTGAAATAACAAGCACAAGAAAAACCAAAACTTGAACCCCACAATTACTGAGAAATCACGTGATATTCTATACATAGGAAATTTGTACGTATTTTTTTTTAGTTATGCCATCCATTTATAACTCACGGCTGGGTTCTCTATTCCCGATTTAGATTTAAATATAATTATTATATTAATTTTATTGACATTCTCAGAGTCATTTTTCCATAGGTCAATTTTTCAATTTATATATACACGTGTGCTGGATCCAAATCAATTATTTCACCAAAAGAAAGTAATCAATTTGTATTTTAAATACTATCATACATTTTTTTCCGTACAAAAATTATTCCAAAATATTATAAAACAATACAAATTTTATTTCCTTAACAGTCAGCAATGACTATTCTAGTTTTTTTTCACCCTTCTTTTTAAGGAATAATAGTTCTAAATATAATAATATGTTTTTCTATTCCGAATTTACACGAGAGTGGCAAAAATCTTTTAGGCCCCCAACTCAACTCCAGCACACAATGTGACAATCTTTGTACTTTCTCTCGGTACAACGTCGTCAGCAGCACCAATGGTTCGAATACATTACTATTCTTATGTACAGTACACTTAATGTCGTAACAAGATCATGATTCGCGGTGGCATGGATATCGTGTGAACTGAGATGGCTTCGCAATGTATTGGAACAAGTGTTTTGTTGACTCGTTAGGTTATCTGTTCTCCTGCCTGAATGCCTGCTTAATCGAAATTATCCAAATGTTCATCGAAAACCAACAGAATAAGTACCGAAACTTGAAAACAAACGAAAAGGATTGACGCCAAATTTGCTAGACTTCTTCCAGTCGCACCTATTGCAATGTGATATCATAGATAATGGTTGATCAAAATCCATAATAATAGTTAATGATGTCTTAAAATTAACAACAGTAGAAACAGTGGGTTGTCTGTAGAAAATAAACCATCGAGTTTAGTAGTATCGTTATAATTATTGTATTGCCTACAAACTATCGTAATCTAGACCACGGATATAATATAAGATGGTCCACGCATGTTTGATACATGGGGTACCTCTGTAAATACAATAGTGTTAATTAATCAATGTGAACCAATCATTAAATACTGTCATCATAATACCAGTAAACGGAACTTTGTTGATTTTCACAGTAACAATTCGTAATAAACATGAGAATGCACTTGGGACCTTCAAAACTGAAAGATCCATTAAAGAGAGTAACTCGCGGTGGTGTGGTAATACGCCCGAGGGTTTTAGTGGGGCAGAATGGTCTATTAAGGGCCCTTTTTTAGTTTTAGCTTTTTTTAATCTAAAAAATTATCATTTTTGAAGGCACTTTTGATCGGACGATTTGGCCCTGTGTGTCTTTGTTTTTGATGAATGGAATGCCTTGTGTTTGTCTATTGTATTTTATCCTGTAGTTTCAGAAGTTTTTGATTTGCCTTCGGATTATTGCAGAGTCGGACTGTAGTGGTCGATTTCAAAAGTGGCAATTATAATTGAGAACACTCGAGCGTATTTTCACCACCGGACTCCCGTCCGTTTCCTCCCTAGCCGCCTTCACCGTTGTCGTACAACGCCTCAACAAATAACAAGTGAAAACAATTGCGTTAAACAATAGCTGGCAATAGATTGAAGGGTTCGACCCAAGTGCTCAATGGATACCCAACAGTTTTACATATACTATACATCTGACACTCAAAGAGAATGATTGGACTAGAAGATTGTAAACAGCCTGGATGATCTAACAAACGAACGCACTCACGATTAAACGGTTTAATGTAATGAAGGGACGCAGCATGAACGCGCGTCCCGTGTTATTATTAGGTAGTATGTATGTTATGGGGTGGGGGGGTACGAGGGTAGTTAGTAGTAACAGTTCCACTACAAACAAGAACGGGCTATGTGGGGTATAATAACCAGACACGAGAGAGAATGTTTTTCATCTACAGCAAATCATCACACTAGGTATTTTTTTTTTCATTAAGAAAATAGAATGTAAGGCAGATTTTGGTAAAATTACACACAATTTTTATTTTGCTCAATTTTTTCATAAAGATAAGGCGCAAAGGTGCTTCAAATAAGCTTGTACTTTTTGTGATTAGGTATTTCTTAATATGGGACCCTAAACATTGCCAAGAGTGATTTTCACATGGGAAGGGTATTTTGGGAGGGTCTTCCAACTTGTGATCCGGGATATTCCAAAATTGTGAATTTACTATGTTCTACGTCGGGACAAGGATTGGGAGGGGAGTCCAAAATAACAGCACCCTTATAAAAATGAAATGTCGAGGGAAATGTCCAAAAATGGCCTGTGTGCATCTGAACTCAAATCAGCTCCAAAAATTAAAATGTTGAAATTGCCAGAGTTTGATCAAATATCAAGTTCAAAAAGGAAAAAAAAATCATTCACGAGAAGAAAATCAAAAACCATCAACAGAAAAACATTCCTCACAATTATCACCACCCTCTAGTACACGCCCTTTCTCTCTCTCTCTCTCTCTCTCTCTCTCTCTCTCTCTCTCTCTCTCTCTCTTCAAGGGATTCTTCCATCCCTGTCAAAATCTAAGACGATCACTGATGATAATTATTACTGCGACTACGCGAGTGGGTTTTGGGGCAGGGGGGGTGGGGGGGACCAACAATTACTAGGATTTAACAATTTTCATGTTCTATTGAGAGACTTATGTAAACAAAAACTTAAGCCCAGTGTAGATTTACTGGCAACGTTTTTCTTACTTCAAAAAGCGTTCCTTCAATAAATACAGTAATTAATGATTAATAATGAATAAAATGCTAGACCGTTGACCGGTCTGCTTTCGCTTCGATATGGCCAGGTTCGTAGCCTTTGCGCCGGGCGCTACAACTCGTTTGCTCGCGCAAGATCACCAGCCAATGACGGCCGCGCGCCGCTTTGTTACCAGAGTGTGTCGTGGTTGTGTTGAATAAAGTGGAGAGATAGTTTTGCTTGCTGACTAGATACGAGTAGACCACAACTGAGTCGAGTCACCTAAATATACGGGTAGTTTAGTTACAGTAGTCATAACATTATAGTAGCAGGCAACTCAACCAGCTGGCCAGCTTCAAAGGACACTTTGGTTTTGCTTCATCTTTTTTGATGTTTTTTTTCTCCATCAACATCTTCACATCTAGTACTTTATATTTTTTATTATTTTTATATTATAACTTATAATATAATATTATAATTTAGTTCCTATGTAGTGTCTGTATATAATAACTGATGGCAGCTTGGCTGGTTTTTGGCTAGCCTGTCTTTTTTTATGTACTGAGTGTTTTATGTTCCATGTTGGTTGATGAAGCTGTGTCAGGTCCCCAGACGTGCTGTACCAGCTGTCTGGGGATGATTGCCAAGCCAGTACAGGAGTTTGCACTGCACTGGAGTAGAGGGGTCAGTTAACGCTATACATACATCGAAAAACTGGGTTCGGGGTGGTTCGGTGTGATTCGGTGGGGCTGTAAACTGTAATCGTTGATTTGGTAAGCATGCTTTGATTTGGCGAATCGAACGCATCGTTCGACCGATTAAACCTAATATTCTTCTTGTAAGTTGTTGAACCAGCCAGCTCGTATACTTGATTTATACAGGTACGACCGTCGACCGTTCATGGTTTGCACGATGCAATGTTTTGTGCATGGCGGTCGCCAAAATGCACTGCTCGTCGTCATACGCTCTCAACGTCACTGCACTTTCGTTGGTCCTGATTTGCCGCGTTCTTCCAGTCTTCCTTTCGTCTCTTCTACGGACACGCGCACAATTCGTAAGAAAACACGGGAAAATTTTGCGTCAAAAATCCTTTAGCCAATTTTTTAACTCGATATTTTTGTTGTCCCAAAAGCAATTATCAAAACTTCATTTTTTTTTCAGTGTAAAATTCAATCGTGTTCTTTTTTTTAGTATCACAAAATCTGTTACATTGTCGTTCATCATCAGAAGGCAAATGTTTGTCTTACGTGTGTGTTTTTATTTACTTCGCCACTGGCATGTTTACAGTACATAATTATTTCTCTATCAACTAAGACGTGTGTGTTGGCGTGTGTTGTGTGACTAGGGACTCACCACGGGCCGAGCCGGCTTGGCGGGCCGGCGGGATGGGCGGGGCCCCGAGATTACGGGCGCCCGCCACCGCCACCGCCGCCACCGCCGCCGCCGGCGTGGGCTGCTGCTACCCAACTATAATACAGCTACTACGGGGGTGGGTGCGAGGCGGTGCGCTTTCGGCAACAAGAATCACCAAGAAATAATAATATTGTTGTAATAGTAATCATAATTATAATAATAATAGTTAACAATAGCATATTTTTTTACAAAATGTTTCTTTATAATAACCCCTTGCGTAAAAACAAGCCCCGAGTTATGTAGGAATGTGATTTGTTAACTAGCAATTCAAATAGTTTTTAGACACAACATGAGATTTCTGTGTCAGACTAGCAATGATCAACAAACTTGAAGAATTTCATTCCCATCATGATGAGAAAAAGAGTTTGTTTCTTTGGTCAAATCAATCAAAATAATAATAAAAAAACATAAATAATACAGTATCAAACTATGTACATGTGTCCTTGTGTATTGTGGAGAGATTATAAATTCGGAGAGCGTTGTCAGGAATCAACAGCGCTTCTCCTGGTCGATTGGAACCTGTGACTAGGCACTCCAGTCGTGCAAAGGACAATACATTGCAACGCATCAACCAACTATTTACAATATTACGAGTTGATGCATTGCAAATTGCCGAGAAACAAAAAGCTCGTTTTTACACCCCAACTGCGGGTGTCCACTATTACCATTTTTACAGAGGACTGTGACATTATAACAAGAGCAAGAAAAACATTCATCGGGAGACGCAACGAACAGTTTACAGATTTGAGTCCGGTTCGACGGAGGTCAGGGTTTTGTCTACGTTGAGGGGATCGAGTTCTCAATGAGAAAATAAGTGTTTGTGTTTGTGGAAGCAGTCAAACGAAACGTAACAAACAAAATGAAGATGCAAGCAAACTTGTTGATGTTTGATGGTGTACACACTTGTTGTTATCTTGTTATTGTTGTTGTTGTTGTTGTTGTTGTTGTTGTTGTTCTGGGTAAATTGTTCTTGCAGTTGCTGCATGTCTATTCGAGCTGCTCGAGGAAGTTCGGAGACTTGAAGTACTCGGGAACGGAGTCGTCGAGCCGGGAGATGACCTTGTAGATCGACTTCTTCCACGACTGTTCCGTGTCTTTGCCGGTCTGGATCGCCTTGAAGAACTCCCGCAGTGTTTGCTCGACGACAAACCGGAAGTTGGAAGGAACCTGCCATCAGTAAGCAAGACGATTAGCACCGGGGAAACGCAACAGACGGAATGGCATTCACTTACAGTTATACATCGAAACGTGCAACTATAAAATGCACTTATTGCCAAGTCTTTTATTTTCCTAACTTTTTTCTGCTCTGAACTAACAATGTGGAGTTTTTGCTATCCAGCAGATGATTGAATACGGAAATCAACAAAACTCGTAGAGTATGGTAGCAAATTGGCGGGAGCAATACTGCAGACAATGGCGAAACAGTTTTCCTGTAATAATTTATACCTACTGGCATGGTAGGTCTATTTCTATAGGTTTTAGCAAATGGCAACAAAAGTACTTTAAGCATGCAAGGGACTTACTGAAACTATAGCAAAGTACAAGGGTGAGATTGAAAAGATAAATAAAGTTAATGACAAATGCATTTGCAAAGTCATTACACAATAATAATAAAATGAAAAAATCGTGCACATTATCACGATTATGATTTATTCTACGCCTATGGCAAAAGAGTTTTGGTGTAAAGAAGTGAGATATAAATAATAAATGGACAAATACATAATTCAGAATACAAGGAAATGCAATAATGCAGTTTTCATGTGCCAGGAAACATTCTGTAATGTGACAATCATTTTCTATCTACTATTGAAGTCGTGATATGTATAGAATTTTTAGTCATGCGATATTTTATATAGGACAGGTGATCTGATGGGAGATTAAGATTCGTCTCCACGGACTCCGCGTTAGGTATTGTAGGAAAAATAGGCAAAGTGGGAATATACTAGGTAAACGAAGATAGAAAGTGACAGAGGCGAATGCAAGGATCCTGATAGTTTAGCAGGCATGGCAACTATTTGGTAATCAGTCTAATTATCAGTCAAATTAGCCTAGACAGCGAGAGAGTAGAGAGATTCGTAGCGCACCTGTGGTCCCCATACCTCTATGTGGTTATTCCTATTGTAGTGCAAGTTAAGTACTCGGTAGATCTCGGAGTCTGCGCTGACATGGAGATCTTCTGCCACCTTGACGCCCTCGCTGACGGCCTGTCGGGCATACTTTTCCATCTGGATGTAGTAAAACTCCCTGCAGACAGAACAATACAGAACACACGTTAGGAAATATCGGGAGAATTGGAACCATGCAGTGTATTGACAGGTCCCATATGCTAGTCATCATTTTACTTTCAATTCCATCCACATCGTAATTATAAAAGGTCGTTGAATAACACACACAGAGAGTGAAAACTTTTAAAATCATGAAATCTCATTTCAATCAGGGGACGCAGAAAAAAGAGCTTCGTCAAAAACGTTGTCTCCACTTGACAATTACTACCACATGAATCCGAGTCGATTTCTCGCATTACCGCTTTTTTATTTCGAACAATAAGCCTTGTTTCTCTATATCAAAACTGAAATATCGAGGTGTTTTTCACCAGCACAACCACCCCCGTGTCACGTGTAAATAGCACGCGAAGAGTGGCTGACACTATACGGCATACGCGACGACGTCGACGACGACGACGACGACGACGACGACGGTGACGGCGGATGGCGAATAATACCATAATAAGCCACCTACTTCCTTCTCATCACTCTTGCATAAACTGCTGCACTGCTCACGTGAATGCTGCTGCATGGTGGGATCGTGCGCTGCAACCCTTTCCCCTCATTAGCACCCCGTGACATCGCGCTGCAAGCCTCCGCGAGTCCACAGTGCCGAACCACCCCCACGCGCCACCCCCTGCGCCACACCGGCGCCACCCCCGCGCGCCCGATCCCACCCTGCAGCCAGCACGTCTGTTGCACACAGATTCACTGTCAGTCGAGTGTCTGGCGACACTTAACGAGAGACATGTCTTTTGTTGGCATTATCTGATGCCATGCTAATTTACCTCACGTAATCATAACATGTATGTCTATTCAATAATATCATCTCGGAGTGTATACAAGATGCGTTAGAAATATAGAGCCTTCCTTACTGACGCACGGTAAAGTGGTTATCGATATGAAATAGTCGCATTTGGTACTCAATCGTGCCACGAATTTTTTTATTGTCTTAACATAATACCGAATTTACTCATGAAGAAGTCTTGGGTAAATATCGTTTGCGTTCTGTGGCGTTGTTTTCAGTGGGCGGTTGCACGTATCAGAGATAGAATAAAATCTAATATTCCTTGTCCTTCAGGCGTTCAAACACTCGTTCGATTAATGAGCAGATATTGTGGACACAGGCAAGTGCGGAGTGAATTTTCATGTGGGTTTGGGGTATGCTCTGTCGCTGTCTCTCATGGCTCTCTGTGCATCCTGTATAATTGCGCAAGGTGTGAGCTACACTTCTTTGTCTACGACTGTATGTATCACAGACCTATGCCATATATTTTATTATTATCAGTCGCATCTCAACGATGTAGGTAATCAAAAAGGCACTCGAAATTCGAGCCAGTCTCTAGTATTTGTGCATTTATACCTATACAGAATTGTGGGAATCTGATCCGTAAAAATAATTTGCTTCATTACCGATCGCGAACAAAGTTTTTTTTGTAATGGGAAACGAGCAACAATAGCACTTGTCATTATGCGATTTCATAAGATGCATTAATCAGTCATCATAGCTTCGATATAGAGGCGCTCTCCTCTCGTAACAAAGTGGAATCACAAAGGTATGGAGACTTGATGTGTAGGTGTAAGTGTGCCTGTGCCTACAGTGCACATTGTGGAGATGCTCGCGTTTCAGTCTTTCAAAGCCCATCTTATAGAGACCGGAATGCTATACGTGGCCACGACGAGAAATATAGGTACTACTTTATCCCGAGTTATTTCGTGTTGAATGGTAATTAATTAATTTGAATAGGCTAAAAGACAAGACAATTAAATTGTTACAAACTAATTATATGAAATTAAGTTGTTAACGGTGTGCAAAAGTCGCTCTTTTAAGTCGTAAGAAATTTGCCAGATGCTTGGATTTTCGTTTGAATAATTAAACTTTGATACGATAACTTAATTACATAAGACTGGCAAACAAGAAACGACGGCGACTTGAAGGAAATGTCTCCGTTAGAGACACGATTTAATGAAAGCGCGAGGCATGTATTTTGTTAAAATTAAGAATTGACATCATCTAACTCGCAGGAGGGCTGAATAAAAAGTTCGGCCTACCAGAGAGTTTCTTAAATACAAAGCAATAATGAAGATTTTTCGTAGCGAGAAATAACGAAGCACGCCGCGCGAATCATATCATAACTTTGATATAAAACTGCGGCGGTGTTTTTGGGGTTGAAAGTGGCAGGGGGTGGTTTCGGGGGTTGTCTTGGCTCCACAACATCACACACTGCTCGACGCCAACATCCCTCGTCTCCGCGCCGTCTTTGTGCCCTCCTCCACTACGTGCGCGTGTCATTAATTTCCCCGGCTGGTGCTAATTAGTTGCAACTAATTAATAGGGAAACAGCTAATTGCGACTTTCTAAATCACTCAAAGAAGTGGATGTTAAAGAAGTTCAGAATCCGTATATATTTTCATTGAAATAGCTCAAGTCTCCATTTCCTATGTTTGGGCGCTTTGCAAACTGTCATGTTATAGCTATATTCGCCGGGGCACATGGTGCAAGCGCACTGTATAGGTGTGCTGCTGCTGCTGCTTGCATCGTGCATAGCACGTCATGCCCACGTCTATCTTGCACTACGGCGAAAACAAAATGTGCTCCGGAAAATGAATGAGCGCAGCTAAGCGGAACCAATCTTACAGATTACTTGCCATGGAAAATGGGACAATATTTTGTGGACGCGACGATACGGTAATTGCCATCGGTGGAAAACTTCAACTCTTTCAGTTTCAATGCAATCTTTTTCACTTCTCATCGCAGTATGTGCAGCAAATGTAGGTAATAGCGAGAGTATATTATGTGTGTGCGTGTGTGTGTGTGTGGATATCGTGATACATAGCAGCGTACACATTATTTGAGTGTGTAAAATGAGCAGACAGAATGTGTCTTCCCATGTAAGCAATAAGCAAGCATGTGAAGGATTAGACCCTAATATTCCCGTAGGTATAACCATTTGTCCTCACTTATGGGCCGAGTGAACGCGCTTCTTGCCGAACAAAAGGAGTATGCAAGTAATGCCGGTGACACAAAGCGTGTTTCGTGTCGTGCTCGCGGGAACACGACAGAGTCTATAGAGACACCATGCACGTCTCGCCATCCCCGCGCGATAGAACGCACGGCGCAGAAAGAATTAGTGCATTCAACGACGATTACCAAATTAGCCGAATTTTCTCTAATATTTTTATTAGAAAAAAAATGCCTGTAGGAACTACTTTGTTTTAGTGCTTTTTCCTCGGTGCTTGAAGTGTAATTGGCAGCCGTTGCTCGTACAGTAACCAAGTAGGTAGCGTAACAACTTAGCTGCTATAGTGCAGTTTGTGGCTTGGTGGCGGTGCCAGGCGTCCGCTCGGCGCCTCCACTCACCATTCGCAAAGCAGCACTCATTATCTCCTTGGACGCTAAGTAATTCGCGTAATGAACAAGAGTACAAAAGATAAAACACGCCGGACGAGGCGCACGCGTTGCCGGCGACACGAAATGTGGGCTGCGTGAAAATTAGCATGATTTATTCGCCGATTTTGTGCGTACTTCGGTCACGCCTCGCGCGGTGTTCGAGCGCGGAGCCCTCGGTGCAAGACGTTCGCGTGCCACTAGGTGACTTCACACTGCACGCTGCACGCTGCGCGCTGCACGCTGCGCGCTTGCAGCGAGCTAATGGACCGCGCCATCTAATTGCGATACTTGCCACCCTTGCTGGCGCTAAGGGTGCGCTTGTTGTGACGTCATGTTTGCTCGACCGCAATGCAGCATTGTCGGCTGCAACTCATCTTGCTTGGACGCGAGATCGGTTTCGAAGATTTAGGTGGGTGCCGGACGAGGCGGCGTTGATTGCGGACCCGAGATCGAAAATCGTTGTGTAAATATTGTGCGCGCAAAGAAGCGCAAAGAAAACGTAACATATCACATTTTTTTTCAAAATTATAACAGAAGTAATTTTTAGTTTAAATATACGCGGCTGTGTACAAAATCAAGCCAAACGCAGCTAATATAACCTATTAGAAGTTTATTGAATACAACTTTGCCCGCTAGAAAATTCACAAACTTTTTTTATTTTATTTACATCAAAGCGGATTCAAACATCTGAACGCAAGGGGTTGCGCCACGGGGGGGAGCGAGCCAGACAGATCGGACAGAACGCGAGACGGAGTGCGACGGATACACACAACCGCCAGTCATGGAGGACGGTACTTAATTAAAAATTACTTAATTATGGTCTTGGCTTTAATTAGTGAACATGCCTCTTTTTCAACCCCCTTCTCCCCCCCGCATCCCACCCACTTTCCCTTCGCCTGCACCGGCGTCGTCGCGTCCTCTTTGCATCCCCCAGCGCGTCGCTTCGTGCCCATCTCGCGCTCTCGCTTCCTCTTGGCGACTCTCCGAGTCAAGCTCAGATATTATATCTTCCCTTTCCTTCCCTTTTTTACCGATATAGGCCAATTAGGAGGTGGTTAATTGCTGGCATTACTACCCTATTCTATTAACATCATAAGCCTAAGGAACATGCCTCTATATTTAATTATGTAATAAACCGAGAGCTACACCCTCTAGCCATTGCCCTGACTGCGAAAATAAAACGTGAGACTAGCAAAATCGTCTAGCCCCAAGACAGCCTGCCGCCGCCGCCGCCGCCGCAGCCCCCCACGCGGGCAAACTAACCCCGTTACCCCGTTTAACGGCGCACGGACTAATTATACAGCGTGCACTTTTGCGCGAAGGGCGTGAGCGTGGTCTCCATGATTTGCGGGCAACCGAACGGTAGGAACGTCGTGGTCGCATGGCGTGCACGGGACGGGCGGAAGTGCGAGGAAATGCCGCGTTTCCGGCCGACACGCGTGGCGCGTGAGTTGCGTGCGCCAAGCACGCAGCAAATATCACGCACACGCATTATATATTTATATACTACCTATATTTCGGTGTGGGGGGGGGACGTCACCCAAAAGCAACAAGTTGATACGTACACACGAGTTTTAATTAGGAAATCGTGTTTTTTCCGAAAGTCTTCTGCCCGACTTGGTGATAAGGTTTCCTGGTCATCCCCTATACCATGTTGTCTCTGATAACGTTCATCATTTCATGTTGCAATGTTTATTTTTCTCTGTGCCTAGGCGACTCTATACCTCATCAACGTTGGCATGTGATACGATAAACTGTTATCAGCTATCTTTCGCAAGCAAAGTCAAGCGTCGAGGGAGACGAGGGCGCTGTGGACGCCGACGTCGGTAAACTGCGTAGGCGTCGGATTAGGCGTCGCCAGCTGCGCGAGCTGGAGACCGACGCCTGCTTGACTTAGTGATAACGCCTCTAGGCGAGCTGTGCCGTTATCAGCTCGCTGGTAAACATTCGACAATATGGCTAACATGACTTCTTTCACCTATTCGACGCAAGATTAAGCCTGATTTTTAATATCATCGTGTTGTTATAATAGTGAGCGACCTCTTTGTTTATCTTTCAAGTGCATAATTCATCACAATAAGGGTCCCGCATCGACGCAAGTAGGACTTATGTTGGGTTCTTATCTACTAATCGATTCTTTGAATACAGCGCCCACCATTAGTTACTGATTTTGAAAGTGTTTTCGCAAAGCCGTCATAAGCGATTGCCATGTTCATATTTTGAAGGAAATGTTATATCTTGGTGATGGTTGGTGTAGCTGCGTTGGAGGAATTGCATGTATTTAGGTGTCGAGGACTTACCGGAAGTTGGAGAACCACTTGACGAGCTGCGCGGTGTTGTTCTTGTTGAACTTGATGTCGGGGAAGTACATCTTGAGCACCGCCGACGACGGATAGCGCACCCAGAAGAACATCAGCTTGGCCTTCCTCAGGTGCATGGGGGTGAGCGTCGACGACGCGTGGCCAGTTGGGGAGAAAACACACAACAAAGTTGACACATCGCCGACTATTTAAAGCATTCGCGTCGCCAACATCGAGCTTTGTCGTTCAAATTGTTTCTCTATCAATTGATTTTGTTTAAAGAAAGCGTCAAATTGTCGCCTGTCGAAAGGGGTAGGAAATGTCATTGGAGCCGAACGCGAACTTCCCCCTTGAGCATTGTTCTGTGTCTGATATAAAACAACATTTAGATTCACCGAGGCAAGAGGTCAAATATCTTATTGTTGAGAGGTTTCTGCCACCAAAGTAAGGTTTCTGTATTCGTACGCCCGTGATTTCACAAAAGCTCAGCAGAAGATAATTTCACGAAGCAGCAATAATGCAATTCGACTGGATGACTTATTCTAGAGCCCAATTCCGACGAGTTATCGTATTGAGATATTATCATTACATTGCTTGCAAGGAGACTCAGATCCTATTACTAATTCACATTATCTAGCAAATACGGTCCGTTCTTTGTAAAATCCAGTTAGATAGTGAGCTATTTATACGACTCCTTGATTTGAAAGAGGAAACCATACAATCGTGCTTGGGCAGCGCACAATGGTTATTGAGTTTATGTACACTTTCAGATTAGAGTGGTGCTTATAAAGTGCTTAAATCCAAAATCCTTTATGGCAAATACATGGTAATTTTGTCAAGAATCTTTTATTTCTTAGATGGAATACGTGTCTTTATCTATGGGAAATGTGAGCTGGGTGGTTTGAATAAGTAAACAACTGACCAGCGGTGAGATTCTCACGTTTAAATAAGAAACGAGCCAAAAAGACAGACTTTGTGATTGTCCAATGAATAAGTAATTCATCGAAATTTCGTGTTCAGAAAGCCTTCTGTGATCTTCGGTTTACACAGGCGACTATTTGACGGTTTATTTATTGAAGCATGTTGCATGTCAAAGTAATTTCGTTTTTTAGATTTTGAAAGTATTCTATACAATTATAGGAAACGGTAAGAAAATATTCTCTCAGTACTCAGTATAGATATACATGCAATCGAGGACAGAGTGAATATTTCAAACGAGAATCGAACCCGTTTACCGAACCGAACGAGCATTTCCCTTCCCGGTAATATTTGATCAAGAGATGCAAACATGAATAAGAAAAGCAGAACTCGCTGACGCGTCAAAGAAAATCAGCGCGCGCCGCGAGCCAGAAAAACGTGCTACCCCGCCCCTGGCCATGCATCTCCACTTACTGTCGTAAAGCTGGTTGAACGAGTTGTTGCTGAACGACATCGACGCCTGGTTGCCCTCGTAGGCGCCGTCCGGCGAGTTGCAGTCCGAGTTGCGGTCGATGCTGTCGTTGCCGCCGCCCATGCCCGAGCTGGCGCGCATGTGGCTGTACTCGGGCGAACCGCCGTGCTGCGCGGCTGCGAGCAGCGCCGGGTGCAGCAGCGTGGGTGGATGCTGCAGCGGCGGCGAGTCCCGCGGGTCCGAGCCCATGCCCGGCGGGCTGGCCGAAGACATGTGGTGCTGCTGCTGCTGCTGCTGGTGGTGGTGGTGCGCCGCGGCCGTGTAGAACGGCGAGTACGGCGAGAACACCTTCGACTCGTGGAGGCTGGGGTTGGGGATGGCCACCGAGGTGGGCAGCGACACGGGCAGCATGAGCGGCGGCGGCGGCGGGTGGTACGGCCGCTGCTGCTGTTGCTGTTGCTGCTGCTGTTGCTGCTGCTGTTGCTGCTGTTGCTGCTGGGGCGTCGGCGGCGAGCTGGGCCCGTTGCCGCTGGTCGACGCCATCAGGCCGTACATGCCGTTCGACTCGATCTTGGCCTGGATGCCCGGCGGCGTGATGCCGTCCTGCGCCAAGATGCGGCTGACCGTGCGCGGGGTGATGCGCGTGTCCGTCACCTTGTGTCGCTTCTTCTTGGTCGACACGACCAGGCTGAGCGCCTCCGTCTGGTCGGGGATGCCCTCGGGCCGGTCGGGGATGCAGAACGGGTTCATGTGTGGCCCGCCGAGCGTCTGCATCGACGAGTAGAGAGCAGCGGCGGCCGAAGACACCACTCCGCCGGGCGTCTTCGGCGACTGGAACATCGCCGTCGGCGACGGCCGGATGTGCGGCAGGTTCATCGTGTTGATGTTGTTCTCGGGGTTGTTGTGGTTGTTGAGGGCGTTGTTCTGCGGATGGTTGTTGGGCAGCGGCAGACCCATCGACGGGAACGCGTTGCCGTTGACGCGCGAGCCTCCGACATTGCCACCCCCTGTGTTGCCGCCTCCGCCGCCGCCGCTTCCACCACCGCCGCCGGGCGCGTTGCCGCGGTCGATCACCTTGGTGCGCGGAGACTTGCGGTCCAGCAGCTGCGACGCCATCAGCAGATCCTTGTTGAGCTGCTCGGCAGCGGCGGCGGCCACCTCGGTCTGCTTGCCGAGGAACCGGCGCTGCTGCACGAAGCGCGACACGATCGAGTCGATCAGGTTGGTCAGCGAGGACGTGATCTCGGTCTTCAGCACGTCGGCGAGACCCTCCAAGTCTGTGCCGGACACCGGCGCCATCGACGACACGTTGTTGCGGAACATCGAGAACCGATCCGAGAAGTCCGAAGAGACCGAGCTCTTGGGCATCGGAGGATGCTGCGGATGATGCGGATTCTGTTGCTGCTGTTGCTGTTGCTGTTGTTGCTGTTGTTGCTGCTGCAGTTGCTGTTGATGGTTGATATGGTCTTGCTGCTGCTGCGCTTGCTGGGCTTGCTGTTGCTGTTGATGTTGCTGTTGCTGCCTCTGCGCTTGCTGCTGCTGCTGGTGCTGCTGATGCTGCGCTTGCTGCTGCTGCTGATGGTGGTGGTGCTGTTCGGCGGCGACCGCCGCGGCGGCCACGGCCTGCTCCTTGGCGTGACGCGCCTCCTGCTCCATGAACAACTTGTGGCTGACCCCCAAGTACATGGCGGCCGCGTTGCTGATGGCGTGGTGATGCGGCGGCATCGACATCGGTCCCCCCTGACCGTGCATCTCGTGGTGCGGCCCGCCGTGCGCCGCGCCGTGCAGCATGCCGTTCATCAGCGGGTGCTGATGCTGCGCGAGCAACGGGTGCGGGTGCATCTTGGCTGCCATCATCTTCGAGACGGCCGGACTGAGGCGCGACTGCGACATCGACGTCGACACCTGCGAGACGGGTGTCGCCGAGTCCTTGGCCGAGGCGGCGACCGGCGTTGTCGCCGGCGTCGTCGCCGTCGACTTGGGCCTGTCCGGCAGCGGCATGCTGGCGGCATCCTGGTCCTGGTCCAGGTCGCTGGTCACGTCCTCCGTGTCCTGGCAATCGGAGCCCTGCTCCATGCGCGTGCACAGCTGCACGTACTTGGTCTGCATCTCGGCGAGCTGCTCCTGCATCGTGCGCAGCTGGCTCTTCAGGACGTTCTTCTCGACGCGCTTCTGCTTGAGCTCGACCGGCTCGACTTCATCGTCATCCTCCAGCCCGAGCAGACCCAACCCGATGTTGAGGCCGAAGCTCGAGTTGTTGAAGCGCTCGACGGCGCTGTTGTCGTGCTGCTGCGGGTGGTACAGCTTCCGCTTCTTGCACCCGTTGACGGTGACAGGCAGCGCCGGACTCGAGCGCATCGACGACACGATGTTCTCGACGCGTGCACGCTTAAGCTCGATCTGCTCGGGCTTCTGCGTCGCGTTCAGCGGCGAGTCCTCCTTGTCTGTGCCGGCGTCGTTGTCCATCACCTCCACTTTGGGCTGAATCAAAGGTCCACTTACCGGCGACGCCATCGAGCCATCGGAGTCCGAGCCGCCGCCGTTGATGCTGTTCAGAGCGTCTTCCATCAGTTCGGCCTGCTGCTGCTTGCTGATTACACCCGCCTCGCTGAGTGCCTCCTCCATCGCAGCAGCCGCCGCAGCCTCATCTTCCGTCGAGTTCACGTCGTTCTCCGAGTCACCGTTCACTAGCGGCTGCTTGCCACTAGCATTGCCATCACTGTCACTCACGTCACCGCTGTTCTTCAGCTCGTTGTTGTTATTGTTGTTGATGATCTCCTGCGATGTGACCTCACCGCCGTTGCCGCTGGCACTCACCGCTCGCAGCTCCTGCTCCAGCGAGAGCAGGTCCTTCCGGCGGCCTTGCAGAATATCGCGCAGCATATGGTGGGCGATGTCACTGGGTGGCGGCGAGCCGTCCTCGTCCAGGCCGCGTCGAATCACCGACGTCGAATTCAAACACTCGTAGTTCACTTGGCCGTCAGAACTGGCCGTATCCATTGTCATCATGTTGTCAGCCGGGGTTGCAGCGTCGGCTGCCTGTTTCATCTGACGTCCTAACAACTCATTTAACATCTTTGCGGGGCCAAAGCCCGGACCGAATAAACCGAAATGTTGATGACTCTGACTAAATATCGCACCGTAAAGACCACTGCTCAAGAAGCTAGGACGCGAACTGAAGTTAGGGATCGACGAGTAACTGTTACGTGGTTCGCCGGCGTCCACACGCTGTCTGGTCCGCTTCGCTTTCTTCAGTAGTTTGTCTCCGTATAACCCGAAGCATTCGGCATCCTCTTCCGATGACATCATAAGTAAGGCCTTCTCTTATTGGCCAAGGGTAGCGTTCCCTCGGCGTATAGAAGGGGAAGTCCCTCCTCCTGGATGCGGTTCTCCTCACTGCACGCTGGCTGCACCCATGGGCGAGCAAGCTGCAAGGTGCAAACAGAACCAACTGTCAACTATTGTGTGCGAGCGCGAGCGCTGCCGAGTCGAAGCGGCGGTCGGCTCGTGCCGCCGGCTGGGGCTAAGAAGCGGCGAGGCAGCAGCCCAGGTAGCTTGGCTTAGCTAGGCTCGTCGCCAGCACACCTGCCTGCTGCGAGGAGGGCGACGACGCCACACCAAGCCGCTTTGCCGCCGACTTAGAGACGCTGGGACGCGCGCCAAGCGGGCAAAGCGTCCTTTCCGAAGGCGTCTTCGTGCCACCCCAGCTGGCCAGCCCCACCGGTGCATCCAGCATCCAGCATCCAGCATGCAGCATGCAGCGTGCAAGCCATCATCATTAGCATACCAGAGGCGCAAGCATGTACTAGCGCGAACCTGATTTTAATGCCTATGAAATGACAAAGGAAACGATCGTTTTTTGTTAAAGAATTAATACAGCATCTTTTAAGCGTGGCTCCGTCATCTGATAGGAACGAAACCCGGCACCTCCACCGTGGCATTTATTTGCAATCATCTTTTAATATGTCGGGCTGGCGACACGCTGGAGCTGATCATTTGTGAAATATCAGCGGTTCGTTATGAATCGCAGCCCGTATCGCACTGTACTAGCTTTCCCGGGCGGCGGTTCAACAGGTATACAAACACAACTGCCGAGAATTGGGAGCATGGTGTGGCGTCGCACAGGCTGCTGCTCGACATTGGGCGCCGCGACGCCGACGCCGACGCTGACGCCGACGCCGCACGAACTATACACGACACTAGTATGCAGATAATGACATCACCTGTGACACTTCATTAATGTTTAATGACGTCAGACATTAATGATCCCGCAAAGTCTCAAGCTGCATTTCGGAAGAAATAGTGGGGAGAATCATAGTGTTTCTTGGTGAGAAAACGAATATCAAAATCAAATGTGTCGGGATTCCATTATGCGTTCAAGCTAGGAAAAAAAGAGGATTTTCTCTCATTATTTCCCGTCGTAATTTATCGCATCTCTCCATAGGTTGGTATTATTGAATTCGCTATATAGTTGAACTGAAATAGAAAAGATATTTCCTTGGGACGACCTACAAGAAAATTCTCTAATTAATTTAGCCAAATTGAAATGTATTTCTAAATCTATTGTCATCGATAAAACGACAGTCAAAGTTTTCCAGCACAAAGCCAAGCTACATCTTTTCCGATTGGCATTTCAATTCTTTCAATCTCGATTTAATTGGGACATCTCAGAGAATTAATTAAAGTTTTCAAAACATTTTCATTATGGCTGTTGGGGTAAAAAAAGTTGCGCAAAAAAGCGATACGGTGTAGGTATATATCTGTTTGTTCAGCGCTCATCGTCTGCCGCGTGAAAGGATGCAGAATGGATGCAGAATGCATGCAGAATGGACGGCGCAGATCAAGTTGGCTTCTGCCGGTCGCCGGTCACAGCATTGTGTCGCGAGGAACAATCGGCGAGCAGGGACAGGGACTTCCGGCGTCGCAGTCCGTCGCAGTCCGTCGTAGTCCGTCGTAGTCCGTCGACGGAAAACTCCCCCACCCACCCCCCACCCACCCCCGACCACCCCAACCACCCCGCTTGGCACACAAACATTCATCGTCTTCGGAGACATTCTCGGAGAAATTTCCTTTTTTTTTATTTTATCTGCTTGCACATTTAGCGTTTTATACAGTTGAAATCCGATATTGATCGCTGGAAGTTGTAGTTATGAACTGAAACATAAAGTTAACTTACATGCAAAATAAAATTCGTCAGCCACGCGACGTCTAGTCAAATAGATGACGCACACTTTTTGCTTTGAAATGAAAATTTCGATTGGATAATCGACAGCCAACAACCGTTCTATTTGCATCACCATATAATGACATTTTCCATATATCTCACGTTTCACTTCTTGCGCGTTAAATTTCCATCCATGCCACTCCCTAGAACGCATTATTCTATATTCCTCAGCGTAATTACATGCAAATATAGCTATCTACGCAATTAAATAATACATCGACTATCATCCCCCACATCTTCCCAACAGGAAAAGGGGGGACTTGTTGTCAGCCGCCTATACGATAATACGAGCATCATAATGCTGGGAAAATGTTGCTAGATCACGTGAAATACTGTTTCTTTACCCTAAACAAGCCGGGGTAATTCAACAGATGTGTGCTTGTTGTCGCACGCATCATGGCTGGGTGGTGCAACCCTTCGCCTCGGACGCTGGTGTAGCCGGCGTGATGCTAGGAGCTGCGATGGGAACGAATATGGGATGTGAACGAAATGCAACATACGCGCACTTGTCGGTAAGAACCAGCGAGGTGTGACAATTGTGACAGATGTCACTATCGACGCAGATGAGATAAGAAATTGGCCACCCCCGAAACGCATCTAATCGGAGTTTTGGTGCTTTATGCTTAGCAAACGAGCGTTACAATGCAGATAATTATATCTGCCTATTTTTTTTTAAATCTATTTTTTGGGACCCCTTGTGAGGTATTACAGAAGAGAGTCACGGCATAAAGGAATATAGGTATACAAAAATAAGTCCATAAATGTAAGTATCTTAGAGAATTTGTCGTATGATGTTTATTGCGCCTATCATGATTCAGTTTCAGACTGTGTGTATACCCATACCGAAATCTTACCGTTGATATGATTGTAACATAATATCAAAGGTGACCGTCTCCATATTCTATCCGTTCTTTGTCCAACAAAGAGACCAAGGTTTTTAAAAATCTTGGCTTAACTGAAAAGTTTTTTTTAATAATAAAGATGACCGTTGTCCAGTCGAGTAGTTGATATGAAATTTCAGGAGTCTAAGGCAACGAAACGGTTTTGCAGCTGACACCGCAGTCAGTTTAAACTTTAAAGGGCTAAGATGCTGTGCTCTGCATCTGTGGGATATAAAGCAAAGGTGAAGACCGTATCTTTCGACAATAGAAATGGAAGTATCTTGTTTTCGATTTGGGCAAAATGTGGTCCCTCAGCGTGTTGGGTGCATGGCCCGTAGGAGAGACACGGGACGTGAACGTGGGAATGCGATCTGTCCGAGATCCAAGACACATCTTTCCAGTTACGCGACCATCTTCGACCAGTATCCATGGTCCAGGGTGATGCTGCGGAACAAGATTTGCTCGGGACTCCGACTGGTCAAGTAACGACATATTTTTTTATGCCTTTTGATTTCTGGTCGAAGAAAACGTGATCGTTAGTCAAGAAAGCACCGGTTATGGTTTTCTCAACGTCCGTTTCAATTAATGCAGATCGAATTTAGATTAAATAAAAGTATTTTCTACGCAAGAGATTCAACGTATGTGGATTGACGGAATATCCCATAGAACACGGCACGCTTCAAAATCATCACTTCGCCGAAAACCGGGTTTCTTGAAACGGATCTTAGACGCCCGAAGACCGCAGGTGATAACTTTGGTTATCTTAGACCAGGCAAAGAAAGCTGACGAACATTTATAAGACGTAGGGGAGACGCTATAGCGTCTTGAAAGCGAAGGGCAACGGCTTTTGACGACCCCTCCTCAAGCAAGTCGGATCTGTTTATGTATGTCTTACGTTATATGGACCATACACACTCTATGAAACTCAAATGGGAAGCAGGAAGGAAACGCAGAGTGAGTGAGAGAGATAGGCCCGCATAAGAAATGCGAAGAGTTTTTATTGTCATTCACCCTATCGTCGGCTCCATCAGGAGTTGGGAGTCCCACCGTGTAACGAACTTTCTCGGTGTCGAAGGAATCATGGGAACCTTCGCGGGGCTCTCAGGTAAACACCCGGGGATGTCTTGGGATGTGCAACGCTTCCGCGTTCGAAGATGCTTATACAGTCTGGCCGACGCTGGAGATATTATGCTGGGGCTGTTGCGTAAATAGTTTTTTTTATATAACTCAATCTTTCATAGTTCATTTTATTTGAATAAAAAGTGTATTTTACTTTTAACTGATAAAATTATATCGGGAAAATGATACATAAATGTAAAAAAATCCTGGTAGAATAATAAGTAAATTCGTGTGTTAATTAGGGGAGTATAAATTCACATGTTTACAAAAGTAAAAAGTTTGTTTGGTTCATCGATTTTAAAATTAGAAAAAGTAGAACTGCTTGTCTGATTTTGTTCATAAATTTATCCGATGCAGAAATCTAGCTCAATGGAAAGCCCAGCATGGAAACGTGATTCTAAAACGAAACGACTATCGAATGTGAAACATATTATTACTGTGCCAGCTTTCAGATCTGAGAACTGCGATTGCAATACAACCCCCGAGCGAAACAGGGTGGCTTGGCTTGCCCTTGGCAAGTCAGCCTCTCTGTCCCATATCAACCCCCCAGGCGTAACCTTACCTGCATGTCTTTTGTCAAGGTAAGAAGCTAACCAAGAATCGCATGCTTTGATCTAGACTAGGGGACTTGTTTCGCCGTCGAGCGATCAAAAGAAACTCCCTTCATTCAAGACGTTGCCACCGCTGCCTTCGACGCCGCTCTAGACTACCTCTACAGTATTTCGAAAGTGCATATTCCTGTTCAAGCCGTCGAGAACCGTCCAAGAGCGGAGCTGGTAATATCAGCAAAAATTTTAAACGATCACACACGATATTTAGAAAATGAAGGCGAGTGCACAACAAATTTCCTCGAACGAATATTCTTGATTGAATCATCTTTCTTGAGCGTCCTTAAAAATGCGGGAGCCACAAATTCATCGCAGATCGTATTATAACCAACCGTAATCCAGTCTTCAATCATCCGCGTTCTTTAATTAACCCAATTAATTAACGAATGTTGTCAATTGGGTCTGTCCGGGTAGCGAGATTCCGTGTTCGAATTCTCCTCCTCCTCCTCATCACGGTCCTCATCATCTTCCCGTGGGTTATTTCAAACTCTACTGTTCCCTGTCCTCTTCCTTCCCTAATTCCTGCTTCCTCATTAACCTCCGAGTCGCGCTTCCTTCCCCATGTACCAGCCAGTGTTGCGTTCTCTCTCTTTCTCGCCCCTCTCGACCGCCGAGCGATATGCGTCTTAGATCTGTCATCTCCAATTCGTGGTGCAATGAGCAATGATAGCGACTAAACGATTGCAATGAGTAATGGCAGCAATCTTGGATCTAAGTGTTTCAATCACGCCATAATAATTGAGAGCTCGTGATTCATTTTCTTACTGCGCTGGAAGACTAAAGACTCAAGAAAGCAGGTTTTCGCTTTTAGTAATCTGTGCACTTTGTACAGCCCCGTTTTGTTTTCGTGATAAAATACGCGTGTCCTTCCGCAGCATCAACACGATCTTCCCCCCGGATTCAGCATCGTTCACAGGGATCCGTCGCCCGCGCGGCGGCAAGACGACCAGAGAGCACAGATCGCGCCGCCGCGCAAAAATCGTGGCGAAACTTGACAGGAGTATGCATTTCCTGCCGCTTCCTTCGCACTCGACCGTCTACGCGCCTCGCCATTGTTCGCCAAGAGTGTCGTTTTCTTTTCTTTATTTCTTTATATTACACGATCATCGACAAGGCAAAACGTCGGGCGCATCCGTGAGAACAATACTATAACGTGGTCTCGATCTCGGCGGCCCCCGTCCCCCGGCCCCCTGACCCCCGGCCCGGGGACGGGGGGATCCCAGCGGGCTCAAGTGTCTTCTTCCTCGCCGCGCGGTGGTGGAGGCGCCGGGTCTGATCGACGACATCCTTGCGAGGGTTCCCACGCATGTCGACACTCCGTCGTTGAATCGCTGGCAAGACGCAGCGAACTTGGCCAAGACAATCGACGGCCGCGAGGGAACGGGATGCCACCCGGGGTGGATTCTTCTTAACTCCATAATGTCACCGTGATACGCGGCTGTTAGAATTAAATTCCCGTGGCGCTGTCGATGCTGCTGCAGATATTGACTAAGTGCAAATACTAGAGATCAGATCACGGGACTTAAGAGAGCAAAAAGCGCTGAGGCCCACACGAAAGCGTGAATAGGGATCCTGAATGCGTCCCTCACTTTCTTTTAGAAGTCTTGAGGACGCTGAAGACAAGACTGTGAGTTGCCGTCACTCGCTTATGCAACGAGGGATGCGAGATTGATTAAAAACTGATTTTCTTAGGACCAAAGCAGGAAACACAAAGTTGCTCACATCCTTTTCTTCACAGCCCCTTCGTGCGTCATTTGGGTTGGCGTCATTCAATATTTTAAAATTGTGTACACCAAGTTCATACAAAGCCAAATTTCAATGTAATTATAGCCAAAATTAATTCACTTTGTCAGCGACGGTTAATTTCAATAAAAAAAAACAAACAGCGTGTAAATTCAGTTGACGAACGCTAGGCGCGAGACGTTTTTGCTGAAATTACAAAGAGTAACGATCCATCTTCAACTCTTTCTTCCTGCCGGCCCTGTGGTTAAGGGAGTCATGTCATGGTGCGTTCGACATCCGACTTACACGTCGTCGTCGTCGTCGTCGTCGTCGTCGTCGTCGTCGTCGTCGTCGTCGGAGGCGGCTCGACTCAGTTCTCACACTTATTAGACTCGCAAGTGTAACTTGCAGCGACGTCGGCGGGCAATTAACTTGTTACAGTGTTTTCAGAGAGTGAGAGAGCGAGCGAGAGAGAGCCGGGGAGAGAGCGAGAGGGAGAATCAGAGATGGACCCGAGATGAAGATGAGTGGCCACGACACTTTTGCCTGCCAAATTAAACAAGGACGCGACATTGTTTGCATACGCAGAAGAGTGCATGCACTCGCGAGACGCTGTATACGTGAGATTGTGTCAGTGTGATGCGATTTGGATGCCACACAGTAAACAGTGTGTTACAGGAGTAAACAGTGTGCGTGAATCTATCGATTCGATAAGATTCAATGCTAGTCTCAGAGACTGGATTCGTGATTTTGGAGACGAGGAATTTGATTTTGTTCTGTTCCAATGAATATTTCTGATCCGCTTTGCAATTGATATTTGGTACCCGTTTTAGAAAGGTAAAGCGATAAAAATTGATTGAGCATGAGGCACACAGGTAAATGTGTGTAGGTAATCAAGCGATCGTATAGATAAGTTCTGGGAAATTGAAGTTCGAACCCATTTGGTTTATAAATGAACTGACACCATGGCGAATTATACTCCAGCCATTCCAATATGATATGAAGGATATTAGGATCAACAAAAATAGCTTTATCACACAGATCCAAGTAATTGAAAACAGGAAATACGACATCCCCATATATGAAACTGCGTCTTTCTGAAAACTTATGCTCCAATTGACATAAATAAACAATTTATTCTTCCTATTTAACCCAACAAGAAATTGGCGTATTCCCAAAGCAATATTGTATAGTTCTAGCAAAAGACTATTACACAATAGTGGAAAAGAACAAGAATATTGAGCTGGACATTAAAGAACAAACTGTATACGTAATCGAGCCTGCTGCAAAAGCCGGGGGTTGTTACTTGCAATATGGGGGTTGATTTTCTGCCAGGTCGGCGCCTGGAGACTTTTGAAACAAGAAACCCGATATAATGCCCAGCTAGACCATCGACTGACCGAAATACAAACAGCCTTAAGTGTACTTTACCATTAATAAGGCGTGACTTGTTGACGAAACATTGCAGCGGCGGTACATTAGTGGTAAGTCAACTCTGTACTTACTTACCCTGTACTTGCCGATAGTCGACTTGTCGAAGGGGGTTGCATTAATAAATTATGCACTACTTTAGTACCTACACACAGTGCGCTGCAGAAAGCAAATGATTTCGGCATTGATTTTAGATCAATGTCTTTCGACTGACCGGAGATTTCTTTTTGCGAGAAAATAGTCGTTTATCGACCAACACTCGGCAAGGGTCAAATGACTGTCTATTTGAAAAAGCCGTTAGGATTACGCCTAATATTTTTAATGTGAATAAAATTATCTGGAAGTGGTTTTAAATCTTTCAAACTACTTTGTTGGTTATAGCTAGCATCCCTTGACAGAAAGATACAGACCACAATGTGTAAGGGAAACCAGAAAACAGCATCTATCTGTGATCTTGTCAAGCGGAGAAGGTAATCTGATAGCCAGCCACTATGACAGTACCCGTATATCGGCGGTGGCATACGCCGCTTAGAGAGGACTGAAGAACGGAAGATGAAAATCGTGGGAGGTCAGGGAACGTAACCAAAGTAACCCATGCTAGAGTTTTTAGCACTTCCTATCCACTGTAAGTACCGGACACAACTGATGGATGAGTCTCAAGAAAAAAATCAGGACGCGTTATTCAATGAAAAAGTTAAAAGCGGTTAAATCAAATTAAATATAAAATTATAAAATTTCTCAAAATAAATGAAAAAAAAGCTGTCTGGAAGTCTGCGAAAGCGAAGTTACGAGTGTGACTATGAATCGCCGGTCAAAGTTAGCGGACCGAACTTATAGCCCCCAACAATCTCGAGTGTATATACATCTTAATATGCCAAGCCATTCTTATGCGTTTAATAACTCACTAAGTATCTTCTCTTGGTTCCGACTGTCAATCAAATCTTGCTTTATTAACGTCCAAGCAATTACTACAGTCTCGGGCGACGAGAGCTTCTAGCTTCTAGCGCGGGTCACTCCTAATGGAGTTTGCCATTGTGACGAGCTTTACACAAGTCATCACTGCTGGACATCGCTTTAGGAAAAAGCTTTTAAACTTTATCAAAGATGACAAACATTAAACAAGCTTTGTGTAATCTTTCCACTTGCTCTTTTTGATGTTCTGCTCAAATTTTAAAATATTTCAGCAATAAAAACAAACAAAATCTGCGTCTTTGGAATAAACGATCGCTCGCTGCACAAAGCATTTTTTTAACCCACCTTAAAAAATTAATCTGCATCTTATAAAATACTAAAAATCGACTGACAGTATAGAGACAAAAAAAACTTTTTTTCGAATGTACGACTTATTCATTGTATTGCAACACCGCCCACTCTGCTCTGCGTGGCGATATGAAACGTGTGATCAATGTCCACCTGGACGCAGGACAGAAGGTTGCATGTCGGTGCCTAAGATCGAGGTCACCGAAAGACAACTGTCCACTTGATCCTTATCATCAGACCCCTGAGCCCAATCCCATCAATTATTCAGAGAAACAGCCAGGGCAATACGCCTACCTAACAACATAAAACACTCTGTTCTTGATCGTGGCGTCGGCGTCGGCGTCGGCGTCGGCGTCGGCGTCGGCGTCGCCGGCCTTAGCAGCAGTCAGGGCATGGGAAAAGCTACGTGTGGCGTGGCCGTGGAAAAGCCTTTGCCATGGGATCACCGAAAATGAGAATCTTTATAATGTTTTAAATAATTTCGTAGCGGACTTTACTGGATACTCCGAAAAATAGTGTGAATAACTTATATGTAATAAAACACATAGGAGGGTCTATACTTATGTTTTGTTGGGAAAAAAACGCTATTAATAATGCACTAAGATTGCACGCGAGAAAAGTTAGTTTTCATGGCATTTATACACTTTCCGTGAAATATTTTTTCTTCTTACGATATAATACAAGAACAGTGTCATTTTACCAGGAAATCTATTAAAAATTAGTCCCATTCGTGAGGGTGGGACATCTAAAATAAATGAAGTACCCCGTGATACGAAAGTTCCGGTCAAGTCATAGCTTTGCTATACCTGATAATAATGTGCTGTATTATTAGAGCTGTTGTGTCGATCTTCATAGAAATATTTTACCAACTTTCCAGGCCAAATGTTTTGTGGATCAAACATTCAGCGGACAGATTATTCATCACACATAGAAAGTGATGAAATACTAAGTGCACCGCAATAAAACATTCAACAAAATCACTTATTCATCGCGTCCAACACTAACCTTAATATAACACGATCAAAACGGCGCATAGATTTAAAAAAAAGTGGGTCCTTCCAAACATAGAAACCCCGCGCCACTAGAATGCGTAGGAAAACCCCGGTTCGAGCACCCCGGCAATTCCCCGCGAAAAGGAAACCCACGCGCCGTCGCAGCAAAAAAATCGCACGGATCGCGCGTATAGCCTCTCGGGCGCGCTTTGTTCCGCTTTTTTCGGTAATTCGCTCTGGCCTCTTGAACGCGTACCAGCGCCACCACCGGATACGGAGCACTAGAGCGAGAGGGTATACACTCTATCCTCGTCGCCCTCGTGTGAATTAGTAAACCGTGTTACTACGGAGTCGTCAAGCGTACTATTTCCCTTAGCCACCGTCGCGGCGAGACTTTATGAATGAAACTCTTTCGGTGTCTCGCCGTGTGCATCGTCGAGGATTTGTGGACCAGTAGTCTTCGCACCTACACACCTAGTTTCCGGTCAAGATGTCGGTCGTACCCACGTGGCCAACGATATCACAGAGTCATCCAGCCACTTACTGCAGCAGCAGCGGCGGCGGGCTCCACCCAGCTTCCCTTAAGAGTTAAATGCCCGGCGATGATTGCACTCTTATGATAGGCAATCGAAACTTCCTCTAAACCCAGCGTGCGTGTTTTTTCCATGCTACTTCCGCTTTTCATGGCTACCTGGCTTTAGGTCTTTAATTAATATCAATTAAAGGGCAGAATTGGGAAACAAACAATATATCACCAAAAGGAAATGGTTTTTAGCATCGCACGTTCGGATCGTCCCAGAAGTCAATTGTTATTTAAATTACATGGCGATCAAACTCTTGTTCGGAACGGCGCGATACGGATCAAAATAAGTTAATGACTTTACACTGGTGTTGGAATCAAACTTAACTTCCAGTCTCTATGCATCGACGCGATAAATATCAGTTATTTATGAGAAAATTATTGAAAAAACTCAAACTCCGTGAAATGCGAAGGTCAGGTTTCCCACCCCGTTTTGCACATACATTTTTGTTTGGATGCATGTTTCTTCAAAATCATAACGCTGAACTACATTTTTAACCAATAATACCGGCATAAGAGACAAAAATGTAATGGCACGGACGGACCATCACGTGTTACGGACACCGGAACGCGTCTCTGAGAGCTGGGCGCAGCGAGATGACCGATCGGAACTGCCGTCTCGGCGCCTGAGCACCTTCCGGGGCGACCGGAAACGGATGACAATGCGGTGGCGGCGGCGGCGGCGTCACGATCTCCGCAGAGCGCGATGCTGGCTGGACGTGGACCCGATTGGCATGGCGCGGGCGAGACATCCGCACAGTGTACACCTTATGATTGCATCTCATTCATCACGCTGACCGTCAATGAGTTCATTTCCGCAGAGGATGTGCCCTTTGGTATTGAGAGCAGGTTGTACACCTCCTCCTCTCTCGCGTCGGCTACAGGAAGGTGTTACGACAGGCGTGGAGGACATGCCAGCGTGTGGAAGTGGGATGTGAAACCGACTGGCGGATATCATTGACTTGATCGCTTGCAAGAAGGATTTTGTTCTGTGGGCGAAATAGCAGGCGGTGTGGCCTTGATTGTTCTGGGGGTTGCGTCTAGGAGTAAACGTTGATAGGGTTTCTTCGTTTATTGGTCAGTGATTAATGCTGTTGATATTGAGTATATCTGATTATATCAAGTGCATAGAAAATCAACCGATTAATAAGTTGTACATATTTGAAGGACTGTTCAGTTTTTATAGTAACGTTTTGCGCACGGTGAAAATATTTTCGCTTCGGAATGAAAATATTGTTCTGGTGGATGCATTCAGGAGCAAGCCGGCAAGATGGGAGTTGTTCTGGACCAGCCATCGCCAGCAAAGAGCGAGTTCAACTGCTGAGCATTACTCACAAATTCAGATGCACACCAGTTTCATCATTTCTATATTGTAGTTTCTTAGGCAATTTTTCGCGGATGGGAACGAGCGATATTTTAATTAGGACTTTTTTCGCAACTTGTTCGTGGGCATCGCGGCGATCTGGCGTGCACGCTCCGCCAAATCGCAGCTTGCAGCTGATTGCCCCCGCCTTCCCGCCCCCGGCCACCCCCTGCCGCCCCCTTCCGCCCCCTGCCGCCCCCGCGCCGTGCACCACCACACTAGCTCAGCGCAAAACACTAAAATCACGAGAAAAACAAACTCCACGTACGGAAAACTCCCCCCCCCCCACGCTCTAAACTACATGCTTGATAGCCGCAGCGAAAAGAAAATCCACCCACACCGCACCAGATTTCCGAGACCGTGCGCTTTACGCGAATATACATGTGTCCCCCTATAGACTTCCTTCGCCACCCCCCATCCCATGCCACCCCCTTGAGATCCCTTACACTTCTCTTTCAACCCTTTTCTTTTTCTCCCCTGCTCTTCTTAACTGCTGCTGCGGGGGCGGGGGAGACGCAAGGGGGGCGCAAGGGAGCTGCAGAGAAACGACTTGAAGCCATTGATTCATGAGCTATGGCTTGAGAAGAATCAATACGCCATAGCTACGTATATACTTGGCGGGTACATTACGAGTGCATGTACGACGCTGCCGGCGCACCGGGGGGGTGGTGCGGGGGGGTACAGAGGTGCGGGGCGGGCGGCGGAGGGCGGCCGGGGGGACGGGGGCGTAAGAGGGATGTTGAGGGTGGCCAGGAGAAAAGAAAGAATCGGGCAGATTTGCAAGGAAGCGTGTGCTGAGCTGCTCGATGCGGAAACGGTTGCGTCTACAGAGTACAGAGTCGGAGTACGCGGGGGTGCACGAAGTGTGGTTTGCGGCGGCCGCCCCGGCGTACGTAACGTGGGCCCCGGCGTACAGCCCGGAGAAGAATTCTCGGCGATCTCGAGATTCTTACGAGAAGCTGGCCGGGTGGCTGCTGGCTCCGATCACGCAATGCTGCTGCCAACTGAAATACGTTGCTAGCTCTGACCTAAAGATAAATTCGCGGGTTTCAAATCGTGTGTTCCACGGGAAGCATTTACCTCTGCGTCCGCACGGCTCATCGTGATAGGCCACGGCACCTCCATCTCCTGCCAGCGATCATCCCGACCGGTTAGCAACCAGCGTTCATCCTACAAACGAGACAATTGCTCCGATTCGACGCGCTCGATTTATAAATAAGCCACCAGGGAGGAGAGCATCTAATTAAGATCACAGATAATTGCCAGGACGAATCAGCGAACAACTGACCCTTGGCCGGCCTCGGTGCAGCCACCCTTTTCCGGCCTAACCCATCCTCATCCTGATCCTGATCCTGATTCCGTTATCCATATGACGAGGCTCGCATACTCTTCTATTTACTATATATTGAAGGGCGAGGGCTCATATTATGCAATTGATGCACTTCCCTTGCCCATCTGCAATAGTTCTGTTGCACTTGAGCCCCCAGGCTAACTGCACTCGCGCTGCAGTTGTGTGTGTGTGCACTGTGTGTGCATGTATGTGTGCTGGGATAGAGTAGCCTGCCCCGGCGAATGGGCATTGAAAGAGAAACATCAGTCTCTTTGGCTACCCCGACTTTTCTCTCTGTCTGCGCGTAAATGGGATTGAAAAATAGTGAATCGGAAGAGAAGTGAGTCTGGAAAGTGAGGTAATTGGAAGGGTGGGTGCGGGTGAGGGGGGTGGTGTGGCGAGAGGGGGAGGGGAGGCCACCCCGGAGGCTGGATTCAAAGGTGAACATTTGGAAAAATGTGCAACGCTCGCGTTGGAGATTATACCATATCAAATAGCGCCCGAGTGGCGGTGCATCCTTGAATGTTTTTTAAAATTATATCTAATCGCAAGTGGACTCGTTAAATGACGTGGCCAAAGAGCTGGCGGAATCGACTGCTTTGCTGCTTGACGTTCAGCTGATTACAGCCTCAATTTCATGTCTGTATCTTATTTGCGACAAAACCGGTCATATCCTGGAAAAGGAAAAAAAGATACGCAGCGTGGCGAACAATCTATTGGCCAGATGTGCATTTTGTTCCCGTCCAAGCCAATTAAAAAGACGCGTTCGTTTCAGAAAGATAAGTTGAAATCAAAGATGACAACTGCTCTTGCATCTGCCGCTAATTTCCGAAAAACCATAAGCTCGCGTTATTATGTGGAAAAAGCACCCCTTGCATTTTACCACGGAGCAAACCTAATAAATAGCGACAGAAAAATAATTAAATTCAAACGCATTGCTGTATGCTGCAGCTAGTAGTAGCTACCGTGTTATAAACGGCACGGCGTTTCGTGCGCTAGATTACATTGTGCAACGAACTTTCCAAGCTGTCCATGGGCAAGCCGCATCTTTGGCTCGCCATATGGCGTAATGATATTGTGATCCCGAGACAGGGACGTGTGGCATCTCAAGCCGAACGGAACGAGCCGTTAGCGTGTGCAGTTGTGTTATACGCGCCCGTTGGGAGATGGGGATGCCGATGCCGACATTCGGGGGCGGCGGCGGCGGCGGCGGCGGCGGTGGCGGCGGCAAAGCATCGGCGAAACCGCAAGGCGCGAACAATCTCAAAACCCTTGTTTTATTGCCTAGTCATTCACTAACCTGGATGATACGCGCAGAGCGCGCGCGCGAATGCCAAGGGGAAGAAAACGAATCGAGATTATGACTTGACATTTTCGATTAGATTAGAGCTTTGTGGCCGTATTTTTTCCCGTTTTTTATTATTATTTTATTTTCACGCCCTTTTTAAAACAGATTTGTAAGACTGGCATTTACCGCTATATATATAGCGCGTCGACTCCTCACTCTCCTGTAGGTTCATTTCGACACGATGATACCGCAATAAAGTTTAATTCGGCGCTCTTTGGCCACATGGGCATGACTAACGCCTCCGCCCCCGCGACTTCCTTCGAGATCGCGGCTCCTTCCGCGACGGGTTGATGGAAACATTTCCCAAAACGATATACCCTCCGGATTACGGCGTTCTCGATTTTGATTATGCATTGTGGTTATTAGTGCCCCAGCGAAGTCAGTTGCTTACACACATTTTAAAACAGTTGTTTATACTTGATATTTTCTAAAAACATAAAAGTGATCGCAGTATTTTTTCTCAGTTCATCACAAGATCTACATATTCATCACCTTAGAAAAACCAGTTCCTCTCAACCACGTTCCTCCTCCCTTCAACAACTTGCAGCCACAACGCCGATGAAATTAATTCGGTAAGTGCAAGATTTGCGAGGACACAAGGTCTGAAGCAAGCGATTAACGCACGTAAGGTAGCGAGACAATGTCTGTACCCCGCGCGCTCTCCCTGACGTGGGGGTGGCGCGGGGTGCTCGCGGAGGACGGGGGGGGGGGGGCACCGGGGCTGCGCAATGTGAAAGAGTAAACGTCGAAATGAAATGCAGTGGAACATTGATCCGCGTCTGCCAAGCACATGGCGGGTAATGAGAGGAGAGAGCAGCGCGCCCGAGAATTGTAAATAGAATTATAAACCAATAGAATGATATTTAAAAATATTATCTTAGGAGTTGTGCAGAGACGTGGATTTTTATGCAAAGTGATCTCTCTGGTTCCGATGCTGCACGGAGAGAGAGATGTGGTGCGCGGATGGGGCGGGCGCGGGGGCGGACGGGGGAGGATATAAGGACGGGAGTGAGATGGTTTATTGAAATCTGCAGGCATGGAAGGTGAACTTCTCGCGGAAATCGCATGCTAGAGATGAAAGTCGAGCATGGTACGTGTGCGTGTGTGTGTGTGTGTGTGTGTGAGTCGGGACTTTTCTATGAGGCAATTTACTTAGAATTATAACCAGCCGTGTGTTCAATTTCCCACCGAGTTTTCCGCGTGTGTGTGGTGTGAGGTGTGTATGTCGGGGCGGACGGAAAACCATCACTTTTAGATTAAAGAGTCTGGATCGAGGCACAGAATCGTGCAGTATGAAGTAATGGTTCATATTTTTGCATCACTATTCGATTCATTATGCCAATTGCTAGAAGATCCCGATAATAAACGTGTGGACTTCATCACGAATAAATGTTAAACCGAAATGAACATAAAATTGTCTCCCGTGATTCTCCGCATCCTGCAGACTGTAGAGATAATGCAACTTAACCTTTCCACGCTGCTCTAATCCCGACCGGACCTTCATGAAATGAGTCTCGACTCTATCCTATATAGCACGTTGATGAGATAGAAAATTACGATCAATGCCGAGAGTTAAAAAGTTGACCGCTGCATTTTCCAGCCTCCTTGTTTCTATGTTGGCAAGCAGAAGCTCTTGAAAAGTTCACATGAGAGGCACACACACACACACACCCAGCCTCGAACTCGGCTCCATGCTCCATCAAATGAATCCACCGCCATTGCATGCAGTCATACAGTATATACGCCTATATATATGTACCTAGAACTATATATACCACAATGCCACATAACATGATAAAAATGTACGATTGCTGCAGAGAAGCAAGTCAGCTTTACGAAATGCATGTCCGCTTTATGCGGACGACGATTTGCACGCAAATTTGATTTGATGTTTAGAAAAAAATTGGTCGCGATTTGCGAAAATTGAGGCTGATTCTGTGATGAACAATCAAAGAAGTAGTAATTATGATTAAGCGGTTTACTTTGCGGCTATTTAGCTGACTGTAAACGCCCAACGAGAAAAATAATGCGTATAATATAGACCGCGGTCTTTGACGGTCAACAATAAAGCCTTCTTTGATCATAATAAAGCGGCCAGTCAATGTTGAGTCAATGCACAATCACGAAAAAAAAACCGTCGACGATCATTTCAAAAAACGGTAACTCAAGTCGAGTGGCGTCGAGTATAAAGAGCGTGGACGTGTGTTCGGTTTCCGGACAGCGACTCCGAGTTTTCCGTTATACGGCGACAACACGTTGCAACCCCCCATCCCCTAATGGGCAAAGTCCACCGCGGCGCTCCGTGCTCCTCTGCGCCCAATACCCACAGCACCGATAATCTCCCAATTCTTGGGGCAGTCTACTACCACATCCTCTGCAATCGCAATCATCTTCATTACGAGCACAAGCCACCAAATTACACATTTCATCGTCCGCTGCACAAAAGTGTGCTGCTGCTGCGGACGTCGGACAAGTCTATGCTGTTGCTGCGATCCATCAATTAAATCGACAAGCGATTGCCCTCGGTCTTGATCTACCGTGACCACTTCGTTTTTTTTCCTATTTCGATTCGGAGATCGAGCAACTTCAATTGCGGGATGATTACTTTAACGGTCGCGTGCAAATGAATTGTGAAGAGCATCATCATCATCACCATCAGGTGGTCATCATACCTTGACATGCACACGTGGCCCGTGGGGGTGAGTGATGGTCACCTGCCCCTGAATGCTGCAACCTCTCCGTCGCTATACAAGCCAAGTCGATGCACACTCCCCGAGCAAATATAATTGATCTTAATTCCGTGTTTTCCATACAAACATTTGTATTTTCCCATAACGCGGAAGTCTGTGAGATATTCATTACGTCGTCCTCTTGATGGATTACGGTCTGTGATATTGTTCATGCCTGTGGGCTGGTAATGTGATATTGCCCTGTGGTCAAAGATAGCACGCAGATGGTCAACCTGAGATCGATCACCTCGCGTCTTCTGCTTGGTCGCTCATATTTTCTTGACCGCGGATATCTCATAATAAGCACACAACATCTGCCCACCCTTGATTGTCGCGGCCAGCCGAATAACAAGTCCATCAACACCAGTCTTTGGGGCACAAGCCAGAAGGAGCAGCCGCAGCAGCAGCCGTCGTCGCAGTCGTCGCCGCATGGCCCACAAACACAACCCTTTCCACGCGTGTTTATCCAGTTTCTTGACCCCCTCATACCAGTTCTTTGAACCCAAAAGGGATGTTTTTCAATCGTGCCAAAAACCCAACCCTTCTTACAATATGTTGTTGTGCACCCTTTTTGGGATACTTTTCACCCCACGTGCGGTACCTTCGCGCATACATCTAGGCCCATTCAACCCTTCTGTTGTCTATGCTTCGGCTTTCGGCCAGCGCGGCAGCTTGAGATTTTATATTCAATGTGCTGATTCATTATTCTTCACCTTTTTCGTCAAATCTAATAACCAAGAAATATTGTTTGCGTTCGAAAGCATAACATCTGTTAGACTTGGAGGATGTGTACCCGCATTGGTTTGTCCCTAATTTATTAATAAGTCCGATCTAAGCAAGTTTAGCGAGCGCACTGCACTTGAAGTGCTCTTACCACCTGCCTGGGGCTGGCTCCTTGCCCTCGGAAAGACACCATACCTCATGCCACACTGCCAACACCGCCCTTCCGAACAATTGGCCCTCACTCTTGTCACACACACATACACACACAGCTGGAGCCGGTATAAGATCATTGTCTTCCATGTGTTGTTTCTTGCCAGCGCAGCTCGTTTTCTAATATGTATCGAGCACAGAGTTCGAGTATCACTTCTTAGATAATAGCTACTTTACGTTAACGCTGGTGCATTCAACCGTCATATAATAAGTTATTGGGAATGGGAGGCGAGCCCGGCGTTGTTATATACCAGCTACAGCCCTCGAAATTGGGTTGTATTGAACACGAGCTAAGCTGTGTCTTATTTGCAAGATCACTCCCCATTGTTGGCAAACGTTACAGATGTTTGGCGTCAGAATTGGAAAAGAACATGGCAATTTGTCAGGCGCACACCAAATGACAGTCGTAAAAGTAGGTTTGTTGGTTTTATGTTGCTGTTTCTCCATTCTCTCTGTAATCTACGTCCAGGTAAGCCACTAATCTTCTAGCCGATGATTTGGACGAGGTTTCGCGCGGGCCGCCGCAGCGGGCATAGATTTCACCTGGCCGCCACGGCCAGACCCCGCGTCGCTGCTGATTTATTGCGTTTCGTTCGTCATTCAGCGGTTCTCTTTCTGCAATCACCGACAAATTACTGCCTACTTAGACGAAATCTGAGGCTTGATGCTCCTTTCAATTTTCAGGGCCTTTCGAAACGGGAGCACCTGGCTTGAAACGTTTAATTTCGGAAGTTTATAAAAATTTCGAACCACATTTTTGGTATTGGTTTTATATACAACAAAAGGTTTTTGCGTAGACGATTTTAAATTGAGCAGAAATGCATCCTTTATTGGGGGCTCTGTAATCTGTCATGTAGACTACCGATGATATCTGTCAGGCTTTTATCATGCTGTTTTTGCCAGACCGCAGATGATACTACCTGAATTTCTTAGGTAATTTAATAAAAATCAAAGAAATCCCATATTGCATATAATTTGATTGCAAGTGCTTTTACCTATATTGCAAATGTCCTTCTCAGACTCACGCTGCAATTCAACACCGAGCTATAATTGAGAGCGTGCATGCATAAAGAGATGCAATGCAGAACAGCATCCAGCGCCAAGTCACACATGTCGATGGATTTCATTACGATAGAAGATCACAGAAATCAAAGACCGCAAACCGTTGAGGAACACAACACGTCCTTTGATCAATCTGATGACAATGTTAATAGCCAAACCATGTGTTGTCAAACCATAGCGCGTATAGCATAACGCTAACATTCGTCGCAACACACTTTCAAGTATGGTAAAACTATAAAAATTCAAGTTTGACTGCTAAAATAGGCGGAGATTATGACTGCAAAAACTGGGAGGAGATTTCGACAATGGGCCGAACGAGGCAAAGGGACGCCAGCGTCGCCGACGACGCGTGGTGCGTATCGAGCAAAAGCAACCCCCGGTTTTACTATTACGAGTTGATGCTTACATATGTAAATGAGCCACGTGTCCCTCGCATCTAAGGGCGCATGAAAGACGCGCCTTTGTCCTACTACCCCAATAGTGCATCACAAGATCTGATATAGCCAGTCTCTAGCAACAATGACGTCACATTAGTATGTGCAGGGCGGCAGTGAGGGGTACGTACTATAGTTTTCTTATATGACGCCCGAAGCTTGCACATTATAAGCAGGGCAGGGGGTCACATATATTCATATGTGTAGTGTGCATGTGTGTTATGCAGTGAAAGAGGATAAGTTAAAGGACCAGCTGCCTATATTGGAAGTGTGGACGCTGCTACCCCCTTGGTCGCCCCCTTCCCCCCCACCCCACGCGCTCGCTACAAGTAGCGTCGGTAACTAAGGGGCGCACGCCGGACGACGCCGTCGACGTCAGACGCAACAATTATTATTATGAAAAGTTGATTAAAATAAAGATTCAAAGTCTACAAGGCGGCAGGGCGCGGGGCGAATGTGAAGTGACACGGCGAAGATCGAGGGTTTAATTATGAAACTTTCCGCGAGGCTCGAGCGTAATTTCATTTCGTGCTCTCCAGAGAGCTATTGGGCGCGGAAAGCGTTCGCCAAAAGATTGATGGATGCGATTATAGTCATTTGATCCAGAAAACGAACGGAGGGAGTCGACGCGGCGCAGTAAAAATAAAAACTGCACCGATTTGAGATGCAAAGATTCTGCACTGCATACGAAATGAAGTGCGAAGAAAAGCTGGCGTGCTTGCCAAGATGACGCTCCCTCAACCCCAACGCCCCCCCCCCCCCCCGTGCCCATCAAAGCGTATTACAAGAAAACCTGAGTCAGCTGACGCGGTCTTGACGTCACTACTCAAAGAAAGGGAACCCCTTAAGAATCACATACACCTTGTACATCGACAGATGCCTACTCTCTTACGTCATCAAACAACCACCTTCAACTTAAAGGTATACTACGCGAGAAAAGCATCAAGACGTGCAATGCACACCACGGGCCAACCACGCTACTACATGCACGCTACAACTCATAGACAGATGGTTTCTTATTACGTCACCAATATAAAACCACAAGGGAGTTAGGGAACCCCTTAGCCTTTAGGGGATGCAGCATCTATCAGCTGCCTCTGTTCTTTTGTCCTCTTACTTACCACCCTAGAAGACGTGTGCCATGGCCACGCGATATAGTGGGCCCCCACCCTCCCCCACCCTCCAAGCATTCGAGCAGCGTCTATTGTGACGCGCTCGCACACCGGGCTCGTATTCTTATTAATCAAATATCAAGCCGTGTGCCTTTACGATAAAAGCTCGGAGCGAGCTGGCGAGCAGCTGGGCTAGGTCAGACACAACACACGTACATAAGAACAGAATGCTAGCGTGGATGGTTATCTTGCCATGAAGGTCGCCCGACTTCCTCAACGTCTTACATAACAACACTGCAAGTGCAGCGGCCGCCGTGTCTGTGACGTCAAGCGGTGGTATACGTCACGGATTCGAGCTTCCATTCAAGACATTTAAACTTGTTTATATCGGTCTTGTAGAATGCGATTAGGGAGGGGTTGGATCTTTAACCACGACATCATTGATAAGTGTTGACGGTGATTTGGTGGCATGGAGCGACATACTTCGAGGTGGAAAGAAACGTTGAGATGCGCTCATAGCAAAACTGATTGTCAACAAGTCTTGAATTATCACGGCTTGTTTATCTATCGTGAGCTTTCGCTAATTTGCTTGTTGTCAAATTGGTGTAATTGTGAACAGCGTCGATTGACCAGGGATTTTAGTGTTGTCGTGAACATCCGTTTCATCACCTTCCGCTGGACCAGCTATAGCATGAGGAACGCGGTGATTTGAACGCGCGAATCGCCACATCCTCACATCTGAGATAATCGAAACCGGCAACAAAAGAAGTCAACAATTCAGAGTGAGGTTACATTATTGGTTCCCAGACGTAATAAGTCCGCGAGACTGCCTTGGGGACTTCCGCGAGTGTCAACCCTCCCCCCTTCCTCCCCACCCCCTCCCTCGATCACCATCGCTACCACCCACACCCCACGCGATCACTCAAGCATGCACACCGGAACTGCTTATTGTTTGGCCAGTTTCCGGTACCAGCCTTATGTCATGACTTCCCAGGTGAAGCATACTTATTTCACAAAATATGTCCGTGTTGCTTTATTGCATGGTCAAGATTGACACAGGGGTGCCATTCAATTCTACGCACTCTCGTGTGTGTAGTGTGTGTGTAGTGTGTGTAACGATATTTTTTTCAAGGAAACAACAGTTGCTGCGATGGTAATGCTCTGGGAGGTGGAAGTCGCAGCAATCGAGGTGCCATATGACTCGAAGGCATCCACATGAAACCTTGCGTCGGTGACTTTTCAGTTTCAAGTTCACACACTTTTCGGTCTGGCAGCTTAATCCACGAAGCGATGCGAGACAAAGATTGCTCGATGCGATCGTTATGAGATAATAGATATATATACTTGACATCTACTCAACGGATTAATGGGCCGCCATGGCTATTATCGAAAGAAGCCCCTATATAGCTGCTGCAGATTTGTATTCTACTTAGCGAATTGTATTCTCTTAGGACCCACTGGCCTAGATTTGATCAAGATTCCGCTCATGTTGCATGCTATTATCCTGAAAGTGAGGCTTATTTTCTGATGCCATGTGTTGCTTAGATAACGTTTCTGGCCAAATGGCGTGAGAACTGTGCTATGCGTGCATCGCGAGGGTGACAGGATGCGGACGACGGAGGCTGGAGAACAGTGGAGTGAAGCGAGCGAGCCAGCGCGTCTCTCATATGTGCTCTGTGTTCTGTAAGCCAGTCACGGCAAACTCTTAGTGATGTGAAAAGAGAAGTGAGTAGAATCTGTTTGATGCACAAAAGAACCGTTGCAGGGATGAATTAGGACAGATGGGCACGTGCCTACCCCAACTTATTCGCCCTGTTCATATAAAATCCCCCACCTCCGCCCCCCTCGACAACACATACGCCCGATCTCAATCGAAAAACTGAAACAGAAAATGATAAAGAAGCTGAGGAAGGGGTTTTATTTTTTAGGAATACTGCTTTTGCCGACCGCCCACCGTTGGAGTCTATAAGCCGACAGATGAATGGTTAAGGGGCGATTTCAACCCCAATTTATAGATACACAACGATAGTGACAAGCAAAAAGTAGGACACGTGGAAGATTAACGCAAGATACTAATGTTTGTAATAAAGGAGCGTGATTAATATTGCAGGGCGTTAATTAGGAAGCGTGCTAAGACGCACTTGGGGCGCGGCGTGCCACGGCGACCGCTGCTCATAAATGTCTAACGACTAATTTCTCTAATGAAAGATAATTTCATATTTGCATTTGTAAGAAGCGTCGTGCATTAGCGCCGCGGCTTTTCAAGTGAACATGATCAATAAATGGGAGAGATAATTAAGACAGTTAGAAGCACACAATAGCGTTCAACCGTACAGTTTTGACATTTCCTTGAGAGGTTTCCACCGCGAAATAACGCATTAAGACTTAAAATCAATATAACTCCATTAACTACTAAGTCAGCTGTCTTAACAACTATTCCAAATAGAAACAACGCGTTCCAAGATCGCATGACATCAATCTAAATCACCATTTATCAAATTCACGCACACATATCAGCTGTCAAAATGTCACGGCGAACAAACCGCGCGTTACGTTTGGCGACGCGCACGCGTATCAATCACACGGCTCGATGTTTCGCGCTCGGTTCACGTGACTCGTCGTATATCGACGCCTCCACGTGCGTCGTCACGTGCCGGGCGTCGGTGCGAGGCGTCGCATCAGAGCGACGTGTCAATGGGCCACGTAAATGAAACACCTCACGGAGCCGACGCCGACGCCGACGCCGACGCCGACGCCGCCCCTCCCCCGCGCCACGGTGAAAGCGTCGCGACGCCGCGGTAATCACACTTAAATGCCGCGCGGAGTTTCCGATCACCACACAAACGCGCGCGTGCGAGGTGTTTTTATCATCAGAGTTGTTATCGTTGCTCGTCGGCATTACGCGTCGAGAGCACTCTCGACGCGTAGTGCCGACTGATCTTTTCTAGTATTGTGTTTGCCGAGCATTCGAACGATTCGCTCCGAGTGTTGGCCGTTGGGTGACAGTTATCGCCGTCGCTGAGTGACAGGCCACGATCATTGAAGAGGCAATTTGTGTTTCGGTGACGCTCTCGGATGGTGATTGTCGCGTTGCGCGAAGCGTTGATTCGTTTCGCGCGACTTTCCCGATCTGAGATCCTAGTCTCCTACCCCTCTCTATCTAAGATCCAGCGGCGGTTCGTGCATGAGGCAAGGGAGGCTGTGCCTCCCTAAAAAAAGGAGAGGAAAAGAGGAGGAAAGAGATGTTTCTGTATCAGTTTTTCATTTGGTAATGGTATATTTTCCAAAACGAATTGTTTTAAAATTTTTCGCGCTACTTCGTACCCCTCCGCTCGGCCATGATACCACCCGCAGCACACCTGCAGCGTGCTCGGGAGACGGGGATCGGCCAGGAGCAGCCAGGAGGCAGGAGGCTTGAAGCGAGAAGCCTCCACGACCTTCGCAGCAACAAGCCAGGGGAATATGTTAAAATGCTCTATCTCTCTCTCACCACTGCTCTGGAATAGCCGGCGCTAAAGCAGTGAAAATGACGTAGAAGGGAGGCTACGAATTATCCCGAAGAATTGTCATTTCTTACACGAAAATACTCGAAGTTTAGGCGTGACGTTAGAAACGGGGAGGGAGGCTAAAATAACTAGAAAAAAAACTGACCGGACGTCGTAAGCAAAGCCTGGGCGAGCGCATAGGGAAACGATAAAGAAGACCCCCACAGAGTGGAGGGAAGGTGACATCGACACCGTACCGATACAAGCAACAGGCCAAGTGTCCTGCTTTGTTCACGTCTGTAAAACATTATGAGCACGTGAAGTTGACCGCTCGAGCCTGGGTAACATCCGCGCTATTACCCCTAATAAACCTTTTTTGTGAATTGGAACATTCGCCCAACATTTTATCAACCTGATTGCCTTCTTGTCGCATAAAAAAAAACATGCGTTTTATAATTGATTGTGGACCTCGATTGAATTTTAAGTTATACAAACAAAAACATTCTAAGAAAAAAAATCTGAGGGCGTTAGTAACGATTCACGGCACCTCCACGTGTGTCTTTGTGTGACTGCATTATTTATTTCCTTGGAAGTCGACCACCCTCAACACCGAGGGTCCGGCACACATGTGCAGCACTGTGAGGCAGTGATCTTCGGACGCTTGAGCGGGCCGGACATACGTGTTAATTGTGTCAACGCACATTGTGTAAATTGAGCAAGTTTAAACGCAATTTGAAGTTACTATGGCGCCGGTGCCAAATATAGTGGACGGACTGCGATTTGCACCTCTCAAAGCGCGACTTTGCCGAAAGAGTTGCTATAAAAACGGCTGGCAAGTGGTAGGCCTAAGCCAAAACTCAACTTCATTCAGTGCGATGGGAATAGATACAATAGAGCATTTATAACCTCCAGATACGAAGATTGCGCTTGGCTGACCGGTAAAAATCAGCCTCCTCACTTTTTGACCTCACGAACCGCCACTGCTAAGATCCCACTTGTTGCTTTGATGTAAGATGCTTTTAGGGGTGGTTCTGATTCCCCGTCCCCCTCGGCGTCCCCCACCCGTCCCCTTGTCCCCCCCGAGCGTCTAGACCGCTTAAGAAACCTCACCCCCGCCAAGCCAGTAAGACGTTAGCTCAACAAGTGGCTCAGATTCAACCCCCGAAAGAAAACACCCTCTCTAACTGCAAAAAGAATTCCCCGCCCTCCTCTTTTCGGCTCGTGCTTGCATAAGGTTTCTTATATTATTTAGGGATGATTAAATCTAATTTGATGGGCCCCTGAAGCAAGTAAGAAAGCAGTTGCGTCTTAATTACTTTCCCAGCTTTGTTTGTTTTCAAGCTTAAGCCCGTGTTATAAAAGTTTTTTTTAAGAAGCTTTTTTTTGTAATTATAACGACTTGGAAGCTGAAATCTTTTTCGGTCGGATGTTGACTGAATGAAACACGAGGAAATGTCCCGTTGTGTGTATTCAAGGGTGGAATTGACATCTTAATGAATCTTCGAATGTTTGTCAAATAAAACGGCAGGCCTACACACAAAACATTGCGCGATCGGTTTTTGCTCCTCTCGACAAGCTGACATCCATTCGCCAGTCAATGATTTACCTCTCGCCCATCTCAGAAGTCACCGCGACAACTTCCTTTCCACGAACAACACTCTATAGCAGAGCCAAGGCACCTCCACCAAAGAAACAACCCCCCTCCTCACCCATTGCACACCTAAACAATGCACCGCCAGACAGCCATGAAGCATGAAAACATCTTTATCTACGCAACACAACGCGCACCTTGCGCATTTATTACCATCTTAACTAGGACATTGTTCCGACTAAACGGCGGAAACGTAAGACGGCATTCCATCGCCGCCATGAATGGCATACCTTCGGCGACAGACACGCCGCGTTGAAAGCAGGAGCCCGACGACACCGGGGCCACCTGTGCCGCGTTGACGCGCTATCTAAGAAGCACGAGCGACGGGGCGACGCAAGGTAACACCTTGGGACCGATCATGTTGCGCTTCGCTTCGTCGCGACGCCTCTAGCTATGTGTAGGGAAGAATACACGCCACGCACCGGCGACTTTGACGGGCTTCTTGGCTCATGTCACGCGGCCGGCGACAGACTTCTTGCGCGACGGCATGGGCGCAACAGCTGGCCGCGTTCAAAGCACCCTCCGTCTTGCTCGCGTCTTGTTGTCCTAACGCCACGATTACACGGGTTTCACGCGGATTAGTGGCAGGCTTTATGATTCAGCTATCAAGATGGCATTGTTAAGAAATTATACTTTGAGCTTCAACGCTCAAGCGCCCCGGATTACAGTGGAAAATGAAACGTGTCGGTGCTAGTTTTGCTTAGAGAGTATAAAGACGTGTTTTTAGTGAGAAACAAATGTATTGCACGTTAGTCCGACAGAAAATCGTCGTGCGTCTGTTTATGTACTGCTCCGCCGTGTAGTCAAGATAGACAAATTACAGGTAAATCCACCGGGTCACACAATGCACGTCCAGTCGAAATTACATTCCTTCAACGGCGCAAATCCGTCGGCAAGACTCCACCACTATTTAATCCTTATCAGGCTCATACATAGCCACCGCCGCCACCGCCGCCGCCGCCGCTGCCGTTGCACCGAGAATGTAATGAACGTACTCAGTATGCAATAAGCACGCTCGGTACAGACGTGTAGTACGCTGCAACGGAGTGGGCGAGGGGTGAGTGGCGAGGGGGGGGGGGGGCGAAGCCGGGGTGTGAGGAGATATTTGCTCAGGGGGATGAATTGCGCTTCTTCTTGCAGCGCGCGTACCCCAAGCAAAAGTTTCTCTTTGTTTTCTGTGATGGCGAGGGTGGCCAATAAAAGAGGCCTAACGCCATCGCGTAGACATGCAGGCGGCGGGGTGGGGAGGGGGGGGGGGGGGGGTGGCCACGCCAGCCACGGCGATGCGATATAAGATGAAGCAAGCAAGGGTTGTAATGAGCTCCGTGCACAATGGACAGCTAGCTCAACTTTGAGGAAAAGAGATTTTTGCATAACAATAACTCAGTACCATGTGACAGCTGATTTTTGCTATAAGCGCGCAAACTTGTCAGGTTTTTTCACGTGCAAAATTACAGTGCGGCGCGCGGGTTTTCTTAAATTGCAAGCGCGATGGAAGCTGCCGTGGCAACAGCGTCATTGTGTGCACCTATAGCCGCTCGGTGATTTCAAGAAAATGTTTCGTTCTTACTGACTAAAAAAGACGCTTCACGTTGAACATTGGCAGCGGTGATAGGCATTGTCTAGACTCTCGGGCTATTTCCCCATAAAAATTTCAAGAATCTTTGAAGAAAATCCACGCGTGTAAACGGAGCCCTATAAATCCAGCCACTTTAACACCCTCTCGTCTATAAAACCGCTTGATTTAATCACAACTAACCGAGGTTTAACCATTTAATTGGACGATTTTTGGCCCTCAGCTGTTTTCACAAGGCAGATGTCTAAGATAGTAATTGGATGCGCTCGTACCGACGGACAGATGTGCGTACGAGGACGGGTTACGTCGGGGTGGCGGGGTAAGGGGGAGGTGGGAGCGGGCTGCTTTCTTAAGTGCGCCTCCAACGCCCCGCTGGCGCTCGCACCGCCATTAGCCCAGGTGCGTAGCCGCCAGCGGTGAGATTAATTAACCAAGTGGGCAGCGAGTGGGACGTGCGACCACAATCTTATCTGCTCGCCGGCATTGTCTTCCGCAAAACACCGGTCAACTAATCATCTCGCCCACCGCGAGGAATGTGCGTTCTTTATGCAAGACCCGGAAAGATAGTGGCATTGGCTTTTAGAGCGGACCAACTTTGTGATGAAAGTGCATTTACAAAATGTGGAGCACATGTTTTATTGAAAGGGCGGTGCTTTTTATTTATATTTAAAGTTGGAGATGCCTTTTGTCGTGGAGTTCTTTCATCCATTTAAAGGTCCCATGGCTTTTCTTCGAGAAGGTGAATGAATGTCGTGAAGCTGTTGCTGCTGCCTTGAATACTCTTACCTGCAGTTCACTTGTGTGTGGGGGGCGCTAAGGTGGCATTTACTACGAGTGGAGGAATGACCGAATAAATTAGATGAACCATGAAAACACTAAAAGCGCTCAGGCACGCTTGACTGCAAGTTGGACTCCTTCAGATCAACGAAAAGAAAAAGTTTAACGGCGAAATAAGTTCGAGGGGAGGCACGGAAATGCAAAGTGGCAATTTGCATATTATAGACTATTAATGGCGGTTAGAGCGGGTTTTATTTTAAGATTTTGATTACTTGCGCAACTATTTGACCAAAGATATATGCCGGCGAAACTATTACGGGCAAAACCAACTAATTACCAAACCTAAATGACTCGGTATTAAAGTTTGGCCGAGCGCGATCCCGCTGCGCATGGCGATACGACGACGACCGAACTAATGAACACGATTTCCTTCGGGGAAAAACGGAGGGGATTCCGTTCAGAGTGTGATCGAGTGGAAAGCATTCTAATCGCTCGGAGAAGCTCCATCACCTGGACTCGGAAGTCAGATGACCAGGAGAGGATTCCTCCGATGAAACAATGTATGCAATGCAATTGCAAGCCCATTGTTTGACATTCCTTGACTTGCATACTCGCTTACAGTGCAATTTCCTTTTGACGTTTCCTTACATAGTTTCAATCAAAATAAGCTCAAACTGGATGGCCCATTATTAGCGATAGAGTACCGTCCTTTGGACTAAGAAATACATCCACCGAGTTCATCCTCAGAGAACTGGTCGAAATTATTGCTCAACGCTTCTATTTCCCTCATTTTCTTTGCTTGTAAGCAACGCACTTAATCGCAGACATCATAGCCCTTGGATATCACGAAGAAACCCAAAGACCATTCCGGGCGCTCGGTAAGTTTCCATGTCCCCGGGGGAGGGCTGCATGGGTAGAGGGGGGACGGGAGGGGGGTGATGCTGTTTTGCAAGAGAGTTGAGGCTACAAACTAATTATTGAGTTAACTCTTTAGTCTTTATCCGCTTCGCGAGCGCGAGTGGCTAGCAGCAACTCGTGCAGCGACATTATAGCCGTGCAGCTTTCCTCCCTCACTATGGACTTGGTCGCGACTCGACAGAGTTTGCTTGCCATTGCGACCAAAACTTATATTGTTCCAAGTTGTTGTCCGGATAATATCGTATCTCAAGTTTAACACAAGTACACGCCATGCCGTATATAAACGCGGCGCAGATCGCTAATAAACTGGCCGGCACTTTGTAAACTTGCGACTTACAGCAGCAGCAGCAGCGTCTTTTACGGCGGGGGTGGGAATATCGTCGCGGACAATGACAACGTCGTGAGCGGTGCACGGAGACAAAGACACCAAGGAAGCCGCTCGTTTGCTTGTGATTAAGCAGCGCGTCATGCGATCAACGTGACAATGTCAAGATAACAGAGATAGTAGGAGGTATAAGGTATAAAGATTTTATGAAGACCAAACTTTTGAAAAATGATTTTCTAAGCTACTATATCTCTCAATATATTTGCAAGCAGATCAAATACATTTTCTCAATATTTTAATTCACTTGCAAATCAAATCACAAGTTGGCCATTGTGCCATTATCAATCACACGCAGTTATTGATTGCGATCCAGACGTCACACTGATCCCAACATAAAAAGTGCAATAAAGCGACCAGATGACGCGCGACTCGTGTGTGTCAGAACTTTAAACAAGCAGCGCGCAATAATCTCGGGCCCCAATATATAACCACGACAAATGGCGCATTGATAAGGCTTTACCAACCCCCCACCCCCACCCCCAACCCCGGCAACAAGTTCAGGAGCATCGACTGATAGCAACGCTGGGCGTCGCATCGTGCAAGATGCAGATGTTCGCGCGTTGCGCTTCCAGCGTGATAACCGCCTCCGCGGGGTGACTCGTGCCGCACGTCAGTACACAGACGTCGACGACGTCGACGACGACGACGACGACGCCCTACCGAAGCCACGGCAGTCGCTCTCCGCAGCACTGCTCGACCAGGTGAAAGGCAAGAGGGTGACGGAGGTGGGGAGGTACCGCCGCCGCCACCACCTTTTGGCACAACCATCTGCTGCTGGTGATACCGGCCAACGATCAACAACCCTCTACGATCTTGGTCTTTCGCTGCTGCTGCTGCTGCTGCTGCTGCTGCTGCTGCTGCTGCTGCTGCTGCTGCTGCTGCTAGCTCCCTCTCCCCCTTGAACTGCTAGCGTAGTTCCGATTGTGCCACCTGGAAGTTTCCTGTATGTCGTGCCAGCTAGAATGCTGGCCACCGCCGAGAATTGAGAACTATATGAGGAAATAAACTGCTCCCCCCTCCTACCCATAAAACAGTTTTTTTTGTTGTTAACATTTTTTAGTAGACGCTATACTTAGGGAGAACGATTTGAACAGCTGGGGAAAAAAATAAGTGAAATATTGTCTACTAAATATCGATTGTTGCTTTGTATTGTCTCTATACGAGTTTTTTTCTGTGGTCTCGTGTGGCACAGTTTATAAAGTGTCTAATCAACGACTGCTTTGTCACTTGGCCGCTTCTTGCAGAGAAATAAAGAAGTGGCAATCGTGGGTACAACACTGAAAGAATGGGAGATTATGCTTGAGTACGTAACGCATCCATGCGTGTCCCGCGCGTGTGTCAGATAATTACACATTGAACACCTTGGACGAAGGTAAACTCGAGATTGGTACAAGGAGTCGTCACCAACCCGTTTCTAAGAACGAAACCCAAATTGATGATTCTCAAATGTTCAACGCCGAGAAAAATCTCACGCTATGAACAGAAAAGGTCGAAATTGTCAAGCAAAACCACGGAAAAACGCGACACGATTCAACAGAGCCAAGATCTTAATTTAAACATGCAAAAAAAGTACAAAACACTTCGTCGCGCTCGAACACAAAACAATGCGAGATGAGACGCGAAATGACACATTTTAGGTGAAAAAGATCACAGGCCACACCAGCTGGGGGGTGGCCAGGGCCCATGCGGGTGGCTGCGGATGGGGGATGGGGGGGGGTGTCGAGCAGTCGCTTGACAAGCGAACAAGTGAGCGATAACTCGCTCAGCGTGTATACACACTCATAATCGATCCCTCCGACTGCACGTATGCCCGCCGTGGCCACCCACCCAACCACCCAACCACCCCCAACCCGGCCGAGATGAGAGACAAAAGGTGAGAAAAGTGCGCGAACAAGTTAGCTATCTAGTCAACCGGGGCGTCGCGACGCCGGCAAACAATAGCACGCTGCCGCCGCGACGTCGAGTACTCTCAGGCTGACGCCGACGCCGACGCCGGCGTCGAGGTGTCACGTGTTACTGCGCTAATGCGTCGCGTGTTGTCATGACAAGACGCGAGCTAGTGCAGTGAGCAAGTACACCTGGCTCTTCTCGTGGAAGGGTTTACGGGTGTTGATATGCGGCTTGGCTGTCAGTAGCTACTGTATGGAGAGATGATGGGTGTGTTTGTGTGTGTGCGCTGAGCACGCGGGAAAGAAGGCGACTGCTTTATCGGTTTTTGTTTTCGTCTGGATGTGGGGTGTGTGCGTACCCCTGTAGGGGATTGCTTACGCCAGTCGCGCAAGGGTGGTGTTTCAGTTGCCTACCCTCCCGGCGAGCACGAATTAAATCTTTTGAAATTTTCAGCGCGCACATCTTTGATAAATTGAGAGTAAAATGGATTGTAAACGTCATTGATATCTAATAGATTCTTTCACCGAGCCGAACGAACCCACGCAATGTGTTTTAATAATGTCTATAAAACACAGGCTGCACACTTTTCCGTAGCCAAGTTAATTATATTAAACAAAAATAAACTGACGTGGATAGATCAATAACCTCGTTCACAATTACAACGAGAGCATATACTTGAAATAAATTACTTTCCCCACCGCCAGCCATTTGCAACATCCTTTTTCCACCTCTAATCAAATTCCGACCAGTCGTGATTTCTCATGTATAGAGCCTGTGCTGTTCTGCTGTGCATGATGGCGAACTGATAGGTGTGTGCTCTATAACGGACACGCGGAAGGGAATTAGAAGCCAGCTCGACCGATGGGATGGGTGCTTTATTGTGTGCTGGCCTCCTTTGCCGCCACTGCCGGCACTACCAGCACTGTAAGCTGTGTTCAGGCCTAGCTGCTGGCCGCAGGAAGCTCGGAGGCAGAGGAGGATGTGACCGGCAAGTGCGTGATTCCTGCTTCGGATGTCTGACGACATTACGATAAAAGATGGCATGTTTTTCATCATGGAAAGCGCGGACGTAATACTGTTAGCATTCAAGTTTAGGGGTTGCTCTCTCTGGTGGAACCGTGGTGTCAACGAAAAACGTTTGCACCCTTCATCTCATCTGAGAAAAGTGTCCGTCCACCCGCGCTTTGCACCCAAGTGAACCGATTTTCCGTCTTGCCACAAGGTGCAGTGAAAAGCGGAGACTCCAAATTGAGTAAAGTAAACATCTTGAGATCACTACTTCGTTATCTGTATATCGCTGGTGTTTTTACCTACGAGGCAATTAAACATGAAATCAGTGGATTTTCTAAATTTGTTCCCAGCGCGCCCCCTACCGCCTCCCCCCCGGAGTCTAATGAGGGCCGCGGAAGGAACGATGGCGATCCGGACAAAAGGGCAATGCGGACGTGAAGCGTCGAGTGCGCCGCCACGCCGGAAGTCGGCGACGCCGAATCCTTGAGCTGTGTCTCCTCTGCGCACCGCGGCCGGGATGCCGGGCGCGCGCTGGACCGCGACCGGCGAGAGATCGACGCGCTCAGGTGTCCAAGCAACCTGAATAGACGGCAAATCGCGGGAAATGCGTCATCTACCGCGAAGACCATGCTATGGCTCTCATTGTTAGCAATTGTCGGATTGCTTTTTTTTTAGGAGGTCGTTGTGGTGTGATGACAGAACGAGCACGCGATTGTGGATCTGGTATTTTTATGATAATGTCTGCAGAAACGAATCCACGTTTCCGTCAGTTTAACTTATTCCTGTTGAAGCTGCGAGGGAAAATGAATAGAAAAAATGCATCGCAAAGAAGTGGCGTCTCATCTATTTGATCCTTTATTTCCATTTGAATGCATGGTGTCGATCCCCGGTCATCAACTAGCTGATGATGTCACATAGCAATCCGAGCAAAGTGCGCATCACCCACAGTTGAAGATCGGGCTTCGACTCCTCGAATAGCACGGCATAAAGTGTCACATTTTGCAAAATATTCCGCCAAAGCAGTCATTTTCGGTTATAGTTTGAGTTGCTAGTTGCTACACAAAATGGCATCTCTTTCGATCAACGAAACTGTGCGCACAATTGTTTTGAGCTGATTTTGTTTATCAGCGCCTTGCACACTTTTGACTTGTACGCATCGCGCTGGCTGGAAAGCATGGAGTCGAGGGTGGCTGCAGCCGTCGGGTTTCCGTCGTGTGTCATGCGTTCTGTCAGCAACGACCAGCCATCAGGCAGCGTCGTGTCTGGTAATAAGGAAGCTGTCTATGACGATGACGGTGACCTGTGTCCCTATGAATTCCGACACAAAGTTGCGAAACGTACGTCGCATGCACCGCAGCAGCAGCAGCAGCAGCAGCAGCAGCAGCAGCAGCAGCAGCAGCAGCAGCAGCAGCAGCAGCAGCGCTAGAGGGTGCTGAGGTCACAATATTTATTATTCTCAAGCATTTAATTAATTAGGGAGACATTTTTTAATAGCCAAAGCATTTAGGAGTCGTTGAAGTGATTGCGGGGGAGATGACGACAGTTGCTGGCGTACAGCATCTGGGGAGAGGATGTGCCCTATTCCAGCCCGCACGCAAATTCTTTTGTGTGTTTGCGTTGCACGAAACGATCTTATGAGTTGCATCCAGCTTATAGTTATGAATTTTTTCATTTAACAAAAGATATCTTTATAAACAATAAGTATCCGAGACCATGTTTAACGGCGGAGTCAAGAAGGTTTCCCTAATTAACGTTTCACAATGCATCTGGCCTGGACGTCGCTGCTCATTCCCCCGCAATGTGGCGCATCCAGCGGCCAACCCCCCGTCAGAAGCGCCCATGTTCCGAGATTTGCGCATCTTTGCGTGCATCGTGGATATACGAAATAATGTGGTGGTTGCAACTTTTTTTGCAAAACCCCGTGTGCACGCACCTGCGGCGGCGTCGGCGGCGGCGGGGGCGGCACCGGGGTAAAATAAACTACCCTAAATGCCAAAGCGCTCCTCATCCGTTACTCATCTCGGCCTTTTTCCCCGTCAAATTCTTGACGGGGATGTTTCGCTGAGTGAATAATGCGGTAATGCAATGCATCGAGTTGTTTAGGTATGCTGGGGCAATGTTAATATACGGCCGCCCCAGGGGCTAGGATAGGCATCCACATCCAGCAAGCCAGCCAGCCAGCCAACCAGCCAGCCAACCAGCCAAGCCAGGCAGCCAGCAGTGAGCCAGGCCAGCCCAGGCGTAATATGGAATAAAAGAGTTGTGTGCAGTATTTGCTCATTACCCCCTTCTCCGGCTCCCTTCATGACCTGGTCTCTCTCTCTCTCTGTACCGCTAATTAATGTCGCATGCGACGATGACAAAAGAGACAAGTCAATAGGATGAATAAAGCATGGCCTACGGTGGATTATACTTTTATGTTTCGCCCTAACAAGCCAAACGATTGGCTTATGCGAGGAGGGATAATTAATAGAATAGAATAATTAATGCTCTAGTGGGTCTGGTTATAATGTTTTCAAGCAACGGTATAATTGCCTTGTGGGTGTACAATAACCCTTTTATTTTTCAAGCTCTTAGACGTGTTCGGGAAAAGTGCTGCTGGGTGTTTCTCAATTGTCGCGCGTTGTTTGTTGCACAATCATCCGTTTGATGGCTGCTGTAGGATATTGTTACAATGGGATATTTGAATGAATTGTGATTCGATCGCGTGATCGGCGCCGCCTTGGGACACCGTGGGACGCTTTGGGACGCAAGATTCTTGCGACGTCTCAGACCGTGCGGTACTCAGGAGGCGGTCAGAGGACCCGTCTTGCCATACAGCGAGCTGCAACACCTGCTGCCTCCATCCACCTGTGCCGGTGAAACAAGTAGGCGTGCGGCGGAGAGGCCGCGTGCGGCAAGATCAACTTCTCATTGGCGGGGATATTTTTATTAATCGCGTGATTCCGCTGCATGCCGCGTGTCTGATTGGCCACTCTCAAGGAAATCACGACCGCCTTCTTCCTCTAATTTATCACGCTCTCGCGCAATCCTTGCTGTTGCAGGATATTCGCCATTGTTGTGTGCTGTGCTCGAGCGCTGTCGCAATTGCGCGTGCAATTGATGCATGGAGCGTGGAACCATGCGTTGTTCAGATCAATAGCAAAAATGATGCGTTTAGCATTGGATGCTGCGATAGTAACATGGCACCGATAGAAGAAAATGTTAGTGATTTGTGTTCGGTGGACACTATATCATTGCTATTCTCAGAGGCAATGAAAACCAAGGAGCCATAACCTAATTATGTCTCAATTTTTATTTGCTTTTGTTGTAAAGTGTCTTAGACGGAGGTCTCAACGAAAATAATCTCAACGTTTTTTTTTTGGGAAGGGTGGGGGGGGGGGGGGGTACACGATATAAGATTCTGTCGGCGTTAGCGTCGTGTCCTTCGAGATAGCGCCCACGCAACTTAAGATCAGGCGTGAGCAGCGAGCACGCGGCGTGACGCGCGCACTCTCGCAATCGCCGCGCGGGTGGATGTCGCCAAGGAGCGAGACGCTGGACGCGCGACCGCCGATAAGCGATAAGAAAGTGATAAGTTACGACGGGGCACGAGCGTCGCGCGGCGGGGACCGCTCCGGGGCTGCCACTGCGGAAACCGGACGCCGGCCTATCAGCACGCGGCGGAGATAGGCGGGCGCAGCCAGTGCATGGCTGCGCCGTGGCTGCGCAGTGGCTGCGACGAAGACGTCTGGCAGAAGTGTGACCCGTGTGGTATCGCCGGGCACGCATGTGTATGCGGGGCACGCGGTGTTGTGCGGCCGGCCGGTTGATAAGCGTGGTGGGAGCTTCCCGTACTGCGGCGCGATAAGCGCATGGGACGCTTTTTAGCGTTTGCTAAAAATGTTATGCTAGAAACGTTGGATAAGTTTCGTTTAAATACTTGCATGTGGCGTACGCGCTGTCTTTGTTAATGGGTACATACATAGTTATTCCAAAAAAACACGTATATATAAATACATTCATGATTATCTATCATTTATTTTGTATTTGTGCATTTGTGCACTGAGGTGTTTCTGGTTGCTGGCATCTCAAGCCTTTTGGTAGCAGTTAATATTGGATTTGTCCGAACAATCTGAAACCGTGAACGTGTCTGCACAGGGTTTTCTATAGGCTGTGAAATCATCGCTAACGAAGGTTTTGTTTCTCATTGTGCGTGGCATTTTGGTGAAACATGAAATCAAACCGATTTATCTTTCAGGCGCGAGGAGCGACGCATGTGAACCGAACGGAAAGAGTCGATCGCACAAAGAGAATCGCCCCGGCTTATTTCCTACGCATCTAAATCCGAAAAAAAAACAGCCAACCAAAACAAACGAGTACACATTTCAATCTGAGGTTGCAAATCACGTGCATCCGTGTAGTAACGAACTCTGCGCACCGTCCGCGGTGGCTTGACGGAGGAAGTGCGGCGTACAGAGTGAAATTATTGCTGCCGCCTTGCTTGCCGGCAACACTATCCCTGCATGGTTCGGGTGTCGGGTCAACAGTTTCGCGGAATCGCTGTCCGCCTGGGGTGGGGGGTGGGGGGCGCCCGATCCGCGGCGGGGGCGGGGTGCAGGGTGCATTAACCCCTCGTCCGCGGAGTGACCCCGGCGATAGCAAGATGACCGATAGCTCCACGCCACGACATTCCCGGGCCCATCGTTATAATATGTATGGGTCGGAAGGCGGTGTCTCCGATTCGCAGCTCTTTTTCGTAGAGTCTGCCAAATAGGGTGTTAATAATTTCAAGCCAATTCAAAGAGATATCGAGGATGTGATTCTCATGCCACACGGCCATACGGGATGTGTACGCATTTTTTGGTTGGCGTTTGAAGGCGTTACATATATTTTGAGGATAGCTGTGCATTTGAATTGCCAAATTGCCGTTTCGAGCATAACATTTTTAGCAAATTTGAAATGCCAATACGCGGATGGTCTCCAAAAAACTTCAGTCAAGAGAAAAATTTGTGTTCACTTTCATAGTCAGATTGACGATCCGTGGAATCTTTATACTTGAGAGATACACACACTCGTCGCATATACCCTCAGCATGCATGTAATTCTGATTTTATGAGCAAGATTGGTTTCGTCATCGTCACCAGCGTTATTATATAGTGCATCGGCTTCTGGTATCGAAGTCTCGATGACTTGTTAAGAGGATAAGTTAGCCGGAGATAATGCAATCAATGCACAGGCGACGGCCGAGCGCGCAGGTACGCTTACAAACTGTGTCACCAAGGTGCAGATTTCCCAGGCTTTTCCCCATTGTCTCGCCGTGACAATGCAGCCGGCGCAATTTCGGAAGCTCGCTGCTAAAACTGCAACATGCAAGTGTCTTTATGAGTTAACTGCTATTATTTAAGTACAAGAGAATCGGCGTCGGCTATTGTTGCCGAGCTAAGTTTGTGACATTGCTTACCGAGCGAGAGCGCGAACGAGCGGTGCTGTGTGTTTGAGCGAGAAATGGTATGGAATATGGTGGAAATAGTAAATTTATACGGGTTTTATAAAGAGGAGTCGTGATACTATTTTGTAGTAATTGTAGAAAGCGAGCTACAATTATTGAGAGATATGGCTTCGAATTTTTTTCTAATTGTCATCGGTGAAATCGTCTAAATTTCCAAAAAAAAATCACCATTTTCCTTTATTTTAAAGTTGAAATGTTTCCAGATATTTGAATTTTTATTTACACCAAAATATTGAGGTGTTGGCAATAAAAAGTCATATCAATGAACTGTCTGTTTCACAAATTACTAACTATTAACTAACTAACTTATTAAGTAATAACTAAATATCTTTACTAGCTAACTGAAAAACAGACTGACCAATTACAGCGAACGAACCATGTTCTGTTGGAATAAATAATGATATTCCTTCCTTTTTCCAACAAACGATTTAGAAACCCATAATAAAATCAATGTCCAAATCAAATCACCGGCCTCTGTGATCACCGTCGATCCGTCGATCCGGATCAATGTCGATCGGTGCGCACCCATCGCCCTCTACCAGCAATCCGATAAACTCAGCGTAGGTACACGTCGACCGCAGCGCCCCCTGCCTACCCCCCTTCCAACTGACTGCCTGTCACGGGGATGATTACCCCAATCACACGGAGTGACCCGCTAATAGAATAACAATTAGCGATGGGAATAGGGTTCACTCACCGATTACCACCACGTGTGATCGGCACCGAATTGCGAGTGGTTTCGAGTCCCGACAATTCGGGGGTAGGTTTCGGGCAAAACATTGTCGGGATATATTGGTGGAACGAAACCATCGAAACTCCAAAGCACGAGGGTCGGTCAGTGTTTTTGCGTATGGCACATAAACGTACATTTCCACCTCTTTTAATTAAAAATTTTTTTTGGGTGAATATCAGGAATTTACGCCTTAGTGTCGGATTTTTTTTACAATAAAGCCCTAAGAATTAATATTTTAAGACGTATCTAAAACAAAAGTGCAAATAATAAGCTGCAAAGGCATGCGTAACCTCCGTCACCAGCACAAAGATATTATTTCCCCCAACGAGACAACACCCCGGCTGACTTCCTGCTCCACAGCCCTATTATGCACCGTATCGTGGAACACCGTCCATTCACGACTTTCCGACGGGTGAAAAGAAAACTCGCCCCAATTCGCGATCCGAGTTGACTTTTTTTTATTATTTCTCCACGTTTTTTGTTCGCATCTTAGCTATATAAGCAATCACTTCTTGACTCATATTTCTTCCCCTCCGCGCTGTACGCGCAGAGCATTCAGGCGTGCCGCGGTCGCGAGGCAACCCTCTCTCCCCGTACCGGTCACAGCAGGGGTGCACATTCGCTGTTTCTTGGCTCGCTGCTTCATCTGCCCACCCCGCACGTATCGCAATAACCAAGCGGATTACAAATAGCTAAAAAAAACATTACCACCCCTCTAAAATGGATCTTCCGCTTACCTACTCCCAAGTCTAGATACCTTACCGTAGTGCATTCAAATCGACAACTTTCTTATCCACCCAACCACCGCGACAATGAATTTTCCACCCCTGTTTCCCACCCTCTCCTCGCACCAGCCGCTAACCACCATCTCTGTCCGCACACTGTTTTAATTCAAACGAATCCCGGCGAATTCCGCAACAGATTTGCAGGCGGGCGGCGTGCTGGCGTAATTAGCAAGCACACGTGTCCCACGTGCACACGTGTGGCGCCGAGACGTCGTCAATCAGTCGAGGAGGTGGGAGACACTTGCAGGACTCTAATTGCGTGCCGGGATGGCCGGTGGTAGAGCGGTGAGTGATGGCTGATGGGCAATCGTGGAAACTTGGAACGCTGCGACGCGATTAAGGAAGATGGGATTCACGGTGATGGCATGGACTTGGATTTTATTGGCGATCAAAGTTAGATTATGGGGGAAGGGGATGTTGCAGACGTTGCGCAAGGTGTTACTAAGCACGTGTGTTATGTTACCGCGACCTATTGTCAGGTTAAGAAATGTAGATGACTGATGTGGGAATCCAAGAAATTTGTGGTTGCGCCTAACTTAGAAAAGAAACACAATTACTGTGGTTGCGTTTGGTGTCAATGCTGCTGTTGTCGAAGGTCCGTGTCGCTAATGAGATATATACTAGGACAGTGTTCATCATGGAAGGACAGCATGGTTTCACCCGAGGAGGATTTATAGGTAGCCTTATCCTATAGATTTATACCTCCTAGGTTTCACCATAGTAATTTTTTAAACTCTTTGTTAAGCTATAACTCACAAAAACAACAGAATTTCAAAGCATGCGATGGTTTACCTGATCGCTAGCTAAAACTAAAACATTTCACACACTCAAAATATAAAAGAGGTACCTTTCTAGGTAAAGTAGTCGCCAGTAAGGCTACCGATTCGAACACTTTGTACGTACCTCAAGAGATACACCTCCAGAGACGCGATCCCGGCACGTGGCCGTTGTGGCCCCCTTCAGCCGAGTACAGCTGGGTCTGTGGAAACAACGAAACGGGGGAAAAGTTAGCATTTCCCGGCGCATGACAACGTTCACACGGTGCTAATTAGCACGCAGAATAATGACACGGAGACTTCGTTATGAAACAAACACACCCGCGGTTTTTATTCACTGCGGAAAGAAATGGGGTGTCCGCAAAAAATAGCAACCCCTGCGTATACCCTTCTTAGCCGTTTTACTGGTTTTACGGAAAAGTTGGCTCACGGTTTTGTTGTTTAGAAGCAAAAACATTTTTCAGAATAAGTTTCATGTGCCGACATCATTTCAAGGCAAATGATAACTGAGAGATAAGATTTACACACTCTTTTTTACGGACGACTGTCGTAAGAAGACGTAAGGATATGTATATGTAGGGAAAATGAATCGAATTAATAACGGTGCGCTGTTTTTATATTACATTTTAAGAACTAATCGAGGCGTAATTACGGTAAGGCATGCTAAAGGTGTGAATATGAACTGTCAATCTCATCCATGCGAGAGTGAAACGTGTCATCCGAGTGCATTTGATTAATCACTCCCCCCTGTTAGCAGGTCATCTGTTCGGGGTGTTGCACAATATGCATTTTGATCGACCTGCCATTCACAACAGTGCATTTAACAGGGCCACGACAACACAGCAGCAGCAGCAGCAGCAGCAGCAGCAGCAGCAGCAGCAGCAGCAGCAGCAGCAGCAGCAGCAGCAGCAGCAGCAGCAGCAGCAGCAGCAGCAGCAGCAGCAGCAGCAGCAGCAGCAGCAGCATGCATAACACGACTCCAGCCACAACTGACGCCTGGCCGTCTATTGACCAATCACGTGGAAGTAATTGCTAATTACATGGCTGGGAAATTGACATTGAAACTGAAGCGATTCCATTTCATTAGATCCCTATGGCTATGATTTCGCGTGGCACGCGTTTTGGCCGATTCAATGGTCTAAAGCTGATGGGTTGCCCTTGCCCGCATGGCCGATATTATACGTGGGTGAAAAGTGCAGGAGGCTATCAATTTTTCTTTGCCAGTAAATGTGCATGCATATTGAATGCTGATTTAAAGTGTTATCGGAGAGATTCGTTTTATTTTCACTAATTTACACCAGACAGCCAAACAGAACAGATGTCTTCGAGTGTTTATACACACGAAATATGGTATATAACTAGTGTTTTTCTGACTGAACTTGAGACTTCTCATTCTCGAAAGTGATACGTGTTTTCAAGATAGTATTAATTACATCCTAATCAATCGCAATCCCTTGGAGACCAATGCCACCCTGAAGTCAACACTGCATATTGACCACATGCCCGCGAGAGGCGTATGCCCGATATCTTTTTACGCCTGCGTACAAGACACTTTTATTGACACTTATCAAATCCAGACAGGAAATTTCAGACAACGCACTCAAATTTTGAGCCTGAACGAAACAGTTTGAAATCCACACGTTCAGCATGACAACATAGCATTGTTTTTACTTGATAAATAAGCGAGTGCGCTCGATGACATTTTAGATTAGTCTCCAGTCTCAGGGGACCCTACGCAGACGCCCATCCACATGTCTCTGAGCTCGACGTCTTAAGTTTCAATGTGTGTGATTGCCGCATGAACGATAGTGGATAGCTTGGGTAGTGAGGACGACGTGTGGACAGCATGTGGACAGTTTGGGACCGTCGTGTGGATGTGTGTGCATGTCGATTGTTCATACGATAGCAGCGTCGCTGGCAGATCGAGGGCGTATCTTGGCCCACGCCTCCCCCCCGGCCGCCCTCCGCCACCCCCCCTCACCACCCACCCCCCGGCCGCCCAGACGGGGCAAGCAGTCGCGTGCACCCCGTAATGCGCCTGCCTGCCTGGATGGCTAGCTGCCGAGCCGTCCGCAGCGAAAAGAGTGTACAACGACAAAATTTGATTATTCTGAATACGCCTTCTTTTCTGTCTACCAGCGAATTCGCGGTGGCTTATTCAGAATCGAGCCTATAGTTTTTACGAAAAATGTGCTGATATTAGGAAGTTTGGGTTATATTTCAGTAGCCTGAAGGAATAAACGACCTATTAACTGAAAATTATATGACTCCCATTTGGCTCTAGGTATAGCTATATATAGGTACAGAATATATAACTTGAAATACTATGGTTATAATTGAAAATGTTGCGCTAAAGAAAATGCTCCACTCTTTATGAAATACAGACGCCGCCTTTGGTTTTAGTTGAGTGGAAAATAACTAAGCGTAAAGATGTATAGAAAGGTGAAATTTGAACACATCTAACTACGAAACAACCCTGCACGATCTCCTGAATTTTTGTGTCCACTAATCATTTTAACTCGGCGATAAGAAACAGTCGAGTGGAGTTGCAGCCATCTTCATCATCCCCCCGGCGGCCCCACTTGCAGGTCCTCTACGGAAAGCTAAATGTGTGACATCCTTCACGAAACAAGAGGACATGAATTCGTTTCCTCCTCGCCCCCGCCCCAACCCCCAATCCACGTCTAACACCTCGCACTACACCTCTCAAGTGCTCCTTGCCATGCAAGTTTAAATAGTTTCCTTACAGTTTCCTTGGCGCTTCCTTATTCAGGAAGTCCGTCCTATGTGTGTGTGTGTGTGCTGTAAGAATGTGCTATATACAAGGGCGGAAGCATTGTCTTTGCGCCCGCCTTTGTCTCTAGTCGACGTAGTCTTTAGCCGGAGCTCTGTTACTATTCCCAAGGGTTGCACATTGCCTTGCCTATAACCACCCTTGACTCGGCAGCACTGCACCTCGATCTGTCATCGTGCGACTTAGGCGGTATCAACTCACAATATCTTCTCTTAGCTGCTCCTTGCACCTAATTTGGGCCAAGGAACTCTTCAAAGTACCGGACGACACAAAAACTTGTTAAAATATTAGGATTTAAGTTTAAGGCCACGTTAACAAAGTGTATTTGCCTTAAATCTGTACGCTGAAGCACGATTTCACGTGTTGAGTTTCTCGTACTATTTATATAGCCGTATGCAGATTTAACTGTTGACTGCTCAACACGACACGAATATTACTAAATCCACTCCAATTAAGATCACGATTTTGAATTAGGTGCGGGGGGTGTTGAGCCCCGGAAATAGGAAAACAACGTATTTCCTTCCGCTTCTAAGTGCACGTGAATCATGTCGCATGCTATGTGATAAATACGACGAGATAGTGTTAAATTATCTGATCGTATTGCTTATGCACCAACTACCCCTAACGAAACACTCGTTTCATGTATGGTCTCACCGTGTCCCTTACTCCTATATCCCAGAGCGTGTGCTTGGACATATTGATCTGCATTTTACAGTCGGCGAAATAAATTTGTTGGGAATAATATGCGTTTCAAAGTTTCGCACTGGTCAGCGAGTAGTTTTGACGACGCTATAGGGTGCAGCGATTGCGCCCTTAATGGCATGCATCGCATCCCTAACGCTAGCCCTAGCGGCCAGTGTGCCGTGGTCCCAGCATGTGCAACGTCCCAGTTCAACTCGTATAGTACAATCCGTGCAACTTGGCGACGGAGCGAGCAATTTGTAGTCGACTCCACGCGATCCGGGGGCCGACATTTGCAAACTTCTCTCAACTGTCTCTTAGTCTTCATCGCATACTTTAACAGTTTAACTTGAAACTTGTTGTGATCAAGTTACTTCCCTTGTCTATATAATTATACGCCGTAATACAACACTCAATGCATGGCCGAACAGCAAAGCGGAAAGGACACACACAAATGTAATCCTAATAATAAAGCGAAACTGTGTAGGTAATGGTTGTTCTATGAGCATTGTGACCACATAATCGAATCTGCTACAACCAATTGCAGAAATGCACTGCACTCGATTTATCGGCCGCGCCAGATGCACGGTATAGGATATCTGCATGCATTTAGCGCGACTTTGCATGCTCGTTCGTTAGCACTCGCGAACGGGAACGAGAGGAGAGCAGTGTACACGAGTACTACACGAAATACCGGCTAACTGGTGATAATTACGTTAGAGTAGTTTGCGTAGCTATTGTGTACAAGGCACTAGGGTGTGTAAAGGGTGTAAGTAGTATGAGGCGCATGGTTGTAATGGTGCAGATGCACAGCGTCGCGACGGCGATTGCAACGCGGGCGTCGTGCTCATCACGTGCGACTGTCTTACACCCTCGGACTGTAAGACTTTGTGCTTGTAAGACTGTCATTACGTACAGCGTGTGTCTGGCAACAAAGAGCTAGCCCCATTCTTGGCGATTAAGGGTGTGGTTATTATGTTTCTTGTCTTTGCGGTTAGTTTTAGCACGCTTTATTTGGACAGAGATTTAATTTACAAGTTGCAAGGTGTGGTATCTTTGAGCACAACTCTGTTTATCCTTTGGAGTCGGCTTTGGTTGATGGCTGCGAGGTAAGGTACCGTATTATACCTATGCTTAGTCCATTTCAATTAACCACATGTTTGAAATTTTGTACGTACCGACTTTTATTCATGAATTAACATTTTAATTCTCAAAGATTAAAAAATTATCCGTCAGAAAGGGTGAAGAGTTCCGTCTCGGCTCGACATATCCGAGATATGTGGCTGCAATTTTAATCACGAGATTAGCGTCTACATTGCACTCGCGCAAAACCGTAAGTTTTTGTCTGACATTTGCATACATTTGCATATACATGAACATATTCATACCAGCTAGCTTCTTTCATTCTTTGTTTTTTTTCTGGCAAGAAGCGAATCGCAAGCAGGCTCCAGCGAAAAGATTAAATAATAATTGTGCAATTAATGCAGCTGGAATTAGTTCAAAGAAATAACTGCGTTCGCGCAGCGACTTTATCCGCGAAATAATGAGCGTAATGGAGAACGCTGTTACCATAAAATATTTTCTTTATTAAAATGGACGCTCAGAGGAAGAAACATTCGGATGCAACGCCGACGCCGACGCCGACGCCGACGAGACTGCACAATATTTGCAATGCAATATATCAGGGATCCGAACCGAATTCAATAACGGTTCTGATTCCGGTTCTGGTTCTGTATTTTTTCAAATAACGGTTCTGGTTCCGGTTCTGGTTCTGTATTTTTTCAAATAACGGTTCTGGTTCCGGTTCTTGTTCCCATTTTTTTTAAATAACGGTTCTGGTTCTGGTTCTGGTTCCATGATATTTTTATTTACGGTTCTGGTTCCGGTTTTGGTTCCAGAATCAAAATTTAGGTTCCAATATAGGTTCCAATAAAAATAACGGTTCTAATAACGGTTCCAATGAAAAATGTCGGTTTCATGTTCTTCTCTCTTTCACAAGTGCTGCAATACTGAACGCCAGTGATACACGCGGGTGTACGCGGATGTGTTTGACCAAAAGGCGGTATTAAATTATAGTTATTGGAAATGTCATGCACTTCTACATTTTCAAGACGAAAATATCCAATGTTTGGGTTTCACTCCTAATGATGCACGTAAGCCTGCCAAGAATGGTACTGTATGGCCGATGCGTATGTGCGTAGTCTGGGACGGGACATTGTTGTCGGCGTCGCGACGAGCCACAAAGGGGTTAGTCAAAGCGAATTAGTTGAATTTTCCGAAAAGTAGCCCAAATAGGTACAAGAAGCCGCGTACGAGAGTAGATGGTAATTTTACTGTTATCACTTTGAGGGAGTCAATAGCCGCCTTCGCGGCCTCGCACCGCGGTGCGAGGGTAGCAGGTGGTAGCAGCGAACCAACTTCAATAATAAGAATTCGCCGAAGTGACAAAATGACCAATATCAAGCAAAAAGATGCCGAGTAACCAGTTGAGTTGCGTGCACATTGGGGCATTCTTCTTCGGATTTTTTTTCGGTTTCGAGTGAGTGGAACCTTTCTGAAATTAAAAAGAACCTATATTTTATTGATCCCAATAATGGTTCCGGTTCCGATTCCGGTTCTTTCAAAAACTTAATTACGGTTCTGATTCCGGTTCTGGTTCTCAAAAATTTCGAATAACGGTTCTTGTTCGGGTTCCGGTTCCAAAAAAATAAAGGTTCTATCGGGTTCCGGTTCTGGTTCCGGTTCCGGTTCGGATCCCTGCAATATATGCATGTGATTGCAATTTTTGATATTGAAGTGCACGCGGGGCCCCCTTGCCACTTCAATGGTCAAGAAGCAATGAATATAAAAGAGGGTGCCTGTGCGAATTTCACCCTACCAATCTTTCTCGCAAAAAAAAAGTCTGCACGTAACTCTTCTAGGACGACTTGTGCAAAGAAGGGGTTGGCTCCTTTTCTTTGTGTCGTTCCACCCTTTGCCTCGGCAGCGTCTACGCATTGAAACTGACTTAATTCCACATTCCGCGATATATGTAAGGGACACATGGGTGGTGGTTGCAGCCTGCCTACGCGAGGGTACATTATGTGTGTGGGTGTATGAGAGTGTGGTGTGTGTGTGTGGTGCTGGGGGTGTTTTAAGGGTGGGAGGGGGGGGGGGGGGAGACAGGAGGATGTATAAAGAACACTGGGGGACGGCGAATCGCAAGAAGAAGAGTGGAATCGAAAGAAGTATGTATCATCGTTATATATCAAAGAAAACCCCTTCATCGCACACGACTCGCGAACCCCATGCCACTCGCTTTTTTTCCTAGCCCTTTCTTTTCACCGAGAAATGATTCTGAGTTTTTTTTCTCTCCCTCACCAACTCCCCCATTAATTCATAAACTCATCAATAAACAGGCGTCTAAAAACACAAGAAAAGAATGAAGATGGGGACTTTTTTTTGTGTGCGGATGGTGGCTTGTTATGGCAAGGAAAGATGATATTATTTTTCTCGTGGAATCCATTTTATATGTACGTCCCATCGCTACGAAACGAATAAAGAACAGGAAGAGGAACCAGAAATATGCGGCGAAATATAGATAGAAAATGACAATCTCTTGGACCTCGATGCAACAAAGCACACAGACTGCGAGGGAAGAGTATAGCTATTACTCGTGTAAATTGGATTAGCGAAGGGATGACTTCTCCCAATCTAGTCAGAAGGTCTCTGCACGATTCTACGTTTTCAATTTTGGTGATTTCCTAGCTTATATACTGGCCGCAAGCGATTTTTGATGAAAATATCAGATTACAATCCAAAATCTCAAGACACCTTATATAAGATCACATATTGCGATGCTTAGCGACAGAAGTAAAAATCATGTCAAAAATCATAATTTGTGGATCCCTAATCACCAAAAGACATCAAAAGACATGACAAAGGCATGTTCCCTGCTGAAAATAAAACTCTTATTTTCAAATCAACACACCCAATCGCGTTTGCACGCCCAACAAATCGTAGAAGAAAACAGAAATGTTTCTCCAGATTCGCTGCCAAAGACAAACCACAAGACAAACTAAACACTGCACTCGGATTTTCATCGCATAAAAATTGTCGAAACAACGCCCGCTACTTGAGCTTGTTGCCACACAAGAAACCAACAACGCGAGGAAGCAAGCCGTATCGCAACGACAGTACATACTTCATTTCTCCACAACTACAAGGCAGTATACTGGTAGCTTTCTATAACACGAGCAACAGACGCACACATATTTTCTTGAGGCCATTGCTCCAGTTGGGCGGAAGATGCGGGTTCCACCTGTGCTCCTCCAGGCAACACCACGACCAGGGGGTGGCCGATCACTCAAGTCAACTAGATTGCATCTACGAAGCAGCTGGAAACCATGCCACACCACTTGGCCTCTTTATTCTTTATTAAGGCTACACTCGAGCCCGCACGATCGCATTTTAATTCATATTCGCGGATTAGCCACTATTCAAGCACTTACGCGAAGCTATGGAAGTGAAACTATCGAAAGAAATGCTGGTGAAATGAAAATGTGATTAAAAATTGGAAATCGTTTCCAAATTAACTGCCCTCGTTTCGTTCGACTTGATCAAACAAGTGCGCGCGTTAGCGAATTTAGTCCAGCTTTTATCGCCGACATGCCCGCGATGCAATGCACCTTGATAAACTGCACACTCTTCTAATTCACGTGTTCCCAGTAAACACCGCCTTCATTAATGGAATTATTTATTTGCATGTATGCAGTGTAATTACCCTTTCAGAAGAGATTAACTGCACCCGGATTTGACTATTTCTTATTCATTATCCCTCATCCCATCCTCTTATACCCCGGCCAACAATAGAAACACCCCCCCCCTCCCCCCACTCCACACCATCGAAGTAATTTGCACCCTTCGCGAAGTTCAGACAATCGCCGCTCGACGTCGGGCGCCACCGTTCGACCAAAAGCTTCGGGGAAACGCCGCGAGAGTGCACTACCACCGCGCGAGCATTTAACCAATCACGGCGCTGCGATCCGTGGTGGAAAAGCGTCACTTATTTCCACCGTGATTAAGGAAGCGATTAGCATAAAGGGTTAAGGGGGTGGTTTGGATAAAATACACACGTCACTTACAAAAGACAACGATGACTGACATTTTCGCGGCAAAGCAAACACATTTACCTACGCGCTATGTGAAATGGTAATTATGGTGTGTTGATAACGCGTGTAGATGTTTGTGCTTGATTTTTTCCGTAAATCGGTGGACACAGGATTGCCGGTTGCTATCTCCTGCATGGGAAGTAATCGTATCCTGTGAGTTTCGATAAGAGGATGACTAATTCGGATAACGTGGGCTTGCTGTCTTTTGTATTCGTATTTCTACAGCATCCTTAGATTATCTTCACTTTTATCAATCATCAATTTTATCCAGCGTTACTGTAAAGCTAGCCATTAGAATTGACTAAAAGAAAACGCGATAAAAGCCATGCAAGCATTGAACTAAAAATCGCAATACATGGACGCAATGCAAAACATGCCTTGTACGGAACGCAAGTGAATTTCCAGACAGAATGGACCATGCAAATCGTACAGCCAGCGATCGCCCGTACCTAGTTTATCCCCAACTGGACCACGAGCGTCAAGCGGACAAAACCAGTCATGAATGGGCACTAGGACCGGCTCCCAACCAGCTACACAGAGCACAGAGCACATAGCACACACAGACCGCCGCGTTTGACCCTGTCCTATTAGAGTGAATGGACTCATAATGCATATACATGAAGGGTAGATTGTGGGTCACCTTGAGCGGGAACTGGCTACGACCACGTGATGGCCCAATCAACTCACTTTCATTAGGCAATGCCCGTAATGCCACCAGCTTTCGGGTGCATAAAGCGGAGCGTTTGCTAGCAGGGGTTAGTAGTACCGGGTTGTCGTTGCGACCGGCCGGTACGTCATGTTATTGCTGTTTAGTGACTCTGTAGCCGTTATGTAGTGAGTATGCATCGCGGGGGTGTATTGCTAATAACTCGGGTTGGCCGTTTCGCGGATGTGATGTTGGAAAATGGAAAAGTAACGTGTCGATTTTGGGGAAATTGTGAGCGTGGCGAAATTGGTGTTTTCAATGCGCTGGGTTGTTACAAGTGGGAAATGGAAACGTGTTTTCTGTCGTTCGCTCGACGGGTAATAGCGTTGAAATGAGATTAGAGCGAGGGAGGATTTTACAAACGCGCTGCCCATTTTGATAGACTTTATTGACGTGTTATGCGTTTGATGATTCGCATTTACGGCACTGTATTATACGAAGCTGGTTAACTTAACTGAATTCCACGTTAGCGCAAAGTGTTATTATTCTTCGGTGTTTGTGATTATGTCAATGGAACCGTCACTGCAAAAAACATGTCGAAATAAAGTCATGTTTGTAATCTTATCTTCCGCATCTGCCCGCGAAAAAGTGTGCGCCGCGGAAAAGCGGAAAAGCGGCCGCACGCCGGGTGACCGCGTGTCAACAGAGACCTGGACCCCGTCAAGGCGGAAAAACTTGCTCCCGCTGCGAGGAAACGGTGCTGGGAAACTCGGGCCGCAAAACGCGCGGCAAAAAACGGGAATGTGATATTAAAACTCGAAATAAGTACGATTTGTCAAATAACAGAGTTTAGAAGTGGACAAAAGTTTTCTGTTTTCAATAAAAAAAAATTCTTGGAAAAATAATTCCGAACGACTAAACTATTCGTCGTACGCGAAAACGAGTCATCACTTTCCAATTTCTACGCATTCCTCACGACACAGACGAAATGATCAAGCATAAAACAACACTCATACCTTCTCCGTTGATAAGAAAACGACGCCCCTCGGCAACAATCTCCCAGACAGAGTCCAAGTGCAAACCCCACACAGAAAAAAAGGTCTCCGTCAGACAATAAGTCTTCGCCGCCGCCGTCCACAAATGTCACCAACCATGTTCCTCTAACAGACGCACATGTCCTCAACTAACCAACAACAAACGCCCGAAACACCCTTCAGCAGCAGCGGCGTGGCCCACAACACCCGATCAACACCAAGTCCGACCGCCGTTTCACGTCGACGCTAAACACCACACATCGCACCTCCATCACCGCAAAGAAGTCGCCGGTGAAAAACTAGCGTCGCCGACGTCGGCGTCCCATCAAGTATCGACGCCCCCCCCCGGATCACACACAAACACACACCGCGATCGGGCACGACGGCGATTGTGACGCGCGGCGAAACAGCTGCGTTCGATGAGCTGGCGCCACGACGAGCTCCTCCGCTGGCGCCTAAGTCACGACTGATACGCAAGAAGTCCACGACACTTGCGGCGTCGGGGCTGGAGAAAGCGACGCTTCTGCGCCCTGCACGTCGGGCGCCGCCACCCCCTCTTGCCCATGCCTTCCCTTCTTTTAACCCATTCCTCCAATCACCGGCCAACGGGGTGGCGGGGGGCTTCGCGAGGGAGACAAGGGGGTGAAAAAAAGTTAAGTAGCTAAGGGATCATAGTGAGATATCTTCCCGTTTGCCTCCCTTCCCCCGGCCGACCCCCGCGCCCGTCGCCCCCGCCTCCCTCCCGCTCGGCCCCTTCCCGTTCCACCGCGCGGGGCGAAAGCCACCCCGACCCCCAACCCCCGACGACGACGTCGACGACGGCGACGACGAAGAGCATCTCCACGCCGGCTCCTGCATTACGCAAAGTTTCTCAATCGAGCCACTTGGCGAGTTTTAAATGTGTTCCATTTCCAAACAAACTGCGCTATTTCTTTCTGGACGAAAAGATCTTATTGGCGTACTCGCGTAATTAATTGATGATTAGAAAGTATTTTCCATCAGTCAGCTGAGAATAAAAATCAACATCGCTGTCATCTCTCCAAAATCCGCATCGTTCGCCGGTTTAAATACTAAATATTGTTCGCGTATTGGGAGCCGGACTTGGCGGGTAGCGAGTTGACTAGGCAAAGCCGCCGCACAATGCGTGTCACCTGACAATGAGCCGCCGAGGAGACGGACAATGCTCGTTGACGGGCACAAAAGCGTCCCCGCGACAACATCGCATTGTTTCGCGCCCCCCAAAACGCGCGACGCTACAAAACTTCGCGCGACGAGTGCGCGGGGGAAAAATTCGCCAAAAAGCCGTCCGCGTGCTTTGGTCCGTGTGCGTAGCGCGCGCTACGCGGCGAGCGCGGCGAGCGCGGCGAGGGGATGCCGGCGATCGACGTCGACGTCGCCGGGACAGCCGACGCCGCGGCGCCCGGCAGCGTCGGCGGCGTCGGCAGCTGGCCACGACGCCCTCCCGGCTGGCTAGCTTAGTCAGAAACCGGTTTGTGATTCACTTATTCGAGAGGAAATCTTTAGCGGCACCCTCTTGTCGGCGGACAGAATCGCAGCGTACTCGTTTTTTCACGAACCGGTATTTCGAGTGTCATCCATCAGGAAGCGGACGTTTGCCACCCGGTTTCAAACACTTTGAAGCTCGATTTCTTGCGAAATTGTAGAGCGATACTAATTTAAAAACGACCCGCACCGTTTATCACTTTCGAATTTACATTACCGAGGGAAATAAAATGTCAAACATAAAAATCCGTTGAATGCAACATTTTTTTTTTCTAACAAAAATCCGCGCGTTTTTTTTCCGAATCGCCGTGCGTCGCGAAAGTCGGCAGCGTGGCGAGCGTCGCGACGCTGCCCGCATCGCCGCGACGCCGGCCGGCCGCCGCGACGCCTTCGAACCACGCGCTGCGTTGAATAAGTAATCGGCGGGTCGCGACCGACGTCCATATGCAGCGCACCACGTCGCCGGCGCGTCGACCACCTCACAGCACTCAACCCACAAGACACCGACACAAGACCAAGAAGAAGCCGAGAAAAAAAGTAACGTCTTATTATTTTTCACATTTTTTTAAAAGGCTCTGAAAAGCAATTTAAAAAAATATTAAGACGCACATTTTTTAAACTTTTTTAAAAATGCTTCCTCAAGACCAAGTGCAAAGACTTGAGACAAATTCCTTGGCACTTACCCTCTCCCGCCAGATGAAACACACCGCCACCACCAAAAACACCAACGAATCACCCGACGAAAAATAAAAAAACCGCACACCCGGCAAACAATCCGCAAAACACGAGGCGCCGCGCGCGAGCCGTAACAAGTCAACTATCTTGCCCGCCGCGGTCGTGTCGAGTGTGAAAAAAACGCACGCCTGTAACGCGGCACGCCCCCCAAGCCGATGGCCCGACGCAGTGATCACACGACCATAGTCCACACGACTATGGCATCAGCACACGCGGCCGCTCACTGCACGACCAGTTCTCCCCGCAAAGCGTGCTCCTTACTTCCTAGTTCTTAGTGGGATATAGCACGAGTGTCGCCAGAGGAAAGCTTGGTCGCACGCGGCGGCGGCGGCGTCGGCGGCGGCGTCGGCGGCGTCGGCGGCGGCGGCGGTAGCGGCGGCGGCGGCAGGCGGCCGGGGCGGAGGGAGGGGGTGGCGGCGGCGCTCTCTCCTAGCCGAAAGGGACGCACTGGCACCAGGCGCATACCACTCAAACAAAGAACCGCCCCTCTCATTCCAGAACGTACTCGTGAAGAGGCGGCATCTCCAGTCGCAACCGAGAAACTAGCTGCCTGCCTGCTAGGCCACATCGGGACGCCGGGCGGTAGGGGTGGGAGAGCGGGGTAGCGGCGGAGCGGGGGGCTGGCCGGCGCCTGGCGCCACCGTTCTCCCTGGCGGCGTCTTAGCGCAACAGCGGCCAGCGTTGCGGATGGCCGTGTGGCCACGTGACTGATAAGGAGCTTGCGATGTGATACGGGAGCGGGGATGTGGATGCTGTGCGCTGTGTTGGATGGCGGGTCGGGGGGCGGCGGGAATGGCGTGATGTGCATGACGGGCTGCATGGTGTGGATTTTGTCGCAGATCGATGGGTGTGGTGGGTTTCGGGGGGTTGGGGGGATGGTTATTGGCGCGGCGATGCGGCGTGGAGACGTCGGGGAAGACGTCGTCGAAGAGAGGTTTCTTGGAAGGTGGTCGAGTGGGGTGTCTAACGTTCGGTCGCGAGCGAAGCGTTCGGGAAATTCTGGTTTGGTTTCTGAATTGGCGATTTTCGCCGGTGATTCTTTACACCCAGAGAATTTTGGGAGAGTTCTGGATTCAGCATCCAATATAGTTCTGGACGTTTTTAAATACTTGTACTTGGCAGTATTCTTCAAAGGCTAATTCAACAAGTATGCGTTATGAGAAAATGCATCTCGAACAAAAACTCAATGAACCCGAAATCTTAGACATTTTTTTTCTTAACTGTGCGCGCGTTCGATGCTAATTCGAGCACCAGCAAAAGTAATTTCATTTCTCGCGTTTCAATTCAAATTGGACATTCAATTGAACCGCGAAAAAACCTCGTCTACTTCCATTTTCATTTGCGTAGAAAACCAATTAGACGACCTTCGCTCGCAAAAAAAAATCCCCGATTCGCAACGAAAGTTCCAAACAAAACGCCAAACAGCAACAACAACAACAACGACGACAGAAAAACGCGGAAAAAAACGCACGTGGTTGCAAAAGCGTGCCAGATAATTCGCGGCAATTAATTAACAAGTATTTATTCGTATACCACATGAGCTAATCGCGTCACATAAAGAGTGAAACGTTTCGCGAATCCAAATAAATAAAAATGGTTATTGCCAGCGTACAGCAAACAACGTAGCGCCCCGCTTGGTGTTCTCTGCTCGCGGGGCGCGGGGGCGCGGGGGGGAGGGTAGCGATAGGGGGCGGGGGGGCGATTGAGGTTTCGCAAATGACAAACCAGGGCTAGCGTGCGATGTGGTATTTGCTGACTTCATTGACTCCACGCTGACAGCCGCCTCAAAACAAGCAAAAGCGTCACGTCATGCGAAAAAGCAATTCGAAAAAGTAATTCGCTTCTCTTTTGACGTGAATATGGACGCGCTATGTATACGGTCATCTGTTTCATAAATCGTGATGTATCGAACAATTAATGCATATTTTAAGTGGGTTTTATGCGCGCGGGGTGGCGGGGGACTTTGTTTCTTATCAGTTAGCGGAGAATAGGCGCGATGACAGGCGAATCACACGACGCCGCGCTCGGCGAGTATCTTGCGCGAATTTGCGCGCGAATCAAGATAACAACAACAAAATAGCCATGCGATTCGAGCGGCAAATCAACGCGCTTACGATTCGGCGCGCAAGCATTTTCCCATGATCGCATTTGGATTCGTCAAAATGAAAAATAAATCCAGCTACACGACTTCTGTATCCACTCACGAGACCGCGCGTCACCAAATGAGATTTGTGCGATTTCCATAGCCTCTCTAAAGTCGAGTCAATTAGGCGTCGCCGCGGAGAGATGCTCTTCCAGAGGCGTCGCCGTCGTCCGAGCACCTTTTCTCGTTTCGCGCTGACTTAATAAAAAATTAATTGCTTTATCAGCAATTGGATGAAACGGCTATTCGAGCGCGATCGTAGCATCGAAATTGCACGCGACACGTCCCCGTGCATAGATTCTATTACCTTAATCATATGCCAGCAGCCGAGATGAGCCAATTTTTCTTCCAGACCTGAGTAGTTTCGCTGGTCGCGGCTAATTGAACGGGCGTCGAGGCGGCCAGGCCGGCGTCGCGACGCTCGGATCACGAGGCGCGCGAGATTTATCGCGTGGAAGATAGAGAGACGAAAAGAGCGTCGTCTGCACTTCTTCGCGCGACGCTCTAATTGCAGTTAACGAGACTGGGACATCGGACAACGGGCGTCGGGCGTCGGGCGTCGAGCGTCCATTACGCTTCACTCCTTATGTCTTTTCTGCGACTGGTCTGCCAGAACGGCGCTGCAGTTGGGGTGGGTTGAACAGTGCGCTGAATTATCGGCAAGGCTTTTAATAGCACCGTCGAAACCAAATTGCAGTAGCACATATTGTTTCAAATGAATGTGTTTTCTTTTCAGGAAGGCGAATGTGAAAAATATATCGAAAAATAAATGATTATAGGTCATTTCTTTTCGTATATTTAGGAAACAATCATTCAAATAAACAGAAAATTGGAGGTTCTAAAGTATTTTTTTTATACAGATCAAGACAAAACAATCTTGGCTGACAGATTTTGCAGCCAAGAAGAGCCAATTTTTTTCGGACCCTATTTTCACTTCGTGCTCACTGATACGCAACTTTCTAAAACACACTAACAAATGCTTTTAAATATTATAAGCTTCATTGTGTTTCTTATCATTCTGATGAGTCAACTTTAGGACCTTTTGGACACCGGAATCAGGGGCAAGATATTCGCTCCTTCGATATCAGCTCTCTGATACTCGTGTAACACCGAGCCAACTCTAGTAACGGCATCAGATGGTGTCACGTGGTATCACCATGAGGCAGTATACCCGCCAGGCCACCCCATGCCACCCACACCTTACCAGCACCCTCCCCAACCCCGCACCAGCCAGCCAGCAACTAATCTGATTATATCTCAGGAGTCAGAAGTGGCGCCGTTTGGCGTTTGTATAGAAGCAGATGTTGGTCATCATCATGGCGGTCTTGATGGTCTTGATGGTGATGATCGAATCAACTGACCGCTGGAATCGCATCGTGTGGATAGCCATGATATTAAGCGAGCAGCTAAGGGGCAGAACCGAGCAGCGATTACGTTGCTGCCGGTCTTGCCTGGCCGGTTTATGGGATGCTGAATGCTGATGTGATGCAGCGGACGGCGCGAAACGTGCATGACGGGCGACCATGCCAAAGATGTTGCTATGGGATTAAAATGCATGCTTTTGTAGTTTGGCGAAGATAATATGTTTTTTCGATTATGTTCATTTCATTGACAGGGAAGGACGAGCAACTGTTCTCATTCGCTCCTAAAATTCGCGTACATTCCTTATCGCATGTTGATGAAAAATAAAAAACTGTGGAAGTATCGATATTGATAATAAACATTTTGAATTGTTAGACGTCCGGCTAGTCGAAGGTAAGGACACTATCGCTAGATCGCATTTCTTTTTGAGAAACTGTAATTGGGTGTCAATTCTAGAAAACTGAAGCTAAAACACACTCGGTTTTTGATGAGCTTCCAGACCACCGAATGATGCTGCGTTGCAGAAGAGAGCGGCAGCATTTCAAATTTCCTGCAAGAAATGTGTTTTTTTTTGTTAATCACCGGTCTGATCTTAGCAGGCCCATGCGTTGGCAGCTTCTATCGCGGGGCTGCCACAGGGGCGACCGTGGGGGCGGCTGGGGGCGGCCGTGGGGGCGTTCGGGGGTGGCATGCGAAGCGGGACGTCACGGGGCGGTCATCGGGCGACAGCGGCTCCAAGAGCGCCTCATGATTGATGGCTGGCAATAAACAACGCTGGTTATTGATTGCCACGGCCGCTGCTGCTGCTTGCTGCTGCTGCCGCCGCCGCCGCCGCTGCAAATGCATACATCTATGAAAATGCAGCACGGCTTACGTCAATTTATAGCACTAATTGCGCGGCCACGCATGTGTATGGAGCGAATACATCACGCGGTGATAAGGTATTGCTATACAGGGGCCATGGATTCGACAGTTTTTTTTATCGGATAATTAGAAGATAGGAATTCTCGAATTTTTTTAAATAAAATAGTAAAGTGTAAGAGACGACGTAGCGTGGATTAGATAACGCCAGATATTTATTTGAATAGAATGTGTTTTTTGCCTTTAATCATGACGGGACACTAACTAATGAGAATGGCTTATAGATTTAATTACTAAAGGTGCCTCTTACAATTACCTATACCATTACCTATACGCGTTCTACCAGTAAATTAAAGTAATTTAATCAGCATTTACCGATAGGTTACCAAATAATAATAATAATAATAATAATAAAATTTATTAACAAAATTTTTCTCGCTCATCGATATCATGTGATATCAACAACAGTTTAGCTATAGATTCATCATAACCCAGTCCCAAATAATCCTTCCCATCAAGGTCGTTAAATCCCTATACACCACACACACACACACACACACACACACACACACACACACAACCAGTGATTTATTTCACCAATTCAATTCGCATGTAATCAAAAAGCGACAGCAAGAAAAATCTATCACTCAGCTTAAAATCGATCAAACCTCATCTCCCTCCCATCCCCATTTCGGCCCAACGCCGCCAATTATATCGGCGGCAACTTCGCGCGCTCTCGGCTTGACGACGTCGTCAAGGTGCAGAGGTTGAGAGGTCGTCAATTGCTGACGTCGACGCGGGGTTATAGCCGGCGCCGCGACGCCTCTTATACAGTTTACAGTTTATGGATGCGACCGCCTTGAAGACCGAACGATGCCTTTTCAGATGTCACAATTAACGAGCTCGACGTTTGACGACGCGATGCGTTTCACTGGTTCCCGGGGAGATGCACTCAGACGCTCTGGACTCGGCTCTTGTTATTGCGATCGTCAAGTTTATTGCACGGTGCACCTGCATTTGCTGGTTGTTCATTGCTTTATGGTTTATGCGACGCCGAGATCGAGAATTTTTTCTGTGCAATTTTATGGTGGAAGATTCGGTAGGTTAAACTTTGTTGAGTTAAGTAATTGGATTTTGGAGATTAATAAGTTTTGATAAAGCTGTATACATTTTTACACGAATTAAGGCATAAGAATCGGTATCCTGTATCGTGAATATTTAGGTTTAGGTATTGATATCAGAAAAAGCAATGATTAACATTAAAAAAAACACCATACTAATTTTTTCCCAAAGAAAACCACGCAAATAAACTATCAAATCCAAAATGCGCCCCCAATAAATAAATCACAGTCCGCAAAACTCCGCGCGAGTCGAATTGAAAATTACGATTCCGCAAAACGAAATGTCCAAATGGCCAGTAAATTGGCAGCGTCCTATGCGCCATCCGCCGGTCTGGTCGCCGTAGGTTAGTCGCTGCAATATTACGCCTGTCACCATCGCAGCATCAAGACGAATATTGCACCTCTCGGCCCGAGTGCGGGGTGCACGCTGGGGGGAGGAGGGGACCCGTCCAATTGCCTTGTCGATCTCATCGCTTTAGCGTTCGAATATCACGTCTCATTTCCCCTGATAAATCGGAATGGATTTACCGTAACAGGTCATGGTTATACATACTTTGTCAATAAACTGTCCAATTGGATACGGGAAAAAAATACAAAAAAAGAACAACAACACGCGAAAAAAAATCGCACAGCAGAAATTGAATGAAATATTTACTACCAATCTCGGATTCCGGTGAATTGAATACGAGTTTAAAATTGGTAGGTGTGAAAATTGGATATAATATAGATGGTTGTTATTATTCCCCACTTTTTTTCCCTCTCCGACCCTGCTCACTTTACAACCCCCGCCCCCACCGCCACCCCGTTTCCATAGCTGTCACCTGTTGATCCCGTCACAGAATATTCCCTATTTCCAATAACCGTCCGCGGGTGCTTCGATCCCCGTCGCACAGGGATGTCACTAGGGGATGCGTCGCGGGAGACATAAGCAATGTGCAGGGGCACGCTCGCCTACGGAACGCCTGCAAGAATCTGATTAGGCTTCGCTGACGCGCGCGGCGGTATACATTGTCACAGCAGCAGCAGCAGCAGCTGTTCTACCCTTGCGTCTTGGTCTATGAGCAAGGTGCAAACTAAACGTAGCAGTGACATTGCTTTAGACTTGTTGTAACTTGTACCCATTTATTGACTCAAAGTGAAGGGGGTGCCAGGTCAAAATTTCCATCAAATCCCAATCATGTGCAAAAATCTGTTGTTTTTTAGTGTTGCCTTAAAAATTGGCAACAATGAGCAAAAGTAAACGATTTCCATCAAACTGACAATAAATGCGATCTCGCACCACAGCTATGCATTTTCCCGAACGGTAGAAATAATATAATCACTTAGCCATTCACGGACATCTAAACCACCCTCACGTTAGGAATTGGAATAATTGATTGAACTTATTACGTATACCCCCTGCTAAGCGTTCAAACAGAATTTGTCGCTAGAATCGGCGGAATTTTATTAAACCCGCGTATCAATTGAATCCTGCTGATCAATCACCCTCTTCGATTCCTCTGTAGCTGTACCAATCTCGCTCAAAGCAAAGCTAGCAGCGCGGGTGGACCGGTTCGGACCGGCTCGGACCGTTTGAACGGAACACCATGCGCGATGGCTCGTGCCAAATCAATAATCGTTTACACAAATTCGCAACACGCAACCGAATACTGATGGATATGAATGGGTTATTAATCGGTGCATTTTTACTGTGGATATTGTGGACAGCTCGCACAGTGGCCGCTATGGCAAATTCTGGCGGTGTGGTTTCGACTAAATCAACAACAAACAATGATAATAATACGCGTATCAAAAGTATGCTCGAGGGATGTGGAAAAATGAAACGGTATAAAATAATATATATTTGAATTCAAATGCAACCAACTATGTTATATATTGTGGTCATGGTTGAACTAATGTGGGAGTTACGGGGTGTCGCTGTTTCACTATTATGTACCTATACTTTGTGTGCATTTTAATATTGAATTGATTACTGAAATCTGGCTGTAATGAAAGGTGAAACTGGCATTATGCATGTATCGCCCGACTCGATAGCTGTTTAAGACAACTTTCATGGGCATAAACAACATTTGCTCGTTTTTATTACCCATGGACCAGAAGAATGTAATATTTTGTCTAAATGTCTTTGGGTTCAAAATAAAATAACCAGTTGGTGCGGCCAAAGCTGGAATGCTGATGATGATATTGTCTGATAATTGTCTCAAAAGTTATTCTCTGTCATCTTCGTTGCAACGATTTATTTTCAATCGACAACCATTGATAACGAAATGAGATATTGACTAGATAGACGCAATATGTTCACTACATGTATACGTGCAAGTAGTATGTAATAACAATAATATCAAGTATAACCTCAGTGGAGTGAGTATAAATTTTTAAACATCAGCATCGTAAAACAAAGTCTTAATTATTAAATGTCATCCACATTTCGATGAAGTGAGCTGTAAAACCATGTTCACAATTTAAATATTTCCTGCAATTGCTTGTATTTCGAAACAAATCAAGTCAAAGACAATAGGATTGTATAAAACTTCAGTCTTCTTGCTTGAGCAAGCAAATTGTAGGAATATACCGTCATTTCTCGGCGTATTGGCATTTGACCGATATAATCAGATGACAAGGCTTGACTTCTAATTGAAACACAATATTATGGTAATGATAATGTTGATAAAGATTACTTCTTGGGAATCAGGTGCTTTCAAACATTCGCTTGGATATCGTTCGATGCAGAAAATAAAATATTTCAAGTGGCATGGACGAGTCCTAGTTCTGAATGCATGCATCTCTTCAAATGTGGAATGTTCGGTTGTTGCACTATACGCTGCACAACATTGCCGGTTGGGGTGGGGGTTGGGTAGGGGTTGGTAAGGGGCTAGTTGCCGTTTCTTTTTACTTATACCACCTTGTACTGACGAGGAGGGAATAAGTATTGAATTAATAAACGCACCGATAGGAAAGTCTTCTTCAAATCTCCAGCATCGGTACAACCATTTAGCCATATCTAGTGGAATGGAACATGGCAATGTAATGGGTTTCTGTAGAATTGTGACCCTGAGACTGGCCACACATTCTTTAACTTTTAATGCTACTTACTCAAAGATGTGCATTTAAAAATAATATAAACTCAGCACTCTATACACTGCAAATAATCTTTGTTCTTCCTTGTAACTTTGAGGTTAATGGCAGCCAGCATGAAAAAAGTGGTCTAAGACTGATTGAATCTAGAAGAATTAAAAATAGATGATATGATATTGTATGCAAGACTCGGTTTAGAAATCGATTATATTTGTCTGATCAGTCATTGACCATCGTAAGTAGATGTTAGCACGTGTCAGAAGCTGTAAAAAGGACAAAAAAAATACCATGTGAGTGACTTACTCGAATCTTGCAGTTGGCGATCTGTTATCAGCGAAAAGAAAACGAAATCAACACTCTGTAGCACACACACAAACTTGAAATCACGATCGCACATCCACTAGTCCCGCGTAGTATCACAATACACTGGCCTCGATACGATATATTGCAGAGTGGTAATTGACTAAAGGGAATCACCTCTCGACTGAAACTCAAGCCCATCGACGCCCTCCGATCTCTAGAAAGACGTTACCTGACATGTCTCCTCTTTCCCCCTCCCTCCGCAGTCATCCCAACGGACAAGGAGGCAGTAGATTCTCCCCGACTGCACGCCGGAACAAGTTATCGGACAAGTTTGCTAACTGGACGACAATGTTGATATTGAGAATGTGAGTCAGGTTGTGAAAAAATTCTAAGACCCCACAGCAATTAATTGCAGAAGTTTTCTGGATGCCATTCCCCAATAAATATGCACCAACAACTGCTAATATATTTTTTCAGTATTTTGAGTCGATATTTTTGAACATTTTAACGTCTTTTAAGTTGGCGTATTCCCCACAGCCTTCCACGACCTCACCTCAAGAAGGCTTCGTGTTGAACTCAGATTTGACAAAGTTATCCGCCATTGACGAGAAAAATCGTCGCAGTTAAAAGTTCAATTATAATTAGTGTTTTTCAAGATAGATGAGATTAATTCGAGGCTTCGTAAATAGTGAGTGTGTGTGTCATTTGTGGGCCGCAAGCTGTGAGCTATTCGGATGGATCAATTCCATGCTAAGCTGCTGCTGAGGTAAATACTTACATAATAATTACTATACGCAAGTACGCAAACCACTCTCAGTCTCACCCGAATACATGGATATGCGAGTTTTGCAAAGATGATCATTTAGGCTAGCCCTAGACGTTTACACGACTGAACATCAAAACTTAAACGATTAAAAAATAAAAGTCGGTTTTCGACGGTGTTCTCTGAGGCACAACAGTCATCTCTTAAAGTTTGCCGTTGGGCGGATATCATGCGACGACGGTTACGCGGTTCCAGTCGATGCAGATCTTGAAGACGTTGTTCAAGACGTTAGCGCTGGGCACCGTCCCTACTCCCAAGACGTTGCAGCGTGCGCGGCAGCTGGCTCCATGGCACGCTTACTCTCTCTACCCCCGTCACCCTTCCTGCCTCCAACCCAACGGACAATCACGCTAATAAGTGGGCTTTGTTACCAGAAAACACTTGTGCCAACAAAGCGTGATGACAAGGCATCTTAATTGATAGTTCGTTGAAGAAGGGAGCCGATTTGCCTTTAAAGTTCCAATTGGTAATGCTTGAAAGTAAGTTTTATCTGAGATGTTGATCGATTTGCTCGATGAACAGGCAGAATATGCGATCGTTTGGATTAATTAGCATGGCAAGTTTATTTTCTTATGCACTTCTGTCTAGCTGTTACTCAAAGGCACAACGACTTCAATATCTTCGACAATTGAAAGAGGTTTCATGTCGAAAAGCCTGGGTATTTTTTTGGCGTCAACTAAGCTTGCTAACTGACACGGATAAGTAGGCAGGAAGTAGGAAATGAAAGAAACGGAAAGACGAAGTTCGTTTGAGTAAGAATTGATTTCCGTTTATCGTATAAGACGGCTGAAGAAGGTATTAAATTTCCTAGTCCGAAAGTCGTTATATTTAATTCAGGTATGACATATTAAAAATTGTGCTGTGGAGAGTTATCTCGTCGAAGACAAAACGTTACGTGGCGAAACCATAAACATGATTATAATTAGGCTGGTTTTTACTCGTTTTCGACGTCTTGAAGAAGGCTAAGTAGCCATTTCCTCGCGTACTAATTTATGGTAGGTACATAAAATAAAATAGCAGAGCGTGGTTTCGATCCACGGACCTCTGGGTTATGGGCCCAGCACGCTTCCACTGCGCCACTCTGCTGATGGGTATTATGGAACATCTGTTGTATCAAGGGCAGTTTTAATAATTGTGCACGCCAAAATTCTTATTCCATGATTCGACGAACCTCAATTATAAGGTAATGTGAAGTTAACAAAAAAAGATGAAAAAAGATAATACAATAAAATATTAAACTGTGAGAAACAAGAATCAAGCAAAAAGCGTGCGTTGGCCGGGAATCGAACCCGGATCAACTGCTTGGAAGGCAACTATGCTGACCATTACACCACCAACGCCCCTTGTATATTCGATAGAACTTATATACACAGATTTATCTATCTTATCTTTATCTGTGCCGACGTCTATTGCGAAATGATACATCTTTGTCCTCAATGTGGCACCGATTTCGACCGTCTTCGTAAGCCAACCCTATTTTCGATTCAAAGACTCAATCCGGTTCCTTCGATTCATCTTCGACTTGGTTCCAGATCCCTCCTGCCACTCCTGCTCCAGAGCCTGCTGCTGTTCTGGACCGTGGGAAGATACGCCGTCCAAGACTGGGGTTGCAGGACGAAATCATTTCGCGCTAACTCTGTCCAGGTGCTGAACGCTCACATGTTTTTATTTTTATTATATAACAGGCACGTAAGGGATTTTAAATTTACATTCTATTTACTTTGCCTAAGATTTAGAATCAAATTTTTACAAGATTTAGACTATACTAGTGTACTTAGCTTAGCTGCATATACCACTGTAATATCCAAGTGACATCAACTCAAGCCCCCAATACTTATCCCGCGTACCCCATTTGTTTAACATTTAAATGAGGGCGTTCAGTGATCATCGAGGTGTTTATTAGAGCTGCTCCACCACCTTGATTATCTCTTCTCAAAACAATGCAAACCGCAAGTGGCTTCTTTGCAGTAAGCTCGCAGTTGCTTGTTTTGCATTACTTGCTAAAGGGAAGACTAAAGGGAGGAAGGGAAGACAAGACACTCTCCTTAGATCAACTATCATGTTTACTGCTAATTGAATGCTCATCTCAATTTGATGTCATTGTCTCACGATGCAATTGCTTTCTTACTTTGCAATTCTAGCGTGTGGTTCTGAACCTCGGCGAGACGTGATCTCAGTAAAATCATTTGCAATGGATGGAATATGTAAATTTGGCGAAATAATGCTAGGTTACCTATAGACATTATCAATTGTCTTTGTTACAAGCCAAAGTACCAAAGTAAATGGCTATCATCTGACGATGCGTGAAAGTTCTCAAAGCAAGCGATTGATCTTTTACGCAGGTCGAGGCAATATGCACCAATGAAACTATCATTTAATTTAGCGGCGAGGCAAATGAAAATTAAACGAAAGTGATGAACACTCGAAGATGGTGCCTTAAGATTCACCCCTGCATTTTCGATAGTAGAGACCAAAAGGCATAGCCCACGACACACTAACCAACCGAGCTAATGGGCCTACTGTGATGGTAAAAATCCAAACACGATAAATTCATGTCCACAGAAAATTGGTAGAAAACTTAGAAAGCGTTCAGGATATCAAAAAACTGGGATTTAGGTTTCATTTTTTGTGAAGCATCCCCACTAGAAATGGATAATCGAACTCAATACTAATTTCGAAAGGAATATACTTCAGCAAAATATTGGCCCATGGGGGGATCGAACCCACGACCTTCGCGTTATTAGCACGACGCTCTAACCAACTGAGCTAATGGGCCAGATGATCTTGGGCAATATTCAAAGTAATCAAATGTTCAATTCTTTCATTAATTTCAAAACGTATTATCAAGGAAAGTCTATATAAAGAAAGAAATAAAGATAAAAATAAATAAATATAAGGAAAAGATATTTTTTTACTTACAAAAATTATAATTTCAATCTTTACCCAGTTTTTTGAGAGCGAGGATCCTATTAAATATCTACTGCTATATTATCTAAGTGAGATCTCTATTCTCGGCGATAGTCCCGATGATAAGGAAGTCATCGCGCGATAAGGGCAGCCCCCCAGAAAGGGTACATATAATAGGGACAGGGCGAGCGAGGAAACGAGAACAAAGACCATGCCACTTGTCGTTGCTTCCTGAATGAACAATGCGAATTTCGCTCCTCGGACGTTGCCTGGACATTCGCTGCGTTCTGTTGTCTCCATACATTACAATGATCACGACCAGAGAACAAATCCTTACACTAGGTGTTGCTAATAACTTGCTAACAAAGCTAACGCATTATGCATTCAGCTCGAAATGAGAAGTATTGTTCGGATATGGGGTTAGATAGATACAAAGATGAAGACTGCTTTCGTGCCTATATACATCTCTCTATACATGTGTGGTATATGAGTTGCTTATACGCTAGGCTCATATGTGAGCTCGTTTGTGAGCCTGCTGGTTATACTACTCTTAAGCTACGCTAGCAGTTAGGGTTGCGGTGCACGCAGGGGTAGATGTTGGTCCACGTTTCGGCAATGAACGCACAGAAATTTAATGCGAATAAAATATACATTTCATAAGAACAGAAATAATTTTGTCTCACACGATTGATCGCAAGCAAGGATGACTTAACGGCTAACGCATATAATCCGATAAGAATAGTGGCCCATAGAGGGATCGAACCCACGACTTTCGCCTCATTGGCACGAAACTCCGGCCTCTTTATTTTTATCCAGTTATTAGGAATAGAAATCCGTCTGATTGGAATAAAGAAATTTCCACCCCGGGATAACGTTATAATTGATTTTGACTAAAGAGTGTGATCAGAGATTTTTGAATGCATAAAAATCAAAATTTCTGGCATGTCTCATCAATTTACTAAGAACGAACACTTGCCAAAAATTTGGCCCATGGGGGGATCGAACCCACGACCTTCGCGTTATTAGCACGACGCTCTAACCAACTGAGCTAATGGGCCAGGTGATATTCGTGGGGAATTCGTCTGATCACAAATGGAATTAACAGAAAATAGAAGCTACGAAAAATCCAAAATTACCAACAAGAATAATGTTACCATAAATTTTGGCTTTTTGTGACACACACATCACAATCCCTCACCACAAGACAATCAATGCCATCAATGTCATAGTAATTTTTGGGGACATTATTGATCCAAGCTGTCAGTGTATCTAGGTGCTGACAGCTGAAGCAGAGAAAGGTGCTAAGGTGCACAGATTTGACGCGTTAGGATCAGCATCAGATCAGATTTAATAAACGAACTTATCTGCATGTCTAGTTAAAGTTTCAAAAAACAATAATTTGCTAAACGATAACTTGAAAAATATTTGTGGCCCATGGGGGGATGAACCCATGACCTCCGCAATATTAGCACGACGCTCTGACCAGAGCTAATGGGCTGATTTTCCGTGCATCATAAACAATAATTGGCAATAATTGGCAATAATAAGGAAAGCCATCCTTTGAAAATAGCTTTTAAAAATAACAATCGTCAAGGAAATCCTGGAACTTTAATCATAATTTAGGTTCTATAGGTTCTTAAGCAGTTCCCCACCAAAAACAGGTGTAGGTATATTTCAACAATCGAACCCACTGCCAATTTCTAAAGGGTTACAACTAGCAAAACATTTGGCCCATGGGGGGATCGAACCCACGACCTTCGCGTTATTAGCACGACGCTCTAACCAACTGAGCTAATGGGCCAGATGAGCGTAGAGCAATCTGAGTCAAACGTCTCGAGCGATGAGGTTAGATGTGTGGCGAGGTGTTCGTTTGGCGGCGGCTGGCAAGTCGGTTAGGGGTGCGGTGGGTGGGTGGTTGGGTTGGTGGGTGGGTGCGAGGGAGCTGGAGCACGACGGCGCGTGGCTGTGAACGCTCGGTCGGACATCTGGTCACGAGCAGGACAGCGATAGCACTCGGAAAGCAGGCGCGCTGAGCTGTGACGACTGCTAGGTGTTTTTCAACTCCGAGGTCCAGGTGTGAGAGTCGGTGGGCTTGGGTTAGCTTTACAGACGTCGTGCTGACTTCTTGAGACAACGTTGCTTATTACCAGTTTGGTTCAAAATTTAAACATTGAAATTCATTCATCGGTGATTTTGTTCACATTTTTTGCGATTATTTTTGAAAGCCCTCCATTGAGCTGGTTGATTTTAAAATTATTTGGCACTTTTATTGAACTGAGTGTTTCAGGGGTGCAAAATATAAAATTTTCTCTGCCGAGATGTGAATGTAAGAGTTAGATGGACTGTAAATAAGAAGCTGGGTATTTTTTTAAAGCATCTTAAGGCCTTCCAATCAGTGAAATGCAATTCCCGTTGCTTGCACTCAGGGACTCAATTCCGTTGAAAATGGACTGCTTCAGTTACTTACACGTATTAGCTGGGCCCGAGAATGTAATATTTTTTAACATTTGATGGTTAATTTGCAATTATTTTTGTCAAATAAATTATGATAAATCGGTCATCAAAGTAAACTACCTCGCAAACATCGCTGTAGAATGAGCAAAATTGCAGTTAAGGATCCATATGATACATACAAATGTATAGATTCACACAAGAAAATGATGCAAAAAAATTAAGCGTATAAAATTGAATTAAGAGAGACATTAAACGCAAAAAAATGGTTCGGCTTAAAAAACTACTGACATTTGACTTTTTTGTACGTTTTTTCTTGAAATCGGCCGATTAACTATCAATATTCCTACTCCAGTCATCCCTTCATTCAATAAACTTGATGCACCTATATTTTAATTATAATGGTCGACAGACAGGTATAACGCACCTAATAAAAGCTGTTCCTAGCCGGGCACAAAGAAATGACGTAAGGATACGATTTCCTACCCCAATCACTTCTTATATCCAGCCTACCCCTTGTGGCATGGGATCTGCATTAGGATATTAACCACAGCAGGTGGCCGAATAAACTGCCCTTAAATTGATAAGATGCAGGAACTGTAATTGATACAGATTGGCAGCGTGCTATAATACCACCATATACTTAACAAGACCCACCATTCGGGTTGATGTTTTATGTTCTGTTCACACTCTAACCTTGTTAACAAAACTATATTTAATATATTTTTGTACGAAGGGTTGGTCGGTCTGTTTTTTCAAATTATATTAATAGTTAATTGATTTACTTTCAAATAGGTTAAACCACCTCAATAAAATCTGGATTTTCCATTAAAAATTTCTTATCAAAACAATCATTTTGAATCAGTATTAAAAAAAACATTTATAGACAAAAATTAAACATATGGCGCCAAAACTTTCTACAAAAACAAACTATCCGATTCGCATGTAATCAATCACTGCCACTGCAGTGATCCAATAACCAATATTCAACACCATATTCTACACCAAATCCGTATTGAACACTACTCGACCAACATTTGACCGTCTCTCGATCAAAAAACAACCTCTCAGACAAAGTCCACCTCACCGCTCGATATCTTTAATTAACCCGTTTCTTAATATCCGGCCTGCACCTTCCGCTTTGGCCGCGTCAACACAGTCCGTCAACATTGTCACTCGTCGGATCTCAAGGAAGTTCACCCCCGCTCAACCCCCGCACAAGCTATCGATTCCACTTGGCTATCAACCAATCTTACAGCAATCGTCCGACGCCAAAATGTGAGACAAACGCGCTTGACAACATTCTCCCTGACCCGGGGGTTGGGGGGTGGAAACTGGAAAGGAGCCCGCTGCAATGTCAGGCACTTAGTTGCCGACGACGCCGACGACGCCGACGACGACGCCTGGCAGGGGGGCTTTAAGTAACGATGCAGAGCGACTTTTCTTGTACCCTGTTCGACTCCCGCTGACACTAAACGTCAGACGTTACGAGAATGACCGAATATTTTTTGCGAGCATTAAAATCTATTTTTTTTTGTAAAGGGTTTTTTTTTTATACGAGTGAGCAGGGCGATTCTTTTAGATCACCGTTTAGCATCTGATAATATCGAAAATAATGAAAGCGTCCGACCAATAACTTGTATAAAAAAAATTGATACATATTTCGAACTGAGATTTGAATGCTACCTTTTCACTTGTTTACAGAAGATCCATTCAGATCCATGCTCAGAAATTCGAAGAATCAGACAGCATTCACTAGCTTTTCAATTCCCTGCTGAATCGTAGATAATTGGACTTTTGAAATAGCTCGAGAAACATACTAATTGTCATAGCGATCAAAGACTAAAACAACAATGAATGCAAAGTCATCCCCAAACTTTCAACTCTCATAGCTGACCTAAGTGAAGCGCCTATGCCAACACCGGCGTCCCATGACCAACGCCTTTCCATGTGACGTCCCCGTCACCATAATGTACCTACCCAAATTGCGCGTATCATTTCAGTCCAGGTCACATCACTGTCATACACTTATACACACTCGCCCCAGCAAATTCTTATCTAAGTAAGTGGCATATGTACATGTTGTGTGCAGTGTATATGTGTTGTGTGTGTGTATGTGTGCTATCGATTGCGACCACACCCATCGAGCGTAGGCCCCCCCGGGGAGCGGACGTGGGGGTGGGCAAAGGGGGGTCGTGGGCCCCCCAGAGCAAGACATGTTAGAAGGAGGCGCCACGCCTAGGCCCTAGGGAGCCGCACCCGGCGTATGGTTTCGGGGCTCGCCAACAGCAACAGTTGTCTGCTTCGCTTCGTCTTATGCGCCCGTTTAGGACGTCATTAATTCATTCGTTTTCATATTTATAGTGGTTCATGCTGCTGTTGGCTGTGTAGATGTGCCTTCGTGGCTTCCAAATGATCTTTGGTATGATGGGTTTGCTTGATTCTAATATTCATTAGGAGGCTCTTTGGAGGGAGCTCGATACGCGGGTAGACGGTTACTTTTAGATATTGTACATTGCGTTCGGAGAGCCTGGCCATTTCGTCGTGAACTGCGCGCGAGTGTATAAAGTAATTATTTTTAATTTATGCTTACGACGGAACGCCCAAATAAAATGCCGTGTGATTACGTGGTTATGAGACATCAAGCTGTCATATCATGTCTAACTCTCTAAACAGTCTTATATTTTGCAAGCGTTACCATTCGGCTTTGCAACCCCTATTCGTTACCTCTTCGATAAGTAGGTTGTGAGTCGTTTATTTGGATTATGACGCGACATTAAATGCAGTGGCGTAGAGTTGAACATATTCAAAACCATGGATTGGATGGGCGAAGACTTCAAATCAACTTTTTCAGAAAAATTCACAAACACTAGATTGTAAATAAATGTTTGAAATTAGATTGAAAATGGAACTTACTAGATATAAAGAGCTTTATTTGTCACGTATAGTTAAGTCTGTGGATACATTTTGGCGATGTTTCGTTATTGCATTTTCTTTATAGTTGTTGCATTATGAACGTCATTCTAGCGTTGCTGATATCATGTTAGCGCCCTCGAGGCGCCGAATCAACTTCATCTATCAACTTGGTCGTGTCTTACGAAGTCACGAAGCCAGGGTGCACCGGTTGCTCAGACTCAGTGTGCGACGCTCGGTTAGCCAGGGCGTCGCGACGCTAGTTGAATGCCTTCACCCCGTCGCCAACCCTTCTCAGTTCCGGCGCCCACCCTCGCAATTGATTCAAAGATGACCGCAGCGTGTCTTAGGGGTGGGAGACTGGCCAAGGGGTGAATTGTGCGTAGGAAGCCAGCATTGCAAACGATCGGAGAGACCTTTCATGGTCATGATTTTCAATAGTGGGGACAGTATTGAAAGCATCTAAGATTTATTGTTAGAACGCTGACAAAATAAGCGCTGTCTGGTCGTCTGTTATTAAAGATAGATTAATTGAGATTGAATGACGGCCAATAGAAACACTCCTAGACTATCCCTTTTGAAGGTGATTGTCAAAAAATTATAATGTTGTTTGCGCACTTAAAAAAATGTGAAAAAAGTCTGGTTTTCTGGGACTGCTGTGCATTTTTTTAAATAATATTAAAAATACTATTTAAAATATTATTATAAAATATCAAAATTTAATTTTAAAGATATTAGCATTGCAACATGGACAGATTGGGATATTTCGGGCCAACCTATCAAACGTTGACAATGCATTTATTTGACTGAGGATGCAAAATCATAAGATTCATCACCGTTTATATGCATTCCAACTTCCATTCACTATTTTAGTCTACCTTCTATTTTTTGCACAGGTAGGCAAAATACTGTTCAGCATGATTACTCATAATTTGGCAAGGACTCCTTCCTTCAGCAGCATCGGTGGTTCAGTGGTAGAATGCTCGCCTGCCACGCGGGCGGCCCGGGTTCGATTCCCGGCCGATGCAACTTTTTGCATAAGCCGCCTTCCTCGGAGCAGCAAACTTGACCAAGCTATCCGCATCTTTCCTCGTTGGCTCAATCGCTAGGGAAAAGAGATGAATCAGCGAGCAAACAGCTTGAACAATATACTCACGCGTTTACGAGGTAATTTCTTTCTTGATTAACAATCTTATTGCATCCAGCTTGAAGACACATATCCTGAAGGATGGGGCTAAAGGTCTAATCAAGCTCTCCAGCTGCGTCACCTTTATACCTGTCCTAAAGGCTCGACGACTAAGTTCTATGCAAACAGTGATCATTTTATTGATTTGCAAGCAAAGTTCTAAAGTGGTTTCCTTACTAAATATTATTTTAAAGCCTTGCTTTAGCCAATTCTTGAGTGAAATTGACCGAATATGATTTAAAACAAAATGTATTCCTACATCTCAAAGCAGAGCCATACACCTTTGTATATTTGGAATCTAATAAATTGCATACATTGGATTTCTTTTTGCGCCAAGATCCCAAAGATCTCCAAAGATCTCGCAAAATATCTCGCAAAGATCACAAGAGATCGCAAAGATCGCAAATATCTCGCAAAGAATACTTACAAAATATCATACTCAAGTCACCCATCCCATCCATCACCATAACCACTGACCTAATGCTTAACGTTCTGAACGTGCTGAACGTACAGAAAAACAACATATGCATACTTATTTGTTTAACAAACTGCTACAAAGAAACAAACAAAGATTCTCTCTGCAACATCGGGGTTTCCATCACCACACCTCGACTGAGAAACTTTCGATGTCGCATGCTTATAATACACGTGTGTCCCAACTAGATTCCCTCGGGTCTTATCAGAGAACCTCCCGGGGATCTTCCCTCAGATCCCGAAGGCGTCCTGAACATAAAGCCAAGCCAACTACATACTACCTACTACATACTACATACTACAACATACTACATGCAGACTGGCAGGACACTGGGCACTGGACACTGGCCAGACTTTACCCGGCTGGCCAGTTGTATAACGCAAGAACTTTGCGAAGAAACTTTGACCATAGATATAATGAGGTGGGCCAGCTTTGTCGCGAGATTGAGCTTAGTTAACAATGTCCGAGGAATTTGGTCGTTGTCCAGCGGATGGTGAACGTAAGACCTTGCCACGTGTATACTTGGTTGACCGAGGAAAATTAGCGCAAGCAATTTGGTAAGCCCAGTTAAGACAAGACATAATGCTTAGGGATGGCCTGAATTGTTTTGCTGGTAACTGCTTGATCCAGAGGGTGATGTTGGCCCATCTTTATGTTGGCTTGTGTCAGTGACAGCAGTGGTCATTCGATGCTGAACAATTTGTACGCTTTTTGAGGCTCAAGTCAACGATAAAATTTATTAATTGCATCATTACAGGATCTCTTTTCAGGATCGTTAGGATATATAAACTTCAGCCACTGCTGAATGTGTACCTGGAAAATATATCCAGAATTATTATTTTCAAATGGAAACTAAGACTCAAATACTCAAATTTTTAAGGAACAATTTATGCTGTGCGTTTCATTATCTGGGCACTAAAAATAAATCCTGTTTTTGCAAACTTTTGCAACTTTGAAATTTAGAAATTGTATTAAACTTTTCATAAATATTTTTTTAACTATTCTACGAGCATTTGGGAGCAATTCCCTATGAAGAAGACTTGATACTGTGAAAGTGATGAGCGAAGGCGAATGACCATGTGCAATCTTTTAATCAACCAATCGAATTTTAAAAAAGGGAAATGCAGGTCTTTCATCAGCATCGGTGGTTCAGTGGTAGAATGCTCGCCTGCCACGCGGGCGGCCCGGGTTCGATTCCCGGCCGATGCAACTTTTTGCATCGGTACCAAAAGTTGTAAAACTAATGGAACCCTCCGTCCAATGCATGTCACTTTCGAACTATACCTACGATTTTTTCTTTTCTATCGACCAGTTGAAGCTATGAGGTAGCAGAAAATGGGACACTTCCGTAGATACCTTCACATTCGGTGGTTTATTAGAAGAATCAAGGTAGAAAGTATAGGGATGCTAGCCTGTCAATCGGGGGCTCGGGTTTTGCAAATTGTTTTCAACTTTTGCATCGGTAAAAAATTTGGAATTTACATGAAACTTTTTGCATAGTTTTCTTTACAACGTATTCTATCCTTGTATACGAGCAGAAGAAGTCACGAGGCTGTGTAACGGACGTGCAAAGGGCCCCATTTCTATTCTATCGACAAAAAGTATCTGTGTATTTTACCACCTTACAGCTGATAGTTGATTCAAATTTTATATCTAATTTCTAACACATATTCCTAAAGTTTCATTAAAAAAAAGCCACAAACATCACTTGAAAGATATAAAAAAACATCATCGTACAAAATACCGCATACCGCGATTCATGTTGTGTTTTGAAGACCGACAGCTACCTCGAGAGAGGTGGGTGGCTGAGAGGTAGGGTTGTGGGGGGAGGGGGCAGATAATCACGAGGCTCAATCACGAGTTGACTCTAAACTCTGTAGGAAACATCTGCTGCGGACGGTCAAGCAGCCAGTCGTAAGCCCCGGTCAGCGTTTTAATCGTTCTGTTCACTCTGGACAATCGACTGTGTGTATCCCAATCAATATTTCGAGATAATTACACCTGGCTGGTGCTCGGTGGTCAAATTGTGGGAGCCACGAATTACTAGTGACTCGTGAGCTCCACGGAGATAATCGATGTACTTCTTAATAACTAGACACGTGGGAGAAATTGGTAAAACAGAGTGTATAGTATCTCAATGTCAAGTGTTTTGCTGTAATATATAGGTAAATATCATTATTATTACATACTTTATAATCGTCATTCTAACAAATATCAAACACTTAATCGTGACTGTTACAAGAAGCCAAATATTAATTGACACATAAAATAAAATAAAATTAATTTGCTGTTTACACCAGTTGGGCGGGCATAAATATAGAAAATACGTTTAAGTATTTTTAAGAATCGTAAGATAAATTCAATGTTTTTGACTATCTAAGTTAAATGGCACGTTGACCCTTTGGGCTTTAGGAAAAGACATAAGCCTCAAGAAATTGATGACACTTTTGGCACTTCTTAGCCTCATAATATATCGTCTATATTACAAAGAGGATAATCAAGAATATCATCATATTCATTTTATAATGGTATACGTTTTACACTCAATTTAAAATCTCCTAGATTATACTACTATTATAGCTGCAGCATTGTAGGATAGTACAATCGAAATACCTGGTTCTGAATCTATTCACATTTTCACTGATATAAATCCATCATGTTAAAAGAAATACCCATTTTGTAAACAACACTTTTCTCCAAATCCGGAGCAGATCCATCCTCAAAAGCTGCTGCTTCGTGTAAATAACCTGATGATATCCTTGCGAAGGGCATCGCGCGTAGCGAAGCATCCTGCATCATCACAACCCTTTGTGTCATCTGTCCCCGGGGCATACTAAGAACTTGCCTTCGAGCTGTCCACTACCCCCTTCCCGCTCGCCTTCAGCCACCCACCACCGCGTACGCCCTGCCACCCCTACCTTCAATATCAAAACCACGAGATAATTGCATGATAATTAAATCGCCAGGAGAACGTTAAGATAAACCTGGAAACGATATAAATTTACCTACGAATTGTTGCATTATTGACCGCTCAACTTCTTACGTGCTTCGTGGATTGTGCCGAGCTGATAAACCAGATGCAGATTATTTGAATTTGAGATCTTTATGTGGTCCGGACGAGGGGAGAATGCAATAAATATGTCTGTGGTTTGGTGATACTGTTTGCTATTGTTGCGTTATCGTGGACGAGAAATGGGTGAGGTGGTGTGGTTCTATGAACGTGGAATGTATAGCTTAGCTAGTAAAACATGCATGCGATCGATGCTGATTTCGAGGGAATTTATACATCTTGATTCAGGGATCTCTCGTGATCGTTCAGTGCGCCTGACTGAATTTTGTCAGCTGTAATTATTTATGGACACAAGAAGACTAGTAATTTATACGATAGAAATTATGCGTCCCAGTGAAAGTTATGTTTAAAAATCGTTTCTTAAACAATTTTTATTTGGAAATTAAATATTAAAATAACTCTTAAAATGTATTGTTTTTAAAGTGTAGGTTTTAAAAACAGATAGGTATCTTATTCGGCTGTGTCTTGGAGACAAATAAATTAACCAGCTATAATATTTAATATTTAATATATAATTTATTAACTGATAGCCATTGTCTTCCATCAATACCGAGCAAGGTTTTGCTAAAAATGAGTTTTGGTGGATACTTGGTTTACTTGAAAGCTGTACAGGTTTGAATTTCGACTTTTTAACTTAAATTCATAGTTAAAAATAAATAAAAACGAAGTTATATACATTTTTGCGGATATTTTTAGAAAATATTTCAAAAAAATCTACGAATGTATATAAAAACTCGACGGGTTTAAAATGTTAGTGTCCTAATAGTCGGGCTCGTCTTCCCAGCCACAAGCGCTCTGCAAGAGAAAAAGCATTAAGTCTCGTGACACTTACTGTCTATCACCATTTATCGCCGTCTATCACCATCGATCACGAGTTCATGCATAGGAAGTGTGCACTACAATCTACAACAAGGCTTATACCTACCCATTCTCTAGCCATCGCGTAGAGCGTGTTCCTTGCCAATTTCGGCCCGATCAGCGGATTCAGCTGAGCAAGCCAGCACAGACACCAACTGGACAAATAATAAGCAGTGCTCACAACAATTTTCTGTGCAGGGAACATGGCAAAGGCATTGGGTTTACTCGAAACTTTGTGTGCATGTTTCCTTTGGAACTTACAAGAGCCAGCAGCAGATTCCTGTCAGCATGAGGCATAGCTGGATAATTCTGGAAATTAAATTTTATATTTATATCAAACAAGTATTCTTATGGTAACATCTTGTAATGTGTAGGACTTTAACTAATTAGAACACACATTTAGCTATGAGTTACATAAAAATCTATGGCTGAGCCATCCATTTTTACATCGCTTGAAGATGATACCTACTGGATTTTATCAAAATTTGCACTCACCCTTTATTCTCTCCTTTAGGAACGAGGATAGGGCAAATTATTGCCACTATTCCCCATATTCCTGTCATAACAGCAGGAGCAATTATATCTACAGCCATTTTAATTTCTATGTTTTGGACCAGATTTCAGCAACTAGGTGGTTGAATCACTCATGTGACACTAGGATATTATTGATAAGGCTGTTATCTCGCTTGTATCAGCTGACTGCCATCGCGGGCCCTTATCAATAAATATTTTTTTCGTGAAGCCTGCCTTTACTCAATAACTAGGTGACTATTGATGCTTCTTTAATAAATAATGCAAATAAATTTGATAATTTATGACATTTATTTCGAATTCATGCAAGAATGATTGGTTTATTTAAAAAATATATACCTTCTTGAAGGAAACTCTTACAACTGGTATCATTTTGGCTGTGTTTAGTTTTTGGGCACCACTAGGTCCTGAAAAAAATCAGATTAGATATACAAAAATATATTATGCAAAATAATCGTGCATGTATTTGGTAATAAAAAGAAAGATAATTATTCTTACCCAGTTTCTCTCTATCATGTAACCTTGATTTTTGGTTACATAAATGTTGATCGTGGGATTTGCTTGGGCAACATAAGCACAAAGCCAACTGTGGGCAAAGCGAAAGAATTAGAGACAGCAATATAGGAAGGAAGATTGGAAAGAAAGAAAGAAAGACAGAAATCATTGAACAAATAAGAATTTTTTATTGATACCTATTTTCTTAGGTTGGAGCATCATTTTTCACCCAAAAAAATGTTAAATTTATGACAAATAAAAGCTTTCAGTTATGACACAATTAAAATATCTGACGAAATTGTAGGTATCCGAAAATTGCTAGATTGGATGAGTAAAATTGAATTACAAATTAGGAAAGTGAAATACTTACAAAAGCCAGCAAACGAATGCAGTGAGTCGGAGACATAAGCGTACCACCCTGAAAGAATGGTACCTATGTAAAAAAGTCACCCCTAATTAACGACAAGACGTGTGAACTAATCAACTTCAGGGCAGACTTACTCGTATTTTTGAGGTGGACGAAAGGCGTAGGGCACGCAGACTCCGACGAACATCCAAATGCCAGTAACAACCCCCATCACGACTAGGTTGAACCCCATTTCTTACTTATTTTCTAAAATTCACAGTGAAAACAACAGCGACAATATTTTTTTACTAACCAAGAGGCGCTCAATAACATAAACGTTATAACAGAGTCGATTAAAATATGTGAAATGTTTTGGCTGGCTTCAGATTTTGTATGCCAGAAATATTAGTTCCTAAAGATAGTTCCTATCTCCAAGCTAAAATTCGTTGTTCCACACCAACAAAATGTTCACTACAGATTTTTATTCGTTCCTAGATTCCTTTTTTAAATTGAATTCCTTATTAAAACAAAATTTCACACCCTGCTCCACTCTCACTCAAATTTTCTAGTCGTTCTTTCCAAATCTACCCCCTGTCAGTAAACCCCCACCTAACACACCCACCCACCCACCCGCCTCGACTGCATCTTCCCTGCAGTTGCATCAACGCAATGTTCTTTGCGGCGGGCTCAGAGATTGCTCCAGCCTCAGCATGACTCAGTTTTAATCTCCCCTCGTTTGAAACACAGCTGAAGTCCTTACTGAGACAGACAGAGACGACGCTCCTTGCACAGCCGGAGCCTGTACTGTAGCCAAGCCGAGCCTTTAGCTGTACCATTGCTTTGTGTTGTCTTATCGATGTTTGTTTGCTCGATTTATGATTTGAATCGTTCGATTGCAAGTGTTAAATGGCTGGCTGGTCACACCATACATTGAGGAGAACAGAGCAGCACCGATTTTCGTGTAAAAAATTTGAAGGAGAGTGATCAATTGTAGAGCGTTATGACTTACGACTTCGTCGGTTTTTGTAGAAGAAAATCAATTTGAATCAACATTGATAGCTAGGATGGTTTTACCGATTGAAAAGGTGGATTGAAATTAATTAATTTTAGACTTGTCATGAGCATTAACAGAGCACTGTAATTTTTTCGTGCTGAAATATTGCTGAATTCCGATAAATATTCTACTACTCTTTCATTCAGAAATATATTTATTAAATCATAAAATCATTTCTTGCTAATACTAAGAAAATCATGAAAATGAAATCGCGTTGAATTTTGATTTTTTTCAAAACGATAGCACATTGGTAATCCATCCCAAACCCCAAAAGTATTCTATCCTTCCTTACAAACCACATAAAAAACCTCTCATACCTACTCGTACCAAAAAAAATAATTCAATAACGCCCAAATTCCCCCCACGAAGCTGAAAGAATACACAGAAAAACATAGAAACATAGAAAAAAACAGAAAAAATCTTATCACACCCAGCAAGAACTATTTACTATACAGGTGCAATGCATTTCTCGGCCAATACTCGAGCTACGTCTCCTACCACACCTAAAGAAGCACCAGAGGGGAGGTAACGATCCCAGGTAGCCATCGCACTACTTGTCCATTGTACTTATTCATGTTATTTTCTTCTATATAACAAACAGCCCTAGCGTTACGTGAGACCAGTTGCATAAAAAGTTCGCAAGCTCTTTTTTTCTTCTCATGCAAACGGCGAAGTGACCATACAATCAATGCACGCATGAAGCGCCCTGATAGACGAACAGCTCGCTACCGATTATATCCAGCCTCCGTTTTGCAAAAGTGATATTTTAATTACTATCTTCGTATTGCTGCTATCGGGATAGTGTGTGTGTGTGTGTCTATGTGTACGTGTGTGTGTGTGGTGTTGAAGTGTGCGAAATGCATCGGATGGCCAGCGGGCATTGCATTGTATTGCATCTCCTCAATGCAGCGGGATCGGATGCATTCACATGGAGATGATGAGAAGCTGGGACGGCGATCGATTGCTGCCTCGGTTGTCAGATGTAAGACTGAAGATGAAGCGAACGGCGGAGGATGATTGTAGACGGTGGTGGGCAGACAGTGCCTATGTTGTGCCAGTGTAATTATTATCGCCAATGTAGCTGTTCAAAAATAATGATACTGTGACGTGATCGAATTTTATAGCAAAGTTCTTAGCTTGGATCAATTTGAAGGTTTAGAAGCAAGCTATTGTATGGTGTTTTCGATGGGGCTGTTATGCTTGCGATTTGCGAAGCTCCGTAAGAATGGATGAACGGGGTAAGGTTATATATTGGGATAATTGAAGAAAATTGTGGTTAGATTTCGGCTGAGTTCGCGGCGACTCGAGCAACGCGAAAATATCACAGCGATACACATTTTGTTGATTGGCTAAAACGATCGCCAATCTTTTAGTAATTCTGCCAATTTATTTCTGATTAGTTACCACAGGAGTCGAAATATGCACGAGTACTTCACTTTATTGTATATGAGATGATTCAGAATGTTTTCTGCTTTTTTTTCTTTTAAAATGATCATGAAAATAGACCACAATAACTAAAACACGCAGAACGAGCTATTACATTCAAAATTGTAAGAGGAAAACGGGCAAATTAAAAAATTATTTCCAAACTTTTCTTTGATTATTTGACAAATAAACTTACTCACCTTCGTAATTCTCAATTCTTTGATTGAAACGAGAGACTTTTCAATGCATTTTATTTTCTGTATCTTGTGCTCATGGATAGTACATTTTCACTGCTATTGATAGCACTGTTATAATTAGTTTATAAGCTAGCTACTATCCATTCTTGAAGCGCCACCGCTAGGCTCGTTTTCTTCACGAGCTAAATACCGGTCCCAAAGAGATAAATGATCGATTGATCTATTGATTTGGCAATTTGTTCAGGCGAGTTACTATTCTGGCTACTAGATGGTCGACAAACGACATTTTTTTTATGTCGAGGAGGCGAATTTAAAATAAAACTATCTCACCGACGAGACAAGTAAAAGGACTTCAGAATACTTGCATAATTAGTGAGTTTGTCTCTAATATTTATTACGGGTATTTGTTTGTACCGAAGAAGAGCAAAAAATTCTTCTTCTTCTCCTCAGACCCTCAGACTTTTTGGATAGTTGCTTCAAACAGGAAAAAATTACCACTTATTCTGGCGTTTACGTAAATTAGCAAAATTAAATCTCTTATCAGAAAAAAATAGTCTTTTGTCATTCATTTTGTAAAAGTGAAATACCAACTTAATTTTAAACATATTTTTGCGAGCGATACAAAATCGTGAAAACCATTGCCGTATGTTATCCCGGTTGAACGTTGATGGATTTCACAGCCCCGAACTGACGGCAAGTTCAAGTGAACTCATCCACAGCTCGAGAAATGCAATTAATTGTAAGACAGTGCAATTAGAATGATGCACTCTTTGACGTTACTTTGTGACGTTTCTTAATTATAAGCAGCGAGTGCAGCGTGCATTGTCTGGGGGAATAATTGTGTGCAGTCAGTCTCTGTATGCATGGCACGCTATACTACGATGTTATTTCGCATGGCAAAGACATGAAGTTGCATTATAATCTGAGAGAGCTGAGAGGGAAACCGTTTGGTTTGGTGTCTTCTTTGTGCTCGAAGCCAGACGTGCAGTGTGCATGGAACAATCGACGCGATTCTGATGAGACCAAATGAAACTGTTCGAGCAATGATATCAAAATGCGCACGGAATAAGGTGTCAGCACAAATGACCACAGTTCTATTCGATGAAAGACAAAAAGCAAGCGGTAAATATTCGCTGTTATGAAATTCGCTATTAGTAAAATGACTGTATTATGCACCTCTATAAAATTTAATCAGTGTGGCTAATTGAGTTTGCTGTGGCTTGTTTTAATTCACTATCTTACGAAACTACGCTAATGCTATATTTTATCTAAGTTTCCCTCGATCTTAATTACAGACGGTATAGGGAAACCTAGTTGTACTTAGAGGTCTAATTTCTATTTATGAATATTACCCCAAGGTGGTGAGGTCCGTTTAGTTGTTGATAAAGGAAGTTAGTTGACCAACTAGCAAGTTTAATGTCTGGAGTTAACACTTAGCCAGGGGTTGAAGCAATCTTCGCAGGTCCTGTGCCGCTGCAGTAATTTATGTAAATCAAGATCTTATGGCGATTCTCGTTGCGATATTAACTATAGGAAGTTTGTGGATGATTCAAGATATTATATAAGTCGCTCTATTAGAAGCAAGTTTATGAGGCGAGGGTGGTTAAACAGCAATTTGGGTTACTGGGAAACGACGGTGGACTCAGCTCGCCTGAGATTTTGATGTCTCGCTCCTGAAAGTGGCCAAGGAAATGCATTAGACGGTGTTTAATGTAAATTAAAATGGACAGTCCTGAAGATGACCACGCCAACGTCGTCGAAACGTCGAGCAAGGTTCTTTTTAGGACGAAAAGTCATTCTAAACATGGAGCACAATTCCTTTCAATACACCACCAATGTAAATTAAATTATATTCTTCTCGCAGTCGAATGATCTTGCTATTTTTCCATGTCGCGGACTTTGAAGTCAGGATGCAGGACTAAAGACTTAAAGTATTTTGATGTATTATTATACATGGCAACTCTCGAAAGAGGATTACTTCTTTCTGTAATAAAACAGAAAGACGTTTCGCTCGCCTGCGGTCATGCTGCAGAAAGAGGCGAACAGTTATTTAACATTTTAGAAAGAGGATCACACAAACTGCTTTTTGAGAAAGACTTCTATAAAAAGTAAGATATCAACTCGTCTTTCATTCAAAGCATTTATTCTTTTCCTTAATTGGCTTAATTACGAGAGGCTCACGAAGTTTTAAGTTATGAGATGAAAGAAGGGTTGCAAATTGTTAGTCTTTTCCTAAGTCAAACGCGAGGGTTAAATTAATGTTGTTTTGCAATTTCATTTAATGGCCAGGAGTTCGTACCGTCTGGACAAGCGACGAATATAATCCAGTTTGACCAATTTAAACCCTTAGCCAAGCTGCAAACCAAAATTAAATATTAACATTTTTTAAGGGTTTACAATGTAAGACTTTTAGAAGACTTGGTAGACTTATCTCTGTTTAAATTTACTTGTCAATTTGATCAACTTAGCGTGCCATTTGTTTACATCGCCATCGATTTCTAAAGCAACATGCAAAAAAATATCGATCCACCAATTATAACTCATAATAACTTTAATTCCTAATCGTACAGCCCCCAATCAAAATTCGCCAACACTAACCATAGTGTTCCTTGCAACGAGTACAGTTATTACTCACACACACCTTCATACATCCTAGGTGCTGCACTAGCGGAGACTGAGTGGTCGGGTGCGTGATAAGCAGTGTGTTAACACATGCACACCAAACATTTCCGTCCGCTTTGCTAATTGACTTCAGACTTCCACCAGCAATTACCCGCCACCCCGGCGCCGCACTGCACGCAATCTTAACCCTTCACCGGCCGCGTCTTGCGGATCGACCCTTGTTTTCAACTCCGAACCTGCCCGCCTGCTTTGGCAAACCGGCAAATCACTCTTATTGCTCTGGTTCTGGTTCTGGCTCTGGCCCCGACACCATGGAAATCAATGCCCGGATTGAATGAAATTTTATACAAGAAATGTGATAAGGTGGTTTTCTTAAATTGCTAAGTTTAGTGATATTTTAAGCTCAAATGACACAATTTTCACACTGCATTCAGAATTGTTTTGATATAGCAGGCCTACAGACATTTTCAAGATGCAGGTTTGCTTGTGCACAAGAAAATGCTGCCATGTGGGATATTCAGAGTAATTTTCCTCCGATTCGATTGTCACTTGCAGTTTTTTGAGCAAATGTGATGTTTTTTTCTTGTATTATTATTTTTTGACTAGCAAGTTTGAAGACGAGCGAAGCTATATCGTGTAAACTGCTGAAATAGTGTTGCTTCATGGCTAAGCTCAGGAACGCACACGGAAGCCTACCCTCCCAGGGATATTACGGCCCCAGCATTTCTTGGCCAAACCTTTACAATCGTCAGGAACATTAACTCCCAAAGTTTAATTTTGATCTGCATTCCTAAAAAATAACAAACGATAGCCCCACCAAATTTTCACTAACCGTGCAACCAGTGCGTTTCGTTTTAAAAGCAAAGAAATCATAATGAGCAGCCATCAACCAGCCAGCTGTCATGAAACAAAAGTGTCGATCCTAATGCATGTAGTTCCGAAGAATAAGTGGTGGTATCACCACGCTACCACTTGCAACACTTTCACGAAATAAAATGTCATGCATGCCACCCTATCCATGGGACACAATAAATAATTATAATATAAGTATACACCTCATGCAAATACCCTTTCATATTCATTTCATATTCATATACCTAAGGCAGCAATTATTTGAAGGAGGACAGGAAAGGGAGTCATGTGAGCGTAGATATAATAATGTTTGTAGCACACGCTACTAATGCATGCTGTCCTGTTGTGATCGTGGACGTGGTCGACGCTAGAGAGCATGGCGAGAGAGTGGTCGTCTACGGGCAATGGGCAATGGGCGACATGTTTTTTGTCAATGGTGCACGGCTGTACGGCTAGCTACGGCAAATTTTAACAAAACATGAACTCAGAGATGGCCACTGGGTTACTTCGTTGCAATATCCACATTTTATTTTTGAACAAAATTTCAAAAAAGTCGTGTAACATTTACATAAAAAACATCACAAAATTTGAAGTGACAGAAAATTTCGGACAGATACAATAAGAAAACATCCATCTCCTTAGCTAACCCACCAGCCATCTCAGTCTGCCTGAAATGCCTGACATCTCAATTGGCATTTCTTGGCATCTTTTGGCACTCTTGGCAAATGTCTTAGATTGTATTTTTATATTTTTTAGTCCACAGTCGAAGAAGGTTTACTACGCAAAACACTAGCAATAGAAGAAAACCATATGTATAGTGGATCAAAATGTCGATTTATACAAGTTTTGGAATATATTATAACTACCATGCCTTTGCAGCACCGTTGTCTGCATAAAGTTCTTCCGGACCGACAAACAGATATCGCCTTTCAAAACGTCGAGAAACCGTAGTAAATGACAAAAACCACCTCAAACCATGCCATTACCCTATATAAACATCGAATCAAAACTAACTTAAATAACCATCGGTATCCACTCCGTACCCTGACAAGACTCTCTTCACCACCCGACGCTTTATCTGTGGATCTGTTGAGGTCGACGTCGACGTCGGCGTCGGCGTCTCGCGTCCGAGCGCGGCGTCGCGACGACACGATCCACGCGTAGCTCGCTATCGCGTCGCCCGTCGACAGATGCCAAGCTAAGATAACGCACACGACAAGGCATATGGCATTGTGATATGATAAGGTGGACTGATAACGCGTTGCTGGTGTGTTTGGTGGGCGCTGTGCCATGGAAACTGAACGTTGTTATTGCAGCGGTGTGGCGTACACTACGTTTGCTGTTAATTGAATTGCGACTTGATACGAGGTATCTTATTTTAGCAAATTGCTTGCGACAAAGAACACGGAGGCCCTGTGGCGCAACGGTAGCGCGTCTGACTCCAGATCAGAAGGTTGCGTGTTCAAATCACGTCGGGGTCATTTTTTTTAGAAGTGTATTTGGTTTTTCTGGGTGATTGTTACTTTTGATTTGTGTCGTTAATAAGACTTGACGCAATTGGCAAGCTAATTATCAGCCATACTCAGCTGTCTTGACGCTTGTTTGTGTTTCTTTTGGCTGGACTAGCCAAGAAGTGAGTTTTGAGCTAAAATTTGTTGGATTTTTGATCATTTTTGATCAATCAACACTTTCACTTGGTGTCACAAACTAAGTATTGAGTTTCGCAACTTTTGCTCTGTTTTGTAGATGTTTTAGGTGTTAAAAATTCAACGCTGACCTGAAGATTATTTCTAGAATATGTATTATATTTTGAGTACAGTGTATAGAACTGGGTATACAGAGAGGTCTGAGGGAGCTGCTTCCAGCGGTGAATTTGTACACCCATAACATTTAATTGCTTGTGCCGAAGCCGCATGGGTATTACGATCACGTTTTGGCTATCCTACCGGCTACTCTTATTGAATCGTCAAACTCAAAGTATATGATCTCACAATCGCTGTTACCTTTTGTAGGTAACCGTTGACTTTCCTCCACGCACTAAAATACCGCCTACCTTTTCCAAACAACAATAACGAGTAGCAACAAAGTCACAATTAGCACATGGCAGATGAATGCACCTGACAATCGTTACACACTACAGGCAACTCTCAATACAACATCAGCTTCGCAATTCGAGGGACGAACATGATATTAGAAGATATTGATGGGCAGATACGTTTTTTCCTTTCTCTTTTGTACGATTGCAAAATGTAAAATACATTTATATTTAACATATCATATCGATCATGCCAAAGAGTCTCACTGCTGGAATATTTATCACAATTGAAAATCATTAAGAGCAGAAAACCTTGTAGACTTGTCCACTATGTTTACTTGTCCACAATGTTAAGGATGCTTATAGACTTCGTGTGTACAAACAGATTTTAGGGTAATAGTTCAAAACCGCAGCGACCTGACTTCTTCAATGAAAAACTCCAGCGAGTGAGAAAATTAGCATGCTATTTATTAACCACGAAAACAAACGCGGAATACATTTTAGTCACACTTACATGTAAAGCAAATTAGGAACCAAATATGATAGTAAACGATGATCTTGACATGATTCAGTGATGATTTCCAGAGCAGTTTGTAGATGTAGTTGATGTCTTCACGGTCGTGCTCTGATTTGATGACTTTGGTGGTCCTGAAAAGGGCCAGGTGACTCGATGTTTTGGCAGCACATAGTCAGCCATCCACAGGTGTAGTACTGATGGGGCTGCTGAACATCCGCTTGCTTTTATGGAGGTATATTTTTGACATTTATCTTCAAAGTTGGCATATATAATTTTTTAAACAGTTTTAGCAGCTCGCGAACCATTCCCCTATTTTTACTATGACCACTCTATACATAGGCGTCGTTTTGGTTAATGAACGGCGAGTCTCAAGCAAGCAATGTCAAAAGGCAAAACGTGAGATGAATGAATTGACCTCAAGGGCATTGTCGCACAACGGCAGTGCGGTTCGAAGTTGCAAGTTCGGGCAACCTCGGGGTCACGTGGTTGACTTGTTGACTAAGTGCATCTTTGCGATATCACAGCGTTGAAGCTTGCTCGGTGATAGTAATAGCTGCGTGTGTTTTTTTGCTGTTGTAAGAGGCATGTCGCGATTACCGCTGTTGGTTCCAATTATCTAATTCAATTCAACACCGTTCGGTATTCTTTTATGCAGCTTTCTTTGATTTACACTTGGCTCATATAAAAATAATAGTAAGAGTGTAGACCAAAGACAAAATTAATAGGGAACGAATTAAATTTCAAATATCCTTGCGTGAGCGGAAAATTATTTAGCTTCTAGGAGCGAAAAAGGTTGTCGCAGAAACATTCAACATAAATAATATTTTGAATCTGGTGAATTAGAAGTTTCCAAGTTTCCAGAAACGTATAGCACGATCCACGAGTTCAATTTTAAAACGGTCCAGGAACCAAGCAACGTACTATACCTTGTTAAATTCTTTAACAATTGTATCTTTCAGCATTGACGAGGCTGACGAGGCCTCCACACAAAATTTACACATCGACTAAACTTGCTAATTTCCTTTCCAAAGTACGTTTCATAAATATCAGCAGCTCGCGATTGAAATTGATTCCAAGGGTAATGCTAGCTTATATTTGTTTCTTTATTTTATCATTCGGATCTGTATGGCTTTGGGTTCACCGAGTCTGGTGCAAGTGCTAGTCAAAGTTGAAATCACGAATGTTTTATTGTGAGGAAACAGAGTAATGGCACAATCTTTGTACCCTAGTGATAGACTGTCTCCAGACTAAGAAAGTCTAGGTCAAATTTTGTCCGTTTATCAAGACATTCTAATATTTGCGATTTTTGTAGCCAATCTCAGCATTATTTATACGAATCTCAAATGGCAGTGGATTTGCATGACACCACATGCAAAATTGACCATTCCCGTCTCGTGAAGATATTATAGAAATGTATTCCCAGAATGTATTCCATCCAAATCTTTATATTTTCTTAAACAGAGTTTTGACTTTGGTCCAAATGACAGATGGGACCAGTGCTTGAAATAAAACACAATTAAAACTTAAATACAAATCGAAACAGGCACACTAAATTGAATTTACACCTTCTCTACGACGATTGTCGGACTATTGCATGTTTGTCTTGCAGACGACCATTTATAGTTACTTTTAAGCGAGCGTTTTCCCAGTTTTGGAGGATTTACTTATTTATTTTAGACTCCCGCTTAGCCAGCGTAATTCAAATTACGCACATCCACAACGCGCCTATATAAAAATCACACGCATTAATTTGGACAGAGGTCCTTTTCAGGACCAAAAATCATTCAAATCAGAGCAGAACCGCAAGCTTCACAACCATCTTTCCATGGCTCTGAAACACTCCGCCAAACCAAAGTTGAGAAAGCTGAGAAAATTGAGCAGCTACCTTCTGAGGCTAACTTCTAGTTAGAAATGTTGCTAATACAGAGATTTTGGTTCAGTCAGTTCAACTAATAGTCGGCACCCAACGAAATCTTCAATTAAGAGTGTCAACAGTTAGTGAAACCGGGGCTATAAAACCTTATTCTCCAATGCGTAGGTAAATTTTTTATAAATATTGGCAACTTGTGATTGATTGCTTCCAAGGCTACGTTTACTCATATCATGTTGATTCATGATCGTAATTGTGTTCACCGAGTCTGCACCAGCCAATTGAATGCCACGAGATCAAAGTTGAAATCAAGAATACGTTGAATTTTGAGAAAACAGATAACAAATGGAGGAATGAAACTACGATTCAAAAGTTAGAGGTGGTTACATACATGGTATAGATTAGTATTGGGAAAATTGTTGATGAACTGGGGTGGGAAAATTTAAAGAAAATAAGAAAGATGAGAACTAGATTAATTTATATTTATAAAGCAATTGGTGGGTAGTTGGCGTGAAGGTTACTGGGAGGTAGATTGGAAAGAGAGAGGTTCATTGGGAAGAATTGTTGGTCCATGGGTTGAGGTTGGACATGAAAAGGAAATTAATGAGAATGACTGGGGATTTTAGAAAAGGGATGATGGAAAGTGTGACGGAATTCAAGGAAGGGGTGGGAATGGGACACGATGGTATCTATGCTTAGGGACTCAGACAAAATAACGTGTAAATGTATATACATCTGACTGAAATAATATATAAATGAATAATATATGTAAGAGTAGTTTTTTGTTTGGAATCGTGCCTCCAGCATATTGGTCAATGGCAACATTGATTTCCCTTATCAAGTCGCTGCCATAGCAGATAACCAGCCGATACTTATGGTAACATGGAGATATCGGCAAAGCCTCATCACTTATCACTGATCGACCTCCGAGGAGCGAACTGATTGCGAAAGTGTATTGGAGTAATGCACACAAATTAAAATTACAGATACTGTAGAAAAAAATTGTTTTTTTAGACATTATGATGGAATTTTAAGATAATTTCCTATATCAGTAAAAAGATCTTAGTACCACAAATCAGTCTCAACTATGGTTTGTTCGATTAGTTAGTTTTTTCTCACCTCTAATATAACAAATTACAGTTAATTAGCATCATTACAGATCTGCAACAGCGACAATAAAAAGAGCAAATCAATTGCAATTTCGAATGCACTCTAATCACACGAATAAATCTTGAGTTGAACTTGCAAGAATATGCCTATAAGTAACCGATTGATCATACATAACAAACCTATAAGGAGCCTTGACTTCCTGAAAGAATTAAGAAGAATCAAACCCTCCTTGACACCGGAAGTTGTACTTTGTTTGACAATGTACAGTTATACCTATAGTTATATCTTCCAGTTAGGAAGAAAACAGAAACAATCGACAGGTTGTCATCATGAAGATGAGTTTTTATCTGGAGATCGCAATGTAAGACCGGCCCTTAACCTTGAACACGATAATGCGCATAATTTTATAGCCTCGACATTCAAGAAATACCAATTAGCCGCCGGACAGACTTTCAATCACAGTTCGGCTGTGTATCGCCGAACCCAGTCGTCGCCAATCACTAGTGATCACTCGTCCAACACCGTCGGTAGCGACATGAAGCGACGCTCCACCGTCGCGAAGACGTCCGACGGCGCCAAGGCGTCGTCGAGCATTGCATCGCCGAGCATTGCGTCGTTAAGCGGACTTGTGCTGGCCGTCGTCGGGCTTGTTTTGATAGCCGTCTTCCATGCTCCTATCTTTGAGTGAGTTTTTTTGCGAAATTATCCAAGCGCAATTTTATATACCATACTTTTTGGCTTGTATGGACACGTTATTGCAGTTGATTAACAATTTGCACATGTTTCGTAGCGTGTTTTGCACATTCAGTCTTGTCATAATCCGGCCTGTTGACAAGTAAATCACTAAAATACAGCAGAAACTATCAATCGATCAATTATATCAACTTCCTCGACCCTTTGAGTAAGTGTGACAGTTGCTTTCCGAAAAGTAAGTGTTCTTATTAGAAAGACTCAGCATTAATTTTCCTGTTAGATAGGTAAAGTTTTAAAAATAGATATCTTAAGCGGACATAGCTTATTTTCTAGGTCGCCTATTAAGGTGCTTATATACTTTGCTAAAACAAGTATTTATGAAAATACGAGTTAATTTAAGGATTCGAAACAAACCACAGATCTCATTGCTTGCAATGATTTTTGGTGTAAGTCGCGTTGTTGGGCTGTGGATGCAGTGGTATCATTAGAACATTTCAGAAGCTATCTCCTCATGAGGTCAAGAAATATCGGGGCTTAAAACCATGGATTTTAATTGGAATAAGTTATTTTTTGCAATGGGACAGTCTGTCTAGTCGGCTTGGTCGCCTATGATGAGTTCCCTTCTAATTTCCACTAGAAGACACGAGTTCATTTTGCAATGTCGCGCATGCAGATTCGCATGCTACTGGCTTTTGGGCGAGATCTGGAGACAATCCTACTGGGACCAGCTGGTCCCACTTTGTGGGCGAAGATTTGTTCACTTTCTATCACTAGAATCCACGAGTTAATTTCGCTTTGTCATCCAGGCAGATTCGCACACAAGTACTGGCTTATCGCCGTAATCTGGACACACTTTGGCGGGCGAAGTTCAGTTCACTTTCTTCCACAATAGCATGATAATATCTCGATGCCATCCATGCAGATTCGCACACAAGTACTGGCTCCTGGGCGGCATCTGGAGACAATCCTACTGGGACAAGCTGGTCGACTTTGTGGGCGAAGATCAGTTCACGTTCTGGATCTGGGTTTCGGCGGTGGTGCAGAATGCCGCCTACTGGGGTATCGGTTCCCTCTACATGTTCATGGACGTGACCCAGAAGCCGGCGTTCCTGCGCAAGTATAAAATGCAGCCAGGAGTCAACGAGCCGGTCGAGATCAAGAAGCTGCTCAAGGTGGGAACGATGACATCTTTCTGTTTCGAAACCTATCGTCGTCTCTCATTACTTTGCTTTGTAGAATGAGCAAAGTAATGGGAACGAAATCTTTTTGATTTCATTCCATGCTAAAAAAGCTATGTTGCGCATTTTTTATTCTTCGGTTCACGCACTTCAGGAAAAACGCCAAGATATGATTGAAATTTCACAAATTATAGTCCCTATACCATTGTCAGTGGAATCCAACTCCAACATTCCAACAATTTTTTTCAAAAGCTCGAAATTTACGGAATTTTTTAATGGTGGTAAACGTAAACCCGATTTTTCTCTCTTCATGCTGAAATAATTTATATCTTTCCATGAAACTTTCCAGAAATTTTATTCACTGTGATAACAAACTCTTATGAGAGAATCAGTGCTGTACACTCTAATTATAATATATCCACTCACGTTGATAGTTCTTGCACTGTGGTTAAATAGAAATCCATTCTTAGTTGTTTTAGTTGACTAATTACAGCTTGCTACTTGTGCACGTGCATTCTAAGATTTTAGTTCATATGCCAATCGAAAATTACGCGCTGTCAGCTATTACTCTTCACCCTTGAAATCCTAGCGTCTTACAAGCTTTTTAGTTATTAGACTGCCACACTTTTACCAGCAGTTACTCTGTCTCAACACCAGAATTATTTTTCTTGCTTTTCCTCAGGCCCTTCGCGTGGTCTTCTTTAACATAGTCGTGATCAATGTACCGGTCGGCTACGTGCTCTACCGGGGACTCCAGTGGAGGGGCATGGCACCTCTAAGGGAACTGCCCTCTCTGCACTGGCTTCTCTTCTCTTTGCTCGTCTGCATTATCGTCACAGAAGTGGGATTCTACTACTCTCACAGGTAAAGAATGCACGTGCTGTCCTTTCAGTATTTTGCAAGCTCAATTTGATGGTGTAATCGTTGCAGATATACTGGCGCTTTTCTGGATGATGGTATAAGAAAATCACAACAGGCAATCAGTTATACTTGCAGTGCCTCATTCAGAAATATTTTTGGGTACAACTTCTTCCAAATAATTAGGAGAGACACCAATATCAGGGCCGAAGACAAATGTTTTGCCCACCACTGCTCTTATTTTTGGGCCTAAACGCTTCGATACCTGTAAAATCTAATGTTTTTTTGATGAGAAATTGGTTTTTCTTGTAGAAGCTGTAAGCAAGGGTTATCGAACCACACCCACATGACATTTCCGCAATGTTAAGCATTCTTACACCGCATTGGTTCGATATTTTAAGAGATTTAGAGCACTTAAGCTGCACAAAACTAAAAAATAATCGCTTAGAAGTATCAGTGACTTCCTCTCAAACCTATATATCATTTAGTTCCGATCAAATACGACTAGTTTTTAGACCTTGAACATCCACTGGACCTAAAAAGAAACTGAAAAATGAACTAAGTGCGTATAATGACCGCATCTTCCCGCTTTCCTTCCAGAATGCTGCACAGCAAGCTTCTCTACAAGCACATCCACAAACAGCACCATGAGTGGACGGCTCCCATCGCGGTGACCGCAGCCTATTGCCACCCCATCGAGCATTTCTTCTCGAACGTCGCGCCTCCGGGGCTGGCGTTGTTCATCCTCAACGCGCACGTGTCCACGGCGCTCGTCCTCTACGTGTGGTTCATCCAGAACACCCTGAACGACCACTCGGGCTATCACTTGCCGTTCCTCCACTCGCCGGAGTTCCATGACTTCCACCATCTCAAGTGAGTTGCCTTCTGCACGGTAAATGCGAAGACGTCGCATGGATTTGATCGAAGGACACAAATAAAAATTAATATAGTTGTTTCGGTGATGGTTTCCAGAGGCGTTGGTGGATGTAGTAGGAGGTTTCTCGGATCTGCTCATGTTGTGATGAGTTTGGTGGTCCTAAAAAGGTCCAGTCTGTTGTTCCTTTTTGTTCCTTTCCTCAGGCTGTTGGTCCTTTTCAGGACCACCAAACTCATCACAACAGAGCAGAACCGAGAAACCTTCTACTAAATTAAAATAGTTATCTCAAATGCTCGCTAATGACTTGAACCTTTAAGGTAAACCAATAATTACTTGAGTGGAGGACAGGAAACACCAATGGTGTAAATTTAATTTGAATGTAGTTTGCCTAACACTTATTTTTATTCCGAAACATGCACGGAAAATAATTTCTGATGCTAAGTGATGCGTTTCTAATCTAACATGTTCCTTGTTGCAATTTTGGAGCTTCGTGTCATACCTTTTTGCAAAGCAATATAAGAAAAAAAGCCAAAATCAAAGGCCTTTTAATATTTTTCAGTATTTTTACTTGTCATTTATATGGGTCGCAACAGGATTTCGTTTTAGCATATCGTTAATTATACATAAAGGACTTGTCAAAAACTATCCTAGGCGTAAAGCCATATAGTGTATATTTTTTGTAACACAAATCTTTGTATTTTTGCCATATACGCTTGGCACTGCTCTTTACAGCATTCTACATGCTCTATAACATGCCCTAACAATTGCTTATAAGGAAGTGTGCATTGTTTTCGCAGGTTCACCCAGTGCTACGGGGTGCTCGGCATCTTAGACAGACTGCACAACACAGACAACCTCTTCCGCAGCCAAGGCTATGCGCCACGGCACAAGATTTTGACCAGCTGGATTCCCATCAGGGAGTCTGTACCGCTCCCAAAGAAGAGCCAATAAGCTGTAGCTTGAAAAGTCCGACAACGAGCCGGAAAAGTCATTTTCACGTGAAAATTCACACACAAAATATGTAATGGTTTTTTTTTACTTCCTAAGTTACCTGTGTTTTCCAAAGAAAGAAAGAGTAATGCAGCATCTGCGTTTTTCAAGCTGTAAGATGAGTGTAATGTGATATATACTATTATTGTCCAGCAGTTTTACATGTAAAGCAAACAATTATTTTATTATTTAGCACCTGAATATTTAACTCTGATATATTTTATTTACCTCCTATTTCAGACTACGTCATGGGTAAACCATGATACCCATTGTCCAACCCCATTGGTCATGCCGAATTTTCCTCTAAAGAAGAGTTCCTGATGCCTTTCCTTCCAGTTTACTGTACATTTGCACAACATGAAATGCCAAGAAGCAGTGAAAATCATATCAAGCCATATCACTTGCTTCAACTTCAGGTAATGAGAGGTTTTCGCTATACATTTTCCACGCGGCTTACCTTTAAATATTATAAGCCGATATTCTTATGAAGCTTGCAGTTGATAGTTACACTTTATAAAGTTCTGCCAGAAAATGCAATTTGCTCACCAAATTACCAAGAAGCCAGCAAGCTATATCTTGTGAGATTTTGGGTCACAATCTCTTCTCGCCTTCTTGCCTGCTTTGCAGGCGAGAAGGCGAAATATAATCAAAACAAAGGCGGAGTGTTTGCCATGCAGGAAAATTATTATTGGTCAAACTATTGCAAGGAAAATGAGTGGTTTATTTTGGTCCAACTATTTAGGAATGACGGTAAAATTAGTGCGATAATTAGTGCAATGTCAGCTGAGAGTAGGCATCTCATTGGCGTAGCGCAGCCTCTTCGGGGTTAGCCGGTGCTTGCCGGTGCCAAGAGGTTATCGGCGTCCGTGGCAGCATCAGCAGCCGGCGTCGGCGTCGGCGTCGGGCGTTGGTCGGCCGGTAGGGGATCGGTGCACTTGCACTGTGCCTACGCCGTCGCCGACGCCGACGCCCCGATACAACACACGATGGTGTTACCTGCACATGGGACAGGGGAGGACAAAATATTGCACGTATATAGACAATAGGATCAGTTTGAACTTTGATTATCTTTGAAGGCGGATTTTGTAGATGCTTGCAGTGTGTTGAAAATGAAAAGCGATAATCATTCGGTTTGTTCGTCGTTTGATTTCGTATTGAAAGTTTGCAGAGGTAAATGACATACATGAGGTTATTTAGTATTTCATTGGAACCCAGTTACATCTTCCATATGGCTTGTCTTTTCTCCTTTTATGTAGTCAAAAAAGATTATGGGAACCGGTATAAGAACAGATAAACAGGACGATTTAATATAAATGCTTGTGTTTTCAATATATCAAAACACATAATAAAAAACAGAACCAAGTCCTTCTCATCAATTTACCTATTTTAGCTTGTCAAAAAATTATCAAAGTTTTTTCAAATCTTCGGCATTTTCCAGGCCTTATCTTAGCTAACCATTTCTTCATTGCTAATTTAGTAAAAAAATTCACGAAAAATGTATAGGGTTATAAAAATAATCACTTATCTGTTACCAGGCAGTTAAAATAACTCTACAAGTCATTTTTTAGGAACCAAATATTTCACAAGTCGATTCTCCAGATCACAGAAAAATAACAAAAAAGAAAAAACACCAGCACAAAAAAGGCACAAATTATCCTCCGATTTCTCCATTCCAAATCTAAGCGTTTCTACCTCCCAATAATCAAAAACCCACCTAAGACCCCCACCTAACCTGACAACAGTAATATTTGCCCACCCCTAGACCATGGCCATGCACTATAGAACTTAGTAGGTTTACCCTACATACATTAGGCCGCGAACAGGAGCCAGCCAGGCGGGCGTAATGTACCGATCCCCGATTGCCGATCGCTGATTACCGACACCATGCTGTGCACCAATCTTCACTCTCACGATCCACACGGCGAAAGTACGGGCGAAGGCTCGACGGGATTACCGACACCACGCTATGCGCCCTCTAAACCCCTTCGCGCAAAAAACCCCAAACCCCAAGCCCGTTGATGCAGGTACGTAAGGTCACGCACGCGTTTTCGCCGCCCGTGATCTCGTGAATTGTTCGCCCAGCTCGTCGAATTAGTGCGCCATTATGGCTGCTACTGCGAGACGTTGAGTCTTTTCGTTTAGACGTTTTTGGGGTAATTTCTTCCGCAGTGCAATTGGCGTGCCTTGTGTTATGGATTGTCTGGTACGATTTGAAGAGGTCAAAGAGTTGTAGCTGATAAAGTGCCCCTTTTTTGTTATTAGTTTCGTTACTTGAGTTATTTTTCTTTTGAAATATGCGTTTTTACAATTATCGGAACTAACCCAAATGGGAAGCCCGATCGGCATGAAATTTCAACCAGAAAATATACAAAAATCCAAACATTTTGAAGTTTTAATCAAAATTATAACCCAAATCTCAAAGCAATGGGCACATAATCCCAGCTTTATCTTGGGAAATAAAACTTTCAGTGAAGGTGAATTTTCCTTAAAATTTTCATAAAGCGAATAACCATCATATCATTTTAGAAAACCACCAGCAATCTTATTTTCCATTCGGTCTTCTAAACGCTTTATAGCAACAAAACAGCCAGATAACACCGTGAAGGTGATTTGCTTGATGCCTAGCGACAAAGGGAAAGGACACCTTGTTTCATGAGAGGACAATATTCACTCAAATGTGTGCGTCGTTTGGTTTTGAACCTGGTTTATGGAGCAATAAACGCAGTGTGCGGGCGGAGGGGACACTGAAGACACCCTCGAATTGTCGCACTAGGCCAAACTTAACTGCTTCTTGGTGACTTAGACTTGCGCCCTTAAAGTTGATGGCCTTTTAAGACAAGGGAAATTCACAACGGTGCTGAGATGATAGTGCTCAACGTGATCATGTTCGTTATACTCAAGCAAACATTCAAACGACTATTCTAACTGTTCGTCTCAACGACACTTTTCAACAGACAATTTTTGTGTTTTTAGATACAATTGAGATTTAAGATTTCTTATGTTTCTCTCAATTGATGTAACTCAGTGAAAAATTTTACATCCATGAGTTAAAACGTGAAGACATTAAAAAAATATGTACTTTACAAATAACAATGAGATATGCGATTTTCAGCAAAATTTCATTTCTAAAATGTCATGTGGCCAAATGTAGAGAGCAGATATTTTTCTCATCGATATCCAGCGACCACAAAGATTGATAAAGTACCAAATTTGATGGGAGAATTATTTTGTTCCTTGTTTTCCCGCCTATAAAGTCTGCAATATTTCGATACTCAAGAATAGTAATTGGTGAATAAAACCAGCCATGTGTCGTAGTAAAATAGAACGGTCAGTTTTCTCTCCAAAGAAAAATTCAGTTCGGTTTTAACTTGCGCCCGAATCACAGTAGAACTAGAAAGGTCTCAGACTTACGATCAGCATGATACGTGTAATGTCTTGTACATGATAAAAAGAAGGTGCTTCAAATATGTTACAGCCCAACGATTAAAACCACCGCCGACAGAATGATTCTCGCATCTTCAAACCATAAAAAATACCATTACCCGATCCTCTGCCACCTGAGATGTTTTATAGCTTATAGCAGCTCGGACTGCTGTTTCTTTTATTATTATTCTCAGTCTCCCTTGCTTTTATTGTAAACAATAACTTGGATTGGTAAGTTGTGTTGGAATAACGATACTTATGGTGGGGGAGCGTAAGATAGTAGAGATAGGATCGAACGTAGGTGCATTTATAGGTTATGTGGAGTAAGTGCCTCATGATCACGTTCACTCTTGGGTCAGTCTCATGAAGCGGCAGGTCATGTTACGAAGTACGTCAGCACAGATTCACTGGCAAATACCAGGCAGTTCAACAGCCAGTCAACTAGAAGCTGGTGTTGTACTCATCAGTACCTCCTTAATGTGAAATTAAGTTGCATTATCTTGAAAGAAGTGATCTGTGTTTCAGTCAGAGAAGAACCGGAACGTGAACTTGTATAGTTCTTTGGTTAGAATTCGTGTTGAAGAAGACGTCAGGACGCCATGGACCGACGCCTCGTAAAGAAGAAACAGTTGTATGGGAGTCGGACATAAAAAGGTAAGATACTACCATAGCCTTGGTCCAGCAAGCACAAATTATTGCCTATATAACAGCTGGTGATCAAAGCGCACATGGTTTATTGCGAACAGCAGAGTTATTGTGATGTAAGTGTTCGTCTTATAACAGAAAAATTGGTGATTTTCGCGAAATAACAGCTGCTATTTATGATTGGAAATAAAAGGTTGGTGGCATAGACTGATCTAATGATTCAACAATTACAAGACAATACTGAAATATCGGCAATAAATTTTAAAGTTGTTATTCCTACCAATTATGAATTTTGTGTCACGCAAATTTCAGTACACTGACAATATTTGTGGGCAAATGCAATTGAAATGTGATAATTGACTGACACGTTCATTCTAGGCAGTGCTGGCAGCTATGAAAATCACTCTACAAGTGACTACCAGCCCTATTTCTTGTCACCATCGAACTAACATGCAAACCCTTGCTATTTTGTCCATAAAGCATGCGTGGCAATTGTCTTGAGTGTTGCAAGACAGATCACTCGACATCTTACATGGATTCTGTGACCAAAACATAGCGCCGTTCTGTGCGTAAATCGTCGCCTTGCCAAGGGTTTTGGTGGAGTAACCACGTGGTACCAGCTCCCATAAACTACGGGTAAGACAAGACGTGCGACATGAGACATCTTACGACTAGTGCAGCTTCCGTGCGGTTGCTGCGATGTCAGATTCAACAAGGGACCCAGCCAGGCTAGTCGAGTTGATTGATTGGACCGATTGAATTATCAGTTTCCCTGTACAATGTTTGGTTCAAAATTGGAATGTAAAAACGTGGTAACACCCACAAACATCGATTTGAAATTGTGTGGTGCATATTTTATAAACGGGCAGAAGAGATTTTAATATTTAGATTGTTTGATGTTCTTGGGCACAAAATGCATTGATAAATTAGGTGGACTTGCAAAATTAATGTTTTTAGATTTAAAAAAAAATATATAAGGTAGGGATCAAGGATACCTTTTACGTATGCTTACTTAGTTTCATATTATTTCTATGTATCTTGTAGTATGCATTAGGGTATTATTCTTAATTCTATAACACTAACACTCATTAATATCGTATTTATTTCCAGCCAATTTGATCCTGATTTTGGGCACACTTTATTGAAGTCGGTCTGCGTCTGATCTTCGTAGTAGCTCTCTGTTCCAGCGACAAGTAAGTGGATGAATGAAGCGTCAGCCACGGCGTCTCCACTCTCCACTCCTCTCTTCTGAACCATCGCCAGCAATCAATTAGAGTCTCGAAGACAAACGACATGCAAACATCTTAAGTAACAACTTAAGAATGACGCTTCCAAGCGAAGAAAGGGGTGAGATTTATAATATATTGTGCATACAGTTTCACACACACACGCATGAACACATAGATCGTAACACGTATATGCAGCGCCTTGGCCACAAACAGTCGCGAGATTTATGGTCGCCAGCGCTGACACGAAGTGGCCATAGCCGACACTACGCTGGCTCACTCGTAAATCAGCATTAACACAGACTAAATTAACCCCCTCATAGGCGCATTGCCACCCCCAAACCCTTAGCAGAAACTAAATCCCGTCTCCGCACCAAGTTGCGACCACTTGTCTAGGACGCGGAAGTTTTTTTTTCTGTTTGCTTTCATAAGCTACGTTCGCGTTAACAGTTTGTCACGAAAAAAGAGATAATTCTAGTGAAAATGTCTATTTAAAAAGGTTTTACCCAAATTAAGGAGCCATGTGGTCCACGGAGCTAATGCTTAAAAAAGTGTTGGTTTCGTTTAATTGAAAAGTGGAAGTGCAGATTTAATTTCATCTGGTCAAAATACGTCTCTGCGTAATGAAGTTGCTCGGAACCCGGCGCCACCGGGACCGGCACCTCCACCACACGCAGCACGCATATCGCTGCCCTGTGCGTAATTCAACGCCGTCGATTTCTAAAGCTCTGCGTTTCCATGCACGATAATTTCATGAAAATCCACGCGCGACTCTTTTGAGAGGGATTATTTTTCCTCGTCCTGCATCTTTCCTTTTCATCTTTCATTAGTAGCAACCCGATTACAAAAACTGTCAAGCGAGAGCTCCATGAAACACATGGTGCATCGTTCAGAGGACATAAGAAGAAGCGGCGGTGGTGGCAGCAGCAGCAGCGGTGGTGGCGGGAAACCCATGCGTCAATGCCGAGAATTTTCCCTCAACTCAGTGAATATCGTCTAATCGGCCAGCGAACGGACGCTTACTCTTCTCGGACAATTTTCTCGCGCTTTTCACTTTGCTTATTCTCTGTAAAACACAACTCCACTACAATCAATTTAAAAATAGAACCTAACTCGAACGCGTTCCCAATCCTTTGTTGCCAAGTAAAAATAAATTGCCTGCTAACTGTAAAAAAAAAGTCTACTTTATATATTTTTCATGTAACTTTCAAGTCCGGCCTGGGTGGACGTGCGAGCGAGAGGAAGACAGCCAAGGGAGAAATAAAGCTGCCTGAAGGGGGTGAGGGAGGGAGAGAGAGGGAGAGAGATGACCGTCAGGATTAATGCGAATGGGGTTGAATCGGGCGTGGGGGGAAAGGAGCAATAGAACAGGGGAAAAGAAGCAGTGTTTTATTGGACCGTGTCAAGACAGACACAAATTACTTTTTTTTAAATATTATTATATCAGATTCGACGTTCGCGAGATCTCTCAGATATTTAAGCTTCTCTGACATCGTGCGGTTGTGAAAGATAATACATGATTAGCCGGCATTACAAGGGCTGGTACCTGGTATAATACAATTTTATAGCTATCGGAAGAACACAGAAGCAACCGTTAGGTTTTCACCACTTTTTTTAGCTGCCTATCTAGAAATTGTGATTTCGATCCTAAGAAAATAATAAGAAAGATTTAATATAAATTTCGATTGACTTAAAAGCAATCACCGAAACGTTTGATGAAACCAAGAGCTGGCAGCTACAAGCATAACTCCAACCACATTCTGCATCACATCGCGAGCAGCCGCCACGCACGCTAGATAACGCTGATCGGGCTGATCGCTCGCCGTCACCGGCGATGCGTGCGAAAGGGCTTTTCCACAATCAAAGTATGTGTTTTTAATCGCGCTGCTGCAGTCTGTGCGCCAATAACGGGCAGCTCGCGACTCACTGCTTACCGGTGCGGAAGTTATGCGATGCGATATGATCAGCGAACATCAGGCAGCCCGGCCAGCATCGTGACATGGTCATCATTTACTCCCACGTTTAATAGCCGGCCTGTTTATCAAAAGTCAATACAAAATACTCTACTCAATTAAACGGGGCCAAATTACTAGCAGATAGGCCCATGGCTTCACTCGTCTCCATTGCTTGTGTTGCTTCTATAGCCGAGCGAAACATCCTAAGCGAGAATGTGCCGCGCGCTCCAGTGGCTCTCTCTAGCGTCAACGCGCCGCACTATTAATAGTAGCTGTGACCATTCACCCCCCAACACCCTTCCTCATTCCTGTGCACCCTTAAAAAATCGTAAAAATAAACTGGAAGCATTAATTTTTTATCAAAATAACAGGCAGCCATTAATAGCATTTTTTTATACACGCGGCGTGGAAACAATCGGTGAATAGCGAATCAATTTGAAATAATCATTCTGTTCGGTTCGTGGCAGAAGGTTTGTTGTCTTAATTGATCGAATAGAATCTATCTTTGAGCTGTGCACGCGGACTATTGTTCGGATAATTTACGTGACGATTTAACCTCATCGACTTGCGTAGGTATTAATTTCTAGTCAGCCAGTAAAGTATAGGTGAATTTTACGTGCGAGGCAAAGAAGGAGCTGGGCTGGAAATTTGGCAGCGATTTTCTTTCTCAACACAACTTAGGGAAGGATTGCCATTAGAAAAAAAAATCTTGATTCTCTTTCGTACGCTTTCAATTGCGAATTCTATTGAAGATAGCCATATTTGTTTATTTCTCATCTAATATGACTTGCAATGAAGAGCGAAAAGGGTTCGCGTATTAGCATAAAACGCCAAGGAGTGCAAAAGGGACGGTATGATTCTGTTCGCAAGGGGCAAGTTGTATCTTGAAGAATCGATCCCTGGCTGCTGGCGCTCGAAGAAGAAGTTAGGGTGAAAGAGAGGGTGGTACAGAGAGTTGGCTGAATGCACGGAGCATCCCGGTTAATTACCACCCACCCTCCCTCCCTGCCAACCACCCCCCGTGGCATACCCCGGGCTCGCGACCCCCTAGGCCACGCGATGTGCCTCTTAATGACTTGCACCAAACTGACCAGGCCAGAATGATATCAAATCCTGCACCCCCCCACCTCTCATCCATGCCACCCCCTGCCACCCACTGAACTGCCCCTCCCATGAGTTGTTTATTGCCAGTCAGGCGGTTGATAAAAATACAAGAAAAGTTCGGGATCACGCAGGAATTCGCCACGCCGAAGCGTTTTGTTGTGTAGAGCTCAGCTCGCGACCGCGCGGGGCGTCGTGACGTGTCATTATTTTAAAAATATTTTTGATCGTTTTATAAAAATGTTCTCGAAAATGTAAAAGTTTTGGCAAGTAGCGGAAAATGTTGTCTGTGTTGTATAGGGACTACCAGTTGACGGTATATTTGCTGAAAAATGAAGTTCTAGTCAGAGAATATTTTTTACAAACCATTGACAAATATGCACACTGCATCTCGTGGACAAGAAAACTTTAGGGAAACGCAATATTTAAACAGTGGTCTATTTTCGTATGGACTCATTTTTAAACATTTGATTTCATACAAAAATACAAAAATTATTTTTGTCCTTATTTTGACTTGACTAACAAGAAGTGTAGAAATACTATCTATATATTATAACCAATCAATAGTATCTTATCTTTAGTATCTAATTTCAACACATCAAGCAACTGTATAAGCACTACCTTTATGGTTGAGAGTAACCATTAACAATAACCAAAATCCTAACCATCGTTATACCAAACATACGTAGCCACAAAGTAGCACCCCTCTAAGAGGGTAGTTTTGCTTAGCAAAGTGCACGTTTCTTGCTCTTATCACGGCAGCCCTTAAGATGTGTGACTCCCCAGGGGGTGATAACCACTCCAAGACGCCCCCTCCCCCCCCCCCCCCCCCCGCCCCCTCCAACTCCCCACATCGGGGGTCGGAGAAGGGCACAGCTGGCTCGACGGTCAAGAAACTGGACACTGGCCAAAAGTTATGCCATTTATTACAGATATTATCTTCTCTAAAGATGAACAAGTAGAAGGGACTTAATATTTTTAACTAAAAGTTTAGAAACTGAGAGAAAAGTTTCTTTATTGGTAGAAAATACTGCCTTTTGCATGGATTCCATTACGACAAAGTATGTATGCTAGTATATATACAAGAAATTTAATAATTAGAATATTTTTTTTAAGAAAGTTGACGTTAGTTTATGCGAATTTTATCGTCGGTAGCATTTGGAATGTATACATGCAGAGATGGTATTGGAGGATTTTCACTGATTATGTTTTAGCTAAAATGCTTAGATTAAAAATTAAACATATTATCTGATTTCAATTTGGCAGAAAATTTTGCGTATAAAATATTGGCACTGTGCCTCTAGCACCCACGCTCAGGGATGGAAGTAGGATATTTTTTCATTTATTTTTTCGTGCAATATCAGGCTGGATCCCCAAACACTAATGGGGTCGTTTGTTGACTATCACCTGGCTTCCAAAAGAAAACTACTCTAAAATCCGCTGCGTTTCATTCACTATTTTCCATCAACGATTTGCCGATTTACACTGATGGCAAATGGTTGATTGCTGCGATTTGTTTGGAAAAGCACTACGCTATATTTGGCTATTCTATTAGTGTGTTGTCACTGTAACTTTTAATGCATATAGGTATAAAGTATTTGCAATGCATTAGCAGAGAAAATGTTGATTTTTTTTTATAACGGTTGTCAATTTCATTGACTGTCCAATGAGCAGTGTATTACTTTAGGTGGTTAAACGTTAGCATTTGTAAATTTTCACAAATTTCCACAAATTACCTCTAAAGTTCCTCAAATTTATTGGGTTTTTGGTGGGCCACGATAGCTGAGATGTCCGTTGAGTGTTAGTTTTTTTTTTATATCAAACTACATTTACTGTTCTTAAATTAAATTTTCAGCAAAAATGCAATGATTTTGCAGTTTTTTTTATTCACATTCAGGAACTACTCATAGAAGCAGGTAGCAGCACATACAAGCACGTAGTGGCACGTAGTGGCACGTAGAAATGTTAAATTATCTTCATAAAAATTTCAAAACAAACTTTGCAGGCACTCCTCCCTAGTTTTAAATAATTACTAACCTACGAGATCACATGAACTAATTTTGACGGATGTTTTGATAACTGATTCTGAAAAAAACAAATTAGTAATGAAGTAACTTGAATTATAATTTGGTGGCTACAGGTATATTAAAACTGATAATCAACAATAAAGACGGTTCATCTAGTGTTAACTTATCAAGAACTATCAATCACTTCTATCAGCTAGTCGAAAAAGATCTTATCTTTGGTGAGAACAACATTCGGTTGAAGGTGAACGTGATTTGTTGGTAGATCATTTTTATTATCATCATAAGAACTCGTGATCAATATTTATAATGAGTGTCCTTTGCCCATCTTGAAAGATAAGAGAAAAATATGTTTGTAAATAGCCCCAAAAATAATCATCGTACAAAAAAATACAAAATTAAATATTATCTCTATTGGTGGATTCTCCCACGCTCTATTGTATTTTTTTTTATCAGAAAACACGGTGCTCGAGCAAAAAATAACATCCAGATATCGATTTAATTTATTTATTTATTTACAATTATACATGTGACCAGTTGAACAATCCGTAACGAACTTTTGGAGCTGGGGTTGCTGTGGATGGTATGGTCATAGACTGCTTACTCTATGGTGCGGTGGTTGGGGTCGTTGTGGCCACCGGCGTCGTCGTGTCTGTCGTTGGATCAGTAGTTGTGTCAGTTGTGGTCACCACCTCCTCCACACATTCTACCCCGTTATAAAGTCCCGAATGCTCACACTTAAACAACTCAGGAAGCAACCCCGTAATTTGATTCAAACAAACATAATAAATATTCGGATTCTCAATCACAGGTCCAGACTGAGCCGGAAACGTACATTTCGGGATTGGACTCTCCGCGCAAACCCTATGCGTCAGAGGCAAGTCACATCTTCCCGTCAACGAGTCAAACGCCCAGGTAGGATCGCAGCTAAACACTTGGCTGACAGACCCCACCGCTAGACAGGTATGGAAGACAGAGCAGTCATAAGGATCGGGGAAGAATCCTGTCGCTGTGCAGTGGATCCTGTAGACGGGAGGCATTGTGGGAGAGCAGGTTGACAGTCCTGTATGACAGCCTCGCTGTTTGGCATCGCAGTATTCACCGGCGGTGCAGTTCTGCACAACGATTGGCAGCCAGACGGTTTCGTCGCGTGTGCAGAAGATGACTTGTTTGCAGTTCTGACTGCAGATCACCTCGCCAGCAGTGGAGCAGACACCGCTGGCGAGCGGAGAGTAGTCCACGTCCAGGGGGTGGTAGTCCAGTGGTGTGGGGTCTTTGTCGCAGGCCGTTGCGTAGCCCAGCTGAAGAATAAGAAAGTGAGCAGGGGTTGGTTAGCGGTGTGGAAAATTCGGTGCTGAAATATTGTCGTTGGCGAACTCGTTGGGGGTTTTGGTGAAATGGGTTGTGGTCATTTCTCGGTGCCTATAACAATTGATATTTGTGACGAATGAATCAATGTTTTTGCAAAATATGGACACTGAAAAAGAAACGAATTAGTCGTGAATCTTGAGAAAAAAAAGCCGAAATCACATGGGAAAATAAACTAGTTGTTTTGTGGATGATTTTTAAAAACACTGCGTTTGGTTGAAATTTTTAAATAATATATTCGTGTTTTCAATGTTGATAGCCAGAATCCTTGTTTGAATTTTCTCATTCGTAGACACTCCTAAACATTTCTGGGCATGCCCATTCATTTAAAAAAATCAGTGTTAAAAAACATGCAATTTCTTATTTTTGTGCAGAATGATAATCATTTGCAGACCTCAAATCTGAGTAGTTTTTCGAGCTGCACATCTTCTTGACGTATTTAACAAGTATCGTCATTAGATTCACTGAACATTAAAATATTGGGATATTACGGTTGTTATAAAGCGGGCAGAATGGTTTATAACACAATATTTTCACAGACTCGATGGAGTTAACGTTAACCTACCAAGCAGGCACCGAAAGCAATGACTTTCATTTCTCTTAAAATCGGGAAAAATTAACCTCTGTGATTTTTATCTCCACCTTTAGGATACGACGCCTGAAGATGGCAGATTGAGAGCTTCTATACAGAAAACATCAGCAGCAAAATCGGAACTGAAGACCCAGGTAATATATCTATTTTTACCAGAATCTTCAACAAAATGTTTTTCTAAACAAGCCTGCAGGGTTTCTTTATATACACGATTCGTATTTGACCACAAAAAACGATTTCGAAATGTAAAAATTATGTAACTTACGAATGTGAGCAAAACGATCGAAAAAATCAGGTACTTCATCTTGTCGCAGTCACAGACAAACTGATTACCTGAGGAACACTTTCATAATCTTTTATCAAAACACTCAAGTGCTTTCAGGTATTCTGTGTCAATGTCAATAATCAGAAAACAACAATCCAGGTGTGAACAAACAAATACGCGTATTTTGATTACAGGTTCTATTATTTATTATGATATTTATTTATATTATATTGAAATAATATTTTTAGCAACCAAAATTAAGTCAGCAAAAACACACCCATCCCACACACGGTTAGGTTAAACAAATATTTAATATTTAATTATTTATATTTATATTTTGACTGGAGACTGCAGGACTGCAGGACATGCTGTATTAATTTAAATTGACACTGGAAAAATGCACGAGGCTGACACAGACACTATCCTGCACAACAAAAATTTTCTCGTGGTGCCAATGGATTGCAAAACATCTTTATACGGTTATATCATGTTTTTTAACAATGGTACGAACTAAGAAGTGTTTTTGTCAGTTGATCCAATTTCCAAAATTTCTGGTAATCTTGCAACTCCAGTCTCCCTAGTTAAACTCCAAAAACAAAGTACGTATCTTTAACTGAGAATTTTTTTCTTTATACACTTGAAACAATCTATTATCTTTATCAAAATTTATTTCAAACTCGCTGCCATATTCTAATATCTTGATGCTAATTTTCGGGAGTGTCTATACTAATCTAGAGAGACTTCAAAAGTATCTGTTATACAACACTGGCGAGACGTAGTCCAGTCTTCTAGAATGTTAAATACATTTTTTGATAGTATTTTGAACACGTCGTGTGAACCGCAGAACCTTTTTTCAGTTTTGAAACTAAATCCCCGCATCAACACATTCCACTTGTTCTCAATGAAAACAATTTGTATTGTTACTTAGCATGTAACCACAGGTCGCTAAACCCAATTGATCACAACACACTAGCCACACGCCGGCCAACCAATAACTCCATCCACAACAAATGATCTGCTAATAAAATACAATTGCTACATTATTTTAAGCCATCTTTATCCACAACACCAAAACAATCTCGATAAAGCCTGCGTTCCTGCACCCGACTAAATCCTTCGACCAGTGATTGAAAAGGTCGCGTTCCCTCCTGCCATGCTTTGATGAGGCAAACAGCACCGTGTCCTGTTTTCTGCTCGTCGATAATTAGTTGAGATTATTTATTGGTAATCGGCTTACGCGTGTAATGGATGTCCGTGCTTAAGAACTGCATAGCGTACGAGCAGGATGTGCCAAAGGTACACGATGCTTATCACTGGAATGATTGGCAACGGTAAAGGGTTCTTGCTTTGCCGAACAGAGGACGGATAATTTCCAATAGATTGATAGAATAGAATAGAATGATGAAATTCCGATCGAACCGCAATTAGCTTGTGGCGAAATATGATTTTTTTGTTATCCAGATATTAATTAATACTAATTATATGTAAATATACACGAATTATTGTGTTTGTGTTCAATATATAGCTCAATCAAAACACGCGAATCTGATATTTTAAAATGTGGCAATAGAATAATAGGCAATACTAAATATGTACTACGTAGCCTATCACGTGTAGGTATACAAAACGTGAATCTAGATTTTTGGGAATATTAGTTATTGGTCAGATCCGTCTGGTATTAAAATGGACATTTTCGAAGTAATTCTAATATTGCTTGTTAGTGTTAATTTCCTTTGTCATTGATTGATTAAATAAAATATGTCTATTTCAATATAATAATAATAGTTTCAACCACAGCTCTGTGCGCCCAACTAATGAACCCATGCAGTGTGCAAAAAAGTACTCTAATTTATTAATTGTGATAGATATTTCAAATTAACAACCCGGCCTGACCAGACACAGGTGCATATCACTTCCTTCTCCATTCAGAGCTTTTTTTCTTCTTCAAAATGGCGAACAAAAACACACAAGGGGGTTGCCTTTTAGGGGATGGCCAAGAGTAGAAAAAGTGCACGCGCGCGATAAAAAAGTGGAAGTTGCCGAGTACAATGACGGCATCTGTTGAGTCGAACGGAGAACGCGGTATATTTTTGTACTTCCCTCGCCTGAGCGTCGCGACGCCCGAGACGACGTCCAGCGGCGCTTCGCGAAACTAGCGGGCGTCGGGCGTCGTCCGGCGTCGCTGGCTCAATCAATACACCCTCGGCGACGCCACGGAAGAATATCGCGAGGAAAAAAAAAATGGGAGCCAAGATGCTATCTCGGTTGTCTTTACACAAAGGTTGTCTGAGGAAAGAAATTGAAAATGTTAACCATTTTTATGTTAATGGCTTCGTTAAACTACGATTAATTTAACTGCGATGTCTGCTTATGGGCCCCAGCTAGATTTTCTTGGATTTTCTATTTTCAGAGACTACGCTTTCAAGATGTAATTTCGATATCAGATTTAAAAAAAACTCATACTAAAACTGAAGTGAGCACATATTGAATTTGGATGAGGTATGCATTGCTCTTTCAATGGTTAAAAACCAATCACCTTTGAGTTTCAATCCCCATCAATTACATTCCACTTGGGATTTTCCGACTTTCCTTTTATTTTATCGAGCCTTTTTTCATTTCGTGGGACAGATAAAATGGCGGAGACAGACGCGTTTCTCCACCACTTGTTCAAAGTGTTATGCCTGCTCTCGAATGCTATTCATCAAATCGGTTGGAAAAATGATAAAAACATTGACAGCGTTTTTGGATAGAAATATTATTCTATTCTCTCTTCTCCTCTGTTTGTTTTGTTTTATTATGGTTGCACCTTTTGTAAAGAATAACAAAAATCGTCCAGGTAGGAGATGAATGTCAGTGCCTATTGCAGAGTAGTAGCATTTCATCCATTGATTGAATCGAAGTCAATTGAAATTGAAAACCAATATCAGATTTTGATTTATTGGATATTGAGTACACTCACACTAAATTATTGTATAATAGAGTCAAGTCCATTATTGTTAATAGACTTCATTTCAATCATTCACTGTTTATTGACAATTCCCATTGAACTGTGAATAATTATTATTTAAATTTCTGAAATAGGCCTTATACAACAGGATTTTCCTATCAGCCAGTGATGATTATTCAGAAATTCAATTATAAGCCACCAAAGCGGAATGAAATTCTTAAATGTTAGTGAAAAGTTCATGTTTTGAAATTGTAATTCATACAGGGCATATCTATAAATTACCCTGACTAAACATTCCTTTTGTTATTACTTTTATTACTGGCAGCTTTACTGCAAAACTAATAGTTACTCTTGCATGTGTTTGTAATAGCTCTACGCACAGAAATTTGTTTGGAAGCAATATAAACAGTTAATACATGTTTGGGTTATTTTAAGAACTATGGCGATAGATTTTGCATCAAGACGGATAGAAAATTGCTTTCTTCAAAACTGAGTTATCTTTCCTGTGTAGCTGTTATAGATTTCACGTAATGAAAATGCGTTAAATTTAAGACCGGCCTAACAACTGTTTTGAGCTACAATCAAAATTGTGACACATGATGAGGCGAGATAACATAAAATTGAAATAATGATATATATGTATGATATCTGTGACGTCTCGAGAAAAATTTAGTAGAAAATTTTAGAGCAAACGCCATTTATTGAAGCAATCGCACTCTGAAGGCAGTCACACAGCAAAGTATTTTTTTAAAAACAAGGGTATGGGTTTAGTTTTATGCTCATTCCATATGTAAAATTATTTTTATTTTATTGTTTTGCTTGGTATAGCTTATCCTTTAAGTTAAAAAAAACATTCTGCGTTGAAATCAACAGAAGATTTTTATAATCACATTAATTTAATTTGTTTCGGATTCAGCTAAATAATCCAACTTATTGTATATCTATCTTTCACCCCCTAACATATCTATATTTGTACACCGTTTTCTTTTTATAGCAGTCAAAAAGCTTGTGATTCAATCATTTGAAAGTGCAAATCAAAATTCCCTCGACGTAAACAAACAAAAAAACACGGCTTTTGATTCAAATCAGCCAGTTACCCTCAGTGCAGAATATAAGAATCCAATGCACTGACAGAAAAAACATTCCCCGCTTACGCATTTTCCATGCAATTTCCATGAAATTTTATAACCGCTCCGTCCACAAATACGATTGAGCTCACGCAATCCGACACCCATTCCTGCCATGGCAATGACCTTTATCGCCAAATTATCCCCTCTGTCACCTACCTTTCACCACTGTCACCACTGTCACAACCACAAACCCAAAAATCGCGTTTTAACACCACAAATATCCCGTCAATATTCACTCACTTTTCGGATCAAACTTCTCGCATCTCCACACAACTCCACGGAGCTCAAGAACGCAATCTTTGAGCGACTTTACACTAAGATGTCCACCGACAATATGAACTAGATAGGGTGCGTTAATGCTGCAGAAATCTAACAAACACTTTTGTTGCTTTCTGTAATTTTTTTTCGAATTTCAATATGACGTCAGATAGAAGTAGAAGGCGCGTGAATCCCCCTACCTATACTTCAAATCTTGTTCGAATTGCTTCCCAAAGAACAAGTTTAAGAGGATGATTAGAAACGCAAGCTAGCCTAGTAACAGGCTGGCTATGAGAACTGTGTGTGCCAAATTTTGCATTCAAAAGGTACAGCATTATACCCCTTCCCTGGTTCTCGCTGTAGCACCACGTGTAGGTTACCTTGCATAAAAAGCGTCCTAACCTGTTTTGTGCAAAATGCAAATCAGTTCTCAACGAATCTTTTTATGCTTACCCTTGCAAGTATTGCAATAATAGTGTTATATACGAAGGGTGGTTGCGGGATATTGCAGGCAGGAGGAGTTCGATGTTGATTTTCTAAAGGTATTTAGATTCGAATAAGGAGGAGTTATACTTTGATTGATAAATAGAAAATGTTCGGCCATCTTGAGAAAAAACGTTTTATTTTTTTCCTACGGTTATCAAAGGCGAGGTAGTGGCATCAACATTTTAGGTGCATGTATATGCATCGGCATTGTGCCTAGGCGATCAGTGAATAACAATGCTTTGGATGATACTTGTTTGAAATTTGGGCGTACGTGCAATGCCTAATGCATGCGACTATTTCTTGCCTTGGGAAATTGCACACGTGAAAAAACGGACAACGATTTTTTTTGAAGTGTTGTTTTCAAAGGTCGCGGCATTGTCAAAAGGTCAGTAGGTATTCTAAACTTAGAATTAGCAACATAAGAAGTTTGCATCTAGAAGAGTGTAACCGAAAAAAAATCTGCCCTATAGACTTATCAACCGTGATTTTTTTGGGATGCAAATTTTACTGCGATGTCAAATTGTGCTCCCACGATTAATTATCAAACCAGATGGTTTGGTTGCCTAATCTGTTTGTGAAGATACAATTTTGTTTCGCTTTTAAATCATGAATAAAATAAATACATAGGTATCTAAATTAATAACGTGGAACATTTTGCATGTGAGCCATGCCACCCGAAATAAAACGTTAACGGATAGAATAAGTGGTCATGATACAATTGCTAACTGGGAACAAAACTCTATAGATGTACTTCAGGGCAATTTTCAATGAACCGTTTTTATGCAATATTCTTATTGATAGTTAAACCTGCATAAATATATTATCGGGTCATCAATGAGCATAGGATATTAATGACCGTGCATTATAATTCGCGCTTGCTGCTGTTCCTAGTTTGTGTTAAACAGACAAACGACGTATTTTGATGAAAACCTGCACAAAAGAGCTAAATTATAAAAATATGAAGACCTTATTATTATGGCATCTCTGTGGGAATTTTCATGTTTCTCGTTCTGGGGGAAGGAACTTATACTAAATTGTTCTTACAACCTAGCGCATAAAGAGGTGGGTGGTATGCTAATGATATAAAATTAATCTTACCATAATATAAACGATTTTCATGATTTTGAACAGGCTTACATTTTTTTAATTAATTTTTTGGTAAGTTGTTCTAATCTCAAGTGCAATTTCGGTGTTGGAAGTTTCCATAAAAATTCTAGGAACCCCAGTTTAAGATAGTAGTTTGGTGGGTAGGGGTATGATTATGGGTTGGGGTAGGTGGGTACCACCGAATTACTAGTGTTGATTCGAACCTCAATGCAAAGACTCGTTGCATGAATCATCATTCTTGTAGCATTCTTGTGCGTGCCAGTACCATACATATGCCGGTATCAAATGGTCAAAGTATTCATGCAAGTATTACTTTCTTAAGACTATGTCTTATTCTAATCGTAGCAAACTTTGGGAAAAGTTTATTATTTTGATAGCTTCTAGCATTCAACAACCCAGCTAAATAGCTTGTTCTGAAATCATGCAATAATACCACAAGCATGCCAGTACAACATGAATTCTAGTATCAAATGGATGGTAGTATCACATGAAATCTAGTACCACAAGCATGCCAGTACAACATGAATTCTAGTATCAAATGAATGGTAGTATCACATGAAATCTAGTACCACAAGCATGCCAGTACAACATGCATTCTAGTATCAAATGGATGGTAGTATCACATGAAATCTAGTACCACAAGCATGCCAGTACAACATGCATTCTAGTATCAAATGGATGGTAGTATCACATGAAATCTAGTACCACAAGCATGCCAGTACAACATGCATTCTAGTATCAAATGGATGGTAGTATCACATGAAATCTAGTACCACAAGCATGCCAGTACAACATGCATTCTAGTATCAAATGGATGGTAGTATCACATGAAATCTAGTACCACAAGCATGCCAGTACAACATGCATTCTAGTATCAAATGGATGGTAGTATCACATGAAATCTAGTACCACAAGCATGCCAGTACAACATGCATTCTAGTATCAAATGGATGGTAGTATCACATGAAATCTAGTACCACAAGCATGCCAGTACAACATGCATTCTAGTATCAAATGGATGGTAGTATCACATGAAATCTAGTACCACAAGCATGCCAGTACAACATGCATTCTAGTATCAAATGGATGGTAGTATCACATGAAATCTAGTATCAAAAGCAAGCCAGTACCAAATGCAATCTAGTATACGACATGGATGCCAGTACCAATGTTAGCCAAATGCCAAGGCCCTGGGCCAAAAAAAATTATTACTGGGAAATAAACCAAACTGTATATGCATCTATATGCATGCACGGTAAAAGTTGTTACATAATAAGAAAAAAATCATGTTGACAAGGAGTTTATACAATTTTTATTATTGGGTATGTATTTCGATACACATAGATACATACATACATACATTTCGAATACTGGCTCAAGTTTTAGATAACATAATCGAAACTAAACTAGGGCATCTCGGAATAGTTTTCCTTGCGATTTCCCGTCCCGTCTTCTTCACGTAATGAACAAACATACTGATTATTTTAATTCTGAAACCAATTGATCAGTTATAGAAATACCTTGGCAAGCCCAAAAAAAATCTGTTTCCTCCGAAATAATACCATGTGTCTTCGGAAGCTGATATCAAAGCCTGCAACGAATGCATAAAAAATATATATATCTCCCTGATGAAGGAATTTAGTTGCACGTGATTTCGATACTGAGCTGGTGCTGATTACAAATTCTAGTAATGACTAATAACAATTAAAGAAAGCATTTCCTCATCGGCCCTGTGGCGCAACGGTAGCGCGTCTGACTCCAGATCAGAAGGTTGCGTGTTCAAATCACGTCGGGGTCATTATTTTTGGGAACTGATAATCTGTCAAGGGATTGGATGCCAAAAATGAATTCAAGAATCTCGCTTCTTGACAGTCATTCAAGGACTAGGAAAATATTTTGAAATACTAAACATAAAACAAGATCAAAAGCAATTAATTGGAGATGTCTTTTTAACCGACATTAGGTGCACCTTAAAACCATCTTTTGATCTTTTCTTAATTTTGATTCAATATTTACTCGGAAGGTTTTTAAACATAAAAAATAATAGAAATTTAAAATATCTATACATTCCATGATTTTTCGACTGTCATTTAGAAAGTTATATACAGCGTCAATAAAAGTAAATGAAACAAAATATTGATAGTGTCGATTTGACGATATTAATTGATACACATGGGTTGTTTGATACACAAATCAGTCCCATCTAATTGAGTAATAGAATTAAATAAATTGACAAAATCTGAACACAAAGATTGACACGGACGCTTTCAATCACCGAATCTAGTGTATTTAAAAACACAAATAACAGTTCACACTATTTTTTTCCTTAGCAACCCCAATGGCACCTGCGATATGTTTGCCCTAACCAATGTCAGAAGGAAAGAATGGAGCTACTCAGTGCTTAGAGGAGAGAGGATAGAGGGGTTCGTCCTGCCCTGCATTTTAGTCCACCATGGCCAAAAAAATCCCTTCTAATCGCTCGCGTGTACGAGAGGGGTGTATAAGAATCAGGATTCCTCAGCTTATTTTTTATGTGCATCACTGATATTTTGCTCACTTCCTCATTATGATTTCAATTAGGATTAATTTATAATATAATATTTCATTTTACAATATATATTTTAGTTTATTTTATAAAAATAACATTTTCTGTGTCTTTCTTGTGAATTGCTGCGCTTTTTGCACTGGCCGCTGCGCACGAACGGTGCGCAGTATTTTCATTTAAATATGGTTTCAGTCCTTCAGCTACACTATTCAAGGCATGAAACAATTTTCGTTGACTTAAAATTTGATCGACCAGCTGCTATGTCGAAATGAATTGGAATGCCCTATAATCCTCTGTGACAATTACTTAAAAATTTTTGTTTCGTCAAATTGAAAAAATAACATTCTTTTCGATAGTTTAGGTTATTGCCATAAAGTTCAGCATTTCTTACAAGCTTCGCAATATGCAGTTTACAATAATCTTGGCCGTTTCAGGCGCCATGCATGTCATGACGCCTATACATGCACAGCTAAATTTGTGCAAAATTGGGAGAATTACGTCCATGCTACCTATAGAAATCATTATCAATTTGTGATGAGCATCATTTGGGCCCAAATCAATGCTCTCTCATTTTCAAATATGGCCTAATTATAATTCAACATTTTGTTTGACTGGATCAGGATGACATGTAGATAAAAAAAATCCTTATATCAAACGCAAACAAAATTTCACACGTTCAACGCATCTATGTACAAAACTATGCATGCGGATGGTTGAACTTTTCGGTACATCGCAATTGACATCAGCAATTTTGCTGACACGTCACAGTCACCGTGCACAACGGCCGGTTGTGTATACTAGCGGAGGAGTGGTGGAGGAGTGGTGGAGGAGTGGTAGAGCGAAGGAGTGGAGAGGGCACGAGAGGGCTTCCTTTGATGCCAATGAACGTGGTTCATGCATGCATCGCATAATGCAATTGCAGTTGCACCGTCGCTCCAATTTGCCATGTTGCGAATTGTAAAGAATGCAAATCCGTCTCCTCATACTCCTTGTCTTTAACACGACAAACCGGGTGCTGTGTTCTCGCCCATAGGTCCGTCGCGTCATGGGATCATCTTGTCCCTGCTCACGTTAGTAATGCAAGCCGGCTGCTGCTATCAACAGTCACAAAATCATTTACACGCGCGTAGATGCTGTTTTTTTTCACGTCTTACATGCTGGTGATTTGAGGTTTCATCTTGCAGTAGGTTGAGAAGAGAATTGGATTAGCTGGCAAGGAATTCTGCCGCCAGTTTCTGACTATGGGGTAATGTATATTCTAGTATATCTGATGTGTTTTATCTATAATTATATAGGATTACTTAGGCCTAATATAAAAAAACATTGCTTCTTTTTTTTGTATGACGTTTTTTCAATCGAAATCAAGATCTATGAACTTGATTATCTTTTAAAGATTGGCCATACGATAAGTGTAGGTAATGACGTCACCACGTGTTGATGTAACATATCTTACCAAAGAAATGGAGATGTTTCGGATGTGGGAGTGAAATGTTGGCTATAAATGTAATGATTTGAAGATAATGGCTTCATATGAAACGCTATCTAAATTCTTATGGAATGGGATATGAAATATCATACCTGAGTAGCTAATAATTGACAAATTAATTTCAAGGAACACGATATGCTGCATCTTCGGCCCGTAGTAAATTCTAAGACAAAGTAGCCTATTTTTTAGTACAATGTATAAGATATTTTTCAGTCTGGTCGTATAAGCTTTGTAAAAATGTAATCAAGTGCATTCACTTTTAAAATTTAAAACAATAGCGATAAAAAAAGATCCACGCTACTTCATGGTGCAAAAATATTTATAAAATGTTAGCAATGCATTCCACACGGGCACCATCCGCGGTATAGTAATGCTTTTAAATATTTTGCTTACAATCTCGTAAATAACATCTCTTAGAACACATTCATTACGCTTGACATTAGTTGCATGCATTAGTATCATGTAGTACCTTCTATTACCTGACCACACTTTTGACTAAAATTACGAAGGAAAACTTTGTTAATGGTGCTCCCTTTTACTGAAAATGAACTAACACCTAAACAATTTGCTCATACCCCAAGTCGCACTCAAAATATTACTCAAAAAGGTGTGGAAAACACGTGGAAATGCCAAGCTTTGTCGGAGAGGCAGTACAGGTAGATCCTACAGTTACGTTGCGTTTTTTTTAAACGGGCAGTTGGTTATCCAAGATGGCCGTAGTGTCTCTTCGAACGTCGCGTGATAGGTATTTGTTTTACTATCTTTGACCCATTTTTGAAAAGTTACAGTGCTCGTCGTTGGTTGAATTGATAAAAGAAATTAAGACGACAATTCCTAGCAAGAAAGTATACGTCATCATTCAACAAAAGCTCAGGTACAGCTCCTTCTAGTTTCCCTAATTCTTTGGCTTAGTCTACGGCTTCTTTGAGGAGATATTAGCCCTGCTATTCGAGGTTAAACCACTTTACACACTGGATGATGTTTTAAGTGTTGTCATGATGTTTCATGGCTCGTCGCCTTTTCGTTCACAGTGTTCTTATTCACATCTGCTTCACCCAAAATCAAAGGAGTACGTATTAATGTAACATTCTTTTAATTTGGAATACCTAAAGCATACGATGGGTTGAAATATGCTTGAAACTGCCCAGAATCTGAATACATTACGTACCGGATAATATTTTAGCTCATATTTTAAAATCTTTGTATGAATGATATATTATGGTGACAGCACGATGAATTCTGTTTCTGTATCTTTCGGCAAAATAATCCAACAAATATCCATTGCCCACCTCGTTCAGCAATGAACAACCGTGCTAATTGCGTGACTTACATAGACTTAGATAAATCTTCATGATTTACAACTACAGACGTCATAGACAGAAAATGCATAATCGCAAATGGATTGCAGAGGTAATCTAGAACAGTAAAATGTACCTTGCTACAAAAAAAACCTGGTCTGACTCTTACGGCTTCCCTGTATTTCAACCTGTTTTCTGTGACAATATATACCAGGAGGAATTAGTGAAGGGGGGACCAAGAATGTGTATACATACACACTTGCCTCGAAAGAGATACGCGTGCCATCCCCACATATCCTCGCTTTGCTTTTGTTACTCCAACTTACTTTTACTTGGCCGACAGGCGACCAAACTTACATCTTCATCCTTAGATCAAGACCACGAAGAAATATTAAATTGGAACACAAAGCAAGGAAAAATATTGCTCCCAACGTTTCTGAGATTATTTCACAGATGAAGTGAAATAGTCTATGCTCTTATGTAGTACCTATACAGGAAAACCCCACAAGTCAAGGCGCTCATTTATTTCTGTGTGTTGTCAAACGAAAGATCACACACTTTTTGCATGCATTTATTTTGACTTTGTTGATATGTTCAACGCATCAGAGAACGCTCTTGATGATTTTATTGAAAGTTTCAACCCAGTATCAAACCAAACAGTCATGAAAAACTGTGACAAAATTATATAATTACAAGTCCTACACAGTATTCCTTGCATACATGCACAGAACAGACACGAACCTAATACTTCTAAGCATTCAGTATCAATTTTCAGTTGGTAGCCTTACGACTGTTAGTTCTTGTATATACTGACACTATTTTGTATTAGATTTGAACGCGACTCTGTATAGACTGAATCAACACACAGCGAGAGTATGTAGCATGTCCAATCGCCAGGGTATTGAAGTGATGCTGCCGCTGGCATGTACATTGCCCCGATTGACCAAAGCAATCTCTCCCTCCTAGTCCTCGGCGGCTCCTGCATTAATCACACGGCAAAGTTTGATCGTCAGCGACCGCCGCTGACTGTCCACGGACTTGATTAATTACCATCTCGGCGTGGCCGTTGATGGGCTTGATGGGACTCGGACAAGAAGCTAGCTGCAACTTGGGACTCAATGGGCATTGTGCAACGCAGAACGCCATGTCACTATGATGGGTTTCACTAAGTTTGCCAAAGGTCGATGGCTTGACTGACTATACACAATCCAGGGGTATACCAGCGATAGATACGCTTTTTGTATGAAACTTTCACAATATAAACTTGATGTCTTGTAGGATCTTTTGAGATTTAACTTTGCGGTCAAATTTCTAGACATAAACGCAAATATCGTGAAATGATGATAGGCATTTCAACCATATTGACACACCTGTTAGTGCGATTTGATATTGACAACAGAGATATCGATGGACTGGGTCATATGATCATCTTTAATCTAAGGAGGAGGTGTGACTAACACAAATCATATGTTCAAAATTCTAGAACCGACACTGAATTTGTGTTGCTATGCTGATCATGATCCTTCTATTCCCAGAAGGATGTCACTCGATCTAAGAGACGATGTCTCATATCCATAAACATGTAATTAAAATTATTGCTCGATAAATCAGCCATAGAGACTGTAATTAATACGAAGTCATGAGCTCCTTCATCTGAGGAGGCATTAAGAAGGGAAATCGCAGGAGGATGAATTATGATGAAAACCATTAATTTAGATAATTCTACGTCTGTGTCAAATTTCGACATTAATAATCGATCAATCTACACATCTTACTTCTCATAACGGCGGAAATGAAGTTTGTATACTTGACCAAAGACTGAGTCACTACACTAAGAATTCAAATCAAGATCTGTTGTTAAAGCTAGGAGCGGATTCGAATGCCAGCATCTACTGCTCACACCAACCGGGGGTGTAACTCAGTGGTAGAGTGTCTGCTTCGCATGCAGAAAGTCCTGGGTTCAAATCCCAGCTCCTCCACACCTTTTTTGTCTAAGTGTTTGATTTATTCATAAAAAATTAGATGCGTTCCATGTAATAAATGTGATCATTTAATTACTCTGATTGTAATTTTGGGTCTCACAATTTTTTTTCTTCTGTGTGTGTGATAGCCCACTACTTTTCAAGATGAACTTCATCATACAGAACAGTTTTAATGATTTCTTTATATCTAAGACGAATTTTGTGCAACATCTCACAGGCACTTTCATCAGGGGGTGTAACTCAGTGGTAGAGTGTCTGCTTCGCATGCAGAAAGTCCTGGGTTCAAATCCCAGCTCCTCCACACCTTTTTGGTTTTGATAAAAAAATGTTTCGTCGCAATGCAAGCTCAATCTTTTCGGCCTTTGCCGTTCGTGGCTATTTCCTATCTCAAAGAAGTAAACACTTTTTTATTTTAATGATGACAGTATCTCTAAAAGTCATGAACCAAATTTGCTAAAAATTTCTTAGCTTCGATTTGATTTAATAAGAAAATAAGGTATCACCTGGTAGTGAACATATTTTGCTGCATCAGTGATCCAGCTCAGAATGGAAAGGTTGGTGCTGCTCATGGTAGGTACCTACAACTGCTTGATCTGAATTGATCAAGTGTTGTACTGTCAAGTGTCAATGAAGCGTGACAGGTAGATCTGGTAGCTAGGAGGTGAACTAAAAACAGCGATTGCACAATCGACTTGTATCTAAAATACGTGCCGCATGATTCACTGGCAAACTAAACTATTCGACACCTGATGGAATTACTAATAAGTAATACTGTTTTAAACATGCCATTGTTACCTTATGTGTGTACATAGGTTTTTTAGTATATTATAAAGATCAATTATATACCATTGATCTTATTCGATATTTCAATAATTATTCAAGATTATTGACGTAACTTGCATAGTGGGCGTGGGAGAAAATATAGTGGACGACGATAAAAGAACCATTTCAAGTATTTTACATTCCTCAGAGCTAAGAGGGAACACATTCGGGAATAGTTTAAATTCTTAAAAAAAATTATACGGCGATTTTGTTGCGATTTTGTGGAAAAGTTGTCTCTGAAGCCACGAGATTTCGTCGGTTCACTAAGAAACGCACATGCGACGCATTGTTTGCTTCCGATTCTCGCTTTTCCAGCCAAACTAATGTTATAATCAGTTTAATTTAAATCAGCTCGTGTTCTCTAGCCCTAAAAGGCAAAAACAGCAATAATATCCAAGAAGTAACCTCATCATGAATTTATCAAGTCCGTCGACGTCCTGTTTTTTTCAGAGCTATACTTTATACTAATTTGTTTAATGTTTTTCTTAATAACTTTCATCCTCCATGGCTGCCGCCACCCTAGATATTTCACATTTTTTTCTAATAAATTCTTCTGTTCAAAGTCTCTTTTTACCATTTGACCATTTGCCATAGCAAACACCAATCTTTTTATAACTGCCACAATTTTAAGAAATTACGCCCAATGGCCAATGCCGGCTCTGATGACTGCTTAGCGTATTTATACGAATTAAAAAAATAATCAAGATTTAGACAGTTTCAAAAATGAGATAACCTCGGTAACGACAGCGTTAGCAAATATTAACAAAACAGTGCGGTGGCCGGGATTCGAACGCGGCTCATCAGCCTGGAAGGCAACATCGCAATATATAGGTATTTTGATACTAAATCTTCAAAAATAGAAATCAAATCTTTAGACATTGAACACAAATCACAAAAATACATATTGAACGTTATAAAGATATTGTGCACCTCAGGATTGTTCGGTGGCGAAATTATCATTCATATCTTGCATCATATAACGTTGAAATAATACTTTTCCAAAAGATGTGCGATGGCCGGGAATCGAACCCGGATCAACTGCTTGGAAGGCAACTATGCTGACCATTACACCACCAACGCCTCTTAAAGGTACATTTGATTAAATCATACAAAAATGACCAGAACTGTGTTCGTCGTATAATCATTTCGCTTCATACTTTTTTTTACTGGCTTGCAATTTTTGATAAGTGCACATTGGTGCATTTTTGCTAGGTGCTAGGTGCTATGTTTATCTTACATTCCTTGCTTCACGATTTATTTCAAAGTAAATCTAACTTTTAGTACAAGGTATTGTCGGAATCCTTCTTCAAAACATGTAGAATGCTGTGAAACAACAATAGAATACTTTCTCCTGAAATGATTGTTCACAGCTATTTGTTAAGCGCCATCAAGCGCGTTTGTGTTCGCTTTTTTCTTCCGTCACCAAATTGTTCCTTGACCGAAGTTCAGTGGCGCTTTGAAGAAAGATTTGAAAATATTTGCCCTAGAAAATGAATATTCTTCTGCATGGGACACGGCGTTGCCCGGCAATTGCCAAATCGAGTCCGGGGGCCTCAAATCCATTACATCAACGACCACATGCTGGAAGATGTCTTCAGTTTGAAACTATATCACGTCACACAATAACGCAACGATTTCAGGAATCTTGTTTCACTATTTCAACTTATCGCAAACGCCTTGCTGTCGGTACTCGGTACTCTTCGGAAGGAAAAGCGCATGCCCAGAAAATTCAGAAAGGTGCCCATGTGGCGAGGAAAAGAGCCGAACACTTTACGCCAAAACTATTGGCAAAGGTAGTTGGGCTTCATACGTACTCTACAAGAACTGGAAAATGGACCACTGCTTGCAAAAGTTCGGTTCACTTGTACTTTCTGACAAGAAAACCACCCGTTTTTTTTTAATTCGAAGTTATCGGAAGAGACTGGACTTGGAATTTGCTTGCAATAGTTTGTAGCCGAATATTCGATAAAAATCACTATTTTCAATAAAATAATATCATGGTTAAATCATGAGATCTCTGATAAGAAACGAAATTCAAGCTATCAAGTCTTCAAGACTTATTTTTATAACTTGCTCGTTGACTTATTTTTATATGCTTGCTCCTTAATTATTATCAATTTGATCAAATATTCTGTATTTAATAAGAAATAACCTGAACACGGATGATGTAACTAAGTGAAATTTCACCCTTTGCATTGTTTTTTACCTCTTGCTTATCTTAGATATTATCTCTATGAGGCTCTATAAGGAATCAAGACTCCTGTAAGATAAAAATAATTTGCCCTATAACAGTCAGAGTCCTGCACCTTTCTTCTTGCTCGAACTGGAGGTAGCAGCGTAATTAATTTAACTCGTGTCCGAAATCATTTTACTTTTTGCCCTAAATTGAAACAACGACGTACAACTCCTGAATTCGCAGCTCTCACAATGGTATAAGGCTGGGATGTCACAAACATATTCAATAGAACCACTCATATTGCGTCTTCAATAAAATTAGCAACCGATTATCAAAAACGTATGGATCTTTGTATTGAGCGTTCGTCCATTGGCACGTTTATAAATACTTTATATTATATTATAGTATTATACTTAGACGCCTCTCGCTTGGTGTTGATAATCTTCTCCGATTTATTGCGATCGCTATCCAAATTTCTGCACTCTGCGGCCTGAACAACCGGTTATATTAAATGACAGGTATACATTTGCATATATGCATAATTAAATATCTCCATAGTAATTCCAGAATGCATTAGCTCGTATAAATAACAAAATATAACTTGCAATTTTGAATGCCTTTGACAGATGAACCTCACAAGCAGGGGGTGTAACTCAGTGGTAGAGTGTCTGCTTCGCATGCAGAAAGTCCTGGGTTCAAATCCCAGCTCCTCCTCTTCTATTTTTGAGACACTTTTGAAATTTAGCGCTTTTAAACAGCCGATTGAGATGGCCGGAAGGGATTTTTGGAACCTGGAAATTAACACAAAATCACGGCACATCTACACTTCTCGTTTATTATAATCACAAATTATATCACTAAATACGTCATACTCGCTGGAATTTTCTAACCACAGTAAAGGTACCTATATTAGCCGAATATTAAATTTGCTAACAACCATGAAGGTTAGTCAACAGCAGTATATAGGCTCTAAATTTTGAATATAAACTTGAGACCCACAAAAGCCCAATCATTTTCCGAAACGATTTATTATCCGCCTTCTTCTACCATACAAAGATTATGTGGTGATGTTCATTTACGATCAGGAGATGCTTGCGTCTCTAAGGAAGAAGAGAAAATGTAGGGAGTGGCAGGTAAAAGTACCAATCAAGTTAAATCAATTGAGTATTAAATATAACGGCGATAAAAGAAGTGCGATGGCCGGGAATCGAACCCGGATCAACTGCTTGGAAGGCAACTATGCTGACCATTACACCATCAACGCCACTTGATAATGGTGATATACTAAACCGATAAAAATTATAAATTCAAACCTCGACAAAAATAGAGTTTCAGACAAGTATGTGCTTAGAGCAAATCAAAAGTTGACATTGGGGAAGAGAGATACTTTTAATCAGGACTATGATTGTTCGGGAAGGAAAGAACCGTGTAATTTTCTTATTCTGTATCAATTAACAAGCCTCACTTTTTAAATATTCAAAACGAGTGCGATGGCCGGGAATCGAACCCGGATCAACTGCTTGGAAGGCAACTATGCTGACCATTACACCCCCAACGCCCCTTGCTGGGAAAGGGGCTAATTACCAGAATGATGCTTACTGTTTTCGCCACTAGATCATTTCGTTCCTTTTTACCAAATTGCAATTTTTGTAAACGAATCTGCTAGTAGTACGATCTGTCCGTATTCGATCAGAGGGACAAACCAAATCAAACAATGCGTTGTGGCCGGCAGAAGACATGCCCGTCACCAAAACCGTATTCATTATTAATTAATACCTGGCCAAACGCCTGTCAATATATTTTATAAGCGCCTTATTGTGCCAGCAAATATTGAACACTAACAATCCATGCGAACTGTTACAAAACAAAACGTCCTGGCCGAAACATTGCGAGCCAATTGTAAAACGATAACACGATTAAGATTCACTCAGTTAGCCTCTTCGCTAACCGACAACAGCATTGCATTTTCCTGTATTTTTTCCCCACACTATATACGCGTAGAATACAAAGTATAAGCATTGCAAAGTAAGCCCAAATAAAGCATGATCTGCAAATTCTCACAACATTGCTGCCGCTGCCACCCGCAGCACAAAGTAGAAACAAAAATGCATCAACACATATACACACACACTCATTATCAGCATCGATTCTGCGTGCATTTATCGTGTCATTTCGGTGCAACCCATGGCACCCAGTGGCCAACACGTGCCAGCCCACAAACTGTTGTGTATGCCATTACACAATTAACCCCGCTCGCGCGTTTACACATCCCTATCCCTACACATATTCACCGCGCTATACATCGCCGGGAACAATTTTGATTTTATTATTTGTCAATAATGCGATAGTGGCTGCTGATGTGTGTATTATAGTGCAGCGTGGCGGGCAGCACTGCACACCAGTGGGTGGCGCTCTAGTTTACCCTCCCCGGCAAGCGGCAGCATGCACATTGCAGCACACACCATCTAGTGCTGGCCTATAGTGTACATTGCTAGGTTATTAGCAACCAATTGACATTGATCTGGCTTGCTGCTCGACGACCAGTGAATTAACACCGCACACATAGTTGATATCACACAACAGGTAGGATGCATGCAGGACAGTGCTTAGCGTTCACTCGGTACGGTAGCATGCTAATTCGTTTATGCCTGGAACTACTCGGATCTTAAGTTTGTGTTCGACGATGGCCATACGGCTCGCATCTCAAGCCGTGGTTCGATGTGAAGTGCGTGTCGCAGTTCTGTGTGAGTGTGTGTGCATGTGTGTGAGAGTGTTGATCGAATCGGGAGTCGAACCAGAAGCACAATGGTCATAGATGTGTACCACCGGCGGGGTGCAGTGGTCGCAAATTTGCGCTTGTTCGCTAGGAATCGCATATATCCTTGGTGATTTTGTCGGGGAGTCTCGCGCATTCGTTTTCGCAACGCGCTTTTCCTCTGTCTCCCTGTAGTTGGGGCGGCGGCGGCGGCGGCGGCGGCGGCGGCGGCGGCGGCGGCGGCGGTGGTGGTGACGGTGACGGTGGTGGAGGTGGAGGTGGCGGCGGCGGCGGCGGTGGTGGTGGTAACGCGCGCCGCGCCATAAGAGTGGTGTTAGGTCCACGTTTATATTTCCATGATGGCCGCTCTTGGCGGCGTCGGCGTCGCCCCCGGAAAGCGCCGCGGCTCTTCTTGCCAGCGATACACTCACACTCATACACACACACACTCACCATGCAGCACGACGCGAGAGATCCCGGGCAACGCGAGAGAGAAGGCGATGGCATTTTCCAACGGTCCCCCCTCGGCGGCCCGTGCAAGAACGCTTGGTGCACGCCGTGCAGCGAGACACGCGGGAGGCCCCCGCTCGCCCTGCACCGTGCCCCCTCCAAACCCCCCGCACACCCCTACCGGCAAATCGCAAGTGCAGAATAACAAAATATACGAATGCGCAAGTCTCTCAGGTGAGGTGTAGAGGTTTCATGTGTTTTTTTTTTCGATTCCTTTTTTTTTTCGGTGGGTGAGAGGAAAAAAATAAATGCTGCGCCCATGGTAAAGCGAGGAAAATTCGGGGTGCACACATCAGGCGCACATATGGTGGTCTATTTGCCTCGAATATATTATGTTGATCCAGAGGCCTGACGGTAGGCGGAATATTTGCAATTGGCTTGGGCCTTGGTGAACGTCAAGCGGGGCGGAGTTTTGAACAGCGACGGCGACGGCGACGGCAAAGTGGATGTTGTCACATCACTTCTCAATGATGAAACTATGATGATCGACTGAATAATAATGCTGGGGCCGAGTGTAACGCCTCCCCGGTCCAGCGGGCTGGATGCCGCGGGTCTGGCGGGCGGATGGCCGGCCAGGGCTAATAGGCTTTACCTTACTCGAACCGGCGAAGCCCTAGGAAGATGCATGTTGCACACTCCATATTGCATGCAATTATTTACACGACACAACACATGGTGCTGCCGGCGAGCGGTAAATTTTGTTGCACGCAAACGTTCGGGACAGAGGTGGAGGTATTATGTGTTTGCCAGCTTCCACGAGATGGAGGCTGACATTTGCCCCTTTTTTGTAATAGAAATCAGTTTATAAGTTATTAGCGATCTTGATTCAACGGACGTTCCTGCTGGTTGCTAAATGTTGTGAAACGCTGGACATCGTTTTCATTTCTCATGCAGCGAAAGAGAGGCAGTGAAAATTTGAAAATAATGCTCCTAATAGCTTAACCGGCACATCCGCAATTTGACTCTTTTTAACTATTTTATATGGAATACATTGCAATGGGAAACTGGAAAGAGATTTAATGTGGACGCAGTCATTATTTTAACTGGTTTTGCGAGTAATTTGGTAGCGTCGTTATCAGATAGCAGAGCAGCGTGTGTATGTAGGTATATTATCATATAATTGCAGTTAAGTTAAGATAGGTAAATGCTCGCCGTGTGTAGCCCATGCCGACCAACGATCACCTGCCGCTTTCCCAACGAACACGCAAAACTCGTTAGAGCACTTTCAATTTTAAGTGAAAAACCATTTCGCTGATTCAGTCCCGGACGGAAGCACTGACTGATGACTGCTTTGCCATAATCAACATTAAATCTTACGTTGGTTTTGTATATGTTATAGATCTTCTGATGAGTTGTGTGGCCTATTTTGACACACTGAAAACTCTTAGAGGTTGATTATTATGTTTCTGGGCATAACTTATAAAATATATTTTCACTTCTCTCATCTCTGGAATCTCCTAAAACTGCCACAATTAACAAAGATTTTCTAAAAAAATAATACAAAGAAAACTGTTAACATTTAAGCAAAGGTTCAATTTCAAAGGTGAATTTATTGAATTCTACTTGTTACCTGTCTATGGTCATAGCATATTTTCGGAGAACAGCACAACTACATATTACTAGAGACAAATTGGTTCTAAAACTGTAAGTATTACAATTTCGATTCAGCATGGAATTTGGAACTAAACTCACGCAAAACAATTGTCGGGTAAATTTTTCGAGTGCGATCCAGGAGCAGCATACTTAGTCGGGAGATTTTTACTTTAAGAACCACAAAAAAAGTTCTCCTTCCCGTAAATTAACTTGCGATCTTTTCACACGAAGTCAAGACTTAGGACTGGCCATTGGATACGAGTTGTTGAAAAATAAAACGAGCGTAAAGTTACCTTGAACCGTTAACTTGAACGAACGGAAGACGGTCTGTTGAAAAACTTACAACGCGAATACTTGCTTTATCCATGGTTACAGCCAATCACATTTTAATAATTAAAGCTAATCTGCTGATTAACGACACATTATAAAACCTGCCCTTTGGTTTTGAACCAACATTCTGACCAAAATTCAGAAAAATTCAGCTTTCTATTGCGCTGTATTTTTACGAAAATTCGTAAAGAGCTCTACTAAATTGTTTGTTAATATACCTTTTACCGCTGAAATTATTTAAAAAATAAGATAAGTTTCGTCAAATTTACTTAACATATTTGGGTATGTTGGAAAGGGAAAATGGGATCATGCAGATTTCAACCCAACCCGTTCTTCAAGACCAAAAGACATTCGAGACAAACAATAATCATAAAACAAACCTCTGGTTTCTGACCTACGTTCACTCAAATCTAATTTTTTCTCAAAAATTCTGTTGTTATGAAAAAAAATGTGTTGTCCACATACGATTTTACTCGTAATTGCGCTAAAAAAATTACGACCAATGGACAACAATAGTACCTTTTAAACAACAATGAATAAGGTGGAAATTTATTTATTAAGAGAGCCATTACCAATCTTAAAATACAAATCCTACAGCCTCCTTGAAAATAAAATAGCAGAGCGTGGTTTCGATCCACGGACCTCTGGGTTATGGGCCCAGCACGCTTCCACTGCGCCACTCTGCTTGTACCAAGATGTGGGCAATTGTCGAAATTTAAATTTAAATGTTTTGTCGTTGTTTGAGTAGAGCATAGAGTGATTCAAGCCAGTCATACTCCACTTTGCTTGAATTTGTAACCTTTAAAAGGACCGCAGCTATCATCTTCACCATCACATCTGAAGATGATAGCCATGTGTAAGAGACCTAATATCACCAAACAACGGTTTTACCGCGGCGCTAGAGTTGCTACGTTGCTGTACCAATTGTTGGTGTGTCATAGGTCATACCAACAATGGGAGCACCATAGAGGTATCAACTTATCAACTCTAGCACCGTCATCAACGATTATGTTGGTGATATTAGGACCCTGTGGTAAAATTGAGCCTTGTCTCTCGATCTGTTCGTATCAGCCTCACCAGTTAATTCGAAGATCTAGCTATTAGATTATGCAACGCATAACATGCACAACAAAGTGCACATCATTTAGGCCTAAGAATCAATTTATGCATACGATATTGTTGGAGTTAATTTATAATGCAGGACTGCTTGAGTATTCAGTTATTCTAGTCTCAACTGGCTGCATAGCTGCAGTTCAGAGACAAGTTCTCCGAATCATTTAGTGGTATGAAGTGTTTGCATAAAACCAACTGGGAAAAAGTCCCCGGGAAAGGCCCCGATCACGTGTCAATTAGAACAAATAAGAAGTATTTAGAACCAATTTTCCAGCATCTCGTCTTGCACGTTAGGTGCAATGAGGTCCATTTCTCATCAAGAAGAAAAAAAATCTTTCTGTAAATTGGAAACTGGCAGCAATGCATTTTATAATGCAAAAAATGCCTGGTCAATGCGATTCGTCGAGACGACATTTATATTATAAATCTAGATATTTTCAAATGCTTGTACTTTTTATTCTCCTTCCAAAGGACCAGAGCGCCTTTTGCGAAAGAAATATCCCTCTTCGAACTGTTACAGTCCGGGCGTCACCCAACAGCTATGACCGAACGGTCTGGATGAAAATAGTTATGCGGCAACCAAAATTACTGAAATGTTGTGGAAATATTTCTCTCTGGTGAAAAGGTTGTTCGCTATCACAAACTCTTATTCTGTACCCTATTTGGAGAAACAGAGTACGGACTTTTGTGTCGTTTTTTTGTGTTTTTTTTTTTGTTACTAGCTGTCGAACGCATAAGACTCAGTCCAGGATATGGAGCTATTCGATTGCAAACAGATTGTATCGGCCAACTAAGGGCCGAAATGACAATGTCTCGTTAAAAAGTTATCTTCCAGTTAGGATGAAAACAGAAGCCACCGATTAGTTGTCACCATCGAGACAAGTTTTTACCCGGAGGATAGCCACTTAACTCGACACTGTAATTATGGCCCTAAGTGTAAAGTTAGCAATACCCAATGGTATGCTGATATGGGAGATAATTCACAGAATTAAACGTCCAAAAATATATTCATCACCATGAACCAATATAATCTTTTCAATGGGTGGCTGTAAGAAAAAGTTATTGGACTAAAAGATAGCAGAGCGTGGTTTCGATCCACGGACCTCTGGGTTATGGGCCCAGCACGCTTCCACTGCGCCACTCTGCTTGTTGGTTATCGGTTTTACAGTTTCCTTCTGTTTCTATGTTGTGCCCATTAAACAATAAACATTAAAATTGAGACAGTGCAAGTGACTTCTTTTCTCTCGCCAGGATTTAGTAGTTAGGAGGACTTAGGAGGACAGCGGCTTCGTGCAAAAGCTGCATTGGCCGGGAATCGCACCCTGGCCGCCCTCGTGGCAGGCGACCATTTTAACACCACCGAGGGTTACTTACTTTCGCGGTTTTTCGTGATAAAATTTCCTCAACTTATTGCACATTTCTTTCAAGTCACTCGCATGAAATACTTGGACGCGGATATTTTGTGTTTTTTTTGCATTCTAACTTGCGAATGTTAGCACCTTTGTCTTCCTGTTGCTGTGACTCCTTTGTCTAGACAGCATATAGACAGCATCCATGAGGTGCCTAAATTACTAAATCATCAATTTCAATCAAATAAATCAATTTATATCATCAAATAATAATCACTTGATCAGGTGATTTGAATAACATTCTTTTGATAGCGTGTTGGAGACTGAGAACAATAACAGCTGCATTGAATTCATCCTCAGCGGCTGATATTTATAATTTCCACTCAACGAAACTCCTGCTAAGATCAATGGAAATAAAAAACTTGCAAAATGTTTATAGATGGCCCATGGGGGGATCGAAACCACGACCTTCGCGTTATTAGCACGACGCTCTAACCAACTGAGCTAATGGGCCCGGTGGTTGTTCGTGCAATCCCTCTGTTCTCAGACTGTATCAATTGCATCTTTGCCATGCAGCTAGAAATTGCAGCTTACGAAAGCATAAAACGTTAGCATTCATTAATTCCCAACTAGGTGTATTACAATTTCATATCGACGAGACACCGTAGTTCCTAAAGATAATTTAAAAACTTGAAATAATGTATGAAATAAAATAGAATCGCTTTGTCAAATTTTTACGGGCGATATACTTCATAAAATTCAGTGTGCTATTCTCACCACATGGTGGTAAAATAATAAAGTTAAGAGTTTCAAAACGTCTCGGTCATCTAGTTTCTAATGCATACGAACGTTTGCAAAACGCATGCAAAACAAGGGCATGTAGCCCTTTGGGGGGGGGGGGGGACATTACGCTTTCTATTGTTCGATTGGTCCTATAGTCTAACCATCAAGTTTCTTAATACATTTCTCTTTTTAAATTCGTTGCTTAGTTGAACTTGATATTGCGCAATTCTACCAGGATTTCCTTCGTGAACATCAACTCCCTGCTTGCCTGGAATTGATACTGCAATATTATGTTAATCGGAGAATTCCTTCGAGCTGCCTGACAGCTTAAAGATAGCAGAAAATTGGCTGGTAACATTTCAATAGTACATTAAATGCACTGTGACTTGTAATAAGGTTTGGTTTATGCATCGTTTTAATACACAACTCAGTTGCTCTGAGGGTTGCGTTCAGGGGCGCTGATGGTGACGCTGGTCTATCTGACTTCTTGTCCAAGAAAAACAGATTTTTAAACTGTCAAAAGTAAGAAAAAAAGCCAACCGTCTGTCAACTCCTTGGTAACCTTGTAGGTAGCTTTAGAGGTATGACATATCGATTTTTTTGGAAAAATTTGGCAAAGCAACGGCAAAATTACGTCGACGTAAACTTGAAAAAGGTTAGGATGGTCCTTAGCCAGCTAAGCTTTTCTGGTGAGCAGAGAGGTTTTCCTGTGTTCTGAACCACCGATGCTGACGAAAGTCGTGGCATTATAATATTTTGATAGCTGGGACTGAGGAACCAAACTCTTTTTCGAGCGCTTTCAAAGTTTGGTCAATCTTTGGTCGATAGGAAAAGACACAGGGTACACCTGACATCTCCAACGCAGCCTCGCGTTTTCTTAGGGGGAATTTGCTGTACCTATGTGCAATATTGTAAAAAGGTACCTATAGGAAAAGTTTCACATAATTTTCAAATTTAATAACCGAAGCAAAAGATGCATCGGCCGGGAATCGCACCCGGGCCGCCGCCGCGTGCCTGAAGCTGTGACATGATGCACAGTTCTGAAATTTTTGAGTGTAATATTATCATTTTCTGATGTGACCACCATGGGGCGGTTACTGGGATCGGCTAGTGACATTATTTCTAACAAATGCATATACGAAATTCTATTTCAATCAAAAGAATGAATTTGTATTAGCAAATTTGGTTTCTCAAATAAATCAAATTCACCATCAATACAAATAATTCTGAAATTAAACACTTTAGAAGCAGAAGCCAAAGAGATCTTATAGAATCCGCATGAGAGACAGTTCCTATAAATTACTTGAACATTGCAAACAATCTGTAAGGGCCGGTACATTACAATCTCCGAACTAAATACTTCTCTGAACATCCCCCAAACAGCTTGGGAACATCACCATCCGATTGATTGTCACCATGGTGAAACACTGTTCGGTGTCCAGATATTGTAATACCGGCCGAAAGTTACAGATGACAAAAATAAAAAAGTAATAGTTGAGTGTTATAGCCAGTTATGTCCACTTTTGGCCAAAATGAGTTAATTCCCTTTTAACAAACATTTTTGGTTCAACATTTGAACCCATGCAACTACTTAAGTTCCTTGCAGTTTTTGTCAGTTCCTGAACATTTAAGAAAATGGAATTTATTGGTTATCATACTCACTGCTTCAAAAAATGCAAAACCATTGGCACAAAGGAACAAATTTTGCTAGAGACTGTGTATTTTAATGTAACGCCGACGCTGGATGGTTGGTACACGTGCCTGTGTTAACGGGGTAGATTTTTTCAAAAGATGCATCGGCCGGGAATCGAACCCGGGCCGCCCGCGTGGCAGGCGAGCATTCTACCACTGAACCACCGATGCTGATGAATACCTATCCGATTAAATTAATTACATCTGGTACTTATTTTACCTTTCTTCCACTCCAAAAATAAATTGGACTCAGACGATGGTAGCTAGAAGGTCTTGTGCATTTTGCAATTGCATAACAATTTTCATCTGTGCGAAATGCTGAATGCTGTTTTCCAAAAGATAGTACCATTGTCTTCCTGTTGCTGTCATTCCTTTTTCTAAAAGCTCCAGGCGTTCACGAGTGCCAACCACAAGAAAATGGATCTTGATAATCACTTCATTAGGTGGTTTCTATTAGATGGTGAATTTCAATCTACTACCTGTATTATATGAGATTGGAGTAAGATCACTAGTTAAACCGTCTGATCAACAACAACAACAACTGATCAACAATGTGAAGTGCGGTAATTTCCTAGTTTGATAGCTTCTTTACCAGAACCTAAAAATTACACTTACTTTTATTATGTAGAATTGCTGTCATTCCTTCTTCTGAATGACGTAGGCTATAGAATAAGGCTTTGATTCAAACTTCTTAAGATTCATGCCTTTACCTAATCTTAGCAAGTAAGTTTTTAGAAAAACTATATAACTGGGTAATGAATGCCCAAAACTCAAACGTTTTCCCGACGTTTCGCGAAGCTGTGCTGCAGCTGCTTTATCAACGGTCTTAACTCGAGCGCCAAATGCCAAAACAAAAGAACCAACAATAACCCAAGCCTCCTAAAAAATCACCAAAAACCCAAAAACAAATTCAATAAAATGACCCTGATTTTCAAAAAACTAAAACCCGTAAAAAATATTCGACTCTGTCCCTAAGTCTTCCAACTATTTCCAGCCTGCTTATCTAATTCCTCCCTTTCTTCTATCTCAACGTCTTCTACTATCTTTTCTATTCTATCTTTCTGTTTTAAAACTGTATATCAAGTCATATCCGGTGGAAAACTATCATTCCTATTAAGACTATTCGGTTGCTTACTAATATCTATAGCTTCCCTAACCTTTCGTGTGTACTTCCTATTATCTTTACAAAGCACCCTGACACTACCTGTGTCTATTTTGTGTTGAAACTCATTCCCGTGTTCTGCACAAGTTGACTGGTTCAAGTGTCTCTGTTTTGCCCCTATGCTATCTGCTTGCTTAGCTAATGATGATGTGTCTTTCGTGTTCCTTAATCCTTGTGCTAATTTTTCTCTCCGTTTCTCCTATAAACCTGTCCGCATTCGCAACTAACCTCATATACCCCCCTACATTCCAAAGGAATCTTGTCTTTGACTGGCCTAATCATCGTAACTATTTTTCTATCTGCCCTGAAAGCTGTGACTATTTTATTTTTAGCTAATACCTTCTTGATCCTATCTGAAATCTTAGGTACTACATAAGGTAAAACTGCAATTGATCTAATCTCATCTACTATTTCTTCCCTATCTCCTATCGCCACTATCTCTACTGTTTCTACCTGCCTATTTCTATTCTGCTTTATTCTGTCCATCCTGTCAAGTACTCTCCTTATTTCCTTCACTTTATAGCCATTTTGCTGAAAAATGGCCCTAAGCTTTTCCTTCTCTTCCTTTAAATGGTCATCATCCGTCAATCTAGCTGAACGAGTAACTAGCGTATTTAAACCCCCTGTTTCTGACTAGGATGATGACAAGAATCTGCATGTAAAAACCTATTTGTGTTGGTGTTCTTTCTGTAAACTGTGTGTCCCAGTGTACCACCCCCCTTTCAATGAACAAAACATCTAAAAAAGCTAAACTCCTGTCCTTTTCCACCTCCATCGTGAATTTAATCATATCCTGTTGCCTATTCATGTGTACTAAGAACCTATCTAGCTCATCCCTCACATGCTGCCAAATTAAAAAAGTATCATCTAATATCTGAAGAAACACCTGGGTTTCAAACCTGCACTTCCTAAAGCATTTGTCTCTAGATTTTCCATAAAAATGTTAGCTACAGCTGGTGACAAATGTGATCCCATGGCTATTCCTTCTTTCTGCTACTATAATTGCCCACCCCAAGATAGTAGAAGACGTTGAGGTAGAAGAAAGGGAGGAATTAGATAAGCAGGTTGGAAATAGTTGGTCAGGAAGACTTGGGACGGAGTCAAATAGTTGTTTCGGGTTTTAGTTTTTGAAAAGCAGGGTCATTTTATTGACTTGTTTTTTGGGTTTTTGGGGATTTTTTAGGAGGCTTAGGTTATTGTTAGTTCTTTTGTTTTGGCATTTGGCACTCGAGTTCCGACCGTTGATAAAGCAGCTGCAGCACAGCTTCGCGAAACGTCGGTAAAACGTTTGAGTTTTTGGGACTTGGCATCCAATACCCAGTTAAATAGATTTCTAAAAAAGGGTTTGAAACCTTGGTCAACGATTGCATCAAACTATATAAAACGGATGAAGAGTTGAAAGCACGAACTATACTGGAAAAGAATGGGCATTATGAAAATTGTATTAATTTATAATTTAGGAATAAAATTATTCGATGGTGGCGAGTAATTATGTCGAATGGAATGGATTGACAATATTTTGTGATCAAATTATAACGGTTGTTATAGATACCTGCATTAACCTCCAAGAAAAAAAATGCCTCAGAAGTCACAATATACTATTCAATGAGTAGTGCCACATCTAGTAAAAGTTGCATCGGCCGGGAATCGAACCCGGGCCGCCCGCGTGGCAGGCGAGCATTCTACCACTGAACCACCGATGCTTGTGTTTTGGTCTCAAAGATTTGTTTTTATAATTTATTCACGTCTTTCAACTAATTTTTCTCAGTCGATGTGCTGCATATACATGCCCCGTGAAGAAGCGAAAATTCAAAGAAAATTATTGCTTTTTGCGATTTATTGTCTCACGAAAACTAAAACAAAATAATAATTTTCAAAATAATGAAGAAATGACGAAGGGCTTAAGTAAGATCGACCGAAAACCATTTGTTATAATAATAAAATAACTAGCTTTATCTTTTTGTTTCAGGTAATTGGCATCCATTCCCTGCATCCCAAGGATAAACTTGGATCAGCTTTGTAAGTCTCACTTATTCCACTGAATCTCCAGCCAAGGCATTGGCCATCGCACCTATATCAAAATACTCCCTATCAAATTCAACACACTTTCGAAGCATACGAAAATCGTTTCTCGAGATATCGAAGACATATTCAAGTTTGCTCAGAGGGTTGCGTTCAGGAGAGATCCTAGGCCACCATAATATATCTGGGCAAAATATGGTCAGCGGCAGTAGCCACTTTAATAACTGACCGTTGAGAAGTGAACGGACCACTGAAAAACTGGGCTTATAAATTTTACTCCCTCCTCTTTTCCTAAAGTTGAATCAATTGTGACTATAACTGGTCAAATTGGTCCGATCTTGAGTCTATGTTACAAAACCAAATCCACGCGCATTAAGATTAACATCACGTTGAGGGTAGCGTTTAGAAGTACGGTGAAATTGGAGGAGTGCCGATTTTATTGTCCATCTGAAGCTGAATTTCCGATATGAAATTCATACCTCCGTGGGAAGCGAACGAAAGTTACTTTAGACAACGACAGCAAGCTATAAGACCTAAGAGCTCTTGTCAGAAGTGTGGGAAAACCGATGAATAAATGCGTTTAATTAGATTTGCAGTTTGATTCGATTCCTTCACTCGAGAACTTATTTCTTTACAAAAATGAGAAGGCTGATCGAAATAGTCCACCAAATTTATGGTAACCCTAACAACATTTAATCCTAAGCAGCGCGTTGTGTTGTGGATCTTGGGGTATTACTTACTCTGGAATTGGAAAATTATCTCGCAACGATACGACAATGGACCATCTAGGAGAGTTCTTAGATAAAACTATGTCCTATTTTTGGCCACGGCTGGAAACGATTTGTTTTGGCTGCACGGTAATATTTTCTAGTCCCAGAAAAGCGTCAACTCAACACTGGCTGTCCATAGATATTTCATTGTCCAAACTTGCTCATTTGCTTACAACGCCGTTATCGCACGAATGTGTTAATAACGATCCCTAGTCTCGAGTGATTCGAACGTTTTGCATGTTCTTAGACCTTAGAAACAAAGCAGACGTATCGATAAATGAAAATTATACACATCATGCTCAATTTACTCGTTATCAACTGCTTGGAAGAGCAAAAGCAACTAACGAATCTCATAAAATGGTAACTTTACTATAATTTCCGCTTGTCCAATGTGGTTCCAAGATTAGTTTTTATGAATTGTGTGTCATCTGGCCCATTAGCTCAGTTGGTTAGAGCGTCGTGCTAATAACGCGAAGGTCGTGGGTTCGATCCCCCCATGGGCCAAGCGCTAGACGTTTTGCAAGTTTTTATACCGTTGATCTCATCAGAAGTGTCGGAAAGTGAGAATTGTTTACACATGCCGCTGAGGATGAATTCAATGCTGCCATGAATGTTCCCAGATTCCAGTCCACTAGAGTGACAATCTTATTCAAATCACCTAATCAAGTTGGTTTTCAATTTTGTGTTTGATTTGAGGGGAACTCTGGGGTTTTCTGATCTTTTCGACGAAGGATAACAGCACCAGGAAGACAATGGTGCTAATATTCTCAAGTTAGTTTGCATTTCGCCAAATAATCCTTGCTATTCAGTGTAAAAACTGCAACTTCTACTAGCTACCATCATCTGCGTCCAAGTTTTTCATGCGTATGATTGAAAGAGAGGTGCAGGTAGTGGATATTTTCTCAAGAAAAACCGAAAAAGCCAACCAGCATCGGTGGTCCAGCGGTAGAATGCTCTCTTGCCAGGCGGGCGGCCCGGCTTCGATTGCCGGCCGATGCATATTTTGCATGATGCTGCCAGTTTGCAGCGTGAAGAATTTGAGGTATTTAGCATTGTCTTAATTCGAAGGTCTGCGTATGCAGGTTTTTTTTAAATATCTAATCAGTACAAAGGTATTTTTTTCATTATACTTTTACTTTTTACTTTTAAAAGTAGTTTTTACTTGACTTTACTTGACTTTACTTGACTTGACTTGGCGCGGTGCTCAATTTCTCATCTTGGAGAAATGTCAGTTGCTAAATCTAATGTCATTTTAAATCTTATGTCAACGAAGCAAGTTATACCAAGACCTTGTAGGATTGCGTGAATACTATGTTCAAATTGCAATGCATTTCTATTGGGACAATTCCTGGGCACACCGTGGGAGACATCAAAAAATGTAAAGCTTGCTGTGATTTTCAAAGCTAGCAGAATGGCGCAGTGGAAGCGTGCTGGGCCCATAACCCATAGGTCCGTGGAGCGACACCACGCTCTGCTAGCTTGTGTCAACCAATTTTCTAAATCTTGAAAATAAACTGCTGTACAACGTGCCATGGACTAGCTATTACTTATTTGGCGCTAACTTTGCCCTCAAAGCCAGATTACAATCGAATAGGTCCGCGCAACTGATCGAGTTTTCTTCACTCGAAAGCAAATTTAAATTTAAAAAATTATATTTAAAATTCGTAGCCGCAATTTTGGAAATGAATCGTGCGCTAATCCAAATTATTTCTCGCGCAGATGGCCAAAATAGCTATTTATATGATGACTACAAATTGTATGATACTTTCCAATGTAAACTCACTAATACTTTGTAAACATGTAGAACTTATAGGTGTTTTTCAGAAAAACTGAAAGCTTATAGTCCTATAGTCAATCGAGTTTAAGCCCTTGATAAAGCAGGTAGCATAGCTGTCTAACTAACCCAGTCTTACTTGGTTGTAAACTAACGTGCTACAATTAGGAAAATACATAACTTGTCGGTACTTGGCTCTTGTAGTTTTCCTTACTGGCTAGATATTTTTTTAAATTTACACTGAAAACATACCATGAGTTTACATTATAAATATGTGAAAAATACATGATTATATGATTTGGAGCACATAATCTTGTAAAACTCGTTGCTTGCAAGTTTACCTTTTTGAATCTTTCTCAGCCACCGAATCAACTTTTTAACCATTTTATCAACTTCTTAAGCGGCAGCTTGAATTTAATAGCTAAGTTCAATTCACTGTGAGTCTGAACTCAATTTTAACCATATAATTAGGTTAGGTTTGCTTATAAACTTTGAATATCTTCAATTTTATCTTACCTTACCTCACAGGGGTCCGATACCAATTCAGCTGCAAGCACATTTTTCTTGAAATACTCAACAGACCCATCGTTTCCGTCGGTTAATGCGACTGAGTGCGACTGAGTATTGAAGCGTTGTGTTTCCTTCAGCTGCAATTTCTTTTTTCATGTCAATATTTTATTGATAGTTTCAGAAACGTTATATTCTCACAACCGGCCCATTAGCTCAGTTGGTTAGAGCGTCGTGCTAATAACGCGAAGGTCGTGGGTTCGATCCCCCCATGGGCCACATTCGTTTTGCAAGTTTGTCTAGCATGCAATACAGTCATATCAGAAAATGATATTTGTAATCATCTTCCTGATCAACAGCATTATAACAAGTGTTTTATAATCAAGATAGGTTTGAAATCATTGGTTCTGCTTGTTCCATTTGGTTATTTAGTTTTAGGGCGGAATCTGATTTGGACAAGGATTTTTCCACTTACCTTTTACCGTTACTATACTTACCGTTTACGGAATGTGAAAAATTTCAGACCAATGACTGTTATTATGAACCAGAGGCTGGTATAAATCGAGTGGTGAGTTTTCCTGTGCACCTGCACCTCTCTAAAACTTTCAAACGTAGATCTGGAGGACTTTCTGAATGCATGCAGACACTCTACCATTGAGTTACACCCCCTTTCATCTCGAGAAGGAAGTTTTGGATGCCTAATTGTGGACCATTTGTTGGCAGATTTTGATTTTTGATGAGTCTTATTCCTTTAAAATTTAGTTTCCAGTGGTTTTGTTAAGCAATAGTGTAATCGCGTTCAATGAAAGGCGGCGCTTGCAAAAGTCACTGGAGTGAAAAAGATCTCCAGGAAACTTGATATCACTTGGCCCCCGTCAGAGGAAGCCCCGTTTGAGGATCGGGGGTCTCAGGTCACCCGTGCCATGACTCGTGCAGCTAGTAGCGATGCAGGTGTGCTGGGGTAACCACTCCTGTTGGGGTGCACGAAGGTCCCGTGGCAGGATCTGGTAGGTAAGGGCACACTTTTGGTCGTCGAACCTGATATAAAAGGGTGACTGCGCCCGACCTTTGTCGACAGAACGTCCCGTTTTGGGTAGCACACTTTTTTTGTGGCTGGATTTCTTACATGGTTGGATTTTTTACATGGTTGGATGGTTGTCCTTCAAGGGCTGCTGTTAAAATATTTCCTAATGTTGGGGTCGTTTTTTTCCCAGTGGTAAAATGCTTTAATGGATATGCTTTTTTGGGTAATAATAATGCTCAAAGTTGTCATTTATGTTTTTTTGCAAATCTTGAGCTGGTTGATAGATCCAATCTTGAATGAAATTTAGAAATAAAAATAGCTAGAATAAATATAAAATACCAAAAATAGCTAGAATAAATATAAAATACCATAAATATCAAATAAAGTGTTATTGGATCAGTCATTTCTTTAACCCAGCTGTGAGAGATTATCTACGGGAAACAAACCAAAAACATGTTGGCCCATGGGGGATCGAACCCACGACCTTCGCGTTATTAGCACGACGCTCTAACCAACTGAGCTAATGGGCCGGTTGCTTAATCAAAGAATCCATCTTGATGAGAATAACATTTGGAGAAAATAGGTAGAAAAAATAGAAAAATCCAAAATACTCGACAACGTTAAAACTTGCGAGAAATTTTAACATATCCTTAGGATAAGTACGCATATCACCATAGGTTTTTCATGTCTATTTCTTTTTCACAGAATCTAAACTAAAATGATACCGTTTTTAGCAAGACGCTCTAACCAACTGAGCTAAGGGCCGACGTTGCACGTTGTATCGAGAGAAAATGAGCATAAATTGAGAAAATTCCAAATAAAAAAGAGACTCATTCAATATCATTACGAATATTTTCTCAAGTAGATTGTAACTTATGAGAAAAAGATTCATACTAAACTTTGCGTTGGCTGTGAAAATTCTATCCTTGAATTTTAAAGCTCTAGTCCACAAATTATCCAAGAAATCCTGGCAGATACGACAAGGGGTGTAACTCAGTGGTAGAGAGTCTGATTCGTAGGCAGCAAGCTCTGGGCTCAAATCCCAGCTCCTCCAAACAAATTGGAAAGTATGCAGATGACATCGGCCCCTACAATCCCAGCCTCTTGTTTATATTATTTGTTTTGGTCTAAAATTTTAAAAATTAAAATTAAAAGTATAATTAATGAAATATTCGTCACAAACTAACATTTTTAAGCACACCTGGGCACTTTGACCTTTTTAGACTTTCGATTTATGACCGTGCAAGCTACCACAATACTTAATGCTGGTGACTAGCGGCATCTTGCAAAACATTGCATCGGCCGGGAATCGAACCCGGGCCGCCCGCGTGGCAGGCGAGCATTCTACCACTGAACCACCGATGCTGGTGTATGAGGTCGGTTTTTCTTTATAAAAATTTCCACTACTAATTGCACATCTCTTTCAAATCATACGCATGAAAAACTTGGTCTCAGATGACGGTAGCTAGTGGAAGTTGAATGTTTTTAAATAAAATAGCAAGGATTCTTGTGCGAATTGCAAACTTACTTACGAATTGTCTTCCTGGGGCTGTCACTCCTTCGTCTAAAAGATGCAGGCAACTTTCATGAGTTCCCCACGAAAAAAAAAACCTTTTTTAATATTACTGGGGTTAGGGATATCAAATTATATTATTTATATTTGGTTAATAGGAGGCTGGAGAAAATAATGACCGGTTTGATTTCATCCTCACCGGCTGATATAGTTACAATTCTCACTCATCGCCACTTCTGATCTTCGGTATAAGAAACATACAAAACGATTGGAGTGTGGCCCATGGGGGGATCGAACCCCCGACATTAGCGTTATTAACACGACAATCTAACCAAATGAGCTAATGGGCCTCTTGTGGGTGAGATCTGTTTCCATTTGTCCTCAAACTGCTCAAACCGCATCAATAATAATGCCTCCTTATAAGTCCTTATAAGTCCTTTAAAAGAAGAACAGCAAGAGATTGGAATTTGTTGGAAGACAGAATAAGAATGAATAACAATTTAACACCTTACCACCGCATTGAAAAATACAAATGACAAATACAAATAAATATGATATTGTCAGGAAAATAGAATTTGCTGCGTAAGCAAACACACCACGTTATAGAATTCATTTTGTTCCTACTAGATGTATTACAATTTCTTACCGACGTGACACCTTGGTGCCTTAAAAAAAACTGGAAACACTGTTAATAATCTTCTATTCATAGAAAATAAAATTGTCCTTTCTATGAGTCATCATAGAATTTTGACAGATATCTTCACCACCGAGTGGTAAAAAGTTATAAGATTTAGGATTTAAAGATGTCTAGTCATCTACTTCCCAAGCGATAGCTTCAGACTTTAGAAAAAAGATACCAAAAGACATGGCCCATGGGGGGATCGAACCCACGACCTTCGCGTTATTAGCACGACGCTCTAACCAACTGAGCTAATGGGCCGATCTGGCATCGAAAGCAGCATCTATCAAAAAAATTGCAAATAAAACAGGGTCCCATTCAACATATTTAGAAACATTTTGTCACGTAGATTGACTTGATCGTTCTATGAGAAAAATTTTGAAACTAAATGTTCGTGTGGGATGTGAAAATTCCACACTTCCAGTCCACAAACTATCCAAAAATACTACCAATAGCATCTGGGGGTGTAACTCAGTGGTAGAGTGTCTGCTTCGCATGCAGAAAGTCCTGGGTTCAAGTCCCAGCTCCTCCACGTCTTCCTTTGAATTTTTAAGACTGATGCTGATGAGTACGCAGTTCTCGATAGTTTCTCCAGCCTCTGATTTTTAAGACCAGTTGACCACTGCCAATGAGTTGCCTGGATAATGTGTTAACAGACTGTTAAATAATTGACAAGCCACTGAAAAACTGGGCCTACGTCTTCATCACTATAGGAATATTTAATTTCTTTAGTGACAAAATCCTTAATTATCCATTTCCGATTCGCGCCTTTTAACTAAAGAAGTTACAACAAGTAGAATCACTGATTTGAAACCGATCTAAGGCAAAGAAAACGATTGTTATAACGATTGTTTGTAAGATGTTAACAAATATAATTTTCCGATGTTACTGCTCCTGTCTTGCATGGACCTCAATCTTGCTATACAATATGGCCAATGAGGGGATCGAACCCATTACCCTCGTTCGCGTTATTAGTACCAACAACTGATATAATGGGCCGGTTGATGTGGCTGCTCAATCCATCTCATCTTCAGATAAGACAATTGGTTAAATACCAAATACCTATAGAAAACAAAACAAGAAAAGCTTGCAACACAACTTCACTGGAACCAATTGACATTTGGAAGTGTTGAAACTAGATTACAGACATTTTCAAGCAACCAAGTTTACTAAATGATTTGCTGTGGTATCAAGTAGACTTCGGGTCAGTTGTACGGTGAAGTAAGGTGTCTTTATAAAATTAATCACCCCAACTCGCGGTTCACAGAGGCAACCTACCTATAAGTTTCCAAAATAGAGGTGAATTTTCATTGGAGAGATTTATTTATTATTTCAATCAGATTTATAAATTTACATTTGTCATTTTGTCTCTGACCCTAACCTATAGCTACTTCCCTTTCATCATCCCTTTCTTAGATTCCGCCTCATTTTCACCATCCCTCCAAATTCTTCCATTCCTGACACCCTAGAAACCTAAAAATTCTATTTTTCTCATTCACTTACAGTTCAGTTAGTTACTTTGCTAAAATTATCGTTTCGGTCCTTATCGATGGGATATTTTTAAATACGTACACGTTCCTCTCCACTGTGCGCCTATTATTTTAAACTACTTCAAAAGTTGCATCGGCCGGGAATCGAACCCGGGCCGCCCGCGTGGCAGGCGAGCATTCTACCACTGAACCACCGATGCTGATGAAAGTTTTAAGTTTGAAGTCCTAGATTTGTGTTTCACTACTAGGTATTTCACCTTTCTTCACACCACCTCCAAGAAAATCTTGGAAGCACACGATGGTATAGCTAGTAGAAGTGGTGCATTGCCATTCAATCAATGGCTCGAATTCAATGGCTTCAATTCAGCGGCTTGTGTGTGAAATTCTGACTAGCTTGCGAATGTTAGCACTATTGTCTTCCTGTTTCTGTCATTCTTTCGTCTTTAAGATACAGTTTTCATGACTTTCACAATTTGGTTTCTATCAAATTGTCTTTCTGGTGAATTTTGGAGTGGGAACAATTGGCCGAACTTTGTTGCCGTCGCCTTATTAGCTGGGAATAATTCATATATTTATATTTCCGTTTGACAAGACGTGTTATAGGGTAATTCACTATGAATTATGTTACTGGTGTTTGTGAAGTACTACTGCAGCCAAGGAAAAACTTGAAATATAAATTTTAAAAGAGTTAGAATTATAAATGTGAATTTTCTCATTTCTGATAAGCATAAAGGTAAAGGTATATATTTTTTAAATTCTCTCGTTCATAGTATGGGTTATTGACATGTATTATTGTGGTGTGGTTTGTGAGATATGTTCGTGAGTCGAATTTCGTGAGTAAATGTAAATGCTTTATAATTTAAAATACCTCAGCCCTGGAAATCTTGGTGCACAATCCAGCCATTCGGTGATGGCGCACGAGTGAAGCAGACTAGCTTGACAAAGAGCTACTTGGTGGTCAGATAAGGTGTGTAATCATCCAGCATCTGGTGAATAATACGAACTATTGACGATACCTTATTGTTTTAAAATCATCAAACCAAGCACAACCGTGGAACAATCATGCACAATCAAGCATCATTCGAACACACGCTTTCGCGTTCTTAGCACTTCGCTCTAAACATCTGAGCTCATGGACGAAATGGGAAAAATTTAAAATCCATCTGATATAAAATCGAATCAATATAACTCAGCTGTTAATATTAGAAAATTCTCCAATAGCCAGTTACATGACATTAACTTGTGTTGTTGGTATTTATACATTATTATATTTATTTTTATATTATAATAATCGTGTTCGCATAGCCCTATAGTAAGTGATAACTTGGCTTTCTACATCAAACGAACTTGTTGGCGAATTCCTTACTTGCCAAATAATAAAACTTAACAAATCCATGGAAAGATAGAATCCACGTTTAGAAAATAAAATTCAGGTAAATTACCTCACCGCCAGCTGGTACCAAGCATTAAGATTAAGAGTTTAAAGATGTCCATGGTCAAATCTACAATTCTACAATCAAATCTCAAATCTACAATCTTTTTCAAATGGGATGCAAAACATTTGGCCCATGGGGGGATCGAACCCACGACCTTCGCGTTATTAGCACGACGCTCTAACCAACTGAGCTAATGGGCCGGTTAGTAATTTATCGAATCTATCTTATATAGAATAAAATTTTAATGAAAATAACTGTAAAAAATAAAAAATACGAAAACACATATCGTTATTACAGGTTAAATATTATCGAATTCAGGTGTTAACGGCAGCAATAAGCCATTAGTATAAAAACACTTACAAGCTGTTCTTGAATAAAATCCCATTGAGACATTGGGCAATGGGGATCGAGTATATAAATTTTTAAATTAAATGTTTTGCTCAATTCATGGTATGATAATCGGGCAGATTTTCGCGTCATTAGCACGACGCTCTAACCAACTGAGCTAATGGGCCGACATTGGTGCGAGTAACTCATCCTTACCGATATCAGTAATCGAGATGAAATGAGCAAGAAATTGAATTTATTTAAAATAACATTGAGACTTGACCATGATTTTCACAAAATTAGTCTCAAGTAGACAGAAACTGATGAGAAAAAGATTGTTACCAAACGTTAGCGTGGTCTGTGATATTTCCAACTTTTTATTTTGATGCTCTAGCCCACCATGGTATCCAAGAATCCCCTTAATGGACTGCGGGGGTTGAACCTCAGTGGTAGTGTCAGCTTCGCATGCCGAGATTCCTAGGTTCATTTCCCAGCTCCTCCACATATTCTTCTGAATGTTGTAACAAGTGCATAAGAGTACGCAGCTCTCGCAGCTCTCGATAAGCAAAACCTACCAGCAGATGCGTAAGTTCTGTCACAATGCTCGAGTTCCAATTATTTTCTGCCCATCACACATATTTTGAATAGAACGGGGACGATGTTTAGCCCGGCATCGCCGGGTTCGAGACCTGTGCTCTGCCCGTCGGAATGCTCGACGCCCCAGAATTTTCTGCCTACTTTTCTAACACGTACTTTCTTCCTTTTCTAAATAATATTACCAATTATCAATCAACTTTAATTTTCAATCTGATTTTCATTCATAGCTACCTTAGCTCAACTGTAAATTTCGCAGAAATTCTAATTTTTGCAAACCGCCCAGATATATTTTTATTTTTAACGGTATTCCTTGTCTGAAAATTACAAAAATCCGTGGAAAACGGTGTAGTCTATTTCCGCATTTTGCCAGTTCTTTTGTGCCAAACGTTAAAACACAAATTACATGCCCATGCACAATTTCCGTTCTTGTAACACACACACATACACATGTGTTACATTTGTAAAATATTGGAAAAAAAACTTGTTTTGTGTCTATAATGTTCACATCCAAGAATATCTTCACATCCAAGACTAAACATAAGCCATCTCCTAAAGTTTTTACTAAAAAGTGTTTTCATTTCTAAAGTGTAACTCGCTCAAAGAAACTCACCGACGAGTTTTGAAAAAAAACTATTTATTGACGCAAACATCAAGAAATATCTCACAAGAAAGTAAATGTTGTCACGATTGTCAACAGTCCGTCGTAGAGATGTAAAAATCTTTCATGATTAAAAGTAGTCACAACACGTCATGAGCAGGGGGTGTAACTCAGTGGTAGAGTGTTTGCTTTGCATGCAGAAAGTCCTGGGTTCAAATCCCAGCTCCTCCAGATCACATTTTGAAAATTTTAGGCAGGCTCTCTGGGTCACTACGCTCTTCCTGATCCATCCTATGATTTTAGCGCCAGTTATATTGCTTTTTGTATTTAAAAAATTTCGTTGTTTGCCAACAACGAATAGTGAATTCAAATTCTAGGAAAGAAAATGGGTTAACGACACATCACTTGTTTTTATTAGTTTGGCATCCAAATAATAAAAGGAACCCAAGCAAAAACCAAGGAGATATCGAACTCGCGCGATCTCACGAAATAAGCAAATGCCACAGAGAAATTCAGAAGAATATATCTGATCTCTGCTCGAATCTATAGACAGTAAAGTTTTCCCGCCTTCTCGGTGAATCCTGCATAACACTCGGTTCGGTTTGCTTCTCAGGCGGTGACTCAAATATTATGCGCCACATAACACCTTACAATGTGTACGTTCACCTTTCCAAACCTTAGAATCTTGCAAAACATTTGGCCCATGGGGGGATCGAACCCACGACCTTCGCGTTATTAGCACGACGCTCTAACCAACTGAGCTAATAGGCCGACGTTTAGAATGTTCACCTATAATCTTAACCGATATCGAGATCACAAATTCAGAAAATTCCAGAAAAAAACAGAGTTTTATCCAAAGTTTTCACATAAATTTTCTCAAGTAGACTGTAACTTAAGAGCCAGCTAAAGGCAGCTTAAAAGCCGAAAATGCAGAGGTCCACGCCATTACTTTTCCTGCCCCTAAATTTGATCCCAATATTTTTGAAAAAAAATCAGTGTGTAGAGGAAGAGTACTCCGACCCGCCTAGTAAATTTTAATTGAGATCGGATGGAAAATAAAACAACCAGAGAAGAAAGAAAAGTGGTGTTTTCGCTTAAAAAAAACCCACAAAAAGTCCCAAATTCAAGATTAATTTGTGAACAAAGTAAACGTCCGATCGACACGAGCCTTTACATCGCGGGTCAGAAATTTTTTCAACTATCCACCGATTTTTTTTCAAAAATGTAGGGAACATTTTAGGGGCAGAGAAAAGTAACCACGTGGACCTCTGCACTACCAAAATTTTCCGTGTGAGAAAGCTAATTTTTCACGGATTAGACCTGATGAAAAATAACTTCCAGTTTTACTGCCTCATTATCAGCATGAGCGATAAAAACACTCTTGGAGATTATGCTTGCACAACCCGACACATGGTTATATAAAAGTCAGTAAAAAGGTAAATCATAAAATTCCGCGTTTCATATGGTTTTTTCGATATGACTGGATTCGTCTCTGTTTGCAGATCTAAAGCAATGTTGAAATGAAAAAATCGGATGAAAATTATCGATTTTTTCGGTAATATTCATTCGTTTTTACGTGAGTAAGATTAGAGCGGCTTAAAACATGACGCACATACAAATTCTTTTCCTTGATTGAAATGCGCCACAGAATCATCAATAAGTGCACTAGAACTGTGGTTCAAAGTATCATACAATCTGCAGACAAAGATGAACCCAACCTTATCATTAAAATCACGAAAATCGAGAAAAAGCACATTTTTTTCATTTTGATTATTAATCTTGATTATGCAAGAGTCGCAGATTTGTGCCAGCGTTTTTAATCCGTGGCTTCTTATGATTACTGCCACAGATTATTTTGATTTCCATTATCGTATCGGGTTACAACCTATGTAGACTCTTAAGAGAAAAAGATTGAAACGAAATTTTGGCTTGGACTGTGAAAATTCCTTGATGCTCTTCGAGTCCACAAATTATCCAAGAATAACGTACAGTAACAACAGGGCGGGTGTTACTCAGTGGTAGACTGTCTGCTTCGCACAAAGAAACTCCGTGTTCCATGTCTCCTCCATATCTTCATCTGAATGTTTAAGACATGGGCATATGAGTACGCAGCTCTCGACGGTTTATAATACCATGGTATTGGTCTGAAATCATTCGCTAAAAGCAGATGGCGGATTTAGATTCCATGAACGGTAAGAGGTTACCACTAAGACGTAATCACTACTTCTATATTAACGCTACTATTACTACTATTACGATTACTAATTTATTGGCAAAATTCTTAAGTATCCAAAAAATATAACTAAACAAAGTCACAAAGTACATCGATTCCCGCCTTCTAAATAAGCAAATGGAACAGGTAGAATCACTGATTACAAACCGATAAATGTGAAAAACAACGATTGTTATCTTCAGTAAGATGTTTACAAATATTAAATTCTGATGTGACTGCTTCTGTCTTGCATGGACCGCAATCTTGCAAAACATTTGGCCCATGGGGGGATCGAACCCACGACCTTCGCGTTATTAGCACGACGCTCTAACCAACTGAGCTAATGGGCCGCTGAAATTTATGCCTTCGTCATTCTTATCAAGAGAAAAAAGGTAGTAATTGGCAAAATCCAAAATAAGTATACACAAAATTGATTTCACCCATAATCTCACGAAGAGTTTTACTTAAAAGAAACAGATTGGTAAGCTCATTCAGGCTAGATTTCACAACCATGGCTGTGACAATAAAGTACCTACCTATTTTCTGATGCTTATAGTCCACAGCTGAATCCGTGGTGCAAGTTATTAGGGGTTAGAGTGTCTAACTTTGCATGGATAAAATCCTGGGTTCAATTCCTAGCTTTTTCAAGCTTTTAGCTTTTTCAAGCTTTCAGCTTTCAATTTCTTCGTTTGAACATAATAGACATTTCCTATGCAGTCACGAAGCTTTTCATTATTCAGCCAATGATAAAGCGCCATTTGACTTAATTTCTTAATCTGATTTATTGAATTCAAATCACCGGTAGAAAATATAGAATGAAATTACCACTTTTTTAGGCAATAGGTTTCGTTTCTCTTTTGAGTATGTGCGTGCAGTTTTCAAGGTATTATAGGTCCATTGGTCCATGGTTTGGTCCGTGGTGGGATCTAAAACACGGCCCACGCGTTACTATTACGAAAATCGAATCTCATCTGAGCTAATGGGCCGGCGGAACATGAATCATTCTGATTTTCATCCAATACCAAGTGAAAATGTGCGACATAAAAAGATTATTCCATGCGAAGCGGTTATTGTCGCAGGGATAGTAGGTTTTACACGTTACTCTACCATTCTTTCCTCTAAAATTTTCATAAGAATAGTCTAATTCATAAGAAACCAATTTTTAAAAATTCTAGTAAATTTTCCCAACCAAATACTTTACCTATACATTTAGAATTTAGATGATCGATTAGTACACAAGTCATTTTGTGAACTCGTGAATTCACTAAATGCCTATTGGCCACAGCAGTGGCCAGCAAGGCCACTTACAGATCCTAAAAAGTGAATTTTGATAGTTTCATCTTGGTCCCAAAGCTTTCGACGTACATTTACATTAATTGTCTCAAATCACGAAACTATTAGAACAATATGGTTATACATAATCCATTTACACTTTACCAGAGACATGCAATTCGCTTGACAGAAATGGAACTGTGTCTGGTTTTTCGTACCTTCGATTGCGTGAACAATTTGCAGATCTTGCATAAGATTTGCTTATATTTCAAAAGAAGTGCGATGGCCGGGAATCGAACCCGGATCAACTGCTTGGAAGGCAACTATGCTGACCATTACACCACCAACGCCCCTGAGTTTTATTAAATAATGACAAAGAATGATCAACGAATAGAGACCATGATGTAGATTTTTTGAGCTTTCGCGACGTGCCAAATGTACGAAACAGTTTCAGTTCTGCGATGTGGCATCAAGAAGCAATTTCGTGCCATCGGCCTCTAAATGACACAATTAATTTCAACTCGAATCCTTACAAATTATCTTAGTTTCGTAACTATCGTTTTCTAGCATACCATCTTATGCCGCTTTCACGTACAAGCATAAAATATCTTGGTTTCAACAGAAGAGTGGCGCAGTGGCAGCGTGCTGGAGGTCCGTGGATCGTACCCACGCTCTGTTACTTTTTGTCAAATTCCATGCTCTTTATTTCATTTATGTATATGCTCATTTTAATAATCTGAGTTATCACAACAATAGTTCCTACTTCCTCAATAAGTGTACATTATATTTTTCTCAGTTAAAATAGAAAATAAATCATTTCAAAGTAAATTTACGAAGGAAATTCTTATCAAACTTCGGTGTCCTGTTTGTGCAAGTTGTTTTCCGATTTAGTCCGACTCGAAAGCTACAGTGCCCTTTTCAGATATTTATTTAACTTACTCGTATTTCATGACATATTTTTTGCATCGAATTGGCTGCAGCTAAACGGCTTGGTAAAAGAAGTGCGATGGCCGGGAATCGAACCCGGATCAACTGCTTGGAAGGCAACTATGCTGACCATTACACCACCAACGCCACATGTGTTAAAAAAAAAGACAACATTTACTAAAATATTTTTGTGTAATTTTTTGGGGACTTGACAAAGGGAATCATGTATTGAAAGATTACTTTTGTATATACTTATACCTAGTAAATTTTTTCACTTCCTCCAAAACAAGATGCATTGGCCGGGAATCCAACCCAGGTATTCTGCAATTGGAAAGCAATTGTGGAGGGTGCTTCAAATTCTGTCAGCGCTGTCCCTGGAAGTTTCTGAATCTCGTCAGTCCTCGTTTCCTCGAGATATTATTTCCATTATTCCTCACCAAATCAGCAAAAAATGTCATTTGACACTAAAAGAATGGTAAATAATTTCTAGCATGTTTGAACTCGCATTATATTTTATAGGTTAGAAAGTGCTATCCAAAGAATTGAAGCCGCAAGAAAGTTAATTTTTGTTGGGATTAGGCAACCTGCTTGGTTTTTTTGCATATTACATCTTTGGAAATTCTTTAGTTGTTTCATTTAATGTTATGTTTTTACTTACGAGACTTGACTATATCTACCCAGTATACTTAGTTGAGGTATTTAGTTTTCTGAATTTCTTCTCTCAAAGTTTTCTTCTTCACCGTGAAATATAATTTGCTGTCCAATTTTTGGTTTTAGGAAGGAAGTGTAATTATGGAGGGATAGTTTCAGCGTAGCTTACATGGGGTCCTGGGTTCAATTACATAGATCCTCCACGACTTATTTTGCTACTTTGTTCTTAGGATATAAGCTGTTAATATTTGAGTATAAGATTATTATTTGAAACATGCTAATAATTGATTTGAACCAGAGGGATTTCGATTTATTCTTATGACTTTCAAAGTTCAATTTTTATTATTTCTTACCATATGTAGGTATATATAATTGAATGCTCTGCAAGTATCTTGCATCTGAATTATCTTCATCATTATCTTGGAAACATCTATAGAAAAATCGAAGTATCATCTATAGATTATCAGGCTCGTTTGTTGGGCGAATGGGAGTCTGCCAAAATATGGGCGATGTGGGTTTTCTCACGAGCATCGGGCATTATGCACATTATGCACATTATGCACATTATGCAAATTATGCACATTATGCACATTATGCACATTATGCACATTATGCACCATGGACAAATTTAGGATGAAGTCGGTTATTTGCTTCCAGAACAATGAAAGTTCCTGCAAAATAAATTAAAGTACTGAATGCAAGAAAGTGCCCAGCGGCTGTGAATCGAATCCGGAAAAACTGCGTGATTCGATTGTGATTATGGGCACAGTTTCTTGCATTTTAATAGACACGGATTGAAAGAAAATCACCCGAAGAATCGTCAAACCATTACTAAATTGTATAGCTACATCAAAATAAACAACAGAAATGTGAACGAGTGCCTGTCTAAAAGAGAGCATAAATTTAGGGAAACAAGAAAATGCAGAATTTAGGTTGGATAGAGAGTAGGTAAAAGAAGTGCGATGGCCGGGAATCGAACCCGGATCAACTGCTTGGAAGGCAACTATGCTGACCATTACACCACCAACGCTTATGGATATCTCCACCAAATAGTGGTATCAAGTTGTAGTAGTGGCAATAGTAACAGTACATTACTTGTCAATCATGCATGATTTGCTTCATCCGCTCTGACTAGTGCTTACGTAGCTTCACACGTAGTGCCTACAATGCCCATGGTGGGCAGGTAAGCAGATTACGCTGTCAAACGGGCTTCTTTGCTCGCCCAGTTCGTTAACCAGGGCTTCGGGAGCCGAGGGCCCCAGAACGAGCATAAGGGCACCCGGCGCCAGCCAGTCTATGTATCGTAAAGGGAAATTATACAGACCGCATTTTAAATTCAGTTAATAAAAAACTATACCCATACCGGGCTCAAAAATATTAATTGTTATGATAGCAGATGATATGTTTCTAAACTAAGATTGGTTCCTATGGAAAGGGCCGCCAGATATTAGTGTCCAAACACTGTTTTTGACATGAACCATATAGGAGGACCAAAATATCGTTAACTGGCAAAAAATGAGATTTGCACTTGTGCAAAGATGCTTCGCTCGCAACGCTCACCAACTATGTTATGTTGGCTAGCAAATGCCTCAAATTCACCTTTTTTTGAGCAATATGCATTTCATTTCAAGACTGCATGTGCAGTGTGCGATTGCAAAAAGGGGGACTCATAGTCAAGGGGTGTTTGGTGGAACTGACCCAAGGAAAATTCAACACCGAACACATTTTTGGATCAAATCATAATGCGTTTCAGATGGAAGTCATCTTTGTGTCATTGATTTTCTACAAAATAAAATTTAGCTGTCATTTTTATTTAAATCTTCAACACTGACGCTAAATAGGGTTTTTGGTTGAGAAGATGAAAATATTTAAAGGAAATGTAATTTTGATAAGAAAAGTCAGCTAGGATAAAACTTTTGTTGAAAGCCATAACTCTGGGAAATCCTGTGACAGGGCCGGTAAACCGTTGTTATAGTTGATGATTTCTCGGCTTTGCTCTGATGTGGGGAGATTGGTGGTCCTGAAAAGGACCAAATGTCTCGACGTTTCGGCAGAACGCGGTCTTTCATCTTCAGGAGTACTGATCAGGCCCACCAATCTTCTCATCAGAGCCAATCCGAGAAACCGTCAGCTAAATCTATACATGTTCTTTCGGTTCACGATAGCCAGCAGATGTGATTTCTTAGCCGAGAGTTGTGAAAAAACTGACCATATTTTTGTGAAACATTCCACGAAGTTATTAAAATTTGTCTGGTAAGTCGGGGATTTTTGGAACCTTTTGTGAAATCGTTGGCCGTGTCTTGGGTCCTATACAAGTTATTTAGTACAAGTTTCCTGTGCATTTTGTGCTCAAGTCACAACAGGAGGTGTAACTCAGTAAAACACTCCAGTCATCATTTAGGATTTGATGGCCATGAGTTCCACCTAATCAAGGCAGAAACGGATAAACACTCAAATAATTTGAGCTCTTTGGTATACAAAAGGAGATACATGCGATGCCCAGGATACATATGAGTACCTAACCATAATCAAACCTGAGCATATCTGACTAGTTGAGAAAGGAAGGATGCATGTAAGTAAACATACACTAAGGTATACTAGGAATCTTGCGTGGCCTTTTCGTAGTGTAACTTTTAATGAGAAGGTAGCAAAAAGCGTGCGATGGCCGGGAATCGAACCCGGATCAACTGCTTGGAAGGCAACTATGCTGACCATTACACCACCAACGCCACATGATATCCCTAGAATTCAAATTTGACTGGTAGAGTGATACTACCATTGCATTTCGAAAGTGTGATAGTCCGTAGGTTTTTTATGGGGAGTATCGAATGTTTTATTCGACTAAACACTACACTAAAATGTTTTAAAAGAACGCACAAGTTTTCAATTATATCACATTATATATTAATCAGAATTCCATACTTTTAGTTTAATTTATCAATTGCGCCTTACCAATTGCTTCCTCTTAATCGTGGCCCTGTATTATGCTAGGTACTTTCGCTTCGCTCGTATACACTCATCAATTATGCAACGCCTAACGATTTGCAATAATTTTCTCGCCAAATTCTTCCTCTGTCAAGTGTCAAAATATAAAACTTGGGTCATTACGGTCACACGGTATTTTGTACCTTCTTCGCCTGCAGACTTCACTGGCTCTGCCAAATTTTTCCAAGTGTCCCATGTGTTATAGCTGGTACCACGTGAAATTTTTCTATTCTATTTTTTCTATTCTTCTAACTTAGCTTCTTTAATTGAGTTACTAGGATATGACAATGATTTTGAGCAATATACAGAGTGATGAGGACTAAAAAACGACAGAAGGAAATAGATGCCAAGAATATTTTGCAATTTTCTTGAGGTATTCAATATTCTGTTTACTCGAAACATTCAAGAAAAGTCGGAATTGTGGTTAATTTTGAACCTTGGACACCCTACGGCAAGCAGTGGCGTAGTGGGATTGCGTGCTGGGCCCACAACCCAGGGGTCCGTGTATCGAAAAAGTTGCTCTGCTGTTATTTTGATTACTTACAATTTTACTATATGGTAATTTAACAAGATTGTAGGACAAAACTTTTAGTGCAGCCACACCGGACTTTTCCACACAACAATAACAACAATAATGATATAGAAATAAAGTTAAGTCCTTGATGTAATTTTAAAAGCTTCATATATTTTTGAAGAACCGTCGTAAGCACCAAAGCCAATTTCTGATAGCACTCTTCCGCGAAGGGGTTCTTATATAGTACAAAATAATATGTTCTTTACAGATGGGACATAGAATTCGATGACATAGACAATTCCTTTATAAAATTTCTTGTCATCATTTGGTTTTTGATCGCTGTAACATTCATCAGGGGGCAGGGGCGGATACAGGGGGGGGGCGGTGGGGGCGATCGCCCCCCCCCGGGTCACCGTGAAATTAGAAAGAAAATACGAAATACGGATCATTCAACTGCGATATTCGGTTGAAAGTTAAGAAATGCGACATTGATTCAACTTCAATTTTGATTTAATTTAACAATGAGAGCATTCATGGGAAGTTGAGCGGCCACCCTTGTGCCAGTGCGGATTACTTTTCGCTGACTGAGACTGACAGTGACTTCGTAGGCAAGCGTAGAGTATAAAGAAAACACACAGCTGCGATTCCATGCGTGTCAGCTCATGTCGAGTATTGTGACACACTCACATCTCGACTCTCGAGATCCAGACAGTTAGTGCGGTGGACACAGCGGGTGGGCAGCAAGCTACCGACGCTGGCATATTGATATTATTTGATTGCCATTACATTTACACTCAAATCGGAAGATTGTCCTCTCAGAAAGGTTAAATCGTCATTGAAATTTCTCCCTCAAACTACTGCTAATGAATTCGGACAGCACGATAGTTGGCGTTGTGGACGACTTCACCAAGTTCATTGACAGAGCCGTGGAGCTGCAAACCACCCGAAAATAATGTTTCTTGCCATTTTAGACCTATTCAACGCAGAGAAAAATGACGTCAGTTACCCACTGGATTTACTACCAGTTTGGAAAAAAATTAAATAGCTCTGCTAAATAACAAATGAAGACTGAATGAAATGAACAATGAAATAACACAACCCGAACCTGGCTTTAGCGAGTGTGTATCATGAGTCATGACGTCATTTTGATAGAATTTTGATTTGTAATGGGTGTATTGTATCTCGACCTTTTTCCTTGGCTTGAGTATTCACCAGCCAAGGAAGGATCATTTCGCAAGTATATTGATTGTGCCCTCTTCATTCATGGATTCTCGGCTTGGAGGGCAAACCATAAAAATATTCAAGTTGATGTTGTGTCTCCTCTGACGATGATTGCCGAATTTCTGGAGAAAACATTTAGACCATTTATTTTATCCGAAAAGTGACTCTCATACGCTTATAATAGTTTATATTAACATTGTGCATAACTCCAAAAAAAATCGATATTATCAGAATTTGCTCCCCCCCCCCCCCCCCCCGACAGCCTAAATAAAATCGCCCCCCCCAGAAATCATGGCTAGATCCGCCCCTGTCAGGGGGTGTAACTCAGTGGTAGAGTGTCTGCTTTGCATGCAGAAAGTCCTGGGTTCAAATCCCAGCTCCTCCAGCCTCTTTTGCCCCCGTTGACCAGCCACTTGGTACGTCCGAAATCCTAATTTACTCCAGCATACCTATAACTCCATTACATAAATCACAGTTAAATGACAATATTTATAAAAAGAGAAGTCAGGTTTCATGTTAAATGTATCTCCGAAAAATGTATTGAGTTCGCCCCTGAAAAATAAAACCTGCTGTCTCCAGGTTTTCGCCTACATTCGATGAGCTGAGAGAGATCCTACGGGAACGTTTCACTGGTTTCCTATCTAAATCGCCCAGCGCCCCCGGTCGCTACGGCTACATTTTAAATCCAATATTTGTCATATTTTCCATTGTATATATTTTCTTACCTCTGATTGTAATTTTAAAATATTCGTTATAACCTGATGCATGGGAGTCTAAAATTACATACGAATAGAAAGAATGGCTGGAAGAACATTATGAAAATCAAGTTTTGTTCAATTCGAATGTTTTTTATAGCCTAGAGGGTAAGGCGCAATACATATTACATTTTCTATTGATATTGAAAGTAAATACCCATTTTAAATGCCACTTTTTTTAAATTGAAATAAAGCGCGTAACTAAGGATCCCGTTTAATTAATTGTATAATTATAATTAAAACTAATTGCCATATAAATATGAGGAGGTGTAACTCAGTGGTAGAGTGTCTGCTTCGCATGCAGAAAGTCCTGGGTTCAAATCCCAGCTCCTCCACAACTTTTTGTAATTATAAGAAGACAATTCATGTTACGGTCATATCTATTATGCTCAGATCTTCAGAGAAGTTTGAAATATTTTTTGTACCGTTTACCTATATTTTGAACCAGTGTTTATTTATTTTTATTACTTTCCCGATACTTACATTTTGTGTGTTTTCAATTATCTTTCTACGATCTTAATTCACGCCTCTCTCTCAAGTCATCAAAGATGAACAAGTTTCGGAATTTGATATTGCTAAATTTTCCATTGCTGCAGCTTAAAGGGATTAGTGGGGAAATGATAATTGTGTACTCTGAGATGGTTGTATTTAATTCAGATATTATATTAGTCCTTTATAATATTAGTGGGTCGCCGATTCCACCTGATTACTTGTAGCTTAATAGTGGATTTATATTTTCCACGAAATGTTATCGAAATGTTAGCGGAATGAAAATAGTAAAATGATAAATCTCTCTCCTAAAATATTATAAATATATTATGTGAAAGTGCGTTTTTGTTAATGAAATCATGGCTTAAAACGGGGTAATCTATTATGGAATTAATGGAGGGAATGTAATAATTTTATACTGGGCTCGGGGAAGCAATAGTTGTGATAATCAAAGTAATGCAACATGGCTGCAACATAGTCGTACTTTTTTGTCGCCAGAACTGTAGTTCCAATGCAAAATAAAATATGTAAAGTAATCTAAAAACATTGTGCTAAAAACTAATGTTTTTTTCAATAAAAGCCTATACAAATTAGTACCTTTACTCAAAAAATGAAAAAAATATATATTATATATTTATTTGTCAATACGGTAGAAAATTTTACATTGACAATGCATGATAGAACAGTGGAGTTTTACCAATACTTCGCACTGCACTAAAACTATAAGAACTATTGTACAATGTACATTAATATTTTCTATATATCTTCATTGCTTTTCCTTGTACTATTCGTTTTCTTATTCCTTCTCTTCTTTATTTACTAAAAATCTACATATTACTATCAATTAATTCCATTGTTGACGTTTAATGTGGAAATTCCATAATTAAAACGCGCCAGATAACTTAAAATGAACAGTGGTGAAAGCTATCATTAACATCACACGTTTGATGGCCGAGAATATTGCCAATTAAGCATTTCATGGCAATTAATGCACTAGCAAGCATTAGATGAAGATGTTAGGGACAAGGACCATGATTTCTGCATGCTAAGCAGACTGTATATACAAACACTCCTCCTGATGTCTGTCATTATTTTCCACCTTTCACTCCACAACTCAAATAAATTTTGTCATGTCGTCCGCTCGTCTTCAAACCCAAACGTTTTCAAAATAAATACAAAATACTTATGATTCTCTTTTGTCTGCTGATATTTCATCAATTCTGTATCATCAATATCAATGCTGATAATTCCATCACTATGCATGGTTCGCAAGAGAAGAAGCTTGATGTAAAAATATTGTGCAATGCATGCTTCTTGAAGTTTTGAGCGTCCTGGACTGTTTCTTGAAAATTACACGAGGCCCGAAAGAGTAGGAAATAAAATACCTCTGATTTGAATAAATTCCAACACTAAACCCCTTGAGATTAGTCGCTATTTTTGGCAAACGTAACTGTTAATTTGGCAGTATATTGGTGCCTAAAAACGCCTACCAGTCACAAAATATCTTAATCCTTCACTAAGATAGCGAAAGTTTTATTTCTATTATACATTCTGTACACATCTTATTGATACTTTTGTAGTACTTACTATTTACTTTGCGGTGTCGAGCGTTTTCTTATAAGTTTTTATAAATTACATCCAATTCATTAACCTTTATGCCATGTATATGGAACCTCAGGAGTCCCCAATTCCCTGGGCTTCCGCTTCACTCCCTGGAACCCCGATTGCCAGGGCTCCTGCTTGACTAGAAGCCCGTACAACCGTGTCTACCTATCTGCCAATACCAAGGTTTTTTTCTGCATAGCAAGCACTGCCGAGTCCTGACACTGCAAGTCTTGCTTGATTTACAAGTAAACTTATTACGTGGTAATACTAGAGAGTACTTAGTGTCTCGTCGTGGTGTTGGTGGTGTAATGGTCAGCATAGTTGCCTTCCAAGCAGTTGATCCGGGTTCGATTCCCGGCCATCGCACTGTTTTGTTTCATTAGGGGGCGTTGATTATGAAGAGTTGCCGAGATTTAGAGTTGACCGCAACCGTGTCCCATTTCTTTAATAAGACCAGCTTTTCTTGTTGCATATTTGAGTGGAATTGGTACACTCTCAGGGAGCTGAAAATGAAAGTTCACTGGCTGAATTCAATAGATGACATTTCTTTGGTAGGCAAATTGTCGAGGTGTGTTGGCCCTGTTATTTTCTGACGGATTTTACCGAATCGAGATATTAATTTCAATGCCATATTCTAGTTTCTGGTCACTGGTGGTGTTATCGTAACTTGTTAGAAGGTTATTTGGAGGAAATGGTCATGTTTCTGACTGACTTTTCCCATTTTTAGCAAAGCAGCCCAACCATAAAACCGGCTTCTAAATCAGGTTCTAGCAAACTCTTTTGGATTTTGTAAGGACATTTACTGCTGAACAACCCGAATACATTGAATGCTATTTGGTCATTTAATGATTAAAATGACTGGATGATAAGCGGAAATCCATTTTTGTTTTGTTCAGTGTGCGAATATTACAATAAAGCAAACAAAACACCGGTTCACCTGAGGAAAAAAACTGTCCATTGGGAAGACCATGTCACGGAGAAAAAACTCCCACACATAATGCTTCGTAATAATCTTCATAAAACATACTGTTTTTTGTGCATAGATGGCACAAACCCTCCGCCCAACAAACGTGGGGAACTATACCATATGCAATCCAACCTAAGAAAATCATTATTATTATTTTCTGTGATTCAAACACACAAAATTATTCAAACTTAAATCTAAAAGTAACAATTCATGCAGTACTCTACAATAAACTCAAAGTTATACCCAATCAGCTAAAACCGAAGCTTCTTCATGTGTTGGTTCGGCAAAATAAACACTTTGGAGGAATGTGAATGCAGGACTTTCTGCATGCGAAGCAAACAATCTACCACTGAGTTACACCCCCTTTCAATTTCATAGTGATATTGAATCAAGCTGTTCTCAACCAGATTATCAGAGTAAAGGAAAAGTAGTTTTCACAATATAGGTTGTGAAATCTAATGCGAAAGTTTCCCAATGTGATCTTCTGAGATCAGCTCTTCGCTGCGAATGGACAAAAACTCGCTTTATTCTTAATTTGAAATTTTCTCAATTTCCTGTCTATTTTCTCTTATAACGGATGACCATAAGAAGCATGCAAGAATCCTTATTCTTTTGATAAGGCTTAGGAACAGATGGAAAGAACAATGTACTAACTGGTCCATTAGCTCAGTTGGTTAGAGCGTCGTGCTAATAACGCGGAGGTCGTGGGTTCGATCCCCCCATGGGCCAAATTTTGCTTTTTATAAATTGGAAACTAAAAGCAGACACTTAGGTAGGACACAAGTAGGTATCTTAAGCGTCTTGCCAACAGTCATCGTTACCACACACTGACGAGCAAATTAAACACATAAAATTATTATCCCCCAAATTATGACACACTAGTGGTCTACTGTTATAGTCGATTTGTTTGACTGGTTATTTCGAATCAATTAACGAATATTCTCAGCCGATATTCATCTGGCCCACTATCTCAGAGTACCTATACCACAATAGTACCATAGCTAATATAATGCTTCAAGGCTCAGAAAATCTGATACGTTATTTTTTACTGAATTCTTATCATGTATTCCTTATTTCGCAGAAGATAATAAATGTGAGAAATGTAAGAAGAATTTATTTGAAATGCAGCTTGCTGAACTGGTGCCATTGAAGTTATTCGGATGGTAAATAAAATTGTTTGGTTTTGTCTGTGACGTTCCAAAAACTTTATGGAGGAGCTGGGATTTGAACCCAGGACTTTCTGCATGCAAAGCAGACACTCTACCACTGAGTTACACCCCCTGCTGATATTCGTTACTGGAATCAACTAACAACTGATGACAACTTTGTAATTAAAAGAGTAGACAATCTTGTAGTCAGGCGTAGTCCAAAGTCTCAATAATATGCTACCTATGCGGAAAGAGACAGTAAGTGATTAATAAGTTTCCTTTCCTCAATACCTGGCATGCATATTTAGATGTTCACAAAACGTGTATATTTCTAGACATAGTTCGCGTTTCATAATAAGATGAACGACTTAAAACATCTATGCATACGCTAAATTAGTACCTCTTTGTTGTTTTGATGTATTCCCTTCCTTTATTCGTGCTAATAATTAGAAATGCACGTAGCCCAATGATTGAAACACTGTTTTTAAAAACCTCTTCCAATTTCAAATCACTGGCTTTTTGCAAAAGTGCTACAGAGGTGCTTGGTATTATGCTTCGTCGTACACCACAAGTACTTACTCTTTGTTCATACCTTCGCTGGCAAATTAAATTATGGGATCACTCGAAAGATATTATGTTACAATACATTTTAGTATCCAATTTACTATCTCAAATAATATCGTGCTCTAAACATCATGGCTACTGACAGCAGAAATCGCAGCATTGCATTTGATATATTTTAAATATCAACCACACGCGTAGAAACCGGTACGGATATGAGACCATCTCGATGACGAACATTTAAAAACGAATCATAAATTGGCAGAATACTATAGTGGAAGTATAGTATACAGAAGTATACAGATTCTTTTTCACTTGTGATTCCTGATTGTGGCTCAGAAGGCAAATAACGAAATTTATGGCAACAGTTTTGCAAATTATTTTCTTGGCAAAAATTTTTGCACGGCGACAGTCTGCTTGACTTGGTCCGATCACGGGTCCGATACATTTGTCTATTGTCTATGTTGTCTCTATTGTCTGTACAAATTGTCCAATTGTCTAATACAGCCAACAATATTAGTGTGTATTGTGACAAAACTATTCATGAATTCAAGATGCCTGTGGGATGCCAACTTCTAGTAATACGTAATATCTTCCTCTTTTTACAGACCTTTTTTATTTTGTACGCAGGTATAAAGATATGCAAAGTGGCCTACAGATAGGGGTTATTAATCTTTCTATGCCCTCTGTATTTCCATTGTATTAAATAATTTTGTAACATCAACGTTTTTATAAAGAAAATGATTGATAACGATAAAAGTGGCCCGATATTCATGTTGAAAAAAAAATTACCCATCCAAATACTATTTAAAATTGCAAAAAAGCAATGGATTAGACTGAGATGAAGAAAATAAGGTAATATTGGACTCTAATATGGCTAGATCGAGTGCCTGAATGGAGGACCTATAAAGCCTCGCTAAATTAAATCTTATTTTTGGAAATGGACCGGACAAAAAAACGTTAAGAAACCATTTAAGAGTGGTTTTAAGAAAAATCAAATTTGTAGCAGAGCATGGAATTGATCCAGAGACGCCTGGGATCTGGGCCCAGCATGCTTCCAATGCTCCTCTCTGCTTTCAGTGCGACGAGGTTCCTTTTTCATTTCCTCCTGTCAGGTGAAAGCTGAAAAGACCAATTCCTGCGAAGCGATCGTTCCTAAACAAAGATAATTTGCAAGGATTCGAGTTTAAATGAATGGTGCCATTTAGAGGTACGAATTATCTTCCCTGATGACACATCGCAAAACTGAAAGGGTTTCGTCCGTTTGGCACGTCGCGAAATTTTAAAAAATCTTCGCGCAAATTTTACATCGATCTCCATTCGTTGACTTTGTCAATCTTTAATTGAACACGTGATAAACCGTGGAAGCGTCGGTGGTGTGATGTTCATCATAGTGGCTGGTTGGTCCGGATTCGATTTCTTTTTGTGCAAGACATATGAGTGATATGACTTACTCTATGCACCGTACTCCCCAAATCAAGCTTAAGCCAATTTTTTTTTGTTGTGCGGTATTCAAGTATTCACGTGTGTTACGCGATTACTTCCCAAAATGTTTGAGAAATTTGTCCGTTCTTTTTGCGCATGATTAAAAATATTCCTGTTTATTTTTCTCTGTGTATTTCAAGCTGGAATAAAACTATGTGCATTCAGAAACCCCAAAATATGTGTAATAAATAATCAACGGCAATCCCTATTTGAAAAAGGCCCACCCAGTAAAATTCACCGGAGCTCATTTTCTTGTGAATTAACGTGATCAAATTCAAAACTCCAATCATTCAAATTTTCCTTCAGTTACCTTGCCAGATTCAGGAATACTAACACCCAATTTACAATGGAATCGTCGTTCTTGATTTGGATTCAGTTTACTCTATACCACTGCGTTACACCCTCTTATAACATGAATTCACTTGTGACTAGATCATCAGAATATAGATAAGTATTGTCACAGCCTTGGTTGTGAAATATAACATGAAAGTTTACCAATAATTTTCTTTGGAGTAAAACTCTTCATGAGATGATGGGTCAAGTCTTGAGTGTTTACTTATTTTGGAATTTTTTCAAATGGCTACCTATTTTCTCTTGATACGAATGGCAAGGTGAATGATTGAGATTAAAATCATTAGCTCAGTTGGTTAGAGCGTCGTTTAAATGACGCAAAGGTCGAGGGTCCGATACGCCCATGGGCCAAACTCGCCTGTGTTTATTTTGCAACCAAATGCAGACGAATGCAGATGGAGATTAATTCTCCAAAGTGAGAAATGTCAAAAACTAGCTGATTATTTTTTTTGCGACACGATATTACATAAAATAATGAATATTTTACACATAAGTGCAGTCAATGAGAGTGGTAAGTTTTTAAATTTCTATATATTCGACTGGTTATTTGGTTATTTGCATGCATTATCTTCATTGGTGAGACCTAGTGGGGATGATTCTTCAACCTTTTAGTCACTAATTGAGCAGTAATATCAGAATGAACAATAACAAGCTTTGGATAGACGTAGAACATGATAAAATGTTCAAAAGGAATGCTGGAGGAGCTGGGATTTGAACCCAGGACTTTCTGCATGCGAAGCAGACACTCTACCACTGAGTTACACCCCCTGATGATATGATTGGGATTTCTTGGATACTTTGTGACTAGAGCATCGCAATACAAGGATGAAATTTTCTTAGCCAACGCGCAAGTTTAGTTTCAACCTATGTGTGGTTACAATATTCTCATCTCTTCTCACCCTAAAAAATTTACAGAATCGTACTGCTATTAAAGCTAGTTAAGATTTTAGAAACAGAAGGATAGAGATGATACATCCCTTTATGTGCCAAATGTCAATATTTGGCGAAGTAATGTGAAACAATGGACCATCGACATTGTTCATCAAGGATGAAAAGGACGGACAAAATTAGGAAACATTCACATCCTAGCATTCATAATAAATAAAGATCATTCCGAATAACAGTATACCAACTTGATTGGCCTGAAATTGGCATCGGAATTGGTTACCACGTTATTTAAAAAAAGAGCATTTGTGTATGCATGGGTTGAAATGATTGAAAAACCCTCGAATTTATCTTACAACATAACTCTGGAGCAAAATAATGGTTTCGCTAGTTTGAATTTTTCGTTCTTAAAAGTGGGAGAAAGTTAAACCACTTAAAAATAGAGATCATAAGGAATCAAAACGTAAGCAGAGCGAAGTTTCAAACCGCGGGCCCCCGGGTTATGGGCCCAGCACGCTTCTACTGCGCCACTCTGCTCGTTGGAAATCGGGTTCACGCTTTTCATTTTCCGATGGGTCGCCTGTGTGGTCCCCAGGTCTTGTCCCAATAGAAATGCATTGCAATTTTGACTTGGCATTTACGCTTTTTACGCTTTTGGTATTTACCTACAATTGAACTTGCCAAATATCCAAATATATATCCAAATAATAGCCAAATATTTTAAATATCCCCTCGTGAACTCTCGAACATAATCGTAATTTTGATCCGGTAACTGTGAACATCAGGCATTTCCTGCACAACGAACGTTTCGAAACGAAGAATAATTTGGAAATAATCAAAAATTCGAAACGTCTTGTAAAATTTATAGTATGATGGAAAGAAATTGATCATTGGTGATTCGTCGCAGAACTGAAACTGTTTCGTTTGTTTGGTCTCTTGCCTTAGATTGTAGCTTGTTCTCCACTTGTTGTATTTTTCTTTGTCAATCTCTAACAGAACACCGCCCCGTCTCAATGCCACGGTGGTGTAATGGATGGCATAGTTGCAATACAAGCCGTTGCTTCGAATCCCTATCTTTGCACAATCTGAACTGTATTATTTCATTGACCCCCTAGTTGTGGGCAGTACTTGCTTCAGTGTGAATCCAAACTTAATAGCAACCCGAAGAATTTCCATAAAGCAAATCCCCGAAGTTTGATTCTATAATCTGGGAAAACATGGGCAAATCTAGAAGCCTGTACCAATAAGAAACTTTAGATCGATTCCCGAAAGTCCACCGTGTCTTTTTTTGCTTTCAGTTCTTTCCCACGTATTGCAGATCTCTTTTCATTGGTTCTTTGTCCCCGGTCATTGTTAACATCTCCAATGTCCATGGTGAAAATATCTATGTCTTCAATAAATCCCCGATGCTCATGAGGAAACCTTCGCTTATATTTAGGCATAAAACAAACGGCCAACAAGCGAGCATGAGAATCCTTATAAGAGGTTCTTCGATAGTAAATTTATTTCTTTCTGCAAATCACAGTGCGTGAATTCAATTTTAAAAAACTATCGTGTTGCAATGCTTTCTGGCTGTGTCGTCCATGAGCCAAAAGATAATGGAGGAGCTGGGATTTGAACCCAGGACTTTCTGCATGCAAAGCAGACACTCTACCACTGAGTTACACCCCCTGATGAAAGTCATGGCGATCAAAAACCAAATGATGACAAGAAATTTTATAAAGGAATTGTCTATGTCATCGAATTCTATGTCCCATCTGTAAAGAACATATGCAGGTTCTTATATATTATATAAGAACCCCTGCGCGGAAGAGTGCTATCAGAAATTGGCTTTGATGCTTACGACGGTTCCTCAAAAATATATGAAGCTTTTTAGAATTATATCAAGGACTTAACTTTATTTCTATATCATTAGTTTTGTGAAAAATTACGGTGTGGCTGCACTAAAAGTTTTGTCCTACAATCTTGTTAAATTACCATATAGTAAAATTGTAAGTAATCAAAATAATAGCAAAGCAACTTTTCCGATACACGGACCTCTGGGTTATGGGCCCAGCACGCAATTCCACTACGCCACTGCTTTCCGTAGGGTGTCCAAGGTTCAAAATTAACCACAATTCCGACTTTTCTTGAATGTTTCGAGTAAACAACAGAATATTGAATACCTCAAGAAAATTGCAATATTCTTGGTATCTATTTCCTTCTGTCGTTTTTAGTCCTCATCACTCTGTATATTGCTCAAAATCTTTGTCAAATCCTAGTAACTCAATTAAAGAAGCTAAGTTAGAAGAATAGAAAAAATAGAATAGAAAAATTTCACGTTGTACCAGCTATAACACATGGGACACTTGGAAAAATTTGGCAGAGCCAGTAAAGTCTGCAGGCGAAGAAGGTACAAAATACCGTGTGACCGTAATGACCCAAGTTTTATATTTTGACACTTGACAGAGGAAGAATTTGGCGAAAACATTATTGCAAATCGTTAGGCGTTGCATAATTGATGAGTGTATAACGAGCGAAGCGAAAGTACCTAGCATAATACAGGGCCATGATTAAGAGGAAGCAATTGGTAAGGCGCAATTGATAAATTAAACTAAAAGTATGGAATTCTGATTAATATATAATGTGATATAATTGAAAAATTGTGCGTTCTTTTAAAACATTTTCGTGTAATTTCATTAATAAAACATTCGATACTCCCCATAGATGAGAAAAATCACTCTATGAGAAAAATTTGAATTCCCTTGTATTCAAGTGGCGATGGTGGTGTAATGGTCAGCATAGTTGCCTTCCAAGCAGTTGATCCGGGTTCGATTCCTGGCCATCGCATTGCTTTTGCTATCTTCACATTAAAAATTACACTACGAAAAGGCCACGCAAGATTCCTAGTATACCTTAGTGTATGTTTACTTACATGCATCCTTCCTTTCTCAACTAATCAGATATGCTCAGGTTTGATTGTGGTTAGGTACTCATATGTATCCTATTCCTGGCCATCGCATGTATCTCCTTTTGTATACCAAAGAGCTCAAATTATTTGAGTGTTTATCCGTTTCTGCCTTGATTAGGTGGAACTCACTTTCTATTTAGAATCATCAACAATGACTCACTTTCTTTATGTCCCTTTCATTGTTGCTTGGCTGGTTTCATTTTGGATTTACCAAATGCTAACTCCATTTGAAAAATCTGAACCAGACAAAGCTAGAATTGCTGTGCCACAAAAAAAATATTATTTTCTTGGCAGTCGCTGATTCTCTTGCTGTTTCTACTTTTACAAGTTAAGTCACAAGTTCACCGAATTTAAGTCTTGCTGGATGATGGTAAAGCTTATATATTCAAACATTAAATTTTGAGCTTTGGTCCTTTTAAATTTCATGGGGAAATTTTAGCGAAAGTCGCCAATTAATTGAAGGGACACAGCAATGGGGTCATCACAATATCAAAGAAATATTTCTAGGCATCTCCCATGAACGGAAACTCTCTAGGAACAATTTCTTACAAGATTTTTCCTGCTCGTGTCTATTAAAAACTGTCAACTGTCAAATTGTTTACAGTTAAACTCGGAAATTTTTTAACAAACTGAGAGTGTGAATTCCTAGCTAAATTTAAACAGTGAAGTTCACAAATATGATTCAAATGTGAACTATGACTGAGAATTTTGTGCTATAAATTTGTTTCCGCATTTTCTCTAGAAATTACTTTTGGAACACACAAAAAATACACAAGCTTTTGCACGCCTGTTCATGCCTGTTCACGGCAAATAAAATAATATTTCGACAATTTTAAACATTTAAGCCTCTTGCCACAAGCAAAATGATTCCAGTTATATTTGTTTCAACGCTAACTGACCAACAATTTTCGCTACTTTTACATTTTGGCAGACCATTGAACGTTAATAAATACGCAAATTTTCCGATATTTCTTAAAATTTGTCACGCGTAGGTTATTCTTCCAATTTTAAAATTCCACACTCAAAATTCTATGGAAGAGACGATAAAATTTTGGGTGCCAATTTTTTATCATTTATTGACCCTGGAATGGGCACTTTCGAATTTGGTGTATGCTTTGGTGTAATTTGGCCTACATTGGGCCAAACCCTGAATCAAATATCCGTACTAAAGCCATAGTAGAAATTTGCATGAATTTACTGAAATAATGATGCTTGAATTATGCTTGAATTACAAAATCTTTGTTGGCTTGAAATTTTTTTTGCAATACTGCGTTGTTGGTGTAATTGGTTCGGCATAGTTTCTTGTCAAGCACGTGGCCTGAGTTTGTTTCCACGCCGTCACACATTTTCTCATTTGGAATAGCTGGAAATATAAGAACTATTTTAAATATTTACCAAATAAAAACCGTTCAAAAAATCATAAATGAAACTAAAAATAAACTATTGCTTATTTGCACGACGAACAAAGATTGAAAAGAATGCTTTTAATGTGTTATCATTTTAAATAAATCCTGGTTTCCAAATTTAACTGATAACGACAGAAGTGTTATGATTTTATATATTTTTTATCTCAATTCATTTCAGCAATGGCATAATTTATACACTAATTGAAGTTTGATTTCGGATTAGACCTATTCCACTCAAAGAAAACTGACGTCAGATACCCACTGGACGTACTTCCAGTTTGTAAAATAATATAATTGGCTCTCCTAATTAACCAAAGAAGATTAGGCAATCAAAACCCAAATTGCATTACCGAGTGGGTATCATAACGACGATGATGGAATTTTGATTGAATGGAATCGATGTATAGTTAGCCCAAGACATTTTTCGTGATCAGTTTTACCTCATCTATCTTCATCGCCAGTTATTAATTAATGAACCTGATGACAGCATCGATTCGGCTCAGGGTCAAGTGTCATCGAGTTTGATGATTCCTTTTTCGAACCTTTAGCTAAACCACAACCATCCTTAGTTCTACAATATTCTTGTTTTCATCTGATCCTCCAAGAGTTCTGTAATAGTTTAACGAACCGAAATATTTCAAATAGTTTTTAATTAAACGTAATTTATCAGAGAATATATTTTTTTGGATACAATGCCTTTTTACACAACCACGTATTATAATATATATGATAATATCATAAAACATAATATAATAATTAGATAGAACAGTTAACTGGGTCCATGCACCTACTTTTATTCAATGTATTTCTCCAGCGCAATAAATACCAACATATCGTTCGTCGAGGTCAATAAGTCATGATAGCTCCTATCGCAGAGCATGATCACTACCTGCTTCAGTTGTGATTAAAAACCTCGACGAAGAGGTACATACATTCAGTGGCATGTCGAATGAACGAACATTTCCTTTCAATATCTTCTTAATGTACAAGCTTGCGAGTGAATTCAGAGACAATTTATGCCTTAAAGTGCAGTTTTCTACTTTCTATGAGTGTTCTATAGTGGTAGTGATAAAAGTTCGCGATTAATATCGATTGATTCAGCTTATTAACCTATTCAGAGAATGAATTATTGACATTGTGGGCTATCTTCGAGCAGATCGTGTTGGCTTTCTTCTTGAGGTAGGTAATCATAATTTCGCATGGGGACATGTTTGCTCTGCTCTAATTGGCCTTCATTGTATGACGGAATTCTTATGATACCGGCAGTAAAGCAATCTTCAACTTTACTCAGTTATGCTTGACGATGCAATTTCGGCCGGGCCCTGTACTTTGATTCATTGCCAGTCCTTTTTTCCTACCTATGGTTGATTTTTTCGGTCGGGTAAAGTGAAGAAGGTGAAGCTTTTGCATTGGTACCATGCTTTTCTTAAATTAAAGCAGTAACCAAGCAGTAACCAAGCAGCAGCAGAAGAAATCCGATGTGTGAGGCGTATGCTCTTTCGCATAGTTTTTACTGCAAAAAACCGAGAATTTTTAAATAAATGCCCGTTTGGGGGTGTGGGGGGAAATGTGTAAAACACAAACAGCTCTCGCAAGTATATCCTCATTGTGAAGGGAAATCACAAGGGAAAATCTGAGCCGTGCTTCGTCCAAAGACTGCAGACCAGTTACAAGAAATAATTAAAATGAAATAATTGGCATCTTTGCTGAATAGAACAGGGACCAATGTGACCGGCCAAAACGCTTATGTATACATTGATGATTCTGATATGCTGCCAAATATGATGGCTATTCGGTTCATTGCGACTGGCTTTGTCTAGCATGGCAGTTATAGGTAGTTGTAGGCAGTTTGGCGGTTAGGGTCATCGCAACTTACGAAACAAACATTGCTTCAGTTCAATGTGAATTGCGCAAGAACAATAATATTCTTTGGTTGGTGAAGTGTGTTGCCTATTCTCGCTGAAAATAAACGGTAACCATTAGTTTTTGTTCACGATACAGCGATACATAGTTGAAAAAGATAAAATTAAAAACAAATATTGATTGAGACGCCGTGTGCCATCTGGGAAGTAAAAATCTTTTTAAAATGAAACTAGAAATTTCATAAATATTTGGTCGTAGAAAATTCCATCTAACTCATATATTTTACATTACAGCCCACCCTGTTGAAAAAAATCACTCGTGTAATTGTGAACATAATGCAAATATGATAAGCTGATCTTTTCCACAAAAACTAACGTGCGAGATTAGGAAAAGATATATTGAGTGTTGTAAGAAAGAAATTATTGATCGAGAATTCACGTCGATTGAATACAAAAAGGCAGTGAATTTATTTAATGGGAATATTATAAAACTCAAACCTCGATTGTTAGCTCAAAAATTCCCCATCCACAAGCGATAGATTTTTATCGATCCGTTCTATACATAAAGATTTCTTACGAAAGTCTCTGTGATTAATGTTTCACCAAGACAAAATCGTCGTTACTTTGGGGCCCTATCATCCATCGCAAAACCGAACAGAACCATCATTATATCCGCATGTCTGAACATTGCACATTAGTTGCGACATACGCCAGAAATTGTTGGAATTCCTCGCATTTCGGTCAATATCCAAAGATTGTCCATCCATGAATTCGCATGAAGTGTGGAATGGGTTTAAATAAGGGTTTGAGATCGTTGAGATTTGATCTGGGGAATACAAGCCTACGAAACGTGTGATAGGGGTAGGGGGGTTGGTAACGGGAGTGGGGGGAAGGAGTCTGCGCTTACAAACGATATTTTCAACGACATTTTCTGTGTTATTTCGGAAGGATATCGGGACAGCCACGTAACTAATGACCCTATAACGATTTGGATGTAGATATATTTTCAAAAATAAAATTACTAAACTTTGCACACGTTTTTTAGAAACCTCACGTTTAAAATTAGAAAATAATAAGTAAATATAATAGGTATATAAGTGCGTACGCGTGTATTTAACTTGAAATGTTCGCTCTTACATTTATATCCATTTATTTCTATTTATATCCCAAGGGATAGACACGAAGGAAATCGGGTTTCCCTGTAAGATCATTAGCGGCCGCCCGTCCGAGCAAGTCGCTCGAAATTCCGGATTCGCGGGGTTTGCGATGGTTTGGCGCACGCGCCGTGGCCGACTTGCCACCCTGCATCTTGTTGCCCCTTCAAGCCCCTTGAAGCCCCGAGACCCGAGACCCGGGACCCGGGAAGAAAGCACACGTCTTACCTAGACCATGCAAGCGGCAGGTTTCTGGTTTTAAAGACGTATTAGGGTCGGAAACTAGAAATGAACCAGGAAAAGCTAAGAAAACTGATATCTTGGCTGTAATGATGAGTGGAAATTAATGATAGCGAATGCTTTGACTTTTGTAGTATGAATGTGGATGGTTTTAACTTTGAATATCGCATGTAAACGAACATTTATATAGTTTGAACGGACTAAAAACGTAAGGACAGTTCTATTTCTTAGTTCAAGATTGCAAGAATTACTGCATCGTTGTATTATTTCAGATTAAACTAAATTTTAATTTTTTAGGTTTCATGTAATTCTACTGAAGCAGAAGCCTAGTCTAATTTTGTTACTGAAACATGATTCGAAAATCATATCGATCGATATTTTTATTTATTTGATCTCATTGTGTAGATGTTCCATTGGCGAAAATGAGAACTAACATATATTTTCAAGCCAAACAAATTTGAAAAATAATCCTCAAAACACGCTGTCTATTTTTAAAACTACCACCAATCAATAAAATTATCCTGACAAGACAATCTTCTGCACTATTATAAGAGACATCGCATGTCGTTGAATAGAACGTTCCGTGCTCAAAGCTCCACGGTGTCATATAGCGATGAAAAGAACCCGAATCTGGTTTAGCGTTATCTAGTTTTTTCCCACAGATCCTTGCTAGACAAGCTAACGGACGTTGTCTCCGGCTCCCACGGGATGCCTCGAGGGATGAGGTGCATTTGACCCCGCCGGAGAAGGGGTGAACTCGCCAGCTGACCTAACCGGTCCAAGTGGTCACTCCACGGACACCACCTTAATCTCGGGAGCCGCAGTCGAAAAACATGGCAAAAGAATACAGTCTAACTTTTTACAAGTCCCAGCGCTCGACCAAATCTATAAGTAATTTCCGTGGAGTAAGGCAAGCACTTTTTTCGCCCGGCGATTTCGCGATTTTTCGGTGATTTTTCCAGCACAGAAAACTGTCTCGGAGGTGTGTTACGGTGTCACGTGCAAGAGCGCATGAAAAAATAATCGATACAGTGAATAGGAGTGCATCGAATTTTATTTTAAAAAAATATAAAAATTAGGAACCTCAAACGAACCGTGGCGTTGAAGCAGAAATACTGTCGGCGCAAAGAAAAGCATTCTCGAAAACCACCTCTTCATTCCATAGAGATTAAACCAAGTGTTTTAAAAGTGATTACGGTTTAGTTTTAAAAGTCCGGAACGCCGTTTCTAATTTTCCTAATTGCTACAAAAAAGGGGTGACTTGTTGAGAACTAGCTCGGCGCCCAGCACGAGCGGCGCTGTTGCGACACCTGTGACCAAGACGAGCAGGAAATTATCGGAAGTGTGCAGACGACTTTCTTGAAATACAAAACCGGATAACTCGAGTGTATCGTAAGTAAGACGGGCGCGCGAGCAAGACGTTTGTCTGGTTCGGCGACCGGGGCACGGCGAGCCGGGATGCAGGCGATGAAACCTAGTGGAAACATCTAGCCTCGTGTCGTGAAAACTAAAAGCTTGCATTTAGGCTGGAGGCAGTCGCGTTCATTATGACGACTCTAATAGCTTTCCATAGCTTGCCGTGCTTCCAGCGCGCGAAACGCTCATGAAACACTGTTGTTTAATTATTTCGGCTTATTCACACTTTCAGTTGGGGAACCGTAAAATGCTTTTTTCCATGTGGCTCGCATTGCTGCAGCAAAGGTATAGCAGAGGCGCACGAAAACAATTTATTTTGCACGCAAGAATTTTACTTAATTAGGTGACTGTGAAGGTAATTAGTCCTCTGCGCTAGGAGGTGGGTACGACCCACGTCAACTATTACAGCTTAAATTAATTTTTATTGTCATTTTCGTGAAGCATAAAACAGACTGGATTTGAATCCGAAACGTTCTAAAACAAGCTTAATTACGATTCGCGTAAATAATTCTCAGACCCAAAGAATACGAAATGCACATTACAAAAATATGCAAAACTATCATAGTTTGAAAATAGTTGGATAGTTTTAGCCTGCAAATAGTTGTAGTTTTTGCTTTGATCGGCGCGTACGAAATATCTTATGTCTGTACCGAGCTCTCGTCCTCCATCTTCGCGTCGTAGCTATGGCTTAAGTTCGGCCTGGAATCAATACTGGAGGAGCTATAGTCCGCGTCACCAAAGCGTTGCGTCTTGAACCCTTATAAACCGCCCCCACGATATTGCGATCACCCGAAATGCTCAATTTAAGTCAGTTTTATATTCGCTTTTCAAGTTGATCATCGGTAATTGCGTCTTAAGGATATTAGAAAATCGCTGTTAATTTTACATGACAACTACTGAAACTCTCTTTTGAAAAAGCACGTTTAGAAAGACATTCTGAGCACTACGTTAATTACGTAGCTTAAGCGTATTGTCGTAAGCCTAGCGAAAAGCTTAATGCTTTAAACTAAAACGATATATTTTATATAACCTACGTTTACTACTCTGACTTAACGTAGAGCTGAGCGCATCAAAATGTGTTTATAGCCGCGTATTAAAACAAGTGCGCGTTTTCTGTAGGTAAATTTCATCCCCTATTCGTCGCACATTCCGGTCAGCGTGCTGCGACGCTGGTCTAGCAACATCTAGAAACGTTTGTTTCCTCGGAGGACACGTCTTGGCGCGTGTCCGGAATTAAGAAGCCCGTCGTAGCTCGCCCGGTTTCTTCCCGTAACGAGACGACCAAAAAACCCGTCGGCAAAGCCTGAATTTCGGCCCGTGGCTGGAAAAGCAGCTATACATAAGGTGTCTGCTCGTTACAGACATTACAATGCAGGGCACACTTTTGAGATCAGTGCAACCAAGTGCTGCCTTTCTACAATTTAAATCTTGGTTAGGTATATATTCCAGTTTAAAATCCGAAAGCTGTACTCTATCTAGTGCTGTAATAAAATAAAAGAGGAATTTGTTTTCATTACTTATTCATTCGTAGTGAATCCGTTTTAATCGTAGCAATAAAAGTGTTGTGTCGAAGCGAGAGTTTATATATATCTATATCCGTATAGTAACTGAATTACTACCCTTAGCGTAAAAACGCAGCGCGCGATTTTACAACGGACATAAATCGACCGAATATTTCAATACGGGGTGTACTACTTCTTTTCGAATCAAACAATCGCATTTTATATCGAATCGAGGGGGTGTGAAACTCATCTCGCATGTTAATAAAACGTTAAATCACGTATCTAAAATGCAACGGAAGAAAACTACAACCTTAAATCACCTAAATCGCTAGAAAAACAAGTCACTATCGATAATCTTAAATAAAAGTCTAAGTTTTTCTCGAATTTTCCACAGACACGATAGGGGTGCAAGGCGGCGGCGGCGGCGGCAGCGCATCGCGGGGGTGGCTGCGTGGCGCGGACTATTCGGGGGGGGGGGGGTGTGCATCTCAGAGTCTAAAATGGCTGCTGCGACGAGTATAATCAATATTCGGGCGCTCTTTGAGGAAACCCAGTACAGACGGTGCACGGAAAACTAAGATGGTGGCTGCGTTAACGGCGCAACGAACATGGGAAACTCGGCGACACGGCGGGCGAAATCGCCGCGAAACGGCGCGGCATTTCGCCGTTTTCGAAGATGCGTTCACTTTCTTATGTCGATCTCAACGTCTTGACATTATTCTTAATTAGTTTTCTTGGTCTGAAAGAGTTTGTTAATGCTTTCTAAGGTGATTCGTTCGAGGGTAAAATCAATAATGTACGCCTTCTTCCCCGATTCGAGCTGGGTCGACTGGCCAAGATAATTAAGACTGAGCTAGCTGCTGCTGCTGCTGCTGCAATCGAGATTACGTCGCGTGCACAATCTTACATCTGCGTATTCGCGGCGAAATAATGGTGCGTTTTTAAGTTGCATTAGATTTTTAGATTGCAGGACGCGTTTCAATTCGAATGCATTAATTTTTCTAGCAGTTTTTACCACGCTTAATGGTTTATTTGATATAACGCTCCAGTGCGCTGCATTATTATAAAATGGATAGTGCATTTTACTTTCATTGTACGAGAGCTAGCCTTGTACTTTGGCGTTCAACGCGGGAATTCCTGCGATTGCACGACATTAACGTGTACTATTAGGGTACCTATATAAATTTTACATGATGAGGGGTTACGTACTATAGACAAACTTTTTCTGTTGTAATATTAATCAAATTTAACTTGAATGCATATACATTGAAATAGTAATTCAATCTCTCATCCAATTTCATCGGGATAACCGAAGGAAATGTATTGACCTTGTCTCACAGATGCCACCATGCGAGCGATTACAATAAAAAACGTGTCAACCTACTTCACTGTATCACATTTTTGGATAATCGATACATTTTTTATTCCCGATTCCGCTTCGTCTGACATGGGTTTTGCTTAATGATTTCTTTAGCATATTATTGCCTAACTGAATACCACAATTATAATTATTGGCTTTATATCTGATTTTGATTAGTTTCCAACATAAAAGTGACACTAAAATAAAATTTATACCTTGAACGTCTTGACAAACGTTCAATGTGATACTTATATTCTAAAAATCTATTTTTACCTCCTAACTGCATAAATACCCAATGAAAACAAGATAATAACGATCCCCGTGACATTAGTTATGCATAAATATTTATATTCAGCCAAGCTTTCCGAACTCTTACAAATTCCATCAGATCGGTTCGTTCTTAGCGTGTGCATGGTGTTGAAAAAAGCAGCTTACTGAACCCACAAACAAAACACAGAAATCCCAAGTGCAACCGCATTTCCCAACACGTTTTGCCCGAATTTCTTAAATCTAAGACGCGGCTCCGCGCATCTAAGCTCGGTCGGTCCGGGCGATGCTGGGTGGCTGCAGCGAGCGGACGGCTGCTAGGCCTAAAATCCCGGCGATATCTCGGGTACGTGGGGTGCAAACACAGGGAGCATCCTTGCCAGGCTCCCTGCTGCAGCAGCGCAACTATCCTGCAGCTTAGATCTCGGCCATTACGCCATGGCTAGCTTGCCCGAAACTCACCCCTTGCCCATCGCTGCTCGGAGACATCAATACCGTTAGATCGCTGCGAACTGTGCATTTTGTTGGGGTGCTTTACGTCTCGAATAGGGAAAAAACAAGTTTAAACATTAACATTTAACATTATTTCTTAATTTCTTGATATCTCGGATGTATTTCTTAATATTTTCTGTTACTTCAGAAAACGAAAGTCGGCTACACAGGTCAGTGCCTGTTATTCGCTATGTAAATTCTACTCGTGCTATTTGCGTTATTTCTCGCAATTATTTTGCGTTTTTGTCGCAGCTTAATTAAGGTTGATGCGCGCCACTTGAGGTCCGGCGGCATTAAGACAGTAAACGTTGAGCCTCGCGTCCGAAAAGAACGCGCAGTCGTTGCAACCCCTATCGATCCGCCAGCACCCCCCGCCGCCTCATCGCCACCCCCCAGCCAGATGCATTTCCATTGCAAGCTACGCGAAAAAAATGTCAAAACATTGTCACCGAATTCGCGGGCAAATAATTGACGCCGCTCGATCGCCGACGCCCGCGAGTGCCCCGCCCCCGGTGCGAATCAAACAATGAAACTCGAAAATGCTAGAAGAAATTCGCGCGAGCGAAATTAGAATTTTTATGGACATCTCTCATTGCTATCGCGTCTATGAAATTGCGCAAATGTTTGGTAATTTGCATGATTTTTGGCGGCCTTCTCCACGCGAAGACGGGCGTGTTCGGCGTCGCTTGGCTGCAGAGTATCGAGCTAGGCGTCGTTTGCCAGAGTTCTAATCCAGAAGCATGAATATGCAGATGCGCGTGAAGTCCCGCATGATTGATGATGCCCGTTATTATGCTGAGGAACTTTATTCATATCTGCGTCGCGGGAGATTCCTTCTTGAAAGAATTTCGTTTATCTCCCGTGCAGCTTCGCTCCCCGTCCCCGGCATGCGTCGACTCGGCGCGGCTAGTTGAGAGCGCCGCCACCAGCGCTGCTGTACAGACAGACAGCCGTTTCCTTCCCCGCTCACTAATGAGTAATCAAGCAGTTTTATGCCTGTTTGTGATGCAAGGCCTGTCGTAATTCAAAGCATGCAAGGGTACAGAGAATAGTGCGCCCTCTTTTTTATACATATATAATGATGAATTTATCCTACCATACATGGGGTGTGGCGGAAAAAAACGCAATTCGCAAATGGCGCCGGGTAAAATGTGGGGGTGCGAAGGCGTCTACTTTCGGTGCATTCTTTGTAGGCGGTGCTTCTGAGGGTTGACGCGACGCCAGACTCCGCCTCCGCAGGATGGAAAAGTCTAATACTTTCTGCGGGGCCCGCATTGATCTGGCCAGCGCCAACCCCTTGGTGCAAAACAACCTACCCTCCTGCAGCACGTCATGCCGAGCGTGGCGTGCATAGCGCGCTCGCGAAACCACACCCTGAAACTTTTCAAATCCACGTGTTTTTCCGAGCATTACCTGCCAAGACATGGCTAGAAAAATATAACGGCCATGGATGGGATTAAATAGCGAATGTGATGGCGTATTTTGGAGGGAGTTTTGCACCCCCAAAAACTAGGGAAACGGTATATACGCTGTGCGGATGCCAACAAACTATATAGGCAGAGCGCATATATAGGATGGTCGGCTCTCTGTTGTATCTGCTTCTCACCCCCTCTGTTCGATGCTGATCGGGCAGCTGACTTGCTCTCTCTGGCTCACTCTCGCCCGGCTTGGCGACCGGCTATCCTCTAATTACAGCTATTATATTTGTACAGCGCTAAGCAAATACGATTTCCTGTTTATTCAGATATTTGTAAATTATGAAATTAAGAATACGTTGCATGATCTGGCGTCTCTGGTCCAGTGTTGACTACGTTGGGTGGTTGATGAATGGCACGTCAATTTATCAACGTCTATTGCTGATGATTCTCCATAGAGTTATAGAAGATAACATGCATTTTTTAACTTTTTTTCTTGTTTTATATTTTATTGCTTCCGTCTTAAGTATTTGTCTTTATAAATAAATAGATTTAAAAAATATAATAAATTTTGGGATTGAAATTTATTTATTTTATTGCCTCCGTTTTAATTTTTTTTTTTTTTAATAAAGAGGCAGGATTTAAAAAAATATCTAAAATTAAAGGATTGAATGTATTAAAAATATTTTTAACACATCAGAAAATGTGGAAAAACAACAGATGGCTGATTTCAGCTAAGATTTATTTATTTCTTGTATCTCTAAATTCCGAATGTGAGAAGGTGCCTAGAGTTCACGAAATAGTGAGGTACAGATGGAGCCAGGTGGTTGCACAAGGTGCTGGTAACGTCCTCAGGGAAAATGCGATCTGAGCGCGCACGGTGAACGTGCCGAGAGCACGTTGCTCCTTGAGCGAGAGAGGGTGAGAGAGAGGGGGGGGGGGGGCTCAACTATGGAAAATTTCCTTGTCAAAAGACAGGGTTGATTTAAAAAACCAGCTTATTCAAACATTTTTGCAACAAAATATTTCACATATTTTATATTTCCCATAAATATAGCCATTGGCCTTCGAGAGAGTCCAAGCACGCTTTTTTTTCTTTATACTAAGCTAGGTAATTTTTTTAATGCTTCGTAAAATTGGTCCTGCTCTTTTTTCCTTCGCAAAGATAATATTTTATTAAAAAAATACGTAATATTTTCTAAAATATCCTCGTCCATTTAGCTAAATTTTCACCATTATGTGGTCATTACGTGCTGGAGTAGTCTTACAGAACTGTTTTCTTCAACATCTTATAAAGGTGTTTTTCTTTCAATGTTTTGAAAACGTGTTTTTTTTGGTATGATGGGTCAGTGGTTTCACCAGTGGCTGAACACCAGTCAAATATTCAAATTTTCAAATTTCCCGCTCGGTCAAATCTAAACTTTAACATTTTCTTGCGACCTCTTCCCGGAAAATAGGCAGCTCAAATCTCGAAAGTAAGCCCAAATTTTCTTTATGGCCAAGCAAGTCTGCGAATCTTCAAGGTCAGTCTCTAAGAAGTCCCTGATTGAGTGAAGTTTGGATCACTATAATTGTACAAGAAATTAATTGATAAAATCTTGCATCATGGCTCATTCCAATTCACTCTCTTAGTAATCATTTATCAAAATGATCGTTTTTTAATTAATTGGAAGCATCAAAATTACAAAATATACGTGCAGTTTTAAAGCATTTTCACAACAAAGGAAGATTGTTGCTTCTGAAATCCGTATTTTTTCGAGGCCAGTTTGTAATTTTTTAATTTTTATCAAATTTCGTATAAAAAAATAAAAAAATATAGATAACTTCCAGGCTACTTGAATAGCTAACTACCAGTCATCGAAACGGCTAGGACGAATCCCTTTTCTGTTACCCCCACCAATTAATGATGGAATTTAAAGCCATAAATTTTAACCACAAAAATAATCACTCGCTACCAAAATAACACCCCACCAAAAAAAAAAAAATCCACAAAAAATTAATTTAATTGCAATTCTTAATGATTGCAATTAATTTGCACGGCAATTTAGCGCGTCATTAAGAGGGAAACGTGTTGGCCGGAGGATGGCACAGCCAACGGCAGCTCTGCTGGAGTCTATTCCAAGCGAGCCACTCTAGCCGGAGTCATCAGCCGTGTGTGCAGATATTTTATTCACCGACAGATATGATTGATTGATTAATTCACCCGTCCGCCAATCCCGCCAATAGGAAGCGACAAAAAGAGAGCCACCAATTGTTGCCGCAAGCAAGACAATGTTATCTGAGGCCCAGAATGGACCATGCTGATTTTTTTGCCGTGTTTTCTATCTTTTGTAGTTGATTGGATTTCCAGGGAATTAATTGTTATCGTTTAAAATTAAATCAGATGGCGAAATCAGCGCTTTTGCCATTTTCGGTGTTGATTTATATTTGAATGGTTCTTGGTTTTATATAGAGGTTAACGGATTTTTACTATGAAAAAAATTTGGCCTCTTCACATTTAGTTTAAAATTTAAAATTGGTGATTTCGGTGATTTGTAAGGAGATATTAAGGGAGGCATGGAATGTATTGGATGTATAAATAAATCTTTATTTTTACTTCATACCTGCCATCCATATAAAATCGTTTCGACCAATTGATTGATAAGCTTGATTTTTGATAAGCTTAATAAGTACGGATCTGGAATACTCCATACAACTATACCGATATGGTACTTGGGTACTACATTTACCCGCATACCCTTAGTAATTACTATCCACACAAAACATTTTTATACCAAAAAAAGAAGATAATATATTTAGGGTGTTTTGCCCTTCTGCCCTTTCTTGCACCTAACCCCCCCTGTTGGGTTGCCCAGCTTTGGGGAGGCTCATTGTTGTGGGCCCCCGAATACTTGCACCCTCTATCCGGGGGGAGGGTGGGGGGTTGGAGGGGGGCGCCAGTCCCATTATCATAATAGAGCCACTTGCTTCGGCAAATCTGCTAGGTGTACTGTTTTTTCCTTTTTCTGTCATTGCAAACAATATTTTTAAAAAACCTTGTTGACAGTACATAATTTTTATCTTCAATGCTGGGGTTTTCCTTTTTCTTTGGGCGATTTTGATGTTCATAGAAGTGATCGATGAAATATTTATTGCAGATTATGCTTAGCTTGCTAATCAACTGTCAATGGACGCGTCATTTAAAATGCATGTTTGAAGTCTCAAACAATAGAGCTAAGCTTCACTTCTCTTTGACTTTTCTTTCTGCATGATTGGTGAATTTCACAAAAAAATCCAACAAAAATTATCGCAAGCATGCCGTATACTTTCGCACGATCAAAACGCAAATGCTATTGGACAGAATTACCACCATATCACAGCGAACTTGCGAAAAGCATTAGCTACTCGTCACTACAGTGACCTCATTGCGTTGACAATTCCATGCTGCCCATATTCACAGTTTTAAAAATATTATTATCAATACTTACCCATGGCTCGCTAGGAAAATCAGCGTAGTACAGGCTAACACTCTCCTGACTAGAATACAGGCAATTAAATCTGGAATGAAATCACAATTAGAATGGATGGCATGTACTATATGTAAGTCCCATCGACCTATCAAATACAGTTTAGGTGCACAATGCTGGACAGACTGCTGAAGAAGGGCTTAACGCACTTGTCCTGACTGACGAGTGAGCTGACTCAAATCCTGGTCCATATTTCATCATTCAATTGGTTTTTACATCTCAATTATATATGCTAGCGAGGGAAATATTCAGTCGGGGTTATTTGGAGAACCATATGCTGCAATCATATATCTATATAGCTAGAGCTATTTCCTCGGAAATAGTTCAATTGTGAAAATGGAAAAAAAACATTGACAGTCGCAAAATGATTGCAAAAGAAAATGTAAATTTATGAAGAAAACACTTCTAATTTTACTACGCTAAAGATGCTCGAAAGTGTTTCTAGATAAAAGACCAAAACCAGCTGCAGCCCTGAAAGAAAATTGAAATTTTCCTCAATCAAAAATGAAGTCAAGGCAACCACCATTCTATTTCCACTAGCCACCAAAACTTTATGTCGTTGACACGACGCACGTTTGAAAAGATTTTCCTTTTCAGCCACGAAGAAATGCATCCTCGACTCGACCCCACGAGGGTGCATAGCAAACCTAGCCAAACGACGCGTGTCTTCATTTAGTGAACGAACCACGTTTTGCTCGTGTGCTGTCCCAAAAAAAAAACAGTCCGCGACCTTTGGCCCGACCCTAACAACGTGTTACTTTACGATCCGGCCCAGACGAGAATCTTGCTCATCACGCCGGGTCGACCAACTTATTTTCGATACAAGATCCTGGACCGTCATCATACTCGGCTCTCTAATCACAATACATGTATGGGAAGCTTGTCAACTTACCTTTTTTGAAATTACCTGTTCACAAGAAGAAGGGTCGTCTCGGCAAAGGGAACATTTCGTGTTGGTCTCGTGTCGGTCTCCATTTAGGTTCCCTCTGCTTCTCTAACGCGCCCCATCCCGTTTGAGAATCTAGTTCTTCTGTATTTTTTGTATTCATAAGTGGACATGTCGGTTTGTTTCGAGTAGCAAGTGTCCCGTAGCAGGATTCTTTGTGGGATGAGGGTCAAGTTAGTTAACAGTATTTTAATGTATGGCCACGAGCCTCAGGGGTCCCGTTGGAGAATTTTTTGAGGTGTTATGTCGCGTGGCTTAACCCTTTCTTGTGGTGGGGAGGTAAGATTGCTGGGTTAGGGTAGGGTAGGACTGGGATTTCTAGATTTTCGTCGCTTAACTTCCAGTTTATAGGCAACTTTTGGGGGAAACTGATCGTTGTCAAAATGTGGCGATGACAGTCGTTGTGGCCCGTTTATTTCATGCAGTTGGCGATGCTTTTTTGGTTGGATACCAATCTGATAGTTTGAGTCAAATTTTCTGCTCGTGGGTGAAAGCCAAGAACTGATAGACAATCTAAGACATTGTGTATCGTACCTAACTGAAAATCACATTGCATGGACTAACAATTTAACTATTGAGATAATTAATTTCTCTGTGGATATATATATATAAACCAATAAAATTTTAAATTTTGAAAAAATTCACTCACGACGGGTGTAGGCCGGTGTTTGGTTCCCCAAAAAACCATATACCCTTTCGATTGTACATTTAGTTAGATTTAAAATATTCAATAATATTAGTTCGACTGAAAGATACATTGAGGATTTCACATTTCCCATCTGCATATTTTTCTACCACACGATGAATTATTTTCACAGTGGATGCGTATTACACAAAGATTTTTTTCTATTTGCCTTCAGTTCTTACAGCTTGGTGAACTTCAAACTGTTCAACAAGGTCTGGAAAAAATCTTATTAATTCGTACCTACATCTTGTAAGGTTTATTGAGTTAATTGAAGGCACATTATTATGTCAATATATTTCCCCAAAGCGAAAAGAACTAGATATTTTTATCGCTCATAATCTGTATCTTGTTACTAATTGTGTTTTTTTGTTTCTTTCCAGGTCAGAATGCTGAGATTTTAATGAGCGGCGTAGGCAGCATGGGATTGCTAAACGATTCGGAGACCCTCGAGTCATTCTTACAATGGAATCTCATTTTTTCTGCAATATCTCGCAAAAGTGGATGAATCGTAAAATACGAATCCTGGCGGACGACTTTCTGAATATATTCTGTCTACATCGCAAGTCAAATGCACATAATGCAAATCGACAGAATTCACGCATTCCTTCACTCTAAAATGTTCACTTCACTTTTGTTCAACTCTACCTCACGCGCTCCGGTAAAAGTTTGAAAGACGTGAACCACACATGAAGAGTCATGCTTCACAAAAATATTCTTACATTTCAATCGACTCACATGGCACCGGCATGCCAACTACAAAGTACAAAGAGCACCAACGCCTGAGTGGCAGCAAGAAATTCAAAATGGCGCGTTTCGACGCCGTCTGTTTCGCAATGAAAATCAGGCTGAAGGTTTTTTTTCATTAAAACACAATGTTCAGCTAGCGATGCATGAAAAAGTTTAGGACATAGAGTTTCTGTATCGCTTTGAGAGACGGAATCTGTTTAGCGGATGGCAATTCTGTTTCGTTAAATGCACGATGATACATTTTCAAGTTCCTGACATCTTATAACAATTTTGAATATCAATTACGAAACACAGGCGTTTTTTTTATGTGTCATGGTCTGGACATTAAATAAAAGCCATTAAAGTGTCTAGCATTTTGTTTTCGTCGAATTTGATCGATTCTATTAATAAATAAAAATATCGCTTAACTTGTACGTACCACGTTAAATTTGCGAACAGTCAACAGCATAAATAAATTTATAAAAACTGTCATCGCATAAGAAAAAAATCACTCCCTCACAGGGTATCTAGTATGACTTTCGATATTTTATGCAATTTTATAAACTCCAAATAACTCCAGATCTCCACTGAGAGAAGCCTAAAACATATTACAACATTCATATGCATCTGCCATCGAATTTGTATTCCTCCTCCAAAACGAACGTGAACATGGAAGTCAAACACAGCTACATTAAAGACAAGGTCCTGGCAGAATAAAAGATAGGTATGGTCAAACTCGTGACGAATGTCCTCTCAGCGAAATAAATTGTCCTAATAAAGTGCACCTGGCTTCAAACGGACGTGCTCGCTGCATGACCCATGGATAAGGACGCTTCCAGTTGAACAAAATCAACTCGGTAGGTAGAATACTTCCATCTCATGTTCGCTGCCGGACAGTTATTCTTTCAAACAGTCCGCATTGATGGATTTTCCTCGCGGCACTTTCCTTTTGTCCGTCTCTCCAATTGGACACGTTTTCTCGCCGTTTCTGGAATAACTGGAAAAGAATTTCGCGCAGTTTTTGCAGAGCAACGTCCTTCGGGCGACAGGACAAGCCATCTGCGTCCGGCACATTTTGATAAGAAACGTTTCAGCTTTTCCATGATAAGCGTTCTCGGTGGAGGGTATGCTTGGGACGTGCTAGCGCCGTTTTGGATGATTGTTTTTCAGGGAGGAATGAGTCAGGGAAAAATATTGCACTCTGCCACTAGAGCCGAGACCACGACTGCTCTATCTGCCACTATAGAGCCGAGACCACGACGAGCCATCCGCCGCTAGATATTTCCCGAAAAAATCGTTGTTCCTGAAAGATAAAAATTAGTTATATTTATTTGCTATTTTACTGATAACTTACAAATTCACGTGGCATATATTTTTACTCGGTCAAACTACTTGCAAACTGAATTAGTAATATCAGAGTTGGTCAAAACAAATGCTGTTCAGATGAACTGAATTTATTGTAGATTTTCTAACTTTTGTTAGTTTTATTTAAATATCGTATTAAAATATGTAGATTTTTAAAAATTATATCAGTGGCTAGAGTAATAACACTTTTTATGAAAAAATATCAACAGTGGTAATAATTTCATAGTGTGACTTGATTTCACCGTAATTTGAATACCTAATATGTGAGATTGAAGGTAAGACTCTTGTGCTCCTCTTTCTTTAATTATTTTCAATGACCTATAGGCACTTTTAATATCTTATTCTGAAATCCCCGAAGATGGCATTATATAGATACCATCAACAAATGTCATGATACATCATATTTTGTCGCAGCAATCAATGTAATTTAAATTTTAGGCAAACACTAAGGTATACCTATTATACTATAAAAACAAAAAATCCTTACTCGAAAATGTCCATTTTTCAAAATATTGACTGTCGATTCAAGGCATCTTCGGTTGGAGGTGACCTTCATCAGTCTCCAAATTAATTTCTTTGGCAATTGAAATTTCTGATTCACGAATTAAAAATATGGATATATGGGTGTAGGAAGATAATATATCATAGGAATCAAGTTCTGACGAATAATTTAATAAAAAAGAAAACGATCAAATCTCTAGCGTAACTGTTAAGAGTCTACATAGCTTGTAACCCGATACGATAACGAAAAACATAATAATCTGTGGCAGTAATCATAAGAAGCCACGGATTATAAACGCTGGCACTTATCTGCGACTCTTGCATAACCAAGATTAATCATCAAAATGAAAAAAATCTGCTTTTTCTCGATTTTCGTGATTTAAATGACACGGCTGGATTCATATTTGTCAGCAGATTGTATGATACTTTGAATCAAAGTTCTAGTGCATTTATTGGCTTTACTGCAGCACATTTTCAATCACGGCAAAGAATTGGTAGTACGTCACGTTATAAGCCGCTCTAATCCTGTGTCGAGTTTGTTGTAAACATTGCTGAACAGCATTCCGCAAGCAAACTTTCATTGAGTAGTAGATGCCGAGAATACAAATCAATCAGTATTTGTTTGCGATTAATTTTATTGATACCATCGTGTTTTTGATGGACAGTACATGGAACACATTTTTTTATTCGATCTTCTGGCGTGATTTTAACCCATAACATTATGAAAATTAATTTTTTCCACCATGGTTGAAATCACATTCTTGTGACGAACACTAAGAAATAACATGGTTGTTTCTTCAAAAAAGTCTGCCCAAAGAGCATAACTAGACTTATATGCAGTCATCGATGCGTCGTTTCACAATGCTTGAACGCAGACGAACATTTTAACGCCACAAAAGTGTCATTTTGAAACTTATCTGATTCCGAACAAAGTAACGAAATAATAATTATATTTTTGAATACGTACTACATATTAGTTTCAATTAATTGATTGATTGATTATTGGTGCTTAACGACGCACTGTTTTGACAACTGGCCCTTTGGCACTGGTCTAATGGCGTCGGTGAATGAAATGGTGATGATGAGGGTGATGATGAACCTAACCTAGTCTAGAAGGGAGGAGGGGAAACCCGGTGCCGGCACGTAGCCTACTCCTGTCGAAAAGCACCAAGGGGACCACCGGCTTTACGTCCCTTCCGAAGGACGGTACAACTCGAACAACAGGATTCCTCCACTAATCCGTGATGTCGAGAGGTTGATAAGCAAGGCGAGTAAAGTTGTTGTACTAACTTCAAACCCTCCAACCTCTCTCCCGAACAGAACTGACCATGTGCATGATGGTCACCCATCAAACACCTGACCCAGCGCGATGTTGCTTAACTTCGGTGATCTCACGAGAACCGGTGTTTCCAACATGCCAAACCGTTCGGTTTCAATTAATATACATCGATTGCATGGAGCCATGGATCGGAAACACTCCGTTGCCGATTTATTTGTTGGCTGTTTGCGCCTTCGCACTTTTCCTCTGCAATTTCGCGGCGGCTTTCATGTCTTTGGCGTTTTGAGCCGCAGCACGGGCTTCAACAACGCATCGCGGATCTCGGATCTCGGATGTCTGTCTTCAACATTCGTTTACTGTACTGCGGGTTGCAAATTTCAATGACTAGGCACTTGTTATAAAACCTAGAACAAACAAAAATTATAGATTCATCAGCGTCTACCAATAGTCACTCCCAGCAGAGATCGAGCATATATTTTTTCTCACTCACCAACAAAGGCGCACTTCCATCTTCTCAAGCCAGAAGTCCTCGTTCCTTTCAACACGTTCGAATGTGAACCACTTCGTAGTGTATATAACAAAATAGCACAAAGACTAACGGGTTCGCATGTCTGTGCTGTATGAACTGTTCAATTAGTTATGAGTGTTACGCGGGCTTCTGCTATTTTCATTTTTTTTTCTACCCTGTATGCATGCTTGTGATGCAGAATAAAATGAAGATGAAATTGAAATTGAAATTGAATTGAATACAAACGATGATGGTTAGTTTAAGCAACATTGCTTTGTTTAGTGAAGAAAATATACCTTTTGATCTATAAAAACACTCTGTCTCCACGGAACGAGCCGTCATCGGCCATATCTTACGCCGACTAAATTTTATCGCTAACTAGCCTCAGCATGCCGAGTGCCGACTTCCTAGCATCTCTTCTCTTCCGACTTGACAATCATGCAATTCCGAAAATTACACAATAATACAAAATAACTATATTTGTTAGACCCAAGCAAGCAATGAAAAATATCGGACACCCAATATATCGATTTTCATTATTATCGGATTTCCTTCTAAGATCAATACAAACGTGCGTAACACAAGTTTCAGTTTTAGAGCACTGATAGATTGAGTAAAGTTGAGTAGAAAAGTTGAGTGAGACCCACCCAACTAGGTTTACAGAGCAGTGGGTGAAGGAATGATGCATATTAATCGGTAATTTTCGTCGGATTTTTTCATTTCAACATTGCTTTTGATCTGCAAGCAGAGACGAATCCAGTCGTATCGATAAAACAGTATGAAACACGGATTTGTATCGATATCCTTTTTTATTAACTTTCTATTGAACTCGGTGTCGGGTTGTGCAAGTATAATCTCCACGAGTGTTTTTATTTCTCATGCTGATAACGAGGCAGTAAAACTGGAAGATTATTTCCATCGGGTCTAATCCGTGAAAGATTAGCTTTCTCACACGGAAATTTATGGTAGTGCAGAGGTCCACGTGGTTACTTTTCCTGCCCCCTAAAATGTTCCCTATATTTATGAAAAAAAATCAGTGGATAGTTGAAAAAATTTCTAACACGCGATGTAAAGGCTCGTGTCGATCGGACGTTTACTTTGTTCACAAATAAATCTTGAATTTGGGACTTTTTGTGGGTGTTTTTTAAACGAAAACACCACTTTTCTTTCTTCTCTGGTTGTTTTATTTTCCATCCGATCTCAATTAAAATTTACTAGGCGGGTCGGAGTACTCTTCCTCTACACACTGATTTTTTTTCAAAAATATTGGGATCAATTTAGGGGGCAGGAAAAGTAATTACGTGGACCTCTGCATTTTAGGCTTTTAAGCTGACTTTAGCTGGCTCTTAAGTGAATAAATTTTAGATCGTTCCACATCGGACTCGATCGTTGTCAAATTGAAGGCTAAACATAATTGAAAAGTAACTGAGATTACGAAAGTTTTGCGAAGACGTGGAATGCCCACGGATAAGAAATAGAATAAATATAATTTTATTGTATTTTGTGACGTGAAAATGTTAGCAGTCAAATTCCCGTCGTATATTATCATATTACCTATATCTTGTTTATTTTGTCAATTCAAATTTCAAGAAGTAAAAACCATTATTTAGGCAAAGAATTATTGATGCCTTAATGAGAGGAACATCTCTTTATTATGGCGCACTTACAGAAAAGCACTTGAAATAACGAGGATACAAATTGCCAACACTTTCGGTTCCAAATTTGTAATTTTTAATTTATAACGCACGATAATTTTGACAAATTTCAGCTTCAGATAAATCACTGTAACTGGGCTTTGCTCTGAAGTCCTATCTGATATTAATATAAGAAGCACATAATGATAATCTATAACTGAAAAAATTCTTGTTGTTTTTCCAGCGTCATAACCATCACAATCAGACATAAATGACACCTTTATTCAATTTCGACACACAATTCTCTACGCGACTTACTTTTCTTCCTCTATTTATGACTGAACTTTTTTTCAGGATAAGTATTTAGTCCTGAGAATACTTTCACCACTTAGACCAGAGTTTCTGGTTTTTTACACCAGGAAAAAAATTAGTAATCCGTCAGGCCCAAAATTAATATCCCCCTACAACTTCTTGGGGACGATTTAATAATAATTCTCAAGTTTTTTTAAAATACCTATCCTAATAAAAATTATTGCTTATTAATCAAATGCAAATATTTTTTCACATAAGCAGACCCCCAAGCTTTAGGTACATTCAAAATAAAAATTTCGATGCAACATGAACCAAAGAGTTTATGGGCAAGAACTACCCGAAACCTTTGATAATTAAAAGAGCAGCGCTAATAACGATTTTTTTCTATCAGTTATCACTTGCAATTCTGTCTTAGAATAAAACATAAAAATACATACCAGTTGAATCTTCAATGCCCCGAAGTGAGGATTGCTTGAAGGACGATTTCTTGCGCCGCTAGCAGAGCCGGTTGGCCGGCGATGAGGCCTCGTTGACCGTCACACTCTTCTCTTCCCGGTCAGGCACAGATCTTGTCTAGAAGTGGTCACTCCTGCGTTCTGCAAGGAAGATCGGAGAACGCTTACGTGCTTGTCTATTACCTCAGTTTTTTCAGTAGCATTGGTAAAACATGGTGTTTCTGGCATTTAGAACAGTCTTGTCTTGTCTTGTCTTGTCTTGTCTTGTCTTGTCTTGTCTTGTCTTGTCATGAGAAAAGATCTTGCCTTGAAAGTGGTGACTAATATGGTCTCCTGCATTCTGCAAGTCAGATCAGCGGAAACTTCGTGCTTGTCTATACTCTCAATTTGATCATTGGCGTTTGTCAAACTTGTTATTTCTGGTATTTAGAACAGTCTTGTCTTGTCTTGTGAAAAAATCTTGCCTGGAAAGTGTTGACTCCTGCGTTCTACAAGAAAGATCGGCGAAATCTTACGTGCTTGTCTTTCCCCTAAATAAGTTGAATCTTTGGCGTTGGTAAAACATGGTATTTCTGGCATTTAGAACAATCTTGTCTTGTCTTGTGAACAGTTCTTGTCTAGAACGCGTAGTCATTGGAAGGAATATCGTAGATCTCATCTACACTCTCAATTTGATTCTTGTTATAGTCAAACATGTTATGATTGGAATTTAGAACAGTCTTGTATATTGCAATCTTTCTTATCTAGAAATTTTTGACTGCCAAAAGTGAAGTCTGGAAGAAAAATCGCGGAAATCTAGTATGATTTTCTAAACTTTTACCTACCTAGAACTTTAGCGTTGGGCTGTCTTTTAAAAATGGTATTTTCTTTGACTAGAAAGTTGTGGTTGCCGAAAGTTTAGTTTAAGAAGAAAAATCGTGGAAATTTAGTGAGTTTTTTCGAAACATTTAATAAGATCCTCTATCGTTGGCCTCACTTTGAAAAATTGTATTTTCTTTGACTAAGAAGTTGTTGCTGCCGAATGTGTAGTCTGGGAGGAAGATCGGGGATATGCTTGACAGTATTTCAATATGATCTTTGGGCATAAACAAATTTGTTTTTTGCGCTTAATCGGTCCTCTGTTTAGTAACAAAAGCTCGGCTATCTCCAAAACACATTTTCACTGTTTCTTGTCGCACAGAGAGCCAGAAAAACGGCGAAGAAATAAGGTTTCCTCAGGATTAGTTATTTTTTAGGGATTTTTATGAATTTTTAGGAATTTTAAGCTGTTATAAATTCCATCAAAAACACCACTTGACGGTGAATATGTAAGAATATGTTCGAGTTCGTGAAGAATGCAATATTTTGGTACTTGGAAATTTATCTTCGATACAAATCTAATCCAAGTATATAAGTCTGTAAAAATTGACCGGTTAAAAATAGCAAAGCCCTTAGTAAGAAAAATCAGAAAATAATTACAAAATACAAAAATATGAAAACCCGAAGGAAATAAGACATAGCTATTAGAAAATAATATTTCCCTGGAAGATTCAATGGAGAAATTTTCGTTCGTTTACCACTCGTGTCATTAAAAATAAACGTATGTATTAAAATGTAATGAAAACACAGTCCTATCAACATGTTTTAAAATTTCATAAATTTCGTCACAATTTTACTAATTTCACTCTCATCTCGAAACAATACGCAAGAGTTTTAACAACTATAATTTTCGCTCAATTTCTGAACAAATTTTACTGTTATTCGGTAGCGTGGTGGATAATCAGCCAATCAATTAGCAGTGTTGCATTCTGTATTATAGTGTGGCCAAACAAATTAATCTTATAATAGAAATCACTTCTCCCTCTTACGAGAAAAAAACTGTCCGCGTGCCAGTGGGGGACTGATATATTTTTTTGTGACACATCATAGGGCAACAAAAGCTACAATGTCTCAAGTCATACTTCAATCTTAATGTGAAAAGTTAACGAAGTCAAACTAAGTCGAGAAATTCAAATCGTTTCGGTCTTAAAATGTGAAATGCATCGAATCACATTATGTTACTGAACACATAACAACAACAAATTGCTACTCGTATGCCGAAAATGCAACAAAAAACTTCCTGTTAGGAGTAGATTTTTCTGTTTTCCAGACGTACGTTTCAATGTTTTAAGATGCAGACATCATCAATCCAAATTTATAGATAACCTTACGTAATTATGTGAATTCGTCTCACATTCGAGTCTATTATGCATGACCGCAATAGCTGGGATGAAATTTACAGCAACACAGAAAATCACTCCTCGATCTCGGAAGGATTGATGATTTGCTTATGAAAAATTAGGTGCCAGCCTCTTACGACCAAAAATTTGTAGTGGCTTAGTATCAAAGTTATTCCAGAAATTCTGAAAAAATTATAATCATCTGATCGTTGGTCAGTTATTCAACGCTGTATCAGATTTTCGTGTTGATTCAGTGACGCTTGAGATAATAATCTTAAGATGACAGCTTTCATTCAGTGGCCACACATTTTGCTTTTCACCCCAAAAGATAGTCTCCGTGCGTACCAAATGTTAGTTTTTTGTAGTCCATCAAACGAATGTGGTTCGATGTGGAACGAAGTTCTTTGGCGGGCTGCATTATTTCGTCGACTATTTATTGTTGGAAGTGCGTGTGTGACCGCAGGTCATGGATTTTTCTATTACGCCTCGCATATCATTTTATTATGCATGCGAACGATTGCAATTTTCTACCCGAAAAAACATTTCATTTGCTCTCAAAATTCTTCGTATCAAATCGCTCTATTTTTACACCTAGCTCAGCCATCAAAAATATATATCGATACGCACCTTGAATAATATATTCGATGAACTATTGGAATTTTTAAATATTACGTTTGTGTGTTTTAAATTGCCTGTTAGTGAACAATAGCCTGACGGGGGCTCTGCTGCTAAATGACACGCAACAGGAATATAATAAAAGCGGAATTTGGGTTAAAATGCAAATTTTTCTGTCGAAAAAGCAAATTTTATTAAGATCGCTTTGTGACTTGTATAGAAAGACAATAATTCCCCAAAACATTTCATGCTGGGAAAACATTCAATAATTTTCTGTTAGCTTCCCAAATTTACCAATAATTATCGAAAGTCCGTATAATGTTTTTGCAAATTGTTTGCTTTGCACAAGTGCCCATCTGGTAATTATGTTATTTTTGCCATCGGTTTGCGGGTTTGTGGGTGGACAGGGTGGCTGGGGGGGACTGGGGGTGGAGGGGCTCATCAAATACCTTGAATCAACAGCTGACCGAAACGTAATAATATTATTGGTTATACCGTTACCAATCACCGGGCACCAATCAATTAATTAAATAAGCACCAGAAACAAGTAAGATTATGCCACGCAAAAGCTGCAAGGAACACGCGCCGATTTCTCGCCAAAGCAAACAATGTGCGTCCACTTTATTAAACGCGACGACTGGATGGAATCAGTTGTCTGTTGTTCGAATCAGCTGAACGATGGAATTGTCCCTTCAATTTGGCAAAATCACAACAGAGATAGAACAGAAAACCAGCACAATGCCAATCACAGGCAATTTTATAAGCGGTATTGATTCGAGTAATTAATGGAGAAGATCGAGACTATACTGTCTCAAAATGTGTTTGTGTGTGTCGATACAGAAATCTGCTATTTGTCATGCATTTCTGGTTTGACAGCTGAGACAGGATTAGGGATGAGGGGTTATAGTTTATACCCCCATGGCTCGGAGCCAGCGCACTATTGGTACGGAAGGAAAAAAATCGCGGCGAAACAACGCAGAGTTGTCTTGAGAACTCGGATGAAAGCCTTCGTCGCACTATCCGCGAATTTAAGAAATCCACTTCAATATCTTTAAATCGTAAACGCAAAGTAGTGCAGATAAATTCGTATCACTAATCAATAATTCACCCTGTTTACCGACAATTAATATCTACACGTGATTTTATAAAGAGCCACTGTAACTCCTTATAAATCGGAGCATTTAAAAGTTACACTCAGATCATTATAATTTATTTCCGGCAAAAATTGATCGTCTTCACTTTGATGTAATCCGATAGCAATCATCCAAGATACGAGATCGGAGACTTGCCGATCAAATGCAACGTATCCACGCAAAGGAAACACCGGATGCTGCGCTCGATCAGACGAGCTATCCTGCACTCAGTACTCCAGCTAGAACGTGTAGTTTCGCCGAGAGAAAACCTGGACACTATTTAACGACTTGGGAGGTTGGAGCGGCAAGAACGAACTAAGAACATACGGAAATGATGCAACGCGAAATCAATGCGTTTAGCAGGAAGAATAGCTCAGCCCATATCTGAGAGGGTGGGATACAAGATTCAGACGAGAACGTTTTAAACGCACGGAGAGGGGATGAGCGAAAATATGAAAAGGAGGGATGGAAAGATTGCAAAAAACGATAGTCATAGTAGTAGACGTAAGATTTAGAGTTGAGATTTCGTGCATATACTGAAACAAAATCTCCCAAGACGCTTTGCAGCTGGTCCACGCTGAAGACGAGGCGAGAGCGTCATACGCCGCGTCTGAGCAGCTAGACAACCAATCGAGTCTCATGGACACGCGTGGGATGAAGATCGCTAGCCTAGAGCTAGGGGTGGTAGTAGTAGTGGTCAGCTACTTGCACTCGCAAGCAAGCTCTAACTAGGATCCTTGGTACTTGGCTTGCTGTATTGATCTCACTTTCTCAATGGAACCAACGGAGGAGAAGTGGTCCTTAACTCGCCGTCTCTCTCTCGCCAACGAGCATCTCCGCGTATCGCCATCTCGTTCGCACCCTCTCGCGTCATGCCAGGGGAAATTACTTACCATGTATAAACACTTTGGCCATGCAGCCGGCAATGCTCTTGTATACTGCGTATATATTCGCGAGCCCATGGCCTTTGATGGGCGGACAGCGGCGATGGGGTGAGAGGATAGGTAGTCCGTGGAGAGCGACAAGGAGAGATGAGGAGAGATCAGTATTTGTAAATGCAAAGTAAGCGCCGAACCTTGCGGTCCACGGGAAGGGTTGAGGAATGGGACGGGGACTCGGGGAGGCTTTAGGGGTGGTGGCGGCGGTGGGGGGGGGAGGTGGGGGTTGACTTGGAATTACGATGCATAGGCTTAATACTTGTGAATCTACGGAGCAGGTCCTCATCCCCTTGTGCAAAAAAATAACGCCAAAAAAGTTCGTAGCAATAGCATATATCTCACCCTCTCGTAAATTGCCATCCCCTTGCTGCTGCTGCTGTGCTATGCGCGCTATTTACAATACAGCTTTCGCAGGAACGTCTTACAACCTGTTTTATGCGAGTGTGTATATAGAGCTCTACAAGACTAATCGCTATATTAAACTTTTACCAAGGGAGCGCGGTTTATATGACACTATTATTAGTTGTCTTCTTTCGTGATGGTCCAGACCAGTTCTCAGTTCAATGGGGTCGAATAAGTTGAATGCACCAAGCGTTCTATTGCCGAGTTCAGAGCCTCTTTTCTCTGCAGAGCCTGGGAAGAAGTTCAAATCGCGAGATGGAGTAACGGATTTTTATCAATTTTTTTTTGCAAGCTTTTGATTATGTGTGGTGTTGGATGACCGGTGCATTGGAGCGAGGCTGACAAGCGAATTCTGACACTACGTGGTCCTTGCGACAAGCCTTCGTTGACGACGACGGCGACGACGACGACGACGACTACGAATACGACGGTGACTCCGAGCTGGAATCGACATGCGTTCACGCCAGACGAGGCGCTATTAATATTAAATGCGGTGAAATTTCAGTAGCACCAGTAGCACCATTAAATGAGTGGATTTAGTGAAATGTTACTTCGTTAGCGAGCAGAGCGAGTGTTTGATAGTAAAACAAAGCATCGGCGCTAATAAACTGCTACTCGTATAGGTGTGTAACTTAGTCAAAGGTAACTTTATTGATGTAGGCACAAGCACCGGTGTCTGCACTCCCCAACGCTTCAAACCAGATTGCTACGTGTGCACAGGAAAAGTTATTTTCTATAATTCTGCTGCCATGTACTTCACAAAAGGATGCGGCTCTGTTTTATTTCAAGTAACAGCTCATTAGTGTACATGAGACTTTCATTAATTGGCAGGGTGTTTTTTTTTATTTCGATACCTTCCGAAGTACTATTCGTGGAACTCTCGATTATAGTTAAACTTTTCAAATATTTGTCAACTTGAATTAGATTCTCAATTGTTGCTTTGGGCTTAGTTTTGTTTTGCTCGTTGTTTTACCAAAGGCTTATCAATGTCAAATTTAATTATAGACGGTCAAAGTAACCCAAGTGGTCTCAGTAAGAAAATGTGTGTAGATACATCAGTTTATAGTGGAAAAAATATGCTGTCATTTTATAAAATCATTCATGCTAACAGAACTTAGACAAATGGCAGTTTATCGTAAAGATTTCTGAAAGTCGTGGTAACGGTTACGAGCGTCCACACAAGCCCAACTATCCACCCCCTATAACCCTCCACCCTCCACCCTCCACCCTGCACGCCGCTGCCCCCAAGCGCCACCGCGTGAGTAGTTTGGCAAGCTGCAACGGCGTCGCCTCTGGCCTCGGCGTCGCGGCGCTAGAGTGCACTAGTTGTCGAGGTCACTCCAACCCCCTAATGAGCACCCCTCGTGTGCAATGCACAGCACGAGGGCGCCTCGCACCTTACTGCTGCCATACTTCAGTACGTGCGCTTTATAACTATTGTTTTTTTTTTTTTCAAAAGTTAACGTAAAGCGTAGTGTGAAAGTGGACCGATTGAGCCCATTCATATGTCTAGTGTCACTCAGGTAATTGAATTCCTATGTGAAAATTGATTGTGATCCTATTCTAATATTCCAAAAATTTCTTGGATGCTCTCCAGCTATAGGTGTCTCATCAATTCGTTTAGTTTCGCAACATATTTTGTGTTAGTACTTTCCGGGGGATTATTCTGCACCCATGGGGCACTTCCCCAAAAATTGTATGAGGTCCCGTGTAACACATTTCCCTCGTCCCCATTCTGTTCCCATTCCATTGGTAGACCTGTGTGAAAATTCCGAGCTGTAGCTATTCCAAGGTCTTTTGATTTCCCAAGTTTCCCTTTCTCTATATTATGGTATCAGCAACACTGGACACATAGCAGCTTCAATTTTTAATGCATAATATATTATGCAGAAATAATTATAGTTAACCAATCATGTCTGATTAGATAATTTATTTATGTATTTTTTGTATTTGCAATTTTTAGTTTTAGTTGATGTTTTCCCGGATTTCCTCTGAATAGAGGAGATTGGTCCATTCACTGTCCGTACTCCTGAAGATAACAAACCGCGTTCTGTTGAAACGTCGAGAAACTTGGTCCTTTTTAAGGATCACCAATCTCCTCACATCAGAGCAAATCCGAAAAACCATCAACCACATCTACTAACGACTCTGCAAACATCACCGAAACAATTTGTAGATCGAAGCTTGTAAAGTGATTTGCTACGACTTGTTTTGTTTCGTGTGCCAGAAGCACAATTGTGTTTGTCTTACGCCAATCGACATAAAAAAAAACTGTCTCGTACAAAATGCAAATTGAATGGCTACACATGCCTTTCAATTAGAGGCATCAATTCAGCTGTACGCTGGTTCTCATTGTGAATAAACGATTACCTGATCAATACCCACACTATTAGCGTGTTGATAAAATACCTTTCCTACTTTCATCCCAAAAGTAGTTCATTATAAAATCATGCTCCAATTATAGATACGTACACAAAATAGAATCAACTTGGATGTTTTTCATTTCCTATGTGTAGGTACTAGACTTTAATTGTGGTGTGGACTGAAGTAAAACGTTCTAGATCTAGGCTTTTCTCACATTTTCATTTATAGGCATAGAGTCCGGCTTAGAAACTCCAATCAAACTACAAGATTTTACTTACCACACTTGCCCCTTGAGTTGGTTAAGGGCAGAAAAGGGGTGCCTACTCAACCGTGTTAGTTTCGGTAACCCGTCCCGTTTGGGAACGTGGCCTGCCAGGTAATGACCCCAGCCAGGTAATGACCCCGGCTCGTGTCCTAAAATAATGTCCCGTCCCCTGTTGGGACGACGGGACACACGACCGTTTGGGCCAAAAAGGCACTGGGGTGCGGGAAGGTGTACAACACTACCTTTATGTGGCGCACGCGGAAGTTGTGCTCGTTGATGACTTTTCATGACTTCAGTTGGAGAAAAAAATGAGTAATAATAAGCTGACACTGGGGAGCCCAACATGCCCATCAGCGTCGCAGGTCCCTTGGCGTAGGTCTCCACTGACCAGAATAGCCAATTTAATTTCCCTTGTGTTGATATATTACGACGTACTTATTGTGTAAGTTTGTATACCCACCCGATGTATGGAAGAAGAAGAAGTATGAGATTTAAAAAACAAGACCCACTAAGTTGTATTAATTTGCCAGACAGAATTGCTTCTTAAATTTAGTTTAGGAAATTATAGTCTCTCTCCGATTTTGATGTCGTTACCCTTGTTTCAAATCTTTGTAAGCTTAATTTCTTTGCTGCAGATTGAAAATACTTTAATTTTTTTTGGAATATAATTAAGGGTATCGTTGTATCAGAAAAACAATTTTCCTCAAAATTCGATGCTTAAATGCACGCTTTTTTATTTTTTATTTTTGACAAGAGCGATGCATTATCATGTTTACTTCATTCATTTATTTGCGTTCTATAAATCTAACCAATTTGTTATTGGTACATCTTTTTCTTTGTTAAATACCTAGTTATGCAATTTCAACACTGAAATTAAATTTAAATCATAAATTGGGCACTTAAATTTGGTACTAACTACCCAATGAACTTTTCTTAAATTTTAAGATCAGCATATGTCCAAGCAAGTAATTTCTTCATCCTTGGATCTACTTTCAGATTTAGCTAGGTATCTCAAAGTTTCTTACAAGATGATAGATCTCATAAATTTTCAATTTTCAAAAAAGGATTGTCACTGGGGGGAATACACCTATTCCATTCAATCCAAAATCGATTAAAATGACGTCATGATACCCAGTAAAGCAAGGTAGAACAATTCGAGTTGTGATTTCTCCTTGTTATTTAGCACAGCTAATAAATATTGTTTCAAAACTGTTAGTACGTCCAGTGGGTATCTGACGTCATAACTCCCTGAGTGGAATAGGTCTATTAGTTTGGAGACTGGGTATTTTCCACACGTTTAAACAATTCCTTGAACGATTATCTGTATGGAAAAGCTCGACTGGTTACTTTTGTAATGCTTACAGTACTTACGCTACAAAATTGCATTGTTGTGGCTGGTTTTTCGCAACCACAAAACATAATAGTGGACGCCCTAAAATTAAAAAAATGTTCCCAGGAAGCGAGCATTAAATGAAAGGAACAAAATATTATGCTGGTAACGGAAATCCTGCATTCCTACAATTTTTCCGAGAATCATGATTCACCCTCATGGCAATTGAATTTTAGCACATTATTTCGTTTTGCTAGATGAAGTAAAAAATAAAAGATAAAATTGTACCGACACAACACAATATCCTTAAATATAAAAATTTATATTAATTGAATATGTACCTAATTGTATGCAGACCAAATATGGGTATACCCTTTCCTATCTGTATTTTTAAGCAGTTTCTTTTTGGATTCAAGGAAAATTAGATTTTCTTATGATGACATGCTTACAGTTCTTTTTCATGGCCACGTTCAAGCAATTCGTAACCATTAGTAACATTCAGTATTAAAATTCGATTCCTCTCCCTCGTTAAAGTTGTGATACAAATTTTTATTAAAAAGTGGGTACAAAGAAAGTACATCTTTAAGATACAAACAGCTCATCAATAAAAATCTTTTCACAGGAACATAACTGCTCTTTGCTTCCAGTGTATGGCATGAGGACTTACGTGAAAAGTTGTAAAATTCAAACGCACTTGCTCTGCGAGCTGCGTCCAGGCGTAACAATGACGAAGAAGACTGTTTTTGTATTTTAACTACATACCTACACCAGCAATCGAATAGAATATCTTAAATTTAAAACCCTAAAGAATTATATTTATAAAGGTAAGAAATCCGTGACATCAAAAATACCAAATTAAATCCTGGCTATTTTATTATAGGTCTGTCGCACCGATCTGAATCTATTAAAAGCTTGTCTTTACAAAAATATTTATTTCATTAATCAATTTTGAGCTCATAGCAAGCAATCAACGCCAAAAAATCTCAGAAATATTTAAAAAAATTAGACATGACCCATGTATTTTGTCTCCAAGATGGAAAGATAATTTACAGCGATAGATTTCATAGCAAGAACCGAACACGAGAGTGCTTGCATGATCTTGTTTACTCATTTACTCATAAGCACTAATAGGCTTAAATTCTTAACGAGTACTCTTTTCACAACATTTTTAATGCGTTCTTGGTCCAAAAATTATAAGTATTTCATTTTGTAAAGAGGGTGTGAACGGCTTTGCTTGGACGTATCTCAGACCGAATTGAACCTCACACCCTCATTCATTATCATTATTATTTGAGGGAAATCAATATAAATGAAATGAATGAGCTACGTATTCTTATAGACATATAAATATATACTGAAGCTATTGTAGGCAAACATTTTTATTTGAAAGTATTATTCATCCAATCTAACGTATGTGTGGAGAAATTCCTTGACATATTTTACATTTATTTAAATGATAATGCTTTATAGCCACATGGATGAATTCTTATAGAGTATAAAATTTTGTACATTTCTTATTCTTTCAATGTACTCCACACACATTTTTTTATTACTTTCACTCTAGCCATCTCTGCAATTCTTCTGTGTCTTAGCTCCACATTCAACCATCTGCACTTCTCGAAGTGCAGAAAAACAAATAATTAATCCGTGGTTCACTTCCTATAATTACGGAGAAAAGCAATAGTATTATGAAAAGAAGGTGTTATTCAGATTAATTTCAAAATATATATAATATCTTTTCCTTATTTCCAAATGTACATTGGGTCAAGGGGTGGAATAATCCACCTAAATCTAGGGCCTCAGGTGATGCAACCGGGTGGCCACTCCGGTCGCTTCTCTTGTTTCTTCTTCATCTTCCTCTTCTTCGTCGTCTTCTTCTTCTTCTTCTTCTTCTTCTTCATCTTCTTTATTTCTTTCCTCCATCCTCTCTACTAATTCCTTCCATTGCTCTCTATTCTCCCACAATCTATTGTCATCAACATCACTCCACTTTCCACGTCTTTCTACATCCTCTATTATCTTCTCTCTCCATCTTTCTCTTGGTCTTCCCACTCTTCTTCTTCCTACTGCCGTATTTTCAAACTCCCTTCTTGTAATTCGCATCTCATCCATTCTCTTCACATGTCCGAACCACCTTAATCTCTCTCGACCCATTTTAAAACCCAGACTCTCAACTCCCAGCTCGTTCCTAATAATGTTACTTCTTATCTTGTCCATTCTTGTAACTCCTCTTATACTTCTCAAAAACTTCATTTCTGCTGCCTGTATTTGGCTCTCTTCTTTGCGTCCCATTGCCCAAGTCACTGCTCCATAAGTTAAAATTGGGACAAGGTACATTCTGAACATAATCATTTTACATTTTCTTGGTACTGTTTCATTCCATAATAATTTTCTAACCGATTGGTAAAAAATTTCTGCTTTCCTTACTCTTTCCCTGACATCTGCTTCCAGCCTTGCTTGATTTGTGAGAATACTTCCAAGATATTTAAACTCTTTCACTTCTTTTAACCACCCACTTCTAAGCTTAATACCCACATGTCCGTGTTGCACCTCCCTTTCCATGGTCATAGCTTCACTCTTTTCTGCACTAACTCTTAGCCCCATCTTTTCAGTCTCTTCACTCCACCTGTCAATCTTCATCTGTACTTCTTCTCTTGAATCTCCCCACACCACAACATCGTCTGCATAAATCAAAGTCCTCGCATCTTCTTCCTCGTGTGGTTCCACTTTTCTTAATAATTCGTCCATTACAATAACAAAAAGAGTGGGTGATAGGATACTTCCTTGGCGAACTCCTTCGTTTATGGAAAACCATTCTGTTAATCCTGCCGCTGTTTGTACGCAACTTAAACTATTATCGTATGTACTCTTAATCCTGTCGATTATATTATATAATATATATATTATTATAATATAATATTATTATATTATATATAATATTTACATATATTTATATTATTATTAATTATTATATTATTATATTATTTATTATATTATTAATTACATATATTTAAATATTATTTTTATAAAAATAAGAGACGAAGAGGAGGTATTCGCTGCAGGATTTTCCATCCGCAAGATTTGCAAGCTCATGAATTTTGCTATAGATATTTGCATTTTGACCCATCTTCGATGTACGGTAACGCGATTTTAATTAAACATAAAAATTAAATTTTAAAATAGATAAAGTAAAAGAAAAATTATATACCTACTTCTTTGCTGGATAGGACAAATGAAAAATTACAAACAAGTTGTAAGAGCATAGCACTGATGTTTATTTTCAAGAGAAATCGAAAATGATGTAAGAAAAAATAATTCCATGACTCCATGAGCAGGATAGTATGGAAACACAAAAAGGGGGTAGATACTGGACACTGGACACTGAACACTGGACACTGGACACTGGATACTGGACACTGGACACTGGACACTGAACACTGGACACTGGACACTGGACACTGGACACTGGACACTGGACACTGGACACGGAATGGACATCTTGGATAAGAATGGACTATGAAGATGCGAAGATTTTTGAAAGAAAATTGTAGTGTGAAAGTAGCAATGAGAGGAAGGGTATGAAGTGTTACCGTTGACAGAATAAAAATGTGTGGTACCAAGCGAGCGAAATTTTATTATAAGTTATACATAAAAATGCATCCATTGGACAAAAAAAAATTAAATATACCTATCTGTCGGTATGCTGAGGAACCTACAAGCAGAGGACAGTGAAAAGGAAAATAAATAATGCAACATCAAAAAAATAGGCTGAAAAAATCTCAATGTTTTCCACAAGAGACACCCAATTTTTTGCAATTCATGGAAAAAAATAATGTTAGGTACAGCTAATGGGCTGTTTGCAGGCTTAACATGGATAACGCATTTATTTTGTCAAATTTCTTGCATGGTTGCTCATAATTACAAGTTTTAAAGACAATCAAGACATTTTTCCAAAATATAGAAGAACCATTTTTTTTTAAATCCTAGGTTTATGACATCTTAAGGTGTGCAATTTATAAGCACTTTCGTACTCCTTCTTACAGCTTGGACATGAGTTTAAAAAATGTTTGCGAAACTTAATGAAACTGAAGAGAGCCACTATGATCCAGAAGTGCCACGCTTTTATTTTCCTTGTTAAATTTAATAAACATAGGTACTGTGAGCATGTATTTTTTCAAGCCAACATAAAATACTCTAAAATGTAAGCAACTAAAATAAAAACAGGTTTGGATAGAGGATTATTTAATTTTTCTAATCAGTAACTCTCAAGATCGGCCACTGCATTAAGTTTTATTTTTTTATAATCGAACCACATTTCAAAGTAGCTTATAATATGAACAGAACGAAAGGTCTTCTTGAGCATATCAACGGTGAGGAATTGAGGAAATTTAAATCCTACTTCTTTGCAATATTTTTATATATTTCTAGAATAATTATTTTCTAATTTTTGGGTAAAAAATAAATCCAATATAACCTCGAAGACTCATGCCAAATTCTCTGGGCGTTCGATATTTGTATCTATCTTTTATACTTTTAATATATTTTTAATAGAATCATTCCACAAGCCTCCTAAATATATCTAACATTCCTCAGAGCTAATTTAGTCTTGAATTCATTTTTTTTCGAAAATATAATCAACCCAATAAAAATGAAATAACTCCAGTGCTACGCCAAAAACAAGACCATTTCTCTATTCCTTTCACAAAATCCCCGCCAGATAAGATTGCCCACTGCCGCCAAAGTGGCCGGTAGTCAAACCCCAAACACATACCCCGCTCGCAGCGTTCGCAAGTGATTCGCTGTGCACATGTAATTTATTTCAGTTTTGCCGGCATGCAAGCACCGCGAGCTTTTAAAAAGCGAGCCTTTCGACCCCCCTACCCTCACACCCCCCTACTCGGGAAATTCAGCATGGCGGCTGCTCGGCTGGAAACATGCGCACCCACGGGAAGCAGCGTGATAGCAATTTTATATCTCGCGTTCAGCCGCCTACATGGGAAAAAAGAAACGGGAAAACAAATGGTGACTCCTCCCCCCGAAAAATGGAAATGGACAGGTAGACAGGTTTATCACGTGGTCGCGCTGAGCTGGCGAATTGATGCATTTTCCAACATTTTCCAGCATTTTCCAACATGGCGTGCGTTGCACATTTACAATATTCTTAGATTATACGCGGACGGTGTCGGGTTTTAATTAAACCTATAAACCTGTGGGAGCAATGAAAAAAATGACGTGGTTGCTGATGATTTTTTACATTACTCGCACTTTTATTTAAGACTGTGCGTAAGAATTTAGATATTTTGTGGCCACAATTACCTGCAACAGTAATAAATGAATTTTCCCACTCCAAAAACCCATGTATTATTTTATACGCGCTAATGGTGCAACGGGAGCATATTTTACTAATGATAGTTAAGCCCATCCTATACGCGAACAGGCCATAGTTTATTTTGTAAAATATTTTTGCTTGCGTGCTGGTGAGCCAAATAATACGAGCTAATAATTAGTGTAGCTATTAATTTAAAATTTTTGGTAATTCACTTGTTACAAAAAAAAAATGCTACTTTTTCAGACAGAATTGGGATATTTTATAATTTAGCTTTCACTGTTGCATTTTTTCCAGCCTGGGTTACTAGTGGAGTCCAAACTTTTAAATATATCGTCTTATTAATGGTAAATAACGACATGTTTTGATTTAAAATTCACTACATAACTACTTGAAGATCTAACATGCACTATAATACATAACTACATGCAGGTCAAACATGCAGTAATTAACTACATGCAGGTCAAACATGCAGTACATAACTGCATGCAGGTCTACGAAACTAGCGCTGCAGATTTAAGAAAATCATAATATTACCTCTTATAGGGGACCAAAAGATGAGATTTAGTTCCAAGCTCTAGAATCTCCAGTCAAATTGCGCTCGGGACTGTCGGGGAAAGTAGAGATGAGGCTGTAAGGAGACACGTAATAAGATGCATAACCAAGGATACAATGATTCAAAACTATCCATTGATTTACTGTCAACGAAATTCACAAATTGTAAACAAGACAAATAAGTTATGTGGAGTCATATCAACAGCTTCTTATATCAGCTCAAATCACTCGGAATTCTGAATTAACTTACTTATAATATCAATGACAATTAAATATTATATATTATATTTGGTCCGTGGAAATTATATTAGCATCGGACAATAATATAATCACCAAATTCGTATCTAACAATAATAACAACAATACCTAAATGTTGATGGCTAATGCTATAAAATGATTGGATAATTGCTGTACAATCCGACACCAAATTATTACGTTTATTGGTATCCATTGAATGATGTATCAAGCAGTTTCAAATGGTAGCAAAATTTCTAATTTTATAATCAGTGCTTGATGCTTTCCACGATTTTGAATGTTGAGCCAGGGTTTTACAAGAATTCCTACCGGTTGATCGGACTTAGTTTCCCGTCCTTCGTACTGATATTGGAATGACGGATCAATTTTCATCGTAACACCTCGTGAATCCTGAAATAGTTTCTCGAAAACCTTTTGCTGCTTTGCTAAGAAAGATAGCCGTTTCCTTTGGAGTTGAGAAAATACATGGAGATGGCGACGCAAGTGTAGGAAAAAGTGTTGGAAAGATTTTAGACTTTCGCCTGTAGTGAAAACAGTTTTAGAAATAAACATAAGGAATGATGGAGGCTTCTTTGAAGATGTGGGTTTCTACCTAGTTATGCGTAATTTCTGCCAATTTTACTTCTACCTGATGAGGAACTGTAACCTTTTTCTTTACGTGAGCAGGATTTCGTTGAATAAAATCACAAAAATTGACCAAGCATATTTAATATAATTTCTTACATTCAAGCATTCCACATAATTTAAAATAAACTGTGCTTAACGTTTTGATACTATAATTTTACAATTTTTACAAGCACGAAAAATCAATTGAAATGAAAAAGATTTGACAACGCTTGTTATGAGGAAAGTTTATAAATATATAGTTAATTTTCTCTCGGCTCATAAGAAGGAGATTTGAACGCAAGAACAGAAAAAAAAATTGGACAATCTTTCTGAACGAAACGTCCCGTTCCATTCAGCTAAAGGAAACATTTGAATTTATTTTAAGTCCTTGACGTTCAGAGTAATCTCTCTTGCCTCTTGATGAGTAGTTTTCATCGGCAAGGATGCTTTTAATTCTCAATATGAATTCCTTTCACCGATTAATTGATGAAAATTGCATCTTTTTGCGTGTATAAGTAAATAATACAATCATATCACATTATTAAAAGTTTTGTCTGAATTCTCTCTTCTCTGATATGCTGGCCACAACCATGAAGTTAGTTATGAGTTAGAGTTAAGAAACTTTGAAACATTTAAAAATTGTTTTTCCTGGTGAACTGATAAAATTCACCGTGTTCCTATAAACGTGGCCGTGGGTACAGCAGCCCACAATTTGGGAAGCATGTAGTATCGGCATATGTAGCCCAGAATTCGTCAGATGTGAGAATTGCGCGTATAATTTCTCGTCTGATAAAATGAAATATACACCTTGCAGCGCCAGAACAGTAATGTATTCTTTGACGAAATAAAATCAGAAACTCAGAGCTATACCTACGTAAAAGTGCGTTTTTTTAATTATTTGCCCCAAGGTAGACTAAAATCTATAATGAAACTCAATAATCCCTCGTTGAAGCCATGGAGAGTGTAACGTGCTCAAGTGAATATGCATATTATTCATTCCGACTGATGTGCATTGTAGGTCGTTTCATATCCACATAATTTATATCAAAACCGTATAACTGGTCTGCACGGTAGTCTATTTCTTATTCGGCTTCTTATTACACCCGCTAAATTTTTATCGCATGAAAAAAAAAATACCCACTTAAAAAAAATTGACACAAAATATAAATGAAATTTTCTCTGATAGCTTTGCTCAATTACACCCACAACTAATTACAGTTACAACTCTCCTTCTCAGTATTTTGAAAATTTTGAAGCTTGTTAAATCATTCCTTGCATCCTGAATCCGTCCTGATAATCGTCTGAATCCAAGGTCCTTGGTCTGAGCCGAGCGTCGGAAAATTAGGACGTCGACCGAGGAAAAGCGGTTGCACGATTTGAAAATTTGTCTTTGGATTTCTTTCTGTTAATACTCATCATTGAGTTTTCAAAATCATCTGTACTCTTTACAACGATCTCAACGATCTTTACCGACAATACAACGATCTAGTTTCTTTGAGGAACAGATCTGTTCAAGCTTCAAATTTTAGTTGGAAACAATAGCTGTCAAATCGAGGTTGATAGAAGCTATTTTGAAAAGTACCTGACATTTTGGCAGCAGCGTTACAAAGAAGCCTTAGAAAAATACTAAGTTGAAATTGATTCACTTCTAGCACGTTTTGATCAGTGTTTTCACATGCCGTAAGTATTGGCACCATTGGGTACCATTGCAAGCTTTATACAATAAGCTAATGCAAGCATTTAAAATAAGTAATCCCCAAATTGAAGAAGCTATACAGTGTAGGTGTTCTCATTCATGTTTGTTTTTAGAGCTAGGGCCATGCTTAATACAGCAACGCATTGCAATAGCATTCTGACGGATCACCTTTTATTTCAATTGCTAACACTTATATTAACAACTTTATTTGGTGTGACTGAAAGGCAACTCGCGTACGGCGTGCCTAAGTTTGTGTGTGAAATATCCCAGGCACACTGCCTATAGTTAGTAAATACATGCCATCGATTTAGGCTTAAATTGACGCTGCAAGAAGGCTTTAGCTTAAACTTGTCATGGCGAAAGGATTACCCAGTTGTTGTTTACGCTCTAAAGTAGACACAAATCAGGAAAAAACAAGTACTTAACAAAACAAAATGGTGAATTGATTATTGGATATCTACAGGAATGTAATCACAGGGATAATAGGAAAATGTACGAAGGGTACATTTTCGTGGTCCGTTTTTTTCCTACCTTATATATCGTGTGAAGCGTTTGGAAAAATAACGCGTATCGGTGGCTGCGTATCGGTCTTTACTAATGTTTCGCCAACATCAACCCAGTTACTTAGTTTAATCGTAAATACTAAATATTATCGTGTGCATTAAGTACTATTGGAATATGAGCGTTAGTGAAGCAATCACTAATGTGTATCACTAGAAAATTGTTGTTTTCAGGGTGATAGTAGAACTAAAGCGTTGCAGAAATCTGCAGGGTGTGAGGCATCATCAACAACAGTGTTGTTTGTTTGGAATTTTCGATTTGCTGCAGCAATGGCCATAAGCCTAATGTAAGAAATTGCAGTGCACCATATGGATAATCCCTAAGATATCACATACTTTTTTATAATGTTATCTAGCTAAATATACTAAAATTTCAATTTCTCAGCTATAATTACGATATTCCTAAATATATGAATCCATCGAGGCTGGAAATGCATTAGTCTCAACGGTATAAGGGATCATTAAACACAATTGATCTTCATTAAGGCCCAATAAATATTTTGAGCTGGTAAAACATAGTTTTACCAGCTCACACCAAAAGAGTTTGCTTTGCACAAAAGAACAGTCACTGAAATTGAGTATAACGCTAAAATTCTTCAAAATTTCACTTTCTTATCTTTTGCCTCAACTAAAAGAGATACTATTAATTGTCTTCGTTGTTTGTATAAATCTTACTCATTATCCCTACATGATTAGTGCCTGGCGGATTGTAACTGCCTCAAAGGCCCTGATTTTAACCACATTTTGATTCTCGGGAACTAGGCTTTTTTGCACATAAAAGAGAGATAAAATCTGACGATATCCATTGCCAAAAAATGCACTACACTTTGCATATTCTCATTTGTCTCTTAATCTTTATTTTAGAATTTAGAATTTTAGAATTTATTTGTTGTGCTTTTGCATGGACGCTTTCAATTTCAGATAGCTCTTGACAGTCAATCGGTAGCACTTCCTTGAAACTTCACGATAGCCGATAATTACAGAATCGAAAAGATTTTTGTACTTGTTGCCATTATGCTTCAAATGTATTAGTTTTAGTGAAGAACTTGCATTTATTTTAACAAAGTTAATTCTTAGGTAGCTTACAAAAGGTTAGCTTTAGTAAGAACTACATTCTTGCAAATTAGAAGATATTTTAGAACATTGAAGCTTACAGTTTGATTTGAATTTCTATGCTGATAACTTGAACCTGGGTTTGATCTCCTGGGGCCAAAGTTTAACAACAATTTTCGTCTTATGTCAATATGCTTCTCTTTGGAGTGGTGTTACGATAAATTTACAGCTAAATCATTTTGACATCATTCCAGAAAAATATGGGCAGTTTTGTGCGCTTTGTGATGACAGTGTCTCATTAAAAGAATTTGATGCCAAAGGTTATGACCATTTTACTCACAGATTCTTGTCTGGAATAAAACTAGATTTTTAAGCAATACAATTGTACGAACCCCCCTTTTAGTGGGCTGAAATTTTCTTGAAATCATATACTCTACTCCAAATTGTGCGCCGAAGAAGTGATAATTAAACAACCCTGATCCCAATGTCTCTTATGAGGAATTTTGGATATATTGGTGTAAAAAAGACCAATTAGCTGGAGTTTGAAATTAATCTAGCGACGCTGTTTCTAATAGTTTTGAAAAGAGTGCGGTCTGTGAGCAAGCGACGGCAAAAATACAGCTACACTTTTGTGCCGTTCGCCTTCTAAACTTTGTAGAATCTCAATTTTTTCCCCGGGGGCAATTTATTTCAATGTCCAATTTTACTTTTAGATTAAATAAAAATTTTACTCCTTCTTAGAAGGAGGTATTCTTGTTTTAGTTTGTCTTGGTATGTGTATGATTTTGCTTAAATTTCAAAAATCCCCGCGTCAATTGGCATTTTCAGCTTTCACCAATAATCACCATATGAAATGTAGGTTTATTAACTAAAGTAGGTTGGTGACTCTTATTTGTTTTCAGTTTATTAAAAATTAGCCCTCGCCGCAGATTTCTGAAAAATCCCTTCTTTTTACTAATGGATTTTAATGACTAAGAAAATATACCAAAACTCAATTCTTACACCGATGTATACGACCGGAAAACACGTTCGTTTCCAGCACTCGCAATCGCAAACTAATTTTGAAACCCAATCTTATAGTTACTGCAATTTAGAGCGTACAATTGGTTTTGATCATAGTTTCATTGCCCAGGGAATATGTACAATAATTTCCGGTCAATCAGCAATCATCAGCAATCATCAGTAATGATTGCATGGGTCATCAAATCAATAAGATGAAATTAAATGCTTTTCCAGACACAAGGTCGTAACGACCCAACGGTCATAATGTTCTCAGCAATAATCTTAGTGCATTTGTCTTCAAAGTTCCCAATTTTTACACGTGATAACATTTTATTTGTGATCATTATCTAGTAGTGTGTTCTGATTTCTTTTTTCATTTTGGCATTGCAAATGTTTTACTTCCAACAGGAAAGATACGTAGTTATAAGTAAGAAAGCAATAGACGCGTGCTAGATGGTTCTTATAGCAACCACTATAGCTCTAACTTTTCGTGGCACTGACTTTCCATATTATGTCGCGATTACCAGGAGGAAATAAACGCTTTATCCATAGAAAATATGTCTCCTGTACCTCGTCATTGAGGCAGTAATTTCTTCATTTCCCGACGCCTTACTCTCGCTGTCCATTATTAGCATCCATGTCTGGCTGGAAGGCCACGATGAAGAGGAAAAACAGCTTCGTAGTTTTCACTCTGGAAAATGAACAACCAAAATTACTTCAAGTGGATGCATTTGTGGAGAAAAAGATTGTGGTGATAAATGTTATATCAGTGCACGTTGATTTGCTCTCTTGAAACGATAATCTTGGGACATTCTTACAGCATTTTCATGCAAGGAAGTCGTTTTGTCTATTATTAACGTTCTAGAAATCTCAAAAGGCTCGAAAGAATACTTCGTTAGTTTTCAAGTTAACATCTATCCTAAGTGGAAAACTGAAATCTAATCTTTCCACTACACTTTTCCGATGGCTGATTCATTTTTGTGATAACACGTTTGATAACATATAATTTATGCATACTGCGTTCAAAGATTAGGAAATTACAGAACTGTTTTTTAGTAGCCCCTTAATTCTGGAATTATGTGGCCTTCGAAAATGATAGGAACAAGCTGGAAGGACCAGCGAAACACCCGAAACTATTGAGTGAGAAAGTGGTCGGCACCAATGTTTAGTAAGTTAAGAAATCTTTTTACGGGAATCAAAGATTCTGTAATCGACGGCAAGAAGACGCCTTGATTGATGGCCATATCTTCATAACGCCAAAACATATTACAGTACCTACGTAAGAACTGAGGGACACTCCTGTAAAAATCTACTGCCACAGACAAGCATTATTATCTTGTTGAGTCATTTTTGTTGATTCGAACCTAAATGCAAATAATTGTTGCATGGATTTAGTGGCTCACGGTGTCTTCGTGGCTTCACGGCCACTGCACCATCTAAAATGGGTTCTGAAAACCTCCGTTTTACGAAGCTAAATTCAATTCGTTCAATTATACAAAATTTTATTATTAAAGAATTAATTTTGTGCATTAAAAATGTGACGATCTGAGGATGTCTGCATTATTAATCTGCAGTCTTGCGCGCAGTTCTTCCAGTGGAAAACAATTTGTCCTGCAGCCGAATAATCATCTGCCGGATGTCACCTATAAAAGCGAAGGCTTGACCAGCAATCACTTTTTCAATTCGCACGTGAAACAGCACAAAAATAATCGGACCAAAAAATTGTATTTTTAAGTTGACACATGCGATCTGCTTTTGAAAATAATTGAGTCACTCGAAATATCCGTCAACTCGCTGTCAATAACGAATTTGACGAGCATGCATGCATTCAGATTTCGTCATTATTTCTACTTTTTGACGAGCGTTGAATATAATTCGAGCACTTACGCTTAAATGACACGAATTTGGAAGACATCGAAACGAAACTAAACTCACGTATCTGGGGAACACCTTGCAACCAATGACTCGTTAAAAGGTGTGCCATTAACGAGTTTCAAATTGTTCAATGCTTCAAGTGTTTTAACTTTTACTGATAATTATAACCGGCCTTTTACACTATATTTTTCGCTTTTAATCATGCAATTTCAAGCAATGATATGAAGTATTTTGAGGGTATAGATAAGCACCCAGTCGCCATTTAAACGGACAAAAGTATGATTTAAACAATAAATTGTCATCCTTACATTGAACGCAACGACAGGGAGGGAACCGAAGCATATACATGTATGATAAGGATGAAGATTCTGCAGAAGAAGAATAGGAAAGATCCTCAGCAAGACAAGTAGTGACCTGTTTTTCAACTTTAAACTGGGAAGCGAGTGGTTACTGTCTTTCAAACATCGTTATGAAGAGGAGAAAATGTAATGTACTTCGGCGAGTTGTTGAGCCATCAGCAGTTTGAGGAAGAAGATTCAAGAGACAATCAAAGAAAATATTGGAAATTGAAGATAGGGCAGGCATCAGCGAAATAGAATGAAGTGGGCTTATGAAAGGAAGTAGTCCTTAACTCCAAATTCTAGTTTGTACCACTGTCCTTTATAAAGCAATTATTCTGAATTCTTAGCACACATTTATATTCCTCTTACAATTTTATCAATATCGGATATTTTAGACATAGCTTAAAATTATGGTTAAACTTCTCTGAGACTTTGGATGGGCCTCAACGGAACTCTGGAAGACTACAGGAAGACAGGAAGACTACAGGAAGACAGGAAGACTACAGGAAGACAGGAAGACTACACTTACATGGATTCCAAGGTGACAATAATGATGTCACATGCAGTCACAAGATAATCAGACGTTTCAGACGTTTTTGAGAGGAAGAAAATTTTCAAATTTTCGGACGGACACCAATTTTTAGAAACTCATTTTTGTAAAAGTATAGATTATAAAGAGAGGAGAATCCTCCGCTCAGTCCCAGAAAATACAGAGATAGATGTGAAGAGGGCATGAAAAGGGTCAGACAAGTGAGGATGCTGCATAACATGGGGTTGAAGATGATGAGGTTGAATATATGGAAGCAACGTAACATTGTTTGGTCAGCCGGTTACAGCAGGTGCCGAGGACATAGAAAGATCATGGAAAAATGACCTGAATAAACTTATTTTGGTATTTATTTTGGGTTGATTGCGATATTACAGATAAAGATGAAGTGGAGATAAAGGATGCTCGGATACTACCGACCATGCAAAGAGATTTTATGTTAAGTGGGAAATTGGTAGAACCTTTCAAGGTGTAGGTGTCTGTGAAAATGTGGGCTGGGTAGAGACTATTGCAAGATTTGAGTTCAACGCATCTATTGCCTGTGATTGTAAAAGAGGTGGATAAGCATCTTGACAACCGTTGGGGAACGACACACGAGAATATTTCCCGGCAATCGACAGAAAATCAGAAAATTCAACAGACTGAAAACAGGCAGAAAATTCGTGGCTCTTTTCAATCATCTTGAGTCAGATGCCCAAATCGTCGTCTCAGCGGTAAGCTGGACGAACCTGCACATGAAACTTGTAGTTTTTTCAATGTCTAACTGTAAATGTAAGCAACCGCAGATCTTGTAAACTTCATTAGAATTTATTGTGCCTCAAACCTAAATAGGTAAAAATTTAACCTATATAAACACTCCTTAGTATAAGTAAATTAATTATTTCCTTTTCAACTTTTTTATAAAATCACGTCCCCGTTTAGAAATGGGCGTATTGGTTATGTCAAGCATCAAATACTTGTCTTCTATTGGATGGTGTTCAGAGTCATTCATGAAACTGCTAATACAGTCATTTTTGTGATAAGGTTGAGAACAGGATACGGACCTTGTCATGTTGTCATCAAACCATACAAAATTTGCCAAGTTTCGCACAACCAGGTAAAATAAGTTACAGTTAGGTTTCAAAAATAAAAATAAGCCAAATGACCTATAGGAACTGAACTTTTCTAAAATGTTATTCAATCAATAAAATAAGTCGGTTTTTCAATGCATTGATGTCTAAGAATCCACAAGTATTCCAATAATTTGCACTAATGGATTGATTCAAAAAAATCTAGCCTGGAAACAATTTGATCCGTCGGAACCATCGTCTCCAACATTCGCGCGTAACTGGCAAGAATTTCGAATCTCTTATTATTGTATATGTACTGGGTACTACTATAGTGCTACTACTGTAGTACTACTAGGTACTACTATAGTACTAGGTATATAAAAATTATTAAATAACGATTAAGTATCGCATTGGGTTGGTCCTTCGGCCAAAAAAAACAGACAACTTATATTTTGAATTATACTTTTTCAATACTTAACCCAAGTTTCCACTTTCAACTATAAATAGTGGTGCATATGAACGCTTGATTAATATCAATTAATTTGCAAAAGTTTAACCTCAAAGCTAGGAAAAAATATTTAAGGAATAACCTACAAAAAATATTATAGTTGAATTGGAAATAAGATACAACCTTGTCACAAAAAATCACGTAAATCGATCTCCACTTCAAATTCCTTGATGAAATTTACCATAATTAATGTCAAAATTGATTTAATATGTGTAAGCTCGCCATAAAGAGCCAGTAAGTCACAGTTTTCTTTAATTTTTTGTAATAACATGGACATATGGAGGTTTTTTCAACGGGTCATATTCTTCGGTGTATTTCTATCTCGCACTTTTTTCTTCAGAAATCAAATTTCTTCACTTCCATCGCGATTCAATAGGGTAAATTACTTATTCAAGATATCTTTAACTTTACAAGTAAGCTAGTTCGCCGTGGATAGCAGTCAAAGTTTTTACCATGCCCTGCGTTTAGTGCAAAGAATCGGCAAGAATATCACTGAAACTGGATGAAATCTGTGCACTGCAAAAGAGAGGTGATTGAAATAAAATAAGGATTTTGACAAACACATTTTAAGAATTCTTGTAAGGGTCAAGGAAATTGATAGGGTTTGTCTGTTGGTAATTTGGAAATTAGAGTTATAAGAGATATAAACACACCAAGGAAATGGTGGAAATGTAGGAAGAAATAACAAAATTCCACCGATCTTAAACATTTGGAGCAAAGCTAATAAAATACATAGAAATAATTTTTTTGTAATAACGAACATAAAGAGATGGGAAGCCTTTTATTTTTCATTTTCTTTGCGTTTTTTACCGACACTTTCGTCTGGGACTAGCGGAGAAGAGCAAGTTGGTTGACGCTGGTCTATTGTTTTCCAAATCTGTCTTTGAAAACTCGAAAAAATATCCACAATAAATGCCAAATACTGTCAAATACTGCAAATTTAGGATTACGTACCTAGGATTCTGAGCACTTTCACGCAAATCTCTTGCAAGAAACGATATCGTGACACACTCTTCCAGCTTTCAACAGAATCACAGAAATACTGTATTGTAAATACACCACTTTTGTCGTATTTATTCAAGTTGCCCAGGTCGCCAAACTTGGGCAACTTAAGTTGCCAAATGGAAGATCAAGTTATCTTCTATTAGCCCACGAAATCACTGGTACTCAAGTTGTAAAAAGATTCGCTTCGGACACTATTCGCGGGAATATTTTTTTCACTCACTATTTTGCAACGACGTCGCTATTACTCCCAACAGAAAAAGTTTTCCTTTTTGGTAATTTTTACTTCAGAAAATCGCACCAACATTTCAATATATAAAAGGCCGTCGAAGTAATTACAAGAGGTTTGATGAGTTTTCTCAATTATTTTGGCAGAGCATTTGAATAGAAAATTACATCCCTGACCGATAAATTTCAATGATTATTATGATGATTAATGATGATTTCAATGATGATTATATTTAACTGTCTACTTTTCGCTCCGTGAATAACTCGATTTTCCAAAAAAAAATCTGACAAACGCTACCTTGAAGAATGCTTATTTCATGGACGCTAATTTCGACATATTTCTACCATATCTTGGTATAAGGTTTGTCGTGGAATTTTATTTAAAATTTCCCAATGACTTTGCAAGAAAATAGCTCAATTTTGATACTCGACTAAGGACATTTTACCGAAATATGATGACTTAACACTGATTCCAGTTATGAGGCATCCTGAAGAGTTCGTGTCGCTCTTTCCGGTTCAAACCCGGTCAAACCAGGTTACAATTTTGATTCTGTGTTTATTTGTCCTTTGCCCTTCAATTGAAAAAAAGTTATTGTCCATCCAACAGTTCTTCTAGAAACATGAGGCAGATTTAGCTTCTGAGCTCTCTAAGGTTCGCTCCTTTCGCGCTTTCACCCGATTGTTTCGACTGGAAAAACATAAGATCAACGTTTTTTTCTATCAGTGTTGCTTCAATGAAGAATATGCGTAACTCACGTCTTATCCAAAAAGAATTATCCAGCCAATATGACTGTAATTACAATTTTTGCAACAATTTCAACTCGATCAGAGAAACGCAATCAACACGCCAACTGATTGCTGAGAAAATCTTTAGCATCACTCATGGAAAGTCAATAGTAATCATCCACGTCGCGTTATAAGGAGAGTAAGTTTAGCAAGCTCCGAGAGCAACGCTTTTCCGGAGCAGGGCTTTTCTTCCGTCGGACGACGCCGCCTTTCAAGTGCGCCACGATTTTCTTCGCCGAAATCGTCCATCTCAACGCTTTCATTAGTCCAAGTTCTCATTTTCATGCTGAGATTGATTTTGCTTCTTGTTCGTTATGAAATTTAGTTTTTGCATGCAAACGCATAAATGTATGCGCACAGGGCCGGGTTAGGTTTCGGCATAGAGATTTTTATTTGCATGCTTGTCGTTGCTTCAGATTTTAAGAATCAGAGTTAAGTGTTGTCTTGAACACATTACAATTTTTTATTTTAACTAAACTCTCGGCAGTAATCATCGAATTTGTATTGGCCCCGAGCCTTATTCCCAAAAGTCTTGTTTGTCTTCAAATAATTTTTCTGACCGTCTCTTATATCTCTTATTAGAAATTATGCTTCTGGGGCGAAGTAGACTTAGAACAGCTGAAAGATTCTGCAAATACTTTATGAAATATTTACCATTTATCAGTTAACTTCGGTCCAAAATGATAACTATGATCCACCTTCCGGTAATATATGCTTGCTAGAAATGTTCCATACCAGATGAAAGCAGAATAAGCACTTTCTAAATACACAGGCTTGGAAGTATTGGCAATCGTCATTGTTACAGGTCCATAATTCTAAGAATGAGAGGAAACCCATTCTCATCTTATACGTTTTACTTGGTCCTCTCCAGTAACTTTCAAATTATAATTGCTAGAAGAAATTTGTTTCGTGGGAAATTGTCGGGAAATCGGAACATTTGCCAAATTCCTGGGGCACAGTGGAAATCTTCCACGATTTGATCTGGTTGCTTTGAGACAAATAATACTGGAATCTTATGCATGTCGCAGAGGCTAAAATACTTAAACTTGTAAAAATAGTCCAGCTAATCGTGTTAACGATTTTAAATGAAGGCTTTATGAAGTGCTTCTTTTTTGTTCGAAAGATATTTATGAAGTTTTAGAGTCTAAATGCAACCTTTCAAATATTTAAATCATAGTACAAACACAGCCACAGATCTATTTCTTTCAATTGTGTCGTAAATTGTTATTTTTACGCTTGGAATTGAAACGCACAGTAAAGAAAGGATTTACCGAGTTTTTCGACAATTTTTCCACAAATATATATTTTTTAGCACTTCTTATAAGACCTTAAGCCAGAGTGTAAAGCGAAAATTGTAAAATAAATGGTTCTCTGGTGTCATTACTCTCATACTTATATCAGGCTGAACCAATGCCACATACATAAATATTTGGAGTTAACACACTTCTTGATATATGTACTTTCAATATTTTCAAAAGTATTTTTCAATTTTTTCTGTACGTTACTTGAAGCCATGGCCCGAAGAATAACTGAAAACACTGGCAATAAATAGAAAATATTAGCTCTGTTATGGCAGTCTTTTTTATATCTGAACAGCCCATGAAATGTGAATATCTTTCGGCTAAAAAATTCACGGATATGCGTCATGGTATCCATGAAAAGGAATTTTTGAAAAAGCAGCATGGACTGCCTTTGAACAATAATACTACGACTTCCATCCGTCGCAAATGAAAATTAATGTAAACACTGTATTCCATCGCGTTCTGATCTAATGTTGACCGTTGGGCATGCTTCAATTGGGTAAAGAAATGGGACTCTCGTGTAAATAATGCACGCAGATTTACAGATATGATGAGATGTTTCATAAAATGAATGAAGCAAAGATTCGCAAAGGCATCAGCATCCAGGGGAAAAAATATGAATCATTACAGGATATTTAGAGCAATGATCGTGATAAAGTAAAATTAAAATTTGCGTTTTTGTTTCAGGTAAGCAACCAGTACTATAAAAATAAAATATATTGGATTCTACAGGCGCCGATGGGTAAGTTGGGTACTTACTTATCAACCTGCTTTGCAGCTGGGATATCCCCAGGACAAGTTATTGTGATAATGGCCCAAAAAACTGGGGACGTTATGCACATGTTTCCCCTTTTCCTTTGTTCGGCAAAACTGAAATCATTTTTTAAACACAGCCATAGCAATGCTCATCTACGGGAAGTATAAATCTTTCAGATATTCCGGTTAATTCGAGGAAAATGTTTATTTATGAGGTGTGCCATGATGATTATTAAACATATAGGCAGCCATTTAACTGACAGATGGCACATTTTTCATCATGCACTTGTCGTAAGACTGATGCCGAATGCCTATTTCTCACTTTTTCTTTTATTTTAAGTTTTTGTGTGAGGTCTACCCCTTCGTATTCATTGGACTTTCCTTTTGAAGTGCTATAATTTTTTCCTTGACAGGAATACGGATAACAAAGAAAGCAATCTAAAAACTAAAACTTGTGAAAAGTCCATGACTCGAGTGTGGAAAGGCATTAGAAGTGGATGTATTTGATGGAGAATGGCGTGGGGTAAGGTAAGAAAATTGGGACAATATTTAAATAGAAAAGAAAAGTATTTGGAGCCAAGAAGTGCGCGAAGGCCGAGTGAAATGGGAGACATTTGTGTAGTTGTCTTGGCTTTAAATTGTAAGTAGTCCTTTTTAGTAAAATAGAAACTCCCCTTTCCCCAAAGACGGAGACGTAGGGTAAGAGGAAAATAATAAAAATTTCAAATGGAGGTGGTGCGTTTACAGGTGCGTGGTATTTTAAAAACCAGAAAGCGATTGCGGAAAATGTGAAAGAGCAGAAGCACTCTTGCGGCAGAAAAAGGAGCTTTCCTCCTTTATACTTCGTCTATTCACAAGAATCTGCAAAGTCTGTGTTGTCTGAGACATTCCACAGAACTAACCATTGCTCAAACCAACTATCATCAATCTTTTGAGACATCTGGGTTCTTGGCAAACTACAATCGCGACAAATTGGTGTGTTTGAGTGGAAAATCAGTTTATTGAAAATATTTTATTCCCGCTATCACCTCCAGAAATAAAATTGCAGCTTGGCCTTATTTTCCTCGTGAACATGCCTATTAAAGTTATTCGTTCACATTGATTTTAATTGTTATAACCGTAAGATTTGACCTTCAATATTTCACGTTTTCTACTTTTCGCAAGTAAGACAAAATCGCTCTAAAAACTAACTTGTCAAACTTCCTTTCCTCTCACCTTAAGTTGAACCAAGGGAGGTTAAAGCCAGATTTGGGTCGAGCTTAACCATCATTGGTGATGTTGCAAAGCATTTGACATTCACGTCAGTAATTTGTCCCTTGCTTATTTCCTCAGCATTTGCCTCGTAAAAATCCTAGATATAAAAATTCCTAAAAAGATCTATTAGTAACCATTCGCGAAGTTTGCCTCTTGTCAATCAAAATCTTGTCATTGAATCCTAAGATAACACTTGGCATCACCACTATTGTTCAAGTGCGTCAAAGCATGCCTCCTGCAGTTTGCCGCTTCACCCACTTGAATCTCGTATGCAACAAAAAGTGGTTTTAAACGCGCAACGCACTTTTTTCACGCCGACAAAGTAACACTTGCTTCAAGCTTTACAAAACTCGTTTGCTTTTCTTCCGAATTTCTTTCGATGGCGAAGAAAAAGGTAAACTGTGTCGCAAAGATCATCACGTTTCTTTTATAACCGATTTACGGTTAAACACGTTTACAGAACCTAATTGTGTGTCACTCCACTATTTATAACTGTCAATTTTCTAGCGCTCTCTCTAAAACACACTAGCACGGAATATTTATCAAAAAATATGTAGTTTAAACTACTTTTTGTAAGTTTGTGGATAAAAACTAAACGTCTTGCACTTTGTAAAATGTCTTGCGTCTAAAAAGCAGTCTGCTCTCGGAAGGTGTTGAATCCGAACTAAAAAACGGTTGATTTTTTCTCCTGCTGCATCTTATACAGATAATTTTCTATTGGTGTTTGCGCCAAGGTCTCCAGCATTCAATGCACGATGCATCTTCTACCATGCAGTTGGCTAGTGCTTGCAATTTCCCAGGTATGCAAATCAGTGCAACCGTTGCTGGATATTTGCACTGAGGTTTGCTGAATGGGATTGATCTGGTTTGAGCTGCAGCCTGAATGGTGGAGCCTGCCTACACTATCTTCATACGGTGCAAGCAAAATGTATAGGTAGAGTTGCAAGAATAAATTCCATTACTGATTCGAATTAGTATGCATGAACGCTAATGCATTTGCTGCGGACTACTTTAGAATTATTTATATCTGGGAAAGAGTTTACTTACAAAGTTTGTAGTATACCTATCGAGAAATCAGCAATCAGGAGTAATTAAGGAATTTCAGTTTATTCGTTTATTCTATGCAAATGTGTGACTGATAATTTAAAACAAAAAAAAAAGTCTGCCACCCGTGTACCAATTTGTGTGTGTTTTTTTTCGATTCGTTTTTCCTTCAGCGTCAAAAGGTTTTTATTTTAACTTTTCCATACAAGTAAAGCTTTCTATTCCTCGGAAATTCATCTTTCGCCATCATATTAAGAATGGAAAGCAGGAAACCAAGCATGTAGCACCCCTACCTACCTATACTATACACCTAGAAATTCGAAAAAGTCGGCAGTTTAAAACGAAAAGTACATTTTTTTATGATTGAGAAGTTTCTCAGACTTTTTTTGAAAGAAAAAATAAGTATCAAAAAATAGCAAGAGGGTAAAGTGGATAGATTTGGTGTAGAAGAACATGCTAGTAAGGAAATTCTGTTATCTTAATTTTTTTTTCAATAGTATAGTAAATACTATCGATGATTGTGGATGATTGTCTCAGGAAGAAATTTGGTGGGATTAAAGAAGTGGGCGAAAGGAAATTATTATCAAACAGGGAAGGGGTGCAAAGCTTTGCTCTGCACCGGTCGAAGCCGTTTTTTTGTGATATATCAAGTTAAATGGACCCCGATTAGAGGGGAAGAAGGAAGGAACTGCTTGCACTTTTAAGTGATATCACCTATTTTTTTATAGAGCTATTGCGAGATCTTATTTGGGCCAGTTTCACCATTTTATCACTGAGGCTATCTCTAGGTATCTTCGATAAAATTTCTTCAATTAAATCTTCAATTAAACTTACTGATGAAACTTAAATCTGATATATGTTTGTTTGTGTTTGTGTCTGTTAATACTCTACAGGCATAATAAATTAACTAATTCTGGGAAAAATCATTAATAAAAACGTTGATTTCTCTTCATTTGCAACTTTGATGATGCAATTTTTCAGGGTATTCAATTCCCAATTTACTTTAAATATAAGTTTATACGAAAATTTTCAAATCAAGTTTTTCCTTGATCTTTCATCATTAATCAGCATCATTCAAATAACGCTCAACCTCAACACTTATTTTAATCGCGTCGTGGATTAACGTTATTTTGCGGATTATAAAATATTTAATAATTTAGAGTTGAAAATGTATTTAAAAACGTAAAAATGATTTCAACAGAACTATTCGTTTAATTTGCTACAAACCATCAACAAACTATACTCAAACATATAATGTGTTATTATAATAACTCTCATTGAATGGTAAATTTCGTGAAAATTTGTTAAACCAAAATCGTTTTAAAACTGAAAAGACGCTCGAAAAGTACTGGGGATAAAACAATTAGAATTCTGCAAAGTGTTGTCATGTTTAACGTTTGCCATGTCTGCTAAGATTAGTCGAAGTATATGGTGGTTTGGACTCTAGGGAAGAAACGTGATTTGAAAATGAAGTGAAATTTTTTGTAAAAACTGATTTATGAGAAACGCTGTGAATGGAATCTGATGAAAAATGTGCTGGGTATAATTTGAAAGAAAACGAAGGTATACTTAAAGTTTCATCAAATTAGTTTCGTCTATTTGCCTGTAGAGCGCGAACATGAAAAATAATAAATAAGCACATCGGATTTGTAGTGTAGTTTAAGATTCACTTCACACGCTTCGTTCGGTACGAACTTGGATACTGATTTTGATGAAAATTAAAGGAAACCTTGGACATTTGAAAACTAAGATCTGCTACGTTTGTAATTAGCATTACTACCCAATTTTTTATTCTTATGAAACGGATTTTATGAAAAATAGTTGATAATCAAATCACATTTTCTCCTCACGGGCTCAACTCAATATAACTTCAATATAATTCAAGGATTCTTTCCCGATATGTTCTTTCATTTTCGTTGGGTATAAAATAAACTTAAATTAAAACTAAAAATAAATAAACAAACTCAAAAATAACGCAGAAATAACACACAAATAGCAAGACACAAATCATCAAGAAGCTCAGGACTTTTTTGCAATATTTACCTAACCAATCTTCGTTGAGCATGCTTAACAAATTTTTATTGTACATTGGAGACCCTGAAATAAGATGTTTGTAGCTGATTACGTATGTACGTTAAATACGAATCGTTTTTTAAGAAAATAGTATTTTTTCAACTCTAACTTCTCCAAGATCTTGCAAATGATACAGTAATCCACATTCTCGATGAAAACACACAAAAAAACGCTCGTCCACAAGGTGGTGATAATAAGAATTTGTGAAGCCCTTGTCGATTGAATTCCTTGAGTCCTTGGTACCAAATACTTGCATTTTCATGCATTTTTTGTGGAGAAGATTTGGGGAATGCTTGGTGATAGAGAAGATGATAGTGAAATTTTAAATGCCTTAATTTCCCAGAGGAATGGGGAAGGGGTTTCAAGGTACCTTGTTATATAACAACTATTATGATTCGAACATGGTTGTCAACCTTTTGTAGAGGTAGCTGCCTACATGGGAAACATCATCAATCTCGATAAATCTGATAAAAACACTATCTGTGGATATTTTTTTATAATTTTTGATCTGTACCAAACCGTTTGATTGTTGAGGGCAGGCGGGCCTTATCCTTGTCCCGACGGTACGGTGGCGCGGGAAGCCGGGACAGTCTTGCTGCCAACTGTTCCCAGGCACGGACGGCGCTAGCTAAGAAACTAGAATGAAAAACTAGAATGATGCCTCTTCCATTTACTTTTACTCGGGCCTCACGGAAGCTTATTTTAAGCACGTTTTTGATGAGCGTTATTTAAATGATGTTGATCGAACAATCCTCAGCGCTTAATTGGTTGTACCAAAATTGGTATGTTGTGAAAAAAAAAGGAAAAACTTCGAAAGAGCAAAGATGTTTTTACACAATCGTCATTAAGGTTTAATATATCTGGAAAGGTTTGTTGATGTAGGCATACAAGTAAGAGAAACGTGAATTGAAGAAAAATAAAATTTTCTTATAAACTAATTTCTAAGAATTTTTTTTTGTAAACTGTGCTGAAAATAGGAGGGGATATTATTAGAGGTAAAACGAAGGTATTCTGAAAAAATTCACCCAAATCAGTTCATTAGTTATGCCCGTAGAGCGCTAACAGACATTAAAAAAAAACACACACTCACACACACAACGGATTATTTCGGCAGTAACTGTGATTGAAGATTCGCTTCTCCCCCTTCGCTCGCAACGCTTATCAATTAGCCTGCCAATTTCCTGCCGTCTAGATTTTTCCAGACTTCTTGAATTCACGAAGCAATGTTTGACTTTGGTAAGTACCAAATAAATTATAGACATCTAAGGAACTGTCGATTGAATAAGTTTATTATGTTGACAGTGTTGGCATTTGGTAGTTTGGAAATACATTCTGGGTGAATTCGATTATCTAGTATTGGTTCAACAAAATTCAGAATTAACGTGCGTTTAAAAACTGACATTTTAAATTGTATTTAGACTTTTGTTTTCATACAAGGGAATGTGTCAAATATATTTATGATTTTTTCTATTTCTTCTAGAGTGTTAAACATAATATGATGATATCGACATGTTAAAGCCAATGGAAAGCCAATTTTGATTTATTGCCAAACTGATTCATGAACTGATTCATTTTTAGAGACGTTACGGTCGTTTGCAAAAAACTTCATCATGTAAAAATGTGAATTTTTTATTTATTGTTTCTTAGCAGTTCAGATAGTTCAAATATTGATTCACGGGTCGTGAAACATCTACTGCCTGGTAAATAATAATATCGTAGTTGTCATTCAACCCTAGGTTTGTTGACAATCCCTTCATTTTGGAACCATCTTTCTTACATTTAATTGCAACTAAACTAGGACTTTTGTATGAGCGATATTTGATCAAGCTGATGACAATCTTGAATAGATTGAGATAGAATTGATTCAGTGTTTCAACGGCTTGTTACTTACTAAACGACATGTTAACATAATAGCAGGCATCTCATTGGCATCTCATCTCATCTCATCTCATCTCAGATCATCTCATTGGCAGTCACAATGGTAATCACACATTAACGGAACGTTAAGGAGATAACGGGTCACATGGAAAACTGATGAAAAACATTTAATATGCAACAAAAATTTACATTTTTCAGAAAATCTATTGAACTGGGTGTAAAGTCCCTGGGTGTTAACTCCCTGGGTGTTAACTCCGTGGGTGTTAACTCCGTGGGTGTTAACTCCGTGGGTGTTAACTCCGTGGGTGTTAACTCCCAAAGTTCCAAAGTTTGAGTTGAGGACTAAGCATTGAATACCCAGTTAGGTAGTTTTTCTGAAAAGTACAACGTGCTAAGATTAGTTAAAGACACGAGTCTTGTGAGTAATAACAAAGAAACATATTTTGAAGGGAAGTACGTTGTACGAAAAACAATCAAATTTGTACACTGTCTTCTAGTTATAAATCTAAATATGTCCGGAAAGTTTGTTTAAGTAATATTTAATAGTTTGGCCTCCAGAGTGTGAAATTTTCATAGAAACTGGTTCATTATAAGATAAGTTGGTGATGGGATTTGGCGAAAATATGACAGTGTCTAATGTTGAGAGAAAACAAATATGTAGGTTTAGATATTTTTATCAAAATCAGTTCAGGTCCTATAAACACGAACAAATTGGCTAAGGGCTTCGAGTTGTGGATAAGCGTCATTCAATCGATGTGGATTTACAAATTATTCAGGATTTTTTGAAAAATTAAAAAAATAATAAAACGTAAGAATCGATTTCAAAGGAAACTATTCATTCTGCTTGAAAAAAACACGGATTTGTTATACTACCTATTAATAATGCACAGTGCACAGTATAAAGTACAGTGCACAGTATAAAGTACAGTGCACAGTATAAAGTACAGTGCACAGTATAAAGTACAGTGCACAGTATAAAGTACAGTGCACAGTATAAAGTACAGTGCACAGTATAATGTACAGTGCACAGTATAATATGCAATTTGTCAAAATCGGTCAAGCCAAAAATGTATTTAGTTGCAAAAGATTGCCAAAAATGCAAAATTAGCGTCATAAAAGCGCCATTTTCAAGAAAAGTGCTAAACACTCAAAAAGAAAAATTTTAACCAAACGCAAACTCGTGATGGATATGGAAAGTTTGTAAGTATGTTGGTCTGCGGAGCATGAAAAGTGTTTGAGTAAAACTGTAAATTTTCGTGAAAAAAAAACTATTTATAAGGAAACTATTTGGGAGACTAGGGGCTCCGCCCCTGAGGCCTCTGGTCGCAGGGGCCATCTGAAAAAAGATCACAAATATGTCCTTTGACTAATTGAATTGTGGATGTAATCATCTAAAAAATTGATAAAAGATTGGTTCTAGGAGGAAACATATAAACTGACAAAAAGCAAAAGCAATACTCAGTAAATACTTCTGAGAGTTGTTCTTTCTCTGACATCAAAAAGGTGATATGATCTTATGTTTATTTCATTAAATAATAAATACGGAACCACACTTCGGAAAACTGAAGATATTTTGTAAATACTGGTCTACATGAAAAAAACGATGCCAATTTTCTTAAAAAAAGGTGATGATCATTGTTTAGACATAAAAATACAGAATTCAGATTTCATCAAAAAAATTACGCCTTTTTAAACTGTGAGAGTAATATATAAAAACACACCAACAACGAAACAAAACATGCCTAACATTTTAGGTGTAACTATCATTTTCATCTGTAGTTTTTATCTTCATCCTGACGCTAACTATTAATGAACACCATGTTAAAGAAGATGTTTTTTTAAGTTGAGAACGTCTCTCAATGTCAGGCCTAAAGCCCATAATATTTGACCACTGACCTTCATACACCCACAACTTGTATTAATTTCACTAGTGTGGTCCAGATTGGCCTCAGTGAGGATAGTGTGACGAAAGATGACACCATCAAATGTAATTATCTATCAATCAGGTGCTAAATTTATGTTTTTTTTTTGTTCCCAGTGCCTGTTCTCACATTTTAAAGCACGGTAAAAAAAACTTGGTTGCTCCATTGTGCCCGTAAGGTGGCTTTCAGCGCACCCCTAATTCCCCAAACACTTTTTTTTTTGGTTTTTAATCGTCCGCGCCACTCGGGGGGAATATGTTATGATACTTGACATGGAACAATTTACTGATGAGCCATTCAAATTAAACTGATGTGCCGCAAAAATGTCAACACAGCAACACAATCTGGCTGGAAATCGCGGAAAACGACAGAAATTTTTCGTCAGTTCGTAAATTACCCTGCAGACGTAACGTACATATTCCCAAACGGCTCAATCTAAAAAAATCTTCTCACGACTCATTTTAAATTCGTTGTCGAAAAGATTTTCTTCGGCAACTTGAGACGGTGATACCTTATTGGTCCTTGGATCTTTTCATAGCATTTTGGTCGTTATACGCTTGCATCGCGATCCCATTTCGGCCACCTTATATATTTGCAACTGTGCTGAAACCTGATTCACGAGAAAATCGTCTCACACCAAGAATTCGCGCATAGTCCAAGCCTGAATCGCATTAAATCTGCATTAATCTTCTCCTTTGTGCAATATTATACTATCACGATGCATGTAGCTGACTGGACGCTTTTCAGGAGGGCGGTTGGGGGATGAAGTGGGGGTTTTCTTTGTGCTTGCTAAGATGGCTGTAAGGGTTGATGGGAAGAGTGCTTCGTACAGCTACGCTGAGCCTAGCTGGTACTCGTTTACACGCGGAGTTTGCTGTAAAAACGTACCTCCTCCTCCCTTGCAGCTATCTCTGAGAGTCGTCGGCGTTGAATTTTCGGTTAGACATGGAGGTGGGGAGGAAAGTGCCGAGACCAAGGTGTTCACTTCTGTCTTCGTCTTGTCTTGCGACGAAAGTGTCTGAGGAGGAGGTCCTGCCAGGATCAGCAAACGCGGCTGCCGTTTTATAGAGGTATTGCTTAGGTATATTTCTAATTTTGTGTGTCTATGATTTTGAGTTACTATTTAGATTTATCGGTTGGTGGAATATAGTTTTTATTATTTTTCTGGTAATTGAGTAGTTTACCGATTCACATTTGGATTTATTTAGTTTGGTTTTTAATTTAAGTTAGGTCAGACATGTGTTCATTGGCACTTGGCAGTATTGGCTTTGGGTTGAACACTTGGTTAAAATAAATCACCTATCAAAGTGATTGACAGTCCAGTGATTAACTCTAAATCATCCAAATATGATGTGTGGATTTAATTTACGCAAACCAAAAAATATCGTCTTATAACCTTAGAATCAATATGTGTAACGGCTCTCCTTGGTAAGAAAAATTATATTCTAAAAACTTATTCCTATATTATAAAATTATGGCCATATTCTTATGGATCAATACCTCAATACCTCAATACCCATTTAAAATTATTAAAACGTATTCATTTACTTCTATTTTCGACCTGTATTATGAACTATTATACCAACCCGTTTGGCTTTGCTTTTCAAGAAATGCTATGTGTTTTCCATCACTCTTAAGGAAAAATCTTATTCGCCCGTATTTCGGTAATTACTGTATCCAAGCACTATGCACCTGACAAAATTTTCAACACTTTTGGATAAAATTTCCTCCTTGTTGGCTGTATTGAACAAAAATTGAACAAAAATATAAGCACTAAATGAAAACCATACATTATTAGGGCACGTAAAAACATCATTTTCACAAACCAATGGAAAAACTTTCATTTCCTCAAATACTATGATTCACAACCACCCCAAGAATCATGCAGGTAGCTCGTATACGTGTTCTCGAACAAGCCGACTGGTCGAATTTCCTCTCTAGAGTACCCCGGTGATTTCAAGTAAGTGTACTACACATCGCTGTGAGAGAGACAGAGCTCGAGATAAGTTCAGGGGTGTGAGAGGGTGGAGGTGGGTGGATGGGTGGCGGGCGGGTGGTGGGTGGCAGCTAGGGAAAGTCACCATTATCAGGCAGGGAAGGCAGGAGTATACGGATGGTGTGGTCGCAGCAACACCATATATCAGCTCGCATGCAGCAGGTTCGGTGCGACCGGCAGGCCACCCACAGCACTTTACTTTTGCCAATGCCCTCGTGGAATGGCAGACGAAGTTCCAGTGAACAGGCATCTGCACTAACGGTGAAACCTTGCGAAATTCGGCAGGTTGCTATAAAATGTCTGTGTATATCCTCAAATACCTATTGGGGAAAAAATCTTATTTGGAAGAGATTATTGGTAATACATTCTGCACTCATTTTGTGAGCCTTAGAGTGAAGTGAAAAACGTAAAAGGATTTGAAATATAAAAGTGCCCCCAAATGTTACAGAATTGAGTGAAATTCTGAGAGGAAAAAAAATAGAAATGACATTCAGACCAGTGGGATCCAACAAGTATCTCGAAAATATCAACTGACTTTTGGCAAAAGGGGCAACGTGCCATTTCACTTCGCTGTTATACCTATAAAATCTTCCCATTCCTCTATAACCAATTTTTGTTTGCAAAGAGAATGACCATTAAATCAATTTACGAGCCAGCTCGTGTTCTTATACATAACAACCATACATTTGAATCCTCGTCTACTCCGTTGCTTTGCTAATCATCATATTTCATATGTGAGAAATTCCAAATTCGATTCTTTAATGTATAATACGTTGAGCGCCAAATAATCAGAGCAGTTTCACTCGTGCACAATCTCGATCCAGATGAACCGTTACATTAAGCTTGCAAACATCCTAAAAAAGTGCGTCTTTGCGTGCGTTTGCTTGCCTAGGTCACTTCGCACGATCTGAACTTAATTTATACAATTTGTATCACTTGGTGTTCCCACGCCGCACTCGCTGTGAAATGGGATCTAGCCCATACTCCCATCCGTTACACGATTCGCCAACTGCATTCAAAGACGCGCCTATTCACCGATCTCGAAGAACAAGATTTTTTTATTGCACGTGCAATTGCATTTTGGCATAAAAAGTGCATCGCACAAACCGGCCGTTATACAAAGAACGAGCAAGTTGTGCATTTCTTAGCACCCTTCTGCGATATCATAATTACAATGCTTTACATATAATTATTATTCATCTAGTTGCGAGCATTTGCAAAGATTCCGCTTCATCCCCCTACCCCACTACCCCCACCGCCATGCATATCATTATCGTGGCTCGTACTTGCACGTGTGCTACCGCGTTCGGCTGGTCTCGCTCGGACTCGGCGGTGTCCGATGCGTCCGACTCACTCGCACCCGTGCAACGCCCTATGCACACGAAGATGTAGACAAACAGTGTTTGGGAATCATCAATCACCTCATGGATGATGTCACATCAAGCCATCATGCCGCTCTGTATGGAAAGGAGCAGTGCGGCACGTTCGCGTTCAGTAAATGGGTAAAAAATCATTAAAAGGGAAAATCACGTTTTACATCAACTAAATGTCCGACCTAGAAGTTAGCATTGTGCATTTAACATTCTCTGTTTCGTGCACGCTAGTTCCACAGATTCACTTCCTTTTTTATTTCCGATTGTAACGTTAGCGCCGCGAGCCGCAACTCGGTTACTTACCCGCATAAAATCAACCGAATTTGAATCGTACTTTTATTTTCCTTTTTCATCGAATCAATTTGATCAATTTGATCCGTTTGATTTTGGTCAGCGTTATTATACGCACTTCTGGAGTCGTTTGTCGACGGACCCTTTGGTACTGAAACCTATGAAAGTAATAAAATTATTCTCAGATCAGCATATTTCACAAATTCGTGTAAACGAACGGCCGTACGGAATTCACGAAAGCCGTATCTTGGCCTCCAGCCCACGGATGCGCTGGTGAAAAACGGGGGGGGGGGGGGGGGGTAGGAGGGGGTGCGTATAGACGCTAAATTTGCATGCTTAAAGCTTAATCGAATACCGCTTTGTGACGGAATGCCTCGCAAAGCAACGCTCTATGCACGGTGGCGTCGACGTCGGCGTCGGCGTCGGCGTCGGCGTCCTCGGGAGATGCCTGTAATTACACTTTTACCTTTCTAATTCCACACTGCCCTCTTTCACGTCGCGTGACGTAGTTAGTTATACATAATATTAAATCTATCTGAAATTCTGTCGTACATGATAATGTAATCTGTCTCTTCACACACCTTCCGTACCAACAAATTCACACCAGCCCTCGTTCGCGCTCTCTCTTTCTCTCTATTTCTCTCTGCCTCCCTCTCTCTCTCTATCCTACTCCTGTCTCAATGTCGCTTCTCTCTTCTATGCCATCCATCTACGTCTCTCTCATACACATACACACACTCAATCATTCTACTGTGTTTTACACCCCGTTCGCAATCACGCATTGGCGTATCCCTCTTGATATGGTCGAACATTCACTTGAAACACAGCATAGCTGAAAGTTTTTCCTGACTTTCTAACATTAGATTAATACAAGCAGAAAGTTTTATCACGTTCAGCTTCCAACTTTTCCTTCTAATTAGGACTATCGCTCCGCTTTGTTGTTTTTATATCTCTCTCTAACCCCATTCCTCCCTTTTCTCCCTGTTTCATCCCCTTTCTCTGCATCCCTCGACCACCGCTCATTATCTTCTTCTGTTCATCTTTCTTTCTCTGACGTAGTGCTCTCTCTCACTCTCGCTCTGTACCGTACTCCACCCCATCGTATAAATTCGCGTGCAATCTGAGAAAATATTCCATATCGCACCTTTCGATCTCTCTTTGCGTTTACCTGTGTAATGGATTAAATATCTGCCGTGTTCTGCCAAAGTTTTTTAATTAGGAAATCACATGCGAGGTTGATCCCTGTCTCTTAGAAATGGAGGTGCCGTGTTTTAACCTTTTTTACTCCCATTGCTCAACGTTCAACAACAAGCCACGTCACATTTAGCATAATCTTTTCATTCTGAATAACCAAATATTTTAATACTGATGACTCCACTATTTACTCAACTTATTGGTTTTCTTTTTCAAACCAATCACTTGTTACGAATAACCCTAACACTATCTTCAATTCTAAGCCTCTGATCTATTTTCTCCCAGCGTTTTCCAAACTGCCTGCTTCAGAATACCGTTTCGATCAATAGTTTTCTTTCTGTAATGCGCGACGCACTTAATTAGAAAGCAAATACTGATTCCATTTCTGATTATTTCGGCAAAGTACTCAAGTTTCTTTTGAACTCATCTGACAACAGTCATCAGCGGACAAGGTTCAAAATTTCCGCGCCAAATGCGAAATTCCCACACATTTCATCGCTGCCCGCTGCGAGCGGGGCCAGAAGGGGTGGGGGCGAACGCGGGATCCGTGGGGTGGTAGGGGGTTTTGGGAGGGGGGGGGGGGGGGGTGCACGGGGATGGGGCAGATGGGAGGTTGCAATGTTTTGTCATCCCGTCAAAAAGGGCGCTGTCGACTGGAATGAGTTTTTCCACCGGAAGACCGGGAATTTTAAACTAATCGCCTACAGTATCGAACAATAATTTACACTGAGCCTTGCCACGTACGCGCTCTTGCTCCTTTGCACGAAACATATAAGTATTTATTGCCAATCGCAAAACTGTTCAAGGAAGACAGCGAGCATATTTCATCGGGTATCGCCGTGTAGGAAAATACACTTGTCCCCGCGTATGGTCGGACCATGTCGAACCTTTGAACGGCAGGAACATATCCCACCTTTCACAGCCCGAACGAAATATTAACCATACAAATTAATGCGGCGTACAACTTGACAAAAACTGTCAAGATAGTATACAAAATTTATACAAGACACGATGAAAAATATATTTTCAAAATATTCAGATCGATGAAGTTGAACTACCGGTGGTGGTTGTTCTCGAAATCGGTGCTATCAATCTGCTCTCTGAATTTATTGTCTGAAAGTGTTTCATCGTTAATTTTACTTCGCGTCATTTATCTTTCAAATTCAGCCCTCCGTATATTCAACAAAATGAAGGAAATAAAGCGATAAAATAATAGGAAGGTATTTTTCACGATTTTTTTTGGGAAGGGCTCTATGAGAGGAGCTAAGGCAGGGAAAAAATGAGGAGTTTGAGGTGAGATTTTTTACTACAGCACTGGCAAGAAATTCCGAGAAATTTAATTACAAAAAAAAAATGTGATTTTAATCATTTATGTTACACATTCCAACACATTCCAAGATTTTGATTTAGTTTTCCAACATTTTTTTCACGATTATTTTACAATTTTACAACTTATCAAACGCAATATTGATGAAAACGTTATCAACTACGGTTCTTCAATTCTTTCTTAAACCTTTCGAATGATATGGAATCCACGAAGTATTTAGATCTTTCGAGATTTTCTATCATGTGAGTATTTTTTTTTTGTCTACCTCTTTCAAAGTTATTGATTTGAGCAGAAAGTTCTCGAATAAATAAGCAATCTGCATCAATTGGAAGTCAAGCAAAGAAGGCAAGACGCAAGGCAGGGAAAGAAAAAGCTGTTGGGACCTAGGAAATTATAAGTTAAAATTTGCAATTTATTTATTTGTTTATTTGTATTTTATTTAATTGTGATTAGGAAAAGTTTCACAGTGATATATTATAATCACGCAATATAATTCCAAACGGACCACGTACCTCGTTGCATTTTTCCGCTTGATCCTCTAGATCTTGGATCACGGATCTTTTACTCGAGAATTGGCTCGAAGATCTAAGAAAACCGAAGCCATCAACATTGTATGGTCATATTCATTTTGACAGCGAATTCCGAAGTAAGTTACATCACTCATCTAATTCCACTTCGATCGAAGGCATTAATTGCTTTGGCATTTTTTCACATTTGGATTCAAGAAAAAACTAGTTATCTTGTTATTACTTCACGATGTATTTACAGCAGCTATGCTGTGATTTGAACAAGATTATCATATTTGAATCATAGGTATATTGTGGTTTTTTCTATAATATTGCCTTTATTATTTTTTTAATAAATTTCCTTGCCCAATAGGACATTTCAAGACCACATGAAAATATGGAAGTGCTCGACGGATTTCCGTCAACGAAAATTTCTTTTCCCATTAGTATTAAAATGGGAAACGATATTTTTCGTGACTGAAATCCGCCCAAGACATATAAAGCATAAAGATCTTGACAAGGGTCAGAAAACGTGAAGCGCGTGGCTGACTCGAGCTCAAACAGGATGATTAGAAGCAAAGATCAGCACACAATGACACCTCGTTCCCTTGTACCTTTTGTACACTTAACCTAGGTGCAAACAAGTTTGGAGTAAAAACTTGGTAAGAGCAGGTATTTCTTGTATGGGACGTGTGCATAGGGTCACGGGATCCGCTCACGGGACCCGTGTTGCTCAGCGGCCAAAGGTTGTAAAAGGGTTAACCCCTTTGGGTAGCAAAGGGTAGCACCTTACCCATGAGCTGGAACTTTTATTAAGGTACCAGTTGTGTTATTCCGAAACGGGACCCTTGAGGTCAAAGGTGGTCGGGGGTAATTTCTTGCATGCTACCCATCGGAGGTGTTGTCAAGAAAATAAACGTGATTCGTTCGGGTGCCTGAGGATAAGGATTTGATGTTTTGGTTTCGTGGGGAAGACTGGCACGCTCCTGGGATAAAGGAGTGACAGGTTTTAATAAACATGCATCTGATTGTAAGGTGCATCTTTCATTCCACGCTGCGTTCCTTTGATGGGCCATGTTGCGGCCATGTAAAATGTTGCGAACTGTAATGCCTTCAGGCGTAGACAGGTCTGGGGACGGGTCCAAAATTGGTTTTTGACCAATAATATTCATGCACTGAGCTAGTTCTTTGACAGTCAAAGTTAGATTTCCGTTTTTTGCATTAAACTGTATTCAATGAATTTATTATCAAATAATATTAAGTATGGTTCTTACAAATTACAAACGATATGTTTTTTTATTGTGTATCCTCGTGAAAAAAGGCTGCATTTTTTAGAAACAACAATGTGTCCAGTCTAGCTATAGATCTCCGAATAAAGCTTCAAATTTTGAAAGCTTACTGGCGACATGAAATAAAATTTTCATCGTCATTCACCTTGTTTTCTAAAAGATTTCTCAAAACCCACATAAAATATTTTATATTTATTTGTAATCTACCGAAAATAGAAATCCCTAATTCTATTGAAAAATGCAGGCTTTTCCAAAGAAAACAGGGCTAAGTAATATCACAGATAATAACAAAAACTTAAAAAATGGTGCTTACTTTTTGTCACCTTACCGTTTGTTTCTCCATGGTTTTAGCACCCCTTCCTTTCTAATCGCACACTTAGCTTATTTTCTTGGCTGTTATGTTTTAATAAAATACCTCGTCCACTAGGTAATAATGCTTTGAGTTAAAATACTTAAATATCTATTTTCAATTGTTTGTGATTTCTTAAATCCATGTTTCCTCGCTGTTTCCTTTATTGTGAATTTTACCATTCTTCTTTTAAAACTTCTGCATCTTTTCTATATCTTGACAAAACATAATCTTGGATCACTTCTCTGGTAACCGTCGTCGTTTAAGTACTTAAATATTCCTTTGTCGCAACCGCGACATGTCTCCAATGGAAAGCGTCACACGCCAGCCTTTTTAAAATCTCCATCAAACCCCACAGCATTGTTCTGTGTCGTTTTAATAAAACTGATTTAAATGAAATGTTACCGCAGGTTTTTCCTAAATTATTTTGAATATAAGCAAACGTACATCGCTGCTGCTAAGTTTAAGTTGCGGCTGCACAAAGGAATAGAAGAGTTATAGAAGAAATAGAAAAGTTTGGTGGAAATTATACCCTTTCTGTCTCATATTCAAAGGCTCTCACCACCTATTTTTACATCTAAATCTATCATTCTAATGTCAGTCCTAATGCTTGTTGCTCAACGCTCTCTTAAAACTGAACCATTGAATGAAGAACTTCTGCATGAACGATTGAATCTAGATTTTCGTTTGAAAATTATTTTTGATAGGAAAACGTGTCATGAGCCCCCGATAAAATTCAAGTATTTACTGAAAGTAATATTTTTATACTTTGTTAAGTGAACGCTAGAATTATAATCAACCACTTGCAAGTGGCTTGAGAAAATAAACTCGAAACTAGTATTTAATTTATTGTAATGAAGGAAAGACAAGATTCTTAGAACCATTTCGATTCATACGCCTTTCTGATGACTTTTCAGACATGGTTCGATAACTATAATGCTTCCTTACTTACCAAGCGAAAGCTCGAGAAACGTCAACCATTTCTTACACAATTTGGTTTGAGGTGGCTTCTTCATGACTTTTGTTCTGAGGAAGCGACGAAAATTAACCACGTTAATAGCGTCACTCGCGCTTCATAGGATTTTTCTGTACTGTCTTAAGAAATCCGATTTACATGAAATATTACCGCAGATTTTTCCAAAATAATTTTGAATTGAAACAAATATATCGCTGCTAAGTTTCGCTTTCTGTAGAGGAGAGAAGGTTGCCATTACCCATGTGCTCTGGCGGAATATTAAGACAGTTGGTTCTCTGTTTCTCTTCGAAAGATCCAGAAAATAAAATCACTGGTGATTCCTGCAGGAAGTGAAAAGATCATCACTGGATATTATCATTGCATTCTTGGAGAGATAACATTTATTTCTTTTGATGCGACTGAATAGCGTAATAAATTTGCTAACCCGTCAAATGTTTGGTCGTTCTTTTCAATTTAAACATCACAAAATATAAAATATGACGATTCTTAGAAAGCTCTCTTAGATAGCTTCCCTCTCTTTTCAAAAGATCGAATCACATTTTTTCTGACAACATCTCGCAAGAGTTTCTATATAAACCCCCAAAAATCCGAAATATACTGACATTTTTCAACCTTTTTATCCATCAAATATTTTTCTATCATCTAGCAACTCAAATGTTTTTGTTTACTTTGCGGACGGTCACCTATAGGCCCAGTCTTTTGCTCCTGTAATATACCTGGCAGTTCATTTCATTTAATTTAGAGTTTGCATATTTCTTACAGAACTAATTTCCAAAAAATTTCTATAAATTTTGTTTGTTGCCAAGGAGTAAGTAAATAACTATGTATAGCTTGAAAATCTTGATTTCAAAAATATTGCAGTCGAAAACAGATGTCCTATCTATGCACCTGAAAAATTAACTTCGTTACATTTCTAATCATATAAAAAGATAGATATGACAGTGTGATTTCCCAATTGGGATGTAGAAGTTCGTGGAATTCTCCGAGATTGCTTGGGGAATTAGAAATCAAATCCGGCAGAACTGTCGTATAGGTACATTCGATAAATTGTACCTCGGTTTTTTTTATTGTAATGCTATCTTCCGCTTTTATAATATGTACACCGATTTTAAAAAATTGTATTATCTCGTCTTATCAGAACTTCATTTGCTATAAATTTCCTATGCAAGATATTTGCTTCTGAAAAGAATTTTGAAAACGTCAACGATGCTATTCTCAGAAAATATTTTAATATCCCATTTAAATTGTGACTTCCCGAACTCTAACATGTCATTTTCCACGTCTCTTAAAAATATTAGGGTTCTGGTTGCAAATGTTGTACGCGAGCGTGAGGCTTTTGTAGAAATCACTTGCTCTGAGGGCTGCGTTCAGGAGAAAAACAGAAATTTGAAGTTTTTCCAGTTTAAGTGAGACATGGAGGTGTAAGGTGCACGAAAGATGATGGTATTCAAACTTTAAATTGCCTTTGTACCAAAAAACCCACGAAAACCTGTCTTTTCGCAGCGTTCAGTTTTGATCTGCGGGATGCATTCAGGGGCAAAGAAATATCGCATCGTACATTTTAGTTTAAATGCTTCGTTTGAAAAAACACAACCTTTTTTAAGATATAAAACCAAAACCGAATCATGTGAAATCATCTTACAGCAGGAACGTTTCTAAAATAACTTGAACTTTTGCTCTGCAGGCTGCTGCATTCGTGCGAAAAGCTGATTTGCTTACATACATTGCCTCGATAACTAACTATTCCATTAAATTCACTTTATTAATTACTAAAAAATACGTTCGTGTGGAAAAAACAATAGGGAAAATTCATCCAAAATGTATTGCCAGACAAAAGAGTAACAGCCGCGCCTTAGAAAGTTTAAAATAGCCAAGATATTTCTCAACTGCGCTTTTTTATATTCTGTCGTTTCATAGGCTACGTGAATTCCTTAGATTTAGAAGTCTGGCAAGTGGTTCTTATTATTTAAACTTCCAATAATAAAAACGATTTGTCAATCAAAACTCAAATTTTCTGTTCGCAAACCAATTCCTGTTCCTTTCTTATGTTTCTCTTCCAGCATTTTCTGACAATGCTTAGCTTACTGAATGAACTCGGTATTTATGACATATCTACCACGATCATGTTGTGGGAAAAAGAGTTTATCACCAACAAACTTTTAATTCTTATTCATTCTTTATCCATCCCATTATTCCATACTTTTCTTCACATTTTTATAGTCCCTGCTCTTAGCAAATTTTTAAACTTATTTCTTTAGCATCCTTTGTGAATCTCACACCCTTTTAAGTTCTTATCAAAGAAATCACTTCTAAGATTTTCCATACATTGAATAATTAGAAGCATCTATATAGATAGGAAGTCCGCTCTCTTCGCCCAGAATTCCTCGCTGCTTGAAATCGTCTTCAGGTAACTTTGACGGGATCTTGATAGTTACTCTGTTATTCTGGCGATTATTCTGTTATTCTGTTTATTCTCCCGCTTTGCTCTAAGAAAAAAGAATTAATTTCACGTTCATTGCATTCACGCAAGAAGACAATTAGTCTTATTTATTGCGATTTCTTCTTCGTCCCTTCAGCTGAAAACCTTCTCAAATTTAGAATGATCTCTCATATTTGATTTTGAACAAGCAAGTTTATAAAATACTGAAATATTTTATGAGAAGGTTGCACAATCGTTGGCTGAGGTGATTTTGCTAAAAAAAAATGCCGTCACATTGATTCTGCTTTATTTCTCAAAATTTTCTCGCTACAAACCGCAACCAATAAGATAAGAAACGAACCCAAATATTGCGTGTGCAACTGTCATAGGTTATTGATAAAGTTGGTGGAACAAATAGGCACTACTTTGAATATTTAAGAAATATGTAAGCCTGCAAATAGTATTATTTGTTAGTTTTTAAGTTAGTAAAAGTGGTCATTTCATCTTAAATTCATGATGATGACTAAGATCACCAAAAGATTGCGAGGACTGGGATGTTGTATCAAAAAACTACATCCATTTCGTATTTTTTTGGTTAAGTTTTAGTTTTATTCTTGGTATCTAGCCATTAAATAACTAACAACAAAAGATCTCGTCTTCGGAGATTTTTTCTACAATGCCTGGTAAGAACCGTTGATCAGCGAAGAGTTTTTAGTTCAAAAACGTGATGTCTTGCTTCGCAAATCTGCGATAATATTTTTTTTAATTATTATTTTTTTTCACTTAACATACTTTTGTTTGTTTATCTTACTCCATGGCATGAGCTGCAAAATGTAGTGTTTGGAATGTGCACTCGATACGATTGTACTTTCTAGTCTCTAAAAATCCAGCAAGAATCTCCGTTTCACAAAAAACAATCTGTAAGCCACACGTGGGTTTGTTTCTAGGATTGAAACGGGATTGTTTCTAGCTTTTAAAATCCACCCCCTGTTCCTTGCCCTGAGTAATTTATTGCAAGAAATGTCTGAAAAATCACAGAGAGGGTAAACCGTATTTCCTCCGACTCCGATTCACATGGATCAGTAATATTTTCTGTGATAAGCACGTCTCAAAATCAAAGCGCTAAGACGTAGGGACATTTTTGTTCCATCTAACAATATTCCCTGCAGCGATCACCTCCTCGAAAAATTAGTTTTCTTTCATACTTTACGTCGAGTCCACGCTATCAGCAGTCTCAGGTGCTCAAAAATTAGTCTTTGGCTACGAAACAACGTGATTTAAAATTGGTTTCTTCAAAGTAACATCCAAAATCTATGCAGGCTGTGTAGTCTTATTCTAAAGTTCACAATCAAGCTACTTCACCTCCGAATAAATCTGTTAACCATCAGTTAACTTTAAAATGAACGCCAAATGAGTTGTGTGCATCGTTATTCTAACTTCCAACAATGGGTTTTGTCTGCAAATAATTACCTCGAGCAGCATGAAAGTATGAAGACAAATTGTAGGAACTGGTTCGGCCTCAGCCGTTCGAATCACTGACACTTTTTTTCTGTAGGAGTTATTTTTGTATATACAAACTATTTGAATTAAACTCGCAGAAATTTGCATTTAGAATAAATATCTCGTTACTGAATAATTTTATGGTCCTTAGAACTCTAGAGATGATACATTTTATTGTACAATTTTGCCTCGAAAGAACTGAAATTTATTTTTATGGTTCCAGTACTCATATTAAAATGAATTAATTTGTTGGATTATAAGAAAAATACATGGCCCTAAAAAGAACAACACATGGAATAGACTGCATCATCAAAATTTGTATTAGGAATATTCTTTAATCTCGGATTTGGTACCTATAAGGAACATAAAGTGATGAGTCTGCTTTTAACTCAAACACAGGAATATGTTTTTACGAAATTCACGTTCAAATGTAACCAAAGTAAGGAGAATACCTTAAAATAAAGTGTAAAATACAGAACCCTTTTGCATTTTGCAAAGATATGAGAGCCCTGTAATTATTGCGACGTCATTTTTGATGTTGTTACCCTGTGCACGTGTCAAACAGTTCTTACATAATGCAGCCATATCATGGTCTAGGATTTTATAATCAAATATAAAGAGAAATATAAGGATTGTTCAATTTGTGCAATGCGAGATTTGTAAGACAAAAAATTAAACGTTCTGTGCTGTTCAATGTTTGTTATCAGGCATTGTTAACAATCCCCAAAGGCAGGATTTCTTAAGAAAAGTTTTTTCTGTGGCTAGATATCAAGAAACGGTATCTTTTTATTCAATCGCCGTCCTCACAATCTTAAACACGACAGGGTATTATCATCCTCAAATTCTATTTAAGATGAGACAATCAATTTTTAATTGAAAACTTAAGAGTTTCTGCGTAGCTGATATCTTTAACTCACTACTAGTAATTTATTTCCTGATAAAAATTTCATCTGCATGATAATATAATTGTTGCGAATCCTGAAGACTTTTTTCAGAACCTAGCATGCCACCATTGTCTCCAAAATGCATCAAAATTTTCTTCGAAATTACTGACTTTGATAATTGTCGGTTGTCATAGCCAATAAAATATCTGCAGCACTGTAAAATGCCATAATCATTTTTTTTATACCTACACAAAACAACGAAAAACAGATGCTCAAAGAATAAAATAAATTTTATCTTGGGACCCATGGAAAAACTCTCTTGGGGGTATGGAATGAATCTAAAATGAATCCCATGGAATCAACGTCCCGATTTTTTAGACATAATTTGTCAAAAAAATTAAAGATATCCTAGAATAATTAGTATTGACAAAAATGTATTTGTACATAACATGCATTTTACTTAAGCAGTATTCTAAGCCCAGTCTATTATAATTCAATCACAATTGATACCATTCATATTTTGACTTCTTAAGCCCTTGGTCCTGGTTCCTCACAGAAAGCGTGTCAAATTTGGAGCCATTCCAGGGCTACGAGTGCACCTATTTGCGCTACTAGTTGCGGAAAAATCCGTCCAGATGTGAGCACTGTACAACAAAACGCGAGCAGATTACAGAGGTAGCATTTTATCGTTAAAAATCTCATGTGAAAGCAAGGTGTACAAGGGAGAGGACGCGAGGGTGGCTTTTGCGAGGGTGAAAGAGCTGTGTTACATAAAGGGTGGAAGGCGGAGCGAGTCCATTCATTGGCGGTAGCAATCGTTGATTCGAGGCAACTCCGCCTCGATAGCACATTTTTCACCATTTTTACTGGCTTTTATCATAATATGTTGCCACCCTCTGGTATTCACGTGCTCTGTGCAGCACATGGGGATGCCTACGTACTCGGTGTACACATGCAAATACATAACATAGCCTATAGACAAATAAAAACTCTTCGAATAGCTCCAGTAATAACTTACAACAAAAAAACTGTATAATATTTGCATGAGTTGGATGCACATAATAAGTAGCCATTGCCAAAATGTGTCGGTGGTGTGGGAAAGGAGGCATTTTTTTAGGCGTTTATCTCGCCCTATAGAAACTTGATCTTCCATGCGGAGACTTTTGGCCTGTTTTTTGTTTACTCAATTCTATCCATAGACTGCTGATAAATGAGCCTGTGAAAGATGGCTTAATGTGGTCACACTTTTTTGTGCGACACTGTGACAATTTATTTTATTTTTACTTATCATGAAAAGCATTTCAAATTATTTACAGCAGCGGGCTATATGCCATTTTCGCTCAGGCAATTTTTTCAGCCATGCGACCGTTGTCCATCGTGTAGTAGAGGCAATAGTTCAGAGAGGGAGTTTACTCTATTGAAATTTTATTGGCCACTCTAAAATTGACCTGAGAACTATTTTGTTAATTGCCGATGGTAAAAACTTTTGTCACTTCCACAAATTGCTCACAAAAATACGTAAAAGCAAGGGGGGCTGGAGAAACGGTAAACATGCATTGGGTGTCTACAAGAAGAACACACACCATCAAATACACTTTTCATTTCATGTACCTACGCCAGAATTCTATCTATACATTGTTGGTTCATTTCTCCACTCTGGGTGCTTTTTTAATCGGCACCATCTTAAAATTACACAAATTTGTGTTATGTGCACTTTTTTGATGCCATCTTAAGCAAGTCAATTGTGGTGTTGTTACATTTCAAACGGAACTTGACGCTTATCATGACAATTTGACAGCCTGCAATATTGAATGTCATAAATAAAAACCCTTACTAGTTACCAATAACCGATAAGCATTAGATTTGATGGTGGTATAAACGTAAGATTATTTTTTCTTTCAGAGCAATATCGTCTCTCATTAAAATATAACAGGAATCGCTCATTTACCTAAATAAAAGCTACCAAAACACTGTTTTGATTTTCAAAATAATCTGAGAAATTTCCTTTTTCTTAATACTTTAAGCAGAAAATTAGAAACATACATGCTTATAAAACTAGAACTCCCTTAGCTTTCCTCAAACTTTCCTCAAACAAACTTATTTTTCAGCCAAGAGATCTTAATTCGTTCAAGGATGGGAAATTTTTACTTATCCGATTCAAATACTTGTGAAAATTTCACAATCACGCCTGGAGATCAATTGAAATTTGAAAGGGCTAAAGAAAGTTGACAGAACAATGCTTGAAAGACTTGGAAGACAATTTTACAGCAGTTCCCTCAATTCCAAATTCACAAAGATGTTTCACAAAATTTAAAATTATAGTTGCACATCAATTTTCCAGTCTATCTGACCTATCTTTCTGATAGTTGCATGGGTACATGATATTGAAAAGTTTACCGATTATAATGTTCAATTTTCAAATCACAAGTATACCTGTGCGGAAGCTGTATTATTCCCATGACAAACACTAATACTGATTGTTGGCTGTTTTGCAGGATATCAACGAGCAGACGCTTGCCCCTGGAGTCTAACCACAAGGAGATAAGAAAATCGGAGCTCTTCGATCGCACCTGGCGCCAATTAAGGACTGCTCAAGCTACAAACGGAAAATCGTGAAGTGTAACAAGGACCAGTCGTGACACTACCAGCCTCAAACACTCCAGGTATTACGAAAGATTAAGCTGCCAACATATAATGTAACATATAATAAGTAGACAAAGACAATCGAGTTGGAATAGAAGGTCTTTCAACGATATTTAATTTACATCCTGAATAAGAAATACCGGAAGTAAGGCACACACTTGGAAAGAACGAAATGAACGATCATAGTGGTAAAAACCATGGTTAAAAATACATTTCTGGAGTTAAATTTCCTATCAAAAAAATTGTGAGACCATAGCAGATTCGCGAGGATAATCCAATGACTATCAGTTCAAGAGACGAAAGAGGTCACTAAGTCCCAGACACAAGCGATTTAAAATACTATGCCTTCCAAAACCATGATTCTATCTCGGATCTCTCGCGTTTCCTCAAGTACTGACGCGATGAAATAGCAAAAGGCAAAAATAAGAATTCATTCACTAGTCACTCGACAATTATCACTGTCAATGTCACTAACACCTCGCTTGTAAAATCAAACCGTCTTCTTAAATGAATTGAATGAAAAAAATCACCTATTAAACAAGACCTATTAAATAAAAATTATTGAAATCAGGTTGTAAAAATGCCATATACCTACATATTTGGAGCGCGTACGGTACGATCAAATATCAATTACTATTATTACTTAATTGAGATATTTGGTAGTGTTGGTTGCTCATAACTATTTTAAGCCAACCTTTGAGAGCTACAACTAGTACATGGCAAACTTTTGGCAAAAAGTTACTGCAAGAAAATTGCGACAGTAAATGTTACGCCTTGAATGTCTTGTGTCTGAAGATAATTACTAACTCAAGAACCAAGAAAAAAAAAATTAAGACAGTGTCATTTGGCTTCCACTGTCACTCATTTTAGGCGGGTCCCAAAAGTGAATACATTCTTAGGCTTATAGATACAATTATTCACAAATGATAAGTTTAAGAGATTAAAAAATAAAACTTTACATAGATCGTCGTTCAAAGAAGTGAAATACACATCGGTTGCGTAAGACGAAGTTACGAGAATTTATTCCCAACTTTATTCCATTAGTTGATAATATTAAAACCAAAAATTGGTGAACGATGGTACAGGGAACTTGCGGTAAGAAAATAAGACCGAACAATGATCTTTTTCTGGGGAGTTTATAAACAAGACAACACAGAAATATGCTACATAACAAGCATTTCTACATATACAACGTCATATTAGGTGTAAAATCTTTGCGTTTTTTTGCATTGTTAGCCCAAAAATGATAAAATTTGACCCACGATGACCTCAGTTTGTTTTTTAAAATTTGGTCCCTGCTGTATGACCCTGGCGAACCACAGTTCGAGTTCACCTATGAAAATGGCATAACAATATTGCGAATGTAAATAACTTGTTATTAATTAGATATTGCTAAGATAATTATATCTTTTTATTATTCACACACCGCCTTCATTCACATATATTTGCCTCATTATTTGACATAAAATTTCTCCATAATAATGCTAACACAAATACAAATAGCTTCTCTTATTGAAAACGAACTAAAACTCTAAAGAAACTTACATAATTTTTGTAACATAACGTCAATTTTGCTTATTACCTACTTATTCTGACCCTGGATCCGTTTATTATTATTTTTTTAAACTTTCAACACCGGAACAAAGTCAAAAAGCGTGAACGCGAGATATGCATAATATTTCTATCACTATAGAAAACGATCGTGCAAAGACCCGCTTGTAAATTAAACTTGGATACGCTCAAGGTTCCTTGATCTTACGAAATCAGAAGCACTCTCTCGGAAACAAAGAATAGCGTGCACACTCGAACTCTGAGACGTCGAAACGCCGTTGATCGCATTTGAGTGTGACGCTAATCGCGGCAGCTCCGAAGGTCGCCGTCGAGTAGGTAAGATGCGGGTGTGGTCACAGACTCCGCAAGCGTCGAGCCAAAGGAGCACGACACCGACCGCTTAACCTTGCCACCTTCGACATGTTATCTAATCAAACCAATACAGGAAATAAACGTGCTAATTTATTGGATTTGCCCACGGAGTGGGTGTATAAATTGGTAATGCTGCTTTTAGACCATGAGAAAATGAACTATATAGTGTAATAACTGTGTTTTTGGGTCTATTAAACTAATTGTTCGTTTCTGTTATTGCATGAGTTGAGTATTTATTGGCATCTATATTGGATGATTTGAAATCTATTTATCTTGTGTAATCAATGTGACTTTGAGTTCGAGCTATAATCGGCTAATTTCAATGAGATCCTAATATCGTTTCCCGATTTAATTTACGTCCGCCCATCATTTCAACTAATATTCGGTGCAGATGGAAGTTTATTTAATTGGCAATGCCAATTGTGTGATCACATTCCGATTCTCTTTTTAACCGAATGATCAACACAGAGCCAATCAGAATCATAATAATAACGCTGCATTTAAACAAACGCTTCTGCAGTCGTCACTGCTGAAAACTAAGATTTTCTGCAAATGAGATGATATTATTTTGATTGAAAAACCTCGTTGTTTACACCGTTGCATATTTCGACAGATAGCGGCGCAGACCAAGTTGAAACGTGAACTAATCTCGATTATTTCGAAGGAATTGTATCGAAGAAACGAATCCATTCTATCCGACGGCACCGCACTTGGGCGGCAGAACGATTTCCACGCCAAACGCACACGCCGCGATAATCAATCAAAATTCTAGCTACAAGGGCATATTGGGTAAATTAGTGATTACCTAGGCTACACTTTTTTTTCTGTAAAATGTGCCTGTTGAGACATATTTAACTCTCTCTTACCGAAGTACATTGCCGGCTGCTTGAAAAATCCTGCCGTCGAAAGCATTTTTGTCGTCCGGGATGCATGAAATGTGTATGTTCTGGTGTGAAACTATATAATTTCTCAACTAAATAGATTGACTCCGTGTAAACTATGCCAGGTAATCCATCGTGTAATCCATCTCATTTACATGATTACCAATATAGTGTTTGTTAATCATGATGGGTAATATCAAAACCTAGACTCTGCAGCGTGTCACGCTCTGCGAAACTCACGAGGAATTTATTCTCGGTCGTGATTCGAGCAGGAATGGCTTCACACGACAGATGCTTATAAATTGGTATTTACCTATCATTTTCCGCTGTTGGAGTGTGAAGTTGTAGTTGACACCTCTCCCAGGCTGCCTGTCCAAATTTAGGACACAATAAAATCTAATTTCAAATTTACAGTGCATAGGAAAAACTTACCAATATACCGAAATTATGAAATAAGTAAATTGAATATATACACACAAATATTTCCAACACTTCGTTTATGACTATGTTTACAATTCTCATGTATATAAATACTGCATTTGAATTAATTCTTGGCTCTTCGAACACGTTTACAAAGCGCATGAAACGTTAAATACTACAGATGAAGACGGTTGGCTAATACTGATAATCAATCGATTATCAGTTTTAAATGTGAGGTATTCCCATGCTGTTGTGTGATGATATTGCAATAAGCAACTGATAGAAATAGAAATACATCCAAGAAATGCATGGTTCATAGAACGCCAAGCATAAGTAGGATTCAAAGCTGAAAATTTCGTGTAAATATTAGCATTGCGCACTCTCCATTCAAAGATCTTTTATAAAACACACAGTCCTCATACATAATAAGGTATTTTCAGATCTGCACACAAAGTTGGGTCTCTAAATTTTACAGCGCACTTTGGTTCTTATAATTCCTTCCAAATGGCGATTTCAAAAATCTCCTGAAGAGAAAAGGGAGCCCGTTGGCTGTGTGGCATTCATCCCTCTGCTCGGAGAAAAAAAGATTCGTTTACCGAACAAACTTTTACATTGGACGTAGATGATCCTTATTAAAACTCAGACCAAACCTCGTGCTCGTCTCAAGTGCTGCTTTAGTCAGCATTAGGAAATATGCCGGCATGAAAATGGGAAATTGGAAAAGAGCTTCGCCCATATTTGCGTTCGCTTGCTGATTTAGACTCCAATTTTTAATAAGCCACGATTGCCAGCGTTCATTTGCCTCTTCAAACATTACCTAATTGCCATTTTCCAATTTTATCTGCTTCCAAAATATAAGTAAGACCGCGAGGACTTGCTTTGCCAGCTAGTCGAGGGAATGCTTTGATATAATTGGACATTTTTTTAAATAAAACTTTGCCTCTCGTGAACTCAACCTCTAAAAAGCAAAACTTCTAAGAAAATGGGCCCCTCATCATTGCTATAATTCATTTGTTGTTTTCTTCGTTTTTCATCATAAAAAGGGTGAGCTTTTTTTGCCTCACACAAACCCCCACGTGTATAAGGTTGTTTGTGAACGGCTGGTGCTTTGAGACTTTCTAGTAAAAGTCACCGGTCGGAAAATGGCGTCTAGCCACCCCCGAAAAAGAAAAAAAAGCGGATACTATGAGCATAATGGCCATAGTGGCGTGTTTCTTCTTTATGCTACATATTTAGCTTTGTTTCCGCACATTTAGGTTTAGGAAGGGTACCTTTTATGTCGTATAATATGCGCTTGACAAAGGCATTGTTGATCGTTGAAACACTTTCGTTATCCATTAGAGCTTAAAGAAAATGGGATGAAGCTTTTAGAGGCATGCGAAAAATTAACCACACACAAGATTTATTATTTCCCAAAAAACGTCTGCCAAATTATCGCACCACTTTTCACGGACATGAAATTGACAGTGAGCATAAAATGCTTTTTATCTTTGTCGTATGGAGTTTTACTTGCGCATCATAACACCCCAAATTGTTTAGTTTTTGCTTGAAACATGTCATCTATTGTTACTTTACTTCATATTGTCACTGTGATACAAAATACGTGATACATATTGCAAAAAATACTTAGATTTCAAGATATCATTGCATTGTGTACGTGGAAAAACGTCACCTTTGTGAAGAGTGGGACATGAATGGCTTGTTTTTAACCTTTTTGTTTGTTTTCAGGTGCTGACCAACTATACTGCCGTCACCAGAAAGGAAAATAGCGGACTCAATCTTCCGAAAATTTGGCTTCATTCAGCGCCAGCAGAAGAACGACTGGAACAACAGAAACGACTGGAACGACGCTTTGAAACACCGCAAAAAAACGCACCAAGTGATGAGAAGACATTGATAATAAGTGTTATTAAAATCCAACAGGATTCAAAGTCGGTTGCGTGTGACAATGTCAATGTGTCTCCAGGCCATTGTAAGCATATTCACTCAAACACGCTCAAGATATTTTTTGTGCACCACACTTTGACACTTGAATGAGTTTAGAAAGTTCTGCGACCTTTGCATATTAGCTCCCAACAATGCGTTACCCCACGGCAGTGATAATAGCATAATGTGCTCGGCTACTCTGCATTGCGATACGAGCAGCATTGACATTGAACAGTAACTTCCTTCCTAGTCTCAAGAAAACGTATAAAAGGCTAAGGAGAAGTGGAGAAAACATCAGTCGCTAGTTCAGCAGCTAACCAAATCAACAATCCTATCAACATGATGAAGATGGTGAGTGGAATAGAAAATTCTTTGTGCAAGTGTACTAATCGTGCTTACAAAAATACATGGAGAATTTATAACGTATTAATTTCAATAGAATATTAGCCACGAATCGTCTACATAGATTTGTGGAAAATGTATTTTACGGTCAGTGACGTAAGAGAGTTAACCAAGAGAACGTGCTAGCGTCAGATTTTTATAACCACGCAAATTATAAAAGCCTTTGCCGATACAAAATGAACTGAAAACGAAATAAAAGAATTCTTATGTGGATTCATTGGGCTTATTCGCCACGAAAGAACCACGTTTTTCGGGAAAATTAATAAGATAAACCAAAAAGTTGCATTTAAGTTCAGTTTTCTTATAGCGTTATTAATCGGTCGCACTCTATCAGACGCGTATTTCCGTTCAATTGCAATGATTTTTCCGCGCGGAGCGTTGGGACTCGAAATGCCGGACGGCGGCTCGGCGTCGCGTAGGGCGTCGCCGCGTCAAGATGGTGGATCCGACGCCCGCGGCGCCCCCCGACGCCCGGCCGTCGTTGCTTGGAAACCCGAGGAAAAAATCCTAGCGACGCTAGTGAAATTTTTCATCGCTAAAAGTGTGCCTACGCCGTGTGGCAGACGCTGGCTTGCTTGTCTTTCAAAGTAGTTGCCTGGGATGCAACGTTCACATTATTGTTGCTTGTTCAATTAATATCAACTCATCATAATCTGTTCGTTGGCATTGCCTCGCGATAAAGAAAATGCAGTTGGCTAACCGATATGGATTGCCTGAAGTTTATTGAGAATACTTACCTGTGATATCAGCAATAATTCTTATAATTTTAAGCTTTGAAGCACCATAGAGCAAGTATATTTCTCAACGCTTTTTTCCCAATTTATGGCTTATTTTCCTATTTTTAAGGGTAAAAAATAATGTACGAATCTCCAAGATTAAATTAGCTTGCTTGGGGTCCTCACAAGCATGCTCTGAGAAGTTTATTTATATATTTTTTGGAATGGAATTACCTACCGCGTTCGATGAGTAAAGCTTTCCTTGCCGTCAATTGTTCCTCATTTAAGGAATAATTCAATAAGAAACCAAGTAGTTGATTGGCATTACATTTGCCAAGTTGCCAAGTCTAAAATGGCGTGAATCACGCCAAATATTCGGCATAAAAATGGCAAATTATGTCAATAGAACAGATAATATTGACAGGTTCATTCAGATTCAAGTTTTCATTGTGTACAAATTTCCATTGCCATCAGATCTAGAAGTGAGTACGGCTGAGTATGGCTTTACAAGTTTGACAGTGTGCTCGTCTGTTACCTGTGTAAAAGTCATATCCTAAAAGCTGATGCTAACTAATAAATCCATGAATATAAGGACCAAAATGGGACCGAATCTCATTGGTTATATTTTTTATTTATAAAAAAAGCGTGGAAGTGTACGATATCACTTTTCCTTCAACTCGAAATGCAAAGAAAATTTGTAGAGAAAAATAATAATCTAATAAATTTTGCATCAACAGTGTAATTTTATTTTTATACTCTCTGTTTTTCTTATCGTTTTCTCTTGGACCATATAAAAACAAGTATGAATTTTCCTGCAGGCAACATTGAGCCAGATGTATATTCGCAATTTTTTTGCTGTGAAGATTAACTGCCATAGGAGACCCAAGACCTGAACGAATCTTTTTTGAATTTCTATGCGCTTTTTTTAAATTAAAATAGATTGCATCGTTTCTCAGCGATTTGCTTCCTCTGGTCTGTTGCTGTAGTATCAAAGCAGCTTAAAAAATTGCATAGAAAGCACAACGTTCCCCGTTTTTATTTGCGAAACAGTCATTTGTAGGGAAAAACTCATGCTCATTGCGCACAAGCCACTGTGAAAAGAAAAACTCCAAGATCGACAAAAAACGTAAAAGCGACCCCTTTGTCTCAACGCATCTCCACCAGACGCGTAGCATACAATTTTGGGAAAGAAACACGCACTCTTTTTTCCCCTGCAATCCTCGCGATATATTTTACACGAGTCAAGTAGATATCTTTTTTATTATGGCTAAGCTGCCTCGCGATTTACTTGAAATTAGCATTTCTCTGCAATATTTATCTCAATGGACAATTTCATTGCAGGAGAATAGCCATTCTTTATTTTATCGCATTCGCGCTCATTTACATTGAAATCTCTTCCATCCCTTTTTTCCACCTCTCCTGACTGCCACCCCCTCAATTGCTTGCCAAGTCCGGTATACGTCGGACATCGTATACCCGCTACCACCGCCTCCACCACCACCTCCACCTCCACCTCCACCACCCTCACCGGCAGCAGCAGCAGCAGTAGCAGCAGCAGCAGCAGTAGCAGCAGCAGCAGCAATGCCCGGCAAGACAATTCAAGTATTGAGTGAACGACGTCATTACAGGATGGCTTTGCCTCTCTGCCTTTCGCCTTCGCTAGCTTCGAGGACAATTAATTGCGACAGAGGTAATCCCATGTTGCTCGAAGCGACTCGACTTCGCCCGATTTATTGCGTTCGTTGCGAATAACGACCGCGCTGGCACAAGGGCGCACACTTTCCGGGCGGGCTAAAAGTTCGGGCTCTTATTAAAAGCTCCGCTGGCTACACTTTGCATTCAGATCCCGGGCGTCCATGCGTCTCTGCTCTAGCACCGAGCAGAGTTAAATAAATTAGCTTATTAATATAGGAACTGGACGTTTTGGTCCGAAACTTTGCGTCTCTCAAGGTTTAATCATTATTATCGTATATTTATAGAAAGCTGAATTTATGATGACATTATCTGAGGTCGAAATAGGCGGCGCAGGATTTTCTGCAGCTTAAAAAAAGGACGAAATTTTTCTAGACAGGCACTAAATTGAGTGTAGACCTTATGAGGTAATGCGTTCAGTTAATAAACTGACTTGGTACGGTGACAAAGTATGTACCTACGATGACCAGAGAGTTTTTTTTATGTGTCATGAATATGCTCGTACTTTCATCTGCAAACCAGCTCAAACTCGCCGCTAAGACGAAGCCCTAAATAAAATAAAGTCCCATGAATGGATATATCATGAGCACCCTAAAAAAACTGGAATTGATGACTAATCTAATGAGCTATAACATGTAAATGCCTAAATTATCAAGCAAAAAAGCAAGCAAGCAAGCAGCAAGAAAGCAAGAAATCGTGATGTCAATGTGTTGTTCCTGCGCCTCAGGTTCTCTGCGTGTTGTTGGCGGTCCTGGCTGTGGCTTCGGCCCAGTACTATGTGAACCCCTACGCGTACGCAAGCAGCCCCTACGCCGCGTACACGTCGGCGGTCGAGTCTCAAGGAACCATCCAGGCGCACTCCCCGTTCGCCGTGAGCTCTTCGTCCCGGTACCAGGTCCACAACAGCGCGCCCCTGCTCGGTCTCTCGCCTGCTTACGCCTTCTACTAGAAGATGTGGCCAGGAGAACTGAGAAGACTGTCGCGCCGTCACCCCAACACACACAACCATCTTTCTGAAGATTAGATGAACGAAATTTGTATTTTGTTAAATCTATTGTCAGTATATTATCGTCAAGAATAAGAGATCTATTTTTTTCTGTTAATGTATTCATGTTGATTTGGAATCTTTGAATAAATCCTGCTTTTGGCATTCACTGTATACTCACAATTGTGTGCGTTGTGTTCATAATTTCCCTTCGCCGAGGGTTGAACAATGCTTCGGTGCGTACCTAGATATAATGTAAAACGTCTTCCATATATCATCTTAGTGGGGGCAGCCCCGCGTTCGCCCCTATCGAGATGAAGGGTGCGTGTGGGGTGGATTACTCTACACCTTGTACGGCGTGCGTTGCCTGCGACGAAGAGGCTGCACGGCGCCAAGACGCGGCGAGACGTTCACTCTAAGACGCCTGTCGCCTCCTTGGAAGACGTCGTCGAACCGGCGACGTCGGGCATCGCTCGACGAGCTTGTCAGCCAGCCGTCAGAGCAGACCCCCGCCAAGATGACCTGCCCGAACATCCGTGGCGCGGCCTCGCGACGACAACTGCAGAATGAATTATATTTTTTCCCGTTTCCATAGCAATGCGCGCGCCTCCTCACGTATCATTGACTATATCGAGTTATGAACAGTTGCATATTACTAATAGGCCGCTGATCCGATATTGTCGACATAAAAAAACACACACACAAACACGTCGGGGCGGGGCAGGCTACCCCTGCGTCACCCCCGGCGCCCCTCGATGGCCCCGTGCAATAGCACGTGGTATCGTTACAATACAATCAATGCCCGAATGCTGTCACCAGAATGAGCCATTCGCCCCTCCCCGCAAACAAATGTTGCGGATCGCGAATCATAGGGGGGTTGCGATTTTAGGGGGATGGGGAGGGTGACGGGGTAGCGCTCGAACATCAGGTAGGATTTCGGTTGATGTTTTCACAGTAGTCGTTGATGATTCAGTATAATTGTGTCAAACATTTCTGCTCTGTGTTCGCCCGGACATGTTGTGATCTGGAAAGAGTTCGACTGAGAATCCGACGCTCGACGGCGACGCCTGAAGAGTTCTGGAGAACGCCGTCGCGTCGCGACGCTGGACGCCAGGTACCGTTAATGTGCACGGACACATACATAGACGTATATATCTATATACATGCATGCATGGAGCTAGTCTTAAACTTTTGCTCCGCCCCCAAAGACGGGGTACTTTATGACGCAGAAGCTTTCAAGCTTGCCCGCTAGGGAACGATGCCCGATAAAACTTTTCTACCCGGGAAGAAAAAGGACAGCAGGAAGCGGGGATATGTCAATATAATTCCAACTTTCTAGAAACACTTGTAAAAAATTCCAATTCGCTTCCACCTCGCGTATTATTTTAGAGTGTTTGTCTTGTGCTTAGACTATGCTTCTGACAGCATAATAAAGTTGGCTGAATATAGCTCCCGATGAAATATAAAAGTGCGCGACCGCGTTGCTTGTGTAAAGACCCGGAAGCCGAGCGCCAAATGTTTTAAACGAATTGTTTTTCTTGACGTTGAATCGGATTCGAACCGATCTTCCGACCGCCGCGAACCCCAAACTTCGGAATACAGTGGCCGGTTCGGAGCGCAAACACCCATTCATTTCATGGAATCCGCCGACGGCAATCGTCGATCAATTTTATCTATTTAAACAACGAACTGCAAAAGTTAAACTTTTTCATTCGTCGTATGAAGTGAGAATTGTAACACCTTGAGAAAACGTTGTGACACGCACCTTGGAAAATATGACACTGGCATGCGGAAACCCTGTAGATAAATGATAACCCATTTCTATGTTCGGAATACAAACAATAGATGATATTTAAATTTAAACTAATCAGAAATAAATTTACATGGCGAAAAACCACGCCTCCGCAGAGAGGTTGCATATACCGCGGTATTCTTTTCATAGCCTCAAGATAAATCGATTCCAGACTCATCCCACTTTCTTTGTGATCCGCATACTTATACCTAACTGCACATGCGCGCTTCCCCTATTCATTAAGTACCGAAATGTGCGGATGGTATAAAATAGCACGGGTAATCTCGAGAGATTACTTGCTAATATTACACTACTTTTAATGAAACAAGATCAGGAGATATGGTTACTTTTGTAGGCAGCACATAAAGCGGAAGATGGGAGATGTGCCGGGGCAGACTCTCGAGTAATAAGAGAGCTCTCTGCGGTGCTACACGGCCATAATGTAGCCATTGGTCTCACTGGTCGTTGATAGCGCTAGCAAGCAGTAGCTTGCTTCAGCATCCTACCCTTCTGCCGGCCATAGCCACATTGAAAGGGCTGGAAATATAAAGGAGGAGGCTAATTAAAAGTTAGCCGTATACGAAATTTTATCGTATTTTTTTACTTTGGAGACTATAAGAAATTTGCACGGAACACGTTTGGAATTAACGTTGCACGTGTATTGTTGTAAAGTTATTTTAGCTGAAAATATGGAATACCCATGGACTTATTCAAAACTCGACGATAATGTAATGGTTTGAATAAATTCCATTTGGTTATTTGAGCTCTGTTACAATCGTTTGCATGTTGCTATTTCTATAAAGTATTAAAACTTGAATGTAAAAGATTGCGGTGTAGATATACTATTTCCAAATTGTATACTAATTGAAGTATTTACAAAGATGCGATGAATTAAGAGATAATCCTCAAATCTACAGGTTACTGATTCTTCTATTCCGCTCTAGAGCTGTCCTACTTTCTAAGTCGTGTTCATAGCTACTGTGTGTATCACCGTATCACGTTCAAATGTGCATTGCAATGCATTGTCATCGAATTCGTGCCGCACGGATCGCTCACTGTGCAGGTTTTATCCGAGATTGCAGGCGCTTCAGTTCAACGAATAAACTTTCAAATAAACTATTGCTTTCTATCACTTCAAGATGCGTTGGTGGTGTAATGGTCAGCATAGTTGCCTTCCAAGCAGTTGATCCGGGTTCGATTCCCGGCCATCGCACGCTTTTTGATTTGTTTTTGTACTTTAGGTTATATTCCCAATGTACAAGACTGCAAGCACTTTTATTTTCTACAGTATTTAAATATGCGCTTGTTATAATTCTATTAATTTTACTCTGAGAGACTCTTTATAAAGATTAGAGCTATTATACCAGTTTGGCTAACTGTTCTTCTAATATTATAAAAGGTTTTTTTAATAATCCCACTCTCACGCAAGTGCGAACCCCATCCCTAAATCCGAAGTTGGAAAAAGCCTCCCCTTTTTTCTTCCACAATCCGACTGTCTTTAATTTGTGTAGGTACGTCTGAACATATAACAGGAAGTTTAATTAAATGAAAAATTAACTAAGGCCAACACGGAGACAAGCTTGCGGTCTCGGGTTTTTGTGGTTCTCCTTTCTGTCATGGTCACGGACTTGGACAGTCTATTTTTAAGGCAGTAATTTTGGCCATTTCACCACTGTGTGCTTGCTCGGCTACGATAAATTCAAGATACTTGGTTCGCTCTCGCGTTCAAAATATACTTGGGAACATCTAATGTTACCTTTAGAGGTATATTTCTATTTCCCACAGTCTATTTCACCAGTTCAGCCCCGGGTGAATATTTCCTTCTGCTGTTGTTTTCTCTTTATATCTGAATATAATATGTGTTAGCATTAAAATGGAGGCCGGTAGATTCATAAATACCAAATGACGCGTTATTCCAAACTTTGTGTGGAAGCAGCAAAGTTAAAATCGCTAAATCGGACCTCTTTGATGACTGTTTTAGGTAAGGGATGAGATTGGCTGTGCAGAATATTTTGAATCACATTAAAAGATCCAATTCCAAGTTTGCCGCACGTGTGTCGTGCCCTTAGGGTAAAGGGTTCTTGGGATACGGGTCATAAGGATCACGGGTCATCAGAACCACAGGTCAAGAAGGGGGCATTTCAAAGGCAGATGAACTGGATTTCGGCATTTACAAGTGCATACGTGAATCGAATGAGGGACCTTAATAAAATATCGCAGAATAAATTAGGAGCTGGGAGACACGGTCATACTACATTATGTTGCAAGGGTTCAAGCAAATTGTGGTACACGGTTGTGGCACTTCTTTAATTTCGAACAATAGACAGAGAGCTACATATTATCGTGAGCAATTATTTTAGTCGTGATTTGCAAGTGCAATAGTTTGGCTGATAATATTTTTATTATGTACTTTTTGCATTCTACCTTTTGATCATACCTTACATATTCACTGTTCATTAGCATTGAGACTTCAGGAATTTTGGATTTAATATATAGTAGGTATACAGCATATTGTGTCAAAATAGCATTACAAATAGGTCCGTATTTCATATACCGCAAACACAACTACACAGCGCAATATAGGCTTATTTCTTTCCGAAATGCCCGTGCAAAAAAAAAATCGTGTAAATGAAAGAATAAACAATAACAAACAAAACACATATTATTATTAAAACCATGTCTAACACTCGTCAAGTGTTACAAGCGTTTGATGTTAACTTCATTCGTGCGTTTTAATTTATATAAATCTGCAGATCAAAATATTACATGAACCGCAATGCTATTTTTGACAGACGTCCAAATAATAACAACTTTATATTTTCATGATGATGATAAACATGTATTATTGTGTATGCTTTACTCAACTGGCGCCGCTAGCGGCAGTTCCACCAAGCCGTTGTAGAAAAACACCTCAGCCGAAAAACAAAAAGCTCTAGCTACACGGTCAGAAAGCACTTGTTAGTAAATGAATTATGTATTTTAATTAATTAGTTTATGAAAATGGTCTTTTGGAATTTTGATTGCAAGTGTTAACCAAAATAATTTCCGTTGAAGGCTCCAATTGGTTTCAAATTGACATATCAATTTAACGAAATTATTTATTGTTTCAAACTAAGTTTAAAGGTTATGGAAAGCCTTCACATTTCAATTTGCTAGCCAATGCAAACGGGCGTTCTCTTATTTGAACGGGATAACCAAGTAACAGAAACTCTACATTTATGCAAACGTTCATACATATTTCAACCCCTAACATACAACATGTCCGATGCCAAACACCAATTATTGATACGATTTTCTTTCCATTTACTGGCCCAATTAATTCGCACACTCTTTCGAAATTCTTTCACGCCGAATTCCCTCTCCGATCCAATTTTTAACTGTTAACCCTACAAACCGCGAAAGCGTTCGTGAACGTGTCAAAATGTTTAACTTTTCGTTTAACTCTTTTTCCGAAATAGGTATTCTACATCGCAGAGCAGTCTTTTATTAATAGAATCCATCAACTTGCCCTTAATTGTCTGCAGATTGATGTAAAAACTTAGACATTTGAATAAATCGCCATTGCTTTTTCTCTGGCAGCTGCTGCCAATGCAATCAATGCCCACGCGATGGACTTTTTATTAGTGTATTAATTTGGCAGAGACGGCGTCGTAGCGAATATGGCAGAGAAGCCGCACGAGCGACGGGCAAGTTGATCAATCAGATGTGTATAGTCGCTTAATTAACTCCAATGACTGAAATATTGAAAGTGTTTTATGAAATAAAAACGGCACACGCGAGATATTACAGATTGCAAATGAGTTTGGCAGGAAGCCACTAGCGCTATTCACAAGCGGCTAGCAAAACCGAGTGCACTCTATTGAAAACAATATTTTGATGAACGAGTCTTTTTTTTTGTGTGTGCCATGGGTAGCTTTCGTTTGAGCTGATGGTTACTAAAACTATGCGACTTGTCGAATAAAAAAACATAAGAAATTAGCTCGGATGGTTTTATCGCCACAATGAAGAGCAGTAACACGTGGAGGCGCCAGGTCATCCCGGCGCCTCCACGCAAAATCGAACACAATATTAGATTCTTCCCAAAAATGTTTGAGTAATATTATCACAGGCTAGCACTTCTGCCACCACACTCTTCGTTTTTCGTTCTATTTTCCCAGCAATATTTTACTTTCGCATTGCGCATTAATTTGCATGAAAATCACCCTCTAAATTAAGAAAGTTTTTACTGCTTTCCGATCGGAACTGTTGTGACAAGTTTATAACGCAATTATCCGCGTAAATATTTGCCGGCAGTAAGACACACAGCACAGCGTTAGCGCATTACTAAATTTAATTAATCTACGCTCCCCGCTTTATTTCGCTTGGGCGTCGGCCATTTTGATATCCAACCAGCGCGTCTTTCACCATGCAAAGAAAACCATTAACCGTTACTAACAAAAGCCCGAGCACTTTGCCAAATTACACTAGGGGCTTTAAATAGTAATTCTCGTAATTTTTTGTTCCATGCCATGCAGCAGCTCGTGAGCTATACGCAGCGGAGATTCATGTGTGCGCGTTTCTTTTCCAGCAGGAGAGGGGTAGTTTTTCACGGCGGCCCGGGAAGAAACGTGCAAGGAGCTCGCTGCGAGCCCCGGATGAGGAGGGAGTCTGGAAGAATGATGCGCACTCGCGTTGCCAAGCAGAGGAGGCAGCTCAGCAGCAGGAGCAGCGGCGGCAGCGGCAGCAGCAGCGGCCACCCCCTACCGTCGTTCGTTAACTTTTCTTGCCCGGGTAAAAACCTTGGGGGTAAACCGCTTCGCCCGACGCTTGATTGCACGATCTGAAACAACAGAGAAAATTCGAGATTAGATTGCGTTGACCCTTTCATTATGATGCTGCTATGCCTGATGGAATTTACGCGAATTACTCCATCTCAGCCATGAGAACTGCCAGCATTTTGTAGTGCCTATCGAGTGGGGAACAATATAAATTTAGCAAATGAAGTGGGTCTACTCCGTACAAAAAATACACTGCTATGTGCAAAGGATAATGTTCACGTCATATATATGTTCACTAATTGGTATTCCTCAGAATCTTAGGCTATTTATTTTTCCATCGCGGTTAGAATTATATACATCAGATCAAGGGTTGTCAAAGATTGCAACCATAGTTAGGTCGTTAGAGCTTCTCTGTATTTATGCAAAATATTTCAAATTTTAATCGGTTATCTTTTGAGCCAATTAAAAGTCTGGGGCACGGTCGAAGAGACGTATAAAGAATGCTCAAAGAGGACCTCTCATTCAAGTTATTATTTCCTACAGCGTTTGAACTATCTGTGATACAAACACACGTTTAATTTACGCCTCTCTGTTGCGTGGTTTAATTGCGAGCTACATTTCTGAACATATTGTCACGCGTTTTCAGTCCCGAGCACGTCTTTGACAATAAACCCGACGTGCAATTCCCGTGATTCGGTGTAAAACGAGACGCGTCTGTACCTAGGAAAAAGTAATACCAATTACAATTCAAAATATAAGAACGTAACTTCATTTTTGTAAGCGCACGGCTATAAAAAAGTAAGCTTGTACTTTGCAAGTCTCGTGTAATGTCATTTTCCTCACTATCTTGTCTACAGTTATGAAGGGAGACCCATTAAAATGGCGGGTGAGGCACTAATTGCACACAGGTCTGGTAGGTGGCCAGTGCAGTACATACGCAGTACACCGTATACAATATCGCCTTCGCTTGTGTATGTAGGAAATATGTAAACATTATTACTACTGCTAGCTCTACGACTAGAGGTAACAAAGATCACAGCGTGTATGAAGTAGGTATGTACAAGAATATATTTTATAGCATTTTACGGCTAAGCCCGAGATAACGAAACAATACAATAAAAGACAATATTTGCCTTAAAATTACATGTTTTTAGTACACAACGACGGGCAGAATGAGAATTTTCGGTGGTGAAAACTCTTGAAAGTGTTCGCCATTATAAAACACGCCGAGCTTATCGCCATGGAGGAATGATATTCTGAAAATTTCAGTCCCATTTCGCTGCCTCGTACAATTGTTATTTTCGTCTTTGTTTGTAATTACGACTTCTTTTGATGTGATGGCTACATTTTCGTAATTATGGGCTTATGAAGGGGATGATATAATATCAGGGTAGATAAGAAGATCCATTTACAGTTATGGAGCAGTTGTGTTACAGGCGCATTACTTTTTATATCTAGCTCAGTTTAGAGAATGCTTATCCACAGATATAGGTATCTTTTTCGCGCTCTATCTTCTTAGGCCTAATTCGTGCGTCCACACGTGCAAATCCCATCCCATTCTTCTCTCGCACGTTTATACCGGCCGCAAATAATGTTCACGTGTAATTTTGTTTTTCTTTTCGCCACACGCCATTAAACATTTGTTGAAAATTGACCAGAATCGAAATTAATTTCCTCACGGGCATTTTAACTAATAATTTTTCTCTGTGAAATAATCCAATCATAGCAAAAAAGAACGCGTAATAATAGATTATAGAAGGGTGTGAATTAAAAATCAAGCTGATTCAGAACGTTGGGTGGTTTTTTTGAACGCATTGCCACGTTTGCTTTATAGGAACAATATAAAACTGGAGGAGACTGGATGAAATTCCTACGCGCACACTTTAATCTGGCCAGATTTGCATTATCAAAAGCAGTGTTCGTTACGTGCCTAACTCTTTTCCGCCTTCAAAAACACAAGATGATGCGCTTCTTTTCAATTCTTTGAATCTTTATATCTTATAACTAAAGTGTACTGTGTTTCTTGACTTCAAATTGAAATCTACTGAAACATAATCTGAAACTTTCTTGACTGATTCATCTGCAATGAATCGGTGTATTATCATTTTGAAATACTCACTAAAATGATTGGCTAGATGATACTTACTCAAAATTATTAGACGACCATTCATTTGTGATGCTAAGTTCTATAATTTTAACAGTTTTATCGACATTAAAAAAGCTTTTTGACGACGAATCGATTATTCTATGACAGGCCACCTTCACCCTGTACTTTTTCATGACAAGCACTCGCATGTCAGAGTTTTCCAACGGAGCTCACAGGCAACTAGGCCCGAACAAGTGCTAAGCAGCGATCTTGACATTTTCTCCGGGCGTCGCCGGCAAGGAGACCCAGCGTCGCGACGCCCGAACCCTGCAAGACGTCGGCGTCGGTCGTACCGTGTTCTCACTCGCAACCCGGAAAATTCGCGCGTGTTTATTATTTATTGCTAGATTGAGAGAACATTTATTTTGCTCGTCTTTAACGTGGGTATTTTGAAATGAGTGTTAACAATTCACAGTGGTAGGCTTCAAATAAGATAGGATCTCACTGAATATTCTGCTTTTATAGCTCGATTTTCCTATTTAAAACTGAAGAGAGATTATTATTACCTAACATTATATATTTATTTAGCTATAGTTTTAAATTAGTCGGTGGAAAATGTTTGGGACAAAGCTAATTAGTTTGGTACTCACAAAATATGTAACGTAGCATTTTAACGGTACATGCATGGTGGAATTTTCGTCATTTATTTACACTGTAACAGCCCATGGCTGCTGAAAGTGTAAGTTAGCGTTGCGCGTGTAGACCATTGAACTGTGCTCAATGGTTATCGATCAATTTATGATTACCGCTGATTGAATTTTTTATACCTCCACGTCCTAAGCTAATTGGGTCAGTTGTAGCCCTGCAGGTATACAGTTTATTAATAGGTGGTCATTGACACACTTCGACAAATAGATTTTTGTACAGCGTATGCATGTCGTTGTTTTATCTTGTATAAGGGCCATTGAACATTTGATTTCGGTGAGTTCAACAATTTTTCTCGATTAGAAATAAATATGTCAAATACCTTATCTAGGGATAAGAGTTAAAATCAATTATAACAACTAATCTTCCAATTTTTATTTACCTTTTGTGATTAACAAAGTTATTGTTTGCAAATTCTTCTAAGAAATTCGTCTCTGATTACCTGCAAGCCTATGCAAGCCTAAAATTTACCTGCAAACACTGCAATTCTGAAATTTCGAAGCCGTGAATAAAATATTCGAAAATCTTGTCTCAACGGAGAGAAACCTTAGATATGAAAATATCCTTGGAAGAATATCACCTGAATACCTGGCACTTGAGATTTTTCAATGGTTCATCCGATTTGTTTACGTTTTATAATATCATAACAATCCCTTTTACAGTATTTTGTATGCAATTCAAGTTTTAACTGCTAGACATTTACTGACGATCACGCTGATCCATATGAATTTCGAGTGAATTTATCTCATATTTCCTGCTTATTGACTTTTAATTTAGAAATTTTTATTTATTTGCTTCTTCCTTACAAAAGTTGCGAAAAAAATTAACATCCAAGAAAGAAATGTGTGATTAAAGCAATAGACAATAAATGATCAAACTGCATAACTCAGAACTATTTTTCTTACACAGTTTTAGCATCGTCCATGTTTTAGTCTTTCAAAACCAAACTGTTGATTGCTTATTATCACAATTATCTTTATTTCGGTGGGAAATGTGGAGCGTTGCGGAAATCTCGACCCGACGCTTTCCGTCGGCTTTCCTTCTTTTTCGCGCCGCGCTCTTCGCATTTTCATTTCTCTCGTATCAAATAATTTCCTCGGCTATTTCTCTAGCCATCACATCGGTAATCAATCTGTTGATGAACTCATCAAGTATTAGATATTTCTTTCAGATCTCTTATGCCCATTTACCTCCGATTTGCATAGTTGTCGAGGTGAAGCAAATCTCTCGACAAAAATAGAGGCGCTTTTTGCGATTTACGATTTAAAGCGGATCTCAAGAAGTGTAAATAATTTCCAGTAAAAAAAAACTTTTGCATCTGAATATGTTTAAATTAGTGTTGCTGCATGGTTATGCTGACAAATTTTGTCTTATATATTTTTCTATGCCAACTATATTTATATTGCAGGAAATAAATTGTCTTTTTTTAATTGGATAGCTGAAATTATCTTAAAACCCCAGAGTTGCTGCATAAAATAGGGATTTTCTTCCGAATAACACAATAACATAATACTACATAACAAAATAATTATTTAAATCATTATGTTATGTCTGATTTGTGCGAGGCTTTTTTTGCCATGACTTTTGCCACTAAGCAGTTAAGAACTAAAATAAATTTATATAAAATATTGAGAATTAGCGTAAATAACACCTCTGCAATTGATATTAGAGAAGGCCATATCATGGCAAGGTTAAGAACACATTTATTCCATGTTTGAAGCCGCTCTCGCCCAAAATAATCTTGCTACGCATCATGGACACAGAAATAGTTACCAACACCTTTATTCAACAGAAATATTTATTTCTCTTATTAAAAAATAATAAGAAATTGAATCATTGGTCGCAAATTATAGCTAAGTGTTATACCTAATATTGCGAATTTCCGTATACACATTCCTTCGCTTGTTGAATAGCCAAATTGTTACGTGTTTTTGTTCTGCAATAATGCAGGGATCTAAAAATTCGTTATTCACAGTGGTTATTTATTTTGACGAATGGTCAAGTTCATCGAAAAGGACAAAGAACATCGACACTTGGGCCACATAGTTTGAATATTGTCTCATAGGCTGTTTAGCAAGACGATATTTGATCAGCTTCTAAAATTATTTATGAACGCACCATCACAAAATAAAAAATCCGTTTCCAAATCTTTTAGTTCTGGTGCACCAAGTTCTGAAATAAATTGAATGTAATGCGTAAATTGTAATTGAGATAAAGTCCAATGTTGATCTCAATATGTTTCACTAAATATGTCAGCACTCAGGAGCCAGTGTACCAGGTGGTTCTTGTCAAAACTTTGTTCGTAAATATTATTCTCCCTTTATATTTGACATGATGCTCCAATGATTGGAATACCGCCCAAAAAAGTTTATTTTTCTCATTTATTGATTGATTTCTTGGAGGTTTTTAAGATGATTTTTGTGATAAATAGACATACATCGATATGCAGAAGTCTGGTGCTAGTCATGATTGTCTTGCCAGAGTTTTGAGAAGTGATAGAATTTGAGTGCACATTGAGATTAAAATCCTGTGCATCTTGTCAATTAAGATTCTCCGTGTGAGAGGAACTATAATATTTAAAACTTACATAGGTTTTTCCATTGGACGATTTGACGTAATTCTAGTTATGAAATTGATTATTTTTGGGTTTTTCTCTGAGAATCTATTCAAAGCGTTTCGCAAGCGAAAATATGCAGAAAAACTCTACCCATCGTGCGAATATCACAAATATCTGTTGTTTCTTTTTTGCTTGTATATGTTTGTGTTAGTGTGAAGTTTAATGGAAATTTTATCGATTCCGATTAACATAAAGTGTATTTGAAGTCCTTCGAAAATTAACGGAAAGTCTTAGAAGATATTACGACGATGTCTATTAACGCACATTATAAACTGAAATTGATACATTTCTCGGACTCCCCACAATTTGAATAGTTCATTTGAAATGTATTTTGCATTTCCTTTCTAACTCTCACAGCTCAGACTCTTTGCCTACGATATGCTGCGTTCGCGATGTCCCAGTAATATTTTTAACTACCTGTTAGAGATAGTATTTGTTTAATAGAAGCATGAGTCAATCCAGTGAAATTTACACATATCCTTCTTTTGCAGGCTTTCGGGAACTAACTGATAGCAAACAGGCATGATCTGCATGATACCGAGCAGGCATGATCATGCTGCTGTACCCCTGCAGCCACACGCATCACGCAAAACGGAGGTAAATTCCATGGTCCCAACAATTGCCCATCTTAACAACCCGCGGCAAGTTTTGCCGGGTGAAAAATGCAACTTTAGTGTCAACAGAGCTGTGCAGCTGATATAGCAACAAACAATAATTTTGACACGTCGACTTAGGCTTAGGTCTGTGCCTGCTCGCATAAGCGGATTACCTCCCGTATATCCGAGAGCATGCAGCAAGCGCCACTCTAATTAATTTTACGATATACTAACGAGCAATCATTTTTTATATTCCATCCCCAAGTTTTCTTTATTTAACTACGGTTTTACTTAAATGTGGCCAATTCGACGATGTTTTATAATTAAATTTAGTTGAAAAAATAATACGCGGATAAAGGAATAGCGAGCCAAGAGGAAAATTCTATTTTGTGTTAAGGTCTACTTGGTGGAAATCCTCGGTGGGGAAAGTTTGGTTCCAAGAAAAAATGTGTGATACGCATTTTATTTAAATTTTTAGCAATTGAAACCGTGGGCTTAGATATCTCAGTAATTTCAAAATGTGAGCGGCATTATTCAATTTCATTTCATATTGAAAGCTTGGGCAAAATATGTTTCTCCGTTCGTTTCGTTCATACTTGAAATGCTTTTGAACGACGGATGTAAAAATCAAGAAGCCCAATCTGGTATTTGAGCGGGTGAAAAGGATATTTCTAAGAAGCATTACTAATTTTGGTTGACACGTGGCACCAACACGATGAAAGTAAGTTTTAAAAATTTCTGCATAGAAACATCTTGATCGAGCTGTCAACAAACTAAGCATAGAATGAAGGCATATTGTTGATTACTGCTCGGACTTTATATGTATTTGAAAATATGTTATGATTGTCTTTCCTTTCAGGTAAAGTATTTTCTTAGGTTTAGGTACTACCAGAATAAAACTCGCCCATTAATTTTCATACCTAAAGTATAGGAAAAGAAAACTTTTTTATGGTCCACCCCGTACAGATGCAAAATAAATCATTTGAGGGGTTGTGCATTTGCAACTGACAGGCTTGAACACGATATGGCTTCTTAATGAACAGTCCGAAGTTCGGAATGCAATTATTGCAGAATTTTAACTTTATTCTGAATAATTTATTTCCCTTTCAATAGTTGAAATTTTATCTGCTTATCTTGAGCGTGGAAATTAAATGACACAGGGAGGTTGTCGGTGCATATTTAAATCGAGTCTTAGGTTATCCTTTATCAAATTTCCAGCTCTAAAAATGTCTAGCAACATTTTCCACGTTCTTATATTTTGTCACATGTATCACCTAGAATTTTTCATTCGTGTTGCTTGACCGTAAACATTAACAACATTTTTCTTTTTATGCTTTATTTCCACGCGCATTCTTTCAATGCCTTTCGTCGCTCCGACTCTATTTCCATTATTTTTACTGCGAAAACGACTACAAAATGTAGCACTTAATGGCCTGTACCGCACATAAGATTTAATTGTGTGAAAGCAAATTTTTGCACGTTCTCTGTTCTGTACGCTTCCTGCAGAAAGAAACGTTGGAGTTAACTCCCCATATTTTCTACGTCACTCTCTGCTATCACGAAGCCGTTATCAAATTTCCCCGTGTCATTTTCCTTGACATTTACTTGCCGTTGTCTTGCCAATTAATCAAAGTACCTATTTGCGAGCTGCTCAGATGAAAGCTCTTTGCATGCGGAGCTATAAGCTCTGTATATACCCGGTTCTATTATATTCATTTCAATCATCTCACATGAAATAAAAAACACAATTAAAATTACGTTCATCGAGACATTTTCCGTTCGTATCACGTTCGTATTCACCACATTAAATATCTCTTCATATCTCAAATAGTATCGTTTTCGTGCTGCCAACGATAATATGACAGGCGATTGTCTTCTTCATCGGAAATGTATTTTTTCTTCCACGTCGCATTTAATGCCATTCAAAATTAGCATGCCCGGTCTTTTTGCACATTGTTTTTGCCACGAGCACTATGCAACAACAGCTCGCTGCTTTTTGCTCAAAACCAGAGACACGATTATTTAAAAATTCCTGAAATTTAAAAAAAACCTTCCGGTTTGCAAACGATATCTGCTTCTCAAATTACCCTTTGTATGTAGCAGGAATTTCCCTTTTTCGTAAGCTAAGAATAAAAATGTAAATTTAAAATGTGCAGAGACGCAACATTATATAAGAAATAATCTTACTGGAAAATAATTTCAGCCCGTGCAGTAAAAAATGTAATTGTCGATGCATTGGCCGTCCCACGGCGCCACCAGCAATATACCTGTTCATGCATTCCTAGCCAGCGATAACGCCACGGGGGACTTGTTTTGCATGCGAATTGGCACCGTGTTCGACGAATGGTAATGAGCATAATGTTGTTATGCCAATTGCTGGCAAAGTGCGATCCGCGAGCCATGCGAATTTGTCGCCAGTGTCATACAATAAGGAATCAGCTAATTGCGAGCCTCATTACTGTTGCTTGTGAAGTAAAACAAATTGCCATAATGATGTAGATCTATAATTAGTTAATCTAATAAGTGCGAAACAGGGGCGTGCATCCACGGGCCGGCTGGATGGCATTGGCCGCTCCTGAAACAAAAGAATCGCTGGACGATGCGGGCGCGATTCGTAGCGAGCCTATTCAAATGAGGAGGGTTGCAATAGACGAGTTTTACCACAAAACCAGATAAAAAAGAGTCAAAAATATTCCACCGCGTTTATTTTCCGTCCCTCTTTTCCCTCCGCGTTCGCAACCCCCTTGGTTTTAAGTGCAATTACCGCTTCCTTGGGCTGAGCCGAATAGACATCGCTGGGGTGGCCGGTGGGTGGGTGGGTGAGTGGGGAGGTGTGGGTGGGTGAGCGAGTGGGTGGCTGGGTGGCTGGCCCTGGGGTGAGGTGGACGTGTATACCTAACTTCCCTTCAACTTGTGGTCACGACGCCTATTTGTAACGCGAGCTAGCGCCGGGCCAACCCCTGGGACGCGTTCAAACAAGAGATACGGTTTTTTCACCCTTTTTCATTGGGCTCATGCCATCCCTTCACCCCTTGACCTCGCAGTGGGCGTCTGCTTCGTGATAATCATTCATTCAAGCTCCACCCCAAAGACTATTTTTTACGTCTTTCTCATTTTTCGCCCCTCCCGTTTCCCATAGACAAAGTTTGAAACTCCTCCCCTGTTTACCATAAAAATGCAGCGAGCTCGACGAGGGCGAGGGGTGGTTTTGAACATTTATTATGTGAAATCCCACCCCTACGGCATTAGAATTCCCCTCAGTAATCGCACGAGAGAGACCGAGCGTGCCAGCTGGAAAGAACAGCGATAGAGACAGAGGGTAAAAGTGACCCTCTGTGGGAGGGTCGTGTCAACGAATCCAACATGGCTGCCTAGTACAAGAAGCCCTCTCTTATCGATCTGGACCCAGCATCCCTATTGCGCCATCTTTGCTCACGCCCAAAGCCGCCGACGATTGGCTGGCATATTTTTAATACTTTTTATTATAAAATGTTCTCTAAGAATTTTAAATTAGAGTGTCCACCCCCTAACGCCATTTTTTCATCTGTGTTTTTGTAAATAGTGTGTCAGTGTCTATGGGTTGGGTTGGGTTGGGTTGGGTTGGGTTGGGGGGGGGGGGTTGAGATTCATCTATCATTCGCGGCTCGCCCTCCCCTCCCTTGTACCACCGCGCCTTGCCAGGGGCTGCTTTAGGCTGAACGACGCCGACGACGCCGACGACGCCGACGACGCCGACGGGGCCTGTGGCTAAGCTCAGACAGTGGAACTAATGAACGAAGCCTTGCCGCGATCCCACGTCCACCTCACCTCCGCCACGTCAAGCCGTCGGTCGGCGTCGCCGTCGCCGTCGCCGCGTTCATTACGGCAGATCAATAAGACGCCTCGTCGACGGCGACGAGAGCGTCCCGGCGACCCGAGCTTTGCACAGATGATTAGTTACGTCCAAAGTTACACACGGGTTGGGGGGGGGGGGAGAATTTCGCACACAAGAACGCTGTCGAAGCATTCATTTATAATTCCAGGAGACTGCAGCCACCAATTGTAGTGCCGACGTCATCGCTTGAACGTAGAGCGAAGCTGGCAGATAGTTTCGGAACGGACTATATTCACTTGACCAGCTGATTGCTCAACCCACATGTATTTTTATTCGTAATTTCCCGGGCTTTCCGGTGAAAATGACACAAACTTTTCCTACTGGACAGGTGCTGTGCGCATGCCCGTAGCCAACAGCCAATATTTACATGAGACACACAAAGCGGGAAATTATTGCTACCTTCGTCCAATGTTTGAAAGTTCTTGAAATCAGACGTTTCAATTCATGTGCGGCCGGTCGGGGTTTCCTTTATGTTATGTTAGCAACAGTATATATTGAAATATTACTGCTGCAACATCAAAGTAGGTGGCCACATAAAGGCCAGTCGCCGGTGCACGGCGGCGGGGTGGTGGGTGGGTCGAAGGGCGAGGGCAACGCGAGCTGGGAGCTTCTGGGACACTAAGGACTCGGCATCAGCACGATTGCCGCACCCCCCCGAGTCTTGTCGTGGATTCACTGATTGCTTTGCCTGTGCGCCGCATGCCGCGCCGCATTCTGTCGCGTTAAAGACCTCCGCAGACATTACAGTAATTAATCAAAATGCACGGTTTATATGATAAATCTGGCCAAAGAAAGGGGGGTTATGCCACGTCAAGTGAACACCGTCCACCACTCATTAACTGAGAAGAATGCCTTTTCAGGATTTGAGGAAGTAAAATATCCATATTTTGCGCGGTGTTCCATTTAGGAGCACGTTCGTCGCGTTAAACTTTCCCTTTGCCTAATGATTCAACATTATTAATTAGGCCCGACCTAAATTACCTACCTTTTAAGTCGGTTCTCTACGTTACGGATGAACTCAGGAATGCTGCACCAAGAACTCGCTTCTAAATCTTACTTACAAGATTTGCTTCTCAATCTGTAAAAAAAAAACGAAAGAAAAAGTTTTAATTGAAGCTTGTTTTATTATCTAGGGGATATGGGGAGATTTATGTTCGCGCTTAGTTCTCGGAGTACTTTTTCACCAACGAAGATTATTCTCTTTTGCGAAAAGAGGAGGGAATAATAAATTAGTAGGAAACAGAACAACGGAGCGGGTGAAAGAGCGAGAGAGACAGTCAGACAGAGATAGAGATAGCCAGCCTAGAGGGATGAAAATTTGGCTCGAGTGAACTGAAAACGTGGACAGGTTGTAAATAAATCACCTCGGGAGGAATGGTGGGAGGTGGGTGGGTGGGTGGGGGATGAAGGGAGGGGAGGATTAGGAGGAGAGATGGAGAATTAAAGATTCGCGTTAAGACGGGGTGGAAGCGGGAAGGCGAAGAGGAGAGAATGTGCAAAGGAAGGGTTTGTTTGGAGTTGAAAAGAAGACGAAGAAACGGCTAGCGCTGCGCGTAGCGTGCTGCGCGGTGGCGTCGCCGTGACCGACGCTGCAGTGCTGCTCGCGCGCGGGAAAGCGTGGAACTAGCGGCATTCGGCGCGGCGCCCTCGGCAAGGACAGTATTGCTCGTCTTAATCCTGATGAATGGCTGGCTTGAGCGGATTCCCGCCGAAAAAAATAGATCGCCACAGATCTCTGAGCGGTTTAACGATGAGGAAAAAAGAGATTTTACTCGGCGCTCTCGAAAATTTCTCCGATTTCATGCTACGGAGACGAATAACGGACTAAAGCATTATATTTAATAATAACTAACATTTTAAATGAATAATTACGAGATTTGTCAATGGTTATTGGCTGGTTTCTTGTTGTAAAACATCTCTACATTATTTTGGGTGGGTTGATATATTGTAAACAACCGTTAAATAAACGTGGAACAAGTTTGCGTGAAAGTTAACCCACGCGGTTAATCGATCTCGATGAATTCAATAAAACAATAACGCTGTGGTTTCCAAAAGTGTTTAAAAAGCACTTTGCAATTACAATGCCGGCCTATATCCGAGGCTGAAGCATATCAACGTATTAACCCAACCCCCCCAAAGCGGCGTATAGTATGCGTGGCGGGAAGGATGTTGTTGGGGGTGAGGGAGTGGGGAAGGGGGGCCGTTGTGACTAAAAGTGTTCCGTGAGTTCATGAAAAGGAGATTACTTTAGCAAACTCGCGTTAAATGCAGGAATAAAAACACGTGCATAGCTCGAGTTTGAGTTAACCCTCTCTTGGGCGAGCATGAGGCGCGCTGACTTTGCCAACGCCTCGTGAGTGACGGGTGTAAGCTCCGTTTTACCCCAAAACTGACGGACACTACACACAGTGATATGAATTCTTTGTCTGGCATCCAAGCACTGAATGGCAATGCAAATTAATATATTTACTGAATCGTCGCGGTGCTAAACTTTTGTTGTTTTAATTATGTGATCAACGCGCGTGGTTTTATGAATTCTTTACAACTTGATGGAGAGAATATGTGTTGCTGTTGGTTTTATCCGTTGCCAATCGATAGGACTTTCAGATTGGGTGCAAGAAAAGTTTTGACTTCAAAATAAGTATCCACTTTTGGAAACCTATATTAATATTTAAAACGTTTGAAATACGAATCCAAACTTTATAAAAATACTATGCGTTTATTAGTTCATAGGTTAATGAACGATAGCTTGTAACTTATTTCATGTTACGAATTTGAATTGTATTTATTATAATCATACATCAATAAATTAGTCTGATTGAATTGAAGTTGCCTTGTCCCGTGGATTAAGCTGTCACGTCGATCACAGAAATCGTTTTGCTACAAGTGGAGGTGCCAGGTTCGCCTCACCTCATGCAAAATTCCAAGAATTTGGAAACATTTTATGTTCCTCGCTCTTTCTAATACCTTCATGATAGAGGTAACTCACGAAGCGATTATCGCTCCATACACACAGCATTATCAAACCTGCAATTAAATCAAAATAAAAGAAACCTCCTGTGAAATCCTCTATATACACGTTCAGCTCTATTGGTCAACTCAAAAGCACATACGCGCTCAACACGGGTATCCGCCTTTGGGCTTTCTACCCACACCCGTACCTACGTCGTGGCTCCAAAGGCAACCGAGCAAATTAATCAACAGCTTCACATATTCCCTCGGTAATTTCACTTTACTTTGATTAAACTATTCCATTCCAACTATTATTATATTCCTTAGATATATACATTAAATAAAGCAATTAAACATTCTCCCTGTTAATGTAGCTTGAGAGCCGGGACTGAAACTGGGTAGGTAATATTATCGGCTGTAGCACCTCATAATTAACTTCTCCTTCCTTCATCTGACCCCAAGCTCACCACCTTCTGCAATCTAGACCTCAGGTTCTGTCCTCTAGCCCAGCGCGCTGGGACGCGATGGCGGTCGCATCGCAGCCTCTCGGAACTTAGCTACGAAGCTGAGGTGAACTGGAACGACCGGTTCGGCCGCGGCCCGAACTGTTCCTCAAACTTTCTGCACGCTGCTCAAATAATTACTGTGACCCCAAATCAAAACCATGTGCGAAATTCTGCCGAGCCGAGGGAGATAAATGCGGTTAGAGTTGAACCGTGTTCAACTCTCTCACCTTCGCTTCCCCTCCCTCTCTTGCCTAATTTCATGTTAGACAAATAATTTGCTTTCTTGCATTTATTAATTGAACTAAGGGTACTTGCAATTTTTATAGATTGATAATATTTGCCTACAAGTTTGTGCTATGATGAGCATGCGCAATCCGATCTACTGGTGTGAGAACCCTGTGAAAATATTTTTTGATTACCTATACTTACTCTAAAGACTGTATTTGGCAGTTTTTTTTTGTAGTAAAGGCGTCATTAATCTGTAACTTAGTGGCTCTAAGATTTTCATTATAATTCCAAGAACTGAAAAAACCAATTGGAGCTTATTTCAACTGGTGGTGCTATCGATTTCTTAGCGTTCTATGCATTTCAATATATTTTAAATAACTACATGTATGAAATTATCTACCCTGGACTCTTAAAAGGTATTCTTTCTCTAGGAGTTCACAGACATCGTTGATTTCATTTCGAGAATATTTGAAATAACATTGAACAAATACTCTACAGTTGGTCTTTTAGAGAGTGTCCACTTTTTCATAGCGAAAGTGTAACAAGTGGATTACAATCCTGGAATATCTTCGATCATCGGCACCGTATCAACTGGCAGCGATCGCTGACCTGATTATGTGACACGCCACCTGAACGTGACTGTACGTTCATGATTTAATGGCACAGGCCTGTCTTGGGGCTAACGTGTGTGCAGAGGGTAGTTAAATCAACCCCTTACAGCACAAAGGAGCGAAGCGGAGATGTAAGTTCCGCCCTCTAAAATCCCATCTCTAGCGCCGGGCCGTTGTCTCCGCTGCATGCTCGTAGCGAACCGCTGCTCGAACGTAACTTCTTGTTGCTGAGGGCAAAACTTGCTTCTTGCACAGTAATGAAATTTGCAAATTAATGTAATGTAGAAGTTGGCGATGGCAAATCCTGATTAGTTCAACGTTCTAGTCTTAGTATTTTGTCTTAGTCTTTTAAACGTTGCTTAAAACTGAGGAAGACTTCTTTGTGCAGAGAGTTTTTCTTTCGAAAATGATGTAACAAAGGGCATGATGGGGGAATGCATATTTTAATATTTACTTGTGAGAAAATTACTGCAAAGCAGCAAGTAAAACATTGTAACGAATCCTTCAGAAGAAAATTAGTTCCGGAGAGTCAAGGTCACTGAATCAGCGAGCTTACGTGGTTGAAAATCATATAGCGGCGTATAGTCCTAAATTTTCTCTTTCAACTTGTATCCTGTGTCCTGTGCCAATGAAATTCCAAATACCCTGCCTAATCAAGTATGCTAGACCCATGCGAGTTCGTTTCCACAGCCCAAATTTTCTGACCATAGTTCTGATCATAGTTCTGACCTATACACTTAAAAACCAAAACCAAAAAATTTCGCCGCGGCCAACACCAAACCCGGGCAACGCGAAACAACCGCCTACAGACTCGACAACGAACAGGGGCTAACTTCTGCAGTACGCCGGTGTAAGACGTGAGCGAGCACTAAGGGTGTTGTCAGTGGGTCGAGGGGTGGCGGGGGTGGCCGACGCGGGGCCGGGGGTGGCGGCGGGAGCCCAGGGGGTGGGAGCGGGGGTGGGTGGGTGGGTGGTAGGGAGGTCAGGTTCCGCCGAGATGAGATGGTGTGATGCGTGCGCATCCAGCGTCTATTCCTTGGCAGCTCTCCTGAGGGATAATCAGGAGCCGTACGCGTTGTGCATACGCGATACATGCTACGCAATAACAGAGCCATGCGATAAACTAGGAATCATCAGCTAGGATATGCTCGGTTATTCTCGCGCATACCGAGCTAGTATATTAATGCGGACTCTGATGTAAGGGCGCGTGGTAAAATTATAATATTTGTATGCTGCGGGTGTGTACGTTCAAAAGAGCTGGGTTCAGTTCGCGCTGGATTAATTTAACGTTTTTCAGCGATGAACAGAGTATAAGATCATGCAGTGTGAATCTGTAATGCACTGAAGCGAGAAATATATATTGTTAAAAACTTTTAGTTACTTTTTCATCCCTTCCGGTGCGATCAATCAAACAATTAACCAACATACCCAATTGTACTTTTTCTAACCAATCCAATCAATCATGCTATCATAATGAAGTTACTATTCCATATAACCGTATTCCAATAAGATTTAGTTTTTCGTTAATTCCTCCTTACACGATTAATTAAATTAGATGTAATAAGATGTAAGGACGAATCATCCTATACTTATGTACGTACTTCATCGTCAGGTACACTCATAATGAATTTAGCGTGAGTACACACTCAACAGCTTCTAAGTACTTATCGAATATACTTCATTGAGGATTGACGTAGAGTCCGAATAACCAATTATCTTCTGGTTCACAACTGGCCGAATGCTTCAGCAAGGACATAATATAATCTAACATTCCAGGCGGTTCCTTCTGTGATAGGTGGCGATCTAAAGCTAGCAGCCAGCCCCATCGTTCTGAGAATGCATGAATACGATTGAAGTGTATCGCGGATTCTCATTGAAGCAAACAGATCGAGCACGCAATCTGTTTGAATTAATTAATGGAAAGCATGCTGTGTGCCAGCCCGGCTCAAAGCGTACGCCGAATCAATGCACTATTGAGAAATAATAGGATGTTCTAGCGATTGCTCAGAGTTAATTGAATTGTGATACGTGCCCACGTGTTCTTAGTAGATTGAAAACTTGCAATAAATTTGTGACATTTAATGTAGCTGCACACATGGAAAGATGCAGGTGTTATAGGTAGTTAGAATTTTACGTTTCTAAACGAAATACTCATCTAACATGTTATATGTCCTCAAGGCTCTACAGATTTTTTGAATGGATTTTGATGTATTTTGTATTTTGTAAAAGCTTCGTTGGATGCTGCTGTACATGCTTTATGATACAGTTTGGAAATTCTAAATAGTTTTCACACATGCACTATCACATTTATTGTCAATAAATCTTATCCCATGGGATTGGCAAATTCAAAAATAAATCAAGCGTTAACAACTGTGTCTGGGTATGAACCGCCACGTCATTTGGCTTCAGCACTTGAAAACAGAAATATACACTTCCATAAGAATGGAAAACGTGGGAAAGTTATTTCAAAAACCAACACAACTATCAAAGTTAGGAAAAATAACAAGAAGATTAATCTCCGTAAAAAGGTGAACTCTTCAAATCAAATAATGATGCATTATAGTTGTATTTTGATCGTTACAAACCCGCTATCCAAGTTGTATTTTCACAGTTGACACTTGCAGTTGTCCACGCTGACCACTAGTCACTCAACTCGTTTCGACGGACGGTTAGCCAGCTACCACCGAAACCCATCTCGACTGACTGGATGACCAAGTCCATGTGACTCTGATCTGGTTCTGGTACTACTTGGGTGCAAGGTGCAAGCTAGTACCTCGAGATGCAGCCGAGATGAATTCCCACGCGGCGGGATCCTGCAAGATGCTGTTAGGAGATGCACTCGCGTCCAGTCTTGCACAGTGGTCTTCTCACGCTGACCATTGGTCAAACGTTGGGGGGTGAATTGCGCTCACGGTGATGGGGTGCATCTAAGGTACCCTCTTTTGCTCACTCTCATTGTGATTTTGAGGTTTTTTATTTTATTTTTTTAGATGTGACTATTATAAATGTTACGATCTCATAGAAGTGGTCCAGCCAGATTAATCCAGGAGGAGAGGGTTAGAGATAAACAAAGACCATTACATTTTTTGTGCACAATGTAGTGATGCGATTGCATGCAAGTTTTTCGCTGCTACGTCTGCTGCTGCTGCTGCATGCTGCAAAATTATATACTGCCTCTATTAATGTTATACAAAAAGGTATCCTTACACAGAACCTAAACTGTAACTGAACTGTAAGTGAACTGTTTTTCATACCTAAGTATATAGGCAAACGCAAAGATTTTTACAGTATATGAATTTGAAGCAAAATAGAATCATCTAATAACATGTCGTTTTTGTGGACATTGCTCCCTTAAAGCTGTTACCTTTTTTTAAATCAATTTAATTAACAAACTAAAATCAGGCACTATTTTACATTTTTTCTGTATATTAAACTATTCACTTTTTCTCAACATACTTGCGCCAGCAACTGACAAAGAATGCTTACGCTGTTAATTAACTTGACGAAGCTTTATTGTCGATTTCATAGAAAATATTCCGTCATTTTCTCAATTCTCTTCGCTGAATGCAAGGCGAGACCATGTGCTGCATAAGTATCTGACAGTCTGCGGAATGAATGGCTGTCATCAGGCTGTCATCTTCATCTCTATGAAGGTGAGGTGTCACTGACAGCAGAGACCTCTTCTGTTTCCCTGCGTCTCCCGTGGCTGCGCCCGACAGCAGGAAAAATATCGCCCATTCTCCTCTTTGGATGTGACTGGGCCAGAAGGATGGCTAATCTGGAACAAGTTACAATCATCTGGATTACAATTCCCGACCAGGGACAATGCCTCCGTGGTGAGGGCATTTGAAAATAAAACTTCTAGACCTGATTTGTAAACAGACTACATTTGATAAGAATTTTTTAAATCATTTTATAGGAATTGGGAAAATTTCTCAAAAACGATGGAATCAGTGCATTCAAAATATTGTAAACCCACAAAAAGAAGAATGGTGTTGATTTCTCATATGCTTTTCAATCGTAAATGTTTCTAAATACCATAACTAATGAGCCATACCAATGCAACCAATTCGAATACAACCAATACAAGTCGAACTGTATTAAAGGAAACAGTCATATAGGATATCGGAACTGTGTCTAATAGTTCAGATTTGTCAATATTTGAAACAATTTCCTCTCTATTTTGATCAAGATGATTCCATACAATTATGGAAATCTTCTTAAATTCTTCAAACAGGTTTGATAAAAATTTGCCCCTAGTTAATCATTCTTCAATCGGAAGCCCTTAGCTTTCAATGGGCCACCTAGACGATCGTCCACTATACCCATGCACACCCGTATAAAAACCTGCACCCCGTCCCATACCAGAATTTCTGCCAGCAAACAAGCCACATCAACAAACACACGTCCGACACACGTTGCTTTTTGTCAACACTCAGCAATCCACATGGCAGAGGTGTTTGATACCTGCACCAACATGCAACCCCAGACCCCGACACGGTTCTATAATGAATTGCTCGTTTGCGGTAACGTCGCATGTTAACCTTTCAGCCGTTCTGCTCGGTGACAAATTAATTGATTTAGGCGAGCTATGAGTGTTTCAATTGAAACCTGCAGCAAAAACGGCAATTCATTAGACTTTACCTTGCAAGCTGCAAGAAGTGGCGTTCTTCTTGCTCGCCGTGTTGATAAAGCAGTCTTGGAATTTGGCGCTGGATGGAAATGGACTTGTGTTTGAAAGTGCTCCGATCGTTGTTCATGTGATGTCAGAAGCCATTCTGTTTCTTCTTCGTTGTTTTCTTCGGCGAGGAACGTCTTGGCTCTAGCCCAGCGACATCTGAAACAAATTCGCTGTAATTAGATTTATTGTCGCATGGAAAATAATGTGTATGGATATTATATATTCTGTGGAAGATATTCAGCGGAAGAGGAATAAAATAGCTTCATCTTGCGAAGAATTGAATAATAGCCCCAAACAATCACATTTAACATTCAGTTAAAACCATTATTTTAATGCTTCTTTCATCAATTACAGACAAGCTGTACGTCAAGTATTTCCCCCTATACACAAAAAGTGTTTGCTTATGCAGAACACAAGAGACATTCGGACATTTCCAGCCAAATAAAGTATTCTTTTCACAGAGTTTCTTCACGTCTACTAATAAAATGAACGTCAATTAAACAGCGCAGAGTTTTGCTCGTGTGTTGTAAAAGCAATTAGATTGCTTGAGAGTGGACGTATCTATTGAGAGGGATAGCGACACAATGCCTTGCATACTTTCATCCTTCCAATCTTGTTAATGTTTTCCATACGCGCGAAGCATAGCATTAAATATATAGTGCAGTCTGCACACGACCAAGCTGGTAAACTATGGAACGTATAGTAAAATGCTTCGTCAATTAGCTCTGCAGAGTTACCAGTTTTCGTGATGGGAACAATTTGTTCTTAATTACATGTTTATAACCAAGGGTGTTGTTTCTGCTGTTAAACCTTATGCTTTTACGAGGCTTACCTGTCATAATTTATATAGTAAAATGGCAATTTATTAAGTGTGGGTCTGGTCACTCATAAATAGGTATAATATATGATAACTTCAACTATCAAGTCACACCACAAATGTATGTTTTTGTTTCTAAAGTTGAAGATATTTGCAGTTTTTTCACCTATGTACAAAGCAAAATTAAGGTGCTACTTCACAAAATTGCATAGCTATATTACCCAGTGAGTTATTTTGGTACAAGTCTCAACTCTTCATTGATATTTTCGAGTTCATAACCTAGCAAACAGGCTGCGTTTGCAGAGCATCGGATAAAAAGAAAAAAAAGAACTTTTTTGATGAGAATATATGAATGGAGATTTTTCAGAAACTCTTGCAAATCTTTTGCTTATATTGAGTATGTGCTTCCCCAAAGCTGTTCAAAGTCCTACACAAAACTGTAATTACAAGAGATCGAACTTTGTCAGAAATTTGAATCTTTGGTAAAAATATGAATAGTACGTTTTTTCGTTTTGAGTATGCAGCATCGCTAAAAATTCTTTTACACCAGTTCTTAGGGCCACTAAAACATCAACATCACTGCACAGAACAGAAACTTATATAAGTTTCCGGGTGCAAGGATATGCTGCCATATTTTGCACTATCTCTCCCTGTGCAGCTAATTATGCACCATTTGTTCGTTGGCTATTCACTGGCTGGCTACTCATCAGCAGACCGATCGAGGTAAAGGCTAGCAGAAGGCGGCGGTAAAGGCGTAAAGCTCAATAGTCCACATGATAAGTCCGAGCTGGCGTAATTCCGCACGTAGGCAAGATGGCTTATTAAAACTGCGGCCAAACCTAGGATGAGCGAGCCATCCTCCATGGCTAATATGTTACATCGCTTCTTTACCGCCAGCCAGCAAGCAATCGCGGTCTCGGGTTCATGCCCGAGGGATGTTTGTTTAGATTTCGGATTAGCTTTGCGAGTACGATGCAGACGGCGCTTCTGTATTGCTTTCTTTTTTCGTGTGTGTTCAGTTACGTTCATGATTAAATTCGCGAGATGAAAAACGATGAATTTTCTACTTCAAACACGGTGCTTTTCTTAAAAACAACCCCACGTCAAGATGAATGGTTTTATACCTCAAACCGAACATGATTATAAAATTGTTTCCGTGTTGCAAAGTTTCTCTTCTCTCGTTCTCTCGTTCTCGCTGTTGTCATCTCTTTCCATCTTCCCTCTCGCTCGCTCCATCTCTCTATCTCTATCGACGGACGCGTCATGTGATATTGCTTAATTTCCATCTCTCTCTCCATCCCCTAAGTGAGGTTGTCTCTGTCTTTCCCTCAGGTGATGTTAGTCTTGTTTAGTTCAACTGTTAGCTTGTTCTAATTTGCTGCCTTATCGCTCTGATATGCAGATAACAGAGACTTACTCTATGAGCCAATAGCAGCGCAGACCGAATTATTGGCTCAACTTTGGCCAAACAGTTTGTCAACTTCCCGCTCCCCGGGGAGCTGTGCACTGCTGTGTATTGTTTTACCTCTGATGCCTTGCCGTTGCCTTAGCAAGCAAGAAACCGAAGCTAGCGACGCCAGGGGAGTTTCTTATAGAGAAATATTGCTGGCGCACGAGTTTGCGAGCCGTGGGCTGCAAAAACAACACGGCTAGATTATTGGTAGGGATTATTGTTGTGGTGTTTCTTGCTGACTTAAATTTATTATTGGGAGCACGGATGGTCGTTCGCCCATCTTTAAATTTAACAATAAAACAAACATCCAGCTCAGAAATCAGTGATGAATAGTGATAACATTTCCATTTTGTGTCGTGCGCTCATATTTCCTAATAGCAATCTCATCGCTGGCATAGGTAAAATAATACGGCCTAGAGTAAATCATTGTTCCACCCATATTATTGGAAAGATCTTGTCGGATGTTTGAATCAATATTTGCTCAGAGACGAATGTTGTGTTTCGGTCAGCGGAGAAGCACACGGTCACGAATGCAGCTTGTTTGCGTCCGAGATGACACTTTGGTAATCTCTCATTATTCATCAGCCTCTGGGCTAGGCTTCTTCGGGGCCCTCGCTAGCCGCGACCTGTCTGGACGTAGGCAAGACGAACCGATTTGCGGTCGCAACACTACTCCAGCATCCAGCCGGCCATGCTGGCGAGTTTTTGCCCTACATCTGCAAGTTCAGCACACAGAACTATACACAGCCGAACTAGCCGTCATCAACACGAAATGCCAGCGTGATGTTAAATAATTGAACACAATTTTGAGGTTATGAATGTCCAAATGTACTTTATAACTTTATAAGGCTTGGTAAACTGCAGTGAAACTGCGTCAGCTTTCGCAAGTCTCGATTTGTGTGTCCGTTGCTTCGACTTAGATTTTCGAGATTGATCGATTGATTTCAAGTGTCTGATCGGGGTTGGTTGTTTTAATGAGGAAAAGAGAGTAATGCGATTAAATAAGAAAAACGAAAAATTACTGCCGGTTTCATGTGCCTGTGTGCGTAGCAAACTGATAATCTTGGAGAAAGGAAGCGAGGGGCTGCCCGCTTAGATGTGTTTGAATATAATATGGCAAGGGTAGGACTAGGGCATTTATAGGTAATCTTACTGTACTATATAACTAAAAAGCGGGAATTACAGTAGTTTTGAAAATAAAATTACCTATTCCAACCCAAATGTGATAAAATATTAATATTCCAACTTTCTATTTGACTGGAGACATATAAATGGAAGTGAATTTTATGGCATTAAAAGAGGAAAGAGAAAATCTTCCATTTTGGTTGAAACGAGGTGGTTTTTTGACGTTTAAATGACTTTGTTTTACTTATTTTTTAACGCCAAGGCGTTCCTCTTAACGCCCAACGTTCAGCCAAAATCTTCCCGTGCCTTTCAACACGCACACCCCTTGCATTTTCTCGGCCGCATTGCGTGAAAATCTCATTACAATCAGTATCAAAAATTAGGTATGATAATAACCCAATGAAATGATGCAAATTTCTTCCATTGTTCCTTCCCACTCTGAAGCAAACAGTGCCGTCCTTCCAGCCGGTGGCGATGTCTTCGTTCGCAGGCGTTCGCAGGCGTTCGCAGGCGTTCGTAACGCTTGTTCCTATCTATAGCTTAATAAAGGGCCAATCTCTTGTGCTATGCTGCATCCCCAGAGGCCCTAAGGTATAATTGCAAGACAGCCACTTAATATAGTGGCCAATGTACGTCCGTATACTAACCTCCCTAGAGGTACAAACACAGAACAGAGAATGAGATTCCATACCCAAGCAGTTTGAGAGCAGAGAATTATTATTATACTCTTCACCTCTCTCTTGGCTTGCCTCGGTACGCAATTATGTTATTACTGTACATAGCAAGATTAGCATAGTTGGCTCTGCCAGGCTAATGGTGCTCAGAATATGAATATTACTATAGTTTAGGGCAGAAGTCAAGATAATGTGAGGTATACTGTGCATGGGTGGCTCGCGAAATCGTTTTTGGTTTATGAAAAATGTGGATTTAGACGTAACACTAAAAATTAGCACGCCTGGTGTGAGGCAATAAAGGTCTGGGAGAAGAAAACAAGGAACGAATGGCACGGATTCATTTTGCACCTCTGTTGCACAGCGTACAGGGGCACCGCCCCTGGCACCATGCGCTGAAATTCTCTCGGTTCTGCTCGTTAAACTTTTTACACAAATTAACTTCCACGATCTCCGTTACTTCAAGCATCTATCGTTTTTCTCGCTTTTCCGATCTAATGCAACTAAAGGTGAGGATTGACAACCAGTGGAGATGTCGTCTGCGGTTTCGTTGGTGTGCAAAGTTACCGGATCAGGCCGCCGGCTCATGTGTACCCAGCACCTAGGACGTACCAACCCCACATATATAAACCTACCCTCACCTAGAAGTTCGATAATTTGACTTTCAACTTATCATGCCATACAACGTCCATCAAATGTATTCATGTTAACGCATAAATTAAACTAAATAATCTCGTACAACTTAGTTCCACCGTGAAACTAAATATAATATTTTGACCTCCCATTGCAACCCCCCTCCCCCCTCCCCCCTCACCCAACCCCACCAGCGCATTTAGTAAGACAAACGAAGCGAATTGCTGTGTATATTAATTCGCAAAGTTGCCTGCTCTCGGCCGAGCACCACCGCCGCCGCCGCCGCCGCCGCCGCCGCCGCCGCCGCCGCCGCCGCCGCCGCCGCCGCCGCCGCCGCCTCAGCAGGGAATGGGCGTAGGAAGTCCGGAGAGCTCGAATAGCAATTACTCCTTCAGGACGGCAACAAAGGCAGCGCGAAGCGGCCTGCTTCCGGCGGCTGCTTTCCTATTCCAAAGACGTCCAGAGGTGCTTCCGATGGGCGACGGTGGACGCCGATGATGCACGGCTGCTCGGTTCCTGAAGACGCGGCCATTTCTCTCGAAACACGAGTTGCCGGCACGAGGTGGTGGTGCTGGTTCCGGGTTCCGGGTTCCGGTGCCGGTCAGTCACTCAGTGTCGGTTGACGGACCTTGAGTTGCCGGCTTGTGAAGGAGAACGGAACTGCACTGCAGACCGAGCAATGTTCTTGGGACATGCGTTTCAATACAGCGTTGTATTTAGATGCCAATTGAATGCACTCTATTTTTATGTTTGTTATATAACATGGCTGGGGTTTCATGTGTGTGTGAACACATCAATAACTCGTGATATAAAATAATTTTCACCGTAAAAAGGCTTTCGATCCGTATCGTACCAGACAGCAATACAGAGTGTGTCGTTGGTTGTGTATTGCTCAAATCCTTCAAAACAGCTCATTTTATCAGTACGCAGCTGATACGCTTCATGATACAACTTATTTGATTTGAATTGAATTAGATTTAATTAAAAACAATCGATTGGATCGTCACCTACTAACACTACGCTTGATTGGCTGTTGACTATTTGACGATTCGACCTTGAAACGTCAGCTCGCCGTGAATTTGTAACCTTGAATCACGCTCACGTGATCGTAAGAAAAAGTTTTCCTTCTACTCTATGCACGCATCATTCACGTAACTATTTTTGTAATTTTGCACGAAAGTTACTCACCTACCAAAAAAAAAAAATTGAGTTCCAAAATTTGATTTACCTTAATACTCTTTTGTCATACTCTCTCATACTCTGATATACTCTTTTGCCTAGAAATCTTTCTGCATCCCTGAGAAATTTAAAAGTACATAATTTTATTTTCATTCTTCAGCTTATAGTGGATTTTCCGTGACTCACCGGGTAATCTCGACTTTTGAGTGCTTTGGGTGGATGCCTTTACCTGGCTTCACAATTAATCCTTTCCATCCACGCTTAATCTGAAGTGTCAATGCCAATAAAACACAAAATCAATATGCTATTTCAGAAAAGATTCAGAGTCCCGAAATGGTCCATGCTGAAATAAATTGATGAAAATTGGCACTGACAAAATGTTACGAGAAATACTGATTTCAATGAATATGTAGCATTTCAATATATTGAAAGGTATCTCTTAAAGATCGTCAACCTTTCATCATAGGGGTGTAACTTACTTTTAGACTATTTTAGTATTTCTTTTAGTGAAACTTTTCACTTTCACTATAAATACATTCTAAAACAGACTCTGGACAATCTGGTGTGACAACAGAGTAGGGTACTAAATCCTCACATTATAAAATGATACAGAATATACAGGTAAAAATACCTGATTTGACTTTGAGTTTGATGACAAATATCAAAAGCATCAAAAGCATCATAAAGAACACCCCAGAAAACTGTGGGAATCCCACGGCCCAGCAGCAACTGGTCCTTCAGGTGATCCGTTGACCTCATCTCGGGCTAAACATCTCTCAACGCTGCCCTGTGATTCCGGTTCGCCGGAATCTGAGGTCCGGAGCTGGAGATGAGATCTCGCCCGGTCGAACCGGCTGGACCAAGCCGGCCACTGTCCACCACCACCCTCGGCCACGTCGCCGGCTTGACCATCTTCATTTGCACCGGCAATCTCGCGTCTTCTGCATCATCTTACCTCGTCGTCGGGATCGGATCTCGTGGTCAAAGTCACAGAGAGTAGATTCGTGAAAGTTTGAAGAATAATGCAGATTTTTTTTTGTAATGGAGAGTATTGGTTCTTGAGCGTAGGTCATTCGTGATTGATATTTCGGATAAGACATCTCAAGGTAAGCCATGGGTATGTACAGATAAAGATTACAAGTACCAAGTACCTACTTATCTTCAAATTCTTAGCGAAACAATTTTAAAATATTTATTTGTTTTTGTTTGGTGATAACATTCTAAAATCTATAGCTACACTTGGTAAAAGTTTTCATTTTTACTTCATTTTTCATCCCCGCTGTAGCGTCCATAAATATTTCAATAATAAACGCTTTTACTTTCAGCGTGCGATAAAAAAAGAAGTAGGTCGTGTTTATAAAGCCACCCCCATCGTTTATCAAAAAAATAAATAGGTCAGTGTTGTTGTGCGTGTTTTTTGTCCCCCGCGAGGTGAGACGAGGTAGAAAAGTGAACTCGAGTTGATTATTGCGGGTGCTGAATGAAGCTTTTAGCTGGCTGCTGGCTGCTGCCGCTGCTGCTGCTGCCGCCGCCGCTGCTGCCGTCTAGCTATATGGGCCTGCGCCCTCGCAATCAATGATTTATACATACCAGCTCTTTTCAGGAGCAGCCAAATGAATGAATTCCTGCCTCAATTACTCAACCGCTTGTAATTAATACGGTTGACTTTTGTAATTGAGAATTAAAAGCAGACGCGATTCGAAATTTGCGGGATGGTTTTTCACAAGTGGCTAAACAAGATTGCGTGCGTTAAATTAGATGCTTACCTACTGGATTATCACCGCGTGTTAGTTTTAACTTCATTTGATGAAATTAATGAGTTGTTTATCTGGCTGGACTCGGAACCCAAATCATAAGATGCGTTAGATAGGTTGGAAAAACGATGTATCAGTCTGAAACGTTTTCAAAATTGTTCTTTGTTAGTTTAAGAAACAGCTTGGAAGAATTTTTCACATGTGAAATAAGAAAAAGAAGTTGACTTGAATCTCTCACTTTCGCGGAGGTTTGCGTATTGCTGATTGAAACTGCCCTTGCTGCATATGGAGCGTTAATGAGGATAAAATTTCATTTGAAAACTATTGAAATTTATTTCAATTTGCAAAAATCCCGCGGTTTAATTATCACCTGTTGCTGCAGATCACATAAAACAGCTGAAAAATGTGAACGAGAAAACGTGATTTGGTTCGCAAATGTAAAAAAAGGTCGTTTATGATTTTTGTTGGACGATTCTGCACTGCAGTCGTTTAGCACATGTACCATATTTGCGTTAAATTACATTTTTTGCTCCTTTTGCTAATAAATAAACAACCAGGGAGCAAACGGCACGTGGTAATTACCAACTCTCTAAAAGTTATTCGTTCGTTATCGATCAGCGAAAAGTCGTAATGAAATGCCTCAGCGCAAATAAAATGCACCGCTGCTGTCAAAACAATTACGTGCACATTAAAGTGGCTCTAAAATATACGTAATAACACAATTAATCCACCTCCGCATTAAATCCCAAACAACACGAATTAGCATTTCGGAAATAGTAAAAACACCGACAATCTCCGCAAGGCCGGCCCGTTTGCGAGACGGTCGGATGACGTGAATCGACTTGAAAACTCGATTATCGCGCGTTATGTAGCTATTAGCAGTCGGTTAATGAACCTAATTACCTTAGGTGTTGTAATATCGAGGTGGCTAGGGGTGCCGGTCGTCACCACCACCCTCATGTACCAATGCAGCCAGCCACCCAGCGCTTGAGTCCAAACCTGCAGACTCCCTTGCGATAAACCTATTACTTCTTCCAATCAGACTAAGTGCCGAACGCACGGACAACAAGTAATGCCGTATAAAGCGCCGGCGAATAATTTAATGGAATTGCTTATATCCGCTGTGGCTTCACCACCGCGAAACACTAACAAATAATCTACTGCTTGTTAAAAGTTTATTGGGAAATTATGGCGAAAATATTGTTGAAAATACGATCATGTGGCATCTTTTTACGGGATAATTTGGTCCGTGGAACGTTCATTTAACGGACATTTAATACGCCTAATATACTCGATTCGGTTCTGTGGCTAAAACAGCTTTGACGATGTGATATGAATTGCAATGGCCAATAAATCTTTGGTTCAAAGCTATTGCGTCTTGTATGAATGAATGCAGACATTCATTTCATAGTACTTTTCTTTCGATTTCACCATATACTTTTCAGTTTCTCCTTTATATATTTCAGTCTGTTTACTCTTTCTAAAATGTACATTGCCATGCCCCTCAAAATCTCAAATCCACCCTTGAGCTTAGACATTTTCCCTCCCATTTTCCTTATAGCAAACGACCCTTGCCAAGCAACGCTATAGCCCGCCCTAAGCAACTATATAACGTCTCTGTCTTATTCTAATCACAACAAGCAATGGCAACTCTGTATAATATGTTAAATATTATTCGACGCAATTAATGCGGGCAAGGATTAGCTTATCTCTATATTGGAACAGTGAGCAGGCAAGCGAAGCAACCCTCTAAGAGGCAACCATCAACATTTATTAGACATCGCCTCGTCGTTGTTAGGTTTACTTCTTGCCATTATCAAGACACCCTTTGCCACCCCCGTCGCCCACCCCCCGGCACCCTATGCATCCCCCTGCTGTTTGATTAACCATGGCGTTATGCTCATGCTAGCAATATTAAGTTCTAGATTCTACATCCCTACTGGAGCAGCGTCACGTGATTCCCTTATTAATGATAGAATATCGGTATTGCATCACATAACCTGGAGCCGATGCTGAAGTCATAATCAAAGGCAAATACATATTCACAAGCTCGAACTGTGTTCGTTTGTGGTGTATATGGCAATTTCTCTAATAGTGTCTAAGCTGTAATTATCTTATGCCTTTTTTCCGTAAAAAATACAATAGATTAATCATTGAATAGTGTTGATAATTGGTATAAAAGACAAAAAATAACTGAGAACTTTAAATTACTAACTAAATTACTATTAACTAAGGTTCAAGTCAAAGATTGAGTTAACATTTATCAAATTATGTCTCTTCATTTGTAATACTTATGTTGCAAGTGGGAACTGCAATATTCTATGGGCTAGATTGATGCATTGATATGAATCCATGCGTGGGGTGCTCTATAGCACGAGCCTGATAATGCACAGAGCGTTCTGGTTGGTGACTTGGTACCTCCTAACTGACAGCTTTGCAGGGATATATCGACCGAGGCAAGACAGCCCCTGCCCTTATTGCATGGAAATTTCGCGGTAAGACCTCGTCAAGAGACGGAATGCTTTGCGAGAAGGTCTGGCCTCAAATCCAGGGCACGGCATATATGAAGATCAATATATGAACATCTATAAGCAGGCAAAACTATACGAGATCATTATGGGATGTGTGATTGAAAGGAACTCAGCCCCCATAAGAAAGAAGGCAATAATGTTTTATCCATCATGAATAAGAAATTATTTTTCAATGTCCAACTTTGTTTTGAGGCTCTTCGTCCAAATTGAGGAAGCAGATACCCATATAAAGTGTCCTACTTCTAAAGCTAAAATTTTACGAAGGTACCACTGTAGGCTAATTAACTTTTATTCTTCTCCCCGAGTTAAATGTTGACTCAGTAAAGTAAATAATAGTGCCAACGAGATTGAAGCGAACGTTTTGCCAGTTTTACTAATTAAAGCTCTCAACTTTCAGACCGGGAACTGTTTTTGAAGACATTCCAAACTATTTTCCACACGTCTGGATGTCAGGCACGATGTGTGTGAGTCGAGATTTTGGGCCGTTTTGCAAATTAGTGCGACTCTTTGAACGCCTTTGTCGAATAATCTGTCTCTGCTTGTTTTAGGGAGACCTGTGACCGTCTCTCTCGCTGACTTCCCGCTTCGACTTCTCTGCCAGACATCATTCTGCGGTAAGTGTTGTAGGCTGTAGTTTATTTTACACTGAATCTGGGTTAGTCCTCATAACCGATTAAAATCCAGGAGCTTGTAACTGATTAATTACCCACCGAAGCGATCAAATCAACAACAGCGTATCGCGAAGTAAACAAGAAGCCCGGTTTGAAACTATGTCTAGGACAAAAAAAGCTGTGGCTGACTAAATTTCTTTGAAGTTTTTTAAGAAAAAGCTTCCGAAAGTTTCATGACAAGGTTTCTGAGTCAGCAACATGTAAAGCATCTGCAGGCATCACAAGCGCTTCCTTTCCCCAGGCTCCGTCGCCGTCCATTGTGCATAGAACCTGCGCTTCCTTAGCTGGACGCCGCCGACGCATCGATCCAAGAAAACCTCCCCGTCCAACGTCGACCGCCTTATTGTGGCTCGCCCCCGACGCCTCGCCGCCATCTTTATTCCTCCCCCTCAGCACCCCCCCCCCCCCCCACCCCCCGAGCCGCCCAACCCGCCGCCACCCCAGCCCTTGGCCACCCACCACCCGCAACAACCCCTTTCTAATTAAGGAGTTCGCATCGTTGCTCGGAGAAAATGTCGTTTGCTCCTCTAGCTCCTAGCGCGAAGTACACACAAGAACAAATATAACTTGCGACAAAGGGCCTTATGTGTGGAGGAGGACTGCAGCACTAAAAGTGTAATCACAACATTATTATTCAAATTACTTTCGGGTTGTACTTGGATTGTAAAGGGGGGCATCCTAAAATGGACATCACTGCCTCGGGTATAAGTGTAGAAAATTATGAACACGATTTGAGTTTTCTTATACTTAAATTTCTGAATTCCATCTCAAGGCATTCTCATTTGAAATAGAATTTCCATCTACTCAATAATCGAATACAGATAAAAAAAACTATAACGAGTCATAGGGATATGAAAAATTAAAAGATATATAGTTCAAATTAAAGGAAAGTGTAAGTTTAAGTACCCTTATACATGTTGGTATACTTTTGCTTATAATATTATCATGATCTTATCAAATTTCTATTTCTTTGAAACAGCAATAGGTTTTCTCCAAGAGCAAAATTTTACTTGCAATAAATATCCGGCCAGTAAAAATACACGAGGGTTAAATACCAACGTGAAAGAAGCTTTTGCTTCCAGCTAAACGCTTCCTGCTTCTGAAATGATACGTTTAGCGTGAAGCTTCCTCACGCTGAAACGCTAGCCGCTTTGCGATGCTGCTCACACAAAGATGAGTGCGTTTATAGCTTAATGACGCAGTGCACGAAATGACGCGTAATAAATGTAAAGCTTAAAGCAAAGCTTATTCGGGCAATAGAATCTTAACAGCCAACTTTTGGGTGAACATAACAGTTACATTAAACTAGTGTTATTTACGCGAAAGTATAGTGCACAACGTGCAAAACAATAGTTTAATCTATAATGGTGTAATATGGGAGAGAGAAGATATTATTTTGTCTGATGCTTTCAAGTATTGGATACCGAGAAATAGAAACTTTATGCTTAGCGTTAGTTCAAACCGACCTCGCTTGCGATATAAAGTAACCAAATAGTTACTACTCGGTTCGGTTGTTTTATTTTTTGAAGTGATGATAATTTTTTGCTTTAGCATCATGATGGCGAAGTAACCCTGTGTAATTTTTATGCGCCTGCACAACCTTCCAGATTTTCAGCCAAGTGAACTTCATCGATAAATTGGAAAGTGCAAAGGTCAAAATGCGAAGCCATCCCTTGGCAAATTTGGGAGTAGAATCGTTTAATTCCAGTGTTTACATTCATCGCAAAGGCCTATAGAACTTTCCGTTAAATACTAAAGTACCTCGGCGCTCATAAATGAATGCATTTACAGCTTCTTTTGAGGGAGCTTTAATTACGCTTAAAAGCCACCCTTATTTATTTTTTTCGTGCAACGAGACATTATGAATTTAATTTCAAAACGACGCGTATACTTTGCGCTCATATTTTATGCGCATTATTTGCGCCCATAATGAGGCACGTCTAAACGAAACGAGAAAATTATTCTTTATAATGGCGCATAAGAAATTGTGAAAAGCCTCATCGCGGCCCATGGTTTGCATGTAGATCAATTTGCATGAAGCTCGCAAAGTAATGCAATATTCTTGCACGGTGGCGGCGGCGGCAGCGGTGGCAGCAAAGAAGGGGATGCATCTTCACACGAGGATGCTGTGAAACCTGCTTGCTCGCCGGAGATTCCCACAGATGCGAGCCGATGGTCAAGCTAGGGGGATGCTGACATCAACTGGACCGGACTGCAAGATGCGATGCGGTCTAGACGGGACAAGATCTGACGACGCAGTTTCCCACGGTGCTTGCCGATGTAATGCAATTGATCTTTGAAACCTGCGTGACATTGAAACGCATACAGCAACTCCACGCATAGATCACAACCTATAGTCTGATTGAACTGCCCGATTGAATGGTGTCGTCTTCAATGCTTAAAAATGTTTGCGAAATGCTTAGTGCCTTGTCTTCATATTTTTGGTCGAACAAAAGCCATCTGTCTTTATTTTGCTAACTATAGGAATATAATATTTAAATTTTAAAGTGTGATACAGGGGCCTTTCTTAGAGGTGTTGCTGATTTGTTCATATATTCTATGATAAATGTATAAATATATATATATATACCAGCGGTAATGAGTCATGAACACAAATTTCATCCATATGGATAAGCAGCTTACAGAAGACACACTATTTGAGCCTAATCCAGTGCATCTCATCTCCACCGAACAATGAAGCGATATTGCAAAGCAGCAATCAAGATGAAGCAGCATCTTCTTATGACGTCATTATGCATAGGGTGGCGGACGAGACGCGGTGGCGCGCACCCCTAAGTAGCTTACCTTACTATTGATTGCGGCGTTGCCATTCTCCGGCGCTGCAGCTCGGGCCGTCCATCTTGGTAACGTAAGACGGCGAGGGTGCGAGAGAGACCGACGCGTCGACACGCCGACGCCGACGAACAAAGAAACGGGAGAAAAAAGTATAGCGCTGCACAAAAGACTAATGGATTCCCTGGTGGGCCCACTCCGCTTCTTCCTTCCTTACGCGGACGCGGCTCACCGGCCGCTGCTTTTTACATTTTTCAAACTCGGAAATCTGTCCTCTTCTCCCCTCCGCTCCGCCCTCTCGTCACCCATCCCCGTGGAAAAACCTGGGGAAATATCGGAAAACACGCGCCGTCAACTTTTCCCCTATCGCCGGTCGGCAAGCGTCTGCGAGTACCAACTTTTAGAAAAATCTATAACCAGCGCCTCGGTCCACCTGTTTTTCATATTTTTACGCGGAATATTACAGTTTCAATTTTTTAATGTTGGTACGAGGGGTGGATTTTTAAAGGTTGACCGGCTTGCGCAAGCTGCGATGCTTGCGCGATGCCCCCTTCTATGGCAAGCTCGCCCCGCCCGGGCGCCGGCGACGACCAATCAGCGCCCACGAGGAGGGTTTCCCGATGAATTGATCGTCACCTTATGCAAAGAAAACTTAGTGAAAGGGAGAAAAGAAGACGGACTTCTTACTCGGCAAGGAAGGCGAGGGTTCAGCCGACGTTGCCGCACTTGCTGCCGCTGTCGAACACACATCCTTGCCTACGTGGCAAATAGACCTCGCGCCCGTTTGACTTTCGCGCCAAAAGTTGGCTGCAACCAATCCCACGGCGTTCGGCCGTCCGGCAAACGAACAAATCATGATGAGCTGACATGTCTCTCACATTTGCGAATATGTGTGCACAAAAATGACACATTTTTATGTTTGTTTCACCCGCTTATTCGTAGGGGTTGCGTGGAACGTTCACGACGTCCCAAACGTTCTAGTATCAAAACCAGTTCTTGTTAAATAGTTTAAGAATTTTAGAATTATACCCTCTCCTTTGTACGTCCATACATTGAATTCATAAGGGTGCTTCAAACAACTTCAGTGGATTAACATATACATTTGCAGCGTATAATATTTGGCAAGATCACAATCAGCAAATATTTGTAAGTAGATTTTATTTACCGTTATGGTTCGTATACTGTACAGTCACAATCATGACATACTGTATTCTAAACAAGTCAGCTTTTGACCGCAGACTACGTACATGATATTTTAACTTAAAATTCACTTATTCACCCTGCGGATTTCCTTGCCAGTGTCGGTGTGTCTATGCATTGCTCACACCTCTCTAACACGTGTAATCATCACACGATAAATGCTTCGGAAACCAGCCACTGGCGAGTCACTAGAACCGAGTCCGAATGACATGCCGACAACTGCAGCTATAAATGCGGTCTGTCGTTTCCAAAACTAATATCAGGCTAAACTTTATTAGAGGGTCGAGGGTGGCTGGGTGGCTCGGCGGTGGTAATCGTGGCTTCACACTTTCATACACGTCGCACTTGCCCACGTTATCAATGCAAATGCCGTGTTGACATCCACAACTTTATATATTAGAAGCTTTAGCTTGCAATTTATTGATGTATTAAATATAGGGGCAGGCAGAGTGGAGATTGGTGGTGTTACGTGTTCTGTAAGTCTGCAACTCGGTGTAAGTAACTAGTTGCCACGGAGGTGCAGTGGGTATTTATATTTTGGATATATATATTTCCAGGCCATCTGAAACTTGACCCGAGTTATGAAGTATATGCAAAGTGAAAATATTTCACAATTTCATATTCTTATTTAATAATTTTGGTATTGGTAAAGCGCCACAAATTCAGTATTTTAAAATATTGTATGTATCTCTCCCTATACTATAAGTTGCTATAAGTTTCTTTAGAAACTCATGTTTCTTCTTTAGCGCATGGAATGAGCTATGGAAAAGCCATATGATTTACGAATGTGCATATTTACTCCCACATATTCACTGAAAATAACGATAGTCCAAAGGAGTAGCCATATAACTAAGATATAATCATATATATCTCACAGTTGCTACTCATCTGAATCCTAAGCAGTACACTTTAGATACACCATGATGGCAATTTAGCCATCGCTCTGGTTAGCAGTTAAAAACAGTAGATATATACAGATTGTTAGGAATGGCAAGGAAAAGAGAGTTATTGTAAGAGCAAGTCGCAAATCAAAATTACGTGCGAAGTGTTGAAGAGAATGAATTGTGAATGTGAATGAACGAGGTTCATACATAGAAATGAACAACTAAATATCAACAAGGTATTCTGCTCTCAGCGCCGAGAAATAATATTTACATGATGTCACGATTATATTTGCCTTTCAAGAAGAAGCGAGCGATTTTTTAAAAATTACCTCATCATCACAAAACAATGTCCATGTATAGAAAAGAAGCGACCACCTTTCGGACCAAGCTTTTATCTGGCCAATCTGACGAGCATATATGTGAAGAGCACTATAATTACGTAATTTCGAGTGGATAAAACACCGTTGTCTACACACGAGTCACACTCACATGTGATGTCATTGTCATCGTCGCACTCGGAACGTTCATATTCATGTGGCAGTCGCCCCCTGTCCCTGTCCCTGTCCCTGTCCCTGTCCTTGTCCCTGCCCCTGTCCGTCACAAAGCCACGTGTTTAATCAAGTTCCTCGAGCAATGTTTGCTCTGACCACGGTCAGCGGTACATACAACACTTATCAGAGATAATATTGAAATAGCATTCGATAAAAATATGCCGTTCAATTGCTGCAAGGTGCATCGTTGTTGTCTTTTCTCATAGGCTAATAGCGCCATCCTCTTCGTTTAATGCAGCTGGCTGTAGTTATATTTGCTGAACTGTCTTGCCAACAGAAATTAACTTATCGGTTTACAGTTAGCATACCATGGGGACCTTTTTTTTGTCTTTAATCGTGTTTTTTTAAATCAGTCGATTCCAATTGAGGTACTGCAATCGAGAAAATGGCTTCAGAATAGGCTCGATTTTTGATTGATGATTATTGGTGTTAAACGACGCACTGTTTTGTCAACTGGCCCTTTGGCACTGGTCTAATGGCATCGGTAAATGAAAGGGTGATGATGAGGGTGGTGATGAACCTAACCTAGCCTAGAAAATTTACTTAATTTTTAACAAATATTTTCTGATAAGTGGACGGGTCTTGATTATAAGCATAATTAGAAACTTAAAATTTTCGTCAAATTCTTTGCAGCAAAAGAATAATAGCGTGTTTTACTGTATGACCCTTGATCAGCAACTTGGGTCTTGAATCAGCATGTAATCAGCATGTAATATGGAGACAAAATCCTTTTCATCAATAACAATTTTGTAAATTCAGTCATTTGTCCTGAGACAATGTTTTCTTGATAGTATATATAATCGTATAATATCTCAATTTAAAAACTCAGCAATCGCTCCCGGGTATTAGTTATATTATATTAATCCAGCAATATACAATGTTATTGTGAATTCACGTTCGATTAGAAGTTTATACCTATATTGGATATTCTAACGACCTTATGAAATACATAATGTATTACAGAAAATAGTAAAGTAAAACAAACTTGCACATCTAATAAACACCTTGCTACAGTGTTCCACATCCGAGGGTCATTAATTTCCCCGGCTATCTGCTATCGGCTATACCTAAGTATATCTTCGGACACAAACTGTACCATGCCGAACTGACGCATAACGTTTGTTCAAAAATTTGGCTGACCAAGTTTGGGGTTTCAGGGGGTGGTGTGGAGGGAGAGAGGGAGGTTCAGAGGGCAAGGGATCGAGAATGCGGCTAGCGTCTGAAGCCTAAATACCTTGGTTGAGGTTGAAGATGGTAGGTAGAGGAGGTCAATGGATGATGCGGCAGAGGAGAGCTCGGCTCAATTAATTACAGTGAGTGACCAGTCCATGCGTACCTTCTGACAGAGATGGATTCATGATGACATTGCCAGGTGGGCGCTGTACGCAAAACTTTCCTCCAGATCGTTTGTTTGCAAATTAAATTCACTAATTAGTTTGACCAGTTTATGATGCTGAAAGAATTTTGGGGTGTGTTAGGTTCTTAGAGTGTGTTGGCTGTGTGATTCATCGTTTGCGCTTTCAGCCTTTGTTCTTTGTGTGGCTTTTGGTCATTTTTTTAGTAATTGAGAGATTTCAACAGTTCTTTTTAAATTAAAAGTGAGAATTCATATTTTAAGTTGATAAATTCTCTATTTGTCAGTCGTATGTACTTTCTCATTACTTTAATAGACATACCTACTAATTGTTTTCTAACGTCTCTTGCTCACATAACTTACTTCAGTTTAACATTAAAACTCTACTATAACGTTTGCAACAGTAAATTTTATGTGCCATATCACAAGGCAGTCGAATTTCTAAAATCATATAAAAATTGTAATTCGGAAACTGGCAAAACCCATAAAAATTTACGAAAATCATGATCGAAAATAAAAAGGTATTTTAAACGACAGTTAAAGCACTAAATGGTAGGTAGACACATAAATACCAAAATCAATAATTTCCTACCAATTAATAAATATTTAATTACCTAAGGGCAGGTTTTTCAGTGGTCTGTTAAGAAGTTAACGATCCGTTAACGGCCTGTTATGGCCTCTGATTGGCCGCTGCAAGGGTTAACAGACCGTTCATCTCTTAACGGACCACTGAAAAACTGGCCCTAAGTCTGATTTCATCATCAATCAGTCACTCTCTAATATAATATTTATCAGTTATATGACTACGTTCAATCAAAATATGTAAACATGATACCACTTCAAGTGTTAAGCTCTTGCTCTCCATGTCAGAAGAATCTTCAGAAATTTTAGGAACCATTCTTTACCCCTATGCTGTAAACAGCAGCAACGACATCCCCAACCATAACATCTAGCCATACCACACCAAGCATCTAATGAAATCACAAATCATCATCTCCAAGACAGTCACCGCTAATATCTGAGATTGTTTAGTCCAACACGCGACGCCCAATGCACAGCTTCATGCAACCTGTAAAGGTTTCCAGTTAATTTATTTAGCATAAGGCCAGAGAGAAGGGTTGCTGCCTCGCGGTGTCATAAATAACCTCTTCTCGCTGCTTTCCTTGCATTCGTTAGCATTGCAGCGATAAGATGAATAGCCCCAGCAAATCATTAATTAATAATACTATCATGGCATGAATTATTCGTGTCCTGCAAAAACATGTGCCTACCGTCTTGTGTGGGGGCTAACCTCGTGGCCTGGGGGGTGGAAGGTGAAGGGTGGGGGTGGGTGACTCTCCCATGGGGCAATCTGTGACGAAATGGCCACAAGCAGCGACCGGCTGTCTTTGAGAAAATGGGAAAATTAATTTTTTAGAGATTTATGGATGTATTTTCGTGGACTCCGATGAGTAACCGATGCGTTGAGATGAGCGTGCAGACGTCTATGTCTTAGATGTTGAGATCATGTTTAACTTATTTAAATGTATGCTTAGAAGGGCACCATTAAAAAAGAGTTGACTTTTTTATGTAAAAATGCAGTAATGCGGTTTGATGATGGAATTATACAAGATTTTAATGATTTGCATACGAAACTATTTCAATGCATAAAAAGCGATGCATTTCCCTGAGGATTTTCCTTTCCTGTTTCCACTTTTTTGTGTTTTTTGTTGCGATTGTTATCTGCTCATTTCTTATTTCTATTAAATTTTCATAGTTTGACATGTTTTAAATAAACGAGCATTGTTTTTACGCGAAGGGTGACTTGTTGGTAATTTTACCCCACACAATGGCACGTCATAACTTAATCTCTTTCGTACGCATTATTTAACTCAAAAATCTCCGCTTCTTTTAATTGCGAGCTGTTAATGCATTAAATAATGAAGAAGAATATTTTGTTTCAATTTTATATACCAAGCGATAATTACACGATACGGTTGTTATTAATTAATTTTCCATGTGGATAATTTCACGTGAAATCTGGGTCTATTTTGGTGTGGTATTAATAAGAGGTGGTATTTTATAAATGGGGGCATAATTAAAAGAGCCCAGCGTACCGACTCCAACGCTCAAGATATTAAATTAGTTTTTCTTTGTTAATTTCCCCAGCCCCACGTATACGATCTACATTGTAAACCTGCTGTCTTGTAGCTAAATTGCATCCCTCTGTGCGAAAAGGCTTGAGCAAAAGTAGAAGAGGGAATTTTTATCTCTTGCCTTAATGATACACAATTAGTTGGCTTGTTCTTTCCGCGCTGGTGTTGCGGATTAAAAGTTGGCTCAAAGCTCCCTGGAAAGATAAACTTTGCATGTCGCAATTTCAGAAAGAACGGTCGAGCGACATTATTCTTGTAGAAGGGTTGAGTGTTGAGCCGCCCCCTGCCGCCCCCTGCCGCCCACCACCCCAACCTGCGCCCACACCCCATCAGTCTAGAGGACACTCTTTTACCCGCGCGAGGCTTAAGAGAAAGAATATAAATTTAAAGCGGAAAGAATTGCTCTATTATCCCACGCGGCGAGAGAAAAATGTAAAGAGAAAAAGTAAGCTCGCTTCTATGCAGGAAGAAATGAAGCATTTTCAGGATAAGCTTTTGATAAGCAGGGAAGAAAAATATAGTTTTTAAGTAGATTAGCAGGAGAAAAGGGTATCTATTACTACTGTTATGCTAATTCTCAGCCATCAACCACATTTTCCAGTGAATCTCGTGTTTACGAAATTGGAAGTGCAAAAAAAAATGTCTCTTAAAATATCACTGTTGAATGCATTTAATTTTAGGTGCATTTATCGACAAACCGTCTAGAAAACCCCCGAAAAAACATGTCATGTACGTATTTTCTGAGCTGTTGCTAACATGCAGGGAACTCAAGCCTGTAATTAAATTCGCGAAGAGTTCAGATAATGCACTTTCCCAGCATCTCTGGGTGTCATCGAATTTCCACCATCACGTGCTAGCACATAGTCTGGCCAGGAACACCGATGACAGGACTGTGGGAGTGGAGTGGGGTTGGAGTGGGCTCTCTCTATTATACATAATATTCAGATACAAGGCATGCAAATGAGCTCCTTGAGAGGTGGCTGGATATGAAACACAATCTCAGGCTGCATCGCCAGCGTTCTCATATTGATCGTCTGGCTCCTCTAGGAGGCTGCTATAGCTGGGAGAGGAGTGAACTTGCTCGGAATCTTCTTGCTAGCATCCCCCTCCTGCCTACTTCCTTCCCGCTATTCAACCCTTCACTTTAATGTACGTCTTTCGCTGGCCTTCCCTTGCAGCACCCTGTCTCAAAGGGTGGCTGCTGCCAGCTCGCCCCGCGTGCTCTGCACGCTCGAGCTCGGTAGAGTCACTACAGCTCATCATGAACACCCTCCCTCATCAATTCACGCCAAACGCGAACATTTTATAGCTTTTTCTCGTGCAACGGAGCAATCCATTGGTTTAATTGCCCCCATTTT